>CM059789.1:22593804-25323804 GCA_030435695.1 Brachymystax lenok tsinlingensis | reverse complement strand
AGTAGTAGTAGTAGTAGTAGTAGTAGTAGTGGTGTTAGTAATAGTAGTAGTAGTAGTAGTAGTAATGGTGTTAGTAGTAGTAGTACTAGTAATGTTAGTAGTAGTAGTAGTAGTAGTAGTAGTAGTAGTAGTAATAATAATGGTGTTAGTATGTCAGCCTATTTACTGTCTAGTTTAAGTAGTGATCTGCGAGGGGAGACAATGTGCCTGCTGTCACTAAACACTCTCTGATGGCACACTGGTTGCTGGGACGCACAAAAGCTCCTTGGCAAGGTGAGGCAGCTCTGATGCATGGCCCCTCCACCACACCAGTGGATCGTCTTCTGCTGGAATGGGTGGCAGAGACCGGTAGACCTTGATCTCTTCTTTCACCCTGTCTTCTGGGGTGGTTGGAATGACCCTCTTCACCTCTCTGCCATATTCCTCTTTCTCCAGCCAGTGTCACACAGACTGGCTGCGGAAAAGCCAGTTTCAAATTATGGTCAAAGCACCCAAGCCACAGATCGGGGAACTCTTCAAAAGCCTTGGTCATGCTTGTTGCGTTGTCTGTAGTTATGCAGACCAGGTCTTTCTTGTTGATCCCCCACTCTTCCAGTATATTCTCAAAGAACTCTCTGATGTTGTGTGCCGAGTGATCTTCTGGGAAGAACTGTGTTTCCAGGCAGTTTGATTCCAGGTGCCAGTCTGGGTTGAGGTAATGGATTGGGTTGACCACCCCCGCTTTCACTGGTCCAGAGGTCAGTAGTTTCAGCAAACCATGTGCCTTGAGACAATTTTTTTCCAACATCAGCTTTAACCTGGTTGTACAGGTTTGGGATTTCAGTCTTGGAAAATAATGTTTGTGATGGCACTTTGTAGTGTGGCATGACAACCTTCATCAGCCTCAGAAAGGCAGGCCTCTCAACAATTTGAAATGGCATCATGTCCTTTACAATGTAATATGAAAGGGCTGCAGTGAGGTCTTGGGCATTTTTTGATGTGGGTGCATAAACAGCCTGCTTTTTAAATGCTTGCTGGAGTGTCTGTGTCACAACTGTAGATAAGGGACCAGTAGCATTACTGGGTTTGCATGCTGCACGCCCACTCTGTAAACAAGGGAATAGCAAATGTATTATCATTATTATTGGTGGTTACATTATAATTATTACTCACTCACACAGTCTGTGTTGCATTTGAGTATATGCAATGACCCCATGCACAATTTACATAAATACAAATGAGTCTTAAGAAGACAGTGATAGTAATTGCAATGAGCCCAACAACTGAAAAATACAGGAGTCTTGTATAGGAGTCTATAGTGTTTTTCCTGTTGGAACACTTTTACAACCAAGTCGACGAATGCCAGATTTTAAATGAACAAAATATGTTGGTTGGGTGACTAAATTACATAACTTATTATCGTGTGCAATGGGCGAATAGTCTGCAGACACACAACGCATACAGCAGCAGAACAACGCGTAGTGTTTTACAAGAGTAGGTAACACTGAAAGCTTCAGTTTACATTATTGACAAGCTATTAGCAAGTTAGACAGACAAACCATGACATTTTCCCCCATTCCGAAGTCCCCACATCATACATTGAGCTTAAAGTAAACTTACCTTGCATTCACTGTAAAGTAGTGGGTGGTGGTCACGAAGATGACTCAAGAGATTTGTGTTTCCCCCCTTTCGCAGCAATTCTTTTTTTGCATGTTCTGCAGACAGGGTGACCATCTTCAATTACATTTCCCTCAGCAGTCTTGTAAAACCCAAAATACGGCCACACTTCAGATTTGGTCCTCTTAGAAGGCTGAAAAATTTCAAGAGCGTTGGTTTTTCAAACCACGGTAATCAAACACGGTTTTAATGATAATAAAAATTTGAAACGGTAATACTAATCGTCGGGAATTTTACCGTGGTTTATCGTGAAACCGGTAACCGTTTCATCCCTAAGTAGTAGTGTCAGATAGGTGGGTGTAGCTGGTGTATGAAGTCAGGTGCAGGAGAGCAGAGATGAGTGAACCAAACGCACTTTACTTAGACAGCACAAAGTAAAACCATCATACAAAGTGCAAAAGAACAGTTGCCACAGAACACGGGTGAAATAAATGGCACCCAGCACAAACCAGCCGGAACAATACCGACCTGAACAAAAATGAACAATCACACACAAAGAGATGGGGGGGAAACAGAGGGTTAAATACACAACACTTAATTTGGGAATTGAAACCAGGTGTGTGGGAACACAAGACAAAACAAATAGAAAATGAAAAGTGGATCGACGATGGCTAGAAGACCGGTGACGTCGACCGCCGAACGCCGGAGAGGGACCGACTTCGGCAGAAGTCGTGACAAGTAGTAGTAGTGGTAATGGTGTTAGTAGTAGTAATGGTAGCAGTAAAAATGGTAGCAGAGGTAGCAGCACTCAGGACCTCAGACTTGGGCGAAGGTTCACCTTCCAACAGGACAACGACCCTAAGCACTAAGCCAAGACAACGCAGGAGTGGCTTCGGGACAAGTCTCTGAATGTCCTTGAGTGGCCAAGCCAGAGCTCGGACTTGAACCCGATCAAAAATGTTATGGAGAGACCTGAAAATAGTTGTGCAGCAACGCTCCCCATCCAATCTGATAGAGTTTGAGAGGTTCTGCAGAGAAGAATGGGAGAAACTCACCAAATACAGGTGTGCCAAGCTTGTAGTGTCATACCCAAGAAGACTCAATGCTGTAATCGCTGCCAAAGGTGCTTCAACAAAGTACTGAGTAAAAGGGTCTGAAAACGTATGTAAATGTACATTTTTTTTATAAATTAGCAAACATTTCTAAAAAACCTGTTTTTGCTTCGTCATTATGGGGTATTGTGTGTAGATTGATGAGGATTCTTTTTTTTTTTTAATAAAGCTGTAACGTAACAAAATGGAGAAAAAGTCAATATATGTATATACACACAGTGCCTTCGGAAAGTATTCAGACTCCTTTCCTTTTTCCAGTTTTGCCACGCCATACAATGCCACAAGTTGAAGGAGAGTGCAATTGGCATGCTGACTGCAGGAATGTCCACCAGAGCTGTTGCCAGAGAATTTAATGTTCATTTCGCTACCATAAGCCGCCTTCAACGTTGTTTTAGAGAATTTGGCAGTACGTCCAACCTCACAATTGCAGACCACGTGTAACCATGCCAGCCAAGGACCTCCACATCAGGCTTCTTAACTTGCGGAATCATCTGAGACCAGCCACCTGGACAGCTGATGAAACTGAGGAGTATTTATGTCAGTAATAAAGCCCTTTTGTGAGGAAAAACTCATTATGATTGGCTTGGCTTCCCAGTGGGTGGGCCTGGCTCCCAAGTGGGTGGTCCTATGCCCTCCCAGGCCAAGCCATGGCTGCGCCCCTGCCCAGTCAAGTGAAATGCATAGATTAGGGCCTATTGGATTCATTTCAATTGACTGATTTCCTTATACGAACTGTAACTCAGTAAAATTGTTGAAATGGTTGCATGTTGAGTGTATATTTTTGTTCTGTATAGTTTGCCATAGAGTTTAGAAGCTACATACGTTTTCGTGAGAAGACCGATTTGCAGGACGTCCCCTGGTCTGACAAACAGCGCTGGAGCTCTGCCACTAGCTAAAACAGACAGATTTTGAAGGGGATTTTCTTATACGCAGGGGTGCATCAAATCAACTCGTTTTTTTCTTCTTTTCAATTTGAGTTAAAAATGTCTGTGGGGGGGGTGTAAGGTTAAACATCATGATGAAACTATGCTAACCCTTAAAACAAAATGATAATAGGCTGAAGATTCTCTATCCCTCCTCCCGCTCGATTTCTTTTCTCCCACACTTTCAAGGGATTTTCAATAAAGCAACAGGTTAAAAAGGGTAGATAGCATAAAATGAACCACATGCAACATGGATTTGCATTAGAATACGCATCAAAAGTCCCAACACAATTCTACAGAATGCCGAAGTCAGGCCGGAAAAAACATTTGCGGGGCGGGCGTGAAGTAATATGGAGGCCCCGGCAAGCCAGCCTATTCCCTATAATGTAAACGCCAACAGAAATAACTTAAAATGTTGAATTGTTTGCACTCATGACTAGTGGTCTCAATGTAATTGTCAGCCAACTTACAAGCAAATACTTTATGTATATATTGTCACAAATCAGCTTGCAAGGTTGCTAGCTAACTAGCCCTACCAGCCTGCTAACGTTACGTTAGCACTTCATGAGTCAGTCAGTTGCCATCAACACCTAGCTTACAGCTACATTAAAGTAAACCAACGTTTTGGAAATACATAACCAAGTCTAACCAGTTATCAAAGAATGTTATATGCAGTTACATAACTGTTTGTACTTAGAGGTAACCAGATAGTGACTACACCCAAGTTAGTCTTTAACCACACTTTGGTGAGTAAAAATGTATGGTTCTTACCCTTTAACAAAAACAACTACAGCACTTGAAACAAACTCACGTTAGCCAACCTACTTGGAACAAACAAAGAATATAAATCACAAGTTCAAACATCTCTCTCTCATACTTGCAAACGTAAGCAACCATTTAGTGAAATTAGCTCTCCAGCTAAAAATGCATAGCTTTTGCAGCTTGTCCCATCAGATGACATGGCTAAAGCCAGGCGTTTTTTGTTGACCGGTATTTCTATCTTTATCCACTAATGCAAGCATAATATTTTTTATTGGAAACACTCTTTAATTTACGCAAGCTGTCTCCAATCATTCTTTGTCTGGTTGTGCGTGATTGTTTGGTGGGGGTGTGGGGGGGTCACCTAAACCAGTGTAGGTGTAACATATGAATCTTAATAGCACAAAGCCTAATATTTGCCAGGTTATACTATTTGTAGATAAGTGATTCTACACCTGACTTTGCCCAAGCTGATCCTCTCCAACAAACTCAATCCCTGATCATTGGATGTCATAACAATGGGGCAATTAAGACAGTTAAAGGGGAGAGACTATTAATACAAGCAGAAAAGAGCACGCCAATAAACTGCTGGGACACTCTGTGCAGAGTAGACAATATATTTTGAAAAACCTGCAATTTAGCATCAGATTATAAAACAGAAAGACAGGATGAACAGCCATCTGAAGAAAAAATGTATACAAATATTATACTTTAGAAGATTGTGGAAGATACAGCGAAACAGTCTCACCCTTACATAACAAGACAACATCAAATCAACAACAATATTTCACTACATATTCGTTGTCTGTTCTTAACATATGGGTACGATAGGCATTTTTATATCAGAAAATGTAGAGGGGAGAAAAGTAGACTATTTTCAGAACATAAATGGCTAGCCTGTTTATATGTATGTATATATATATATATATATATATATATATATATATATATATATATAAAAAAATACTCTGTTAAACCGCAGTTTTTGGAGAGATATACACTGCTCTGCCTCCAACAAAGCACTCTTAAAAGCGCAGGTACTGGGAATGATAGTCTGACACTTGAACAGTTCACTTCCAGTAAATACACTTTATTAGCCAGAATAACTTTAACGTGATCTCCCAGCTCTCCTACAAAATATGAAGACCATATTGGTCTTGTGTGCCTGTGGATTCGTCCTTTATAATGGAGATGCTTTCTATATGTATTTTTTTTTCTTCTCAACTGCGCTGCTCTTCTTTACATGTTTGTGAATGCACGCATTTTGATATTGTCAACTTTTGAGGGGGATGTTGGCGCTGGCAAAAGCTATATCCTCAGCATTTACATGTATTTCTATAGCTAATGAAAAGGGCAACTTCTTTTGAAAATAGGCTACATTTTCATAGCTCAAATGCCTATAATTCCCATATGTTGATAACAGACAACGAATAAGTTAAATAATGTTGATAATGTCCTTAAAATAGTCTAATAATTTGGTGCATTGGGCTAAAGCAGGGGTAGGCAACCCAGGATGGTTGCTTATGTTCGCATGTATGGCCCCATTATCTTTTTCATGGATTGGTAAGTGTGGCTACTCATGTATGCAAGGGATAGGCTACTATCAGGGCTGCCCAATTCCGGTCCTGGAGGGCCGAAACACTTCTGGTTTTTGTTTCTACCTGGTAGTTAATTGCACTCACCATGGCAGAACACTGACATTCCCGTCTTGCAGGAAATCACGCACAGAACGAGCAGTATGGCTGGTGGCATTGTCATGCTGGAGGGTCATGACAGGATGAGCCTGCAGAAAGGGTACCACGAGGGAGGAGGATGTCTTCCCTGTAACACACAGCGTTGAGATTGCCTGCAATGACAACAAGCTCAGTCCGATGATGCTGTGACACACCGCCCCAGACCATGACGGACCCTCCACCTCCAAATTGATCCCGCTCCAGAGTACAGGCCTCGGTGTAAGGCTCATTCCTTCGACGATAAATGCGAATCCGACCATCACCCCTGGTGAGACAAAACTGTGACTCGTCAGTGAAGAGCAACGTTGTTGCCAGTGATGTCTGGTGAGGACCTGCCTTACAACAGGCCTACAAGCCCTAAGTCCAGCCTTTCTCAGCCTATTGCAGACAGTCTGAGCACTGATGGAGGGATTGTGCGTTCCTGGTGTAAATCGGGCAGTTGTTGTTGCCATCCTGTACCTGTCCCGCAGGTGTGATGTTCGGATGTACCGATCCTGTGCAGGTGTTGTTACACGTGGTCTGCCACTGCGAGGACGATCAGCTGTCCGTCCTGTCTCCCTGTAGCGCTGTCTTAGGCGTCTCACAGTACGGACATTGCAATTTATTGCCCTGGCCACATCTGCAGTCCTCATGCCTCCTTGCAGCATGCCTAAGGCACGTTCACGCAGATGAGCAGGGACCCTGGGAATCTTTCTTTTGGTGTTTTTCAGAGTCAGTAGAAAGGCCTCTTTAGTGTCCTAAGTTTTCATAACTGTAACCTTAATTGCCTACCGTCTGTAAGCTGTTAGTGTCTTAACGACCGTTCTACAGGTGCATGCTCAATCTGTGAAGTTATTTGGATTTTTACTAATTATCTTTGAAAGACAGGGTCCTGAAAAAGAGACGTTTCTTTTTTTGCTGAGTTTATCTAGCACAAACAGGTAAACAGAAGACATGACCCATAATACCGGGGCAATGTTTTTTTCTTCCTATTGTGAATTGGCTATACATTCATAAACCATTTCGCGGGCTGTTCCAAAACAACTTCTTAATTTGTTTACACCTTGTTCAGCCCATGTAACATCATTCGATAGCTAGCCAACAACTTGGTTACTTCATTACCAGTACATTCAAACATGGGGGCACAGAAAGAATGAAAACGGGATAGATTCTTCAGGAAATCAATGATCATATCAAAGCAATGAACTTGACGCTCTTAGGGACAGTGTACAATTTCCAATGTAATGCATAGGCAGTGCTGTTAGTCAATGTCAAAACCTAATATTCCACCAATTACAGGTTTTTGTATCAACATTTTAGCTTAATAAACAAAATGGTTTCTAGATTGTTTTTATGACAAAAGTAACTAGAAATTCAAATACACCCAATATGGCTCTCAATCAATTAAAAAAAGTATATATTTTCTGATTCTCCTAAAAAGTTGGTAGCACCAGTGATGTTTTAATTTATTTAGAGCCCTGCCTGTACTAGACCCTGCCAGTCTGCAAGCAATCACAGTTGTCCTGGATGACAATTTCAGACAATATTAAAAAAATACATATATCATCTGTTAGGGACTACAGAGGGGTTTTGAGGCTCCCAGTCAGGTCGAGAATGGAAACATCATTAGAGGAAGTTCCAGAGGGTGGACAGGGGACACGTTTGCATATTGTGGTGGGTGTGTGTCAATTATGACTCTATGTAGGAGCTCCTTAAGTTTCAAAATTGCATAATATCTGACCAGAGAGCTGTTTGTTCTAAAAATATATCTTTCAAATCATACATATGTGAAAAAGGCCATGTTAAAAAGGTAGTTTTCCCTGCACTCATTCTAGCTAACGTTACAGCGAGAGAAACTGAATCGGTGACTAGAACACTTTTTCCTACTCCACTTCGTGGCTGCATAAAGTGGCCAGTTAAGAAATGTTCTGCATTAGGGTGATTCAAAAGGTAATACCAACAGTCTAAATCAATCTGGAATTTGGCAAAATCATTCCTGTTACTCTGAGAAAGCCTTCACATCCACCAATCAAATGATAAATACCTAACTCAAATGTAAAGTGTTTTTACAGGGGAGTATGAATGCGCTCATGGAAACAGGAGCGATACTTCCAGATGTGATGTATTCATGATATTTCCCCACCTTCATCCCTCCTGATACAAATCTAACCATAGCCATCATGTGTTGGAATGAGGACATGCACAGGGACTGTTCTATGATGATACAGACCAATAAGTGTCAGGTATGAATGGCAAAAGATCACTGAATCTGTATGGGTTTCCCAACTGACTAGGTTTGATTGGGGGAAACCCCTTTTCCACAAAGCTCATTGTAGGTGTGAAGATGAGTTAATCCATTCGCCGTCCTTTCAATTTCTCCCCTATAAGACAACTGGGGAGATTAGAATAGTGGTAATCAATATGCTCTAAAATGGAAAGTGAAACTATACTGAACAACATTTTAAAATGAAACATGTAGTGTTCAAGATAATCCATCCACCTGACAGGTGTAGCATATCAATAAACTGTTTAAACAGAAGCATCACACAGGTGCACCATGCGCTGGGGACAGTAAAAGGCCACTCTAAAATGTGATTTTGAGGGAGCATGCAATTGGCATGCTGACTGCAGGAATGTCCACCAAAGCTGTTGCCAGAGAATTTAATGTTAATTTCTCTACCATAAGCCGCCTTCGTCATTTTAAAATGTATTTAGCAGTACATCCAACCAGCCTCACAACCGTAGACCACGTGTAACCACGCCAGCCCAGGACCCCCACATCCGGCTTATTCACCTGCGGGATCGTCAGACCAGCCACCCGGACAGCTGATGAAACTGAGGAGTATTTCTGTCTAATAAAGTCCCTTTTGTGGGGAAAAACTCATTCTGATTTGCTGGGCTTGGCATCCCATTGGGTGGGGCTGCTGCCCGGTCATGTGAAATTCATAGATTAGGCCTAATTAATTTACTTCAATTGACTGATTTCCTTATATGAACTGTAACTAGTTGACAGTTATATTTTTGTTCAGGATATATTTCATCAATATCTTGACCACATACATAGAATATCAGATTGTCCCAGACCAGGACATTTGATGAGGGTACTGTATTCATCCCTGTGGACATAAAATGTGTTTTGGTGCAAAGACTAAGAACAGATCTTACGGCAGGATTTAGGAATACACTGCAGCTCGATATCAGAATACGTTTTTCTCGTCCCAGAATATTTTTCAAGATTGTAATAAAATTGAGGTCGGGGTGAGGAACAGGACTTTGTGAGCCCTACAATGTGACGGGAGCAGCAACGTCCAAATAAATGCTCCTACGGTTCTCCAGACAACACCAAGACAATAATACTTTTGACAGGGTTTGTGCAGTGCACTAGCCCAATAGAAACACATTGTGAACAGACATTAAAAATGCTGAGCAGTTTCTCTCAACCAGTAGGGAGGGAACATACATTTTCTAAAATGTCAACCTAAAAACTATTCCGTCGTTTTCACAACTAAAAGTTTCCTTTGTCATATTGCACTCGATCGATAAAATGATTGTTTTCTGCTAGTCATTTCTACCGGTATCAATATTCACAATGGTTTTCACCTCTCTCATTCAAATTGCATAAGTCAATTGAAAATACAACTATGAAGCGCAAGGGCTTCTGTCGAGTTTAAAACAGGGTTTTATGAAATACATTTGATTGATTCACCCAACAGATAGCATCACATCAAGTTTTAAATCACTTATAAATGATCAGTGTTGCCCATCTAAAGATGTTAGGATTTGTATTATCTTGCAGTCCATTGCCTGGACAGAGGCCCAGACCGCATCGACCATCCATGTGGTTGTAAGGTCAAGACCTAGAAATCATCTCAGCGACACACAGCGAGAGATAGAGACTCACACACACACAAAGCGAGAGAAAGCGAGAGAGAGCGACAGAGAGAGAGAGACACACAGCGAGAGAGAGAGAAACACACACAGCGAGAGAGAGAGAGAGAGAGAAGCACACACAGCGAGAGAGAGAGAGAGAGAGACACACACAGCGAGAGAGAGAGAGAGAGACACACACAGCGAGAGAGAGAGAGACACACACAGCGAGAGAGAGAGAGACACACACAGCGAGAGAGAGAGAGACACACACAGCGAGAGAGAGAGACACACACAGCGAGAGAGAGAGAGACACACACAGCGAGAGAGAGAGAGACACACACAGCGAGAGAGAGAGAGACACACACAGCGAGAGAGAGAGAGACACACACAGCGAGAGAGAGAGAGACACACACAGCGAGAGAGAGAGACACACACAGCGAGAGAGAGAGAGACACACACAGCGAGAGAGAGAGACACACACAGCGAGAGAGAGAGAGAGAGAGAGAGAGAGCGAGAGAGACCCACACAGCGAGAGAGAGAGAGACACACAGCGAGAGACACACACAGCAAGAGAGAGAGAGACACACACAGCAAGAGAGAGAGAGAGAGAGAGAGAGACACACACAGCGAGAGAGAGACCCACACAGCGAGAGAGAGAGAGAGAGACCCACACAGCGAGAGAGAGAGAGACACACACACAGCGAGAGAGAGAGAGAGACACACACACAGCGAGAGAGAGAGAGACACACACACAGCAAGAGAGAGAGAGAGACACACAGCGAGAGACACACAGCAAGAGAGAGAGAGAGAGAGACACACACACACACACACACACACAAAGCGAGAGAGAGACACAGCGAGAGAGAGAGACACAGCGAGAGAGAGAGAGACAGAGAGAGAGACACACAGCGAGAGAGAGAGCCAGTGAGAGAGAGAGACACAGCGAGAGAGAGAGAGAGACCCACACACACAGCGAGAGAGAGAGACACACAGCGAGAGAGAGAGAGAGACCCACACACACAGCGAGAGAGAGAGACACACAGCGAGAGAGAGGCCCACACAGAGAGAGAGAGAGAGAGAGACACACACAGCGAGAGAGAGAGAGAGAGAGAGACACACACAGCAGAGAGAGAGAGAGAGAGAGAGACACACACACAGCGAGAGAGAGAGAGAGAGAGAGAGAGAGAGACACACAGCGAGAGAGAGAGAGAGAGAGAGAGAGAGAGAGAGACACACAGCGAGAGAGAGAGAGAGAGACACACAGCAGAGAGAGAGAGAGAGAGAGAGACACACACAGCGAGAGAGAGAGAGAGACACACACAGCGAGAGAGAGAGAGAGAGACACACACAGCGAGAGAGAGACACACACAGCGAGAAAGAGACAGCGAGAAAGAGAGACCCACACAGCGAGAGAGACCCACACAGCGAGAGAGAGAGAGACACACACAGCGAGAGAGAGAGAGAGAGACATCAAAGGACATCAAGGACATCAAAGTAAAACAGTCCTCTAAAGACACTAGAGACAAGAATACAAGAAACAAGCTGTTTTGGAAAAGGTAGGCTTCTATTGCAACATTGTAGCCAACATCACCAGCGTTGCTATGGAAATTGTTTACCCACCAGATATCCAGACAGAGAAAGCTAAGAAAAGTTTCAAAGGTTTGTTGATGGGACAGAACCATGAATGCCTGTTTGCAGATCTTACTAGTTGCAAAACACGAGCAAATTTAATATTTAATACCAAACGAGGGCACATATGGAAAAGGGTTATTTGTAACCATTTCCCTTTCTCAAAAAGAGAGGCATCAGCCAAGGATGTCAGATCAGCATCTTTGAAGAAGCTGACCAGAGCAACACGTATCAAACAGTAAACATATATAATAATGGAACTGTATTGATACAAGGCAATGATTCAAGCCTCCAGGCTTTTGAGAAAAGGTTTGCTACCCTAAAAGCAGAGGCTGAACGCATCTCAGAAACTGAGGAAAAAATCAAGGAGGGAGATGGAGAAGAGCAGGCCCCAGTGGTCTCTGTGACCCAGCAAGAAGCCCTCAGTGTCCCTCTACCTTCCTCACCTGCAGCAGACAGAGCCAAGGACATGCCTACAACACCAAGAACACCTGCTATGCAACGTTTCCACAACACCCTCTCTCTCGTCGAAGCAGAGGTCATAGAACTCAGAGAGAACAAGCTTCAAGAGGAGGACACTGTCCAGAAACTAAAAGAAGAGATAAAACAGTTCAGGGAGGAGAGCAGAGCATCTATTGCTAAATTAGAAAGCAGAATGGACAAACTGAGTCAGACAAATGATGACCTCAGAGACCATCTGAGCACAACAAGAAAGGAGCTAGAACAAAGAGAGAGGTACATTGATACCCTCAACCAGCAGCTAGTCATTATGTCCTCTGCATCTAGAGAACATGTCCACCAGCTTGGTACAACACAAGCAGAACCTGAGACCAGCATGGCCTCCACCACACAGCCTGATGACACTGCACCAGCCTACCAGTCTGCTCCAGCCCAGATCAGCCAACCAGCGTCCCAGTCTGCTCTAGCCCATGTCAGCCTACCTGCTTCCCAGTCTGCTACAGCACAGTGTGCTCCAGCTCAGGTCAATCTACCAGCCTCTCAGTCTGCTCCAGCCCAGGTCATTCAACCCAGCCACCCAGTCTGCTCCAGCCCAGGTCAGCCAACCAGCGTCCAAGTCTGCTCTAGCTCCTGTCAGCCTACCTGCTTCCCAGTCTGCTCCAGCACAGTATGCTCCAGCCCAGGTCAACCTACCAGCCTCCCAGTATGCTCCAGCCCAGGTCAGAATACCAGCCTCCCAGTCTGTTCCAGCCAGACAGTCATCCACAACTGCAATCCTTATTGATTCAAATGGGAAGTTCTTAGTCCAGGAAAGATTATTCCCTAGACACCAGGTGTATAAGTTCTGGTGTCCTACAACTGACAGTGCAATGCAGCTACTCAGTCAGACCAGGATTGACACCCCCGACAACATCATCATCCACACTGGCACAAACGACCTTCATGCCAAAGGTGAAAATGTATCTAGGGCAGTGAGAAGAGTGGCAGAACGGGCACAGGCTATGTTCCCAACAACCAATATAGTTGTGTCCACCCTCCTACCAAGAAAAGACTTCCCAGGAAAGTTGATTGAAAAGATAAATCATCAGATCACTGTGGACTGTGCCTCACTGCTCAGCGTCAGAATGGCTCACCACCCCACTCTGACATGTCAACATTTATACGATAATGTACATCTTGATCAGGACAGTATCAGAACCTTTGCCAAGGACCTAAAGGATGCAACACTTGGCAGGGACCCACACACCCATCACCCCAGCAACAGAGGCCCCCCGCCCCACCTTCTGAAACAACAGTACCCCCACCATCCCCCGGAGAGAAGAGCCAGACACGGCTTATTACAGCACAGCTCTACTAGACCAGGCCCATCACAACACAGCTCTACTAGACCAGGCCCATCACAACACAGCTCTACTAGACCAGGCCCAACACAGCACAGATTTACCAGACCAGGCCCATCACAACACAGCTCTACTAGACCAGGCCCATCACAACACAGCTCTACTAGACCAGGCCCAACACAACACAGCTCTACTAGACCAGGCCCATCACAACACAGCTCTACTAGACCAGGCCCATCACAACACAGCTCTACTAGACCAGGCCCATCACAACACAGCTCTACTAGGCCAGGCCCATCACAACACAGCTCTACTAGACCAGGCCCAACACAACACAGCTCTACTAGACCAGGCCCAACACAACACAGCTCTACTAGACCAGGCCCAACACAACACAGCTCTACTAGACCAGGCCCAACACAACACAGCTCTACTAGACCAGGCCCATCACAACACAGCACTGACCACTACTCTAGGGTCGGGCAGAACACTGTCCTTCAGAGAAGTACACCACATGATGCAGTCCACACCATGTATCAGTCAGATCATCAGCCTACATATGCTGAAGTAACCTCTGGCAAAAGACACCTAGAACAATCAGAGATAGGAGAGGTGCGCCAACTACTGCATCTAATATGCAGACTACTGGGCTAGACAGAAGACCCTTTAATTCACACACACACACACACACACACACACACACACACACACACACACACACACACACACACACACACACACAGGGTTGCAGATTGCATTGCACTGTACTTATCTTTTGGGCAATCTTATTCCATTTAATTTGTTTACAACAAACCTTTATTTTATTGGCACTGGTATAATAATAATAATTATATGTAATGGTGTGTGTGTGTGTATATGTATGTATATATATATATATATATATATATATATATATATATATATATATTTTTGTTTTTTTCTATGTACTTTACTCAAACCAGTGAATATCACTTATTATAAATGAGATCATTAACTATCAGTTCTTGGAATATCCAGGGTTTATACTCTTCACATTTTGGATATAAACCAACAAATCCAGAATTGATTAAAAACATCAAGGGACAAGACATCATAATCCTACTGGAAACATGGTGTCGTGGAGACATAGATACTCAGTGTCCCTCAGGCTATAGAGAAAGTTTACTACCATCAATCAAACATAAAAATGTTAAACGGGCCGAGACTCAGGTGGAATCATCATTTGGCATAAGCAGGACTTAGCACTGAAAGAAATGAAAAAAGGTACTAATCACATTTGGTTGAAACTTAACAAAGGTACAATCTATTGTGACAATGATGTGTACATATGTGCAGCTTACGCTCCTCCTTCAGATTCATCATATTATGATGATCAGTTTTTGACAATCTACATACAGAAATCATTACATTTCAGGCAGAGGGTAAGGTGCTTCTTTGTGGAGATTTCAATGCAAGAACAGGTTCTGAGCCTGACTACACTGATACGGAGGTAACCACCACATATTTGGACACCCCTCCTTGTACAGCAGCCCTATTATAAATAATAGAAACAGTCCTGACCAAATACTGAACAAAAATGGGAAGGAGTTAGTACATCTCTGTCGAGCCTTAGGCCTGTACATGCTGAATGGTAGAATCAGAGGGGACTCTTTAGGTCAGTTTACTTACTGCTCAGCTCTTGGGACAAGTGTAGTCGATTATGCCATCACTGACATTGACCCTCTTCCATTAGCGCATTCACTGTCAGACCACAGACACCATTGTCAGATCACAGTCAGATCAACGTGTTTCTCAAGAAATTAACCGGCAATATTAATTTAAAAACAGCCCAAAAACTCTACAACATAGACCAATCGTACAGATGGGCTCCAAACAGTAAAGAGAGATTCATTGAAACATTGAATTCAAAGGAAATGATGAATTCTATACAATTCTTCAATAACGCACAATACCAAAACAATAAAGAAGGTGTCAATTTGGCTACTCAAAACATCAATTGCATATTTCAAAAAGCAGCATCGAAAGCAAATTTGAGAAAACCAAAGAAATGCAACATCAGAAACAAAAAACAAAATGTTTCTGAAGAATGGTTTGATAACGAATGTAAAACAATTAGAAAACACCTAAGACAAATGTCAAATGAGAAACATAAGCAGAAAAACAACCCAGATCTACGCTGTGAATACTTTGAAACTCTGAAACAGTATAAACATACATTGAAACGCATAAGAAATTAAATTATACCAACAAGACACTTGACGAAATTGAAAGCATAATTGACCAAAATCAGTTCTGGGACATGTGGAATAATTTAAGCACAACAAAGCCACAAGAATTAGCCATACAAGATGAAGGGATTTGGAAAACTTATTTTGATAATCTATACAAAAACATTTCACAAAAAGACTTACAACAGAATCAATTAGAAATTCAAGAAAAATTGAACATCCTTGAATCAGTCATTAAAAACAACCAAAATCCATTAGATTACCCAATAAGCCAACAAGAACTAAATGAAAAGCTCAAATCTATAAAATCAAAGAAGGCTTGTGGTCTAGATAACATCAGAAATGAAATGCTGAAAAACAGCACACCTGAGTTGCAAAATGCTGTGCTTAAATTGTTCAACATGGTTTTAACTTCTGGCTGCTTCCCTGATGTCTGGAACCAGGGCTCATCTCCCCTATCCACAAAAGTGGAGACAAATCAGACCCCAATAATTACAGGGAATTTGCGTAAACAGCAACTTGGGAAAGGTTTTCTGCAGCATTTTGAATTCAAGAATTCAAACCTTTCTTCAAGAAAAAATTTAATAAGTAAATGTCAAATTGGCTTTCTCCTAACCATCGCACTACTGACCATATATACACCTTACACACACTAATTAATAAACACGTCCACCAAAAAAAAGAGGGCAAAATCTTTGCTTGCTTTATTGACTTTAAAAAGCATTTGATTCTATTTGGCACGAAGGGCTATTCTACAAAATTCTTCAAACTGGGCTTGGTGGTAAGGTGTATGACTTAATAAAATGTATGTACACAGAAAACAAGTGTGCAATAAAAATCAAAAACCAAAGAACAGACTTCTTTTCACAAAGTCGAGGTGTGAGACAAGGCTGCAGTTTGAGTCCAAATCTTTTCAACATTTATATCAATGAATTAGCAGACATGTTGGACCATTCTCCAGCCCCAGGACTCACACTATTCGACACAGAGGTAAAATACCTGCTATATGCTGATGACTTGGTACTTCTATCACCAACCAAAGAAGGTCTTCAACAGAACCTTAACATTCTACAGCAATATTGCCATAATTGGGCCCTGGCAGTAAATTTCAAAAACAAAAATCATGATTTTCCAAAAAGCCCAGATGTCAAAACCACAAATATAAATTCACCCTGAACAACACCATAATTGAACACACTATAAATTACACATACCTTGGTCTGACCATATCTGCATCGGAAACTTTAATATGGCAGTGAATGCACTCAAAGAAAAAGCCGCAGAGCATTATATGCAATAAAAATGAAATTATTCAAAATCAACATCCCAATTCGAATTTGGACCAAAATATTTGACAGTGTAATTCTACCAATAGCTCTTTACGGAAGTGAGGTTTGAGGGCCACTCAATAAACTGGACTTTAAAGGTGGGACAAACATCCAATTGAAGCCCTACATGCAGAATTCTGTCGGACAATTCTACAAGTCCAGAGAAATACACCAACTAATGGATGTAGGGCAGAATTGGGCCGCTTTCAGTATTAATGAAAATACAGAAAAGATCATTAAAATTTTGGCAACATCTAAATTCAAGTCCAAATTCTAGTCTGCAATTTAAAGCACTTCAAACCCAAGAGCTGAGCCCAGAAACGAGCCCTCTCAGTCAGCTGGTGTTGGACCTAACCAACCAAGCTGACACCGGCACTGCTTCAAAAGAAAGAATTCCAATAAACAAAATCATGAACCAATCAAAAGACTCATATTTACAACATTGGAAAAGCAAACAAAATCCCAAAGCCGACTAAATTGCTATCTGACCCTAAACAGAGAATATGAATTGGCTGATTATCTCTACTCTGTCAGAGATCTGAAGCAGAGACAGATCCTTACCAAGTACAGGCTGAGTGACCACCGATTGGCAATAGAAACCGGCAGACATAAAAAGACATGGCTACCCAAGGAGGATCGTGTATGTGGTCACTGCACGACAGGGAGGTAGAAACAGAGATGCACTTCCTCCTTTACTGTGATAAATATTCCTCACCAAGAGATTCATTATTCACAGAAATGACTACATTTATTCCAAATTTTAACTCATTAAATCCAGAGGAAAAACTAAAAATACTCATGGGCGAAGGAGCAATGGCTCCTCTTGCAGCCAAATATGTATTTGCCTGCCATAGCCTGAGGGACACTGAATAGTAACATCTGCATAGTAAACAGGAACTTACTAATTATAGCTGTTATTGTTATTAATATTATTGTTACTACTATTATTATTGTTGTTTATCATTCCGTATAGTAGTGGTATGGGTGGTAATGGTAATGATAGCAGTTTAATGATGATGGTGATGGCAGTAGTAGTGATGATGATGGTAGTTGTAGTACAGATGTAGATTACCATTATTTAGTTATAAGTTAGTTATAGCTTAATTTTCCATATTTAGATTTTTTCAATTTATTACATTTTTACTACTGACTTACCATTTTATTGTTATTATTTTTGTATTTAATTTTGTATTATTATTTACTACCATTTTATATTATTATATGTTATTGTTTCTAATTTTATTACAATGTATATTGTATACATTGTTGCTTTGGCAATATTGACACAATGTTTTTCATGCCAATAAAGCAGCTTGAATTTGAATTTGAATTTGAGAGAGACACACACAGCGAGAGAGAGACACACACAGCGAGAGAGAGAGAGAGACACACACAGCGAGAGAGAGAGAGAGAGAGAGAGAGACAGACACACACAGCGTAACAGAGAGAGACACACAGCGAGAGAGAGACATAATTCAATACAAAGAATTTGAAACTATAAAAGATGAAGAAAAAATCTAATATTTATTGGGTGAAAAGCCAAAATGTGAAACAATTAGAGTGTCATTTCCCCAAATTTGAAACCCATATTCAAGGTTTCAAAGACCTCTCTGATGAGAATAGGCTACCCGTCCTGTTGGGGGAGGACGCAGAGAGCTGTGGGTTGGCAGCGCACTACATTGCTGCCTGCCATAAGATGAGGGACAGTGTCTGACAGACCAATCAACCTGCACATGTCCTCTACTGTACGCTTATTGTTAAATGTATGGTTATTTTGACCCTTGGTTATTGTTGTTACCATTGTCCCGCTGACATTTGATTCTTATTATTTTAATATTGTAAATATCCCAAGTAAGCTTTGGCAATATGTACATTGTTACATCAAGCAAATTGAATTGAGAGCGAGAGAGAGAGACAGACACACAGCGAGAGAGAGACACACACACACACAGCGAGAGAGAGAGAGAGAGACACACACATCCTTGCCAAGACTCTCAAGGACATTGCTTTAAACCGCAGGCCGACCTCTCCACCCAGGAACAGCGGAGCAATCTCCCCTCCTCCGAGATCAACGAGACAACACCCCGGACCAGGACCCTGGACCCCCCAGCCACGGCCACAGCATCACCAACCTTAATGCCCACCACAGCCAGGACCATACAAACCCAGCCCAGCTTCAGACCCACCCAGACCACCTAGCTGCCCCCCACCGCAGACCCACACTTGGAGGAGCCACAGCCCGGCAGGCAGAGCTACGCACAGGCTGTGAGAGGAGCAACTGGCCCAGCCCCCACCAACCAAATAAGTGACATTGGTTTGATAATGATTGCAAAAATCTAAGAAAGTAATTGAGAAATATATCTAATCAAAAACACAGAACCAGACAACAAAAATACACGCCTTCAATATGGGGAAACACTGAAGCAATACAAACACACGCTAAGAACAAAAAAGGAACAACACACTAGAAATCAGCTGGATGTAATTGAGGAATCCATAGAATCAAACCACTTCTGGGAGAATTAGAATAAATTAAACAAACCTTATCAAGAGGAATTGGCTATCCAAAATGGGGATATGTGAAGAAATCACTTTGCAAACCTCTAGACCACAAATTCAAATTGGCTATACTCAAACTCTTCAACATTATCCTCACTGCAGGTATTTTCCCCGGTATTTGGAACCAAGGATTGATCACACCAATCTATAAAAATGTAGACATCTTTGACCCAAATAATTACAGAGGAATTTGCATTAACAGCAACTTGGGGAAAATTCTCTGCAGTATCATAAATAGCAGACTATATCCTTGATGAACACAGTGTCCTGAGCAGAAGCCAGATTGGATTTCCAAAAAATTATTGTACAACAGACCACATTTACACCCTCCACACTCTGACTGACAAACAAGTAAACCAAAAAAAAAGGCAAAATCTACTCGTGTTTTGTAGATTTCAAGAAAGCATTTGATACAATTTGTCACGAAGATCTTTTTTATAAACTAATAGAAAGTGTTATTGGAGGGAAAACATATGATGTTATTAAATCAAAGTACACTAAAAACAAATGTGCGGCAACAAGCAAACAGACTCCTCTCTCAGGGACGGGGAGTGAAACAGGGCTGCTCGATAAGTCTAACACTATTTAACATCTACATTAATGAATTGGCAAAAACATTAGAAGAATCGGCAGCACCTGGTATCCTGGTATCAGCCTACACAACACTGAAATCAAGCTGTACACAGATGACCTGGTGCTGCTGTCTCGCACTAAGGAGGGTCTGCTGTACACAGATGACCTGGTGCTGCTGTCTCGCACTAAGGAGGGTCTGCTGTACACAGATGACCTGGTGCCGCTGTCTCGCACTAAGGAGGGTCTGCTGTACACAGATGACCTGGTGCCGCTGTCTCGCACTAAGGAGGGTCTGCTGTACACAGATGACCTGGTGCTGCTGTCTCCCACTAAAGAGGAGTTACAGCAGCACCTAGATCATCTGCACAGGTTCTGTCAGACCTGGGCTCTGACCGTTAACCTAAAAAAACAAATATAATGATATTCCAAAAAAGGTCAGGAAATCAAGATGACAAATATAAATTCTATTTGGACACAGTTCCATTAGAACACTCCCAAAACTACACTACTACTAAATACCAGCAACACAGGTAGCTTTCACATGTCTGTGAACAAGCTGAAAGACAAAGCAAGAAGAGCATTCTATGCCATTAAAAGGAACATTCAAATCAAAATTCCAATTAGAATCTGGCTTAAAACTGTCCAATTAGTTATAGAACCAATTGCTCTATATGGTAGTGAAGTATGGGGTCCACTCTCTAACAGTGAATTTACCAAATGGGACAAACATCCAATGGAAAAATACTGCATGCAGAGTTTTGCAAGACTGTATTGCAAGTGCAAAGGAAACTCCAAGTAAAGCATGTAGAGCAGAATTGGGCCAATACCCCCTCCTCATTCCAATAGAAAAAAGAGCCATCAGATTTTACAACCATCTAAAAACAATTGACCCCAAAACATAACCATCACACAGCTCTACAACGTCATGTGATGAAACATGAGGAGTCCCCTCAGCCAGCTGGTTCTGAGGCTCAGTTCACTAACCCAAACCAACCCCATAGAGCCTCAGGACAGCACTCAGAACATCTGGCCCGACCAAATCATCACAAAGCAAAAAAGAAAAATAGATCACCTATTGGAAAGACACCACAAAAAATCTAAGTAAACTTCAATGCTATTTGGCTCTAAACAGACAGTGCATGGTGGCAGACTATCTGACCACTGTGACTGATAGAAAACTGAGGAAAACACTGACTAGGTACAGACTCAGTGAGCAGTCTGGCTATAGAGACCGGTCATCACAGACATACCTGGCTGCCCAGAGAGGACAGGCTGTGCTCACTCTTCTCCAGGGCAGTGGTAGAGACAGAGCTGCATATCCTATTACACTATGACAAATACTCAGACCTAAGAAAATACTTATTTCCCAAAATTATAATTCAATACAAAGAATTTGAAACTATAAAAGATGAAGAAAAAAAATCTAATATTTATTGGGTGAAAAGCCAAATGTGTGTCCTCCTGCCACAACCTCAATAATATCTCCCATTTAGTTTTGTCTTTCATACCATGTCGTGTCTTCTCAGTCAGGTTGAGACTGGTCAACTACTACTGCTTTAATGTATTATTCTCCTCATTAATATTGTTGTTGTAGTAGCTGTTAATGGTAATCCCATGTCCACTACTACTATTGTTATTGCTGTTGGTCCCACCATTTATTTATATTTTTATATGTATACTTTGACAATGTAAGTAATTTAACTTGCCATGTCAATAAAGTCAATTGAATTGAGACACACACACAGCGAGCGAGAGAGAGACACACCGCGAGAGAGAGCGACACACACAGCGAGAGAGAGAGCGAGTGACACACACACACAGCGAGAGAGAGAGAGAGAGCGAGCGAGCGACACACACACACACACACACAGCGAGAGAGAGAGAGAGAGAGAGAGAGAGAGAGAGAGAGAGAGAGAGAGAGACACACAGCGAGAGAGAGAGAGAGAGAGAGAGAGAGAGAGACACAAACACACACAGCGAGAGAGAGAGACAGACACACAGCGAGAGACACACACACACAGCGAGAGAGAGACACACACAGCGAGAGAGAGAGAGAGAGAGACACACACACAGCGAGAGAGAGACACACACACACAACGAGAGAGAGAGAGAGAGACACACACACAGCGAGAGAGAGAGAGAGAGACACACACACACACACACAGCGAGAGAGAGAGAGAGACACACAAACACAGCGAGAGAGACACACACACACAGCGAGAGAGAGACACACAGCGAGAGAGAGAGACACACACACACAGCGAGAGAGAGCGACACAGTGAGAGAGAGAGAGACACAGTGAGAGAGAGACACACAGTGAGAGAGAGAGAGACACAGTGAGAGAGAGAGAGAGACACAGCAGAGAGACACACAGCGAGAGAGAGAGAGAGAGAGAGAGAGAGAGAGAGAGACACAGAGAGAGAGAGAGAGAGAGAGAGAGAGAGACACAGTGAGAGAGAGAGAGAGACACACAGTGAGAGAGAGAGAGAGAGACACACACAGTGAGAGAGAGAGAGACAGCGAGAGAGAGAGACACACAGCGAGAGAGAGAGAGCGAGACACACAGCGAGGGAGAGAGAGCGAGACACACACACACAGCGAGAGAGAGAGAGAGAGAGACACACACACAGCAAGAGAGAGAGAGCGAGAGAGAGACACACACAGCGAGAGAGACACACACACAGCGAGAGAGAGAGAGAGAGAGAGAGAGAGAGACACACACACACAGTGAGAGAGAGACACACAGCGAGAGACACACAGTGAGAGAGAGAGAGACACACACACAGTGAGAGAGAGAGAGAGAGAGAGAGAGAGAGAGAGAGAGAGAGAGAGAGAGAGAGAGAGACACAGAGAGAGAGACACAGAGAGAGAGAGAGAGAGAGAGAGAGAGACACAGAGAGAGAGACACAGAGAGAGAGAGAGACACAGCGAGAGAGAGAGACACAGAGAGAGAGAGAGAGAGACACAGAGAGAGAGACACAGAGAGAGAGAGAGAGAGAGAGAGACACAGAGAGAGACACACAGCGAGAGAGAGAGAGCGAGAGAGAGAACGCGAGAGAGAGAGACACACAGCGAGAGAGCGAGACACAGCGAGAGAGCGAGACACAGCGAGAGAGCGAGACACAGCGAGAGAGCGAGACACAGCGAGAGAGCGAGACACAGCGAGAGCGAGACACAGCGAGTGAGCGACAGAGCCAGACAGAGAGAGACACAGAGACACGAGAGAGAAAGACACGCAAGAGAAAAAGACAAAAGAGAGATCATACAATCACAGATAATCTTGACATCATAAACTGAAACTTAGAGGGGAGACAGCAATCATCACGTTGGCAGCAACATCATTAACTGATCACCACGTTGGCAGCAACATCATTAACTGATCACCACGTTGGCAGCAACATCATTAACTGATCACCACGTTGGCAGCAACATAGTTAACTGATCACCACGTTGGCAGCAACATAGTTAACTGATCACCACGATGGCAGCAACATCATTAACTGATCACCACGTTGGCAGCAACATAATTAACTGATCACCACGTTGGCAGCAACATAGTTAACTGATCACCACGTTGGCAGCAACATAATTAACTGATCACCACGTTGGCAGCAACATCGTTAACTGATCACCACGTTGGCAGCAACATCATTAACTGATCACCACGTTGGCAGCAACATAGTTAACTGATCACCACGTTGGCAGCAACATAGTTAACTGATCACCACGTTGGCAGCAACATAATTAACTGATCACCACGTTGGCAGCAACATCATTAACTGATCACCACGTTGGCAGCAACATAGTTAACTGATCACCACGTTGGCAGCAACATAATTAACTGATCACCACGATGGCAGCAACATAATTAACTGATCACCACGTTGGCAGCAACATAATTAACTGATCACCACGTTGGCAGCAACATCATTAACTGATCACCACGTTGGCAGCAACATCATTAACTGATCACCACGTTGGCAGCAACATAGTTAACTGATCACCACGTTGGCAGCAACATAGTTAACTGATCACCACGTTGGCAGCAACATCATTAACTGATCACCACGTTGGCAGCAACATCATTAACTGATCACCACGATGGCAGCAACATAATTAACTGATCACCTGTTGAGGGAAAATAATAGCTACTGATCCTGTAGCAACTTTGCAGAAACATGTAGCTGCATGCACAATTGTGTTGTAGTTTCTTTGTTGTAATGCCTTTTCAACTGGCACATCTTTGTCACATCTTTACTTAACCAGAGATGGGAATATTTTAAGGGCGCTATGGACAAAGCAACACATTTGATATTTAGAGGTATCTCCCTTTCCTTGAAGATAAAATATTTTGCAAGTGTTGCTCAGAACTGACCAACCACCACAAACTCCAGATGACACGTTAGTAAACCCACACGCTGAAGAATCATCCCTCATCCACCACAAATTGAAAAGTCTAACTACTGTGTACAGTCTAATGCTGTGCCACTATATGTCACCAAGGGGATTTTACCACCTTGTAACAACTATGCAGAGAAAAAATCCCAACAGTCATCAAGAGGAAAAATATAGCTGCTTGCATGTGGTAATATCTAGAGCAATATATTCAACCCACCCTTTGATTTTCCACACAGCAGGGTATATAAAAGACTGCTAACAATCTAAGATGACAAACATTTACAGACTCCAGACCTCCCCTCGTGTACACCTCACAGGACACTGCCGACAAGATCTTCAGAATATCATGGAAAACATTTTCAGGATTGCCTTTTTGATGCTCTTTCTCTCAGTTGGTCTTCAAGGACGTCCGGCTAACGACAAATCTTTCCGGACAATTGAAAAGGGAATCAATTATCTACAGAAAACTATTAAATGTGTAAGTCCCTTCATGACATAAGAGGTGTTCAAATCATTTTAATGTATTTCTGTGATCAACTAACATTTATCTTTTTCCATATTGTCCTGTAGCCAGAAGGTACAGTCTTCTATGCTCCGTCTCCAGCTGATGTAGAGGTAAGGCTAACTAAACATGTTCAACAACTGATATCTGCAAATGGACAACACAGTAGCCCTTAACCTTTCCACTCACATGTAGCCTCTAGCCCTAGCTGGGTTTCTGACTCGCTAAAGCATTATTTCCGCTTCAACACTTCATAGAAGACCACTATTACAGGAAACACAGCAAGGCTGCAGACGGTGGTTCAACTAATTTCATATAGCACTTTGAACAACTAAAACCCACTCCCCCGTCTTGGCAGTGCAATTCACCACAACTAATCCACAGCCTCTCTTTCCATGTCACAAAATCAAAGAGCCCCAGGGCAAACAGCTGCGTCTCTTTTTCTCTGTTGCAGAAAAGCATTGCTGGAGCACTGGCCTGTTCTATTCAACAACTGAAACACCTCAATAACACCAAGAATCTGCAGCATCATATCAACAAGACTTTGGACGTCCTACAAGAGACATTTGTTGATGACATCGTAAGTCTTATTACTTTCCCTAAGCGTCTTGGCAGTTCAAAAATATTTGTTGTTAGTAAACAGGTCGGCTCATATAGGTTGGTGTACCACTTTACATGTCGTTAGACTAAATCATTCCTTATCTCCTCAGAGGACGGACTCGTCAGAATGCAGCAGTGAGAACCCGCTGTTCAAAAAGTCTTGCAAGGAGTTCATGGAAAATATGACCACTTTAGCTCAAGCTCTATCTGCCAAATGGTCCCAATGATAAAATAGGTTCTAGCTCCCAGTTGCATGGTGGGAGGATTGGGTCACAGGAAGTAGATAATAGATTGTCATTGCACTGATACTATCTCTAACAATTTGTGTAACATTGTTTGACACCAGCTTTTAATATATATATATATATATATATATATATATATATATATTAGATATGTCTAACTGGATGTCCTTACAAACCTGGGATGAAAGCCCCACATAATGAAGGAGGGTGCTACTGTAGGTCTGTTTAATGATGTGATATCCATATACTGTGCCTGAACTGCTCTGAATGCAAGTGTTTGAGTTCTCAATGTCTGTTAACTATAATGTATTTAAGCTTCTAAAAATCTCTAATTAAGTTATTTATTTATGTATTTATTACATATTTATTATATTTTGATTTCTACACATGGACTGTTCCTATAACCTTGATAATAAATTTGCAATTAAAAGTATTTGAAATGAATTTACTTTCTGCTTTTTTTAGGGTTAAACATTGCTAACACTAATGTAGCAAATAAGATACATTTATATTGATTGGTTTTACCGTTAATTATATGTGAAATAGAGTTCGGAGCAATAAGACTACGAGTCGGATGCCCGTTTGCCCGAATCCTCGTCTCCTAGACTTAGGTGGGTTCCTACGTTCGCGGCTCGTGGGATCACTTCACTGTACAAGTATAAATTGCTTATCGGCCCATGTGGGGATAGTTCGGAGGCATCTAAATTCATCTCTACTGAGCATCCTTCCGCCTCCTACTGTATGTTTCAATGGAATGTGACAATAACGGACTGTGTACTATGGTTAGTCATACTGTGGTTTGAACAAATTGTTGTAGGGTCTATGCTAAAATCGAGAGTAAAAGGCAGGCCAACTTGGGAGGTGGGTTCCTATAGGTGACCTATGTAGGAGGGGGAATTCCCTTGTCAGTTATAGGGCAATAAACGAATAAAGTCCATGGATGGAAAATGGTACTAAAGGTAAGTGACATTCTCAAGCTCGGGTAATGTAGTGATTCATGTTTACTGGTCTGCTGCACCTGGCCTAAAAGAAAACCCATTGACATCGCCAGTGGTATGGATATGATGTAGCTAACGCAATGTGCTGAAGGTCCTTAAAACACATTGGAAACTTAGAAGGGCTTAAACAGTCATTTTGCTGTTCTAAAACACAGCCCAAGTAGCTGCCTTCCAGTGATGTGTAAACCACTCGAAAGGCTACAAGCACACAAACGCATCTGCGGGTTGACTTTATTCTACTGCCAATCCTTCCCTTCGTCTCCGTCGGGCCACCCACCCTTCTTATGTGAACAGGAAAGGTTTCCCAGGATCAAGTTCTTAACGTTGTGCCTCAAACATGACTTCTAAAGACGGGCTGTATGACCTAAACCTAGCTTACCCAAATGAGAGGTAGGTCTAAAAAGCAGTGTGCGACCACATCAAGAGAACTGTATATCCTGTTTATCTCTGCATCTACTATTTCGACAGGGCTGCTGTGACAAGCACTTTAATCACATCAGAGATCCTACTCATTAGAATTCCAATTCCTAATTATATGATTCACACACCTTCTGAGAACAAGGATCTGGATCAGTTGTTTGGGAGTTGGTGATTTAAGAATCAGATAATGACTCACTCTGGCCAACCCCTTGTGTACAAGCAGAGTCTTTGGCCATCCCTGTTCGTACATAGGGTCTTTTGTACAACCGCCTTTACTTGAATACCTCAATAACCAAATGCCTCAAACACCACAGTATCTTCTATATACTAGTTCAACATGAAAGGGCAATTCGATGCATCCAAACCAAGCCTTGACAGTAGTCACTCGTCAATTAACGTTTAACATGTAATTCAGATAAACAATGACAATGTATGTCTGAATGCACATCAGCGTCCAAGGCTCGTATCGAGACAGTTTCAATATGTTCCATTCATGTCACCTTCACTATGAACAACTCTGCATCCAGCCGTGCAGCAAATTTACATAAATACCAGGCTTTCCATGATAACCATCCAAGCATGCCACAAACATCAGATCTAGAGTGGTTCATACATACTATTAAGGTGTTTGATCCTGTTGCGTTGTGTCCCTTAATGCACGGGAGACTTCCTGTGTACAAGGAAGTAAAAAGAAGCCAGGTTAATACAACAAAACAGGGCTGTGTAAACATTAAAACGAGTGATATGATATGCTGCATCGCCTGCACAGGAAACCATAACATTTCCTGTGTGTCTGTTTATAGTAGACCGTGCTCGTTCTTAGATGGTGGGATCAGTTTGTGAAACCACTGACGGTAATAAAAAAAAATAATCACAACTACGGACCTCTGACACAACATGACTTCATACAAACTGATAATACATTGGTATGCAAATGACTTGTTCTCATGTGCAATGTCAAGGTGCATGGAGACAACTCCTAATGAGAGCACGTTGGATGATTGAATTCAATGCATTGCAGACACTTAGTCTGAATTCAATCATGTTCTTATTTGCTCTGGATGCATGCATAATGAAGATCATTGCATGAATTCCCATCAGCCCCAAGAATTGACTGGACTTGTTCATACAATATCTTGGCTGTATTACAGGAGAAAGTCTTACCTTCAACGGCATAGTTCTTTGTCAAAAATCACACAATCAATTAAACCTATTGATATTATTGCCAAACCTTTAAGTTTTCAGATGTTTTTTATTTATATTCAGTTTCTTATCTCAAAGCATAATGCACAACAACGTAACCACAAAACTAAATAAAACATTACAAATCTATGAGAAAAAATGGTTTCAGAAACTTGGTTTTTGTGCCTTCTAACAAATTGTGACAAGCCTTAAAAAAATAATAATAATAAAAACCTCATCCCTCTTCTTTGGACCGATTTATCATAATAATCTTAACTTTGCAGGCTGTGGAAGATGAACGTGCAGTTTAAGGGCATCATGTCAACCTATTCTTCTACACTCCCACTTGTCCTGCTGAGGTATGCTTTTTTCAGGTGAACCTTTTTTGTTCAAGTGTAGGTGGAGAAGTTTCACAAATGTATTTTTTAGTGCAGTCACGCTGGTGTCCTCTCACATGCTGAAGTGATCGCTCACTGGAGGCTTGGCCACCCAGGAGCCGTAGCCCTGCTGTGCTAAGTAGGACCTCAGCACACTCTTGGCCTCCTGGTAGGGCTTGGCCATCATCTAGAAAACCCATTAATGGGACATGGATTATTAATGCTAGACAATGGGACAGAAGACTTCACACGGAGGTTTGTGAAAGGTACAGTGAGGGAAAAAAGTAATTGATCCCCTGCTGATTTTGTACGTTTGCCCACTGACAAAGAAATGATCAGTCTATAATTTTAATGGTAGGTTTATTTGAACAGTGAGTGACAGAATAACAACAAAAAAATCCTGAAAAATGCAAGCTGAAAAATGCACTCCAGGACCTAAATGTGCTTCTTCTTGAACCACTCCTTTGTTGCCTTGGCCATGTGTTTTGGATCATTGTCATGCTGGAATACCCATCCACGACCCATTTTCAATGCCCTGGCTGAGGGAAGGAGGTTCTCACCCAAGATTTGATGGTACATGGCCCCGTCCATCATCCCTTTGATGCGGTGAAGTTGTCCTGTCCCCTTATCAGAAAAACACCCCCAAAGCATAATGTTTCCACCTCCATGTTTGACGGTGGGGATGGTGTTCTTGGGGTCATAGGCAGCATTCCTCCTCCTCCAAACACAGCGAGTTGAGTTAATGCCAAAGAGCTCCCTTTTGGTCTCATCTGACCACAACATTTTCACCCAGTTATCCTCTGAATCATTCAGATGTTCATTGGCAAACTTCAGACGGGCATGTATATGTGCTTTCTTGAGCAGGGGGACCTCGCGGGCGCTGCAGGATTTCAGTCCTTCACGGCGTAGTGTGTTACCAATTGTTTTCTTGGTGACTATGGTCCCAGCTGCCTTGAGATCATTGACAAGATCCTCCCGTGTAGTTCTGGGCTGATTCCTCACTGTTCTCATGATCATTGCAACTCCACGAGGTGAGATCTTGTATGGAGCCCCAGGCCGAGGGAGATTGACAGTTCTTTTGTGTTTCTTCCATTTGCGAATAATCGCACCAACTGTTATCACCTTCTCACCAAGCTGCTTGGCGATGGTCTTGTAGCCCATTCCAGTCTTGTGTAGGTCTACAATCTTGTCCCTGACATCCTTGGAGAGCTCTTTGGTCTTGGCCATGGTGGAGAGTTTGGAATCTGATTGATTGATTGCTTCTGTGGACAGGTGTCTTTTATACAGGTAACAAGCTGAGATTAGGAGCACTCCCTTTAAGAGTGTGCTCCTAACCTCAGCTCGTTACCTGTATAAAAAGACACCTGGGAGCCAGAAATCTTTCTGATTGAGAGGGGGTCAAATACTTATTTCCCTCATTAAAATGCAATTCCATTTATAACATTTTTCACCAGCGTTTATCTGGATGTTTGTGTTGTTATTCTGTCTCTCACTGTTCAAATAAACCTACCATTAAAATTATAGACTCATCATTTCTTTGTCACTGGGCAAACGTACAAATTCAGCAGGGGATCAAATACTTTTTCCCCCTCATTGTAACATTTAAGAGGGTTTGTAATTGATCCTGTCCCACAACGACTCACGGTCTCCTAGTGGAGCTAGTGGGCAGCGCATGAATTCAAAATGAATGGAGCCCAACCGTGGTGGGTGGAGACGAGAGGAGCGTTTTCATTACCTTGGCCTCTCTGTAGGACACTGTAGCCAGCAGGTCCCGTCTTGAAGCCTCCTTGGCCACCAGGTTGAAACGACTCAGCATGGCTGCTTTACACAGGCGACTGGCCAGGGCAGGGCCGCTCTTAAACGGAGACCTGACACACAAATCAACATGGCCGTTGTGAAGAATCAGTTAAAAGACCACCTGTAGATTCCCTGGGTTTTCAAGCCAGAATGGGGCCTATTTCATATCATGAAGTGCATATCATTTCAGAAAATGTATTGAATATGCCTTCATTGGGGAAAGTCCGACTCTAAAATAGTCTTACGCCTCCACCGTCTTGCCCTCCAAGCCGTCCACCACCTCCAGGGAGAGGTCCCCCTGGCTCCAGTTGATGCCGTGGCTCCACTGGGCGTTGGTGTTGGCTCCGGCGCCAACCTCAGGGCACGCAGTGGGCACCAGGCTGATGTGGGGCCGGTACACGCAGTAGTACATGGGTAGGCGGGGGGTGATGCCGTCCACACGCTGGTTCACCGCAATCTCCATGCCCCGCACGTCACAGCAGCTCACGTCGCCTGCATTTGAGGATGAGGACGATGGCAGAAGCACTCGTCTTTGTTTTATACCATTTGAAAGAAATATATTATTTGAAATCAGAGGGAAAGACTAGGAGAGAATTATCATTTGTGTACCAATCCAGCACTACATCACCTGATACACCTTACAGTGAGGGAACAAAGTATTTGATCCCCTGCTGATTTTGTACTTTTGCCCACTGACAAAGAAATTATCAGTCTATAATTTTAATGGTAGGTTTATTTGAACAGTGAACAGTTGTCCTCTGAATCATTCAGATGTTCATTGGCAAACTTCAGACGGGCATATATATGTGCTTTCTTGAGCAGGGGGACCTTGCGGGCGCTGGATTTCAGTCCTTCACGGCGTAGTGTGTTACCAATTGTTTTCTTGGTGACTATGGTCCCAGCTGCCTTGAGATCATTGACAAGATCCTCCCGTGTAGTTCTGGGCTGATTCCTCACTGTTCTCATGATCATTGCAACTCCACGAGGTGAGATCTTGTATGGAGCCCCAGGCCGAGGGAGATTGACAGTTCTTTTGTGTTTCTTCCATTTGCGAATAATCGCACCAACTGTTATCACCTTCTCACCAAGCTGCTTGGCGATGGTCTTGTAGCCCATTCCAGTCTTGTGTAGGTCTACAATCTTGTCCCTGACATCCTTGGAGAGCTCTTTGGTCTTGGCCATGGTGGAGAGTTTGGAATCTGATTGATTGATTGCTTCTGTGGACAGGTGTCTTTTATACAGGTAACAAGCTGAGATTAGGAGCACTCCCTTTAAGAGTGTGCTCCTAACCTCAGCTCGTTACCTGTATAAAAAGACACCTGGGAGCCAGAAATCTTTCTGATTGAGAGGGGGTCAAATACTTATTTCCCTCATTAAAATGCAATTCCATTTATAACATTTTTCACATGCGTTTATCTGGATTTTTTTGTTGTTATTCTGTCTCTCACTGTTCAAATAAACCTACCATTAAAATTAGACTGATCATTTCTTTGGTCAGTGGGCAAACGTACAAAATCAGCAGGGGATCAAATACTTTTTCCCCCTCACTGTATGTGCTCGATGATCTGATCAGTTGATGCGTTAAATCAGGTGTGTTAGTGCAGGGATAGAACACAAACGTGCTGTCCACTGGGCTACATATGACTGGAGTTGAGAAACACTGCTTTTCAGACTATTGAGGTGTAACCTATGATTGAGGGACTTGCCTACGAGGATGCTGCTGACGTAGATGGGCTCAGTGAAGTGACTGAGCAGGGCTCCCTGGAAACCCAGCACCTGCCACTGGGTGATCTTGTCACTGGCCGACATGCTAACCACCCTGGAAGCGGCCTGGTCGAAGGTGGGGGAGAAGACCGAGAACACCTTGCCCTCCACAGTCACGTGCAGACTGATCTGGTTGTTCATCTCCCAGGCTGAGATGGAGAACGGGTTCAGGCGCCTGAGGGGGAGAAAAAGATCAAGGCTGAAGAGACAGACAGGCTGGAAAATATCAACTTGGCTGTAAGCTGAGTACTGGTGGGGCATAAGGAGTTTTAGAGGTGCCAGTCACTAACAGATTGGAGGGGATCTGGGCGGCTCCTTTGGGCATCTGGTTCATATACAGGTGGAGCGTGATGTGGCTCTTCAGACTGAGCAGCTTGGTGTTCTTGTCCTGCTGGAATATGGACTTCTCCTCAAGGCTGCGATTCTTACTAAAGAACAGCAACAGGTGCCTGTACAGATAACTGCAAATAAAACATGATTATGCAGGTATAACTACTACATACTAATGCATATTTGGTACCCTGAAAGTAATGTGAAATAAGGGAATGTTTGTATGGAATCTTGGTGCTCTAAAGTTTATAGGGAGAACATTGTAGGAGGCAGTGAATGAATGAATTCATTGTTATTGAATATTGCTGGGTTGTAGTGAGAGGGGTTGGAAAAAGTATAACCAGCTTTGTCAGGTTAATTTCTAATTGCCCTTGACTGACTTACGATGTTGTAAATTACATCTAAGCAGTGTTCTCAGAGCGTGGAAAAGTTCCAGGAAATACAACAGGAACCACATAAGAACAATTTCAACTTTCTCAGAACCATCTTTGCTTCCTGGATATAAAGAAAAAATGGTGTTTTGAAGGGATGTTTTTTCACATTCATGACTAAACTGATTGAGATAAACGTACCGCATCAGTGATCTCCTTGCTGTTACAACTGCATGGGAGTCGTGAAGAACCCGTCCATTTGGTGTAGCGCTCTCCTTAGTGTTGTAATTCCCTGTTCCAATGGCCACCACTTCACATCCACTAGCTAGATGGATGATCATGTGCCACGCACAAAGAACACATTTACCGGAAACATTCATAATAGCAACTTAAAATGTAACTAATATAATTCAAACCTGCCTTCGGAAAGTATTCAGACCTCTTTGGCTTTATCCACATTTTGTTACGTTAGTGCCTTATTCAAAATTGGAATAAAAAAAAACATTATCCTAAGAAATCTACACACAATATCCAAAAAAACTGTTTTTTCTTAAAACGTATTCAGGATCGGTGGGTCCCCTGCGGGACGTTTGAGCTAACGTAGGCTAATGAGATTAGCATGAGGTTGTAAGTAACAAGAACATTTTCCAGGACATAGACATATCTGATATTGGCAGAAAACAAGAATTTAAGCTAATTTAACTGCACTGTCCAATTTACAGTAGCTATTACAGTGAAAGAATACCATGCTATTGTTTGAGGAGAGTGCAAAGTTTTGAACATGAAAAGTTATTAATAAACAAATTAGGCACATTTGGGCAGTCTTGATACAACATTTTTAACAGAATGCAATGGTCCATTGGATCAGTCTAAAACTTTGCACATACATTGCCATCTAGTGTCCAAAATCTAAATTGCAACTGGGCTGTATTATCTTTTACCAGATCTAATGTGTTATATTCTCCTACATTCCTTTCACATTTCCACAAACTTCAAAAGTGTTTCTTTTCAAATGGTACCAAGAATATGCATATCCTTGCTTCAGGCAGTAAGATTTGGGTATTTCATTTTAGGCTAAAATTTATAAAAAAACCTTAAGAGGTTTAAAAAAATAAGAATAATTGTGCGTCAGTATTTTGACCCATATTTACATAAGTATTCGAAATTGTGCTCAGGTGAATCCTGTTTCCATTGATCATCTTTGAGATGTTAGTACAAAATGATTTGAGTCCACCGGTGGTAAATTCAGTTGATTGGACATGATTTAGAAAAGGCACACAACTGTCTATATAACGTCCCACAGACAGTGCATGTCAGAGCAAAGACCAAGCAATAAGGAATTGTCCGTAGAGCGCCAAGACAGGATTGTGTAGAGGCACAGATCTAGCAAAGAGTACCAAAAGAAATTCTGCAGCATTGAAGGTACCCAATAACAGTTGCCTCCATCATTCTTAAATGGAAGATGTTTGGAACCACCAAGACTCTTCCTAGAGCTGGCCGCCCAGCCAAACTGAGCAATCGGAGAAGGGCCTTAGTCAGGGAGGTGACTAAGAACCCGATGGTCACTCTGACAGAGCTTTAGAGTTCATCTGTGGAGATGGGAAAACCTTCCAGAAGGACAGCCATCTCTGTAGCACTCCACCAATCAGGCCTTTATGGTATGGCCAGATGGAAGCCACTCCTCAGTAAAAGGCACATGACAGCCCACTTGGAGTTTTCCAAACCGCACCTAGACTTTCAGACCATGAGAAACAAGATTCTCTGGTCTGATGAAACCAAGATTGAACTCTTTGGTCTGATGCCAAGCGTCATGTCTGGAAGAAACCTGGCACCATCCCTACGGTGAAGCACGGTGGTGGCAAGATCATGCTGTGGGGATGTTTTTCAGCGGCAGGGACTGGGACACGAGTCAGGATCAAGGGAAAGATGAACGAAGCAAAGTACAGAGAGATCCTTGATGAAAACCTGCTCCAGAGCACTCAGGACCTCAGACTGGGGTGAAGGTTCACCTTCCAACAGGACAACAACCCTAAGCACACAGGCAAAACAACGCAGGAGTGGCTTCTCGACAAGTCTCTGAATGTCCATGAATGGCCCAGCCAGAGCCTGGACTTGAACCCGAGAGACCTGAACATAACTGTGCACTGACGCTCCCCATCCAACCTGACAGAGCTTGAGAGGATCTGCAAAGAAGAATGGGAGAAACTCCCCAAATACAGGTGTACCAAGCTTATAGCGTCATACCCAAGAAGACTCGAGGCTGTAATCGCTGCCAAACGTGCTTCAACAAAGTACTGAGTAAAGGGTCTGAATACTTATGTAAATGTTATGAGTTCTTTTTATTTTTTTGAAATTTGCTTTGCTTTCTAAAAACCTGTTTTTGCTTTGCATTATGGGGTATTGTGTGTAGATTGATGGGGGGAAAACTATTTTATCAATTTTTTAATAAGTAACGTAACAAAATGTAGAAAAGTCAAGGTGTCTGAATACTTTACGAATGCACTGTGTGTGTGTGTACAGTACTGTGCAAAAGTTTTAGGCAGGTGTGAAAAAAGGCTGTAAAGTAAGAATGCTTTCAAAAATAAACATGTTAATAGTTTATATTTATCAATTAACCAAATGCAAAGTGAGTGAACATAAGAAAAATCTACATCAAATCCATATTTGGTGTGACCACCCTTTGCCTTCAAAACAACATCAATTATTCTAGGTACACTTGTACAGAGTTTAAGGAACTCGGCAGGTACGTTTGCCCAAACATCTTGGAGAACTAACCACAGTTATTCTGTGGATTTAGGCATCCTCAGGTGCTTCTCTATCTTCATGTAATCCCAGACAGACTCAATGATGTTGAGATCAGGGCTCTGTGGGGGCCATACCATCACTTCCAGGTTGTTGTCATGCTGCAGAATAAATTTGGGGCCTCCCTGATGGTATTGCATGGTGGATAAGTATCTGCCTGTGCTTCTCAGCATTGAGGAGACCATTAATTCTGACCAAATCCCCAACTCCATTCGCATCTTCCGATTGCGAAGAGAAGTAAGCATGATGTGTTTTTAATCTGCTGCAGTAAGTGTCCTTGGCTGACCACTGCGTCTACGGTCCTCAACATTGCCCGTTTCTTTGTGCTTCTTCAAAAGAGCTTAGACAGCACATCTGGGAACCCCTGTCTGCCTTGACATGTCATCCTGGGAGAGACCTTGCTGATGCAGTATAACTACCTTGTGTCTTGTTGCTGTGCTCAGTCTTGCCATTGTGTCTGACTTTTGACAGTAAACTGACTTAACATCTTAGGGAGCGGCAGCTGAGTTGTCGGTTTTGGAGAGTCTGGCAGGTCACTTTGCATTTAGTTAATTGATAAATATAATCTATTAACATTTCTATTTCTGAAAGCATTCTTACTTTACAGCATTTTTTCACACCTGCCTAAAACTTTTGCACAGTACTGTATATAACATTTAAATATAGCCAATATATAACAAGACATGGAAAAAAAAAGAGTGTCTCCCAGTGCCTCCTTACGTGACTGAGTGATAAATGCTGCCACTGTGCTCCTGCAGGCAGAGAACTCAGGGTAGCTGTCCATCAGCTTACTCAGCAGCTCTCTCACTGCCTGCGGAACATGCTCGTTGATGGGGTTCTGACGCTCTATGGTACAGTAGGGGTAAACACCATCACTGCTTAACGTCCAGAAACAACCCCTAACATGTCATTGTTTGCAGATCAAAATCAAATCATTTTAAGCAACTTTGGCAAACAATGTGCTTTCCAACAACTACAAAAATAAATAAAATAACTGAATAATTAAAAAAGAAATGACTTGCCATAAATGGCTCTTCTAGGATGGATCTCTGAGCCTGTAGACTGACTCTCTTTCACTGGCAAGGGAGGAGGGCCATCTGAAACCACGCACTTATTTTGACAGTCCATTTACAAACCAATCCCTAAAACATTGAATTTGAATTGAAAATCTATTTCCAATCACAGACATTTCATCAAACTAGTTGGTACAGCTATTCACCCAATGCCTCTGGAAGCAGAGAATCTCCATCCAAGGTGGGCAGCAGGTCCTCAAGGGCCAGCTGGGCTGCTCTGGCCCTGGCCTCCTTCTTATTGATCCCCATCCCAGTCTTGTACTTCACCCCGTCAATCACGACACAGAAGGCAAAGTAGAAGCCTGGGATGTTACCTGGACAGGCATCACATCATATTACTGACCATGTATATACACTGCCATGAATAAGAGCCTATGGATGGAGGATCAATGGAGGACATGGTTTGAGATGTACCTGTGGTTACAGTTTCCTTTAACTCAACCTGGAACTGTAGAACCTGAGAGAGATGGTACAGAGCTGACACTGCGTGGGTCTCACCCCGCTTGTACCGGTCAATCAACTCTTGGGGAATGCTTTTCGATCTGATGCCACCACCTGTGGCAGATCAACAAGACAACCAAACATCAGTTTCTGGTGCTAGTTCCAAAGTGGGATGGATGATCATTTTCACCTTGACAAACCGTAAGCACAGAAACCAACAAGACCCACCCCTTTCACAACATTTACTTAAGCTTACAATTGGTGTTGCATGCCGGGTCAAGGAGGCTGTTGTTAACTTCTGAGACAGCCGGAGACACATACGCCACTGCCAATCCAGGTGGGGCAAGAATATTTTTCTTGAGGATTTGGGCAAAGCTGGCACCCCTAGAACCACGAAACGATCCACCTCGAGTCCAAGCCATCTTGGAAACTATAGAGAAAGAGTAACATGTCATTCATAGATAAAGATAGCAGTCATATGTTATTTTCCCAAAGGTGGTCATAGGTTTTCGCACTGGACTGCAAACAGGCCTCGCCCAACTTCCAGTAGCCTGGATGCCAGTCTCTGCTCTCCTGCTCATTATTGAATTGTGATTGCAACTGACACCAGAGGGTAGTATTTACACATTTTGAAGTTGTTGGTAAGAGAGAATAGCTACAGTTGAAGTCGGAAGTTTACATACACCTTAGCCAAATACAGTTAAACGCAGTTTTTCACAATTCCTGACATTTATTCCTAGTAAAAATTCCCTGTCTTAGGTCAGATAGGATCACCACTTTAATTTAAGAATGTGAAATGTCAGAATAATAGCAGAGAGAATGATTTATTTCAGCTTTTATTTATTTCATCACATTCCCAGTTGGTCAGAAGTTTACATACACTCAATTACTATTTGGTAGCATTGCCTTTAAATTGTTTAACATGGGTCAAACGTTTCGGGTAGCCTTCCACAAGCTTCCCACAATAAGTTGGGTGAATTTTGGCCCATTCCTCCTGACAGAGGTGGTGTAACTGAGGCAGGTTTGCAGGCATCCTTGCTCGCACATGCTTTTTCAGTTCTGCCCACAAATTTTCTATGGGATTAAGGTCAGGGCTTTGTGATGGCCACTCCAATACCTTGACTTTGTTGTCCTTAAGCCGTTTTGACCCCAAGAATGCTTGGCGGCTTTTTTATGGCGGTTTTGGAGCAGTGGCTTCTTCCTTGCTGAGCGGTCTTTCAGGTTATGTCGATATAGGACTCGTTTTACTGTGGATTTAGATCCTTTTGTACCTGTTTCCTCCAGCATCTCCACAAGGTCCTTTGCTGTTGTTCTGGGATTGATTTGCACTTGTCACACTGTCTCTAGGATACAGAACGCGTCTCCTTCCTGAGCGGTATGACGGCTGCGTGGTCCCATGGTGTTTATACTTGCGTACTATTGTTTGTACAGATGAACGTGGTACCTTCAGGCATTTGGAAATTGCTCCCAATGATAAACCAGACTTGTGGAGGTCTACAATTTATTTTCTGAGGTCTTGACTGATTTTTTTTTATTTTCCCATGATGTCAAGCAAAGAGGCACTGAGTTTGAAGGTAGGCCTTAAATACATCTACAGGTACATCTCCAATTGACTCAAATGGTGTCAATTAGTCTAACAGAAGCTTCTAAAGCCATGACATAATTTTCTGGAATTTTCCAAGCTGTTTAAAGGCACAGTCAACTTAGTGTATGTAAACTTCTGACCTACTGGAATTGTGATACAGTGAATTAGAAGTGAAATAATCTGTCTGTAAGCAATTGTTGGAAAAATTATTGTGTCATGCACAAAGTAGATGTCCTAACCGACTTGCCAACACTATAGTTTGTTAACAAGAAATTTGTGGAGTAGTTGAAAAACAAGTTTTAATGACTCCTAAGTGTATGTACATTTTGACTTCAACTGTACCTAGTTGGAATGCATTGCTTGACTGCCATGGGGGCAATAAGCACAATATATTTTGCAAACTGCAGCATCCCAAAGGATTCATTCTCAAGTTTGTTTGTTGAGCAGACTGTAGGTTTTGGGTCTACAAAGCTGTCTCCATCATACCATTCAATAATGAATTCATTGCATTTCATCTTGAAAATGTATTTTTCCTTCTCCATGCTGTTTTTGCTGCCTGCAGCATGATCTATTACACACCGGTAGTGTCCATCGCCCCCGCCTGTCTGGCACTGTTTCCCCGCAGTTCTGTTAATAACGGTGAGGGCAGATGTTCAGAAGGTGCGAGCAAAGGACAGTGTGTGCCAGCTAGTCCTAAGGAGGCCTCCGGTACACAGCAGGCTGGGGTGACACAGTGTGCTAGCTAGGCAACTAGCACACTAGCACACAGTGTAGCTAGCTAGCTAGTTAGCACATGGTGTCGCTCCAGCCTCCCGCCTGCTGTACTAGTGGGAGGCGACCGGTAGACAGTGTACTTTGGGCAAGGTTTTCCCGCAATGGAGGTGAGCGCAGGTGTTCCGGCAGTCGGGAGTGAAAAAACTCAAAATACTTTTATTTCCTTTTTGACTCAAAGGGGCAATGGGACACTTGAGAGGGGGGTGTTCATGAAGCAACCAATGATGTACAATAATACCTTTCAGAGTTTTGGCAGTTTCATCTCACCAAAAAAAACAAAAACAAAAAAAACGTACACCATACGGCAAGTGAGAGTGCTACACAAACAAGCATAATAGTGATGGGTCGTTCGGAAACTAATCTATTCATAAAAATTAAGCCTAAATGCTCAAGGGCACACACATTCGTTCTGACTGTCTGCTCAGACTAACAGCCTCACCTGTTGTTCCTGTCAATCAGACACGCTGAGTCAACAAATGAACCAAAGATGCGTGAGGGAGGGCCGAGTCAACTCACTCACAGTCACACACTTAGCAGCCGAGGAGAGAGAGGAAGGACAGCTGTGAAAACAGCTGGAAAATGAGTCGGAAGCACAGTAGCATTTGGATGCATTTTAATAATGTAGACAATGTTAGAGCACAGTGTAGAATTTGCCAAAACAAAATCTCATATAAAGCCGGTTCTACGCACAACCTACACCAGCATATGCAAACTGTGCACCCAACTGTGAAGCTAGCTGTAGCGGAGCTTCGAGAAACTAGCGGGCCTGCTAGTGATAGTGGTGGAGCCAGCACCTCCAAAAGTGGAGATGTATTCACTCAGTCAAGTAGGCCTACTCCGCGACCCACAGCAACGCAGTCTTCTATGGACCAGTTTATGCCAAAGTCTATGTCTGTAGCAAAACAAGGCCAAATTGATATTGCATTGGCTAAAATGATTGGCACTGATTTCCAGCCATTTTTGATCGTGGAGGACAGAGGTTTTAGAAATTATAATCACGTGCTATCAGAAACCGTTGCACTTGACCCCAGATTTAAGAAGTTAGCCTTCAGTGATGCCAGAGCGATTGATGAGGCTCTTCAAAGAATAACCTCAGCAGCAGGGAAGGACAGCCCCAGCAGTCAGCTGGGGCTGTCCCTCCCTACAAAGATCTGCAGATCCTCTGAGCTGGTGGAAGAACAAGGCCTCTGTCTACCCACGACTTACTAAAGTCATGACAGGGTGACACTGCATAGTGGTCACATCCGTTCCCTCTGAGAGGGTCTTCTCAAAAACGGAACAAATAATTACTGAGAGAAGAAACCGCATCAGCCCCTTCGAAAGTGAACACTTTGCTGTGTGCTGCTGGTTATAACATGGCAATAAAGAAGAGAGAAAAGAGGGACCAGTTTAATGTTTTAAGTAGGATGCTGCAGTTTTGCACATTGTTATTTATTTTTCTTTGATATGGTGCAATATTTTATTATGTTGCTCAGATTGTATTAATTTTGAATTGTTACATGTATATGCACTTTGTTTATATACTTTTAAAAAGTTATACTTTAAATGCACATGTGTAATAGCATCCTTTTTTATATTTATTTCAATTTGTGGGATGCTGCAGTTTTGCACATTGTTATTTATTTTTCTTTGATATGGTGCAATATTCTATTATGCTGTTCAGATTGTATTAGTTTTGAATGGTTAGATTTATATGCACCTTGTTTATATACATAAAAAAGTTGTACTTTAAAATGCAAATGTTTAATAGCATTCATAACAAACCAATGCATTTTTAAATAAATTCTGGTTAAGTTAGAGTATGATTTCATTTAATAATTGAATTAGAATTGTTTTAACACCAATCATAGTCAAACAGTTTGACTTGAAAAAATACAAAACATATATCTTTTTAAAGAGCCGTTTCGGAGACAAAAAGAGACGGCTCACTGAAAAGAGCCAGAATGCCCATCACTAAAGCATAACACAGTTAAAAGAAATGAAGTCAGGGAAACCGGAAAGAGGTATCCTGCACGTTTTCAAGTTAAGTCTCCATTCTCTATTACTCCTCAGTTGAGATTACTTCACATTTAGGTAGCTAATGTCATTGATTTGTTGCACGAGTCTAGATAGCACTAGCTGTATTATGCCTACAACAGTGAAGTTTCAGTCCGCTAGGTGTATCTCTACAGCATGGACATATCGCTGGGTGACGTGGACATCCCCATACATCCACCTTATCAAAATATGACTAATTCAATATTGCACCATCCCATTCTCTGGGCTCCGTCTGCAATCATTACCAGTAGTATCTACCAGGAATAATGAAACATAGAATAATAATTGATGAATATATGAATTACGTATGACCACTGGAGTCTTTGCCACTCAAAATATTTTCTTTATTGACTATATTGATATTTATTACTCAAAATCTTGCCAAACGCATATTGTGTAGGAGGGGTTAATATGAATTTTAAAAAATTTACATGATTATATGAAATTAGTCATGAACATATGGACTTTGAAATGAACAAGGGAGAGGTTAAACGTAGGCTAAGTCTGGCATAAGCTTATTCCCATACTGTGGTCTTAGGTAGTCTCCATATAGACTATTCCCTTCATCGCGACACTGCTGCCCAACTGAAGAGCTTGTGATCTCCATGCAGCACCACGCGCCTTCGGAAAAGCACCCTTCTGGAGGCATGAATCCATAGTCATTTTACCCTAATGTAGGCCTATTGCCTACTAGCCAAATAAAGTGCAGAGCATGCATGATACGTGCAACTCATCATTCCAACATATTTGAACATTTAATTCATCCTTCATTCAGGTCAGTCAGTACGTCATCTATTCAGTCATTTGTCTGAGTTGCAAAAGAAACAAAATCAAAGAGAATAGAACAGTCTTATCCATTTGTTTATTATAATCCATGTATGTATTCAAAAGCATCTAAGTTCTACAAAGTTCTTTAGCCTATCACTTTAATAATTCAATGTTTAAATTAGGCCTATCTCCCCAAACAAATAAAAATAAAAAATCCATTCAACTTGTAGGCATTGCAATTTAGGGTACTGGTAACTCACAGAATAATTGTAAAACTCTATTTGTGTTGTATAACTGTTTTCTTTATAGGGCTCCCCTTAAAAAGAGACCCTAGCTCACAGGCCTCTAAATATAGCCTCTAAATAAATGTTAAACAAAAATAGTTGAAGTACGTGCAGTGGCTGATACGGAAAACAGATCTGGCAATAAAAATAGGTTATAGATAGCCTTGTCCATTTCTGACCTCTTGGCTATTTTGCTCAGTGCATGTTATAGCCAAGACTTAATCAATATTTTGTTTTGTTTAATTTATTGATATGGATTTAGCCTCTGCGTGATGCGGTTGTGCAACGCAAATGGCTATAACAAGCCTACATAGAGAGCGGAATTCACTAATACAACAGTCAAAATGCCTAATATAAGGCCTACAGTCCGTACTCCCAAATACTGGAAAAAGTGTGAATCATTAGGTTACATGATCACCACAGTAGCCCCACACAGCTAGAAAAAGTTATTATGCAATTATATGGCCATTAAACACACCAGCATGGCATATTTAGAGAGCAGAATTAGCCTAGCCTAAATCATATTTACTTTATCATTCTCACACAAGTAATTTACTGATGGCCCAAGCCTATACTACGCCATCTACCGGTGTAACATCGTTATTGAATGCAGTTCTAAAACAAGTTATTTTGGAAATGAAAAGCCGGAAGCTGCAAAGCAACTAACATCTGGGCTAGAGTTGATTGACTAGCTAACTTCCAATAGCTACATTCGTTCATGTCCTTGGTAACTGAGTAAAGGGAGATTTGAACGTGTAAATATGAATTAATAGACGTAAACAATAGTACGTTTACAGATCTAAATTAACATTTACGTTTCACACATGGCTTTTCTTTTGACCCTAACAATTTATGTATGGATTTCTTATGATCCAAACGATATGTACTTTCAACCTTTTGGCAGGCATCTCGCTCCATAAGTCATTGCGGCCAGCAGGTCAAACGAAGGCCAAAATGAACAAGTCACTCAGAAAAACGAATCATGATGACTTTAGGCTGCAGCAGGGTCTCTCGTATAATGGCAAGACCTTCCTCTATACGAGTAAGTACAAAATAGTCGCTAACTGCACATCACTAGAATTTACGCGTGACGGATCTCAGCCGTCATTAGGTAAACGCGGCGTATGCAGAAGCTAGTCATGTAGTTAACTAACGTTAGTTACATTATTGCGTCTCTGCGTTTACAAACGGTACCTACCTAGCAAGCACGTCGTCAAAATAAAATGGCATCTGCTGATAGCTAAAACTCAACATTTTAACTAGGTAACGTTAGCTAGCTAATTAGCTAACAACTTGTAGATCTGTCTGAAGATAGTTATTGCACGTGGGGATATAGCTAACTAGTTACTTAGCCAGGTACCTATTGGAAAAATGTCCTAAATAGTAATTTTATACTAGCCGATAACCAGCTAGCTAATTCAAAAAGAGCACCTAACGTTACCTGCTGTCTTGAATGTCAAGTGCGGCTAGCGGGTCAGTCACTCAGCAGATTCTGCATGAATGCAGTCCAAATGTAAAAAGATGCAGGCCACTGATAGGTTATTTCTTGTGTGTCGTATCAAAACATTCCGAAACCAAGGTGAATGCAAATTAGGGCACTGAACGTTTTTGCCAGGCGTTAAATATTTTTGGGCCATAATCTCAAATATCTCACTTGGGATTTGCGTTAGAATTTAAGTAGTATCAGCATGAAAAATGTTTGACCCACGAAACACTGATGCTCATCTCCATTCATAGATTCCAGCTGAGGGCTAATTGAATGGGTGGCCAATGTGGCATCCTTGCAAGATGAAGGGATTGTGTTTGCCGGGGTGCCAGTCTGTTTGTACTCTCTTGCCAACTCCTTGTGGAATTTTTATTCCAAACATGTTTAGTTTGACTATGACAATTGAGTAGGCAAAAGCACAAACCTGTCTGGGATCAGGCTATGATTGTGTGTCTGCCAATATGATTTTATCATTTGCCATTCATTACAGAAAGGGATAACTTATTTTGCCATAGTAAGTCATTGATTTTCTTCTGATACTGAATACATTATTAGACCTTTGTGCTTGTTTTGTGTGAAGAGCTTCAGGCCTACTATTTGCAACTCTGAGACTAGAGGGCAGTATTTACACATTAATACATGCCTACATTTGAACCCTTCTGTTTCAATACCCTTCTACAGCTTATAACAAATATCTATCTACCTTTTAGAAAATCGAACAATTTACTGTGTTCAATATGTAAAGAAACTGATGTGACAGAAAATCATTGACACCCTATAATTTTACATTTGGAGAATGTGAACTGTAATTCTGCATGTGGTGTCTGAGTCACATCATTAGATGGCCCTAGAAGCCAATCCCTCAATGTATTAAATGACATGTATGATTTGGGCAGAAAACTATCCTTAGTTTATGAAATTTGTTAGCAAATTCATAATCTTTCATTTGTTTTGATGGATGACCATAGATTAGGGAGTGACACATTTCTATCAGAGAAGTACAAAAATATGCCATTAGCCTCTGCAATGCCCCTACCATAGAGTGCCCTCTCCCCAGCTCATGTTTGCCCTGACAGCACCCCCTCGTTGATAAATAACAGCACTGGCTCTCCAGCCTGGAGCAATCGCCTCCAGCTGCAGCTCCCCAATTCTCCGTCTCCACAGCAGAGATTGAATCTTCCCCATTCATTAGACTAAGTGGATGAGGTTCTCTAATAGGAGCTCCCTTCCCCTCAATAATTGTCGTTGATTGGCATAAATTAGACCCTAGTTGCCAGACGAGTGATTCTCGACGACGATAATCCGATTCCCAACTCAAACTAATAGGATTTTAACTTGGGCTTGGCCTAATGTCCGTCTGCAGACCCTGGCTGTGGCCCTGTGCCCTAGCCAACCAGTGCCCTCTGGATCATATCTGTGTGTGTGTGTGTGTGTGTGTGTGTGTGTGTGTGTGTGTGTGTGTGTGTGTGTGTGTGTGTGTGTGTGTGTGCTGCTGTGTTGTCCTTCCATGTGCACAGATTGCCAGTTGTATTCTGCCCTTATGACTAATTCCCAGAAAGACATAGAAAGGCATTAAATTGATAGGAAATGTATACAGGTGACATTCAGTTATAGTCAGAGACAGAACATGGAAAAAGTCTTTCAACATCTGACTGAGTGAGGGATGCGATACTCACTTTGATTGAATTCCAGGAACCCATCATTTAACTCATATTTCCATAAAAAGTCATATTTTTTCACATGGACCTAATATGCTCCCTTGGTATCCCTCGAATGTCCAAGACAACATACCTGCTGCTGACCTTGTATACTGTAACTAGTGAACAATTGACTGTGTGGTAAATACTGTTGAGTGGCCAATGTCAATTGCTCTTGAATTCTCCCTCAGATTAGGGGCAGTGATGTCAGTTAGGCCTAGTTTATAAGCAGTCCATGACTCCAGTTGAGATGGTTCACTGGTCAAGGTTGCAACACTTGATGAGTGATGAGTACTTTGAATTTGAATGTAGTAAAGTCTTCATAATGCCTCTATACAAATCCTGTATAAGCAAGCAAATTATATTGTGTTTAAAAGGGTGAGATAATAGGTTGTTAGGGTGATTTGACAAATGTGGCATCCAAAAAAAAGCTATGCTAAAGTGACATGCTATGCATGCTAAGTATGATGCAATGATCAGTCACATGACATCAGGTAAGCCACCTGAAGTGCTTTAAGCAGAATATCAGTTGGTACTGTTGCCACATTCACCAAATCCCCTCCTAACATTTTTTTTTATATCACATCTAGGTGAATTGACTATGAGTGACTCATGAGTGGGGCCCGTTTGATGTCAAAAATCTTGTCATTTGGTTGATAAGGGGACATCGGCGTTACTACTAAGGCCTGGTGTCTAATGAAACTCCACTCCATTAAGGCTGAATCAGACAGATTGCTCTCCCGGAGAAATGAATTGAGTTTTTTGTATTTGAGAGATCATTCTCCCTCCATTAACTGCTCTTTATCCCCTCTCTTCATCACAGGGAAATCAGGTTAGGCGGCCATGATTAGCTGGGGTGGCCTCCCTTTTTAAGCAGTAATTGGATTTGGCGGCTCAGCTGATAGTGCCATTAGGACCAATAAAGGCTGGGCTTGGCTCATCGAGTGAAACAGATTCTTCACGAGCAGATGGTAGACGGAGTGGAGAGGGCTCGGGGCTCTGATGTATTGAGGCTGTAAACAAAGTTTGTGTAACCAAAGTAGATTGGAGGGCCTTGTTGCTTCACCAGGCACCTCCCTCTACTTCTTAGGTTTTCCAGGAGCAGGGTTGATGGGGGACGTTTATGTTACTTTGTATTGATGATACAACTTTCTCAAGTATTGGTTGGTCGATGATGCATAAAATAAAAGGTTTGTTCTTAATTAATATTTTTGACAGTTGGTTGTTCATGCTGTAATTTTCACCCATTTCTATACTGTAGATTGACAGGTGGATGGGTGATTTCTCAACAGACCACTGGGGCGTGATGGTGTTATATCTCACAAGCTTAACCATTGCCCCAATTCAATCACTGTCAGATTAAGGAAAAATGCACTGCAGGTTCACTAAGAATGTTTATACTGTAGCAGTGGTGTTAAACGAGTTAAAACTTACTCCACATCAGAGAAGTTACAGTTTGAATGACTTGAACAAGAGTACATGGCCATTAAGGCACAAGCCCACCTTCTGGCAATAATGATGACTTAGATGATTCCTTGGGCAGCCTTCTAAGACATGCAGTAGGGGTAAACTAGAGGCCATCTAAGAAGGTGTTTCACTCTCACTATTAGAACAAATGTTCTCAACGATGCTTTCACTACTACAGTCCTCTGAAGCCTGTAGCAATTAACTCCAATAAGAATCACTCTTTAGGTGGAGCCCAGGGAATGAGCTCAACATCATCAATTGATAACCATGATGCATTATTTACTATTAGCAATGGGACCTTAATAACACCGAATTGTTTATTTTTGGTTGAACAATGTGAGGTTATGTGTGTATGCAATTAAATCCAGGGAAATAGTGGACATTTCTTGAAGGATAAATCTGCTACCAAGCAATGATGATCAGTCCATGGCGCAAACCCAATAAACTGCATTACCCAGGTAACACCAACACCAGAAAACAACATAAGAGTGGAAATAACTATTTAGCCTGTTTCAAAATATTTTTTACAGCACAGTCTGTTTGAATTTATTTGATGAACTGTGGTTGAATATGTCGGACCAAGACATACATTATACGTATCAACAATAATCGCCAAATGATCCCTCTGACTATCGCTTCCTATCATCTGGATACAGGGTTAGGTGTACTTGCCAATTCCGAGAAATTCGCTGCAGATAACCTTACAGCGTCCTGGGCGTCTTGGGCTTTGTCCTAAAGGAAAAGGTGCATTAGTGGTGACAGGCAGGCTGATGGGGACCGGGGCTTATGGGAGATTTAGACGTGGGCTTGTGTATTATGTGGCGAGTCATAGCTGTGACCGTCTCCCTCTTACAGTATCTCTCTTAAATACTATACTATAGGACAGTCTGAGTTCTAGACTGCGTTAAATACTATACTACAGGACAGACTGAGTTCTCCCACAGTTTCTTTCCCGGAATCCTCCCCATGTAGTAAACTATGACAATGCCTGGTAATATGGAAGGTGACTGTTGTGGAATAATATTTGTTGGCTTCATATGTCCTCCGTTTAGAATGATAATTGTACCATTTTGTATTAAAGCTTTTATTGCAAAACATGGTAATACAAAGATATAAATACAGTCATTTGCTAACAACAATTACAAAATGTATTGTTTTTTAAGTGTGACCATTATGTGGAATCGACAAAGGTCACACAAAATTGTGTAGGCTAAAAACAAATGGCTGCACATGCTCTCAGCGCAAAAAGAAGAAATAAACTTAGTTGTGACCCTTACCGAGAACCTGGTGGTCAGGTTTTCATCAAATAGGGCTTCTTCTTTCATCATACGCATGTTATATTTATTCCCTAACAGTTTGAGTTCTGACTCAAGCACAGGGCATTTCCACCCCCAACACATACTGTAGACCCAGCCTGCTAAATAAAACATCTTGTCGCCAGGCACCTGTAAGTGTGTTCAAAGTGCTGAGGGAGCAGAAGAGTCAAAGCGTCCAGGTTAAGTTGTTTGAAAGGCCCGGTATTAAGAGGAGTTTTACACTTAAGAAGTTGGTTTCGCTGGGTTTTTGGTTCCACTTATTGATTGATGCTCAACTATCAATGCATAATAGAAAAGCACTCAGAGCAAATGCAGGGTTATGGCCTTGGGAAGGAGTCAGCAGACGAGACTGCAGCCCAATGCCATTATTGCCCTATAAAGGATCCCCTGGGAAGGCCATGGTGTTCAGATCAGCACACACCAAATACCCAATTAAAAAAGCCTTTAAATTCCCTCCTCTTTCCTGGGCAGAAATCAATCCGAATTCAATCTATTCGGCTGGGATTCCGACAGATCAGGTAATTGCCCATAATCGGTCAGCTAGGTGACAACAGCTTAAAGGGAGACACTAATACAATCAGGTATTTGCTTTCAACACTCGTCCTAACTAAGCCCTGGCTGTCTAAAACGGGCAGAGTGCAGTTTGTTGAAGCCATCTATGGCTAATATAAAGTTACACAAGTATTTTTTCTGTTTGGTGCTTTTATGGCGGAAGAAGGTATTCTCTGAAGCGCTGGAAAAATGATTTTGACCTCATGTAAAATTAAAGGCCCAGTGCAGTCAGAAATGTGATTTTCTTGTGTTTTATATATATTTCCACACTATGCAGTTGGAATAATGCTGTGAAACTGTGAAAATGATCATTAGTGTAAGAGCCTGAAATTTCAGTCTGTTTTGGTGGGATGGAGTTTTAAATTAGGAAGTAGACCAATAAAGAGAGTTCCAAACCTTTCTGCCAATAACAGCTATTTTTCAGTATACCCTTCCCTACTCTCACCACTCCTAGACAGTCCTAGTAAAATTATTGCTTGAGAAATGGCTCTTTGCTAAGAAGTAATTATTATTAACAATCACAGTAAGGTACATAATTGTTACCCAGGAATGATTTGATATTGAGATAAAAACTACCTCATTGGACCCTTTTAAAAGAAATATGTCTAGTGAACACCTATGAAATAGCTAGTAACAACTGAATAAGCATATTTTGTATTATTTGGATAGTTATTCCTATCATGGTTTGAGACAATTATTATTACCAAAAAAGGATTACAATTACGTCCTGATACGTTTTCGCTCCAGTGAAACACTACCCATGGTTATTAGCAGGGAAGCTGTATATTACGGCAGTGTTTGATTGTATAAAGTTCTCCCCTGGTCCTCTTTTCATAGCCGCCTAATGATTTAGCTCCGAAGGGAACTGCTGCCACTCATGAGAACCAAGGGGGCTGGTACAGAAGTTATCTGGGCCAGACAGTAACACGATGTTAAAGGGTCAGTCTGGGAGGTCAGGGGTCACCGGCAGAAGGCTACGATTAATGGATCTCTCAATAAAGTGGGAGCTAATATTACCGACACTCCAGCCTGACTTGAGCCAAGTAGAGGGAGTCTCATATTAGACAGTAGGGCGAGGCAGTCTGGCTCTTCAAATTGCTTTTTTTAGGATGGGCACAGACTCGTAACTGAAAACAATCAAACAGTTTCGTCTCCTGTCAAATCCATCACGGTTAAAGAATCCCGTTTGTTACGTGTCACTGTTCATCAGATATGAAAACAACAAATGGCACGTAGCTTTTACAGGGCTGTTTACTTTCCTCACACTAACTACCGTTCACAGAAATAAAATGCTTTTACATAAGACAGTGATTTTTATTTACTTTTGTAGAAAAGTTACTTTGGGCTTCTGTATTTAAATTGTATGTCCATGCAGTTTTTATGATGTTATTGACAAGCAACAAGCACACAGAATTTAAAAAATGGTTTTTATTTTAAATAACGGGGGGAAATGCTGTACCTGCCTGTAAATGTAAAACAACAATTAATGTGCCATTTGTTTTCTTGAAACAAAACCAGTGAGAACACCTACCAAGCATTGGCTTGGATCATACTAATACAATATGTGTCCATCAGGTGGCGTATAGCACTCTAATTTCCCATGTTTAGCCTTTTGCTAGGTAACGTAGACTCTCCTTCCTACATTATCTTGGTATTTACATGATGGATTCCAAGGACCCTAATCATGACAGCAATGACTGATATATGCCTTGTCTGCCTCTGTGGGAAAGTAATAAAGAAACCACATTTGCAAAAGTTGCTTTAATTTGTTCTTCTTCATTGAGAAATTAAAGAAAGGTCATACCCTGTCAAATCAAACCTTTCTATTAATGATTTCTTGTAGCGGATGCATCTTCTCCTGTGCATGCATGGTAATGACTTAGTGGCTCTTTAAATACTAATTTCTGTCAAATTACATTTTAACCACCCATTGGTACACCTCTCGGATCTATGCATCAGCTTAGCCTAATTAGCTAGCTAATATATTAAAAGTCATTAACACACAATTTGATAATTACCCAGCAATAATATCGTCAATAATCCAAGCAAATTGCGTTTTCATATTGTGACTGATGGCTTTTCAGCTCATTAGAAATGATTGCCCTACTGTTTATTGCAGCGAATAGGCCATTGAGCTTTCCACCATGTTGTTGGATGTTAATCGTTTTTTTTTTTTATATCTCATATTTTTTTTATGGACTATGGAAAGTTTTCTCAAGCAACAATAGCTGTGGATGATCTCTGATATAGATGTTATTTATGGTTTGGAAGGATGAATGGATTTCTTTCTCCAATAATATTTGGTAATACATTTACTGTAGTTTATGCTGGGTTTTCATAATGGCCTGACCTCCTGGCAGCTTGTAGTATTTGATTTCAGATGGAGGTAGTAAACATGCTGGTCCTTTCCTCATCGTTGTTGCTCATCTGTGTTTCTCTTACACGCTCAGCTGAGATATGGCAACTCTGTGTGGAAGCTTTAGGATGTTGGCACTGCAGGTCAGCTTTCAAAGACACAAAAGGGAAAGGGAGATACCTAGTCAGTTGTCCAACTGAATGTATTCAACTGAAATGTGTCTTCCGCATTTAACCCAACCCCTCTGAATCAGAGAGGTGCGGGGGGGCTGCCTTAATCGACATCCACGTCTTCGGCGCCCGGGGAACAGTGGGTTAACTGTCTTGCTCAGGGGCAGAACAACAGATTTTTTTTCCTTGTCAGCTCGGAGATTCAATCCAGCAACAAACTTACCGCCCTCAGGTTTCCTCCTGCCAAAGGGTGAATGATAGTTATCTCCACCCTTAAAGTTAGCTATTTAAGATTAGGATAAATATAAGGTCTAAGATTGAGATTTAAATGGAAAAAGTTGTCGATTTTGACCGTTCACATCATTGCAGCATTTAGCAATATTGAACGTTTTGATGTCATATTATTTGATTTCTTAACGCACATGATTATATATCAAATATATGACCATTAGACAGATGAATCACTGGAGAGTTTCTTTATTAAGTTAATCCTCTATTGACAGCCATGCATTGGTCTGGCTCTCCAGCATGTGACAGTCAGACACGTGAGCATTCTGTCCCATCACAGGGACTAGAGGAAAGGCCTGAGGACATGAACTGGACAAGCAGCACGCCCCCCTTCTATATAAATCCCTGTCAGGCCCCGAAGGCGGAATGCCACCCCTGTCACGCAGCAAATCAAAGCCCCGCCCCCCGTCCACTATCCCATCAACTCCGCCTTAAACCCTGTTCTCTCGTCCTCCTGTTCATTCTCCCTCCACCCGTTTGTTTTATTTTAATGAATCAGGATCGCTGCACCTGTCTGTCACTGTCGGGGGTGTCTCCTACTCCGCCATTCAGCACCACAGAAGTAATTAAAGTGCCTCGTTGCAAGGCATGCTGGGGTTTCGTTAGGGGCAGAGACGGCGGCGGGATGCTGACTGATGATTAATCGGATCCAGATGCCAGGGCTTTCATTAAACGAACTCCGCCCCTCTCTCCAACACCTGGAGCACCATCTCTGTTCAACCAGAGTTTTCTAGGTAGGGAAGGGTTAATAGTGAGAACTGGAGATGGTTGAAGGATGTCAAACTGGTTGGCAGCCAAACATAAAAATGAATGTGTGACTGGGAGCAGACTGCCAGCATGCCCCCTTCCGTTAATGACCCTCATCCTCATTTTGAAGTCATTGCCCACAATTTGATCGCAATCATCCATTGGTCACCCAGCGCAATCACATTTTGAGGCATATTTTGACAACTTAATAGACCTGCGTTACGATAATGGCAGGCACATAAGCACTTTCAGGTTGACGCATTAAGAAAAAGCATATACAGTGAGCTACAACAGTATTGGGACAGTGACACGTTTGGTTGTTTTGGCTCTGTACTCCAGCATTTTGAATTTGAAATGATACCACGACTTTGAGCTTAAAGGGCAGACTGTCAGCTTTAATTTGAAGGTATTTTCATTCATATCGGGTGAACCGTTTAGAAATTACAGCCCTTTTTGTACATAGTCTCCCCATTTTAGGGGACCAAAAGTATTGGGACAAATTCACTTATGTGTATGCATCCAACAATTTTGCAGAGTCACAAGCTTGATGTAGTCACTGTATGTTAGAAATATGGGACCAAATACTAAACTTTTGACTACTTTAATACACATATACAGAATCAGTCAAAAGTCCGGATACACCTACTCATTCAACGGTTTTTCTTTATTTTTACTATTTTTCTACATTGTAGAAATTAAATGTTTAATTTTACCTTTATTTTACTAGGCAAGTCAGTTAAGAACAAATTCTTATTTTCAATGACGGCCTAGGAACAGAAAAGTAGTGAAGACATCAAAACTATTAAATAACACATATGGAATCATGTAGTAACCAAAAGAGTGTTAAACAAATCAAAATATATTTTATATTCTTCAAAGTAGCCACCCTTTGCCTTGATGACAGCTTTGCTGTTGGGTTGAGGTCGGGTGGGTTGAGATCGGGTGATTGTGGAGGTCTGGTCATCTGATACAGAACTCCATCACTCTCCTTGTTCAAATAGACCTTACACAGCCTGGGGGTGTGTTGGGTCATTGTCCTGTTGAAAAACAAATGATAGTCCCCTAAGCGCAAACTAGATGGGATGGCGTATCGCTGGAGTATGCTGTGGTAGCCATGCTGGTTAAATGTGCTTTGAATTCTAAATAAATCACAGACAGTGTCACCAGCACGGTGGGAATCACACATGCGGAGATCATCTGTTCGCCTACTCTGCGTCTCACAAAGACACGGCGGTTGGAACCAAAAATCTCACATTTGGACTCATCAGACCAAAGGACAGATATCCACCGGTCTAATGTCCATTGCTTGTGTTTCTTGGCCCAAGCAAGTCTCTTCTTATTATTGGTGTCCTTTAGTAGTGGTTTCTTTGCAGCAATTCGACCATGAAGGCCGGATAAACGCAGTCTCCCCTGAACAGTCGATGTTGAGATGTCTGTTACGTGAACTCTGTGAAACATTTATTTGGGCTGCAATCTGAGGTGCAGTTAACTCTAATGACCTTATCCTCTGCAGCAAAGGTAACTCTAGGTCTTCCTTTTGTGTGGCGGTCCTCATGAGAGCCACTTTCATCATAGCGCTTGATGGTTTTTGCGACTACCACCCCTACCTTGTCACAACACAACTGATTGGCTCAAACGCATTAAGAAGGAAATACGTTCCACAAGGCACACCTGTTAATTGAAATGCATTCCAGGTGACTACCTCATGAAGCTGGTTGAGAGAATGCCAAGCGTGTGCAAAGATGTCATCAAGGCAAAGGGTGGCTACTTTAAAGAATCTCAAATCTAAAATATATTTTGATTTGTTTACCACTTTTTTGGTTACCACATGATTCCATATGTGTTATTTCATGGTGTTGATGTCTTCACTATTATTCTACAATGTACTATTATTCTACAAACCCTTGAATGAGTAGGTGTGTCCAAACTTTGACCCTAAACATACTGCTAAAGCAACACTTGAGTGGTTTAAGGGGAAACATTTAAATGTCTTGGAATGGCCTAGTCAAAGCCCAGACCTCAATCCAATTGAGAATCTGTGGTATGACTTAAAGATTGCTGTACACCAGCGGAACCCATCCAACTTGAAGGAGCTGGAGCAGTTTTGCCTTGAAGAATGGGCAAAAATCCCAGTGGCTAGATGTGCCTAGCTTATAGAGACATACCCCAAGAGACTTGCAGCTGTAATTGCTGCAAAAGGTGGCTCTACAAAGTATTGACTTTGGAGGGGTGAATAGTTATGCACGCTCAAGTTTTCAGTTTTTTTTGTCTTATTTCTTGTCTTACTTCTTCAAAGTGGTAGGCATGTTGGGTAAATCAAAGGATACAAACCCCCAAAATCTATTTTAATTCCAGGTTGTAAGGCAACAAAATAGGAAAAATGCCAAGGGGGGTGAATACTTTCGTAAGCCACTGTACATCACACTGTGAGGACTCTGGGAGTGCCACGTCTAAGTGGGGGCCTGGGGTCTCCAGCGGCATTATGGGTAATGATCTGCATTATCAAGTCCCCAGGAGGTTGGTCCTCTCTCTGGCGCAGCCAAATCAACACTTGACGCCATCCGGAAGAGAGGGGGCCCCAGCCGAAGCTTTCCATTTGCAACAGTTATACCCCAAGCCCTAGTGTCATCTTCACCGAAACAGAGCAAAGTGCTTTAAAGGGAGATGGGAATAGACGGGAGGGAAGGTTAGAGGAAAATGTGATTATGATGAGAAAAATGCAATGAGGCCATAAGCGTTTAATGCACAAATGCACAAAAAGTGATATTTTATTACAGCTTGAAGGCTTTCAAAAATTACTGGAAAAGGCAGGAAAATGTGTCTGAAATGGAGACACTAAAACCCCTGTTTAACAGGCTGTAATTGGCTTAACCCTGGTGTGTCCTGTCATTTTCACGCAGAAATATGTTTCTTTGACCCCTGATTCGATCAAGCAAAACTTCATTTTGGGGGGAAAACCACTTTGTTGCTATTACTGGCACATTTTGAAGATGGATGTGGAAAAAAAGGTTGTTCTTTGAAATGTCATTTTTGGATGTCCCTTTCAATTGATCAATTTCTGCTGAGGAGAACTAGCATGTTGCTTTTCAAGGCAAAGAGTCTCCTGTTCCCAATAATGCTGCATTATAAGATGAAAGAGCTTATGAAGAAGATGATTAATGCTGAACATTAGACCTACAGAAACATTTCCTATTTTCATTTTACTCTCAAAATGTCTCGGAAATATCCACATTCAACATTACTGTGGATTTCCTGTAATAGGTGTGTTCATCAATAAATGAAGATACAGAAAACAAAATCATCAACTTGCATGATTTATAGCTTGCTCATAAAACCACACAAAAATGTCATCAATCAAGTCTGCACCTTTTTAGTTGTTTTTTCCAGTTAACCATCACCCTGTTGGCAAATACGTCACAAGTAAATAAACGTGGAAAGATTAACATGTTGTGCCAACTATAACAAGAATGACTTATTGATAAACCTGTTTTGTTTTTGTTTATCTATTTCTACTCCATAATTTTTTGTAGTTAATAGATCCACTGAGGCATTGTTACAGCAATGTCAACCCAAAACCTGCAGAGAAGAAAACCACCCTTACCATTGATCAGCATATACTATTATATTTGACAACAGATCAGACTTTCAAACCTCCCTTGCAAAACAATCATTCACCCATTTTGAGTTATCAGTACTGCTACTCCCATTCAAGTCCTTCAATTTGATGAACTACTCTCGCCTGCCTAATTGTCCACCACACTCCAATAGCTAATGGGTAACATTATACTATATTAATGTACCGGTGGCTACAACACAACTAGCCAACAATGGGTGACTACAGATCACTGGGGTGATGCAGGCAGATCATTAACCATAATTACCCCTGCTAATCCACTTCCAGGCAGTACAAAATAAACAGCCAGGCCCATTAGTGGAGATGACTGTCAGCCGGCAAGTGGCCTGTAGCTCCTTTGGCAATGATCTGTGCCCACGGGGGAATAAGGGGGCCTGTGAGTGAGTGATGGCCGGCCTACACCCTCCACCTGATGTTGGACGGAGGGAGTACAGGGGGGTGAGGGGTTGGGGGGCGTGCTGGCTACATGCTGGCACCACTGGTGCTTTTGTTTGTTTCACTCCCCCCCTTTCATGTACCCAGATGGTGTTCATTTTGACCTCTCACTGCTGCACTCCCCCCATCCATTCATCTTCAGCCTGAAGGCTCCAATTTTCTCTCTCTCTCTGATTCTCTCTCTCCTCTCTGGCATATTTGTGCACACATCCAAAGCTGCTTCATAAACACCCCTCACTGGTTCTTGGCACTATGTTCTTGAGATAATTTACAATTGCTGCTGCAGGAGGCTTAGACTTGGTTGCTGCTGGATATGTGTCCTTATTTTTATATTATACTGAACGAAAATATAAATGCAACGTATCCCATGTTTCATGAGCTGAAATAAAATATCCTAGAAAATGTCCAAATGCACAAAAAGCGTATTTCTCTAAAATTCTGTGCACAAATTTGTTTCAATCCCTGTTATTGAACATTTCTCCTTTGCCAAGATAATCCATCCATCTGACAGGTGTGGCATATCAAGAAGCTGATTAAACAGCATGATCATTACAAAGGTGCATCGTGTGCTGGGGACAATAAATGGCCACTCTAAAATGTGCAGTTTTGTCACACAACAAAATGCAACAGATGTCTCTACTTTTGAGGAGGCTTGTAATTGGCAAGCTGACTGCAGGAATGTCCACCAGAGATGTTGCCATAGAATTTAATGTTATTTTCTCTACCATAAGCTGCCTCCAACGTCATTTTAGAGAATTTAGTAGTATGTTCAAGCGGCCTCACAACCGCAGACCACATGTAACCACGCCAGCCCAGGACCTCCACGTCCGACTTCTTCACCTGCAGGATCGTCTGACACCAGCCACCCGGACAGCTGATGAAACTGTAGGTTTGCACAACCAAATAATTTTTGTACAAACTGTCAGAAACGGTCTCAGGGAAGCTCATATGCGTGCACGTCGTCCTCACCAGGGTTTTGACCTGACTGCAGTTCAGCATCATAACCAACTTCAGTGGGCAAATCCTCACTTTCGATGGCCACTGGCATGCTGGAGAAGTGTGCACTTCACGGATGAATCCCACGCTGTCGGCCAGATGGCAGACAGCGTGAATGGCGTTGTGTGGGCGGGCGGTTTGCTGATGTTAACTGTGTGAACAGAGTTTCCCATGGTGGTGGTGAGGTTATGTATGGACAGGCATAAGCTACGGACAACAAATTCAATTGCATTTTATTGATGGCAATTTGAATGCACAGAGATGCCATGACGAGATCCTTAGATCCATTGTCGGGCCATTCATCCGCAGCCATTGCCTCATGTTCAGCATGATAATGTACCGCACCATGTTGCAAGGATCTGTACACTGTTCCTGGAAGCTGAAAATGTCCCAGTTCTTCCATGGCCTGCATACTCACCAGACATGTCACCCATTTAGCATATTTGGGATGCTCTCTAACGACATGCATGACAGTGTGTTCCAGTTCCCGCCAATATCCAGCAACTTCCCACAGCCATTGAAGAAGAGTGGGACAACATTCCACAGGCCACAATCAACAGCCTGATCAACTCTATGTGATGGAGATATGTGTTGTGCTGCATGAGGCAAATGGTGGTCACACCAGACACTGACTGGATTTCTGATCCAGGTATCTGTGACCAACAGTTGCATATCCGTATTCCCAGTCATGTGAAATCCATATATCAGAGCTTATTGAATTAATTTCAATTGACTGATTTCCTTATATGAACTGTAACTCAGTAAAATCTTTGAAATTGTTGCGTTTTACATTTTTGTTCAGTGTATATGATAGGGGTTCCAGTGTATGTCGTAGTCTATGGCCTAATTATTGTTCAATAGTCTCTGTTCTGATGTGCAGCCCTGCAAACAGCCACTTGTAAACCAGACATACAGTATGTACCGTATCTATGGCATCCATTGGTAGATAGCATTGAGAGGCTTGGACCCTTAATAACATGCATTCATTTCCACATGAATCCATTTATACTTTTACTCAGTCTGCACCATGACTAAACTGTATGACTGCAACCTGGATGATTCATTTGGTTCAACTCCATTTTGAGGATCAGATGATGACAGAGCTAACGGGAGAGAGAGAGAGCAAACTGGCGCCAGCCATGTTCAACCTCTCTCTCTTTCCTTTTTCTCTTTCTCAATCAACCTCCCTCTCTCTATCAACCTTTCTCTCTCTATTACCATCTCTGTCTCTAGAACCCCTTATCTATCTATGAACCTCTCTCTCTATCATCTCTCTCTCTCTCTCTCTCTCGCTTTCTCTATTGCCTATTGTCTGTGGACCACTCAACATCAGGAGGCTCCCCTAGTGGTTGACACAATATTTCTGAAAGATCTGCCATAAATCAACCAGCCCTTTGTATATCCCTTGACTTCAATCTCCTCAATCTCTTCAAGCACCACTCACATCACCCAGCCCATGACCATGTCCATGCACCACTCACATCAACCAGCAATGTCCATGTCCATGCACCACTCACATCACCCAGCCCATTTCCATGTCCATGCACCTCTCACATCACCCAGCCCATGTCCATGTCCTTGCACCTCTCACATCACCCAGCCCATGTCCATGCACCTCTCACATCACCCAGAACTTGTCCATGTCCATAAACCTCTCACATCCTCCCAGCCCATGTCCATGTCCATGCACCACTCACATCACGCAGCCCATGTCCATGTCCATGCACCTCTCACATCACCCAGCCCATGTCCATGTCCATGCACCACTCACATCAACCAGCACATGCCTATGCACCTCTTACATCACCCAGACCATGTCCATGTCCATAAACCTCTCACATCACCCAGCCCATGTCCATGCACCTCTCACATCACCCAGCCCATGTCCATGCACCTCTCACATCACCCAACCATCTCCATGTCCATACACAACTCACATCACCCAACCATGTCCATGTCCATGCACCTCTCACATCACCCAACCCATGTCCATGCACAACTCACATCACCCAACCCATGTCCATGCACCTCTCACATCAACCAGCCCATGTCCATGTCCATAAACCTCTCACATCCTCCCAGCCCATGTCCATGTCCATGCACCACTCACATCACCCAGCCCATGTCCATGTCCATACACCTCTCACATCACCCAGCCCATGTCCATGTCCATGCACCTCTCACATCACCCAGCCCATGTCCATGTCCATGCAGCACTCACATCAACCAGCACATGCCCATGCACCACTCACATCACCCAGACCATGTCCATGTCCATAAACCTCTCACATCACCCAGCCCATGTCCATGCACCTCTCACATCACCCAGCTCATGTCCATGTCCTTGCAACACTCACATCACCCAACCATGTCCATGTCTGTGCACCTCTCACATCACCCAGCCCATGTCCATGTCCATGTACCTCTCACATCACCCAGCCCATATCCATGTCCATGCACCTCTCACATCACCCAGCCCATGTCTATGTCCATGCACCTCTCACATCACCCAACCATGTCCATGCACCCCTCAAATCACCCAACCCATGTCCATGTCCATGCACCACTCACATCACCCAACCATGTCCATGCACCTCTCAAATCACCCAACCATGTCCATGCACCTCTCAAATCACCCAACCCATGTCCATGCACCACTCACATCACCCAACCATGTCCATGCACCTCTCACATCACCCAACCCATGTCCATGCACCACTCACATCACCCAACCATGTCCATGCACCTCTCACATCACCCAGCCCATGTCCATGCACCTCTCACATCACCCAGAACTTGTCCATGTCCATAAACCTCTCACATCCTCCCAGCCCATGTCCATGTCCATGCACCACTCACATCACGCAGCCCATGTCCATGTCCATGCACCTCTCACATCACCCAACCATGTCCATGTCCATGCACATCACCCAAACAATGTCCATGTCCACATACCTCTCACATCACCCAAACAATGTCCATGTCCATGCACCACTCACATCACCCAGCCCATGTCCATGTCCATGCACCACTCACATCACCCAACCATGTCCATGCACCTCTCAAATCACCCAACCCATGTCCATGTACATGCACCACTCACATCACCCAACCATGTCCATGCACCTCTCAAATCACCCAACCAATGTCCATGTCCATGCACTACTCACATCACCAAACCATGTCCATGCACTACTCACATCACCAAACCATGTCCATGCACCACTCACATCACCCAACCATCTCCATGTCCATACACCACTCACATCACCCAACCATGTCCATGCACCTCTCACATCACCCAACCATCTCCATGTCCATGCACCACTCACATCACCCAACCATGTCCATGCACCTCTCACATCACCCAACCCATGTCCATGTCCATGCACCACTCACATCACCCAACCATGTCCATGCACCTCTCACATCACCCAACCATGTCCATGCACCTCTCACATCACCCAACCCATGTCCTTGCACCACTCACATCACCCAACCATGTCCATGTCTGTGCACCTCTCAAATCACCCAGCCCATGTCCATGTCCATGCACCTCTCACATCACCGAAACAATGTCCATGTCCACGTACCTCTCACATCACCCAGCCCATGTCCATGTACCTCTCACATCACCGAGCCCATGTCCATGTACCTCTCACATCACCCAGCCCATATCCATATCCATGCACCTCTCACATCACCCAGCCCATGTCCATGTCCATGCACCACTCACATCACCCAACCCATGTCCATGCACCACTCACATCACCCAAGCATGACCATGCACCTCTCAAATCACCCAACCCATGTCCATGCAACACTCACATCACCCAACCATGTCCATGTCCATACACCACTCACATCACCCAACCATCTCCATGTCCACGTATCTTTCACATCACCCAAACAATGTCCATGTCCATGCACCTCTCACATCACCCAGCCCATGTCCATGCACCCCTCACATCACCCAACCATGTCCATGCACCACTCACATAACCCAACCATGTCCATGCACCTCTCAAATCACCCAACCCATGTGAGTGGTGCATGGACATAGACATCACCCAAACATGTCCATGCACCTCTCAAATCACCCAACCCATGTCTATGTCCATGCACCACTCACATCACCCAACCCATGTCCATGCACCACTCACATCACCCAAGCATGACCATGCACCTCTCACATCACCCAGCCCATGTCCATGTCCATGCACCACTCACATCAACCAGCACATGCCTATGCACCTCTTACATCACCCAGACCATGTCCATGTCCATAAACCTCTCACATCACCCAGCCCATGTCCATGCACCTCTCACATCACCCAGCCCATGTCCATGCACCTCTCACATCACCCAACCATCTCCATGTCCATACACAACTCACATCACCCAACCATGTCCATGTCCATGCACCTCTCACATCACCCAACCCATGTCCATGCACCACTCACATCACCCAACCCATGTCCATGCACCTCTCACATCAACCAGCCCATGTCCATGTCCATAAACCTCTCACATCCTCCCAGCCCATGTCCATGTCCATGCACCTCTCACATCACCCAGCCCATGTCCATGTCCATACACCTCTCACATCACCCAGCCCATGTCCATGTCCATGCACCTCTCACATCACCCAGCCCATGTCCATGTCCATGCAGCACTCACATCAACCAGCACATGCCCATGCACCACTCACATCACCCAGACCATGTCCATGTCCATAAACCTCTCACATCACCCAGCCCATGTCCATGCACCTCTCACATCACCCAGCTCATGTCCATGTCCTTGCAACACTCACATCAAATCAAATCAAATCAAATTTTATTTGTCACATACACATGGTTAGCAGATGTTAATGCGAGTGTAGCGAAATGCTTGTGCTTCTAGTTCCGACCATGCAGTAGTATCTAACAAGTAATCTAACAAATTCACAACAACTACCTTATACACACAAGAGTAAAGGAATGAATACGAGTATGTACATATAAATATATGGATGAGCGATGGCTGACCGGCATAGGCAAGATGCAGTAGATGGTATGGAGTACAGTATATACACATATATATGAGATGAGTAATGTAGGATATGTAAACATTATATAAATGGCATTGTTTAAAGTGGCTAGTGATACATTATTTCATCCAGTTATAATTATTAAAGTTATAATTATTAAAGTGGCTAGAGATTTGGGTCGATGGCCGAACGGCATAGGCAAGATACAGTAGATGGTTTAGAGTACAGTGTATACATTTGATATGAGTATGTCGGATACGTAAACATTATATACAAAATTGTTTAAAGTGGCTAGTGATACATTTGTTACATCCAATTCCTATGTTTAAAGTGGCTAGAGATTTAAGTCAGTATGTTGGCAGCAGCCACTCAATGTTAGTGATGGCTGTTTAACAGTCTGATGGCCTTGAGGTAGAAGCTGTTTTCAGTCTCTCGGTCCCAGCTTTGATGCACCTGTACTGACCTCGCCTTCTGGATGATAGCGGGGTGAACAGGCAGTGGCTCGGGTGGTTGTTGTCCTTGATGATCTTTTTGGCCTTCCTGTGACATCGGGTGGTGTAGGTGTCCTGGAGGGCAGGTAGGTTTCCCCCGGTGATGCGCTGTGCAGTCCTCACTACCCTCTGGAGAGCCTTACGGTTGTGGGCGGAGCAGTTGCCGTACCAGGCGGTGATACAGCCCGACAGGATGCTCTCGATAGTGCATCTGTAAAAGTTTGTGAGTGATTTTGGTGACAAGCCGAATTTCTTCAGCCTCCTGAGGTTGAAGAGGCGCTGTTGCGCCTTCTTCACCACGCTGTCTGTGTGGGTGGACCAATTCAGTTTGTCCGTGATGTGTACACCGAGGAACTTAAAACTTTCCACCCTCTCCACTACTGTCCCCTCGATGTGGATAGGGGTGCTCCCTCTCCTGTTTCCTGAAGTCCACGATCATCTCCTTTGTTTTGCTGACATTGAGTGAGAGGTTATTTTCCTGACACCACACTCCGAGGGCCCTCACCTCCTCTCTGTAGGCCGTCCTCGTCGTTGTTGGTAATCAAGCCTACCACTGTAGTGTCGTCAGCAAACTTGATGATTGAGTTGGATGCGTGCTTGGCCACGCAGTCATGGGTAAACAGGAGTACAGGAGAGGGCTGAGAACGCACCCTTGTGGGGCCCCAGTGTTGAGGATCAGCGGAGTGGAGATGTTGTTTCCTACCCTCACCACCTGGGACCGGCCCGTCAGGAAGTCCAGGACCCAGTTGCACAGGGCTGGGTCGAGACCCAGGGTCTCGAGCTTAATGACGAGCTTGGAGGGAACTATGGTGTTAAATGCTGAGCTGTAGTCGATGAACAGCATTCTTACATAAGTATTCCTCTTGTCCAGGTGGGTTAGGGCAGTATGCAGTGTGATTGCGATTGCGTCGTCTGTGGACCTATTGGGACGGTAAGCAAATTGGAGTGGGTCCAGGGTGTCTGGCAGGATGGAGGTGATATGATCCTTGATTAATCTCTCAAAGCACTTCATGATGACAGAAGTGAGTGCTACGGGGCGATAGTCATTTAGCTCAGTCACCTTAGCTTTCTTGGGAACAGGAACAATGGTGGCCCTCTTGAAGCATGTGGGAACAGCAGACTGGGATAGGGACTGATTGAATATGTCCGTGAACACACCAGCCAGCTGGACTGCACATGCTCTGAGGACACGGCCAGGGATGCCATCTGGGCCGGCAGCCTTGCGAGGGTTAACACATTTAAATGTTTTTCTCACATTGGCTGCGGTGAAGGTGAGCCCGCAGGTTTTGGTAGCGGGCCGTGTCGGTGGCACTGCATTGTCCTCAAAGCGAGCAAAGAAGTTGTTTAGTTGGTCTGGGAGCAGGACGTCATGGTCCGCGACCGGGCTGGTTTTCTTTTTGTAGTCCGTGATTGACTGTAGACCCTGCCACATTCCTCTTGTGTCTGAGCCGTTGAATTGTGACTCTACTTTGTCTCTATATTGACGCTTAGCTTGTTTGATTGCCTTGCGGAGTGAATAGCTGCACTGTTTGTATTCAGTCATGTTTCCGGTAGCCTTAGCCTGGTTAAAAGCAGTGGTTCGCGCTTTCAGTTTTGCGCGAATGCTGCCATCAATCCACGGTTTCTGGTTGGGGAAGGTTTTAATATTTGCTATGGGTACAACATCACCAATGCATTTGCTAATAAACTCGCTCACCGAATCAGCGTATACATCAATGTTGTTGTCAGATGCTATCCGGAACATATCCCAGTCCACGTGCTCGAAGCAATCTTGAAGCATGGAATCAGATTGTTCGGACCAGCGTTGAACAGACCTGAGAACGGGCGTTTCCTGTTTTAGTTTCTGTTTGTAGGCTGGGAGCAACAAAATGGAGTCATGGTCAGACTTGCGAAAGGAGGGCGGAGAATAGCCTTGTATGCATCACGGAAGTTGGAATAACAGTGGTCCAGGATTTTACCAGCCCGGGTGGCACATTCGATATGCTGGTAAAATTTCGGGAGCCTTGTTCTTAAATTAGCCTTATTAAAATCCCCAGCCACAATAAATGCAGCCTCAGGATATGTGGTTTCCAGTTTACATAGAGTCCGATGAATTTCTTTCAGTGCCGTCGATGTATCAGCTTGAGGGGATGTACACGGCTGTGATTATAATCGAGAGAATTCTCTTGGTAGATAATGCGGTCTGCATTTGATTGTAAGGAATTCTATGTCAGGTGAACAAAAGGACTTGAGTTCCTGTATGTTGTTATGATCACACCACGTCTCGTTAATCATAAGACACACACCCCCACCCTTCTTCTTACCAGATAGAAGTTTGTTTCTGTCAGCGCGATGCGTGGAGAAACCAGGTGGCTGTACCGACTCTGATAACGTGTCCTGAGTGAGCCATGTTTCCGTGAAGCAAAGAACGTTGCAGTCTCGGATGTCTCTCTGAAAGGCAACCCTCGATCTGATTTCGTCTACTTTGTTGTCAAGAGACTGTACATTGGCGATTAAAATACTCGGGAGAGGTGCACGATGCGCCCGTCGACGTAGCTTGACCAAAAGACCGGCGCGTTTCCCTCTTCTCCGGCGCCGCCGTTGCTTTGAGTAGCCACGTGCTATCCAGTCTGTTGTTGTGTTTGGGTTAACGAAAGGAGAATCCTCTTTGGGAAAGTCGTATTCCTGGTCGTAATGTTGGTAAGTTGACGTTGCTCTTATATCCAATAGTTCCTCCCGGTTGTATGTAATAAAACTTAATATTTCCCGGGTAACAATGTAAGAAGTAATACATAAAAAAACAAAATACTGCATGGTTTCCTGAGAACGTGAAGCGAGGCTGCCATCTCTGTCGGCGCCGGAAGTAAATCACCCAACCATGTCCATGTCTGTGCACCTCTCACATCACCCAGCCCATGTCCATGTCCATGCACCTCTCACATCACCCAGCCCATGTCCATGTCCATGCACCTCTCACATCACCCAACCATGTCCATGCACCGCTCAAATCACCCAACCCATGTCCATGTCCATGCACCACTCACATCACCCAACCATGTCCATGCACCACTCACATCACCCAACCATGTCCATGCACCTCTCAAATCACCCAACCCATGTCCATGTCCATGCACCACTCACATCACCCAACCATGTCCATGTCCATGCACCTCTCACATCACCCAACCCATGTCCATGCACCACTCACATCACCCAACCATGTCCATGCACCACTCACATCACCCAACCATGTCCATGTCCATGCACCACTCACATCACCCAAACAATGTCCATGTCCACGTACCTCTCACATCACCCAAACAATGTCCATGTCCATGCACCTCTCACATCACCCAGCCCATGTCCATGTCCATGCACCACTCACATCACCCAACCATGTCCATGCACCTCTCAAATCACCCAACCCATGTCCATGTACATGCACCACTCACATCACCCAACCATGTCCATGCACCTCTCAAATCACCCAACCAATGTCCATGTCCATGCACCACTCACATCACCCAACCCATGTCCATGCACCACTCACATCACCCAACCATCTCCATGTCCATACACCACTCACATCACCCAACCATGTCCATGTCCATGCACCTCTCACATCACCCAACCATCTCCATGTCCATGCACCACTCACATCACCCAACCATGTCCATGCACCTCTCACATCACCGAGCCCATGTCCATGTCCATGCACCACTCACATCACCCAACCATGTCCATGCACCTCTCACATCACCCAACCATGTCCATGTCCATGCACCTCTCACATCACCCAACCCATGTCCTTGCACCTCTCACATCACCCAACCATGTCCATGTCTGTGCACCTCTCAAATCACCCAGCCCATGTCCATGTCCATATACCTCTCACATCACCGAAACAATGTCCATGTCCACGTACCTCTCACATCACCCAGCCCATGTCCATGTACCTCTCACATCACCGAGCCCATGTCCATGTACCTCTCACATCACCCAGCCCATATCCATATCCATGCACCTCTCACATCACCCAGCCCATGTCCATGTCCATGCACCACTCACATCACCCAACCCATGTCCATGCACCACTCACATCACCCAAGCATGACCATGCACCTCTCACATCACCCAGCCCATGTCCATGTCCATGCACCACTCACATCAACCAGCACATGCCTATGCACCTCTTACATCACCCAGACCATGTCCATGTCCATAAACCTCTCACATCACCCAGCCCATGTCCATGCACCTCTCACATCACCCAGCCCATGTCCATGCACCTCTCACATCACCCAACCATCTCCATGTCCATACACAACTCACATCACCCAACCATGTCCATGTCCATGCACCTCTCACATCACCCAACCCATGTCCATGCACCACTCACATCACCCAACCCATGTCCATGCACCTCTCACATCAACCAGCCCATGTCCATGTCCATAAACCTCTCACATCCTCCCAGCCCATGTCCATGTCCATGCACCACTCACATCACCCAGCCCATGTCCATGTCCATACACCTCTCACATCACCCAGCCCATGTCCATGTCCATGCACCTCTCACATCACCCAGCCCATGTCCATGTCCATGCAACACTCACATCAACCAGCACATGTCCATGCACCACTCACATCACCCAGACCATGTCCATGTCCATAAACCTCTCACATCACCCAGCCCATGTCCATGCACCTCTCACATCACCCAGCTCATGTCCATGTCCTTGCAACACTCACATCACCCAACCATGTCCATGTCTGTGCACCTCTCACATCACCCAGCCCATGTCCATGTACCTCTCACATCACCCAGCCCATATCCATGTCCATGCACCTCTCACATCACCCAGCCCATGTCCATGTCCATGCACCTCTCACATCACCCAACCATGTCCATGCACCCCTCAAATCACCCAACCCATGTCCATGTCCATGCACCACTAACATCACCCAACCATGTCCATGCACCTCTCAAATCACCCAACCATGTCCATGCACCTCTCAAATCACCCAACCCATGTCCATGCACCACTCACATCACCCAACCATGTCCATGTCCATGCACCTCTCACATCACCCAACCCATGTCCATGCACCACTCACATCACCCAACCATGTCCATGCACCACTCACATCACCCAACCATGTCCATGTCCATGCACATCACCCAAACAATGTCCATGTCCACGTACCTCTCACATCACCCAAACAATGTCCATGTCCATGCACCTCTCACATCACCCAGCCCATGTCCATGTCCATGCACCACTCACATCACCCAACCATGTCCATGCACCTCTCAAATCACCCAACCCATGTCCATGTACATGCACCACTCACATCACCCAACCATGTCCATGCACCTCTCAAATCACCCAACCAATGTCCATGTCCATGCACCACTCACATCACCCAACCCATGTCCATGCACTACTCACATCACCAAACCATGTCCATGCACCACTCACATCACCCAACCATCTCCATGTCCATACACCACTCACATCACCCAACCATGTCCATGTCCATGCACCTCTCACATCACCCAACCATCTCCATGTCCATGCACCACTCACATCACCCAACCATGTCCATGCACCTCTCACATCACCCAACCCATGTCCATGTCCATGCACCACTCACATCACCCAACCATGTCCATGCACCTCTCACATCACCCAACCATGTCCATGTCCATGCACCTCTCACATCACCCAACCCATGTCCTTGCACCACTCACATCACCCAACCATGTCCATGTCTGTGCACCTCTCAAATCACCCAACCCATGTCCATGTCCATATACCTCTCACATCACCGAAACAATGTCCATGTCCACGTGCCTCTCACATCACCCAGCCCATGTCCATGTACCTCTCACATCACAGCCCATGTCCATGTACCTCTCACATCACCCAGCCCATATCCATATCCATGCACCTCTCACATCACCCAGCCCATGTCCATGTCCATGCACCACTCACATCACCCAACCCATGTCCATGCACCACTCACATCACCCAAGCATGACCATGCACCTCTCAAATCACCCAACCCATGTCCATGTCCATGCACCACTCACATCACCCAACCATGTCCATGTCCATACACCACTCACATCACCCAACCATGTCCATGTCCACGTATCTTTCACATCACCCAAACAATGTCCATGTCCATGCACCCCTCACATCACCCAACCATGTCCATGCACCACTCACATAACCCAACCATGTCCATGCACCTCTCAAATCACCCAACCCATGTCTATGTCCATGCACCACTCACATCACCCAAACATGTCCATGCACCTCTCAAATCACCCAACCCATGTCTATGTCCATGCACCACTCACATCACCCAGACCATGTCCATGTCCATAAACCTCTCACATCACCCAGCCCATGTCCATGCACCTCTCACATCACCCAGCTCATGTCCATGTCCTTGCAACACTCACATCACCCAACCATGTCCATGTCTGTGCACCTCTCACATCACCCAGCCCATGTCCATGTCCATGTACCTCTCACATCACCCAGCCCATATCCATGTCCATGCACCTCTCACATCACCCAGCCCATGTCCATGTCCATGCACCTCTCACATCACCCAACCATGTCCATGCACCGCTCAAATCACCCAACCCATGTCCATGTCCATGCACCACTCACATCACCCAACCATGTCCATGCACCTCTCAAATCACCCAACCATGTCCATGCACCTCTCAAATTACCCAACCCATGTCCATGCACCACTCACATCACCCAACCATGTCCATGTCCATGCACCTCTCACATCACCCAACCCATGTCCATGCACCACTCACATCACCCAACCATGTCCATGCACCACTCACATCACCCAACCATGTCCATGTCCATGCACATCACACAAACAATGTCCATGTCCATGCACCTCTCACATCACCCAGCCCATGTTCATGTCCATGCACCACTCACATCACCCAACCATGTCCATGCACCTCTCAAATCACCCAACCAATGTCCATGTCCATGCACCACTCACATCACCCAACCCATGTCCATGCACCACTCACATCACCAAACCATGTCCATGCACCACTCACATCACCCAACCATCTCCATGTCCATACACCACTCACATCACCCAACCATGTCCATGTCCATGCACCTCTCACATCACCCAACCATCTCCATGTCCATGCACCACTCACATCACCCAACCATGTCCATGCACCTCTCACATCACCCAACCCATGTCCATGTCCATGCACCACTCACATCACCCAACCATGTCCATGCACCTCTCACATCACCCAACCATGTCCATGTCCATGCACCTCTCACATCACCCAACCCATGTCCTTGCACCACTCACATCACCCAACCATGTCCATGTCTGTGCACCTCTCAAATCACCCAGCCCATGTCCATGTCCATATACCTCTCACATCACCGAAACAATGTCCATGTCCACGTACCTCTCACATCACCCAGCCCATGTCCATGTACCTCTCACATCACCGAGCCCATGTCCATGTACCTCTCACATCACCCAGCCCATATCCATATCCATGCACCTCTCACATCACCCAGCCCATGTCCATGTCCATGCACCACTCACATCACCCAACCCATGTCCATGCACCACTCACATCACCCAAGCATGACCATGCACCTCTCAAATCACCCAACCCATGTCCATGTCCATGCACCACTCACATCACCCAACCATGTCCATACACCACTCACATCACCCAACCATGTCCATGTCCACATATCTTTCACATCACCCAAACAATGTCCATGTCCATGCACCTCTCACATCACCCAGCCCATGTCCATGCACCCCTCACATCACCCAACCATGTCCATGCACCACTCACATAACCCAACCATGTCCATGCACCTCTCGAATCACCCAACCCATGTCTATGTCCATGCACCACTCACATCACCCAAACATGTCCATGCACCTCTCAAATCACCCAACCCATGTCTATGTCCATACATCACTCACATCACCCAACCATGTCCATGTCCATGCACCTCTCACATCACCCAACCCATGTCCATGCACTACTCACATCACCAAACCATGTCCATGCACCACTCACATCACCCAACCATCTCCTTGTCCATAAACCACTCACATCACCCAACCATGTCCATGTCCATGCACCTCTCATCACCCAACCATGTCCATGCACCTCTCAAATCACCCAACCCATGTCCATGTTCATGCACCACTCACATCACCCAACCATGTCCATGTCCATACATCACTCACATCACCCAACCATGTCCATGTCCATGCACCTCTCACATCACCCAACCCATGTCCATGCACCACTCACATCACCCAACCATGTCCATGCACCTCTCACATCACCCAACCCATGTCCATGTCCATGCACATCTCACATCACCCAAACAATGTCCATGTCCATGCACCTCTCACATCACCCAACCATGTCCATGCACCACTCACATCACCCAACCATGTCCATGCACCTCTCAAATCACCCAACCCATGTCTATGTCCATGCACCACTCACATCACCCAACCATGTCCATGCACCTCTCAAATCACCCAACCAATGTCCATGTTCATGTCCATGCACCACTCACATCACCCAACTCATGTCCATGTCCATGCACCACTCACATCACCCAGCCCATATCCATGTCCATGCACCTCTCACATCACCCAGCCCATGTCCATGCACCTCTCACATCACCCAACCCATGTCCATGCACCACTCAAATCACCCAACCATGTCCATGTCTGTGCACCTCTCAAATCACCCAGCCCATGTCCATGTCCACGTACCTCTCACATCACCCAGCCCATGTCCATGTACCTCTCACATCACCGAGCCCATGTCCATGTACCTCTCACATCACCCAGCCCATATCCATATCCATGCACCTCTCACATCACCCAGCCCATGTCCATGTCCATGCACCACTCACATCACCCAACCCATGTCCATGCACCACTCACATCACCCAAGCATGACCATGCACCTCTCAAATCACCCAACCCATGTCCATGTCCATGCACCACTCACATCACCCAACCATGTCCATGTCCATACACCACTCACATCACCCAACCATGTCCATGTCCACGTATCTTTCACATCACCCAAACAATGTCCATGTCCATGCACCTCTCACATCACCCAGCCCATGTCCATGCACCCCTCACATCACCCAACCATGTCCATGCACCACTCACATAACCCAACCATGTCCATGCACCTCTCAAATCACCCAACCCATGTCTATGTCCATGCACCACTCACATCACCCAAACATGTCCATGCACCTCTCAAATCACCCAACCGATGTCTATGTCCATGCACCACTCACATCACCCAGACCATGTCCATGTCCATAAACCTCTCACATCACCCAGCCCATGTCCATGCACCTCTCACATCACCCAGCTCATGTCCATGTCCTTGCAACACTCACATCACCCAACCATGTCCATGTCTGTGCACCTCTCACATCACCCAGCCCATGTCCATGTACCTCTCACATCACCCAGCCCATATCCATGTCCATGCACCTCTCACATCACCCAGCCCATGTCCATGTCCATGCACCTCTCACATCACCCAACCATGTCCATGCACCGCTCAAATCACCCAACCCATGTCCATGTCCATGCACCACTCACATCACCCAACCATGTCCATGCACCTCTCAAATCACCCAACCAGGTCCATGCACCTCTCAAATCACCCAACCCATGTCCATGCACCACTCACATCACCCAACCATGTCCATGTCCATGCACCTCTCACATCACCCAACCCATGTCCATGCACCACTCACATCACCCAACCATGTCCATGCACCACTCACATCACCCAACCATGTCCATGTCCATGCACATCATCCAAACAATGTCCATGTCCACGTACCTCTCACATCACCAAAACAATGTCCATGTCCATGCACCTCTCACATCACCCAGCCCATGTCCATGTCCATGCACCACTCATCACCCAACCATGTCCATGCACCTCTCAAATCACCCAACCAATGTCCATGTCCATGCACCACTCACATCACCCAACCCATGTCCATGCACCACTCACATCACCAAACCATGTCCATGCACCACTCACATCACCCAACCATCTCCATGTCCATACACCACATCACCCAACCATGTCCATGTCCATGCACCTCTCACATCACCCAACCATCTCCATGTCCATGCACCACTCACATCACCCAACCATGTCCATGCACCTCTCACATCACCCAACCCATGTCCATGTCCATGCACCACTCACATCACCCAACCATGTCCATGCACCTCTCACATCACCCAACCATGTCCATGTCCATGCACCTCTCACATCACCCAACCCATGTCCTTGCACCACTCACATCACCCAACCATGTCCATGTCTGTGCACCTCTCAAATCACCCAGCCCATGTCCATGTCCATATACCTCTCACATCACCGAAACAATGTCCATGTCCACGTGCCTCTCACATCACCCAGCCCATGTCCATGTACCTCTCACATCACCGAGCCCATGTCCATGTACCTCTCACATCACCCAGCCCATATCCATATCCATGCACCTCTCACATCACCCAGCCCATGTCCATGTCCATGCACCACTCACATCACCCAACCCATGTCCATGCACCACTCACATCACCCAAGCATGACCATGCACCTCTCAAATCACCCAACCCATGTCCATGTCCATGCACCACTCACATCACCCAACCATGTCCATACACCACTCACATCACCCAACCATGTCCATGTCCACGTACCTCTCACATCACCCAGCCCATGTCCATGTACCTCTCACATCACCGAGCCCATGTCCATGTACCTCTCACATCACCCAGCCCATATCCATATCCATGCACCTCTCACATCACCCAGCCCATGTCCATGTCCATGCACCTCTCACATCACCCAGCCCATGTCCATGCACCCCTCACATCACCCAACCATGTCCATGCACCACTCACATAACCCAACCATGTCCATGCACCTCTCGAATCACCCAACCCATGTCTATGTCCATGCACCACTCACATCACCCAAACATGTCCATGCACCTCTCAAATCACCCAACCCATGTCTATGTCCATACATCACTCACATCACCCAACCATGTCCATGTCCATGCACCTCTCACATCACCCAACCCATGTCCATGCACTACTCACATCACCAAACCATGTCCATGCACCACTCACATCACCCAACCATCTCCTTGTCCATAAACCACTCACATCACCCAACCATGTCCATGTCCATGTCCATGCACCTCTCACATCACCCAACCATGTCCATGCACCTCTCAAATCACCCAACCCATGTCCATGTTCATGCACCACTCACATCACCCAACCATGTCCATGTCCATACATCACTCACATCACCCAACCATGTCCATGTCCATGCACCTCTCACATCACCCAACCCATGTCCATGCACCACTCACATCACCCAACCATGTCCATGCACCTCTCACATCACCCAACCCATGTCCATGTCCATGCACATCTCACATCACCCAAACAATGTCCATGTCCATGCACCTCTCACATCACCCAGCCCATGTCCATGTCCATGCACCTCTCACATCACCCAGCCCATGTCCATGCACCCTCACATCACCCAACCATGTCCATGCACCACTCACATAACCCAACCATGTCCATGCACCTCTCGAATCACCCAACCCATGTCTATGTCCATGCACCACTCACATCACCCAAACATGTCCATGCACCTCTCAAATCACCCAACCCATGTCTATGTCCATACATCACTCACATCACCCAACCATGTCCATGTCCATGCACCTCTCACATCACCCAACCCATGTCCATGCACTACTCACATCACCAAACCATGTCCATGCACCACTCACATCACCCAACCATCTCCTTGTCCATAAACCACTCACATCACCCAACCATGTCCATGTCCATGTCCATGCACCTCTCACATCACCCAACCATGTCCATGCACCTCTCAAATCACCCAACCCATGTCCATGTTCATGCACCACTCACATCACCCAACCATGTCCATGTCCATACATCACTCACATCACCCAACCATGTCCATGTCCATGCACCTCTCACATCACCCAACCCATGTCCATGCACCACTCACATCACCCAACCATGTCCATGCACCTCTCACATCACCCAACCCATGTCCATGTCCATGCACATCTCACATCACCCAAACAATGTCCATGTCCATGCACCTCTCACATCACCCAACCATGTCCATGCACCACTCACATCACCCAACCATGTCCATGTCCATACACCACTCACATCACCCAACCATGTCCATGTCCACGTATCTTTCACATCACCCAAACAATGTCCATGTCCATGCACCTCTCACATCACCCAGCCCATGTCCATGCACCCCTCACATCACCCAACCATGTCCATGCACCACTCACATAACCCAACCATGTCCATGCACCTCTCAAATCACCCAACCCATGTCTATGTCCATGCACCACTCACATCACCCAAACATGTCCATGCACCTCTCAAATCACCCAACCGATGTCTATGTCCATGCACCACTCACATCACCCAGACCATGTCCATGTCCATAAACCTCTCACATCACCCAGCCCATGTCCATGCACCTCTCACATCACCCAGCTCATGTCCATGTCCTTGCAACACTCACATCACCCAACCATGTCCATGTCTGTGCACCTCTCACATCACCCAGCCCATGTCCATGTACCTCTCACATCACCCAGCCCATATCCATGTCCATGCACCTCTCACATCACCCAGCCCATGTCCATGTCCATGCACCTCTCACATCACCCAACCATGTCCATGCACCGCTCAAATCACCCAACCCATGTCCATGTCCATGCACCACTCACATCACCCAACCATGTCCATGCACCTCTCAAATCACCCAACCATGTCCATGCACCTCTCAAATCACCCAACACATGTCCATGCACCACTCACATCACCCAACCATGTCCATGTCCATGCACCTCTCACATCACCCAACCCATGTCCATGCACCACTCACATCACCCAACCATGTCCATGCACCACTCACATCACCCAACCATGTCCATGTCCATGCACATCACCCAAACAATGTCCATGTCCACGTACCTCTCCACATCACCAAAACAATGTCCATGTCCATGCACCTCTCACATCACCCAGCCCATGTCCATGTCCATGCACCACTCACATCACCCAACCATGTCCATGCACCTCTCAAATCACCCAACCAATGTCCATGTCCATGCACCACTCACATCACCCAACCCATGTCCATGCACCACTCACATCACCAAACCATGTCCATGCACCACTCACATCACCCAACCATCTCCATGTCCATACACCACTCACATCACCCAACCATGTCCATGTCCATGCACCTCTCACATCACCCAACCATCTCCATGTCCATGCACCACTCACATCACCCAACCATGTCCATGCACCTCTCACATCACCCAACCCATGTCCATGTCCATGCACCACTCACATCACCCAACCATGTCCATGCACCTCTCACATCACCCAACCATGTCCATGTCCATGCACCTCTCACATCACCCAACCCATGTCCTTGCACCACTCACATCACCCAACCATGTCCATGTCTGTGCACCTCTCAAATCACCCAGCCCATGTCCATGTCCATATACCTCTCACATCACGAAACAATGTCCATGTCCACGTGCCTCTCACATCACCCAGCCCATGTCCATGTACCTCTCACATCACCGAGCCCATGTCCATGTACCTCTCACATCACCCAGCCCATATCCATATCCATGCACCTCTCACATCACCCAACCATGTCCATACACCACTCACATCACCCAAGCATGACCATGCACCTCTCAAATCACCCAACCCATGTCCATGTCCATGCACCACTCACATCACCCAACCATGTCCATACACCACTCACATCACCCAACCATGTCCATGTCCACGTACCTCTCACATCACCCAGCCCATGTCCATGTACCTCTCACATCACCGAGCCCATGTCCATGTACCTCTCACATCACCCAGCCCATATCCATATCCATGCACCTCTCACATCACCCAGCCCATGTCCATGTCCATGCACCTCTCACATCACCCAGCCCATGTCCATGCACCCCTCACATCACCCAACCATGTCCATGCACCACTCACATAACCCAACCATGTCCATGCACCTCTCGAATCACCCAACCCATGTCTATGTCCATGCACCACTCACATCACCCAAACATGTCCATGCACCTCTCAAATCACCCAACCCATGTCTATGTCCATACATCACTCACATCACCCAACCATGTCCATGTCCATGCACCTCTCACATCACCCAACCCATGTCCATGCACTACTCACATCACCAAACCATGTCCATGCACCACTCACATCACCCAACCATCTCCTTGTCCATAAACCACTCACATCACCCAACCATGTCCATGTCCATGTCCATGCACCTCTCACATCACCCAACCATGTCCATGCACCTCTCAAATCACCCAACCCATGTCCATGTTCATGCACCACTCACATCACCCAACCATGTCCATGTCCATACATCACTCACATCACCCAACCATGTCCATGTCCATGCACCTCTCACATCACCCAACCCATGTCCATGCACCACTCACATCACCCAACCATGTCCATGCACCTCTCACATCACCCAACCCATGTCCATGTCCATGCACATCTCACATCACCCAAACAATGTCCATGTCCATGCACCTCTCACATCACCCAACCATGTCCATGCACCACTCACATCACCCAACCATGTCCATGCACCTCTCAAATCACCCAACCCATGTCTATGTCCATGCACCACTCACATCACCCAACCATGTCCATGCACCTCTCAAATCACCCAACCAATGTCCATGTTCATGTCCATGCACCACTCACATCACCCAACTCATGTCCATGTCCATGCACCACTCACATCACCCAGCCCATATCCATGTCCATGCACCTCTCACATCACCCAGCCCATGTCCATGTCCATGCACCTCTCACATCACCCAACCCATGTCCATGCACCACTCAAATCACCCAACCATGTCCATGTCTGTGCACCTCTCAAATCACCCAGCCCATGTCCATGTCCACCCTCTCACATCACCCAGCCCATGTCCATGTACCTCTCACATCACCGAGCCCATGTCCATGTACCTCTCACATCACCCAGCCCATATCCATATCCATGCACCTCTCACATCACCCAGCCCATGTCCATGTCCATGCACCACTCACATCACCCAACCCATGTCCATGCACCACTCACATCACCCAAGCATGACCATGCACCTCTCAAATCACCCAACCCATGTCCATGTCCATGCACCACTCACATCACCCAACCATGTCCATGTCCATACACCACTCACATCACCCAACCATGTCCATGTCCACGTATCTTTCACATCACCCAAACAATGTCCATGTCCATGCACCTCTCACATCACCCAGCCCATGTCCATGCACCCTCACATCACCCAACCATGTCCATGCACCACTCACATAACCCAACCATGTCCATGCACCTCTCAAATCACCCAACCCATGTCTATGTCCATGCACCACTCACATCACCCAAACATGTCCATGCACCTCTCAAATCACCCAACCGATGTCTATGTCCATGCACCACTCACATCACCCAGACCATGTCCATGTCCATAAACCTCTCACATCACCCAGCCCATGTCCATGCACCTCTCACATCACCCAGCTCATGTCCATGTCCTTGCAACACTCACATCACCCAACCATGTCCATGTCTGTGCACCTCTCAAATCACCCAGCCCATGTCCATGTCCATATACCTCTCACATCACCGAAACAATGTCCATGTCCACGTACCTCTCACATCACCCAGCCCATGTCCATGTACCTCTCACATCACCGAGCCCATGTCCATGTACCTCTCACATCACCCAGCCCATATCCATATCCATGCACCTCTCACATCACCCAGCCCATGTCCATGTCCATGCACCACTCACATCACCCAACCCATGTCCATGCACCACTCACATCACCCAAGCATGACCATGCACCTCTCAAATCACCAAACCCATGTCCATGCACCACTCACATCACCCAACCATGTCCATACACCCTCACATCACCCAACCATGTCCATGTCCACGTACCTCTCACATCACCCAGCCCATGTCCATGTACCTCTCACATCACCGAGCCCATGTCCATGTACCTCTCACATCACCCAGCCCATATCCATATCCATGCACCTCTCACATCACCCAGCCCATGTCCATGTCCATGCACCTCTCACATCACCCAGCCCATGTCCATGCACCCCTCACATCACCCAACCATGTCCATGCACCACTCACATAACCCAACCATGTCCATGCACCTCTCGAATCACCCAACCCATGTCTATGTCCATGCACCACTCACATCACCCAAACATGTCCATGCACCTCTCAAATCACCCAACCCATGTCTATGTCCATACATCACTCACATCACCCAACCATGTCCATGTCCATGCACCTCTCACATCACCCAACCCATGTCCATGCACTACTCACATCACCAAACCATGTCCATGCACCACTCACATCACCCAACCATCTCCTTGTCCATAAACCACTCACATCACCCAACCATGTCCATGTCCATGCACCTCTCACATCACCCAACCATGTCCATGCACCTCTCAAATCACCCAACCCATGTCCATGTTCATGCACCACTCACATCACCCAACCATGTCCATGTCCATACATCACTCACATCACCCAACCATGTCCATGTCCATGCACCTCTCACATCACCCAACCCATGTCCATGCACCACTCACATCACCCAACCATGTCCATGCACCTCTCACATCACCCAACCCATGTCCATGTCCATGCACATCTCACATCACCCAAACAATGTCCATGTCCATGCACCTCTCACATCACCCAGCCCATGTCCATGTCCATGCACCTCTCACATCACCCAGCCCATGTCCATGCACCCCTCACATCACCCAACCATGTCCATGCACCACTCACATAACCCAACCATGTCCATGCACCTCTCGAATCACCCAACCCATGTCTATGTCCATGCACCACTCACATCACCCAAACATGTCCATGCACCTCTCAAATCACCCAACCCATGTCTATGTCCATACATCACTCACATCACCCAACCATGTCCATGTCCATGCACCTCTCACATCACCCAACCCATGTCCATGCACTACTCACATCACCAAACCATGTCCATGCACCACTCACATCACCCAACCATCTCCTTGTCCATAAACCACTCACATCACCCAACCATGTCCATGTCCATGTCCATGCACCTCTCACATCACCCAACCATGTCCATGCACCTCTCAAATCACCCAACCCATGTCCATGTTCATGCACCACTCACATCACCCAACCATGTCCATGTCCATACATCACTCACATCACCCAACCATGTCCATGTCCATGCACCTCTCACATCACCCAACCCATGTCCATGCACCACTCACATCACCCAACCATGTCCATGCACCTCTCACATCACCCAACCCATGTCCATGTCCATGCACATCTCACATCACCCAAACAATGTCCATGTCCATGCACCTCTCACATCACCCAACCATGTCCATGCACCACTCACATCACCCAACCATGTCCATGTCCATACACCACTCACATCACCCAACCATGTCCATGTCCACGTATCTTTCACATCACCCAAACAATGTCCATGTCCATGCACCTCTCACATCACCCAGCCCATGTCCATGCACCCCTCACATCACCCAACCATGTCCATGCACCACTCACATAACCCAACCATGTCCATGCACCTCTCAAATCACCCAACCCATGTCTATGTCCATGCACCACTCACATCACCCAAACATGTCCATGCACCTCTCAAATCACCCAACCGATGTCTATGTCCATGCACCACTCACATCACCCAGACCATGTCCATGTCCATAAACCTCTCACATCACCCAGCCCATGTCCATGCACCTCTCACATCACCCAGCTCATGTCCATGTCCTTGCAACACTCACATCACCCAACCATGTCCATGTCTGTGCACCTCTCACATCACCCAGCCCATGTCCATGTCCATGCCTCTCACATCACCCAGCCCATATCCATGTCCATGCACCTCTCACATCACCCAGCCCATGTCCATGTCCATGCACCTCTCACATCACCCAACCATGTCCATGCACCGCTCAAATCACCCAACCCATGTCCATGTCCATGCACCACTCACATCACCCAACCATGTCCATGCACCTCTCAAATCACCCAACCATGTCCATGCACCTCTCAAATCACCCAACACATGTCCATGCACCACTCACATCACCCAACCATGTCCATGTCCATGCACCTCTCACATCACCCAACCCATGTCCATGCACCACTCACATCACCCAACCATGTCCATGCACCACTCACATCACCCAACCATGTCCATGTCCATGCACATCACCCAAACAATGTCCATGTCCACGTACCTCTCACATCACCAAAACAATGTCCATGTCCATGCACCTCTCACATCACCCAGCCCATGTCCATGTCCATGCACCACTCACATCACCCAACCATGTCCATGCACCTCTCAAATCACCCAACCAATGTCCATGTCCATGCACCACTCACATCACCCAACCCATGTCCATGCACCACTCACATCACCAAACCATGTCCATGCACCACTCACATCACCCAACCATCTCCATGTCCATACACCACTCACATCACCCAACCATGTCCATGTCCATGCACCTCTCACATCACCCAACCATCTCCATGTCCATGCACCACTCACATCACCCAACCATGTCCATGCACCTCTCACATCACCCAACCCATGTCCATGTCCATGCACCACTCACATCACCCAACCATGTCCATGCACCTCTCACATCACCCAACCATGTCCATGTCCATGCACCTCTCACATCACCCAACCCATGTCCTTGCACCACTCACATCACCCAACCATGTCCATGTCTGTGCACCTCTCAAATCACCCAGCCCATGTCCATGTCCATATACCTCTCACATCACCGAAACAATGTCCATGTCCACGTACCTCTCACATCACCCAGCCCATGTCCATGTACCTCTCACATCACCGAGCCCATGTCCATGTACCTCTCACATCACCCAGCCCATATCCATATCCATGCACCTCTCACATCACCCAACCATGTCCATACACCACTCACATCACCCAAGCATGACCATGCACCTCTCAAATCACCCAACCCATGTCCATGTCCATGCACCACTCACATCACCCAACCATGTCCATACACCACTCACATCACCCAACCATGTCCATGTCCACGTACCTCTCACATCACCCAGCCCATGTCCATGTACCTCTCACATCACCGAGCCCATGTCCATGTACCTCTCACATCACCCAGCCCATATCCATATCCATGCACCTCTCACATCACCCAGCCCATGTCCATGTCCATGCACCTCTCACATCACCCAGCCCATGTCCATGCACCCCTCATCACCCAACCATGTCCATGCACCACTCACATAACCCAACCATGTCCATGCACCACTCACATCACCCAACCCATGTCTATGTCCATGCACCACTCACATCACCCAAACATGTCCATGCACCTCTCAAATCACCCAACCCATGTCTATGTCCATACATCACTCACATCACCCAACCATGTCCATGTCCATGCACCTCTCACATCACCCAACCCATGTCCATGCACTACTCACATCACCAAACCATGTCCATGCACCACTCACATCACCCAACCATCTCCTTGTCCATAAACCACTCACATCACCCAACCATGTCCATGTCCATGTCCATGCACCTCTCACATCACCCAACCATGTCCATGCACCTCTCAAATCACCCAACCCATGTCCATGTTCATGCACCACTCACATCACCCAACCATGTCCATGTCCATACATCACTCACATCACCCAACCATGTCCATGTCCATGCACCTCTCACATCACCCAACCCATGTCCATGCACCACTCACATCACCCAACCATGTCCATGCACCTCTCACATCACCCAACCCATGTCCATGTCCATGCACATCTCACATCACCCAAACAATGTCCATGTCCATGCACCTCTCACATCACCCAACCATGTCCATGCACCACTCACATCACCCAACCATGTCCATGCACCTCTCAAATCACCCAACCCATGTCTATGTCCATGCACCACTCACATCACCCAACCATGTCCATGCACCTCTCAAATCACCCAACCAATGTCCATGTTCATGTCCATGCACCACTCACATCACCCAACTCATGTCCATGTCCATGCACCACTCACATCACCCAGCCCATATCCATGTCCATGCACCTCTCACATCACCCAGCCCATGTCCATGTCCATGCACCTCTCACATCACCCAACCCATGTCCATGCACCACTCAAATCACCCAACCATGTCCATGTCTGTGCACCTCTCAAATCACCCAGCCCATGTCCATGTCCACGTACCTCTCACATCACCCAGCCCATGTCCATGTACCTCTCACATCACCGAGCCCATGTCCATGTACCTCTCACATCACCCAGCCCATATCCATATCCATGCACCTCTCACATCACCCAGCCCATGTCCATGTCCATGCACCACTCACATCACCCAACCCATGTCCATGCACCACTCACATCACCCAAGCATGACCATGCACCTCTCAAATCACCCAACCCATGTCCATGTCCATGCACCACTCACATCACCCAACCATGTCCATGTCCATACACCACTCACATCACCCAACCATGTCCATGTCCACGTATCTTTCACATCACCCAAACAATGTCCATGTCCATGCACCTCTCACATCACCCAGCCCATGTCCATGCACCCCTCACATCACCCAACCATGTCCATGCACCACTCACATAACCCAACCATGTCCATGCACCTCTCAAATCACCCAACCCATGTCTATGTCCATGCACCACTCACATCACCCAAACATGTCCATGCACCTCTCAAATCACCCAACCGATGTCTATGTCCATGCACCACTCACATCACCCAGACCATGTCCATGTCCATAAACCTCTCACATCACCCAGCCCATGTCCATGCACCTCTCACATCACCCAGCTCATGTCCATGTCCTTGCAACACTCACATCACCCAACCATGTCCATGTCTGTGCACCTCTCAAATCACCCAGCCCATGTCCATGTCCATATACCTCTCACATCACCGAAACAATGTCCATGTCCACGTACCTCTCACATCACCCAGCCCATGTCCATGTACCTCTCACATCACCGAGCCCATGTCCATGTACCTCTCACATCACCCAGCCCATATCCATATCCATGCACCTCTCACATCACCCAGCCCATGTCCATGTCCATGCACCACTCACATCACCCAACCCATGTCCATGCACCACTCACATCACCCAAGCATGACCATGCACCTCTCAAATCACCAAACCCATGTCCATGCACCACTCACATCACCCAACCATGTCCATACACCACTCACATCACCCAACCATGTCCATGTCCACGTACCTCTCACATCACCCAGCCCATGTCCATGTACCTCTCACATCACCGAGCCCATGTCCATGTACCTCTCACATCACCCAGCCCATATCCATATCCATGCACCTCTCACATCACCCAGCCCATGTCCATGTCCATGCACCTCTCACATCACCCAGCCCATGTCCATGCACCCCTCACATCACCCAACCATGTCCATGCACCACTCACATAACCCAACCATGTCCATGCACCTCTCGAATCACCCAACCCATGTCTATGTCCATGCACCACTCACATCACCCAAACATGTCCATGCACCTCTCAAATCACCCAACCCATGTCTATGTCCATACATCACTCACATCACCCAACCATGTCCATGTCCATGCACCTCTCACATCACCCAACCCATGTCCATGCACTACTCACATCACCAAACCATGTCCATGCACCACTCACATCACCCAACCATCTCCTTGTCCATAAACCACTCACATCACCCAACCATGTCCATGTCCATGCACCTCTCACATCACCCAACCATGTCCATGCACCTCTCAAATCACCCAACCCATGTCCATGTTCATGCACCACTCACATCACCCAACCATGTCCATGTCCATACATCACTCACATCACCCAACCATGTCCATGTCCATGCACCTCTCACATCACCCAACCCATGTCCATGCACCACTCACATCACCCAACCATGTCCATGCACCTCTCACATCACCCAACCCATGTCCATGTCCATGCACATCTCACATCACCCAAACAATGTCCATGTCCATGCACCTCTCACATCACCCAACCATGTCCATGCACCACTCACATCACCCAACCATGTCCATGCACCTCTCAAATCACCCAACCAATGTCCATGTTCATGTCCATGCACCACTCACATCACCCAACTCATGTCCATGTCCATGCACCACTCACATCACCCAGCCCATATCCATGTCCATGCACCTCTCACATCACCCAGCCCATGTCCATGTCCATGCACCTCTCACATCACCCAACCCATGTCCATGCACCACTCAAATCACCCAACCATGTCCATGTCTGTGCACCTCTCAAATCACCCAGCCCATGTCCACGTACCTCTCACATCACCCAGCCCATGTCCATGTACCTCTCACATCACCGAGCCCATGTCCATGTACCTCTCACATCACCCAGCCCATATCCATATCCATGCACCTCTCACATCACCCAGCCCATGTCCATGTCCATGCACCACTCACATCACCCAACCCATGTCCATGCACCACTCACATCACCCAAGCATGACCATGCACCTCTCAAATCACCCAACCCATGTCCATGTCCATGCACCACTCACATCACCCAACCATGTCCATGTCCATACACCACTCACATCACCCAACCATGTCCATGTCCACGTATCTTTCACATCACCCAAACAATGTCCATGTCCATGCACCTCTCACATCACCCAGCCCATGTCCATGCACCCCTCACATCACCCAACCATGTCCATGCACCACTCACATAACCCAACCATGTCCATGCACCTCTCAAATCACCCAACCCATGTCTATGTCCATGCACCACTCACATCACCCAAACATGTCCATGCACCTCTCAAATCACCCAACCGATGTCTATGTCCATGCACCACTCACATCACCCAGACCATGTCCATGTCCATAAACCTCACATCACCCAGCCCATGTCCATGCACCTCTCACATCACCCAGCTCATGTCCATGTCCTTGCAACACTCACATCACCCAACCATGTCCATGTCTGTGCACCTCTCACATCACCCAGCCCATGTCCATGTACCTCTCACATCACCCAGCCCATATCCATGTCCATGCACCTCTCACATCACCCAGCCCATGTCCATGTCCATGCACCTCTCACATCACCCAACCATGTCCATGCACCGCTCAAATCACCCAACCCATGTCCATGTCCATGCACCACTCACATCACCCAACCATGTCCATGCACCTCTCAAATCACCCAACCATGTCCATGCACCTCTCAAATCACCCAACCCATGTCCATGCACCACTCACATCACCCAACCATGTCCATGTCCATGCACCTCTCATCACCCAACCCATGTCCATGCACCACTCACATCACCCAACCATGTCCATGCACCACTCACATCACCCAACCATGTCCATGTCTATGCACATCACCCAAACAATGTCCATGTCCACATTACCTCTCACATCACCAAAACAATGTCCATGTCCATGCACCTCTCACATCACCCAGCCCATGTCCATGTCCATGCACCACTCACATCACCCAACCATGTCCATGCACCTCTCAAATCACCCAACCAATGTCCATGTCCATGCACCACTCACATCACCCAACCCATGTCCATGCACCACTCACATCACCAAACCATGTCCATGCACCACTCACATCACCCAACCATCTCCATGTCCATACACCACTCATCACCCAACCATGTCCATGTCCATGCACCTCTCACATCACCCAACCATCTCCATGTCCAAGCACCACTCACATCACCCAACCATGTCCATGCACCTCTCACATCACCCAACCCATGTCCATGTCCATGCACCACTCACATCACCCAACCATGTCCATGCACCTCTCACATCACCCAACCATGTCCATGTCCATGCACCTCTCACATCACCCAACCCATGTCCTTGCACCACTCACATCACCCAACCATGTCCATGTCTGTGCACCTCTCAAATCACCCAGCCCATGTCCATGTCCATATACCTCTCACATCACCGAAACAATGTCCATGTCCACGTACCTCTCACATCACCCAGCCCATGTCCATGTACCTCTCACATCACCGAGCCCATGTCCATGTACCTCTCACATCACCCAGCCCATATCCATATCCATGCACCTCTCACATCACCCAGCCCATGTCCATGTCCATGCACCACTCACATCACCCAACCCATGTCCATGCACCACTCACATCACCCAAGCATGTCCATGTCCATACACCACTCACATCACCCAACCATGTCCATGTCCATACACCACTCACATCACCCAACCATGTCCATGTCCACATATCTTTCACATCACCCAAACAATGTCCATGTCCATGCACCTCTCACATCACCCAGCCCATGTCCATGCACCCCTCACATCACCCAACCATGTCCATGCACCACTCACATAACCCAACCATGTCCATGCACCTCTCGAATCACCCAACCCATGTCTATGTCCATGCACCACTCACATCACCCAAACATGTCCATGCACCTCTCAAATCACCCAACCCATGTCTATGTCCATACACCACTCACATCACCCAACCATGTCCATGCACCTCTCAAATCACCCAACCAATGTCCATGTTCATGTCCATGCACCACTCACATCACCCAACTCATGTCCATGTCCATGCACCACTCACATCACCCAGCCCATGTCCATGTCCATGCACCGCTCACATCACCCAGCCCATGTCCATGTCCATGCACCCCTCACATCACCCAACCATGTCCATGCACCACTCACATCACCCAACCATGTCCATGCACCTCTCAAATCACCCAAACCATGTCCATGTCCATGCACCACTCACATCACCCAACCCATGTCCATGCAATACTCACATCATCAAACCATGTTCATGCACCTCTCAAATCACCCAACCTATGTCCATGTCCATGCACCACTCACATCACCCAACCATGTCCATGCACCTCTCAAGTCACCCAACCCATGTCCATGCACCACTCACATCACCCAAACATGTCCATATCCATACAACACTCACATCACCCAACCATGTCCATGCACCTCTCACATCACCCAACCATGTCCATGTCCATGCACCTCTCACATCACCCAACCCATGTCCTTGCACCACTCACATCACCCAACCATGTCCATGTCTGTGCACCTCTCAAATCACCCAGCCCATGTCCATGTCCATATACCTCTCACATCACCGAAACAATGTCCATGTCCACGTACCTCTCACATCACCCAGCCCATGTCCATGTACCTCTCACATCACCGAGCCCATGTCCATGTACCTCTCACATCACCCAGCCCATATCCATATCCATGCACCTCTCACATCACCCAGCCCATGTCCATGTCCATGCACCACTCTACATCACCCAACCCATGTCCATGCACCACTCACATCACCCAAGCATGACCATGCACCTCTCAAATCACCCAACCCATGTCCATGTCCATGCACCACTCACATCACCCAACCATGTCCATGTCCATACACCACTCACATCACCCAACCATGTCCATGTCCACATATCTTTCACATCACCCAAACAATGTCCATGTCCATGCACCTCTCACATCACCCAGCCCATGTCCATGCACCCCTCACATCACCCAACCATGTCCATGCACCACTCACATAACCCAACCATGTCCATGCACCTCTCGAATCACCCAACCCATGTCTATGTCCATGCACCACTCACATCACCCAAACATGTCCATGCACCTCTCAAATCACCCAACCCATGTCTATGTCCATACACCACTCACATCACCCAACCATGTCCATGCACCTCTCAAATCACCCATCCAATGTCCATGTTCATGTCCATGCACCACTCACATCACCCAACTCATGTCCATGTCCATGCACCACTCACATCACCCAGCCCATGTCCATGTCCATGCACCGCTCACATCACCCAGCCCATGTCCATGTCCATGCACCCCTCACATCACCCAACCATGTCCATGCACCACTCACATCACCCAACCATGTCCATGCACCTCTCAAATCACCCAAACCATGTCCATGTCCATGCACCACTCACATCACCCAACCCATGTCCATGCACTACTCACATCATCAAACCATGTTCATGCACCTCTCAAATCACCCAACCTATGTCCATGTCCATGCACCACTCACATCACCCAACCATGTCCATGCACCTCTCAAGTCACCCAACCCATGTCCATGCACCACTCACATCACCCAAACATGTCCATATCCATACACCACTCACATCACCCAACCATGTCCATGTCCATGCACCACTCACATCACCCAACCATGTCCATGCACCTCTCAAGTCACCCAACCCATGTCCATGCACCTCTCACATCACCCAACCATGTCCATGCACCTCTCACATCACCCAGCCCATTTCCATGTCCTTGCACCTCTCACATCACCCAGCCCATGTGCATGCACCTCTTACATCACCCAGAACTTGTCCATGTCCATAAACCTCTCACATCCTCCCAGCCCATGTCCATGTCCATGCACCACTCACATAACCCAGCCCATGTCCATGTCCATACACCTCTCACATCACCCAGCCCATGTCCATGCAGCACTCACATCAACCAGCACATGCCAATGCACCTCTCACATCACCCAGACCATGTCCATGTCCATAAACCTCTCACATCACCCAGCCCATGTCCATGCACCTCTCACATCACCCAACCATGTCCATGTCTGTGCACCTCTCACATCACCCAGCCCATATCCATGTCCATGCACCTCTCACATCACCCAGCCCATGTCCATGTCCATGCACCTCTCACATCACCCAACCATGTCCATGCACCTCTCAAATCACCCAACCCATGTCCATGTCCATGCACCACTCACATCACCCAACCATGTCCATGCACCTCTCAAATCACCCAACCCATGTCCATGCACCACTCACATCACCCAACCATGTCCATGTCCCTCTCACATCACCCAACCCATGTCCATGCACCACTCACATCACCCAACCATGTCCATGCACCTCTCACATCACCCAACCCATGTCCATGTCCATGCACCTCTCACATCACCCAAACAATGTCCATGTCCACGTACCTCTCACATCACCCAAACAATGTCCATGTCCATGCACCTCTCACATCACCCAGCCCATGTCCATGTCCATGCACCTCTCACATCACCCAACCATGTCCATCCACCACTCACATAACCCAACCATGTCCATGCACCTCTCAAATCACCCAACCCATGTCAATGTACATGCACCACTCACATCACCCAACCATGTCCATGCACCTCTCAAATCACCCAACCAATGTCCATGTCCATGCACCACTCACATCACCCAACCCATGTCCATGCACTACTCACATCACCAAACCATGTCCATGCCCCACTCACATCACCCAACCATCTCCTTGTCCATACACCACTCACATCACCCAACCATGTCCATGTCCATGCACCTCTCACATCACCCAACCATGTCCATGCACCACTCACATCACCCAACCATGTCCATGCACCTCTCAAATCACCCAACCCATGTCTATGTCCATGCACCACTCACATCACCCAACCATGTCCATGCACCTCTCAAATCACCCAACCAATGTCCATGTTCATGTCCATGCACCACTCACATCACCCAACTCATGTCCATGTCCATGCACCACTCACATCACCCAGCCCATGTCCATGTCCATGCACCTCTCACATCACCCAGCCCATGTCCATGTCCATGCACCTCTCACATAACCCAACCCATGTCCATGCACCACTCACATCACCCAACCATGTCCATGCACCTCTCACATCACCCAACCCATGTCCATGTCCATGCACCTCTCACATCACCCAACCATGTCCATGCACCTCTCAAATCACCCAACCCATGTCCATGTTCATGCACCACTCACATCACCCAACCATGTCCATGTCCATACATCACTCACATCACCCAACCATGTCCATGTCCATGCACCTCTCACATCACCCAACCCATGTCCATGCACCACTCACATCACCCAACCATGTCCATGCACCTCTCACATCACCCAACCCATGTCCATGTCCATGCACATCTCACATCACCCAAACAATGTCCATGTCCATGCACCTCTCACATCACCCAACCATGTCCATGCACCACTCACATCACCCAACCATGTCCATGCACCTCTCAAATCACCCAACCCATGTCTATGTCCATGCACCACTCACATCACCCAACCATGTCCATGCACCTCTCAAATCACCCAACCAATGTCCATGTTCATGTCCATGCACCACTCACATCACCCAACTCATGTCCATGTCCATGCACCACTCACATCACCCAGCCCATATCCATGTCCATGCACCTCTCACATCACCCAGCCCATGTCCATGTCCATGCACCTCTCACATCACCCAACCCATGTCCATGCACCACTCACATCACCCAACCATGTCCATGCACCTCTCACATCACCCAACCCATGTCTATGTCCATGCACCACTCACATCATCCAACCATGTCCATGCACCTCTCAAATCACCCAACCAATGTCCATGTCCATGCACCACTCACATCGCCCAACCCATGTCCATGCACTACTCACATCACCAAACCATGTCCATGTCCATGCACCTCTCACATCACCCAACCCATGTCCATGCACCACTCAAATCACCCAACCATGTCCATGCACCTTTCACATCACCCAACCCATGTCCATGTCCATGCACATCTCACATCACCCAAACAATGTCCATGTCCACGTACCTCTCACATCACCCAAACAATGTCCATGTCCATGCACCTCTCACATCACCCAGCCCATGTCCATGTCCATGCACCACTCAAATCACCCATCCCATGTCCATGTACATGCACCACTCACATCATCCAACCATGTCCATGTACCTCTCAAATCACCCAACCTATGTCCATGTCCATGCACCACTCACATCGCCCAACCCATGTCCATGCACTACTCACATCACCAAACCATGTCCATGCACCACTCACATCATCCAACCATGTCCATGCACCTCTCAAATCATCCAACCATGTCCATGTCCATACACCACTCACATCACCCAACCATGTCCATGTCCATGTACCTTTCACATCACCCAAACAATGTCCATGTCCATGCAACCATGTCCATGTCACCCAACCATGTCCATGTCTGTGCACCTCTCACATCACCCAGCCCATGTCCATGTCCATGTACCTCTCACATCACCCAGCCCATATCCATGTCCATGCACCTCTCACATCACCCAGCCCATGTCCATGTCCATGCACCTCTCACATCACCCAACCATGTCCATGCACCACTCACATCACCCAACCATGTCCATGTCCATGCACCTCTCACATCACCCAACCATGTCCATGCACCTCTCAAATCACCCAACCCATGTCCATGTCCATGCACCACTCACATCACCCAACCATGTCCATGCACCTCTCAAATCACCCAACCATGTCCATGCACCTCTCAAATCACCCAACCATGTCCATGTCCATACACCACTCACATCACCCAACCATGTCCATGTCCACGTACCTTTCACATCACCCAAACAATGTCCATGTCCATGCACCTCTCACATCACCCAGCCCATGTCCATGCACCCCTCACATCACCCAACCATGTCCATGCACCACTCACATAACCCAACCATGTCCATGCACCTCTCAAATCATCCAACCCATGTCTATGTCCATGCACCACTCACATCACCCAAACATGTCCATGCACCTCTCAAATCACCCAACCAATGTCCATGTTCATGTCCATGCACCACTCACATCACCCAACTCATGTCCATGTCCATGCACCACTCACATCACCCAGCCCATGTCCATGTCCATGCACCTCTCACATCACCCAGCCCATGTCCATGTCCATGCACCCCTCACATCACCCAACCATGTCCATGCACCACTCACATCACCCAACCATGTCCATGCACCACTCACATCACCCAACCTATGTCCATGTCCATGCACCACTCACATCACCCAACCCATGTCCATGCACCACTCACATCACCCAAACATGTCCATATCCATACACCACTCACATCACCCAACCATGTCCATGTCCATGCACCTCTCACATCACCCAACCATGTCCATGCACCTCTCACATCACCCAGCCCATGTCCATGCACCTCTCACATCACCCAGCCCATGTCCATGTCCTTGCACCTCTCACATCACCCAGCCCATGTCCATGCACCACTCACATCACCCAGAACTTGTCGATGTCCATAAACCTCTCACATCCTCCCAGCCCATGTCCATGTCCATGCACCACTCACATAACCCAGCCCATGTCCATGTCCATACACCTCTCACATCACCCAGCCCATGTCCATGCACCTCTCACATCACCCAGCCCATGTCCATGTCCATGCAGCACTCACATCAACCAGCACATGCCCATGCACCTCTCACACCCCCCAGCCAATGTCCATGCACCTCTCACATCACCCAGCTCATGTCCATGTCCTTGCAACACTCACATCACCCAACCATGTCCATGTCTGTGCACCTCTCACATCACCCAGCCCATGTCCATGTCCATGTACCTCTCACATCACCCAGCCCATATCCATGTCCATGCACCTCTCACATCACCCAGCCCATGTCCATGTCCATGCACCTCTCACATCACCCAACCATGTCCATGCACCTCTCAAATCACCCAACCCATGTCCATGTCCATGCACCACTCACATCACCCAACCATGTCCATGCACCTCTCAAATCACCCAACCCATGTCCATGCACCACTCACATCACCCAACCATGTCCATGTCCATGCACCTCTCACATCACCCAACCCATGTCCATGCACCACTCACATCACCCAACCATGTCCATGCACCTCTCACATCACCCAACCCATGTCCATGTCCATGCACATCTCACATCACCCAAACCATGTCCATGTCCATGCACCTCTCACATCACCCAACCATGTCCATGCACCTCTCAAATCACCCAACCCATGTCCATGTCCATGCACCACTCACATCACCCAACCATGTCCATGCACCTCTCACATCACCCAACCATGTCCATGTCCACACATCACCCAAACAATGTCCATGTCCATGCACCACTCACATCACCCAACCATGTCCATGTCCATGCACCTCTCAAATCACCAACCCATGTCCATGTCCATGCACCTCTCACATCACCCAACCATGTCCATGCACCTCTCACATCACCCAACCATGTCCATGTCCATGCACCACTCACATCACCCAACCATGTCCATGTCCATGCACCTCTCACATCACCCAGCCCATGTCCATGCACCTCTCACATCACCCAGCCATGTCCATGCACCTCTCACATCACCCAACCCATGTCCATGTCCATGCACCACTCACATCACCCAACCATGTCCATGCACCACTCACATCACCCAACCATGTCCATGTCCATGCACCTCACATCACCCAACCCATGTCCATGTCCATGCACCACTCACATCACCCAAACCATGTCCATGCACCTCTCACATCACCCAGCCCATGTCCATGTCCATGCACCACTCACATCACCCAACCATGTCCATGTCCATGCACCTCTCACATCACCCAGCCCATGTCCATGCACCTCTCACATCACCCAGCCCATGTCCATGTCCATACACCACTCACATCACCCAACCATGTCCATGTCCATGCACCTCTCATCACCCAACCATGTCCATGCACACATCACCCAGCCCATATCCATGTCCATGCACCTCTCACATCACCCAGCCCATGTCCATGTCCATGCACCTCTCACATCACCCAACCCATGTCCATGCACCTCTCAAATCACCCAGCCCATGTCCATGTCCATGCACCACTCACATCACCCAACCATGTCCATGCACCTCTCAAATCACCCAACCCATGTCCATGCACCACTCACATCACCCAACCATGTCCATGTCCATGCACCTCTCACATCACCCAACCCATGTCCATGCACCACTCACATCACCCAACCATGTCCATGCACCTCTCACATCACCCAACCCATGTCCATGTCCATGCACCTCTCACATCACCCAGCCCATGTCCATGTCCATGCACCTCTCAAATCACGCAAACAATGTCCATGTCCATGCACCTCTCACATCACCCAACCCATGTCCATGTCCATGCACCACTCACATCACCCAGCCCATGTCCATGTCCATGCACCTCTCAAATCACCCAACCATGTCCATGCACCACTCCCATCACCCAACCATGTCCATGTCCATGCACCTCTCACATCACCCAACCCATGTCCATCCATGCACCTCTACATCACCCAACCCATGTCCATGCACCACTCACATCACCCAGCCCATGTCCATGTCCATGCACCACTACATCACCCACCATGTCCATGCACCTCTCACACCCACCCAACCATGTCCATGCACCTCCACATCACCCAGCCATCCATGTCCATGCACCTCTCACATCACCCAACCAATGTCCATGTTCATGTCCATGCACCACTCACATCACCCAACCCATGTCCATGTCCATGCACCTCTCACATCACCCAGCCCATGTCCATGTCCATGCACCTCTCACATCACCCAGCCCATGTCCATGTCCATGCACCTCTCATCACCCAACCATGTCCATGCACCTCACTCAATCACCCAACCATCCTCAGTCCATGTCCATGTCCATGCACCACTCACATCACCCAACCCATGTCCATGTCCATGCACCACTCACATCACCCAACCATGTCCATGCACCTCTCATCACCCAACCCATGTCCATGTCCATGCACCACTCACATCACCCAGCCCATGTCCATGTCCATGCACCTCTCACATCACCCAACCCATGTCCATGCACCACTCACATCACCCAACCATGTCCATGCACCTCTCACATCACCCAACCATGTCCATGTCTCATCACCTGTCCATGCACCACTCATAACCCAACCCAACCTTCATCACCCAACCCATGTCCATGCACCACCATCACTCACGTCACCCATGTGCCATGTCCATGCACCACTCATACATCACCCAACCATGTCATGCACCTCTCAATCACCCAACCAATGTCCAACCATGCACCACCACATCACCCAACCCATGTCCATGCACCCAGCTCACGCTACCAAACCATGTCCATGCACCACCTACATCACCCAACCATCTCCCTGTCCATACACCACTACATCACCCAACCACATCTTGTCCATGTCCATGCACCTCTCATCACCCAACCCATGTCCATGCACCACTACATCACCCAACCATGTCCATGCACCTCTCCCATCATCAACCCATGTCCATGTCCATGCACATCTCACATCACCCAAACAATGTCCATGTCCACGCCTCTCACATCAATGGCAAACAATGTCCATGTCCATGCAACTCTCACATCACCCAGCCCATGTCCATGTCCATGCACCTCTCACATCACCCAATCCATGTCCATCCACCACTCACATCACCCAACCATGTCCATGCACCTCTCAAATCACCCAACCCATGTCCATGTACATGCACCACTCACATCACCCAACCATGTCCATGCACCTCTCAAATCACCCAACCAATGTCCATGTCCATGCACCACCTCCCACATCACCCAACCCATGTCCATGCACTCTCCACATCACCAAACCATGTCCATGCACCACTCACATCACCCAACCATCTCCTTGTCCATAAACCACTCACATCACCCAACCATGTCCATGTCCATGCACCTCTCACATCACCCAACCATGTCCATGCACCTCTCAAATCACCCAACCCATGTCCATGTTCATGCACCACTCACATCACCCAACCATGTCCATGTCCATACATCCTCACATCACCCAACCATGTCCATGTCCATGCACCTCTCATCACCCAACCCATGTCCATGCACCACTCACATCACCCAACCATGTCCAAGCACCTCTCACATCACCCAACCCATGTCCATGTCCATGCACCTCTCACATCACCCAGCCCATGTCCATGTCCATGCACCCCTCAAATCACCCAACCATGTCCATGTCCATGCACCACTCACATCACCCAACCCATGTCCATGCACTACTCACATCATCAAACCATGTTCATGCACCTCTCACATCACCCAAACAATGTCCATGTCCATGCACCTCTCACATCACCCAACCATGTCCATGCACCACTCACATCACCCAACCATGTCCATGCACCTCTCAAATCACCCAACCCATGTCTATGTCCATGCACCACTCACATCACCCAACCATGTCCATGCACCTCTCAAATCACCCAACCAATGTCCATGTTCATGTCCATGCACCACTCACATCACCCAGCCCATGTCCATGCACCTCTCACATCCCCCAGCTCATGTCCATGACCTTGCAACACTCACATCACCCAACCATGTCCATGTCTGTGCACCTCTCACATCACCCAGCCCATGTCCATGTCCATGTACCTCTCACATCACCCAAACAATGTCCATGTACCTCTCACATCACCCCAACAATGTCCATGTTCTTGCACAACTCACATCACCCAACCATGTCCATGCACCTCTCAAATCACCCAACCCATGTCCATGCACCACTCACATCACCCAACCATGGCCATGCACCTCTCACATCACCCAACCCATGTCCATGTCCATGCACATCTCACATCACACAAACAATGTCCATGTCCACGTGCACCTCTCACATCACCCAACCATGTCCATGTCCATGCACCTCTCACATCACCCAGCCCATGTCCATGTCCATGCACAACTCACATCACCCAACCATGTCCTTGCACCTCTCAAATCACCCAACCCATGTCATAGCACCACTCACATCACCCAACCATGTCCATGCACCTCTCAAATCACCCAACCCATGTCCATGTCCATGCACCACTCACATCACCCAACCATGTCCATGCACCTCTCAAATCACCCAACCAATGTCCATGTTCATGTCCATGCACCACTCACATCACCCAGCCCATGTCCATGTCCATGCACCACTCACATCACCCAACCCATGTCCATGCACCACTCACATCACCCAACCATGTCCATGCACCTCTCAAATCACCCAACCCATGTCCATGTCCATGCACCACTCACATCACCCAACCATGTCCATGCACCTCTCAAATCACCCAGCCATGTCCATGCACCTCTCAAATCACCCAACCCATGTCCATGTCCATGCACAACTCACATCACCCAACCATGTCCATGTCCATACACCACTCACATCACCCAACCATGTCCATGTCCATGCACCACTCACATCACCCAACCCATATCCATGTCCATGCACCTCTCACATCACCCAGCCCATGTCCATGCACCACTCACATCACCCAACCCATGTCCATGCAACACTCCACATTCCCCCAACCATGTCCATGCACCTCTCAAATCACCCAACCCATGTCCATGTCCATGCACCACTTACATCCCCCAACCATGTCCATGGACCTCTCAAATCACCCAACCCATTTCCATGTCCATGCACCACTCACATCACCCAAACATGTCCATGTCCATGCACCACTCACATCACCCAACCATGTCCATGCACCTCTCACATCACCCAACCCATGTCCATGCACATCTCCATTACCCAAACAATGTCCATGTCCACGTACCTCTCACATGACCCAAACAATGTCCATGTCCATGCACCTCTCGCATCACCCAGCCCATGTCCATGCACCACTCACTTCACCCAACCATGTCCATGCACCACTCACATCACCCAACCATGTTCATGCACCTCTCAAATCACCCAACCCATGTCCATGTCCATGCACCACTCACTTCACCCAACCATGTCCATGCACCACTCACATCACCCAACCATGTCCATGCACCTCTCAAATCACCCAACCCATGTCCATGTCCATGCACCACTCACTTCACCCAACCATGTCCATGCACCTCTCAAATCACCCAACCCATGTCCATGTCCATGTCCATGCACCACTCACATCACCCAAACAATGTCCATGTCCACGTACCTCTCACATCACCCAAACAATGTCCATGTCCATGCACCTCTCACATCACCCAGCCCATGTCCATGTCCATGCACCACTCACATCACCCAACCATGTCCATGCACCTCTCACATCACCCAACCATGTCCATGTCCATGCACCTCTCAAATCACCCAACCAATGTCCATGTCCATGCACCACTCACATCACCCAACCCATGTCCATGCACTACTCACATCACCAAACCATGTCCATGCACCACTCACATCACCCAACCATCTCCATGTCCATACACCACTCACATCACCCAACCATGTCCATGTCCATGCACCTCTCACATCACCCAACCATCTCCTTGTCCATGCACCACTCACATCACCCAACCATGTCCATGCACCTCTCACATCACCCAACCCATGTCCATGTCCATGCACATCTCACATCACCCAACCCATGTCCATGTCCATGCACATCTCACATCACCCAAACAATGTCCATGTCCACGTACCTCTCACATCACCCAACCATCTCCATGTCCATGCACCACTCACATCACCCAACCATGTCCATGCACCTCTCACATCACCCAACCATGTCCATGCACCTCTCACATCACCCAACCCATGTCCTTGCACCACTCACATCACCCAACCATGTCCATGTCTGTGCACCTCTCAAATCACCCAGCCCATGTCCATGTCCATATACTTCTCACATCACCGAAACAATGTCCATGTCCACGTACCTCTCACATCACCCAGCCCATGTCCATGTACCTCTCACATCACCGAGCCCATGTCCATACACCACTCACATCACCCAACCATGTCCATGTCCATGCACCTCTCACATCACCCAACCCATGTCCATGCACCACTCACATCACCCAACCATGTCCATGCACCTCTCACGTCCATGCACCTCTCACATCACCCAACCCATGTCCATGTCCATGCACCACTCACATCACCCAACTCATGTCCATGTCCATGCACCACTCACATCACCCAACCATGTCCATGTCCATGCACCTCTCACATCACCCAACCCATGTCCATGCACCACTCACATCACCCAACCATGTCCATGCACCTCTCAAATCCTTCCAACCCATGTCCATGTCCATGCACCACTCACATCACCCAACTATGTCCATGTCCATAGACCACTCACATCCCACCTTCCATGTGTCCATGTCCATTGACACCTCTCCAAATCACCCAACCCATGTCCATGCACCACTCACATCACCCAACCATGTCCATGCAACTCTCACATCACCCAACCCATGCCCATGTCCATGCACCACTCACATCACCCAACCATGTCCATGCACCTCTCAAATCACCCAACCAATGTCCATGTTCTTGTCCATGCACCTCTCACATCACCCAACCCATGTCCATGCACATCTCACATCAACCAAACAATGTCCATGTCCACGTACCTCTCACATCACCCAACCCATATCCATGCAGCACTCACATCACCCAACCATGTCCATGCACCTCTCACATCACCCAACCCATGTCCATGCACATCTCACATCAACCAAACAATGTCCATGTCCACGTACCTCTCACATCACCCAACCATGTCCATGCACATCACCCAACCCATGTCCATGCACCTCTCACATCACCCAGCCCATGTCCATGTCCATGTACCTCTCACATCACCCAAACAATGTCCATGTCCACGTACCTCTCACATCACCCTTCCCATGTCCATGTACCTCTCACATCACCGAGCCCATGTCCATGTACCTCTCACATCACCCAGCCCATATCCATGTCCATGCACCTCTCACATCACCCAGCCCATGTCCATGCACCACTCACATCACCCAACCCATGTCCATGCAACACTCACATTCCCCAACCATGTCCATGCACCTCTCAAATCACCCAACCCATGTCCATGTCCATGCACCACTCACATCCCCCAACCATGTCCATGGACCTCTCAAATCACCCAACCCATTTCCATGTCCATGCACCACTCACATCACCCAAACATGTCCATGTCCATGCACACCACTCACATCACCCAACCATGTCCATGCACCTCTCCACATCACCCAACCCATGTCCATGCACATCTCCCATTACCCAAACAATGTATCCATGTCCACATTACCTCACATAACCCAAACAATGTCCATGTCCATGCACCTCTCGCATCACCCAGCCCATGTCCATGCACCACTCACTTCACCCAACCATGTCCATGCACCACTCACATCACCCAACGATGTCCATGCACCTCTCAAATCACCCAACCCATGTCCATGTCCATGCACCCTCACTTCACCCAACCATGTCCATGCACCACTCCACATCACCCAACCATGTCCATGCACCTCTCAAATCACCCAACCCATGTCCATGTCCATGCAGCACTCACTTCACCCAACCATGTCCATGCACCTCTCAAATCACCCAACCAATGTCCATGTCCATGTCCATGCACCACTCACATCACCCAACCCATGTCCATGCACCACTCACATCACCCAACCATGTCCATGCACCTTTCAAGTCACCCAACCCATGTCCATGTCCATGCACCACTCACATCACCCAACCATGTCCATGTCTGTGCACCTCTCACATCACCCAGCCCATGTCCATGTACCTCTCACATCACCCAAACAATGTCCATGTACCTCTCACATCACCCAAACAATGTCCATGTTCTTGCACCACTCACATCACCCAACCATGTCCATGCACCTCTCACATCACCCAACCCATGTCCACGTACCTCTCACATCACCCACCCATGTCCATGTCCATGCACCACTCACATCACCCAACCATCTCCATGTCCATACACCACTCACATCACACAACCATGTCCATGTCCATGCACCTCTCACATCACCCAACCATGTCCATGCACCTCTCACATCACCTAACCCATGTCCATGTCCATGCACATCTCACATCACCCAAACAATGTCCATGTCCACGTACCTCTCACATAACCCAAACAATGTCCATGTCCATGCACCACTCACATCACCCAACCATGTCCATGTACATGCACTTCTCACATCACCCAACCCATGTCCATGCACCACTCACATCACCCAACCATGTCCATGCACCTCTCACATCACCCAGCCCATGTCCATGTCCATGCACCACTCACATCACCCAACTATGTCCATGTCCATAGACCACTCACATCACCCAACCATGTCCATGTCCATGCACCTCTCCGTCTCACCCAACCCATGTCCATGCACCACTCACATCACCCAACCATGTCCATGCACCTCTCACATCACCCAACCCATGTCCATGTCCATGCACATCTCACATCACCCAAACAATGTCAATGTCCACATACCTCTCACATCACCCAAACATGTCCATGTCCATGCACCTCTCACATCACCCAACCCATGTCCATGTCCATGCACCACTCACATCACCCAACCATGTCCATGCACCTCTCAAATCACCCAACCAATGTCCATGTTCTTGTCCATGCACCTCTCACATCACCCAACCCATGTCCATGCACATCTCACGTCAACCAAACAATGTCCATGTCCACGTACCTCTCACATCACCCAACCATGTCCATGCACATCACCCAACCCATGTCCATGCACCTCTCCACATCACCCAGCCCATGTCCATGTCCATGTACCTCTCCCACATCACCCAAACAATGTCCATGTCCACGTACCTCTCACATCACCCTTCCCATGTCCATGTACCTCTCACATCACCGAGCCCATGTCCATGTACCTCTCACATCACCCAGCCCATATCCATGTCCATGCACCTCTCACATCACCCAGCCCATGTCCATGCACCACTCACATCACCCAACCCATGTCCATGCAACACTCACATTCCCCAACCATGTCCATGCACCTCTCAAATCACCCAACCCATGTCCATGTCCATGCACCACTCACATCCCCCAACCATGTCCATGGACCTCTCAAATCACCCAACCCATTTCCATGTCCATGCACCACTCACATCACCCAAACATGTCCATGTCCATGCACCACTCACATCACCCAACCATGTCCATGCACCTCTCACATCACCCAACCCATGTCCATGCACATCTCCCATTACCCAAACAATGTCCATGTCCACGTTACCTCACATAACCAGCAAACAATGTCCATGTCCATGCACCTCATGCATCACCCAGCCCATGTCCATGCACCACTCACTTCACCCAACCATGTCCATGCACCACTCCACATCACCCAAGCGATGTCCATGCACCTCTCAAATCACCCAACCCATGTCCATGTCCATGCACCACTCACTTCACCCAACCATGTCCATGCACCACTCATCACCCAACCATGTCCATGCACCTCTCAAATCACCCAACCCATGTCCATGTCCATGCACCACTCACTTCACCCAACCATGTCCATGCACCTCTCAAATCACCCAACCAATGTCCATGTCCATGTCCATGCACTCACATCACCCAACCCATGTCCATGCACCACTCACATCACCCAACCATGTCCATGCACCTTTCAAGTCACCCAACCCATGTCCATGCACCACTCACATCACCCAACCATGTCCATGTCTGTGCACCTCTCCACATCACTCCAGCCCATGTCCATGTACCTCTCACATCACCCAAACAATGTCCATGTACCTCACATCACCCAAACAATGTCCATGTTCTTGCACCACTCACATCACCCAACCATGTCCATGCACCTCTCACATCACCCAACCCATGTCCACGTACCTCTCACATCACCCACCCATGTCCATGTCCATGCACCACTCACATCACCCAACCATCTCCATGTCCATACACCACTCACATCACACAACCATGTCCATGTCCATGCACTACTCACATCACCAAACCATGTCCATGCACCACTCACATCACCCAACCATCTCCATGTCCATACACCACTCACATCACCCAACCATGTCCATGTCCATGCACCTCTCACATCACCCAACCATCTCCTTGTCCATGCACCACTCACATCACCCAACCATGTCCATGCACCTCTCACATCACCCAACCCATGTCCATGTCCATGCACATCTCACACATCACCCAACCCATGTCCATGTCCATGCACATCTCACATCACCCAAACAATGTCCATGTCCACGTACCTCTCACATCACCCAACCATCTCCATGTCCATGCACCACTCACATCACCCAACCATGTCCATGCACCTCTCACATCACCCAACCATGTCCATGCACCTCTCACATCACCCAACCCATGTCCTTGCACCACTCACATCACCCAACCATGTCCATGTCTGTGCACCTCTCAAATCACCCAGCCCATGTCCATGTCCATATACTTCTCACATCACCGAAACAATGTCCATGTCCACGTACCTCTCACATCACCCAGCCCATGTCCATGTACCTCTCACATCACCGAGCCCATGTCCATACACCACTCACATCACCCAACCATGTCCATGTCCATGCACCTCTCACATCACCCAACCCATGTCCATGCACCACTCACATCACCCAACCATGTCCATGCACCTCTCACGTCCATGCACCTCTCACATCACCCAACCCATGTCCATGTCCATGCACCACTCACATCACCCAACTCATGTCCATGTCCATGCACCACTCACATCACCCAACCATGTCCATGTCCATGCACCTCTCACATCACCCAACCCATGTCCATGCACCACTCACATCACCCAACCATGTCCATGCACCTCTCAAATCACCCAACCCATGTCCATGTCCATGCACCACTCACATCACCCAACTATGTCCATGTCCATAGACCACTCACATCACCCAACCATGTCCATGTCCATGCACCTCTCACGTCACCCAACCCATGTCCATGCACCACTCACATCACCCAACCATGTCCATGCAACTCTCACATCACCCAACCCATGCCCATGTCCATGCACCACTCACATCACCCAACCATGTCCATGCACCTCTCAAATCACCCAACCAATGTCCATGTTCTTGTCCATGCACCTCTCACATCACCCAACCCCATGTCCATGCACATCTCCACATCAACCAAACAATGTCCATGTCCACGTACCTCTCCACATCACCCAACCCCATATCCATGCAGCACTCCCACATCACCCAACCATGTCCATGCACCTCTCATCATCACCCAACCCATGTCCATGCACATCTCATCAACCAAACAATGTCCATGTCCACGTGCCTCTCACATCACCCAACCATGTCCATGCACATCACCCAACCCATGTCCATGCACCTCTCATCACCCAGCCCATGTCCATGTCCATGTACCTCTCCACATCACCCAAACAATGTCCATGTCCACGTACCTCTCATCACCCTTCCCATGTCCATGCCTCTCACATCACTGCCGAGCCCATGTCCATGTACCTCTCATCACCCAGCCCATATCCATGTCCATGCACCTCTCACATCACCCAGCCCATGTCCATGCACCACTCACATCACCCAACCCATGTCCATGCAACACTCACATTCCCCAACCATGTCCATGCACCTCTCAAATCACCCAACCCATGTCCATGTCCATGCACCACTCACATCCCCCAACCATGTCCATGGACCTCTCAAATCACCCAACCCATTTCCATGTCCATGCACCACTCACATCACCCAAACATGTCCATGTCCATGCACCACTCACATCACCCAACCATGTCCATGCACCTCTCACATCACCCAACCCATGTCCATGCACATCTCCCATTACCCAAACAATGTCCATGTCCACGTACCTCTCACATAACCCAAACAATGTCCATGTCCATGCACCTCTAGCATCACCCAGCCCATGTCCATGCACCACTCACTTCACCCAACCATGTCCATGCACCACTCACATCACCCAACGATGTCCATGCACCTCTCAAATCACCCAACCCATGTCCATGTCCATGCACCACTCACTTCACCCAACCATGTCCATGCACCACTCACATCACCCAACCATGTCCATGCACCTCTCAAATCACCCAACCCATGTCCATGTCCATGCAGCACTCACTTCACCCAACCATGTCCATGCACCTCTCAAATCACCCAACCAATGTCCATGTCCATGTCCATGCACCACTCACATCACCCAACCCATGTCCATGCACCACTCACATCACCCAACCATGTCCATGCACCTTTCAAGTCACCCAACCCATGTCCATGTCCATGCACCACTCACATCACCCAACCATGTCCATGTCTGTGCACCTCTCACATCACCCAGCCCATGTCCATGTACCTCTCACATCACCCAAACAATGTCCATGTACCTCTCACATCACCCAAACAATGTCCATGTTCTTGCACCACTCACATCACCCAACCATGTCCATGCACCTCTCACATCACCCAACCCATGTCCACGTACCTCTCACATCACCCACCCATGTCCATGTCCATGCACCACTCACATCACCCAACCATCTCCATGTCCATACACCACTCACATCACACAACCATGTCCATGTCCATGCACCTCTCACATCACCCAACCATGTCCATGCACCTCTCACATCACCTAACCCATGTCCATGTCCATGCACATCTCACATCACCCAAACAATGTCCATGTCCACGTACCTCTCACATAACCCAAACAATGTCCATGTCCATGCACCACTCACATCACCCAACCATGTCCATGTACATGCACTTCTCACATCACCCAACCCATGTCCATGCACCACTCACATCACCCAACCATGTCCATGCACCTCTCACATCACCCAACCCATGTCCATGTCCATGCACCTACTCACATCACCCAACTATGTCCATGTCCATAGACCACTCACATCACCCAACCATGTCCATGTCCATGCACCTCCCCACGTCCACCCAACCCATGTCCATGCACCACTCACATCACCCAACCATGTCCATGCACCTCTCACATCACCCAACCCATGTCCATGTCCATGCACATCTCACATCACCCAAACAATGTCAATGTCCACATACCTCTCACATCACCCAAACATGTCCATGTCCATGCACCTCTCACATCACCCAACCCATGTCCATGTCCATGCACCACTCACATCACCCAACCATGTCCATGCACCTCTCAAATCACCCAACCAATGTCCATGTTCTTGTCCATGCACTCTCACATCACCCAACCCATGTCCATGCACATCTCAAATCAACCAAACAATGTCCATGTCCACGCTGCCTCTCACATCACCTGAACCATGTCCATGCACATCACCCAACCCATGTCCATGCACCTCTCATCACCCAGCCCATGTCCATGTCCATGTACCTCTCTCACATCACCCAAACAATGTCCATGTCCACGCATTACCTCTCACATCACCCTTCCCATGTCCATGTACCTCCCCTACATCACCGAGCCCATGTCCATGTACCTCTCACATCACCCAGCCCTTATCCATGTCCATGCACCTCTCACATCACCCAGCCCATGTCCATGCACCACTCACATCACCCAACCCATGTCCATGCAACACTCACATTCCCCAACCATGTCCATGCACCTCTCAAATCACCCAACCCATGTCCATGTCCATGCACCACTTACATCCCCCAACCATGTCCATGGACCTCTCAAATCACCCAACCCATTTCCATGTCCATGCACCACTCACATCACCCAAACATGTCCATGTCCATGCACCACTCACATCACCCAACCATGTCCATGCACCTCTCACATCACCCAACCCATGTCCATGCACATCTCCCATTACCCAAACAATGTCCATGTCCACGTACCTCTCACATAACCCAAACAATGTCCATGTCCATGCACCTCTCGCATCACCCAGCCCATGTCCATGCACCACTCACTTCACCCAACCATGTCCATGCACCACTCACATCACCCAACGATGTCCATGCACCTCTCAAATCACCCAACCCATGTCCATGTCCATGCACCACTCACTTCACCCAACCATGTCCATGCACCACTCACATCACCCAACCATGTCCATGCACCTCTCAAATCACCCAACCCATGTCCATGTCCATGCACCACTCACTTCACCCAACCATGTCCATGCACCTCTCAAATCACCCAACCAATGTCCATGTCCATGTCCATGCACCACTCACATCACCCAACCCATGTCCATGCACCACTCACATCACCCAACCATGTCCATGCACCTTTCAAGTCACCCAACCCATGTCCATGCACCACTCACATCACCCAACCATGTCCATGTCTGTGCACCTCTCACATCACCCAGCCCATGTCCATGTACCTCTCACATCACCCAAACAATGTCCATGTACCTCTCACATCACCCAAACAATGTCCATGTTCTTGCACCACTCACATCACCCAACCATGTCCATGCACCTCTCACATCACCCAACCCATGTCCACGTACCTCTCACATCACCCACCCATGTCCATGTCCATGCACCACTCACATCACCCAACCATCTCCATGTCCATACACCACTCACATCACACAACCATGTCCATGTCCATGCACCTCTCACATCACCCAACCATGTCCATGCACCTCTCACATCACCCAACCCATGTCCATGTCCATGCACCTCTCACATCACCCAACCCATGTCCACGTACCTCTCACATCACCCACCCATGTCCATGCACCACTCACATCACCCAACCATCTCCATGTCCATACACCACTCACATCACACAACCATGTCCATGTCCATGCACCTCTCACATCACCCAACCATGTCCATGCACCTCTCACATCACCCAACCCATGTCCATTTCCATGCACATCTCACATCACCCAAACAAAGTCCATGTCCACGTACCTCTCACATCACCCAACCATCTCCATGTCCATACACCACTTTCATCACCCAACCATGTCCATGTCCATGCACCTCTCACATCACCCAACCCATGTCCATGCACCTCTCACATCACCCAACCCATGTCCATGCACCACTCACATCACCCAACCATGTCCATGCACCTCTCACATCACCCAACCCATGTCCATGTCCATGCACATCTCACATCACCCAACCCATGTCCATGTCCATGCACATCTCACATCACCCAAACAATGTCCATGTCCACGTACCTCTCACATCACCCAACCCATGTCCTTGCACCACTCACATCACCCAACCATGTCCATGCACCTCTCACATCACCCAAGCCATGTCCATGTCCATGCACCTCTCACATCACCCAACCCATGTCCTTTACCACTCACATCACCCAACCATGTCCATGTGTCTGTGCACCTCTCAAATCACCCAGCCCATGTCCATGTCCATATGCCTCTCACATCACTGAAACAATGTCCATGTCCACATTACCTCTCCTACATCACCCAGCCCATGTCCATGTACCTCTCATTATCACCCATCCCATATCCATATCCATGCACCTCTCACATCACACCAGCCCATGTCCATGTCCATGCACCACTCTGTGCCATCACCCAACCCATGTCCATGCACCACTCCACATCACCCAAGCATGACCATGCACCTCTCAAAATCCCACCCAACCCATGTCCATGTCCATACACCACTCACATCACCCAACCATGTCAATGTCCATACACCACTCCCATCACCCAACCATGTCCATGTCCATGCACCTCCTCACATCACCCAGCCCATGTCCATGCACCCCTCACATCACCCAACCATGTCCATGCACCACTCACATCACCCAAACATGTCCATGCACCTCTCCTAATCACCCAACCCATGTTTATGTCCATGCACCACTCACATCACCCAACCATGTCCATCTACCTCTCAAATCACCCAACCCATGTCCATGTCCATAGACCACTCACATCACCCAACCATGTCCATGTCCATGCACCTCTCACATCACCCAACCCATGTCCATGCACCACTCACATCACCCAACCATGTCCATAGACCACTCACATCACCCAACCATGTCCATGTCCATGCACCTCTCCACATCACCCAACCCATGTCCATGCACCACTCACATCACCCAGCCCATGTCCACGTGCCTCTCACATCACCCACCATGTCCATGTCCATGCACCACTCACATCACCCAAACCATCTCCATGTCCATACACCACTCATCACACACAACCATGTCCATGTCCATGCACCTCTCATCACCCAACCATGTCCATGCACCTCACATCACCCAACCCATGTCCATGTCCATGCACCTCTCACATCACCCAACCCATGTCCACGTACCTCTCACATCACCCACCCATGTCCATGCACCACTCACATCACCCAACCATCTCCATGTCCATACACCACTCACATCACACAACCATGTCCATGTCCATGCACCTCTCACATCACCCAACCATGTCCATGCACCTCTCACATCACCCAACCCATGTCCATTTCCATGCACATCTCACATCACCCAAACAAAGTCCATGTCCACGTACCTCTCACATCACCCAACCATCTCCATGTCCATACACCACTTTCATCACCCAACCATGTCCATGTCCATGCACCTCTCATCACCCAACCCATGTCCATGCACCTCTCACATCACCCAACCCATGTCCATGCACCACTCCCACATCACCCAACCATGTCCATGCACCTCTCACATCACCCAACCCATGTCCATGTCCATGCACATCTCACATCACCCAACCCATGTCCATGTCCATGCACATCTCACATCACCCAAACAATGTCCATGTCCACGTACCTCTCACATCACCCAACCCATGTCCTTGCACCACTCACATCACCCAACCATGTCCATGCACCTCTCACATCACCCAACCATGTCCATGTCCATGCACCTCTCACATCACCCAACCCATGTCCTTGCACCACTCACATCACCCAACCATGTCCATGTCTGTGCACCTCTCAAATCACCCAGCCCATGTCCATGTCCATATACCTCTCACATCACCGAAACAATGTCCATGTCCACGTACCTCTCACATCACCCAGCCCATGTCCATGTACCTCTCACATCACCCATCCCATATCCATATCCATGCACCTCTCACATCACACCAGCCCATGTCCATGTCCATGCACCACTCACATCACCCAACCCATGTCCATGCACCACTCACATCACCCAAGCATGACCATGCACCTCTCAAATCACCCAACCCATGTCCATGTCCATGCACCACTCACATCACCCAACCATGTCAATGTCCATACACCACTCACATCACCCAACCATGTCCATGTCCATGCACCTCTCACATCACCCAGCCCATGTCCATGCACCCCTCACATCACCCAACCATGTCCATGCACCACTCACATCACCCAAACATGTCCATGCACCTCTCTAATCACCCAACCCATGTTTATGTCCATGCACCACTCACATCACCCAACCATGTCCATCTACCTCTCAAATCACCCAACCCATGTCCATGTCCATAGACCACTCACATCACCCAACCATGTCCATGTCCATGCACCTCTCACATCACCCAACCCATGTCCATGCACCACTCACATCACCCAACCATGTCCATGCACATCTCACATCACCCAAACAATGTCCATGTCCACGTACCTCTCACATCACCCAAACAATGTCCATGTCCATGCACCTCTCACATCACCCAGCCCATGTCCATGTCCATGCACCACTCACATCACCCAACCATGTCCATGCACCTCTCAAATCACCCAACCCATGTCCATGTACATGCACCACTCACATCACCCAACCATGTCCATGCACCTCTCAAATCACCCAACTAATGTCCATGTCCATGCACCACTCACATCACCCAACCCATGTCCATGCACTACTCACATCACCAAACCATGTCCATGCACCACTCACATCACCCAACCATCTCCATGTCCATACACCACTCACATCACCCAACCATGTCCATGTCCATGCACCTCTCACATCACCCAACCATCTCCATGTCCATGCACCACTCACATCACCCAACCATGTCCATGCACCTGTCACATCACCCAACCCATGTCCATGTCCATGCACATCTCACATCACCCAACCCATGTCCTTGCACCACTCACATCACCCAACCATGTCCATGTCTGTGCACCTCTCAAATCACCCAGCCCATTTCCATGTCCATATACCTCTCACATCACCGAAACAATGTCCATGTCCACGTACCTCTCACATCACCCAGCCCATGTCCATGTACCTCTCACATCACCCATCCCATATCCATATCCATGCACCTCTCACATCACCCAGCCCATGTCCATGTCCATGCACCACTCACATAACCCAACCCATGTCCATGCACCACTCACATCACCCAAGCATGACCATGCACCTCTCAAATCACCCAACCCATGTCCATGTCTATGCACCACTCACATAACCCAACCATGTCAATGTCCATACACCACTCACATCACCCAACCATGTCCATGTCCACGTACCTTTCACATCACCCAAACAATGTCCATGTCCATGCACCTCTCACATCACCCAGCCCATGTCCATGCACCCCTCACATGACCCAACCATGTCCATGCACCACTCACATCACCCAAACATGTCCATGCACCTCTCTAATCACCCAACCCATGTTTATGTCCATGCACCACTCACATCACCCAAGCATGTCCATCTACCTCTCAAATCACCCAACCCATGTCCATGTCCATAGACCACTCACATCACCCAACCATGTCCATGTCCATACACCACTCACATCACCCAACCATGTCCATGTCCACATACCTTTCACATCACCCGAACAATGTCCATGTCCATGTACCTCTCACATCACCCAGCCCATATCCATGTCCATGCACCTCTCACATCACCCAACCATGTCCATGCACCTCTCAAATCACCCAACCCATGTCCATGTCCATGCACCACTCACATCACCCAACCATGTCCATGCACCTCTCAAATCACCCAACCATGTCCATGCACCTCTCAAATCACCCAACCCATGTCCATGCACCACTCACATCACCCAACCATGTCCATGTCCATGCACCTCTCACATCACCCAACCCATGTCCTTGCACCACTCACATCACCCAACCATGTCCATGTCTGTGCACCTCTCAAATAACCCAGCCCATGTCCATGTCCATATACCTCTCACATCACCGAAACAATGTCCATGTCCACGTACCTCTCACATCACCCAGCCCATGTCCATGTACCTCTCACATCACCCAGCCCATATCCATATCCATGCACATCACCCAAACAATGTCCATGTCCATGCACCTCTCACATCACCCAGCCCATGTCCATGCACCCCTCACATCACCCAACCATGTCCATGCACCTCTCACATCACCCAAACATGTCCATGCACCTCTCTAATCACCCAACCCATGTCTATGTCCATGCACCACTCACATCACCCAACCATGTCCATGCACCTCTCAAATCACCCAACCAATGTCCATGTTCATGCACCTCTCACATCACCCAACCCATGTCCATGCACTACTCACATCACCAAACCATGTCCATGCACCTCTCAAATCACCCAACCTATGTCCATGTCCATGCACCACTCACATCACCCAAACAATGTCCATGTCCATGTACCTCTCACATCACCCAACCATGTCCATGTCCATGCACCTCTCACATCACCCAGCCCATGTCCATGCACCTCTCAAATCACCCAGCCCTGTCCATGTCCTTGCACCACTCACATCACCCAACCATGTCCATGTCTGTGCACCTCTCAAATCACCCAGCCCATGTCCATGTCCATGCACCTCTCACATCACCCAAACAATGTCCATGTCCACGTACCTCTCACATCACCCAGCCCATGTCCATGTACCTCTCACATAACCGAGCCCATGTCCATGCACCTCTCACATCACCCAGCCCATGTCCATGCACCACTCACATCACCCAACCCATGTCCATGCCCATCTCAAATCACCCAACCTATGTCCATGTCCATGCACCACTCACATCACCCAACCATGTCCATGCACCTCTCAAATAACCCAACCCATGTCCATGTCCATGCACCACTCACATCACCCAACCATGTCCATGTCCATACACCACTCACATCACCCAACCATGTCCATGTCTATGCACCTCTCACATCACCCAACCCATGTCCATTCACCAATCACATCACCCAACCATGTCCATGCACCTCTCAAATCACCCAACCCATGTCCATGTCCATGCACCACTCACATCACCCAACTATGTCCATGTCCATAGACCACTCACATCACCCAACCATGTCCATGTCCATGCACCTCTCACGTCACCCAACCCATGTCCATGCACCACTCACATCACCCAACCATGTCCATGCACCTCTCACATCACCCAACCCATGTCCATGTCCATGCACATCTCACATCACCCAAACAATGTCAATGTCCACATACCTCTCACATCACCCAAACATGTCCATGTCCATGCACCTCTCAGATCACCCAACCCATGTCCATGCACCACTCACATCACCCAACCATGTCCATGTCCATACACCACTCACATCACCCAACCATGTCCATGTCTATGCACCTCTCACATCACCCAACCCATGTCCATTCACCACTCACATCACCCAACCATGTCCATGCACCTCTCAAATCACCCAACCCATGTCCATGTCCATGCACCACTCACATCACCCAACTATGTCCATGTCCATAGACCACTCACATCACCCAACCATGTCCATGTCCATGCACCTCTCACGTCACCCAACCCATGTCCATGCACCACTCACATCACCCAACCATGTCCATGCACCTCTCACATCACCCAACCCATGTCCATGTCCATGCACATCTCACATCACCCAAACAATGTCAATGTCCACATACCTCTCACATCACCCAAACATGTCCATGTCCATGCACCTCTCACATCACCCAACCCATGTCCATGTCCATGCACCACTCACATCACCCAACCATCTCCATGTCCATACACCACTCACATCACCCAACCATGTCCATGTCCATGCACCTCTCACATCACCCAACCCATATCCATGCACCACTCACATCACCCAACCATGTCCATGCACCTCTCACATCACCCAACCCATGTCCATGCACATCTCACATCAACCAAACAATGTCCATGTCCACGTACCTCTCACATCACCCAACCATGTCCCATGCACATCACCCAACCCATGTCCATGCACCTCTCACATCACCCAGCCCATGTCCATGTCCTTGCACCACTCACATCACCCAACCATGTCCATGTCCATGCACCTCTCACATCACCCAACCCATATCCATGCAGCACTCACATCACCCAACCATGTCCATGCACCTCTCACATCACCCAACCCATGTCCATGCACATCTCACATCAACCAAACAATGTCCATGTCCACGTACCTCTCACATCACCCAACCATGTCCATGCACATCACCCAACCCATGTCCATGCACCTCTCACATCACCCAGCCCATGTCCATGTCCATGTACCTCTCACATCACCCAAACAATGTCCATGTCCACGTACCTCTCACATCACCCTTCCCATGTCCATGTACCTCTCACATCACCGAGCCCATGTCCATGTACCTCTCACATCACCCAGCCCATATCCATGTCCATGCACCTCTCACATTACCCAGCCCATGTCCATGCACCACTCACATCACCCAACCCATGTCCATGCAACACTCACATTCCCCAACCATGTCCATGCACCTCTCAAATCACCCAACCCATGTCCATGTCCATGCACCACTCACATCCCCCAACCATGTCCATGGACCTCTCAAATCACCCAACCCATTTCCATGTCCATGCACCACTCACATCACCCAAACATGTCCATGCACCACTCACATAACCCAACCATGTCCATGCACCTCTCACATCACCCAACCCATTTCCATGCACATCTCCCATTGCCCAAACAATGTCCATGTCCATGCACCTCTCGCATCACCCAGCCCATGTCCATGTCCGTGCACCTCTCACATCACCCAACCATGTCCATGCACCACTCACATCACCCAACCATGTCCATGCACCTCTCAAATCACCCAACCCATGTCCATGTCCATGCACCACTCACTTCACCCAACCATGTCCATGCACCTCTCACATCACCCAACCATGTCCATGTCCATGCACCTCTCACATCACCCAGCCCATGTCCATGCACCTCTCAAATCACCCAGCCCTGTCCATGTCCTTGCACCACTCACATCACCCAACCATGTCCATGTCTGTGCACCTCTCAAATCACCCAGCCCATGTCCATGTCCATGTACCTCTCACATCACCCAAACAATGTCCATGTCCACGTACCTCTCACATCACCCAGCCCATGTCCATGTACCTCTCACATAACCGAGCCCATGTCCATGCACCTCTCACATCACCCAGCCCATGTCCATGCACCTCTCAAATCACCCAACCTATGTCCATGTCCATGCACCACTCACATCACCCAACCATGTCCATGCACCTCTCAAATAACCCAACCCATGTCCATGTCCATGCACCACTCACATCACCCAACCATGTCCATGTCCATACACCACTCACATACTGAGAGGTATAGGCTACTACCTCCACCCTCTATGTTCACCTACTGAGAGGTATAGGCTACTACCTCCACCCTCTATGTTCACCTACTGAGAGGTATAGGCTACTACCTCCACCCTCTATGTTCACCTACTGAGAGGTATAGGCTACTACCTCCACCCTCAATCTTCACCTACTGAGAGGTATAGGCTACTACCTCCACCCTCTATCTTCACCTACTGAGAGGTATAGGCTACTACCTCCACCCTCAATGTTCACCTACTGAGAGGTATAGGCTACTACCTCCACCCTCTATTTCACCTACTGAGAGGTATAGGCTACTACCTCCACCCTCTATCTTCACCTACTGAGAGGTATAGGCTACCACCTCCACCCTCTATGTTCACCTACTGAGAGGTTTAGGCTACTACCACCCTCAATGTTCACCTACTGAGAGTTATAGGCTACTACCTGCACCCTCAATCTTCACCTACTCTGAGGTATAGGCTACTACCTGCACCATCTATCTTCACCTACTGAGAGGTATAGGCTTCTACCTCCACCCTCTTTCTTCACCTACTGAGAGGTATAGGCTACTACCTCCACCCTTTATCTTCACCTACTGAGAGGTATAGGCTACTATCTCCACCCTCTTATCTTCACCTACTGAGAGGTATAGGCTACTACCTCCACCCTCAATCTTCACCTACTGAGAGGTATATGCTACTACCTCCACCCTCTCTTTTTTTCACCTACTGAGAGATATAGGCTACTAACTCCACCCTCAATCTTCACCTACTGAGAGGTATAGGCTACTACCTCCACCTTCTCTCTTCACCTACTGAGAGGTATAGGCTACTACCATCACCCTCAATCTTCACCTACTGAGAGGTATAGGCTACTACCTCCACCCTCTATTTCACCTACTGAAAGGTATAGGCTACTACCATCACCCTCTATGTTCACATACTGAGAGGTATAGGCTACTACCATCACCCTCAATCTTCACCTACTGAGAGGTATAGGCTACTACCTCCACCCTCTATTTCACCTACTGAGAGGTATAGGCTACTACCTCCACCCTCAATCTTCACCTACTGAGAGGTATAGGCTACCACCTCCACCTTCTATGTTCACCTACTGAGAGGTTTAGGCTACTACCTCCACCCTCTATGTTCACCTACTGAGAAGTATAGGCTACTACCTCCACCCTCTATGTTCACCTACAAAGAGGTATAGGCTACTCCCTCAACCCTCAAACCTCACCTACTGAGAGGTATAGGCTACTACCTCCACCCTCTATGTTTACCTACTGAGAGGTATAGGCTACTACCTCCACCCTCTATTTCACCTACTGAGAGGTATAGGCTACCACCTCCACCCTCTATGTTCACCTACTGAGAGGTATAGGCTACTACGTGCACCCTCAATCTTCACCTACTGAGAGGTATAGGCTACTACCTGCACCATCTATCTTCACCTACTGAGAGGTATAGGCTACTACCTGCACCATCTATCTTCACCTACTGAGAGGTATAGGCTACTACTTCCACCCTCTATGTTCACCTACTGAGAGGTATAGGCTACTACCTGCACCCTCTATGTTCACCAACTGAGAGGTATAGGCTACTACCTCCACCCTCTATCTTCACCTACTGAGAGGTACTACTAACTCCACCCTCTATTTTCACCTACTGAGAGGTATAGGCTACTACCTCCAACCTCAAACTTCACCTACTGAGAGATATAGGCTACTACCTCCACCCTCTATCTTCAACTACTGAGAGGTATAGGCTTCTACCTGCACCCTCTATGTTCACCTACTGAGAGGTTTAGGCTACTACCTCCACCCTCTATCTTCACCTACTGAGAGGTATAGGCTACCACCTCCACCCTCTATGTTCACCTACTGAGAGGTTTAGGCTACTACCACCCTCAATGTTCACCTACTGAGAGGTATAGGCTACTACCTCCACCCTCAATCTTCACCTACTGAGAGGTATAGGCTACTACCTCCACCCTCGATTTCACCTACTGAGAGGTATAGGCTACTACCTCCACCCTCAATCTTCACCTACTGAGAGGTATAGGCTACTACCTCCACCCTCTTTTTTTCACCTCCTGAGAGATATAGTCTTCTACCTCCACCCTCAATCTTCACCTACTGAGAAGTATAGGCTACTACCATCACCTTCTATCTTCACCTACTGAGAGGTTTCAGCTACTACCTCCACCCTCTATGTTCACCTACTGAGAGGTATAGGCTACTACCTGCACCCTCTATGTTCACCTACTGAGAGGTATAGGCTACTACCTCCACCCTCTATGTTCACCTACTGAGAAGTATAGGCTACTACCTCCACCCTCTATGTTCACGTACTGAGAGTTATAGGCTACTACCATCACCCTCTATCTTCACCTACTGAGAGGTATAGGCTACTACTTCCACCCTCTATGTTCACCTACTGAGAGGTATAGGCTACTACCTGCACCCTCTATGTTCACCAACTGAGAGGTATAGGCTACTACCTCCACCCTCTTTTTTTCACCTACTGAGAGGTACTACGAACTCCACCCTCTATTTTCACCTACTGAGAGGTATAGGCTACTACCTCCAACCTCAAACTTCACCTACTGAGAGATATAGGCTACTACCTCCACCCTCTATCTTCAACTACTGAGAGGTATAGGCTTCTACCTGCACCTTCTATGTTCACCTACTGAGAGGTTTACCCTACTACCTCCACCCTCTATGTTCACCTACTGAGAGTTATAGGCTACTACCTCCACCCTCTATCTTCACCTACTGAGAGGTATAGGCTACCACCTCCACCCTCTATTTTCACCTACTGAGAGGTTTAGGCTACTACCACCCTCAATCTTCACCTACTGAGAGGTATAGGCTACTACCTCCACCCTCTATTTCACCTACTGAGAGGTATAGGCTACTACCTCCACCCTCAATCTTCACCTACTGAGAGGTTTAGGCTACTACCTCCACCCTCTATGTTTACCTACTGAGAAGTATAGGCTACTATCTCCACCCTCTATGTTCACCTACAGAGAGGTATAGGCTACTACCTCAACCCTCAAACTTCACCTACAGAGAGGTATAGGCTACTACCTCCACCTTCTATGTTCACCTACTGAGAGGTATAGGCTACTACCTCCACCCTCTATGTTTACCTACTGAGAGGTATAGGCTACTACCTCCACCCTCTATTCACCTACTGAGAGGTATAGGCTACCACCTCCACCCTCTATGTTCACCTACTGAGAGGTATAGGCTACTACCTCCACCCTCTATGTTCACCAACTGAGAGGTATAGGCTACTACCTCCACCCTCTATCTTCACCTACTGAGAGGTACTACTACCTCCACCCTCTATGTTCACCTACTGAGAGGTATAGGCTACTACCTGCACCCTCTATGTTCACCAACTGAGAGGTATAGGCTACTACCTCCACCCTCTATCTTCATCTACTGAGAGGTATAGGCTACTACCTCCACCCTCAATCTTCACCTACTGAGAGGTATAGGCTACTACCTCCACCCTCTATTTCACCTACTGAGAGGTATAGGCTACTACCTCCACCCTCAATCTTCACCTACTGAGAGGTATAGGCTACTACCTCCACCCTCTATTTCACCTACTGAGAGCTATAGGCTACTACCTCCACCCTCTATGTTCACCTACTGAGAAGTATAGGCTACTACCTCCATCCTCTTTTTTTCACCTCCTGAGAGATATAGACTTCTACCTCCACCCTCAATCTTCACCTACTGAGAAGTATAGGCTACTACCATCACCTTCTATCTTCACCTACTGAGAAGTATAGGCTACTACCTCCACCCTCTATGTTCACCTACTGAGAGGTATAGGCTACTACCTGCACCCTCTATGTTCACCTACTGAGAGGTATAGGCTACTACCTGCACCCTCTATGTTCACCTACTGAGAGGTATAGGCTACTACCTCCACCCTCTATTTTCACCTACTGAGAAGTATAGGCTACTACCTCCACCCTCTATCTTCACGTACTGAGAGTTATAGGCTACTACCATCACCCTCTATCTTCACCTACTGAGAGGTATAAGGCTACTACCTCCACCCTCAATCTTCACCTACTGAGAGGTATAGGCTACTACCTGCACCCTCTATGTTCACCTACTGAGAGGTATAGGCTACTACCTCCACCCTTTATGTTCACCTACTGAGAAGTATAGGCTACTACCTCCACCCTCTATCTTCACCTACTGAGAGTTATAGGCTACTACCTGCACCCTCTATGTTCACCTACTGAGAGGTATAGGCTACTACCTCCACCCTCTATGTTTACCTACTGAGAGGTATAGGCTACTACCTCCACCCTCTATTTCACCTACTGAGTGGTATAGGCTACCACCTCCACCCTCTATGTTCACCTACTGAAAGGTATAGGCTACTACCTGCACCCTCTATGTTCACCAACTGAGAGGTATAGGCTACTACCTCCACCCTCTATCTTCACCTACTGAGAGGTGCTACTAACTCCACCCTCTATTTTCACCTACTGAGAGGTATAGGCTACTACCTCCAACCTCAAACTTCACCTACTGAGAGATATAGGCTACTACCTCCACCCTCTATCTTCAACTACTGAGAGGTATAGGCTTCTACCTGCACCTTCTATGTTCACCTACTGAGAGGTTTAGGCTACTACCTCCACCCTCTATGTTCACCTACTGAGAGTTATAGGCTACTACCTCCACCCTCAATCTTCACCTACTGAGAGGTATAGGCTACTACCTCCACCCTCTATGTTCACCAACTGAGAGGTATAGGCTACTACCTCCACCCTCTATCTTCAACTACTGAGAGGTACTACTACCTCCACCCTCTATGTTCACCTACTGAGAGGTATAGGCTACTACCTGCACCCTCTATGTTCACATACTGAGAGGTATAGGCTACTACCTCCACCCTCTATCTTCATCTACTGAGAGGTATAGGCTTCTAACTGCACCCTCTATGTTCACCTACTGAGAGGTTTAGGCTACTACCTCCACCCTCTATCTTCACCTACTGAGAGGTATAGGCTACCACCTCCACCCTCTATGTTCACCTACTGAGAGGTTTAGGCTACTACCACCCTCAATGTTCACCTACTGAGAGGTATAGGCTACTACCTCCACCCTCTATTTCACCTACTGAGAGGTATAGGCTACTACCTCCACCCTCAATCTTCACCTACTGAGAGGTATAGGCTACTACCTCCACCCTCTATCTTCATCTACTGAGAGGTATAGGCTTCTAACTGCACCCTCTATGTTCACCTACTGAGAGGTATAGGCTACTACCTCCACCCTCTATTTCACCTACTGAGAGGTATAGGCTACTACCTCCACCCTCAATCTTCACCTACTGAGAGGTATAGGCTACTTCCTCCATCCTCTTTTTTTCACCTCCTGAGAGATATAGACTTCTACCTCCACCCTCAATCTTCACCTACTGAGAAGTATAGGCTACTACCATCACCTTCTATCTTCACCTACTGAGAAGTATAGGCTACTACCTCCACCCTCTATGTTCACCTACTGAGAGGTATAGGCTACTACCTGCACCCTCTATGTTCACCTACTGAGAGGTATAGGCTACTACCTGCACCCTCTATGTTCACCTACTGAGAGGTATAGGCTACTACCTCCACCCTCTATGTTCACCTACTGAGAGGTATAGGCTACTACCTCCACCCTCTATCTTCACCTACTGAGAGTTATAGGCTACTACCATCACCCTCTATCTTCACCTACTGAGAGGTATAAGGCTACTACCTCCACCCTCAATCTTCACCTACTGAGAGGTATAGGCTACTACCTCCACCCTCTATCTTCACCTACTGAGAGTTATAGGCTACTACCTGCACCCTCTATGTTCACCTACTGAGAGGTATAGGCTACTACCTCCACCCTCTATGTTTACCTACTGAGAGGTATAGGCTACTACCTCCACCCTCTATTTCACCTACTGAGAGGTATAGGCTACCACCTCCACCCTCTATGTTCACCTACTGAAAGGTATAGGCTACTACCTGCACCCTCTATGTTCACCAACTGAGAGGTATAGGCTACTACCTCCACCCTCTATCTTCACCTACTGAGAGGTGCTACTAACTCCACCCTCTATTTTCACCTACTGAGAGGTATAGGCTACTACCTCCAACCTCAAACTTCACCTACTGAGAGATATAGGCTACTACCTCCACCCTCTATCTTCATCTACTGAGAGGTATAGGCTTCTAACTGCACCCTCTATGTTCACCTACTGAGAGGTTTAGGCTACTACCTCCACCCTTTATGTTCACCTACTGAGAGGTATAGGCTACTACCTCCACCCTCTATGTTCACCTACTGAGAGGTATAGGCTACCACCTCCACCCTCTATGTTCACCTACTGAGAGGTTTAGGCTACTACCACCCTCAATGTTCACCTACTGAGAGGTATAGGCTACTACCTCCACCCTCTATTTCACCTACTGAGAGGTATAGGCTACTACCTCCACCCTCAATCTTCACCTACTGAGAGGTATAGGCTACTACCTCCACCCTCTATTTCACCTACTGAGAGGTATAGGCTACTACCTCCACCCTAAATCTTCACCTACTGAGAGGTATAGGCTACTACCTCCACCCTCTATTTCACCTACTGAGAGGTATAGGCTACTACCTCCACCCTCAATCTTCACCTACTGAGAGGTATAGGCTACTACCTCCACCCTCTTTTTTTCACCTACTGAGAGGTATAGGCTACTACCTCCATCCTCTTTTTTTCACCTCCTGAGAGATATAGTCTTCTACCTCCACCCTCAATCTTCACCTACTGAGAAGTATAGGCTACTACCATCACCTTCTATCTTCACCTACTGAGAGGTTTCGGCTACTACCTCCACCCTCTATGTTCACCTACTGAGAGGTATAGGCTACTACCTGCACCCTCTATGTTCAACTACTGAGAGGTATAGGCTACTACCTGCACCCTCTATGTTCACCTACTGAGAGGTATAGGCTACTACCTCCACCCTCTATGTTCACCTACTGAGAAGTATAGGCTACTACCTCCACCCTCTATCTTCACCTACTGAGAGTTATAGGCTACTACCATCACCCTCTATCTTCACCTACTGAGAGGTATAAGGCTACTACCTCCACCCTCAATCTTCACCTACTGAGAGGTATAGGCTACTACCTCCACCCTCTTCTTTTCACCTCCTGAGAGGTATCGGCTACTACCTCCACCCTCAAACTTCACCTACTGAGAGGTATAGGCTACTACCTCCACCCTCAATCTTCACCTACTGAGTGGTTTAGGCTACTACCTCCACCCTCTATGTTCACCTACTGAGAAGTATAGGCTACTACCTCCACCCTCTATGTTCACATACTGAGAGGTATAGGCTACTACCTCCACCCTCTATCTTCAACTACTGAGAGGTATAGGCTTCTACCTGCACCCTCTATGTTCACCTACTGAGAGGTTTAGGCTACTACCTCCACCCTCTATGTTCACCTACTGAGAAGTATAGGCTACTACCTCCACCCTCTATCTTCACGTACTGAGAGTTATAGGCTACTACCATCACCCTCTATCTTCACCTACTGAGAGGTATAAGGCTACTACCTCCACCCTCAATCTTCACCTACTGAGAAGTATAGGCTACTACCATCACCTTCTATCTTCACCTACTGAGAGGTTTCGGCTACTACCTCCACCCTCTATGTTCACCTACTGAGAGGTATAGGCTACTACCTGCACCCTCTATGTTCAACTACTGAGAGGTATAGGCTACTACCTGCACCCTCTATGTTCACCTACTGAGAGGTATAGGCTACTACCTCCACCCTCTATGTTCACCTACTGAGAAGTATAGGCTACTACCTCCACCCTCTATCTTCACGTACTGAGAGTTATAGGCTACTACCATCACCCTCTATCTTCACCTACTGAGAGGTATAAGGCTACTACCTCCACCCTCAATCTTCACCTACTGAGAGGTATAGGCTACTACCTCCACCCTCTTCTTTTCACCTCCTGAGAGGTATCGGCTACTACCTCCACCCTCAAACTTCACCTACTGAGAGGTATAGGCTACTACCTCCACCCTCAAACTTCACCTACTGAGAGGTATAGGCTACTACCTCCACCCTCAATCTTCACCTACTGAGAGGTATAGGCTACTACCTCCACCTTCTATGTTCACCTACTGAGAGGTATAGGCTACTACCTCCACCCTCTATGTTTACCTACTGAGAGGTATAGGCTACTACCTCCACCCTCAATCTTCACCTACTGAGTGGTTTAGGCTACTACCTCCACCCTCTATGTTCACCTACTGAGAAGTATAGGCTACTACCTCCACCCTCTATGTTCACATACTGAGAGGTATAGGCTACTACCTCCACCCTCAATCTTCACCTACTGAGAGGTATAGGCTACTACCTCCACCCTCTATGTTCACATACTGTGAGGTATAGTCTACTACCTCCACCCTCAATCTTCACCTACTGAGAGGTATAGGCTACTAACATCACCCTCTATCTTCACCTTCTGAGAGGTATAGGCTACTACCATCACACTCTATCGTCACCTACTGAGAGGTATAGGCTACCACCTCCAACTTCTATGTTCACCTACTGAGCGGTATAGGCTACTACCTCCACCCTCTATGTTTACCTACTGAGAAGTATAGCCTACTACCTCCACCCTCTTCTTTTCACCTACTGAGAGGTATAGGCTATCACCTCCACCTTCTATGTTCACCTACTGAGAGGTATAGGCTACTACCTCCACCCTCTGTTTACCTACTGAGAGGTATAGGCTACTAGCTCCACCCTCTATCTTCACCTACTGAGAAGTATAGCCTACTTCCTCCACCCTCTATCTTCACCTACTGAGAGTTATAGGCTACTACCTCCACCCTCTATTTCACCTACTGAGAGGTATAGGCTACCACCTCCACCCTCTATGTTCACCTACTGAGAGGTATTGGCTACTACCACCCTCAATGTTCACCTACTGAGAGTTATAGGCTACTACCTGCACCCTCAAACTTCACCTACTGAGAGGTATAGGCTACTACCTGCACCACCTATCTTCACCTACTGAGAGGTATAGGCTACTACCTGCACCATCTATCTTCACCTACTAAGAGGTATAGCCTACTACTTCCACCCTCTATGTTCACCTACTGAGAGGTATAGGCTACTACCTGCACCCTCTATGTTCACCAACTTAGAGGTATAGGCTACTACCTCCACCCTCTATCTTCACCTACTGAGAGGTACCACTAACTCCACCCTCTATTTTCACCTACTGAGAGGTATAGGCTACTACCTCAAACTTCACCTACTGAGAGCTATAGGCTACTACCTCCACCCTCTATCTTCAACTACTGAGAGGTATAGGCTTCTACCTGCACCCTCTATGTTCACCTACTGAGAGGTTTAGGCTACTACCTTCACCCTCTATGTTCACCTACTGAGAGGTATAGGCTACTACCTGCACCCTCTATGTTCACCTACTGAGAGGTATAGGCTACTACCTCCACCCTCAATCTTCACCTACTGAGAGGTATAGGCTACTACCATCACCTTCTATCTTCACCTACTGAGAGGTTTAGGATACTACCTCCACCCTCAATCTTCACCTACTGAGAGGTATAGGCTACTACCTCCACCCTCTATTTCACCTACTGAGAGGTATAGGCTACTACCTCTACCCTCAATCTTCACCTACTGAGAGGTATAGGCTTCTACCTCCACCCTCTTTTTTTCACCTACTGAGAGGTATAGGCTACTACCTCCACCCTCTTTTTTTCACCTCCTGAGAGATGTAGTCTTCTACCTCCACCCTCAATCTTCACCTACTGAGAAGTATAGTCTACTACCATCACCTTCTAACTTCACCTACTGAGAGGTTTCGGCTACTACCTCCACCCTCTATGTTCACCTACTGAGAGGTATAGGCTACTACCTGCACCCTCTATGTTCACCTACTGAGAGGTTTAGGCTACTACCTCCACCCTCTATGTTCACCTACTGAGAGGTATAGGCTACTACCTGCACCCTCTATGTTCACCTACTGAGAGGTATAGGCTACTACCTCCACCCTCTATGTTCACCTACTGAGAGGTTTAGGCTTCTACCACCCTCAAAGTTCACCTACTGAGAGTTATAGGCTACTACCTGCACCCTCAATCTTCACCTACTCAGAGGTATAGGCTACGCCCTGCACCATCTATCTTCACCTACTGAGAGGTATAGGCTACTACCTCCACCCTCTATCTTCACCTACTGAGAGGTATAGGCTACTACCTCCACCCTCTATCTTCACCTACTAAGAGGTATAGGCTACTACCTCCACCCTCTATCTTCACCTACTGAGAGGTTTAGGCTACTGCCTCCACCCTCTATGTTCACCTACTGAGAGGTATAGGCTACTACCTCCACCCTCTATGTTCACCTACTGAGAAGTATATGCTACTACCTCCACCCTCTATGTTCACCTACTGAGAAGTATAGGCTACTACCTCCACCCTCTTTTCTTCACCTACTGAGAGGTATAGGCTACTACCTCCACCCTCTTTTTTTCACCTCCTGAGAGATATTGTCTTCTACCTCTACCCTCAATCTTCACCTACTGAGAGGTATAGGCTACTACCTGCGCCCTCTATGTCCACCTACAGAGAGGTTTAGGCTACTACCTCCACCCTCTATGTTCAGCTACTGATAGGTTTAGGCTACTACCTCCACCCTCTATGTTCAGCTAATGAGAGGTATAGGCTACTACCTAAACCCTCAAACTTCACCTACTGAGAGGGATAGGCTACCAACTCCACCTTCTATGTTCACTTACTGAGAGGTATAGGCTACTACCTCCACCCTCTATGTTTACCTACTGAGAGGTATAGGCTACTACCTCCACCCTCAATCTTCACCTACTGAGAGGTATAGGCTACTACCTAAACCCTCAAACTTCACCTACTGAGAGGGATAGGCTACCAACTCCACCTTCTATGTTCACTTACTGAGAGGTATAGGCTACTACCTCCACCCTCTATCTTCACCTACTGAGAGGTATAGGCTACTACCTCCACCCTCTTTTTTTCACCTCCTGAGAGATATAGTCTTCTACCTCCACCCTCAATCTTCACCTACTGAGAGGTATAGGCTACTACCTCCACCCTCTATCTTCACCTACTGAGAGGTATTGGCTACTACCTCCACCCTCTATTTCACCTACTGAGAGGTATAGGCTACTACCACCCTCAATGTTCACCTACTGAGAGGTATAGGCTACTACCTCCACCCTCTATCTTCACCTACTGAGAGATATAGTCTTCTACCTCCACCCTCAATCTTCACATACTCAGAGGTATAGGCTACTACCTGCACCATCTATCTTCACCTACTGAGAGGTTAAGGCTACGCCCTGCACCATCTATCTTCACCTACTGAGAGGTATAGGCTACTACCTCCACCCTCTATCTTCACCTACTGAGAGGTATAGGCTACTACGTCCACCCTCTATGTTCACCTACTGAGAGGTATAGGCTACTACCTCAACCCTCAAACCTCACCTGGGCGGCAGGTAGCCTAGTGGTTAGAGCGTTGGACTTGCGTTGGACTTGTAACCGGAGGGTTGCAAGTTCGAATCCCCGAGCTGACAAGGAAAAAATCTGTCGTTCTGCTCCTGAACAAGGCAGTTAACCCACTGTTCCCCGGGCGCCGAAGACGTGGATGTCGATTAAGGCAGCCCCCCGCACCTCTCTGATTCAGAGGGGTTGGGTTAAATGCGGAAGAAACATTTCGGTTGAAGGCATTCGGTTGTACAACTGACTAATAATGGTGACTTTTTTGACTTTGACTTACAGAGAGGTATAGGCTACTACCTCCACCCTCTATTTCACCTACTGAGAGGTATAGGCTACCACCTCCACCCTCTATGTTCACCTACTGAGAGGTATAGGCTACTACCACCCTCAATGTTCACCTACTGAGAGGTATAGGCTACTACCTCCACCTTCTATGTTCACCTACTGAGAGGTATAGGCTACTACCTCCAACCTCTATGTTTACCTACTGAGAGGTATAGGCTACTACCTCCACCCTCTATTTCACCTACTGAGAGGTATAGGCTACCACCTCCACCCTCTATGTTCACCTACTGAGAGGTATAGGCTACTACCACCCTCAATGTTCACCTACTGAGAGGTATAGGCTACTACCTCCACCCTCTTTTTTTCACCTCCTGAGAGATATAGTCTTCTACCTCCACCCTCAATCTTCACCTACTCAGAGGTATAGGCTACTACCTGCACCATCTATCTTCACCTACTGAGAGGTTAAGGCTACGCCCTGCACCATCTATCTTCACCTACTGAGAGGTATAGGCTACTACCTCCACCCTCTATCTTCACCTACTGAGAGGTATAGGCTACTACCTCCACCCTCTATTTCACCTACTGAGAGGTATAGGCTACTACCTCCACCCTCTATTTCACCTACTGAGAGGTATAGGCTACCACCTCCACCCTCTATGTTCACCTACTGAGAGGTATAGGCTACTACCACCCTCAATGTTCACCTACTGAGAGTTATAGGCTACTACCTGCACCCTCAATCTTCACCTACTGAGAGTTATAGGCTACTACCTCCACCCTCTATGTTCACCTACTGAGAGGTATAGGCTACTACCTCAACCCTCAAACCTCACCTACAGAGAGGTATAGGCTACTACCTCCACCTTCTATGTTCACCTACTGAGAGGTATAGGCTACTACCTCCAACCTCTATGTTTACCTACTGAAAGGTATAGGCTACTACCTCCACCCTCTATTTCACCTACTGAGAGGTATAGGCTACCACCTCCACCCTCTATGTTCACCTACTGAGAGGTATAGGCTACTACCACCCTCAATGTTCACCTACTGAGAGGTATAGGCTACTACCTCCACCCTCTATCTTCACCTACTGAGAGATATAGTCTTCTACCTCCACCCTCAATCTTCACATACTCAGAGGTATAGGCTACTACCTGCACCATCTATCTTCACCTACTGAGAGGTTAAGGCTACGCCCTGCACCATCTATCTTCACCTACTGAGAGGTATAGGCTACTACCTCCACCCTCTATCTTCACCTACTGAGAGGTATAGGCTACTACCTCCACCCTCTATTTCACCTACTGAGAGGTATAGGCTACTACCTCCACCCTCTATTTCACCTACTGAGAGGTATAGGCTACCACCTCCACCCTCTATGTTCACCTACTGAGAGGTATAGGCTACTACCACCCTCAATGTTCACCTACTGAGAGTTATAGGCTACTACCTCCAACCTCTATTTCACCTACTGAGAGGTATAGGCTACCACCTCCACCCTCTATGTTCACCTACTGAGAGGTATAGGCTACTACCACCCTCAATGTTCACCTACTGAGAGGTATAGGCTACTACCTCCACCCTCTATCTTCACCTACTGAGAGATATAGTCTTCTACCTCCACCCTCAATCTTCACATACTCAGAGGTATAGGCTACTACCTGCACCATCTATCTTCACCTACTGAGAGGTATAGGCTACTACCTCCACCCTCTATCTTCACCTACTGAGAGGTATAGGCTACTACCTCCACCCTCTATCTTCACCTACTGAGAGGTATAGCCTACTACCTCCACCCAATATGTTCAACTACTGAGAGTTAGAGGCTACTACCTTCACCCTGTATGTTCACCCACCTGGAGGTATAGGCTACCACCTCCACCCTCTATCTTCACCTACTGAGAGGTATAGTCTACTACCTCCACCCTCTATTTCACCTATTGAGTTGTATAGGCTACTACCTCCACCCTCTATGTTCACCTACTGAGAGGTATAGGCTACTTCCTCCACCCTCTATCTTCACCTACTGAGAGGTATAGGCTACTACCTCCACCCTCAATCACCCCCTATGTTCACCTACTGAGAGGTATAGGCTACTACCTCCACCCTCAATCTTCACCTACTGAGAGGTATAGGCTACTACCTGCACCCTCAATCTTCACCTACTGAGAGGTATAGGCTACTACCTCCACCCTCTATTTCACCTATTGAGAGGTATAGGCTACTACCTCCACCCTCTATGTTCACCTACTGAGAGGTATAGGCTACTACCTCCACCCTCAATCTTCACCTACTGAGAGGTATAGGCTACTACCTGCACCCTCTATCTCCACCTACTGAGAGGTATAGGCTACTACCTCCACCCTCTATGTTCACCTACTGAGAGGTATAGGCTACTAACCACCACCCTCTATGTTCACCTACTGAGAGTTATAGGCTACTACCATCAGCCTCTATGTTCACCTACTGAGAGGTATAGGCTACTACCACCCTCAATGTTCACCTACTGAGAGGTATAGGCTACTACCTCCACCCTCTTTTTTTCACCTACTGAGAGATATATTCTACTACCTCCACCCTCAATCTTCACCTACTGAGAGGTATAGGCTACTACCTCCACCTTCTATGTTCACCTACTGAGAGGTATAGGCTACTACCTCCACCCTCTATGTTCACCTACTGAGAGGTATAGGCTACTACCTCCACCCTCTATGTTCACCTACTGAGAGGTATAGGCTACTACCTCCACCCTCCATGTTCACCTACTGAGATGTATAGGCTACCACCTCCACCCTCTATCTTCACCTTTTGAGAGGTTTAGGCCACTACCTCCACCCTCTATGTTCACCTACTGAGAGGTATAGGCTACTACCTCCACCCTCAATCTTCACCTACTGAGAGGTATAGCCTACTACCTCCACCCAATATGTTCAACTACTGAGAGTTAGAGGCTACTACCTTCACCCTGTATGTTCACCTACTGAGAGGTATAGGCTACCACATCCACCCTCTATCTTCACCTACTGAGAGGTATAGTCTACTACCTCCACCCTCTATTTCACCTATTGAGTGGTATAGGCTACTACCTCCACCCTCTATGTTCACCTACTGAGAGGTATAGGCTACTTCCTCCACCCTCAATCTTCACCTACTGAGAGGTATAAGCTACTACCTCCACCCTCTATCTTCACCTACTGAGAGGTACTACTAACTCCACCCTCTATTTTCACCTACTGAGAGGTATAGGCTACTACCTCCACCCTCAATCACCCCCTATGTTCACCTACTGAGAGGTATAGGCTACTACCTCCACCCTCTATCTTCACCTACTGAGAGGTATAGGCTATTACCTCCACCCTCTACATTCACCTACTGAGAGGTATAGTCTACTCCCTGCACCCTCTATCTTCACCTACTGAGAGGTATAGGCTACTAACTCCACCCCCTATGTTCTCCTACTGAGAGATATAGGCTACTACCTCCACCCTCTTTCTTCACCTACTGAGAGGTATAGGCTACTACCTGCACCCTCTATCTTCACTTACTGAGAGGTATTGGCTACTAACTCCACCCTCTATCTTCACCTACTGAGAGGTATAGGCTATTACCTCCACCCTCTACATTCACCTACTGAGAGGTATAGTCTACTCCCTGCACCCTCTATCTTCACCTACTGAGAGGTATAGGCTACTACCTCCACCCTCTATGTTCACCTACTGAGAGTCATAGGCTACTAACTCCACCCTCCATGTTCACCTACTGAGAGGTATAGGCTACTAACTCCACCCCCTATGTTCTCCTACTGAGAGATATAGGCTACTACCTCCACCCTCTTTCTTCACCTACTGAGAGGTATAGGCTACTACCTGCACTCTCTATCTTCACCCTTTGAGTGGATTGAGGAAGCAGTAAAAGCCTTGCCTCTACTTTCCCATGACACGTGTTCAGGTTGTTTCATTGGAGTGAAGACAAATTACCTATGCCAGGCTACTACCTCCACCCTCTATCTTCAGCTGCTGAGAGGTACAGTGGGGCAAAAAAGTATTTAGTCAGCCACCAATTGTGAAAGTTCTCTCACTTAAAAAGATGAGAGAGGCCTGTAATTTTCATCATAGGTACACTTCAACTATGACAGACAAAATGAGGAAAGAAAATCCAGAAAATCACATTGTAGGATTTTTAATGAATTTATTTGCAAATTATGGTGGAAAATAAGTATTTGGTCACATACAAACAAGCAAGATTTCTGGCTCTCACAGACCTGTAACTTCTTCTTTAAGAGGCTCCTCTGTCCTCCCCTCGTTACCTGTATTAATGGCACCTGTTTGAACTTGTTATCAGTATAAAAGACACCTGTCCACAACCTCAAACAGTCACACTCCAAACTCCACTATGGCCAAGACCAAAGAGCTGTCAAAGGACACCAGAAACAAAATTGTAGACCTGCACCAGGTTGAATCTGCACAAGACTGAATCTGCAATAGGTAAGCAGCTTGGTTTGAAGAAATCAACTGTGGGAGCAATTATTAGGAAATGGAAGACATACAAGACCACTGATAATCTTCCTCGATCTGGGGCTCCACGCAAGATCTCACCCCCGTGGGGTCAAAATGATCACAAGAACGGTGAGCAAAAATCCCAGAACCACACGGGGGGGACCTAGTGAATGACCTGCAGAGAGCTGGGACCAAAGTAACAAAGCCTACCATCAGTAACACACTACGCCGCCAGGGACTCAAATCCTGCAGTGCCAGACGTGTCCCACTGCTTAAGCCAGTACATGTACAGGCCTGTCTGAAGTTTGCTAGAGAGCATTTGGATGATCCAGATGAGGATTGGGAGAATGTCATATGGTCAGATGAAACCAAAATAGAACTTTTTGGTAAAACCTCAACTCGTCGTGTTTGGAGGACAAAGAATGCTGAGTTGCATCCAAAGAACACCATACCTACTGTGAAGCATGGGGGTGGAAACATCATGCTTTGGGGCTGTTTTTCTGCAAAGGGACCAGGACGACTGATCCGTGTAAAGGAAAGAATGAATGGGGCCATGTATCGTGAGATTTTGAGTGAAAACCTCCTTCCATCAGCAAGGGCATTGAAGATGAAACGTGGCTGGGTCTTTCAGCATGACAATGATCCCAAACATGCCGCCCGGGCAACGAAGGAGTGGCTTCGTAAGAAGCATTTCAAGGTCCTGGAGTGGCCTAGCCAGTCTCCAGATCTCAACCCCATAGAAAATCTTTGGAGGGAGTTGAAAGTCCGTGTTGCCCAGCGACAGCCCCAAAACATCACTGCTCTAGAGGAGATCTGCATGGAGGAATGGGCCAAAATACCAGCAACAGTGTGTGAAAACCTTGTGAAGACTTACAGAAAACGTTTGTCCTCTGTCATTGCCAACAAAGGGTATATAACAAAGTATTGAGATAAACTTTTGTTATTGACCAAATACTTATTTTCCACCATAATTTGCAAATAAATAAATAAAAAAATCCTACAATGTGATTTTCTGGATTGCTTTTTCTCATTTCGTCTGTCATAGTTGAAGTGTACCTATGATGAAAATTACAGGCCTCTCTCATCTTTTTAAGTTGGAGAACTTGCACAATTGGTGGCTGACTAAATACTTTTTTTGCCCCACTGTATAGGCTACTACCTCCACCCTCAATCACCCCCCTATGTTCACCTACTGAGAGATATAGGCTACTACCTCCACCCTCTATCTTCACCTATTGAGAGGTATAGGCTACTACCTGCACCCTCTATCTTCACCCTTTGAGTGGATTGAGGAAGCAGTAAAAGCCTTGCCTCTACTTTCCCATGACACGTGTTCAGGTTGTTTTATTCAGAATGGAGAATGGAGGTTGTACCTAAAGGATGTTGATATGCTCGAAGATGTTTGTTTAGTAATCCTGATACAGGACACGTGAATGTTAGAATGTACACCCTGACGATTGTGAATGCTTGTTGTTAGTTATACACACATTTGTTAGCAGACGTTGACATGTTTGAGAGGGTTCATTGGTTCTCATTTTGGAATCTGATGTAGGTCTGCACTCCACTGATGTTGGGACTGTGTTGTACTGTGATCAATGATCAAATCACCCAATATCACCCCACTGGGCACAGACGTCAATTCAACATCTATTCCACATTGGTTCAATGTAATTTCATTGAAATGACGTGAACACACCATTGATTCAACCAGTGTGTGCCCAGTGGGACCACACAGCTAACCACAAATGTGCAATTTTTCCAACATTTTTGTTGTTTCCGTGTTCCTTTCCTATTCCTCACCATTTATACGTAACCACCCCCAACATTTTCATATCAAGAAGTTTGTTCCCACAAGCTCCACCGGCAGCTACGCTAAAAGCCACCCAACCCAGGAACGACCGGGAAACATTAGCCGGTCGCTTGGCTGCCCACTAATGGATCGCACTCATTTCATCAGCAATCTGATATTTAATGAATATATATTCTATATTTTATCGGAATGTACGCCCTGTTCCGAGAAATGGTCACCCTGGGACTCTTTGGATGGACCTTTTCCTTCCGACTGGCACCTGAACGCCAATCTTCCCTCATTCAGCCGGCCCACAAGCCCCTTCACCCCGCCGCTTTCTTCGCCTTCAATATCGTATGTAGATTAATAATGCATGGGCAGTTATTAGGGCTGGTTCAATAGGAGATTTGCTGATGGAGGTGGGCGTGCAGCGAGTGAGTGTGCCCGGAGGGAGCCTGTGTGTTGTTGTCAGCCCCCATCTGCCAGAATGCAATAAGGGGAACAATGGAGGCCTTGATTTCCACCAGCAGGCCCATCATCTTTAAATGGCTATTAGCAGAGGAGTGCAACCAGTCAATAACCGACAAAATCCTTTTAAAACCTACTCTCTCTCCCTCTCTCTCTCTCTCAATATCTCTCTTTCTCTTTTTTATATGGCCAACATCCTTCTCTCCCCTATCAACTTCTCCTTGCAGGTTGTTCCTAGAGTCACAATAGTTACTTTGGCCATTTGTCATTTGTGACACCATCATCATTACAATATGTCCTGTAAAGTCCCAATACTATAAATCCTCAGTTAAGAAGTACTTAAGTGGATGCATCAGTAAACAAATCAAATATTTACAGCCTAATATCCTATCCACCCTTACAGTATAACATGCTATATGGCATACTGTATGTACCTGATTAGTAGGGTTGCAAAATTCCAGTAACTTTCCATAAATTCCCTGGTTCTCCAGAAATCCTGGTTGGAGGATGCAGGATTTCCTGCTTATTTACTTCCTGGTTCTGGGAATCGTCCAAAAGACGATTTCTGGTAAACCAGGGAATTTATTCAAAGTTCCTGGAATTTTACAACCCTACTGATTAGATTGTGAGTTACGATTAAAGTGATTCCTTCCAGGAGGATCCACTAAGAAATAAGCTCATATTTTATCATAGCAACAATAAGCATGTAATGCCTTGTAATAGCAGGAGAGGAGAGAGTGTAACCACATTGCAGTGACTGCTTAGATTTGCGCACACAATTTGAGTGAAGTCATGACATGTCGTTCATGTCTCTCTGTCTACCGTGCTCATTGACAGTCAAATCCAATCTCTCCAACTTCACAAACATCCACCAAACCATGCTGATCTGGAAATGAAAGAGATGGGTTTAAAGAGATACAGTGAGAGAAAAAAGTATTTGATCCCCTGCTGATTTTGTACGTTTGCCCAGTGACAAAGAAATGATCAGCCTATAATTTTAATGGTAGGTTTATTTGAACAGTGAGAAACAGAATAACAACAAAAAAATCCAGAAAAAAACGCATGTGAAAAATGTTAGAAATTGATTTGCATTTTAATGAGGGAAATAAGTATTTGACCCCTCTGCAAAACATGACTTAGTACTTGGTGGCAAAACCCTTGTTGGCAATCACAGTGTAACGCCCAGGCCTGAGATGACAGGCTGGAGCGTGTTGGTTTCGTTTTGGTGTAGGGTTTGTGTGTTCTAGGGTGTCTATTTCTATGTTGGGATAATGGTTCCCAATTAGAGGCAGCTGAGTCTCGTTGTCTCTAATTGGGAACCATATATATGTTTGGGAGTTGCACTTTAGTTTTGTGGGTTATTGTTTATGTTATGATTATCGTACTACGTCAGGTTCTTGTTTTTCGTGTAAAGTCAGGTTCTTGTCTTTCGTGTGTAGTTTAGGTTCTGCCATTTATGTTTAGTTAGGTTTCGCCAGTCGTGGTTAGGTTAGGTTTCGCCAGTCGTGGTTAGGTTTAGATCTTTGTGTTGAGTTTAGAATTTAGCGTTAGGGCTCACGTCTTGTTCTTCGTTTATTGTTTTGTTCTGTCCCGTCCGTCAATAAATATGTATTCTGGCTACATCGCTGCGTCTTGGTCTGTCCCGAAGGAAGAGAATCATGACAGAATAACCCACCAACCGAAAACCAAGCAGCGAGAGACCCGGGAGTATTGGACCAGGGAACAGCTCATTGGGACTCGCCTGGCACGGAGGTCCGTAAGGCAGCCCCAAGAAACTTTTGGGGGGGGGGCACACGAGGAGGTTGGCCGGTTCAGGAGGGACTCCTGAGCCAACTCCTCGTGCTTTGTGGAGAGAGCGTTGGGGAGAGCGTCGCACCGAAGGGACACCGTGCTATGCAGTGTTGCGCACGGTTTCCTATAGGGATTCAGAGGCCGGTGCGAGATTCCCGCTCCACTCATCAGTCGGGCGAAACTGAGTGTTCAGCCAGGAAGAGTGGTGCCAGCTCTACGCGCTAAGTCTCCAGTGCGCCTCCTGGGACCCGGATATCCTGCCCCGGTTCTGCGTGCGGTGTCTCCGGTACGTGTCCACAGCCCAGTGCGAGAGATCCCAGCGCCACTCATTGGTCGGGCCGAGGTCTGTGTGCTACCTGGTAGAGTGGTGCCAGTTCTGCGCGCCAGGTCTCCAGTGCGCCTTTTGGGACCAAGTTATCCTGTGGTCCTACGGGCAGAATCTCCGGTGCGAATCCACAGCCCAGTCCGAGAGATTCCAGCTCCACTCACCCGTGAGGCCAGGGTTAGTGAGCTAGCTGGAGGTATGATGTCGGCTCTCCGTATCAGGTCCCCAGTCCGGGTGGAAGTTTCTACACGTCCAGTCCCTGTTCCTTGCTCTCAGATCCCTGTTCCACGCTCCAGGATCCCTGTTCCACGCTCCAGGATCCCTGTTCCACGCTCCAGGATCCCTGTTCCACGCTCCAAGATCCCTGTTCCACGCTCCAAGATCCCTGTTCCACGTTCCGAGATCCCAGTCCGTGTTGAGGTTCCAACACGTCCTGTTCCTGTTCCGCGTTCCAAGACCCCAGTCCGTGTGGTGGTTTCTACACGTCCAGTCCCTGTTCCACGTGCCAGGTCCCCAGTGCATCTTCAGAGTCCAGTACGTCCAGTTCCGGCTCCGCGCACCAAGCTCCCCGTGCGCTCAGAGAGTCCAGCACGTCCTGTCCTGGCTCCGCGCACCAAGCTCCCCGTGCGCTTAGAGAATCCAGCACGTCCTGTCCCGGCTCCGCGCACCAAGCTCCCCGTGCGCTCAGAGAGTCCAGCACGTCCTGTCCCGGCTCCGCGCACCAAGCTCCCCTTGCGCTCAGAGAGTCCAGCACGTCCTGTTCCGGCTCCGCGCACCAGGTCCCCCGTGCGCTTAGAGAGCCCAGTTCGGCCTGTTCCCGCTCCCCGCACCAGAGTGCGGCGTCACGAGCCCAGTTCGGCCTGTTCCCGCTCCCGCACCAGAGTGCGCGTCCCGAGCCCAGTTTGGCCTGTTCCCGCTCCCGCACCAGAGTGCGGCGTCCGAGCCCAGTTCGGCCTGTTCCCGCTCCCCGCACCAGAGTGCGCGTCCCGAGCCCAGTTCGGCCTGTTCCCGCTCCCCGCACCAGAGTTCCAGTGAGCATCACGAGCCCGGTACTGCCAGTTCCCGCTCCACTCACCAGAGTTCCAGTGAGCATCACGAGTCCGGTACTGCCAGTTCCTGCTCCACGCACCAGAGTTCCAGTGAGCATCACGAGTCCGGTACTGCCAGTTCCTGCTCCACGCACCAGAGTTCCAGTGAGCATCACGAGTCCGGTACTGCCAGTTCCTGCTCCACGCACCAGAGTTCCAGTGAGCATCACGAGTCCAGTACGGCCAGCTCCAGCCCCACGCACCAGAGTTCCCGTGAGCATCACGAGTCCAGTACGCCCAGCTTCTGCTCCACGCACCAGAGTTCCAAGAAAGGGTCCAGGGCCTCCGGTGCGTGACATCAGACCAGCACGGCCAGCACCGGAGCCCCACCTGGGACAAGGGGACCCACCGAAGACCCCCACGGACTTTTGGCGCGTCCGGAGTCCGCGCCTTTGGGGTACTGTAACGCCCAGGCCTGAGATGACAGGCTGGAGCGTGTTGGTTTCGTTTTGGTGTAGGGTTTGTGTGTTCTAGGGTGTCTATTTCTATGTTGGGATAATGGTTCCCAATTAGAGGCAGCTGAGTCTCGTTGTCTCTAATTGGGAACCATATATATGTTTGGGAGTTGCACTTTAGTTTTGTGGGTTATTGTTTATGTTATGATTATCGTACTACGTCAGGTTCTTGTTTTTCGTGTAAAGTCAGGTTCTTGTCTTTCGTGTGTAGTTTAGGTTCTGCCATTTATGTTTAGTTAGGTTTCGCCAGTCGTGGTTAGTTAGGTTTCGCCCGTCGTGGTTAGTTAGGTTTCGCCCGTCGTGGTTAGTTAGGTTTCGCCAGCCGTGGTTAGGTTAGGTTTCGCCAGTCGTGGTTAGGTTTAGATCTTTGTGTTGAGTTTAGAATTTAGCGTTAGGGCTCACGTCTTGTTCTTCGTTTATTGTTTTGTTCTGTCCCGTCCGTCAATAAATATGTATTCTGGCTACATCGCTGCGTCTTGGTCTGTCCCGAAGGAAGAGAATAATGACACACAGAGGTCAGATGTTTCTTGTAGTTGGCCACCAGGTTTGCACACATCTCAGGAGGGATTTTGTCCCACTCCTCTGACGTTTGGCAACTCAAACCTTCAGCTCCCTCCACAGATTTTCTATGGGATTAAGGTCTGGAGACTGGCTAGGCCACTCCAGGACCTTAATGTGCTTCTTCTTGAGCCACTCCTTTGTTGCCTTGGCCGTGTGTTTTGGGTCATTGTCATGCTGGTATACCCATCCACGACCCATTTTCAATGCCCTGGCTAGGGGAAGGAGGTTCTCACCCAAGATTTGACGGTACATGGCCCCGTCCATCGTCCCTTTGATGCGGTGAAGTTGTCCTGTCCCCTTAGCAGAAAAACACCCCCAAAGCATAATGTTTCCACCTCCATGTTTGACGGTGGGGATGGTGTTCTTGGGGTCATAGGTAGCATTCCTCCTCCTCCAAACACGGCGAGTTAAGTTAATGCCAAAGAGCTCCATTTTGGTCTCATCTGACCAAAACACTTTCACCCAGTTGTCCTCTGAATCATTCAGATGTTCATTAGCAAACTTCAGACGGGCATGTATATGTGCTTTCTTGAGCAGGGGGACCTTGCGGGCGCTGCAGGATTTCAGTCCTTCACGGCGTAGTGTGTTACCAATTGTTTTCTTGGTGACTATGGTCCCAGCTGCCTTGAGATCATTGACAAGATCCTCCCGTGTAGTTCTGGGCTGATTCCGTTCTCATGATCATTGCAACTCCACGAGGTGAGATCTTGCATGGAGCCCCAGGCCGAGGGAGATTGACAGTTCTTTTGTGTTTCTTCCATTTGCGAATAATCGCACCAACTGTTGTCACCTTCTCACCAAGCTGCTTGGCGATGGTCTTGTAGCCCATTCCAGCCTTGTGTAGGTCTACAATCTTGCCCCTGACATCCTTGGAGAGCTCTTTGGTCTTGGCCATGGTGGAGAGTTTGTAATCTGATTGATTGATTGCTTCTGTGGACAGGTGCCTTTTATACAGGTAACAAACTGAGATTAGGAGCACTCCCTTTAAGAGTGTGCTCCTAATCTCAGCTCGTTACCTGTATAAAAGACACCTGGGAGCCAGAAATCTTTCTGATTGAGAGGGGGTCAAATACTTATTTCCCTCATTAAAATGCAAATCAATTTATAACATTTTTCACATGCGTTTTTCTGGATTTTTTTGTTGTTATTCTGTCTCGCACTGTTCAAATAAAAGTACCATTAAAATTATAGACTGATCATTTCTTTGTCACTGGGCAAACATACAAAATCAGCAGGGGATCAAATACTTTTTTCCCTCACTGTACCTAACTTTAAAATAATTCCCCATGGCTTGAAAGGTCTGACCTTTTGTACTCTAGGCATAATTTGACAAAGCTGTTGATTAATGTGCAGATCTTGCATCACAAAAAAAGCAGCTTCTTGTGATGATGGGCTTTGCTGACAACAATTGGCAGATTGAATTACAGTCAAAGCTGAAATGTAAGTGTTTGAAATATTAAATTCAATGAAAGCAATAACCTTTGCGATGACCACAATTATATCCAAATAAAACTGATATTTATTGACGTCACTAAATATTACCTGCAACTCCGACGTCTCATTGGATCGAGTTGCAGGATTCATTGGAGCTATCGGGTGTTTATGAATTCTGCTATCAGGTGTTTATGAATTCTGGTCCTATACAGGACTTTGGGCTAATAGCGCTCAGAGAGAATATTTCGTTAGAGCATTTAACAATTAACTCTATTGAATTGTTGCATTTACGTATCACCTTTACCTTTTCCTATAGAAAGACTGGTTGATCAAGAGACATACACGTTACTCTCTTCAGCTAGATCACATAACTGAATTAATGCCACCTTTTTTAGATAACAAGGAATCTGTGCTCCCTAAACAAAAACAAAAAACAGATATTTTAAACTACCATGGGGTTATCCCATTTTCACCCATCAACACTTCTGACTTGACCGGGCTAGTCTGACCTCTATGTTCCACTATCACACGATCACAACGGGCCGGGTCAAAGGTCATCACTAATGGATGGCGTTCCGAGGAAAGAGAGCTTAAGGCAGGACCGGCATCCCACCTATAGCGTAGACAGAGCACATCTCTGTTTTGGTGTTTGGAATGTTTCGACACTGTAGTCCAAGGTTAGCTAAGCATTAGATATACGTTGTAAAAGCCCTTACAGGAAAGACCGTGAACAGAGGAAACGCTTCCCTATGTGCCTTGTCCCCTCTCTGTCTGTTTCCCTCAGTGTCTGCACACACAGCAGCAACATAGTCATCCATCTTCATTATATAGACACATATTCTGTTTTGACAGTAGAGGCTCTGATAGACTGGAGGAATGAAAGCACAGACAGACTATCAGCTAAAAACACACCATCAACTAGGCCCAAAGCTCAACAAACCTCTTCATATGTTACATATGGTTATTAAAAGGAAAGAGTGCATTTTCACTGCCGTTTAAAAAAATTCAATCAAACCTGGTTGCAGGGTTTCCGGGTTAAGTCACAGACAGCGTACTTCCTCTGCAGTGAAAAGTACCTCTTATGCTGTTGAGTTTCCTTTTTGTTGCGCACTACAAACATTGTTATTTTAGTGTTTGGTTGTGCGTGATCAAGCCACTGTCATGACAGTTCACTTTCCTGTCTCCCCATCTAGAGTGTCACTGTCTCGCCAGTACAGACCGCTCCGTGCAATCACATCCCTCGTCACTCTGGGAAAGAGAAGGTGACAGGGATGTCCATGTAGGTAGCATTGGTGGCATTAATTACTTATCTATCGGTAACCCTACTGCCGATTTATTTTATTTATTTCCGTTTTTTAAGTAGCGTTAAAGGTAAACTTCACAACTCTTCAGTCATTTCTCAGATTCCTTTAGCTGAAATTGATTAACTGGATTTAAAAGATTCTATCAAACCTGGCAATTGGTCAAAACACACAGCTCTCCCTAAAGTCCACAACGACACTGAACAAAAATATAAACACAACATGTAAAGTTTTTTCCCGTGTTTCATGAACTGAAATAAAAGATCCCAGAAATGTTCCATACGCACACAAATATACTTCTCTCACAAATTTGTTTGTATCCCTGTTAGTGAACATTTCTCCTTTGCCAAGATAATCCATCCACTTGACTGTTCACCTGTGGCATATCAAGAAGCTGATTAAATATGTGCAGTTTTGTCACACAACACAATGCCGCAGATGTCATGTTTTAAGGGAGCGTGCAATTGGCATGCTGACTGCAGGAATGTCCACCAGAGCTGTTGCCAGAGAATTTAATGTTCAACGTTGTTTTAGAGAATTTGGCAGTATGTCCAACCGGCCTCACAACCGCAGACCGTGTGTAACCACGCCAGCAGAGGACCTCCACATCCGGCTTCTTCCCCTGCGGGATTGTCTGAGACCAGCCACCTGGACAGCTGATGAAACTGTGGGTTTGCACATCCAAAGAATGTCTGCACAAACTGTCTCAGGGAAGCTCATCTGCGTGCCCGTCGTCCACACCAGGGTCTTGACCTGACTATAGTTCGGCGTCGTGACCGACTTCAGTGGGCAAATCCTCACCTTCGATGGCCACTGGCACGCTGGAGAAGTGTGCTCTTCACGGATGAATCCCGGTTTCAACTGTACTGGGCAGATGGCGTTGTGTGGGTGAGCGCTTTGCTGATGACAACTTTGTGAACAGACTGCACCATGGTGGTGGTGGGGTTATGGTACAGTATGCACAGGCATAAGCTACAGACAATGAAAACAATAGCATTTTATCGATAGCAATTTGAATGCACAGAGATACCGTGAGGAGATCCTGAGGCCCATTGTCTTGCCATTCATCTGCCACCATGTTTCAGCATGATACTGCACGGCCCCGTGTTGCAAGGATCTGTACACAATTCCTGGCAGCTGAAAATGTCTCAGTTATTCGATGGCCTGCATACTTTCCAGACATGTCACCCATTGAGCATGTTTGGGATGCTCTGTTCCAGTTTCTGACAATATCCAGAAACTTCGCAAAGCAAATGAAGATGGCTTTATATGAACTGCAACTCAGTAAAACTTGGAAATTGTTGCGTGTTGCATTTTTGTTCAGTGTAGTAATTCCAATGTACTTGCATAGTAATGGAGTTGATTCGTTTTTTTATATCACACAAGTGCAAAAGGGACTGCTCACTGGCACATCCCACGCATAAACACACCCCTAGACTCACATAGACACACTGAAACATAGACTTAGACCGGACGCGGTCATCCACGATGCCAGTCGCTCAGTGCTTCCTCTTGTCGACCCTCCGAGGTATATTTGCTGTCAGTGTGAACAGGTTTTCTTCCCATACTCTGATGCACTGCTCATCTTATTCGGCTTAACTTATGTAGTCGCCGTTCAGTCAGGATTGATGGGAGCCAGGGTTCATGCCTGATGCCTGTGACTTGGCCTGAGAAGAGGCATGCTCCACTGCAGAGAGAGCTTGTCTCTGGTTCCATCCCTCACCCCCTATCTCTAATCACCCAGTGATGGAGGATGTGCAGGGTACACTTGGTGAGATATAGTTTGGGATGAGAAAAAATACTGCATGTAGAGAATTAGTCAAGTATAAATCAGACTTACATTGACATGTTAATGCAATGATGCGTGAAAGTATTTTTGCCTTGTTTACTTTGCCAGCCACGGTGCGGTATCAATATAACGGATGCTAGCTGACTTAGCGTTCTAGCTAATGTTAACCACAGTCATCTAACCGAAGTTGTTACGTTGCTAGCCAGCAACAGTTTTTGTTCCTGGCAGAGTAGTATTTTTTTTATCAACCTACAGATAGCCCCTTTAACTACTGTACTGCTGCTAATCTGATCCTAGATCTGTGCTCAGGAGCAACGTCTACCACGAAGACACTATGGTACTACAGGCACAGGTTACAGTATCCCATGTTCTGTTCAGATTCGCTGACCTAGAAGCTCCTTCTAGCCAGGAGAAAATTGGGTGCATTACAACAAATGAATACCGCTTTGTCTCTGAGGCAAATGAAAACTCCTCACTCTGAGTGGATTTGAGGTCTAATCCAGCAACCCAGAATCATGGTTGGCTATCCCTAGTGTCACCTCTAGCCTATTAGTCTCTGTAAAGGATGATGAATTAGAGGTGGAGGCGGAGACCCGCCTCAGCACTGTTGTCGAAGATAGGGTCATAAGAATGATAAAGTGTGTAGCGTGAGTGCTTTAATAGTCCACGCCAGTGGGGCAGGCGGAAGAGTCGAAACACGAAAAAATAAAAAAGAGGATTTCCATGTTCCTTTTTTCTGTTTTGTTCTTATGTAGTCTGTCCACACGTTTCAAGACAACATTAGCCTGCGGAGATAAAGCCTAGGCAATAACTCAGGGAGCTAGTGGGTCTTCAGGTCTCAGGCAATGTTTTTGATCACATGAGCATTGCTCACTGAACCATCTCCTTTTAAAGATCATATTTACTCATTTGCACAAAGGTATATTCAAAAATGTATTATAAAACAATTAAGTGAGTTATCAAAGGATATCGTTTTATGAAGATTAACATAATAAAGATTGTAACTGATATGGATGCCTTCTCAACAACGCCCAGTTGTCGTGGTGACTTACGCCTTACCTCTGGAGCATCAATCAAATCCATGTCTCCTGCAGAACGCGTCCAGCTTTTATTTTGTCATTTGTTACCGAAATGATTAATAGTCACTTAACATATTACTGCCCGGCAAGCTGCTGCAGCTCCTGTAATTACACAATACTTTCCTCCTCTGCTGGTGTGGGTTCATGCCTGGAGGTGGATGGGCTCACAGGGCACAAAACACTAAACATAGATAAACATTCTACAACTCTTCTGTTTGCCGATTAAACATGGATGCCACTCATTTTTGACTACCAACATGAAGAGGGAGGGGTTATGGTGTGCTTTAATATGAGACTAAAAAGACAACAGGCCTGTGTGAGCTCATTCTATCGAGCCATTTGCTTTGAAGTACTGTAATGCATTTGCTATTATCCCGGCACGAGGCCTCATTTGTCAATGTCAGATGTGAGGTTTTGTTGCCAAAGCCCCAATAAGAATTCCGATTAAATGTTTTTGAGATTTGTTGCACATTTGCTCTCATTGTCTGATCAAGAATGACAGTGAAACTTCAGTTAAAAGCTTGACAGGGAAGACGAGTGAAGTGCTCACGTAGAGACAAATGAGTGTTTAGCGTAGGGTCAACAAAGCCAGAGCTCAGGGTTTGCAGCTTACATGCAACATTATGAATGTGTTTTCTGCTGTCTTTTGGCAGTAGTCCTGTGAATCAATTCCTCTCTCCTTTATTTCCAAGGTGACTGACTAAGAAGCATGGGGCAATAGGTGCATACTGTAGCTTGTGGTTCACAACAAAGCCACAGGTAGGCTATACCTCTCTGTAACTGGAGAGCATATATCATGATCTTAAATGAAGTATGAACTATAGTTTCAAATTAATGAGGCTATACTAACATAATTACACATCCCAACGTCAGACTATGTGGGAAGATATTTAATTATGGTACTTCATATTTCCTTTGGGGACAATAGAGTCTGATCTTGGTTGGGGTGAAGTAACATAGCCTATAGTTCTTTTGAACTTTGATTTAAGAAAAATGATTTAGGATAGATTTATGTGAGAAAAAGTCAAGAAGAGCCACTTACTGTCCATTTGGAGGTATGAAAAACCCATTACTGTATCTTGCATGTACGTTCCATAAATGTATCAACGCAGTGAACAGATGTACCACATTAACCATCACTTGAGATTCCAAATTGCCATTTGAAGGAATGGGTTTGAATAATACATGTACAGTAATGTAGTATTATTAATAAGTTCTGTAACTGGATCTGGTGGTCACATCCATTAGCGGGAAAAACATTTTACTCTGCCACTGATATACTTTTGTCTCTCTCCTATAGATTCTAGCCATTGTTGACATGTTACTAATCAAACCAATCAAACTCAGTAAACATGATCACCTTCCCATCCACCTTTTGTGGCAATGTTCTATTTAGAAATGCTCATGCAACTGGTCAGTGTTACCGAAAGAGTATCTGCTGTGTCAAACCAAGAACTATCATAACAGATGATTGACTGGTAGAGACTCCACCATCTGCTGCCTTACATCCTTCAAGTAAACCACTTCCTGTCTCCCCCATCGCTGTCCCATCAAACTGAAAACAACTTTGCCCCCATCTTCAAAGTTCCGAGCATTGATCGGTGACGTTGACGCCTGGACATTGGCTGGGAGCCCAAAATGATAAGCGTTCATATGGGACAGTGGGGCTAAGTGCTAAATCAATGCAGCAGTGTCTCTGATGTGGATAGCATTACGGAGAAGGCCAATGGTGGCGAGGTGGAGATGATGTTTCCCCAGGGTGGCCTTTGGGAGACGCACCCGATGCCTCATTATTCTGGTTTAGCCATTCACATGATCAGTTCCACCTTCTTAGCATTCATATGTATCTTCCCTTTACAATGCTTTGGTCAGATCCACATTTGTCTTAATATTTCTCTTACTGACTTAAATAGCAAATATCTATCACTAGCATCACTATTGATTCATGAGGTTTGTTCCCAGTTCTGAGAGACCCTCTGTAGTGTTTATGGCATTTTTTTACCAATCAAACAAAATCGCCCTGGATTTACGCAAAATATACTGTAGTTGCACTGTCACTGGGGAACAGCCTTTCATGTACAGTATATTCCCATATTTTTGTTGTCAATTTGAAATCTGCATTAATTTAGCTTCAGTAAGTCAAATGGACCCTTATCGAGCTGCTGGTCTCTTGTGAATGAGACCGTGATAGGCAGTTTCTACTGAGAGAGGCCCGGTCAGAGGATCGGTGTTGTGTTGTGCTGCTGCCCCCACAGCTGCAAGGTGTCTCGTTAATGTCAGGACGCCTCACCATCCACATATTTCCTGTCAGCCTGACGTGCCACAACAGGGAAGGTCATTTTTCAAACCTCAGCTTTGGTTTCAAATTAACCCAGCTCTCTCGTGCTGAAGCTGTGACTGGAGAGCGTTTGATTGTGATAGGGGGAGACTTTGATGGCTTAGTGATCATTATGGCTGAGCGGGTATATGCCCGATGCAGTAAATTAGCTGGCTGTCCCAAATGGACATTACACACCGCTGCAGCCGTCGTCGGGGAGGAGGACTGGGTAATGTTGCCGACGCATTAAGACGTTTCCATCATTAGGCTCGTTGGAGCTTATTTCCCACGCGAGTCATGTGTTTTTGTTGCCATTCAGGTGTTGAGTAATATTTCTATCACTGCTTGAAGGGTAGATATGATTAGGAGATGCTCTACTGCGTTCAATGATAACATGTTAAATCTTCAATGCCGTTTGAATTAACTAATACAATTATATGTATTCGCTTCAAATGAAAGTACTTAAGATACACCTACAGATGTGATTCAGTTGTTTTCAGTAACGTGTGTGTGGCATAGTAAGCATTGGCGTCATTTTGACTCATGGTCTTTATGTCCTCGTTTTTCCCTTATTCTATATAAAGTGTCTTCTATGAGTCAAATATGCTGTAAATGTTTCCTTTTCTGTCCGTTAGAGTCCTGGGTTAACCTATCCCCACCCCCGCAGCCTTTAGAGACCCATAATGTCAGACGTTTCTATGGATGGGGTAGGCAACAGACTGAGTAGTTGTGCATGGAAACTCGAGCACACTTCAGCAAACTTAAAATACCCGCACAGATCAATAGCTGGAGCATGTATCAATTGACCAGACCAGTGAAGCGGAGCCCTAGGACCCAGTCAAACAGACACTCCACTCACATACGTCACATCACCCGGTGGCAGACAGAAGCCAAACAAACAAAGCCATCTTATCCTTCTTCATTTGCCTCTTTGGCTTTGTACTGGAAATGGCTCATCTGATAAGGGCAATCAAGTTTTAACATCACCAGTTTTATAATAAAACATGCACACAGCCAGGCACACGCACACACTTGTCACGTGCACACCAACACACACATTATTTTCTTCCTCACAGTGAAAAGGGACAACGATATGAGGAAACATCTGTACCCCTTAAGTTGATGTGTTCTGCCATAACACTAACATGACACATAAAGCAGAAAATGGTATTTGGACATCATAACCACGTGTTGTCGCAGAAGTCAAGACACTTCCAAGTGAAGCCTTTGGCGGTTTGGAATGTAATGGTGCAAATATACATAATACATAATTACACTACTTTTATGGATATTGATGTGGGCAATGGGGCAGAGAGGATTGCACCATCAGAGCTGAGCCAAGACTTTGCACTGAGCTACTTGAAGCTGGGATGGTAGCTACAGGTTCCAATACCACTGAGGTGCTGCCCTCTGGGGAAGGGGTGTTTAGAGGAGTCTGGCCTGTTGAAAGTGTAACACACTTGGAAGTGCTTTGCTTCATGCTTTTTGTGGTGGACCGTTCAGCCTTTCTAGTTGGTGATAAGATCTAATGACATATTAATTAATTAGTTTGTGGTTATAACCTTTCTTGCAGGGTCTGCGGCAGTCCTCATTGATAATCTTTCATGCACCATCTCATTACCAAATTATCCCTTTTGTAGCAATCATTTACCCATGAAAAAGGCACTGTAAAGGAAATTTGTCTGACGTCACACTATAACCAAAACAGGCATTTTGCATGAAAATTCTGCCCTAGGGTGTCCCAGTGGATTATGCAAATAAATGAAAATGTAATGATTATCTGTATTGTTCGCCTTTTCTAAAACAACAAATTATTTTCATTTTAAATGGAGAAAAAATTAACATAATTAAATGCTAGTCTGCTGCCTCTGGGCATCTCCGACACCATCTTAAATGGTGGAAAAAGATTAAAAACAGAGCCAGGGAAAACGACAGCACTTTTCCCGAGCTGGTGAAAGTGCATCTTTCTCAGGCTGCGCTGGAATGCATCCTGGGTAATGTGTTGTCTAGTTGTCTAGTCTTCATGTCCATTATGTTAAATACTGCCAAAGACAGAAGACAAGTGGACCTTCTCTAGATTTATGGCCATTTAATGCTGTCTCCTATTTTCCTTTCAGTCTCATACTGTTGTAGTTGTTGTTTCGAAACTAGTGCGTTCAGGTAATAATAGCAAGGTCTCCAGACTCGGGATTAATCCCACAGATGTCGACGTGATTTATATTGAAGCCTTTACTCTTTTTAACTACTCCACGTTCCACAGGTCACGGCGCAATCCTAGAGGTCAAAGCCCAGAGCGACAGGGTCAAGTTTAGGAAGACTTGTAACAGATGGTGTCCCAGTCCGGTCTGTCATTCTAAAAGCATGGAGGAAGAGAGAAAACACTTTCCACTTTTAGTTGACCGGAGTGCTTATTTATTGACCACCAGCCCCCCTCACATCACAATCCTCTTCCAAATGAGACGCTAAGATCAAAACGACTGCAAAATTGTCTCCAAATATCACTTATTTAAATCAAATCAAATGCGCCAAATACAACAGGTGTAGACTTGACCGTGAAAGATCTTTATGCTACAATCAATTAACTGTGTCACTTCTACCACCTTTATAATGATGGTCCTTATTGCTCAACTAGTAGATTCATTCATTTATATCAACAAGTGCTATTAAACCTCCAGTAAGTATTTGATTTGCTTATTTAGTGTTACTCAAATAAAGCATGCTACATTATGTTTTACAAGTTTACCATCCTACTCTCATAACAGCTTGGTTGTATTTTAATAACAGACATATTTTGATGTTGATTAAGCCACTTGGGTCATTTATTATCTAACCATTTTAGATTGGTCCAATGAGTCCAATGATGTATGAATTGAAGGGAAAACAACAGTCAACTGCAATGAACTATAACACAAACGTCAAAGTATTTGAATGAATGAAGGTGGATGGATATGAGATCCACAAGTTTGATATGGTCAGCTGACTCTTGATTAAGAATTCCCTGATAGTGTACTTGGTTGCTTTCTGAAAACATGCTGGTGTAAACAGTCATCAGTGAGCAGCGACGCATCTCTACTTTACCAAGTGTTTACTCAAGTTACCGCATATGGATATCCCACCACATGGTCCCTTGACCCATGACAACAACATCTCTCTGCGACGACAACATCTCACTGCCCTTGAGAGGGGGGACATCATTCACCCTCCTTGGACAGGAATGGGAGATTGACACCCCTGACAACTGGATGCCATGCCAGCTTAAGTGCTGCACTCATACTTGGCTAACAGAAACCCCAGGCCCCAACCACTGGAGCGCTGCATTATTGATGCTGGAGACATGCTTAGAACTCACAGGCAACCAAAACACTAGCCCTCTGCCAATGGTGGTGATTTCACAGAAGAGAGGTGAACAGGGGGCCGGCACCAGTTAGTCACCCCTCAGTTCTTAAAAAGGTGTTAGAGAGGGAACCTTCGAGGGGGTGCATCGGGGGTGAGGATGAGAGGGGACGATGAGCTGTAGCACTCATCCATCACAACCACTTATGCGCCAGATGATCTGCTCTTTAGCTGGGGGGAAATTACGTTAGACCCAGCTGCAGTTACCTGCTGGCTCATTAATGAACTCCTCCTGCTTAGGCAGCACTGCATAGTGGGGCAAGAGTGTTTTATCCCCAAAACAGGCACCGAATGAGATACCACAAACAGTGTGATGCCGTCACACCCGCAGCGAATTAGGCTGATTGGTCGGGATTGGTTTAGACCAAAAGTTGTTCATTTGTTGCTCGTTTTCATTTTTAGAGATTTGAGGTTTGAGGGAGTCTATAAACGTGGTTTAAATACCTTGTGGAATCAGTATAATCACTTTCAAATAGTTGTATGATGTGTCTAGATAATCAAAGAATACTCAATCGTCTTATTCAGCTGTCATTTTTCATTTCATTTTATGACGATTGAATCAGAGTCACCAAAGCTTGAAATGTACTAATGATGGTAGCTAGTGAGGAACTTTCGACTACACTTCATTAACTGCCATCACTCATGGATTGTGAGCTGAAGTGATACAATAAAAAGTCAGGCAAACTTTCCAGCACGATAGTTATTGTTTTGGAAGGTAGATTGAGAAGTAAAAAGAGTGTTTTTCTACAGACATGCATGCTTTAACAGCAGAATCTGGGTATTACACTGTATGCCTGATTTTTCACCCTTTGTAGAAAGGATGACAGGTGCTAAACATAAATAAGAAATCAAATCACATTTTATTGGTCGCATACACGTTTTTAGCAGATGTTATTGTGGGTGTAGCGAAATGCTTGTAAAATACAAAGGTTGTCCTGTGTCACCAAAGATTAAATATTTCATCAAGATAGTATTTTTTCACTGTTTTAGCCATTAACACAATCTCTTTTACATCAGACAAGGTTAAGGTAATACAAGTCAAGCAGAAGATGGCTGGGAGATACAGTCAGAAGGACTGGGGGCCAGCTTATTGAAATAGAGCCATGATGGTACTATTTCTGTTTCCCCAAACACCCTCAGCTTTGTCACAGGATTATTATGGACTGACTTCAATGGCGCCGCCTCATAGATCATCCAGCCCATCATGGTGGCTGAGGGCTTTCTCACATCCTGGGAGGAAGAAGTGGTGTCTTGATCTGCAGATCCATATCAAGCCCTCACCCAAGTAACAAGTAAGATAACTACACAGGGTTCATCGGTTATTGGAGCTTGTGTGAAATGATCGCAAAGTCTATGTGGGAAATCTTGGAGTTATCTCATTCTTGATTTCTCAGACAAAATAAGAGTCATGTTTGTTGTTTGCTTGTTAGACCAAAGGTGTTTTGATCAGTAAACTTGTGACTAAAACACACCAAAGTCACTGATACACCTCCCCTTTATGAATCCCCTCACGTTCGGCAGCTGTCATCAGGTCACCCAGAGGGGGCTTGTGGGATGGATGACAGGTGGAACAGAGGATCAGGAGGAATGGAACGAAAGTGGAACCGACCGGACTGCATGGCGACAAAACGTTTCAAGAGCTTTGATAGCTCCGAGGGGCCAGACAAGCCTGAGAGAAGAGATGCTGTCCAGACTCTTTCCCTGTTTTCATCCACAAGTCACTGGGTGGAGGAGCTCGGTAAGGAGCCGAGTAGCTGTTGATCTGCAGACTGTCCTGTCTATGATCTCGCTCCGCTTCGCCGAGACAATGGCAGATGGGAATGCATCAATATTAGCGAGAAGCCTCGACGTGTAAGGACACGCTGTGCAAAGTTCAACAGTGTCAAGCTCCTCTTTGACTCGGTTGTCTTGCCGTTTTAAGGTAGCTTGCTTCCGCCCCTTTGAAGAGCGTTTCGATGTTGATGATTCCCCATGTCAACTTGTTGTTGTGGTGCTTTAAATGTTTAGAAACCATGTTTTTTCAGCTAAAGTAAATGCTTGACTCCTGATGGGACAGCACAACCCAGTAAGAGACAATAAAACTCAGAGACAAAAAGATATGTATTGGCAATAAAGGCAAAAAATACAACCTAAAAGCTCATCCAAAGAACAGGTCATTATAGGTAATTTAATATAGACAGTGGCTACAGGTGCCTGTAACAAGAGTTGTGAACAGTTTATGACCCCAGCCAATACTAGGACTTAACTCGAAGAACACCTGCAAGGCATACAAAGCTGTTATCATGGAATAGCATGAAACAGAAATAACACGAGACTTAGTCAACCAACATTTTAATCCCTGGCATAAATTTACTTGCGTCCAACTCAAGGAAGTGACATATCTGGTTTCTTTGGGGTTCTTTTTTTACAAATTTCTATTGGCTAATGCATTTCCCTCCTGGAAAAAGGCTAAGTTCAACCAACAGAGAAATTTCAAACGACATGTTGAAAATAGTGGCTACTTTACTCTCTTAATCAAGATATTTCAATCTTGACACTTTTATGGAAGGACAAGGAAAGGAGCATTGAAGTTGCATTACAGTGGAACAAAAACAATCCCTTGGCTACAGTAGCTAGGAATTTAGCCATGGTGGAAAGACGCAGATGTGAAAGATCAAGTTCCAGATGTGTGCTCATACACCAGTAGCCAACAAGCCTCTGCAACAGCTCACTGGGGAGTTATGCACCACACTTTCCATAGGCTACGAAGCTACAGGAAGTGACACAGTGTCACATTTTGCTGTGATATACAGTATCAGTCAAAAGTTTGGACACACCTACTCATTCAAGGGTTTTTCTTTATTATAACTATTTTCTACATTGTAGAATAATAGTGAAGACATCAACACTATGAAATAACACAAATGGAATCATGTAGTAACCAAAAAAGTGTTAAACAAACCAAATTATATTTTAGATTTTAGATTATTCAAAGTAGCCACCCTTGGCCTTGATGACATCTTTGCACACGCTTGGCATTCTCTCAACCAGCTTCACCTGGAATGCTTTTCCAAAAGTCTTGAAGGAATTCCCACATATGCTGAGCACTTGTTGGCTGCTTTTCCTTCACTCTGTGGTCCAACTCATCCCAAACCATCTCAATTGGGTTGAGGTTGGGTGATTGTGGAGGCCAGGTCAGCAGGTAGCCTAGTGGTTAGAGTGTTGGACTAGTAACCGAAAGGTTGCAAGATCAAATCCCAGAGCTGACAAGGTACAAATCTGTCATTCTGCCCCTGAACACGGCAGTTAACCCACTGTTCCTAGGCTGTCATTGAAAATAAGAATTTGTTCATAACTGACTTGCCTAGTTAAATAAATAAAAAATAATGCAGCACTCCATTACTCTCCTTCTTGGTCAAATAGGTATTGGTTAGAGGTTGGCTGGGTCATTGTCCTGTTGAAAAACAATTGATAGTCCCGCTAAGCACAAACCAGATGGGATGGCGTATTGCTGCAGAATGCTGTGGTAGCCATGCTGGTTAAGTGTGCCTTGAATTCTAAATAAATCACAGACAGTGTCACCAGCAAAGCACCATCACACCCCCTCCTTCATGCTTTACGGTGGGAACCACACATGTGGAGATCATCCGTTCACTTACTCTGCGTTTCACAAAGACACGGCAGTTGGAACAGAAAATCTCAAATTTGGACTCATCAGACAAAAGGACAGATTTACACCGGTCTAATTGCCATTGCTCATGTTTCTTGGCCCAAGCAAGTCTCTTATTATTATTGGTGTCTATTAGTAGTGGTTTCTTTGCAGCAATTCGACCATGAAGGCCTGATTCACGCAGTCTCCTCTGAACAGTTGATGTTGAGATGTGTCTCTTACTTGAACTCTGTGAAGCATTTATTTGGGCTGCAATTTCTGAGGCTGATAACTCTAATGAACTTATCCTCTGCAGCAGAGGTAACTCTGGGGCTTCCTTTCCTGTGGCGGTCCTCATGAGTGCCAGTTTCATCATAGCTCTTAATTGTTTTTGCGATGGCATTTGAAAAAATGTTAAAAGTTCTTGAAATGTTCCGGATTGACTAACCTTCAACTCTTAAAGTAATGATGGACTGTCATTTCTCTTTGCTTATTTGAGCTGTTCTAATATGGATAGTATGGATTTGGTCTTTTACCAAATAGGGCTATCTTCTGTATACCACCCCTACCTTATCACAACACAACTGATTCGCTCAAACGCATTAGGAAGGAAAGAAATTCCACAAATTAACTTTTAACAAGGCACACCTGTTAATTGAAATGCATTCCAGGTGACTACCTCATGAAGCTGGTTGAGAGAATGCCAAGCGTGTGCAAAGCTGTCATCAGAATCTCAAATATAAAATATATTTGGATTTGTTTAACACTTTTTTGGTTACTACATGATTCCATATGTGTTATTTCATAGTTTTGATTTCTTCACTATTCAACAATGTAGAAAATAGTAAAAAGAATTAAGAAAAAACATGGAATGAGTATGTGTGTCCAAACTTTGGACTGGTACTGTACATATCACATTTACACATTTAAGATGAATGTTTGATCATTAAAAAGAAACATAACATGACAGCTGAACATGAAAACCTGAAATAGCTGACAGACATTGCTTTGGCACTATGACCATGTGTAGGTCCCTGACACTAAAATGCAGACACTGCAAGTGGATTGACCCCCCTTTGTAATCAGAGACTCAGTTGTAGTGTGGAATTCACAAACTTTCATCTCTGTAGTCAAAACCTTTCATCGCAAATGGCTCAAAGGGTTGATATGCCGTCAGTTATCTTGCGTTAAAGTAAACACTCTAAAAAATGCATACACTTTGGAGAAACAGAAAACGTGTTTGGGATTATGTGAACTATGAGATACATTTTAATTGTGCGAAAGTTACACTAACTATAACTATGTACCACAAAGTAGCCTTCACAAGACCACGACAGCTTGGCAGATAAATATCATGCAGGCTATAGGTTTAATTCAAGGTTTCACCAATGATTTGATTCATTCCATATCTTGAAAACAAGTTATTATCAAATATTTTTTTGAGGAGAAGACACCCATTATGAATTTGACTACAAAAGGTACTATAGGTTAAGAAAGGAGTAATGAAGCATACTCTCTCTATTAATACAGATTTAATCCTGTTATAATTAACAGCCGTTGATCTCAAATCTGCTGTAGGTACTCGCCTGTAGAATTAATGAGTGTACCCATCAGGTCAGGATGTACGCTTGCCACAAATTAGCTGTTGTGTCCTTCTTCAATCTGTTTGTAAAGGCAAGTCATGAAAATGTATGTGTGTGGTGTGTCATCTTTTTTATGCTTCAGTGGTGAAGCTCTTAACACACTGATACTCAACAAGGACATTCTGCCCGTGTTTTCAAGCTTCATATGATGTGAAATACTTACCGTATGTTGAGATTTGTTAGTCACCCACAGATGATTTGAATCAATGAGAAAAACAGTGGAGCTGTGAATACGCATTCTACTGCCTTAAGATTATTTTCTTCCCTATACTAAAAGTGCAATCATTTCTTCATTAGTCCTTTATTTGTTTCCAAATGTTCGTCTTCAGGGCTAACATCTAGTTTATTTGGATACTCTTAATTACACATGGGAGAATGGGTTCCCCCTTAGAAAATGAATCTCTATCACCAACTCCTAAAGGGCAAAAATAACTTAGGGGTGGACAGTGTGCGATTGTATTTCCAAGATTGATGAAGTTAGTAAAAGACTGACCAGATCAATTTGACCCTATTTCGTCGTCTTGTAATGAAGTCATTATATTGGGTCTTTTTGTTGAACCACAGAAAGGAAAGATGATGAGGAGAAATGTTCTTCACTTGTTTGTTAGTTTGGGGATTTATTAAAGGAAGCCTGAGGTGATAGACTGAACCACAATAAATTACATCTATGGCAGTGTCTCTCCGGATAACAACATTTGGTAGCACGGTTTCCTTCAGGATCTTTTCATTTTTCTCCGTGTTATTAAACACAAAGATGAAACTCACAGAGGTCTACCATCAGGGCCAGTTCTAGCCTTTTGGGGGCCCTAAGCAAAATTTGGTTGGGGGGCCTCCCACCTCACGGCAAAACAATTTTGTGGCCCCCCTCTTGATAGTAGAGAGAAACATTTACATTTTCAAGTTAATTCTCTGCAATTCTACACATTTCGCCACAGTGTGTAGAGAAAATATTGCAGTTTTAAAGCAGGTTTTCTGCAATTCTAACCATTCTGTCATGAAGTCAACATACATTTTGACCATTTTAAAGCTAATTTCCTGCAATTCTACACATTTTGTAATGACTTATGCCATGATATCGGAGTCCACAACGGGCTCGGGAGAGGTGAAGGTCAAGTCATGCGTCCTCTGAAACATGTCGCGCCAAACCGTACTCCTTAACACCCACCCGCTTAACCCGGAAGCCAGCTGCAACAATGTGTCGGAGGAAACACCATTCAACTGACGTCCGAAGTCAGCCCGCAGGCGCCTGGCCCACCATAAGGAGTCACTAGAGCATGATGAGCCAAGTAAAGCCCCCTCAGCCAAACCCTCTCCTAACCCTGACAATGCAGGGAAAGTTGTGTGCCGCCCTATGGGACTCCATAGGCTGGTTGTGACACAGCCTGGGATTGGACCCGGGTCTGTAGTGACGCCTCAAGCACTGCAATGCAGTGCCTTAGACCGCTGTGCCACTCGGGAGGCATATTCTTTGTTTTTTAAACAAATAATTGAACGAGGACGGTTCAATTATTTGAATTACGTTTATTTCATTTTTTTGGTGCAGTTTCTGTAGAGATAGATCAGATCAAGCCCGAAAACATCTTGTAATGAAATAATAAAATCAGCAAATAAAACAAAACATTTTTTAAGTAAAGTAATGTGAATAAATGATGGTTAATAAGTGAAAAGGAGTAATGGCAGTGTCACGCCCTGACCTGTATGAGCCTTTTTATGTCTCATTTTGGTTTGGTCAGGGTGTGATTTGGGGTGGGCATTCTATGTTCACTTTTGTATTTCTTTGTTTTTGCCGGGTATGGCTCTCAATCAGGGACAGCTGTCCATCGTTGTCTCTGATTGGGAACCATACTTAAGTAGCCCCTTTCCCCTCCTTCTGTGTGGGAAGTTAACTTTGTTTGTAGTCTGTTGTAGGTGTCTATGTGCCACACAGTGCATGTCCGATCTTTGTTTCTTGTTTTGGTGAGTTAAACTATTAAACATGTTTCACTCAACCCGGCACGCTGCGCCTTGGTCTGTTTTTGAAGATCTTGACAGGCAGTCACTACCATCATGGGACTTTTTATTAATTGTTTTAATCTGTGTTGTTACACCATTCAACCCACATTGTGCATTTAAAAAATAATAATAAGCTAAATCAAAACTGTGATAATTTGTTTATAATCAGACCTCAAAAAGCCCTAATCACTCAGCACTTGTAGGTTGAGAACCTGACTGAGTTCCTTTCTGGTTGGGGGCCCCGTAGCAGCTGGGGACCCTAAGCAACAGCTAACATAGCTTATTCCTGGAACAGGCCCTGTCTACCAAACAAGACATTCCTTTCAACCCCAGTTGATAAGTTGTTAAAACCTCTCAAGGATCCGCCCCTTTTTTTCAATTTTTTTTGTTGTTTGGACCATCTTTGAAATGCAAGAGAAAGGCCATAATGTATTATTCCAGCCCAGGTGCATTTTAGATTTTGGCCACTAGGTGGCAGCAGTGTATGTGCAAAGATTTAGACTGATCCAATAAACCATTGCATTTCTGTTCAAAATGTTGTATCAAGACTGCTCAAATGTTCCTAATTGGTTTATTAATAACTTTTCAAGTTCATAACTGTGCACTCTCCTCAAACAATAGCATGGTATTATTTCACTGTAATAGCTACTGTAAATTGGACAGTGCAGTTAGATTAACAAGATTTTAAGCTTTCTGCCAATTTCAGACATGTCTATGTCCTGGGAAATGTTCTTGTTACTTACAACCTCATGCTAATCGCATTAGCCTACGTTAGCTCAACCGTCCCTCAGGGGACCCACCGATCCTGTGGAGGCAAATGTATTTATAAATCCCTTTTTACATCAGCAGTTGTCACAAAGTGCTTATACTGAAACCAAGCCTAAAACCCCAAACAGAAAGCAACAAAGATGTAGAAGCTTTTCTCTTGTCAGTCACTCAAGGTTCTGTAGAGAGGTCAGACCAGATGACACAAGCTATAGCTGGCCACCAACACCTCAAGACATGGCTTGTCTCAAGTCACAACATAGTCACAACATTGGTCTAGCATCAAATCACAGAACATGGCTATATACTCTTCCAATGCACAACTACCAGAGGTCACATCATGTTTTGTGTGATTTATTTGTCAAAGAGACTTGTGTTCGATTTTTGGACCAATATTGCATAGCATGTGCCTGTTTCTGGTATGAAAAACACCTCATGTACATTAGCATTCTCTCAATATTTTGACAGTTAAAGGTTACACACAGTTATCACGTTAAAGCTTGACTCCTTAGTTGCTATATACATTTTAGGACTTAGAAATTAATAATATACACCCATTGATTCTTGAAGTGGATAAAACCCACATATAAGCTTGTTTTTTCCAATGATTGTAAACAATGTAAGCAAACACTTTAGCCTCAAAACATAATTAAAACTATAATTGTTTATATCATGGATGGTCAGTCTTTGCATCCATAGCTCTGTCTATGAAATTGAAAGTGGTTACAATTCTGCATGCCCATCCCTCAGCTTTTTACCAAAACACATGCGTGGTGACGCTTTGTTATTTTTTCAATTATGGACTCTTGCTTTAAAGGGACGCCAACAAAACAATCTCCCTGAAAAAACGTAAAGGTGGATGTCGCTAGAAGGGTCAACTCATTCATAAATGATTGCCGGCATGGAGCAGTGAGAATACAGAGTACGTTAATTTGGTTTAAACTAAAGCCATTCAAATACAAAAATAATCCTTATGCTTGCAAATGGCAAACTATCGGACTGTCAGGGGCATGATGCATGGCGGTTATTGCATTGGCTTCATTATGATTAATATCATCGGAAGGATCCTCAGCTCTTCTTTTCGAGATGGAAAACGTAATTAGCCAGACTGGTTGGCGCTAAGGGCCTTGGCTGAGCTCTCATGTTAAAACAACTAGGCAGCTATAACAGAGATCAACGAGCTAGCATCCACCGTATAAAGTGTGCGGGTAATGCATTCTGTTTCCTGACAGCAAAATCCCACTTATTTCAGATTTCCTCTCCCGACTTGAGCTTTTATTAAAAGCTCTATTGAGCAAATAAATATTGTTGTGCAACAGAGGTCCTTTCGCTTTTTATGAACGACGGCGGCGGAAACGGCCCTGAAGTGAAAGAGAGGGCATTGAGGTTGGGAGGGAGAAAGAGACTGAGAGAGAAATGGATGCAGAGTGCGTTTTCATCTGTCTGTTGGTGCACCTGCGTCAGGCACCTGTGAAATTGATATTATTAATGATAAATGTAGTCAGGGCAATATCCTCACGGCAGCAATGGTCTCACTGACTCACTGGACCCTGCTGCTTTTTTCCTTTGATTTTCCCCTCCTTTTCCCAGCCAAACATACTGTTATCATCGATCCAGCCTCAGAATGTTCTTTATGAAAAATGACTGCACCCTGTTGTATGATCCAACTGAACTTAAAAGAGCGAGGGAGGGTAGGCATGCCTACACTGTTTGATTTGGCTACACCGTGTTATATACCACAGTACCTCAATGTTTTGGCTTAATTTGGTCTACCTGGCATTCCACCTTTTAGTGACACATTTTAGGAAAAATGTTGTGCTTGGAAGGCTACATGTTATTTTTATATTTACCTTACAACAGTGCTTGGTTAGTGCTTCCTCTGTTTTCTTTCTGGTTCTGTATAGTGAAAGTAAAAAAGGGAGGCTCAGGTATTGCACCTAGCTTATTTTACAAGCATTAAACATTTCATTTTCAGGAAGCATTTAGGACTAATGAGTATTTGAGATCATTGGGTGCCAAAATACAAAACACCACATGAACAACATGATTACTTATCATTAGAAGCACACAACTAATTACCACTACTGTTTTGGTTAACAACTCCAGCTATTAACTGATGGGGAAGACTTTGAGCAGCCATCAATCACTCTCCATGCTCATCATCATAGACAAGGTAAGGAAAACATAAGCAATCAATCAATTGTTTGACTCGTCTTAAGTCTGGGTAATATAACACATTTATTTCAACTCGATGCTGAGCATATGCCTGTCCCTGACTCTAAATGACGTCCCTGTCTTTCCATTCTGTTGTTTCGGCCTGGTTGAAATAAATACTTTTGTTTTTAAATAGGGACTTCTTTATAAGGAGAGAGATCGAGAGAGGAGCCATGTAGGTTTTGTAATAATTATGTTTCCTCAGGCATCTGTGACTATGATGTCTATCACTGCTCCATCCCGCCCACTTTCATTCTCCCTCTGAACGGAGAAACACACACTTTAAATTGAAGGTTCTAAAGGTTCTAACCAAATAGTCCATTGAATTTTCCAAACCACTAGCCTATACACCTTGGTGACTCAACCCGTTTTGATTTTACTCCGCTTGAATGGTCATTGTTGCATTCAGCCACCCCTCATCCTAAAGAGCTATTCTACTTGATTGAAATCCTATTATGTCTTGCATGTTAATTACATTTTTCGTAATTTAGCAGCTCGGGGATTTCCACCTTTCGGTTACTGGCCCAACACTCTTAACCACTAGGCTACCTGCCGCCAGATCTGTATAGGCCTAAACGTCGGTCCGCTATGTTCTCCAGACATGGTCCCTCATTTAATGGTTTTCATAGGGTTTTGGGGTATTGAGTATTATAGCTACCAGTTGCTAACACAAGGCCCCTCTCTCCAGCATGCCTCCAGGCCACACTGCTTCAACAGAGCCTGGGGTGTCGAGCTGACAGCCGGCCGGCCGGTGGCTCCTCATTGCGGCGGAGGGAATTAAATTACTGCTCGTGCTGCTCAGTTTGTAAACAACACAAAGCCAATGATACGCCCAATTACACTTCAATGCAATGCATGTGTGCAACCATGGACTGCCCTGAACCCATCAGGCAGCGTAGCAGCCATAAGCTCAACAAACACAACAAGTTTGGGATACAATTAATAAAAAAGGGATATGTCAACGTGGCCTAAAAACTAAAACACTCACTTTTCTGGCAAATGATACCTGTAGTCTGTGTGTAATGATGTTTCTGCTACACAAAATGTTTTTTTTTCTCTCACAAAAATATGGATAACAGCCCTCTGTTATTTAGGTTATTGAGCCACAACATACATTCTCATAAAGTCCTTGTTGTAGTGTTTGTTATAGAATAAACCCCCAAAACTATCTGCAATTAATTTCTGATCTGATCTGTATTGTATCATTATTACAATGCCTGTTTGCCACAGTAAAGCTGATCATTCATTGCTAATACTTTTCTGCCGTTTTCTTTGTTTCTGTGTATCTGACCAGAAATTTGCAAACATCTTTTTTGTTCATTAAAGGCCCAGTTCAGTCAAAAACGTGATTTTCTGTGTTTTATATACAGTATATTTCCACACCATGGGGTTGGAATAATACTGTGAAATTGTGAAAATTATGATAATGCCGTTTTAGTGTAAGAGCTGTTTGAAAAGACTGCCTGGAATTTCAGCCTGTTTTGGTGGGATGGAGTTATGGTCTGCCTGGTGACATAACCATGTGGTAAATTTGTTAATAGACCAATAAGAAAGAGAGTTCCAAACCTCTCTGCCAATAACAGCTAGTTTTCAGTTTTCCCCCTCCCCACTCAGACCTCTCCCACACAGTCCTAGCAATATTCTTGCTTGAGAAATGGCTCTTTGCTAAGAAGCAATTTTTGTTGTTGTTGTAAGTATTATAATTTTTATTGAAAACAATTACAGTAAGGTACTTAATTGTTACCGCTGCATTTTAGCACAAGAGGCGTCACTGCAGTCAATGGTTCGAATCCAGGCTGCATCACATCCGACCGTGATTGGGCGGATGTTGGCCCAGCTTCGTTGTAAATACTAATTTGTTCTTAAGTGACTTGCCTAGTAAAGTTTAATTAAAAGAACCAAAAGTAGACCAATCTCTAGAATTCACTTTGAAACGAAAAAGTTTGGGTTGGGAGTGAAACTGATATCTAATCGATACTGGAGGTCAATATTTTAGACGAAATGCTAACATTTGTAACATCATGTATTTTGCCAAGTTAAAAAATGGTTCCAGTTTTCAGAACAAAACACTTAAATGACCAGCATCTGCAATTCAATTTATAAGATCTTTATTTACTTTTAATGAAAGAAACACATTCCACGGAAGATGCAAAAGTGGGAAATGATTTACTTTACAATGATGAAATGTTCTGGTAGGAAGAACAGAGGAGAACAGAGCAAAACAGTGTTGGTAGCTGTATTAGAAAACAGCAGTAGCATTAATAATAGGCTATTATTAATATCAATGATAGCTTAATAATAATAATACGCCTAGTAATAATTTGAATACATGCATTTATACAATAATAATTGAATAATTAAAGCATGAAATGTTAAAACAATATAACCACTACAGATCCCACAGCCGTCTTAATGCAATTTGATGAGTGAATATAATTTGCACAAAAAATCTTACATCCCAATATTGCTGTGGAGACAGTAACAATAGGCCATAATTATCCTATTCTAATTAGTGAAGCAAAAGTCACCTTTTCCAGGGCCTTGTCAATTTACGTTATTCAAGATTCTTGAGCCATGCTGCTTCTTGTAGCCTACGGTCTCTCAATGCTCCTGAAGAGCCTTTATCTCAGTGTTTTTCTTTTTTTCCCGGAGTGGTCCGTCGACTAAGTCCAGTTACAGTTGTCTGATCTGGGCAGGAGGCGCCAGGTTATCCCCGGGGAGCTGGGAGTCAAGGACTGTAGCTCGAAATGCAGAATAATGAAATTCTATCTGGTCTGAATTCAACCTAATTACAGCAGAAAGCAAAACAGGCAGAGAGCCTAGCGAATGCAAATGGATCGGGATGACATGCAGGCTCATCAGGGTAATGCACGACATCCTCGAGTGGAGAGATTTGGAACAGACTCACCAAATAGCGCGAGCCTGCCTGAGTGACGGGAGTCAATGCAGGCGCTTTTCTTCCATTTTCCTTCGCCAAAACAAAGCTAAACAACATCATATTCTCTATTTTCTTGTGATTTTTGAAAATAAAAGCTATAAGAATAGACGTAACAGCAAAGTGATAATAACTATATAACAACATAATTATTGAGTGATAGGCTATACACATTATTATTATGAGGCTATTATTATTATTATTATTATTATTATACAGTCTGTCAGCCATATGTTGATTATTATAAATGCAAGGTATGAATAACCAATATCATAGAATATAGACTGCATATACGGCATCAGTGACTGGTGGACAGCACAGAATATATACCTTTAGTTTAAAACGAGCAGACAAGTGCCTGTGCCCTTACAATGACCACAAAGCCTGTTTTTGTTCCAATTTGACGATTTGTTTCACAATATTGTTTTATTGCCCCTTAACTGCAGCATTTACATAATCATTTGACATTTTCTTAGAGGACTGACTTTCTCTATGGCTCCTTTTTGTTCAAACTATCGCAGTTGTTTGCAAATCTCTTGAAGCCTTCTTCAGAAACGTTGCACACGCCAGAGGTTGGGGGGTCACTATAATATATCTCGGAGCCAACTGTGACAAATTCCTTTTGTCTGTGCTTTGCTGGTACTTTATTACCCAGACGAGCAACACTGCCTGGAGATAACGATTCATCACCGGCTGCATGGAAGCCGCCATAGACATCGCCTCTGGGCGACCAGCTAAGGGCTTTCATATTGCCATTTGAGAAGGGGATTGCACGCAGAGAGCAGCTTGCGAAGGAGGATGGCGGGGGGACACACATTTGAGGGAGAGGTTGATTAAATTGGTTTAAATCTTAATATGGATGCAATCCTTGTCAAAGTTTAACAGAAATATCTGTGATTTTTTTTCTGAAGGCAAATGCTTCATCCACAGTTTCACGTGTTATTAATGTACCTTAATTCACTTACGGTTTAGGCCTATTGTTTATATGTCTTGAACTAAAATGTTGGCTTTGAGTTTTATTCGATTTTTTCGAAACTGTCATTGTTTGGTCTTTATTTATGGCTTATTCGATTGTGTTAAAAAATACAGTTTTAACAATGTTGTGCCTGCCTGATCAGTTTCATTTCAGTATGAGCTGGTAATGAACGTAATGAAATGAAACACCAGTTAGGTAGGCTCAAGTTGTCAGGTTCAATAACAAGAGAGCTTCTTAGGTTCAAAATAATTAGAACATATAATAAACTAGACATAATTAAAGGCTATATTATGTTGCCTCGTTCGAATTTGTTTTGTATTTAACAGGGCTGTGTTTACACAAGTAGCCTTATTCCAGCGTTTCCCAAACTCGGTCCTCGAGACCCCAAGGTGTGCATGTTTTTTTTTTCCCCCTAGGACTACAGAGATGATTCAAAACATTATCATCAAGCTTTAATTATTTGAATCAGCTGTGTAGTGCTAGGACAAAAAAAACGTGCACCCGTTGAGGTCCCGTGGACAGAGTTAGAAAACGCTGCACTATTCTGATATTTTCCCCAATTATTGGCAAAAGAGCTGATCTGATTGGTCAAAAGACAAATGAGTGGGAAAAGATCAGCATTAGGCTGCCAGTGTAAACGCAGCCTTCGTTAGTGAATATAACTCGCTGGCCTATAGATAAGAAACTGGACTGTCAATGAACACCGTTTGGCTCTTTTGAAAGATCATTTAATTGTAGTCAATAACAGGGCAAAGAAATTATGCAGTTATGAATGCTTTTCACATACTCTCCTCAATGAGTCCCTCCTCGATAATAAACACGTCCAGGAGGGTAGAATGTAACAGATGAATCTATAATTGAGATAAGTCAATCAGACTACAGTGTTCTGTTACAATACATATGAGCCAAGACTAGATCAATTATTGGCATGATCAATTAGACTATAAGGCAATGACGTGTCCCATACCCATACAATTAGCCTATTTTAGTCAATCAAAATCGTTGTCAAGGTTTAACATAGACCTGCATTACACTCATTCTGCTAATTAACACTATGCTGCATGTGTGTTGATTTAACTGCCTCAGCCTAAAATGCGAGACATCCTCCTTTTGCTCTCGAGGTTTCATTGTGAAGAACGAAAGAGAGAGCCTCTCCAATAACCATTATGTCACAAATTGGAGATGTTGTGGGATACATCATGGACGTTTACACATTCATTTTGCCATAATGACGCATCCATCGCCCAAATGTCCAGTGGCATAGCCTGTCGTCACCAAGGTGATATCAATAGTTAGGCAGTTTAACAGCAATATAGTTCAATTTTACGCGCTTCCAAGGATGGCTCTCCGAAATATTCGTCCCGTCTTTATTTAATTCGATCACGTTTAAAAACAAACACATCTTAGGTTTATACTACCCCCATTATTGTCGCTTCACGTGTCAGCGTCCATTATTAATATAGCTTTAAATTCATACAGATGATTCCCTTTAGCCAGTTTGAGCAGTTGAGAAATATCTTCATTCGCACGGAAGCTGAAATAAGTCCGTAATAAAACGATCATATATTAAATTCGTTTTCCCGGTGTTGCAGTTTTATTATGAGTAATTTTTCATGTTTATTAAATCTAGACTGGGCAATCCGTCCTCTTGCTTCAGGCAGAGAAAGGTTAAATAATTTGTGCCAATCAACACTGCGTTTTGCGTTGTCAAAGGCAAGCCCGGATTCTCTTATGGACCTTTTAGGCATAAATGCTGGCCTAATAGTCGATCTTAATTTATTTGATGAAACCTTCCATTGAATAGGCCTGTTGCGGGACCATGTTTATGTCTTTCTGAGTTGTTCATGCACAAGTGTTGTTGGACAAGTGCAAGATTCCCAGTTTGCTGTCCGAGATATGTTTTCTACTTGCATGACACTGATGGAAGAACGACAATCTTGTCATAATCATGATTATACAGCCTGCCCTATACTCCAACTTCACACCTCACTAAGGGTTGTCTTCTTGATGTACAGTGTTGATGGTGTGTAATAAGGCGATTTCCATAGGCCTAATGGTAAATGAGTTGAAATTCGGAGTTAGGCTATTTGACTGCTATCAGGCTTACAATGAAAGGGCAATAAACACGGATGTAAAATCCATAGTTACATAGCAATTAAACATAGTTCCATCATGCATGACAGTCCATATCTATTAGGCAGTTTTTCATGTCATCTTTTTATGGTGGGATTAAGGTTGGTGATAGCCTATGCAGTCTAATTAAACACAGTTACACATTTGATAGACTGTACACTATATGTCATACAGCACAGTAAAACTGGGACTGCTACTGGAAATAGGCTGCGGGTTCTTTAAGAGAAGGGAGCAGGCTGCAAAACATTGTCTAACTGGAAATGCGGGGGCCAATGGATGACCGAATGGCAAGATTTAGGCAGAAGGGGTGTCTCAGCTGTTGAAATCACTTCAAGGCGCAATGTAACAGAGCAATCTTTCCCAATTAATACTCATGTTTAGCACAGTTAACACTTCATTTTGCTACCTCTTTTGATACGATGAGGTTGAGTCGCCAATGCCCTCTGCTTTTGGACATGTCGTAATAATAATGCCTGAACAGAGCACCAGTATCCTCTTCACAGGAACTTGGGAATTCCTCAAATTGCGGATTTGTCTGTAAGTAGTCTGGCTAACTATTTTACATGACCAATAGGCTATTAATCTATACCGATTACTGTGATATGTACACGCAAATATGTTAAAGAACATACTACAATGTGATGGATATGCATTTTAAGACTCCCAATCTATCCCGATGGATTATTAACAGTGCATTTTAGCCTACTCCGTTTCTATGTCTTCGGGACAGATAATGGCAACGCTTCGGACGGTGTGGGCCGCGCACTGCTCAAGGAAGTATCTTTAGGCTAAAAAACCTGAACACATACGTGGCTATCATTTATGCGCCTGATACTGCGACAATAAGGAAAACAAATATATAGCTTACTTTTTTTTATCAACGTATGAGTCGTTTTGAGACGCTAATATCAATACAGCAATGGAGAACACTGGAATTGAAGAGGTTATTAACCAGACACACCAGCAGCACGAGCCCATCAGCTTTGGAATAGACCAGATTCTGAACAGCACTGACCCGTCCAGCAGCTGCATGCTGCCCAACCGAACCAGCGACACGGATTACACGAACGTTTACACCAATGGCTATAACAGCGTCTATAACCCGGCCTGCTCCATGGCGGCTGGGCTCGCTGGTTCCTATAACGTGAATATGAACATGAATGTGAGCATGAATATGAACGTTAACGTAAACGGAGGGAACGCCGGTGGTGTTATCAGGGTACCAGCTCACAGACCCATGCCACCGAATCCACATCCGCCACCTCCTAGCCATCCGCCTTGCCTCGCGGCTTGCATCCCCTCAGTGACTTCAATGACAAGTATGGGAAATGCGGCAAACTTCACCTTCCCGTGGATGGAGAGCAGTAGAAGATTCGCAAAGGACAGACTCACTGGTAAGATTCACCTAAACTTCTGAACATTTATGTTTATGTAGACTACAATTCTGTCACAAAATGGGACTATTGCTTCATGGATTTCTCCATAGGCATATAAAATATTTTCCAGTGGAAAGGAGGTTCAAACTTAAATGGAATTCATATAAAGGTCACCTTTAATTGTTGTTTGACAGTTTAACCCACATCCTTAAAAGTATGGCATATGCCTAGGATTTGGTTTTTAGCATCTTGACTTTGTCAGTTAAGAAGGCATGGTAGCCAATTTTGTGACAGACTCATTTATCAAATCATATGTGCGACTGGGCATATGGCATGAAGAATTCGATTTTACATCAATGCCTGTCTATATCATTTAAAAGGCAAGTGAATACTTGCAGGTATTGTTAATAATATATGTTACGTACATTTGTATAATTATATGGGTATAATGTCAACCGTTAAGATTGCGGCTTTCAATCCCTAAAAATGGAGGGGATACGTTGATAAATCCCCTCGTCATCCTAATCAAATTAATAGCTCACCATACAAAATGGATGACATGATTTGAGGAGATTACTGTTTTTCAAAATGCTGAACACCTGATTTATTTCTGAATATAAAATTCACCATACAAAACCATCCAAATGTGGTTTAATAATAGGGACATCCGTATCAATAGTCTATAATAAAACATAATAGGTTAACTGTTATGTATGTGAGTATTCTTGTTGTTAATAGGCTTTTATTATTGCTTATTGTAACAGTCTAATAACAATATAACAATTTCCTATAATAAAAACAATTCAAACCAACAGTTTTCTAGCGTAGTGTTATCATTATTACGTTTACTTTTTGAGGCTTAGTAGCTCATTCTTAGTCATTGTGGCAAATAGGCCTATAGATTCGTCCAATAATATGATCTAATTGTAGCGATTCAGTCTACGGCAAGTCGTTGCGGATGCAGTCCTTCAGGTAGGCTACGTAAATAATTTTGTCTGGGCTCTACTGGGCTGTTTCTAGGCCTATAGTTGTGTACACAGCCAACTAAATAGAGAGAAGATAGCAACACCGTCACTATCAACACCTGGCAAACATGTTCTTTTTTGTGTTTAGCATCCACGGTGTTATTGGACATTTCCCTTTCCGCGTTGAATATCATGACAATAAATGCAAAGCATCAACGCAATTCGTGTCATAGGTCTGTTGAATAAACGCTGTCTTATTTTAATAGAACTATCTTCAACACGGTGTTTATCCAGTCTTACGTCCAGCCTAACTGACCCATTGAAAGAAAATAAAAAAGAGCAAAGAATTGTGACAATTTCTTTTACAAATTTTGAAGTATGACATCTAAACATTTAGCGTATGGCCGGATAGTTTATTTCGCCCATAAACCATTGAATTGTCTTTGTATCTTCACCCATTGGGCTGTCAAGGGAAATGGGATAATATTGTAAACGCTTCACATAAACTTGTAAACGCTTCTATATCTCTATGACATTGGCAGGTGTAATTAATGATCTATATCATTTACAAAAAGAAGAAGATTTCATCCAAGTATAGTGGCTGTGATTGTGAATATAGGACCTACTGTATTGGCCTGCAGGTCCGGAATCCTTTGATCAACGTTTTTCTCGCATTTTGGGAAATTGGAAAAGTGGCAATTTCTCAAAAATTAGGCCCAGCAAAAGCACAACAGATCAAAATATGTTATGCTTATGTCATAATCCTTTTTCACATAGGCTCTGGTGTTTTCGATTAGCCAATAGAAAAATGCATAACACTAAGGGTTGCATGGTCCATGATAGGCCTACTGTTTCATATTTCATTTCATTTTAGGATTTTAGAAAGGGCAGAAAGGGATAGTAGTAACTTATAACTGCCTTGCAAATTAAAACTTAATTCGACGGGATGGCAGTTCGATGGCCTGCTTTTGGCCTGTATATTTTAGGTTACAATGACCATAACCTCACCCCCACTCGGCCGAGATATTAGTTTTTCTGGCATGACGTCACCACCATGAAGATGGAAATGAAGACCATCATCTATTGGCCCGCATTAAATATTAACAATGATGTGCTTTCCTAATTAATTATTAAAACCAGAGAACGATATGTCAACTGTAAAATATCTTATGTAAATATGCTTACATCCTTTGGTGTTGGTTATAGCCTCATCTTCAACCATCCACCAACAAGACGTTCCTTTTAAGTGATCACTTTTTGTTATCATTGGTGATCACCATTTGAGACAAATGCCTATCATTTGAGATTTATTGAAAGTGCTTAAAGTAGGATATTACAGTGTAGCCATTTGTCAACATTGTTTGAGACATTTATTTTTTAAATCACACATATCTAACAATTGGATGTTTTTGCCATCGATTTTCATTTGAGTTAATACTTTTTTATTGTAGCATAAGGAGCAAATTTTATTTCCACATTTAAAAATAATAAAACATTGTATGAAATATGGTATAAAATGTATCTCTTAGTTGCTGGATGGACTTAGCTCAGTAGTCAGCACCTGTCTGTTCGGTTGGCTTAGCCCAAATTCATATCTCAACCCGTAAAGCGTTTCTTTGGATGCTTGAAATAGACTTCTCCTTTTTTAAATAATTCCCTCTCATATTGGATTGCAGCGCTGAATTTCTCCGCAAGTGTCAAAGCAAGTGAAACAGCGAACAGGCCTACGATTGGAGATGTGATATTCACAACAGACCTGACATACTGTAATTGAACAGATTGGAAGGCGCTGAAAGGGAATACCACATGTTTCTATGTTGATTGACTTATTGGCAGTTTTCAGGTTTAATGAAGCAGAGAAGTGCATAAACTGATTTGTCCCCTCAAGTCAAAAAACAAAGTTGTTCATATGGCTCTAAGTTTTGGAGAAATGGGCAACTAGGATACTTCAAATCGAAATGTACGCCCAGAGGCATTTTCATTTTTACAATATCTGAATGTATTGCCATAAAACGTGTAAAATATTGTAAAATACACACTATAATCTTAAAGTAAGGTAACTGTAATTTAATGAACGGCATCCATACGCGCAATAATCAATGTATTTTGAGATTTTGGCATTAGGACACTGATTAGTGTTTATAGTAATAACATTATATAGCCTACCATAAAATACATTAATGCCATGTAATTACACAACCACTAACAGCTACTACAGTTGTAGGTACAATGTATTATACGAAGTGATTCCATTGTACCTGCTTGCTGTACCTGTGTAAGGTCCCATAATGGGCCATTGAGGTAAGACTATGGCTATACATCTCATTGCATTAATATAACAGTGCTTTATCTTTGTCAGAAATAATCATCTTCCCCGTAAATACAATTATTTAAAGATGGCGGCAGTAATGGTGATATTGAAGGGGAAAGCCGGACAGTTTTCTCGGGAAGTTGCTTCTATTCTCAGCTAGTGTTGCATGGGCAAGTGGCTCTGTTTTGCCTCATAGTGTAATAAATAGCAATATGTTCATGTTTTATTTCAATATCCCCGTTAGAATCCTTTATATATATTTATTAGATTGCTACACAGGTAATATCCGCAGTGGGGAAGAAAGGCGCTGTCACAGAAATGTGTTATTAGGTATAAGTGGTTTTATTATGGGCCCATATTCTCTAAGGTAGAATTTTTTTTTTATAGCTTATGCTAAATCATATTACCCAGGCATCAGATTTAGTATTCTCCACCATTTCCGTTGTCATCCCTTACAGCAAAATACATTAGAACAATTCCTGCAATGTGTTCTTGAAAATGTTCTTTGCAACATTCAAGTGAAAATAAAATACAACTATTGAATGGAATGAAATACATAACACGATTTCTCTGGTTTGTGAAATTCAGTGACCTTGAGACATTGAGGAAATCTGGTCTACCACTCTCTCCGTATTTGGTCTTGCTCAGTTATGGGGGATTACAGTATATCTTCAATGAATAACATTATTGTGGTGATTGTCTGTGCATGCAGAAACATTTGGACAACAACTTATTGATGTCCTTTGCAATATGGGCTGATTATTAAACGCAATCACATCACATTATAAAGACAATTACTGTAAAGAGGCTGAGGGCTAAATTGAACTAACTGCCTTGTTGCATAAAGGTCTGCAGGTTTTGATGACAGACAGGTGTGTTCTGGACTCTTGGCACACTGCTGCATTTAGTGGGATATTACCACACAGTCGGCTCTTTATTTGGAAACTGGTCATAAATAGGGACATCACAGACAAACTCAAATAAAAACCTATGGCATGATGTCTTTTGTTCTACTATGACCTGAATCAGTCAATCATCATCCATAGGAATATTGTCACATTTCAAATGATTTAATTGTTTATTCAGAAAATCTTATGTCAGAATTTAAGTTAGGTTGAAGGTGCCCTTTAGCAAGTTTGACTGGATGGCAGTCTGTTTGCGTGTTACTCTTCGGTTGCATGTGAACGTGCTTGTATGTGCCTGGTCCATTAGCTGGTCCACAGATGGCCTGAAATAGAAGTCTAATGTGGTATTATCTGTACCCAGACCTGCATGTTGAGCCTGGAGCAGACATGCTTGCTCCAAATGTGTGACCTATTCATTTCTATCCTCAGGCAAAGAAGGGTTGGACCCTCTCTAGATTTTTCAAAACTCAATACTTACAGTCAATGTTTACAATTATATTACAAATGTACCCAATTTACATTTTGAAAGTATATATTTTTTAATCACGTGTGAGTCATTTATTCTGCCATTTATGTTCATAACTAATCAGAGAGGTTGAGAGTGATTTGAAATGATTGTTGAGTGCATTATGTGGCTTGTGTTTCATTTGTGTTTCATCTCATCTCCAAAGTGCCTCAGCGGAAAATGAATTTAGATTGTTCACACTGAATCCAGGTTACTACATTCTCAACACGGTAGCATTGGTCCCCCAGGGCACTATGGAGATGTTTCATATGCAGCTTGGCTGCTGGTGAGCTCTCAGACAGAGCTAGACCAATAAACATACTGTAAGACAACAGGCAAACAGCTTGTGAGGATCAAGGAAGCCTGCTCCCGATTCCCTTCGACAGAAACGTCTGTTTTACATGTTATGGATGTAGATGAGTATAGGACTTGAAAAGGACTCTATGTTCAAACGTATTATATTACATTTGTGAATGTTCTGTTTACTCATGCCTGACACAACATGGTACAAATAATTTACCATAGAATGCTTGAGATTGGGACTTTTCTTTTGTATTAGGTTTTAATTAGTAAAAAAGTAGACACATTTAGCTTGTACATATCGCCTAAGTTACTATGTAGAACTGGATAGGTTAGAAAGCTAACTGTAATGAACTGGCATCAAACCAAATGTGATACTTTCAGCCTAACCAATCAGCTGAAGGCACTTATTGTACTAAATGACAATCCCCATCTGAGATAAAAGCAATGAGAGGGTACTTCCTGAGTACCCCCACCTGCCCCCCACAGCTCCACGTGGGTCCCTGACTGTGTCTCCCTTTCTTTAGCGGAGCAGGCAGAGGACAGACAAGCAGGAGATCCCAGTGGGAGGCCAGGAGCCCCCCCGGCCCTGCCAGGCCTCTGCCCTCTCCCCAAGGGGGACATCGGCAGGGTCCCTACCTGGAGCTCTATGGAGACATTAGCCAAACACTATTACCCTGAACTCGCTCACCTGCGAGACACTGGCCCACTTGCAGACTATCCCTTTCGAAAGGGTACTTGTCCAGGTGAGTCACTTCCCTGGTCTTCTTTTAAATGTGCCTTTCATCTTGGTTGGCCTAGTTGGTTTTCTCCTGGTTTCCATCAGGGGTGTTAAAATATCAAAATGCATAGGTCCATAGGACAAAACTCAATGTACCGTATGTACTATATGCGTTAGATATGAGAAAAACATTAATATAGGACCTTTTTTTACCTTGTAATCATATTACAACGGGTAATAGCCAGTCGTGAACCATTAAATGTTGGCTAATTCCTGGAAAAAAAGATACATGCTGGAATATTGAGTTGAATTAGGGAAGGACAACAAAATCCCCCATAAAATATACACTGGTGATCATGCATACTAAATCTATGGCAAAGGTATAATATGTCAGAGAAGGTTCTTGCTTGACCAAGGTTTGTCTCTGAAAAATGAACATAGTCTCTCTCTCTCTCAGCAGCCCTTTCGCCCTTCTCCGTGACCCGGCGCATCGGCCACCCCTATCAGAACCGGACACCACCCAAGAGAAAAAGGCCCCGTACCTCGTTCAGCCGAGTGCAGATCTGCGAGCTGGAGAAACGCTTTCACCGGCAGAAGTACCTGGCGTCAGCCGAGCGCGCCACCCTGGCCAAGGCCCTGAAGATGACGGACGCACAGGTCAAAACCTGGTTCCAGAACAGGAGGACAAAATGGCGGTAGGGGCCCATTACAGCAACACATTACAGCAACACATCACAGCAACACATTACAGCAACAAACTTCTAGACATTCTTCAACGCTTTCAGTGTTAAAGCATTTTTTATTGTTCCTTTTATGACATTCTTTATTTCAAGAAAGGAGATATTCTTTATCAAAACTGCTGTCCATTGTACTTGCTGCATTATGATTTAAGCATTATGATACATTAGACTGAAGCATTATGATACATTAGACTGAAGCATTATGATACATTAGACTGAAGCATTATGATACATTAGACTGAATAATTATGATGCATTAGACTGAAGAATTATGATACATTAGACTGAAGCATTATGATACATTAGACTGAAGCATTATGATACATTAGACTGAAGCATTATGATACATTAGACTGAAGAATTATGATGCATTAGACTGAAGCATTATGATACATTAGACTGAAGCATTTTGATACATTAGACTGAAGCATTTTGATAGATTAGACTGAAGCATTATGATACATTAGACTGAAGCATTATGATACATTAGACTGAAGCATTATGATACATTAGACTGAATAATTATGATGCATTAGACTGAAGAATTATGATACATTAGACTGAAGAATTATGATACATTAGACTGAAGCATTATGATACATTAGACTGAAGAATTATGATGCATTAGACTGAAGCATTATGATACATTAGACTGAAGCATTATGATACATTAGACTGAAGCATTTTGATAGATTAGACTGAAGCATTATGATACATTAGACTGAAGCATTATGATACATTAGACTGAAGCATTATGATACATTAGACTGAAGAATTATGATGCATTAGACTGAAGAATTACGATACATTAGACTGAAGCATTATGATACATTAGACTGAAGCATTATGATACATTAGACTGAAGAATTATGATGCATTAGACTGAAGAATTATGATACATTAGACTGAAGCATTATGATACATTAGACTGAAGAATTATGATACATTAGACTGAAGGATTATGATACATTAGACTGAAGCATTATGATACATTAGACTGAAGAATTATGATGCATTAGACTGAAGCATTATGATACATTAGACTGAAGCATTTTGATAGATTAGACTGAAGTATTATGATACATTAGACTGAAGCATTATGATACATTAGACTGAAGCATTATGATACATTAGAGTGAAGCATTATGATACATTAGACTGAAGCATTATGATACATTAGACTGAAGCATTATGATACATTAGACTGAAGCATTATGATACATTAGACTGATGCAGAAAGTGACACAAAGTAACAACTGTGCATCCATTTAAATATGATATGTGCATTGCTATGTTTGTGGTGAGCAAGCTTTTGTGATGTGTTAAATGAATATACTATATTCCTGTGGTTGATAATGTGCCTGGCCCATTTTTTTGTTGTGACAGTGAAACACTTTTTTTTTTGCTTAGCCTGGCTCCTAATTGTTTTTAATTCCTTTGACTAAGTACAATTAACCCTGTTCTTAAAAGGCTTTCTGGAAAGGTGCTGTCCAAAGCAATATTGACCCACTAGTCTGAATAATTGAGTGCACTGTCCATGGCAGAAACTCTTCCCCTAATTCACTCAAACTGTTGTTTATGGTCATATGAAATAAATGAGTGGACTATCAAATTATAATATCTTGCCTTTATTTAACCTTGATGTCAAACAAGGACCTAAAGGGAAAGAATGTAGAAGTAGTTCCTGTATATCTAAGTAATATTGACTCATAGACTCTGGTACACCTGGCATTAAAATGTGTCCTGTGATCAGATCTGTTGGACCTTCACCTGATATGGGAAATGCTGTCACACGACGCATTTTAATACCAGGTGTAAGAGTAAAGCCCGAGATCCTATTTCAATAGGTATTTGTATGCAAGGTGTCGACACAGGGCCATGTTTTCTATAGAAAACATCAAGATCTGTTTAAAGGACAATTAAATGTAATGGTACAGTTTGTATTTTAGTGATCAGTTACATCTCTGTTGAATTCTGAAATTCAAAACACAGATGAAAAAAAAGAATGACTAGATGGCGTATCATGAATAACCAGGGAATTGGCTAACTCACTTTCCTGATTCTGAGCTAGTTTTGGTGTAATTTATGATATTTCCCCATAGTGTGTAGATAGGATGTGCATGAAGGATGTATTTGTGGGATGGCTACGCTAGTAACAAGCATATGATCAAATGAACAGCAACAAAATCGGATTAGGATAATGTAGTTAGCAATAACGTGTGGCTAATGAAAGGAGGATGGTGTGTATGAAACAATATTTTAGAGTTGTTTTTCTGACCCTGTTGCACATGCAGGCCTAACAATCACATGTAAATACATACAGCATAATATACATGTAAGAATGACATACATCATTGTTTTCATGAAAATTAAATAATGGTAATCCAAAGGAAATAAGGGTAAAAAATAATCATGGTATGCATTTTTTTAATGTAGTTATTTTTAATAATACAGTATCCCTTTTTGATAGACTGAATACTTGTATTTCAGGATGTATCTGGCTTTTTGCTTTTGAAAGTAATATTTATGGTGACATATGAATATTTAGGTACTGTTTTGAAAATGGCCTTTTCCCTACTGTGGAACCAGGAGACAGACAGCCGAGGAGCGCGAGGCAGAGAGACAGCAGGCCAACCGTCTGATGCTGCAGCTCCAACAGGAGGCCTTTCAGAAGACCCTGAGCCAGCCCCTGCAGCAGGACCCCCTCTGCCTGCACAACTCCTCCTTGTACGCCTTACAGAACCTACAGCCCTGGGCGGAGGACAACAAGGTGACCTCCGTCACCTCCCTGGCATCTGTGGTCTGAATGACTGTGTGTGTGTGTGTTTGGGGTTGTGTGTGTGTGTGTGTGTGTGTGTGCATAATTCATAATAAGATTATAATAGTAATATTGATGATTTTTCTAAGGGAATATGTGGGTGGGCCATTTGTTGGGGAGTGACCACTCATATCTAGATGGATGCATAGGAGGAGCCTGAGGCCTTAACATTCAAATGTATTTTATGTAAAGACTGTTGCATTGTGGGATTGTACAGTAATATGTTTTGGATTATTAAAATTGACATTATATCCTTATTTAATGTGCATACCAACTGCCATTAAGGACAAGGAGGAAACCTATAGGATATGACAATTTGTCTATGTATTTCTTTACAAACCACGTATTCTCTTTTATAGATCATATGTGGACTTCTTGGCGTGGACAGACATACGTTTAGTTCCACTGAAATGGACAATGATCAATGAGTCTACTAAGTTTTTTCAGACCTGATTCGTCAAGTCATTTTCCTACCTTACACTTGATTTTCACTCTCCCTTCAGCTGTCTGTCTAAACAGAGGACGAAGCTAAATCCTCACTACCAGACAACTAACAGAATCATCGGTAGATGCCTACCATCAAGACTGTCCTGTTGCCAACAGGGAGCACTGACTCTCAGCCATACGGCAACAAAACTGGATCCCATTCCTTTGCTTTTGACTTTGTACAATGTAGTAATGCATGTTTCAAATATTTCTGTGTGCACTTGGAATTGCCGTTGCAGTCACCAGCCTTCCAGGTGGATCCTTTCCCTGACTGCAGTTTGCAAGTGGTATCTCTTCGAGGATTACTCATAAGGTGTTTTACACCTTTTAAGGTGTTTTATATTAAATGATATCATTACTTTTTGAAGAGATTATCATCATTGGAAGACTCTCTTTTGTTGTTGTTCTTTCACCAGAAAGGATAACTGTCTAATTTCACGCAATCACACAGTTTCACACGTTTTCATACCTCCTAAAGTAAGTGTCCTCTAATCTATCAACATGATGTTATTGACTATACCACACTTATTGGAATCTTTCAGTGTTTCTCGTTCATTCCAATATTCCATCCTTATGACAACTTCATCTCCACAGCCAAACCAGCAGGCCATGCTTCACATAACACCAGAAAAGGTTAAACATTTTGCATAGAGTGCTGTTATCAGTAAAGTGAGAGTTACTATATATACGTTTTATTACAGCAATGTTTTTTGTGAGACTGCTTGGATGCTAATGATGCACATAAAATCAGAATCCAACAATTAACCTAGCGCAACAAGTTCTCTGGGAAACGAGGCCCAGGTGGGATGTCTTGTGAACAGTTTGTTCTAAAACCCTAGACCTTGGGTGTAGAACAGTGTCAGGGGTGTCTGTGATCCACAAATATCCATGTCTACCTAGAGACATTGGACAGTTGTCAACTTCCATTATCATCCATGTCAAGTCAAAACAACAAATGTCCTATCAGGAAGTACAACACACTGCTAATCTAGATAGATCTCTAGGGTGGGGCATTTTATAACTGCAGTTTTCTTGTTTGTAAATGAGGCTTCACCTTCTCTACTTCACGTAGATCACAGATGGTTGCCTACACCAGGAAGTAGTACTATTCCATTGTGTAGTGTTCCCTTGATGTACTGTTTACAAAAAGCCCAGAAAACACTGCCTGGAACTCAGCGTTAGAATCCTGGCAAAATCTCACGTTCAACCACATCCATTTTCTGGTGATATCAACAGCATCAGTCTACCCAAGTTGGAGGATCTCTCTTTCTGCACGGAGACTGCGTGATTTGTCGGTTTAGAGGGTGTCTCGCCTGGTTGAGATCCTGTCAATTGCAGGCAGTTGTCCAGGTGACGCCTACTCAACCCCCATTTCCTCTGCCCAGACCATGGGCCTCATTCATCCTGCTGTCTCAGATGCCATAAAGACGTGACTTGGCCCATTTTACAAAAATACCTCATCCTTTACTGTTTTCAAAATCGTGTATTGTGTTTTGCTACAGGTGCTTAAAACGTTTTTTTTCCAAAGCTGAGTATGTTTTTTTACCCTTTCCGCCAGCCTTATCCGTATCCAATAAAATGTCACCACACAAGAACAAGAGCAAGAGGTTCAAAGTACATCAGAATTCCTATCGGGTACTCTGTTTTGGAACAGGGCACCAACATACTACTATACATCATATGTTAGAACTGCCACTACCCTTTTTTATTAATAAAGATTCCCCTTTTCCAGTTTCTTAAAGTGTATTGAAAACAAAAAAAGTTTATGGTCAGTTGTGATTTTGGATCCATACCAGCATTCACCCAACCTCTTCAGCTGCCTGTGTGAATGCAACCTGTGACTAGTTGAATACATAAACAAGTGGCTCACACTCAAAGAGAAGTATCGAAGACCTCTCCATTTTCCAATTCGTTCCAACATTGAATCTGTTGAGAGTGTGAGAAAACTAAAAGGCTTTGTTTTTTTGCCCTTTTCCTCAACCGTCAGCGGGGTCTGGCGTCTTTAGTAGCATGTGTATGGCTTCAAAATACTTCTGAAGGAATACTTCTGAATGAATACTTCTGAATGAAGCGCGGATGTTTTGTACTGAAGATTCGCTGTGGTGGGAAGAAGTCAACAAACATCAAAGATAAGCCAAAATGCTGCTGCTGATTAAATAACCCCAGTCCATAGGTCTCACAGGAGATTGGGGTCTTTGTTGTTTTCCTTTAAATAGACACAATCGGCGAAATATGTTTTATCTTGTCCGGAACTAAATTATTAAGAATAGCTACACAATTTAGTTCTCACTCACTGAATTAAAAATGTATTTTTATTAAACAAAATTGATTTAATATTACAAGTTGGGGCTGTCCTAAAGGTATATGTAGCTACTAAGGGCATGTGTACAGTAAGTGTTGTTGTCACCAAACCAGAGACATTCTGCTGGGAGAAATAGGTAGCATTAACTTTCAGTGTTTTTAACACACAAAGACAAGCTAGTATTGTATGATATTTCACATCAAGTGGAATCTCACCTGTGGAATGCCTTGCCTTGTCGTAGTGACAGTAGTCTTTGTGGCATCAGTCGAGAGCTACCTGATCGTGGTGACATGAGAGTGCTCCCTCTTATGATTCAGAGGGCGCCTGGAAGAAAAGTGTTGATTGAGTGCATGGGCCATGTATCACCTGCACAAAGGGCTCTTGAGACAAGCCAGAGCAGACTTTGCTACACAAACAAGACTTCAAACCGTAGGCTCTTTCACACATGCATGAAACACCGCCATTCCTTCTGGATGTATGATAATACGGGCATCTCTTTGAGTTAAGCTATATGTTTGATACGGGTCAGTCACCTTTAATGTGTGCTCTGTTTCTATTGAGTCGTAGCATAAATGCTTTTCACCTTGAACCTGCATAAGGTTGCGACACTAATTCTCTTTTAAAAGAGGACAGCTGACAAACCAACAATAAACACTTAATTGATGTAGAAGACACAAGCATTTCAAATCCTTAATAGGAATGAAGATACATTAAATAATGTGACGCCCCAAAATTGCTGCTGTTCTTTTGACCCACTGCAACACTTTATGTTAGGTTGGTCATGTACCTAGTAGAGACAGTTTTTTTACACAACACTGAATTAACATGTTGTAGATAGTATTTTTGTTTTTGCACAGCAAGTGGTTTATGCAATTGGAGAAATAGGGACAGTTCCTTATGCCAAACACTACTCCAATACTGTGCACGGACTAAAGTAGCAATGTTGTTGTAGTACATCAAATATAATTGTATTTGTCACATGTGCCGAACACAACAGGTGTAGACCTTACAGTGAAATGCTTACTTACAAACCCTTAACCAACAATGCAGGGTAAGACAATATTTGCTAAATAAACTAAAGCAAAAAAAAGTTACACAATAAGATAACAATAATGAGGCTATATACAGGGGGTACAGGTACCGAGTCAATGTGCAGGGGTACGGGTTAGTCGAGGTAATTGAGGTCATATGTACATGTAGGTAGGGGTAAAGTGACTATGCATAGATAATAAACAGCGAGTAGCAGCAGCGTAAACTGTTCAGCAGTCTTATGGCTTGGAGGTTGAAGCTATTAAGAAGCCTTTTGGACCTAGACTTGGCGAGCCGGTACCGCTTGCCGTGTGGTAGCAGAGAAAACAGTCTATGACTAGGGTAGCTGGAGTTTTTGATAAATTTTAGGGCTTTCCTCTGACACCGCCTGGTTTAGAGGTCCTGAATGGCAGGAAGCTTGGCCCCAGTGATGTACTGGGCCGTATGCACTACCTCCTGTAGCACCTTGTGGTTGGATACAGAGCTGTTGCCATACCAGGCGGTGATGCAACCAGTCAGGATCCTCTTGATGGTGCAGCTGTAAAACCTTTGGAGGATCTGGGGACCCATGCCAAATCTTTTCAGTCTCCTGAGGGGTAATAGGCTTTGTCGTGCCCTCTTCGCGACTGTCTTGGTGTGTTTGGCCCATGATAGTTTGTTTTTGATGGGAACACCAAGGGACTTGAAGCACTCGACCCGCTCCACTACAGCCCCGTCGATGTGAATCGGGGCGTGCTCAGCCCTCCTTTTCCTGTAGTCCACGATCAGCTCATTTGTCTTGCTCACGTTGAGGGACAGCTCCTCTCTATAGGCTTTCTCATCATTGTCAGTGATCAGGCCTACCACTGTTGTGTTGTCTACAAACTTAATGATGGTGTTGGAGTCGTGCTCAGCCACGCAGTCGTGGGTGAACAGGGAGTACAGGAAGGGACTAAGCACCCCTGAGGGGCCCCCATGTTGACGATCAGCATGGCAGATGTGTTTTTGCTTACCCTTACCACCTGGGGGGCGGCCCGTCAGGAAGTCCAAGATCCAGTTGCAGAGGTAGGTGTTTAGTCCCAGGGTCCTTAGTTTAGTTATGAGCTTTGAGGGCACTATGGTGTTGAACGCTGAACTGTAGTCAATCACCAGCATTTTCACGTAGTTGTTCCTTTTGTCCAGGTAGGAAAGGGCAGTGTGGAGTGCAATAGAGATTGCGTCATCTGTGGGGCGTTAGGCGAATTTGGAGTGTGTCTAGGGTTTCTGGGATGATGGTGTTGATGTGAGCCATGACCATCCTTTCAAAACACTTCAGGGCTACAGATGTACAGTGTTACTAAACAGGTATAAAAGCAATATTAATGGCAAGTGTTACACACCATTACCAAACAGCAATATCATACTACTGTAGATTTTCAAATCTCAAGTATCACAGGCTTATTTATAGTTCCTTTGAAATGTCTCCATCTGGTGGACGTAAACCAAAGTGGGGTTCCCCCTTTTTGTCCCACCCAGGCTTTGATTCGATTGGACGAATATGATTTCCACAACTTCCTTTTAGCTATCCCATTGGCTTACTGAGCTGTCACTTGCCTTTACGGAACAGAACAATAACATTCGGGGGGAAAATGGCGGAGGATAGCGTCCCAGACATAACCAGACCTCAAATGTATTTATTTGGTGAGCACGTCTGTACTGCCAAGATAAATTTTTGTGCACAGTTAGTAATAGCAGACATCTGCACTTTGTTACATAGCTATAACTCTCCCAAACACACCAAATGTCTATATTAAGCTAGCAATGCATATGAGCTTCTCGCGCCAATTCAGCAATACCCTCTTTTGTTTGCAAGTTAGCTAGCTAGCAAGCTAGCAGGCTATCTGGCTTAATTTGTTATCAATGATACTGTTATATTTCTGTTTTCAATGTAGAATGTCAACAGCTATTTGCTTAGAGTTTGCTAACCTGTGCGTTGTGAACATCAGGTTGTGCACTCAAATCGGACAAAAAGGAGTTCAAAGTCGAGGTGGAGGACGATGATGCGGATCATCAGCTGTCACTCAAAGCAGTAAGATTATGATGCCAATTCTGAGATCGAGTTTCCATTACAGAATAGAATATTGTAGCTAGCTAGCTACTTAGCCAACATTTCATCATGGCGTTTTAAAACAATACAAATTAATTAGGTCGTGTAAACTGATGCATTTCAGTATGCTACAACTACTGTGAGTTAATTTAATTTGAATGATTCAGCTAGCTATATGTTCTTAAATATTCTTCATGAAGCCCATTTATTTTTGCACTTTCTGCAGTATATTTATCTTTGCACCTGTGCAGACTGGCACCTGTTAAGGATTTTTTTTTGACAAATACAATGAAAACTTTTATTTGATGTAATGGAATATCCAGTCTCTATTTCACCTGTTTCACTTTTGTTTTATTACCTTTGTTTCATAACAGAAATCCCGTTGTACCAGTACACCACAATACCAAGTTCACCTTTGTCAACATAATGAGTAGAGATTTCTACTAGTCACAGTTCTTTGATGTGTATTTAAAGGAATAACATATTCATCAACAGACAATGTTTTTCTTTGTTTTCTGCACCTTTTCCTACAAATGCAAATGACCCAGTTCCTATCCTCTAAATAGATACCCTCATTGTAACATTCTTTCAGTCACTCTCCCTATTTGCCACCAAGCAAAGATGATGATTGACAGACACATGAGGGAGGCTGGCGGGTGTTGGCATGTTCCAACATGGAAAAACATACAATATCATATCTGTGAAACAGCTGTTGGTGTTGCAGGTGTGCCTGGGTGCGGAGGCCGAGGATAAGTTTCACACGGTGGAGATCGAGGGCGTCACATACGACGGAAAGACCACCAAAATTCCACTGGCTGTGCTGAAGCCGTCCGTGCTGCCCTCTGTGAGTGTTTTAGAATGATGAATCTCCATAGTTCGTGCTCTTACTCACCTTGAGCTTTAGGAATGTTCTTTTAACCCTGTCCCTTATTCCACTTTTGTAATAGCGAAAAACACTCCACTCCATTACCATGCAATTACTCAAATAACGTGTTGTTACTGTAGTAATTACAGTGTTACTACACAGGTCTACACAGATGCTACAGGTATTTTTGACCCAAGTCACAACACCGGGCTGGATTCAATGAACCACACAACATCACATTACATTTGTGGCTATAGAGACAGCGACCTACGCTTGTTAATTAGTAATTATTTTCTTAACTCGGTTTTTTTAACTGCATTGTTGGTTAAGGGGTTAAGCATTTCACGATAAGGTCTACACCTGTTGTATTCGGCGCATGTGACAAATACAATTTGATTTGATTATGACAACGCCATGCCAGTGAGGGGCTATGTCTCCATGATGTCAGCCTGGTTTATCCTAAAGCAAGGATGGGCAACTTTGATGGGGGTGGGGGCCACAATTTTTTTTAACTCATGTGGGGCCGCAGTGGCTTGGGGGTCTGTGTACCCACATCTATACCCACACATGCAGTCAGAGCCAGCCCTAGCCTTTTGGGGGCCTAAGTGCCATTTTTTGGGGGAGCCCACAAAAACAATTTTGTACAATTCTACATATTTTGCCATGGGGTGTAGAGAAAATATTGCCATTTTAAAGCAAGTTTTCTGTAATTCTACACATTTTAACATAGGGCGGAGAGAAGATTTAGCTATTTTATAACTAACTTCATACAATTCAACACAGTTTTCCATGGAGTGGAGAGAAAAATGTGCAGTTTTACAGCTAATTTCCTGCAATTCTACACATTTTGCCATAGGGTGGAGAAAAATCTTTGCATTTTTTAATATGATATCTGAGTGAGAGTGACTAACAAAATCAATGGGGGGCCCCCAGCTAGACTAACTTACCAATAAATAAAAAATGCTCTGTGACTGACACAACAAGAAAAAAACTGCTGATGCACAACCACATTTTGAAATTCCAGCTTGTGTATTCTACTATTCTAACTCTCAGCAGTAAGTTGGCACCCTGACTGAATTCCCCCCGGGGATTGATCCACGATCCTCAAAAAAGGCCGCTAGTCGCCCATCCCTGTTCTAAAGTAATCCCGTTTCTGTGTATTAAATGGAAAAAATATGTCTGCCACCCTGATCCAGAGGTCCAGAGAACACTGTCACCGTTTCTGACTTCTATTGCTGTAACATGCTTGGCTTGTTGGCTGTTGCTTGGCTTGTGTGTGTTTTGGTTCTGGTTCAGGCTTGAAAACACTAGCTGTGAGTGGATAATTGTGTTACTTTATGGAAGTTATCACTACCTGAACACTTCAACAGTAGTTACTCTAATACCTACACCTGTGTTTTGTTTGGTTACCATCACCACCAGAACAATGGCCTGGCACTTAGGAATTCACATTCACAACTGGTTGCACCCACAACTTTTATATTTAACAAGCAGATACAAGTGTATAGATGTTTTGATTTTATTATGGTAATACATTAATAGATAATTTGATAAGACCCTTTTGCTAGCAGATCCATGGGATTCCTTCCCCATGTGGAAAAAGCAAGTTCAATTTACATTCTCTAATGTCATTTGTGACATTGAACTTCTACGTTTGATAGTTTCAACTGCTCATAAATGTGAAACAATTACAAATATTGATTATTTTATTCCTCATTTTAATGCTCTCCCCTGTTTGGCAGGTGAGTTTAGGAGGGTTTGAGATCACCCCTCCAGTAACCTTCCGTCTACAGTCTGGCTGTGGACCAGTGTACATCAGTGGACAGCATTTTGTCAGTGAGTGACTCTTTATTTGCAGTCTGCTGGTTTAGTTGTTTGTATACTCTCTTCGGGCTTGATATAGGGGGACATTTTGACAGTACAAGACATCAGCACTGAATGCGTAACCTAATCTCAACTTGTAGGTGTGAAGGACTCTGATGAGGAAGAGGAGGAAAACAACACATCACCTGTGAAGAGGCTGTCAAGCTTGACCTCAGGGAAGCGTCCTGCTCCGGTATGTTCCTCCTGCTGTTTTAACTCATGCAACAGGCACATAATGGAATAAATAGATTGTATTGTATTCAACTGCATACATACCATATTCCTCATCAGGCCTTGTTAACAACAGTTTTACATACATTGTGTTTATTTCCCTTTGCAGAAGAAACTGAAAATGGAGTCCGATGATGATGATGATGACAGCGATGAAGATGACGACGACGACGAGTATGAATGTTCTCGTTTGTATTTTCGGTTGTTTGGTGTGTCTTGCATCATGTGCCTTTGTTGGGCCACCATTAGCCTGACAAATAGATTTTCTTGTTCTATTTTTTTGTAGTGATGATGACGACGATAGTGATGAAGATGAGAGTGAGGTGAAGGTACAGAAAGTTCCAGCCAAACCAACCATAAAGAAAGTAAGCCCTGTTATTCTCTGTTCTCGATCGTAGCAACCACAAGACCTTGACAAATGGCACTGGGTATAGATGATGTACCTTATATGTCCACTAGGTGTCATGTTAGACAAAGACTTGTCCATGTAGACCAGCGCCGGCCAATAGGAGATCCAACAAGTAGTATTATGTCATCTTAGATAGCTAGGATTGTGACATATTTCACCAGACCTTGGAATAGCCGCAGGATAAGATGTTTCACAACATAATGTAAAATGTTGTAGGCATATTTTATTGTCTACATCAAGTCTCATTTGTGGTATTGCGTATCAGTGTCAAAGACCATTTTGTCAAATTCTTGTTGTTATTGCAAGTCTGGTAAACTAGACATGTTTTTAGTGCTTTCATTTGCACTCGCTGACCGTCGGCCATTTTGCTGGAGACGAAGCGGGGGGAACTTTTTCATCTTGTTCCCTCTAGTACCCATCTGGTTTTTCGAGACTAAAACACAGGGTCCGTGGGTATAATGATCGGATTTGTCCTCTGTAATCTACTTGAACACTCACTGTTTCACCAGCACCGTGCAGAGCGAGACGCAGTAAAGACAACTTGAGAAACACAGCCCACACGTCTAGGCTTGGGAATTCCCATTTCCTTAACCCCCGGCCCCGCCCCATCTCCTCGATAACGCACCTAGGCCTACATGTCCTGTCCCTCTGTCCTCTCGCTGTCTGTCTTACGCTTTCATTCCGCACTTTATTCTCTCTGACACCGCCCCCCTTCTCTTGTCCAACAGTTTCTCATTGCACCTGGCCTTTGTCTTAGAACAGTGTGTGTGTGTGTGTGTGTGTGTGTGTGTGTGTGTGTGTGTGTGTGTGTGGCTGTGTGTGTGTGTGTGTGGCTGTGTGGCTGTGTGTGTGTGTGTGTGTGTGTGGCTGTGTATCATTGTTTGTGATTTGAACTGTGCCAGGCCGAGAGAGATGAAAGCAAGGCAGATGCACATACCTGATGCACTGATTGTAGCCCCAGGGCCAGATGACAGCTGAGCCTTTCTGTCACCTGTTGATTTATTCATTCTGCTATCCCCCTCCACAGACACACATCTTTATTCTCTTTCCTCTTCTTTGCTCTCTAACTCTTTGTCATGCTCATACTGTATTATAGTGATGAGCAGTGACAGCATGGGTATTAATACGCTTCCTGGGTTGAAACACTGAGAGGATGGCGAGCATACTAATTACTGTTCCCCCAATACACTCTTTTACTAATTTCCCATTTCCCTCCCTTTGAAGATCTGACTGAAGTAGTGTATATAGACAGGCAGACTATTTTAACAATAGCAACACTTTTTTGCTGTCAACATGATGTCATCCCAAATTAAAAGATTAGTGGAATTGGATTTTCAATTTTGTATGGTGCTTCCTACATGTCTCCTAACTTGTTCCGTTGTCTCTCAGAGCCCGGAGCCTTTGGGGAAGAAGCCGAAAAGTGTGACATGGGCGCAGAATGGCTCACCAGGGAAACAAGGGGGACCATCAGCTAAACCTAAAACCAAGGTAGGTCAACTCTTACACCTGTTTAGACCTCTTTAGACCAACATGAAACCAGAGTAATTACTCACATCCAAATGAAGCACTGGTGTCTGCTCCCAAAAGTGGTATTTTCATTTGGCAGGTAAATCGTAGAGTTTTCAATCTATGGGTAGGCTGGACACCTGACATTTTTAACAATGCTTTTTTCTGATAAAAACTAGTTCATTGCATCCGCCGTGGAGCCCAGTTTCATAATATTACCATATGTCCCAGCTGCTTGCCGTAGTTTTGAAGTAATCACGGAAAAACAGGCCTTATTTTAGGGCATTTTTCACCCTGCCAGCTCCTATTAGTTCTATTGAGCACCAACTCGCCTTCCCGAACGTTCTATTTCCAGCTTATTGTTTTACGTCACAATGCCTGCTTTGCTATTGTTGGCAATGAGACCTGCCCATGTTGCTGGTAGTTAAAATGGAAACAACAACAAAATATTACTCATGGAATTCTGAAGTCGTCTCATTGTTTCCTATGGGGGAAATATAGGTATGTCTGCCTATTTCACCAAATATCTTGCAATGTGTATTTTCCTCCTTTTTTTACAAACTAGACACCATTTTAATCACGAGAATCTCCTCTTTCTGATTATATACGGCTGGGCAGTGTATTCCGTTCTCATCAAAAGCTAGCCACGAAATACCTTTTGCCCTTGGAACGCTGAGCTCCCCCCATTGTTTTCCTATGGAGAGGCATGCTGGTATATTTCACCAAATATCTCGCAATGTGTATATTTCGATTTTTTCAAGTCGGACACCGTTTGAATCATGAGAATCTCCTCTTTCTAATTATGTAAGGCTGGGCAGTGTATTCCGTTGTCATCAAACGCTACACCAGAAATAGTCAGAAGTAAAAAAATAAATAATCCTACTTCCTCGTTATACAGATATAAGCACAATTGGCACCTTCGAGGTACGGATGTTTACTTTCTACACAGGTAGTTATTTTTCAGTTTCGTCCTAAGAACAGATTGTAGTGGTAAAATAAAAAGTGGTACATTTTTTGGTGCACAGGCTCTGCGAACGTTCAATTCCATTCATTTGCTATGGGCTCGCGCGCTAGTGTTCCAGCTTAGCCAACGCTCGTTTGCCATTTTTCAGCCTTGAGTGAATTTTGATTTGTTCTATTGTCCAGCCTACTATGGGAAAAGATAATGTGATTCCAAAATAGGCCTGGAGCTGAGGAGGCAAGGAGAGATTCCAAACAGTTGTTTGTGGTTAGGCAGTTCCAAAGCAGACAGTTTAAAGGTGCAGTCCCAAAACAGACAGTTTAAAGGTGCATTTGTGGTCTAGGCTTCAAAATAAATAAAATAATATGGAAAACACATGTTCTCTGCCAGCTAGTTTAGAGAGAAGAATCCTAATAACAGTGTTATGCTGTTGAACATGAAAAATGGAAGATATCTTTCAGCATATACGAGTTGTGATGCGCATAGAGCATACATATCAGCTGTTTGTTCCACGAAATTGCTGTTCATGGGGGACAGTATAGAAAATCCTGCGTGCCCTAGCTACATTTATGTTAAGTCTGTCACAAGAGACTACATTTTATGTAAATAAATCTTATTAATACCTATGTATTTCCGTAGTAGTTACACAGTCACCTTTGAATGTTCACAGTAAGACACATGCTTATTATGTAAGAGGTGTCTGCTCATAAGACCACTGTTCCAGAAGTACTTGCCAAACCTTCAGCAAGCTGCATTTAATTAAAGCACTGCAAAAGAATGTGATAAATCCAAGTAGCAATTAGCTCAAGACTGGTACTTAATTACTCAGGTGGAATTTCTTGGACAGCGGCCTTACAAACCCGAGGATTGAACTCTCTCTGTGTTAAACAAACACATCTGACCCCTGAACACGTTTCCCAGGATGGGGTTTAAGACCACGACCTCTCGGCCTGACCTACCGTTTTGAGTTGCAGACCACCTTTGAAGCCAAAACACCCCTCCCTCCCACCTTTGCAACCTTCTCATTTTCCACCCCTCCTTAAGAATGCCCTAATCAACCCCCACACCCACCCACGTAGCCCCCCAAATGAGTCTAGCTTGACTTGAAACAGTAGCAGTGACCTTTTGTCGCAGTCATTTCTCTCTTGTATTGACATAAAATAGACTAGCCTCAAATAGCAACAGGTTGTTTTTGCCTTAATCAAATTACAAATGTACTTACATTTACGTATGAGAACCTCTCATTTAGATTTTAAAAACATAGCAGTGTCTCAAAAATTCTATCTAATTTTCTCTAACAATATGTAAGGAAAGACACTTTCAACACTTCCTGTCATGACAAGAAATTATCAAAATCCTCACAGCACATTGTTTCGGACTGAAAACTGTACCCTTTGTACGTGATGTCAGACACTAATGCACAATGAAGTGAGACTTGCTATGCTAATCACCCGGGGTGGTTCGTAGCCCTCGGGGCAGCGTGCGGTGTGTGGTAGAGCGAACGCTGGCTAATCTAGCTAATTCTGTAATGGCCGCTGTTCACCACGTCACGACAGCCGTTGTTAAAATGCTAGTGGGGATTAACCAACAGGCTAACATCCGAAACCTCCTCAGTGTTTTCCCTAAGTACATGGAGTAACCAGACAAATAAAAAAGTAGCCAGCCAGGGAGTTCTGGGATGGGGGGGTTTAGTTTTCCTCCATTTCCGCTCAGCTGCCCGCAGCCCTGTTCAGTGAGCATGCAGAGTCACTCTGCTACAGAGCAGGAGGAGAGGGTGGAGGAAAGGGGATAGTGGGAGTTGGAGGCTGAAAGGGAGGAGAGTAGGGCCGAAGATGACGCATGGCCGTCTGTGTAGGGGCTGAGTGGGTATGGTTGGAGAGTTAGTATCATTAGCTTTTATAACCTTCAGTCTTTTTACTTTTATAATTCTTTGTAGAAGATTGAGGCTCTCTCCACTACCAATTGTTCTTGCAGTGAGGATTCAACATCTTCATCTAATTTATCTGCAGAAAAAAAAGCAGTAGTAGCCTAGCAGTATGCAAATTACCGATGCGATTCAGTTCCCGGCGTTCACTTTAAAGACCTGTTCAAAAAGAGCCATTCGCTTGCAAACAAACCATCACTAGGCTACACTGACGAGTCACTTCAGAGGTCACTGACGAGTCACTTTAGAGATCACTGATGAGCCATTTTAGCGGTCACTGGCATGTCTTGACATGGGCTTCGAATCCTAGGAAAATACAAAACAAGATATTTGGTTTACTGTCCCGATGAGATGCTATGGACATATTACTACATTGTATGATTTATGAATAGCAAAGAGGCGTAGTAGATGTACTTTATTCAGTCAGATCGATACCTTTTATGAACTAGCCAACATTTGCTGTTCGGTCGTTAATCAAAGCACAGTAAATAGCCAATGCACCCCGACTCCATGGCTGGCTATATGAAACATGCAAAATAAAATAAATTGTTTCACAAAACAATAACTAAGTGGATTTCAACTCATCGTACACATTTCCATTAGATGATTGTGCGTAAATTCGCTCACAGGGGACGATGAAGAAGCATCATGCTCTCCAGTACCGAGAGGCAAGACAGACAGCAGACTGACAAACCAGCAGTGTTCACCTGTCATCGCTTCGCTTTGTGACTGACAGGCGCATGTCCTATCAGTAGCTCACTAGAACATGCATATCGTTCTTTCTAGCGGGAAAAGGCTATATAGACTTTTCTGACAAGCAAATGTAATATTTTAAATGAAAAGAAGCCTAGTTAATTTATGGAAACTAACTAGGCGTAGGGAAAACCCTGGCCTCCTGCCAGTTTAACCCCCCAGTCCCACCCTACCTAACCCCGACCCCCTTCCCTCAGCCACCCCTCCACCCCTCTCCACAGCCTCCTCACACCCCTCGCTTCCTGGACACACCTTCTCCCAATTGCTCTCATTATGAGTGTTTGATGTCAGGGGCAGCAGGCAGGTTGCTCCCAGAGGAAGCAGGCGTTTTCTTAGTGCAGGTGACTGGTCATTAGGGTGGCTCGTCAGATCCTTTTCCAGTACCTTTCTCACCATATTTCTTAACTCTTTGTCCCGTTGTCTACGCTTTTTGGTGCAAGGAAAATGGGTCGATATGACTGTGATTCGAGTTTGTTGGTTTAAAGTTGAGTCATCTATGGTGTGTTAGTGCTTTTTTGATTGATAGAAGTTGAGCAGGCTGCCTGCTCTGTGATGATGCCTCCGAGCAGACGCCACAGTCATAAAGCTGTAAGATGCTCTGCCTGGGATTCTCCTGGGAAGACCTACATCGTCACTTTTGGCAACTGATGGAAACCCAGTTCAATTTGCACCTGTGTCTTGTTTACCTGTTAACGATTATTTTAATCACGTCTCAAATTTTCCCGATTTTTCAATTGTGCTGCTTGAATAAAGTTGAGAGGAAAAAAAGTTTTTTTAGTCCTAGTCTTGGGAGTCAAAGTTTCTCAGCGAACCGTCTTTTGTCTCCTTACCCGGGCTCCAAAGCCCTCCTACAAGACACCAAAGGGACAATTACTACCTCACTCAGACTTAGCCGGCAGAAGTGTCATCATGACCATGTGTTTGAATCGGAGACGAGCGATTACCTGAAATGCTAGCGTGCAAGTGATTAAGTCACATGTCCCATCTGTAATCAGTGTCTGGCGCAGATTAAACAGCATGCTCTGTCTATCTATCAGCTGTTTCAGGTCTACAGCTGTCCTTTGGAAGTGGAGAGCCGCCCCAAAATAATAAATACGCCAGGCTGTTCTTGGCCGGGAGCCAGTGGCATGTGGGTTTTTTAGAGTCGGAGGTGTGGGGGTGTGTGTGTATATTTGTGTTTTTTTTTTACCTCTAATTTGATACCTTTGATCTGTGCGATGAATCCCGATTTCTGCGGAGGAAAGAGAAGATTATTGCATTCTCCAAAGGGAAGAAAAAAATAACCATGGTCTTGTTTTTTTAACCGTTCGGTTCAATCTACTTCTTAAACCTGTGTCTACTTTTGTACAGAGGCGTAGTTTCCCAAAAAAGAGGTTCATTTATCCATCCCACAATCAAGATACTGTATCTAGTCTCTGTTATTATTTCAGGTAATGATCAGCGTTTACACATTACTTTCAATATGCTTCTATTTACAATGGTTTGAATTAGCAACAAGCTTCTTCTCACTGTCCGGAGCCACACGCTTGTTGTGGACGCACACAGACTGATGTTGCCGTGGTGATTCTGAGTGACATATAATTAGAACGATATATTATCGTCATTGGCTCCCATCACCTCTTTAGCTGCTATCTTCACATCAGTTATTGTGTGTTTATATTTAACATTCAAAACAGCAAAGATCTTTTCAAAACCTTTTGACATCATGCACCATCATTTAAAAAAAAAACTATTTTTTTATTTAACCTTTATTTAACTAGGCAAATCAGTTAAGAACAAATTCTTATTTACAATGACGGCATTGAGCACGGTTACATGTACACAATAATATGATTATTGTGCATAGTCGGATTGATATAATATTTTGTTTAAAACCTTTACATGCTTTGCAAGAAGAACAATTTCCATAAGAATCCTGTTTACATGAAAAATCTGAAATCAGGTTACTGATGGGACTGTCGATAAATGCAGAAAATTGCCAATTAAAATAAAATATTCTACCACAGTGGCCATGTTATTTTTGCAAAACCGTTTTGATTCTCAGTTCTGACATATAGAGTTTGTATGTGAAAACTCTTTCTAAGATGTATGCTTTCAGTTTTTCCGAACTCTTCACTCGCACATAAGATGGGGAGGTTTGCGCTACCGGTGCTGGCACATGTGCAGATCAAATACACCGCTGGAACATCGATTAAAGCTGTTTACATGTCTTAATCATTCGAAAGATTGCTCAGAACCAGGTGTTTTAATCGGTGTATGCTTACTTTGATTATGACCGATTTAAGATAGCCAGAGTAAGGTGTTTACATGACTATTGCCATACTCGGCCTACTGCCATAATCAGTTTTATATCGAATTATTAGTCTCCATGTAAACATACTCATTAACCCTTTACACTAATTTGAATTGGCCTATATGGATAGGGCTAAGTTGAAATGTTTCTTAAAGAGAAAATATGAAAAGCATATGCATGACCATCGTAGCAATTGAATGAGAACAGCTTGGAGATCATGGGGAAATTATTAGACCAAAGTTGAGGACACAACAGTTCACCTGACAAGACTGAATCCAAACATTACACTGTTGATTTTATGTGAATTTTACATTTACTGTACTTTTCGACGCATTTGTTGATAACGAATTCTGAAAGTATTCTGTATACATTCAGTAACATGATTAGAATATTCCTGGAAAATGTGGAGTAGATGCAACATAGACCAACACAGGTTCATTCTATTCAGAACACCCCAGGGTATGATGCCATGTCATCTTGTAACTGTACATCAAACATAGTGATCATGAACGTTGACACTGTACAGTGCCTTCGGAAAGTATTCAGACCCCTTGACTTTTTCCACATTTTGTTACGTTACAGACTTATTCTAAATGGATTAAATAAATAAAAATCCTCAGCAATCTACACAGAATACCCCATAATGACAAAGCGAAACAGTTTTTTTAGAAATGTTTGCAAATGTATTAATTAAAAAAAAACAGAAATACCTTATTTACCTAAGTATTCAGCCCCTTTGCTATGAGACTAGAAATTGAGCTCAGGTGCATCCTGTTTCCATTGATCATCCTTGAGATGTTTCTACAACTTGATTGGAGTCTACCTGTGGTAAATTCAATTGATTGAACATGATTTAGAAAGGCACACATAAGGTCCCACAGTTGAAAGTGCATGTCAGAGAAAAAAACAAGAACCTGATGGTCACTCTGACAGATCTCTATTGTTCCTCTGTGGAGATGGGAGAACCTTCCAGAAGGACAACACTCTCTAGCACTCCACCAATCAGGCCTTTATGGTAGAGTGGCCAGGCGGAAGCCACTCCTTAGTAAAAGGCAGATGACAGCCCTCTTGGAGTTTGCCAAAAGGCACCTAAATACTCTCATGAGGAACAAGATTCTCGAGTCTGATGAAACCAAGATTGAACTCTTTGGCCTGAATGCCAAGCGTCTCGTCTGGAGGAAACTTGGCAGCATCCCTATGGGGAAGCATGGTGGTGTCAGCATCATGCTGTGGGGATGTTTTTTAGCGGCAGATACTGGGAGACTAGTCAGGATCAAGGCAAAGATGAATGGAGAAAAGTACAGAGAGATCGTTGATGAAAACCTGCTCCAGAGGGCTCAGGTCCTCAGACTGGGCCCAAGGTTCACCTTCCAACAGGACAATGACCCTAAGCACACAGCCAAGACAACGCAGGAGTGACTTCAGGACAAGTCTCTGAATGTTCTTGAGTGGCCCAGCCAGAGCCCGGACTTGAACCCGATCAAACAACTCTGGAGAGATCTGAAAATAGCTGTGCAGCAACGCTCCCCATCCAACCTGACAGAACTTGAGAGGATCTGCATATAAGAATGGGAGAAACTCCCCAAATACAGGTGTGCCAAGCTTGTAGCGTCATACCCAAGAAGACTTGATGCTGTAATTGCTGCCAAAGGTGCTTCAAGAAAGTGCTGAGTAAAGTGGCTGAATACTTATGTACAGTCTTACGTTTACATACATATAGGTTGGAGTCATTAGAACTTGTTTTTCAACCACTCCACACATTTCTTGTTAACAAACTATAGTTTTGGCAAGTTGGTTAGGACATCTACTGTGTGCATGAGTAATTTTTCCAGCAAATGTTTACAGACGGATTATTTCACTTATAATTCACTGTATCACAATTCCAGTGGGTCAGAAGTTTACATACACTAAGTTGACTTTGCCTTTAAACATCTTGGAAAATTCCAGAAAATTATGTCATGGCTTTAGAAGCTTCTGATAGGCTAATTGACATAATTTTAGTCAATTGGAGGTGTACCTGTGGATGTATTTCAAGGCCTACCTTCAAACTCAGTGCCCCTTTGGTTGACGTCATGGGAAAATCAAAAGGAATTAGCCAAGACCTCAGAAAACAATTTGTAGACCTCCACAAGTCTGGTTTATCCTTGGGAGCAATTTCCAAACGCCTTAAGGTACGACATTCATCTGTACAAACATTAGTACGCAAGTATAAACACCATGGGACCACGCAGCCGTCATACCGCTCAGGAAGGAGACGCGTTCTGTCTCCTAGAGATGAACGTACTTTGGTGCGAAAAGTGCAAAACAATCCCAGAACAACAGTAAAGGACCTTGTGAAGATGCTGGAGGAAACAGGTACAAAAGTATTTATATCCACAGTAAAACGAGTCCTATATCGACATAACCTGAAAGGCCGCTCAGAAAGGAAGCCACTGCTCCAAAACTGGCATTAAAAAGCCAGACTACGGTTTTCAACTGCACATGGGGACAAAGTTCGTACTTTTCGTAGAAATGTCCTCTGGTCTGATGAAACAAAAATAGAACTGTTTGGCCATAATGACCACTGTTATGTTTGGAGGAAAAAGTGGGAGGCTTGCAAGCTGAAGCACACCATCCCAACCGTGAAGCACGGGGTGGCAGCATCATGTTGTGGGGGTTATTTGCTGCAGGAGGGACTGGTGCACTTCACAAAATAGATGGCATCATGAGGGGGAAAAGTATGTGGATATATTGAAGCAATATCTAAAGACATCAGTCAGGAAGTTAAAGCTTGGTCGCAAATGGGTCTTCCAAATGGACAATGACCCAAAGTATAAAAAATTGGAGTGGCCATCACAACGCCCTGACCTCAATCCCATAGAAAATGTGTGGGCAGAACTGAAAAAGCGTGTGCGAGCAAGGAGGCCTACAAACCTGACTCAGTTACACCAGCTCTGTCAGGAGGAATGGGCCAAAACTCACCCAACTTATTGTGGGCAGCTTGTGGAAGGCTACCTGAAACATTTTACCCAAGTTAAACAATTTAAAGGCAATGCTACCAAATACTAATTGAGTGCATGTAAACTTCTGACCCACTGGGAATGTGATGAAAGAAATAAAAGCTGAAATAAAGAATTCTCTCTACTATTATTCTGACATTTCACCTTCTTAAAATAAAGTGGTGATCCTAACTGACCTAAGACAGGGAATTTTTACTAGGATTAAATGTCAGGAATTGTAAAAAAAAAACTGAGTTTAAATTTATTTGGCTAAGGTGTATGTAAACTTCCGACTTCAACAGTAAATGTTTTTAATTTTTTATAATTTACCTCAAAAAATTACAAACCTGTTTTGTCATTATGGGGTATTGTGTGTAGATTAATGAGGGGGGAAAACAATTTAAACCATTTTAGAATAAGGCTGTAACGTAGCAACATTTGGAAAAAGTCAAGTGGTCTGAATACTTCCCGAAGTGTCTGTATGTGACATGAGTTTTATGATATGGTAATGTAAGTGCACATTTGGACTCACGGGTGTTTGGCTTGCTTGTTTGACATCAAAAACATTATTTATTGTAATCTTCTTAATCTACAGCATTTCCCTCACTCAGACAATAAAAAATTTGCAAAAGTTGCCCAATTAGCAGGAGGGATGGGGGCAACTTTTTATCACGCGCTGTGCTCAAGTTCCGAACGGCTGTCAGTCAAAACCAATACAGCGCTGTGAAGCACAGAGCCAGAGCTGTAACGTAATGTATAGCATTTTACTGTACAGCCACTGCGTTCCAATTTAGGCGTATGTGTAAATAAAATGTGATTCTGATCAATGCCCAAATCTGCCATTTTCAACCCCTACAAGTGTAAAGGGCAACCACTGTAACGTCAAGACGCTAATACGCACAACTGGAGATGTAATATGATGCTTTTCACCAAACCCTGATTGGAGGGTTTGGGTCGGGTGCCGGTCATTATTTTCACTGTACTGGTGCGGGTCCATTTTTTTAAAGGCAATTGTCAAGTGTTCACTAGGATCAAAAATGTTACTCCATGGTCATAATAAATAGCACTCTTTTCTTTTAGTTATTTCTTCAGTTGCCTGACAGAAAGCCTCTCCAAGAAGGTCCCTCTCCCCTAGTTTCAAACACAGCTCCAGCCGTCAATGAAACCCTGCAATCACAGTGGATTCCAGCCGGTCCGGCATGTAGGAACAGGCTCCCTGCTTGTGTAACATGTAGCCGCGGCGTATGGCGTGTCAAAGTGTGTCACACTCACACACTCCTAATTGAGGACCTCTGGGGCCGAGTCCGCCCGGCTCTGGACACACCTGTAGCCCTGTTAATGCTATGTTGGCGGAGAGCTCTGTGAGGCTCACACACACTGTATGCACACACACACACACACAAAAGAAGGAAACTAATGACATTGATGACAATCAAACGTTGTCAGCTTACATAATTGCTATGAGGGGATAAAGTTTCTCACCACTATATAGGGCCTCTGAGTTCGTAATATTACTCAATATTACTTATCTTTTCGTACAAAAAAGTTAATGAGAAGTGTTTGTTGGTTGCTTTTCACGCTAAGCCATAGCACAAAAACTTAGCAAAACGTGAGCAAGCGGCCACTGCTTTTCTCATGAGATAGTGACCCGTTTCACAGTGTCAGTCTGGGGGAGTTAACCTGCCACTGAAAAACAAATCTTTTTTCCGCTCCTCTTGGCAAACAACCCTCCCCAGAGCTCTGTTGCTCAACGCTAAAGTCTGGGCTTGCCCTCGACTGCTTGGAAGCAATAAAAGGATAATTTGTACCCACCATATTTGTCAAAAGGTGGTGTAATTAGGGTAGAATGTGGTGTGTGTTTGCTTTAATCCCCTTCCAGCTGGATGCTCTCACCCCGATAGAGGAACCTTTCTCACTCACAGTAAATAGGTCAGGATAGGGGTTGGAACCAGCGCACTGAGCACAGCCTGGGCTGGCCAATTCACGAGCTACAACCAATGACTTGATGCCAGTTGGGAATAGGGATGGGCATTTGAAATTATTTCACTATTCAAATAATATTATATTTTTTGTGATATCTGTGTTGTCGAAATACATGTTTAAAAAATTTGGTTTTTTAAAAACATCATTGAAGACTTGCTTGCGTGACTGGAGAGAGAGCCAGTGCACTGCGCTCTGCTTGTTTCAGCAAAAGGGTGGGGGAGGGGGAGAGATGAGCAGTGGCCGGTGTGTGACAGTCTGTGTGTGACACAGAGGAAGAGAGTGAGCGAAAGCAGCCAAACCGATTCGCGCTAGTAGTTAGATAACCTATTGCAGCAACAAGTTTGTCTATCATTCCATCTGTTAGTACATGTCTTGACAGCATAAAATCATTTGTAAAGAAACTAGCTAGCTACAGTAGCCAGTTAGTTAGCCAGCTAGCTAGCCTGTTAAACTCTGAGTGGTCGTTTTGGGCCCTGTACAGAGCCAGGTGAGAAAATGTTCAACAGAAAATAGAAAGTGACATATCATTTGAAAGCTACAGGTCTTGTCTTTTTGGAAATCAAACTCAAATCTTACTGCCAGACAGGTGCTATATTTACATCAATGGATAGGTAGAGACTTCAGCTTCCTCCTCATATATGTAAATCATTCCTGTAAGACATTGTACAAGCCCTGCACCTCCATTAGGTAAAAGGTCATAAATGTAAAACAATTATTTTTTAAATCATTTTGGAACAGACATTGGTGACATATTTTATCTCAAATCTAGACCCCCGTTTTGGCCAATGGACAGTGGTTTTCTTATAGGGTGGAGGAATACACTAAAAACCTATGTAGCCTACATTGAAACTAGTGATTATTGACAGCCATCTAGACAGCCTAAGGGTCAACCTTTCAGTTAGGCTAGTTCGTTACTGGAACAAGCACACCACTGAATGATACTGTGAATGATGTGGATCTTGTTTGACTTGCAGACACCAGTGGGAGGAAAAGAAAAAAGCCAGAAGGAAAAGTCTGGAGCTGGCCCATCCAATGTTCTCACCGTGCCCGAAATCAAGAGCAAGCTAGCGTCAGCTGCCAAAGAGGTAACACAGTTGTTTTCATGCTTCCAACATAGAGCTTTGAGAAAATGCTGCTCCATATCTTAAAGGCCCAATGCAACAGTTTATCGCAATATCAAATCATTTATGGGTAACAATTAAGTACCTTAGTGTAAATAGTTTTTCCATTAAAATGCAACAACAACAAAAAACTATTCTCAAACAATCATTTTGCTAGGACTGTCTGGGAGTGGTCTGAGTGAACACTTATTAGAGGGGCCTAATGGGAGGGATATGTAACCTGAAAACTAGCTCTTATTGGCAGACCCATTTAGAACGCTCTTTGTTATTGGTCTATTAATATATACCGCTTGGTGATGTCACGAGGCAAGCCAAACTCCACCAATGTAAAAGATGCTGATTAGAAAGTCCTTTGTAAATTGTATTTCCAAACAGCAACTATAAGGAAATAACACTGATCACTTTTTTTCATACTTTTACAGTGTTAGTTTCATCAGCTGTATTATATTATACAAAACACAGGAAAAACAGAATTTTGACTGCACTGGGCCTTTTAGCAAAAGTCCACGGGTTATCTTTAATAGTGGTGATCCCTCCCTCTCCATGGTTGCATACATAACATACCATAAATGCCATAGTTGTCTTGGCAACAAAAGTATTCTCTGAAGACAATTCAGCAGTACATATTTAGGGAGAACGGATGTCCTGTTTTTCCCCTCTGAGGCTGCAGTGATGTCTTAGGGAACATATGATGCACCTCCTCCAGAGTGTGTGCGAATAACCTCTGACCTTGCCAATGGCCACCAGGCCTGTTGTGGGGTACTGACCACTGTCGCTCACACAGCCATGACGTCATACAGAGGGATTAGCTTCTGTCTTCCTCTCTTACAGTCACTTCAGACTGGATGGACCACACATGTGGACCACATACCATAGCGCTGCGTCAACTTTACACCCCCACCTCATATTTGCCTCGTGTGAATGATACAGAATTGTAGGCTATACATGTTATGTAATATTGGTAATAACGTTGTTTTCCCTCCAGTTTGATTTAATGTCTCACCCAGATGAAACATATTTACTGGCTCTTTTCCATCAGGGAAAACCTTTTCCAAAGACCGAGCAGAAGTTTGAAAACTATGCCAAAAGTGCTTTCAGGATGTCAGATAGAAAAGTAAGTATTTTTCTTGTCTTGATAGTGAAAGCGTTTTTTTGAAGCAGCAGCATTGCAGTAGTTTAGATAACAATTGCCATTAATTGCTGAATACGTTTTTTAAATATATAACACCTAGCTTAAAAACAAAAGGTTTTGCCCACAGTGTCCCAGTTATTTCAGATAGTTTTGTTGCAGTGAAATATGTTCATGTTGGGTCTGCGGTCTCTTAAGGGATAGAATGGGAGTAGACCTACTGAGGCAAAGTCTTCCCCATTGATTTACTGCCGTAGTTCTCTACCAAGTGTGTCTTTTGTAGCCCTAATGAACGGACTGGAGGTATGCGAATGGTACCAGTCTCTCACATGTTCAAGGTCTTTGACTAAGTGAAGGAATATTTCTCTAGATGGATTTAGGGCTACAGGACTCTAGTGCTACCTGTTCTTCCGAAATACTGACGTAACGCAGGACTTTATGCACATTTAAGATTGTTTTTACTCACGTCATTGCAGCACCTAGTTGTAGTTTACTTAGAGTATTTAAGTAAAAGAGTCCTTTTATCCTCACCACATGGGGCCAAGATGGTATTCACTAATCACCATTATATCCCAGTTTAGTTTCTGGGAAACAATTGGAATTGGAATGTTTGTGTCAAACAAGAAAAATCACTTTTAAATGGTAATGCGTGCGTTTATTGTGTGTGTATGTGCAAGAGTGTGAATGTGTGTCCATTTAAGTGTGTGTGTGTGTGTGTGTGTGTGCGCTAGGAAGGGTCACAAACCAGGTTCTCTTTTTATTAATGAGGAACCCTTTGAGATCCCACAGACTGACATGTTAAGGCCTCCATTAAGATTGTGCTGTCAGCAGCAGCAGTTGTTTGTGCAGGTGAAAACTCTATAGACTGCAAGGTGCGGTCAGGGGAGGCTTGATCCCAGTGTGTAGAACACATCTGTGGAAGCGATTTGGTTCCAAAGCCAAAGACTCTGAGATGTGTCAGACTCCTAGTCATTCTTTCTGGTATGTACTATTGCCCCCACCCAACCCCTTGTACCCCTAAATGCCGTCTCAGTTCATTGTTCCCCAGGCAAGGCAAGGCAAGGCGCCCACTAAAGGCATTCTGTAGTAAAAGTGAGTCATAGACTCATAACTCTCTGCTATGCAGCACGTCATTTGGATGCATTATAATTAGTCTCTCTCTCTCTCTCTCTCTCTCTCTCTCTCTCTCTCTGTCATACAGGTGGTCAGAGACCTCTGGAACTTTGTACAAACATTGAAAACAGAGAAGAAATAAGTAATTGTATTTCTTACAGTTACGTTAGATAAGTTTGGCTTTCTCTATGCTTTTATTTCCCCAACAACGTTGAAGGTGCAATGTTTAAACCCATTACTAAGAGCATCAGTGAATACGTGTAACAATGTCACTGGTTGTTAGCCTACTGTTGGTGTCCATCAGGATACCATAGGCCTTTGAACTATGGTGATGTTTTTCCAACTGTTTTATATGTTAAATATGTCCCAGCTTATTAAAGTAATAGTTCATACATGATTTTCAAATTGCATAGGCTGTTGTCGATCGACCCAGTTTTAGGTGCATATATAGGTTATTTAGTTAATTTCACCAGCATCTGGTTAGCTCAGTTAGCTAACCAGATCTGGTTAGCATTCTTGGCATGTCCATTAGTATAATTTGTGGCAATGCTAGGATAAGCATTCCAAAGCAACCATATCACTCCAGAAGATGATTGGTAGTAATTAAGTGAATTATTTCATTACCGTTGCTTTGTGAAGTAACTGGGTTGATAGACGGAAGCCTAGGTAAGTTCGTCAATTATGTTTTTATCATGTATTTCTAGTTAACTGTTCCTTGAAGGATTGTGTTTGTATAAATCCTGAAGACATTGTTGTTTGTAAATAGTCCGTACAATTAAATGTGCTATGATGGCAGCTTCAGAATACTGTAGATCTGTGTATTTATGGTTATTCAAACTCCCATAGGTCTGGCATCTGTATTTTAGTTTTTCGTGTTCATTTGAACATTTCTCTCTAGTTTAGCATAGTTTTTTTTATTTTTTATCCTGTAAACACATTATGTTTTGGTCTTGTTATGTTCTAGCAAGGTTAGTTGTTAGTACTGTACTGGAAAATATACTGCTAGTCAAGACATGGTTTCCTAGCCCTCTTAAATTTGGTGTCTTGGTAAGTGTATTGACTGTGGAATGATAAGAAACTGTTGTTAACCCATTTATGAGTAAAACGTCAAGAGAATGGCAAATGTTTATTAAAGACAATTCATCATTCACTGAGAAAAACGATCAATGAACCACATACTCCATTCACTACAATTGGATTTAGCGTCTTACCCAATTGGATCTTACATGTTTATTATATTTGGGCTGCTCTTCAGTTGCATGGTGTGAAAGTCGACAGGAGGAAGAAAGGCATCGGACAATTTCATAAGACTACTTGTAATTTGATTAGCTATTTAAAGGATTCTTGATTCGTACGATGCACGTCAGTTCATAGTAGTTGTATATTTATGGCTTGTTAAGATCAACGTATCTGTCCATTTTTATCTGTCTGTTTTTTCTACCTTTTACCAGAATAAACCAAATCTAACCCTGAGGCATTTGTAAAACAGCTTCACTTTTAGTAGAGTAATCAGACAGCAGTCAACACCTGGCTTTCACACTTAGGCTCCTTCATACTGTAACCTAGTAGTTGAATGACTTGTTTTAGGCGACATGATGGATCCTAATTGAAGGGTGGATTGCTTTCTAATTGCTGTAAGTAGCATAACGGAATGCACACTACATTGCATCATTTGTCAAGCTAATACAACATCCTTCATGTTTGACTATATACAGTTGAAGTCGGAAGTTTACATACACCTTAGCCAAATACATTTAAACTCAGTTTTTTTTTTACAATTCCTGACATTTAGTCCTAGTAAAAATTCCCTATCTTAGGTCAGTTAGGATCACCACTTTATTTTAAGAAGGTGAAATGTCAGAATAATAGTAGAGAGAATTCTTTATTTCAGCTTTTATTTTGTTCATCACATTCCCAGTGGGTCAGAAGTTTACATACACTCAATTAGTATTTGGTAGCATTGCCTTTAAATTGTTTAACTTGGGTCAAATGTTTCAGGTAGCCTTCCACAAGCTGCCCACAATACGTTGGCTGAGTTGTGGCCCATTTCTCCTGACAGAGCTGGTGTAACTGAGTCAGGTTTGTAGGCCTCCTTGCTCGCACACGCTTTTTCAGTTCTGCCCACACATTTTCTATGGGATTGAGGTCAGGGCGTTGTGATGGTCACTCCAATACCTTGACTTTGTTGTCCTAAAGCCATTTTGCCACAACTTAGGAAGTATACTTTGGGTCATTGTCCATTTGGAAGACCCATTTGCGACCAAGCTTTAACTTCCTGACTGATGTCTTTAGATATTGCTTCAGTATATCCACATACTTTTCCCCCTCATGATGCCATCTATTTTGTGAAGTGCACCAGTCCCGGATGCAGCAAATATCCCCCACAACATGATGCTGCCACCCCGTGCTTCACGGTTGGGATGGTGTGCTTCAGCTTCCAAGCCTCCCACTTTTTCCTCCAAACATAACAGTGGTCATTATGGCCAAACAGTTCTATTTTTGTTTCATCAGACCAGAGGACATTTCTATGAAAAGTACGAACTTTGTCCCCATGTGCAGTTGAAAACCGTAGTCTGGCTTTTTAATGCCAGTTTTGGAGCAGTGGCGTCCTTGCTGAGCGGCCTTTCAGGTTATGTCGATATAGGACTCATTTTACTGTGGATATTGATACTTTTGTACCTGTTTCCTCCAGCATCTTCACAAGGTCCTTTACTGTTGTTCTGGGATTGTTTTGCACTTTTCGCACCAAAGTACGTTCATCTCTAGGATACAACGTGTCTCCTTCCTGAGCGGTATGACGTCTGCGTGGTCCCATGGTGTTTATACTTGCGTACTATTGTTTGTACAGATGAACGTGGTACCTTCAGGCGTTAGGAACCAGACTTGTGGAGGTCTACAATTTTTTTTTCTGATGTCTTGGCTGATTTCTTTTGATTTTCCCATGATGTCAAGCAAAGAGGCACTGAGTTTGAAGGTAGGCCTTGAAATACATCCACAGATACACCTCCAATTGACTAAAATTATGTCAATTAGCCTATCAGAAGCTTCTAAAGCCATGACATAATTTTCCGGAATTTTCCAAGCTGTTTAAAGGCACAGTCAACTTAGTTTATGTAAACTTCTGACCCACTGGAATTGTGATACAGTGAATTATATGTGAAATAGTCTGTCTGTAAACAATTGTTGGAAAAATTACTTGTGTCATGCACAAAGTAGATGTCCTAAACGACTTGCCAATACTATAGTGGTTGAAAGACTTTTTAATGACTCCAACCTAAGTGTATGTAAACTTCCGACTTCAACTGTACTTCACATGACAAAGCATAAATGACCCTTTTAGCCACCTTAATTGCATAATCAGCATTGGTTATACAGTACCAGTCAAAAGTATGGACGCACCTACTAATAGTTAAGACATAAAAACTATGAAATAACACATATGGAATCATGTAGTAACCAGACAGGTGTTTTATATTTTAGATTCCTCCAAGTAACCACCCTTTGCCTTGATGACAGCTTTGCACACTTGGCATTCTCTCAACCAGCTTCACTTGGAATGCTTTTCCAACAGTCTTGAAGGAGTTTCCACATATGCTGAGAACTTGTTGGCTGCTTTTACTTCACTCTGCGGTCCAACTCATCCCGGACCATCTCAATTGGGTTGAGGTTGGGTGATTGTGAAGGCCAGGTCATCTGATGCAGCATTCCATCACTCTCCTTCTTGGTCAAATAGCCCTTACACAGCCTGGAGGTGTGTTTTGGGTCATTGTCCTGTTGAAAAACAAATGATAGTCCCACTAAGCACAAACCAGATGGGATGGCAAATGACTGCAGAATGCTGTGGTAGCCATGCACCCCCCACACCATCACACCACCTCCTCCATGTTTCACAGTGGGAACCACGCATGCATTCACCTACTCTGCGTCTCACAAAGACACGGCGGTTGGAACCAAAAATCTCAAATTTGGACTCATCAGAACCAAAGGACAGATTTCTACCTGTCTAATGTCCATTGCTTGTGTTTCTTGGCCCAAACAAGTCTCTTCTTCTTAATGGTGTCCTTTAGTAGAGGTTTCTTTGCAGCAATTCAACTATGAAGGCCTGATTCACGTAGTCTCCTCTGAACAGTTGATGTTGAGATGTGTCTGTTACTTGAACTCTGAAACATTTATTTGGGCTGCAATTTCTGATGTGCAGTTAACTCAAAGGAAGTTATCCTCTGCAGCAGAGGTAACTCTGGGTTTTCCTTTCCTGTGGCGGTCCTCATTGGAGCCAGTTTCATCATAGCGCTTGATGGTTTTTGCGACTGCATTTGAAGAAACTTTTAAAGTTCTTGAATTTTCCAGATTGACTGACCTTCATGTCGTAACCCTTGTGTGGTGTATATGTTTTTGTTATTGACCCAATGTTCACGGGTCTGATGGACCAACAACATTTTGGGGTTTTTAAAACAATACAGCCATAACAATTTACTTAAACATACTTAATACTTAGATGTTGACATAACAATTACAAGCAATATAGACAGCAGACATGGTTCATTTTTGCCATTTACCTCTGCCAGATCACATTTATCAATAAAAGCGATATTCATTTTTTTTATGAAATGTGATTTTTGTCAACAAATATCAATTATAATCAAAACATGGGTGGAATAAATAATGTTTATCTTGAACAAATATAAATGAATCAAGGTTTTCATCACTTGATGTTTATTGCTTTGAACAGAACAAATTGGAAGGACACATTTTACATAAAGTATTTTATGGAAATGATAATTGAGCCCCATTGAACACAAATTAAGGGTTGTCTACACACACAGAGTTTTACTTCCGGGATTCTTCCGATGGCATTGAGGAGTACACCACATCAGTCACTGGCTTTATCAATAAATGCATCGATGACGTCGTCCCCACAGAGACTGTACGTACATACCCCAACCAGAAGCCATGGATTACAGGCAACATCCTCACTGAGCTAAAGGGTAGAGGTGCCACTTTCACGGAGTGGGACTCTAACCCGGAAGCTTATTATAAATCCCACTATGCCTTCCGACAAACCATCAAACAGGCAAAGCGTCAATACAGGACTAAGATCGAATTGTACTACAACGTCTCCGACGCGTTTTGGATGTGGCAGGGCTTGCAAACTATTACAGACTACAAAGGGAAGCACATCCGAGAGCTTCCCAGTGACACGGGCCTACCAGACAAGCTAAATTACTTCTATGCTCGCTTCAAGGCAAGTAACACTGAAACATGCATGAGAACATCAGCTGTTCCGGGCGCCTGTTTGATCACACTCTACGCAGCTGATGTGAGTAAGACCTTTAAACAGGTCAACATTCACAAGGCCGCAGGGCCAGACGGATTACCAGGACGTGTACTGCGAGCATGCGCTGACCAACTGGTAAGTGTCTTCACTGACATTTTCAACCTCTCCCTGTCCAAGTCTGTAATACCAACACGTTTCAAGCAGACCACCATAGTCCTTGTGCCCAAGAACACTAAGTTAACCTGTCTAAATGACTACCTACACGTAGCACTCACGTCTGTAGCCATGAGGTGCTTTGAAAGGCTGGTCATGGCTCACATCAACACCATTATCCCAGAAACCCTAGACCCACTCCAATTTGCATATCGCCCCAACAGATCCACAGATGATTCAATCTCTATTGCACTCCACACTGCCCTTTCACACCTGGACAAAAGGAGCACCTATGTGAGAATGCTATTTATTGACTACAGCTCAGCGTTCAACACCATGATGCCCTCAAAGCTCATCACTAAGCTAAGGACCCTGGGACTAAACACCTCCCTCTGCAACTGGAGGCTGGTCTTCCTGATGGGCCGCCCCCAGGTGGTAAGGGTAGGTAACAACACATCCGCCACGCTGATTCTCAACACGGGGGCCGCTCAGGGGTGCGTGCTCAGTCCCCTCCTGTACTCCCTGTTCACTCATGACTGCACGGCCAGGCACGACTCCAACACCATCATTAAGTTTGCCGATGACACAACAGTAGTAGGCCTGATCACCAACAACGACGAGACAGCCTACAGGGAGGAGGTCAGAGACCTGACCGTGTGGTGCAAGGACAACAACCTCTCCCTCAATGTGATCAAGACAAAGGAGATGATTGTGGACTACAGGAAAAGGAGGACCAAGCACGCCCCCATTCTCATCGACTGTAGTGGAGCAGGTTGAGAGCTTCAAGTTCCTTGGTATCTATATCACCAGCAAACTAACATGGTCCAAGCACACCAAGACAGTCGTGAAGAGGGCACGACAAAACCTATTCCCCCTCAGGAGACTAAAAAGGTTCTGCACCTTCGAGAGCATCCTGACTGGTTGCATCACTGCCTGGTATGGCAACTGCTCGGCCTCCGACTGCAAGGCACTACAGAGGGTAGTGCGTACGGCCCAGTACATCACTGGGGCCAAACTTCCTGCCATCCAGGCCTTACAAATTGTCAAAGAATCCAGCCACCCTAGTCATAGACTGTTCTCTCTGGTACCGCACGGCAAGCGGTACCGGAGCACCAAGTCTAGGTCCAAGAGGCTTCTAAACAGCTTCTACCTCCAATCCATAAGACTCTTGAACATCTAATCAAATGGCTACCCAGACTATTTGCATTGCCCCCCCACCCTCTTTTACTCTGCTGCTACTTTCTTTTATTATCTACGCATAGTCACTTTAATAACTCTACCTACATGTACATGCTACCTCAATTACCTCGACTAACCGGTGCCCCCACATATTGACTCTGTACCGGTACCCCCTGTATATAGCCTCGCTATTGTTATTTTACTGCATTTCACTGAAAAGTCTACACGTTGTATTCAGTGCATGTGACAAATTTGATTTGATTTATCCAGGCACTTTATCCAGTTGCCTTGTGCAACAGCCCTTAGCCGTGGTATATTGGCCATATACCACACGCCCACGGGCCTTATTGCTTAAATATGGCCCATATTATTTTAAATATGGGTCATAAATCAATTATGATTCCAATTCATCACTTTGGAACGGTCACCACTTGGTGGCAGTAATGTCCATGGCTTACTTCAAAGCATGCTTCACGTCACTATGAATTGATTGTCCTTTACCTGTACTGGAGCTCTGACCTTCCATCCGTGAGCTATGAGGATAATTTCCCCAAGTCAGTGGGTCTGTCCTGTAGCTCGTAGGAAGTGAGACACTAGAGGATGTAAGCGACATGATGATGTGCAACTTTATGGTCCGAGGAGCGACTGGGAGGAAAATCCCCCTGCTGGAAATCCCCCTGCTGCGCTTGACTTGAATTCCAGGCCAGTGTTTGACTTCAACGCAGCCTGGAGATACGAAAAAAAACATGACGTTATCCCGCACTCTTGTGTTATGGAACATGGCATTACTGGACACATTTGTGACAATCTGTGAGGGGACACCATGGGCATCTGACCAGCACTGACCATCACTGTTCAAATCTGAGATCTATTATTTGTGCTTTTCTGCACTTTTGGATGGACTGGGTGTGGGACAGTAGGGATGCAGAGGATGTGTCATTTCTGCAAAACAGTAGAGTACTGAGTGGTCCTCAGCCATCTGTCCTTAAATCAATGTAGCCTAGTGGTTAGAGCATTGGGCCAGTAACCGAAAGGTTGCTAGATTGAATCCCTGAGCTGACAAGGTCAAAATCTATTGTTCTGCCCCTGAACAAGGCAGTTAACCCACTGTTCCTAGGCTGTCATTGTAAATAAGAATTGTTTCTTAACTGACTTGCCTGGTTAAATAAAGGTTCAATAGAAAATACAAAACATTTTCTTCCATCCTGCTCCTTTGGACCTGTAGCCTAGTCCCAGCCTTGTTCTCTCACACCTGATTCTGATTCAAGCCGTCAAGGGCTTTTGTTAATGATTGGATTAGTTGAATTGTGTGTTAGTACAAATGCCTACACCTAGTTAAACTGTAATTTAAATTGAATTTTATTGACCTCACCTTTGCAGCCACCTCTGGCAGACTACAGAGCCACGTACGGCAGCCACCGCTGGCAGACTACAGAGCCACATACGGCAGCCACCTCTGGCAGCCACCGTACGGCAGCCACCTCTGGCAGACTACAGAGCCACGTACGGCAGCCACCTCTGGCAGACTACAGAGCCACGTACGGCAGCCACCTCTGGCAGACTACAGAGCCACGTACGGCAGCCACCGCTGGCAGACTACAGAGCCACGTACGGCAGCCACCTCTGGCAGACTACAGAGCCACGTACGGCAGCCATCTCTGGCAGACTACAGAGCCACGTACGGCAGCCACCGCTGGCAGACTACAGAGCCACGTACGGCAGCCATCTCTGGCAGACTACAGAGCCACGTACGGAAGCCATCTCTGGCAGACTACAGAGCCACGTACAGCAGCCATCTCTGGCAGACTACAGAGCCACGTACGGCAGCCATCTCTGGCAGACTACAGAGCCACGTACGGCAGCCACCGCTGGCAGACTACAGAGCCACGTACGGCAGCCACCTCTGGCAGACTACAGAGCCACGTACGGCAGCCATCTCTGGCAGACTACAGAGCCACGTACGGCAGCCATCTCTGGCAGACTACAGAGCCACGTACGGCAGCCATCTCTGGCAGACTACAGAGCCACGTACAGCAGCCATCTCTGGCAGACTACAGAGCCACGTACGGCAGCCATCTCTGGCAGACTACAGAGTAGTCTGCCTTATGTCAGTAGCTGAGGTCAACTAGGGCCTTGACCGTGTCAAATCTCCCAGAGATGTATTCTCTTAGAAGTATTGCTATTTCCATACTTAGGAGACAACTGTACCCAGGCAGACTGACATAGCTTACATTTCACCTCTTACCGGTTCGTATTGGCTGCATATTTCACTCAGGCTGACTTTCTCTCAGAGATATAAGTAGCCTTCTCCTCTCCCAGCTCAGAGACATGCTATCAGTAGCCTTCTCCTCTCCCAGCTCAGAGACATGCTATCAGTAGCCTTCTCCTCTCCCAGCTCAGAGACATGCTATCAGTAGCCTTCTCCTCTCCCAGCTCAGAGACATGCTATCAGTAGACTTCTCTCCCAGCTCAGAGACATGCTATCAGTAGCCTTCTCCTCTCCCAGCTCAAAGACATGCTATCAGTAGCCTTCTCCTCTCCCAGCTCAGAGACATGCTATCAGTAGCCTTCTCCTCTCCCAGCTCAGAGACATGCTATCAGTAGCCGTCTCCTCTCCCAGCTCAGAGACATGCTATCAGTAGCCTTCTCCTCTCCCAGCTCAGAGACATGCTATCAGTAGCCTTCTCCTCTCCCAGCTCAGAGACATGCTATCAGTAGCCTTCTCCTCTCCCAGCCAGCTGATACTGAATTGGACATAAAAGTATGATAGGGATCCCTGACTATAATCACAATGCTCTGACAACAGTACTGCAGAACATATTTAGTGCTGCAACAATGTTAGTAGAGCATTAGGGGTGCATAAAGGATTACAGCTCTCCTGTCATGCATACAGCCAAGGTGTTGAACTTTTTGTGACTGACAGATTTGAATGTGTGCACGTTGTTGACCATATATCTGTTTCCTCAAATTAAGGGCACACCAATGGGCTGAGTGTGGGGTCCCTCCCTCCCACGCTCATTTCAGATGTGACCTTTCCTTTGAGAAAACAAGGATCTACAGTTGAAGTCGGAAGTTTACATACACTTAGGTAGGAGTCATTAGAACTTGTTTTTAAACCACTCCACAAATGTCTTGTTAACAAAATATAGTTTTGGCAAGTCAGTTAGGACATCTACTTTGTGCATGACACAAGTCATTTTTACAACAATTGTTTACAGACAGATTATTTCACTTATAATTCACTGTATCACAATTCCAGTGGGTCAGAAGTTTACATACGCTAAGTTGACTGTGCCTTTAAACAGCTTGGAAAATTCCAGAAAATTATGTCATGGCTTTAGAAGCTTCTGATAGGCTAATTGACATCATTTGAGTCAATTTGAGGTGTACCTATGGATGTATTTCAAGGCCTACCTTCAAACGCAGTGCCTCTTTGCTTGACATCATGGGAAAATCAAAAGAAATCAGCCAAGACAACAGAAAAAAAAGCGTAGACCTCCACAAGTCTGGTTCATCCTTGGGAGCAATTTCTAATCACCGAAAAGTACCACACTCATCTTTACAAACAATAGTACGCAAGTATAAATACCATGGGACCACGCAGCCGTCATACCGCTCAGGAAGGAGACGCGTTCTGTCTCCTAGAGATTGAATGTACTTTGGTGCGAAAAGTGCAAATCAATCCCAGAACAACAGCAAATGACCTTGTGAAGATGCCGGAGGAAACAGGTACAACAGTCTATATCCACAGTAAAACTAGTCTTATATCGACATAACCTGAAAGGCCGCTCAGCATGGAAGAAGCCACTGCACATGGGGACAAAGATCGTATTTTTTGGAGAAATGTCCTCTGGTCTGATGAAACAAAAATAGAACTGTTTGGCCATAATAATCATCGTTGTTTTTGGAGGAAAAAGGGGGAGGTTTGCATGCCAAAGAACACCATCCCAACCGTGAAGCACGGGGGTGGCAGCATCATGTTGTGGGGGTGCTTTGCTGCAGGAGGGACTGGTGCACTTCCCAAAATAGATGGCATCATGAGGATGAAAATTATGTGGATATATTGAAGCAACATCTCAAGACATCAGTCAGGAAGTTAAAGCTTGGTCGCAAATGGGTCTTCCAAATGGACAATGACCACAAGGATACTTCCAAAGTTGTGGCAAAATGGCTTAAGGACAACAAAGTCAAGGTATTGGAGTGACCATCACAAAGCCCTGACCTCAATCCTATAGAAAATGTGTGGGCAGAACTGAAAAAGCGTGTGCGAGCAAGGAGGCCTACAAACCTGACTCAGTTACACCAGCTCTGTCAGGAGGAATGGGACAAAAATCACCCAACTTATTGTGGGAAGCTTGTGGAAGGCTACCCAAAACGTTTGACCCATGTTAAACAATTTAAAGGCAATGCTACCAAATACTAATTGAGTGTATGTAAACTTCTGACCCACTGGGAATGTGATGAAAGAAATAAAAGCTGAAAAAATCATTCTCTTTACTATTATTCTGACATTTCACATTCTTAAAATAAAGTGGGGATCCTAACTGACCTAAGACAGGGAATTTTTACTAGGATTAAATGTCAGGAATTGTGAATAAGGTGTATGTAAACTTCCAACTTCAACTGTATATTCCAGTAAGTGACAGGTTGGCACATCACCTAGATACAGCTAAATAAACAAACAAGAAAGAAAATCTAGGGAACATTTCAAGCATTCATGGAGAGCTTTCAAAATGGAACTGGAACAATGAGTTAGCCTCAGGGGAAAAGTGATCATGTCGGTATGTTTATATTAGACAGAAAGGAAGCCCTCATTGTCATTGTCAGGGATGTATTTTCACAGTAACCACTTTGACAGTCTACTGTCTCTTGACAATAATTCCTTGAATATACTTGTTACCTCCACAGATATGAGCGTCTTTATAGACAGAAAGCGGACCAAATTATCTCTCAGTTCATCTTTTAGACTGCTAGATCTTGGCCAACACTACATTGCCAGGAGTTCTTTGGGAGTAGGGGTTATCCAGTAGGGGTTATCCAACTTCTAAAAACAGACATTTGGAAGAGATTGTCTGGTGGGGGGTGGGGGTGGAGGGTTTATTGTCTCTTCCTATAAGCGTCCCGGTCCAGTAAAATACAGCGTTGGGTACAGCAATAGGCCGTGGTTATTAATACGAGGGGAGGCGCGCTTTGCTCGACAAGCGCCAACACGCGAACGCATTACCTCCACGGCTGGCTATGGCAAAGATGTGCACTGCATTCCTCTGCCCACGAACCCAGGCTTTTCTCTAACCAGCAGAGCAGAGGTAGTAGTTGGGAGATGTCTCACTTTAGAGCAAGATAGTGAGTTAATGTGTATTTGTTGTGGACTTGTTCAGTAGTGTCTGTGCTAACTTGTGTTTTTCACCTCTTTGGAGCTTGGATAGGAGTGCATGTGATGGACACCTTTACCTTTAGCATGTATCTGTTGTTCATCAGCTTTTGCTCCAGACCTGCTGCTCTCTCTTGTGCTGAGCGATTAGAGCTTTTTGAGGTCGGTTTGTTTTCGGTTTCAATTGTTTTTTTCAACATGAAATCTATTAAGAAATAATGACATTAAAAATGATTTTAGAGGTTTTTAATGGAAATTCCAAAGCCAAAAATAGTGAACATTCAATTGCCAAAACATTCAAAATATTCCATTGTCTCTGTCAGGTACACATTGGGTTGACATCAATAGAAAAATAGGAAATTACTATGAAATAATACAATATTTCAGTTGTGTATGTTACTATTCTTTATTTGATGACTATTCTTTTTTATTCCTTAAGCCAGCATCTGATCTCTGCTTAGGCAGTAGCAGTCAGCCAGCCAGGCCATCTACCGTTATATCTCTGTGCTCCCCATACCGTACTGCCTTTAGTCATCCTATTTAGCTAGGCTAGCCTGCCAAAGTACTGTATGTTGAAGAGTTATCCGACAAAAAGATTTGACTAGTTTTACCATTAGTAGTGACACACCCCAGCATATCCACCTCTAGACTTTGGCCCTAGAATGAGTGACCCTTCTATTGGTCATGTTGTGAATTCATGCAAATTGTTGGAGTTAAAAAAACAAAAGCTATTAGCGAACCCATAATAAGTAATATCATGTTGTGAGTGTTTAGAAGTACCCTACAACAGCCCATTTGAGGAGATTGTATTGTAACTGCACTCTGCATGTGGTTACATAGGATCACTCTTTTCTAATGCTAATAACTCCAATTGGAGTGAACACAGGCAAAGGTGATATATGCTATGTAGAAAAGACTTCCAATTGAGAGCCCTCATTTTCCTCCTAAAAGTCCCCTGTTGCTTCCCCCCATTTCAATCCGACCCCAGCACAAGGCTTGGGCTGTAGATTATTTAAGCAGACATTTGGCTAACATGTCTCACTCACAGCAGTGGAGTTGAATAAAGCAATTTGTCAATCCCAAACACTTCCAAAAATATGATTATATCTGTAATGATTGTAGCCCTCGAGGTGTGAGGCAGTTTAACACTTCAGATGTTGTCTCACTTAACTGTAATGGAGGAACCTGGAGTATTCAAAGAATGATGGGAGTTTTTTTCAGCTAAAGCGGATCTGCCCTCGAAGCTCTTATCAAGATGAATTGAACCCATTTACAGCTAAATGGTGTGTGACAAGTGCTATATTTTGCTGCCTCACTTTGTGCCAATGTGATTGCTTCTGCACATTGTCTAAGGTACATGTGTCTGTCAACGCACAACCTCTGTAGTTTATATCACTAGGCAAAATATGAAAATACAGCCTATATCATACCCACAGAATCACCTGAACATGTTGAGTTGATCATTTATGTAGAGTACAGTGTTTTGAATATTTTTCTTCTGATATCTATTTTGGAAAACACTTTTATTTAAATTGCTACATATTCATAGTATTATGTATTGTTTTGCAATGTACTGTATATGTTCCAATACATATTGTTTATTGTTATAGACACGTAGTTTACTCTCTTGTCCATAATTGTAAGTGTCAACATCACCTCATTAGAACTGTTTGAAGTATAGCAGTGCTTGCTTCGTAAACAACAGGTATAGACTAACAGTGAAATGCTTACTTACAATGCAGAGAGAAAGAAAATTTAGAAATAATAGAAAAGTTATAATAAACTCACAATGAGTAACGATAACATGCCTATATACACGGGGTACCTGTACTGAGTCGATGTGCTGGGGTATGAGGTAATTGAGGTAGATATGTACATATAACTAGGAATGAAGTGACTAGGCAACAGGATAGATAATAAACAGTAGCAGCAGCATACAGTGCATTCGGAAAGTATTCAGACCCCTTTACTTTTTCCACATTTTGTTACCTTACAGCCTTATTCTAAAATAGATTAAATACACATTTCCTCCTCAATCTACACACAATACCCCATAATACCCCATAGAAATGTATTAAAAAATGAAAACCAAAATACAAAACCTTATTTACATAAGTATTCAGACCCTTTGCTATGAGACTCTAAATTGAGCTCGGGTCATCCTGTTTCCATAGATCATCTTTGAGATGTTTCTACAACTTCATTGGAGTCCACCTGTGGTAAATTCAATTGATTGGATATGATTTGGAAAGACACACACCTGTCTATAGAAGGTCCCTCAGTTGACAGTGCATGTCAGAGCAAAAACCAAGCCATGAGGTCGAAGGAATTGTCCGTAGAGCTCCGAGACAGGATTGTGTCTAGGCACAGATCTGGAGAAAGGTATCAAAACATTTCTGCAGCATTGAAGGTCCCCAAGAACACAGTGGCCTCCATCATTCTTAAATGGAAGAAGTTTGTAACCACCAAATCTCTTCTTAGAGCTTGCCGCCTGGCCAAACTGAGCAATCGGAGGAGAAAGACCTTGGTCAGGGAGGTGACCAAGAACCTGATGGTCCCTCTGACAGAGCTACAGAGTTGCTCTGTGGAGAGCCTTCCAGAAGCACAACCATCTATGCAGCACTCCGCCAATCAGTCCTTTATGGTAGAGTGGCCAGATGGAAGCTTCTCTTCAGTAAAAAGGCACGTTACAGCCCGCTTGGAGTTTGCCAAACGACTCTCAAAGACGACTCTCAAAGACCCTGAGAAACAAGATTTTCTGGTCTGATGAAACCAAGATTTAACTCTGGCCTGAATGCCAAGCGTCACGTCTGGAGGAAACCTGGCACCATCCCTACGGTGAAGCATGGGGGTGGCAGGATCATGCTGTGGGGATATTTTTAAGCGACAGGGACTGGAAGACTAGTCAGGATCGAGGGAAATATGAACGAAGCAAAATACAGAGAGATCCTTGATGAAAACCTGCTCCAGAGTACTCAGGACCTCAGACAGTGGTGAAGGTTCACCTTCCAGCAGGACAACGACCCTACGCACACAGCCAAGACAACGCAGGAGTGGCTTCGGGACAAGTCTTTGAATGTCCATGAGTGGCCTAGCCATATCCTGGACTTGAACCCAATCGAACATCTCTGGAGAGACCTGAAAATAGCTGTGCAGCGACACTCCCCACCCAACCTGACAGAGCTTGAGAGAATCTGCAGAGAAGAATGGGAGAAACTCCCCAAATACAGGTGTGCCAAGATTGTAGTTTCATACCCAAGAAGACTCGAGGCTGTAATTGCTGCCGAATGTGCATCAACAAAGCACTGAGTAATGGGTCTGAATACCTATGTAAATGTGATATTTATGTTTTTGGGGGGATTGTGTGTAGATTGATGAGGGAAAACAAAATATTTAATCAATTTTAGAATAAGGCTGTAACGTAACAAAAGGTGGAAAAAGTCAAGCGGTCTGAATACTTTCCAAATGCACTGCATGTTTATTTTATTTTTATTTCACCTTTATTGAACCAGGTAGGCCAGTTGAGAACAAGTTCTCATTTACAATTTGGCCAAGATAAAGCAAAGCAGTGCGACACAAACAACACAGAGTTACACATGGAATAAACAAACGTACAGTCAAAAAAAAAAAAAGTAAATGGACAGTGTGTGTAAAGGAAGTAAGATTAGGGAGGTAATGCAATAAATAGGCCATAGTGGCGAAATAATTACAATTTAGCAATTAAACACTGGAGTGATAGATGTGCAGAAGATGAATGTGCAAGTAGAGATACTGGGGTGCAAAGGAGCAAACATAAATAAATAACAATATGGGGATGAGGTAGTTGGGTGGGCTATTTACAGATGGCCTATGTACAGGTGCAATGATCTGTACGCTGCTCTGACAGCTGATGCTTAAAGTTAGTGAGGGAGATATGAGTCTCCAGCTCCAGTGATTTTTTCAGTTCGTTTCAGTCATTGGCAGCAGAGAACTGGAAGGAAAGGCGGCCAAAGTAGGAGTTGGCTTTGGGGGTGACCAGTGAAATAAACCTGCTGGAGCGCGTGCTATGGGTGGGTGCTGCTATGGTGACCAGTGAGCTGAAATAAGGCGGGGCTTTACCTAGCAAGACTTATAGATGACCAGGAGCCAGTGGGATTGGTGACGAATATGAAGCGAGGGCCAGCCAACGAGAGCATGCAGGTCTCAGTGGTGGGTAGTATATGGGGCTTTGGTGACAAAACAGATGACACTGTGATGGACTGCATCCAATTTGATTAGTAGAGTGTTGAATGCTATTTTGTAAATGACATCGTCGAAGTCAAGGATCAGTAAGATAGTCAGTTTTACGAGGGTATGTTTGGCGGCATGAGTGAAGGATGCTTTGTTGCGAAATAGGAAGCCGATTCTAGATTTAATTTTGGATTGGAGATGCTTAATGTGAGTCTGGAAGGAGAGTTTACAGTCTAACAAAGACACCTAGGTATTTGTAGTTGTCCACATATTCTAAGTCAGAACCGTCGAGAGTAGTGATGCTAGACGGGCAGGCAGGTGCGGGCAGCGATCGGTTGAAGAGCATGCATTTAGTTTTACTTGCATTTAAGAGCAGTTGGAGGCCACAGAAGGAGAGTTGTATGGCATTGAAGCTCATCTGGATGTTTGTTAACACAGTGTCCAAAGAAGGGCCAGATGTATACAGAATGGTGTCGTCTGCATAGAGGTGGATCAGAGAATCACCAGCAGCAAGAGCGACATCATTGATATATACAGAGAAAAGATTCGGCCCAAGAATTGAACCCTGTGGCACCCCCATAGAGACTGCCAGAGGTCCGGACAACAGGCCCTCCGATTTGACACACTGAACTCTGTCTGAGAAGTAGTTGGTGAACCAGGCAAGGCAGTCATTTGAGAAACCAAGGCTGTTGAGTCTGCCGATGAGTCGAAAGCCTTGGCCAGGTCGATGAAGACGGCTGCACAGTATTGTCTTTTATCGATGGCAGTTATGATATCGTTTAGGACCTTGAGCGTGGCTGAGGTGCAACCATGACCAGCATGTGATTAATCAGAAAAGTGCAAAAGGAGTAAATGCAGATTTGGTTAACTATAACAAACTTTTTAGCAGTCTTATGGCTTGGGTTTAGAAGCTGTTCAAGGTCCTGTTGGTTCCAGACTTTGTGTATCGGTACCGCTTGCCGTGCGGTAGCAGAAAGAACAGTCTATGACTTGTGTGCCTGGAGTCTTTGACAATTTTCAGGGCCTTCCTCTGACACCGCCTGGTTTAGAGGTCCTGGATGGCAGGAAGCTTGGCCTCCTAAGGGGGAATATGCATTGGCGTGCCCTCGACCAGCTCCACTACAGCAGGGTTTCCCAAAGTTGGTCCTGCCCCCCCAACCCCCTTGGTGGTTTTGGTTTTTGCCCTATCACTACACAGCTGATTCAAATAACCAACTCATCATCAAGCTTTGATTATTCTAATCAGCTGTGTAGTGCTAGGGTAAAAACTAAACGTTCACCCAGGACTGACTTTGGGAAAACCTACACTACAGACCCCTCGATGTGAATTGGGGCGTGCTCGGCACACACCTGGCTTCAAATGCGATTTTTGGACAGAACATGAACAAATTGTAGTATACTTGTAGCACTTTCTTTGACCAAAGGAAAGACTGTCCTCTTTATGTGTTCTGAACACTCATTAAACAATGGTTCCCCAGACAACTCATCTAGCAGAGAGAACAGTTGCTGTTTGGCCCCACTTAACGTAGCATCTGCACCTTCACATTTTGCTAAGGTAGGAGACAATACCGATCTTCTTGCAAAGAACATTTGTGATTTTATTTATTTTTCAAAGGATTGACTTATAACTGACAGCACCTAACACCCAGGTCTTCAACCTGGACTCAGGGGTAGATAGTTAACATAAATCCAGGACACTCCAATTAGTATGATATGTTATGTATTAATTTGTGGATGTCCATCATCCATTTCATATGATATGTTACAATATGTTACGAAATTTGCTAAATGTATGATATGTTACAAATTCCAATTTGTTGTGGCTAATGTTAGCTAGGTGGCTAACGTTAGCAAGGCTAGAGGTTCGGGTTAAGGTTAGGGTCAGGAGTTTGGTTAAAGGGTTAGGGTTAGCTAACATGCTAAGTAGTTAAAAAGTAGTACTAGTTGCAAAGTAGCTAATTAGCGAAAATTCTAAAGTTGTCTGTGATGAGATTTGAGCACGTAATCTTTGGGTTGCTAGACATTCATTTTGTATGCCTACCCATTGCCTTAAGTAACCTTCTGTCTTATGAAACAATACCAAATGTAACGTATCATACTAATTTGTGTGTCCCGGGTTTACACACAAGGCTATTGTGCTATTTTACTGCTTATTTAAGCAAAGTCAATTTATCTATTTTTGCAACACTGCTGTGCATAAATCTTGACATGCATGCATCACTTTACCCATCATCGCAGTTAATATCATGATGCACATTAGTTAATATAGCTAGTGTTTAGTGAGTTATTATAAAGGAAATCCATTGATGCAGATTTCACAGCTAAAATGTAGGTTATAACAGTGTTTTCCCTCAAAACGAAGAAACTCAAGCAACAGCAGCAGAAACTCCAGGGGTGTCGACTAATCCAGTATTCTACAGTGGGTGGAGGTATCAGTCTGGACGCCTTTTTTTCATCTTCAATTCTACATCTGGAATGGAACATTTTTTCCTTCTGCAAATAACCTCTGCAGCTAAAAACCCAGACAGGTAGTTAGAGCTGATTGGTCATGGATGGATTTTTCCCCTCTCTCCTTCTCTCTCTTTTCCTCTCTACAAAGCCCAGAGGCTAGTATTTCACTGATTACAGAGTCCCCCCATTTGAATGGCCGTTTGTGTATTGTCAGAACAAAGGGGTGAGGAGGCTCTAAAGAGGTGCTAGACAGGGGAATGGATTGGGCTCAACCATTAGGCTGAGTGGAGTTGCAGGTTGAGGCTAGCTGCAGGGGCACCCTCCTGTGCTGAGGGGGGGGGGGCGGACTACTACCTACAGTGGCTGTTGCTATCCCTAAGTAAAGCTACATGGCTAACGGGCGGTCCATCAGAAGGGGCATCTTATTGTACCCTAGTCACACAGCTGACCTCGAGGAGTGAAGCGGGACTACTTTCTCAGGACCCACCATTACCTGAAGAAGTATACTCACCCAACAGTTTAATAGTAATTAGTTGGTTTGATCCATTTTGTTGATAGGTTTTGACCTTTAAAAACTCACTAAATACTTATCGCCCGCTGACTTGAAGGTAAGGACTTCAAATCAAAGTGTTTACCGCCTGGGTTGACTAGGTCATGAGGTTGGAGGGCTGTGGTGTGGCATCGACACAAGGGTACAATCTCATAGAAGACTCTTTTTGGAGGTGTTTTTAATTTTTTGTTTAAGTTCTAAAATGGTTACACATTTATAGAAACTTCTTTCACTGTATGCGCAGCTGTATAATTTATTTTTTTAACATGCTTTCCAGTCTTCAAAACTGAAAGCTGGGAGTATGGTTTGAGTCAAGCACTCTGGCCAGGTTCCCCAAGTTTTGCAGCAATGTTATCAGGGGCACAACTTTGTTTTTAGAAGTGGCGGGGACATAATTGCATAATTTTTATCTAGTCGGATAAACACACTAAACAGCCTACCCGACGCTCTGAGGCGTCCGCATGGTCCTTAAGCACACCGTTGCCTAATTTTGTATCACATTCCAATAATATTACTGTGGGGAAGGGGAACAAAAATGCAATTTCAGAATGTGGGATGGACATGTCCCCCCCGTCCCCAGTGAAAGTTGCGCCCCTGAATGTTATGCCACATTACCAACAACCAGCTCCTTAATTTGGTAATTACAGCAACCCAACAAACAATTAAGGGGTCATATCATTTCGATGAAGAAAAACTTCAAGAGCTGACAAATCAATCATATCACTCAGCATTGATTTGAAAGCATAAATAAGCACCCAACATTAGCCTCTGCTGTCCAAGTGACTCTTAATATTCTGCCAAAGATACAAAATGGGTCAGAAAACTCGAAATATGTGGCTCATGGACCAGTATTATGAAACGATTGTTTTTACTACATCATGACACTTTTTTGGCAGTTGTGTTTTTCACCATCCATTAACCTGGAGCCTGAGAGTAATTGTTCAGAATCATTAAGAGGAGTTTAGTGAGGCGTGCAAATACATCATGAAAATTATAACGTGTTAACAACTAGTGACGAGTGAGCCATACTGTGTGTTGGTGGTTTTGGACAATATAAGACCTCTAAGAGGGGGAAATATCATCATTAGTGTACTGAAGCTAATGAATATGTTAATATGTTCTGCATGTATCGCGGTTCTCTGAGATGATTTGTCGAGGAGCAACAGTTTAATTATCACCTCTTTCTCTCTCTCACACACACACTGTGGCCCCCAACTTCAAGGCAAAGCCTAGATGCCGTAAATGACTCCAAGCAAACAATGTGTGATGGGGGACAAATTACAAAATGCTTCCCTTTTCTTCAATGCGACGCTTCAAGGCTCTCTCTCCTCTTTCAGCGACACTCTTCTGGGCACTGTCTCCATCACCCTATTGCACAGCGAGGTGTCGCGACCCCATGGTGACCTGCTTCTGACTAGCCAACGTTACGCCGCGGGACTCCGGGGGCCCAGGGCCAAAGAGCCAAGCCAACAGTGTGAAAGGGGCCGCCAATATACTAATGGGGTGGGGTTGATTCCTGGGAGATGAGAGGAAGAGGCTGTCCCCGCCTCTTCACACGCTCGTTGGGCTGTGACTTGGAGTGAAAAGGGTCTGGACGGCTTATACGAGCCACTAGGCCCTCTTCGGCCGTCCCCTCACCTTGAAAATTCTATAGGATGCAGATGCCCCCCGAAACCCCCCACCCGATATGTTCGTGTCGGAGATGAAAGTGGGAAGCGAGGGGGAGAAAGGAGGTGGCGGGGGGGGGTCTTGCACTAATGTAGTACATTGGGCTTCACTTACAGACACTGCCAAGTTCTTTTGTCAAGCTTAAAGGCCTGCTAGGTCCTTTGAACCCCTGGCTCACCGCCCTTGGATAGCTTTTTCCACCCCACCTTTTTTTCCTAGCGTCAATGAGATATTCTCCACATTCCTGATGACCGTCTGGACACAGTCTCAGAAACATCTACTGGTAGTGGTGATGGTGGAAAGCCGCAATGCTTTTTGTAGCAAATTCTCATTCGCAGGCTGTAGGCTGTGGGGTTTAAACCAAGACCTTAAGCTTACCTGCTTGTTCTTTTCTTCACTCAGTCAGTTCAGTAGCTGTGGGTAACCTAATCCTAACTCTTGAGTTGCTGGCTTGCCTGCCCACCTCCCCCTCCTCAGAGGGATTGAGACAGCTCCCCATTCATAAAGCTCAACTCTAGTCATTGTCAACCAGTAGGCCCAACCTTCCAACCAATACAATTCTCAATGGTTAGTCACAATTCTGAATAAACTTCATAGCCCCTTTGTGTAAATGTTAAATGTACTTTCCAAGAATAAATCTGACATAAGTCGTAGTTTGTGTGGCTTAATGTGACTGATTAGAGTCAACGGTCAATGTATCCTCCCTCCTAGAATAAACTATGGAATGGAAAAGTACTCCATGTGCCACACATATCTGCTGTAACGTGGTTCTACCGTGAAAATGTGCAGGTAAACAGTGTGCAGGAGCTTCTGTTGAAGCTTGCCACAAGTGTCACACAGGTGAGCACATCAAAGACACAGCTCTGTTCACTCTGTGCCATAGCTCTTCATTTATACTGTCAAGGCATTGTCACAAGCCTGTGCTTTAAAGGTGATGAGTGACTACTCAATGCAGTTTCATAATTATTGTTTATTATGCCTGTGGTTTTAGTCACTTTTCAACCAGCTTCATTTTGGACTGCCAGCCAATGCTTCAAACATAGTCTTTTGTTGATTATAACTACTTTGGATGTACACCAAATGGAAGCCCCAGGTCAATCGAATCATCAGATGTGCACACATTGTGTGTTTATTTAATGGTTCCTATCATAAATTATTATATTTTGTGCAATTAGGGTTTCTGAATTTAGTCAATGGAGGACATCGTTTATTATTGGAGTTTTGAAATCTGATAATACATAGGTACAGAATTGCACAACATTTGTTGTAATAGCCTATTTTGGAATTATACTGATTCACACAGTCACCCTTATTCTTACAAGCTATTCAAAGTGCAATCCACTATAGTTTAAATTGATACCCCTAACACTATAGGGAAATTTTAAACGCAATAAGGATGGAATGCTGTAGTTCCCGTTGTAATAGGACAATAAATGAGAATCACACAATGGTCCTAAGTGGCGGGAGGGATGTGGGGTCATTCCACTGCGAGTTCAGAGGGCCCCGTAAACACATTCACACCTCTCTTTCATTTAAATGCGGGATAAGTTATAGCACTTTATTGAAAAATCGAGTTCCACAACAACCTGCATTTCAATGCTGTCTGGGAGAGCTAAGCCCAATCCACAAACGACGTGGCCTCCAATATAACCACAAATCAAGGGAAGCCGAAAAGTGTAATTGTGTTCTGAAAATACGACTCACACACTCTTTCTCAACTCTAGACAAAGGTAATACAACAAAACATCAGCAAATATATATAATATCAATAAATATAATAAACTAATTAGTGATGGTTACGCCATTAATAATAATGGGAAATAATATGGGGGGAAAAGGATTTATGAATCATAAAAAAAAGTGATTTAAAAAAAAATAATAGCTTCCAATGAGAAATCCAGTAGGCCTATTCTCCCAAGTAGGGGCGGCAGATAAGCTAGCGGTTGAATTGGGCCAGTAACCAAAAGGTCGCTGGTTCGAATCACTGAACCGACTAGGTGAAAATCTCTCGATGTGCCCCTGAGCAAAGCACTTAAATCGCTCTGGATAAGAGCGTCTGCTAAATGACTAAAATGTAAAGTAGCTTAGGCTATTTTTGTGAACTTGAAATAGGCTTAGACCTGCATTTAAGGAAATATCCCTTATCGAATTTCTCAAAATAAAAAGTATAAACAGAAGGTTCTAAAATGTTAAAAACAAGTAATCAATTCGTGAGTCCCTCCTTGTAGCCTCCAAAGCACCATCATTTATGACTAGAGGAAAACATTCTGAAAACTGATGGTCTCTCAAAAATTACCCTATCAGGTGCAAACCGCTGACAAGTTTCCACCCACCAACAAAAAAAACCTCACTGTGCCCAAATCCTTAGCCGCAGACACTCTACTGACAGGCATTACACCATCGCCCCTGCTACGAAGGTCTTCCGATGCGTTTGATTCAGATGTAATATTTATACTCTCTGGATATCACTGAAGTTTTATCACAACGTGAGGTATACCCCATAACTTTTTGAAAATTTTCCTATTCAATTTTACGCACTTGTCCCCTTTTGCCCCTTTTCCACTGTGGAGTCAGAAGATTAACATGATCCACGCAATGTGTATATATCCCCAGGTACGCACGGAATTGAAATACATCTGATCTTTGGAGCAGCACCGTTGGGAGCAAAGAGGGTGCGCGCAATGGATTTTTAAACAAGGGAAAATATACTAAGCAATGGTTGCAAATTGAATATTTCCGCGCCCAGCAAGATACTGCTGTCTACACAGCCCGTGAGAGCGGAGCGAGGAAATTTGGAAGGGGACAAGAAACAATAGGCTATATTTTTTCCTCTGGATCATTTTTTTTTACAACAAGGAAACACCTAATGTTGCATTCAGTGACATTGTTGCACTCTAGTTATTTATCATTACACTGGGATTCAAAGGCACCTCCGGAATTGTTTGCGTAGCTTAAGGACGCTGGCGGGTCTATCCTCTACTTCTCTCCGGGCTTTAAAACTGTGGAAACAGGTGTATTTCAGCAAGTCAAGATGTCTTTTCTGCCTTCGAGGTTCATATACCTGTAAGGATTCCATCTTTCTATTCCTTTCGTTTCTCAAAACACGTACATTCTTACCAATAGAAGTCGCTAAAAGCTAGTTACTACCCTTGTCATCCATTTAGGCTATAGTGTTTATATTTCATGTAATTGCTTGTGATTAACCCCCCCTCCCCTTCTCTCTCCAGGTGTTTACATTTTCTGGTCCTCTATTTCCAGCTCCAGGTAGGTTGATTCGATTGTTCAGTTTTTGTACAGTGTGTGTGTGTGTGTGATTTTGCAGCATCCATTCTGGATTTATTATGAACAAATCGTTGCCATATAATTGGATACTTGCAAACTGGAAAATACTGTGGTTAGGCGCGCTGGTTCTTTTTCTCAGATTTGTCTTATTACTTTTTAATATGACTTTAATTACGTAAGATTAACACAATTCCCTAATTAAAGTTGCATTGTTAATTTAATTAAAATACAAGCATAGTAACTATACCCTTGTTTAAATATGACATTTATGGTAAGGAAATAGGTTTGTAATGTAGAAGAAACGATCGTACTGCGCACCTTACTCTAATGAACGAGTGCATCAGATCAGGGCACAGCGCACCATTGAGCCAGGCAACCAGCGTTGAGACATGGACAAAACTGACATGTAGCCTGAAGAAATGTAAAGACATTTAGATCAGGATCATTTGCAATTTTGATATTTTTCAGTGTCGTGGATCTATTCGGTAATCATATAAACTCCACTAATCGCGCGCCTTTTACGCATGTGAGTGATCTGTTAAATTGGTTGTCTGTAGCCTACCTTTCATGCAAAACTCAAGTCAAAATCCACATGATGTATTATTATGTAAAGTAACATTCTGCACGGAGTTAGATTCAATTGCTTAACTGTAGCCTGATATTAACAATTAATGTATTCCCGTTTTGGGCATGGTTGTAGGCTATTGGTTATTTTTTGTTCATGATATGTGACAATAGAACATGAATGTAAAACATCTAGACATTTGACATCATGTATTTGGTTTAAATTAATGTCAGATATAAAGGGTAGTTAGGAAACCACCATGTTATATTGCTGGATACAGTGAGAGGCAGTGGTTAGCCCACATCTTGCTTCCATGCCTCTGTTGTTGGGGTTAGTTTTATAGTCTAGTCAGTATCATATACAGAGTTGATGCCAGTCAAACCTCTCCGGGATTACAGAGAACTACTAGAATTGTTTCACCTTTTTCTCCCTGTCTCCAATTTAAAGCATATGTGAAAATGTAAAAATATTGCTGTCTATTTATACAAGGCTAAGTAATTGCATACAATGCACCCAATCCTTTCCCCTCTGATTGACGTGATAAGATGTCATGAAGTCTAGTTTGAAATCTTAAAAAATACTTTGGATTAAAAGTTTTCAACAAAAAAAAAAACACTCATGCCAACATAATTATTGATGGAGAGGCCAATCCATCCAATGAGGCAGCAATAGATGAAGACAGAGAGTAGAATCCCCCCTTTTACCTCTTAGATATCACATCTCTGTCAGAGACACCACATCTCTGTCAGAGATGTTCCTTAACAAATGTGTCAAGGGATCATGATTATAAAACTTGGCATTCCCATTTCATAATAAAAGGGGATATTTTACAAAGACACCACTAAAAATACGAGACACAACTGGGTAATGTGAGGGTTTGTGCTCTGATTGTTCCAAAGGAATTGGGACAAACAATGCTAAAGTGTTACTGTCTGATTTCTCCCCTGTCCTAGACAGTAATACAATACTAGTGTTTTAATACTGATATATTTCTTGCTTTGTATGACTAATTGCTTCTGTAAAGACAATGCAGGCCAGAAGGAAATCTCATAGAGGCTTTCCTGAAGACAAAACCCTCTAGATAGACCAATACAATTATGTAGCACAACCTTGATGGCAGGTAGACTGTGTTACGCAGATAGTAAAGTGTATCTGAGATGCAAGGGGGGCTAAGCTTCCCAGTGAAGATGGTGCCAGACTTTTGAAGTTTCAACCATATCCATTTTCGGGCCGTCTTTGAAAAGGGAGACGGCTCGATAAAAAATGTTGTCGATTGCATTAACCTCAGCCCTCTGCAGAGGCTTGCCTTTTTTCCTCCATGTGAAATGCAACTGTCTACAAAACAAACCTTTATGTTTGTTTAGAGATGGAGAGATTTGGCACAAATCCCTCAGCAGTAGTTATCCCCCCAAAAAATGTTTCAGTTCATGCTGGCTTGGTGGTTAGCTTTGGGGGGTAGGGTGGGGGGGGGTAGTATAATGGACAGACGATGTCCTTCTAGGTTGTGGAGAGTTTTGGATGCTCTATTTAGATGCTCTATTGGTTTTGAATGCTCTTTTAGTGTTGTAAAGGCTCTATTGGACTCTCTATTGGTTTTAAATGCTCTTTTAGTGTCGTAGAGGCTCCTTTGGATGCTCTATTGGTTTTGAATGCTCTTTTTGTGTTGTAGAGGTTCTATTTGATGCTCTATTGGTTTTGAATGCTCTTTTAGTGTTGTCAAGGCTCTATTGGATGCTCTATTGGTTTTGAATGCTCTTTTAGTGTTGTCGAGGCTCTATTGGATGCTCTATTACATGAACGTATGAGGTGTGTCATAATAACTGTTAATGTTCCTCCCCTCTAAACCTTGACTCAATTCAAAGGAAGTTTGATAAAGATTGATTAAGATGCATGTTTTCTTGAGGCAAATTACTTTATTTTAGTTGAATATTAAAAAGTGATATACAATTGTTTCATATTTTGATTAATATACTTGCGATAGTATATTTCCAAAACTAACTGTGTTTCGTAGTTTCTTTAATGTTTGCTGACGCCAACCTTTACTGAGAACAGCCATAACGTGGCTTCAAACAACTGGGATTTGTATTCAGATCAGTGGTTTGTTTTCCCCTTTTGTATTAAAGATTTGTTCTACCCTGAGCATATTTCCCCACTCATTCACTAAATGTCATTCATTTGCTGAGGTTAAAATAACAAGGAGTTGGAGAATGTAATGTGTATATAATTAGCCACCTGAGAGAAGCTACATAAAAGGCCATTACTATGTAATTACCACATGATACAGCTGGGGAACAGGATCTTGGCGTGAATTGAGATTTCAGGGTTTTTGAAAGTTTACATTTTCCTTCCCATCCACATATGGGGTTGGGTGACAGGGCACTCAGGCTGCATGCATTTGGATGTGTTGTCGAAGTCAGCTATTTAAAAAAAAAAATGTAGGCCCTTAGGCAACTTGTAAGTGCAGAACAGACCTTTGCATTCATTCTAACGGCGTGAAATATTTGAATGGGGGAGTTTATGTTACGAGATGCTCCCTCCTAGTGTGTTTTTATGGTACGAGCTGCCTCTCGCCATCGCATCCACATCTCCACTGTGATTTATAGACCTTACTGGGCCCTAGGGCAGATATATTTTTGATGATAGTGTAACAGGTCTGGATGCTTCAGGTGTATAATTGCTAGTGGCTTGCTTGCTTGTGGAAATGGAATACTGGTTCCTCAATATGGCCCCAGGCAAATAGGTATATAGCTGCCTCAATACAAAGACATGCAATAATAATGAAGCACGTAGCATGTTGCGCTTTTGTTCTCTTCAGCTTTTGCAGCATGTGCCCTTTGAATTTGTTCGCAATGCTGCACAGTTAGATCAGCTTACAACATCCAAGCAGAGCAACATCCAAGCAGAGCAACATCCAAGCAGAGCTTCATGATACAGTACCTAGTAAAAGCTGAACCATGAACACCTGTGTCATGTCTTTCTCCTCCAGGAATCACAACAGAGCTCAGCCGATTTTAGGATCTATATCGAGAACCACACGCGGAACCCGGACGACCTGAGCCGGAAGCAGATCCGCATCTACCAATTGTACAGCCGCACCACGGGCAAGCACGTCCAGATCCTGGGCAAGAAGGTCAACGCCAACGGAGACGATGGGGGCAAGTACGGTACGGGAGAATTCCTGTGCACTTCACTTACAGACGCTTGAGCCAGTTCCCCCTCATCAATGGTCTTTACTGTGGGAATTATCCCATGTGAACCAGAATTCATTGGACCTATTTTGGACCACTACTGGTCAGAGTTGGGGTTACATTTCTAACTAGTGAACTTTGACCCTAACTCCGCTACTTAATGATTGCTTGCTTAAGCCATTAAGATGATGAATAGTGTGGGAATTTGAGGCTATAAGCATGTCTGCCACAGATAAAGCGCGGCTAGATGTATATATTGTCTTTATTCATTGAATCTCAGCTGTGTTCCTTTCTGGTCAGTGACCATACTGAGGTGGGAATACAGCTGATTGTTGTCATGGGAAGTAATTCTGTGTGATGCATGGCATAGTGGTTTCCAAGTCTACAGAGGGTCTATCAGTTTTTACGTTCACTACAGTTTCTATCATCACCGTGGGCATGGCACATATTCTATTCAAAGTTGGACGGTGGTCTAGGTGCGTTTGTATGGGAGTGCTTGCCTGTTTGCACTCACATGTATGATTTGCCAACAAACAGTCAGTCGGCTGTAATGTTGCCGGCCCGAGTCGACCGCACTGTTGTGTCGACTGTGTTCAGTCACAGATCTGCTGAGGCGAGGTTTCCTCTCGTTGCTTGTTAGAGCTTGAGTGGAAGCAGATTCAATGTTTCCCATGAAGACTTGCCAACCCTGCCCCCTCAGCCCCAGTACCTGGCACCTGTGAACTCCCTGACACTGATTTAACAGGAGGCTTGGGAAGACACTCTTCTCTCATCTCTGCACTAATCCTCACTCAGTCATAACAGCAACCTCACAATGGAGGGTCAGAAAGCACGGCTGAGAAATGGAGCCGCAGCTACAACAAGGTCAGCTACCCCACATATACACGTGGATAAGAGGGAGTTATAATTCTCCTCAGGCAGGAGTGCTTGCCTTCAAGAAATGTGGTATATATAATGTGTCACATGCAATCCCACATAATTGATGTCACCATTTGTCCTACTAGGATAGCATCTTATATCTATATCTAAATGCATAGGTATTTGTAAAAATGTGTAAAAATCCATGTCAGTGCTGGTAAATGTTTTTTAAAGGCAGTTGTTGCACTTGTAGTTTCCAGTTGCACTTGCACAAGTCCGCCCTCGGCACAGTCGTTTGAGAGCCAGCACTGAAAATGCTGTGGGGCCTCTATAGCTTGGCTACAGTGAGCAACACTACACTAAAACCACTTCAAGACAGGCTATCACAGTACAGCTTGCTTTTTACCTTTGTAGTATGAAAGGAATGGAAGAGGGGCAGCTAAGTGGGGACTTGTGGCGCACTCTGTCCCAGCTTCTCCAACTCCTCTCAGGAGCTCCATTGTGTTTCTCAAACCAGGCCTCCTGTGAATTCAGAGAAGTCTCACCACTGTCATTTTATCCTCTTTGCTCCCTGGTTGAGAGATAGGGATGTCTTCTTCCCTCTCTCTCTCAACGTCAGTTCTCAGATGAGTTTCCCACTCCCCTTCCCATCCAAGATTGTTTAAAGGGACAGTTTTGGAGATGCCCCTCCCCACACCTCCTGGCTCCCCCCTCGTGCCTCCGTTCCCTTGAGTGCCACTGAATAGACCAGTGTGTTAAACAGATGGATCATCTTTAACTTTTTGATTGAGTGAGCACAGACTAAAGAGAACCTGAAACCTAATCCTGAGGGAGCGTAACCCCTCCAAAATGTTTGGCAGATCTCTTGCCCGCGAGGAGCGAACAGAAACAAAGCTGACCCCACAGGGGTTAAGGTTGTGACAGAGCAAAAGAAGCCGCTGGTGTGCTTGTTTAGAATGGATAATTTCAAATGTAACGGCAGCCTACCATTTTGTTTTGGCACATATGTTGTTGTGTAAACTTTATCACTGCAGGAAGATGATACTGCATTGGTTTCTACCTCTCTGGGGTTTATAGTAAATTGTCAAACAAATGTTTTATGAGTTAAAACTGTTCATGGACTGTATCAACTCAATGCATGTAAGTGTTTGAAAATAATTATCAAGTTGTGTTTCTATTTCACCGTCTAGCTCTTCTTATTGTTGAGACGGAAACCTTTGGGAGCCATATTCGAATAAAAGGGAAGGAGAGTGGGCATTACATCTGTATGAACAAGAATGGCAAAATAGTTGGAAAGGTAAGCATATCCTTGGTTGTCACTCTCTTGCCAGAGAATGGGGAAAATCTAACTCAATGAAATACAATTGGGCCTTTCTATTTTCTGTTGTTTTCTAGTGCTAATAACAGAGAACACCTAAAGAGACACTCCAGTGTGCACATTACTATCCCTAACCATAGAAACATGGTTGTATGTGTGCTTAAGTTCTTTTTTTTTAGCAAGACTAAGACATTCATAATAATACACATCAATGTATGAGGAATTTACAGATAACTGCCAAAATAATGGAAACACTTGAGTAAACGAGGGATATAAAGTATGTTGAAAGCAGGTGCTTCCACACAGGTGTGGTTCCTGAGTTAATTAAGCAATTAACATCCCATCATGCTTAGGGTCATGTATAAAATGCTGGGCAAGCCATTATTTTGGTTACCATGGCTATGCCCCCATAGGATGACAATGCCCCAATCCACAGGGGTTGAGTGGTCACTGAAATATTTGATGAGCATGATAATAATGTAAACCATGGCCGTGTCAGTCACCAGATTTTAACCCAATTGAACACTTACGGGAGATTCTGGAGCGGCGCCTGAGACAGTGTTTTCCACTACCATCAACAAAACAACAAATTATGGAATTTATTGTGGAAGAATATTTTCTAGAATCTATGCCAAGGTGCATTGAAGCTGTTCTGCCTCGTGGTGGCCCAATGCCCTATTAGGACACTTTATGTTGGTGTTTCCTTTATTTTGGCAGTTACCTGTTAGGCAGTTACACTTGCCTAACATACAAGCCATAATGGAGAGTGCTCACTCAGTGTTCCCCTGATAAAAACCCTTTGATAAGTAACCTGTGCCTTTCTTTTTACACTTCATCAGTCAATTATAGACTGCAATCCTCACAATGATCTCAATGCTTTGAGAGTCTAATGCCCACACAGGAGGAATGCCATTGCAATTATACCCCTTGTTCACCAGGTGGCGCCATGTAAAATAGCGGCATGTACACTCCCCTCTGTATTTATTTGGACAGTGAAGCTAGAATTATACATTTGGCCCTATACTACAGCATTTTGGATTTGAGATCAAATGCTTTATATGAGGGGACATTACAGAATGTCACCTTTTATTTGAGGGTATACTTATCTGTTTTACCGTTTAGAATTTAAATCACTTTATGTATCGAGTCCGCCCATTTGAAAAAGTTTTTGTTCATAAGTATTTGGACAAATTAACTTATAGTGTATTAAAGTAGTCACAAGTTTAGTATTTGGTCCCATATTCCTAGCACGCAATGCTAGGAATATGGCTTGTGACTTTACAAACTCGTTGGATGCATTTGCAGTTTGCTTTGTTTCAGTTTCTGATTATATTTTGCCCAATAGTAACTGAATGGTGAATAATGTTTTGTGTCATTTTGGAGTCACTTTTATTGTAAACAAGAACAGAAGATGTTTCTGAAAACTTCAACATTAATGTGGATGCTACCATGATTACGGATAATCCTGAATGAATCCTGAATAATGATGAATGACAGAGGCATAAAGATCCTACCCTCAAGAAACGCTAACCTCTCAACATTACCAATAACAGGGGAGGTTAGCATTTTTGGGGTGGTATGATCTTTGTTCATCTGTAACTTTCTCACTCATCATTATTCATGATTCATTCATGATCATAACCATGGGAGCATCCACATTAATGTAGAAGTGTTCAGAAACATATTCTATTCTTATTTACAGTAAAAGCGACTCCAAAATGACACATTATTCGCCATTCAGTTCCTAATGGGCAAAAGATCATCTGAAACACAACCAAAACAAGCTGCAAATGCATCCAACAAGTTTGTAGAGTCACAAGCTTGATGTAGTCATTGAATATGGGACCAAATACTAAACGTTTGACTACATTAATACATTATAAGTGAATTTTGTCAAAATACTTATGACATCTTAAAATGGGGGGTCTAGATATATAAAGTGCTTTTATTTCTAAATGGTGAAACAGATATGTATGTAAATACACTGAAATAAAATGTGACATTCTGTACTGTCGCCTCATATAAAACGTTTAGGGGTCTATTAAATCAGATCCGATTTACCCAACATCTGCATCGTGGTTGTTTTGGCGGTGTGGCTCCTGGCATTATACCCAAAGCAGACATTGCCATTGGCTGCACAAAGTTGCGTTAAAGGTATACGTCAGGATTTTGGAAATGAAGCCCTTTACTTCCCCAGAGTCAGATGAACTCATGGATACCATTTTTATGTCTGTGTGTCCAGTATGAAGGAAGTTAGAGGTAGTTTCACGAGCCAATGCTAACTAGTTAGAGCAATGGGTGGAAGTCTATGGGTATCAGTCATTGCGCAAACGCTAGTTAGCATTGGCTCGCGAAACTACCTCTAATTTCCTTCATACTGGACACACAGATATAAAAATGGTATCCATGAGTTCATCTGACCAAAATCCCGAAGTATCCCTTTAAGAGAAATCTCATGCAGCCTTGTTTACAAGTTGTGACATGTGATCTACACCTCTATTAGGCTGATGGAAATCCTCATTATTTTGTCTAATGATTTTCAAATTGAGTGTAATTATTTTTATATAGCCTACACTTTCTCGTTCTGAACTTCTAACGCAAGCGGGACTGGTGTGGCTTTGTGACAGTGATCAAGAGCAGCTGCTCACAGATTTGACAGCTCCAACACAGTTATACCTCAGACACAGCCAAAACAGCTATGTGGGTGTCGATTATCGCCGGTTAACACTTGATCTGATTGAGTCTTGCTTCCCTGTCTAAATACATACATAGGGGAGTGTACATCACAAATAAGTATTATTCTTTTTAAACACACACATAGCTTAAACTTACAAATTCAAGGTGTGAAATGTCTAGTAACCGTAAAAGAGATATACCACTAATGCAACTGTAGTAGTTCCATCTCTTTCTGGCTTATATGACAAACAGCAATGTTTCTTTGGCAGCAGGTAAAGTAGATTTCCTTGATGGTTTGCCATCGTGGAAGGCGGAAGTCATTGTTTCACAGTGTTAGAAACCATGTGCTAAGTGTCTAACATGTTGTTTTCTTTGCAGCTCAATGGAAGGAACCAGGAGTGCGTCTTTGTGGAAGAGTTCTTGGAGAACAACTACACAGCTCTGGTGTCAGCCAAGTACAAAGGCTGGTACCTGGGCTTCAACAGGAAGGGGAGGCCCAAAAAAGGATCACGGACCACACAAACACAACAGGAAGTGCATTTCATGAAACGCCACCCAAAGGGTAAGGTGGACCCACTGGAAGAGTTTCGTTTCACTACAGTAACTAAGCGGACACGAAGGGCACGTCGCCTAAAACACAACCCCAAAACAAACTGATTGTCCAATGGACAGCACATGCACTGTTGTTTTCCAAGGACATGTAAAGCTTGTTGCCTTAAAACCCCTTAAAGACTTATGTAAAAAGAACGACGACAAAAAAGAAAAAAAACATCAAAGAGGTTTTATTTTTATATTTCAGGAACATTGAACATCTCCCAGCTGTTGGATGTTTCTGGGTAATTGTTAAAATGTGTCTGTTATTTTATTTATACTGGATAAACTAAGGACGACAAAGGACCCTTATTGTCACCATCTTCTGCTCCTTTGAATTGCAAACTGAAGGCATCCTTCTGACAATGAGGGTGGAAGCATGAGTTTATAAATGTTATAAAAATCATCCAGTAGATTTTATTGGAATACCTGTCAGTTTTGTTTGTGTTACCCCAGACAACATGGATCCCATATTTTCCACTTGAATCGGGACGCCATGGAGACGAAATGAGGAGAGGTGACAATGGCAGGTGAAACAGTTTACCTAGATAACTGCGTAGCTTTGAGTGCAACATCTGACAGTGCCAACTCTCTCTCCCTCAACTCCCCCTCTGTTGATACCTTCTGACTCGTGGCCTACTCTGGATGGAATGCGCTGAACACGTTGTATACGGTGTGATTTCTTTGACATTTTCGTGCAACATATGATTCAGCTGAACACAACATGCTTTGACTAGCCAGGCATCAGACAGACGCGGTTGTAGTTTTGTTTAACTTGAGTTGATGTGGCTCAGAAGTTAACTTAGACAGAAACACTGACACTATTACAATGGGAAATGTAATATCCCACCTTTTGCCTTACTTTCCTTAGTGTGGTAGAAAGGTTCAAAAAGACTAATGAATACTGGACAGCTTCTCAATCATTGCCGTACAAGTATATGAGGTTATCTTATATGCATATATTAAGACACAGAGCAAGCTATCTGTTATTATTACCATCTGCATCCACCAATTTTCCCTGTTTTTCATAGGGCTACAACCAAAAGGTGGATTGTATCACTGGTTGTTCATGGTGCACCACAGGACCCATGTTCAAAGAGACATCCCAAAAACTCTTCATCTCTAACATTGTGTTCAATCAAGCCAGTTAAATTGTCGAGAGCACTGAATTGTTCTAATACGTACTAGGAAAGGTATACATTCATCCTACCCACCCACTATCTCCGTATTGTAAGACCTAACTCTTAAACCCTGAAAACCATACAACGAGAAATAGGCTAATTTTGGATTCGGGGTACAGGTTACGGCCATCACTAGACCTGGCAACCAGAGGAGTTGTGATCCCTACAGAACAGCGTTGACCATTTTACCAGTGACGACAAAGTTCAGCCTCTATTCCTGGGTACAGCTGTAGTAGCCTATATATTTGTCTACCACCTGACAGGTTTTGTATGAGATGCTACTAACAACATGACACATTTATGAATTTTTAAAATGTATGCAAAAATAATTTTATGACTATTATAAGATATTTATTGCCTTTCTTTGTAAATACAATGTGATGAATTTATTTGGCCTCTGTTAATAAAATGAGGACTATATTTAAAAAAGGCATTCTATGTGTTTAATTGTAGTTGAGGGGCTAATACTGTACTTGTGCCTTTTCTCTCCTAAACATTGGGGTTATATAAATTCACTGGTAACTACTTTCCCCTAGACCTTTAGACTAATGTTGCAGCTATCACTTGGTCAGACATTGAGTACATTCCCTTCTCTGCATACTGCCAAGGTATGCATTTTCATATACAAACCTTAAAGTGTGAAGGCTTCTTGTAACAGCAATAGATTTCTATGTTGAGAAAGGTTTCATTGCGGAATCATTGGAAGAGCTAATCTAAGGATTGGAAATGTGTTTTAATGGCTGACAAGTTTACTATAACCTAACCGTGAACTTTGACGGTACATTAGCTGGTCCATGCTAAGACGTCCTCCAACAGAACTTAGATGTTAGTAGTTACCTCTCATCACCTCTTTAATATTTGGCTAGAGTGGATTTTTTAGGAATACTGCATGTATAATACTGCATGTACTGACTATAAGGCAATTTTGTCTACAAGGAACACAAGTATTATTATAGTTTTTTTTTGGTCCACATGATACAAATATCATTTTTTGTTAATCTAACATCTGAGTTAAGATGTGGGTTTGCAGACAGTGCCCGCATAACCTTTCACATTACGCAAATTGCAATCATAACTGGGATGTCCTTAAACTTTTAAAATCAGAGATAAATTGCTTGGAATGTTATGTGGACATCAAAGTCAAGGCTGAAAACCAGGATAAAGGGAGTTTGGTATCATTGAAATTGTGGAAATATGGAGAGATATTTTAGCATTTTGGTGTAGCCAATGCACTGATGGCCTCCTTACTGGCACAACTAAATCAAGAAAGAGGACATTTTGCCATGAGTCCATAACAGTTGAAAGACAAGGAATGTTGAGAGAATAGCAGTTAGTTCTCTGCTGTGAGCATTCTGCTATTCTGTAGTTCCACACAGGTCTTTTATTAGAAATACTATGACTGAACATTGTGTTACTTTAACGCAAATGATAATGCTTTTATACAAAATGTTGTAAGCCTCTTTTTGGCACAAAGGTTTGAGACATTTTTCCTCCTTAAAAACAGGATGAAGGAATGTGGAATAGCATGTCTTATAATGTTGTGCGCTGGAATGGTGTTTACAGTAACCGTCAGACTGAAAAATGGCAGTTTTGAACAAAAAGCGTATTTTGTTTAAGTTCCTACTGATGTTATCAGACACCCAGTAGGCTAGCCACCTAGCTACACCAGATGAAGACTCTATTCCTTAATTGGATTTAGATGTCTCATACATGTCTCATACTCTGTCTGATTTTAAAAGTACTGTTTTGTATGTGACATGACGATTTTCCAAACCAGAACTCAAAGAAACTAGTACTCCATTCATGCGTGTATGTTTTTTAGGGATGCTCAGTCATGCTTTGCGGTGTCTCATAGCACCTTTAATTTCATGTATGATACTCGTACACTTTCATTATGGAATCCCTTAACAGGTTCATGACCAGGGCTGGTAATTTGTCAATATAGTATATCAAAATACAAATATTGTTTGTTTGTTTACTTACAGTGTAGTAATAAAAAAAAAAATGATATGCATATTAATAATGTCCCTCAACAATCTACACTGAACAAAAATATAAACGCAACATGCAACAATTTCAAAGATTTTACTGAGTTACAGTTCATATAAGAAAATCTGTGAATATAAATACATTCATTAGGCCTTTATCTATGGGTTTCACATGACTGGAAATACAGATATGCATCTGTTGTTCACAGATACCTTAAACAAAAATGTAGCGGCGTGGATCAGAAAACCAGTCAGTATCTGGTGTGACCACCATTTGCCTCATGCAGCGCGATATCTCCTTCGCATAGAGTTGATCAGGCTGTTGATTGTGGCCTTTGGAATGTTGTCCCACTCCTCTTCAATGGCTGTGCGAAGTTGCTGGATATTAGCGGGAACTGGAACAGAGCATCCCAAACAAGCTCAATTGGTGACATGTCTGGTGAGTATGCAGGCCAAGGAAGAACTGGAGTATTTTCAGTTTACAGGAATTGTGCACAGATCCTTGCGACATGGGGCCGTGCATTATCATGCTGAAACATGAGGTGATGGTTGCGGATGAATGGCACAACAAGAGGCCTCAGGATCTCGTCACCGTATTTCTATGCATTCAAATTGCCATCGATAAAATGCATTTGTGTTCATTGTCCGTAGCTTGTGCCTGTCCATAACATAACCCCACCACCACCATGGGGCACTATGCTCACAACGTTGACATCAGCAAACCACTCGCCCACACGACGCAATACACGCTGTCTGCCATCTGCCTGGTACAGTTGAAACTGGGATTCATCTGTGAAGAGCACACTTCTCCAGCGTGCCAGTGGCCATCGAAGGTGAGCATTTGCCCACTGAAGTCTGTTACGACAGACTTCAGTCAGGTCAAGACCCTGGTGAGGACAACGAGCACACAGATGAGCTTCCCTGAAACGTTTCTGACAGTTTGTGAATAAATTCTTCGGTTGTGCAAACCTACAGTTTCATCAGCTGTCCGGGTGGCTCGTCTCAGACCATCCCGCAGTTAAAGAAGCTGGATGTGGAGGTCCTGGGCTGGCGTGGTTACACGTGGTCTGCGGTTGTGAGGCCGGTTGGACGTACTGTCAAATTCTCTAAAATGACATTAGACGTGGCTTATTGTAGAGCAATTAACAGTCAATTCTCTGGAAATAGCTTGGGTGGACATTCCTGCAGTCAGCAAGCCAATTGCACGCTCCCTCAAAACTCTGTGCCATTGTGTTGTGTGGCAAAACTGCACATTTTAGAGTGGCCTGCTATTTTCCCCCAGCACAAGGTGCACCTGTGTAATGAGCATGCTGTGTAATCAGCTTCTGTCCGGTGGATGGATTATCTTGGCAAAGGAGAAATGCTCACTAACAGAGATATAAACACATTTGTGCACAAAATAGGAGATAAATATGTTGTTTCTTTGCATATGGAACATTTCTGGGATCTTTTATTTCAGCGAATGAAACATGGGTTTAACTCTTGTTGCGTTTATATTTTTGTTCAGTATATTATGAAAGAGAAAGAAGAGAGATGTAATCCAAAGAAATAGAGGTTAAGGGACAAAACAAGCTCTAAACGAGCACCAATGGTAACAAATGTATTGAACCTTTTGGAATGAACGGAAGACATTTTGCATAAACCTCCTGCCAAGCCTTTCTTTGAATTAACCTTTGATCACTGGAGGATAGACTTGGAACTGAACCAATAACTTTGAAATGAAACATGAAATCCTCTTTCCAAATCTTTTCTCCAGGGAGCTGAAACTTTAAATGCAGTAGGGGCAAAATAGTTTATGCTATTATCAGATTTTGTTTTACCTAGTGAAAAAATGTCAAATAAATTATTTATGAACTAAATGCATCTCATAACATCATCCATCAACATATAAAAACATATTAAGAAAGGCATTACAACGGCCTCTGTCACTGTCTAGAGAAAATATGCTCTATTTCTGGTGGCACATAAGTCAAACAAATGTCAGTGGAACAACCAAAGTGTTCCTCAGAATTTAAGCACAAGCAAGCCAAACTTAAAATAAGAAGTCCTGTCAACAGAAATTTGGTGGCACACTATTTGAGACATAGAGCAACCACTGTCTCTCAAATACTACTTAACTTACCCTCATGTTAGGGAAAAACAAAGACAAAACCAAAATGGTCGCCAGGCTCAACTATAGCCATTTACTGTAGATCTATGTCACGTAATTTACTATTGAGACACCGTACTGCAGTTTTTCTTACTCTAGCTAAATATTAAACCGTACTTGACTGGTCTTCTTTTATGACTGAAAATTCCACAAGGGGAACATTTTGTGATTCTCAATGTTTTTATTGTTTGTCTTTGGACCTACAGCTGAGCAGGGTTTTTACAGGATAATAAATCTGCTTATGTATAATTCTTTTAGATGTTTTGATAGGTATGAAGCACTGTTGCTTTAGCCATTGACCCGTACTAAGTGGTTAGTTAGAAAAATATTATTCTATTTACAGTAGTTTGATGATAATGTTATACAGTACATGTACAATATTGTTAATTTAATGGATGAAATATTTTTGTAAATAAAATCCCGACACATACGTCTGATTTCCTATTGATCCTAAATGTTTTGTTATTTACAGGGATCTTTTTTTTTACTGGTATTTTGATTCTTTTTTAGGTGCTCTCCAGATTGTGTCTCATCATGCATATCTCTTCACATCCTTGGCATACACAACCTGCTGGGTACCCCTTGCTGAGGAAAAAGGGACCTCCAGAAGGACTTCCATAGTCCTGAATACCCCCCCAATACTCCCCTTCTTCCTCTCCCACCATCAGCAGCTGCCAGGTGACACACCTCATTAACTTCCTCTTTCTCCTATTCTCTTGCTCCCTCATTGTCTTGAGATATGAGATGAGCCTTTGTTGGGAGTTTTGCCCCTTTTTTTCTTGGGCAGTGCAGGGCCCATAATTAGTGCTTTGCGCTGGGCGTACTTTCTCACAGGGCTATGACACAATTAATCAGCATTTTCCCACCAATGGGCAAAAGCCCCTTGACTCTTTCAAGGCCAAATCTGAGCCTCTTCAAAGGAGCAATTCTTTTTGGCCATGGGATCAGCTATACACTACTAGAGCAAGTGAACTGAGATTTTGAGCGAGGGTCACAAGAGCAAGACTAACTGGATATATTTAAGGACTTGAGGCAACATTTCTGAAGTACTTCTACTGGTGCTCTTATGTCCCATTTCTTTCTCAGTATTTTTATTTGTTGATAGCTCATTTGATCTCACTACATACAGTGTCAGGCTTTCTTATATCCCTACACGTTTTGTGCAAAAAAGTAATATATTACTCATTAGGATGCATAACTACAAACATGGCCAAACAAACAACCTGCGCACAAACAACAAATGGAACAAAAATATGAACAATTGTTAAAAACAACCAGGTCATTAGTATGTTATTACCTAAAGATCAGTCTTTCTCTCCTCTTTTCTCACATTCTCTCTCTATTTTGGTCCCTTTCTTCATCCATTAGAATTTTTAATTGATGTTTGAGTTTATTCATCTGTGATTACTGAGTAAACAATGAAAAAAGGTCATTAATTGGAGGTTATTTAAATTTGCGGCCCCTCCAACATTTGGATGGATGAGGGGTGGCTGCATGGTTGTTTGTTAATCCACTTAGAGACCACCCTGCCTATAAATGCCTCGCCTGGTCGGCATAACATTACATATCAGATAATCAACTTTCTTGTTTTAAGGTAGTAGCATAAAAATATCTAGCTGTTTTCATTGAGCAGTTATAGCTAGATTGTTTACATTTTACAAATCCTAGAAAATGTCTGAAAGAGTCGGTGCTATGCTTTTTAATGAGGAATTATAGATCATTTAAATGTTATACTCATCATCATAAATATCTGAAAGGCTTTGTCTTTCCAAAGACAGCAATAGTGGCAAGTGGGGTGCCAGTGAGAAAACACAAATGTTATGCAACAAAGTGGGTTCCGTCCCTGTCTTCCCAACATAGGAAGCGGACCAGGGACCCTCCACAGTATTAGTTCCAGTGCCCATCTGGCACATTGGCATTATCACATTGATAAAGTGTGTGAAGCAGATGAGATCAAGTCAATATCATCCTGCTAATTTCCGCACTGTCACCTGGCATTAAAGCCCCTCATTGGTCACTGAACTTCACACTCTGCACTTCAGGCCTTGTGGGACAACAGTGGCCTATTGTGGTTGGTCAGTTCCTGTAATAATGGACCATGGGACTGGATTCTGCCTGGAGAAGATGGATACCTCTCAAGCCAAGACAGAGGAAAGGCCCAGACAGAGGGAACAGAAGCAACTGACAAAAACAACAACTTCCCAGACCTTTCACCTGAGGTCGGAACTCTGGTCCTCCACTGCTGATCTGACATATGTTTTAATAAGCCAAGACAAGCACTCTGTCATTGTGGCCGCTCTCCAAAACTAATGATGTCAAGTGATTCCCTAACAAAATCCCCTTTTTAAATGGAATGAAAGACCCGTGAGGGGGAGGCCGGGTAGGGTAGTGGGGTGACCATGGAGAGGGACAGGTTGGGGAGTGCAGTGGGTGGGGGCAGGGGGGGGGTGGGGTTCAGTGCCCCTCGCCACTATCATATCATTGTACACAGAGAAAAGGGCTCACTTTTTATTTACTCCGGTGGTTATTGCCAGAATATTGCTTTTAATTGCTGTCCTGGATTTCCAGCTACCGTAAAGGGGGAGTCAGAGACAATTAATCAAAGTAATGGAGCATAATGATGTCTCAGAATGGCCCCGAAGCCCAGGTCAGGGGTTGGACAATGTGAACATTCAGCTACTTAGCTTCCTTTGCTACTTCCTGACAAAATCTGTTTACCCAACACCAATTAAGATGCCTCTCCGTGCGCTGTGGTCAGTGGGTTTGACGAAGGGGGTCGTCCAACGACTTGACATGTCCCTGAGCACGAACAAGCTGGCCTGTGTCCTCGCCCTGATAATTGGTGTCCCTTGCAATGTGCCGCTTCCCAGGGCTGTCCTTTGTGTCCCGTGGAAGTCCTAAATGAGGGGAATCAGGGCTTTAATGGGACTCCTGTGAGTTTTAAACAAACAGAGAGCGACCCCCTACTGTTCAGCATGTTGCTTAGAACAGCAGGGAGCTCACAGGCTTTTGCTAGGAGCCAGCGGCCTTGGGGCCCAAGGCCTCTTGTCCAGTCCCATTGTGCATGGGATAGCCTTTCAAGTGCTATAGGCCAACAGTGGGTTCCTGTATGGAGCACTGAGGTTTGTTCTCTTGTTGTGTCACTCCATACATGATTAGAGATGGTATTGTGTTTAAATGGAACTCTCATTGACATTATTGTCTCTAGAACAAACACATGATTAACAATGGTGCCTGCTCTCTACGTATAGTTTACTCTTGCAATTCAAGTGATATACTAATGTTTTGGTGTAAAATCGGTTAGGGAAGGAGAGAATGGTTTACGTCCTATCATTTACCTGTATCCCTGATGTCAGGAACATCGTTAAGTGCTTGATTTATCAAAGTAGCGTATAGTTCCCTAAGAATGATCCCTTAGGGACCCAACCCATTCTAACAACCAAGACATGATGAACATTTACCTCAAAAACAGTGTGACCATTGACTTAGAACGCAATGAGGATCCTCTATTAAACAGATTTTCCAACCTGTTAAAGGCACAACACCGGCTTATCCTCCTGGGTCCATTGTGATGATTTGTCAATGGGGCTCTTTGCTGGGGTGTTGATGTTGTGTGCCTAATGTGTTTGCCTTGGCTGTGATGAACGGGATTAGTGGCTGTGTGGTGGTCTATGTGGATCACAGACTACTGGACTTTGAAAGCATACTTGCCTACTTACTCATGTGCAATCCAGAGGACTCACACACATAGGAACCCTTCTTTCAACACATAGTTGACCCCACGCAAATACACACACACACACACACACACACACACACACACACACACACACACACACACACACACACACACACACACACACACACACACACACACACACACACACACACACACACACACACACACACACACACACACACACACACACACACACACACACAGGTCGTTGCAAGTGTTTGGACAGTGTCCGGGGTCAAGGAGAGAAACGACACACACCAAATAAATCTTTTCTCAGGTGAACGCTGACTAATATCGCATGGACGGCTGCACAGACAAGCTCAGAGCTTTCCTGAAGCGTCATGTTAACAAAAAACTTTGGGAGATTAGGTATACAGTCCTTGTTTGGATACTTCATGGAACTGACACTACAAATACTTTGCTGTATTAACTTAAGTCTCTCATAAGAAACAATTCAAACCTTTTCCATGTGAGCTTGTTCTTTCAATTAATGTGGAAAAGAGTTGTATGCATTGATTGTACTGTACTGTATGAGTTAGAAATACAGAGAAATGGAGGTAAGTTAAACGTGACTACCATACTGTACCCTGTCTCACCTATAGGATGTTGGATGTATAACATGGCTGGGATGTTTCATTGTGAAGAACAATCTCTTTTAACCCAACATGTCCTGTAGGGAACATAAAAAGGGCCGACACATGTATGCGACCTCCTCAGTACCCTGCCTTTGTGTATTTACAGTAAACTGAACCAGCCTTCATCTTTTCAACCAAGCTCCTGAGGTGTACCCCACATAGGACCCAGCTGGCTTTGTTTGCACACCCAGGGGACTCCATCAAGACGGTGAAACTGAGATACGAGGTCTTGGGTTACCTCTTAATGAAACGGATCAACATGGCCCAATCACAACAACACAGCCGACTGTGGGCAGGCAGCCATGACCGAGGGAACGTCACCTGAGAACCTGACAGGTTGCGCAACTGCCTTTTGTCGACGCCGTGGCACCTTCAGAGAAGAACGACAGTTCATTGGGAGCTAGCTTTGCCGTAACAAGTTCTCTCATAGGCCTCCATGTGTCTTCAAACTATGATCATGCAAGTTTGGCAAACTGCTTTGAGAAATGTTGATGGCTGACCACTTGCAAACAGAATTAGGAAATGGATGTCAACCAATGTTGTTGATCACTCTTCTATGCATATTGTATTGTTGTGACCAGAGACATATAATTAGACAATTAGGCCACATTTTTGAATTTTGAATATTGGTCTAATTCTAGATATTCAGTTGCATCGCATTGTTTAAATATGCCCCATGTAATGTTAATGGGGAGCTAACATGGCTGCCAGAGGATGTTGTAGTGTCATGTAAATGCATCACAATGCAGAAACCTCAATGCTCTAACTCTCTGATTGTTACCACATTTGGGCATTCAAACCCAGCCAGAACATGACCCACTGTGCTTTCTGATTTATCCAGACTTTTCAACAATGATACCTTACGTAGTGTATAAGGCCTTGGTAATAATTCTGGTCGGCATCAGTGTCAACTATCAGAGTCCAGGGGAATTCCCACTAGTTAATTCATGACTGAGGCGTAATGAATGTAGAGTATGTTGCTGCATCCACAGCGCTCCATCATGTAGAGCTCTGGCAGATGTCCTCTCTGTGTGCTGGAAACAGAGCTTGACTGCCTTCAAGTCTCGATTTGCAAGTCCTTCTTTCTTTTTTCTCTCCCCATGTAGTGGAGTACTGAGTCCTTCAGCTAGAGAACCCCCTCATGTCAAAGTCACATTTTTCCCCTCACCGGTCACTGGGAACCAAGAATATCATTAATTTACCACTAACTGTCTACCTGAGACATGCATTCCTGAACATGAGTAACAATGCCTAGTGGAAATAAAGATCAAATGAAAGGAGTGCCACATCTACAGGGTTTTAAGAATGCATGTTGTGATTGATTTACCTAAAGGTCCAATGCAGCCATTTTTATCTCAATATCAAATAAGTACCTTACTGTGATTGTTTTCAATTAAAATGGCCAAGAAGAAACAAAAATAACTTCTTATCAAAGAGCAATTTCTCAAAGAAAGGTTTTTGCTGTTCTTGTCAGAGAGGTTTGGAACTCCCTTTGTTATTGGTCTATTAACTAATTTATCGCCTGGTGGTCACTAGGCAGGCCAAAACTCCATCCCACCAAAACAGGCTGAAATTTCAGGCAGCCTTTTCAAACAGCTCTTACACTAAAAGGGCATTATCATAATTTTCAAAATGTCACAGTACTATTCCAACCTCATGGTGTGGAAATATATATAAAACAAATGGAAATCACGATTTTGACTGCCCTGGGCCTTTAATAAAGCAATGAGACACACTTACAAATTGCATACAGTACCAGTCAAAAGTTTGGACACACCTATTCATTCAAGGGTTTTTCTTTATTTTTACTATTTTCTACATTGTAGAATAATAGTGAAGACATAAAAACTATGAAAAAACACATATCGAATCATGTAGTGTCCAAAAAACTGTTTAACAAATCAAAATATATTTTATATTTAAGATTCTTTAACATAGCCACCCTTTACCTTGATGACAGCTTTGCACACTCTTGGCATTCTCTCAACCAGCTTCACCTTAAATGCTTTTCCAACAGTCTTGAAGGAGTTCCCATATATGCTGAGCACTTGTTGGTTGCTTTTCCTTCACTCTGTGGTCCAACTCATCCCAAACCATCTCAATTGGTTGTGATTGTGGAGGCCAGGTCATCTGATGCAGTACTCCATCACTCTCCTTCTTGGTCACATAGCCCTTACAAAGCCTGGAGGTGTGTTTTGGGTGATTGTCATGTTGAAAAACAATTGATAGTCCCGCTAAGCGCAAACCAGATGGGATGGTGTATCGCTGCAGAATGCTGTGGTAGCCATGCTGGTTAAGTGTGCCTTGAATTCTAAATAAATCACAGACAGTGTCACCAGCAAAGCACCCCCACACCATCACACCTCTTCTCCATGCTTCATGGTGGGAACCACACATGCGGAGATCATCCGTTCACCTGCTCTGCATTTCACAAAGACACAGCGGTTGGAAACAAAAATCTCAATTTGGACTCATTAGACCAAAGGACAGATTTCTACCGGTCTAATGTCCATTGCTTGTGTGTCTTGGCCCAAGCAAGTCTCTTCTTATTATTGGTGTCCATTAGTAGTGGTTTATTTACCACCCCCCTTTTCGGAGGATAAATATCTTAGTTTTTTTACAGCTTTTTTGCTACATATACTTTACCTATACATTCCTTTAGTAGTGGTTTCTTTGCAGAAATTCGACCATCAAGGCCTGATTCATTCAGTCGCCTCTGAACAGTTGATGTTGAGATGTGTCTGTTACTTGAACTCTGTGAAGCATTTGGGCTGCAATCTGAGGTGCAGTAAATGAACTTATCCTCTGCAGTAGAGGTAACTCTGGGTCTTCCTTTCCTGTGGCAGTCCTCATGAGAGCCAGTTTCATCATAGCGCTTGATGGTTTTTGCGACTGCACTTGAAGAAACTTTCAAACTTCTTGAAATTTTCCGGATTGACTGACCTTCATGTCTTAAGGTAATGTTGGACTGTCGTTTCTCTTTGCTTATTTGAGCTGTTCTTGCCATAATATGGATTTGGTCTTTTACCAAATAGGGCTATCTTCTGTATACCTCCCCTACCTTGTCACAACACAACAGATTTTCCAACTGATTTTCTTTGCAATGCTCAGTAAAAGCTCTGAGTTTATGACTCAAGGTATGTGATTATTATCAACTAAATTAAAGCAATATTTCTTCCCGACAGTGATGTATGAACAGTGTACCACCTCAACATAGCTGGTCTGAGAAAGAAGTTAACTCAGAGGTGAAGCTTTGATCAACAAAGTCAACAAAGTAGTGCAGACAGAGGCACCAGTGCTTAGTCAGAGAGGGCAACCCAAGAGGGACCGTGAAGGTAGAAAGCTGCCATTGCAACCCCCTTATGCATAGGTCATGTCCAAGGTGTCCATGTTCCAAAATGAAATGGAAAATTTTGAAATTAGACAGTGTCCATCTTTTCTATTAATTGAGGCCAATGGCTAGTTCTACACTACACATAGCATGGGACAGAGACTAATCTCCACATTATATCACTTAGAGCTAGTTCTACACTACACATAACATGGGACAGGGACTCATCTCCACATTAGATAACTTAGAGCTAGTTGTACACTACACATGACATGGGACAGGGACTCATCTCCACATTAGATAACTTAGAGCTAGTTGTACACTACATATCACATGGGACAGGGACTCATCTCCACATTAGATAACTTAGAGCTAGTTGTACACTACACATGACATGGGACAGGGACTCATCTCCACATTAGATCACTTAGAAGATCAGAAAATTATTTCAGAGTGAACTACACTACATGACCAGAAGTATGTGGACACCTGTTTGTCGAACATCTCATTCTAAAGTCATGGGCATTAATATGGAGTTGGTCCCCCCTTTGCTGCTATAACAGCCTCCACTCTTCTGGGAAGGCTTTCCACTAGATGTTGGAACATTGCTGCCGGGACTTGCTTCCATTCAGCCACAAGAACATTAGTGAGGTCGGGCACTGATGTTGGGCGATTAGGCCTGGCTCGCAGTCGGTGTTCCAATTCATCCCAAAGGTGTTCGATGGGGTTGAGGTCAGGGCTCTGTGCAGGCCACTCAAGTTCTTCCACACCGATCTGGACAAACCATTTCTGTATGGACCTCGATTTGTGCATGGGGGCATTGTCATGCTGAAACAGGAAAGGGCCTTCCCCAAACTGTTGCCACAAAGTTGGAAGAACAGAATTGTCTAGAATGTCATTGTATGCTGTAGCGTTAAGATTTCCCTTCACTGGAACTAAGGGGCCTAGCCCGAATCATGAATAACAGACCCAGACCGTTATTCCTCCTCCACCAAACTTTACAGTTGGCACTATGCATTCCGGCAGGTAGCGTTCTCCTCGCATCCACCAAACCCAGATTCGTTAGTTGGACTGCCAGATGATGAAGCGTGATTCATCACTCCAGAGAACGCATTTCCACTGCTCCAGAGTCCAACAGCGGTGAACTTTACACCACTACAGCCGACGCTTGGCATTGCGCATGGTGATCTTAGGCTTGTGTGCGGCTGCTCGGCCATGGAAACCCATTTCATGAAACTCCCGAAGAACAGTTATTGTGCTGACGTTGCTTCCAAAGGCAGTTTGGATCTTGGTAGTGGGTGTTGCAACTGAGGACAGACGATTTTGAAGTGCTTTAGCACTCGGTGGACCCATTCTGTGAGCTCACAATAACAGCACTTACAGTTGACCAGGGAGGCTCTAGCAGGGCAAAAATTTGACAATCTGACTTTTTGGAAAAGTGGTATCCTATGACGGTGCCACGTTGAAAGTCACTGAGTTATTCAGTAACGCCATTCTACTGCCAATGTTTGTCTATGGACATTACATCACTTTGTGCTTGATTTTATACACCTGTCAGCAACGGGTGTGGCTGAAATAGCCGAATCCACTCATTTGAAGGGGTGTCCACATACTTCTGTATATATAGTGTATGACTTGGACCATCACCTACCATGCAGTAAGTATCATTTCTTTGCTACACTCTCAGAAAAAAAGGTCCTATCTAGAACCTTAAAGGGTTCTTCGGCAGTCCCCAAAGGAGAACCCTACGAAGAACCCTTTTTGGTTCCAGGTAGAACGCTTTTGTTTCCAGGTAGAACCCTTTTTGGTTCTAGGTAGAACCATTTTGGTTCCATGTAGAACCCTTTCCACAGAGTTCTAGTTCTGCCATCAAACCAGAATACATGATTCCTATCATACCAGAAGGAACAGTATGCCTGTCCCCACATTTTTTATTGATTACCTGACATAACATCTCTGGTGGGCAATTCCCTTTCATATCCCATGACTGAGCTCTAACACAAGGACACAGGGAGTGGGTTTGCACTGATACATCGCTTAGCGGAGGTCTTCAAACCGTTCACTGCCTGTTTGGGACTTTCCACAACAGCTATAGCTACAGTCATTAATCAACTCCAAAACCAACGTCAAACTCCTTCTGTCACATTTTAATGATTCATTCCCTGGAGAGAGAAAAAATATCACCCCTGAAGCTGGGATTTCACCATTGAACAATTCAAAGGCAATTTGTAGATGCTCCTTTGTCATGTATTCTGGTGGAACGAATTAACAGATTGTGAAGGATGATTTTGTTTACACAGGTTTTGTTTACACAGTGTACACTGTCAATCACAGATTTTGACCACTTCAAAGCTCCAAGGGGAGAATGAAGAGATTTTTTTTGAACGGTGGGCAGAGGATAGCACCTTTAAATTGAAGTGTAAAAGTGGCCTTTTGCAGTGTATTCTTCCTGGATATATGTAAATGGATCATAATTTGTATTCAAATGGTCATAGAAATGGAACATGAGACAATAATATGTAATACATTTAGAATGAAGGATGAATTACATTACCTGTGCCTGTTTTGTCTAAGATTTCCTTGGGGGTACTTCTTTTGGATCAACAATGGAAATACCTCGATAGATTATTTATATTTCTAAACTTCATCAATAGCAAATGTCATCAATGTAATTTTTGCTTAGTTCTAAAGACAGAATTACAACAGTAAAAGGTATGTTCCTTGATCCACATCAGGAGAAGTTCATCTCTTAACTTCAGGAGAAGTTAAGAGATGAAATCCATTTTCTTAAATTCCTTGGCACAAAAGTTAGCCTAACCATAACAATATAAAACAGTATCACTTAACGGTGTCAGAAAAGCATTGCAGATGTGCCTCGTAGAGTCTGGGTAAGGAAAAGATTATATTTATGTATTTGTCTTACATCTGGGGTTAAGCCATGTCATTTGTAACAAAGACATAACATGAAACCCAAAGCCTTTTGTTCAAGTATTTTGCTCTTAAATTGTTTTTCTATTCCCACTAAATTCACAATTTAATAAAGTCTGGTTTACATTCAAATGCACTCCATAAACAAAAAAAATCTCACTATTTCTCAGCTGCAGTCTAAATAAAATATCACACTATCCAATCTCTTTCAAAGTGTTTTGAAGTCTGGTTATTTTATCAGTTTTTATGGGCGAGTGGAGGGAAGACTAAATAAGTGGAATGTCTGAAGGTGGGAGGGTTCCAAGAGGTCATAAAACAGAGTTTTTCGCTCTTCACTTGACCTAAAATGCCAAATGATGGTCCATCTCTCTCATTCAGCTCAGTCTGGTCTGGATGTAGGTGTTCCACAACCACCCAATAGTAGGCATCATCACTAGTAGTTTTTCAATCTCTAGGAGATGCAGAGTTTACAAATCAATAGGACATCTTTATGTCATCACGGACATGATAAAAAAAAAATATTGGTCGCTTCCACAGATTTGCAGATGTTATCGCAGGTGCAGCGAAATGCTTGTGTTTGTAGTTCCAACCGTGCAGTAATACCTAGTAATATATAAAAAACAGTACACACATAAACAGAGATAATAAATAAGTTACATAGTATGAGCCATGACTAGAATACAGTATATACGTATAAAGTGGGTGAAACAGTATGTAAACATTATTAAAGTGACCAGTGTTCCATGACTCTATGTTCATAGGGCAGCAGTCTCTAAGGTGCATTACGTAATACATATAGGACTGAGATGTGTTGCAGATCCAGGCTACAACACCCATGCTGTAATCTAGACCACATTCATGTGATACAAGGGTTCTACATGTACACATGTACTGTGTGTTACCTTTGGATTTAGTTAGGGGGGAGGAACAGACTGAGGCCACGAGAGCAGAGCAGAGACCTCTTGTTCTCCATCACAAGAGGAAAACTAATACCTTATGGACAATTGCCAGTTACAGCTTATAGGGATGGTGATGTAATGTTTATACAATATAGGAATATTTAATATCGCTGTCAAAGCTCCAACTCACCTGTGTTTATTGAATCCCCAAAGAATCTTCACAGCCCAGAACCGAGGTAGAGACAATAATCAGTCTGTGACAGAGGAAGGGTCTGCTGGGTTCAGGCCTACTTGAAAGAGACCACTCTGCTGAGGCCACGCTGGCTGAGGCTCAAGCGGGCTGGGGAGAAGAGATATCTCACCCGCCAGACAGAACACTAAAATGAGACTGTTAAATAAAGTTGAAATGAGAAAGGAGGGCCTCCACTGTATGTGTGGGTATTTTATCGAACCCGAGGTGTTCCCCCCAGAGAGTTGTCCCCTAGCAAAATTCTGCTCAGCCCATAAGGAGGAACAGCTGTACTCCAACCAGTTCATTTGGAGGAACAACTACCCATGTGCTGTACATCTGTGTGACTGTCAGTGGAGGCTCCTCCACGGAGGAAGGGTAGGACCACCCTCCGCAGTGAATTTCATAAAAATAAAAATAGTGAAACATTTAAAAAGTTATCCTTTGTAGATAAAACTATACAAAATATATTCACATCACCAAATAATTGATTAAAACACACTGTTTTCCAATGAAGGTTTACAGTAGCCTCAACAGCACACCATGGTGTAGCCGGAGGACAGCTAGCTTCCGTCCTCCTCTGGATACATTGACTTCAATACAAAACCTAGGTGGCTCACTGCCTTCCATGGACTTACACAGTAATTATAACTAGGGCTGTTGCGGTGACTGCATTACCGCCACACTGGCGGTCACGACTCATGAAAGCAGTCAAATTCCACATGACTGTTTAGTCACGGTAATTAGACTTCTCCAAGCTCTGATGCTGCTGATGGTCATTAGTAGCCTACCAAACTTGATAACTGCCTGGTACTCAGCACTTTATTGTCCCTCTAATCACTCTGACATCAATGCAAATGTATTTCAAAATCTAATCAAACACTTCATGAGAGCCCATGAGCTCATGTTGCTCAACATCTCAATAGACTAGGTAATTGCGAGAGAAAACAGAGTGATGGCCTCTACTGAATAGAGGAGGATCAGCTTTCTATAGGCTATATTTATTTATTTCTCAACTTTCCTAATATTAAGCACATTGCTTATATTTACAACAGGAGTATAGCCTACCGGGCTGGCATGAAAATAAAACAGCGTCTCCATTCGCTATTTAAGTGCATAGATGATGTGTATTTTTCCCCACGGCCCATGTTTCGATACAGGTGCTGTCATGCCCTGATCTGTTTCACCTGTCTTTGTGCTTGTCTCCACCCCACTTCAGGTGTCGCCCATCTTCCCCATTATCCCCTGTGTATTTATACGTGTGTTCTCTGTTTGTCTGTTGCCAGTTCACTCCCTCAAGGAGCCCACCATGCATCTGATGAGCTCCGGAAGTCCCCTGGCTGCCTTGACCTGTCGTTTGCCTGCCCCTGTTTAAAGAATAAACTTTTGTTTCTTCAACACTGTCTGCACCTGGGTCATACATGAAAACGTGATAGGTGCATGATAATGGCCCATTCTAAATCCCCCCAAAATTCACCCATATATTATTTAGTATATGTAAAGACAAGATTAAATCAAGAATAGTCTGATGGGCGACAATATTAGCCTATTACTTGTGAATTATATATTATCACTTGTGGATGATGCCTAGCATAAGAAACAATGCCTTTTCTTGCAACTTTTTATAATCCTAGTCGCACACCTCATGTAGCCTAGCCCATAGGCCTATATGTTTTAATAAGGTTTGTATCACAACTAAAGTGGCCAAATAACTTCTTAAAATTAAGCACATTAATCCGCTTTACAAGGGGTGTAGAGAGTACCTGGCATACACAAGCAGCGTGTAAGTTTCAAGTTTGGGGAAGTTTATTTCTCTCATATAAATGCACCTTTATGATAAAAGCACTTTTGATAATGGTGTTTTCCGCTAATGGAACATTCACGCTTATAGCCTACTACAATGTGCGCAATGCTGCGCCGATTACGTGAAGAAATAGCCTAATAGTTTACTAACATTATAAGCTGAACATTCTGATCTGTTGTGTCAGCCACATTGCGTAAAAAAATGTATTTTGATGCTAGTGGTTGTATTAATTTGGGATCTATCGCATCCCACAACTGTCCCAGACTATGTTTGGAATATTTATTTCTAGCACAGAATAGAATAGGTTGACCTTTCTACTATGGGTGATAGTAGATTGACATAGTGCTTTTGCTGTTCATTAGACCTACTGATCGTGTTGGCTGACGAAAAGTAAATGTGGACAGTTCTTTCAATATCTTCAATATGCACCTCGAAATTTGGATAAGGACGCATGCAGTTGCGTCCCAAATGTGTCTGTCTTCACTTGTAGACTGTGAGAAAGATGTACGCGGCACTCAAGGAGAAGGGCACAACGGCCACTGGCTGCAAAAGGCATGGATTTTTTTAGGGTGAATTACTTCACTGTGAAATTCTAGGCATTATCAAGTGCTTGTCAAATTGTGAATGAGTGACTGATGAAGTGTGTACAGCCTGCGCAAAAAAACAAAGCAGAGCTCATGCCTTTCAAGCTACTTTTTTAAGTCGCATCATGCAGTCTTACAACGTATTTAAAATCAAAACATACAGCCCAACGTTTGTAGAACAATTAAAGTTACATTAATAACATTTATATTAAGCATATAGGAATACCTATTTCTTTGATAACCGCTCAACACAGAATAGCCGCATGTCCGCACTCCCTCAAATCATTTGGAAAAAATATCCTTTCTATTTTATTCAGCTTTGTTCAATTGTATTCTTCATACTATAAAATAATGCCATGGAATTCTTAGCAATTCCTGTCTGCTAAATGAACTAGTGTAGCCCACAGCCATTTGGCATAGACCTAACATAAGGACAACTCAGAGTATGCTATTCTGTTCTTCTGAAATAGACTACATTTTCTTCATATCATGCTTCTTTAGACCTGTCTAAAATAAATAATGGATTTATTGTGAAGATGTAAGCTATATTGAATGGATTTATTAGACTTTTTAAAATGTAGATGTTCCAAAGGTCAGCATCAGTGGCTTGTAGGAAGCCAGAAGATGCTGAATGTGTTTATGTTAATTACCGTGAGGCCGACAGTTATTTGCTTGACAATCACCTGCTGATGAAATTTCATGACCGCCACAGCCCTAATTATGACAACTTCCGGAGGACGTCCGATGTAGGCTGTGTGTAGCGGTTATGATATGATTTGGCTTGGAAAGTTTTTTTTGCCTGGTCACATACAGCGTATGTGTTGTCCATTGAAGTCCACAAGTGAAGGGAATAGGTGAGAGGTTGAGAGCTCATAGATGCGAGAAGGAATACAAAGTGGCTGCTATGAAAGTGAAGTGTGTTAACGTGTGATCAGGGGTGTATTCATTCTGCCGATTCTGTTGAAAAAAAGTGTTAAACAGACGCAAACAGAACAAAACGGGTATAAACATACCTGAATTTGTCCAATAGAAACTCTCGTTCGCAACTCTTGGACTAATGATTACAGCCTAGATCAGCTAGATGCAGGCAAGAGTGTGCAAGGCGGTACTTTTCTCTCGACCCGTGTGCACCTACGTTGTAAACTTTCATTCATAGGCTAGGTTGTAGCAATGTCATTACTGGTATGTGCTTGGATTTGTGTGTGTGTGTGCTTAAGAGAAAGTGTTTAACTCCTGTCACTGGTGCTCCTTCATTTGGTTAAACTCGTTTGCTGCGTTCCCTCCATTAAGCACATGCAAAGACAGAGGATGAGGATTACGCTTAGCATCACCTCAGCACAATGACACAATCAGTCATGACGACAGGGACATTTTGATATGACTTGTTTATCCGACGGCGAGCAAATCAGGGCTTTAATGGGCCTTCTTGAATGACTGCATATTAGCGAGCGAGAGAGAGCAAGTGAGCGGGGTCAGAGGTTTTGCATTGCTCAGTCATGTTCTCATCAAGCCCTGTGCAAGCAGCCATGCCAAGTCCAGGCCTCATGCTTTATGTAACGCTGTGAGGTGGAATGCTCGGCTCTGCTCAGAATCAAATCCGCCTTTGTTTAACAAAACACCCACTAATCTGTGACGTCGGAATATTTTAGTCAACTATTTGATGGAATCAGCTGCCGTCAGGTAAACGCAGAGCACCCAAATATTTTGACAGATTCCAAGGTTACTGACATATTTTGATGAAAGTTGGAACTAAATATTTTGATAAGGAAAACCCTGCAAGATTAAATTAATGGCACATTGTCGAGTTGATCCGTAAGTTTCTGGGGCATGATGGAGGTATATGGAATCAATATATGGCTTAGAATTTGGCAATATATCCAGGGATTAAGAAAATAAAATAAGATATCCCATCTCTGAACACATATCTTAAAAATAAGATATCCCATTATTTGATCACAAAGCCGTAGCAACGTAGATCCGTACTTAAAATAAATACATCTGATGAATACTTTTCAACACAAGGAGTTGTCTGTCTCTGACGGGTCACATATTAGAATTAAATAACAAGGTTTATTTACTCATATATCCAACTTCCACCAGGAACCAGGAAGTTATCATAAGAGCGAGACTGGTATGATGAACCAATTTTACATTTGGCCTCAGGGTGAAGCATATCTAAACATCACACCCGATGACAGGGGAGCGGCTGGGACAATAGGTGAACAATGATGAACAGAGTCATGAAGTTAAACCCACACAGTCAATGGAACATCAAATAACTGGCCAAAGGATTGACTCTACCTTGGCTGACTGGAACACAACTGCAGTTCAGAGAAAAGAATGACAAGAACATGACAGCTGTCTGTCCATGTTCAAACTGTTGCCTAATGATAAATGATGGTGCCGTATTGGATGGGCGCCGATTTGCAAGCTCTGACCCAACTTTGCTATTTTGTGATTATTTTGTGATTTATTTTTTCTTTATTTTCACAAAATGTATCCGCTATTATTTCTTACAACCGAAAATAACTTTTGAACATCAGATCGACAGTTACTTACCCCAATTCCGGCTTCAGATCATGACTTCATACTCCTGCTTCTTGTTTACAAACAGAAACTCAAACAGGAAGCCCCCTTGCTACAGGACTGCTTTGCTAGCGCTGATTGGACTATGTCCAGAGACTCCGCTGATAACATTGAAGAGGTAACCATCTCCGTCACCGGCTTCATTAGAAAATGCATCGGCGACATTGTCCCCACGGTGGGGTTTCGCTGCTTCCCCAATCAAAAGCCCTGGATTAACACTGAGGTTGGCGCTAAAGGTTACCGCACACAGAGCTGAGGTTACCGCACACAGAGCTATCGTAGACAACCCTGAGGCTACGGCCGAGGACAGGAATAAGCACAAGAAGTCCTGCTATGACCTCCGCAGAGTCATCATACGAGGACAATATAGGAATAAGGTGGAATCATACTACACAGGCTCTGATGCCCGCCGCATGTGGCAGGGGCTACAGTGTATTACAGATTATAAAGGAAGACCCAACCGTGATCTGCCCAATGATACCAGACGAACTCAAGGCATTTTATGCACGCTTTGACAACAACAACATTGTGCTGGGTGTGAGGGATTGAGGATTGGGGGATCTCGCTCTTCCAGGCTGATGTGAGAAAGGTCTTTAGTCAGGTCAACACCTGCAAGGCCACGGCTCGTTCTCAGAGCATGCACTGAACAGCTGGCAGACATTTTCACAGTAATTTTCAACATCCACAGTCTGTAATCCCCACATGTTTTAAAATGACCACCATCTTTCCTGTCCCCAAGAACTCTAAGGCTTCATGCCACAATGACTACCGCCCTTTAGCACTCACTTCTGTAATCATGAAGTGCTTTGAGAGGCTGGCTATGGCACACATTAACTCCACCATCCCAGACCCACTCCAATTTGCATACCTCCCCAATAGATCCATAGATCCATAGATGACGCAATCTCAATTGCTCTCCACACCGCCCTAACCAACCTAGATAAGAGGAATACCTATGTGAGAATGATGTTGATTGACTACAGCTCAGCGTTCAACACCATAGAGCCATACAAGCTCGTCACCAAGCTTAGGACTCTGGGTCTGAACACCTCCCTCTGCAACTGGGTCCTGGACTGCCTGACGGGCCGACCCCAGGTGGTAAGGGTAGGCCACATCACCTCCCCACACTGACCCTCAACACAGGGGACCCACAGGGGTGTGTGCTTCGTCCCCTCCTCTACTCCCTGTTCATCTACGACTGCGTGGCCACGCACGACTCCCACACTCCCATCATCAAGTTTGCTGACGACACAATGGTGATAGGCCTGATCACTGGCGATGATGAGTCAGCCTACAGGGAGGACGTCAGTGACTTGACAGTGTAGTGCCAGAACAACAACCTTTCCCTCAATGTCAGTAAGACCAAGAAGATGATCGTGGACTACAGGAAAAGGGAGGGAGAGCACGCCCCCATCCACATCGACGGGGCTGCAGTGGAGCAGATGATCCAAATCACTAAAGACTTAAAACGGTCAAAACACGCGCACAGTCGTGAAGAAGGCGCAACAGCCCTCTTTCCCCTCAGGAGGTTGAAAAGGTTTGGCATGGAACCTCAAATCCTCAAACAATTCTACATCTGTACCACTGCCAGGTCGCAGTTGTAAATGAGAAGTTGTTCTCAACTAGCCTACCTGGTTAAATAAAGGTGAAATAAAAATTGAGAGCATTTTGACTGGCTGCATCACTGCCTGGTATGGCAATAGCCCTCAATCACCACAATAGCACCTGGTATTGCAATAGCCCTCAATCACCACAATAGCACCTGGCATGGCAATAGCCCTCGATCACCGCAATAGCACCTGGTATGGCAATAGCCCTCGATCACCGCAATAGCACCTGGTATGGCAATAGCCCTCGATCACCGCAATAGCACCTGGTATGGCAATAGCCCTCGATCACCGCAATAGCACCTGGTATGGCAATAGCCCTTGATCACCGCAATAGCACCTGGTGGGTGATGCGAACAGCGCAGTACATCACTGGGGCCGAGCTCCCTGCCGTCCATGACATCTATGTCAGGCGGTGTGGAAGGAAGGCCCGGAAAATCGTCAAAGACTCCAACCACCCAAGCCATAGACTATTCTCTCTGTTTCCGCATGGTAAGCAGTACCGGTTCATCAAGTGTCACGAACAGGCTCTTGAACAGCTTCTATGACCAAGCAAGAAGACTGATAAATAGCTAACAAATATCTACCCAGACTATCTGAGTTAACTTTGAATCTTTATTGACCTATTTTTGCACTGTGTACACTCACAGGGCCCTACACACACACGCACACCCACTCACATCCAAGCTGCTGCTACTCTGTTTATCTTATATCCTGTTGCATAGTCCCCTTAGCCCTATACGGGGCTCCCGAGGGGAGCAGCGGTCTAAGGCACTGCATCTCAGTGCTAGAGGCGTCACTACAGACACCCTGGTTCGATTCCAGGCTGTATCACAACCGGCTGTGATTGGGAGTCCCATAGGGTGGCGCACAATTGGCCCAGAGTCATGCGGGTTTGGCCGGTGTAGGCCGTCATTGTACATAAGAATGTGTTCTTAACTGACTTGTCCAGTTAAATAAAGTTACATTTACCTCCATTACTCCAGTATTCCTGCACATTGTAAATATGGAATTAGAACTGACCCTGTATACAGCATGCTTACTTACTAATTGTGTGCTTCATATTTATTCCTATTTCTTATGTTTTTTTCTAGTGTTACATTGTTATTGATTATTGCATTGTTGAGTTTGCAAGAAAGGCATTTCACTGTACTTGTGCATGTGACATTGAAACTTGAAACTTTAAATCATTTTCAGTCGAGGTGACACTCAATGATATTGTAATAATACATGCATTGACACTAATTTTTAAGAATTGTGGCCTTTTGTAGTGCTTGGAGAAAAAATTGGTGCCTAGAATGTGTGGAGTACATCATCCTGATATGACTTGCTACACAATAGTAAAATCAATGGGCATCACCTGGAGCCACAATGCTATTTTACCTTACAAACTCAGTGGATAATTGTACTTTCCTGTCCCCTATCATCATTGCCCAAAGTGAATCATTACTGGGATTTCTGCCTTTGAAAGATGAAGACAAAGGGTGTCTTCTACTTCTATAGGGAACAGCCATTGAGAAGTGTTTCTAGGAAAACGTTAGGTGATATAAAAAAACAGATTGCAATAATTATGATCCTCTAAACATAAAGCATTACAAGCATGGGTTAAATAGACTATAGAGCCTAAAGGACAAAGAGAGCTTAAGGCAGAAATCTGGACTAAATGCACTAACTTCTCATTTAAAATGAAACACATCATTTGAGTTAAGAGTTTTTGAAAGAATGTTTTACATTTCATTGGTGTGAAAGAAAATGAAATTCCTTGTCCTGCGTGGAATCCACAACTGACTGATTCTTCAGTGAAGTTAAAACATAGTGCAGAGAAGTGTTTTGAATCACAATTGATTGATTTTGGCTGGCTGCAAAGGCTCACTAAGATCTAAGCTCGCTGAAAAGGCTCACTAAGATCTAAGCTCGCTGAAAAGGCTCACTAAGATCTAAGCTCGCTGAAATGGCTCACTAAGATCTAAGCTCGCTGAAATGGCTCACTAAGATCTAAGCTCGCTGAAAAGGCTCACTAAGATCTAAGCTCGCTGAAAAGGCTCACTAAGATCTAAGCTCGCTGAAAAGGCTCACTAAGATCTAAGCTCGCTGAAAAGGCTCACTAAGATCTAAGCTCGCTGAAATGGCTCACTAAGATCTAAGCTCGCTGAAAAGGCTCACTAAGATCTAAGCTCGCTGAAAAGGCTCATTAAGACAGCGCAACATAGAGGGCAAGGAGTAACTGTATCAATGCTACCACTAGCTACCATTAGCATACATTTGAACGTGTTCCTTTGATCCAAACAGGTTTTATGACCAAAGGGGTAGGCCTAAAAAAGTACTCAAAAAGAAAGACATATATTTATTTATCATGAGTTTTATACCGTTACAAAATAATTTTTTTGCTCAAAATAATAGTTTACGGGCCTGGACTGCTCATATAAAATGCCTTCCAAGCTTTTCTCCTCATTCAATACAACTACTGTAGGCCTAGTTGGATTATTCAGCACATTGCACTGGCACACAGTAGCTTTTGTGTGCACTGTACTGGATCACTGAGCAAGGGGAGGGAGAAAGAAAGCGTATTCTTTCCTCTTTCCAGTTCTCCTTTTTAGCTTGTGTATTATTCTCCTTGCTACCTCATATACAGATGTAGGATCTTAATTTGAGCCAGTTTTCTACAGCAGGAAAATAATCCTGCAGCAACAGGACATTTGTATTATTACGTGGATTATAATCAATGGCCATTTTGCAGGGGTTGATACATTTTTCGTAAGGAAAAATCTAATCTGAAATTCGAAGCTGAAATAATAATGAATAATGAATCAATAACTAAAAACGTCAGAAGCCTTTTTAAACCTCAAATACACTACAAGTTTTAAATGTCCTACATTACAGGAAAGTTCTTCTGCAACAGGGTGATCAAATTAAGATTCTACATATGCACAGAACCTTTTCAGAAATGAGGGTACTTTGCTTTTGTGGGAAATCACAGGATGTGGACTCGCTTGCAGCCCCCATGCATCTTGCTTTGAGTTTGTTTTGCATATGATTTTAAGGGAAATGTGTATTTGTTGTACTATAGACAATATTATAAGCTATGGATTTTAGTGATAAATTCAGTTTTTTATTGAGCTCATCGTTACACTTTTGATGACACATAATAGACATATCCCTGACTGAACAATTAATTACATCCTTTTACTAAAGAAAAGCAATATCTATTTAAAGTTGGGGGTGCACTTATCAGAGGTTCCATCCTTCAGGTGACCATCCAATTGTAATATTTTTTACTAGGGGACACGTCTTTTTAAAGAATCTCATTTTTGTGGGACATTTGATTTCACACATTTTTGGTTAACAAAGACTAGATAGATGAGGCCTATGAGTAATTCCCTACATTATTCTCCTATGATGGGTGGAAACTCACTAATCTGGCTGTCATGGATTTGTGGATGGGTCAAACTTCTGATGCCAACTTTAGTTCATTTAGAGAGACCCCATCAACGACCATTAGTTTCCAATTGATGCCGTATCTCAAATCCTTCCAGCAGGCTGATTAAAAGCGAATGTTTAGGACACTACGGTGAACGCCCATTTCTTTTGCTTCATGACATAGTGCCTCCCTTCAGAGTAAGCGAACATGATAGAGTGTGAGCAGAACACATGTGGCGGCTGTCAATGATGTAAAAAGGTATGTGAAATGTCACTGTCAGACAAGAAGGAACTCTACCCACCACCTCTTACTACCCTCAGATCGTTTTTCTCACGCTATGCGGTCCACAAAGTCTCTTCATGCCCCCTTGTCTGAATACTCACCAGGATTCGTTGACATTCCACGAGGGTGTCCGTCGCTGTTGGTGTGATGTCACTCTTAGGCGAAGGGCAAGAAAGCAGCCTTAGGGTGAACCTAAACATCTGAGCGAATGTGCAACTTTGTTTAACAAGGGGAGGGGATGTCCTCATGGAGAAACGCCCACCCTCGCTGGAACATCTGAGGGGTATTTGCTCTGATAGGTTTGTGACCTCTTGGTTGGTGGATCAAAGGGCGGCAGTGCTTTCAGCGAGGACCATGTGGCTCACCCAGCCGTATGCATAAGGAGGATATTTTCTAAACAGTGGTATCAACTGCAGTGGGACGTTAGGTGCATTGCTTCCTTGACTGCAGTACTTGACCTCATGGAAAGCTGTGGATGTCGGAGATGCCTCAGGACAGCTAATCTTGACAGTTTTGGGCCTTAACAGACAGACATCAGTTGCTAACAAGAAGCCCTTGAGCTATCAAGGTCCAGGAACCTAATAACATTAGCTATCTGGTGTTAACGCCTTTTTATCCACTCCTTCCACCTCCATCTCCCCACCCACTCCCTGGCCATTTTTCTCCTTGTAACACACTGTTACTGGGCTGTGATTGATTGTTTGGAAATAGCAGTAATGTAGCCAGGCAGGAATGCCATTACTGTGAGATTCACACACCCCTACGAAATTCCAGTGCGCCGGTGAGACAGAGCGTCAGAGACAGACTTAAAAACGCCTGGAATTTACATTAATTCATGTTTAAAAGCTCAGGGAGGAATTATTGCTCACTGTTTACAGAAAAGCGTTCCAGGAATCAATTGACCTCTTTTTTTTTCTCTCGCTCTCCCTTGGTCTTCTCCTGGGTCCATTTGGAGGCTCCAAAGCAAACACTCTCTTTCGTAAACAAGCTTTTAGGCCTGTCCTCTCCGACTGTCCGTCTCATAAAGTTGATGAAGGTTCACGGACCACTGGCTTACATGAGAGTGGTTAAGTGTTGCGCCGCACTGTAGTCAGTAGTCACCTGTTGAAGAAAGGGGGTCTCTATGGCAAATCCTTTTACTTGGCTTCAGACAAAAAAAGAAAAGTAGGAAGTATTAGGAATAGAAATCGTTTGATCATCTTACAATTCTTCCATTTTGACAGCTGTGTCCTGACGTTGTGTCTATAAGATGCACTTTTGCTCTCTGGATGACATCCATCTGTCTTGACACACACAGCACAGGTCTAATCAAGGAACCAGTGGCGGCCGTTGATTGGCTGAATATCCAGGCTGCAGGGTGGTTGGAGTTTTGTCAACAAAGTAGAATGACAGAAATATGATGCCAAGTTTTTGAGCTACCAGTATTTTTTTTCTTTAAGATATATAAAGCAATCTATGCATTTAAACAACAGCATAAATACACCGATTTGACTTTTGCATGTCAAAAACCGAATGACCATAGCTGCACATGCTGCCATTGTTTTGAACAGATTCAGTGGTGTAAAGTACTTAAGTAAAAATACTTGAAAGTACTACTTAAGTAGTTTTTGGGGGTATCTGTACTATTTATATTTTTTCAAAATTTTTACTTTACTACATTTCTAATGAAAATAATGCACTTTTTACTTACATTTCCCTGACACCCAAAAGTACTCGTTACATTTTGAATGCTTAGCAGGACAGGAAAATGGTACAATTCACACACTTATCAAGAGAACATCCCTCATCATCCCTACTGCCTCTGACCTTGCAGACTCACATGCTTCTTTTATAAATTATGTCTGAGTGTTGTAGTGTGCGTGTGGCAATCTGTAAATATATATATTTTTTAAATGGTGCCGTCTGGTTTGCTTAATATAAGGAATTTGAAATGATTTATACTTGAGACATTTTCTATTAAGGTATGTTTACTTTTACCAAAGTATGACAATTGGGTACATTTTCCACCACTGATTAGATTGTACTATTTAGAACGAGCAGCCAGCTCACAAACTAACAGGTTCACCAGGAAGAACGTAACAAGCATACAGATGCAATAAGTGAAAACACATGATATAACTGGGGATATCTATCTAGCATAATGTCACAAAGCATGATGTGCTAGCCAATTAAGTTTCATTCTGAAATAACTTCATATTTCTGAGTTAGTCATATATTAGTTTAGAAAGACTTGAAATTGGCATGGGAGCTAGCTAGCTAGCTAGCTGTTTATCATTAGAAGAAAACTGGTTAATTTGACAGCTAACTAGCTAGCTGGTTTCTAGGAAAGAAGGAATTAAAGAATGTAATACACAGTGGTATCAAGGTGATAGCAATGTGTTATGTTAAACGTAATATAGGAAGATGGCTTGGAGTTTGATGGCTATATCAAATAGGAGAGGACTCAGCAAACAGCCCTGACGATTTCCTCTATGCAGGGAGAAATATTGCGAGAGGGTGCCGTTAGTACGAACAGATGCTTGAGGAGCTGAATACAGGACCTTTATCCACGAGACAAAAGTAAGGCCAAATACAAATCTTTCAAGTGCAGTAATAATGCAATACATTCAAAGGCCTTCTGGGCATCCAGAAGAATTTGGTGAGTAAAAAATATGAAATAAGCGCCGTAGGTTACCGAATGATTGTCTACCCGTAATAAAGCCTGCCTGATCCCGGTGTATTATTGTAGACATAACTGCTTCTAGTCGGATAGCCAGAACCTTAGTAAGTATCTTATAGTCACAGGAAAGCAGGCTGACGTGGCACTACGACTCAAATTTCAGTGGGTCTTTTCCCTTTTTCAGGAGGACTGATATTACGGCCTGTGACATAGTTGGGGGAGTGGCCCCTGCGTACATGCCTCAGTGTAGACATTGCATAATAAGGGTGTCAGCTTAGAATATATTTTTTTAACTCAATTGGGTAACCATCTGGACCCGAGGCCTTACCCATTTTCATTGATTTTATTGCCCGGTCAATCTCTGCTACAGAGATGGGCTTCTCAAGGAATCACAAAAAATGTTTTTACAGTGTGGTTAAAGAGCAATCATTTGCTTCTGATGAGTAAAGGTCCTTGTAGATATTTTCTAATTTATAATTAATACACTTTTGGTTTGAAGTCGTCACACCTGCTGGAGGTTGGGATTTCAGCTATTAGGCCAGATGCTGCTGATTGCCTCAGCCCTTTACTTATGAAGTTTGAGAAAGAGAAGCACCAACTGGTGATGGTCTCCAAAAGAGGTGGCGGTTAAATATAGGTACATATGTCGGGGCGGCAGGTAGTTTAGCAGTTCATAGCATTAGGCCAGTAACCAAAAGGTTCTAATCCCCAAACCTGCTGTGTGAAAAATCTGTCGATGTGCCCTGCAGAGCACTTAACTCTAATTAATCCTGTAAATTGCTCTGGATCAATGTCTGCTAAATGGATCTTAACTTGATCACTCTTTTGTCACAGAGAATCTTCCTGCTGCATCACGAAATTTAAATGAGCCTAGTGAGCCACTGAAAATGAGCAGTTCCCTTTATCTCCATGCGGGGGCAGTCAAGTCATTGGGATCAGGGCTTGCAATCAAAATAATTTCCTTGCTCACATGCTGAAACGCTGGGCCTAGGTCCTATGACTGCAACATTCAAATGTACAGAAATGTATCTGAAATAGAGCCATACACATCAACAACCATTGTTTTTTATAGCTTAATAATACAAGATACATATTGGTCTCCACTAGGCTATGACATAGAAGTGTCAAGTGTGTCGTAAGGTCAAAATTGAGTTAAATTGTGGCCTGGGGTGGACTAGCGGTTAGGGCCACTGCCTTCAGTGTGAACATATAGGCCTACCGTGTCGGTGTGGATTTGATTCTGGCCCATGTCCTTCCGGCACAAATAACTAGACCCCGATTGACTTTATTTATTTATTTATACATTTCAAATATGAACAGTCCAGGGATATTTTACCCAAGATCTTGATAAGAAATGACCATACCTTTTAGATAAAATAAATGGGAAACGAAATAAAATCTTGTCAATTAAATAATACAATACCAAACAGAGGGTTATCTTTAAAGACTTTCGTTACAAGCAGGACTAACGTTAAGGCAACACCGATATTGTCTTTTACCAATAATGGTTGCAATTGGTGATTTTAGTACGTATTGATGGTTTAACGAGACATCAGCTGGCGATAATCTAGTTTCATCGATGGCTGCAATAGGCCCCTTGTTATTTGATTATATTCCAATAGGGTACATTCTAGCCTGGCCATTTTCACATAATGAAACACGACCCTGCCAAGCCGCACTTCTTCTTGACACACTGCTCGCTTAACCCGGAAGGCAGCCGCACCAATGTGTCGGAGGAAACACAGTACAAGTGGCAACTGTGGTCAGTGTGCATGCGCCCTGCCCGCCACAGGAGTCGCTAGAGCGCGATGGGACAAAGACATTCTGTAGTGACACCCGCTGTGTCAGTGGCCCTAACCGCTCAGGCTGGTCACTAGATTGCCCAGCACTCATGACGCTCGGAGACAGAGCGCGCTGCTTAAACCAGGGTTCCCCAAACTCGGTCCTGTGGCCCCCCCTGGGTGCACATTTTGGTTGTTGCCCTAGCACTACACAGCTGTTTCAAATCCTCAAAGCTTGATGATGCGTTGGTTATTTGAATAAGCTGTGTAATGCTAGGGCAAACACAAAAATGTGCACCCAGAGAGGGCCCCAGGACTGAGTTTGCGAAACCCTGGCTTAGACCACTGTGCTATGGCAGTTCACAATGTTCTAGCATTTTTTTAAGCCTTACCCTAACCACAGCCCTAAGCTTAACCACTCGGAATTTATGCCTAAACTGTTAACCTTTGAGTTTTTTTCTGTTTTAACACTGTTACCATGAGGAATAAATGCTTTAAAAAAAGACGTTAATCTATGTGTCAAAAGGCAGTGGACCGGATTCAAATCCATGCTGACTCTGGCATACTGTATGTGTACTGAGGTCAGTGGCTGTACCCGCAAGACCACACATACACTGAGGCATCCAAGATCATTTATTCTGCCTATTGCTTTCCTTAAACATATAATAAAACAATTTATAAAAAATATAGTATTTTCCCAAATGAAAAATACATCTACCCCCTACAAATATGTAAATGTATTATAATACACATAAGAATTTTCAGGGGACACACTGTAGCCTGCACCTAGTCTACATATGGTATGGTACTGCATTGTATACAAACACCTCTTCCAGCTGGTTCCTTGCGCCAAATCTAAGTATTTCTTCAGATATTCAAATCCTCCTGCTGCAAGATTATTTTCCTCCTACGTTTTCGTGTCAGCTCCTGCTTTTCCCCAGTCTCTCTTTTCTCGTTCTCCTGGTTTTTGACCCTTGCCTGTCCTGACCCTGTACCCGCCCACCTGACCACTCTGCCTGCCCCTGACCCTGAGCCTGTCTGCCGTCCTGTACCTTTGCACCTGTTGCTGTAATAAATATTGTTACTTCGACACGGTCTGCATCTGGGTCTTACCTTGATACCAGATAGTGGTATTGACCAGTAGGAAGACAAATGTACAGAACACACTTTATTGCACACACTTAAGACACACACACCAATGTAGCAAGAGGGGACTAGTAGAAGTGGTTTCTAGGAACGAAGAAAATAAAGAACGGCTGAAGGCTAACATGGCAACCAATAGAAACAGAATGTACAGATACAACTGTTAGTAGGGCTAGACTAACCGTGTTGGCTACTGGGGATAATATAGCACATGGTAGTATATACAATTACACACTAGGCTACAAATTGGGGCATAGCACAGTGATATATGCCGTTTACAATTAGTGGCTACGCTAATATGTGAACAGTAGGCCTCTAGAATATGACCATGGGGGATGCTATCTTAGGTTGGGCAATAGATAGTTTATTACTACGTAACAACCTAACAGTCAAACTATACATACACAACATGGATAAATAGCGGTGTCCTGTCCTAGTTCACTTACATAGGTCAGTGATGCACTAACACTAGCGTGTGTTGGGAGAGTCCATGGCTGCAGGAGAAAGGTCCATGGGTTGTGGCCCAGCTGTTGGTTTGCAGGGCAGAGCTCCTCACTCTGCCACTGCTGCTGAAGACTGAGAGAAAGAAGTATTGGGGATCTGTGATTGGCTGACCCCACAGTTTGATAAGGCAATCCTTACAACCTGGCCTAGCAACAGAGATGTGTTTTTAAGACATCAGCATGCTTCATTTCGGCTGGCGCAAAGCCAAATTCAAATAGCCGAACTGAATGAGTGTCCTGCATACTCCCTTAAAAGGCATTTGCTTGAAAAACGAGAATCTGTCATTCATTTTGACGTTTTTGTTGAGAATTTTTTTTCCATGAAAATGAGTCGCCTCTCGTTGAATGACAACAAAGACTTTATTGAACGATAGGACTAAAAACAAACAAAGGATAACTAATGTAAAATATACTGTGTTCGTAGAATGTATATTAAAGTAAAAGCTGGAAGTAGAAGCCTAAGTGTTGTTGTCCATTAGTTTACTCCAATTAGGGGAGGGGTGGTAGGTTTAGGAGAAAATAATAATGGAAAATATATTTTCACAAATATATACAGTACCAGTCAAAAGTTTGTACACACCTACTCATTCAAGAGTTTTTCTTTATTTTTTGTACTATTTTCTACATTGTAGAATAATAGTGAAGACATCAAAACTATGAAATAACACATATGAAATCATGTAGTAACCAAAAAAGTGTTAAACAAATCAAAATATATTTTATATTTGAGAATCTTCAAAGTAGCCACCTTTTGCACACTTGGCATTCTCTCAACCAGCTTCACCTGGAATGATTTTCCAACAGTCTTGAAGAAGTTCCCACATATGCTAAGCACTTGTTGGCTGCTTTTCCTTCACTCTGCAGTCCAACTCATCCCAAACTATCTCAATTGGGTTGAGGTTGGGTGATCGTGGAGGCTAGGTCATCTGATGCTGCACTCCATCACTCTCCTTCTTGGTCAAATAGCCCTTACACAGCCTGGAGGTGTCTTTTGGGTCATTGTCCTGTTGAAAAACAAATGATACTCCCACTAAGTGCAAACCAGATGGGATGGCGTACCACTGCAGAATGCTGGTGTGTGCATTGAATTCTAAATAAATCACTGACAGTGTCACCAGCAAAGCACCCCCACACCATCACCCCTCCTCCTCAATGCTTCACGGTGGGAACCACACAGCTCTTCCGTTCACCTACTCTGTGTCTCACAAAGACATGGCGGTTGGAACCAAAAATCTCAAATTTGGACTCATCAGACCAAAGGACAGATTTCCACGGGTCTAATGTCCATTGCTCTTGTTTCTTGGCTCAAGTAAGTCTCTTCTTCTTTTTGGTGTTCTTTAGTAGTGGTTTCTTTGCAGGAATTCGAGCATGAAGGCCTGATTCACGCAGTCTCCTCTGAACAGTTGATGTTGAGATGTGTCTGTTACTTGAACTCTGTGAAGCATTTGTTTGGGCTGCAATTTCTGAGGCTGGTAACTCTAAATAACTTATCCTCTGTAGCAAAGGTAACTCTGGGTTCTCATGAAGGGCAGTTTCATCATAGCGCTTGATGGTTTTTGCGACAGCATTTGAATAAACTTTTGAAGAAAAGTTATTGAAATGTTCCGGACTGATTGACCCTCATGTCTTATAGTAATGATGGACTGTAATCTCTTTGCTTATTTGAGCTGTCCTTGCCATAATATGTACTTGGTCTTTTACCAAATATCTTCTGTATACCTTCTGTATACACCCCTACCTTGTCACAACACAACTGATTGGCTCAAACGCACTAAGAAGGAAAGAAATTCCACAAATGTACTTTTAAGAAGGCACACCTGCTAATTGAAATGCATTTCAGGTGAATACCTCATGAAGTTGGTTGAGAGAATGCCAAGAGTGTGCAAAGCTGTTATCGGGGCAAAGGGTGGCTACTTTGAAGAATCTCAAATATAAAATATATTTTGATTTGTTTTTGGTTAATATATGATTCCATATGTGTTATTTCATAGTTGTGATGTCTTCACTATTATTCTACAATGTAGAAAATGGTTTAAAAAAAAATAGAAAAAACCTGGAATGAGTAGGTGTGTCCAAACCTTTAACTGGTACTGTATATATTTAAAATAACATATATATTTATAAAACATATATATGGGGGATTGGAAATTATGCAGACAATTACATTGATAGAAGCCACAATCTATTTGCAATATTAAATAATACAGCAGTGACTGTTGACCAATCACTGCTGAAGGGGAGTAGATTTTGTCTCTGAACTTGGGCTTGCCTTTAGAAAAATGTTGTGTGCACAAACAGCCCCCCCAAAAAACACAAAGTCCAAAACATCACAAAATGTCGTCATAAACTGTTCCAAACTTTTTTGTCTGCGAAGCATGTGGACGCCTTTAGGCTCCAGCGGGGGGCGCCTACTTGGTGCAGTTAGAAGTCCCACAGAGTTAGAAGTCCCACAGAGTTAGAAGTCCCACAGAGTTGGAAGTCCCAAAGTTGTGTCTCTGTCCCAGGGATAGAGAGAGGGTTTGAGAGAGGGTTTTCTACAATGCTGGGAATAGGCTAGCCAGTGAAGGGCAGGTCCTCTCTGGATGCTTTCCCACATGACAGCGATGTCATTGTGTGGCCGTGTGCCGATCTATTGCTGAATAGCACAATGGCCTGAGGTTGGGCGTGACGTGATACTGGCAGTGATGTCATGGAGTCCAAGAGCCTCGCAGGTCGACTGCAACATTTGTGTCCAGAGGACCTCGAGTCATTACTTATTGACCTGGTTTGGCACTGACATCCATTTTCCATTCTGTTCGTCAACTCTCCGTCCACTCCCACACAGCGACGTTCTCTGAGACATGATGGCATTACCCATAAGATGTGCTTGGTGGGATGAACGAGGCTGATACGCCTGTGAGGCCACTGTTTTCACAATGTGGGACACCAGGCTACCTCAGTCATAGCACTAAATCATAGGTCATTAATTTCAGGGACCCTTCCCTATGCAACTCTTTAACAGGGTCTCAGTACCTTGTAGGTACTAGAAGTCCTCACAAGGATAGTAAAACAAGGAACATTTGCCGGTCCCCACGAGGAAAAATGCTATTTTAGGCTTAGGGTTTGGGTTTAGGGTTAGGGTTACAATTAGGGTTAGAGTTAGAATTAAGGTTAGGGTTAGGGGTTACGGTTAGGTTTAAGTTTAGGGTTAGGTATAGTTTTTAGGGTTAGGGGTTTGGGGTTAAGGTTAGGCTTAGGGTTAAGGGTTAAGGTTAGGGTTAGATTTAAGGTTAGGGAAGATAGGATTTTGGATGGGAAACAATTATTTGGTAACCACAAGGATACCAATACAAAACTGTGTGTGTGTGTTGAGAGGGGTGTTGTTCAGGCCACCCAACCACTTAGATGCACCCAGTGGCGTCGTTCCTTCATAAACTCAATGAACTTGCATAGTGGCATCGTTTGCTACTTGTGAGTGTTTGAATGGGCTAGTCTGTAAGTATGCATGAGTGTGTGTTAGAGAGTATGTAAGTGTGTGTTAAGTGCCTTTCCTGCTAGTGTGGGGGCCTTTTCTTCTCCCATTGTTCACACAGTGACTGGTTACAGCTGCTGCAGCTCCTATGGTACAAGAAGTGCTTCTAGCACCGGTCCCAAAGATAACTTCTGCTACAGAAACCAGGGTAGAGCGAGGACAGCGTATATCTGCTTACAAACTATTTGCTAAATGTTTTATTCCAGTGTCTCAGATGACAACGGCACAACTGTCTGAGTTGGCAGCTCAGCCTACGCGGGTATCAGTCAGGTAACAAGCACAAGCATGCGGGAGGCAATCGATCAACGTACAAGTCGAATGATACGTCAGCAACACAAAAAGCCCGACAAACGGTTTACAGACACCCAAAAGCTGAAGTCAAGTTGTAATGCTGGAGGGCGATGAATCACAGATCAAGATCATCAGCTAAGAAGAAAGTATTGTTTATACTTATTGTCAGAGAGCAGTGAAGATATCAATAATTTATGTATACACTAGGTGACTGATAGGGGGCGCTGTTTTGAAGCCACCATGCCTCCATCTTGCCACTACCCAAACATTGTAAAAAATATTTTGGAAGCTATAGAAATGCATTTATTAATGTCTATATTCATTTTTTTCCACATTTATTCTTTTAAAGACAACTTAATGCATACTTTGAAATTATATTATGTGAGCTAAACATTAAAATAAGAAATGAAAAAATATATTAAAACAGCATTATTTTTGGAGATCACTAATGTTAGTGAGCCCAATACAACAAAAAAGGACTGCTCCTACTTGGGAGTGCCAATATGGCCGACCGGTGGCTTCAACGCCTCTCAATGGCCAATACATATAGTGCTTTTGGAAAGTATTCAGACCCCTTGACTTTTTCTCCATTTTGTTACGTTAAAACCTTATTCTAAAACGGATTAAATTGTTTTTTCCCCTCATCAATCTACACACAATACCCCCTAATTAAAAGCAAAAATTGTTTTCATAATGTTTTGCAAATTTATAAAGAATTAAAAATAAACAGAAATATCACATTTACATAGTAGGTATTCAGACTCTATACTCAGTACTTTGTTAAAGCACCTTTGGCAGCGATTACAGACTCAAGTCAAGCTTGGCACACCTGTATTTGGGGAGTTTCTCCCATTCTTCTCTGCAGATCCTCTCAAGCTCTGTCAGGTTGGATGGGGAGCATCACTGCACAGCTATTTTCAGGTCTCTCCAGAGATGTTAGACCGAGTTTAAGTCCGAGCTCTGGCTGGGCCACTCACGGACATTCAGAGTCTTGGCTGTGTGCTTAGGGTCATTGTCCTGTTGGAAGGTGAACCTTCGCCCCAGTCTGAGGCCCTGAGCGCTCTGGAGCAGGTTTTCATCAAGGATCTCCGTTCATCTTTGCCTCGATCCTGACTAGTCTCCCAGTCCCTGCCACTGAAAAACATCCCCACAGCATGATGCTGCCACGCCCATGCTTCACCGTAGGGATGGTTCCAGGTTTCCTCCAGACGTGACGCTTGGCATTCAGGCCAAAGAGTTCAATCTTGATTTCATCAGACCAGAGAATGTTGTTTATCATGGTCTGACAGTCTTTAGGGGCCTTTTAGCAAACTCCAAGCAGGCTGTCATGTGCCTTTTACTGAGGAGTGGCTTCGTTTTAGCACTCCATAAAGGACTGATTGATGGAGTGCTGCAGAGATGGTTGTCCTTCTGGAAGTTTCTCCAATCTCCACACAGGAACTTTGGAGCTCTGTCAGAGTGACCATTGGGTTCTTTGTCACCTCCCTGACCAAGGCCCTTCTCCCTCTATTGCTCAGTTTGGCTGAGTGGCCAGCTCTAGGAAGAGTCTTGGTGGTTCCAAACTTCTCCCATTAAAGAATGATGGTCACTGTGTTCTTGGGGACCTTCAATGCTGCAGAAATGTTTTGGTCTCCTTCCCTAGATCTGTGCCTCAACACAATCCTGTCTCGTAGCTCTACAGACAATTCCTTCGACCTCATGGCTTGGTTTTTGCTCTGACATGCACTGTCAACTGTGGGACCTTATATAGACAGGTTTGTGCCTTTCCAAATGATGTCCAATCAATTTAATTTACCACAGGTGGACTCCAATCAAAGATGATCAATGGAAACACGATGCACCTGAGCTCAATTTCGAGTCTCATAGCAAAGGGTCTGAATACTTATTTCTGTTTTTTGTTTTTAATACATTTGCAAAAATTTCAAAAAACCTGTTTTCACTTTTTCATTGTGGGGTAATGTATGTAGATAGCTGAGGAAATGGTTTTATTTAATACATTTTTTTAACAAGGCTGTATCGTAACAAAATGTGGAAAAAGTCAAGGGGCCTTAAAACTTTCCTGAAGGGACTGTAGCATCAGCAATCCAGGGTTTACATACATCATTGGAGGATATGCTCAGGCTATTGTGCACTTCTGAATCTTTGCCAACCTTTTGTGGGGTTGAATAGGCAGATTGGGGCAGACATATTTTGTCAAAATGAAGTGGTTGTGAAAGCAGTGGGATTGGGAGGCATGGCACCACAGAGGCTGGACTGTAACTGTATACAGTGTGTGCAGCGAAGCCTCCCGACAGAGTAAACCTGCAACATTTTGATTCCACCTTGAAATCTGGTATGAGATGATAAGTATCAAATGGAAGATCTGGATAAGATCTAGTTATACAACCAAATGTGATGCAAGTAGGCAACCACCCAGGGCCAAGTTAACTGGGATGATGTTTTCTCAATATCGCGAACAATGCAATGAGCAAACCATATACCAGTCAACGATTGGTCGCCATCTTTCAGACTTGTGATTCAGCAAACCAACCCTTGTTGCCAGTCAGTCACAAAGTCCCAAAGTGGTTCCCTTACAACCAATTGTAATTTCAATGCCAGATGTACCTATCAGTACTTTTGCAGGAAGCTGAACAAATTAACCTTCATAAAAGCTATAATTGGAGCAGCTGGATTTGTAATGTTGATCCTCTGCTTGTACCATGTGATGAGGAGGAGGATAACTCCAAAGCTACAACAGCTGTTTGAACTAGTACAAATATTCACTGCAATTCATGAGTCACCAAACATGGAATGTGTACAAGACAGGATGTACTGTAGGTTCACATGCAAGAGGGGTGTTTAGAACTTCGGAAAATAAAACCACATTGGCATCTTTGAATCAGTCTAGGATGTGAATCATGTCTATAGTGAAACATGCAGAGACTCATCATCACGTGAAAGCATACAGCCACTGACAATTATTTAATTATCACTCCACTACATTACTATGAAATTACAATGCAATTGCTGAAGTGCCATGTAACAACAACGTCGTTACTGCAGAAATAACAGCAACTAAATGTGGAACACTCACAGCGTTAACATGGTGAGAATAACATTAGTGCATGAGCATTCCAGACTGTCACAAGCCGTATAGTCAGCAGAGCAATTCCATTTATTGCATAACAATCACCACATGCTTAGTTTTGAGATGACAGAGTGCTAACTGCAAGGACACGGCTTCTATAAGATTCAGATTCAGATGGAACTGTCTTCACTAGAAAACTGTATTCTCAAGATAGCTAGTCTAGAGCTGTCAAACTTGCCTCTCAACAATCATATTTAAGTCATATCAAGTTTTCAATTCAGGTGTTAGATTAAATTAGCCCAATGTGCAGTGAGATTTTTAATTGAGTGTTGAATTGGGTTACTTTGATTCTCACAGATTCAGCATGAATCCCATATAAAACAACATTTAATCAAACCTGAATTAATGAACTTTGTAAAAAAACAAAACTGTGATGAAATGTTAAATATCAACGTGCAAGCAAGCCTGTCTCATGTCCGATCTTTCTCTGTGTTAACATGTTCTCTGTGTTAACAAGTGTAGCACGCCCCTGTCTCATGTTGAAAGCAGGTTGCTCATGCATGATTAGACTGTTCAGAAAACTTAGCTGTAGGAGTGTACCAAGTTGACATCTGGTCTTCTCTTTCCCCCTCTGTGAACAATGTAGCTACACCTTCTCCCAGTTACTTCCATAGAGATTGTTAGTTATATTGTTGTTATCTGTCCTATTATGGTATCTGTGAGATCTGTGAGAGCATGGGCAGCGCCATTAAGGCCATCTCCATTTTGAAATAGTACATATTTGTCTTCGCCTACTTCTATGAGTTGGTAAACAAACTGAAAGGGTGCACACTGCCACCTAGAGTGTGGTGTTTGAACAGGTATAAAGCCAGGGTTTGCGATTTACTGCCACCTGCAGTTTTGGAATGTTTGCTCACAAGTATAATTAATTGGCTGATCCCTCCTGATGACCTGGATGGAATTATGTGATCCTTCCTTAACCCACAGGAAGTCCCACCCAGTTGACTACTTCAAAATGGTGAAAGTCCTCAATGGTGCTGCCCATGCTAAAATGGGCTTTTGGGCACTAGAGTCCTCTACCTATCTCTATGGTTACTACCCACCTTCTGCAGGTGAGGGCTGTATAAGCTCTGCCTTAGGCCATCACAGCTACATAAACTTTGAGCTTAACATATAAGAAGTCTGTTCTGACACATAAGATCCACTGTCATCTCCACATACTCAGAGAGAGCTCGTTTTCCAAAGGCTTTTTTAAGGATTGCTGCCAAAGCTAGGTCATCAGATGAATATGTTAGAATTATCTTTTGCAAAGGTCAAATATTTATTTAATTCACACCCACTTTTTGATATGATAGCTGAAGCTTCCCGGCCAGGTAACATGGTGAAGACTTGAGTTAAGGCAGATGTTTGAGGGCAGTTCTTCAAAAGGAGTTTTAGCTAATTATCAGCTAAAACAACTTTTATCTATTCTCTAAAGGTAACATATACAATGTTGTCGACATAGATAACACTTGAAATTATTATCATTTCTCTCTGCTGCGTACATCACATTTAAGAACTGGACCTTATGTTTTCGTAAATGATTTCCTATGGCTGCCTTGCGTTTTTGAGACTTCAAAATCAGTATAGTTCCTCACAGCTAAATATGTAGCCTAGTTTACAAAACACAGGTTGTTGTGGAAATACATCTGTTCCCTGAGGCTGTGTGTGGCAACCACACCTATGGTACAAGATACAGCTTCCCATTCATCATCACATGAAAAGGTCAATAATAGAAATTAATGAATGAATACTGTATTGATCCTCAATGGGGAAATGTGGCTTGGCACAAGTAGCATACAGAAACACAATACAGAAACTAATCAAATAGGTGTGTGTAGCAGCTGGGGAAAAAAACAAGCAACACAAACATTGGTGTGGCAGGTTGATTTAATCAGATCCCCATTATAACAAAAGTGCGTCATAGCTTTTGCATAGGTGTCAGTTCAATGTTTGTCAATTAAATGATTATAGAGCCAGACCTGTCACTGTTTCCCCCCTGCTACAATTACATAAACACGATCCTCTCCCTCAACCATTTGAGAGTGTGTCATCTCTCCATGCGGACCCAGCTCCTCTGTTTACGACACAGACTTTTTTTGCCAGGAAGTGCCGGTTCCAATAGTGAAATCACATGTCCTGACTTCTTCACACGGTCGTCTACTCTGTGGCGAAGCCTTCTCACTCTTTAGCCAGCTGAACGCTCCTATGATCTTTCAAGGCCTGCCAGATCACTCCAACTCGCCAGCCCAGCCTGGCTCTGACTGCCTCTTCACCATGTAGTAGGAGCTCAGAAACAAAGGGCCTGCTCCGTTACCTAAGAGGGAGCAGAGGCTGTGCCAAACCCACACACAGACGCCAAAGGGGGGTCCACCGAAGGCTCCGCAAGACCCCATACCTGTGTCAGAGCCTATTAAGGCTGAGAAGGACCCCAGAATAAAGTGGACATTTCTTTTCTCTCTGCTTCTCTCCACTTTGTTTCTGTGGGACCTACGAAACGCTTCAGTTCTTATTCTCCCCATTGCCGACAATAAGGCCTGAGGCTCGGTCCTTTTGGGAGAAATTCACGAGAAGGAGCCATCCAAATGACGAAGAGTTGGCCAGGCAACTTCTCCCTTGGTTGCTCTTACCAGTAAAGCATTGCAGAGATGGACGAGCCGATAGATTGTGAACATGCATGTGCAGGGCCTTTAAGTAGGAGTGAAATGAGGAGTGGTGGTGGGAATGTCACACCGTTTGCTTTCCTTCACACACTTTAGGGTGTGCGTGTATGTGTGTGTGTGTGTGTGTGTGTGTGTGTGTGTGTGTGTGTGTGTGTGTGTGTGTGTGTGTGTGTGTGTGTGTGTGTGTGTGTGTGTGTGTGTGTGTGTGTGTGTGTGTGTGTGTGTGTGTGTGTGTGTGTGTGTGTGTGTGTGTGTGTGTGTGTGAGATCTGGCAAAAGATATTTGCAAATATAACAAACAACGAACACCAAGTTGAAAACTGCTTAGCAACCTGAAACATACCCAAGACATTACCCAAGACATGAATATATTTCACAAGTGAAAATACTACGATGTCTACCAGCACATTATCTCTACATATTTATGACTACATCTTACAAAAAGTAATAAATACTCCTCTCGGAATGTCATCAAGCATATTGCATGTGTTTTATCAGTTGTAATCAATCCACAAGGTAAGGAATGCAAAGAAGTTCACATTCTATCATGGACATTCTGTTTGGGCTAGGTAAAACACTGATACAAAGACTGATGTTACATTATTTCAACAGTTTTAATGTGCAGTCAGTGTAGAGACAACAGATTTCCAAATGAGTGCTAATTGAGGACACTAAATTATCATTATTTGTACAACGACTGCATTATATAATATCTAGTCATGCATGTTGTTGTTGTTGTTGTTGTTGTTGTTTTGTGTTGCGGTGCCATGCCATGTGTCGTTTTGTGTTACAGGCTTTGACTTAATGACATATTGAGCATGTAAAGATACAAGTAATTACCTAACTGATAATAAATGTATTCGAATACATTTCTAGATCCGAATCTGTGCTTCAGTTCACTAATCTACAACAATCTCACCCAACCTAAATCCTGAACTTTGGTATTGGAGAGGGGTTACTGAAATTGTTTTCTTAGATCAGCAGACCAATACATTCATATATATGTATATTATTTTAAATATTCACAGTACCAGTAAAATGTTGACACACCTACTAATTTATGAGCTTTTCTTTATTTTTACTATTTTCTACATTGTCGAATAATAGTGAAGAGATAAAAACTATGAAATAACACATATGGAATCATGTAGTAACCAAAAAAAGTTTTAAACAAATCAAAATATATTTTATATTTGAGATTCTTCAAAGTAGCCACCCTTTGCCTTGACGACAGCTTTGCACACTCTTGGCATTCTCTCAACAGCTTCACCTGGAATGCTTTTCCAACAGTCTTGAAGGAGTTTCCACATATGCTGAGAACTTGTTTGCTGCTTTTTCTTCACTCTGTGGTCCAACTCATCCCAAACCATCTCAATTGGGTTGAGGCCGGGTGATTGTTGAGGCCAGGTCATCTGATGCATCACTCCATCACTCTCCTTCTTGGTCAAATAGCCCTTACACAGCCTGGAGGTGTTGGGTCATTGTCCTGTTGAAAAACAAATGATAGTCCCACTAAGCGCCGTCATTGTAGGCCATCATTGTAAATAAGAATTTGTTCTTACAGTGGCAAGAAAAAGTATGTAAACCCTTTGGAATTACCTGGATTTCTGCATAAATTGGTCATCAAATTCTCAAAAGCTATTTGGAGTCAGGGGTCAGCTAACCTGGAGTCCAATCAATGAGACGAGATTGTAGATGTTGGTTAGAGCTGCCTTGCCCTATAGAAAACACACACAAAATTTGAGTTTGCTATTCAAGCCTGATGTGAACCATGCCTCGAACAAAAGAGGTCTCAGAAGACCTAATATTAAGAACTGTTGACTTGCATAAAGCTGGAAAGGGTTACAAAAGTATCTATAAAGGCTGTGATGTTCATCAGTCCATGGTAAGACAAATTGTCTATAAATGGAGAAAGTTCAGCACTGTTGCTACTCTCCCTAGGAGTGGCCGTCCTGCAAAGATTACTGCAGGAGCACAGCGCAGAATGCTCAATGAGGTTAAGAAGAATCCTAGAGTGTCGGCTAAAGACTTACATAAATCTCTGGAACATACTAACATCTCTGTTGAAGAGTCGACGATACGTAAAACACTAAACAAGAATGAGGTTCATTGGAGGACACCACGGAAGAAGCCACTGCTGTCCAAAAAAACATTGCTGAAGTTTGCAAAAGTGCACCTGGATGTTCCACAGTGCTACTGGCAAAATATTCAGTGGACAGATGAAACTGCAGTTGAGTTGTTTGGAAGGAACACACAACACTATGTGTGGAGAAAAAAAAGTCAAAGCACACCAACATAACATCAAAAATGAATTCCCAAGTTTATCAAGACATTTTGCAGGAGAATGTTAGGCTATTAAAATTGAAGCTCAACAGAAGTTGGGTGATGCAACAGGACAACAACCCAAAACACAGAAGTAAATCAACAACAGAATGGCTTCAATAGAAGAAAATACGGCTTCTGGAGTGGCCCAGTCAGAGTCCTGACCTCAACCTGATTGTGATTCTGTGGCATGACCTCAAGAGAGCAGTTCACACCAGACATCCCAAGAATATTGCTGAACTGAAAAAGTTATGTAAAGAGAAATGGTCCAAATTTTTTCCTGACCGTTGTGCAGCTCTGATCCGCAACTACAGAAAATGTTTGGTTGAGGTTATTGCTGCCAAAGGAGGGTCAACCAGTTATTAAATCCAAGGGTTCACATACTTTTTCCACCCTGCACTGTGAATGTTGACATGGTGTGTTCAATACCATGGTGTGTTCAATAAAGACATGTATTATTAGTTTAAGCAGACTGTGTTTGTCTATTGTTGTGACCTAGATGAAGTTCAGATATCCTAGATGACCTAGATGAATTCTAAATATCTCAGACTGTGTCACCAGCAAAGCACCCCCTCCTCCATGCTTCACGGTGTGAACCACACATGCAGAGATCATCCGCATCTCACAAAGACACAGAGGTTGGAATCAAAAATCTAAAATTTGGACTCATCAGAACCAAAGGACAGATTTCCACCGGTCTAATGTCCATTGCTCGTGTTTCTTGGCTCAAGCAAGTCTCTTGTTCTTATTTATCCTTTAGTAGTGGTTTCTTTGCAGCAATTCAACCATGAAGGCCTGATTCACATAGTCTCCTCTGAACAGTTGATGTTGAGATGTGTATGTTACTTGAACTCTGTGAAGCATTTATTTGGGCTTCAATCTGAGGTGCTGTTAATGAACTTATCCTCTGCAGCAGAGGTAACTCTGGGTCTTCCTTTCCTTTGGCGGTCCTCATGAGAGCCAGTTTCATCATAGCGCTTGATGTTTTTTGCGACTGCACTTGAAGAAACGTTCAAAGTTCTTGAAATTGTATGGATTGACTGACCTTCATGTCTTAAAGTAATAATGGACTGTTGTTTCTCTTTGCTTATTTGAGCTGTTCTTACCGTAATATGGACTTGGTCTTTTACCAAATAGGGCTATCTTCTGTATACCACCCCTTCCTTGTCACAACACAACTGATTGGCTCAAACGCATTACGAAGGAAAGAAATTCCACAAATTAACAAGACACACCAGTTAATTGAAATGCATTACAGTTGACTACCTCATGAAGCTGTCATCAAGGCAAAGGGTGGATATTTTGAAGAATCTCAACTATAAAATATATTTGTTTAACACTTTTTTGGTTAGTACATGATTTCATATGTGTTATTTCATAGTTTTTATATCTTCACTATTATTATACAATGTAGAAAAAACATTGAATGAGTAGGTGTGTCCAAACCTTTGACTGGTACTATATATATATATATATATATATATATATATATATATACATACATATATACATATACATACATATATATATGCACTGCAAGCTATTACTTTGCATTGCCACCTGCTGGTGAAGAGTGAACCAATTCCATTTCACTTAAAACTGGCTGTTGAGAAATCCCAGAGCACAGAGCCATTTCCTGTCTTGTATCCATTATGACAATACTAACATCTACATCTACAAGATGTATGTTATATTCCATTGCGTCCAAATGAAAGTCTATGGGATTATCTAGAATCAAGTTGTGTACAACTTGTTCATAAAACATAAATAATACACCCATATAGAAGATTTGTAGCAGATTTTCAGAGAACATCAGACTATTATAACTCAAATGTTACTGTTATCATCACCACCGCCAGCCAACACTAAAACCCCCGGAATTACACTCATGTTAAAAATGTGTTTCTTCTTCCCTGTCTCCTTATCGGGTGCAGCACTAGAGAAATACTCACTGGTTTAAAATTCCAACCATTACATTTCCAATTAGCTTGTTTTTCATTGTTTCATTGTTTTTTATTTGTTTTTTTTGCAGTGAAGAACATTGCGTTGCATTCCGAGTCTGAAATGTGCTTTATAAATACAGCTTGATTTGATATGAAGGGTAGATGTGTCTGGAACACAGACTCATATTTCTAACTGACTCAAATGGGAGTCATTTTGTCTAGAGCGCTGCGCAAATGAAATATGACAGAGTTCGATTTACAGTGTGAGGGTTCTGCGTGTAGGTGATGAATGAGCTTAGTATCCTACCCAGGGCCCCACACGAAGGAGTGTCTCTGCTCAAGTCCACTGTGATGATCATAATGATAATCAGCAGACCGCTGTAGCTGATACCTGCACTGTTTCTGTCCTGCACCCTAGTCAAAGAAAAGGAGCAGGTGCATGATGTCCTCAGAGTGTGTGTGTGTGTGTTCAGCTCTTGTAATTAGTATATTTTCTAAAAATATTTAATCTGTTGTTTAATTGTATGGGGAGGGGCACAGCTGCTTTTTCATCCAGTAAACATTGCCACAAGTGTCTTTCAGCTGCATTGTCAGAGGGATGGAATTAAATTGAACACTGCACAGCATTGTGCAAAAATACCATTACCGCTGTGCAAAGAAAATGCATGCATCGATTAAAAATCTAAATGTTTGGTTTTCAATGAGTAAAAAGTACAGATGCACTTATTTGATTTATCACTATTGAGGTTTCCTGCTAGGCTGGGCGATATTTGAAGGTCATATTTAACTCAATGAGTCATACTACCCTTCAGCAACAATAGAGATATGGAGCTCACTGGGCTGTTTCAACTGCCTTGGACACTGTTATCTCCTCAAAGCCCCGCCCTAGATATTTGGCTCTAATTGGTTAAACACCACCAGTTCCTCACATCACCACAAATCTGTCTCTTGATATATAGACCCCTATCTCTACGGGCGCTGTGCTCTTCACACATTGCTATGACTGATTGAGCCGCTCAACAGATAAATGTGAAAAATCCATGCATTGGGAAAGGCACACCTCAGACAACAGACCGCAGTCTGTCACACTGAGGTATTTGGATTATTTACAGCAAATTGTTTGCTATGTGAATAAAGTAACAAAAGTAAAGAAAAAAACAATTGTTTCAAGTTTACTTCCATGTATGTGGTAATTTAACATTTGTAACCCGTAACAATACATTTTATTTTTATAGCACTTTTCATTTACAGGCAGAAATCACAAAGCTTGATGTCTTAGTGATGATTTGTTCCCTCTTGCAGAAATATGCAACTGTCGTTACAGCCATCCTGTCATTACAGCCATTAACTGATAAAAGCATTAGAATAGACTTTTACTAGTCCAGAAACTATGCGAACTTTTCAGCAGTCTGTGTTTGATCAAAGTCCAGTCTTAGTCAATCTGGTCAGTCTTCATGGTTCAGTGCAAAGCACAAGGCTTCTGCAGTTGATCCCCATTCCAATATGGGAAATTGTTACTGTTTTTATTAGTGATCATGCAGTTAACTGAAGAACATGAATAGGATATAGAAAAAGGAGACTTCTTACGGCAATCACATTTTTCAGCCTTTTCCATTGATTGGCTAAATTCAGTCACTCTTTTTTCTAAAAAAAGTTTTATTGCAGTTTAAAACACAATCCACCCACTCAACTATCCAAGACCCCCCCCACCAAAAAAAGTCTCCCCTGAAAACCTTTGTAATTGTTTGCTTTGCAAAAGTCTACCAACCTTGCCAGCAGGCATGCCAGCTATGATAGTTAGATAAGCTAGCTACTCTAACTTAATTGATAGCCTGAAATGGCTTCTTGGTAGCTAGTTAAGAGGTTGGGCACGTGCCTATGTGCCCCCTATGGCCATGACACCTCTGAGGTCATACACCCCCCAGATCAACCACACACATCTTCAAATCTTTACTACATGGAGCCGGACCTCAGTCCTCCTGCAATCAGCCCAGAGAAGGTGACGTGATAAGGAGAGCCCCAAGACTTGATGGGAGATCACTTTTAAGAAAGACTCTCTTTCGACTAAACTCTCTTCTCTTTAGCCTAAGTGGTCTTTGTTCGACATTTTCCCCTCAGTCTTTTCTGATGAGGACTTGGGGTCAGTCTAATTGTGGCAGGAAACACTGCGCTGATCAGAGGTGCAATTTGAGGGAAAATGAGGTTGCATCAGATTACCTCATCTTCTCTGTGGCCGGGTCAGGGAGAGCAGAGAGCCCCTAGGCTCCTCCGATGCTTCTTCTCGGGCCAGAAGTTGCACACATGGGAAGGGTGTGTGTGTTAGGGGAACTTGGACAGACTCAAGGGAGGTGATCATTAGAAACAAATCAGAGGATGAGAGTCTGGGAGGTATGGGAGAGGGGGGGTGGGATGTTTTGACTAAACCCTGGTGGTCACTATCATCTTCTTTACCTTGCCTCTTCATAACAGTAGTAATAAAACAGTTTCAAATAATACCTTCATACTGAATGGCTGACTTTGGAGAGAAAGTCTGAAAGTACCACGAAGCACAATGCTCTAGGGTCTGCACTATGAAGCATTTTAATCATATCTCTTACCTCATCATAATATAGGGCACTATAACTCCTGTCCAAGAACAAAAACAACCAAGGCATGCTTCTGAAAGAACCCATTGTCCAAATATTTACCAGCCTCCTTTTGTCCTGGTCCCTTTAATCAGATCATAACTTTGATCCACCCACCTATCAGGATATTAAAGGCTCTTGACTCACAAGTTCTCCATTAGCTCGTAAATTTGGCCACTGTGGCGCACAGGTTGTTCTCTCCAGGGTTCCACCATTCTAGCTCAGTGCCAAGCCACGCTGCACATGTACACACAGAACAAAGATCCAGCCCGCAAGTACAAATTCCTGCTTTCTTCTTTGGATCAAATAGGCTTTGAGCAATAGCAAATTGTTTTGTTGAAACTTTTTTTCACATGCCTTATTTCCATGCCTTCCATCTGTTTGTCTGTATTAAAATAGTATAAATCAAATCAAATCAATCAAATCAAATTTTATTTGTCACATACACATGGTTAGCAGATGTTAATGTGAGTGTAGCGAAATGCTTGTGCTTCTAGTTCCTACAGTGCAGTAATATCTAACAATTCCCCAACAACTACTTAAAACACACATATCTAAAGGTGTGAATGAGAATTTGTACATGTAAGTATATGGATGAGTGATGGCTGAGCGGCATAGGCAAGGTGCAATAGATGGTATAAAATACAGTATATACATGGAACTATGAGTAATGTAAGATATGTAAACATTACTAAAGTGGCATTATTTAGAGTGGCATTGTATAAAGTGACTAGTGATACATTTATTAAAGTGGCCAGTGATTGGGTCTCAGTGTAGGCAGCAGCCTCTCTAAGTTAGTGATTGCTGTTTAGCAGTCAGATGGCCTTGAGATAGAAGCTGTTTTTCAGTCTCTCAGTCCCAGCTTTGATGCACCTGTACTGACCTCGCCTTCTGGATGTTAGCGGTGTGAACAGGCAGTGGCTCGGGTGGTTGATGTCCTTGATGATCTTTTTGGCCTTCCTGTGACATCGGGTGCTGTAGGTGTTATGGAGGGCAGGTAGTTTGCCCCTGGTGACAGCCCGAAAGGATGCTCTCAATTGTGCATCTGTAAACGTGTGTCAGGGTTTTGGGTAACAAGCCAAATTTCTTCAGCCTTCTAAGGTTGAAGAGGTGCTGTTGCGCCTTCTTCACCACACTGTCTGTGTGGGTGGACCATTTCAGTTTGTCTGTGATGTGTACGCCAAGGAACTTAAAACTTTTCATCTTCTCCACTACTGTCCCTTCGATGTGGATAGGTGGGTGCGCCCTCTGCAGTTTCCTGAAGTCCAAGATCATCTCCTTTGTTTTGTTGATGTTGAGTGAGAGGTGGTTTTCTTGACACCACACTCCGAGTGCCCTCACCTCCTCCCTGTAGGCTGTCTCTTCGTTGTTGGTAATCAAGCCCACTACTGTTGTGTCGTCTGCAAACTTGATGATTGAGTTGGAGGGTGAACAGAGAGTACGGGAAGGGGCTGAGCACACACGCTTGTGGGGCCCCAGTGTTGAGGGTCAGCGAAGTAGAGATGTTGTTTCCTACCTTCACCACCTGGGGGCGGTCTGTCAGAAATTCCAGGTTGGGTTGAGACCCAGGGCCTCCAGCTTGATGATGAGCTTGGAGGGTACTATAGTGTTGAATGCTGAGCTGTAGTTAATAAAATAAATAAAAATATTTAACCTTTATTTAACCAGGTAGGCTAGTTGAGAACAAGTTCTCATTTACAACTGCGACCTGGCCAAGATAGAGCAAAGCAGTGCGACACAAACACAGAGTTACACATGGAATAAACAAGCGTACAGTCAATAACACAATAGAAAAATAAAGTCTATATACAGTGTGTGCAAACCCGCGTGAGGAGGTAAGGCAATAAATAGGCCATAGTAGCGAGGTAAATCAAATCAAATCAAAGTTTTAATTGTCACGTGCGCCGAATTCAACAGGTGTAGACCTTACAGTGAAATGCTTACTTACAGGCTCTAACCAACAGTGCAAAAAAAGGTATTAGGTGAACAATAGGTAAGTAAATAAATAAATACACCAGTAAAAAGACAGTGAAAAATAACAGTAATTACAATTTAGCAAATTAGTTAGATGTGCAGATGATGATGTGCAAGTAGAAGTACTGGTGTGCAAAAGAGCAGAAAAGTAAATAAAACAATATGGGATTGAGGTAGGTAGATTGGATGGGCTATTTACAGCAGCAGCGATCGGTTAGCTGCTCAGATAGCTGATGTTTAAAGTTAGTGAGGGAAATATAAGTCTCCAGCTTCAGGGATTTTTGCAATTCGTTCCAGCAGCAGAGAACTGTAAGGAAAGGCGGCCAAAGGAGGTGTTGGCTTTGGGGGTGACCAGTGAGATATACCTGCTGGAGCGTGTGCTACGGGTGGGTGTTGTTATCGTGACCGGTGAGATGAGATAAGGTGGGGCTTTACCTAGCATAGACTTATAGATGACCTGGAGCCAGTGGGTCTGGCGACGAATACGTAGCGAGGGCCAGCCGACTAGAGCATACAGGTCGCAGTGGTGGGTGGTATATGGGGCTTTGGTGACAAAACGGATGGCACTGTGATAGAGTGCATACAGTTTGCTGAGTAGAGTCTTGGAGGCTATTTTGTAAATGACATCGCCAAAGTCGAGGATCGGTAGGATAGTCAGTTTTACGAGGGTATGTTTGGCGGCGTGAGTGAAGGAGGCTTTGTTGCGAAATAGGAAGCCGATTCTAGATATAATTTTGGATTGGATTGGAGATGTTTAATATGAGTCTGGAAGGAGAGTTTATAGTCTAGCCAGACACCTAGGTATTTGTAGTTGTCCACATATTCTAAGTCAGAACCGTCCAGAGTAGTAGGCGGGCGGGTGCGAGCAGCGAACGGTTGAAAAGCATGCATTTAGTTTTACTAGCATTTAAGAGCAGTTGGAGGCCACGGAAGGAGTGTTGTATGGCATTGAAGCTCGTTTGGAGGTTTGTTAACACAGTGTCCAAGGAAGGGCCAGATGTATACAGAATGGTGTCGTCTGCATAGAGGTGGATCAGGGAATCACCCGCAGCAAAAGCGACATCGTTCATATATACAGAGACAACAGGCCCTCCGATTTGACACACTGATCTCTGTCTGAGAAATAGTTGGTGAACCAGGCGAGGCAGTCATTTGAGAAACCAGGGCTGTTGAGTCTGCCGATAAGAATGTGGTGATTGACAGAGTCAAAAGCCTTGGCCAGGTCGATGAAGACGGCTGCACAGTACTGTCTTTTATCGATGGCAGTTATGATATCGTTTAGTACCTTGAGCGTGGCTGAGGTGCACCCGTGACCAGCTCGGAAACCGGATTGCACAGCGGAGAAGGTATGGTGGGATCCGAAATGGTCAGTGTTCTGTTTATTAACTTGGCTTTTGAAGACTTTAGAAAGGCAGGACAGGATGGATATAGGTCTATAGCAGTTTGGGTCTAGAGTGTCACCCCTTTTGAAGAGGGGGATGACCGCAGCAGCTTTTCAATCTTTATGGATCTCGGACGATACGAAAGAGAGGTTGAACAGACTGGTAATAGGGGTTGCAACAATGGCGGCGGATAATTTTAGAAAGAGAGGGTCCAGATTGTCTAGCACAGCTGATTTGTACGGGTCCAGGTTTTGCAGCTCTTTCAGGACATCTGCTATCTGGATTTGGGTGAAGGAGGAGCTGGGGAGGCTTGGGCAAGTGGGTGTGGGGGGTGCGGAGCTGTTGACCAGGGTTGGGGTAGCCAGGAGGAAAGCATGGCCAGCCGTAGAGAAATGCTTATTGAAATTGAGGCTTCTGATGTTAATGTAGCAGTGTGATGTTGTTCCCCTAGATTATGCACACAAGGACCAGTTCAAATAGGCCAGGTCAAGAGGGGATGTTAATAATTTGATAATAATAATAATAATTCAATGTATTTTTTTATTTAATTACAGCTGCATAGCTAATGTTCTTTTTTGTGTACAAACACTTTTTCATATCTATATTGTAAATACACCTGATTGTAAAAGTTTTGTATATTTTGGTTTGGTCCATTGCGGGTTATCTGTATTTACATACCCTCTTATTGTTCTCTTTTGCCTGACCTTTATCTAGCAAGGTATGTTGTCCTTGGCTCCGTAATTTGTCAATATAAAACCGTGGTAATGTTACACAATGTGCTGTTATGCAACCATAAGTTTTGTTACAATGTGGACAATATAAAGATTTATGTTAACAAGTTTCACCGAGCTCGCTAACTAGGGTACCTATTGTAACTTGCGAGTACTTGGGACAGTGTTTGAGTGAGTTTCCATGTGCTCACGCAGGTGCCCGAGAGCTGTAACGGTACCAAGGGCTAACATATTGTTTGTAGTCACTTCGTGTGCAGGGCAAATAAAGAGTATCCAACCAGCAGACCTCCAGTTGTGGCAGTGTCCTAAATGGAAATACACAATGCAGAACGAACCACGCTACATTAACATGCATGAAACCAAGGCTTTTTCGGTTACAGAAGTCAACAAATGAGAGTGCCTGGGGACACACAGGGAACGGGTTAACTTCCACATCACCCGAGGAACAGAGGAGGAGTAGGATGAGGGTACGGCTAAAGGCTATGAAAACTGGTCATCTAGTGCGTTGGGGACAGAGAATAAAAGGAGCAGATTTCTGGGCGTGGTACAGACAGGGGTATGGTAAGGTGCGGGTACAGTGCAGGTACACCCAGGCATTGAGTGATGATAAGAGAGGTTGCATTCTTACATAGATATTCCTTTTGTCCAGATGGGATAGGGCAGTGTGCAGTGTGATGGCGATTGCATTGTCTGTGGACCTGTTGGGGTGGTATGCAAACTGAAGTGGGTCTAGGGTGGCCGGTAAAGCGGAGGTGATATGACCCTTGACTAGTCTCAAAGCACTTCATGATGACAGGAGTGAGTGCTACGGGGCGGTAGTCATTTTTTCAGTTATCATTGCCTTCTTGGGTACAGAAACAATATTAGCCATCTTGAAGCATGTGGGGACAACAGACTGGGATAGGGAGAGATTGAATATGTCCGTAAACACACCAGCCAGCTGGTCTGCGCATGCTCTGAGGACGCGGCTATGGATGCCGTCTGGGCCAGCAGTGTTGCGAGGGTTAACACACGTTTAAATGTTTTACTTACGTCAGCCACGGAGAAGGAGGGGGGGCAGTCCTTGTTAGCGGGCCTCGGCGGTGGCACTGTATTATCCTCAAAGCTGGCAAAGAAGGTGTTTATTTTGCCTGGAAGCGTGACGCCGGTGTCCGTGACGTGGCTGGTTTTCTTTTTGTAGTCTGTGATTTCCTGTAGACCCTGCCACATGCGTCTCGTGTCTGAGCCGTTGAATTGCGACTCCACCTTGTCCCTGTAATAGTATTTCGCTTGTTTGATTGCCTTGCGGAGGGAATAACTACACTGTTTATATTCAGTCATATTCCCAGACCTCTTTCCATGGTTAAATGCGGTGAATCGCGCTTTCAGTTTTGCATGAATGCTGCCATCCCTACACAGTTTCTGGTTAGAGTAGGTTTTAATTGTCACAGTGGGTACAACATCTCATTCTTTATAAATGCACTCACCGAGACAGTGTATAGGTCAATGTTGTTCTCTGAGGCTGACTGGAACATGTTCCAGTCCGCAGGATCAAAACAATCTTGAAGCATGGCTTCCGACTGGTCCAGTGTTGAATGGTTCTCATTACTGGTACATCCTGTTTGAGTTTCTGCCTATAAGACGATAGGAGCAAAATGGCGTCGTGGTCGGTTTTTCCGAAGGGAGGGTGGGGGAGGGCTTTGTATGCATTGCGGAAGTTAGAGTAGCAGTGGTTGAGGGTATTGCCCATGCGCGTAGCGCAAATCAATATTCTGGTAGAATTTAGGTAGCCTTGTTCTCAAATTTGCAGCTACAATAAATGAAGACTCAGGATATATGGTTTCCAATTTGCATATAGTCCAGTGAAGTTCCTTGATGGCTGTATTGGTGTCTGCTTAAAGGGCGAATGTACACAGCTGTGAATATAACTGATGACAATTCTCTTGGTAGGTAAAATGGCCGGCATTTGATTGTAAGGAATTCTAGGTTGGGTGAGCAAAAGGACATGAGTTCCTGTATGTTGTTATGATTACACTATTAGTCGTTAATCATGAAGCATTCACCCCACCCTTCCTCTTCCCATAGAGGTGTTTATCTCTGTCGGCGCGATGCATGGCGAAGCCCGGTGGCTGAACCGATTCCGACAACATATCCCGAGAGAGCCATGTTTCCGTGAAACAGAGAATGTTGCAATCTCTGATGTCTCTCTGGAAGGCGACCCTTGCTCGAATTTCGTCTACCTTGTTGTCAAGAGACTGGACATTGGCAAGTAGTATACTCGGGAGCGGTGGGCGATGTGCACGTCTACGGAGCCTGACCAGGTGGCCGATTCGTCTGCCTCTTCTGCGGCGCCATTGTTTTGGGTTGACTACTGGAATTAGATCCATTGTTCTGGGTGGTGGTCCGAACAGAGGATCCACCTTGGGAAGAAAGTCGTATTTCTGGTCGTAATGTTGGTAAGTTGACGTTGCTCTTACAGTTGAAGTCAGAAGTTAACATACACTTAGGTTGGAGTCATTAAAACTTGTTTTCCAACACTCCACAAATTTCTTGTTAACCTCTTGTTAACCCGATCCTGTGAGCGGGTTTGTTTTCGGAGCAAACAAAGCGCGGCAAATTCAAAATAAAAATGTAATATTTAACATTCATCAATATACAAGTGTTGCATAGTCATCAAAAGCTCAGATTCTTGGCAATATCACAGCGTTGTCAGATTACAAAAAGGCCTTACAGCGAAAGCACAACATTTGATTGTTTGAGGATAGCACCTCAAATATTTTATTCATTAGCATAATATCATAACCAGCGCGGGTCACACAAAACACATATAAGAGCTAAAATAAATCGCTTTACCTTTCGAAGAACTTCTGCTGAGGGCATCCCAAGTGTCCAAGGAAGACATCCAATGGTTCTTTTGTTAGAAAAAGTCATTTATTATATCCATAAACCTCAGTTTATTTGGCGCGTTATGTTCAGATAGTCCACCAAGCATTTCCAGTCTACTCGCCCGTTGTACAGTGAAGAGAACGCGTTCAAATTATACCTATCAACTTTGCCCAAACAAATCAAACATAATTTATAATTTATCCTTAGGCATCCATTTATCTATATTGGCTATTATATTTCACTCAGATAATAACCTACACGATAGAAAAGGTAAACACTGTGCTGCGCGCGCTCCCGGGTATCTCATGCACTAGACATAAAGGATATCCTGGTATGTCATACAAAATTATCTTCCTTTTGGGACTCTTCCATTATAAACGCTCCAAAACACTGTCCAGAGACTGTTGACATCTAGTGGACGCCATAGATACTGCAACCTCAGTCCTATTTCCCTGAGAATTCAATAAACAGGCATTTAAAGTCAGGAAATGTCAAAAGAAAAATGATTTCCGGACAGAAGATTCTCGGGTTTTCGCCTGCAATATCAGTTCTGTTATACTCACAGACATTATTTTAACTGTTTTAGAAACGTCAGAGTGTTTCCTATCCAATAGTACTAATTATGTGCATATCCGAGTTTCTGGGCCTGAGTGGAAGGCATTTTACTTTGGGCACATCAGACAGGCGAAAATTCGGAAAATGGGACACTAGCCCTGATGAGTTAACAAACTATAGTTTTGGCAAGTCGGTTAGGACATCTATTTTGTGCATTACACAAGTAATTTTTCCAACAATTGTTTACAGACAGATTATTTCACTTGTAATTCACTGTATCACAATTCCAGTGGGTCAGAAGTTTACATACACTAAGTTGACTGTGCCTTTAAACAGCTTGGAAAATTCCAGAAAATTATGTCATGGCTTTAGAAGCTTCTGTTAGGCTAATTGACACCATTTGAGTCAATTGGAGATGTACCTGTGGATGTATTTCAAGGCCTACCTTCAAACTCAGTGCCTCGTTGCTTGACATCATTGGAAAATCAAAAGAAATCAGCCAAGACCTCAGAAAAAAAATTGTAGACCTCCACAAGTCTGGTTCATCCTTGGGAGCAATTTCCAAATGCCTGAAGGTACCACATTCATATGTACAAACAATAGTACGCAAGTATAAACACCATGGGACCACGCAGCCGTCATTCCGCTCAGGAAGGAGACGCGTTCTGTCTCCTAGAGATGAACGTACTTTGGTGCGAAAAGTGAAAATCTATCCCAGAACAACAGCAAATGACCTTGTGAAGATGCTGGAGGAAACAGGTACAAAAGTATCTATATCCACAGTAAAACGAGTCCTATATCGACATAACCTGAAAGGCCGCTCAGCAAGGAAGAAGCCACTGCTCCAAAACCGCCATAACAAAGCCAGACTACGGTTTTCAACTGCACATGGGGACAAAGATCGTTTTTTGAGAAATGTCCTCTGGTCTGATGAAACAAAAATATAACTGTTTGGCCATAATGACCATCGTTATGTTTGGAGGAAAAATGGGAAGGCTTGCAAGCCAAAGAACCATCCCAACCGTGAAGCACGGGGGTTTGCAGCATCATGTTGTGGAGGTGCTTTGCTGCAGGAGGGACTGGTGCACTTCCCAAAATAGATGGCATCATGAGGATGAAAATTATGTGGATATATTGAAGCAACATCTCAAGACATCAGTCAGGAAGTTAAAGCTTGGTCGCAAATGGGTCTTCCAAATGGACAATGACCCCATTGTCCCAAGCATACTTCCAAAGTTGTGGCAAAATGGCTTAAGGACAACAAAGTCAAGGTATTGGAGTGGCCATCACAAAGCCATGACCTCAATCCTATAGAAAATGTGTGGGCAGAACTGAAAAAGCGTGTGCGAGCCAGGAGGCCTACAAACCTGACGCAGTTACACCAGCTCTGTCAGGAGGAATGGGCCAAAATTCACCCAACTTATTGTGGGAAGCTTGTGGAAGGCTACCCAAAATGTTTGACCCAAGTTAAACAATTTAAAGGCAATGCTACCAAATACTAATTGATTGTATGTAAACTTCTGACCCACTGGGAATGTAATGAAAGAAATAAAAGCTGAAATAAATCCTTCTCTCTGCTATTATTCTGACATTTCACATTCTTAAAATAAAGTGGTGATCCTAACTGACCTAAGTCAGGGAATTTTTACTAGGATTAAAATGTCAGGATTTGAGAAAAACTGAGTTTAAATGTATTTGGCTAAGGTGTATGTAAACTTCCGACTTCAACTCTATATCCAATAGTTCTTCCCAGCTGTATGTAGTAAGACTTAAGATTTCCTTGGGGTAACAATGTAAGAAATAATACATAAAAAAACGAAATACTGTTTCCTAAGACCTCAAAGTGAATATATAGATATATTAATTGTAGATTTATGACTGGGGAGAAGACAAACTTGAAATATTGTCTTAAAAATATACACACTGTCAATTGTTATCTAAAGTACCCACTTTGTATGTTTAGTTGTCAGAGATCCCACTATAATAACACCAGACACCCAAACAGCAAGGTGTGTGAGTCGTAGGTGAGCAAATTTCAACGCAGAACAAACAGTCTGTCTCCCTCGTCGAATCTCTAGCCCTAATCTCCCTTCTTCCCATACCACAGGAAGCCCCCCCATCCCCCCGCAAGCCCCCACCCTAAAGCCAAGGGCGAGCAGAGCACGCAGAGGCACACACCTCTGCCTGCGAAGAGCAAACAAGGGGATCTATAGTTCACCAAAGCAGGCCCTGCACTCAGGCCTGGGCAAAAGTAAACAAAAGCACTGCGGGGCCATAATTGATGGCACCATTCCCTTTCATACTGTAAATAGATGTCAAACAGTGGGGACAAGGCAGCCAGATTACCCAAGATTTGCAACACCACCAGATTACCCAAGAATGCCTGCTTTTGATCTCCCACCACTTAGCCTGTGATTCCCTGTCATTATTTCAAGTGGCTGCTTTTTTTGCCAGAACAGTTATAAAACAGTTATCTTCATTTTGCACTGTGGTGTCGTGGGGGAGACACAGCGGTCAGGTCCAGCTTACAACACCTGTCCATACATTTGAGAGCAGAATTTAAATTGGACTATGCTGTCATGTTGCTATTGAGATTAATGGGCAAAGCGGCTTCCTCACCCTTGAGTAAAATGAATAAAAAAGTAAATGTGTGCTGATGTTTATTAACTCCTATGACTCTAAGGTTGCTTAATTGCATTGTCAATGTCAATCATCGAGTCGGAATGTGAATGAAGTGACACAAACAATGAGAATGACTGAAGTATGCACACCTTTAATGGAAGTGATGGGAAATTTTATTTTCTCCTTAAGGAGTTTTAAGTGGCAGGGCCGGCGATGGCTCTCAGCAGCCAGTCGCATGCTACGGAAGGAGATACTGAAACAAGATGAAAGACAGCCTGCATGCAGGGACTAGAGAGAAGATGAGACAGAATACATGTCTCCAAAACAATTCCATTATTGACACAGTGCAGGCAATAAGGGCCCTTTTTTTTTAAACCCCATCAAAGTTCTTTACGGGAGGCCATAAAGAAAATAATGTGCTAGGCTACAGCTACTGGCTCGTGCAGCATCAAAGGACTGCCGTTATCTCTTAGCCAAGCTCCCAACATTTTGGGGGGGGCATCTCTGTGATTCCGCACGCTTTGATGTGCCGATTATCTGGACGCGTCAGCGCAACGTTATTGGGCTAGGTGAGTAACCGTGTTCTGCTCAACCTGCATCCTGCCTGGGATTTGGCTGCTGCTCCCTCAGGTTCTGTGTCAAGCATGTTTTCCCTCGGCCCCCCGTCCTCTTAAATGTCTGTGAAGATAAGATGGGTGTGGGGTAATTGAGAAGGTTCTCCGTGTGGGGATACAGCAGATGGGAAGTGTGATGCCTGTTCCTTTTGGGGTTTTACGAAAGAGAGGTGATGTTGGGGGTCCTCTGTGGAGGCATGTAGTGGTGGCCTTGTCTAGTGCACGCTGGACACAATGGCATTGAAGTGATATTTACTGTAAATACCAAACTTCCACCATAACATGATTATTATAGCATAACACCTGTTGAAATGCTGCAATACCTTAGATGGTCAACAAGCACAACACTCCCAGATAACCGTGGAGAAACGAGTTTGAGACGTTCGCACTGCAGGGGTGTAATTCTGTTCGATGAGGAATTGTTGGTGAACTCTGGGCACATGTAACAAATCACCTTATCAAGACCTGATTGTGAGAGACAACCTACTCCCTTCATGTAAGGGAGGTAAGACAGGCCCAGAAGGGAAAGATGAGGAAGAGGGAAAAAGAGATTTGGGGAGTTCCGGGGTTTCACACACGAGCTAGAGAAATCAGAAAACAATGGCAAAGTGTTTTCAATGTCAATCTAGGTCCTCCACTAGGTCCTCCACTAGAGAGAAAACTAACAAAACACACAGCCAATAGACAGGTTGGCTGACACTGTCATGAAAATGATGCGTGCACATCGATGGGTCCGGAAACAGTGCTTTGTTATGATTCTGAGCAGTCAGTTAGCAAACAAGAATGACCAGAAGCTGCCATGTGGGGAAACATAGGTGGCTGGTTTCAGCTAGTTTCATCTTGTTCTTGATACCATGTCTTGTTATGAGATGTTTTTTACTGATTTCATGTCAATGCTAATATGGCTCAAATTCGCTAGCTAGCTAGCTAACCAACCCCTGTAACGATGTATTTGAGAGACAACAAGTTCTCAATGTGCAAATGTATTTATGTTTTCAATAGACATTTGGAGACAAAATATAGTTTACATGTCATCAACAATCTAAGCCAACCCTGTCTGTTTTGCCCTATAGTTGCGCACACTTTGTTTTGTTGCTGAACTACCAACGTTTCTATAGGCTTGTTTGAAGTTTAGCAAGTCCACTAGCCCCTCAAGACTCAGTGGCAGAAAGTTACTCACTCACTCATTCACTCACTAAATTCACTCACTTGCACACAGACTCATCCACCTACCTGGAACGTTGCAGAGACAGGGCTGCTTGTCAAGGATTACAATCAGATATGACTACTTGGTTGATCAATGAGCTAATAGGCTATATATACCCACGAAAAGAGCATGTAGGTTCTAAGAGTACGTAGTAGACAACGTGCTGTGGGTTTCCTGCCAGGGAGGCCTAAAGGGCCTTGAACTACATCATCCATTCTGCCCTCCACTTCAAAAACAGCCTTTGGAGTGCTGCCTGGGGGCTTTGGAGCGCTGCCTTGGGGCGTTTGCCATTAGCTTGCCACTTGGCGGCCAATTGCAGGGAGCAGCGGAGACAAAAGCCACGCCCACCCCTGCATGCTCTGATTGCTCCGAGGGCCGGGGATAAAAAAAAACTATGTTCCCCGGCTGGGACGGGACGGGGCCTCGTTTTGGCATGGCGGAGCGCAGATTCTCCCGCAGAATGTTTGTTTGGCTGTTTTTGGCACAGGTCGTCCAGGACTGGGTCTTTATAAGTTATTGGATGTCAGTCAATTAATTCAGTGTGCAACGTTGGAGGATTCTTTCCTGTTTTGATGAGGACGTTGACATTCCACGATACTAATTTAAAGCAAATATTCAATTGGGAGACGAGACCACACTCAACGATGTGCTGCAGGATACGTTCTAGTGCTATTTCAACAGCAAACATGTTTCCTCTTTCTCAGTGGAGGTTCTAGACCCTTTCAACTGGGGGGGCCAAGCTGGGGCCAGTTGTACTGTTAGAGGGGCCAGTTACATTAGACGTTATTGTTGTCATATCATTTTCTTCACTTCATTGCAGGCATTAGTAGGCAAAAGACCATGTCCCTCTAGTAAATGTGTGGGTTTAATTAGTGTTAATTATTGTTGTCACAGAACCCCCCCAGAACCGCCAGTGCTCTTTCTGAGCCAATGCGCTACTACAGTGCACACCTGAACTAGCCGTTTTCATATGTCAAATCAGAAATAAAGGTGCACTGTATTTCCTGCCAACTATTTTCTGGATTTTCTAACCATGAGATCTGTCTATAAACCTATTTATTATCTATTACTTCCTGCTATGCCAATTGTCTGGATGGTGTTTCATCTTTGGACCTCTCCGTCTTGCCTGGCAGGTGTTTGAATCAGATAAACTCATAATTTCAAATAAAAGGGCTGAGAAGTCAAGCGGATTTTCAGACTGTGAAATAAAAAAAGACCCCCATTGTCCATGTCCTATGTGAGGTAATGAGAATAAATGAAAGGCTCAGTGCGCCCTCTCTGACATCTCTCTTCCCATCCCTCTCTCCTGGCTGACGTGTTTTGCCATACTGCGATCTCCTGTCTCCGGGCCCTCAGGTTATTTGGATATTGCATGGAGTCAAAAGCTCTGTCAATCAGATAAGCACTGACCTAGCAGGCCTTATAGATAAGACGTTACACAGCAAGAGGGAACGGCAGACAGTGGGGACACAAGGTCGACTATAAAGGCTCAGTGAAGCGAGGCTGATCACGACGGCTCTTCAACCACATAGGGCTGCCAAGAATTAAGTATCGCTTGTCCTCTTCTTGCCATCTCCCAATTTAGATTGACTGGATCAAATCTGGATCTGGTGGATACTTGTCTCTCCTTTTCAGGTCCAGAACACAGTTTAGACAGGCATCTCTGTCATATGATGTGAGTGGGCCTCTGCAAATATAATAAAATAAAATAGTATTTGTCACATGTGCCAAATACAACAGGTGTACTTAACCTTGAAATTCTTGCTTACGAACCCTTCCCAACGATGCAGAGTTTAAAAAATAAAATAGTAACACAAGAGGAATAAAATACACAATAGCGGAGCTATATATTTTATTCCTCTTGGGTGACTATTTTGTGTCTTACTCTACATCGTAAAATTCTAACTTTAGAAGCCTTTTTATACCTTCAGTAAAATTCTTCTGTAAACGTAAACGTGTTATGTGTAAATCATATACATATTCCCAGAATAAATTGAATGCACCTATTAGACCTACAGTTTTTTGACATTGCACCAAATGGGGTGCAAAAGACACTGCATGCGTTTATTCCATTGGCTTACCAAACAACAAGGTGCTTTACGGTCTGTTGGATGGAGTGGGGGACAATGTGCCACATATTTTGAATGAGTGCGACATTGACAAATTACAAAGTGTGAGACAACATGAGCTTTTGTTCAAGACAACATTTGGGTGGTACACAGATAGAAAGCCACTGGGGGATTTCACTACAAATTCTAAATAAATGTTCAAAACAGCCAAGAGCACTTTCCATCAATGAAGGAGTTAACTTACATTTATTTTATTTTTTATAGATGCTACTTCTCTGAAACTTGTCACAGCAAACCTGGGCTCAAAGCGACCATACAATATCATTCCATATGGTACAAATGACATCTTTTAAAAGGCAATATGTAGTGGCGATCTCTAAAGATTCACGTAAGGGAAAAAGTGTTACATTTAAGGACATAATTGATATAGTTTTAGAACTATGACTGTTGTTACTGAGAACACCATCTCTTCTAAATATGTCACACAGTGTAGCCTACCCCTGTGGATGAGTACCATATGCTCTATAACAGTAGTGGTGATTGCAATCTCCAAACTAAGATGTTGGCCAACAAGTAATGTGAAAAACAACTTATATGGACAATTTCTACTCAATAAATGTTGTGGTGTCTAACAATATTGAGTCGTATGCTTCCAGTGCCATCTACTGACATGAGACAGGTAGCACAGAGCCTACCATTCAAGGCGATTCAAAAACCTTTCTGTGTTTGAGCCCAACAGTGAGCCATGAGGCTCTTATGTCATAGAAGGTGCCAGTGCTGTCACTAGTAGGCCTACTTAATTTCTCCATGCAAATATTATTTATTATTGGAAGTAGTATAGCTTTGTCCTACACGCAGCGTACAAGCTGTATGCTAAGAAATGCAAGCTGAGTAACAGGACTCATCGTTCTGTAATTTGTGTCCTGCTTTTAGTGTAGTATGTTTCAATGTGTTATTCATAAAAAATATTTAACACATAAAACACGTCACTGACGTTTAATGATGAGTTTTGAGTAGGAAGCGAGTAGGAAAACAGAAAAGGAAGCGAGTGAAGGATTAGAGGGCAGGACACGATGAAAGTAAATTGAAATTCAGCCACAGAAGGGATTTGGAGCATGCTCTTGAACACGCTCCATCCACCCGGAAATACGAATAATTCCCAAAGATGGCGGAGCAAGGGCCAATGGCGATAGCTATGCGGCTAAGAAATCAACTCCAGTCGGTATATAAGCTCGACCCGTTACGAAATGAAGTAGGTACCAATTAATTTCGGATTCTATAGACCAGTGAGAATTGTTTGAGTTGATCAGGGCTGGATCTAGCCGCATAACTAGTTACGACGAGGAAAGGCAGCAATGCGAGCGCTTTCTCCCGTCCCAAAGTGATGGAGAGAGAGCTGCCTACCATGTGTGCGCAGGCGTGTGTGGAAGAAGTCTACCCGTGTTGTTGTTCTGGGCAGCTAATGCAGGTCATTCGTGCAAATGTGTACCGTTCAAACTACCCCCCCGTTTTACACCAAACGCGGTGCATTGTTTGTTAAAATACCTATGTGCGTTTTGCATGGATAAAATATATTTTGACAGTGATGTTTTAGTTCTTACACTTATTAACTAGTAGCAGCGAATTGTGTTTGCTAGGCTAGCTAGCTTCTCGTGACGGGCTTGTCGAACCTTGCTTGTAAAGTGACTGTGTCTTACCTGTGTCCAATATTTGCAATTCCGTGTGAAGCGTACTGGGTAGCTAACTTGTAAAGATATATACGTAAAGTTAGATGCTACACTAGTATTTTTGCCATTGTGTTAGCAATCATAACTAGCTATAATGTTGCAGTCACCTGACACACCCACCTGCTCAAAGTAGTGGAAAAGAGCACGTGCAATGTTATTCGAATGAACTCATCGGGCTACTCTAGAATATAATCATTCTGCTATTTTTTACTTTTACACCAAGTAGCAACAATGTAACGAAACTGCAATGGGGTACTTTTATATTCTTGAGATTTCAATAGCAACTTAATATTGTTGCAGGAGGAAGTGAAGTTGAAGATCAAAGACCTGAACGAGCACATAGTGTGCTATCTCTGTGCTGGGTACTTCATCGATGCCACAACTATTACCGAGTGTCTGCATACATGTAAGTGGGCCTAGCCAGTGTTTTGGCTTATGACGTTACCTCTCTGGGAAATAGGCTAACTTTTATAGACCAGCCTACTTACTGCCAGTGAATGCGTACAAATCAAAGTTTGTTGGTCTTGTACACAGATTTACAAGTGCAGCGAAATACTTATGTTTATGTTTCCAGCTTCAAAAGTGCAGTAATACACTATATATACGAAAGTATGTGGACACCCTTTAAATTAGTGGATTCTGCAATTTCAGTCACAACTGTTGCTGACAGGTGTATAAAATCTAGCACACAGCCATGCAATCTCCAAAGACAAACATTGGCAGTAGAATGGCCTACTGAAGAGCTCAGTGAATTTCAATGTGGCACCGTCATAGGATGCCACCTTTCCAACAAGTCAGTCAACACTGTTTGTCGGGCACTTCATGTGAAGTGGGTTTCCATGGCCAAGCAGCTGCACGCAAGCCTAAGATCACCATGCGCAATGCCAAGTGTCGGCTGGGGTGGTGTAAAGCTGACCTCCATTGGACTCTGGAGCAGCGTTCTCTGCAGTGATGAATTACGCTTCACCATCAGGTAGTCTGACAGACAAATCTGTGTTTGGTGGATGCCAGGAGAGCGCTACTTGCTCAAATACATAGTGCCAACTGTAAAGTTTGGTGGAGGGGGAATAATGGTCTGGGGCTGTTTTTCATGATTTGGGATAGGCCCCTTAGTTCCAGTGAAGGGAAATCTTAAAGTTACAGCATACAATGACATTCTACACTTCCTACTTTGTGGCAGGTTTGAGGAAGGCCCTTTCCTTTTAAAGCATAATAATGCCCCTGTGCACAAAGTGAGGTCCATACAGAAATGGTTTGATCAGTGTGGAAGAACTTGACTGGTCTGCACTGAGCCCTGACCTCAACCCCATCAATCACCTTTTGGTTGAATTGGAATGCAGACTGAGCCAGGCCTAATCGCCCAACATCAGTGCCCGACCTCACTAATGCTCATGTGGCTGAATGGAAGCAAGTCCCTGCAGCAATGTTCCAACATCTAGTGGAAAGCCTTCCCAGAAGAGTGGCTATTATAGCAGCAAATGGGGGACCAACTCCATATTAATGCCCATGATTTTGGAATGAAATGTTTGACGAGCAGGTGTCAACATACTTTTGGTCATACATAGTAATAAAACAAGTTTGTGTAGTGCATTTTAATGTTATTATAAAAGAACATCCTTTTTCAGGGACATTAATGGCCAATGTCTCTTCTGCTTCTATTTCAGTCTGTAAAAGTTGTATTGTGAAATACCTCCAAACCAGCAAGTATTGTCCAATGTGCAACATAAAGATCCATGAAACCCAGCCTTTATTGAACCTGAAATTGGATAGAGTGATGCAAGACATTGTCTACAAACTGGTTCCAGGACTTCAAGAAAGTAAGTACATTGAAATTCATACAATAATACTTGTTCTGATTTTTGTTACATAGTACTTTAATGGTTTTATTTTGTTTCTCCTGTTTACTTAAAAAAAAAAAAAAAGCTCTTCACTCCTAATCATCTAATTTGTAAAGTTCTCGTGCAATCTTGTTACTAGTGTAACAGCGTTACTTAAACCCCTGCGGCATTACATTATCAATTTAGCGTGGGTTGATTTATTTATACACTGCTCAAAAAAAATAAAGGGAACACTTAAACAACACAATGTAACTCCAAGTCAATCACACTTCTGTGAAATCAAACTGTCCACTTAGGAAGAAACACTGATTGACAATACATTTCACATGCTGTTGTGCAAATGGAATAGACAACAGGTGGAAATTATAGGCAATTAGCAAGACACCCCCAATAAAGGAGTGGTTCTGAAGGTGGTGACCACAGACCACTTCTCAGTTCCTATGCTTCCTGGCTGATGTTTTGGTCACTTTTGAATGCTGGCGGTGCTTTCACTCTCGTGGTAGCATGAGACGGAGTCTACAACCCACACAAGTGGCTCAGGTAGTGCAGCTCATCCAGGATGGCACATCAATGCGAGCTGTGGCAAGAAGGTTTGCTGTGTCTGTCAGCGTAGTGTCCAGAGCATGGAGGCGCTACCAGGAGACAGGCCAGTACATCAGGAGACGTGGAGGAGGCCGTAGGAGGGCAACAACCCAGCAGCAGGACCACTACCTCCGCCTTTGTGCAAGGAGGAGCACTGCCAGAGCCCTGCAAAATGACCTCCAGCAGGCCACAAATGTGCATGTGTCTGCTCAAACGGTCAGAAACAGACTCCATGAGGGTGGTATGAGGGCCCAACGTCCACAGGTGGGGTTGTGCTTACAGCCCAACACCGTGCAGGACGTTTGGCATTTGCCAGAGAACACCAAGATTGGCAAATTAGCCACTGGCGCCCTGTGCTCTTCACAGATTAAAGCAGGTTCACACTGAGCACGTGACAGACGTGACAGAGTCTGGAGACGCCGTGGAGAACGTTCTGCTGCCTGCAACATCCTCCAGCATGACCGGTTTGGCGGTGGGTCAGTCATGGTGTGGGGTGGCATTTCTTTGGGGGGGCCGCACAGCCCTCCATGTGCTCGCCAGAGGTAGCCTGACTGCCATTAGGTACCGAGATGAGATCCTCAGACCCCTTGTGAGACCATATGCTGGTGCGGTTCCTCCTAATGTTAGACCTCATGTGGCTGGAGTGTGTCAGCAGTTCCTGCAAGAGGAAGGCATTGATGCTAAGGACTGGCCCGCCCGTTCGCCAGACCTGAATCCAATTGAGCACATCTGGGACATCATGTCTCGCTCCATCCACCAATGCCACGTTGCACCACAGACTGTCCAGGAGTTGGCGGATGCTTTAGTCCAGGTCTGGGAGGAGATCCCTCAGGAGACCATCCACCACCTCATCAGGAGCATGCCCAGGCGTTGTAGGGAGGTCATTCAGGCACGTGGAGGCCACACACACTACTGAGCCTCATTTTGACTTGTTTTAAGGACATTACATCAAAGTTGGATCAGGCTGTAGTGTGGTTTTCCACTTTAATTTTGAGTGTGACTCCAAATCCAGACCTCCATGGGTTGATAAATTTGATTTCCATTGATAATTTTTGTGTGATTTTGTTGTCAGCACATTCAACTATGTAAAGAAAAAAGTATTTAATACGATTATTTCATTCATTCAGATCTATGATGTGTTATTTTAGTGTTTCCTTTATTTTTTTGAGCAGTGTATATATTTTTTAACTTATGGTAGTGCTTCTAAGGTTCTTATTTTCTGTTTTTTTTGTAAACAGGTGAAGACAAGAGAATAAAGGAATTCTATCAGTCACGTGGGCTTGAGAGAGTTGTCCAACCGTCTGGGGAAGGTAAGCCTTTAGATTTTAATTTGATTTTTCATGTTTTGTCAATCTACAGCTTCTACTTTTACATGGTATCTGTGTGTCACCCCTAGACTCCATACCAGATACAGGATTACCTTTTACCAGCTTTGACCATTCCAAGGCCCACTTCTACAGATACGACGAGCAGGTCTCGCTTTGTCTAGAGAGGCAAAGGTAAGATTTCGTGTCATGTCTTGACAACTACAGTAAGTAGCCTACTGTCTTTTCTCAGACCATTGGTGGATTATCACTGATAGTTAGTGCCTAAATTCAGTTTTTTGGTTCTACATCCTGCCCTCATCAGCGTTTCTGGTAATTGCCAGCTATTGTCCAATAAAAATACATAAAAGCCAACAAATAAAAACATTGCCATCCTAGAATATATCCTGTCTGTATTGGCTCTGCATGGAAATTGGTTCAGATTGTCTTTCAATCGCATCATCTCTGTACTCTGCCTGTCTGTCTTGACCTCTCGCTAACATATCAACTGGTACTGCTGCAGAGTTTCCTGCGCCAGTGAGTCAGTCAGTGTGACGGGCAGAAGTGTTTATGATGTTTTGTAAACTGGTGACAATGAGATTTAATAGCCTACCATGCAAAATGCATGTGTCCTGCTGGCTTGTCAATATGCTGTTGAAACCTGGACGTTTTACTTCATATGAGGCATGTCTTACCTTGCTTCAAAGTAGCCTATAACCAAAATCCCACCATGGAAACGGGAAGGCAATTATTTTATGAAGACTTCCTCATGTGTTCATGTACTATTGGTTTTCTTTCATTGTCTAGCAGCCAAAGGTATTATCCTAGTCATTTTAACAACTCATGATACTTTATCTCCCCTCTTTCAAAATTTCTAAGGGATATTTCTCTCTCCCTGAAACCGCTTGCATGTGTGGTGTGCATTTTACAATGTTGTTTTCAAATTGTATTTTGTTACATTTGCACATAGGCCTGCCTCTGTGTGTACAGTGCATTTGGAAGTATTCAGACCCCTTGACTTTTTCCACATTGTTACATTACAGCCTTATTCTAAAATTGAGGGTTAGAAATGTTTACAATCTATAAAAAAAAAAAAAAAGTTTAAATTTTTACGTAAGTATTTACATAGGTATTCAGACCCTTTGCCAAAGGTGCTTCAACAAAGTACTGAGTAGTGATTACAGCCTCTGGTGTTCTTGGGTATGACGCTACAAGCTTGGCACACCTGTATTTGGGGAGTTTCTCCCATTCTTCTCTGCAGATCCTCTCAAGCTCTGTCAGGTTGGATGCGGAGCATTGCTGCAAAGCTATTTAAGTCTCCAGAGATGATCGATCGGGTTCAAGTCCGGGCTCTTGCTGGACCACTCACAGGCATTCAGAGACTTGTCCCGAAGCCACTCCTGCGTTCTCTTGGCTGTGTGCTTAGAGTTGTTGTCCTGTTGGAAGGTGAACCTTCACCCCAGTCTGAGGTCCTGAGCGCTCTGGAGTAGGTTTTCATCAAGGATGTCTCTGTACTTTGCTCCGTTACTATTTATCTCGATCCTGACTAATCTCCCAGTCCCTCCCGCTGAAAATCGTCCCCACAGCATGATGCTGCCACCCATGCTTCATCGTAGGGATTGTGCCAGGTTTCCTCCAGACATGATGCTTGGCATTCAGGCCAAAGAGTTCAATCTTGGTTTTATCAGACCAGAGAATCTTATTTGTCATGATCTGATTCCTTTCGGTGCCTTATTTTGAGGAGTGGCTTCCGTCTGGCCACTACCACAAAGGCCTGATTGGCAGAGTGCTGCTGAGATGGTTGTCCTTCTGGAAGCTTTTCCCATCTCCACAGAGAAACTCTGGAGCTCTGTCAGTGACCATCGGGTTCTTGATCACCTCCCTGACCAAAGGCCCTTCTCCCCCGATTGATCAGTTTGTCCGGGCAGCCAGCTCTAGGAAGAGTTTTGGTGGTTCCAAATTTCTTCCATTTAAGAATGGAGGCCAATGTGGTCTTGGGGCTCTTCAATGCTGCAGAAATGTTTTGGTACTCTTCCCCAGATCTGATCCTCGACACAATCCTGTCTCGGAGCTCTACGGACAATTCCTTTGACCTCATGGCTTGGTTTTTGCTGTGGGACCTTATATAGACAGGCGTGCCTTTTCAAGTCATGTCCAATCAATTGAATTTACCACAGGTGGACTCCAATCAAGTTCTAGAAACATCAAGGATTATCAATGGAAACAAGATGCACCTGAGCTCAATTTTGTGTCTCCTAGCAAAAGGTTTGAATAATTGTGTAAATAAGGTATTTCTGTTTTTGCCTTGTCATTATGGGGTATAGTGTGTAGATTCAGGACTCTTATTTTATTAATTTTTTTCAATCAATTTTAGAATAAGGCTGTAATGTAACAAAATGTGGAAAGTCAAGGGGTCTAAATACTTTAAGAATGCACGGCACATTGCAGCGCCTAAACTTGAAATAATAGTTTATCAACATTTTTAAGAGAAACATTCTGATCTTGTTCCATCAGCGTTGTTAATTGTAACAGCGAATACCTACACTACTTTGGCACACATTGTGGGCGCCGATAGAGATGGCCGCCTTGCTTCGCGTTCTTAGGAAGCTATGCAGTATTTTGTTTTTATGTATTATTTCTTAAATTGTTACCCCACGAAATCTTAAGTTTTATTACATACTGCCGGGAGGAACTATTGGATATAAGAGCAAAGTCAACGTACCAATATTACGACCAGGAATAAGACTTTCCCGAAGCAGATCCTCTGTTTGGTCCACCAACCAGGACAATAGACCGGATCCCAGCCGGCGACCCAAAGCAACGGTGGCGCAGGAGAAGGGGCAGACGGGGCGATCTTCTGGTCAGGCTCCATAGACGGGCACATCGCCCACCGCTCCCGAGTATACTACTTGCCAATGTCCAGTCTCTTGACAACAAGGTAGATGAAATCCGAGCAAGGGTTGCCTTCCAGAGAGACATCAGAGATTGCAACGTTCTTTGCTTCATGGAAACATGGCTCACTCGGGATACGTTATCAGATGCGGTACAGCCACCTGGTAAACTTCACGCATCGCGCCGACAAAAACAAACATCTATCTGGTAAGAAGAAGGGCGGGGTGTATGCCTTATGATTAACAAGACGTGGTGTGATCATAACAACATACAGGAACTCGAGTCCTTTTGTTCACCTGACCTAGAATTCCTTACAATCAAATGCCGACCACGTTATCTACCAAGAGAATTCTCTTTGATTATAATCACAGTCGCGTATATCCCCCATCAAGCTCACACATTGACGGCCCTGAAAGAACTTCATTGGACTCTATGTAAACTGGAAACCACATCCTGAGGCTGCATTTATTGTAGCTGGGGATTTAAAAAAGGCTAATCTGAAAACAAGGCTCCCTAAATTTCTATCAGCATATTGAATGTGCGACCCGGGCCGGCAAAAACGACTCAGACACGAGGTATGTGGCAGGGTCTACAGTCAATCACGGACTACAAAAAGAAAACCAGCCCCGTCGCGGACCACAATGTCCTGCTCCCGGACAAACTAAACAACTTCTTTGCTCGCTTTGAGGACAATACAGTGCCACCAACATGGCCTGCTACCAAAACCTGTGGGCTCTCATTCACCGCAGCCAACATGAATAAAACATTTTAAATGTGTTAACCCTCGCAAGGCTGCCGGCCCAGATGGCATCCCTGGCCGCGTCCTCAGAGCATGCGCAGACCAGCTGGCTGGTGTGTTTAATCCTTATCCCAGTCTGCTGTTCCCACATGCTTCAAGAGGGCCACCAGTGTTCCTGTTCCCAAGAAAGCTAAGGTAACAGAGCTAAATGACTATCGCCCCGTAGCACTCACATCCGTCATCATAAAGTGCTTTGAGAGACTAGTCAAGGATCATATCACCTCCATTCTACCTGACACCCTAAACCCACTCCAATTTGCTTACCGTCCCAATAGCTCCACAGACGACGCAATCACACTGCACACTGCCCTAACCCATCTGGACAAGAGGAATACCTATGTAAGAATGCTGTTCATTGACTACAGTTCAGCATTTAACACCATAGTACCATCCAAGCTCGTCATTAAGCTCGAGACCCCAGGTCTCGACCCCACCTGTGCAACTGGGTCCTGGACTTCCTGACGGGCCGCCCCCAGGTGGTGAGGGTAGGAAACAACATCTACACCCTGCTGATCCTCAACACTGGGGCCCCACAAGGGTGCATTCTCAGCCCTCTCCTGTACTCCGTGTTCACCCATGACTGCGTGGCCAAGCACGCCTCCAACACAATCATCAAGTTTGCAGACGACACAACAGTGGTAGGCTTGATTACTAACAATGACGAGACGGCCACAGGGAGGAGGTGAGGGCCCTCGGAGTGTGGTGTCAGGAAAATAACCTCTCACTCAACATCAATAAAACAAAGGAGATGATTGTGGAAACAGCAGAGGGAGCACCCCGCTATTGACGGGACAGTAGTGGAGAAGGGGGAAAGTTTTTAAGTTCCTCGGTGTACACATCACGGACAAACTGAAATGGTCCACCCACACAGACAGCTTGGTGAAGAAGGCGCAACAGCGCCTCTTCAACCACAGGAGCCTGAAGAAATTTGTCTTGTCACCAAAAAAACTCAAACTTCTACAGATGCACAATCGAGAGCATCCTGTCGGGCTGTATCACTGCCTGGTACGGCAACTGCTCTGCCCACAACCGTAAGGCTCTCCAGAGGGTAGTGAGGTCCGCAGAACGCATTACCGGGGGTAAACTACCTGCCCTCCAGGACACCTACAAAACCCAATGTCACAGGAAGGCCAAAAAGATAATCAAGGACAACAACCACTTGAGCCACTGCCAGTTCACCCCGCTATCATCCAGAAGGCGAGGTCAGTACAGGTGCATCAAAGCTGGGACCGAGAGACTGAAAAACAGCTTCTATCTAAGGCCATCAGACTGTTAAACAGCCATCACTAACATTGAGTGGCTGCTGCCAACAATCGCTAGCCACTTTAGTAATAAAAAAGTTGATGTAATAAATGTATCACCAGCCACTTTAAACGAGGCCACTTTAATAATGTTTACATATCCTTTCACTACTCATCTCATATGTATATACTGTACCCTATACCATCTACTGTATCCTGCCTATGATGTTCGGCCATCACTCATCCATATATTTATATGTACATACTCGTATTCATTCCTTTACGTGTGTGTGTGTGTGTGTGTGTGTGTGTGTGTGTGTGTGTGTGTGTGAAATTGTTATATTACTTGTTAGATACTACTGCATGGTCGGAAGTAGAAGCACACTCGCATTAACATCTGCTAACCATGTGTATGTGACAAGTAAAATTTGATTTGATTTAAGGAGTAAATGCAATACCCACTGAAAAATATCTGGGTATACAGCTTATACCTGCATATACCCTCCACTACACCAAAAACAAGCTTAACCTTCACACTGTGGCATTCAAATGGGTTTCTATTAGATATAGCCGGTAAATTTCATATTTTATAATGAAAATCCTGTCAAATGTTTCCTGAAATGCTGTCCGTTCAAAACGCCCCTTAAAATCCCTCTGTGTTTCATGCTTAATCATGTACTCTCTCTTGTCCCTACAGTTCATCTCTGTCTGAAAAAAAAGATAAGACCAAACTGACTCTTCAAGTAAGTTGTGTGTGTGGAATGGAACCACACTATGCCACCAGAGGTCTCTGTTAGTTTAACTTGCAGTGGTTTGTTCTGTTTGGATCGAGTCTCCACAAGCAATGCTTCCCTCAATCGCTTTTGCAACTGTATTTAATTTGAGTGTATCTGTCCAGTCTCTAATAGAATTGCCCACACATTTCTTGGTATTTCTGTTTTTAAACCTGTAATCATTTGGAATCACGTGTGGAATTGGAGTTGTAGTAATGCTGCTCTGCCTCGTCTCTGCAGCAGAAGTTTGTGCGCTGCTCGGTCCGAGCCGAGGTGAGACACCTGCGTAAAGTGCTGTGTCATCGACTGAATGTGGAGAAGCACCAGGTCAGTTGATCGTCTAGCAAGACTACATTTAAGAGGGACATAACAGCACCATTTTACATTGCAAATAGGTACACCGCACATGTAAACAGTCCAAAACACAGGAACCATGTCCTATGACTACAAAAGTGTAGCCTATTAGATAATCCCTCGTTGTGCAACTTTTCAGTCGAGTACTTTGAATATTATACACAAGTTAGTTGTATTTTGAGTTGGTATGTGATTGTTTCAGAGAACTGGAAATGGACCATATGTGCGCTTGTAAAGTTCACCCAGGACCAGTTGTCATGTTTTGTCCTCACTGTGTGGTCTCCATTTCTCCACAGGTCCAGATGTTGTTCAATAATGAGTCCCTTCCAGATCACATGACCATGAAACGGCTCTGGATCTCTCACTGGTTTGGCAAGGTACCTCCAAGATGAGCCAACAATTTCATACTGAATTCCTTTACACTTGAACTGTCTTTTTCCATTTGGATGTTCTGTGGTGGAAACCACATTGTTGGATTTAAGGAAATTAAATAATATTCCAAATCAATTTTCTGTAGTGACTTCAAATTATACAATGTCTGGCAATTTTACTCTCAATTCAAACATGTTTTCTAGCACAAGAAGGAAGTAATTGTATGTTACTTAGAAAACAACATTGTTTGGGAATAAGACAAATAATCTCACACAATAATTAAACTTCAGAGTGCATACATATTTAAAAAGTTTAATCATACCAACACTGATCTCACTGTACATCTTCCTTCATAAATCCAAATAATTGAAGGTAGTGCGAGAAGAGAAAATACTTTTTGACTTACCTCAAATCCTGTCACCGGGTTATAATTGATTTGGGAGTTTCTTCAGATTAGTTGGATTTATGTTCACGTAGGATCACTTGAGACATATGTAATTTAATTGGGTATTTTTATTCCAGGCTCAACCGTTGGTCCTTCACTACACTATTAAGGACAAAAGGACGAGATAGAACCTTTCTTGCCTGGCTACCCATCCACATCGCTCCGGCCAACTGATGTTTCTTGTCCACCATGAGTCTGGGTTTGCCCCCCCAACAATTTCTAGAATGCAAACACATTCTGATCGTTCTGATTGGTCCCAGAAACCGATGGGTTGGGCCAGAGCCGGCCTACATGATGTCATCAACTTTGATACTCTGATTTGTTAGACGATTCAATCACTGATGAATATGTTTTGTACGAAGGCCTTCATTTTGAAGTCACACAAACAACTTCTAGGATGGCAGTTTCAGACTGAACGTATGTAGCGATCGATAGACTCATTGGTTGTTTAGCAACAACCGAAGTGTGCGACTATGGGGCAAAACAGATGAGTTTGGCTTAGGTTGTTGACAAGTGTAAACTAGTCTCAATGTGCAAATTTATTTGTTTTAAATAAATAATGAGCGCTTGTCTCTTCATACATCATTAGCTGTTGGTTAGCTAGTGAATTTCTGCCATATTATCATTGACATGAAATTAGTCAAACCTCAAAACAAGACATGGTATCAAGAACAAGAAAACTAGCTGAAACGAGCCACCTACGATTCCCCACATGGCAACTCTTTTCATTGTTGCTAGCTAACTGACCATTCAGAATCCTCACAAAGCACGGCTTCCGGCCTCATCGGAATTACATTTGGGGTGAGTTGTCAGGCAAGGACTTCCCCTTTCTAATGACCTCAGCAGCTGTATATATTTTGTATTAAATATATTCTATTTTAATAGTGTTTGTGTACATACTTATTTTGCTTGTTTTGTATTTTTGAAAATAAATATTTGAAAGTTGTGGACAAATGTGCAGTGTTCTGTACGGTTATTTGTGGATATTTGCGCAGAATATTTTGAAACAGTTGCCATGTTCAATTATGGGAAGCCAACATCAAAAGGGAATGGAAGCAGCTATCAATGAACCGTGCAATGTCGTCTCAAATAAAAGCATTGAAGCTTTAGTAGTACATTTGATTAAAGGAGTGCAAGTATGTACACTCATATAGACCAGAAAATTAAAGCTTTTTACTAAAATTGTAATTTATTATTTGAAGTTTCGGTGGTGCAAGTCTGGAATTATCAAATTGGGAGTAATGCAAAACTAACACTGAAGAACACTAAATTCTGGTAAATAGTGTTGTTTTTAGAAGCACCTAAACTCCCATGAACTGTACTACATACAGTGTAACTGATGTTATCTGTACATACTTGATGCTATTTTCCAGCCCCTTTATGATTTGTGCTGATAAGTCACACTGGATAGGAGCAGCTGATGTTTAGGCATGCCAGCATTGGGAATCAGTGCTAACTCAGCCCATTTGTGTTAACTCACTATTCTCAAAGCTATAACCAAATCTCATACTAGATACCTTAGTTTTAGTGACTGTCAGACGATTGGTTCTAATGTTCTTTCTTCATTAAGTGATATCCCACTAAGCAACACTAGGTGGCAGACTTGATTCATTCTACGCATTACTTCACGTTTAGGTTGACTGAGGAGAGACCATCCCCACGAGGGGCATTATCAGTGGAGCTATGGTGCTGCTTGACATGTTTAGAATAATTTTTCTCATGCCATCTGTGTCTTTCTAATATTACTCAACAGTCATACAGGGTGATTTGTGCCATTGAGTCAATGTTATTCTCAGTCATGGCCTTTGTTTACACACACACCATACATTCCATGTAATCTTTTGTAGCACAGTATATTTGGGCTTCAAACCAACTGATGGGTATCTAACCATATCAATGGGCATCTTTTCATGTAAAACTAAGACTGTCGAGCAATACATATCCACTGTATGCTAAAGAAATTACAAGCTATTTACTTAAAGTATATGATGAAATTGTAATGATACAATAATTACCTATTACTTGTTCATTTGGGATTCATTAAAACATGCACCACTAGGCACCATGCAGTTACCACTTGTTGAATTCTTTGAAGTACTGTTAGTAGAAAGTACACATTGTACCACAATCTCCAAGTAAAAACTGATATCAGAAGTACATAGCCTATTTCATAGAATGTGCGTGTGTGAGTACATTCCTTAACTAACCGTCAAGAACAGTGGTGCCAGGCCAATGTCATCATGGGCTGTGGGAGTGGTGATATCGCATGTGCATAATATTTGTATGCCTAGACAAACAAGGTACCTAAGTGTGGCTAAACAACCTCCCTTCAAATTACAACTTTTGATCACTCAGTTGTTATTCTACATAAGTGTTCATTTGCAAATACTTGAAATTGTGCATGCCACAACCAGAGGGTTATACTACAAAGCAGGAGAAATTAGTTAGCCAGCTAACTTTGATCAAAAAACAGAAATAACTGATTGTGGTTAATTAAGAAAGCCAAATATGCGTTTTTGGTTGTTGAGTCAATTAGACCTTGCCCATTAATGGCAAGGTCTTAATGGGCAAGGTTATTTTAGATTATTTAAGCAAGTTAGCTGGGTAACTCACTGATTCTGCTTTGTAGTATACCCCTCCGGTAAAACATTTGTAAGCCTAACAATGTGTAGGCCTACCTCCACTGTAATTACACTGAACCTGCCAATGTAACTACCATGATAACACACAGGAATTATTAGGGACACAATGTAAAGTGCCCATGCTTAGAATCTACAGTTCAAGACTTGGCCAGTTGAGCACAAAGTAGCCTGCTCATCTATAGTAGTAGTAATAATAATAAAGTATTGCTATGGTTATTTGTTAATACATTACTATTATTTTTGGAAATAGTTATTACACTCACACGTTTCACCCTTTTTCGTTTAGCTGACTTTTGATTAAACAAATGGATAGGAGCATTTGAAACAAAAGACTGCCTTCAGAAAGACTGCTTCTATTTTGCTGGACAGATATTTCAGCATTCCTCTTGCATTTGTATGAAAAACATCAAATGAAAGCCGTTGATTTAACGTTGTTATACAAAGATAATGTTGTGATAAATATTATGAATGTTACATATCATGTTATCGAATGACATGTAAACGAAAGCTTGGTTGTATTTGCCGCAAACCAATTATGTATCACTAGTTGTATTCAAGCTTCTGTAACATTTGTTGTTCATGTAGACTGCTAAATAGTTTCCCTTTCAAAATATTGTGATGTGTGTGTGTGTGATGAGGCAAGCAGTGAATCAGATGCCTTATATCGCGTTATGTGGGTCACAATGTTCTTTGCCCAAACCGAGAGAAAAAAAACCTGTAGGCCTATCTGGCAAGGTCTGGCTGAGTCACTCCACACTGCACCTATAATAATCTAGTTGACTTTTCAACCACAACGATTCCAAGCGATTACACCAATTGTGTGCACTGTCTGAAGAAACTCCCTTGATCTGGTTACAAGTGTTACAAATGTGCCGAGAGATATTCAAGCAGACTGCAGTTAGAACAGCAAGGATGCGGGGGAGAAAGGCAACAACCCTCCTATTTCCACTGCCTCCTATTGAGATTTATTCATTAGGAACCCCATGCTAATCAATTGCTATTCACGGTCGTTTTTCTAAAACACACCCATTTTGAGACGCAGATGCGTGCCATTATTGCTGCCGGCTCAATGAAAACTGTTTATGTACGGTAAGGCGGGTTAACCTAATCAATCATGTTGACCACTTTGTGTTAAGGACAATTCTTAAACCATATGGCAGTGGAGTGGTCGCAACATTTTTTTCTGCCGCCCCGGGTCCTTACCAACTTGTGACAACTGTCAGCGAGGGAGTAAAAAGGAAGAGCTTGTTTAACTGCCGCTAATTGTGAAACTTTACGCACAAAGCCACTTTACACACAAAGAGCAGTCGGCTTTCAATCAACAGAAGGATATTCAGATGTCCAAATCACGTGTAATAACCAATATTTTGATGTTTACCATAAGGAAAACAATATTAAATTCTAGATAAATGTTCACGATAATAAAATGTTGCCTTGCCATTGTGTTGTCACAAATTGTAGGCTAAACCAATACACAGCGAGACAGACGTAATTGCATATAATATCATGAAATATCATACCCTTTATTTACATAATGTTGATTAAATAGAATGGTACAATAAAATTAGGCATTCGTTATTTAATTTATATACAGAACTTATAGCGTGTAAAAGTTTTGGCATGTGTTTAACTGAATATTGACAATGGATTTTTACATGACTGCTATTGCTTGGAAACACTTTTCGTTTTTTTTATAAAATGTACATCAAGATCGGGATTCATTTATCATACACTCCACTTACATGGGCATTTTAGAAGATACAATTGGGCCTAAACTTGGGGACATTCGAGTTGAAAATCTTTAATGTCCTTTAGCAGCTGAAAATTGATTAAGTTAAAAATTGCACCCCCAAGAAAAAAGATACATAGAGAAAACAAAAACACACACTTTGCAGTCTTGATCGTGTACTTTAACACTAAGTATGTTTCATTACCTATTGAAATAAATATGTATTCCTTAAATAATTTGGTGAAATTGAAACGGGGACATCTAGAAGGCTTTACAGTCCCATTAATTAAATAAAAATGGGGAAGAGGAGAAAGTAAACTTTCCTTTTAAGTTTAACTGCTATCAACGTCAATATCCGTGCAAAAGTTTTGAAAAATGCGCTTTCTTAAAACATGGGCCTACTGTCAATCGTCCACCTCAATCTCTTCGTCCTCCTCTGAGAATTCGTCCGTGGTTTGGTCTCTGGATGAGGAGGGGGACTGAGGAAATGCTCCGTGTCCTTGTGACGATGGGGAGATGCTAGGTGATATTGCTCCAGAGCTTCCTTGCAGGTCGTCAATGTCTTCCATGTTGACTAGCTTTTGCAGGGTTTGTGGTGGTACTTTTTTGAGCGACTCCACGTCTGCTTTCATCTCTTCCAAGTCTCTCTTGAGCTTGGCCCGTCTGTTCTGAAACCAGGTGATGACCTGAGCGTTGGTTAGCCCCAGTTGCTGAGCTATCTGGTCTCGATCGGCCGGAGACAAGTATTTCTGGTACAAAAAGCGCTTCTCAAGTTCATATATCTGATGGTTGGTGAAAGCTGTCCGGGACTTTCTCCTCTTTTTTGAGGTTTGCCTCTGTCCAAAGGCGTTTACATGCTCACGACCTTTAGGGAAACGGAAATACAGAGTCACTTTCCAAAACAATATCAGAACAACATGTCTACAAGTGTCCTCAAGTGTGCCATGATAGAATCAGCAGCTTTGTAATTGAGGTCATGTTTTATCGAATATGTAAAGCAGATGCAAACATTTTTGTTATTATTTTGGGGATGGTTTGGTAATAACTTGCGGACAGCATTCTATAGAGACAATATGCAATGAATAACAGATTCATGTTTTACATTGCCCATGCATCATTAGGATCAAAATATTTTTCAATATCAGGATTCAAATAAATAACATGCTACACAATAAAACAGCCTATAAAACGTTTAAACTTAATTACATTTTAAACCAGGAAGCACAATAGAACAGTTTAGAGGCCTCCTTTTCCACCCCCCAAAAGTACAGGTTTCGTTATAGCCTACTGTTGTTTAGTATCGCACAAATAAAATTAAACTATGAAATAATAGCCAAGGATAGATAACATCACACAGACTAGGCTTGGCAATAGCTTGAGACATGTTGCAATGCATTTAGAACCACACTCACTGTACACGTTTGACAAAAGTTGACACGATAGGCTATCACCAATGGCTATTTCGATTATTATGCATGCTTAGGCAATGCAATCACTCACAGAATCTGTAAATATTAAAACGTTATGTCAATATTGAATATGAATCCTTACCTTCAGCTGCTTGTATAACGCTGACTTCCAGACCTTTAAATGTTTTGCTGGCTAGTTCCTCCAGAGCGCATAACGGCGAAGAGGGAGTGCTAATACCGTTTCTTGCTGCATTTGAGCCGGACACTTTTTCAATAACTCTCGGCGGACAGAGATTAGCAACTGACTTCTTCACCGAGGGTTTGCTTAGGATATCCTCAATACTGAACGGCGTCAGAGGCTTGTTGGAGTTGGCCGGGGGTGGAAGCTGGTCCAAGGGACCCCGTCTCCTCTCCTCACCGCTGGACTGCAACACGGAGCCTGCCTTCATGTCTTTACTGGAGGTCATTGCAGTCCCAAGGAATTACTGCTGACAAAAGCTGATTATATCATTCAAATTGTCGTTTAAACGTCCACAAGTGTTTCCTTCAATTGTCGTCTTCTTTGCAGGCCACTTTTTAGCACTTTCAGTCGAATTATGCAACTACACTTTTCTGAAATGTTGTCTCCAAAATAACCATGGTTCGGGCGTAGGTTGCAGTTTCACAAGCAACCAAATCGTATTTCCTTGCAGAGAGAGACAGTTCCTCTGCGAAGTTCCATGAAGATCTTTAGAAAGTACAACTGTACTGTCTGGGGGCGATTCCCTGCAAGGAATAAGCTGTCTCAAGGAACAAGAAAAAGCAAGCAACTGCTAACGAGTTATTGTTGATTGGGCGAAGTTCAATTAGAGAAACACTAGCTACACTACTTGCTGACCCGCTGCTGCGTCTTAAAGGGCCAGACCATTATAATTAATTGGACGCGAGAAGAGGAGGAGTTTCGCCTCTGCAATGTTGGGGATGTTTGAGGAGCGGGAGATGGCTTGAAATGTTTATGTATCTTCCGCCCCCCTTCCCACAGACAACATGCTATCCGTATATTCCTCTGGAAAGGGAGAGTCGATGCCCGTTTAAACAATACCATAAGCATTCTTGTGTATAATGGTCAACTTTGTATTATTATGGTACACAGTAGGCCTAATTGAGTGATACAAAAAGAAACTGCAGTATTGGCACCGTTGTAGCTTAATCATACAAAATGATATGAGAGATTTGAAGGCACTTATGATTCGGAGACAAAAAGGATTGGTGAATAATGTGAGTGCTAGCAACCCCAAAAGCTTGAACAGGGTAGGCAACATCAAACTGTGCTCACTGCGCGGTTAGTCTAATTTTCAATTATGCAATATGGTAAGCTAACGCTGGTAACTCAAATACAGTAAAATGACTTTTGCAATGTGACAAATATGCACTAATATTGTTATAATTAGGCTACTAATGTATTCTTATTCTTATTTTTTATTGAATGCATTACTATTATGATAGGCAGGACTGTATATGTTATTACTACATTATCAACATAATTGTTTTCTTATAACTATACGAAAGTAAGCCCGCATTATTATTAACATGACATTTTAGCATGCCCATTAAGTTTCAAGAACAAAGCATAGACATGCATTATCCTTCCTGTCGTGAGCTTATAGTTTTGGATCTTTTGGCAGAGGAACCACTAAGATAAACCGTTTACCCTTGAAACCTTTATCCTTATTTTGCACATCAGCTATCGGTGCTTTAAAAATCAATCGCTGCAGCCTACTTTTATCTCCTGTAACCATATAGCAAGCCAAAGAGACAACCTGGGAATGATTAGGAGATAAATAGTGCATTGTAGGACAGTGCTGCGTTACACTATAATGTTCCATAAAATGTCCTAGAATAGCATGCTGATAAATCTGACACCGTGGCCAGTGACAATACTTTATGTGATCTGTTTAGCTTGCAGGTAAAGAGACGAGACACAGAAGAGTTGTCACGCTGCCATTCTCTCCCCGTCGTTAATGATGTGAATTAAAATTCTGATGATGTCCGGGCTGTACCATGTAAGAGAGTAGATCAGAGAATGAAAAAAGGGCAAGTTCGACAGCATCGAGGATCAGGTTGGTTGTGTGTGTTGTTTATCTATTGAGCAGGCTATTAGGCCTACTTACAGACACAATTCACCTATTGTAGAATATACACGCATTAATAGTTCGTTATAAAGATGTTTCAAATGGGTTTCAAGGCAATCTGAGGTATGAAAATACCGATTATGCTGTGTTGCATGCTAAGGGATTCAATAATTGCAATTAGAAAATAAGCTATGTGCTTTCGACAGGAATTTGATCTGCATGCACATAACGAAATGTTGTTTGTATTTTCGTTTAGCCTATTAAAATATAATATATTGAGAAAAGTGTTTACAATTTGTATTATATATTTTTTAACCAGCTTTATTTCCTTGTTTATGGTGCACAAGTAGGCTATCATAAAATGTATATTTGTAGCCTATTTGGCTAATCGCAAAAAGGGAAATATCCTAAATTAAATAGGACAATATCAGCATATGAATATAATGCTTTTCACCATATTTTTTTCTAATAAAAATACATTCGATTGACATGTTTACAAACTGTTGGAGGATGATTTCTAATGTATTTCACTAAGCAAATTAACACCGTGCTCTCTGCAGTGTGGTAGAAAGATGTAAGATTCAGAGGTGGCAGTTCTGAGCTTATTCCCACATCCCTACCATGCGTGTCAACATCATCAATGATCTATTTCAAACCCGAGGTACACTGCTGTTAATGTCCAATGTTGCGGTTATTTCATTGCGTTTTAATAATCGACTGAAATGATAAATGTCTTTCTTACATGAACCATTAACAGCGAATAGAACCTTGCAGAAACACCATATTGTTCGTGCCAAGAACCCCATATGGTGACATTCGTGTAGGGACGAAAACAGGCCAAATAGCATAAGAGTTATAAAACAGCACGAGATTCTATTAGCTTGGATGGAGACCCCCTGTCTTGGATGTAATTTAGCAATATTAAGAGGGAGGTTTTCCTATTAAAGATGGATCATTTATTCGAAGGGCTCTGTTGACTACAAACAACATTTGAGGTTATAACATTTCAGAGTGGTTTTGGCTATACAATACAATAGGATTTAGCCTAGCTCAAATAATGGTCAGTTACATAGAACTATAGACATAGGCCATACATCGAATGTATATATATATATATTTAAACTACATCCTGATAACTATAAACCAATGTCTTGTTGCTGATCAACGTTTAAAAACATTTTTGCTTTACTATTTGGTTGCGGTCAGTGCTATCTTTGGAACGTCCCTACCCCTGAACCCAGCCTTAACCCCTAACCTTAACCATAACCATAACCCTTACTTAACCTGAAACTTAACCCTTACCGTAACCATTTAAAATGTCAACTTCAATGGGGGCAGGGAGGCCCCAAGGATTCCGTTTAGCAGGGCAATTTGGTTGCACTGATTTTATTACAATACTGTTTTTCTCCACGTGTTATTATATTTGAACTCTACTTGGAAAATAACCCTTGCTAACCTTTTACAATCGCAGTAGCCTATAACATAACATATGCTTACATTTACAGGAGAACTTGGAAATGGAAACGAACCAACCATGCTTATTGATGTCATAGGCTAATATTGTCTTGATGAAAAATATTTACATTTATGCCAACAGACTTGGTGCAATTCATAGTGTCGGCCTATTCAGGAAAAACGCAGAATGTAACGTTGGTGTTGATATCATAGTGTTCTTTCAGAAAGAGATACAGCTGCACTCTGCGCCCACCAAGAAAACAGCGGAGGGCAAACGAGCCATGGAGCGATGGAATGAATGGAGTGTTATATTTCCCTCAAACGCGGCAAGCATTGATAGTTCTAAAGATAAGTCCACCGATATCTCTTTTCCAAACATGTTTCCAATGATCTTTACGGTCTCAAGCAGAGCAGTGCTAATTCGAAAGGTTTTCTTTGGCTTAATTTAACCGTTAATTATAAACAGAACACCTGACATCATCAATCATTAACTCTTCTGGGAGTTGTGTTTTATATTCGCCAAAACTCTATCTCCAGTCAGTCAGTCCCCTTTCCCAGAGCTGCGTGGTCCCCGGATAGGTCACATATTGCTCATGTCCTTTCAGTTTTCCTCGTACAGTGAAGATTTGTTGGGGCTGGCTATTGGAAAGCCGTATTCAGACTATCAAAATATCATCGCGAATAGTCTAGAACTTGCCTTTGGAATAACTGCAAACATAAACAGTTGCTTGTGAATGTTGATTTTCTGATTATTTAGGCTGCACTGCATGGTTTTTCTTGATGCTCTGCAGATATTCGAGCAATGATAAAAGTACCCTGACCTGGTACGTCCAATAAACTTGTAAAACTGGAGAAACATACTGTAGTTCTACCAAATTGTGCTAAACCATAACATATGCAGGTGCATTGATTCGGTCGTTTATACGTTTTCTACGTTTTCTCTGTTGGTCTATGTCCATGATAAAAATACAATTATTATAGACTGATAAACTCTCATCGCCAATATTATTTGGGCTTTACAGAAAAAAATGAAACGTGGCGCGCCCAATGCAATTCTACTGTTGAGTGACACATCTGCATATCTTTCAGGTAGCTAAGCCTGTTATGGTTTATTCATCACCTTCTTCCTATATTCGTTATTGACTCCTGCTGCAAAACAAAACAGCTGTACTAACAACTTAAATATAACATGATACAGGAACACTCACATTAACGTGGGAGTTATGGTGACACATGAGAGGGATACATGCTTGTAGTGAAATAGAGGGCTCGCTGAGTTTGCATCAGTTGTGTTGGTCTCCATTGTATCCCTATAGGTCCTGTGATTTTCTGGCCATACAGGGTTGAAACATAAGATATTTGTCTATGCAGGCCCTGAATTTACAACAACCCTAACGCTGCATTATGACCGAGGTTCAATCTTCAGTACAATAATCTGATGTTGTGTCGGGGAGGAGGGCAGTGACTTCAATGTATATGCCTTCTAATGACATTACCCTAGTCCCAGTGTGTCCATAAAGTGCTTGCATTGATCAAATTGTATAATGCCATCAGGGCATGTCGACACAATATCAGTAGTCAACCATTTTGGGCTTTATAAGATGCTACTCAATGAAGCAATAATAAAGATGAAATAATCGTTGTGATATTGTTGGCTTTCATCTCCTCCAATCATTATTTTATAGGCATAACAATTCATGACCAATATTTTAAATTGTAAATAGAAAATTATATTATTATTACTAAAAGGATTGATGTTCTTGTTCATATTATTTTCATCAAGAAAAATTTATGGTAGGCCTACTAATAATAATGCAGTCATTCACAACATTCTGTCACTACTGGAATCGCGATTATGACATTTCTTGACCAACGTGACAAGAGAGCGAATTACAGGTTATTTTCCTTTAAAATGGTAGTAAGCCTATATATTCATCTTTTTTTGCAATGTTATCTAACATCATTATTGACTGCCCTTATTTTCTCTGCACTGGCCGAAACATGTTAGGCCTAAACAAGCTTTATTGAACGAAGCGATCGTTTTAAGCACTAATGCATTTTCAAGGGAACACTACTGTCAATAGTTCGGGTAAATGTGATCTTCAGTTGCTCGTGCGTTCTAACGATAATCATGGGTACCCTAGCCCTAGTAAACAACACATCATCACCACCTCTGAATAAGAGAACAAGTGAGTGAGCGCAAGAATAACCCCCTGTGTATGTGCATGTGCGCGCGCGCATGCGTGTGTGTGTGTGTGAGTGTGTGTGAAAACGGGGAGTGAGAAAGTGGAAGCTTGTGAGTGCGCGCGTACATGACAGGCAAGGTGGATGCGTAATCTTGGAGACAAAACATATCCATCCATTCTCTCTGTAGGCGTGTGTGAGTGGGTTTGACGCGTGTAGGGATGGAGAGAAGAACATGAATGCTGGTTTCAAGCACCCTCTCTTCAGCATCTAAAACAACAGCAATCGTAAACGTCGTTCTTAGGCTGTTACATTGCCTTTGACAGTGTCATATTCCACGGTGTTTAGTACCTGTTGTTTTTTCTCCCTCCAGCCACTGGGTTGACAAATGTTTAGATGTCCAACCGCGGAACCCCAAACGCGCAGGGCCAAACGGCTTTGCAGCCCTATCACTTTTGCACAGCTGATTTTCTCTTGCCGGTCAGAACTTGAAACCCCCCGGGAAGCGGTGTTGTTCGACACTAATGCTCCATTGGAGTCCATTTAAGATCATAAAGACGGATGTGGGAGACCAAGCGCCCGACCAGAAGGGCTAAACGAAGATTACATTGCATTAGTACATGTATCTGCACCGTGGGCCATAATAGGCTTTATTAGTCTGTAATGATCAGAAACAATTTAAGCACCTTTAAACTAACCATAATGTCAAACACGACTAATAGATTAGAGTGAGCTAACTGTACAAGTCCTACTGCAAAGACAAACACTTTGAAATCTATTCATATTTTGTAAATAGCTGAGTATAGGCCTAAACTATTATTATTATTATTATTATTATTATTATTATGACATTACATCAGCTATTATAAACTGGGTGGTTCGAGCCCTGAATGCTGATTGGCTGACAGCTTTGATATATCAGACATATACCACGGGTATGACAAAACATATATTTTTACTGCTCTAATTACGTTTGTAACCAGTTTATAATAGCAATAAGGCACCTCGGGAGTTTGTAGTATATGGCCAATATACCATGGCTAAGGGCTGTGTCCAGGCATTCCGCAATGCGTCGTAGATAAAAACAGCACTCAGGCGTGGTATATTGGCCATATACCACACCTCCTCGGGCCTTATTGCTTAATTGTGAGCCTTTTTATTTTACTTTTGATAAATTCATAGCCCATACATTGGTTGTTCTTTTCTTCCTGATGACACCTGTGAGTTCCAGTAGATGGTCTGAATTTGATGTCTCCACTCCATCCACTGTAGTAGAATGTTCTTCCTCAATTAACTACATGTGGAATCACTTCAATCTAAAGTGTATGGGGTGGACATTGACCCTATTCAGTATTCACTGTGTACTGTAGCATATTGTACCCACAATTACAGACTTAGTTTTTCAATAACACACAGACACACACACACGCTTGCACACGTGCGCACACACGCACACACACACACACACACACACACACACACACACACACACACACACACACACACACACACACACACACACACACACACACACACACACACACACACACACACACACACACACACACACACACACACAAAGAGAGAGATCTTGATGGATGTTTGCCTTTGAACATGGCACCAGTAGACTAATACAGAGAGAAGTGGAACAGATCAAAGGGAGGAACCACACTGTCCACCCAAATGGACGCCGACTGATGAGAACATATGGAGTGGTTGAGCCCAAGCCACTTATTATTGGTTAGATGTGGGGTGAGCAACCATGGTCTGATTCCATTTTCAGGGTTTTGTTTTCTGATGTACAGTATTGCTCTTTAAATAATGTAGCATTATCCTGTATGGACGATGTGCAGAACTATGTTGTTGTCCATAATGATCATTTCTAATTGATGCATTTGAAATTATACATAATGATCCATACATTGATAAATATCCATACATTGATAAACTGAACTAAGTTCAATTAAACAAATATTAATGACAAAACTGAATGAATATACGGTTTTGTCCCCACAAAAAACACAACTTATTTCCATGATCTTTGGAGTCAATCATTAATTACTATATTCAATTGAGATATAGCTGTGTGTCAATGTTGTTAACAAATTAGATGTTGTTTACCTTATTTTGTCTGCACATATTGTCAGTTGCTCTGGATAAGAGTGACTTAAATGTAAAAGGCAAACATATGACAGCTGCAGTAGGTGTTATGTGCCTATTTCACACTAGAACGTTAGACTGAGACATGCTCACAACCTCAGCACAGGAGCAGACTCATAACTGGAAGAGTTCAGATTGGTCAATTGACCCCAACATGCCATCGTAAAGCCTACCTGATCTCATAGACAAATGATCACATTATGTTTTATTTATATTTTTATTTAACTAGGCAAGTAAGTTAAGAACAAATTCTTATTTACCATGACGGGGTAGAACAACAGATCTTTACCTTGTCAGCTCAGGGATTTGATCTTGCAACCTTACATAATGACGTTTAGCAAAAAAATTGGACTTGTTGAGGTTTTAAAGTTTTGTAAAAACCCTACATTTTCAAGAATTGCTAGGTTTATGGTTAGGATTAAAGTTTGGGTCATGAGACCAAAACCCAAAGTTGATGCGATAAAGATTAGGCTAACTCAAATAGTCTTGAAAAAGTAATATTGAACATACACAGCCTCAAGAACATCACGTACTAAATATACTCTATTCATTCATAGCTGTAGAAAGTAATGCGCTAAGAAAACAAAATAGAAGGACAGTGAAAAGTTGAAGCTGCTTGTGATAATAAAGGATGCTGTGTAGTAATACTACTTAGGAATATATGACTCATGAACTATGAATACAACTAAACAGTCAGAAAGGTACTCTTAAAACAAGAAGCCAGAAAGTCAGTCATTACAAACATTTGAATAAATACCCACATGGAAAGCTTCCATAGTTCCATAACTATACTAACACACACTACCTATTCAAAACATAACAGAAATGTGTGTACATTTTAGTGACATCTGTTCTTTTTGTTGGACGATAATTAATTTGGACTGAACTGGGACTCATATCCACAGTGTCACTGCACATATTTTTGTGAATGAAGATAAATGCTTCTGTGAATACACTCTGTACCATGGGAGTCGTCAACAAATTAATCACTTGCAATTCTATCCACGGCTACTTGGGCACCTGGTGGGTCCCAATACACGTTCCGAGATAATGAGGGCGCATCGGTGCAACATTTTACGAGCAGAGTGTCGTAGTTCTCGAAAAGAGAAAGAAAAAAATGAATAACTGAAGCCACCTCTCCAGAGAGGTATAGTTTCTTGAGATGGTTTGGCGCCACGACCTGAAGCAGCTCTCCCCTTTCTCACATCAGGATTTCATTAAGCCGTGAGCACTCCTGCGCCACTTTGCTCCCAAACCAAATGAGGAAATAGCTCGTCTGGCCGCTGACAGACCCCCGGGTTTGGCCGTAAAGATAAATGACCCAAAGTATTAAAGTTTAACACTTTGACAAAACCCACCTGATCTCGGGGATTAATGCAACGAAAAATCCATCTGCGAGAAGGACTCAGAGGAGAGTAATGGCCAGGCGCTGGGAAGGTCAAACAATATTTAGGATAAGTACATATCCAGCGTTGAGACTTAAACTTTCCCAAGACATGTACACTACATGACCAAAAATATGTGGACATCTCATTCCAAAATCATGGGCATTAATATGGAGTTGGTCCCCCCTTTGATGTTATAACAGCCTCCACTCTTCTGGGAAGGCTTTCCACTCGACGTTGGAACATTGCTACGTGGACTTCTTTCCATTCAGCCACAAGAGCATTAGTGAGGCCGGGCACTGATGCAATTAGGCCTGGCTCGCAGTCGGCAATCCAGTTCATCCCAAAGGTGTTTGATGCGGTTGAGGTCAGGACTCTGTGCAGGCCAGTCAAGTTCTTCCACACTGATTTCGACAAACCATTTCTTTATAGACCTCGCTTTGTGCACGGAGGCATTGTCATGCTGGAACAGGAAAGGGCCTTCCCTAAACTGTTGCCACAAAGTTGGAATGTCATTGTATGCTGTAGCATTACAATTTCCCTTCACTGGAACTAAGGGGCCTAGCCCGAACCATGAAAAACAGCCCCAGACCATGATTCCTCCTCCACCAAACATTACAGTTGGCACTATGCATTCGGGCAGGTAGTGTTCTCCTGGCATCCACCAAACCCAGATACATCCGTTGGACTGCCAAATGGTGAAACTTAATTCATCACGCCGGTGAACGCGTTTCCACTGCGCCAGAGTCCAATGGGGGCAAGCTTTACACCACTCCAGCCGACACTTGGCATTGCGCATGGGGATCTTAGGCTTGTGAGCGGCTGCTCGGCCATGGAAACCCATTTCATAAAGTTCCTGACGAACAGTTCTTGTGCTGATGTTGCTTCTAGAGGCAGCTGGGAACTTGGTAGTGAGTGTTGCTCCTAGACGTTTCCACTTCACAATAACAGCACTTATAGTTGACTTACAGCACTTACAATACATTTGACGGACTTGTTGAAAAGGTAGCATCCTATGACAGTGCCACGTTGAAAGTCACTGAGCTCTTCAGTACGGGCAATTTTTCTGCCAATGTTCGTCTGTGGAGATTGCTTGACTGTGTGCTCGATTTTATACACCTGTCAGCAATGGGTGTGGCTGAAATAGCCGAATCCACTAATTTGAAAGGGTGTTGTATATATAGTGTATCTCATAGATTTGTGTGTGGACGCTCACACACATGCACGTACACGCACACTACTGTTGTCCAAATATCAAGAATTGTCACGATCTTCATGCGGGACAGACCAAGGCGCAGCGAGGCATCCAGTATACATGTTTATTTAACAACGAAACACACGTAACTGTGCAAAATAACAAAATGAACGAAACGAAGATCGTAACATAATAACATAGACAGACAACACGAACAAAGCTATGTCTAAACAATAACCCACAAAACCTAAATGAAAACCCCAAACATATATATGGTTCCCAATTAGAGACAACGACACACAGCTGCCTCTAATTGGGAACCATTACTAACATAGAAATAGAACACCTAGAACTCAAAACCTTACACCAAAAACGAAACCTAAACACGCCAGCCTAAAACTTTGGCCTGGGCGTGACAGTACCCAAAGGCGCGGACTCGACCGCGACACCCAAAAGTCCATGGGGGTCTTGGTGGGTCTTTTGATCCCTGGTGGCGGCTCCGGTGCTGGCCGTGCTGGTCGAAGTCACGCACCGGAGGCCCTGGGCCATTTGCAGGACTGGGGACCCTCACAGGCGGCCCCGGACAGGGGACCCTCACTGGCGGCCCCGGACTGGGGACCCTCACTGGCGGCCCTGGACTGGGGACCCTCACTGGCGGCTCTGGACTGGGGACCCTCACTGGCGGACCTGGACAGGGGAAGCACACTGGCCCTCTAGTGCGGGGAGCAGGAACCGGCCGTACTGGGCTCATAACGCGCACTCTGGTGCGGGGAGCAGGAACCGGCCGTACTGGGCTCATAACGCGCACTCTGGTGCGGAGAGCAGGAACCGGCCGTACTGGGCTCATAACGCGCACTCTGGTGCGGAGAGCAGGAACAGGACGTGCTGGGTTCCCGACGGGCACAGGAATCCTGGAGCGTGGAGCAGGGACAGGATGTGCTGAGTCCACGACAGGCACAGGAATCCTGGAGCGTGGAGCAGGGACAGGACATGCTGAGTCCACGCCGGGTGCAGGGATCCTGGAGCGTGGAACAGGGACAGGACGTGCTGAGTTCACAACGGGCACAGGAATCCTGGAGCGTGGAACAGGGACAGGACGTGCTGAGTCCACGACAGGCACAGGAATCCTGGAGCGTGAAACAGGCACAGAACGTGTTGAGTCCATGCCGGGCACAGGGATCCTGAAGCGTGGAGCAGGGACAGGACGTGCTGAGTCCACGACGGGCACAGGGATCCTGGAGCGTGGAGCAGGGACAGGGCGTACTGGGCTGTGGATGCGAACCGGAGATCCCACACGCAGAACCGGTGCAGGATATGTCTGTCCCAGAAGGTGTACTGGAGCCCTAGCGCGCGCAGAGCGGCACCACTCTCCCAGGTAGCACACTCACCCTCCCCTGACAGATGAGTGGCGCTGGAATCTCACGCACCGGGCTCTGGACACGCACCGGAGATACTGCACGCAGAACCGGTGCAGGATATCCTGGTCCAAGGAGGCGCACCGGAGACCAGGAGCGCTGAGCTGGCACCACCCTTCCAGGCTGCACACTCACCCTCCCCTGACAGATGAGTGGAGCTGGAATCTCTAGCACCAGCCTATGAACGCGCACTGGAGACACGTGACAAGAATAGTATACTACTTCCACCAGCAGTATTACCACATAAGCACAAATAGTGCAAACATAACTTGTTATATCCACCCTGTGACTTTAAGATTATGCCATTAAAGTTGTCTAATTTTCATAAACATATGGATCATATGAGTTAGGTCAACGAAAATTACAAATAAGCAATGCTAAATCAAGCAATGCTAAAATGTCAATGTAAGACATTGGTTCGGCTTTTCAAAGTATCCCGTCCCATGCCATTTGAGTGAGCCAAAACTGTAATACCCTCAGGTTTTGGTTTTTAGGCTAGCTCTGCAAAAGAAAGACAAAAAAACACATCCAATGCCGGGAAGTAAGTCATCTTCCATGGAGAGCGATGCTCTCCCCTGTGAAACATCTTTCACTCTGCGAGATTGAGCACTACTAAGTGTCTTCATTCAAAACAAAGGGTTACTCTGCAGCCTGCCTGGCCAGTCCTAACACAACACAGGACATCAGAGGGTTAATAGGCCACTTAGAGTAATGAATCAAACATAACTGAAAAACAGCCTGTTAGAGCCTTTAAACACCATAACTTTGTAAAGCTAAAACACACCATGAGCCACTGGAAAGTCAATAGGGGTGTTCATTTTATGTGTGCAAACAAGAAAATGACATTACATGTTCTGCTCATTACTGAAAATGACCTAGTAATAACAATCATAGACACTGGTTTAACCCCGGTGCAGAACCACAAGCTAGAATGCTTTTCGGTTCTGTAAAAATAGCAGATTGATGCTTCCAGTTTTCAAAGTAAGAGGCATGTGTATGAAGTTATGCTAACAACGCCACTGCATAAACACTGCTAAGGCAGTATAGGTTTCATTCCAGGCTACTTATCTATCACTGACACTACTAACTGGCTTCCACATCAATGTTTGCTTGTCATTTTTTAACATGCACAAACTCCCCTTTTCTCTTTTATTCTACTCAGGCTCCATCTAAAACGGACAGGAAGTTGGGCAACATAAATAACAAGGGAGTGAAACTACCGAGGAAGGTCTTGGCCCAATCTTCCCCATAACTTACTTTATCACTGGGAAATAGGCTCACACTCAGTCCAGATCATAAGCGATGATTCCTCGGAGAACACTGTGCATGTCCCACGGGCGAGAGACCTTTCCTTAGGCCCAAAATAGCCTTCAGTCCAAGCTATGCCCTGTTCCAGGTAACAAACAGACATACTGTATGTTCTAGTGGAAAGTCTAGGTTTCTAATTCGTTTTGCTGACAGCCCTCCCTGACACAGTAGTATTTTCTCCTTGTGCTGTTTTGTTCAAATGTCGTAAACGAGAAAGGAAAGAAAATATAAATATAAAAGGAAGGTGCACAAGATGATTGCAAATTTCCATGCAGTTAAGGAGTCAACAATGAGGATACTTGTTTAAATATTTGGGATTACAGTAAAAGCTTTGGCAAATGAAGAACTGCTGGAGGGGATTGTGGTATTTGGAAATTTGATTTGGAGTGGATTCTTTGGAGTGTGATTATTGTGTTTTTATGGTTGTTGTAGCATTCATTTATTAGTATTTACTAATCCTGGATCCCCAATGTACACTAGATAGACTGCATACACGTGTAGTGGCTACACTTTTACCACAACACAGACATTATTGCTTTACTGAAATGTTGCAAAGATGTTGTTTATTTCGTTTGCAACACTGGATATTTATAAAAAAAAAATATTTAGCATCCTTACTATGCCCAAAGAATTTATACTATTCTCCGTGTTCCTTTCAACTTGTGTCATGTGATCTTTCATCCTCATGCATACCTAGTATTTGGTTAGCATACCTCCTAGGCAGTAATAAGCATGTAGCCAACCCATCACTAGTCACCATCAGTTTCATTCTCCTCAGTTTAAATAGGGATACACATCTTTTACAAATGTGTCAGCAGGTCCTGTGTGGCTTAGGTGGTAGAGCATGGCGCTTGCAACGCCAGGGTTGTGTGTTCGATTCCCAAGGGGGACCAGTATGGAAAAACGTTAGCAATCACTACTGTAAGTCGCTCTGGATCAAAGCATCTGCTAAATTACTGTAAATGTAAAGCATAAAATGTTCCTTGTCTGTGGCCATGTCTAATGGTTACCACAGGTCTAGTACTTCTGCTTATTATGCAGGGTGCCAATAGAATCAGGTCTGCACTATGGACAGCTTTTAATTACAAGCAATTGAATCAATTCATCCAGAATGGAGTAGCCCTGCAAAAGTAAAGGTAGGGGGGAACATTGTGGCAGTAATGGCCTGGAGCACCATGCCCATTTCTCAAAGTCAACCGGTAGTTTGGGTTCTGGACAGATATACCAAACTGCCCTTTAAAAAAAATATGTATCTTGACACTGCTCAAGGGCTGTGATATATCCATCAGTGACCACACTCACCATAAGGAAGCTGAGAGAATACATGCGATGGAGATTATCAGGACAAAACCCCATCAGCTTGTCAAGGGATGCAGACAGTAGACAGTATTGTATCCACATGTATTGAACACAGAGCTGTCAACGTGTCTGACGGTCCCATTCATCATGTACAAAGCCAGCGCTGTCAGAGCCACAATGCACCCCATCTATCCCTGCCCTAAGTGACAACTCTGAGATGAGCATTAGGGCAGCGGAGGATGTATTCAAATGATTTGTTTTTCCTCTTTGCACAAGGCAATTTCCTCAAGGCACTCAGCCTAGGGGGATCGTTCAGAGTGAAACCTTATGGCAAAGTAAAAAAAAACTTTGGCTCCTATAGTTGACCTAGTATCTAACCGATCTTACCAACTAAAACAGTATGAGATTGATTATATATTCTTTGGATATTACAGGAGTTGCTTTTTTAGAACACCTAATTAGTAGAATAAAAAGTAATGGAGGATAGATTATCCAATTAGTTTAACCAGAGCTTTGTGTGTGTGTGTGTGTGTGTGCATACATACATATACAGGTGCGTGTGTGTTTGCATGCACAGATGTGTGTGATGTGTGTTTGTGTGTGTTTGTGCGTAAGGGTGAGCGTGGACGTGTGTGTGTGTGAGTGTCTGTGTGTGTGGCCTGAGTCAGCAGACTAGTTGTAATTACCTTGAGGCCTGCTAGTTGAGGGCTGTGCAGCACTGCAGAAATCTGACAGGGGGAGCATCATTTCCCCTGTAACCCAGGACCAGAGAAAGCAATAAAGCTTCTCAATAGAGGACAATAAAGGAGAGCCATGCCACATTTTTAGAATACTGAAAACAAGTAACCTGTTTACGCTGTACAAACAGTAGCAAACTAATAAAATGATTTATGCTAGTGCATTGAAGTAATCAAATCAGAGCCTTCGTAAATTATGTCTCAGTAATACACATGACTGCTTATTAAGTGTTAAGAAACTTTGTGGTTTTAAATGTCTTTAAGAGGACGTAATCAATATTTTCAATAGATGGGTCAAAGAGATATGGCAAAGAGCTCCAATGATAAGGTTCCAGAAAGTTCCATTCACTTTGATTCATACCTTTAAATCACAGATCAAATGATATTGCTGTTATTGCTTGAAGACTTTTAGGTTTCATGGCTCTTAAATCTAATTGCAAAGACTGATCTGCCATCCTATTGACATTTTGACTGCATTTCAAACAATATGAGCTTTTCTAAAGTCTCCGTCATCATAATTTCTCCCGAGTTAATGTCGTACTGTAATATAGTATAAAGTGACAGAGAGATGTGCTGTGAAATGCAATATCTTCATCAAAGAACAATCTCATTTCTTCGTCTCTAGTTACTCATTTATTATTAAGTCTAAAAGTAGCAGAAAATCACTTTTTGTACGGAAAAACTCAGTGAACCTTTATTCCATATCTGCAGAAGAAGACATGAGTAGGAGTAACATTTTGATTATAAGGCTTAGTCCACATCCTAAATGGACCAGAGGACGAGGGAATCTTGTAGACAACTCTCCTATGGTGTATCCTCCTCTTGGCTAAGAGTAGTGCTATGCTAACTTCAGCCTGAGCCAACACTGGAGCTCATTTGGAAGTCTGTGTGCTTGTCCCTGGTGTGCGACGGCCCCGCACTAGCTCCTCGTGGTTTTATTTTTAATTAACCTCTAAAAGATAATCTGTTGTTGCTTCCTCTGTTCGTGTCAGCGGGGTTAATGATTTCACGAGCTCAGGGAGAAACGGCAGGGGACAGATCAATGCACCTCAATTTCCCGCCCCTCGTGTTCTGTCTCACTAGCCGGGGCTGCGGTGAAAGCACTGCCTGGCCCTTTTCCCTGTCCGCTCTCTCCCTTGTTCTCAATATATACACTCGCACGCTTGCACACACACACACACTATGTGCATGCAATGTCACCCCCTTACTTGGGAAAGCACACGTAAGTGAAGCTTTACTTAGACACATAAGAGATTAGATAAAACAGCCAATATGCTCTTACATGATCCTATTGATGACACACCAGTGAAGGCAGAGTGTAATTGGCCAACCTTTTGTTCTCTGAATCAGTCGCTATCCTCCATTCTTCCTGACCGTGCCTAATGTTTTAATTCAGGCAGGCTTGTACTCTGTAATGCGCTTTTTGCCAAACAAACGCATCAGCACTGCACCATAACAATTGCATAACTTAAAGGCGATTTGCTTTCAAGGGATGCTGCAAAGTCAGAACTGCAGTATACTGTAAAACAACCACAGATTGTCAGGAAATCACATTCCATTAATGGCGGTGTCTCTCAGGATGACTCATTGATCAGCCCAGGGCCGACTCAATACTTCAGCTTGTGTATTGGAACTTGGAAATAATTTTAGGTATAACATGACGGCTTATTGATGCATGTATGTCTCTAAGGAGAAACTCTGGGAGAGAGGCATCTTCACCCTCCCTAAGTTAGACAAAGCTTTTCCAAATCCCGTCACAATCCTGTCCTTTGATTTTGTACTCTCCGCCACCTAATTGTTTGGGGTTTGAGGTATTGTTGATAGTGATCATTCCGTTTAATAGTAGCATATTAGCCATAGTGTAATTACCCACAATGATTTAATTTAGGGCGAACACAACACAGTAACAGCTTAATCAATGTCTGGCTAAAACCTGGGATAGTGCTGCAAGGCTTTAAAATCTTTAGATTTACCCTGTAAGTAAGCATTTGCTTTTGAGCAATGTAGTAGGGGAAAACAACAACTAATTAATCTTGATCCTGTCAATATTGATGTGAATAATGTGAGATCGTATTAACCAGTTTGAATGTACAATGAAACAATATTGAATTTGTGCCAATTTAGATATTTCTTACAAGGTATTAGCTTGCAATGGAGGCTGACCAGAGAAGCACACCAATACAAAACCCCATTAATACAGTGTCTAATCATAGATAAAGACATTAAAGTTAACTAGACCCAACTCTGAGTCATCACAGTGGATGGGGCCCCCATTGAGCTCATCTCAGCATGCTTCTCTGACTCCGTCTGTGAGACACTTACTCTTCCAATCACAGCGTTCAGCCTTTCCTTCCCCTTGTCCCTGATATGTAACAGAACCATCACAGAAGATGGAGTGGACGTCTGTAATCATACTCTGACTACACACACACACACACACACACACACACACACACACACACACACACACACACACACACACACACACACACACACACACACACACACACACACACACACACACACACACACACACACACACACACACACCAAACCTTCACAAGCTGGTTTTGTTAACATCAAAACTGACTGTAGGGAGTCTGAGACTTAAAGCGTGCAGCATGCCTTGGCCCACAGGTATGCAGTGTATGGGCCAGTGGTATGAACCCCGTGCTGGGTCCCGCTCCCATTTGGATGTCTCTATCTGTGGAAACCTTTATTTTTCACCCCTTGCATCCCCACCAGTCCAGCAGGCCTCCGTTAAGAACTTCAGCCAGGATGTATCAATCAACCACATGCCAAGGAAATTACCTCATTGCACATTGGCAGTGCTATCTAAGCAGCGACAGCGTTTGGGCTATGAGATAAATACCCGCTCTTTAAATTACATCCTACTCTGTGAGAACCTCTGCTTTATCACTCCGGAGGATGACAAGTTCGGGCCATGTCCTTGTTACTTTGACTTTTCTATCCACTTCGTCTGGCCCATCTCCACCCCCCGCGTTTCAGGACAACTTTATGAAATCAGAATGCATGGAATAAGGCAGTGGGTAGTGCCAAATGTTTGTCTTTACAATAACAGTAAACATTTCATTGTCATTACATGGTCTAAGTCACAACCTCAGTCAGGTGAACTCTTCAATTTCATCCAAGAACGCTTCCCTCTCTCCTCGACTCATATTATATAGCACTCCCTCTTGTGCCATAGTGTTTGCAACAATGACATTGAAGTCAATGGCAAGATAGCTAGATTAGCCAGCTAGCATTTCTTCTAATGTCTCTCACTCATCTGATTTTCTTGCACAATGTGTCAGTGCTCAAATGAAAACGTATCCCAGCGGGGAAGGAAATGGTGGTACCCACTCTACACGTATAAGCTTATAAGGAAACTGAAATGCAAAGTATCTTTCAAGGATGAAAGGGAGAATGGAAATATGCTTGCATATTAACACACAACATATTTAACACTTAAACCTGCATTATTGTACTCACACATACTGTACTCAGAAATTCACACAATAATATAGGCCTACTCACATAACCACACAAAACATTTGCTCACTCATAAGCACAAAGTGGCAGGGTCAGGCTGTTGAGATTACAGATTGTGCCTTTAAGTGGAAGTTTTAAGGACAGAAAATCTGGTTTTACTTTTAACGCCTGTCATCCCTCAATCCTCCCCAGTGCCCATCATCCCCCAGGAGTGGTGGAGTTAAACTGGGTTTGATGTTCTGCTGTCTGAAAATCATATTTTACACATTCCAAGAGCCAAATGCAATTTGGACTGTCACCAATGGCATTCACTTTAAGTATCCATGCCTTTGACTATTACGGGCCTGAGATAAGAGTTATCTCTCAACTTTTCACCCGTACTACACTGCTGCTAACAGACGCAGAGGAATGGCAAAGACTCCATATCAAACATTCCCTCCGCAATCTCTCACTCAGCTCATTGGAATGGTCTTGATTAAGATAGCTCTCTCACACAAACAGTTAAAGGATGGGAAAGCTGAACGAAGCATCTTAACCCAATTAAAAATGCCTGTGAGTCCTTTTAAAGTGAGAAAAGCAATTCCCTTCAGACAAGCTGGAGAAGACGATGGATAATAAATCACCCTCTCAAGTACGATGTTTAGGCTTTAAGCATGAGGATGAAGCAGAGGGAAAGGAAAATGGGATGACCCCGTGACCTCCCAACTCTTAACCCCTTCCCCGAGTCCAGGGCGACTTCCAGAGCGCTCCTATAAAAAGGCCCTGGTTGGACAGCCCATTTGTGCTTTGTCTCCGTGACCCTCACACGCGCCAGGTGTCTCGCAGCTCGCCCTAACTTTTCAACACACCTGGGAGAGTGAGGGAGAGGGAGAGAGAGAGAGAGAGAGAGAGAGAGAGAGAGAGAGAGAGAGAGAGAGAGAGAGAGAGAGAGAGAGAGACAGAGAGAGAGAGAGACAGAGAGACAGAAAGACAGAGAGACAGAGAGAGAGAGAGACAGCTGGGGATAGGTGGGCTTATTCCAGATACTTAATATTCTTCATTTTCCTCTTGTTCCCTCCCTCCCTGTACAGAAGATAGGAGAAGTAGCAGATGAGGGAAAGATATGTTGACAAGGGGTACTAAGTGGATTTGAGTTATGGGCAGTTGGGCGATGTGTTTGTTTAACCATCTGGTAGCAACTCCCTCAGTTTTGTGATGTAGTGCCTGTGGAGGGAAAAAGCCCAGTGCCTAATATGCCATTTATGACACGATGGGTGGTCAAACAACGAGCAGCTGGGTTCATTGATTCATATTACAGCTCACGTTTAAATCAGAAAAAGATTGGAAACCTGAATGAGTGACATCACCAGGGACCTCCAGAAAAATGTGTTGAAAAAACAAGAATGAGAAATACACTTTATATACAAAAGTATGTAGACACCCCTTCAATTTAGTGGATTCAGCTATTTCAGCCACACCCATTGCTGACAGGTGTATAAAATCGAGCACACAGCCATGCAATCTCCATAGACAAACATTGGCAGTAGAATGGCCTTACTGAAGAGCTCAGTGACTTTCAATGTGACACCGTCATAGGATCCCACCTTTCCAACAAGTCAGTTTGTCAGATTTCTGCCCTGCTAGAGCTGGTCAACGTCTAGGAGTAAAGTGGTAGGCCACACAAGCTCACAGAACAGGACCGCCGAGGGCTGGAGCGCGTAAAACATTGTCTGTCCTCGGTTGCAACACTCACTACCGAGTTCCAAACTGCTTCTGGAAGCAACGTCAGCACAAAACCTGTTCTTCGAGAGAGCTTCATGAAATGGGTTTCTATGGCCGAGCAGCCGCACACAAGCCTACACCACTCCAAGCGTCGGCTGGAGTGGTGTAAAGCTTGCCGCCATTGGACTCTGGAGCAGTGTAAACGCATTCTCTAGGGTGATGAATCAAGCTTCACCATCTGGCAGTCCAATGGACAAATCTGCGTTTGACGGATGCCAGTAGAACGCTACCTGCCCAAATGCGTAGTGCCAACTGTAAAGTAAATCTCAACGCTACAGCATACAATGACATTCTAGACGGTTCTGTGTTTCCAACTTCGTGGCAACAGTTTGAGGAAGGCCCTTGCCTGTTTCAGCATGACAATGCCCCCATGCACAAAGCGAGGTCCATACAGAAATGGTTTGTCGAGATTGGTGTGGAAGAACTTGACTGGCCTACACAAGCCCTGACCATAACCCCATTGAACACTTTTGTTTTTGATGAATTGGAATGCCGACTGCGAGCCTAATCGCCCAACATCAGTGCCCGACCTCACTAACGCTCTTGTGGCTGAGTGGAAGCAAGTCCCCACAGCAATGTTCCAACATCTAGTGGAACGCCTTCCCAGAAGAGTGGAGGCTGATATAGCAGCAAAGCACCAACTCCATATTAATGCACACGATTTTGATTAGCAGGTGTCCACATACTTTTGGTCATGTAGACTTTTGGTCGCGTGTTTCATGAAAAGGAGTATGCTAGCCTACAACATATCAATATTAAATTTCAAGAGCATCAAAACATAAAGAACACCTGCTCTTTCCATAACATAGACTGACCAGGTGAATCCAGGTGAAAACGATGATCTCTTATTAATGTCACTTGTTAAATCCACTTCAATCAGTGTAGATGAAGGGGAGGAGACAGGGCAAAGAAGGATTTTTAAGCCTTGAGTCAATTGAGACATTAATTGTGTATGTGTGCCATGCAGAGGCTGAATGGGCAAGTCAAAATATTTAAGTGCCTTTAATCAGGGGTATGGTAGTAGGTGGCAGGCGCACTGGTTTGTGCCAAGAACAGCAACGCTGCTGGGTTTTTCACGCACAACAGTTTCCCGTGTGTATCAAGAATGATCCACCACACAAAGGACATCCAACCAACTTGACACAACTGTTAGAAGCATTGGACTCATGGGCCAGCATCCCTGTGGAACGCTTTTGAGACCTTGTAGAGTTCATGCCCCGACGAATTGAGGCTGTTCTGAGGGGGAGGAGGGTGTTCCTAATGTTTGGTACACTCAGTGTAGATGAAAATGATGACCATTCCAGTACGACTTTACATGAAGTGCCACTAAAACCTATATAAAAAAGTCTAACTACATTGTACTATAATGCATGCAAATATCTACATTTGTAATTACACAAATCGAAATAGCAAACCAGTATTAAATGTGTAAGTACTGTGTAACAATGTGTTGTAATTATGCAGACCACAGCAAATGTTTGTATAATTTGTATGAGTCAGATTCCAGAATGGAAAGATGTATGATAAAACTTGAAGTAGGCAAACTAACATTTCAGTAATACAATGAGCTCTTTTCAAAAGACAACTCTGTGTCAAAGACTATGTGAAATCGCAGTCATCATTTCCTAAGGCCCCTTATTGAATCAGGTGTGAGATGGGGATTCCATGTGGATAGGATTCTGTAAGAGATGGCATTGTTCATTTTCAGCAATTACATGCAAGGCGCCTGTAACCGAATTAGGTCTCTCTTATTGAGGCAGTGACAGCGCGTTCTGAAGTAATTACCATGGCTTTTAATAAAGTGCCGTCCGAATTCACTTTTTAATCTCGCTCTCCTGAATTATTAAGCAGCTGTCCCCACCCATCTTCACATCACAGGTTTCCCACTCACACAGAACTGATTGGAGGGAAGGGAAAAGGCCTTACAAGGGTATGGTAGCATTGGAGCCATAATAATCCTAATGCAATACATTGTTAGATTTATAGATACGGACAGGGAAATAATCTGTAAAAAGAGATGAAAAAGTTATTTAATTATTTGAATCGTTTTGATAGATAGGTTTTTATTTTAAAAGGTTTGAACAAGAGTATATGTACACTCTTAGAAAAAATATTCCTAAAGGGTTCTTCAGCTGTCCCAATAGGAGAACCATTTGAAGAACCAATTTTGGTTCCAGGTAGAACCCTTTTTGTTCCAGGTTGAACCTTTTCGGGTTCCATGCAGAACCCTCTGTGGAAAGGCCACTTCATGATCTTCCATGCCGTCCATTCTTCACAGCCATGCCACCAGTCATGAAAACAAATAAAAGCTGGATCATGTTTTGAGATGAAAACAGTCACATGTTAGTGTTAACAAACATGGAACATCGACCCTCTATAAAACCCAAAATGTTTGGATCAATAAAAGCCATTCTCTAACTGGGGAAACAGAGCTGAAAGTCCTGATTTCTCTTTTAGCAGCTCTGCCTCGTATTTTTCTTTCCACCAGGAGAAATGTCAGGAGAACTGTAAACGTATAAAAGGTCAGCCAAGTACTAACAGACCAAACCAGGCCTTCGTTATGCAGGTTCTCCAAAGCAGGGGCCATGGACGCGCTTTGGCACTGGCCATGACATTTGGTTTGTTTTTTTATTTATTTGAGATCGGCACACCCCATATAAGTTGAGCACAATTTATGTATTCATGTGAACTCTTTCCCTTTTCCTCTTTGTTTTTCTCCACATTACCCTAAAATATACTATAAAAACAGGCATTCAACATTTCCCTACAAGCTAACATAACACATGTAATTCAGATCTGAGCTTAGCTTGGACATGCTTTATTGGATGATCAAGTGACTGCATTAAAGCACGGAGCAGGTTAATAAAGTTTGGGTCCGCTGTGTAAATTGTCAATTTGCTTTGATTGGTGGTGGGCACTGTTGACAGTGAAAAAGCACACTCTGGTGACTCAATTGACTCTCCTTCCAGTTCAAAGGTTAATGAATGGTTATTCCTCCATCCCAGCAGGAGATGCCTTCTCTCCCGGGGCCAGCCGTGTGAAAGGAACTAGATTTAGGGAGATAAATCTCAGGGAGATAATTTGCCTTGATTTAATCAGGAGCAACGTTAACATTGGAGACGACAGAACATAACCAAAGTCACTGACTTACAGATTACAGGATGTATTTAATGATTAATATGTGGTTTAATGCTCATTATATACTTTATGTAAAGGGTAAGATTCTGATCTTAATACAGATGTACCATTGAAATATATCACAGTAGGTCTTGGGATAAAAAAAAATGCATGTTGGCAGATTGACATTGATAGCCATACATTTGTCACACCGGCTCAGTTGGTAGACCAACACAGGACCCTATGTGACATGCAAGGCCAGGGGATGTGGATTCGCAGTGGCAATCGAGCATCTGCTAAATTACTAAAATATACAAATGTAATGTCTAAAAAGATAAATACAATTATTAGTGATATTTTATAAATAAAGAAAAACTGTTTGATACACAGTGGGGAAAGTCTCTAATAAACAGATACAATGTAACCCAGTTTGGTATAGTGCTTAGTCATGGCAAAGCCACAGCTTTAAAATGCATCATTGTGTGAAACTGTCTCTGAGTGTGACCTGGACTGAAATCACTTGCCTGCCTGTTGACCCAGAACTCTGCTTGAAGAAAACTGCCAGAGTAAAGTGAGAGAGGCAGAGTTCAGGATAGATTTGATTTCACTTCTAGCCAGGTGTGGGCTTTGTACTTGCCACGAACCATACCAATGCTCTGGATTTTCCATCCAAAAGCTAGTTATTTACACCCATACCTGGGCTCTTTGTCACAACAGTTTTAATGGAAATGTTGGATGTGAAAATTCAGTCGCTAACCAGAACCACAATTTTTCCACACAAGCTCAATAAAAATATGTACCTAAATAATGATTTAGCTATACATCCACCAAACGTGAATTATGTAAAAATGTGCAACATGAGTGTTAATTTAAAGTAAAATGAATTTTTCTGAAAAAGTTTTAGCAAGTTATGAACCAGTCAGAATATGCAAGTATTCAACAAACGTTTATTAGTGTTCAGGTGGGCCAAAAAGGGGAAGGAAGGGTGCTCAACAATGACAAAATTCACAAAAATGGCTTACCAAGAAAAACTTCCAAAAGGACGAATTCAAGCTAAAAAGGTGTTGGAGCACTCGTCAAAAAAGGCTGAGATGTATTTATTTTTTCTCATTTTAATCCATTGTACAGGATGCGAACAGATGAGTGACGTTTCGACGTTGAGGTGACATCTTCATCCTGTGGTATAATCTGCAGTATCATTTTTTTTCTTGCATAACATTTTGGGAGATGCAAATTCATATGTTTCCTATGTTCACCCATGAACCTATAAAGGAGATGTGCATGGAACACAGTGTGATGGTTCCTATGTATGATAATGACATCATTCAGCAACAGGAATGCACCATGATGCATCACTCTACGTACACAATGAAGATTCTTGTTCCAAATAGAATTGTATATTAGGGAATCTTGTCCAGTTGATAAATTAAGCAAGTTTGCACGTCTAAGATTTAAATCAATATAAGGTACAGTAATATTATTTGAAAGTTCTGTCTATTTTAATCACGCAATTCTACCCTTGTGGATTAATACATTTATTAATTAATCTGTTGCCGTATATATAAAAAAAATTGTGCACAACTATTTTAGGAACGGTATGTAATCAGTAGCCATCCACTGCATGACTACAACCAAGATGTAGTTCAAATCTTATCTTTATTAACTTGTACCATGTACAGCATTACTAATATCAGTGGAACTTTGTCTCCAACTGGTCACGACTAGACCTTGTTCTGTTGAAGTTCTCTCCAAAGTTCCTCACGTTCTACTTTCATTCCGAGGCATAAACATTTGTCTGAACCCAGCACTGGGACTTCATTTCTCCCGTATGCAGCGGACAGTTGTCCTATAGGTTAATGGCCCACCGAAGACCTGAATCAGTCCCAGATGAAAGGAACCTAAAGGGCCCTCATTTTTCCCCATTAATCATTCTTGTTTTCTTTAAAGTGATCTTTTCACCCTGTTTTAAGTACCTGTCTGTTTTCTGGAGGCTCGTCCGAGGTGCAAGGGGCCAACTGGAGTCCTATCCAAGCCTCGCACCCTCCTCACAAGGAGTCCCCGGGGCCCAGAATCAGGCTCCAGGTTTAATGGCTTTTGTAATGGCAAATTATAAGGCGCTACAAGAAGATTAATCTAAGGGTGGTCTCGGACTCGCTGGGGCTCAGGCTTCAAGGTAACCTGAGATTGTTAACGTCACACTTAACAATGTAGATGGCTGCCCTGGCCGACCACACCATCACAGACACATGAACTCTTACAACATAATGATTTACCAGGCCTAATATTTTAGCTGCCCAGGGCCAACTGACCAAAAAATCATTATCATTTGTAAAATTAACAAATTGTTTTGTCAGGATTTTCAGCACCATCATCATTCCTGTGCTAATAGATTTGCTATGACTCAGCGACCACTTAATTCTTGCTGAGCCGAGATGAGTGTTTCCTTCAAAAGCTGAAGACTCAACTGTAAGGCAGGCCAAAATGAACGAGGGAGTAACAAATCTGAAATGCACTTTGTCAAAGTCTACAAAATGCCTAGAAGTATTAAAGTCCTCCCTGATATGAAACATTTCTTTGTTCACTGTGTGAATGAAGTAAAGTAGGCATGCAATTGTGAACACATATTTCCATTTTTTGTTTGAGGCCGCATAGAAGAAAAGTTGAGATCACAGAGAGGTGAACTTTGTTTTACTTTGGGTGGGATACATTTCTTCCCATGTATTTTGAGGTATGGTGTCATGTCCTACTTCGGTCAAAGTGTCTGCTTATGTACAAGGCATTGCACTCTGGGACGGCATGATTATGTCTTTAGGGTAGTGACCTCAGCCTTTACAACATAAATTAGAAATTGATCCTCTAGGACTTTAACTCATCTCAGCATTAGCATGTACCATGTCAAATCTTTAAGACCGTTTTTATTATCGTACTAAGAAAAAGACAAGAAACCTTATGAAATGTTTCAACAAAACAAAAAGACAAAATTGTAGTCATTAAAATATAATCAAAGATGTGGGTCTTAGCCACCAAGTTCTCTCTTCTCAAGGAGAACATAAAGAAAGCCTCACCACATGGAGGTCACTAAAACAGTCTCACCTCTTAAAGGAACATCATGGTTGTTTGTGGCTCCTATAGCTGTCACCACAAACTTGGTATTAGAGAAACCTGACAAAATTGAGGGACTATTTTAGTGTGTTGACACTTATCTGGTAAGTCCTGTCTAAATGGTAACATTTTAGTTTCGCTCCTTCATATAAATGACATCTGAGACGAGGCTGCATTTGCCTCAGAACAGCACTTGACCCCTCCAAAGAACGCAAAAAAAAAAATGCTAATGAAATGGGAGTCCCAAGTACCCCACTCATATCTCATCTCTATTAACGGGTTTACTGGTGACCCCAGGGGTCCTCGTAAAAGTTTATACAGAGGTTTCAGTTAGAGCTCCCTTTAAAGGAATGAAAGAAATCGGTTAGTTTATGGTTAGCCTTAAGAATTATACAGCATGTTTTACTAAAGTTCCCATTTTTACAGACCCTGGTTCCAATTAGCCAGCCAATGGCAAAGGGGTCTAACCTGAGCTTCACTTTATTCAACAAAAAAAAAAACACGTGATTGACTGTTGATCTCTGAGACACACAAGTCAGGAGGTTTGGAGTCCTACCAGCTCTCACAGTCTCATGTCAGAATTAGACGTTCATCCATGTTTCTCAAACGTAAAATGTTGAACTTGTTCCAAACGCCGAATTTCTAGTGTTTAATGTTAAGTTTTGGAATTAACTCCACATTCTTAAGGTTAGGCATTAACTCTGAATAGTTAAGGTAAGGGTTAAGGTTTGGGATAGGCTTAAAACAAAAATATAAAAAATAACTTTCCGTTGCGGAAAGGGTTAGGGTTAGGGCTAACCCTAACCAAAACTTGCAAACTTTGGAATCAGAGTCAGATGCTTACGCCTGTCTGCCATCCCCATCTACAACTCTTCTGTAGGTGACCTAGCTGTGGAGTCGGGTTCGAGATCAGCATTAGCTGAGCTATGCTGCCACTTCAAGAATGGAATGAAGTACGAATGGACCGAAAAGGTGGTCGCCCATAGACTACTCCTCATTTCTTAGAATGTTAATTTGTTTTACCCAGTCCTGTTGGAATGCCATGTGGGAGCTCATTTCATCCAGTACAATGATCAAGTTCTAGGTTTTAAGAAAATAAATTAGTGCATTATATGTAGATATCTCAAATGTTATAAACTAGGCTGATGAAAATGTATTGGAGCACTGAAGCATAATTTGGTGGCAAAATATTACAAGTTTAACATTCAAATCATGTCTGCATTCAATTACATGTATTCTCACTCAGTTTCTCAGCCAAGGCTATAGCTGACTACAGAGGCCTTACCATGCTTTGTAAACCCGTTAGAGCTTTGCCACCCGAGGCCAACGGCCCCGAGTATCTCGGGTATCACTAAATTGATCACCAACATTTTGAAGCTGAGCCATTTGCTCATGCTTTGCTGCGCATTACAGTCATATCTGACTAAGATCATAACATGGTGTCAGAAGTGCTTCAACCTCGTCAACTATAAGACAGGAGAGATTATTTCACAGAAAATAATAATGCTCCTAAAGTTTTGTCTGTTTAGAGTGAGGAAAGGTAGCAAACAGCTAACTGCTCTCTCATGTCTCGTCATTGAGTAGTACAGCCCAAGCAGAGCCGTTGCTATGAATACTCACCAACTCAGAGCCGACATGAGCAGGGATTGAGTGACAGACAGAGAGGAGCAGCTAATGAATTTAATAACAGAGAAAGTTATTTCTGATTGTGGGTTTCGGGCCGGGCCGGGCTTTAAATTTGGGAGAAGCAATCGGGCCTGGGTAGGGAGGGGCATGAATGTCGCAGGAATGGGTAGGGCTCAGGCAAAAAAACGAACGTACGTGCAGGGCTCTATAACCTCTCTGCGCACGGAATCCGCTAGCGGGATCGTTTTCAGAGCAAACATAACTCGGCAAATTCAAAATAAAAATTTGTAATATTTAACATCCTTCGATATACAAGTGTTGCATAGCCATCAAAAGCTCTCCTTCTTGGCAATATCACTGCGTTGTCAGATTTTAAAAAGGCTTTACGGCAAAAGCACCACATTTGATTGTTTGAGGCTAGTACCTCACATATTTTCCTCATTAGCATTAATTTCATATCCAGCTCGGTTCTCAAAATGTCCATATCACAGCTAATATAAATCGCTTACCTTTCAAATAACTTCTGCTGATGGCTTCCCAAGTGTCCAAACAAGAGAATCCATGGTTCTTTTGTTAGAAAAAGTAATTCATTATATCCATAAATCTCCGTTTTGTTGGCACGTTATGTTCAGCTACTCCACCAAGCATTGTCAGTCTACTCGCCCGTTTTACAGTGAAGGGATCGCGTTCAAGTTATACCTCTCATCTTTTCACAAACAAATCAAATATCATTAATAATGCATCCTTATGTATTCTTTTATGAATAATAGCGATCATATTTTACACGGATGGTAACTGAAACGTTATAAAAGGAAAAGAAAGCTGGGGCGCGTTCACGTTCTCGTGAACGTGCACGGTTGTTTAAATTTTTTCCCTTCCTGTAGTCTTTCTTCTTCTATAAGGATCTGCTCAGGGCTATTTCCTCCAGACACTTTCCAGAGACTGTTGACATCCAGTGGAAGCCATAGGTACTGCAACCTGTGTCCTATTCCCCATTGATTTCTATTACCAGGGCTTCAAAGTGAGAGGAGGGCAACAGAAAAAGGAATTCCGGACAGAGATTTCTCAGATTTTTGCCTGCTATATCTGTTCTGGTATACCCACAGACTATATCTTAATGGTTTTAGACACTTCAGAGTGTTTCCTATCCAAGAGTACTAATTATGTGAATATCCTAGTTTCTGGCCCTGAGTGGTGGGCATTTAACTTTGGGCACGTCAGACAGGCGAAAATTTGGAAAATGGGGACCCTAGCTGTAACAGGATAAACCATTTGTGTAATTGATCGTTAGCTAACTAGCTGCCTGGCGCTGTATCTAAAGCTTATTAACACTACAGATGGGTTTCCCTTTGCAATCATTGAGCAATGCTTGAAAGAGCGTGTCTGTTAGACACAATTAGCAATTACAAAAATATGCAACAGTGTCATAATGTGGTTGTTTTTAGGATTATTGCATGCTAGCTAGCTAGCTAAATATCTGTAAATTATGTCTCTGGATGCTAGCTAGCTAACATCACCTTCGTAGTGGCTATTGCTACATGAAACATAAAGTTAAGAGATAAAGAGATAAAGTTTTTCTCCAGCTGGTTTGCCAAAGCCTTGCTACAGTTTTCATATTTCGTGAATATCATACCCCCCATAAAAGTCTAACCTCCCCTGTTATTGTAAGGGTGAGAGGTTAGCATGTCTTGTGGGTATGATATTTGGGGATCTGTAACTTTCTCACCCATAATTATTCACAATTAATTCAGGACTATCCGTAATCATGTTAGCATCTATATTAATGTAGAAGTTTTTAGAAAACATATTCTATTCTTATTTACAATAAAAGTGATTCAAAAATGGACTCAATACTTTATTTACAATTCATTTCTATTGGGCACAAAATAATCTGAAACACAACTAAAACAAACAGTAAATGCATTCAACAAGTTTGTAGAGTCACAAGCTAGATGTAATCATATTATTGCATGCTAGGAATATGGGACCAAATACTAAACTTTTGACTACTTGAAAATACTTAAAGTGTTTTTGTCCCAATACTTTTAGTCCCCTAAAAATGGGGGCACCATGTACAAAAAGTGCTGTAATTTCTAAACTGTTCACCCAAAGCTGACAGTCTGCACTTTAACCTCATAGTCATTTTATCATTTCAAATCCAAAGTGCTGGAGTACAGAGCCAAAACAACAACAAATTAGTCACAATCCCAACATCCCGTTCATAACTCTCATACTGTCACTCAGAGCTCCAGTCTGACAAAACAACCACCCCACCAACAAAGACATCAGGTCAAGTAAGTAGAGCTGATCGATTAGTGCTTTTTGAGTTCTGTGAGGTTTCGGTTCATTATTAAAAAATAATGATGTTTCTTCGATTTCGGTTTCGATTATTTGGGTTGAATGCTGAAACAACACAGAATAAAATGATTAATTAAAGTCCCATGCTTATCACTTATTAACCCATCACATTACTTTACTTTAATATAATATTTCAGCTGTTGTGTATATTATTGTGTATATCAGTTTTATTTGATGACTTCATTATTTAATTCCAGGTCATCATCTCATCTCTATAGATCTGCTGCCTATGCTGTTGCTTATGGGCAACAGCATAGCCGTGTTTGGGAGTCCCATAGGGTCGTACACAATTGGCCCGGCGTTGTCTGTGTTTGGCTGGTGTAGGCTGACATTGTAAATAAGAATTTGTTCTTAACTGACTTGCCTAGTACTAAAATCACAATTTTAGTAGTTCTTCAAGGTAAATAAGGCATTCTTTATGACTGCTGAGTACCAACTATCAATCATCTCAACAGCTGCTCTCTATATCCCCTCACGATCATGCATTCTTCTGTCTCTTCTGTAGCAGGCGTAAAAGAAACACAGATTGGAGATGCGCAATGGATTATGGTCATTGTAGTTAATAACCCCATTTTATTCGCTAAACTATGTGGATTATTGGCCTGTTGGAAACTAGACCAACTGTGCAATGTGTGCATTGAGCTCGCAGAAAAAAAGCGAACTAAATGGAATTCAAATAATTGAACCAATTAGTTGTTTAAAAACTGAAAATTACTGACATTTCGGTTCACTGCTCAGCACCACCAGTAAGTAAGTAAGTATATATGAATTAAGTTGAAATAACGAGGAAATTATGTTGATTCTACCTATTTTTGCCCAGAGATACAGCTCAACACATTTCAGATTTAATTTGCTCCCCCCATGAGTCCTCAGGGATTTGGATGGGTGTACAGACAATATCCTCTGATTCACTCCCCAAGGCCTGAAGCTGACAGTTCTTTGGTGCTGGTCACTTAATTCACCAGCAATGACCACATGCATAGCCTCGGGAAGTAGTTTGGGCGTGGGGGTATTATTCAGATTTTTCAGGGGGTCCTGCAGCACCCTCAGCACCCCTACTTCCCGTGGCTATGACCACATGCACAAACAATGCAGAAGCCTGACATTGGTTCTTGTCACTTTTATGACAGATGAGTCGCAGTGACGCTTTTCTTTTTGGTCCACAGGAAATCTACTGTCTGGACACACACATACACACTTCCTGCTGGTCTCCTGTGCGTCCGTCATTGAGGGAACTTGACTCATAACACAGCTTCCTGGTGGGAAACTGTCTGGTTACCGTGGAAGAAGCATACTATTGTGGCTGGATTTTTTTCCTGACAGGATTAAGAGCTTGTTAGCCATATATACGTTCTAAGGTTAGCCTTGAATATAGCGAAACAAAGTTTGAACTGATGAAAGAGAAGTATGCGAATCATTATAACCCCACTGATTGTTTATGAATTAGGAGCACCAATGTTCTTCAGCGACAACATTTTCCTTTCTCTCTATGTGAACATGTGTCTGCGGGTGTCTTATGTGTGTGTACACGTGCTTGGCATCAGGGGGTGTATTCTCTCTGCGTAAGTCCCTTGGCTCTGGGCTTTGGGATCTTGCTCTGCATGTCTGTCCTGCCTCCTCAGCCTGGTCTTCAGGCCCACGGTCTGGCCTACAGTTCTTCCCCCACACAGAGGGAAGGCAACAGCACAGCTCGGCTCTTTGCCCAACGTCAGAGTCCAATAGCTGCTGGGCCTCGGCTTTTATCACCCTCTCCAAACTGGAATCCAGAGAGCAATACAATTCAAACCGGATGGTCGTACGGCGAGCGAGTCTGGCTGGCAAAACTCATGGCATTTCTGTTTTCCCCTGACAAGCCTGTGTAAGCTACTACACACAGAATATTATTAAGAACTGGGCTGGCATGATTGATTGTCAGGTTCCCATGCACCTGATACTGGACAGAGAAGTGGTGACACACTGATCGTGGTCCTCTGTGATTGGTCTAGTCTAGTCTGTGGCTGGAGCTGTGCTATATTTACCATCAATGTTATGACGGACAACTCTCCTTCCCCTCTCTCACTCTCCCTCTCTATTTCCACCCTCTGTGGAAGTCCCACCCAAAAATATGTCCTGCCATCCACTGGCATGGCTCTAAACTTGGTAACAGATCTCTGGCATTGCCATCCACCTGAAATTATACCGGGAAACATTACCAACGCAATGGTTTATCTTGGTAACACTTTTCTTGAAACACCTTCTTCTGAAGTATTATATGGCCTTATAAACCTTCTAATAGATCATTCTTAAACTAAGATTATAGTGATGCAGTAAGGCACAAGAGGTTGTGATATATTGAAAATAAATCACAACAAACAGTCCTCTAGTACCTTATTGCTTTATAATACAGTTTCATAATGTCCTGTGACTGTACCTGCGGATATTATGAAGATGTTTATAAGACTATATAACACTTCATCAGAAGAAAAGTGTTATCGTTATATTCTAAAACAGACAGTAAAGTAGATTAATATCACTTCTCATTCAACCCCTTTACAAAGTCTCATAGCGTTATATGAAATATAATGTTTTGAGGGAAAAATGGCCACAGGCAAAGCGAGTAAGCCAATGGGGACCTGCTGAAAGTGACAGTGGGAGTCAAAGAGGAGAGCCACGGGGAGTGGAAAGGGGAGAGAGAGAGATGAGGAAAAAAAGAAAGAAGGGAAGTGAGGCCTGGCTTTATTATGGTTTAATATCCCTTCCGTACACAGCGAGCAAGGAGAGGAGCACAGAGACATCATTATACCCCTCCCTGGGCCGTCTCCCTGTATTAGCCTCTCCTCTAGTTCACTGACTGCGACAGAGACAAATGAGAGAGTTTTTCCAGAGGATCATTCTCATCCGTTACTGCCAGTTCCGTATGATAGATCATCGGAGTTAAAGCAGGGCAATAGATCACAGCGTAAAAGAGACTCACTAGGGTACCCCAGCGGAGTGCCTTTACAGATCACTGGTCGCTTAAGAGTCAAATCCTGCTAGTGTTTTGAACCCCGATTAAGCCGGAATAAATGGTTGTCTCCAGCTCAGTGACCACCACATTATGGGGGTGCAGGTATGGACATAGCTTTTGTCATTTGCTTACCATTTAAATTGGTTAACTGAAATAACAGGATATCTACAGTATTGCTAACACAGGAGTCTCCTATACAGTATCAGAACAGTATAGTCCATATTAGGGTTAATCTGGAGTCTGAGAAGATTTTCAACAGCCAATGTAGTACTAATATATGTAATGAGCAGTATGGTATCAGAGCAATGGTGAACAACAATGCAACAGTATCACAGAACTATAGACCGATCAATTAGTCAAGTGCTGATCGCTGACAATACCACAAGCATACACAAAAGAAAATCGCAATACTATTGCATATGCATTTGTTTACATTTTCCCAATCATCAGTGGGATGAAGACATCCCTAAATAGCTGCTATATATGTTGTTGGTAACTCTGTGAATTAGCACTGCTGCACAACATTCCAGATTTCAATTAATTCTGATCAACACAGATGTTGGATCACTCTGGTGTGGGGGACAGACTCATTTTTATGTAAATTTGTGCCAGTAGACAGAGACACTGGGAGTCTGTAAACAGTATTGACGGAATAGCAGCTGTAGATGCACTGAACACCAAACATGCAGACAATTCACAATACAGCGGAACTGCTATTGTTCCTGTTGTGTTGAGAATACATCAATAAGCAGCCACTCAGACTCTCCTAGCGCAATTTATTTTGTCCTTAACCTTCAAAGCCACTGACAGTCTTGAAGCTTGACACATTAAAACAACACTTACAAAGCTGCAATGGTGTGATGACAATTTTGCATTTTTCAAACACCTGAAACAGCTTATTTCCTCCAATCTGAAGCCATAGTCATTATGCTTAATTCTATGTAAACAAATATGTCTATTTTTCTGCATATCTAAGTATACCTCTTGAGCTGTCTGTATCTTCCTGACTGGTGGTTCTTTTTTTAATTGAACTAAATATGTTTCTATGTATCTCTGCAAAAATGTGGGTAAAAGTAATGTCTAAAGTCTACCAACTTTGATAGCATGCATGCCAGCTAAGATAGTTAGACAAGCCAGCAACTCTAACTTAATTGATAGCCTGAAATGGCTTCTTGGTAGCTAGTTATGAGATTGGGATATTGGGAACTTATCTGGGCTTGCTAAAGCCAATTTCATACAATTGCTAGGTACAGTGCATTCAGAAAATATTCACACCCCTTGACTTTTCCCACATTTTGTTGTGTTACAGCCTGAATTTAAAATGTATTAAATTGAGATTTTTTTGGGGTCACTGGCCTATACACACCACATAATGTCAAAGTGGAATTATGTTTTTCAACATATTTACCAATTAATAAACATTGAATAGCTGAAATGTCTTGAGTCAATAAGTATTCGACCCCTTTGTTAAGGCAAGCCTAAATACGTTCAGGATAAAAAAATGTTGTTAACAATTCACGTAATAAGTTGCATGGACTGTGTGCAATAATAGTGTTTAACATGATTAACAGACATTGGATATTGTCAGGGATCAGCCAGGCTCCACCACCACACAATCACAGAGATCACTGTCACCTGAGTTCTAATCACCCACACCTGCACGTCATTGGATCATCAGCACAGTCAGCATATAGGCACTCCGCCAACACAGTCACTTTGTCTGGTCTCGTTTGAGTAAGGACTCACTCCCTGTTCCTCTAATCTCGACCTTCGTTATCTACCTTGTTTCATCTACCTTCCAAACCTGTCTCCCTCGTCTTCCTGGTTCCAGTGTTCATCCTCCGGCTACCTCCTTCTCCTCATACAAATAAACCTGTCTGGACTTCCCATCACCATCTTACAGAGACTTTCTCTACTTCATTTTTTCATCACCAGCTATATTTCATTAAACCTGTTACTCCTTTTTGAAACCTTTTTGTCCTGAGTCTCTGTTCCATAACAGAAGACCAGACCTAACATTACAGCTACAGGATGAGTTCCCCGGATCCTTTTCAGGAGGTAGTGGATGCCCTCAAACGTGCGCTTTCCTCGACCACTTCCGCATCACCCCTCACCACTCCTCCTTCACCACCAGTAACTGCCAGTCCCGTGGCCAATCCAGCACCCTTCTCGGGCTTGGTGGAGTATTGCGCCGGTTTTCTGTTGCAGTGTTCGCTGGCCCTGGAGATGCAGTCGCCTCGTTTTCCCACCGAACGAGCGAAGGTAGCATTCATCATTTCCCTGCTGACGGGCGAGCGCTCCACTGGGCCCAAACTATCTGGACTCACAACTCGACCGGCACGCAAACTTCGTCACTCACTTCCGTGATGTCTTTGGGATTGCTGATGGCGATTCCTCTGTGGGTGAACAGTTATACCATCTCAGTCAAGATAAAGATTCCGTTTCAGAGTATACTCTCAAGTTCCGGACTCTCTCAACGGCCAGTGGGTGGAACGAGCGCTCGCTCCTCACCACCTATCAGCAGGGATTGAATCCACAACTGCGACTGCATCTCGCTGCATATGACGATACCATGGGTCTCGAACGGTTCATTCAGCTCGCCCTCCGAATCGATCGTCGTATGCAGCCCTGCCTGGAAGATTTACAGGGCCAGCCTTCACCTACTCCGCCACGCCAGCCAGAATTCACCAGCTCTCCAGAACCAGTACCTATGCAACTGGATAACACTCGTCTTTCTGACACAGAGCGACATAGGAGGCTGACCCAGGATCTATGTTAGTACTGTGGCCATGGTGGACACATCATTTCTGCCTGTCCCATCCGTCCACCACGACCAATGGTGAGTGTCATCCGTTACTCATCAGAAAATACGAAATCGCTTACTACTGAAGTCATCCTTTCTGCCTCACATGTCTCTCTTCCAGTACACGCCCTCTTCGACTCTGGGTCAGCTGGGAACTTCATCTCCATTCCCTCTGCCGCCAGCTCAACCTCCAAAAGAGGTCCAACGAGATCCATTATCAAGTCCACTCGATAATCGGCAAACCTCTTAACAAAAACAATGTGCGTTACACCGTGGGACCTATCCAGTTACGAGTGGGACAGTTACACACAGAATCCATCTTCTTCCTGGTTCTGGAGAATTCCACCGCTGGTATAATTCTTGGGTGCCCGTGGCTAGTGCAACACGATCCGGATCTCTCCTGGACCACTGGAGAAGTCCTGAAGTGGGGCGATAGCTGTTTTCCAGACTGTTTCCCCCACCTACCTCAACCAGTGATTCCTCTACCGGTCCAGTCAACCTCAATCGAAAGCCCGGTGGAACAACAGTCGGTCGATATTCCAGCCTGCTACGCTCCCTTCAGTGATGTTTTCTGCCCCAAACGAGCATCGTCGTTGCCGCCACACCGGCCATGGGACTGCGCCATCGACCTCCTTCCGGATGAACCAGTGCCCCACGGTAAGATCTATCCTCTATCACTCCCGGAACAGAAGGCCATGGAGGAGTACGTTGAAGAGGCTCTCCAACAAGGCTACATCCGCCCTTCCACTTCCCCTGCTGCTTCAAGTTTTTCTTCGTGGGCAAAGAAGGACGGAGGTTTGCGGCCCTGCATAGACTATAGAGCACTTAACAACATCACCGTGAAGTTCCGGTACCCCCTTCCTCTCGTCCCAGCAGCCCTGGAACAACTTCGTGGAGCAGCCGTGTTCACTAAGTTGGACCTCCCCAGCGCGTATAACCTCGTCCGGATACGTGAGGGGGACGAATGGAAGATGGCCTTCATAACTCCTACTGGACACTATGAATACCTTGTTATGCCATATGGACTGGCCAATGCTCCCTCCGTATTCCAGGACTTTATGCACGAGGTGCTCTGGGAATTCCTTTATCGTACCGTGATCGTCTACATAGATGATATTCTGATCTATTCCCGGAATCTAGCCGAACATCGCCATCACGTTGCGGAGGTCCTCCAACGCCTCAGAGCACATCACCTCTTCCTCAAGGCCGAGAAGTGCTCCTTCCATCAACCTACCGTCCAGTTTCTCGGCTATAACATCAGTGAACACGGCATCCAGATGGACGAGGGGAAGGTGAATGCGGCCTGGAACTGGCCTATACCTACCACCATCAAGGAGCTCCAACGCTTCCTCGGATTTTCTAACTTCTATCGCTGGTTCATCCAAAACTACAGGTCCATCACCTCCCCGTTGACCAACCTCCTTCGGAAAAAACCCAAGTCTCTGTCCTGGTCACCAACTGCCATGCAGGCTTTCCAGAGCCTCAAAGACTCGTTCACGAGTGCACCGCTCCTCATCCCTCCGGACCCCAACAAGCCGTTCGTTGTCGAAGTCGATGCCTCCACTACAGGAGTGGGAGTGGTGCTTTCGCAGCAGCAGGGGAACCCAGCACGTCCTCATCCATGTGCCTTCTTCTCGAAGAAACTGTCCCCGGTGGAGATCAATTACGATATTGGTAATCGAGAACTTCTGTCCATCAAACTCGCCTTAGAAGAGTGGAGACACTGGCTGGAGGGTGCCAAGGAGAAATTCACAGTTCTCACGATCACAAAAATCTTCAATATCTCCGCGATGCTAAACGCCTCAACCCCAGCTTTATTTTTCACTCGATTCAATTTCACCATCACCTATCGTCCCGGTACTAAGAATCTCAAAGCTGATGCTCTATCCCGTCTCCATAACCCCGAAGAGAAGACTGAAGATCTGGAGCCCATCTTGCCTCGGAAGATCCTCCTGAGCCCCATCCAGTGGTCCATCCATCAGCAGCTTTCATCCTCCAGTGTCTCCGAGCCATCTCCGCCGGGGTGTCCCCCCGGTCACATTTATGTTTCCCCGGTCACTCGGCACATACTTCTGTGGGCACTGGCCACCCAGGGGCCAACCGTACCCTCTCACTGCTACAAGATCACTTCTGGTGGCCCAACATGGCCAGGGATGTGAGAAGGTTCGTCCAGGGATGTCCAGACTGCGCTATCTCCAAGAACCCACGCCATCTGCCATCCGGCAAGCTCCTTCCGTTGCCCGTTCCCCGGCGTCCCTGGTCACACCTAGGAGTAGACTTCGCCACCGACCTACCTCCATCTGAAGGTAATACATGTATCCTAGTTATTGTTGACCGATTCTCCAAATCCTGCCGTCTGATTCCTTTGAAGGGTCTACCTACTGCTATGAGCACTGCCGAGCTACTCTTCACTCATGTTTTTCGATACTTTGGGATTCCTGAGGACATAGTGTCGGATCGAGGACCCCAATTCATCTCCCAGGTTTGGAAGGCCTTCTTCAGGCTCCTAGGTGTGACCGTCAGTCTCTCTTCTGGTTACCATCCTCAGACTAATGGGCAAACGGAGAGGAAGATCCAGGAGATTGGATGCTTCCTAATAACTTTCTGCCACGGCCACCAGAACTCTTGGAATCAATTCCTAGGCTGGGCCGAGTACGCTCAGAACTCCCTCCGGCAGCCTGCCACTGGACTCACTCCTTTCCAGTGCGTGCTCGGCTACCAGCCTCCCCTGTTCCCGTGGTCCGGAGAACCTTCAGACGTTCCCTCCGTCGATTTTTGGTTCCGAGAGAGTGGACAGCTGCTCGTCAAACATCTCATTACAAAATCATGGACGTTAATATGGAATTGGTCCCCCCTTTACTGCTATAACAGCCTCCACTCTTCTGGGAAGGCTTTCCACTAGATGTTGGAACATTGCTGTGGGGACTTGCTTCCATTCAGCCACAAGAGCATTAGTGAGGTCGGGCACTGATGTTGAGTGATTCGGCCTGACTCAAAGTCGGTGTTCCAATTCATCCCAATCAAAAGTGTTCTATGGGGTTGAGGCCTGTGCAGGCCAGTCAAGTTCATCCACACCAATTTCGACAAATCATTCCTGTTTGGACCACGCTTTTTTGTGTACGGTGGCATTGTCATGCTGAAACAGGAAAGAACCTTCCTTAAACTGTTGCCACAAAGTTTGATGTACTGAATCATCCAGAATGTCATAGCATTAAGATTTCCTTTCACTGGAACTAACCCAAACCATGAAATGCAGCCCCAGACCATTATTCCTCCTCCACCAAACTTTATAGTTGGCACTATGCATTGGGGCAGGTAGCGGTCTCCTGGCATCCACCAAACCCAGATCCGTCTGTCAGATGGTGAAGCGTGATTCATCACTCCAGAGAACGCATTTCCACTGCTCCAGAGTCCAATGGTGGCGAGCTTCAAACAACTCCAGCCGATGCTTGGCATTGCACATGGTGATCTTAAGCTTGTGTGCGGCTGCTCAGGCGTTTTTGCATGAGAACATGCAAACACATTTCATTAAGCTCCTGACGAACAGTTATTGTGCTGGGGTTGCTTCCAGAAGCAGTTTGGAACTCAGTAGTGCGTGTTGCAACTGAGGACAGACGATTTTTACGCTCTACGCACGTCAGCACTCGACAGCCTACAACTTCGCGGCTGAGACATGGTTGCTCCTAGCAATTTCCACTTCACAATAACAGCACTTACAGTTGACCGGGGCAGCTCTAGCAGGGCGATATTTGATGAACTGACTTGTTGGAAAGGTGGCATCCTACGACGGTGCCACATTGAAAGTCACTGAGTTCTTCAGTAAGGCCGTTCTACTGCCAATGTTTGTCTATGGAGATTGCTTGGCGGTGTGCTCGATTTTATACACCTATCAGCAATTAAATAAATAGCCAAATCCACTAATTTGAAGGGGCGTCCACATACGGTATAGCATATATCATATAAATAGCATATATCGATTCTTCGGGTTGAATAGTAATGTAATGAAGATATATTAGTGTTTTATTTTTCATATTTGTTTTACAAAAGTTAGATTTATTTTCCACTTTGACATTACAGAATATTTTGTGTAGATCATTGACAAAAAGAATGACACTTAAATACATTTAAATCACACAACAACATTTTGAAAATGTCAAGGGGTCTGAATACTTTCTGTAGGCACTGTATTTAGTAGTATTATTTAGTAGTATTACATTAGTAGTATTTTTTCAAACAGGAGAAATCTGAGGGGGCACGTGCCCCTGTGCCTCCTATGGGCATGACGCCTCTGGAGACACCGGACACCCTCTGAATGCATCACCAGGGTTCCTGACAGGAGCCTCCGCAGGAACTGTGGGGGATTACTAGGGTTAAAGTTACCACCCCCTCCTCCTCTACCTCCACCCCCTCCTCTACCCAAACAGGGCATAGTTATTGAAGTAGGAACGGCTGATATCGTTATGTAAACCTGGTTCCCTTTCTGTGAGAAGTGTGCTAAGGACCACACTTCTTTTGGGTTTTCTGTCTGGGAACCTAGGTTACAGTGATGAAATCAAATGGTTGTACAATACATAGTTGTATTGTACCTTGATGGGCGATTACTCGTCTTGACCTTTCACAGCTCCAAACCGCATTGATATTTGCTTCCGACTTTTTACCTTGGTACATGAAAGAGTTAGGGACAGATTGCAAATGTTTTAGTCACATTTACCAACCTTGGGGTCATTTGTAGACAGATGCATTTAGCTTAATAAGTGCTGCTATTTGTTTACTGTTATGCACTACAGACATATTAGGGTAGGAATTACACAGCACCCCAAAATGTGTATGGTTAAACGAGTTCCAAGATAAAATAGAATGTATGTGAAGTACATTTCCTCAAATAACCATTACTGGTCATTGATTTATAAAAATATGGATATTTTAAAATCCTGCATTTAAACGTCCGTAAAAAATGTACCCAACAAAATATCAAGCGGGAAATAACCAAGTATAAAATAGTGTTGTTTTTACAGGGAACAGCAATGGGAGGATCACTTTCCCGCTCACAGGATTTGCTCACATACAGGTTTGTGCCTTCATTGTGTCCCAGCCATAGAAATATAATGAATAGAATGGCTGTCCCCATTCAAGTCAATGATGGCATAATGGGTGGACTGGTGGCCATTGTGAGTGTACCCATCAAGCAAAGCGGGAAGTGAAAGCAGGAAATAAAAGCAGGAAGTGTACCCATTAATATGTGCTGTGATTTGTTGATTCAACTCAACTGACATTACAAATAAGACATTCCACTGCATGAGCCACATCAGTTGACATCATTTGAATGAACATTCTACATTAACATGGAAATTATTGCATCACAATACCAGGTGGCCATTGCGAGTGTACCCATGCGTTTACCAGTCAAATTGCCAGGGTTAGAGGTTGTAAGCCCGTTCTATTCGTTTTATTTCTATTTTTCCCAGCTCTCTTAATACCTTGACTACGCAGCGAGATTCAACTCAACAGGTGTAGAGGGCAATGGGCAGGTCAAAGCTTTCACATTTGGCTTGCTAAAGACTGGCAACAATAAACCGGGTACAAGACTGATGATTTATTCCCTGCTAGAAACCTGACAAGTGTATGTAAAATACTGCAAAGAAAAGGTTTTAAAAAAAGTTTCACCATCGATACATTTATCAGATAGTGCCCATACATTAACGAGTACCTTTTCTATTTGATCTTATTATTAAAAAAATACGCCATTTCCATGACAACTGAGCTATAAGGTCAACCTGGAAAGTGTCTTTTAGCATTTGATTTATAGTTGTAACTTCAGCTGTAACCCAGTAATGTTCACAGACACAATTCTCCTGGGAACCACTTTCTTCTCACCTGTTCCTAAAGGATTTAGGAGACATGAGAAACGACTATAGTTTTTTTTTGCGCACTTTTGCGCACATGCAACAATTGTGTTAAAACAAATGAGAATCCCTCTCAGAATGTAATGGTATTAGGATTTAACCATAAGAAGGAAACAGACAAACTAAATAAATAATTTGATATAAGACCAGTAGGTCACTGTCAGTATAAAATCTTAGCCTGTTTTTTATAAGTTTTGATATACCTATGTTTCATAAGATAACAAGCAATGTGTGCATTAGCATGTGTACTCACGAGGTATGTATCTACAGTGTATGTATCAATGTAATGTATCTATGATGAGTTGCCACCAGCTCACACACACAAATCTCTAGATTTATGTATATACTCTGCAGCAAAGCCACTTCTGGTCAAAACGAAATAACAAAATGGTGTCCTGATTCACTCCATTAACGCATTTATGCTACTTTATTTGCGCTCCAACAGAGCCCCTCCCCCCCACCACGGAGTCATCTTGTGTCCACTGTCATCGTATCAGCCAAGGGGGAACGAAGAAAACCGCCAACCAGCACTTTGGAGGAAGCCATCACCTCCCCTCCACCCGTCCCCCTGTCCCTGTACCCAAAACGGTGGCATACGGCTGTCAGCTCCCAAAACGAGATGTCATGTCAACGCGGGAAAATTACACAATAACGAGGCCCACTTGAGATTAGGCTAATGAGAAAATCAAAACACAATTTAATTCTTGTCAGCGGCAAAGCGTCTTTAAATTACCTCTCGTAGCATGCTGATTAAGAGAAGTCTGCCAGTCAGCCTGCTACCTCCTATAAATAGCTCCAAGGCTTTCTGGACCAGGGCTTGTTTTGTTTTGCGGCAGCAAGTACACAACACACACACAAATGCGTACACACACACACGTTGGTTTTACTATCCAAGCGCGGACCCAAAAATGTATTCCCATTCAAAATCCTACTTTCCCTAACCTTAACCATAACCTCAACCCCTAAAACTAAACCTAACCCTAACTTCTAACCCATAACCTCTAACCCTAATTCTAACCCTAATCGTAACCTTAACCCTAAAGCTAACCTCTAAGCATTCTTCCTTTTGGGACCGGCGAAATCTTTTTTTTTTTTTTTTTCCACACACACACACACACATACGCACACACACACACACACACACACACACACACACACACACACACACACACACACACACACACACACACACACACACACACACACACACACACACACACACACACACACACACACACACACACACACACACACACACACACACACACACACACACACACACACACACACACACACACACACACACACACACACACACACACACACACACACACACACACACACACACACACACACACACATGCATACACGCACAAAGAGGCTCTCTCCTCATGTCACCTGCTCTGAAAAGAATTCTGATTGTGTTCATAACACACGCCCATGGGTTCAACATGGCCCTACAAGTGTGATAGTTTTGTGACATTATTATTTGATAATATTGGCTGCAGCACTGCCATCATGTCCTCATTTCCCCACGTTTCTTTGGCCTATGAAAAACAACAGCATGCATAAAGAAGTGCTATCTTAATTTTATCACTCTGTTATCGCCAAAAAATGCTAAATGTAGTGTTTTCAAGGTTTAAAAAGGCTTCTAAAGTTTGCCATCTAAACTTTAAAATGTCTTGATTTATTCTAACAAAAAAATTATCAACCCCTACAAAAAGGTCCCTTAATTATAATCCACATGATAATTTTCCTGCCGTGAGAAACTGGTCAAATTAAAATAGCACGTAACAGCAATGCTCCCATAAATGGTCTGACTTTGTTACTACTACACATGAACTGTTCATGTTCATATTTACTAAAGGCAATCATCCCTGTACACTGGAGAGCTCAAGGTTTTACTGTGTAATGATTTCCCAGCTCGTTGTGATTGTTTTCTCTCAAAGGGGCATGTCTCCATGCCATGGGCCTGGCATCTGCGGTCTTGTCCCCTAATTTCGATGTCGCAATGGTAATTAACTGTCAAAATGTAAGTTACAACAAGGCCGGATGATCGCTATTCCCAAACATCCTACAAACATATGGCACCAAATGTTACCTTTCGCTAATAGCCCACGAGAGTAGCTGTGTTTCCATTTAAATAAAGGGGAAAGCTGTGCTGGAATCTCAAAGGGTGTATTGCCACTTTAATTAAAGCACCTTCATAAGAGTACAAACCTGCTATAGCAGACAATACACAGTCATTTGTAAGTATGTAAATGTAAATAATATAAAAGGTGTTTTAAAGCACCGTAATGTGTGATCATTTTATAGTCTACTGTGTTCTCAAACAATGTTTTTCTACTCTAAGGCACAGGAAACCGCTGCTCGCCAACAGATTAAATTGTTTCCCCATCGTGACCTGTCACAATTCCGAGGTGAGTGACCAGCCCGGAATCCTCGCCATCACTTAGATCTTTTACTGGTTCACCAGTGCTTTGATTGCCAATGTCGGGCAGTCAAGCGGCTAACACTATTTCCACATCTCCATGTGCTCCACTGCTCTCCTCCATATGGCTGCAGGACACACTCCTCATTTTTCAGATAACTTCTCAAGCGAGAGGACAGGGCCGGAGCTCTGGAGAAATATCCCTACCTCCCCCACATGTTTTGAGTATGGAGCTCCTGCCGTTATCTGGTCAGAGTTCTTGTATGACCAGCGGGCAGCTAATATCTGAATTTAGTACAATTTAATGGGAGCCTTTTATTTGTGTAAGACTGACTGAGAAAATTACATCACTTTCTGTAAGGTAAGGGGATTGACCTGTGCCTTAGCAAGTCCACATGCAGTAACACACTTCCGGCTCTATAAAAGTAACACACTTCCGGCTCCCAGATTGAATCTACTGTCAATCTGGGCTAGCCTGATAGGTTTGTAAGCATTACTCCCATCATCCTATTAATTGCTGCATTGCTACATTATGTCCTTAGAATGGTAGGATCCAGTCTCCTCAAAGGGCCGTGCCATTGAAAGAGTTAAGACTTCTCCTCTCCTGATACCCTAATATTGGCAACGCATGGCAGCACCAGTTGACAGCACAGCTATGTATGACTGATGACAGCAGAGGTAGGAGCGATCTGGGAGTGGAGATGATTATGAAGATAAGGTGTCCACAGGACATCGCCCTGCCCCCACCCACTTGCTTACACGGGTGTGCATACACAAACATGCACACACTTTCCTCCAAGGCATCGTCCCATCTATTTGACACAATAATTACAGCACACGCTGATTCCAATGATGGATGAAGTCCGGGATGAACAGTCGCTCTTTCCTCCCTCTGTCTCCTCTTCTCTCTCTTGCTATCTCTTATGCCCTTCCAATGTCCGTGTTACCCGTAGTCCTAAACTCCTCTCAAAAAGTCTTACTTATCAATACAAACAATAGCTTTCTGAGAAAGACAATGTGCAACAGCGCTAAACTACATCCCACCTATAGGATTCTACATCCCTTTATCACAAAACTGAAGGAGAGTAAACCGAAGGACAGTTGTCACCTTGAAGAATGGTATGAGTGATTATACTGTCAAAGACACCTTATCCATTGCGCGAGCAAACACACACACACACACACAGAGGTGCGAGTTAGTGAATCAGGTGTGCCTGCCTGCCAGTGCAGCAGCAGATGCTGGCTGGCGTTTAATTGAGTTCTTAATGCAGCACAAAAGGAGAGGCCCGATTCAATTTGTGTCCTCGCACCTCGTCCCACTGCCCCTTGTGTTTCATTACGAGGGAGCCAGAACACCTGGCAGGAGCCTTGGGACACGGCGGAAAGCAAGGTGACGGCCGACACACTAGATGTGACAAGGATGGCAGGGTAGCGAGGGTGCAGGAAGAGGAGGAGGGAGGGAGGTAGCCTCCAGCAAAAAAAGAAATGTGCTGTCGCCAGCCAGAGAGAGATGTGCTGTCACCAGCCAGAGAAAGACATGCTGTAGCCAGCCAGAGGAAAACGTGCTGTCGCCAGCCAGAGAGAGGCGTGCTGTCACCAGCCAGAGAAAGACATGCTGTAGCCAGCCAGAGATAAACGTGCTGTCGCCAGCCAGAGAGAGACGTGCTGTCACCAGCCAGAGAAAGACATGCTGTAGCCAGCCAGAGAGAAACGTGCTGTCGCCAGACGGAGAGAGACTTGCTGTTGCCAGCCAGAGAAAGACATGCTGTAGCCAGCCAGAGAGAAACGTGCTGTCGCCAGACAGAGAGAGACGTGCTGTGGCCATCCAGAGAGAGACGAGCTGTCGCCAGCCATAGAAAGACGTGCTGTAGCCAGCCAGAGAGAGATGTGCTGTAGCCAGCCAGAGAGAGACGGGCTGTGGCCATCCAGAGAGAGATGCGCTGTCGCCAGCCATAGAGAGACGTGCAGTAGCCAGTCAGAGAGAAACGTGCTGTCGCCAGCCAGAGGAAGACGTGTTGCAGCCAGTCAGATAGAAACATGCTGTTGCCAGACAGAGAGAGACGTACTGTCGCCAGCAAGAGAGAGACATGCTGTAGCCAGCCAGAGAGAGATGTGCTGTCGCCAGACAGAGAGAGACATGCTGTGGCCATCCAGAGAGAAACGCGCTGTCGCCAGCCAGAGTGAGACGTGCTGCAGCCAGCTAGAAAGAGACGTGCTGTCGCCAGACATAGAGAGACATGCTGTCGCCAGCCAGAGAGAGATTATCTGTGGCCAGCCAGAGAGAAACGTGCTGTCACCAGCCAGAGAGAGATGTGCTGTCGCCAGACAGAGAGAGACATGCTGTGGCCATCCAGAGAGAGACGCGCTGTTGCCAGCCAGAGCGAGGCGTGCTGCAGCCATCTAGAAAGGGACGTGCTGTCGCCAGCCATAGAGAGACATGCTGTCGCCAGCCAGAGAGAGTTGTGCTGTGGCCAGCCAATGAGAGACGTGCTGTCGTCAGCCATACACAGACATGCTGTAGCCATGTAGCCAGCCAGAGAGAGCGCCAAATAGGCCCATCCTGTTCTAGCTGCCCCCTCCTCACACCTTCACTATGGAGCCGATGGCCTGATAACCCCTGACACAAAGCTGTCAGGGGAGAGGGAGAGACATGCGGGGCCACTGTCAGCCCAGTGCCTGACCTTCTCAGCGCCTGCTTATGCCTTTTTCATTAGGTGCCAGAGGGAGGGGTCCGTTTTGGTCTGATGCCCCAGCAAATTTTCTTCAAATGCAGGCAATCAGGCTAATGTCATTGCGGTAAATTAATGCATGTGCCATAACAATGTGAATGTTGCTATAAAATATGGAGGGAATTATTCCTCATGCATTTCTGATGTAAATGCATGGAGGGGAGGAGTTGTAACTAAAATGACAATTAAGTCATCATACTCTAGAAGGTGTAACATTTCCTAATTTTCAATTTGATCACCAACTAGTGCAAGGTGCGGTTAGCAATTGAACAAGTCGATGGGGGTACATAACATTTTGACAACAGGGTGTAACCCTAACAGCTTTTATCTTGAATATCAAGGGTTTTTAAACTCCCTCTAGAGTACATCTGGGCTACTATTCAGGAGCAAACAAACAGAACTGCTACTCATTTAGCATAAGTACTTGGGGACCAGTCATAGGGGTCTAAAGCCATAAACTCCTAACCGTTCACACAGGCTTGCACAGACTTAGTGCCCACAATTGTTTGTCGGCCCTCATGTAACAGACCCTTTTCCGCCCCAAAATGAAGCCATTTTGATTGGGGAAGGTGCCATTTCCAGACAGGATGCGGGTATGGGGATGTAGGCACATTGTTGGCCTTGGGTCTCTCCCACGCAATCTCTTTTAGGGTCGGAGTAGTAGGGCAGTAGTGTACCTTGTGAGTTTCCTGTTCCCTTACATTCATACTTGAGGGACATAGTGGTTGTGGTAAGGAAGTATTCAGGGGAGTAGAGAGCATCACTCTCTGACGTCAGCCGTGTGTTGGCTTCCTACGCATGGCTGTTTATGGAGAGTCTTGTGAAACTGTCTAGCCTGTCACTTTCTCTCCTTCAAAACACATGGAAAATCAAGTGTATTGCTGTGAAATCTTCACCGCTGGGCTGTTTGTTGTTTCAACTTTACAGAGAAATTGGACCAAAGGAAATGGATAAACCCAATGTAGAGGCAGTGTTAGAGGTAAGGGTAGTACAGGTTGTCTTTTGAAATATCTAGCATGAAGGTTGATGCCAAAGCGAAACACTACACCAAATACCCTGGTTTGTCAGTTTGGCACAAACCAAAGGGAAGCTGGTCCATCGATTGGGGTCCTGAGTTGTTTTACATGCAAATGTTGTGTGGAGGCTATCTGACAAAAAAAAGCCTTTCTCTGAGAAGTTATTAAGTCCACACTCGGTCACTCCCTGCAAAATTCTTCAGATGGCATAGACTCGTTGCAAAGGCCTAATCTGTCTGGCTCCCCCTCCCCCACATTATTCAAATGTATCAAGTCAGTGCTCTCGCTCCTCTCACCCATCACTCATTGGCACCAAACTGAGTGGAAGACTGTATTAGCTGGGCCTCTGAAGATTTTTGGTAGCACACCATTAAATTAGCTCAGAACGTGGATATTGAATTGAACTGGCCATTCCGCATATAGTACCTTCAAAATAAGAAAATTATTAAGCAATACAGAAGTAGCAGTAAGCTATTACTATAAATGATTCCCGATGTCTCTCAGACTTTTTTCTTTCTTGGTAATGTCAACATGACATAAATCTGGGTACACCAATTGTCGTCACTTCAAGAGAGGAAGGCATTTTCTTTGTCTGTATCCTTGTCATGTTTTTATGCTGGCATGACCCCCCATTGTTGTATGGGACAGAACGGGGCTCTTTGATGCGATAAGTGATTTAGAGACCAGGACTACATAAACCAACAGCTTATACAGGACTTGAACAGGAAGACCCTCCGACTTCAAACAGGAGCATTGAAAAACAATCGCCAGAGGCCGATTTCTTATCTGTCACATTATTTTCTGTCACTGCAGGTCTAATGTCACCAGTAAAAATGCCACAATGCAACATGGGAATCGATGCGTTTCAGTGTGAAAACATGGGGAATGGGTCCTGGGATATTTCAGTTGCTGATCAACACACTCTTTTATTTCTCTGTTATTCTTTACACCTTCAAGCCTTACTGCCTTACTGTTGTGATATATCATTACATATCATTATCCTACAGAATTAAATGTACACAGTTTACGGTTTATAAAATATTTTTTGTACTTTTACATGATATCCAATTGGTAGTTACAGTCTTGTCCAATCACTGCAACTCCCCTATGGACTCGGGAGAGGCGAAGGTCGAGAGCCATGCGTCCTTCGAAACATGACCCTGCCAAGTCTCACTGCTTCTTGACACACTGCTCACTTTCCCCGGAAGCCAGCCACACGAATGTGTTGGAGAAAACACCATCCAGCTGGTGACCGAAGTCAGGTTGCAGGCACCCGGCCAACCACAAGGAGTCGCTACAGCATGACAGGTAGATCCTGGCCGGCCAAACCCTCCCCTAACCTGGACGACACTGGGCCAATTGTGTGCCGCCTCACGGGTCTCACAGCCTGGGATCAAACCTGGGGCTGTAGTGACACCTCAAGCACTGCGAAGCAGTGCATTAGACCGCTGCGCCACTCGGGAGGCTAGTTTACAGTATTTTGACCGTTAGTTAAAATGATAGAAATCATTTCTCAAAAGGATAGGGAGGTTGAAACTCATTTGAAGTAAATATGGTTATGCATGGTTTCTACAGTGAATTTATGTGTGTGTGTGTTTGTCTGTGTGTGGGGGCTAGGTGAGCCACAAGTCTATCCTCGACATGAATCACACTTGACTCAGTTTTAAGTGCAGGTCCCCAGTGGTACATACAGAGAGCTGCACTGTAGTACGGAGCTACCCCCTCCTCTCCAGTCCTGAGACTTTCCCGAATCTGATCCAGCACTGTGGCCCCTTCCTGTGATAATCCACCTCTGTGTTCTCATACACTCACATACTCCAGCGCCAAGTTACCTTATTGAAAATACTCTCCACAGTGGTGAAAGTGACAGGACCATAAAGTGTTTAGGCAGCCAGTTGGGAATCTGAGAGATCCATGTGAGTTAAATGGAAATCCTGTACTATTGGTAGCTGATGCCGAAAAAGGTACAGAATAGGAATTGTTTTCTTTATTTTTGATATACTTTTCTAAGGAAGAATAGGGTTTCTGTATTATTGTATTATTGGGGTGGAGGTGGAACCGTTACATCATAAACGTTCTCATATCATATTATACCATTATTAATTATGTGGTCTCTGATATGTACCTATTATATGGTCTGTGCCATGGGGACCCTGGGGAGAAGGGTCGTTGCCTTTGGACCGGTATCCCATAGTGTTAACCAAAGTGAGAAATAATTATTCATTAACCTCTGACTCAGAAGGGATTTTGATCTACACACTCGAGATACCTCCATTGTTTTTCTAACGCTGCAGCTGGGTCAAGCCAATTGACAATGCACATAATGATCTTAAATGGATTAACTGGCCAAACACGCCCTCGAGTTTCCTTTTCAATTACGGAGAGAGTCATTTAAATGAAGCCGGGCGCCAATACCAGAGCCTATAGTATATATCCTTGGGGAATACAGTGGGAGCGTTGTTCACCCTTCACCACGGCTGCTCACTTTGAAGGGTGTTTTATTGTGTGTGTGTGTGTGTGTGTGTGTGTACGCTCGTCTGTGTGTACATGTGTGTGTGTGTGTCTTCTCCCTTGAGTCTTTGACATGCCATCTCTCAATAAGTTCCCTGACGTATGGAGTTTATTGTCACCAGGCTCAAGCTGACAGACAAGTGAATCAATCTGGCAATTCAGTGCTGTTGAGACCGCAGCCTGTTTTGTCCTTTCTCGTGTTACTCCAATCCCCTTTATCAAGACATTGCAATGTTCCAGCTATATTTACTTCAGATAAAGGCAGGTCTGCACAGAAAAAACATATTAATAATCTTTATATAATACGTCTGATAATGTTAATAATGCTAATAATAATAATGATGTATTGGTAAAAATAATTGTACTAAATGTGAATGCTAATAACCACAATACTTTGTCACTTATATAGCTTAGTCATAAACATGTATACTGTAATGCATATTTTATACACTCAAAGTACCTGTAACATAAAGCCATTAAACGATTCCTGGCACAGTACAGCAAATATGATAAACACATGAAAAATGAGAACTGCTTGTCAATCACAAGCAATTTGATCTCTTTATATCAAAACAAAGCATTATTTCACATTCATAATTTTATTCTATAAACCAAACATACTGTATGCTGATGAATATCTTTCCCAAGAAAAGACGACTGGCTTGCTAGTCTGTATTGTAATTCAGGCAAATAAATGTAAGTTATTTTGACTCTGCTTTGTAGGAGCATAACTATATTTAATGTTTGAGCAAATTCTTGTTGACTTAACGTTCTTGTGATATTCACGTGGCTTTCAGGTTTTATCTTGTGGAAGTAGAAGTCTTTGTGTAATTTTCTTTAGGACTATGGATTTTTTTGCTCGTGCAGGCTTGTATGTACGTCATGCGATGAAGCAGAAGCTAATCACTCCATTCGACACAACCCGGAGGTGTATTTAATTTGATAATGAGGACCTAGCATGGCATTTTTTTGCACAGGTAAGCATGGCTGTCTCCACAGGTCAGCAGGAGTGGGACGAGGTCAGAGGATGAAAGGGTTAACTTTGTTAACGGAGACATGGAACAAAAGGGGATGAAGGGGATGCCCTGTGAGGAAGGACAGGAATCAATGAACACCCCCTGTAATGATATGGTAAGTAACCTTGACTGAGGTGGAGGTCATCGGCTTGACATGTTTCCAGCCAAGAGGGGAGATGTCTAGTTTCTAGTTTCTATTATTTCAAGACGTCTTTTAGTCTGTTTTAACACAAAACACTTGAAATGGCTTAACACTTAACACGTTAACACTTAAAAGGTCCTCAAAGGCAAGCAGGCCAATTTTTGGCCCCAAAATAAGCACCTCTGGGGAGAATGTTAAGGTCTTTCAGCAGAGCATGCTCATTGCGTGGCCATCTGGCAGTTTTAAACAAACAGGGCCTCTGTTCCCAGAGACTTCATAGCCTTAACTTCATCATTACAACTTTAGATACATTGTTAGCATCTGAGCTGTTTTCCAAAAACCATTGGCGCACTTAAGCTGAGAAATAAGTTGTATATTAAAAATGGTGGACATCATTTTATGTTTGAATCTATGTGGCACAATGTAACATAGTGAAAGAATTACAAAAATGAAGGGGACTTTTTAAATTATTTCTTGGATGAAGATTGTATGTGAAATATATATATATATTTTTAAATGTGAATTTATGGGTCCCAATAAGTCTCGCTAATACGTATGTATTACAGTATTGAAATCATCTTGAAATGGTCAATTTATAAAACAAATAAAACAGCTGTGAGTATACTACATAACAATACATACCTACGCTGTAATTATACTGCATATGCTTATGTAACAATACATACCCACACTGTAATTGTTCTGTATATGCCTGTGTAACAATACACACCTACACTGTAATTATACTGTATATGCCTGTGTAACAATACATACCTACACTGTAATTATACTGTATATGCCTATGAAACAATACACACCTACACTGTAATTATACAGTATATGCCTGTGTAACTATCATGTACATGCATAGGTATAGGGACACAGTACAAAGTTGGACTGCTGAAAGTATTGGTCTCTTTTGATACAACTTACACACGAAAACAGTCAGCTGAATGTCATTGTATAATGCTATGTTTGAACAAGGCTTGGTAGCTCTTCACTTTTCCACTGTGTGTTAAAACACGTTACTAATAGTTATTGCTTTGAGTCTGAAATGGGGAATTGAATTTGACTGGTTTGAATAGGAATCTTTGTCAAAGCCATTAAAAAAAGGTCTAACTGAACAATGTACTCCTGTCACATTATTTCTCCTGGTTAGCCTATTGTCTGCAAAGGATGTTACATTGTAACTACATGGCAATTATAAAGGTTATATCCTGCTGGGTTTCACTTTACATTAAGTTGCTTGCTCCAGGACAGGTATATTATAATTACAAGTATATCCTATGTAACCACATTGTTCTTACATTACACTTGATTCGTTATAGCCTTTGAGCCAAGTCACAACATAGAAATACATTAATTGAAAATGTCTGGTAGTTAATGACAAGGTGTGCCTTGTTAAAATTTTATTTATATTTTTTACCTTTATTTAACAAGGGGAAACCCATTGAGACCAGGTTCTAATTTATAAGGGTGCCATGGGAACAATACATCAACATGATCAGTCTCAATACAACATTATACATTTACAATTACACATTACAACAAATCAAATTCAAAAGGGACAGATAAAATTACACATCAATCAAAGCATCAATCAAACCAAGTGCAGTTCTCCATCACCACATTCCTCATCAAAGTCCCGAACTGAACCTTCGAGACCAGAGAGTCAAGCCTCAAAGTGGCCTGCAGGTTATTCCATGTGCTCGCAGAACAATAACTTAAAGTAATCTTCCCGGACTCTGTGGAGACCCGCAGAACCTCTAGAACCAGCCAGTCTTGAGAGCGAGTCTGATGGTGTCTGGATTTCCAATTAAGAAGCGAGGTGAGGTAGTATGGGAGTTTCTGGAGAACTGCTTTATATACAAATAGCAGCCAATGTGTTGTGTACGGAAATTGTCTTCAGTGATAAAACACAGATCTGAGTGATAGACTGAATCTAAAGGTTTTAAAACAGAGGCTGGTGCGTGCATGTAGATTATATCACCATAGTCAAGTACTGGGAGGAGCAATGCTTGAATAATCTTCCTCCTGTTGTAAAAAGTAAGGTAGGACTTATTTCTATAAAGGAAACCGATCTTAATCCTCAGCTTCTTTGTACGTTTTTCAATATGTGTTTTAAAAGACAGCGTATCACCAATCGAATACCTACATTTTTATAATGAGGGACTTGCTCAATTTGGGCTCCCTTCAAGGTGCAGATACGCAGATCTTCAGGGTCAATTTTTCAAGACCTGGAGAACAACATAAACTTGGTTTTATCAATGTGTAGCACTTATTTAAGATCGGTGATCAATTCTTGAATTGTATCAAAGCCAAGCTGAATATCCTTAATGGACTGCTGCATGGATGGGGCATGGGAATAAATTCCCGTGTCATCGGGATAGAGATGAAGGCTCCAGTTATTATTATTCAGGGACAAATCAACATTACTAATGTAAATAGTGAACTGTAAAGGGCCTAGTATTGAGCCTTGTGGGACTACTTTGGTTATGTTAAGAAAACAAGACAGAACTCCAAAGGCAGCTATACATTGACTTCTGTCGTGCAGACAGCTGCAGACCACTTGGTCTAGACCAATTTTGGATAGCCTCTGTAGCAGGAGTGCCTGATCAACCGTATTGAATGCTTTCGACAGATCAATATAAAGGGCAGCTCAGTGCTGTTTCCTGTCTAGTGCTTTAACCATGTAATTTATGACTAGAGAAGCAGCCGAGACGGTGCGTTGTCCTGGCCTAAAGCCTGACTGGTGAGCATTCAGAATACATTTTCTATTTAAAAAGGACCGCTGCTGAGAATTTAATATGAGTTCTAATATTTGTATCTAAAAATGAAAGTTTTGAGATTGGGCGAAAGTTATTATGATTGCAGGAATCACCACCTTTGTGGAGCGAGAGAAGAAGGGCCGCCTTCCAAACCTTAGGAATAATACCCAAGAGAATGGATAGCTAAAATAATATGTGTCAAGGGCTCCACAATCAGAGGTAGAAGACGCAGGTCAAGCATGTCTGCTCCAGTGGATCTTTGAACATCAATAACTAAGACAGCGTCCAGTAGTGACATGCCGAAGAGAGAACAGTGGGTCACCATTTACAGAGGCAGTCGAGTCTGTGATTAAACAGGGGTGTATCAGAGATGAGCTTGTGTCATGAATAGTCTTTTCAGCGTTGTCCTTATTGCTACTATTTCCCCCTTTCAAATAAATGGCCTGCTGCAATAAAATGTTGGTTAAACACGTCAGTTATTTCAGTTTTGTCTGCTGTAGTACTGGAGTTCAATATAATCTCATTGGGCAGAGAGGTGTGGCTGCTTCTTTTTCGTGATTTAATATCCTTCCAAAACTTAGCTGGATCGTCACGAGGGTCAGAAATGGAATTAATAAATAGTTGGAGTTAGCCCTTCTTATGGACAGAGTACATTTGTTTCTAAGTTATCCTCTACAGGCACTGGGGCAGTATTCGGAAGTTTGGAGAGTCTGGCGTGCCCAAAGTAAAATTCCTGCCACTCAGGCCCAGAAACTAGGATATGCACATAATTAGTAATATTGGATAGGAAACACTCTGAAGTTTCTAAAACTGTTAGAATAATGTCTGTGAGTGTAACAGAACTGACATGGCAGGCGAAAACCTGAGGAATTTCTGTCCGGAAAAACGTTTTTTTTGTGACATGCATTCATTTCCAATAGTTTTCAGGTTGCAGTACCTATGGCTTCCACTAGATGTCAACAGTCTTTAGACAAGGTTTCATGAGTTTACCATGAAAAACAACATGATAGAAGACGATTTTGTAAGTGGATGGAGGAAGTGGATTTTGTGTTTTGAGCGCAAGACCGTGAGCGCGCTCCTCGGGATTTTCCTTTTCTATCGTCCAGGTTATTATCCGTGTGAATTATTATAGTTAATATACATAAAAGTGTACCTAAGGATACATTATAAATTATGTTTGATTTGTTTGGGCAAAGTTGATAGGTATAATTTGAACGCTTTCTCTTCCCTGTACAATGTGCGAGTAGACGGTGGATTTTCTGAACATAACGCGCCAACCAAACTGAGATTTATGGATATAAACAATGACTTTTTCTAACAAAAGGAACATTGATGACTTGCTTGGACACTTCGGATTGCCCTCAGCAGAAGTTCTTCAAAGGTAAGCAATTTATTTTAGCTCTTTGTATGTGTTTTGTGAGACCCGTGCTGGTTATGAAATTATGCTAATGCAGAAAATATGTGGGGTGCTGTCCTCAGACAATCAAATGTTGTGCTTTCGCCGTAAAGCCTTTTTGAAATCTGACAACGCTGTGAGATTGCCAAGAGTTTAAGCTTTTGAAGAGTATGCAACACTTGATGAATGTTTTATAGTTCTACTTTTGGATTTTGAATTTGGTGCCTTACATTTCTCCGGGTAGTGTCGGGATTGCGCCCCAATGATCCCTAAGAGGTTATATGAAGGTGAGCCATTCAGTAGAATTTCTATTCTGTCTAGCTTCAGACCAAGCTCTGTTCAGAGTTGATTTAGCGGGATTCTTAACATTCAAACAAGTGGTCAATAAAATCCGCTGGACTAAATTCAGATCAAAACATGCTATTTTAAGACAATCCGACGAGGGAGTAATTTCAGAGGCTATGAATGGGGCTAGAAGCTCAGAGACGGTATTGATTTCTCCCGATGTGGCGGAGGCAGGGCAATAGATCCCTGCAACATAGAAATTAACATTCTGGGAAATAACAACATTTATAACGAGTATCTCAAATTGCTTCAGAAGCAAGACATTGAGAGATTAAGTCACTTTAAAGTATTTTTTCACAAAAATTGCTACACCACCACACTTCTTTGGCTATCATATCTGTGAACATTATAATCATGAAGGGCAATGGAATTACCATCAACAGAGTTTTTTTAACCATATTTCAGAGCACACTAAAATGACGGGATTTGTGTCCTGAAAAAAATGTCCAACATGTCCATCTTGGAGATGATACTTCATACATTAATACATACATTTGTGGCCCTGAGTGGCGAGCGGTCTAAGGCACACTGCATCTCAGTGCTAGAGGCGTCACTACAGACACTCTGGTTTGAATCCAGGCTGTATCACAACTGGCCGTGATTGGGAGTCCCATAGGGCGGCACACAATTGGCCCAGCGTCACCTGGGTTTGGCCAGTGTAGGCCATTTGTTCTTACATACTTAGGGAGTGGTGGGGCGCTAGCGGTGAAATGCAAGGCGCCAAATTTAAAAAAGTTGAATTATTAAACATTCATCAAAATACAAGTGTTGCATAGTCATCAAAAGCTCAGCTTCTTGGCAATATCACAGCGTTGTCAGATTTCAAAAAGGCTTTACGGCGAAAGCACTACACTTGATTGTTTGAGGGTAGCACCTCCAATATTTTCAATTAGCATAAATTCGTAAACCATCACAGTTCACACAAAACACATTTTGGTGGCAGGTAGCCTAGTGGTTAGAGCGTTGGACTTGTAACCGGAGGGTTGCAAGTTCGAATCCCTGAGCTGACAAGGTAAAAATCTGTCGTTCTGCCCCTGAACAAAGCAGTTAACCCACTGTTCCCCGGGTGCCGTGGATGTCGATTAAGGCAGCCCCCCGCACCTCTCTGACTCAGAGGGGTTGGGTTAAATGCAGAAGACACATTTCAGTTGAAGGCATTTGGTTGTATAACTGACTAATAATGGTGGCTTTGACTTTTGACATTTCACAGCGAAAACAAATCCCTTACCTTTTGAAGAACTTCTGCTGAGGGCTTCCCAAGTGTCCAACGAAGACAATCCATGGTTCTTTTGTTAGAAAAAGTCATTTATTATATCCATAAATCTCTGTTTGGTTGGTGCGTTATGTTCAGAAAATCCAACGTCGAATCGCCCATTGAAACGTGAAGAGAACGCGTTCAAATATACCTATAAACTTTTTCTAAACAAATCAAATACCAGTTAAAATGCATCCTTAGCTATCCTTTTATGAATATGAGCGATAATATTTCACTCGGATGGTCACCTAAATGTTATATAAGTAAAATAAAGTAAGCGCAGCAGCCAGACTCGTATGACGAGAAAACTTGTTGACATCTGAGCTACCTTGGCCATTTCCTGTACCTATTCTTCCTGCTTCCTCCAATCTCTCCGAGGCTTTATATATAGACTGTTGACATCTAGTGGAAGCCATAGGTACTGAAATCTCAAAGCTGCTTGCCATAGAACTCAATAGGGAGACTGTCAAACAGAGCCAATGTGACAAAAAAAAGTAATTCCGGATAGATTTGTCTCTGGTTTATGCCTGTTATTTCTGTTCTGTTACACTCACAGACATTATGTTAACACTTTTAGAAACGTCAGAGTGTTTCCTATCCAATAGTACTAATTATGTGCATGTCCTATTTTCTGGGCCTGAGTGGGAGACATTTTACTTTGGGCACGCCAGACTCTCCAAAACCGTCACCTCCGGAACCGCTCCCTAAGAAGTTAACTGACTTGCCTAGTTAAATAAAATAAGAAATAAAACATATGTGCATTAGCACAATCATTAGCACAAGCCCATTAGCACAAGCCCAAAGCACTACAGTTTTATTACATACAGACGGGGGGAACTATTGGATATAAGAGCAACGTCAACTTACCAACATTACGACCAGGAATACGACTTTCCCGAAGTCGTATTCCTTTCCCGGATCCTCTGTTTGGTCCACCAACCAGGACAATAGACTGGATCCCAGCCGGGGACCCAAAACAGTTTACTCCCGGTGATGCGTTGTGCAGACCTCACTACCCTCTGGAAAGCCTTACCGTTGTGGGCGGAGCAGTTGCCGTACCAGGCGGTGACACAGCCCGACAGGATTTCTTCAGCCTCCTGAGGTTGAAGAGGCACTGTTGAGCCAGAAAAACGCATGTGAAAAATGTTATAAAATGATTTGCATTTTAATGAGGGAAATAAGTATTTGACCCCCTCTCAATCAGAAAGATTTCTGGCTCCCAGGTGTCTTTTACACAGATAACGAGCTGAGATTAGGAGCACACTCTTAAAGGGAGTGCTTAAAGGGAGTGCTCCTAATCTCAGTTTGTTACCTGTATAAAAGACACCTGTCCACAGAAGCAATCAATCAATCAGATTCCAAACTCTCCACCATGGCCAAGACCAAAGAGCTCTCCAAGGATGTCAGGGACAAGACTGTAGACCTACACAAGACTGGAATGGGCTACAAGACCATCGCCAAGCAGCTTGGGGAGAAGGTGATAACAGTTGGTGCGATTATTCGCAAATGGAAGAAACACAAAAGAACTGTCAATCTCCCTCGGCCTGGGGCTCCATACAAGATCTCACCTCGTGGAGTTGCAATGCTCATGAGAACAGTGAGGAATCAGCCCAGAACTACACGGGAGGATCTTGTCAATGATCTCAAGGCAGCTGGGACCATAGTCACCAAGAAAACAATTGGTAACACACTACGCCGTGAAGGACTGAAATCCTGCAGCGCCCGCAAGGTCCCCCTGCTCAAGAAAGCTCATATACATGCCCGTTTGAAGTTTGCCAATGAACATCTGAATGATTCAGAGGACAACTAAGTGAAAGTGTTGTGGTCAGATGAGACCAAAATTGAGCTCTTTGGCATCAACTCAACGTGTTTGGAGGAGGAGGAATGCTGCCTATGACCCCAAGAACACCATCCCCACCGTCAAACATGGAGGTGGAAACATTATGCTTTGGGGGTGTTTTTCTGCTAAGGGGACAGGACAACTTCACCGCATCAAAGGGACGATGGACGGGGCCATGTACTGTCAAATCTTGGGTGAGAACCTCATTCCCTCAGCCAGGGCATTGAAAATGGGTCGTGGATGGGTATTCCAGCATGACAATGACCCAAAACACACGGCCAAGGCAACAAAGGAGTGGCTCAAGAAGAAGCACATTAAGGTCCTGGAGTGGCCTAGCCAGTCTCCAGACCTTAATCCCATATAAAATCTGTGGAGGGAGCTGAAGGTTCGAGTTGCTAAACGTCAGCCTCAAAACCTTAATGACTTGGGGCAGCAGGTAGCCTAGTGGTTAAACACAAGGAAGGCTAACCACAGCTAGCAGTTAGAAAGTCCAGTAAAGCTCTAGTAAAAGCGACTTCCACAGAAGTTAATCTAAGCAAAGCAGAGTATATTTTAAACAATTGTAAAATTTGCAAAGTAGTAGTGAATAGAGATGTTAGTAGCAACTGCAAATTTAGCTACAACACTACGACACCGTAGACGAGTGTCATGTGTAGTATTTAAAATATGTTTTTCCGGACCTATACAGGCTGTCGGTAAATACACCCGATACACAAAATAGAATTAAACAAAAGTAGACTTTAGCCTGTTAAATGTAACTTTCTGCAACAAACAAATCACTCTCAATTCACTGCTGAGCCAAGACATTCTGTTCAAGCCAAAACATTCTGTTCAAGCCAAGACATTCTGTTCAAGACAAGACACTCTAAATATCTGTTGTTACCAGGACCTAACCTATTCATCAACCCTGGTATTACTTGTGGATTCAATGGTAGTGGCACCTTGTAGTTACATGTAACAAGTGACATCAGTAATTACGCATTTGGAATAACTTTCAGTAAGTGGATGTGTAATTACGCATTCCTTGTTCCAATTGTGCAACAACTGATAGCGCAACAATCGTATTACCATGTAATGACATAGTAACATCTATGTAAGTACCACAGTTGTTGCTGTGTAGTTACATAGTAATAAGGGCAACTTAATGTAAAGTGTTGCCCAAGGCTTCCCCCCAAACAAGACACAACACACTTCTCTCCATGGCTCAATATCAAGCTCTTGACTCGTTAGGATTAAGGACCTGTAGCTCTCACCTTTAGTGTAGAGTTCACACTTTCTGCCATTATCACTTGTCTTTTCAGTTACCATAGTGAGGAAATAAAAACAGTAACACTTGGCTGTAAACCATGATAAGTCCAATACTCATGTCCATGTGTGAATTCAGTATGTCGTCTAGGCCAACCTCGATGATCTACAACTACTACTGCTAACAACAACACTCTTCCTACACGTGACTCTAACTGCTCTAAATAAGAAAATTGACTAGAAAGACCGGGGAAAAAATTGTGAATAACCTTTTGCACACAGTTGTGGAAAAATATGGCAGAACATTACAGTGAAACAAAATCCAATTTGGTCTTTGGAACTGCTGCATCAAGGTAATTCTAGCCAGCACAACAGCTGAAGGATGACATACTGTAGATTGTTTCAAAATAAAAAAAAATTCACCTCGAGATCAGACCATTGACATCTGACTGTTCACCAGTGTCCCAAAAAAGGATCTGTTGCTATAACATTTGATTTGTTGAGGTTGTTTTATTGTTTGTTTATAATTCTATTAAAATTATAAATACATGTTTTAGGTGCCCTGGCTTAATATGATGTGCGAAATATTTATATTTAGGTCAAAAGAGAAAGGTTAAATAGGTCAACATAATATATTGGGATAATTTATTTTGTCCACACAATGGTATGGTAAATACCTATATTATGTATTTCTGATATGACTTACTATAGTAGGAGTCATATTTGAGTTAGACTAACTAAGAACATGATTAGGAGTGTGTGATTTTCAAAAATGAGTAATTGAGTCATAGACATCATCAGCCAATAAGACATGGAGCTCTGTGGCACCCACAACGTTTTATTACCTGATTCCTAGCTGGAACACAATATTCTGCGGCAGGAATGTTAAGACAGCTTTTGTTTGAGGCTTTGGAGACTAAGGATCCCAGAATAGCCTGTATGGTTGGAGAATGTGGTGTGTATTGGCGGCAGGTAGCCTAAAGTTTAGAGCGTTTGGCCAGTAACCGGAAGGTTGCCTGATCGAATCCCTGAGCTGGCAAGGTAAACATCTGTCATTCTGCCCCTGAGCAAGGCAGTTAACCCACTGTTCCCCGGGCGTTGTGGATGTTGATTAAGGTAGCCCCCCACACCTCTCTGATTCAGAGGGGTTGGGTTAAATATAGAAGACACATTTCAGTTGAATACATCCAGTTGGAACATTTCCCCTAATAGTGGGGACGATCTCTCTGTCCCAGCAGGAAATGGCTGCCATCAGAGTATCACTCACAGCTCTGCAAGGCCAAACATGGCAGCTTATTTATTCTGCTAGGGTCAGTTAGTAGTCATTTGGCCCTCACACTCAAATACCTTATTTCACTTCTCTGAAAACAAGACCAGCACTGCACATAAATTACATCTCGTACAACTTCACAACAACATTTCTATATCTAATTTCTGGAAGTGGTCACATATAATATTGCAATCTCCTTTAGAAGTTCAGTAGTAATCAGCGATGACAAATGGACTCTGGCCATATGAATGGCATACTCATTGTTAAAATTCATTAAGACTACAGGGTAGCTTCATAAAATTTCCCCCTGTGCGTCAGCGACTTTGACCATTAAATATAATGGGTGTCACTGTACCATCAGTCCTCCACAGGTTATATTTAGAACCTGACATAAATTGTGCTTTGAACAGCATGGAAACTATTCTGAATTTAGAAACTAAAAGGGTATAGGAGAGAAAGGCACAAATTCTTTGCTATTATTTCTCATTTAATTTACATTTGGAGGTCGCAAGACCTTAGGCGAAACAAATAGAGGTGCCCCCGGGGTGGCTCTAGAACAGTAGAAAGCTTCAACTGATTTGGAAAGTTATGATGGTCATTTAAGAAGCAGATCTAAATCTAGATATAGGGCCAGCCTCAAATACAAAGCAGCAGGGGCTCAAACTGTTTGCTTTCATAGAGAGATGTATAGGCAGGACAGGACCAGGATCAGTGGCTTTGGGAACTTAAAACCGCAGATGACAGGGAGGGCCGCATTAAACACCAAGATGGATAGGCTTCGCAACGGGGGACATGGTTAAAATGTTATCTCGTTTGTTTCAAATGGTCCAAATCACGACTGGTTTTGAGTCCACAATAGTTTAAAGGGACAGTGATCTTAATAATGAAGGTTAGTGGTTAAATAAGGCTACATAGTGTAGCATACTTGACTTAGTAACATAGATGCACTGTACAGTACCTTTAAAACATGACATTAGGAGCAATTATGTTAGAGGAATTTTACAGTGAATGTTCTTTACAGAGTGACACTTTACAGTAAGTGTCCCTATAACCTATGCTGTTATATACTAGTTAAATGTAGCATTCGCAAGTAATTACAGTTTGCCACACATTGTTACATAGTACCTAAAACTGCTAAACGTTTATGTTTTGTTTACATGTTGACATTTTTTAAATTGATTAGATTTGTGAACAAACTCTAAATGAATTGTAGTATAACACTCACTTGTAATATTCAGTAGCAAAATATTATGAGACTGGTGTGGTAGGCAACTAATAAACCCTGAATAAACCAGCAACGACTATTACCACCACCCCTAATTACAGTTTATTCATAAGAAATTACTGTATCACTAAATAGATCCTACTTGTTGTTATGTCTGCAATTCCCAATCCTCCTATTGCTACAGTCTTGCAGGAACCCTGACTGGTGGTAGATAGTCCCATTGTTGACTTTAGTTTACAGGGATAATCCTTCACTATTAAGGCATATGACAACGTCTGCCTCACCTCGTTTGTGAGTATCCCGGGGCATCAGGTAAAGCCTCCCCAAATCAATGACACATATGTTCCACATTACAGTGGGAAAGAGTTCTAAAAAATGTTATCCATGAGAGTGGTGCACACTGATGACAGACGCGTTCTGATTCCACATATGTTGAAATGTTGAAACCGTTACATGGCCTCTTTGATACTAAATGATTTATTGGGCCTTGACACCAGTCGCAAATGTCTTCAGAGAGGGCAGAGGGGCTCTTCTGTGAAAGTGGATAGTGTCTATCAACTCACTGTTCAGACACACAACAAATGCAGGCTCTTTCCACATACTGTTAAACTTCTGGCGAGACATTTGTTCATGCTTTAGAACATTTTTCACATAGTCTGTTACATTGTCATATTTTTTAATACTGCACAGGCAACTGTATTTTGTATTTTTATATTTTTAAAACTATTAATATTTGATCAAACTTTACAATAAGTGTCACATAATACCTTTTGTTATAACAATATAATACCTATCTATGTATGTTTATGTACAGTTAAAAAACAAACATGTGTTTGGCCAATTTCTAGGTTCAATTACTAAAATAAATACATATTTTATTTTTACAAAGACTTCAAAAACTGTGGCACTGCAGATACAGTATAAAATCCTGATAGTAATGGAAAAAATACATTTTGCCTGAAGGTATTAAACGTACAAGTATTTAGTATTATTTATTTAATACTAAATAGTAGCTTGTAGGTTTATGGTAATTACAAAACTTGTTGGTAAACTTTCATATAAAACAAAGCAGGATTGGTGTTGAATTGAATCTATTTTCAATAACTTCTGGAAGTTATTTGTCAAAGTAAATACAATCTGAACTTTTACATTAAAATCACTTCCTGAATTGACTGCCTTCAATTTGAATTGACCCCAGCCCTGATACAAAGTCAACATTTCATCTGTCTGTCACATAATAATATTCTTGATAGTAGTCTCTATAACCTAATACAGGAATCCAGTCTCCCTTGAATTTGTCTATGACTGGGACAGGCCAAACTGCTGAAAGTCTATCTCGGTGCTTGATTGCAACCACAAGACACTCATCAATATTCAATGTCCTTACATCACTGGTGACATCTGGCAAATGCCCAGCATGATTTAACATCGCTGCTCTTATGAAAATACTCATTCCCTATTCTTGGTGCACCCAGATTTTGAGACCTTGGGACAATAAGGTTCTTTGTGACATTTGTGTCAAAAATGAGATCTTTAGAATGTTCTTCATATGTCTGTGAAGTTACATTTTAAGTGAATTTTTTATTTATCATAGAGTTATATCAGCATGAACCCATTTGAACTTGGCGCTAAAAGGTTATATCTGTAATCCAATCACAAGCCTGAACAAATACAGATGGACCAATCAGAACAAAGACTTGCCATCTCCCTCTAAGTACAGTCTAGGCTATTTTAGCTAGCAATAATGACACGCAAGCAACAAAACAACACTGTCAGTAATGTTAAAGTAAATTATGTTGATCCTAATGCATTTCTTCATGTATATGATGATGTGTTCTGATTCTATCTTGGTAAAATAGTGTTATTCTATCATTTACATATTCAAATAGATACAGTCTTCTTCAAAACTGAACATGTCTAATTCAGAAGTGTCAGGTAGAACCTTGAGAGCAATAAGGTTCTATATGAGATTGCACCCCCTTAAAAAACGGATTTACAAATGTTTATACTCTGCACTTTAGATACCTTTAAGGTGAGGACCTTAATGGGTAACAAAAGAAGAATTCACTACAAAACAGTTCTGAGATCTGAGATGAGAAAACTTTGATGCTCAATATCTCAGAACTATGCTTTGCGCAGATAGAACCTTAAAGTCCCAAGGTCACAATTGTATGGTCCAATTAATTGTGTTAGATAAAGTTCAGGCTGGATAGGAACAGCATCAAGAAAAGCTGGGTGGAATGGCAAAGTTTGTTTGGTTGCAGCAAGACCCCAGCCAGACGGCTTTGTATTACAAAACGAGGTCGGGCCGGGGTCACTATCCTGCGAGGTATAATTATATCATAAACTAAGCCTCTCACTCCCACATAACAGAAGATAAACACACTCTGATCTCCGACACTTCTCAGTACCAAACCAAAACACTACAGCTAACTCAGTTAGCTAATGGGGGATGGTGTAAACCCCAAACAGGGATTGGTGGGGATGAGCATACTTGTTCTCAAAAATTATCTAGCGTGTTTCTGGCCGTCATCAAAATGCCTGGGCTGATGGTACGGCTGAATCTATATTCAGCAGCGCACTCGTATTCCAATAGAAATGTCCGTCACCTGTTTGACAGTGTACTACCGTGAGTTTGACATTGATTTATACCTTTGCGATGAGGCCCGGCCTGCAAATTAGCTCTTTAGCGACGTCTCAGGGATAAGGTAATTTTGTTTTCGGGGCATACATAAATATTTCAGCAGAAAGACTTGGTCATTCTAAACAAATACAACGGAGAGAGCTGAGCAACAAGGCAATTAATAATGTACAGTTAGAGTTGACAGCCCATCTACCCCAGACGGTTATAATTGACACTAGCCATGCAAGGGTTACTGTCGCTCTGTATCTCTATTACGCCTTGCATTATTCAATAACACCTTAGACCTGTGGCAAAATGTCAACCTACGGTACGTCAGCACCACAGCAACACATGGAAATCAGCTCTTACAGTAGGACACAATTCAACTCTGAGGAGACGAAGACAACTGCACCACTGTCACGCTCAGTGGTTTGTGGCTGCGGTCATGGTACACAGGTATGGTATGGTAAGCGCGTGATAGAAAGATGAGCCAAAAGAGTAAACGTGCCATGAAGGCTAGGGAATGCGAGAGATGGGTAGGGGGTGGGATAGAGTTTTCAGTGAGACGGTGCATGGCAGATTCTTTATGGACTCCCCCTTCGGCATTTGCTGAAATGAAATCATGATGCATGGCAGGGAACAAAGTCTGAAAATAAACAGCTATTTGTCTTATATGCTTGTCTCTTGTCCAGTTGCCTCTGATCTCAAATTGTATTTGATAAGTCATAATTAATTAAAGATGACCTTATATGCAGATTTTCCATCAACAGTAATGTACAAGTATGTAATGTAATGTAATAGGGATGACACGTGTAGTCGGAATGTAGTCATGTAGATAATGTATGTATGTACTTGGATTAAATGTCACCTAAATGAATCTAATGTCACCTCTAGATGACTACTAGAGATTATTAATCAGAATGAAAATGTGTAAAGGTTTTGATGAATTGTGTTAAATTTACTGTACGTCTTAACCCACACCTAAACTGATTAAAGAACATCACTGCAAATGTTTTTATATCTACTTTTCTGTCTGGCATCAGGCACCAATCACATATCTATTAAAGTATCTGCTTCCCCCTGCAGCTGACAAACCCAATTCAAAGTTTGCAAACTTTGCAATTTCTTAATGTCCCCGAATTAATGCTAGGGTCTGAAGGGGGCAGGTTGTTTGTTTACTTGCAGACTGAGATAATTAGCCCAGAAGTAATGACTGCTCTCTGATGACAGCCGTTGCAAACCGATCCCCCAGTGTGACATGCTCTTCCTGTCACTCTCCCCTGTGCAACAACTGCAGCAGTCTATTTTTTAACCCGGCTGCTGGGGGCTTGCCTGGCGCCAGCCCCTGGGACCCGGAGAGCTAGGGGGCTGACAGGGCCAACTTTGCCATTCGCCCTTAAACTCCCCACGCCCCACCACCAAAAAGCAGGAACCTAACACTAAAACCACTTGCACAATCCTCGTTCGTGGAAAGGAATGGTAGAAATGCCCAGGAATGTGTTTGGGCCCTGATTCCATCGGCTTGACTCGTGGGTTGAAAAAGGTTGTTCCGATGAAACAATGTGTCCGCTACGCAATCATGACATAATCTCTGAGTAGCACTGCTCTGTAAGGTGGTGAGATAAGAACGATAGTTCCTTAAGGGAGATATCTGAGTACCAAATGCGATTTGAATGGCACTACTCCACTGATAGATGTGTGGGCTATCTAATGTATTTAGGAGGGCCACACACACTTAGTCGAAGCTTAGTGAGCCACATGCTTTATCTTCCACCAATCTAAAGCAAACATGAGCAACAAAAAAGCCATGTCACCCTTCATAATGAAGCTTAAGAGGGAAAACATTGACTTTTGCTTAGCAGCTATCAAAGCTTTACTGCCAGCCAAGTGAAAGGGCCTCACAATCCATGGTACTTGAGGAGGGTGAGTGAGTTGGCGAGTGCCCAGTCTCAAACCAAAAGGGCAGAGGGACAGCTAAGCTAAGAGATAAAGGCAGTAAAGTGCCAAATGTTATGTTGGCAATTTAGAAAACCAATATCATGCTCTGGTTGTCTTAGAGGCCAATGTCAAATAGTTGTGTGGCTTTTCTCTGATCTTGTTTGCTTAATTTTTGACACCATGCTGTCAAGTGGGGCTTGTAAAGTTGCAACCAAATATTTTTTTTACTAACATTTTAAACATTTACTCATAAAAAATATATAATAACCCAAATAGATACAGTATTTCATTTGAACTTTTATGGAGGACAATTATTTAAACAGTTCTAAATCTATCATATTAAACGTAAAACTCCACACCATAATGAGCAGTTGAAACAGAGACACGAGGTAATTAGAGTCCAACACGGATCTCTTCTCCTCTCAAAGGTTTAGAGGTTACATCCTTGCTCTTGAAAGGCAGACACCAACATTTAAAAAGACTGAAGGACTGAAGGGGCTGCCACTTGTGACCTCCAAATGGTATTCATTCCTTGTCGGTCTTGTGTGTGAAACATTTCTGTTGACATCCGGCAATGCAGTGTTGATGAGTTAATCTAGCAGCTGAGAGTGTCCTTTAACTACCCCCAACCCCTTGCAGCAGCTATTCTGAAAAACGCCCTAATCTCCATGGGTGAAGAGAAAAATATCCAGGACCCAGCCATAAATCCACAAGATACTTTCAGAGACACGTTGATATGCCGCCTTTCCATAATTTTCATTCGCAATGCCCTCTTGCGAATTTCCCCTTCCGATTCAGTCAAGAGTTGAACTGGCATCCATTTTAACTAAAGAGTGGGAGAGTGGGACTATAAAAGGAGTAGGCATGCCGATCCCTGCTGAACGGGGATGGTCTGGGATACCTGGAAACAAACAAGCACCAGGGACAGAATATGTGTCAGTGTTGGACTTATTCATGCATCTGTGTGCATAGCGCAAGTATACGTTTGGGGAATTCTAAATTGGTGTCGTCCCTCCCCTCTCGGTGGTGCTATGCTCCTAGTCTCTTGTCTGTTTTCAGTATAGGGAACGGCAATGGGCAGCATTAGCACAGGATATTACTGTAGCCGTTCTGGACCTTGTCCAGGACCGCCTGAGATCAGGACAGTAAAAATAGGTTTAGAGTGCGTTCTGCCATGAATGTGAAATCCACCCCAGGCTTGTTGCCTTATTGTATGAGGGTGTGCTGTGGCTATCTGTTACTTCTCTGAACCATCTTGTAACCTGTGCCTATTTGACGCCCTTAATTAAGGACATCTGACAACTGTATCAAGCAAGCTAATCTCAAATGGCATGCTACGCTGTTACTGACTATTTATGTTATTTTATATCATATCAGTTTATTACATATTTTTGGTTTCCCTGACAGTCAATCACTGTGAGGGAAAATAAAACCAGGCCTCCTAAATATAACACAGCTGTAACAATAATGCTACAACATAGCTATAGTACAGATGTGCACAGTACAAATAATCACAATTAAAATGCTACAAAGTGAAGGTAGAAGTTCCAGCCATAAGAGTCAGGATCCCCTCACTGTGGGTAAATTCCACTGCCCCTCGCCAGTGGGTCACCCTAGTTTGCATGCAAGCTACAGATGTAGGATCTTAATTTGATCACTATTTTGTTGCTGAAAATAGTCCTGCGCTGCAGGAAATGCGGATGAGCTTTGTAATTTACATAAATAAACTGAAAACCCGAACTAACACTTGGTTATATTGCACAGTATTGCACGGTTCATGTAGCCTACTTTTGTCCAGCTAATAGTCTATCCACCGATCAAGCAACGTTAATGGACTAAACGTTCAAGTCATGTTCATACAGGATTATTTTGCAACGACAATACTGGTCAAATTTAAATCCCTTTTGCAGATCTAAAGGTGGTAATGACTAGGATATTCTCTTACACTGACAGCTCCTCTGACTGCTCAGAAATGATCCCTCGCAGCACATTTTCACCGGCTTAAGACGGCCCGCTGGCTTGTAGGTATATCTTACTTACAGTGGGCAGAAACAGCTGTAAGCAACGGCTTCAGTGGGAATGGGACATTGCATTTGTTTATTTGTTGACACCTTGAGGTAAGAAGAATGTATAGCCTCCCTCGATGTTCTTCTGATATATGTAACTGTTTTGTTTTACAGGCACGTAGATTTGTTTATGTTGTGCGTCCAATGCAGTAAAGCCCGGACCTGTGAGGCAGCCTACTGACAGTTTGACACCCTCAAAGGAAAATGACATACAAATGTGTAGCTACCAGAAACAGAACTTTTGGCTTATCAGCTAATTGTTTTTGAACATTTTGACTGTGGATGATTCAATTAGTACTGTTATCTAGATTGTCCATTATTATATTGTCCAATATATCTTTTTTATGTATTTCAATTTATCGTATTGCATGTTTGTGTAAAGAAATATACCTAACATGTAATGCATAAAATTAGAAGGATAAAATAATTAAAAGGTTATTGTAACTATAGGCAACCAAACAAGGAATTTGTGGTCCAAATGGTCTCTCAGACTTTGGTTTTAAGTTAACAGTTTTTGTTGTTTTTGTCCGGTCATTAACAAGAATAACAAGCGTCTTAAAGCAAAACACCTAGGGCCATTTGTTATCTGTTACGGAAGCACATATGATTTAGCCTGTCAGAATCAAACCATGCTTAGGGTTTTCTAGGATCAGAAATAAACATGTGTTTAACATAAAACTAATAAACATAAAATCCTATACACCATGCTGCAGAATAGACATCATATCTTGAAACATCTGTTGTTCATAGTCCTGATTATCCTCAATCATCATTCACAGAAATTTGCATTTTCAGGGAATGTTGTACATGTACAGAGATGTGATATATAGGGTGTTTCATCCTGAAGGCAAAGTTTCCCTCCTAAGAGAAGAGGAGAATCTGCTGTAGTGTGTGAGGCAAACCACAGGAGAATCTGCTGTAATGTGTGAGGCAAGCCACAGGAGAATCTGCTGTAGTGTGTGAGGCAAGCCACAGGAGAATCTGCTGTAATGTGTGAGGCAAGCCACAGGAGAATCTACTGTAGTGTGTGAGGCAAGCCACAGGAGAATCTGCTGTAATGTGTGAGGCAAGCCACAGGAGTGTGGCTTTATTTTTGCCTCATTGCCATTCGCACCTCGTAAAACCATGATGGCATGTTTTGACAGTGGTCAATTTGTTTGGAATTCCCTCTCTTTTGGTTTCCTTCCTTGATTAGGTTGTGGGCATAGATCAAGGCTGTAAATTGTTAGCTTTCCGGATTAGGCTTGTTACTCTTTAGGCTAGTGGAGTGTGGAAATTGCCACCTCTGATTGATTAGGTTCCTGTCACCAAGCAGTTATAAATGAAGTGCCCTTCCCTACACTACCCTTGCGGGTCTTCCCCTATGGGAGAGACTCAAGTCAAGTCAAGTCACACCTCTTTAGTCAAGCTCTAGTGACTTCAAGTAGGGACAGTCTCTTTTCTCATCAGTGATCCTTAAGTGGGTACCACGGGTTGGCAATGATTGACACCAAGCTGAGGTCTGACCCCTGGTGACAGAAGTTATTATTGTATGAAGAACCTGTTGCTCCTGGTTTATTGACTGACTGACAACATGGAGTTTCTGATTCCATTGAATATAGCTCTCAAAATAAGTTGTCACTCCATTTGGTAACACTGTATGGGAATGTTCCGTCATCATTCAAAAATACCATGCTTCCAAACAGATTTATAGAGGAGACCCATGATGCTTTAATAAATTGCATTGACTTTAAATGTCATGTTTCAAGTCATGTTTATGACAACCTTATATAGGTATTATGACAGAACATACCAATGAAGTGTTATTATTGCCTTCATCACAATTACATCAGAATGTGAAGTTTATTAAAACAAACCTGATATCCAAGAATATAAGGGTTGATTATTTACACTATTGAGTGCGTAAAGTACACTATAGCCAACACCATTAGGACTCTCACTTCCGAATGCAAGTCTATACCACACTACCCTTATAGGAGCTCAGAAGCACTGAGCTGCTTGTAAGCTCAAGTGAATATTGGAACGTATATTGTTAAGGATAATATACATGCTTTCTAAAGCCACAGGATGAAAGGTTGATAGGCCTCTGAGGCATATAGCAATTCTGGTACATGGAGTCCATAGAGAGAGTGAGTGCCAGAGTTGTCTTGGGAAAGAGGATCCATCCAGAAGCTGGAATTATCTGGAATTGTTTTAAATGTCATACCAAGGATCCATTTGCAATTTGATTTGGAATTTGAAGTATAAAAACGATATATATATATTTATATACTACCGTTCAAAAGTTTGGGGTCACAAAATGTTTCCAGCTGCAATAGTCAATTACAACATTAACAATGTCTAGACTGTATTTCTGATCAATTTGATGTTATTTTAATAAAGTTATTTATTTTACTTTTTAAAGTAAGCCCAAACTTTTGAATGGTAATGTATATATAAAACGATTTGATAAATTGTTTTATTTGGCCTTACAGCTATTAGCCCATACAAACACATTGAATAACATATTCATTACATAGAACAGCAGACAGTCCCCCCCAAAGAATCTAAAGGAAGTTTGTTCTGAAGTGTCTGTCCTATATGTAACCGATGTGAAATGGCTAGCTAGTTAGCGGGTTGCGCGCTAATAGCTTTTCAATCGGTGACGTCACTCGCTCTGAGACCTTGAAGTAGTTATTCCCTTGCTGCTTTTGTGGAGCGATGGGTAACAATGCTTCGTGGGAGGCAGTTGTTGATATGTGCAGAGGGTCCCTGGTTCGAGCCCAGGTGGGAGTGAGGAGAGGGATGGAAGCTACACTGTTACATATATCTGAGAGATATAAGAGAAATCAGGAACACTTATATATTTTTTTACATGTATTTAACCCCTTATTATTTGGCACAAAAAAGTCTTCATATACACTCCATTCATTTTTTCAACTGGTACCGGGGGACCTTCAGACAAGTATTTGTGAGGCCTCTGGGTGTCCTAGAGCAAAACAACCGACAAGTATGTGTTTGTGTGAGTCTCACCTTTCCACGGAGGTGTCATAGCCAAAACTGTTCGGACGCTACAGAAAAAAGTTGGCAGATCGGCTGTACCAACTTCAGACGAGTCCCAAGATCCATGTGGGGTTCGTAGAGCAAAATGAAGAACACCATCATGTTCGTGAGAGTCTCATCATAGTAGTTTGTAGGCCAAACCGTTCGGACACTACAGCCGATTTTGTGAGAAGACCAATTTTCAGGATGTCTCATGGTCTGACAAACACCGCTCCAGCTTCACCACAGATGTGGAAGTGCATCCAATGCAAAAAACAGATATCTCTAGTATAAACTGACATCTTTTTATGGGGATTGTTTTATTATGCGGGGACTCTAGGGGGTTAAATTCAGGCTGTAACACAACAAAATGTGGAAAAAGTCAAGAGGTGTGAATACTTTCCAAAGGCACTGTAGACTTTTGCAAGCTAGCCATGACAAGCAAACAAATGAAGCGAAATTGTTGAATGGTACAATCTGGTCCAGTCGTAGAATAGATTCCTGCACATTTTGTATACTTGGAAAATAAATGTTAAACAAATGAAAGGTATTGGTCAAGGCATTTTATGTGCATGTAGATTTCCAGGCTCCTGATACACATTTTATAAAAATGTCTCTATGCTATCAGCACAGATTACAACACAAGCAGAACCTTTATGTAAAGCACCTGTGCAGCTGAAAGAATTCAAGTATGTCACACTTGTCTTTACAAATAGACTTGGCCAGTCAATCTATCCAGGCTGTATCACAACCGGACGTGATTGGGAGTCCATAGGGCGGTTCACAATTGGCCCAGCGTCGTTCTGGTTTGGCCGGTGTAGGCCTTTGTTGTAAATAAGAATTTGTTCTTAACTGACTTGCCTAGTTAAATAAAGGTTAAATAATTTACATATATTTTTTAATATATAGAATGATTTGTTCCCATGAAGCATGTGTGAGCTATTAAATACATTGGCCCTTTGAGCTACTTCAAACAAGTACTCACAAAAACTCACTCAAAACTCATTTCCTGTTAGAACGTATCACTTTTTCTGAGAATAATCAAAACTTCCTGCAAGAAACTGATCAAAATAAGATCCAATATCTGTACTTCTTTTTTTCTGATTTTAATTAACATTATTCCAAACAAAATGCTTTCAAATGTCCACATTGCTGAAACTAACACTGGCAAGATAACAGTTTGAAATAATGTTTGTAATGTACAGTATTTAACAGAACTCGATACACATCACATGTCCAGCACCATTCAATTAAAGATCAGAGGTGTAGTGGAGGGTAAAACACAATTACACACTGCTACACCCATCTTGGTGAATAGCACCAATTATGTGTTAGTATTGGTAGCATTAGTGTTTACGATACTCACGTCACGTCATATCCACCACCGTTCAGCAGTTACCAGCCTGTTTTACCATTACATCCCTGAAGGACAGCTACAACACCATGACAAAGGTAACATTCAAGCTAGTGATATTTCATGAGGGTAAAAGTGTAAGGGATAATTTTGCTCAACAGTGTGGGTTGGTTGTGGCTTGATCTTCTGCCACCTGGCACTATGCAGCCTTTACCGGAGGTTGGCACCGCGCGCCGTAACCTTACTTCCATTGGACCGGTAATGCCTGTGTCTATTTATACAGCGAGAGCAAATGGCTGTAGCAGGTTTCCACAGTGGCATTAACAAGCTGAGATTTTTAACAAAGCAAACGCTAGACTTTGAGCATTGTCTGGCATGGGTCTCGGGAATGTTTGGGATGGCTCCACCATGTTGAAAGTGTACATTTCTTCAAAGTGGGGAGCGGAATACGTCAGTACCCCTCCCTGAGGAGGGGTACTGACGTGTTTCGTTCACCTAGCTGCCAATGCCCACCAGAGCAGGCTGGGACCCCCCCATCCCCACCCACTCCTGGATCTTCAACACAGTCTAAGCTCTGGACTCAAATAGTATCTCAAATGTCCTATTAAAACATGAACAGAGAAGGTTCATGTATGTGGGTGTTGCGGGATGGAAAATGTCTCTGAGAGGAACATTTTGAATACGGCATGTCAATTAAATGGAAAGTGAAGATTTATTCTACAACTGTGTGTCAATGTACAGTAAGTTGAGGTGCTAAAATGCATGACTGCACTGAATTGCAGAGCAATAGTAGTCATTGTAGCAACACACTGATGTAAGACCTGATAAAGTACAAGGTGAAACTGCTAACTATGCCATTATGACGACAGAAAGGGAGCACACTGCTCCAGAATGTTACAGAAGCCACAGCTATCGTCACATTCCAAAGGAAACAGTCAGGTTGCTTGCTATGTTCATCTGGCATAGCAGAGGCATGGCCTCAGGTTTACTTTATTAAGCGGTAAACAGACTTTGCTAGGTTACATATAGACTTGACAAAATTCATGGCTTCTGGCCAATACTGTATACTGACTAAAAATGCTACTTCGGAATAGCAGCCGTGCTAGAAACAATAGGAAGTGACCAGCATGACCCAGATTTAGTCTAAAACCATCAGGGCCTCGTTTCCCAGAGGCTTCGTAGCGTTAAGATCATCATTAGAACCATCTTATGATGTATATTTTGTAGCTAAACTGTTTCCCAGAGCCTTCGTTAGTAACATGGCTCTTAAAAACCTTTGCACATCTACGAGGGATCCAGACCGCTGGTAGAGCCGCCAAAGTGTATCGTTAGATGCTTTTTTGCCGTTCCGCATCACATTATTTACAGAGGTTCTCCTCTAAACATAGCCTAAACATCTTGATTCTATCTGTCTGACAGTGACTGCCGATAACAAAGTTTGACTATAAATACAAAGTTGCCAAAGTATTTGCAATTGTTACAAACAAGTGAAGGATAAAATTATGCTTCAAATGTGTCAACATTCGGCCGGGTTTCTTCCGGTTTTTGACCACTAGAGGCTCCCATTGTGTATTTTTTTGCCTGATCCTTTTGTTTTCCCTTGTTTCCAGTTATTATTAAACACCGTCTCTATTACTGCTGTGTCTGCCTCATCGTCTGGGTTCTGCCGACTACTAGTGGCTCAGTTTGCTAAGTGACTGGTTCTCACACCCGAGACCTGAGTTCGTGACCGGGTCCTGACAGAAACATAGAGCCAAAAACATGAACCCAGAGGCAGCCAGTACCCAGGAGCTTTTTGCCACGCTGTCCCACCATGAGGAGACTGTCCAATGCCACGAAGCCGCTCTGGTTAAGCAAGAGGCCTTGATGGTTAGACATTCTCAACTTCTGTCGGAAATGCTGACTTCCATAAGGCAGATATCTGATCGACTTCCTCCGACAGCCACCCAGTACCTCAGATTCCAGTGCCCGTGGCAGTTAACCCCCTGGCTGAACCTCGCCTTCCGCCTCCCCAACGGTTCTCAGGTGATCCGAGTGCTTGTAAGTTTTTTTTTACCCAGTGTTCTCTCTCCTTAGAGCTGCAACCCTCGTCATTTCCCACCGACCGGTCCAAGATCGCATACATCATCACCCTGCTGTCGGAAAAGGCCCTGGCCTGGGCCACTGCTCTGTGGGATGCCCAGAGTCCCTGTTGTGCCAGTTACTCCGCTTTTACTGAAGAATTCAAGCGAGTGTTCCAAGGTCCTACCAGCGGCCCTGACTCAGCCAAACAGCTTCTGACTCTCCGCCAAGGTCGGCGCAGCGTGACGGACTATGCCATTCAGTTCCGCACGGTGGCAGCAGCGAGTGGCTGGAACGATGAGGCGCTCACGGTGTGCTTTCTGAAGGGTCTCTCCGACGCTATCCAAGACGAACTGGCCACTCGGGAACCACAGGACAATCTCGAGTCCCTGATCAAGTTGGCCTCGCGTATAGACCAGCGTCTGAGAGAGAGAGAACTCAACCGTAGACCCCCCGCCCTAGCTCCTATTGGTCCCAGCTCCGAGTCTCCACCTTTATCCCCGCTGGCTCCACCGGAACCCATGCAGATCGGACGCATCTCCCAGGCTGAAAGAGACCACCGGATGAGGGAGCGATGCTGTCTATATTGCGGCAAACCGGGCCATTTCCGCTCTGCGTGTCCCGGGCTCCAGGGAAACGCACTGTCCTGTGCAGGCCTGGGGGGACTGTAACGGGAAACATAACTTCCTCCCATCCATCCAACTCCCGTCTGCTCATTCCAGTCACCCTTTCCTGGGACAACCACGAGCTACCCCTTCAAGCCTTTATAGACTCTGGAGCCGCAGATAACTTCATGGACGGCATCTGGGCTAAGGAGAATGGCGTTTCCTCTGAACCTCTCACTAACCCCATGAGGGTTACTACGTTGGATGGAAGCCCTCTGGGATCTGGACTTGTCACCCGAGTCACTGCTCCCTTACACCTATCAGTTTCCCAACACCAGGAAGTAATAAACTTTCATCTGATCCCCTGTTCCGAGTTTCCTCTCGTCTTTGGCTACCCCTGGCTGCACAGCCATAACCCTCACATCAACTGGTCCGTGGGCACTGTCAAGCAGTGGGGTCCTACGTGCCAAGCCACTTGCATCTTCCCGAGTTCCCCGAGGTCTCCTCCCGAGTCTCTAGAATCCATCGACCTGTTACCATGACCTCAAGCCGGTATTCAGCAAACAGAGGGCCACCACACTACCGCCTCATAGACCTCACGATTGCCCCATCAACCTGTTTCCAGGCACCTGCCCCCACAGGGGTCGGATCTTTTCCCTATCTCTTCCCGAACGAGCTGCTATGGATACCTACATCAAGGACGCACTAGCAGCAGGCCTCATTCATCCGTCCACCTCGCCCGCGGGAGCAGGCTTTTTCTTTGTGGCCAAAAAAGACAGTGGATTACGTCCATGCATCGACTACCGGGGACTCAATGCCATAACTGTCCGCAACCGCTACCCCCTACCCCTTATGGCCACAATGTTTGAGCTGCTCCAAGAAGCAGCCGTATTCACTAAGCTTGACCTGCAGAACGCATACCATCTTGTGCGGATCAGACACGGTGACGAGTGGAAGACCGCTTTCAACATGCCTACTGGTCACTACGAATACTTGGTGATGCTCTTCGGTCTGACCAACGCCCCGGCTGTGTTCCAAGCACTCATAAATGATGTGCTTAGGGATATGCTTAACATCTTTGTGTTCGTTTACTTGGATGATATCCTCATCTTTTCGAGCTCCCTTCAAGAACACACTAAGCATGTCAGACAAGTACTCAAACGTCTCCTAGACAGCCATTTGTACGTAAAGCTGGAAAAATGCAAATTCCATGTCCCCCGAATACAATTCCTGGGATTTGTAGTGGAACCCGGCCGAATCCAAATGGAGAAGGTAGAGGCGGTAGCGGATTGGCCCACCCCTAAGTCCGTTAAGGAAGTTCAGCGTTTCTTGAGCTTCACAAACTTTTACCGCAAGTTCATCAAAAACTTCAGCTCTGTGGCAGCTCCTCTCTCAGCTTTAACCAAGGGTGGCAACGCAAGGTTTCTGTGGGGAAAAGAAGCTGAGACGGCCTTCCAAGGACTCAAGCAGCGCATCCTCTCTGCTCCCATCCTGACACTACCTACAGTGGATGAACCTTTTGTGGTGGAGATAGACGCCTCAGAGGTTGGTGTTCGAGCTGTCCTGTCTCAGAGGGGTGAAGACAAGAAGCTCCACCCTTGCACCTTCTTCTCACACCGGCTTACCCTGGCCGAGAGGAATTACGATGTGGGGGATCGTGAACTCCTAGCGGTTAAGATGGCATTGGAAGAATGGAGACACTGGCTCGAAGGGGCTTCTCAACCGTTTCAAGTGCTTACGGACCACAAAAATCTGGAGTATATCCAGCAGGCGAAGCGGTTGAACTCCAGACAAGCTCGATGGTCTCTTTTTTTCAATCGATTTCAGTTTATCCTCACCTATCGGCCCGGGTCGAAGAATCTCAAACTGGACGCGTTGTCCCGAGTCTACGCTACTGCCGTTAGAGAAGATACTGACATGTCTGTTCATCCTACCGCTAAGATCGTGGCCCCAATCTCGTGGAAAGTTGAGGACACCGTGAGACGAGCTCAAGCTACCGAACCGGGTCCAATAGGAGGGCCTGCCAATCGGTTGTTTGTCCCCAAGGCAGCGAGGTCCCAGGTGCTTCTGTGGGGACACTCCTCTCGCCTCACCTGTCACCCGGGAGTAGGTTGCACCTTGGAGTTCATCCAGCGAAAGTTCTGGTGGCCCACCATAAAAGAAGACGTCGGCACCTTCGTCAAGGCCTGTCCCGTGTGCTGCCAGGGCAAATCTTATCACCTCCGCCCTCAAGGACTCCTTGACCCTTTATCTATCCCCCACCGACCCTGGTCCCATATCCCGTTGGACTTTATTACTGGCCTTCCTCCGTCCCTTGGTAATACTACTATCCTAGTCATCATCGACAGGTTTTCTAAGGCGGCCAGGTTCGTCCCCTTGACTAAGTTACCTTTGGCTAAGGAAACGGCGGAGCTGGTAATTAACCACGTTTTCCGAGTCTTCGGCATTCCTCAAGATATGGTTTCTGACAGATGCCCCCAGTTCGCCTCGAGGTTTTGGAAGCCCTTCTGCCAGCTCATAGGGGCCACTGCCAGTCTATCTTCAGGGTACCACCCAGAGTCCAACGGCCAAACCGAGAGGATGAATCAAGAGCTGGAAACCGCCCTCAGATGTATGGCCTCCAACAACCCGTCCACATGGTCGTCTTTCATCGTTTGGGCTGAGTACGCGCACAACACCTTGCGCTACTCCTCCACTGGTATGTCCCCGCACGAGAGTCAGTTTGGCTATGCCCTCCCCATTGTTCCCTGACCAGGAGGCAGAAGTTGGAGTGCCTTCAGCCCTGAAGTTCATCAGACGCTGTCGGCTTACGTGGAGGAAGACCCGTCTCAATCTTCTGCGTTCCTCACAGCGGTACCAACGACAAGCCAACAGACGTCGCCGTCCTGGCCCCAACCTGCGCCCCGGCCAGAGAGTCTGGCTCTCCACAAAAAACGTACCTCTACGGGTGGAGTCTTGCAAGCTGTTCCAGAAATACATCGGACCCTTTAAGGTTGCCTTAAAGGACATATCGCCTGCAATTACCCAGATCCCTTAAGATTAATCCCACATTTCACATCTCCTTATTAAAACCTGTTGTTTTTTCTCCCCTTGTCCCGGCAGGCAGACCCCCTCCCTCCCTCCGCCCCGTGTCATCGGAGGCCAGCCGGCTTATACCGTCCACCGGATACTGGACTCCCGCCGGTGCAGCGGTCCTGGCAGTATCTGGTGGACTGGAAAGGCTACGGTCCCGAAGAACACTCCTGGGTTCCTGCCAAAGACATACTGGACCCTGACCTCATTCGACAGTTTAGGGTTCTCCACCCTGAGAAAGCTGGTAGGAACGTCAGGAGCTGTCAGGAGCCTTTTTTGTCTGATCCTTTTGTTTTCCCTTGTTTCCAGTTATTATTTGCACCTGTGCCTCGTTTCCCTTGTATGTAGTTTTCCCTAGTTCTTTGCTCTGTTTGTATGTTAGCACCCAGCCTCAGTGAAGCTGTGAACGTTTTGTTGCTCCAGTTGGACTCTCTTGAGGAACTCTGTTTTGGTATCGTTTATTTTTGGATTGTCTTTTGAGACTATTTTCTGCTGTTCCTTCTTTCCTTGTGGATTTACCTTTTTGTCTTGGTGGATTACCTTTTTTTGCCTGAAGAACTTTATTTTTGTCGTTATTAAAACACAGTCTCTATTACTGCTGTGTCTGCCTCATCTTCTAGGTTCTGCCGACTACTAGTGGCTCAGTTTGCTAAGTGACTGGTTCTCACACCAGAGACCCGAGTTTGTGACTGGGTCTGGACAAAATGAAAACCGAGATGACTGCATTAAAAAATACAAAGGCTTTGTTGGTCAATATCACAGGAGGTTGCTGAGGGGACGATATAACCTCAAAATAACCATGTGTTCTATATCATTCCAGCCATTACTATGAGCCCATTCTTCCCAATTAAGGTACCTGTGGCCTATATAAGCTATTTCTATCATATTGACTTCTTTTTGCGACTAGGCTACTGTTTGTCATTTCTTTGTATTTTATGATGACACTGTGGCCCTTCTGTGATTTGGTGCATTTTTGCATAAACATAATAAGCCTCCTCAACATATTTGCAGACATAGGTGATGATAGCTCTCTAAGAGCTGATCTGTCATCAGTTTTGTGGAATTATTCTAATGCTAAGGTAAGATGTGAATGGAGAATGCTGATCCGAGAGCAGCACTGTTTTTCTTTTGATCCTATCAGTATCGACACATGGTCTTACGACACACTTAGCCAACGTTTTCTCTACGTGCTTAAGCACTACGGTATGATCAACGTAATACTTAAGTTATATCGCAACTGGAAAACGAGACACAGGTCTTTAGGAAGAGAAGCCTGCTTGTAATTTGTGTGTGTGTGTACACGCAAGTATGTCTGTGTGTGTGCGTGTGCACAGGCAAGTGGGCCAGAGGGTACAAAGAAAAAACGACAAAGCACTTCCTGTCTGTAGGTAGGAGGCCACTTGTGGGACTGACCGAATGAGTGTCTCCCTACAGGGGGTATAAACAACAAGTCCATTCTGCCTCTCCACACCCACAATAATTAGCCTCCCAGTGGTGTTTGGCTCTCTTCACCTTATGAACTCTTTAACACCTTGCACTGCATTCTGGGAACCCTCCATGTGTTAAGAGTCTCAAAGCTCACAGATAAGGCATTGGGGGTTGGGCATACATCTTAATAGTGAATTCACCACCTGTTTTTGGGAAGATGATGATGATGATGATGGAGGTGTGAATAATGAATCTGTTCAGAGCATAAGAGAGGACAGATATATACAGGATGCTGTAGAAATATCTGTGGAAATGTGTGCAATAACATGAGAAAAACGGCTTCATTTTCTATTTCCATCTAACCCAGGTTTTCCCTAACTGAGTCTAATGTTTATTAGGTTTTCCAAGTATAATTGTACTGAAAAAATTGTTTGTAACAAGAGTCCCCAATGAAGTTATTATATATTAATTTAGGCCTTAGGCCACTGTTTCCCAAACTCGGTCCTAGGGACCCCTCGGGGTGCACATTTTGTTTTTTGCCCTTGCATTACTCAGCTGATTCAAATAATCAAAGCTTGATGATGAGTTGGTTATTTGAATCAGCTGTGTAGTGCTAGGGCAAAAACCAAAACGTGGACCCAGGGTGGACCCCAGGATCGAGTTTTGGAAACCCTGTTTTAACCGTGTATTTATTTTTGTACTGCTTTTGTATGTGCATACCCTATAGATGCCTGTACAGAATTCCCTCCTGAGAAGGCAACAATAATTATATTCCATTTCTATTCTAAAATAGAATCTGAGACAAAATCTCAGAGGAGCAACAGCACGCTTTAGAAGCTGAGGACTCTCACCGTTTCATGCAATAATCTATAAAGTTGTGGTGAAATCCTGCACGGCGCCTACACTGTGTGCTGCCACTTTAAGAGCGCACCAGCTGTCAGGAAGAAGGAAGTAAAATACAGCTATCCTACATGTGTGTAAAAGTTCTCGGTCGGCGTGGCAGTTTTCAATGTGTGTGCAACTCATTGCAAAAGCCTTGGTCATTTTCGGCATGCTTAGTTTACGAAAGTTTGAAGTTAGCTCGCCTGTGTTATCGCTCTACTACAGGATGTTTAGAACCACTTGTGGCCCTTCAACCCTTTCATCTAATGGATAACTAGCAACATTGATGTTAAGCTTTGTGAAACAAACCAAAGTGGGAGTCAGCCTATATCAGCTACGACCCTCTCATCAGTGCTTTCCACTGAAGCAACTTTTCTCATTGCGCTGGGCTGGGAACTGTAAATTCACTGTGATTGACATTTGTGTTTGAGAATATTGTTTATTATTTTTTATTATTTTAACTGAATGTATAAAAATATTTTATTTGCATTGGCTTTTAAAGGCCTTATTTTGTTTTGGACTATACACACATTCATACATTAATGTACCAACTCACTCTTCACTCTGTGAATGAATACAGATTATTGTAAATCATCTATGTTGATAACTGGGTTCTATATTGACTGGTGCCTCTATGACGTCAACTCTGAGTTGCTCTGTCACTATTATTGTATGAGGTATTACTGGTTGGGTTAGTCATGTGCTGTGACTGGTGGTTATATGGTGTGTCTTCTCCATTCTCTCCACTGGCTATCTGGTAAACAGGCTACACTCTAGGCAGTCTCTTCTGCTGATGTGTGTGTGTGTGTGTCTAGTAGCAGTACTCTCTCTCCTACTCTTTTCATATTGACAGTGTAAATACCTGCCTGGCGCCTGAGCAAAAATCTTTATTTACCCCTCTCTAACAACACCGCTACAGAACTGCTGCCCAAACAGCTGTTCCCTAGGGACCTATGGAGAAAAGCACCCATGAACACACCACACACACAAAGTTGTTGAATCATGTCTTCTATTGATACCCTGTACTGTGTCAATGTGGACACGCCCACTAGAAATTGGAAGGACTTGATGAAAGGAACAGTGTGATGGATTTGGATAGCACTGTCCTTTATCCTCAGGCTTCTGGCTCATCTATAACCTCTCTACCTTTACCTTACTCATGTCCTCTTCCTGTTGCCTTGCCCAGACAGACTGGGAGAGGTGTCTCTGAGTTCATTGGACAAATGGAACAACAATGGACACACAGTTTGACAATGCAGGAGAATGCCATTTAGTGAAAGTATGGAGGCCCATCAGAAAGATACGCATCTGAGGTTGGCTCACCTCCCCCGTCAAATGGAGGAAAACCAACAGTAAACGGTTCAGCAGTTATGACCTGTCTTGAGCAGGAACAAAAACAGGGAGCAGAGGAGTCAGCCTCTGTTGTGAAGGAAGTGTGTGCTCACTTGAAAGATGTTATGGAGTACATGAATAACTCTCTCACAGTGGTGATCCGATTTATGATTGAACAATCGCGAAAGGAGACCTCTGAGAAAAAGCACAGAAGGCCACAGACCTTCAATTGGAGGAGATGCACCAGGAAATGATGCAGTGTCTCCCTTCTGGACAAACCCTCTACAGCTTCCTCTACCTCTGCCACTGGCTCTGCCATTGTGGGAATATGAACAGTTAGAGCTGGAAAACCTCCTCTGAAGACACTGAACAATAGAACTCCAGTTTCACTAAGACCCCCTGTCACTGTCATGCCTCCTAGAGAGCTCCCTGCCTTTCAAGGTCCTTTCCCCCAATTTTAGGTGCCCAGAGGTTGATGCTCTTTTTTTCTTATCTAAATGTAATGATTTCCTTTCTCTTCGGGCCCTTACTGACCTGGAGGTTCTTGCCACCCTCTGCAGTGTTCTCCATGGTACAGCAAGAGACAGGTGGGACATAGCCCGTGAACCAGTGTCAACCTGGGAGGAGTTTCAGAAACTCTTCTTCTCAACCTTATTCTCGTAGGACTATGAGGATGAACTGGCGGTACGGGTTTGTACTAGAGTCCAGGGTGAATCTGAGCCAAGATGGGACTTTGCCTTCTCTTTTCGAGTTCTATGTAGGAGATGGAAGGCTGACATTACTGAGCAGGAGATGGTCAAACTTATCTTATCAGTCTTCCCATCGAACTTTGCGAACTTTGTCCAAAACATGGCGGATTTGCTGCGACTCGGGACACAATTTGGAGGTGGTCTTCCAGTCCTTCTCAATCTCTAAATCCTGTTCCCTCAACCCGGTATCCCAACAACTCTTCTGGAGCCCTGACCGTCTCAACAGTTCATGACCAAGAACCAAGACAAAAGCCTGGTGATGTGTTGGAGATGTAAGGCCCAACATCCTCCAGGTTCCTGCCCTCTCTATGGCCTGTGCGAAGAGGCAGAAAAAGTTCAGAAAGGGCAGATGACAGACAGTCAAGACAAGCGTGGTGCCTTGCATTCAGTTGGGTTGGCCTCAATGCCATCCATGAAGCCTTCAGGTAACACCACCTCACCCAGCCGTCTTATTCCTAAGACTTCGAACCTAGGAGAAAGGACCATTGTACTTGGCCAATGGAGACCTGAGCAATTCCTTGGGTTGGACTGATATGGAGATAAAGCCCTTCCTCTGGCTATTCTTCCAGATCCAGGCCTTGCGTTTGTCGGGGTCCTTGGCCTGGATTTCATGTTCTTCAGTGGACTGACTGTTTTGATGTACGAACCCATCCTACCAGCTGTGCTCTGACACTTGCCTGCCTCATCCATCCTAATCCATTTCAACCTGACAATGCACTGATTTAAGGCTGGAGCCTACAACCCTATCCAGAGTCTTGGGAAGGACAATACAAGACAATGAGGAAGACACAAAATAATTGATAAACCGCACCCTGAAGGGGATGATTGCTTCATTCGTGGGGGATCAGCACACAAGGTGGAATCAGCATCTTCCTGAGTTTTTCACACTGAACTCTGCTGTCCAGGAGACTTCCAGGGTCACTCCCATCAAACTTCAACTGGGAAGACCACTGATTGCCCAGCCTTTGATGCAGTCCACCACTACCATACCTTGCTAGCCAGAGTGGAGGCCAGCAGAATTGTATTTTTTGAACTTTATTTTGCTAGGCAAGTCAATTAAGAACAAATTCTTATTTTCACTGATGGCTTAGGAACAGTGGGTTAATTGCCTGTTCAGGGGCAGAACAACAGATTGTACCTTGTCAGCTCGGGGATTTGAACTTGCAACCTTTCAGTTACTAGTCCAACGCTCTAACCACTAGGCTACCCTGCCGCCAAGAAGTGACAATGCAGAAACTATGACAAACATAGAAGAGATGTGTGTTACTCACCCCCGTCCTGTGTCTGAGTCCATTCTCATCTTCTGTCAAAGGCAGCCAAACACTTCACTGCAAAGCTGGCTTCGTGATGGAAAGGTTCTTACTGTATGATGCAGCAGTTGGGCCCAGTGAACTATTTGGTCTCTCTGGAGGACACTGGGGAGGACGGTGCATGCTATTGATCTAAAGCCCTGCTATCCCATGGCAAAGGAGCTGGATTGCCATCAAAAGCAACACCTGCAGGAACTCTTCTTGGAAGACTAATTACGAGGACTGCCCTGGTTTTGCGTAGTATGAACCTAACCTACAGCCTCACTCTGTTTCTACAGGCTTTGCTTTTTCATGAGGGAGGAGTGTGGCGAAATCCTGCACGGAGCCTTCACCGTGTGCTGCCACTTTAAGAGTGCACCAGCTGTCAGGAAGAAGAAAGTAAAAACAGCTATGTCAAATCAAATCAAAATCAAATCAAATGTATTGGTCACGTACACATATTTATCAGATGTTATTGCAGGTGTAGCGAAATGCTTGTGTTCCTAGCTACAACAGTGCAGTAGTATCTAACAATTCACAACAATACACAAATCTAAAAGTAAAAGAATGGAATTAAGAAATATATACATTTTAGGACGACCAATGTCGGAGTGGCATTGACTAAATACAGTAGAATAGAATACAGTATACACATATGAGATGAGTAAAGCATTATGTAAACATTATTAAAGTGACTAGTGTTCCATTATTAAAGTGGCCAGTGATTCCATGTCTATGTATATTGGGCGGCAGCCTCTAAGGTGCAGGGTTGAGTAGCTGGGTGGTAGCCGGCTAGTGATGGCTATTTAACAGTCTGACGGCCTTGAGATAGAAGCTGTTTTTCAGTCTCTCTGTCCCAGCGTTGATGCACCTGTACTGACCTCGCCTTCTGGATGAAAGCGGGGTGAATAGGCCGTGACTTGGGTGGTTGATGTCCTTGATGATCTTTTTTGCCTTCCTGTGACATCGGGTGCTGTAGGTGTCCTGGAGGGCAGGTAGGTTGCCCCCGGTGATGTGTTGGGCCGTACCACCCTCTGGAGAGCCCTGCGGTTGCGGACGGTGTTTTTGCTGTACCAGGCGGTGATAGAGCCCTACAGGATGCTTTCAATTGTGCATCTTTAAAAGTTTCTGAGCGTCTTAGTTGCCAAGCCGATATTTCTTCAGCCTCCTGAGGTTGAAGAACTGTCTGTGTGGGTGGACCAATTCAGATTGTCAGTGATGTGTATGCCGAGGAACTTGAAGTTTTCCACCTTCTCCACTGCGGACCCATCAATGTGGATAGGGGCGTGCTCCCCCTACTGTTTCCTGAAGTCCACAATCAGCTCCTTCATTTTGTTGACGTTGAGGGTTATTTTCCTGCCACCACTCATCAAGGTCCCTCACCTCCTCCCTGTAGGCTGTCTCGTCATTGTTGGTAATCTGGCCTACTACTGTTGTGTCATCTGCAAACTTGATGATTGAGTTGTAGGCATGTGTGGCCACGCAGTCATGGGTGAACAGGGAGTACGGGTGGGCTGAGCATGCACCGTCAGGAGCATGGACCGTCAGGAAGTCCAGGCCCCAGTTGCACAGGGCAGGGTTTAGACCCAGGGCCCCGAGCTTAATGATGAGCTTAGAGGGTACCATGGTGTTGATGGCTAAGCTATAGTCAATGAACAGCATTCTGATGTAGGTATTCCTCTTGTCCAGATGGGATAGGGCAGTGTTCAGTGTGATGGCGATTGCATCGTCTGTGGATCTATTGGGGCGGTAAGCAAATTGTGCGTCTAGGGTGTCAGGTAAGGTAGAGGTGATATGATCCTTAACTAGCCTCTCAAAGGACTTAATGATGACAGAAGTGAGTACTACGGGGCGATAGTCATTTAGTTCAGTTACCTTTGCTTTCTTGGGTACAGGAACAATGGTGGACATCTTGAACTGTGTATGTGTGTGTGTGTGTTTGTGTGTTTGTGTGTGTGTGAAAGCTCTTGGTCAGTGTGGCAGTTTTCAATGTGTGTGCAACTCATTGCAGAAGCCTTGGTCATTTTCAGCATGCTTAGCTTCTAAAAGTTCTAAGTTAGATGGCCTGTGTCATCGCTCTACTCCCGACTTGTTTGGAACCTGTTGTAGCCGTTCTGTCCTTTCATCTCCTGGATTACTAGCAACATTGTTGCGAAGCTTTGTAAAAAAACAAAAACAAAGTGTAGTCAGATGAACGAGTACAACTATGAGCCTGGAGTAGGCCTATAACAGTTAACCCTCTCTCTTTCTTTTCTTTATCTTTTTCTCTCTCTTGTGTCCATGGTTTCCACTTCACCAGATAGCTAGTCTCCACTGGCTATCTGGTAAACAGGCTACACTCTTGTGTCAACTAGCTATCTGGAAAACAAGCTACACTCTAGGGATGGGGAACTGCTCGGGTGCATGGATGTGGGTATGCAGACCCTCGAGCAACTGCAGCCCCTCATGATGAGTTCAGATTCTTTGTGGCCCCAACCCCCATAAAAATTGGTAGGTAGTCTCTTCTGCTGATGTGTGTGTTTGTGTGTGTGTGTGTGTGTGTATATACAGTGAGGGAAAAAAGTATTTGATCCCCTGCTGATTTTGTACGTTTGCCCACTGACAAAGAAATGATCAATCTATAAATTTAATGGTAGGTTTATTTGAACAGTGAGAGACAGAATAACAAAAAAAAAATCCAGAAAAACGCATGTGAAAAATGTTATAAATTGATTTGCATTTTAATGAGGGAAATAAGTATTTGACCCCTCTGCAAAACATGACTTAGTACTTGGTGGCAAAACCCTTGTTGGCAATCACAGAGGTCAGACGTTTCTTGTAGTTGGCCACCAGGTTTGCACACATCTCAGGAGGGATTTTGTCCCACTCCTCTTTGCAGATCTTCTCCAAGTCATTAAGGTTTCGAGGCTGACGTTTGGCAACTCGAACATTCAGCTCCCTCCACAGATTTTCTATGGGATTAAGGTCTGGAGACTGGCTTAATGTGCTTCTTCTTGAGCCACCCCTTTGTTGCCTTGGCCGTGTGTTTTGGGTCATTGTCATGCTGGAATACCCATCCACGACCCATTTTCAATGCCCTGTCTGAGGGCTGGAGGTTCTCACCCAAGATTTGACGGTACATGGCCCCGTCCATCGTCCCTTTGATGCGGTGAAGTTGTCCTGTCCCCTTAGCAGAAAAACACCCCCAAAGCATAATGTTTCCACCTCCATGTTTGACGGTGGGGATGGTGTTCTTGGGGTCATAGGCAACATTCCTCCTCCTCCAAACATGGCGAGTTGAGTTGATGCCAAAGAGCTCCATTTTGGTCTCATCTGACCACAACACTTTCACCCAGTTGTCCTCTGAATCATTCAGATGTTCATTGACAAACTTCAGACAGGCATGTATATGTTCTTTCTTGAGCAGGGGGACCTTGCGGGCGCAGCAGGATTTCAGTCCATCACGGCATAGTGTGTTACCAATTGTTTTCTTGGTGACTATGGTCCCAGCTGCCTTGAGATCATTAACAAGATCCTCCCGTGTAGTTCTGGGCTGATTCTCATGATCATTGCAACTCCACGAGGTGAGATCTTGCATGGAGCCCCAGGCCGAGGGAAATTGACAGTTCTTTTGTGTTTCTTCCATTTGCGAATAATCGCACCAACTGTTGTCACCTTCTCACCAAGCTGCTTGGCGATGGTCTTGTAGCCCATTCCAGCCTTGTGTAGGTCTACAATCTTGTCCCTGACATCCTTGGAGAGCTCTTTGGTCTTGGCCATGGTGGAGAGTTTGGAATCTGATTGATTAATTGCTTCTGTGCACAGGTGTCTTTTATACAGGTAACAAGCTGAGATTAGGAGCACTACCTTTAAGAGTGTGCTCCTAATCTCAGTTACCTGTATAAAAGACACCTGGGAGCCAGAAATCTTACTGATTGAGAGGGGTTCAAATACTTATTTCCCTCATTAAAATGCAAATCAATTTATAAAATTTTTCACATGCGTTTTTCTGGTTTTTTTTGTTGTTATTCTGTCTCTCACTGTTCAAATAAACCTACCATTAAAATGATAGACTGATCATTTCTTTGTCAGTGGGCAAACGTACAAAATCAGCAGGGGATCAAATACTTTTTTCCCTCACTGTAGTAGCAGTACTCTCTCTCCTACTCTTTTCATATTGACAGTGTAAATACCTGCCTGGCGCCAGCACAAAAACGCCACTACAAAGTCACACCTATTGTTGGGAGGATTGAGGGCACTAAGAATAATCTTACTCTTTATAGTTTACAACATTCTCCCATTTCCAAGGTCATAAGTAGTATTGTCTTTTTTTCATCTCAAATAACATTTAGTCTTGGAATGGTGCCACCTTTCAACCAATAAACTACATTTCCAAGTCCATGTCCAAGTATGTGGATCCTGTGCTGTCCAAGCTTAAGTAGGGGGGCTCAACCCTTGGCTAGAGAAATTCAGGGGGCTCAGAACTATGCACATATCTCACGCTGGTCTCTGATTGAGTCTTGTGAATGTCCCAAGTGTAGCAGAAGTTGTCTATACCAGTCTTGATCCCTCTCTGTGGCTCTCTTATTGTCTCTGGCAGGGCAGCTGTGCTGAGATGTAGATATCATCATTCAGACAGGCAGAGAGGACATCAAGATGTTTCCTCCAGGGAGTCTGGAGAGCACAAAAGCCTGAATGTGAGATGTGTTTGTCAGTCACAATTTGATAAAGAGTCCATATCTTAGTGACGGCAAAATGTCTCCCAAATGAGCTTTGTGCTCACTTGCTCCCCTGACTGGCTGAATTACAGTTTGGACAGGTGATATATTTTCCTTCCTGTATTCTCTTGTTTCACTCAGAGTTGGCCTTGGATTATACTGTATGAGAGAAAACAGCAAGTCCAAATAGAAAAGTATCCCAAGTAAACAGAAATGTTTGGGTGGCCTGAAATTAAACTGTGAAGATGATTTATTATTTTGAAATCTATACATTTCACTGCTAGGTTGCATTTGCTGTGTACTATCAAATAGATAGAGTTCCACTTATACGGTATGCCTAAATTGTTGCACTGTTTTGTACAGCGGACAGTGTAGAACGGCTCATTGATTACAATAGGTGCATTCAACTGCAGCTGACTGAAACACAATGGTTGCAGTGTAGATATGCTGCTCCAGTGTAGATATGCTGCTCCAGTGTAGTTATGCTGCTCCAGTGTAGTTATGCTGCTCTAGTGTTGATATGCTGCTCCAGTGTAGATATGCTGCGCCAGTGTAGATATACTGCTCCAGTGTTGATATGCTGCTCCAGTGTAGTTATGCTGCTCCAGTGTAGTTAAGCTGCTCTAGTGTTGATATGCTGCTCCAGTGTAGTTATGCTGCTTGTGCTAGAGGATGGAGCTACCGGTTAAAAAGAAAGGCGGGCATCTCTCCAAACTCTAATCATGTAGCCAAGCCAACAAACCCAAAGCAAAGGTCACTGATCTAAGTGAGCCAAATTTTCAATTTAGATGAACTATAAGTCAAGTTTGCACTAGTTGTATAAACCAATGTTTTTTTTTTATTTGGAACTAATGCTTCTTTGGTTATTGTATCAAATGTTTCTGCTAAAGGCTATTTTGCCCAGTATAATCAGCCAGAGACTGTCAGGAGAGTGGTTCGTCAGATGAGAATCCAAATCAATTTGTCCGTTGGGGATGGACTGATTCATTATTGTTTGTGTGATTAAAAAGCGGACTGTTCATGTGACTGACAAGGCAGCTGGGGGCATTACACAGAGATTTGGGATCGTATCCCAGCGTTGGATGACTATTCCCATCCGGCAGCCTCAAAGGCCCTAGTCATCCATCATTAGGAATTTCATATTGCTTCTTGATGTGGGATATGTGTTGCAAGGAGGCTGCAGAAACCATCAGAATCTGGCTCTATTCCACTGTTGGGAAAGCGTGCTTGGCCATTGTTATCATCGACAATTATTGTCTTTCTTAAATTTGGCAGCCTGATTATATAAGAATGTATAAGAGGGAGGGGGAAGGTACACCCAGAGGTGCCAACATTGGGTAAGATCAAATACACACATGTGTTTCTGCTGCCAAGGACAGCCCTTTAAGCACATTCCACTGTAGACTCGATCCTGGGTTTTAAACGTCTCAGTATTTCCTTTTAAACAATCAAGGAAACAATATAGATTATTAACATGTGTATCCACTTAATCTGGCCAACTGAAGAAACACAGTTCTTTGATACTGTGCACTAATCAATCAATCAAATGTATTTTTAAAGCCCTTCTTACATCAGCTGATGTCACAAAGTGCTGTACAGAAACCAAGCCTAAAACCCCAAACAGCAAGCAATGCAGGTGTAGAAGCACGGTGGCTAGGAAAAACTCCCTAGTAAGGCCGGAACCTAGGAAGAAACCTAGAGAGGAATCAGACTATGAAGGGTGGCCAGTCCTCTTCTGGCTGTGCCGGGTGGAGATTATAACAGAACATGGCCAAGATGTTCAAATGTTCATAGATGACCAGCAGGGTCAGATAATAATAATCACAGTGGTTGTAGAGGATGCAACAGGTCAGAACCTCAGGAGTTAATGTCAGTTGGCTTTTCATAGACGATCATTCAGAGTATCTCTACCGCACCTGCTGTCTCTAGAGAGTTGAAAACAACAGGTCTGGGACAAGGTAGCACGTCCGTTGAACAGGTCAGGGTTCTATAGCCGCAGGTAGAACAGTTGAAACTGGAGCAGCAGCACGACCAGGTGGACTGGGGACAGCAAGGAGTCATCAGGCCAGGTAGTCCTGAGGCATGGTCCTAGGGCTCAGGTCCTCCGAGAGAAAGAGAGAGAAAGAGAGAGAAAAAGAGAGAGAGAGAGTATTAGAGGGAGCATACTTAAATTCACACAGGACATCCGATAAGACAGGAGAAATACTCCAGAAATAACAGACTGACCCTAGCCCCCCGACACATAAACTATTGCAGCATAAATACTGGAGGCTGAGACAGGAGGGGTCGGGAGACACTGTGGCCCCGTCCGACAATATAATAAATTAGTGTATTTGCCAAGACACAACTTCCAACGAAAATGTGTGTTTTGTGTCAATTGCTCTGGTATATGCTCTGGAATCCTTTTCAATCTAACAGGTTGTTTTATTTTGCACATATGTATTTTAATTAAATACTTAATGACAGTATATGTTCATGGAAAAATGATCAGAACTGCAGTAGTTTCAATTCAAATGTAAACAGCCCTTGTTATGTGTTAATACACAATGTGTATCATTAAGCATTATAATGGATGCTATGACATTGCATCACTCTCATAGAAATTGTTACCGAAACCAGTTCCTACTAAGCACACCTGTTGGCATTTATTTCACTACAATATAATTACAATTCATAATTTCTAATGTTATCCCCACTACTCACTAGCCACCCTATCATATGAATAAAATACAATAAAAATGCTCAGAACAGCACTACTTAGTACTTCAAAATAAAACAATGGTGAAGCCATGCCAGTTAGTCATGAAAACATTATAACACATATTTGTTTAAACAACAGGTATTCTGTTTGAAGCTTAATTAAAGATAGCTGTTGAGTTTTCCACACACTTAGGAATGAAGGTTCATCAAGGCTTCTTTGGTAAGGGTGATGGTTCTATGTGGAACCATCATGACTCAAAGAATACTTTAAGAATACTTTTTTTTGCAGTTCATAAAAGGGTTATTTCCTCTTTTAGTGATAATAAAAATGTAGGGGCAGTGGCTCATTAAAATATTTTGGGGCATGGTTTGCTCACAGCTCTTTTTGTGCAACTGTGAGTGAGAGTGTCATTCCAGTTGTTCTAATGGGTTGTGTTTTGCTATTACATGTTAGAAAATGACTGTGGGCAGCAATGGTGACATGTGAAAGACTCACATATGGCCTTGACAACTGTTGCCTAAATCAGTGGTTCTCAATTCTCTCCTCAGGGACCCCCAGCCGTTCCAGAGCTAGCACACCTGATTCAACTTGTCAATTAACACAAAAATAACGCCTAAGGAATTTTAACAATATAATATGGCTAACCAGAATTAAAAAAAACTTTATGGTTCTTCTGAAGGATCAACAAAGAACTGAGATTGATGAAGGTTCTTCGTTCTCTTGAGGAACCACTCTTCAAAAAGGTTCTATAAAGAACCTTGAAAAAAGGTTCTATAAGTCCCAAAAAGGATTGTAACCATAGACAAACCCTTTTTTGGTGCTATATATAACCTTTTATAGAACTTTATAGCACCATACAGGTTCCATTTAGATCATTATGAAAATGGTTATTTATAGAACCTCAACCAACAAAAAAGAAGCAAAAAGAGATCCGCTAAGGTTACAAGCCAATGAACCCTTAGTTGGCACTATATATAAATAATGTTTTGTGTGTGTAACCTAAATGATTGCAATTGTTTCCTTGAAGACACTTTTTTTGAGGTCCATAGAGTTAATAATTGTCCAAAATGATTAATATGTCTGGAGCCAATTGCTCTGAATAGTGGGTTTGTGCATTACAAATGAGCCATCTCATTGGTTTTGACTCAAATGAGTGCCTTGCTGGAAGAGCCGGCTTCTGTCAACACATCCCAAAATACTATTTTGATCTATCTGGAGACTGGGATTCAAGCAAGCTTCTGTCTATGTACTGTACCTACCAGGATGGGTTGGGTTTGGAAATAGGGACCAGAATTTCTATGTGGGAAAGAGCCCATTGGTATCCATACTGGCATCAAAAAGGTACTCAGACTAAACTTCACACATAGTCTAGTCCACAACAACAGGCTAATGGCAACCACTCCACCTGGTGATTCCCCAGGTACAACACGGTGCCAGGTTTTAGGGCATTTTTTTGCAGTACGACACCCAGGAAGACATGCACAGCAGTGGGCAATATGAGAACTCCATCTACAGTACATTAAAGATGAAATTGTTTGCATCTCCATCAGCATCCTCATAAATGTATTCATTTCATGTGTTTATTCGTTTTCCTCATTGGCCATAAATATTTGATACCCGCTTTCGTGCTTAATTTACTACCCCGCCACTATCTTTATTGTCGAGTGTCATAACAGTTGGAGAAGTTGCCAGGAAAATGGTGGGCAGACTTCTAGAGGGGAGTCTGTCTGTATGGCGATAGATATAATCCTTTCTCTCTCCCTCCTTCGCCCACGTCTCCACCCCCCTAATTATAAGCGATCCCCTTCAAGGCTGTGAACCCATGCGGAGAACCAGTGGGCCTTCATGCCTGTTGACTTCAGAGGGCTCTGATGTCATAATGAAGGGACTGGGGCTTTGGTATGGCCCTGGGAATTTCATGCTATTTATGTTTCAAATATAGTACGGTCAGCTGGCAAGTACAGTAGAAACCAGAGTTTTATGGCCTCTGGCCTAGGGATTACCAGCCACCGCCATGGCAGAGAAGCAGCGGCAGCAGTTCCCCAGGCCCCTTGAACCTTTTTCACACCGTATAATCCACAGGCACAATAGGATCCAGGGTGGTATACCACTTACACTTTGAAAGGAATGCAAATAGTTAATTGATCTATTCACACAGCGGGTGCATATGCCGGAGATCACAAATGAACTCCCGTTTGTCACATTTGTAATGGATGTCACTCAGGACTGTCATTGTCAATGGGAGAATTCACGAAAAGAGTTCATGATTATGAAATGTTTCTTCAACAGTGTAGAATAATGTTCCTGTCTACATGCACAGTGGAAAGATATCAAGGTCCAGAAAATATCATATATTTTAAGAGAAAACATTCTCATAGTTTATGCAGTCTTTGACAGATGTGTAGTGGCAGTTACAGTACACGATCTAAAGAAACAAAGGATCATTAGAGAGATGCTCATGGAAAATATAGCAGGAAGGAATGAACATAAACTTGTTTTGAGAGGAACTAAAGTCCTACTGTAGGCTACATATGCGAGACACAAGGTCAATGTCTGTCTGCGTATATATTTCAAACAGGCTGTTAGATGTCAGAACAATAGCTGAAACAAAGGCTAAGTTATTTTCTGTTCTACCTTAATGATGTAATGTATTGTGCCTCCAGTTGAGGGAGTTTAAATCAATTGGAATATATGGCATTCTTGAATGATTCCAAGAGGAAATCTTCAACTCACAACCCCACTTGACAGGGGTACAAATGTATCATTTGCTTTACGATATCCCCCAAATCAGTTCAGAATGAATCAACAGCTACAAGGAAGGGGGGTAAAGACATATGAGAAGCGTCTGTTAAGCAGAGTTCTCCCCGTGAAACATACATTCTGGGGATCCAGAGAAGGACATGGCTAGATTGGGACCATACGCTATTATTGAGAGCAGTTTTCAACTTTTTTTTTTTGTCGTTAGAGTAGCAGACTCGCATACCTTTTTGAACTCTTAAGAAATAATATAAATTAGCAACCTACAGTATCTGTGATTCTGCACTATCTGTTTATCTTTGGAATTGATCCAACAGTGTTTACTACATAAAATAACCACAAAGACAATCACTCATTTTCTGTGACGTTGTATGGTTCTATATGACAACGTCCATTTCATATTTTCCAATAGTCAACTTTAACATGATTTTGAAAGAGGATCAAGACAATCAAGTTCATTAAAGAGCACAGGTTAATCCCACAGCACCTGGCTAGGGTACTCTTGGTAATAGCACTACAACATATTCCTGTTACAGAGTTGATTCATGACAGATTTATTCAGGAGGACCATTTAAGGATTCTACATTAATTTAGCAACTAAACAATACTGTATAAACAGAATTATGTACCACAAGTACTGTACCTTGTGTGGTATTTGCTTACAAAAATATTTTAATGGAATAAAATGACAATCCAGCTAAATGCAATTCTCATCCTCTGAGCAATAACAAGATGAACTGATGGATAGCCCTTTTGGGACGACAGCGCTATCCAGGCAATTATAGACTGTCTCTCCCCCAAGGGTTCCTCAAACTTGGTGTCGGATGACAATTTCATTAGCCAAGATTAGAGGCGGATAGGAGAATTTACAGGACATTATTACACGTTGCTGCCTGAAAGATCCGACTCGTCATACAAGGCTTGACAAGCTATGACAGATGTATTAAGAAGCAGAAGACTTACAGAGAATTTTAACTGCGACATCAAGATACTCTGACACTTATTTTGTGTGTGCTCTTTTTAATGTCTTCTTCATACCATTGGGGGAGGAAGACCCGTCACATATGATTGTAATTCATGACTTTCTACTCTTTCTCTTTGAAAGTTTTCTACTACTTCAATATTTTCTGTTATGTAATATCTCAAATCACATTTACTTCGCTGCTGTCCTAAATACTTCTTTCAATCTTGTATTACCTTTAAAAGCTATACCGAATGAAATAATTGCAAACTCACGTCTCAACAAATTATTGCAAACCCACGGCAATGTTTGATCTAGCACGCATGAGAAAGTCCTAAATAATTGATGAAAGCTTGATAAAGGCGATAATCAGCTTTGGCATGCGGAATGAACATTTGCATATCCTGTAGAGTTCACAGAAATGAGCCATATCTCAAAGGGGAAAGCAAATCTAATGAAGGAAAAATAAAAACAGATCCCAAACAGATGCTCTGGTAAGAAGGCACACAACCACAGCTATGTTTAATTCATTCTTATTTTTTTTCTGCCTGGAAATGTGCATTTCACTCAGCTGTCAGCAGACGCTGAGATGTTGATAGGGGATTTGCAGAACACTTTAGTCCAATGTTTACTGGGATTCTGGCAAGGCTGGGCTGTATCCTGGCAACCACCTCATTGGGTCAAAAGATTTGAGAAGCAATCACATTGATGTGGTGCGGCACTGAGGTTCTGACAGGTTTGACGTACAAAATTTAAGGAGTTTTAAGTGTGGTTTAATTTACATGTCCTTTTCTGGGGGAGTAGACAGAAATTGTCTTGTGTCTGATTCCTAGTCTCTAATCAGAGGTAACTTTGCATCAAGCTTGCATCAAAAGAAATAGAAACATTTTGAAAGATTAAAGAAAAGGTCAGGGGTTATGCACGCAATAGGAATATATTAATGCAAGATTATTCCATATCCTAAAAACTGCCAGGCACACAACAAATCACAAAACAGCGGACTGACACGTGTTTGGCTTTAACTTCCAGTTCTGTTACATATTTTCAGAGCATTGGCACAAGTGAAAAATATATTGACATAGTACAATCTAGATTAATAATAATTAAATAATCATTATTTAATAATTAAATAATAGATTAGCAAAGCACTTGGTCATTGTGTACAGCAAACTTCTTTCGGTCTCAAGTCAAGCACTTGTTGCCTGCCAATTTGTGTTTGCTTCAACCTCACATAGGGCCTAAATCGACAAGAGACTGACCGGAAGAGGTTCAAAGAAGATCTCTGGCTCTTGAATCTAACGCTCTGCGTTTTGTGAACTCCCACCAGAGCAGTCCATATCCGATGGACAGCACTCCCAATAAGGTGTCCTGACAAGGAACCAGAGCAGGTGGTGAAAGAAAGATCTCACGCTCCAGACTCAAGGGTCTCCAACTAACCATCCCCTTGATTCATTCACTTTCACAGTAACTGCCAGGTCCTAGACTGTTGCCACAAAACATGTTAATGAATGCCAGTTGTTTCACAATCAAAGACTTCACGTTTGGCTGTAGATCAATCAAATGCGAAATGGCTCGGCAGCAAGGGATGTTCCCTGCTCAATCATTTAGTTTTTCTTCCGTCTCTGGATCTTATAAAAATGAGCCTGGTAATGGCTTAAGGATTCCATGTTTTAGTATTTATCACTTTGTTTTATAAGGGAAGATTCCATGATGGGACAGGGGACATGGCACAGAGAGAGGTCATGCGCTTGCTATGTTTGTTCAGTCAAACATTTTGAGCAACCACATCAATGTGAAGGCTCAGTGACAACATTCCCTTAGCAATAGGACAAATTAATCAAATGTTTGCATAAAACTGTTTTTTAAGTATCATGTAAATAGGAGTGGTATTCAAGAGACTACACAAAGCAAGCTCTTGCATGCATACTCAACTGTCACATGTAGCACCAACAGAAAGGTAACATTTTCTTGACCCCCAAGTTCAAGCATGAGAACAACTAGTGAAGACAAATACCTCACTAACAACTGCTTAATGTTGCTGAGTGATACTTGTATACTTCAAACATTCTCGATGAAATTCTTAAACTTATCAATTTCAGGCCTCTTTCAACAGCTAGCGTGAGCCAAATGTTTTAATAGCCTAGAAAATACAGAATACTTAGAGAGGGAGGTGCAATCTCAGCTCCTCAGCAAAAAAACAATAAAGTTCACCTTGATAGGGCCTATGTCATTCTCCATGTCTTCCATTAAGCTTTGCAGTTCATTGAAACAGAGTGCAGGCATGTGGTTCCCATCAACCGCTGATGACTTTATCAAGAGCAAACTGAGGCCAGTCATCTGACTAAATATCTTTGAGTTCCTGTGATGCTAAACAAATAAAAAAATCAATGCCAATGTTTCAAACATTAAAACAGTTTGGTAGCCTCCTCAACAAATAAACTGTGTTTTGACAACTAGGCCTACACTACCAACTATCTCATCATTGTCTATCAATAATGTGTGGCTTACTGAAAATATGAAAATCAAGCAAATTAAGACTGAGACAAAATGTGTAGAATTGCAGGAAACTAGTTGTAAAACTGTAATATTTTCTCTCCGCCCCATAGCAAAATGTACAATTGCAGGAAAATAGCTATAAAACAGCAACATTTTGTCTCTTTGGCCAAGAGGAGGGCCCTCTAGGGGAAACACTGTCACCATTCGTATTATAGTCATGTCACTGTGTCTACCTGTAACTAGGGAAAAGACAAACACTCATGGGGCCGGCTGAGATTTTCCTTCAGTTTTAAAGTACAGTTCCTGCAATTCTAGACAATTTGACATGTCTTATGCCATGTTATTATGCTATCTGAGTGACTCAAACATTATAACAAAATCAATGGGGGACACATGCCATGACATTTTTGGAATTTTAGCTTTTATTTGGGTGATTGTTAGTTCTCAAAGAGGATCTTATTTTAAAATATATAGCTCCATTCTTTTTGCTAAATACTTTATATCTGGTTTTAATAGTTGAAGTTTACACTGAAAACATTTAACCATCCCTGATATGATCAAATATATACAGTTCAAGTCAAAAATGTGGACATACCTACACAGTTTAATTTTAATTTTTACTATTTTCTACCTTGTATAATAATAGTGAAGACATCAAAACTATGAAATAACACATATGGAATCATGTAGTGACCAAAAAAAGTGTTAAACAAATCAAAAAATATATTTTAGATTTGAGATTCTTCAAAGTAGCCACCCTTTGCCTTGATGACAGCTTTGCACACTCTTGGCATTCTCTCAACCAGCTTCATGAGGTAGTCACCTGGAATCTATTTCAATTAACAGATGTGCCTTGTTAAAAGTAAATTTGTTGCATTTCTTTCATTCTTCATGCGTTTGAGTCAATCAGTTGTGTTGTGACAGGGTAGGGGTGGTATATAGAGGATAGCCCTATTTGGCAAAAGACCAAGTCCATATTATGGTAAGAACAGCTCAAATAAGCAAAGAGAAACAACAGTCCATCGTTACTTTAAGAAATGAAGTTCAGTCAATACGGAAAATTTAAGAACTTTTAACGTTTCTTCAAGTGCAGTCGCAAAAAACAACAAGCGCTATGATGAAACTGGCTCTCATGAGGACCTCCACAGGAAAGGAAGACCCAGAGTTACCTCTGCTGCAGAAAGTAAGTTCATTAGAGTTAACTGAACCTCAGATTGCAGCCCAAATAAATGCTTCAGAGAGTAACAGACCCATCTCAACATCAACTGTTCAGAGGAGGCTGCGTGAATCAGGCCTTCATGGTCGACTTGCTGCAAAGAAACCACTACTAAAGGACACAAATAATAATAAGAGACTTGCTTGGGTCAAGAAACACAAGCAATAGACATTAGACCTGTGGAAATCTGTCCTTTGGTCTGATGACTCCAAATTTGAGATTTTTGGTTCCTACCACCATGTCTTTGTGAGATGCAGAGTAGGGGGTTCCCACCATGAAGCATGGAGGAGCTTTGCTGGTGACACTGTCAGTGATTTATTTAGAATTCAATCCACAGTATTCTTCAGTAATTTGCCCTTTTTATTTTACTAGGCAAGTCAGTTAAGAACAAATTCTTATTTTCAATGACAGCCTAGGAACAATGGGTTAACTGCCGGGGAATTGAACTTGCAACCTTTCAGTTACTAGTCCAACACTCTAACCACTAGGCTACCCTGCCACTCCTAAGTGGGACTATCATTTAGTAAAACAGGTTCTTTCTTTTGACTGCATTCACACCTGTTGGATAGCAAGGCAATAACCATCAGTGTCTGATCAGTGACAATACAATTAATACTGGATCTACCAAGGAAACAAAATGGTAGAGGTAAAAGTGAACATGCAAAGCTACATGGCTAGTGGCATTTTTCTGAGATGGCGTAGCAGTGCAGACGTGATTTGTCGTTTCTCTCGTGTACATTTTGCATTTTACGTCTTTTTTTTATATATATTTCAATTTATTTTCAATCTCTTTTCCATTTTTAAATTAAATATACATTCCGGTAACCCGCCTCACCCAAAGTGATACAGATCTGCTATTTTTTAGACCTTATAGCCAGAACCTCCATCAGAAGCTAGCCATTAGAAGCTAACCATTAGAAGTGACTGTCAGCCACTGCTAGCGGTCTTTACCTTCTGCACAGACACCAGACGCTTTTAGCCTGGATAATACTTGCCAGCCTGCCAGCATCGGACTGTTTTCTCCACTACAACGCCGGATTCCTGCTGTAAGCCCTGAACCATTACTCCTGATCATCACAGCTAGCTAGCTGCCACTGGGTGGCCCAGCCCTGAAGATAGCTCTGAGCCAGGCCCACCTCCCGGCTTGCTCAGTGATCACTCGGCTACACAGCTGATGCCTCCCGGACTCTACCCCAACACGGCTAGAATCCACTACTCCACCGGATCCTTGCAGTAAGCTCTGGACCTTTGCATCGGATCATTTCTGCTAGCTATCTGCTACCAAGTGACTATAGTGGCTAACGCCCCTGTCCCGAAGCTAGCCCCAATTAGCCGCGAGCCAGGCGCATCACCCAGCTAGCAAACAAAATTACTACAACTACAATACCTAGAGCACCGGAGAGAGAGCATGCGTGACAGTACCCCCTCCCCGGCGCGTTCGGCTGTAGCCGCAGGACGCCAACCAAAGGGTTGGATCAGGAGCGGACCGGTCACCCCAGCTGATGCGCGGGAACCTGTCGCTGGCAGAGACAGGGGAGCCTGGAAATCCAGCTGAGGCATGAGAGCCTGACAAGCCTGTGGAAGCAGGGGAGCCTGGCGATCCAGTGAATTCATGAAAGCCCGACAAGCCTGTGGAAGCAGGGGAGCCTGGCGATCCAGTGAAGGCATGAAAGCCCGACAAGTAGCTGTAGCAGGGTAGCCCGGTGATCCGGGTGAGGCAGGGGAGCCCGACGAGCCGGCTGTAGCAGGGTAGCCTGGTGATCCGGCTGAAGGCAGGGGAGCCCACGTCATTCCCACCGAAACGAACCCCCCCCCCAAACAAACACTCCCTGATGCTTCCCTTTGGTGAGGCGTTATTCTGTAACAGTGTGCGCTGAGAGTCGGGAAGCAAGTTCAGGGAGTGAGTGTTTTAATAAATAAACGTAACGTAATACAAACAACGCACAGACATGAACTAGAACAGAAACAATAACGCCTGGGGAAGGAACCAAAGGGAGTGACATATATATGGAAGGTAATCATGGAGGTGATAGAGTCCAGGCGAGTCGGATGACTCGCAGGTGCGCGTAACGATGGTGACAGGTGTGCGCCAATATGAGCAGCTTGGTGACCTAGAGGCCGGAGAGGGAGCACATGTGACAGATGGCTAGTGGATGGCTAGTGGATGGCTAGGTGATGGCTCGGGGATGGCTCGGGGATGTTAAGTTTATGCTCAGAAATCACTATTAAATGAAAATGACAAAACAAAATAAAGATGGTCACAAATAAATAAAAATAAAAACACTATTGACATTCTGTTGAGCTGGTGCACAAGATAATATTCTAATCTGAAGAAACAGAATTGCAACTAAATCCATGAAAGATAAGTATTTGGATTGATTTTCAAAACAACATGATTATTTAAACCATATTTAAGCAGTACAAGGTAGAACTGCCTGGTCCAGTCCACTTCAAGATTACTTTGCAGTCCAAAAATTATAATTTGGTAATTTTAACTGTATTTTAATGACATTTTCTATAATGAACAGTGAATGTGGTTTGGTGCCAAAATATATGGATCTGTCCACAGTGATAACTCTGGGAAACATGAAACGGACTGGCTAATAATAACCTAGGGAATGCCCAATAGGAGACTCACTCCATAAGGCACTTTCTCCACAGAGTGCAAATCAATATATTTTTTAGAAAGGATAGAAACTGGATATTATATTAAACCCTTGTCAAAGACCATGGAAGTTAGAATATCCTTCCTCTTTCAACTGAACGTTCTACAACCAAAGGATACACAGAGGGCAGGCTAAAGATTGCATTCTGGAAAATGTATAGGTAATTAGGCCTACAGCACACTAGAGGAGCAGTTATTTCCAATGAGATGATGGAAGTATTTCCAATTAAGAACATTACCACTAGCATTATGTGGTCAATACCTTCAAATTAGGTACACAATAATTTCTTGTCGTTTTCCCTTTGACAGTAAAGTCAGTCATGCTTGATCATTCTCAAAGGGCTGTGTGGGCAGCAGTTTATCGATAGCAGCAAATTCAATGTTGATTAGAGTCTGTGTCCATCACTGAGGGATTGTCACATCTAGGCAGCATAGGGTCAGGCTCCAGTCCCATAGGGTCAGGTTCCAGTCGCATGACAGTGTTCGACATACTGTATACTGAAAATTGGATGGCATGTCCTTATTCCGAAAAACAATTAATTTTTGCACTTATTACCAATTAACTGTAGCAGGTTTTCCAAGAGCTGCATGGTGTGAACATACACCTGCATTTCTTACAACAAATAATGTAAATACCTCAATGAATCTTATTTAAAGAAATCTGTTTATGTGGCATTTTTCATACTACCCTGCATCCCTACCCTGGTTTTCATCTCAAGCTAGGCAGTGTTGAAAATGCTCGATTTGTGGATGGGAGAGCAGATGCTGCTGGAAATGGTTTTCAAGGGCCAGTAAGGGGGCTCTCCTTCTGACTTATGATAATAAGTTACCTCTGTTTCATATAACAAGTAAAATACTTATTTAAAGGAATGAAAAGTGTGTTTGAATGAATAATATTGTGAGCACAGATTTGCTGGCACATAAAGGCCAAAGTGCAGACATACAACAGAGAGGTTCAGTAGGTCTTCTCAATCTGTGTCCTCGAAGAATGCTTTAATGGCCGCCCCACAATAACAATAGAATCTCTGTCACAGACGGTCCACTCTTTTATGGCACACTCCTCGGCATCACCATAGCAACGCTAACACTTAAAGTCTCTTTGCAACCTGAGCCCAGTGCCAGATTTACTGGTGTTTTCAGCTTGTTACAGCAGATTTATCCTCACAATAAAAAATAACAACAATCTGCAGAAGCCATTAGTGGAGTTTGAAAGAAAGCCTGGTCTGCGGAGTGCAAGCCTGGCTTGCAGTTTTCACATTGACATGAAAAAAATATAGAGGACATAGGGAAATGTTCTGGTTGTTTTGGTAATGTATCACAACATTCATTTATCTTTATGGTTTTATTCTAGCAGGGCTTTTTGTGAGAGGAAAGGGACCAGTGGATAGCGCAGACTGCTTCAGGTCAGGGTAAGCACAATGACATGCAACTATAAAAACAAGCACATTACTTAATTGAACCCTTTTTTTATTCTGGAATGAGTTCAAAGTGTAATACACCAGTTCTTATTGCATGAACTCGCTAATATTGGTTTGCTGAATCATATTCGCCTCTCTTCAGATATGCTGAGGCTTGGATGTTCAAAACCAACAAATAACCAGAGGAACACATGCTGCTACTCCTCCTTCCTAACTTCTCTAGATATCTCCATGTAGTCGGTGGGAATCTTCTCTGGCCAAAGTAGGGTGTCGTCAGCGCTTGGATTAAGACGGATGACACTAGGCTAGCACACAGGAAAGATGGCGACGGGGGAACTGGAAGGGGAGACGGGAGACGCCGGGGAAACTGGGCCGCCTCTGGTATTTTAAGCAGGACGTCTTCATTCCCTCCTCCTTCCATTCACCACGGTTAGGAGGTTGCATGACCCGCGGGGCTGACAGGCCGGCCGGGCCCTTCTCCAGGGTAGGCCTGCAGTGCATCCCTAAGCAGGCTTGACCGACCGATAGTCACACACACCCCGGTCAAGTTCTGGGCAGGGGGATTTGAGGGGTGACAGCATAATCAATTTCCATGATTCATGATCATACCAAACGACTGGGCAGCTGAAACGGGAGAGGAGAGCGAGGTTAGGGGAAATGCAGACAACCGAGATAGGTTGGTGACTAGACAAACTGAAGAAGACACGGCTGTTAACTTTCTCTCCCCAGTTTCTCATGCCTTCTAGAAATTCAGGAACTTGAGTTATAATTGTTGGTACTGTTTTCTTGAAGGTACAGTGCCTTCAGAAAGTATTCATACCCCTTGACTAATTCCGAAAGTTGTGCTACAGCCTGAATTCAAAATGGATTAAACATATTTATTTTTCTCATCTACACACAATACCCAATAATGACAAAGGGAAACCATATTTTAGAAATGTTGGCAAATTGTATAGAAAATGTTATTCAAAAATATCTCATCTACACAAGTATTCACACTCCTGAGTCACCTTTGGCAGCTATTACAGCTGTGAGTCTTTCTGGGTAAGTCTCTAAGAGCTTTCCACACTTGGATTGTGTAACATTTGCCTATTATTCTTTTCAAAATTCTTCAAGCTCTGTCAAATTGGTTGTTGATCATAGCTAGACAACCATTCTCAGGTCATACCATAGATTTTTAAGTAGATTTAAGTCAGAACTGTAACTCGGCTACTCTGGAACATTCACTGTCTTCTTGGTAAGCAACTCCAGTGTAGATTCGGCCTTGTGTTCGAGGTTATTGTCCTGCTGAAAGGTGAATCCAGCTCCCAGTGCCCGTGCTGTAATGTCTTGTGTTGTATTTTAACCAAACATAAGACTTTGCACTCAGGACAAAAAGTTAGTTGCTTTGACACACTTTTTGCAGTATTACTTGTGTCTTGTTGCAAACATGATGCATATTTTGGAATATTTGTTTTCTGTACAGGCTTCCTTCTTTTCACTCTGTCAATTAGGTTAGTATTGTGGAGTAAGTACAATGTTGATCCAGCCTCAGTTTTCTCCTGTCACAGCTATTAAAACCTACTGTTTTAAAGTCATCATTGGCCTCATTGGGAAATCCCTGAGCGGTTTCCTTGAGTTAAGAAGGATGCCTGTATCTTTGTAGTGACTGGGTGTATTAAAAAACCATCCAAAGTTTAATTAATAACTTCAACATGCTAAAAATGGATTTTCATTGTATGATTTTTTTACCAGTAGGTGCCCTTCTTTGTGAGGCATTGGAAAACCTCCCTGGTCTTTGTGGTTGAAGCTGTGTTTGAAATCCACTGCTAGACTAAGACCTTATAGATACACTACATGACCAGAAGTATGTGGACACCTGCTCGTCGAACATCTCATTCCAAAATCATGGGCATTAACATGGAGTTGGTCCCCCCTTTTCTGCTATAACAGCCTACGCTCTTGTGGGAAGGCTTTCCACTAGATGTTGAAACATTGCTGCGGTGACTTGCTTCCATTCAGCCACAAGAGCAATAGTGAGGTTGGGCACTGATGTTGGGCGATTTGGCCTGGCTCGCAGTCAGCGTTCCAATTTATCCCAAAAAAAACATGTCACATTCTTTAGGAGCAGTTACAGATTTAATATTTTATGTAATTAAATTATTGGGCTAGTTAGTTCTATTGTTGTGGTAGGTAGTTCTATATGTTTTGTTTCTGACATAGCAATGTGTGTGTTGGGGAAAGGCGGGTTCAAACTGTTATCCCCATGGCTGTTACAGGTTTACCCTTTGACTAATATTACAGTACAATAAATCCTGTGATATGCTGGGAGCAGGTGGGCTGCATAATGGACATTATGTGTGGCTCATACTATGAGTGTGTCTGTCTGTATAAGAGAGGAACAGGTGCGTATAAACCAGGCCACAGTGGGAGTTGCTCCTACTCTGAGAAAGGTAACTAATACTGTATCTACATAGCCCCATTGCTTAAAGCCTGTTCCCATGGTAATTTCCCCTCTTCACTGAAACATAGGCTACATGTCACCATTTTAAATCTCTGAAATAGTTAACTGGCTTTTAAAGCTTGCCAGCAGTTGAGGAGGATGAAAAGTCTGCCAAAAAATGCTAACTGGAATCTTGAAAAAGTGAACAACAGTCAGGCCTTGGCTTTCAATCAAGTTAGGCCAGGTTTTTATTTCACGTGTGGTAAAGCTGGACATCTGAGCAGAGGACATAGTTGCCGTGAACCATGTTATCCTTGTAAAACTCAGGGTTTATAGTCTTTGCCTTGGGAAAATGTTCAGATTCATGTCAAGGAGCAGAACTCCTGGAAGAAGGGAAGAAAGTTGTAGGCTCTGATAAATCGATCAAATGTGGAGGTGTACTATGGTTGACATTTAAGTTGACATTTCTCCTCTATAAGGATAACAATTGTGTATTACTGTTTTATGATGAGCTTTTAATGTTTTCATACATGGACTGGTTATGAGAATGATTACATGTATTTTCTATAAATGAAACCAAAGAGATTACATTGTACTTACACTGTTTGAATGCTAAAGCAGCCATGTTGGACACTATCTTTTGAAAGCATGCTTGAAGATGTACAATTAGCCTTAATTACATAGGCCAGTGTAGCGCCGCAATCAGTTATGTTGAGTGTAATGTAATAAACCAAAACTATGTCACAGGCTGATATGGGACCCTGTCGCTGAGCTATAATGTCACAGACCCATAAACGCTGCTCTTCCGCTGAGGAAATTGAATCCAAATGTCGCTCCTCTCTTTCTCACTGGACTCTCTACGGGCTCACCACCACATTCCCCAGAATGCCCACAACAACGAATTTATGGTCAGTCACAAAGCGAGAAACATCCAAGAGAATCGTTTTTTACCAAAGGAATCCTGTAGTATTATATACCTCTAGCTAGGGACCATAATGCTGGCCATGTCCCTGAAAGGCCAGCCAGTAGCAAAGTGGCCATCCCAGACAGACAATGACCCTTGCGTAGCCTGGTCCCTTAGAAAACATTTCAGCCAATTGAGTGATTGGCCATATGGCCTTCAGGCAGGCAGTGCCATCCATGAACCCCTGCAGTGCCAGGCGTGGGCCGGATGAGGTGTGGGGGGGAGTGAAACATGGCACACCCCCCGTCACATCACCCCCCAAATACCCCCGAAGAGGTAAGTAGCCCTCCCCATACCCACTCGGGCCACCCGTTCCAGCAGGTTCCACACTGGTCTGTTCCTAGTTTCCTGTTTCCTAAATTTTATGGGATTAACTGTTTTCTCAGTGGGAGAGGACTGTTTTGACATGACTGGGTGGTATTGCCTATTGATTTGTTTTGCTGTAGCACAAGCAGGATGCATTATCATTCCACTAAGCAGGATACCTTGTCATTCCACTAAGCAGGATGCCTTGCCATTCCACTAAGCAGGATGCCTTGTCATTCCACTAAGCAGGATGCCTTATCATTCCACTAAGCAGGATGCCTTATCATTCCACTAAGCAGGATGCCTTATCATTCCACTAAGCAGGATGCCTTATCATTCCACTAAGCAGGATGCCTTATCATTCCACTAAGCAGGATGCCTTGCCATTCCACTAAGCAGGATGCCTTGTCATTCCACTAAGCAGGATGCCTTATCATTCCACTAAGCAGGATGCCTTACATTCCATTAAGCAGGATGCCTTGCCATCACACTAGCAATGCAGTATCACAGGTCAAGGTATTCCTACTTCACGTACTGTACTTTCAGAGGATACAAAATCAAGCCTGTCTAACCCCCGTTTATGACCTGTTAATAGTTTTGAATGAGCTGGAGGATTGCACTGTGAAGTATGTGAATATGACACTCATCTGATGTGCAATAAATGACCAAGTCAATCAAGACAGCCTGTTCTGTTTCCTGTCATGTTTTTTTTCTTCCAAGGTACTGTATGTGTGACTTGACTGGGTGACCCTGTTGAACATGCCACAACACCTATCGACCCACTGGGCAAAAACTGGTTGAATCAACGTTGTTTCCACATCATTTCAACCCCAAAAATCTATATGATGACGTTAAATCAACGTGGAAAAACGATGTTGATTTCAAAAATTCATCAACATAGGGAATTATTTTCACCCAACTGAAAATGTAATTCACTTTAGTAAACCAACCAAATGTAAATCAAAACTGGACATGGAACTGAAGTCTGTGCCCAGTAGGAAGTACAAATCAGAGACGTATGCAAGTCCAGGCATGTGACATCACACAATCGCACTATATGCAAGAACATACATACACAAACACAAGCCCACACATATGTGCATCATGTAATTTACTAGTTTGCAACGCAACTGGCGAATTTTCCAGGCAGTTCCTGTGCCAAGGAACACCTCTGAATAAAAGTAGTGCATATAGTCAACAGATATATAACTTACTGTTCAGGGACGAAGGGGGAAATATGGTATACAATAGAATAGACTGACTCCCATTGGTTGCATCCGTAGGGCAATAGGGCAGAAGAACGTAACATAGCAGGAACTTACTGTACACATTGCTATGGCAATGTTTGAATCTCATAATGTCAGAACTGTAACTTCTATTTTTAGTGCATGTTCACTAACTTGAGGATGACACACGCACACAGACACATGGCAACACTTCCTTAGCAGAGCAAACTGAAGAAGCATATTTAGAAAAGCTGGAAAATGCACGTTGTTTCCGTCAGATAAAGTAGAAGACAGAAAGACAGGTACATAAATACCTGTTATAATATCTGAGATGGGATGAGGATGGCACAGCCATTCAGCCGGCAGCAGTCTCAAGGAGGAGGCAGGACATGACCGCCATCCTCAATTACATGGAGTGTTCGTAGCATAAGGTATGTGATATTCTTCAGGAGCTGTAGCTACAGTACCCACAATGCACTGTATAACGTGCCAGTTTTGTAGTTTTAAGACGTTCTGAAGCTAACCAATACAGGAACAATGCAATATCTTTTATTCAAAACTGTCAGAAAAGATCAAGTTCACATCCTGTTACAAATTGAGGGATCAGGAAGAGTCCCAGAAACATTGCAGCCAGGCCTCAACGGCCCCACCAATGAGAGAGCAGTGCGGTGAAATATGTAGGCCTCTCTTAAGTGGGATTATTATTGATTTATTTAGTCCTGATAACAAGAGTCGTAAAGCCATTTTAAGGAATACTCCTTTTTACCTATCTCAAGCTGTCAGAACCACAGTTCTGAGCATTCTGCTGCTGGTTAAGAGGCAGGCTGTCAGAACCACAGTTCTGAGCTCTCTGCTGCTGGTTAAGAGGCAGGCTGTCAGAACCACTGTTCTGAGCATTCTGCTGCTGGCTAAGAGGCAGGCTGTCAGAACCACAGTTCTGAGCTCTCTGCTGCTGGTTAAGAGGCAGGCTGTCAGAACCACAGTTCTGAGCTCTCTGCTGCTGGTTAAGAGGCAGTGAAAACGCTTCTCCAGTCGTAAATCTCTTTGCCAGATATTTTCTTTGATTTCTTTTTTCCTCTTCGCTCCTCAAGTTTTCTTTCGTACACCCCATATGAAGGCCAATACTTTTTTTGGCAGTGTCAAAAAGACAGGGGGCAAAGTAAGGAGAGCGAACGTGATTTCATGTTTCAGGGTATACATTTGTGCACATTTTGTTTCAGTTGGATGTTGTGGCCTCACACTTGTTTCGATGAAAGGCAGGGAGGGAATCCCCTGGGAATTTTTCACATGCTCTTTCTTCTTCCATTTTATCATCTGGTCTTGGCCTATGTCACTCCCAGGTTGTGCTGAATTTTCAATTAACACTGACAGAAGTGCCATTTAAAAATAATTTGATGATGTTTGAGAGCATATTTAGCATATTCTAACATAACTCAACATAAAGAAACTAGGACAAGTGCCAGACCAGTTCAGAAGACAAATCTTTCCTGTTTGTTAGTTAAGATCTAGCCCTCCCCAGATGCCTAGTTATCAGAAGTCACGCCCAAAGAGGTTCTTAACACAGTTCTTAACACATTCTAAATAAATCTCTCTCTGACACATTCTGATTCCTGTATTCCCAGGGCAAGTCTGTTTCTAGGAGGAGTTGTCGTGTTCACCATACGTAACGAGGAGGGAAGAGCTGGCTACTAAGAGCCTGTCCAGCAGGCCTGAGGACCACATGTAACCCCAGTTTGCACAGCCAATTGCACCCCTACTAGGGTAACAGTAACATGAAACACTTAACAGCAGCTTGACAAAGGTCATAAATGGACCAAGGTGTTAAACAGGTGCTGGAAGGGAGAGAGTAGGAGGAAAAAGAGTGGTGAATGAGGGGGTGGAGGACAGGAGAGAGGAGAGAGAGAGGAGAGAAAGAAGGGGAGAGGGTGAAGGCTTTATGGGGTTCACCAGGCATACTTCGACCTCTCACTCACAGCAGGACGGTGTTGTAATAAATTGACGGTCGTTAAGGGTCTGGACACCTCTTGGCACCCACTTCAAAAGAGCTCAGATGTTCTGCCTGTTAGGTTTGGATTAAGCATGGCAGACGGGTCGGGTTATGGTCCAATCGCGGTTTCATACCTCCACATCTGGCTGGCAGCACATTGGCTGAAATTGAGACTTTGTGTCTCTTGATGTTTGCTCGTGACATCTTTATTACCACTCACCGTTACCCATCCATGCACCCACTGGCATTCTGTCATATTCCCATCCTCCCATTCTCCCGATGCTCCCACTCCTCCTCCCAATGATGAAACCTTAATGTTAAAAATGTGGGGTGTCTTCCAATCCCTGGTCTTGGGTCTTCAGGTGCTGCTAAATGGAAACTTGTAAACTAGCTCTTACCGTTGGGCAGTGGTACCGGTCCCATCCATCTCGAACGTTGTGAAGGAAGGAGCTACTGTTGAGACGGCCGGTGCACCTTGTCCACATTACCACAGTGGAGGCCTTTTATGTTGCGCCTATCGATTAATCTAGTTCGTCTACAGTATGAGAGGTCACTGAGGATTTATTGGTTGGCCTCGAAGTGCACCCCTAAGGCCGTCTCTCTCGACCACAACTCATGTGAAAAAGGAGGGGGGGGGGGGGGGAATTATTTGCTTTCAAAAAGCTGACCTGCACAGTCACCCCTATAGACATAGTCACCATCTCTACACACATAACAGTCCTGGCATGGACACACTGCTTATTGTAGGTCCCTAACAGGTGCAGAGGCAAACCCTTGAGCCAGGGAAGGTACATAAATTACATGGCAGGCCAAATCACACAGCACTGTTGCCGTGTTAATCTGCCAAGGGCTTTGAAGGCAGGACAAAGAATTATGAATCCACCCTGGGAAGAAAACCTCAGAGACTCAACTGCCACCACCAAAGATGGCCGTCTGGCAAGTTACTGACAAAGCTTGAAAAATAAATACAAATGAGGTAGAAACAATGTGTGAAATATATTAAGTCTCGGTTTATCATTAAATGAATCATGGCTTTGACCACCTCTATGTCAATCATAATGCATGGCCAGAACTATTGGTTGTAAATAGTGCATACAAATTGTTTGGACTTTCACACAGCTTGCATTATTATCACCATGGAATTTCCTGAAATATAAAAAATGGCTACCAAACATGCACAGAACCAAACAAACAACCTCATTACATTTGACATTGACAATGCACATGAATAAACATATCTGTCAGTGTGCCAGGTTTAGCCAAAAGGCACATTTTCATCTGTGTAGTCCCAACACCAGAGCAGACAGGATGTGGCAGTGACATGGGAGATTGCATTTGGCCTTGGTGATGTCTGCCAGCCGGCCGGCTGACAGGTGACAGACAGCACATTGTAGGGCAGGGTTGTGATGTGTCTAGTGGTGACGGTGCTCGCGGGGCTCTCCACGGGCTTGTCACTGAGGGGGACAATTCCATGGCCCCAGGACAGCAGCTCCTCTTCCGGACCGTGGGGCGGGTTGCCATCTCACAGGGCTTGTGCTGCAGACAGACAGAGTTAGGGAGAGAGAGAGAGAGAGAGAGAGAGAGAGAGAGAGAGAGAGAGAGAGAGAGAGAGAGAGAGAGAGAGAGAGAGGGCTTTGGCAGGAGATATAAATCATCTCAATTATGGGCCAACCCCAGTGGACAGGTCACTCTTATCATACCAAAGTTCAAGATGTTTCCTGGTCAGTCAAGGAGCTTGAAACCAGTGAAGGAGATCTTTATATGCAACGTGCTCAGGAGTGTTTGCTTCAGTAAATAAAAGGATGTTGTGATTTGTTTAGATCCAAGTAGTGCTTCCGATTTGAATCGTTATTGTTCGACCTAACGTTGTGCTCTCGATATGTAAACCAAAGGTATTTTCAAGGCAATTAGGCTATACATACATGTATCTTCCAATGGTATTTTTTGCAAACTTCAGAATAGATCAAAATGCATTCAATCCGTTCACAAAATGAATAGAATACTGTACAGAATATGGACAGAAATGTTAACAAACATGGAGGATTGTCACGCCCATCTAAAATCCTTTATGGATGACTGTCAGCATCAACGTATAGATGAAACATGCTGTATATGCCTTTGGCTAGGACGTACACTGAAAAACAAACCACATAGCTGCTTTAATCTTTTTTATTTTCCTACCATATTTCTTTTCTTTCACTAAGGCCTTCTGACTTTTTCTATTCTTTTTATTCTCTATGTATTTTCTTTGTGTGTGTGTGTGAGCCCAGGACAGGGGGAAATTGGTGTAATGAATTTAGGGCGCCCATGCTTGCTGAGGCGAGCCCCCCTCGGTTGCGCGTGGCCATTAATCTTCCGCACTCTGTCAGAGCAAAATCTGCCCACAATAGGAAAAGGGGGTGCTCAAATTGACTACCAATTACGCGGCTGTGAATAAAGGATATGGAGAGAGGGAGGGAGGGAGGGAGGGAGGGAGGGAGGGAGGAGGGAGGGAGGGAGGAGGATATGGTTCAGCGGTAAGTTTTATTTTAACCCTGTGAGTGTGCAGAAGCATCAGGGTCTGGAGATGGAGAGAGTGTGGAGTCACTCATGGATGAAGGCCTCTTGGTGAGGCTTGTTCGTTTAGCCTATCCAAGGAGATAACGGACCAGTGGTGATGCACACCATCATGGGGTAAAATGGGCGGCGTGCATTGCCTTTTATAGCGCTGTTCTCTCTCTCGGGGGAAGAGTGAAAGAAAGTGCCCCTCATCATTTTACAATGTTCGTTTTAATATGGCTTTAATGTTGGTTCTCATCATGGTTTTTGTTGGTTTTGATATGGTGTGGCCTACATTTGAAGTTACAGCAACACATCAAAATGATTTTGCTCTATAAACATGTTCCACCACAATTTCAGGCACTAAAGACAGAATACTCAAACACATTAAATTCTTCTGCACCTAGGAGAACACGCTTTATAGTGAAGCTAGGATGGTCATACTACAAGCAAATCCTTTTTTATTACGATTTTCACCTTGTACTGTTTTTAATACTTGGGAGTGGAGTATTTATTTAATTTCAATGTGAGAAAAACCTGACAAGATCTCATAATTATCATAGCATAATCCATTCATGACACATTTTTGCTATGGGAGACCAACTCTCAGTTAATTGCACAAAGAGTGCACTCGCATGTGTTTCATGCACGTAAGCAGAAGATAAGTCAGATGTTTTAATGAAGTTTGACTTTCAACCATTGAGCCCTTAAATATGAGCCTCTAAGTTATTCAGAGTTTATAATTCTTCTGCAAACTTTCACAGCTAAAACAATACGCTCCAAAGCTGTTTGTTGTTGGACTGTGTTCTCTCCATATTTTGGATTTTCTTTTACACTCATTGATGTAAAAATGGCTGGAATGAGACAGCAAGCGTGCAACACATTCTAAGCATGTGGTATATAGAATGTAGCTCATTTTTTTACAGTAATACTGTAGTTATGGTCCTCTATTTCTAAGCGTGAAGACATTTTGGCTTAATTTGTGAGATTTCTGGATGATCAGATGAGAAGGCCACTAAAGGGGACGATTGATAGTCATGCCGACAGTGTGGCAGAGACTCTAAGATGAGAGCCAACAGTCTCTTTACTCCCTAACCAGGGTGTTATGAACCCACATACTCCAGGGTAATACAGACTTCAATCTGAATTTGTCCAGACCACTTTCAGGTTGTTTACAGAGATGACACAGGGATCATAACACAAGATGGGTAAAATGTGCTCTACGTTCATGTCTCCTCTTAGGCAAATGCCACTACAGCCTTGGGTTGTGCCAACAGTAACAAAGAGCTAGTCCTGTATCTCTCTCCCACCCTGAATCTCCTTCCGGTATCCCCTCTAGACCTCTGTGTCCACATTTCAAAACACATACGATGATATTCGTAGTGGTACCCTGGAACGTGGCGACCAAGTTGGCCATAGTTGAATCTCGCCCTGTCAGGTGACAGATGGACGATTTTGTGGAGGGATGGATGAAAGAGTGGCATTATAGGATGTGGAAAATTTCTCAACCTATGGGTCAGGGTCACCTAGGGGTTATGGTCATCCATTACATGTCTTTGTTTGAAATGGTGAAGAAGAAGGGAACACAAAGGAACAAACAGTGGGAATGTTGTTGAGCGCTCACACATTCCTCCCCCTAAAAAACAACACAGCAGGAGAAACACGGAGGACGTTAGTGTCGACTTTGTTGTCATCCTGTGCAAGACGTCTCAGCAACTTTTGAACCTCTCTTTCCACTTAAGATGTCCATTTCATAATGACTATCAAATGTTCAATAGCAAAGGGCCCAGTCTCTGATGATCAACCTACAGTTCAAGTGGATCATACCATGGAGAGTAAAGTATATATTCCTGCGGTAGTCCATTCATCATGACCATTGACCAAGACCACACTGCCATCTATTGAATCAGGTCTCTCACTATGGAGAGAATACGGCCATCGCAATGGGAGAATCTCAATCGCATACTCCTTGTGTCCTTTCTCCTCTTTCTCAAAACCGAAATATAAATCAATCAAAATATAAATCAATCAAAATATACATCTTTCTTCAAGGCCCTGACAATCCACTGAACAAACCCCACTGAGAATCAACCAATGGCAATGTGAAGTTTAGTCAATATGCAAATCTGCTAGCTTACGACCAACCAAGACAAGTTAAAAGGGGACTGGCTGTTTGGAAACAGGGCCTGTTGCCTTCTCCGTACAACATGGTCAGGGAGAAAGACAGTCCCCGAGACGTGCCCCTTGGTGCACTCAAACTGAGGGTACATCAATCTTTTCCTAATTCCTTAAAGTGTGAAAGGGGCCTTATTGTGGCAGCCAGAGGGGAAGCCGGGCCAGAGGTACCTATGTAGCCAGGTGGAGGAGAGGAGGCCAGCAGGCTATGTAGCCAGGTGGAGGAGTGGAGGCCAGAGGTACCTATGTAGCCAGGTGGAGGAGAGGAGGCCAGACGTACCTATGTAGCCAGGTGGAGGAGTGGAGGCCAGAGGTACCTATGTAGCCAGGTGGAGGAGTGGAGGCTAGACGTACCTATGTAGCCAGGTGGAGGAGAGGAGGCCAGACGTACCTATGTAGCCAGGTGGAGGAGAGGAGGCCAGACGTACCTATGTAGCCAGGTGGAGGAGAGGAGGCCAGAGGTACCTATGTAGCCAGGTGGAGGAGTGGAGGCTAGTAGGCTATGAAGAGAGGAGGGACACATGGCCCAGCTCCGGCCCTGCTGGGGCCCTGACAACTGACCAGATGGCAGAAGTATTAGACCAACAAAGGCAATGTAATGAGGGGGACAATGGAGGCCAGGCCGGGGAGGGAAGGGGGGATGTGCTGACAACCACCGTGATGGAGGGATGGTGAGTGAATGACAGAGACAGGCAGGCCTGAAACCCCAAAGAGTCAATACACTTCCCAACCCTCCCTCCCTCCCTCCGCCCCTCCCTCGCCTCCCTCCAACCCTCCCATGTATACATCTCCTTCATGGCCCCACCCCTCCTCCTGGCAGTAATATAGGGGGCTATGACTTTATTACCCCTCATTAACACAAATTAGACCACTTGAGCCCCCTGAATGGAGATGACAAATTGAATTAAGCGTTTGGAAACAAGTCAATCCCCACCCCGGCCAGCCTGCGACCATATTGCCTTAACATTCAAGGGGGAAGCCATAAAAAACTACTAGTGCCTGCTATTATTTGGGGCTTCTTTGAGAAGCTGTGAATGGTTAAATTCCTTTGGAAATGATTGGGATACTTTAGCTCACTGAGTTATGCTTGGTGTGTTAAGTGAGGATTAATGGTGAGTGTAGCAGATGGTTTGGCCTTAACAAACGTATGTGCCATCGTAGTGTTTTTAAGGGTTTGCTGAGGGTTCTCCTGTTGTGAAAAAAATATCAAATATACTGCAAAATATGTCCAAAATGATCAATGAAATGATATCAACTATAGACCTAGGAGAGAGTTCACAATATGTAAATGACATTTAGAATTTCAACAGACTTTTTGGTGCACAAATGTTTGATAGCATTTATTTTTTTCAGGGACTTTTTATGGAAAGGATATTTAACTAACCACTAATTGTAAAGTGTGTCTTTTAGCCTGTCTTCTAATCACTGTAGTCTCCGTCCAGCATGTACCTCAGTTTGTTTATATAGCACCTTTCAACATCAGTATTGTGTAATAGTGTGTGGAGGAGTTCTGACTGAAATCCACTATCTCTGTTTTCCTTGATAGACTTACAAACTGATAATGTTTTCATTGGCCATTGAGAGCCCATGTCCTGCTGTGATTGCGTAATCACAATTTTGTCAAAATCACCTCATTCACAGGAACCTAATTTACAGGTGGAATGTAACTACATATCATCCCCTTGTGGAAACTGCACACACATGTACAACATTGTACTGTGAGATTACGCCATTTTATTTTAATAGGTATGTGTAGCTAATGGAGCACAACTGTACTACATTTGCTAGTTGATTGTACAGCTAGCTACAGGCTTCTGACTAGTGGTATTGAATACACTCTTCATATTCAGGGCAGTTTACTTCACAGCAAGGTAATTGTGGAGGTCCTCTATACAAGTGAAGCGTGCTGTGTTGGTTTGCAGTGACTACTATGCAATATACCACCATCTAGTGTTTGAAAAGGTACTTACATCTATGGGGCGTCTTGCTATGGGCCGCCTTGCGTCACAAGTTTGCCGATTCACACACACAGATATATAGAAGCTTGAGTCTTTGAGAATACATTTTAAATTTTAAAAAGCATAGATGGCTCTACTATCCATGTTGCATGCATCGTTGTCGCAAGGAAGACCCATTCCACATAACCTGAAACTATGCCACGTGTGTCTAATTCACTCATGTAAAGAAACGGCAATATACTGAGTGAGGGAAGGTTTAAATACAAGCATCTGGTTTGTTTGCAAATCTAAAGTGTGCCATTTCATTTGTAATACAAACATACTAGCTATGTACTGTCTGTTGCTAATGTTTACCACACTTTATGTACATGCCAAATATGTTTAAAACCATAGCTATGAGCTAAGTGCAATGGTCTCACCTTTCATAACCCAAAATGTAAGAATGTATCAATGCATTGTTTGTTTTATTTGTAATTTGAGGGGAATTGTAAACAAACAATATATATCTGAACATGTTGATTTCATGGACTTTCAAGCCTTGCATCCATGGTCCACGTATAAATAACCATAAATAACATTTCCCAATGATGCTGCTTTTGTTCCAAATCAAGTCGGGGCTTCCATTGGGATGAAACACAGACTGCAGCGCGTGCCTTTATTATTCAGTGTGAGCCGGAAAGGCATTTTTCCATGCTTGTATAAGGCTGACACCTTGTGGAACTCAATTACACTACAGTAGGTCTACTCCGCGTTTCCCGTAATCTAATAGTGATGCTTATCAAACAACACCAGGTGGTGCTAAAGAACTAGCAATTTTACTATACTATCACACACTGTGAAACCCCCAAACAGCAAGGCACACCATTGCAATTACAGCTGTTTACTGAATGAAACCGTAGTTTCACTCAATGGGCTTCATTGGCATGGAAAACATATGTTTACATTGCCACAGCAAATGGAACAGACAATAAACAAAATAAAAATAAACAAGGAAAATAAACAATCGGTAAACACTACGTTACACTAACTTTTAAAAGAATGTAGACATATCAAATGTCATATAATTGGCTATGTACAGTGTTGAAACAATGTGCAAGTTGTTGAAGTATGAAAGGGAAAATAAATAAATAGATAAATAAAGGTTGTACTTACAATTATGTTTTTGCTCCACTGGTTACCCTTTTCTCATGGCAATGGGCCACAAATCTTGTACTGTGATTGCACACTGCAGTATTTCACCTAACAGACATGGGAGTTTATTAATGTTTGATCTCTCTCTCTCTATCTCTCTCTCTCTATCTCTCTCAATTCATTTTAAGGGGCTTTATTGGCATGGGAAACACATGTTTACATTGTCATAGCAAGTGAAATAGAAAATTAACAAAAGTAAAATAAAAAATAAAAATGTAAAGTAAACATTACACTCACAAAAGTTCCAAAATAATAATTACATTTCATATGTCACATTATATCCATATACAGTGTTGTAATGATGTGCATAAACTTAAAGTTAATTTCACTTAAAGTACAAAAGGGAAAATAAATATAGGTTGTATTTACAATGTTGTTTGTTCTTCACTGGTTGCCCTTTTCTTGTGGCAACAGGTCACAAATCGTGCTGCTGTGACTGCACACTGTGGTATTTCACCCAATAGATATTGGAGTTTATCAAAATTTGATTAGTTTTTCAAATTCTTTGTGGGTCTGTGCAATCTGAGGGAAATATGTGTCTCTAATATGGTCACACATTTTGCAGGAAGTTAGGAAGTGCAGCTCAGTTTCCACCTCATTTTGTGGGCAGTGTGCACATAGCCTGTCTTCTCTTGAGTGCCAGGTCTACCTTTGGCGGCCTTTCTCAATGGCAAGGCTATGCTCACTGAGTCTGTACATAGTCAAAGATTTCCTTAATTCTGTGTCAGTCACAGTGGTAATTTATTCTGACACTGTGTACTCTCTGTTTAGAGCCAAATAGCATTCTAGTTTGCTATTTTTTTTTTTGTAAATTCTTTCCAATGTGTCAAGTTTGGTTTTTTCTACTCTCTCTCTCTCTCTCTCTCTCTCTCTCTCTCTCTCTCTCTCTCTCTCTCTCTCTCTCTCTCTCTCCTCTCTCTCTCTCTCTGTCTCTCTCACTCTCTCTCTCACTCTGCATGCGTATGTGTTCCTTAACTATCAGCCTGTAGGGGGCCCTATTGAGACACATTTCAGCCTTGGCCATGCGGCCTCACAGCTTAATGAAACCCCTGGTGTGGACTGTAACGTTACAGCCAGGCCTGCTATCCACCTGGGAGTGGTAGAAAAGCAGTTGTGCAGGAAGCTTCTACAATTTCCTCCCACTTGCGTCACAAACGCATTACTGTGCATCTCACCCAAACCACAACCACATGGAAGCTCAATGAAGCTCTGGAATTTTCCGACTGCCAAAACACAAACAGAGACTAACTAGGAACCTCCTGAATCTGAATGTATTTAAACCTTTATTGTAATAAGGTTGGGGATTTGGGGAGTAAAATCATACTTTTGCAGCAACACCTAGTTTCCTATGGACCCTTGAGAACTGACAGCAAATGGCAATATGTCAGTTCTTAAATCAATGACAGTATAAATCATATTATGAGTTTTTCCACAGCTACAGGCTTACACTGTATAACCCTTTGTGTCCATGTTTTGGTTATGCACAATAACAACAACAATGCCTACAGAATGACAATTCTGTAATATACGGTTGTCCTATGTGGTCCCTTCATGTGGTTAACAGATGCTTCTCTGCTTGGCTATACTAGCTCCCACAGGAATCTCCCTTTAGGATTACACATCACAACAGTAGCACTTCCATGGTAGCATAAGTGATTTATTTTCTGTTACTGTACTTTTACAGATCCAATCTCAATCTGTAACAGCGACTACCCCCCAGCTATCCACTCCTCGGCAAAATAGAATGAGAAAATAACTTAACACCAGAATATTGGCTATCACAGTAAGACAACAACAACCTCAGGCCAATTGTAATGAAAGTTGCTGTTCTGGTCGGATGCAATTCTGGCTTACAGTGTATGCATTGAATGAATCCACCAAGAGTACTAGTCTGTAACATGAGCCAAAGTATATTAGCAACCCTGCGTTCTACATCCTGCCAAGTGTGTTCATTATTTTGGCACAGGGATAGTTTGCTGGCCTTGCAAGTGCATGGTGTCAAGTTGGTGTTGTACTCCTCCCCAAATTTGCAGATTTGGTATGAAAAATAGGAATGGCACTACAGGTAGGCCATTAGAGGCACACCCAGGTATGAAGGGTGCAAGAAGGGGCTTGCAAATGTAAGCATGGGTGTGCTTTGTGAATTGTATTCAGTACATATAATTATATAGTAAATAGCACTAAAGTGCCAATAATAATAAAACAAATCGGTTAGTTAATAGAAAGTAATGACCACAATGCACTTCAATCTTAACAATCTCAACAATGACCACATGAATGTGTCTTATAAAAGTCCTATATTTATCAATGATGTCTAACACGAACATGCTCAAATCTTACACCATCAAATGGCAACTTACTGTAGTGGAAGACTTCCCACTAATACACCTCCATATGGGGACTCATGTTTCTTCGATGATTCATGCATGTCAGGTCCACGGGAAGCTGGGGAAAGCAATATGTTGGATGCACTTAACCGTCCTCCCTGGAATGGTTTTCATGCTCTAGTCCTGTCTAATATGCTCTCCACAAGGTCCCCAGGTGATGAGAGGCAGCATCCTTAGGAACAATGATTCTGAGAAAGGGGGGCGGGGAGGAAGCCAATAAGTGTGACACCTTGCCCTGTAAGAAATTATCCATCTTAAATAATGTTATCACGTAGAAAATGACAGAGGGCCCTATGAAGGCCCATGGGGCCAATGAACAGTGTGAGTGTGTCCTTTTAGCCCAAGCTAACAGCAACAGCTGAGTTGATTCTCCCCAGCACTCTGTAATAGAAATAGTGACCCATGTTTATTCAGCATTGTTTGATAGAGGTCAGGGCTACACAAGTAGTGTCCAGAGAGTTGCAGGTTCATGTTCCAGGTGGGAGCGTCTGGTATAGCAATCCCCAGCTGAATTACGGTTGGCATTGTGAGGTAGGTAGTATTAATCATAGATGATATAGAAATAGAAGTGCATTTATTTGGACATAGTCATTTATCCATGAGATATGTGAATGCAGATTTATTGGTGAAGTTCTTTAATTTACATTTCTACATATGATGCAGTCTGCAGTAGGCTATTAAGTTAGGCCCAAGTCCTAACTTCAGCTAAGGCCGGGATTCAATCTGAATCCCTACTTGACATTTAAAGGTAAATTACAATTGAGCCGACATCAGCGTTGACCTTGAATGCAATCTCTGCCAACGCGGTAACATTGCCTTTAAAAGACACTTTGTCTACAAGCATGATCGGATTGAATCCCAACCTGAGTACCTCTATCAAGTCTTCTGTAAATGATGCATTGATGTCAATGGGAGATTTGTGAGGAAATTTGATATATGAGCATACTGTTACATAATTAGAGGTCTTCTCTGCAGTAACAACCCAGTATACACAACCAATAGATTCATTATTCACTTTTCATTCATGTTAGTCCCCTCATAAAACTAGTGGATGGCCACTACTGACTGGGAAGTCTTTACAGTAGGCCTGTAGTATAAGCGCCAAATTATGTCACTAATAAGTATTATTTGTTTACTGTATGGCATCATTACATAACACATACAGCCATAATATGAACCCAGTCCATATATTGTTATTCCTCCTCATGCCATGTACAAAGACTATTATCTGCATAATATAGGCTTGCGGTATGATATTGACAGACAGCCATTTCCCATCACAAAACCATGTTAGAAATTCACCCCATAAATGGAGGAACTAACTAGATTAATCAAATCCTGTTGGCAGCACAGCTAATGGGGTGGGGCAGCATGGGAATAGGGCCTGGTATGGCAGCCATGTTTGTCTGAAATGATCCCCTCCAGGCTTTTCCCCACCACTGTTCTCCGAGAGATAAATCCCTGTTGCACTTAGTATCCATCCATTTTTAATGCAGGGCCCCAGCTGGAGAATGAGTGGGAGGGAGAAAGGAAGAGGAGAGGGCTGAGAGTTGTGGATGGCTGTGCCCAAGACCTCAACACAGCACCTGAGTGCCTAGTGTATACTGCCTGTCTGAATCCCCCTTTCTCAAAAGAGGTCCAGAAGTTATGGGCTGCTGGCTGCTGCCGTTCCAAGGATAGCAGACAGAGAGGCTAGGAGAGGGGGGGCATTATTCAATAGACTTCAGTGCAAACATGATCTGTGTTGAGTGGGGAGGCACACAGGCCTAGACATTCCAGAGTGGGCAGCCTTCATAAACAACAGGCAAGTGCTTGGAACAACCATGGGGCTTTGTTCCTCCAGCTGAGGTGGCTCTCATGCAGAGAGACTTTGACTTCTAGAGCGGAGGAAGACCACTCCCTCCATCTGTTGAAGTATGGACTTTAATGTTCTGTAGGTGGAGCCAATGACAGAGAGCCAAGAATGATATGTGCAATCTTTAATGGTTAGGTCTAGCCTACATTATATATCTGACAATGGCAATGAGATACTGTTCAGGTAAACTGGTGAAAAAGGTCTGTGTCTATCAAGTCGATCAATAACATCAAGGCATCGGTTATAATATTTGATAAGCTATTTATTCATGTGATTAATTCATATTGTATTATTCTGCACAGGCAGCATACAGGGACTAATGAATGAATATCGGATTATTCTGTACAGGCAGCATACAGGAATTAATTTATTCATATCGTATTATTCTGCACAGGCAGCATACAAGGATTAATTCATTCATATAGTATTATTCTGCATACACAGCATATAGGGAAATTGTGGTAAAATATTAATAACAAAGATCAACAGTGTTTCTTTTTTCTCATTTCATTTAATCAAAAACCTCTGTTACAAGTGGCAAATTGTCAACTGTTTTCAATATTTTCCATTCTCTTGCAAACACCCCCAAGAATGTAACATTGAACAAGTAAACTGTTAAAGTAGGGATAACACTATATACAAACAATCACGTTTTGGTGAAGAATGAGTAGAGCTTATCGGAAATACACTTTTGTCATGTTTGAATGCAGCAAAAGAAAAATACAATTATGTTATACAAAGATCAAAAATACTATTCAAACCCTTATTATAAATGGCAGCACTATATTAATAAACTGCTGTTGACATTTTACATGTAAGTACAAAATCCTGTTGAGGTAGTACCCTCTGAAGTCACTTGAAATGTTAAAATACTGAATAAACGTAAATCAACTTTATATACAATACAGCAAATCTCTCTTCCTCATTTCACTTCATTAGAATTGTATACTCCTTTGGTTAACATCTGTCAGAAATGTGCAGTCTCACAAGTGACAACTTTCCATCTTTCCATCTTACATTCACAATAATTTTGCATCTTTTTGGATTTATTCAGGGAAATAATGCAAAAGTGGGCTAATACATTGTTTTTAGAAAGGCTTGTTTAATAACATTCATTTGCGCTATCCCACTATTTTCTCAAAGTGAATTGTCCTCCTGACTCCACTATTGCAGAGCACTCCTTGCCTCCCCAGTCCAGTCCTCTGTTGAGGACTTTTTGGGGTAATTGTTGATCAAATAAAAACTGAATTGAAAAGAAATGCCTACAAGCAATTATATCCAGTGTGTTACCCTTTCTTGGGAATGTAAACATCAAGGGTATTACTTATTTGGGTAATGATTATTCATAAATCTGGGTGATGTGTGACATGGGAGATGAAAGTCATTTGGCTTGGCTACTATTGAGTATGAAGTTACCCAGAAAACACCAGGCCATAACAGAGATGTCATTGTCTTGTTTTTCTATGCTACAGATAATACATGTCAACTTCAGAGCAAGTTTGAAACTGTGTTGTGGAGTGGCAGACAGAGGAATGGGCCTCAAAGTGCCATACCTTGTTTTACAGACATCTTGAATGGAAATATTTTAATTCATGAACATTCTTACCCTTGTTTAATGACAAACATAACTTTGGTTTTCAAAAAGAAAAGAAATAGCTAAGCTTACAGTAAAAAGTACTGGTAACATGACAATCACAACCTTCTCACGCCCTCATAAATCCATGTACCCCACGAAACACTCAGCATTTATTCACACATTGTGATTATGAATATAGGTGAATTTAAATGAACACTCAAAGAGCTATACACTATAAGAAGAAAATAAATTCAATGTATAACGAATAAAAACATCTATGTGAATAAAGCAACTATAAAAATATAAGAGATTTTGGAAAAAGCATAAAATCAATATATTGTTTTATTTGTTTACGAAATAATGTAGCCTTAGCCATTAGGACCGGGATATGCTATAGCCGCAATGGAAACAGTCATCTGAAAATTGTTCAGTGCAATTCAATTTAGTTTCTTTACTTGTGTAAAAATCTCTAGAATATTTTCATTCGCTTACCACCCACTGCCCTCCCTCCCTTTAATGGTCGCTGGGTTGGTTGATCTTTGGAGAGTGGACAGTACTTAATTGTGTGCGCATTGTCACCATTGGCACTGCAAAGAGGGCAGGTATAAGCCCGAAGAATGGGGCACACCACCCTCCCGTCCGGTGTCTTCAGAACGTGGGAGCCATACACCTCCTCCGGCGCACCGTTATTCCTGCAGAAGACGCAGATTTTGGGCTCCTGTTTATTCCTTGACGTTGGTTTGCGCATCTTCCTCTCCACTCCGAACAGGTCAAATCCTGTGAAGCTTCCCCCGAAGCCCAAGTCCCGGTCTTGTAGTGGGATGCCACCGATTTGGTTTTGGAATGGACTTAGAATTGAAAAGCGCTCCTTCAAGTCCAGGATGGAGGTAGGCGGGGGGCTCGCGGATGGACAACAGCAGTCCAGGTGTCCGCCTCCACTACTGCCCGAGATTACGCACGCACATTCTGGGGAGTCATCCAAACCCAGGGTTGCTTTCAGGGACTCGGTGATGGAGTTTGGGCTTTGGGGCATCATGTGCTTGTTATTCTTCGTGACCAACGTCGACAGACCCAGATAGTCGTTCCAAAAATTAAAGGTATAGTCATATGGGTTGCGCGCACTCAAATAGTTATGATTGAGAAAATCCATGATTCTTCTTCTCCTTTCTATGCAAAAGCACCAATGTAATCCTCCAGGTTTACAGCCAGAGTTCGTTTCCAGGATGGTTGGTGAACTGGACTGCTCCAGTGTTCTTCTAGTGTATAAACGCTTGTACAACAGGCTTGCTGGTTATAAGGAGACCGGAAAGCTGAAAAGAGGGCGGGGCTGTCTTCTCAAACCAAGTTCACGATCAGGTTGCAGCGCACTCTTTCTCTGCAAGGGTAGGTTTGGAAAGCGGGAAACCGATCCGATATGGTCCGAACTGGCAGTCGTTTACAAGTTGGAAAACAACCACATATCATAGTCACATAGCCTACACAGAATAATTTTCAGACTTTTTTACGGTTTCATTACGAACCAGTCATATGTGTTTAGAGCTACACCCGTATCTTTATGACTTGATACAGTAGGGCAGGATTGAGCTACGCAGTAAATACATAATTATTTATTTGTATAGCCTACATTGGGGATAGGGAGTTAATTGTGGGTGCGATGTCAACGCCTACTAAAATAGCTTGCATACACATGTTTGTGCGCATTTCTGGTGCACACCTTAAAACCCTTTCAAGACCATGCATGCATAAAAGCCCTTTGTTCCTAGAGCACCCTCTCCACCACAGTGATACAACACTCCCCATCTGACTCTTGTCATATCGCGGAGTATTTGGATACTATGGTAACAATAGTAGCCTAATGCCATATCCCTTTCTGTCATATGTAGGATTACGTCCTTACTGAAACTCACCATTAACCAAAGTGTTCCCCACAGCGTCTATTACAATTAAATACTACATAGTTGTCACTAATATCATGATTATCCCATTGTAGTAGGCTTACAATGTATTTTGGAGGGGTAGTGGTGGTATCATAGGTTATACTGCAGAATTACAGGGCTTGTCATAGTTTGTCAGTAGATTTACTTTGCTATTCCCCTTTTAGAGTGTTCCTTCTGTGTCCTTGGCATTGTGCGAACAACCTCCGTCAAGCCACATTGTTCTACAAGCTGAGGGCTGAATGAAGGCAAACTGTGTTGCCCTTCAAGCCACTCTCTCCAATACCCCGCCCTGAGTACAGAGCCCTAATGATCGCAGAGAAAATATACTCACATTTATACAGTGGCATAGCCCTTGTCTGCATATGTGACTCCATTCAAGGAACAAAGAGCATAGGAGCATATAGAGAGGTGCATATAGGGAAAGTGATGGCTCCGCAAGACATAACAGTCTCAGAATAGAATCTCATGCTTCCTTATGACTGCATTTTATGGGTGGAATAATAATGAACACTGGTACAGGTGTAAATTGGAAAGTGCATGAGGGGAACAGTGTGAAAATGTCATGGAAGACAGGGTATAATGGAATATATAGGCAGAGGGTATTGGATGCAGGCTAGTGCTCTCACAGGTCTATTATCAGGATGGTATTCTATTGTGGAATCCTCATTCCCTTGTTTACAATAACAGCAACATGTCATTTCACTCCTCTGCCACTGGGAGACTGTGTGAGCCCAGTGGATCCTAATTAGGATGACATCATCAAGCTTCCATGCAATGGAATAACCCCATAACCCCAAGAATTCACCCAAGGAGTTTTGATGTTTTTTTGTTTACTGCCAGAAACCTATGATGGATAGAACATATTGTACTTATGAAAATACGTGTCAACTTTCATTGACTGGGGCCATGACATGAGCAAAGCCCCTGCAATGGTTAAACGTATTGTGCATACCACGTAAGCCTAAAAAAAGTGTTTTGTTGTTGCTCTATCAATAGAAAAGTCGTATAACTATCACATCAAACTTAACTTTCAAGTGCATGTAAACATCAGGAATGCAGGAATCTTTACACAATCAGGCAACTCAGAGTACCCATTCTGTAATTTACTGTCACTGCTGCCTGCCTTCTCCATGATTAACTACCTGAGTCTGGAATCCGAGAGCAGGACTCTTTAAACAATGATAGCATATGAGTGACTGCAGTTCTAATTAAAAGTGGAGGGGAGGTTGTTGAAACCCGTCCAATCGGGAGGATTACATCTATTTCAAGGGAATTCATTAGAACTCCATACCTTGCTGTTGACTGAGCTGCAAAGTAATAAAAGAGGAACTAATACTAAGTAGAAATGTTTCCAGAGGCAGGTTTTCCCAGTCACATAAGAGAGGAAGGTATTGATCTTGGAGGATCTAACCCCTGTACTTGTACCCATTAAGCATAAATAATGTATATTATCCTTAACTCTTTTTCCAGTGCAATATAGAGCCAACCCTACGGCATATGGACCCTACAGCATATTAGATACTTGGGTTTCTGCATCTCCACAGCGGAACTAAAATGTTTGTGGGTCATTATTACTTCATGTTGTTGTGACAGAGAAGGAGTAATACTCATCCATTTACATTACGCAAATTATCTGGCTGTGTTGAGGTAGCATGGGCCTATTAGACAAGGAAGCAACTGAATGATCTATGGCACTGGTATGGGGGCTGTGGCTGTAAATTGATTAGGTATTCAAACTGAATAAGAGCTCATCATACAAGCATTTGGGGACCCAGTAACAAATTTGCTTTGCAATAAAAAAGTATTGTTTTGCCCAGTAGTGCAAGTGTAGGCATTTCCCCGATTACTGATGTGGATTTACATTTCAAAACTCCCATTGATTATGCTGGAGATTAATTATGCAATGTAAATCAATCTGTATATGCCTCTTGCTGAAGTTGGAAATATGGTAATGCATGATTTATAAGACCTTTTGCACCAATCTTCCTGTGATTCCCAGATTGCATTTTGAAAATGATGTATAATCCTATACCAAATCTGTTGTTGAAGTAAGTTGTTCTGGTAAGAGCATCTGCTGAGTCGCCACATTTTAATGTACATTTTGTAGTAATGTACAATTTTTTCTATGGGCATTTGTTTGAATTAAGCATATCACATTAAAAACCCAAATTAAAATGGAAAACTGGGATAAAACCAAGCCTGCAGATGTACAGTAAATATTTATGGATGTACTGTGTAGAATAATAAATATGCCTGTTTTATCTGGCAGTCTTAGATGATCGTTTGTATGGATGATTGCTAATATGATGCAAAGCACATGGCACGCTGTAGAGAATGAAATGTGAAACACATATTTATGCATCTCTTCTGGCTGACATAAATAATCTTATTAGTAGCCTCAATAAATAGCTATTTCTTTAAGTGTGGTGCTCATCATGTAGTCTTCCGGTGTACTGTAGTCTTCCCTTACTCAGAGGAAGGGAATTGTCTCCCTTACAGTGGCTTGCGAAAGTATTCACCCCCTTGGCATTTTTCCTATATTGTTGCCTTACAACCTGGAATTAAAACAGATTTTTGGGGGGTTTGTACCATTTGATTTACACTACATGCCTACCACTTTGAAGATGCAAAATATTTTTTCTTGTGAAACAAACAAGAAATAAGACAAAAAAACTGAAAGGTTGAGAGTGCATAGCTATTCACCCCCCCAAAGTCAATACTTTGTAGAGCTACCTTTTGCAGCAATTACAGCTGCAAGTCTCTTGGGGTATGTCTCTATAAGCTTGGCACATCTAGCCACTAGTATTTTTTCCCATTCTTCAAGGCAAAACTGTTCCAGCTCCTTCAAGTTGGATGGGTTCCACTGGTGTACAGAAATCTTTAAGTCATACCACAGATTCTCAATTGGATTGAGGTCTGGGCTTTGACTAGGCCATTCCAAGACATTTAAACGTTTCCCCTTAAACCATGTAAGTGTTGCTTTAGCAGTATGCTTAGGATCATTGTCCTGCTGGAAGGTGAACCTCCGTCCCAGACTGAAACAGGTTTCCCTCAAGAATTTCCCTGTATTTAACGCCATCCATCATTCCTTCAATTCTGACCAGTTTCCCAGTCCCTGCCGCTGAAAAACATCCCCACAGCATGATGCTGCCACCACCATGCTTCACTGTGGGGATGGTGTTCTCTGAGTGATGAGAGGTGTTGGGTTTGCGCCAGACATAGAATTTTCCTTGATGGCCAAAAAGCTCAATTTTAGTCTCATCTGACCAGAGTACCTTCTTCCATATGGTTGGGTAGTCTCCCACATGCCTTTTGGCGAACACAAAATGTGTTTGCTTATTTCTTTCTTTAAGCAATGGCTTTTTTTCTGGACACTCTTCCGTAAAGCCCAGCTCTGTGGAGTGTACGGCTTAAAGTGGTCCTATAGACAGATACTCCAATCTCAGCTGTGGAGCTTTGCAGCTCCTTCAGAGTTATCTTTGGTCTCTTTGTTGCCTTTCTGATTAATGCCCTCCTTGCCTGGTCCGTGAGTTTTGGTGGGTGGCCCTCTCTTGGCAGGTTTGTTGTGTTGCCATATTCTTTCCATTTTTTAATAATGGATTTAATGGTGCTCCGTGGGATGTTCAAAGTTTCTGATATTTTTATAACCCAACCGTGATCTGTACTTCTCCACAACTTTGTCCCTGGCCTGTTTGGAGAGATCCTTGGTCTTCATTTTCCACTTGCTTGGTGTTGCAGACTCCGAGGCTTTTTCCGAACAGGTGTATATATCTTCTCAGGGATTGCTGGGTTGCTAGCGGGCTCGTCCCGACACTACCAGGGAAAATCTAAAGCGCCAAATTCAAAATTCTAAAGTTGAACTATTAAACATCCACCAATATACAAGTGTTCCATACTCATCAAAGCTCTGTTTCTTGGCAATATCACAACGTTGTCAGATTTCAAAAAGGCTTTACGGCGAAAGCAGCACATTTCATTGTTTGAGGCTAGCACCTCACATATTTTTCCAATAGCCATGTATCGATTAGCCATCATGGCACACACATAACACATTTCACAGCGAAAACAAATCAATTACCTGTTGAAGAACTTCTGCTGAGGTCATCCTAAGTGTCCAACGAAGACAATCCATGGTTCTTTTGTTAGAAAAAGTAACGTATTTTATCCATAAATCCTCCATTTGGTTCGCGCGCGTTATAATCAGAAACGACAGCCTCCACTAGTCCATTGAAACGCGGCGCGAACTCGTTCAACTTATACCTATAAACTTGTCCAAGAACAATCAAACATAGTTTTAAATGTATCCTTAGGAACACTTTTACGTATATTTACTATTATAAATCAGCCGGAATAAAAACTGATCAATAACGAGGCTACAAAAGACACTCCGTGACTTCTCGTGCGCGCGCGACGGGTACTATTTTCAGAAAGAGAGGACTTCATTGTTTGGTGTTTTTCTCTGGTCTAAATTCATCCAAAATGGAGGGAAACACCGTCTCGAGGCTGTTGACATCATAAGGAAGCGACGTGTACTGCATTCATATGCCTATATATGGTCATTTTCAATAGGGAGGGGTTCCCAAATGAGCAATGTGTCAAAATCACTTTTTCCAGGACAGAGATTCCTCAGGGTTTTGCCTGCTATATGCGTTCTGATTCACTCACAGACAAATGGTTAACAGTTCTGGAAAATGCAGAGTGTTTCCTATCCAATGGTACTAAATATATGCATATCCTATTTTCTGAATGGGAGGCATTTTACTTTGGGCATGCCAGGCTCTCCAAAACCGACCCCTCAGCTGCCACTCCCTAACAAGATATACTGAGATCATGTGACAGATCATGTGACACTTAGATTGCACACCGGTGGACTTTATTTAACAAATTATGTGACTTCTGAAGGTAATTGGTTGCACCAGATCTTGGGCGGCAGGGTAGCCTAGTGGTTAGAGCGTTGGACTAGTAACCGCAAGGTTGCAAGTTCAAATCCCTGAGCTGACAAGGTACAAATCTGTCGTTCTGTCCCTGAACAGGCAGTTAACCCACTGTTCCTAGGCCGTCATTGAAAATAAGAATTTGTTCTTAATTGACTTGCCTAGTAAAATAAAATTTAGGGGCTTCATAGCAGAGGGGGTGAATACATAAACACGCACCACTTTTCAGTTTTTTATTTTTTAGAATTTTTGGAAACAAGTTATTTTTTTAATTTCACTTCACCAATTTGGAATATTTTGTGTATGTCCATTACGTGAAATCCAAATAAAAATCTATTTAAATTACAGGTGGTAATGCAGCAAAATAGGAAAAACGCCAAGGGGGATGAATACTTTTGCAAGGCACTGTATCTGATGGAGCTTTCCCCTCATAGAAATCATGATCTAAAAATAGTGTCTGCACCTGGTCACCAACGTCAGGCCTCACTGAACAGCATTTTCTATGTAGCTGGTTATTCACATACAGTAAACATTAAGCTCATGAGCCTGGGTTGCATAATACAGCATGTAGCTACTTATTGATCACTGTAATGATGTCTATTGGGTTTTCAGAAATAGCTACAAAAATCTATTTGTCAAATTGATCATCGTAATGATGATGAATGCTGACTCATTTCTTATGAAAATGTCCTAACTGTGTGCACCTGGCCACCTGGGCCTGTAGCTACAGTATGTTTTCTTGGTTTGTGACAGACTCCGACCAGCAGATAACCCTGGTTGTGTCTTATCATTAATATCCATTAGACTGCTGTTTTGACTTATGCAAATGAGGTCATATTCAGCTAATTTAATTTGGATTTCACTTGACAGATAGCTTAGAGCGTTTGATCAAATATTGAACCGCCAAAATGTATTCAAAATTATGCTTCAGAGCAGTCTACCTTCCAACCCCCAATTCTGGAATAGCTTTTACTTGACCATGACTTTCCTCTGAATACAATTTTGGTCCTTTGTTCCTCAGAGAGATTTAGAACAGACACAAGGGTATAGCAAAGTGTTAATGGGAAGCATTTCCATAAAGCAAAGCTTCTGTTTATGCGTTTTTGTTGTCATCCACTGCATTAACAAAATAGTACGCAGTCGTCTTTTGTTCCTTTATTGAATAGCAGGGAAATGGGTTTCCTCATAATTGCATATTAACTCCCCCGATGCCTTTATGTTATACGCGGGCCTGCATAGATAACTGATGGTTTCATTCAATGACTCTTACTCCACCATGCAGCATGGAATAAATGGGACCAATAAGGCAAGCTAGTCGATAAATGAGGCCCTGTCTGCATAGATATAAGGAGGCCCAGAGGTATAGAACAAACAAATGTCAATCAGTGCATTCTAGCAAAGACAAAAGCCCCCCGTTTGACTTAATGGTCTGCTGAGCAACATTACAATGTCGATTCAAGAAGCTATGAGCGATGAATGTTGATGCACTTGAGCAGGTTCATTCTTAGTTAATCCATTTTGACCACAATTTAAACAGGACATATTTGCATGTTTTGTTAAGTTTGGTATTGGAATAGAAGAGCTTAATGTAACTAATCTCTGGAGATATTAGTTTGTTTACGGTGGACAAACTGAAAGACCCAGTGCAATCTAAACAATTATTTAAAATAGGTGTATTAATACAAATAGTATGATTGACGAGTTTCTAAAATGGTGTTGTATAACAGGGGTACCATGGGATTGATGTGCTTACACATCCACTATAACCCTATAACTCTACTGTACTTGAACGGTACAGTTCACACTGATGTTTTATGTTCCCAAACATTGCTTTGCTACTATGGGTAAGTGTTTGGTAAGTGTGACTGAATTACCTCTTGATGCCAACATTCCCCATCTTCAGATTTAAAATTTAAAATATGTAGATTACAGTCTTATTCCCTCATGTGACTTGGAGTTTAAACTCATTTGCCTGTAATGAAGACCATTATTATTCTCATATAGCTAGGAAACTGAATCTGGGCTTGGCAATCAGCAGGAGAATGAATGATAAATGATAACTTACGTGGGCTGGCAATGAGCTTGAAAGGGAAGCATTAATTGCAAATAAGGCTTTAGTAACAGTTTAATTTATTCATTTTCTTTCTAATCTACCTTTCAAAATAACTTCCCTAAAGAATTTGCCAGCAGCCATATTCATTAGACTGCCTGAGAAAATATGAGTGTTGTCTGTTTTATTAGGATCCTCAAAGCAATGTAAAAAATACAGTGTTTTTGCTGTTCTCAGATTACACCTCGAGAGATGTTGCTGTGCACAATAAACACAACATACTGTATGAGCACAACAGTCCCTTTGTTAGCTTAGTGCAGACAGCGAGAGATGCCTACCTGTCTGATGTTCTTTTCATCTCTGCCAGATCAAAATGAAACAGCTGACCTGTGAGTGCAGGCGGTCACCTGGAGAAGACGCTATATAACATTGGCTTTGTGGAGCCATCTCATCCTCCACTGACAAGGACGCAGGGTCACCCCAAAGCCAGCTGAATTTCATAGAAGAGGAGAGATTCATTTGATCAGTTGTAGGTTGTTTAATCCCTCCATCACAAAGCCTACACAATGCTGTATTGTGGCATAGCCAGAATAGATAAATCAATGTTGTTCAGCTTTGACTCCTTGTATTAGATAGGATCTAAACATTGTAACAATATAAACTATATCTGTTGATGTTAACCAAACATTATTCTATCTGAAATGCATTCTATGGATGTTCAATTTGTTGGTTTGTTTTGGATTAATTCTATATGACCAAATGCATATGCACAAACATGCAAACAGAAAAATTGATTTTCAATTCTTTCTGGTAATCGATAGTTCCTATGATGAGCTGTTACATGTGCATCACTGGGATGTTTAGCTAATTAACATCATTATCCACTTCAGTGTGCATGTCACCTTTTCCATTAGCATCAATGACATCATTAGTGTACTGATAACCCTGGTGATTGATTGAAATATGAACACAGTTCAGTGGGTGTGAGTTGGTACAGTACAGTGATTGGGTACAGTACGTTTCAACACAGCAATAGGGATATGCTCTGATCAGGGTGGATATTGGATCTCTACCATGATTCTTTTTCAAATCCAATCCTGGTCTCTGTGTGAGCACTGGACAGTGCTTGACTTAGACTGAAATAGGTTCCGCTACTCATTTTGGGTGCTAGTATTGTTTATATTTAGGTGTAGGAGGTCCACAGTACTTTTGAGATAATATTTTATAAGAGGAACAGGAGTTCAAGCAGTAGAACATTTAAGGTGCTGGTACTCAGCTCCAGTGAGCTCCTGCTCAAGTCAAGCAATGGCACTGGACAAGAATACCCAAGACTGTTTTTCAAATATATATATATTTTTTTACACTAACTACAACAAAAATGATAGGACTAGGCTATTTGCTCATTCACATGGGCGTATGCATCTTCGTGCAATGGTTTAGTCTTTGCTGGGTAAACCATTTACCATAGCATCTGAAAATGACTCATTTGGTTGAGAATCAACTGGTCCAACTCTTTCTAGAAAGGCTACTGGCCCAGATGACAAAGCAGGTATCCGATTCTGACCATAACCTGCCGGGAGGTGGAATTCGATCCACTGTGCTGTCATGGGCACAGTTCTCAGGGCAGATCCTTTCCGTGTGAAAAGCAGCTGCATTATACAGTTGAGGGGATTTCAAAGGAGTCGCGCCAAGCTCCTGCCTCTCAGTCGGAGCCACCTTTCCGGCCTGACCAAAATCTTTAGACCTGAAAGTTCACTGTAGGGGTTTTGTCGCCCGGTGAGCCGTTTCACATTCGATTGGCCGCTAAGACGCTGACAAAGGTGCGGCGATGACAAGACGTGTACATTTCAGTCATTTCAGTCATAAATGGTTTCTAATAGAGATTACATTGGGGAAATGCCAAAGGCTTAGAGTGAGAAATGGGAGATTAGTCATAGTTGTATGTTTTAATGATCTGTACTGAGTCCTTTATAAGACCTGAAAGAATGTTTGGGCCATATTTGGGAGGTGCGAGGTACTGTATGGGATTAACCTGAGAAGTTGTGAGACAGGAAAGAAATCTCGTCACATCAGATTTCAGGTCAAATGTAATGGTATTGGACTTAGCAACAGCAGCATGGTCTATCAGTAGCCCCGTTTATATCTGGTGCTAACACGGGTCCTTTGTCCCGATCTTGTCTACATTCTGATCGTGCCCACATTCCCAGAATAAAATGTGTCTATTATCTGTCCACTGTGTCTGCGTTGTGACCAGATTTCCTGGTCCCTAGTTTATGCTAATTTTTTCATAGCTATTCTTTCAAAATACTATATTTATATATTGTAAGACACATTGATGTAATCAGTCAATGGTGCCACCTGTCAGTGATTTTAGAGGGCGTAATAATTATGATTTAAATGGTTTCTCTGTCCAGATCTGTCTACACTTCTAAGATATCCAGACACAATGCGTGTCTGACTACCTTCGGAGGTGGTCAGGAAGACCTGATATAATAATGTGTCTTTTGATTGTCTACACCTGTCTAAAAATGTGGGTACAATCAGAATGTGGGCGAGATCAGGACAAAGGACGCAAGTTAGAACCAGGTGTAAACAGGTCTAGTGTGAATACCAGGAAAAATAGATATTGTAATACGAAATTGCATGACCCCTCCGTCTACAAGCAAATATCAATGGATGGTAAGCCACTATGAGCAAAAAAGTGGAGTTTTAGATAATTAGTTTAATCCTGTTTATTTAGTCAACTTCTTGATCATCATTCCCTTCCAACCCTTAAATCAATTATGTTGTTTCAGCAAGTTATTTTATGATACAACATCCTTATGTGAAAGACATAACTCTTTGTAAAGGTTACCTTTCGCCAAAAACCTTTTTCCTTTTGAAGTTGGGAAGGTGGTTCAGTTTACCTTTACCTCAAAAAGGGAAGCAGCATGACTTTTCAAAGAGGACTCAGGCATTCCTTTTGTAACCATTTTAATGGTTACTGCCTCTATGGTCAAGAGGTGGTTGACGAATGGACTAATTCTGTAGGATTAGTCTTCGGTGGTTTGATTCAGTCAGCCAAACAAACGTGACCTCTGAGCGCTGGTCTACATAGTTCAAACCCTACAGTCCGCCTCATGGGGGTTTCAGTCAATGGATTAGCTGGGATCAGCCATAGCCCTTTGAAATTATTTGACTGACTTCGAAAGACTTGCTGAACCAAAATCACCAGCAGAACAAGGAAAAAAGTTACGACTGGCCAGAGGCAAGAGGGATATATCGCCTGGTTGTCATTCCTCATGTTTTTTGGGGACTTCTCCTCTTTTAGACCTCAGCTATACCCTAGAACCCATAAAGAAGGATATGGATATGCAAGACCTGTATTACACAACACATGGGGCTTCAACTGTGTCAGGTGGCCTTTTGTTCAGGTCTAGGCTCAGTTCTGCCAGAGTGCTCTGCCAAATAAACAGTGGATGTTCCACAGAATGGTGTGCTCCACCAGCTCAAATGACATCCTGCCATGAGACAGACAGCTTTTGGGTGGGGATGCCTGAGGCAAGATTATACTAACCTTGAATCCATTACTTCACCTTAGTGACAGAGTTGAGCCTATTGAGCTCTATTAAAATAAAACAAATATGGAATACATAAGGTGAATGTAGAATGGTTATTTTGTAAGCTGTCTAAAAAGTAGACAGAAGGGAAATTAATTCAATACTATACACACGTCAGACTAAAGCCTCAGAATGTATTTTCAAGATGCGCCGTTAGATTACTCCATTTTGGGAATTTCGATTTTACTCTGAGATATTTTATACATTGTGTCGAGCAGGCTTGACAGAGGCAATTTCCAAGTTTCTTTACCCTTCCAATCTGCTTCTAACTAGCTGGTCTAATGCAGCAACAGATGGGTCCCGTTCTCCCTGATGCCAAAAAAATCAAACCGTATATATTAAATCAAATCAAATTTTATTTGGGAATTTAGATTTTACTTCAAGATGTATCAATGTGCTTTAACAGTCTTCTAAAGGACAATATACAATTCAAGTGTTACATTGCTGAAGAAATGTTGCTCTTGGGATAAAATAATTGTATACTAGCATTGAGGATCATCGATTCCTTAATCATCACAGTCCATCTCATGTTGTCCTAGATACATGCAGTATGCAGCAACTGTCCATTTTCTGGTTTAAATCTGAAGTAGGATTTTGGCTCTTCATACTTACCTCTTACCTAAGGGCTATCCAATACATTTTCATCTTAAACTGTTCTCCAAATTCATAAATGTCCCTAAAATGTAAGGCAGGTGGTCAATTCATAATACATAGTTTGGGGCCACTATTTTTCCATCCATGAAATACATTCTAAAAAAGATGCACAGTGATTAGAATGCAGATTGGCTGATACATTTATTAGCTCATACATATGCATGATATGGCTAAACAGGCTCCGCTGTTTAGCCAGGACATTAGAAGATTAATCACAAGTGACAGCAGAGGGAACATTCAGGGCAGGAACCGGAGCAGCCAAGACGGACCCTGACCTATATGTACCTACATGGTAGCTAGCTGGCCAGGTTATTTGATACCATTCAGGGTCAAATGGTTTAGCCGTTTCTCTCAGTGTCTTGTGAGCATAAGAGAGTCATCACACGTTTCTTCGCTAAATTAGCCCCCAAGATACTGAGGTGTAATAAGTAGCAACTAGCTAGCTAGAAGCAGTAACACGTCCTGTTCCAAAGTATTGCCGATATGTGGGTCGCAAAACACAATGTTAGTGCTGTGTCTTCAACATGTTATTCTTCCTTTTCAGAATATACGTAAGCCTATGCTCCAAAGTTATGAAATTAGTAATTGGCAGCAGGAAAAGGTTGCTTTGAATGATTTTGGAATTCATTTCTGAACACAGTGTAGTGTCACACAGATAAAAATTATTCTAGCCCAAGGATCACAAAGCACTACTGACAGAAACAATCCCAACTATTACTGAATCTTCAGCTTAATGTCAAAGACTAAGAGGATAATGAAATATAAAATATTGCTGGGACACATACTGACATCTTTTCCTGGAATAAACAGCCTATTTTCCATGCATTGTTATTTGTCGATACTGACTTGAATGCTAAGCATAGACATTCACATATAGAAAAGTAGGTTGCATTTCTGTTGGTACAGCTCATGCTGTTAAAGGGATTCTTCAGGATTTTTTGCAATGAGGCCCTTAATCTACTTCCCCAGAGTCAGATGAACTCGTGGATACCATTTTTATGTCTCTGCATGCAGTTTGAAAGAAGTTGCTAACTAGCACTAGCACAATGCTGACTAGCGTTAGCGCTATATACCGGTACCCCCTGTATATAGCCTTGCTATTGTTATTTTACTGCTGCTCTTTAATTATTTGTTACTTTTATTTCTTTTTTGGGGGGGTATTTTTTTTTAACTGCATTGTTGGTTAAGGACTTGTAAGTAAGCATATTACTGTAAGGTTGAATATCTGTTGTATTCGGGGCATGAGAAAAATTATATTTGATTTGATTTGATTTACTGAAATTCTATGGATATCTGCTAGCATGCTAGCAAAAGGCCACCTGTGAGCCAGTTAGCAATGGCTCACAAACTTTCCTCTAAATTCCTTCATACTGGACACAGAGACAAACATGGTATCCACAAGTTCATCTGACTCAAGGGAAATAGATAATGGGTCACATTGCCAAAATCTCGAAGTACCCCTTTAATATCTGTCTTACACATTTCCTGAATAGAATCTATAACATCACTCATATTGAGTGCTGACAGGGAAATAATTTATTGACGTCTATTTCTAGATGGATTCTGGTTTAGGCATCACATTTATCTATTGCTATTGCAGTCCTCTGGTGAAGGAGCAGACATGCTAAATTAGCAACGCCATATCGACTGGCAGGTTGTTATCGATCAGCCTATACTATACGGGAGGGATAGAAGGAAGGAGAGAGAGACCGAGAGAGAGAGAGAGAGAGAGAGAGAGAGAGAGAGAGAGGTGGAGTAGCTGAACTTATGTAATGCCCAGAGCAGCCCTTAGGCCAGTGGGATATGGATCATATTACACATGGCCAGCATGACCATGAGTTAATCAATCTACTTTTTCATTTTCACCAGGCATCCATATCAGCTCAATCGTGGCCATCATTCTGAAGTCCATCTTTGACCCCCAGTGGCAGTGTTTCTAATCTTGTTTTCATTCGTCATCCTGGGGCCCAAATAGGTGCACATAGGTATTAGCCCAGGGGATATATGTATCAAGCATCTCAGAGTAGGAGTGCTGATCAAGGATCAGGTCTCCCCTCTCCATGTGATTGTATTAATTGTGATCCAAAAGGCTAAACTGATCCTAAATCAGCAATCCTATTCATAGACACGATGCATATGGCACCAGCACTATCACTGAGAAATACTGGACCACAGAACACATTAGTCTGTCCTTAGCTGCAGGTAAACTCGTACTACTCTACAAGTCATCCTTAGCTAAAGGTAAACTAGTTCTAGTCTACAAGTCATCCCTAGCTACAGGTAAACTAGTTCTAGTCTACAAGTCATCCCTAGCTACAGGTAAACTAGTACTAGTCTACAAGTCATCCCTAGCTACAGGTAAACTCGTACTACTCTACAAGTCATCCCTAGCTAAAGGTAAACAAGTTATAGTCTACAAGTCATTTCTAGCTACAGGTAAACTCGTACTACTCTACAAGTCATCCCTAGCTACAAGTAAACTCGTACTACTCTACAAGTCATTCCTAGCTAAAGGTAAACTAGTTCTAATCTACAAGTCATCCCTAGCTACAGGTAAACTAGTACTAGTCTACAAGTCATCCCTAGCTACAGGTAAACTAGTACTAGTCTACAAGTCATCCATATTTACAGGTAAACTGGTACTAGTCTACAAGTCATCCCTAGCTACAGGTAAACTAGTACTTCTCTACAAGTCACCTCTAGCTACAGGTAAACCAGTACTATTCTAAAAGTCATCACTAGCTACAGGTACACTTGTACTAGTCTACAAGTCATCCCTAGCTACAGGTAAACTGGTACTAGTCTACAAGTCATCCCTAGTTACAGGTAGACTAGTGCTAGTCTACAAGTAATCCCTTAAATGTGTGGTTAAACACAGGTGATAATTGTTCTCTGACCATAGTGACAAAGGACTCCTGTCGAAAACAATCAGGCCTTCAGGGGATTAAACTTCAAACAGAATCAGCGAGGCAGCCAAGGATGACAGTGTTGAGTAGAAACTCTCTCTCTCGTTAAAGGGAGAAAATGAATCGAGCTCCAGGGGAAACTCCAGCATGGCAGCTCAGGTTACACATCTTATACTTTGCACTAAAATAGATTTGTTTAGTCAGCTAAATGGTTTATACCTTTCTAAAGGATGAATAGTTGACTTACACATTTGTGATTTGCCTAACATATTGCTTTTGCCTTCTGTTGTTGATCTCTCAATGCAATTGCATTAAGCACAGTGTGTGTTAAAATCTGTAGCTTTTGGTCAATTTAGAGAAATCCATTGTAGAGGGCCCTGACCACCCACCATTGCCTTCCCCTGTAATTTGCAGGTGCCATATAGCCCAGACATTGAATCCAGAAGTTTCATTACTCAAAATGTAATTCCCACTAAGCCCAAGTCTTAACTCTCGCTTGTACTTCATAAAACTCTCAAGTGGTCCATTTTCATTGTTGTTCTGAGGTAAAGGGAGGTGTAAACCCTTCCATTAAGTCTGATTTCCTGTCTTCTAAAAAGGATGAATAACCAGCCTTAGGCCATTGAAGTTGCTATTTCCTATGGGGCTCCATTTAATCCTAGCAACACTAGACCAACCAAGGGGCCCCTCAATGTCAAGTTCATTGTAGGTGAGACTGGGAGGGTGGGACTAACTCCAGGTCACTCTAAAAACGTAATCTTCACCTGAATGTTAACTTCCTGTGTGCCCCATCAATGCTGGTGTTTTACTTCAAACAGTGACACGGTCTAGTGGTTGAGGAAACTCTTTGGTAGCTGGAGTGTTGTGTTTTTAAATCCCATCTGAGGCATTTATGTTGTTGCTGGGGTTTTGTTGGAACTTGATTGCCTATAACCCAGTTAAGGATCAACAAGAGTTAATCACTAAAAATATGTTTATTTTGTATTTGCTGTGAACATAGTGAATATGCTTTCTGTGTGGTATTCTCAGACAACCATTTGATTGGCAGATTTGTCAGATATTTGAATCATTATACAGTGACTGCATTTCACATTCAATGTCACATCTGTGCAATTGAACGTTATCATGTCTCTACGGGTTACTATTTGCATATGCAAATTAGCACATCTAAAGGGGAAGATAAATAATTCAAATTCTGTAAATGGAAAAGAGGAAATAATGTAAAACCAAAATGTGATCGTGCTAGCTATACCATGATGCTCTATTGAAGAAGAAATACATCGACCACAACTACCCAATTTTGAAACTTTGTGAGGTAACGGTTTAATTCTCCAAAATCTTCCACAGTGCTAGGTAGCTCTTTGTGTTCTAATGTTCCCTCCATTCAGCCCCTTTGTTTGCTTTGGTGCAGTTGCTGTGGCGACTGAGCCCAAGGCCCCCAATCAATGGGCCATACCATTGACAGGCAGAGGAGAGGTGGGGGAGAAGGGTGGAGTTGTGTTGGAGCAGCCCATTTCCACATCTACAGGCCTTCAATTATCCATGGTAATAATGCTCCCGCTTCTCCACCACCATAAATCTAGACATGGCGGAATGTGTCACTGACAAAGTGCCCTTGTGATAGCACAGCTCTCTGTGTTATTGTGCTCTAATGCATGTGACAGCAGATAATCCCCTGATACCTTTGCAGAGCTCACCTCAACCAAAACAATAGGGCTTCCATTCAGGTGAAGTCTTTGTCTTACCCCGTCCTCGTGTTTTCTTACAAAAACATCCGTGGTCGGAATCTCTGAAAGCTTAGACTTTGAAATGTTAACTACCACCTGCCACCACATTTTGCTCTAAAGCAGAAAAAAAAAACCATTACTGCCAGTCAATTTAATTTGCGCTGCAGCTTCATTTACAACCTGCTCAAAGATACGCTCCTTGCCAGTCTGTAAGCAGTTTTACTAGGACTGCAGTGAAATCCTCTAATTGCGTTTAAACACCGGTATGCACAAGCTGTTTGGGGCTGTATTTTGCCACTTGACTTCAAAGGTGCCTGACCTGACTGTGTTGTGTAACATGACCTGGTCCTCCATCCTCCTCCACCTCTGTGGCCCCGGAACCCGGCCCCCGGAACCCCTTCCGAGCTGTTCATATAACGATGCGCTGATTGACTTGGAGCCCGATGACACATCTCAGACCTTTTGTCAGCTTTTAATCATGTTTCCTCCAGGCTTGCCTCCCGCTGCTTCCGCCAAGAAAATGCTTGAGGTGCAGCTGTTGGAGGAACCTGCAATTTGTTTCAATAAAGCTTGTTGGAGAGGAGGGGGGTGGTGTGTGTGTGTGAGTGTGAGCAAGCGTGCGTCTGTTCACATGCGTGCCTGGTGAGGGGTATTTGCTTGCTTGGTCTTCATGTTGTACAGGGGCTGACTAGAATACTGATGGGTTGTGTGTCTCAACCCAGTGTATTGAAACCCACCTCAAGAGCCCAGATGGATAAAATGGCCATTTGATATGCACAGGCCCATTGAGAGAAGACAGAGCACTGGTGGTTTCCGGCGCTGGACCACTCAGCATGGTGGCAACATGATTGGTCCCTGAGCGATCTGAACCATTTCCATCTCATTTCACATGTTGTGGTTAATAATGATATGGGAGGTACGATCCCTGAGACAAAGCCTCAGCGTAGAAGGGGAATCCTTTGACGAGCTACAAACGCCAAGTGTGATTCAGTTAACTTGTACGTTTATTGAATATGATGTAAAAAAATAAACAAGTTACAAATAAAGACAACAGTATTCCCTTTGTATGTAGTCCAGATGTGTTGTCCTCTACAACAAAGCTTGTAAGAGGCCTAAATGTAGCAAAGAAGTGTTTTGTAAATTTGACCAATATCTTCTACACTTTCATTGCCTGTATTGGGTTATTTTGGTTCCCATTATAGCAGACCTTTCTTTGTTCTCATCAGCTCTGTCACAAATGTTGCACTTTAATCTATCCCTACTATTCGTACAGCCTATCAAACCCACAGTATTCCTTTCACTTGACAACACCTTCCGTTTGAATTTAATTTATCTTTGTACTTCCATTCTGAAAGGAAGGTGCTTTGCTGATAAAATCGAGTTGACTTCACATTCATTTAAAATGTGAACTCTTATTCTTCAGCATATTTATTTTGCTCCTGTTTTCAATTCCCTGACCTCGTATATTCAGAGGGGTTATCTAAATGCTAATGTCTCAATGCATTAAACTGAAGGCACAGTTGGTTTCACAGAAGGAGCCACTGACCCCTTTGTGATTGGGGGAAAGAGACAACAAAAACAACTGAGGATTTTATCGAGGGGTTTTAGAAAATAAAATGGGACTCTTCTTCTTCTTCATTGTTCTGTAGTCTAAACATGCATCGGCATCACAACAAAAGACATGTCATTTAGATTCCTGATGGGATCAATCTGGTCTTTGTGCTGTGGCGAAGTGTTGAAATGTTACATTTTTGTCATGAGCCTTTCGATACAGCCAAGCTGCCATGGATTAGGCCTCTCTGATGTCACCACACTACTACATCTTCTATGGTTTATGGGTAGTCAGATCTGCCCTACAATAGAACCAGATACATCAGTGTTTGTATGTGCGTGTGTGTACCACTTCCAGAAATGGGAGAAAAACATTCCATATCCACTTTCCTTATACATCATTTTTCCTTTCCTTTCCTTATACTGTACATCATTTTTCCTTTCCTTTCCTTATACATAAGTGTTGCCAATAATGTGAATGTGTGCACATTTCAACATAGTACACTTCCTGACTGGTCAAATATCCGGCATAACCTCCCTCCTTCACTCCAGCACTGTGGTGATTGGCAAAGCTTTAAATCACCAGGCTACTGATAAAGCCTCACCAGGAATCTTCGGTGCCTCTGAAGAGGAGAGACAAGCGAGTGAAAGCACTCCACTGTGTGCCCCCCTTCACTCCCTCTCTGGGTTGTATAATACTTCACTCACATAGAGTTTGACCTTCAGAGAATTCCAATAGCAGTCCAATTTGGTCCAGCAGCCATTGCAAGCAGCAGCAGCAATAGCCTCATTTAGTGTTTTTTTTTCTTCTCTTCGCTCAGTCTAAGAAAAGCTAGCCTCAGATATTTCTCCTCATAGAAAGCAGGTAAATGTGATGATTCATGGGCCAGCCAATAACTAGGCGTGTTCAAGCACAAGGATATTAGAGTGTAATCAAACATTGCCACAAGGCCTGGACTATAATATTAAGCACTGTGAGAAACGAGGGAAGTATAATATAGCTATTTGTGCCCGACACACTATTCTTGCCTGCATTTGTGTCACTAACATTCACTCTGTACATACATCCTACAATACATCATACGATCTGCATGTAACATGACCCGATTCAGCATATGACAAATATCAATGTCCCCTCTGGCTTTGTTCTAGCCTGGGTGCCTGGGTGTTTTGTCCTAGCCTGGGTACCCACCTAAGATAGTTGATTCCACTCCTCTCAAGCCCTGCAGTTATGTAAAGTTAGAATTGTCTTCTGACCAAATATGGGCTTATGATCCTCCTCATGGTTCCACTCTGCTATGGCCTCCCTTCACATAGAACCTCCGGGTTTAACAACATAGAGAGACCATATAGATATCCCTTCAAAACAAACAAAAACTAAAAAGTCATGTTATAGCTCATTCTTGCAATGCACAGTGCTCTGCTTGGCACCCAATATACCTGCAGGATGTTATATTTTGGGTAAGGTGAAGGAAATGAAGTGATACTCTTTGACAAGATACGTTTAATCTAAATTCTGTATTCTTCTGTCCAACCTGAAAGAATCCTCGATGGGAAATGTGCTGATGCTTCTGTTCAAAATGTAAAAAATGCACCACAATCTTCCTTTGCTAGATTTCACTCCTGGTCCATGGACCTGCATAAAGCAGCCATGAATAAAATGACAGCCAGGCTGAATGAATGGCACTTAAACAAACTGTGCACATTGTGGTGTTGAATGAATGACACCAAATGAATGTGCCTTCAGCAAAGACCCAGGCTGTCATTGTTTCTGGTCTATTGTGGTAGGCAGGATATTGTCAGGCAGGCTCCCATTACCTTTCACACTGCGTACAGTAATCCTCATTCACACTGGTTTTGTTTTCACCCGAAGTGCCTACCTGACATCTTGAACCACCTCATGATTCAGGGCCTAGATTAGTTGGGAAACTTTATGAAATTCCACAGCACTTTTGTCCAGGTGCACAGTGTTACAGTACTACACTCTCTTGCCAACATGTACCTTTCTGAAGTTCCTGCCTACGAACTAAAATAATATTATACTAACAAAATATTGCTTTTTCTGGCTGTGACAGTCAAAAGATTTAATTAATTATAATAATTATCCACAGATGATCTCATCCCTTGCCATCATGTTTGTACAACATGTCTTTAGTAATTTCATATTCCCACAAATCTCTAGATCCACATGATTTAGCATTTTTTTACCTGCTGAAAATGAAAGTAAAAGACTGTCTTACAAAATTTAATGTTTCACGTTTTTCATTCAATCAAATAGTAAATCATTACATAATAATCCACTAAATATGGAATTCATATCACAAACAGAAACAGACACTATACCTCCCAACATAGCAGCCAGTGTTACAGCTCCACTCCTGACTTCTATTCCAACCTGCTGTAAAACCCACTCCACCCTCCCTTGGTAATCACTAAACCCAGAGATCTTTAATTACACTTCATTATAAAGGACATCATGAAAGGAATATGGCTCCTTGCCACTGCAGCTTGGCTACAGACAGCCAGCCAGGCTGGCTAGCTGACGTGGACGACAGGTCTTCATTTCTCCAGTTAATCTCCAACGTTGAACACACCGCTGGCAGCTCCCCTTTTGTTTGGGCTTCAACAGGCTAGATTGGAACCAAGGGGTCTTTCATAAGAAACGTGGGCATGCAACTATTCTCCTGCTATTCTTGGACCTCGACTGTTTGCTTTTCTGAAGTGTCTGGAGGTCAGATTTTTGACATGAAAGCGTAACGCCTGGGACGATGGTAGTATTCACCGGTCTCGCCGTGCCGGGAATGAGACTCTGGCTTTGAGCGCATGCCAAGTTTCCTGTCTGGCGAAGTAAATCGACAAGAGCAATCACCAGGAAATGAGACACGCAAACCTCAAAACTGATTGCTTTGTTCTATTGTATTCTCAAGATCTTGAGAGACCAATGGCAAATATTTCCCCTTCATCATTATTGCGATTAGTATTATGGTCAATGTTAAGGTGTATCACGAATGCCACATATTTCATTGTGGGCTAGGGGGAGAGAGAGAAAGCCAAACAGAAAGGCATGATTTCTCTTTGTTATTGCACAGCCCCTGCCACCCAAACCTCTTTGTGCTCAACAGGCCATGACAGTGCACACAGAGCCAAATCGAGCGTGATGCTATTGTAGCTGAATTTGTCCGGATGGCTTGTCCTGGGGATGGCTCGAATGGCTTGACCTGGGGATGGCTCGGATGGCTTGACCTGGGGATGGCTCGGATGGCTTGACCTGGGGATGGCTCGGATGGCTTGTCCTGGGGATGGCTCGGATGGCTTGTCCTGGGGATGGCTCGGATGTCTCGTCCTGGCGATGACTCGGATGGCTCATCCTGGGGATGGCTCGGATGGCTCGTCCTGCTGGGATGGGGTTGTGTGTCAGTAACCCAGGAGGGCGGTTCATCTCCTAAACAGGATCAGACCAAATCCTATAGGTAGATGTGCAGGGAGACAGGATTAGCCATATTCCCACACCTCCAGTGACCAGTCAATAGGATCAACACAGATGCTATATAGCCATATGTGCTGATAGGGTTGATTGAATGCAATATGAGCTTCACTTTACCCCTCTAACTCCAAGCTTAAGTTAGAAATGTAAGGCATGTAGAAATTTGAATGAGCAATGCATTATTTATTTATGTCTATGTAGTGGGGATTTGTATTTGTTATCCTTTGCTAGCACTTCATACTGTTAGTTGCTGCCTTTCCTTATTGCTATGCAGATTAGGGTTTCTTTTAGCCTGAATACCAGTCTCTTTAGCTAACATCCCACTCCTTGCCACTCCAAGTCTTCGGCAATGACAAGGTGTGGAATGTTAGCTAAAGAGACTGGAACACAGGCTTCTTTACACCAAAGCTGAGCTACAAACCTTTCTTCTGAGTAGTAATTTACTATGTTCCTTCTATTATTTGGTATGTTTACTTGCAGATGTTGTTTCCTTTGCAACCTTGAGTCTATGATCCTTTTGTTTTTGGAAGCTGCACATAGCTGCCTATCATCATAACAAAATATACTCATTATATGTGATTACATTGGCATGGCTCCAACAGAGACCATGTTATTGCAAATTATTGTTTGTGTGTTTGTCTCGGGCATGGACCAAGTACTTCTCTAATTAATTATAATGTTTTAGCCCTGTATTGAAAACAGGCTAATTCCATTTTGAAGGTCAAATCTTTTTTTTCCGACGGGTTCCGTAGTTAATTGGATTTTTAATTATATATGTTGCCATTTCAATTAAAGCTTTCAGTTTGATGATGTCCTCTTCTCCTATGGTTTTATTAGCAGCAATAAATTGTCCAACTAGATACTAAACATAATTTTACAGTTGATACATTTTCACTTAAATGGTGGTGAATTCATTTGACATATAATACGGCTGAAAATGAAATGTTTTGAAATGATTGATTCGTTAAAATGACATGGTTTGGTTCCTTTCATCAACACCTTGCAAAGATAACCTCTTTTTCAGTCCCCCTCTACTTTGCGTTATTGCTTCCCGTTTATGAACCATTTCTTTGGATGCGCATCACTCTCAAATATGTTTTCTTTGCTCAGGACTAGCTATGCCATCTCGTTAAAACACTTTATACTTTATCTCGCTCGATGGAGATAGGGCAGACAACTTCACTTCCTCTCTTAGACAGGTGGCCAAAATATCCAGCAAACTTTCCCTCCGTTTAGCTGCCTTCAGCCAAATGTAGAAGGCGCCACTTGCTTGTGGCCTGGCAGAAATGGAATGTCAGTGGCTTGTTTACTTTAGACTCTTTATTGCTGACTCTCCCAACCTAGTGCCAAACACTGGTCTTTCGCCTCACCATCCGCCTGCTTCCTTTGCATAACATATTTCACACATTGGTGTTCCCATTATAACCCTCCGAAGCCCCTGTGTCATCCCATTCAAAAGTTTAAACACACAGCAGCCTATTTGGCTTGTCTGTATTGACACAGACCAACTCTAAAATCGTTTGCACAACAACTCAAAGTTTCTCAGAAAGGGCATTTATGTGAAGGAAATTTCCCCCAGCTCTCAGAGGCACTACAAGTTTTCACCCTACTGCAAGAGAAGTACTCTTTGTTGTCAACGCCTGTGTTACTAAGAATGTGTGTTTACCCAGGGTCTTTCTGTTTGTTCTCTGTCTGCTAGCTGCTGCTGCTATTAATGTTCTAGTGTAAGGGCCCAATTAAATCCATATTGCTGAAGCGTTACAGATTTTGCTCTAAAAATGTTAAGTTAATAACAGATTCCGCCGACATGTGCAACATTTACCGTGAATGCCATCCCCGCCAAAGCGGGGAGATTACCTTTACATTTAAATTGGGCTTTAGCGCTGAACTTCCACGATACAGATTGATAGAGACGTAAGTTGCCTAAGCTGAATGTTATTCTCAAACGATTCTTCAAAGCAAATTAACATGAATGTACATAGAGTTGCTAGTCTAGTATTTGTGGCTTTTAACACACAAATAAAAACGTCTGCCTCAGATAAAGCCCCCAGTGGTTTCGTGCAGAATTCTCCTTAGCTGTCTGCCTTGTCTCCCCTCCTGAATACTTAACATTCCCCAGTCTGTGCAGAGCCTCATATTATGTAGCATCAGCACAAGCAGGCCTGGCAACTCATGAATAGGGTCAGTTAGATTTCAAATATCTTCTGATGAAAAGAGGCTGGAACTGTGGTCGGAGACTGGAGCTGCTCCCGGCTGTTCCACAAAGGCAAGCTTTCAAAAGAGGGGAGACGAGGGATGGCGAGTGAGGAGTGAGGGGGAGAGAGAGAGATAGAGAGAGAGTGAGGAGGATAGAGAGTGAGGGGGAGTGGGGAGAGAGAGAGGGAGAGAAAGAGAGGGAGGGAGAGATGGAGATAGGGAGAGAGGGAGAGATGGAGATAGAGAGAGGCTCAATAGCATATAAGAGAATCCCTGTAAAATGCCAGGCCACACAAAGGAACAGGTGTTTGGTGGTTTAAGGTTTCAGGCAGAGGGAATGATGGGATAACGGGATGTTGACATGCATCGATGACAAAGGGGGAACTGTTCATGGACATGATGTTGTTTTAAGGGAAAACATGCATAGAATATTAAAGAATATAGAGACAAAGAATGATGACCGCTATGAAATTGTTTCCCATTACTATCCCATATCTTCATTAAAATCTGAAAAAGATTCAGCCTAGACTTGGTACATATGCAAAGATATGTTTCCCATAAGCTACAATATCGTGTCAAAAGCATAGTTTAGTTCTTGTCAGGATTGTAGTTATGAGTGTAGTGTTGTTGGTAGTAGTTTTTGGTCATAAGTAGTCTGTTTTAAAATATGTATTCAAATTGAAATAATCAACCACAAAAAAAATGATTGACCCTAATTGCACCCACAGAACAGTACAGTGAAGTTAGGTGTTATTTTCTCTCTGAGGCTGGTGACAATCTATAGATACTTAAAGAAAGTCAATACATTGGAACCTACTGCTCAGAGGAGAAACATTACAGGTCTTAAGTGGCACGTGTTGACAGGTGAAAGGCTTTTACCTTCACAACTCATTTATCAAAGGTCTTCGACCACTTACCGCACAACACTCTTCCATTTCTTTGACAGCGTTTATGTTGCAAATGGACCAGCAAAAGTTAGTTGAGGTGGTTCATACCCAGTATGATTGTGCATCAGCAGAGCTTCAGGGATGATATTGTAGCGGTCAATCAATGATATTCTATAGAATATAATTTAGCTATTCCAAATACATGAATTTGAGAACATTTATATTCATGGTGTTCAGACTGAGATGAAATAAAACAACTCCTCGGGCTGGCCTTCAAGCTAACACTAGAACAGCAGAAAAACTTTATGCAACCGTGCCATACATTTTCCCCAACAACATTCATTCCCTCACCAATGTTCAGAGAGAATATACTTCCAGCTGGGGAAGCTAGTGTTAGCCATGAAAAACAGTGTGCTTAGGATGTACAAAAAATTGCTTTTTACTGTTAACTCACACAGGTGTGTTCTGTTCCTCCCTTATGGAGATGGAGGGGAAGGATACCGAGCAGAGCAGGTTGTCAGGTGCACCAAATTAATGGAAATCCTACAACGGCGCTAGCTGCCTCCAGACTAGAAGGGTAGCAGCTGGGAGGCGAGAGGTTCGCTCTCTTTGCCGCTCCCATTAATGTGGCACGGGAACTTGTTTCAGGCATCACCGCAGCGTGTTTACGACTCCCGATCTCTCCCAGAAGGTGGGATATGGACGGAGAGAACAGACAGCAGCTGTCTATGAAATCCTGTGGATATGAGTAAGCAAAGACCTTTATAAATGATTCCTTTCAAGGACAGTAACTGTACATATAGTTCAGTCCACAAAAAATTAACTATATAAACATTCTAAGTGCTGTGGGTTTAATCCTTCTAAGATCGTTTTCATGCTAGAGAATAACAGAGCATGGTGTCACAAGTTTGTTCATTTTATCTTTTTCTGGTGGTCTACAGTATGTCTAAGAAACAGTGTTGGGGAAGCTACTCTGAAAATAAAGTTTACCAAGCTTCCAATTACTTCACACTGGAAGAGGTTAAGCTAAAGCTACCCTTAAACCTCTTAACTTCTTAGGGAGTGGCTGCTGAGGTGTCGGTTTTGGAGAGCCTGGCGTGCCCAAAGTAAAAGGCCTACCACTCAGGCCCAGAAACTAGGATATGCACATAATTAGTACTATTGAATAGGAAACACTCTGAAGTTTCTAAGAGTGTTAAAATATTGTCTGTGAGTTTAACAGAACTGATATAGCAGGCGAAAACCCGAGGAATTTTTTGACAAATTGTTTTTGTGTTTTTGACACATTTGACTCATTTTGAACCCCTCCCTATTGAAAACAGCCATATATGGGAGTAAGATTGCAGTACCTATTGTTTCCACTGGATGTCAACAGTCTCTAGACAGTGTTTGGTCATGTTAGGTTGCTCTGGATGGTAATAGAAGAAGAATTTCGAACTAGTCACAGGATGTAAAACAGAAGAGGAGGCGCGTTCACGGGCTCGTGCACGCTGTGTCTTTCCTTTCCTATCGTCCAGTTTATAATCCGGTTGAAATATTATAGTAAATATACATAAAAGTGTTCCTAAGGATACATTATCAATGATGTTTGATTGTTCTTGGACAAGTGTATAGGTATAGGTTGAACGAGTTCTCTTCACGTTTCAATTGGCGAGTGGACGCTGTATTTTCTTATCATAACGCACCAACCAAACGGAGATTTATGGATATAATAAATTACTTTTTCTAACAAAAGAACCATGGATTGTCTTCGTTGGACACTTGGGAAGCCCTCAGCAGAAGTTCTTCAAAAGGTAATTGATTTGTTTTTCGCTGTGAAATGTGTTTTGTGTGAACCGTGATGGCTTATGAATTTATGGTAATGGAAAAATAGGTGCTACCCTTAAACAATCAAATGTAGTGCTTTCGCCGTAAAGCCTTTTTGAAATCTGACAACGCTGTGATATGCCAAGAAGCAGAGCTTTTGATGACTATGCAACACTTTTGATGACTATGCAACACCCTTTGGATGACAAATCAGAGGAAGATTTTCAAAAAAGAAGTGAATATTTGATCTTTACATGTGAATGTATGAAACCTGTGCCGGTGAAAAAATATTTTGATGTGGGGCACGTTTTCGCTGTAATAGCTACTGTAAATCGGACAGTGCAGTTAGATTAACAAGAATTTAAGCTTTCAGCCAATATAAGACACTTATACGTGCCTAAATGTTTAAAATCTATAATAACTATTAGAATTACACGCCCTCCAGTTTCACCGGACGTTGTTCCGTTAGCGGGACACCACTCCTTAAGAATTAAGTGCTCACTACTCTTCTTATGTGGCTTAATCCAATGAAAGAAGGTCACAAGTGTTTCCCTAAAAGCTGTCTTGGGTTTAAACATCTTCAATTGTACAGAAAGTGAATAGCTTAAACAATTGATAGTGACAGAATTAGAAAACTTCTCAAGCAAACTCTTTTTTTTGTCTCCTCGGCTATAGAATGTTGTAGCTCAGCTTCTGCATGTAAAAAAAAACTAAACAATGATATCCCCATATGCAATCTTTCCTGGGTATTTTACAGTTTGTTTCTAGCATAAAACCTTGCAAACCAAAGCACTGTTATAGATCTCTTTACATAATCTGATCCGTTTTATTTTCTTCATAATATTAAATAGGAAGAAATAGGCTCCAACACAAAGCCTTCTTGTCATTAGTAAAGTGCAATTACAATGAAGAAGGTTGAAATGAATTATGCCTACTCAAATTTGTCTACTTTCAACACCATGAGCTGTCCATTTCTGATTGATTTCTGCCACGGCTGCTGCTTCAAGTTTCAGCACCACAATGTAAGTTACTCGAATCGGTTTATTGTGAGGTCACTAACTCTGATAAATACATAATGGGCAAGAAATATATTGTTTTTAATCAAATTAATTATAGTAGTACAAGCTATCAAGGTTGACCTCTGGTCCTCCTCATCTTCGGGCTTTCCTTTTCAAACTGAACAGAACATAGGCTATAGGCTAGTCCGCGTGTAAGATAGGGCTAGTCCAAAAAATCACTAATAAACAAATATTTTCAGAAGAAATCTTGGACCCCTCCTGAACTGCCACCGTAGGCCTACTCAGCACAGCCATTGGTTAAGCAGCTCACAAAAATGTTTTGGATCAGCAAGAGCAGAGCAGGCCAGGGCTCTGGGTTGGAATATCCATTTCAGTGTGTAATGCAGCCTAGTTTTATTTACACCATCCCAGCAGCTATCTTAGAAATATAACTTTTCTCTGTGCTTCTCCGAGCATGCACTTCGTAGCCTATAGGCTATGGATCATTTGATCAAGACCACAGTAAACAGCCTATAGGTGCGCTTGATATTGCGTGCCCAGCGGAGAATGAGAGATGAGGGGCTGCATCGGGCACACATCGATCTATAACATATTAAGCAAATCATTCAAAAACACTGAGAAATATTGACATTTCATCAATGACAGACTACATGACCCTCCGCTGGACTAGATAAAAAAAAATACTAAACCCTCCCCTTGCCTGAAATTGAAAAAGTATGACCCTCCCCTATTTTCTTCCAGGTAACCATTCTGTACGTTTGGATCCGTCCCTAACAGCCGTGACACAACATAAAGAAACAATAACAGATCAGACTGCAGTTTCGTCACAAGTTGAAATGGTTGAACAACTACCCCAACCCCCTCCTCACCGCTACCAACTGAAACATGTTTGTCTGACTTCTACTGAAAGCCTTCAATGAACCTGATAGTGAATTCCAAAATTATAAATAACCTCATTAATTAATCCATCTGATGCATGATGGGAATGTGGCCCCGACATTCACACATCCAATCAACGTCTCTGGGAAGATCAAAGGTGTCTGAGGACACTAATACAAATCTCTGAGGATTAACATTGGATGAAACCTCACAGGAATTTCAGCAGTTCTGAGGTTAAATCCTGAAGTGAAATCCAGTGACGAGGAGAAAAGAACTCCACAACAATAACTACAACAGTAGGTATACCTCAATGAAACACTGCATAAGGCTACTTCAATTATAATTTAAGAAATGTTATTGTTAAGTGTATGTTTTTCTAACTGTAAATATTAGGGATGTTTGTTGCTGTGTGTGTGTGTTTTTAAACGTTTTCCAAACCAAGTTTCCCTCTCTATTAATTCCTTAGATCAGAACTTTTAACTTGCTACCAAGTATCTTCTGAAAGGCAAACTGAACTACTCACTTGTCAATTCGTCAGAGATGAAACAACACCATGACAGCAATAACACTGGTGTTAGAAATGTTAGACTAAGAGAAATTGTTATTTTGTCCTCTTCACTTCAGCTGTCAACATCAATTTAGTGTACAAAGGAGCATCTGTGAGCCCTGGGGAAAAAATAGGCTCATGCTCTTTTTATTTTGGAACAGCAAAGAAACAGATGGATTTCAGCAAACATTGTACCATGTACTCAAGACATGCTCAGAGACTGGGTTCAATTACCCAGACTTCCCTGACACTGTTCAGACAAACAGGTTATACAACACTCACCTCATAGACTATACAGCTTTGAAGGGCAGTTCATATTTTTATGAGAAATAAAGAATTTTCACAATACATCTGTAATAATATATTACAACTGCTGCATAATGAATGTAAGTAGGCTTTTTTGATTACATACTGTATGTTCACATATACAAAATTACCAGTTTTTATGAGAGGCAAAAGTATGTCAGTGGGCTAACACTCTAAGCACCGAGATGTGTGCAGAGCTGATTCTCTCCCCACCAGTCCAATATCCACACGCCTCATGGAGGGAATTGTGCACTCACTCATCCGCAAGAGAACCCCCATTTGGCAGTCTGGTCTGCTGCGCTATCTAAGTTACAAGTTGTGACAAGCCCTGATGGCTCCTGTCTCTCAAGCCAGGCTATTTATTAGAGTCTATTCAGCTCCATGTCTTGCAAAAATAAACAGAGTGCCAAGCAGCAGCAAAAGTGCTGACAGTGAGAATAGTTTCCAGGTTGGAATAAAGCAGTCTGAACTGCCCTAGGACACCTCGGCTAAGCGCTAACCCGCTAACTTTATATAGCCCTCCATGACTTCACCCATCCTTTCCAGTTGACTTCAGGTGCAGCCATTTGCAGAATAAATGGTTGTGTCAATGCTGAGAAAGAGAGAGGTCAGTTATATTTCAAGTATCTTCTGATGAAAAGAGGCTGAAGCTGTGGTAAGCTTTGGCAAGCTTTGGGATGGCGACCACTTTTTCTACTTAGTCCTCCACAAAACTGAGATAGAGTGAGAGGGAGAAAGGGAGATGGGGGAGAGAGAGACAGAGTGAGAGTAAGGAAGAGAGAGAAAGTGTGTGAGAGAGAGAGAGAGAGAGAGAGAGAGAGAGAGAGAGAGAGAGAGAACGGTGTCTCCCTGCCAGAAAAGTTAATGAACAGGAAAGGATTAGTGTTCCAGTGATGCTGTAGAAAAGAGAAAAGAGAAAGTGCATGGTTCAATGAAATGGTAAATGTCAAAGGTGAAGTAAAAATCCTCAACCCACTGAGTCAGATGTTTCTGTTCTTACTTATACTTTTAGGCATAACTATTTGAAATGAACGCTTCACTGCCAGTATTTTTCATTCTATTATTATCAACATTCTCAACGTTAACATTATGAATTTATATGGCCAGTCTTATATTTTCACCTAACCCATATGAAACTAATATTCTTGCATACGAACATTCAGGGAAGGCGAAAGAGACGACAACAAAAAATCCCTGTGCATTCCATATGTACGAAGATGTGATTTGCCACTTTAACAGCAGTGTGTTCGGCTTGGAGTAGAGAAAGGTAGCTAACCAAAAGATATTCATAACATAGGCCTATTCTGGGTTGTTAAGACTGAAAATATGTTTTGTACATTTTACCCATTCATAATCAGTCTGGAAGCCTTTTTACTAAGAAAATATGTTGCTCTCTCATGTGAGTGATTGATAAACGCAATAACTGCAGTGCAATGACAACTGCCTCAAAAGTGGGATAGTAAACAAGTAGGATCATTCCACCAGAAGAAAGTATGCAGAATTCCACATAAAAACATAACAAATACAGAAATGGACAAGATCCGGTGTCATTAATAGCAAAGTAGGTTGGATTGGAAGGCCTCAGAATGATTGAGGTGAGGATTTGTACAGGGGAACTCAAATCTGGGGAATTCAATTTCCAGATCAGGAGGTCACAACCCCTCTTTTAAGGGGTGATTGGCTACCCCATACTGCCCATGATTTCCCAGTGCCTTCGGTCTAGTGGGGTTAATCACTTCCTCAGACCTCCTGGTGGGGAGCAGGCCTGATGGGGTTAATCCTCAGACCTCCTGGTGGGGAGCAGGCCTGGTGGGGTTAATCACTTCCTCAGACCTCCTGGTGGGGAGCAGGCCTGGTGGGGTAAATCACTTCCTCAGACCTCCTGGTGGGGAGCAGGCCTGGTGGGGTAAATCACTTCCTCAGACCTCCTGGTGGGGAGCAGGCCTGGTGGGGTTAATCACTTCCTCAGACCTCCTGGTGGGGAGCAGGCCTGGTGGGGTTAATCACTTCCTCAGACCTCCTGGCGGGGAGCAGGCCTGGTGGGGTGCAGGCCTGGTGGGGTGCAGGCCTGGTGGGGTAAATCACTTCCTCAGACCTCCTGGCGGGGAGCAGGCCTGGGTGTTGACACCGTCCCCTGACATTCAATCAACATCTCTCTCTGCCCCCAACCCCCCTCTTGCTCCCCTCACCTTTCTCTCCCTCCACCTTTCCCTCTCTTTGAATCTCTCTCTCTCTCTCTCTCTCTCTCTCTCTCTCTCTCTCTCTACTGTACCTCTCTCTCCATCTTTCTCTCTCTTTCTCTCTCCCTTCATCTTGCTCTCTCTCAGAATACTAATGTGGTATGTTGGTATGTTGTCATCGCTTGAGGACGGGTCAACAGGGAGAGGAACTGTTAAATGTGCTTACTTATGGATGCTCAGACTTAGTCACAGCACTACTGTTACACTGTCCTCAAGAGGATGGGGGGCTCAGCTTATAGCCTAGGCAAGTCCCGGAATGGATCATATGGGCAGTAATCATTCCATAAGTGTAATACACCACAAAGAGAGCAGGACGCCTCCTACATGTGAAACACAGCAATGGCTCAAGAGAAACACAGACCTAAGCACAAGTCATGCACATTGTGCACACATAATGTTGCTATGTTTGTTGGCACAGTGCAGACATTTTGGTTTAATACTCCAGTGGGCTAAATCAGGGTCACACAGAGTGTTTCTTGGTAGTCTTACACAAATCTACTTTGAAACAAAAGTATACACCTCACATAAATGGTTATGGGCTTAAAAAAAGAAGACACCAGTACCATGTCAGATATAGAGTTGAAAAGTGTTACATTTTGAGTTTGCATCCCAATATTACACTTTATATACATCACAGAAGACTGAAATATAAGAAAACCGTTTGACATAGAAACACCGGATTTCCGGCATTTAAAAAAATATAAATAATGTTGATTCATTATGAAATTATGAAAAACATGAATAACAATCACCAATGAGGCCACTAGGTCATTTGACTTCATGAAAAGGCTAAAGGAGCATTGTGTGAATGCACTGAAGTGTTACATTAACAATACAAAGATAAGCTAACATACAGTATGTCCTCATGTGTGCTTCAATTGAAAAACAGAGAGGGTTAGACACTGGTTACTGGGCTAACACGTTTACAATTCCTTCTTGTTGAAAAACAACTATACTACTTCAGTAAGGATCACAAAGAGTTGAAATTCCAAACATGAGCATATCATTGGCTAGGACTTGGAACTGATTGAAGCTTATTCATTCATAAATCTTGAAAGAAAAGCATGAGCACAAACATATGGAAGCCCTTTGCCTGCATGATGTCCACGTGAATGTATTATCCATTGCAGAGCTCCGAACTGGGAGGCAAATGATTTTTCGCAACACATAACCAAAGGCGGAAAGAACCCTGGCAGCAAAGATATCTTGAGAAGCCATTCCACATATGGAGCCAATTATTTCAATAGTGTTTTCCAGCAATTCCCCCAATTCCTCCCCAAGTGGAGCGTCCATACTCCAGCCTCATGCCTGAACCAAATCTAATCTTAATGATTATTTTTTGTCTCCGACACACAACAATCCTTGATTGCTGAGTCTCAAGGTGTTGTTTCAAACACTCTCAGAGAAAAATGGAATTTGATCAAATATCTTTATTTTTAATCCTGTCAGAAATCTGCAAACAAGCACTACATTGCAACAGTTTTTGTGTAATGTCAGGCTGATTTAGTATAGACTACCATAGCAGAGTATGAGGTATTTTAGTAAGTTAGGCAGAAAGCTGTCTTGTCTTGAAAAATATAGATTCTGCACAGCATTACGGTATTAGTGACATTCTCCAGCAGGGAGGATTTTCAGGAGTGATAAAGTGCTGGCTAAGCATTAATTAGCTTTTTGTTCCCAGCTATACAGAACAGCGACACAGGGCAGCGACACAGAGCAGCGACACAGGGCAGCGACACAGAGCAGCGACACAGGGCAGAGCTTGAGTATGCAGCCAAAACAAAGCACCAATAACACTGCCTACAACAAGTGAGGTTCTGAAGAGAATGTGTTCAATGCATATTTACAAGCTACATTTGGGCTGAATGTGATGTTTGGTGTTTGTTATTCATATCCGAGAGTGCTATTTAATCGTTGGTTTAATGATTGGATAGTACTACCATATCTCTGTTCTTTTTCTGTAGGTCTGATTGGTGTTGGACGTACAAAAGGTTCAGTGGGAGTTGAAGAGGAAAGAAATGTAATTTGAAATAAAATGGGGTTATGACTTAATACCTTCCAAGACGTGATCTCTTAACCTTTCTGAACAGTCCAAACCCCAGACATAGAGACATCCAATATCTTAGAATCCTTCAGGAATTCCAGCCTCATGTGGATGAAGGGTTCAGTATTCAACCCTTCAAACAAGGTCCAATACCACGCATGCAAGGTCCAAAATTAGACCTTATCTTTTTGTCTGCTTTGTAAATATGTTTTGTTATAGATTTTCTTCATTTCATACGGCACCTCTAAATGTAGCATTTCACACTTTCACACTATGCAATAACTAAGCCTTGTTTACCCTACCTGTCAACTTCTCACAAATGGCTTCCTTTGCTGTCTCTACGTGTTGCTATGGCAGCATCATGAGAGGGACAACAGCCGTTACTCCGGAGAACATACATATTCACCAGCATCTGCCTCAAACAGAATCTATTTGCAAATCCCAGGATGCATCTCTCCTGGATTTCAGGCCATGACATTTCACCTAACAGAATGTCCATCCGGCTCGGAGACTTGAAAAATGCATCTCCAGAGTTTCGCATTTATTTCATCCCACATTTGCCAGATGAATTCTAAATGGGTCCTTTTATACTTTCACACTTTCTGATTTTTCAGAGTGTACGTTTGCTTTGCCGAGGGAATTCGTTTCTGGTATTTATAAATGTTTAAATTGAAACTTTATTTAACTAGGCAAGTCAGTTAAGAACAAATTCTTATTTACAATGACGGCCTACCCCGGACAATGCTGGGCCAATTGTGCCCTATGGGACTCCAAATCACACCCGGATTTGATTCAGCTTGGATATGAACCAGGAACTGTAGTGTTACCTCTTTCACTGATATGCAATGCCTTAGATCGCTCCGCCACTGGGGAGCCCTAAGCTAGCATGTTGGCAATGGCAGACTAAGTGTGTAAACAGAAATTGAATATTTGCTATTGTTCAAATATCCCCTACTTTTTTCTCCAATTAATTCATTATTCCAGTCATGACTGAAGAACATTTTGGATTGCAGTTGTAGGGATTTACTTTGCATGTGATTAAAATTGGAAATAATTGGATAAATGTTGACTCCCAGGTCAACCCAATTACCGTATTAAGACTTTTATTTGCCTTCGTATTTTGGCTTGGGTGACACCAAACAATGTAACACCTCACCCCTAGGACCTCATAATACATCCTCCTTCCCACCAGCCTTATGACAAACTGTCTACTCTAATCTAGCTTTCTACTTTAGCGTTTTCTGCTCCTAATTGAGAATAAAGGCAGTAAACCTGATCCCTTCTGTGTCTTCTTGTTTGTCTGCCAAACCCAAGCTTGTGGCCTACTTTGGAAACCCCATAGAGCCTAGTGAAAAAGAGCTCCCATCGATCACCAGCCCCACGTGTCAAAGCTGCCCTAATAAAAATAGGTGTAAGTAATGTGCAGGGCAGATATGAAGCACTGTGCCATTTGCTGGGTAGAGATATACTGCAGGTCGTAAACCACTGGATCCATGTTGTTTGTCTCAGTCAATACCTTTACATTACCCCTGTTACCCAGCCTGTATGATATCAACATAAGCCAGTATGCCAAAGGATCTCCTGATTTGGTCAAAATCAAAATAAATCCTGAGCAGGTTTGTTCAGTTCTTCTTGACTGATACACTGATATCAAAACATACATTAACTAACACCAAAATGTATTGGAACGTGCTTTACCAGGTGAGCTAACTTCAGCCAGATTCTGCCTATTGTGAATATTAAAGATTACCGTTCATGCGCTCAGGATATGTCAATGTAAACAAACTGTCACAGAGAGCTTTTTCTTATCACATGCATTGTTTCAAAACACAGAACCTGGTGGGTATACCTAGTTGTAACCATAGTGATATACTGTAAACCCAACTGTCAGCTTCCCTTGGCATGTGGAATTTCCTCTACATCATGCTGCATAAGTGTTTTCACAAAACAATGGAGATGTCATCCAGGGACTTATAGAGCTACAACCCTATTCACTGGAGAAGTGGCCCTGGAGAACGCAGGAGGAAACCCCCTTGCCGATAACAAACAATTCACTCGCTTCCCTCAACGACTCTGAAGTGTGAACTTGGTGTGTGTATATATGATTGTAATGAAAGCAGGAAGGAAGCCGATGACTTTGTAAATGACCAGCGAGTGATGTATGAGAACCTGGTTAATAGCAGTAGCTCACGAGGTGAAACGGAGAATAACGGCCCTGTCGCGGGGTCTTGCCCCACTCCCGCTGTCACAGCATGGATGATGGATTTATTGCACAAAGCAATTTTCTTGATGAAATATTTATGGCAATCACTTTCGGTGTAACACAGCGAGCCATTCAATCATGCGGTCAGTGGACAATATTTAATTCCCAGATGAAGGCGAGCTTTACAGTGTTAGGGCAAATGACACCACACAACAAGTCCCTTACTGTTGTCACAGCAAGGATGAATAGATCGATTGAGGCAGAGAGAGAGATGCAACAGTCAAGAAATATAATCCTACTGTATACCCACCTGCCATTAAAGACAGGAAATTGCTCCTAGAGTACCACAAACTAATAACTAAATAAAAACAAGTAAGCATTCATAGAGCGAGGAAACATTGAGAAAGTGTCTTTTATGAGCACAAAGAATTTGAGATAATTTGTCATACTGAAAGGTGAAAGCGCTAAAAAGCTTAAAGGAATAATTCACTCCAAAACTATATATTTTTTTCATTAGTCCACTGTTGATACAGTCCCAAAATGTTTTGCATATCAGCAATCAGGTTTTCAAGATACAGGACATTCAAAAAGCTAATTGTTGCATCATCATGATGATGTGGCAAGTTACAATTAGCTTTTGAAAGTCCTATATCGTGAAAACGTCCTTGCTGACATGCAAAACATTTTGGGACTGTGTTAGTGGAGTAATGTATTAACAACAAAGTAATGCACCTGCTTTCACAATCATCAAACTTTCTCTGTAATGAGAAACAGGGGTATTACACTCCTCTTCCTTCCATTTTAAGTTCTTAGGCCTTTAACACCATTGATTGGCAACTTAAACTTCAGATTTTTAAACTGCCTGGCATTTATTTTTCAAGCATCGCACAGTATCTGTGACATTGTGCACGGAGGGATTCAAAACAAATTGAATCACCTAAATCAAACGTCCGTCTCATTTCTTTCCCAGACAGAAAAAATAAATGCTCCATAAAAATGCAAAGAGCCATCGTGGCGTGTGTATGCTGTGGGGAGCTGGTCTCCGTCTTCCTCTCCCAGGGCAGCAGGCAGGGTGAGGAGAGGAGGGAGCGGAAGCCTGGGCCTGCTGGTGCTGCTCTATGATGCCTTTGACTCAGCGCTCAAAGCTCAACTGAGTGGCCATCGCCAAAGAAAACCTACCCCAGTAACAGCCGGAGGATTGTGCCCCAGACCTAGCTCCTGGCTCCAGGATAAAATGCACATTCATGTAATTGTACAGCTCATACCTGACTGCTTACACAATGCCTCCTTTTTGCTCACTGCTTGGCTGCTTTTCTGACCCGCCAAAGCCTCTCCTGAGGCTCTCTTCAGATCCACGGTCCAAGACAAATCTGTCGATGTAAGTCAGCCTGTAGGACCAATAATCATTCTGGAATGATTGCCACTCAGGGTTTTGGATGATGTATTTGGGTATCATTACTTTACAGGTTATTCTGCATGCCACTCATAGATTCTCTGATTTAGAAATGATGAATCTAAGAAAAACATATTGGAGAAAGGCGGTCTGTGTTTTAGCATTTCTTATTCATAAGCATATGAAAACAAGAGTTGAGCAGTTCTAAATGCCAATAGGAGATTTGTTGGACAGATTTTCTGAGTTCAGGAAAGCAGCTGCTTAAACATATCAGTACTGTAAACATTGGCTTGGTAAGCCTGGAACACACAGCTGATGACTAATCCGTTTACCACATATGGGTGTGAATATTCAAAACATCAACTGGTGCTGAATGTTTGGGGGGAGAAATGAAGTCGTGCCTACGTTTTAAAGTGTGTTTTGCAACTTGCTGAGAAGTCTGAAATGGTAGTCAACAGGGTTCTTCTATAGAGACATAAAGTAACACAGAGACAGAACTGAAGCCTTCTGTGCTCCAAAATTGCAATGTTTTGAAAGCCTTGGAGTTAGTCATACTGTTGTTTTGCACCACCAGCAACAGCGTATCTAACACATACATTAAGGTAGAGAAAAAAATGACAATGACATGGACGGTGTACAATCAATCGGTAGACAAATACCTAAAGACTTTCTCAAGCTTTGCAATTGAACCATTACAGGATGTCACTCGGGACCTGCCCTTGTATGCAGACATCTCCAACAGCAGTGTTCACACAGATCCAGTAACCTTTCCACAATAACCCATTCTATCTCCCTGTCAATCATAAAGCACCATGTTTTTTTCAGTCCTGTGTGGAACGGGGAAGCAGGCCCCTGCATTCAGACCAAAGACGTCTATCTCAACTCAGCGCCAGCAGGCCCCGAAGTACTGTAATCTCTCTCATTGATTAAATTGGCTCCTGAGTCCAAGGGGGTGCCTGTTTCCTGAGGTGGAGCAGAATCGTATCGAGAGTGCCTGGCAAATCAGGGGGAATAGAGCATCTGAAGTTGCTTTTTGATGTGCCCTGATGAATAAGGCCTGATAGGGTGTAGGCTTGAAAGGCTTCAGTGTGGGCTGCTCAGGGATAGAAAGTCTATAGGCCTGCCTCTTATACAGGCTCTGGCTGGATGTGCACTAAGTTAAAGGAGCTTAGAAGCGCACACTCACAACACCCAGGCTAATCTGTTTCTCTCTGCCATCTGTTGGCTGATAAGTGTACCTGCTTTGTCATGACTCACAGATCACATACTGTAGCTTTGCATTAATATGGCCCACTTTAATAACTCCTTCAACCAGATTTCCATGCTTACATATTCTATTAAACTTTTATTATAGCATTATGACAGCATTAAATCAAATTGCCTTAGCCTGGCTAGATTAACATGTTCAATGATTGGGAAAAAGAGGAGCTGGAAATTGATTGACTGTCTGTTAGCTGTGAGAGCTTGTATCTAAATGTAATTATGCAGTCATTAACGATACTTTCAAAAAATAGGAGAGGAAAGAGGATGCTGGCTAGATCATGAACTGAGAGGGACAAAATAAGGCTTACCCTGGATCTTGACAGCGCTCAGTCGGAGGAGATGAGACCATGGTGACATGACACACTATGACAAGGGAATGAAGGCTTAACTTCCCAATACCTTGTCTGAAGGGGTAAAAGCTGGTTTGATGCTGCTCAACACTACATCATAGCAATGGCAAGGTGCAATTTCATTTCAATTAAGTCAACTCAATAGGACTTTGTATTTTTCTATTGTCTTTGTAAAAATTGCAATTCATTGCATTGAATTCCCTTACTTAAAATGGATGTGATTGAGAAGAATGTGCCTGATGTGCAAGAGACTAGAAGTGTCATCTGAAGTGGGAAAGAGAAGAACATGTTTCCCCATCTAACAGACTCAAACGAATAACTGTTAGAGCCATTGACTGTGATCAATGTCGACAGACTGTTCCTAGAGTCCCAGGGAACAGGGAATAGCACATTTTCTGAGGGATGGTGTGTGTGTGTGTTGCTTATGAACTAATGGTGAGAGAAACGGGCAGGTTTTCCTAAGGGAACTGTTGAATTTAAAAGCAGTCATAAGCTATGAACTTAAATGAGAGCAGGGGGAAAGAAACAACACACTGTAGCCTGCCCACCCTCAAAACATGCTGTGAGGTGTGGAAAAAACAATCATCACTAGTATAATGGGTTAGAGTAAGAGCTTTGAGATTGACAAAATTGTATTTTATGCAGTATAAGGAGCTTTTCCGTTTCAACGGTTCTTCCTTTCCTTTCAATAAAACATAGTCAGCACACAGCCTGACTGCCAACTTCAATATGTCTCTCAACAGGCGTCATGTCACATGGTCAGGCCAAGAGACCCACCATTGGCTACTGGCAGTTTCCATGGAGACGGGGTTCAGTGTGCCTTCCTGTAAAAATGTAAACAGCGAGTGAAAACAGGAGGATTTATATAAATTGTTTTCTAATCTTGTTTTCTAATTTCCATGTTGGAATGCATGCTGTCTGACAATAGGAGAGAGAAGGGGGGGAGGGGGGAGTAAGAGAAAGAGAAAGAAAGATATCTTCAACTTGACATGTTGGTATAGTTAGTGTGTTCTTCTCATTGTGTTGTAAAAGCATTATATAGAAATATGGTCATCAAACAGTTTAGTGGTTCACTGTTATCCCCTCTTCTAGTGCATTCTTACAAGTGATGTTTTGGCTGTATGCTTTTAAAATTTGCTTAGTTAGACTCAGTGGCTTCAAGGCACATAAACACAAAACAAGTAGAATTAATGTTATTTTATCCCACATTCTGACTACAACCTAAGAAGTACAACCAGACTTCCTTGAGTTCATTAACATGTGATTTACTCCATGCAAGGGTAAATGAATGGAGTTGGATTATCAACCCTGTATATCAACCCTGTATATTATCATTCTTTTGGACCAATTAAACGTCAGTCATGCTATTATCATTTCTCCTTGTTATTCATATAATTATGTGGTCCCGAAGCAATTGAGGGAATTTGCTTCTTGCCTCAGGGAATCTGGGGATTTCCTTGGGATGAAGAATAGATTCCTACTGAGGCATGAAGGATGAAGGAGGAGGTAAGTGATGTGATGTGTAGTCAGGAAACACCCTACTACGGTGTCCATTTTAGGACACTCTCAGCCTCAAGCCTCACCGTCCTTGACTTAAATGTCACCCCTCCTTGAGTCAATCGTCATGAGTAAGGCATGAGCCTTGAGGCTGAGGCTGTCCTATAATGGACACCGTACTTCAAAGTGAAAGGTTAAGCTTCTTAACTCAGCCCCAGTGTGTTCACACAACTCCTCATTATCAAGATTACTGCATCCCCAACCCATTTGAATGATCTGCTGTTTTAGGTCTAATGCTGAGATCCACATTCGTAAACCATTTGAGTAGAGTTCTGGGGGTTACAGTAGCTGATTTTGTTACTGCTTAGACAGTAGCACAGAGCTAGCACGGCATGTTTTCACAACTATAAACAGAAAGTAGCCTTCCTTCGAAACAGGACAGGGTCCTACTTTACATGAAATGTCCCTGAAACGTATGTCTTTACATGGTAGTTACATAGGCCAGTACAGTGTAATTACACTGTAGTTACACATTTTATAATTAATTTCTTACATTTTTGTCATTTAGATATAATACAGCTATACCCGTTGTATACTAGCTGCCTGTCTCATGCAGTGTCTTGTTGCCATGTCTGTTGCTATGTGGATGGCCATCTTCTGTATTTCCGTTATTATAAAGCATATTAATTGTACAATTTGAAATAGCGAAAGAAGAGTACATTATGATAACTATGATTTTTTATATGAACATTGATCTTTTCTGAAATATCGTGCAGAATCCACACAATCGACTGAAACCTCACAGATGAATTAACCCATTCATGAATGACCCTTCTTTCGTCAGCCACACTAATTGATCAAACTGATTTAGGTTCTGTGAAAACATTATTACTTGAAGTTGTATAGTCCACTGAATGACCACAATAACTGTTTGTGATCTTTATTAATTGATGTGGCTAGCCTACCATGAGAACAAAATGCATGTACCTTGTTGCACAATGCTTCAACCAACTGCATAACTGCTTTGAGGGGAGGAAGAAAAACCAAGGTGCCAAAGGCAGTAGAAGAAGTCTAATTCTCTGCATGCCTTCCTAATTTCTTTACACCTACATACTGTACAGTTGTCTTTCCCAGACTGCCTCTGATGTAAGTAGCACTATTTTAAAACCTGGCTAAAGTGCTAGAAAGTCAGCTAGCTATCATGGCTATGAAGACATAGCTGCCAAGCACTTCACTCCGTTTCATCAGTTTATCTTATTCAACCAGTGCCATCCTTAGCAAGACGTTTTAAAGTGTATCTCGTAAAAGGGTAAAAAGAGACTCTGCACATTGCAAACTATGCCCCCATGTGCTTTATTGAAAAGGTTTTGATGTAAAAATATCTCACGCTGGACATGACATGTTTTAAAAGCTAAATGTAAAAGGGAGGCATGTTTTGGTGGGAGACCTCTTCTGACTGAATGTTCTGCTTGGTATTTATTTACATAAAAGGCCGTCCGTCCTCTCTCGTCATCTCTACGTCAGCAGACAGTGGTTGACTAACTGACTAACAGTCTGTCTTCCACAGGCACGTCTGTCCTGTTAAATAAATCAACTGAAACAGTCCCCAAAGTATTGACAGAAAAATATATTAGGATGAATATCGTGTAAATGTGAAAATATGAATTGACATGTACATTTTACAAGGACTTAATGCAGCATACAAACACAAAATGCAATTTTTTATCTTTCTCATGCTAAGTCAACAATCTTGATAAGTTGTTGGTGAGCACGCTCTTGGAAAGTGGCAGAATTAATTGCAAAATTAACAATTCTAAAAAGCTAAATTTGATTTTGTATGATTGTTCCTTTGACAACTAAGCTGTGCCTTCTAGTGTTGAGCATACTGTACATGTCAATTAAAACATGTACTAACTAAGGTAAGGACAAATAATGATGCCTTCATTTCTCTTTCACACAAGGCAGACTCCATCCTAATATGGGCACCGTAATGTTGAGATAAATCCATTTGACTTGCGCTTTCACGTAAACTATGTATCTAGATGCTTTTTCTTCACTTCACTATAAAAAACAAGGCTTTGAATAATACATGCATGTTGTGTCCTCTTCTTTTTGTTGTGATGCTTATACTGTAGAACCCTTAGGGTACATTTACGTGATGGATGTCACAAGTAATGGCACAGTACTTGGATTAAATCAGAATTAAATCAGAATTCCAATTAAAAGGCAAATGGGATCTCGCTAGTTGGAGCTCTTTCATCCGCTCAACTCCAGAGGTGCCTTTAATTGATCCGTCCATAAATATGCATAATTAAAATGAGAGTGACTTCGCCCTCCCAATTCCACCATGTGCAAATACAGAGAGAGCAGCTCTGAACATCTGAAAAAAAAAAAAGCAGTTGTTTCTGACTAAAGACCTTTAGCTGAAATTCTCTCATATTCTAATGAATACAAGGACTTGGACACATATGACACACGTCAACCTGTAGGTGTGCCTTTGTGCATATGCATTTGACAGTTGCTTGTCTGTGGGTAAGCTATTTGAGCTACTTACCATAGTGATGTAGTTCAAGGTGTTTGGTTACATTTGTTTGTGTAGACAAGTTTGGAATTCAGGTTGACAAATGATACCAAACAAAATTATAACACCTTGAATGTGCACAATGAAATGCTTGCAAAAAAATGTGTCTGGATGCTATTTTGTCTCGGAGAGACTATCAGGGACTAGATGAAAACAGACGGGAAAGAAATTCCTTTTCAACTGCCATATGCGCTGCCATATCAGGTTAAATGTAAGCTCAGTCTATCATATCTAAACTATCCACTGTTTCACCAAATGTCATTATGAAAAGCAGCACCATCTGTTGCAAGCCTGTAGGACCCCACAAGTTAAATATATTAATCAGAATTTAAATAGCTACAGTCCAATTCAGTGCACTAAAGTCAACACAAGGCATATTATTCACTGACAATGGGATATTAAAATAGACTATAATGCATAGAAATTCAAGAGATGATTGTCCACATTGATATACAAACATTTTCAGACTCCTTGGATCCTTGCAATTACGATATTCAGAGGGGGAAGAGTAAGAATGTACATTTCATATGATAATGGAATGTAACTTCACACTCCAAGATCAGAGGCGGCAGCAAAAGGTCATGGCTTGAAAAGAATGAACCGTTCCGAGAATTTTAGAGACGGCAGCATTCTTGGGTTGTTGGTATGAGGAGTCACTATACATTGTACAAAGGAACAAAGATCTGTAAGAATCGATACTGGACCACAGAGGATAAATATTATGGTGAATAATATATTAAAACATATTTGCTCAGAAGCTCTGGATATCGGATAACGGTAACTGTTTACTGTGTAGATCCTTGTAATAGAGCAAAGGAACAGATGCCACTGCATTGCCCTCATATCATATCGCCAGGAATTCCCTTTGTGCTCACACAAATATGCTCTGCCATCTGGTAATTGTTGTAAAAGAACCATGGCTTTTTGTTTCCACCACCAATAGTAAGAATAGGTAAAAGCCTGTATGTGGTACACATTCAACCACAGTTTAGTAAGTACACAAAAAGGGTAGGTGCAAGAAAATAAAAGTATGTATACATACAATGTCCCTGCCTGAAAAACAAATGATAGTCCCCCTAAGCGCAAACCAGAAGGGATGGCGTATCGCTGCAGAATTCTGTGGTAGCCATGCTGGTTAAGTGTGCCTTGAATTCTAAATAAATCACAGACAGTGTCACCAGCAAAGCACCATCACACCTCCTCCTCCGTGATTCACGGTGGGAACCACACATGCGGATGTTATCCTTTCACCTACTCTGCATCTCACAAAGACATGGCGGTTGGAACCAAAAATCTCAAATTTGGACTCACTAGACCAAAGGTTCAGATTTCCACCGGTCTAATGTCCATTGCTCGTGTTTCTTGGCCCAAGCAAGTGTCTACTTATTATTGGTGATCTTTAGTAGTGGTTTCTTTGCAGCAATTCGACCATGAAGACCTGATTCACACAGTCTCCACTGAACAGTTGATGTTGAGATGTGTCTGTTACTTGAACTCATATCCTCTACAGCAGAGGTAACTCTTGGTCTTTCTTTCCTGTGGCGGTCCTCATGAGAGCCAGTTTCATCATAGCACTTGATGGTTTTTGTGACTGCACTTGAAGAAACGTTCAAAGTTCTTGACATTTTCCAGATTGTCAAACCTTCATGTCTTAAAGTAATGATGGACCGTAATTTCTCTTTCTCTTTTAACAAATAGGGCTACCTTCTGTATACCACACCTACTTTGTCACAACACAACAGATTGGCTCAAACACATTAAGAAGGAAAGAAATACCATTAAACTTTTAACAAGGCACTGTTAATCTGTTAATTGAAATACATTCCAGGTGACTACCTCATGAAGATGGTTGAGAGAATACCAAGAGTGTGCAAAGCTGTCATCAAAGCAAAGGGTGACTACATTGAAGAATCTCAAATATAAAATATATTTGGATTTCTTTAACACTTTTTTGGTTACTACATGATTCCATATGTGTTATTTCATAGTTTGATGTCTTCACTACTATTCTAGAAAATAGTAAAAATAAAGAAAAAGTATGTGTGCAAAAACCTTTGACTGGTACTGTATATTAGTTTTTTTGGGGGCGACATAAAAGACTGTAAAAACACTAGCAAATCAACTCCAAGTGATTTTGATGTTGGAAATCTGTTCCAAAGTATTCCCACACATAATATAAAGATATACAGTGCCTTCAGAAAGTATTCATACCCTTTTGTTTTGTTACAGTCGGGATTAAACATTTATTAAATATATGTTTTTTTCTCTCCAATCTACACGCAATACCCCATCATGCCAAAGTGAAAACTGTTATGAAATGTTTTCAAACCACTGAGTCAATACCTTGTTAAGCACCTTTAAAATTGATTACAGCTGTGAGTCTTTCTGGAAAATTCTCTAAGAGCTTTCCAGACCTGGATTTGCAACATTTGCTCATTAATCTTCAAAAAAATCATTCAAGCTCTGTCAAATTGGTTGTTGATCATTGCTAGACAACCATTTGCAGGTCTTGCCATACTGTCAAAACTGTAACTCAGCCACTCAGAAACATTATTGGAAACTGTCTTCTTGGTAAGCAACTCCAGTGTAGATTTGGTCTTGTGTTTTAGGTTATTGTCCTGCTGAATGTTAATTATTATCCCAGTGTCTGGTAGAAATCAGACTGAACCAGGTTTTTCTCTAGGACCTTGCCTGTGCTTAGCTCCATTCTGTTTATTTTTTATCCTGAAAAACTCCCCAGTCCTTAATGATGACAAGCATACCCATAACATGATGCAACCACCACTATCTTGACAATATGGAGAGTTGCACTCAGTAACGTGTTGTATTGGACCTGCCCCAAACATAACACTTTGTATTCAGGACAAAAAGTGAATAGCTTTGCCAATTATTTTGCAGTATTACTTTAGTGCTTTGTTGAAAACAGGATGCATGGTTTGGAATATTTGTATTCTGTATAGGCTTCCTTCTTTTCATTCTTTCAATTAGGTTAGTATTGTGGAGTAACTACAAAGTTGTTGATTCATCCTCAGTTTTCTCCTATCACAGCCATTAAACTCTGTGACTGTTTTAAAAACATGATTGGCCTCCTGGTGAAATCCCTGAGTGGTTTCCTTCCTCTCTGGCAACTAAGTTAGGAAGGATGCCTGTATCTCTGTAGTGACTGGGTGTATTGATACACCATCCAAACTGTAATCAATAACTTCACCATGCACAAAGGGATATTCAATGTCAGCTTTTGTTTTACCCATCAACCAATAGAGGCATTAGAAAACCTCCCCTGGTCTTTGTGGTTGAATCTACATTTTGCTACACCCGCAATAACATCTGAAAAAAATATATAAAAAAATATATATCTGCTAAATATGTGTATGTGATCTTTAAATGTTATTTGATTTTATTTGAAATTCACTGCTCGGCTGAGGGACCTTACAGATAATTGTATAGGTGGGGTACAGAGATGAGCCATTCATTCCAAGATCATGTTAAACACTATTATTGCACACAAAGTGAGTCCATGCAACTTATGTTGTGACTTTTTAAGCAAAAATGTACTTCTGAAAATGTTTAGGCTTGCTATAACAAAAGGTTGAATAGTTTTTGACTCAAGACATTTCAGCTTTTCATTGTTTTATTAATTCATAAACAATTCAAAAAACATAAATCCACTTTGACATTATGCGGTGTAGTGTGTAGGCCAGTAAACACAAAATCTCAATTTAATCCATTTTAAATTCAGGCTGTAACACAACATTTAGAAAAAGTCAAAGGGTGTGAATACTTTCTGAAGGCACTGTATGTGACCGTATACAAATGTAATCAGATTATGTTTTCGTCAAGTATTATACCTTTTTGGGCTTCTTGCGGTCAATTTGCAGGCTACAAATTATTTGTAAATTATGTTCCGGCCCCCTGACCATCTGCTCAAGAAAGAAAATCTGCCCTCGCCTGAATCTAGTTGATCATACCTTTTGTGTCCCTCAATAACCACCATTCTACCATTCCACCGTTCAGCAATGGCGACATCTGATTTTGAGCCACGCGCCTCTTCTCGTGACCTCCACCAACCCTTTGACCAGCTCTCGACAACATGTCGCAGGCTGCCTTTAGTGGCAGAACAAAAGACAGACAAGCCATAACAGCTTCACGGCGCCTGAACTTGTTGGTCTGCTACATATCAAAGGGGAGCGCCGTGCACTCAGGGGCTGGGCCCAGCCTGGCCACTATATCACGTCCAGATTTGAAAGTGTCAGTGTGGCTAGAGGCCCATGAAATAAATACTTCTTGACCATTGGCTTCCCTGCACATTCATCTTGTCCAGTGTAACTCACTAAAGTGCAACCTTACCCCAAGACCCCCAAAAGAACACACACAAAAAACTTGCATTAACAGTTAATGTAATTAGACAGTACTCTAGTCTAAGCAGGTAGTGGGTATTATGTCTTCCCAAGATTAAGTCGGGCTAATAATTATCAAACTGCTGGGGCAGGCTTGTTTTTCTGCTTACACACATCCTGGGATGATAGTGTTTTATATAGTGCCAAGCATCATGTTGCGCACATGATAATATCGTGCAGAACAGCCGGTAGTAAGGTTGCAGATTGTATTAGTGGTGTATCACATGCACTCAAATAAAAGGACCTATAAACACCAGCCAGCTGGAAAATATATTACCCGTGATATTGCATATGTTCCCTTTTATTTCTCACTGTATAAGTATGCTTTGGACTACTACACCCCACTGCAGGTTTTGGTGTGGTAAGCATCATAACTTTTTTATTGCAAAAAAATTAATAAATAAGAGATTGTTAGTGTGGCATGCGACAGCCACACTTTAAATATTGTAAGAATTACTTAGGACTTATCATTAGTGTGGCTTGATACATTGTGACATCGTGACGTTTAACATTCTATTATGGTCACTGTAAACAATGTAACCTTTGACACAAATCAGAACAGAATTATCTTCTAGCAATAAAAAATTACAGCTTTTTTAGTAACCGCATCATCTACTTTTCGTCTCAACTTTTAGAAACCCCAAATTTAGACCACTTTCCCAGCACTTTACACAAAAACGTAGAAAGTATAACATCTTGGTCTACCTCTCTGCTATTTAAATCATACAAAATTATCTACTACACATCGAGAGGTACAGCTATTTTAGTTTCCGCATCAACTGACAACAAGCTGTCCTGGGATCAGTGTGCGGACGCCATTTCTAAGGCCAACAGAGACTATATATTCCTAGGGAAACCACACTTTTTTTCAATGTTGACCTTACCATCATGGATCTCTTGTATAAATCATTAATTGAGAGCATTCTGTCCTACTGCCTGACCTGCTGGTTTGGGAATGCCAAGGTTGCACAGAAAAAAAGATTGGGCAAAACAGTCAGGATTTACTGAAAAATCATGAGGCAGCAATAGCAAGAACTGTCATCTCTCTACCTGGACAGAGCCCTCCAGAAGGCCAACAAAACCCACTCTACCCCGAATTCCAGCCCTGCCCTCTGGCCGCAGGTACAAACTACCTATTTTATTCCGAACGCAATTCTGCAAAATGTTGGATTCATTGCACTTTAGCACGTGCACTTATGAAATTGCACTTACCCTGCCTACTGCTTGTAAATATCCTTTGCTATTTGCTGTTGTTTTTTACACGTAATTTCAGTTTTTTTGACTGCTGCAAAATTAATTGCCTCTGAGGACATTAAAGTTGATCTTAATCTGAAAGCAGAATTACATTTTGATGGTCTGTTCATGGTAAACTAAATTAATCATTTGGATTTGAAATAATGAAACTCAGATGTATTTTATGCTCTGTTGACTGTGGGTCAGTGGTGCTCCGAGGGAAGGGGTGCCCTTCTCTGGCTAGTGGGTCGGTCTTGCCACTTATCCCCGTACAGCCCAGAAAGGACTGAACATACCGCTATCGTCCAGACTCGTGATAAAAAAACATGTTTTTATATTATTTAAAACTTCACCAATGTCTCCTTGTCTTCTGTACTCTAGCATTACAGTTGACATATTCTATGGTGTTAGTCTGAGTGTAGTAATTTCTGATTAAATATGTGATCTGCCCACACTACAAAGTCATAAGGTTGATATAGTCTATCAAAGTAATCAGACCAGATATTTTCATATATTTAAAGATCCAGTAAGACATATCAGAAGCTAGCAGATTCATTATTTACCAAGAACAGCTGCAAATTTCAATTAAACTTCATGTCACGTGGGCTCCCTCTCCGGCCTCTAGGTCACCAGGCTGCTCGTTTTATGATGCACACCTGTCACCAGCGTTATGCGCATAATGACACTCACCTGGACTCCATCACCTCCTTGATTACATGCCCTTTATATGTCACTCCCTTTGGTTTCTTCCCCAGTCGTCATTGTTTCTTGTCGGTGTGCTGTTTGTGTTACTTGTTTGTTTAATTTATTTATTAAATGTCCTCTCTCCTTGAACTTACTTGCCGACTCTCAGCGCACATCTTTACAGAATGACGACTCAACAAAGGGAAGCATCAGGGAGTGTTTAAAAAAAAATATATAACATATATTTTTTTTGGGGGGGGGCGGTGATGTCGGCCCCGGTGTTGGAGCAGAGCTACCTGGGAGGCCTCAGCCAGTTTGCAGGCTCCCATGCCTCAGCGGGTTGGATAGACTCCCATGCCTACGCTGGATGAACAGGTTCCCGTGCCTCAGCTGAGGCAACAGGGGAGGTCTCAGCCGACTCATCAGGCTCTTACTCCTCAGCCGGTTCATCAGGTTTCTGCACCTCAGCCGAGGATACTGGTCCGCTCCAGCCGCCGGGATCATCCCTGTGGTTGGCGTCCTGCGGCTGGAGCCAAACGCGCCGGGGGAGGGGCTACTGTCATGTATGCTCTCTCTCCGGCGCTCTAGGTCGTCATGCTCCTGCGCCTCAGCCGGATCGACAGGTTCCCGCGCCTTAGCAGAGGTGACCGGTCCGCTCCTGATCCCCGGGATCATCAACTTGGTCGTCTTCCTGCGGCTGGAGCCGCGCGTCGGGGAGGGGGTACTGTCACAGAAGCTAGCAGATTCATTATTTACCCAGAACAGCTGCAAATTTCAATTAAACTTCATGTCACTTGTGCTCCCTCTCCGGCCTCTAGGTCACCAGGCTGCTCGTTTATGGCGCACACCTGTCACCAGCATTACGCATATTTGTGCATAATGACACTCACCTGGACTCCATCACCTCCTTGATTACCTGCCCTTTATGTCACTGCCTTTGGTTACTTCCCCCAGTCGTCATTGTTTCTGTTTCATGTCGGTGCGCTGTTTGTTACGTGTTTAACTTCTTGGGGATTGCTGGGGCGCTAGCGCCCCAATCCCGACACTACCAGGTGAAATGCAAGGCGCCAAATTCAAAATCCAAAAGTTGAATTATTAAACATCCACCAATATACAAGTGTTCCATACTCATCAAAAGCTCTGTTTCTTGGCAATATCACAGCGTTGTCAGATTTCAAAAAGGCTTTACGGCGAAAGCAGCACATTTGATTGTTTGAGGGTAGCACCTCACATATTTTTCCCATTACCATAATTTCATAATCCATCACGGCACACACATAACACATTTCACAGCGAAAACAAATCAATTACCTGCTGAAGAACTTTTGCTGAGGTCTTCCTAAGTGTCCAACGAAGACAATCCATGGTTCTTTTGTTAGAAAAAGTAATGTATTTTATCCATAAATCTCCATTTGGTTTGTGCGTTATAATCAGAAATGACAGCTTCCACTACTCCATTCAAACGTGACGAGAACTCGTTCATCTTATACCTATAAACTTGTCCAAGAACAATCAAACATAGTTTTAAATGTATCCTTAGGAACACTTTTACGTATATTTACTATTATAAATCAACCGGATTATAAACTGATCGATAAAGACGGTAAAAAACACACAGCGCGCGCCTTGTCGGGAGCGGGCATTCCCTTGTGTTGACATAAATGAGACACTTCCTGGTTTCCTCTTCTTCTCTGGTCTAATTCATCCAAAATGAAAATGAACACTGTCTCGAGACTGTTGACATCCAGAGGAAGCGATAGGCACTGCATTCATATGCCCTTATATGGGCATTTTCATGAGGGAGGTGTTCCAAATGAGCAATGTGTCAAAACCACTTTTTCCAGGACAGAAATTCCTCTGGGTTTCGCCTGCCATATGCGTTCTGTTTTACTCACAGACAAATGGTTAACACTTTTGGAAAATTCAGAGTGTTTCCTATCCAATGGTACTAAATATGTGCATATCCTATTTTCTGGGCCTGAATGGGAGGCATTTTACTTTGGGCACGCCAGGCTCTCCAAAACGGTCACCTCGTGCGCCGATCCCTGAGAAGTTAATTTATTAATTAAATATATTCACTCCTTGAACTTGCTTCCTGACTCTTAGCGCACATCATTACACTACATCACTTTTGAAGTTCACTTTCCTTGCTTTGTCTAACAGTATCATGAATCTAGCAGTGCAGTATTTTTTTTTTCGTTTCATAACACATGTTTGTTAGCACATTTCTCACACTGGCTTTAGCCATGCGTCTGCTAGCTTCTGATATGACTTACTGCATCTTTAAATATATTAAAGTATCTGGTCTGATTACTTCGGTAGTCTACTCAATCAATCTTATTACTTTGAATATTTGATCTAACCGCCCCACGCTACAATCAGAAATGAGTATACTCAGACTACCACTATAGAATATGCCAACTATTATAATAGAGTACAGAAGACAAGGAGACATTTAAGTTTACTCCCCCCTGGAGTAAGGCCTGACCTCTTGACCTCTGTACTCTATAGAGCTTTTCCAGCTGAGACTCGGCCGGTAGGCGTGGGTCCACTCACACCAACATCGGGGACCTGACCAGCTGCGTTGACCATATCTTCCTCGGGCCAGCAGCCAGCCCCAAAAGTCCTCAACGCTGGAATTTTTAATCGTACACCATAGCATACACAATCTATGTCACTTTGCCCTGCGGCGACTGAATCCCACCATATGTGACTAAGGCGACTGGATCCCACCGTATGTGACTATTGCGACTGGATCCCACCATATGTGACTAAGGTGATTGGATCCCACCATATGTGACTAAGCCGCTGTCACCTTGTGCACTTAAAGGCTTAACAAGTAAAAACTCCAACTACCACAAATAAATTCCACTCAGTACACCATCAAATTTCTCTGCCAAAATGAGCCACTTCTAATTCCTTATGAGTAAAAGTGTAGTAATCTTGTAGTTATTTGTGATGATATATGTGATATAACTGCCCACAGTCCAAAGTAATACAGTTGATAGAGTCTGTCAAAGTAATCAGACCAGATATTTGTATATGTTTATCTCTGATTATATTTCAGCGCTTCACATAACACATTTTTAACTTCTTCCACTACCACGGAAATACTTTCAAAGAGTTGAAGCAAGTCACAACATTTTTCTTCCCGGAAAATTACTATCTAGTTCTACATGGATCTGTTACATTTGAAAGTTATCAAAACACAGTTTAGAATATCTACATAAGTTTAGCAATTGCACTCCTCATATTACTCTGTAGGCTACTGACCTATTCAAAGCTTCCTCCTGCACCTGTCCATAACCAGTAATACATTACATAGATGGAATGGACTTCATCACCCACTGGAGACTTGAAGACAGACCCTCACCCAGAGAGCTGTGCATGTCAGTGTGTAGTTAGATAGTAGACAATAGAAAGCCATTCTAGTTCTGGTTAGACAGCTGGAGTTGTACTCTACACACAACGTATTTTCATTTGCTAGGTCAAGTGTAGGCATACTGTCTTTATAAGCACAACAATATGATTTTCATAGCAGAAAGTGTTTTGTCTTTGTAAGATGAACAATCCCATCCACATGTACTGTCGCCTACACCTGTAGGGATATTAGTAGTTCTGGGATAGACACAGTATAACCGTGGACATAATGAGAGATGAGACAAAACTAGCCAGTTACAGAATAGTGTGTTGTAGGACAGCTCAGCTGACTGAAGACCGGGGGATAGAACTTGCAGTTTCCATGGTAACATGTCTTTACATGACATGATGAAATGTTGAAACGAAGTTGCAAGGTACTTTTGTAGCAAGGTGCTGTAGAACGAGTGTCATGAAACACATTCCAGACACTGGTTCTTGCTATCTTGGCATAACTGTGACAGAGATATATCGGCTAGCTACACTGAACAAAAATATAAAGCGCAACATGTAAAGTGTTGGTCCCATGCTTATTTTCTAAAATGTTGTGCACAAATTTGTTTACATCCCTGTTAGTAAGCATTTGTCCTTCGCCAACATAATCCATCCACCTGACAGGTGTGGCATATCAAGAAGCTGATTAAATTGCATGATCATTACAGTGCACCTTGTCCTGGGGACAATAAAAGGCCACTCTATAATGTGCAGTTTTATCAGACAACACAATGCCACTGATGTCTCATGTTTTAAAGGAGTGTGCAATTGGCATGCTGCAGGAATGTTCCCCAGAGCTCTTGACAGAGAACTGAATGTTAATTTCTCTACCCTAAGCCACCTCCAATGTCATTTTAGAGAATTTGGCAGTACGTCTAACCGGCCTCACAACCGCAGACCACTTGTATGGTGTTGTGTGGGTGAGCGATTTGCTGATGTCAACGTTGTGAACAGAGTACCCTATGGTGGCGGTGTGGGTTATGGCATGGGTAGGCATAAGCTACGGACAATGAACACAATTACATTTTATCGACGTCAATTTGAATGCACAGAGATACCGTGACGTGATCCTGAGGCCCATTGTTGTGCCAGTCATCCGCCGCCATCACCTCAACTTTCATTATGATAATGCACAGCCCCAGGGATCTGTACACAATTCTTGGAAGCTGAAAATCTCCCAGTTCTTCCTTGGCCTGCATACTCACCAGGCATTTCACCCATTGAGCATGTCTGGGATGCTTTGGATTGACGTGTACGACAGCGTGTTCCGGTTCCTGCCAATATCCAGAAACTTCGCACAGCCATTGAAGAGGAGTGGGACTACATTACATAGGCCACAATAAACAGCCTGCTCAACTTTACTCGAAGGAGATGCATTAGGCAAATGGTGGTCACACCAGATACTGACTGGTTTTCTGATCCACACCCCTACCTTTTTTTTGTAAGGTATCTGTGACCAACAGATGCGTATCTGTATTCCCAGTCATGTGAAATCCGTAGATTAGGCCCTAATGAATTTATTTAAATTTACTGATTCCCTTATATGAACTGTCACTCAGTAAAATCTTTGAAATTGTTGCATGTTGTGTTAATATTTTTGTTCAGCATAAATAGACTTGCCAGCTGCAGCTATCCCCAAGCTATGCTAGCTAGCTGCTGTCACTGTCAGCTTGGCTAAACATAAGGTCAGCGCAAGCTTTAGCCTACACATAGAACTGAATTAGCTGACCATCTTGAGATTGTGAGTCAGTCACGAGGGGAGAAGAGACCTCAACTTCAAAAATTCTCTCCATAGCAAAGCTATCTTAGCTTACCTCGCGATCACTATACCAACTTTTGTCCCCTTGTTTGTTGTGATTGAATGGCAAAAACACATCCAACAAACATCCGCATTAAACCACACCCCCAAGACAACTCTCGTTTGGCTTCAGTCATGGCCGCTGCATTTGTTAATGAGCAATCTTGAAAACGAGGCCAAAAATCAGTAAGTTTAGCCCCCTTTAATTTAATTCTGCTAACTTCACAGTCATGTGTCTATGTCTCGGCCATAGGACCAAACTGGATCCAGTCAGTTGAGAAAGTGTTGAGTAAATCAAATGTCCACTAGCTGGTGGTATTGTAGACTAAAGTAATATTTTTCCCAAGCTAGGTTTCCATCCAATTGGCGACAGATCTGCATAAAAAAATATGTACAATTTCCCACCAGAGATGTGATTCCATCAAAATGACTTGTTGCGGATAAAAGGCTGTGCGTGATGACATAGTACGCATAAATATACCTTTTGTGTTTTAATTCCTATGTAGTGAGTAAAAAACACAATTTAAAATGGGTTTCCATTTCATTTTCAGCTCTACTGATGGTTATGTCACAAAAAAAACTCTGGTTTTGGCACGTGCGCACAAGTCAACAGCTCACAGAAACAGTGCAGGCATAGACTACTACATGATAAGAGCAAGATTTATTTTATTTGTCAAACGGGAGCCAAACATCGATTTTCGTGTCTCCAGAATAAGACCCTTGATATTTATTGGAAAAGAGCATCAAGCTCATCACCGTGCACTTCCGAACCCTGTGTAGTTCATCATCATTTATTTCATCTGTATCCTAATAAACTGCATGCTTTCCAAGTCCCAGTCGGAGGACAACACACCATATCATCATGTGACTCAAAGTTGACTTCGATACGATGATTATTCTATAAATATTTGCGCATAAAAGCGTGTCCATCACCATAACTGATTTTATCGACACAAAAAGATCCAATCTTGTCTTGAGTATTTTGTTTTGTTAACATTTGGAAAGTTTACCAACAAATTGTCTGTTTCCATTAGGCCGTGACATTTTTTATCTAACATGTACTTTACTCGTTTAAAAAGGCTGGATGGATACCTGGTTCCTGTGAGTTTCAGTCAAATCATCTGTTGCTCCATGGGGGGCTGGCCAATGGGCATCATCAAAAATATTAATATTAAATCACATTCACTGACAAGACACTTCAATCATAGTCTAAACCATTGGTAGACAGCTGGGTAGGTAGGTAGGTAGGTAGGTAGACAGGTAGGTAGGTACTGTAGGTAGGAAGGACTTCATTTATTGAAAAGCCATATTCTTGTAAATCAAATGTAAACATCTTCTTTCATCTGTTTAAATCGCATAAAGGATTGTTGTGTGGATATTTTTACAAATATGTGTTCTACAGATGGCAATATTTACAAACACCAAGGAATTAAAACAATATAAAAAATATAAGTGATTTAAAAACATGTCTCTGTCTCTCAGAAAAAAAGGTACCGTATTGTACTTAAAGGGGTAGAAACTCTTGTCACTCTAGTGGTATCCTGTTATTACCCATAAGTTATGTTATAGGTACATAATAGTACCCTTGCAGTCCACACATTAAAATAGCCAAAAAGGTACAAATGTTCCTTTTTAAGGTACATCCTTAGTGACAAAGCTTTTTCTTTCATTTTAAGTGCCAAAAACTGGGATGTCAGAAAAAATATTGTGGTGTCAGGTACTGTAGCCTAGAGGTTAGAGCGTTGGGCCAGTAACGGAAAAGTTGCTAGTTCGAATCCCCAAGCCAACAAGGCCCTTGAGGAAGGCACTTAACCCTAATTGCTCCAAGGTCGCTGTTGATGATGGGGGAATTGTGATATGCAGAACGTCACATTTTTTATTCACACATGTGTATAAGACGAAAACAGTATAAGCCAAATTATTTATAATAAATATACCTATTTTCTATACCGGGTCTCTCACATGTACACTCCTCTCCCCCATCCCCCTTCTGACACAAAGGTAATAAATTCAGGGGGTAGCCCCGACCAGGATTTGAACCTGGGTCCAGCGACTGTTAAGCCAGCACCATACCCATCATGCCAAGAGGTCCATACCTCTTGACAAGGTGGCTCAATGTTGGGTTAAGGTCGCTATAATATTATTTACAGCTCTTTATTGTCACATGCTCTTACATATGCATGTACGTCTTTATAAAGACTTCAAAACGAGCAGCAGATATGCTCGAACTCAAATGAACATAACCATGGACCACTGGTACAACACTTCCACTCAAGGGTGGCCAAAAATGACTAATTGAAAGCCACTCCCCCAATAAGCTACACCTCCAATGATTGTACTTTTATATTCAAAATAATGGGTACAAACATGTACCATTATACTAGATTACTATGTGTACATAAGTACATAATGGTGTATGTTGATATTTGTACCCCAGGGAACAATATCGTACCCTAACCATACCCTTTTTTTCTGAAAGTGTGTGTTCTGTCATGCTTACAGGTGTTTGAACTGGAGTGTGACTTCCCTGAAGTTCCTCCAGGAAACAGGAGGCTATTCTACCTGACACAGGGTCACTGAGGAGCCAGTCGCCCAAATCCCAAACCCTGGGTAGAGGGGCTCAGTGAATGTGGAGTGGAATGTGTGCACGCGGATCAGTGCGTCAGAGGAGACGCTGTAGAAGGACAGAGTTCCAGCGGGCCAGTCCAGATACACTCCTACTCTGTTTGAGTGGGAAGAGGAGTGAACAGGTATGGCAATGCTCTCGTCATTGTGCCAGGCTCTGTAACCGTCATCAGAGCAGTGCACACTCCAGGACTTGATATTGAATCCAAGATCACAGTCATCACCATCACCTATCCTGTTGATTCCTTTATATGTCACTGCTATATCAGCTCCTTCCCCACTCCACTCTACCTCCCAGTAACAGCGCCCAGTCAGACCCTCTCTACACAGCACCTGTCTGCAGAAGTCAAATCTCTCTGGGTGATCAGCATACGGCTGCTTGTCTCTCACCTTTGTCACCTTCCTGTTCTGCTCAGACAGACAGAGCTCTCTGAATGCTGTGTTTGGGTCCAGTGTGAGATCAGAGGCATCTGATGGGGGAGACCAAGACAACGTGACATAATATTATATCAATAGAGCCAACCAACACTGTTTACTGTTCTCCAGCTACATATGGAGTCGTCGGTGATTGTCAGACATCGGACTGGAGCCCAATCGTTGCTTTCAGAACTTTTTTCTTCTATGGCTTAAATCAACATTAGAGAATGTTAGAATGTTTGTTCCCGTTCCTAATTCTACATCAGGCTACATGAAGCAGTTCACCAACAGTGCCAGCTACAGAGTTGATGGCATCATTCTAGTTATATTTAGTGGGATGTTGGTGGTTTGGATCTATGGTTCCATAGAATGAGTGTTCTATGGAACCATAGAACAGTAAATCTGACTGGACCAACTAGTTCAATCAGGTGTTCTGGAATTATCTCTGGCCCTCTGTTTGGCCCTATCACATGTAAAATATATGACATAGCTGTAAAACATTATCCTAAAAATAAACCATCAGCTTAGTGAATACCATTGGTGTTTAATATGAGAGTATCCGCATGAGATATCCTTCATACATTTTTTACACATTTTTATTTATATTACTAGGTCAATATGTCTGTTGTAAATATTTTGGCGACAAACTGGTGGCAATTGTGAACAAAGTCAATAGTTGGAAGTTCATTGAAGGTAATGCCATTGTTGATTAGATGCTTTTTTCATTAAGTAGCCTATTTTCTCTTGAACCTGGTCTATCCACTAGAGAATCATGGACAATATGGACACGGATATAAACAATGAATACTACATATGAATAAACATTTTTAACGTGATTTAATTATAAATTACCAAACTACTACTTACTATAGATTGCAATAGATTTTTTGTTAATTACCAAAATTACCGAATAAATTACCGGTGGCTTTGCAACCCTAGTCAACACTCACATTTCTTAAGATCGGATTTCGAACAGCACTCTCCACCATGGTCCACACTGTAGGAATAAAACACCATGATTCCATATCTCTCTCTCACACACACAAGCACATTAATCATTTCTGTTGAGTAATGATGATGTCATATCACTGATACCAGCTGATACAAGAACATACAAGTCAAGTTATGGATACACAAGCAAGCATACAGGAAGTATCTTACAATCTCACACTCTCTCTCTCTCTCAACCATTCCTCCCACCTGTCAGTGTCACGTTCCCCAGAGAGACTCATCTTAGAGGTAGTGGCCTCCTCTTCATCCGCTCTTCCCCCAGCGAGACTAATCATAAAGTCTGTCGCCCCCTCCTCCTCCTCTCTTCCCCCAGAGAGACTCATTGTACCTAAACAAAGACATCCAGCCTTTAGAAAAAAAATATACAGACAAGAAATGATCATGCAATACAACAGTTGTAGTGCAAAGTTACTGATTGAAAAACAATTAGAGAAAACCAACAATAAAAAGCTGGCCAATGCTTACATCCTGATATGGGGGTCACTAAAAATTATACACAAACCTTTTTATTTATTTGTACAGTAAAGCTAAAACTTTTAATTTGGCTCTATGCTCCAGGATTTTGGATTTGAGATCAGAACAGAATGTCACCTTTTATTTGAGTGCCTTTTCATACGTATCTGTTTGACCGTTTGGAAATGAAAGCACTTGATGTATCTAGACCCTCCATTTGAAGGTGTCATACGTATTTGGACAAATTCCCTTATAGTGTATTAAAGTAGTCAAATGTTTGCAGTTTGTTTTTGTTGTGTTTCAGATTATGATGTGCTTAAAGAAAATGTATACATTACATTATTTACCATAAATTTCTATTGGACACACAAGAGACAAATTAAAACATTTAGCTTCACTGTACAAATAGATAGGGAGGGTAGTGTATTTATATTTACAGAATATTTAGTATTTTCCACTGTATCGTTCTGTTGTTTTCTGCTATTCCAGTGTCTGTCGATTCTGTCTATCACTGATCCAAGGTCAATGAGTGTTGCAACCGCCGTCCGTATCAATATTGGATCAATAAACTCAGGTCATATTGTAATGAACATGAATGACTGATTGTACCTGTGGCAGCTCATACCAGTACTTCTCCTTTACACATTCTAGTGAAACTGTTCTGTGTAACGTATACGCCGGGAGTCAGGAAACAGGTGTAGAAGGTGAGTTTAATAAAGAACCGACACAGAAGAACAAACACGAGACAGGTACTGAACGAGAAAACAATACAAACCTAATGACTGAAGACAACTGAGGGCTAAATAAAGGGGGAGTAATCAAGGACGGAATGACGACCAGGTGTGCGTAATGATGGGGAACAGGTGTACATAATAATGAAGCCAGGATCGGTTGTTAGTAGATAAGCGACGTCGAGTGCCGGAGGGAGGGAGAAGGAGTAGGTGTGACAATCTGCAATATTTACTGCTTTTAGTTGGTCATTTGAATTAAATATCTTGAATAGAATTTATGATATATGTACAATTTACTGAGTAAAAGTCTAAAAGTATTTAAATGTACTTAAGTATCAAAAGTAAAAGTATAAATAATTTAAAATGTCTTATATTAAGCAAACCAGACAACACGCTTTTCTTGTTTATTAAATGTATGGATAGCCAGACTCAACACTCAGACATAATTTACAAATAAAATGTGTTTGGTGAGTCTGCCAGATCAGAGGCAGTAGAGATGACCAGGGATGTTCTCTTGATAAATGCGTGAACTAGACAATTTTCCTGTCCTGCTAAGCAGTCAAAATGTAACGTGTACTTTTGGGCATCAGGGAAAATGTAAGGAGTAAAAAGTACATTATTTTCTTTAGAAATGTAGTGGAGTAAAAGTCGTCAAAAATAGTAAAGTACAGATACCACAAAAATGGACTTAAGTAGTACTTATTATTTTTACACCACTGTATACATCATACATTTCATTATCCTGTCATCATTAGTTGGGTTCTTACCTTGTAGCCTGAATATTACACCCAGAATATCGCATCAGATTACTAAAATATCTTAGAGATGTTAGGGAACCACCTCAATGACGTGACGCATCCTAGGTGCGGCCACCTACAGTTGACCTTTGGATACAGTAACTGGAGGTTCCCGCCCTCCTGTGTGCTCTGGGTATTATGTGTTGTGTGTCGAACTGCTTTGCTTTCTTGGCCAGGTCGCAGTTGTAAATGAGAACTTGTTCTCAACTTGCCTACCTGGTTAAATAAAGGTGAAATAAAAAATAATCTGTATGGGTGTGGCTGTGTGTATGTGGGTCAAAGTATGTACAGTGCCTTCAGAAAGTATTCACACACACCTTGATTTTTTCCACATTGTGTTACAGCCTGAATTTAAAATGGATTAAATGTAGTTATTTTGTCCCTGACCTACACACAATACCCCATAATGTCAAAGTGGAATTATGTTTGTACAAATTAATTTAAAAAAAGAAAAGCTGAAATATCTGAAATTCAACCCCTTTGTTATGGCAAGCCTAAATAAGTTCAGAAGTAAGCATTTGCTTAAAAGTCACAAGTTGCATGGACTCACTGTGTTCAATAAGTGTTTAACATGATTTTTGAATGACTACCACATCTCTGTACCCCACACATACAGATAATTGTAAGGTCCCTCAGTCGAGCAGTGAATTTCAAACAGATTCAACCACAAAAACTAGGGAGGTTTTCCAATGCCTCGCAAAGGGCACCTATTGATAGATGGATAAAAATTTAAAAAAGCAGACATTGAATATTGGGTCTCGCCTTACTCCACAATGCTATCCTAATTGACAGAGTGAAAAGATGGAATCTTGTACATAAAATATTTAAAAAAATGCATCCTTTACTGCAAAAAAATGTGGCAAAGCAATTCATTTTTGCTCCTGAATACAAAGTGTTATGTTTGGAGCAAATCCAATACATTACTGAGTATCTCTCCATTTTTTCAAACATAGTGGTGGCTGCATCTTGTTATGGGTATGCTTGTCATCGTTAAGGACTGGGGAGTTTTTCCCCAGAATAAAAAAAATACATGTAATGGAGCTAAGCATAGGCAAAATCTTAGATCAGTCTGCTTTCCAACAGACACTGGGAGATGAATTCACCTTTTAGTAATAACCTAAAACACAAAGCCAAATCTACACTGGAGTTGCTTATCAAGAAGAAAGTGAATGTTGCTGGGTAGCCGAGTTACCGTGTTGACTTAAATCTACATGAAAATCAATGGTTAGACCTAAAAATTGTCAAGCAATGATCAACAACCAATTTGACTCACAGCTATAATCACTGCCAAAGGTGCTTATCACAATCTTCAATGACGGACCGAGGTGCAGCGTGCCAGGTTGAGGAAAAACATGTTTATTTGTCTAACTCACCGAAACAAAAACAATGCTCAAACAGTGTAGCACCAACAACACATACAACCAAACAAAGTCAACTTCCCCCACAAAGACAGGAGGGGAAAAAGGGCTACTTAAGTATGGTTCCCAATCAGAGACAACGATAGACAGCTGTCCCTGATTGAGAGCCATACTTAGCCAAAACAAAGAAATACAAAATAGAACATAGAATGCCCACCCCAAATCACACCCTGACCAAACCAAAATGAGACATCAAAAGGCTCATACAGGTCAGAGCTTGACAGTGCTTCTACAAAGTATTGACTCAGGGGTGTGAATACTTATGTAAATTAAGTATTTCTGCATTTCATTTTCAATAAATTAGCAAACATTTCTAAAAAACATGTGTTCATTTAGTCATTAGGAGTTATTGTGTGTTGATGGGCCCCAAAAAAATCTACATACATATTCAAGCGCTTTCAATCAGTAACCTCATGCTGTTAATTGTTTGGTTAAGTGTCTAGTTACACTTGATTTGGATAGTCCGGATAGTCCCATGTAGATGCTGTAGATGGTCATATTATCAACAAACTATCTGTTGATAAGAAACTGCTTTCTGAGGATATGGTTAGTTAGGTTTAGAAAAAGGGTTAGGGTAAGGGTTAAGTTTAGGGTTAGGATAAGGGTTAAGATTAGTGTTAGTAGATAGCTAGTTGAAATGTTACTTTAGAGCAGATTATCCACAAAAACGAAACACATTAAAAAAGGTACATAATTACAAATTATTGTGTTGTCTGGTGTTGAGAGCTGCCATGTTCCCACAGATGAATTGTGAACAGACAGAATATGCCAGCTACCGGAGAGAAATACACCTGCTGTGGTAACTTCTAATACAGTATGTCCCATACGTTGACAATTATTTGAAAATAAGTCAGTTAATTCATAGTTATTTTGCAAAAGAAAGCCACGCATTTCAATGCATGACACCGGAACAGATCTTCACAATTCCTGTAATAATCTGCTCAGAATCCCAAAATTATCATTACTGTCACACTTCCTGAGGAACTTTTGTTAAAGTGCACTAACCCATCAAGTCTCCCATGGCCTACATTTGACCCCTATTTAACAGTCTTAAGACCCACAGCAATACCATTATACTTAGTGTGTATAAAGTTCCTATACTATCCAACTTTAAATATGGGGCTCTTTCATAGCAAAGAAACACTTGAAGAAACAAGAGCTTCCAGATGACTATGATGGGGCACAGTGTGTACGTACACATGCATGTGCATGCTTGAGTGAAGATGTCTGAGAGAAATTATTTTGTTCCCACTTTCTCTTCCCTCCCTTCCTCCCTCCCTCCCTCCCAGTTGAGTCCCACCGGTCGTCTCATCGGTTTAGTGTTATTACCTAATTGGCAACTGTGCTGCAGAGCCGAAGAGGGCCCAGGTTAACAAGGCTTGGCGATAAGAGTGCAACAGAAACCTGTGCCCCTCGCTACGACTCCCCTACTTAATAGCCCGTTGCCACGGCATGGCTCGTTGACCCCTCAGGATTTCATTACCCAAAGACAAATGGATGAGTCGGCGACCATGGCTGGATTTAGGCACACTGGGGGCAAGTGGGGAGCAAGCAATTACCTTAATCAGTGGGAGAATGTCCTGAGTGGCATGGAAGCATGTGATGCCAACGAAGCAACCTACTGTAGTTAGACAAAATATAACCCACAATACAACAAAGGAAGGACCTGGCTGAAGCCATTCCTTCTTTCCTCCAATGAGCTCAAACAGTAGTTTGTCCCACTGTTGTGTGAATTGCAAGAAATGTGACATATTGAATGGTAGCAACTCACATTAGTGAAGTCAGGGATACTAATGAAGAGTTGAGTCTTGACAGATAAGGGTAAGGCATGAGCCGGAGGGGTGGTCCTTGACTTGTGTAGGGGTGAAGTGTGACTGGGCTGATGTGAGAAGGAGGGTGTCCTAAAATGGACACTGTATCATAAACCACACTATGGTACCCAGCACTGTCACTGTACCAAGACCACAGTCTGTGTGGAAGCCAAGTGGATGTATTCCTCTAAGAACATTATAAACCCATCTGTGTTCATTTAACATGTTTGGAGCCAACACATTTGTCATTTTCCACTCTCGATTTCTCCAAGCCATGCACGTTTTATTCTCTTTAACGGCAGTGAAAGGAAACATTTAATACAACGGCGGACAGTCATGGTTGTGTTATTTTCAGTGTCCTTTGATAAGACGGAGGGTGTTTCCCTTCCTCTGTTTCATGCTGAGGAACAAACCAATTTTTTTGACAGAGTGGAGGGTCTGGCGGTATTTGCGGAGGGCCTGGTGGTATTTGAGGCCCATCTCGCTGTAGTCATTTAGGTCAGCCTTTGAAGTTGCCAATCCAGCAATGCCTCAAGTTGGATCAGGGCTTTGAGCACTTGTTTTAATTGCTCCCAGAGAAAGAGGTGAATGGGAACGGATCCAAGCTTTTTAGTGCTATTGTACATTTGGGACCCCTCTGAGTCCTCAAACAGGAAGCTCCCTTTGGGAATTTAGCTCTGCATATAACTTTTTATTTGTATTGTTACTTGTATTATGTTGAGTAGTAGTAGTAGAATAATGAATAGTAGTGATAGTAGTAGTGGTACTGGTAACCCACTTTGCACAGATGTCAATTCAACATCTATTCCACGTTGGTTCAACGTAATTTTATTGAAATGATGTGAAAACAATGTTGATTCAACCAGTGTGTGCCCATTGGAAATAGTAATAGTAGTAGTAGTAGTAGTAGTAGTAGTAGTAGTGGTCGTAGTAGTAGTAGAAGTAGTAGTGGTGCTAGTGGTGGTACTGCAGTAGTGGTACTGTAGTAGTAGTGGTCGTAGTAGTAGTGGTGGTACTGTAGTAGTAGTAATGGTTGTAGTAGTAGTAGTAGTAGTAGTAGTAGTGGTGGTAGTACTGTAGAAGTAGTAGTGGTCGTAGTAGTAGTAGTAGTAGTGGTCGTAGTAGTAGTAGAAGTAGTAGTGGTGCTAGTGGTGGTACTGTAGTAGTGGTACTGTAGTAGTAGTGGTCGTAGTAATAGTGGTGGTACTGTAGTAGTAGTAATGGTTGTAGTAGTAGTGGTAGTAGTAGTGGTGGTAGTGGTGGTACTGTAGAAGTAGTAGTGGTCGCAGTAGTAGTGGTCGTAGTAGTAGTGGTGGTACTGTAGGAGTAGTAATGGTTGTAGTAGTAGTAGTAGTAGTGGTGGTAGTGGTGGTACTGTAGAAGTAGTAGTGGTCGTAGTAGTAGTGGTGGTACTGTAATAGTAGTAATGGTTGTTGTAGTAGTAGTGGTGGTACTGTAGGAGTAGTAATGGTTGTAGTAGTAGTAGTAGTAGTGGTGGTAGTGGTGGTACTGTAGAAGTAGTAGTGGTCGTAGTAGTAGTGGTGGTACTGTAATAGAAGTAATGGTTGTTGTAGTAGTAGTGGTGGTACTGTAATAGTAGTAATGGTTGTTGTAGTAGTAGTGGTCATAGTAGTAATAGTAGTAGTAGTTGCAGTAGTAGTAGTAGTAGTGGTCGTATTAGTAGTAGTAGCAGCAGCACTGTAGTAGTAGCAGTATTAGTAGCAGTAGTGGTTGTACTGTAGTAGCACCAGTAGTAGTAGTAATAATAGTAGTAGTGGTAGGCCTAGTAGCAGTAGTAGTAGTAGTAGTAGCAGTAGTGGTGGTCATATTAGTAGTACAGTATTATTATTAGTAGTAGTAGTAGTCGTAGTAGTAGTAGTACTAACAGATATCATTTCGTTACAGTTGTAGTAATCAAAATAAGCATAAAATCCATGTGTGCACAAATCTGCTCTTACAAATGCACTTAGCCATTGATTTAAACACCCTCACATAGATCAAGCAAGGAGAAACACAATAGGTTCTAAATCCTTTTTCTAACAGCTGACTTGACATGGGGGACCCACCGCTGTTGTGTTGACATGCATTTATTTCAACAACCCAGGCCCGAGAGGAGATCACATCCCATCCTTCGCTAATTAGAGGGCAGGTAGACTAGCGGTTCGAGCGTTAGGACAGTAACTGACTAGATATCCCCTTTACTTTCCTCTTAATTATTAACTAGCATGCTGGGCTAATGGTCTGTGTAACTTCACATTACAACCATGAATATTGATGTCAGGGAATACATATATTTTCCAATTGGTTGTGGATATTTTAAGCCATGGCATACCATTTTACAGATCATTGAGGCTGACAATGCAAATCAGCTATTTTTAGTCATGGCTAGTAAAAATGCATTGAGAGATTTTGTGAAGATGGCAATGAATAACACATCTGATATTGAATGAGCGATAGGATAAAAATACATTTAAAAAAAGGTTCCACAGGCCTGTCACTTCTTGCTGGCTGCAACATGGTTACAAATTCTTGAGATCCTACTTACATATTTCCTAACCATATGGAACACATTATCTTGGCAAGACATCTACCTCACTTCCAGACACCTGTCAGAGATACTGTAGTGCATAGGCATAAGATCATATTTTTGACGTCTGTTCAAATATTATAACTTTTCATTACCACTCTCTCTGATTGAGGAATGTATAATCATGAGGTGAGAGAGAGATTGGGTGGTACGCTAGCTAACTTTTTCATCTAGATTGTAGAACATGAAGAAGATGCAAGGCAATAACCCACTCACAAGCCAAATGCTAATTGGATAATAAATCAGTCCCAAATTACAGTGGCCCAAGGCTGGAGACGTGGGCGGGGTGTAAGGGGTGTTCTGTCAATGACAGAGTCTCCAGCTTTCCCCTGTCCACGATACCCCCCCATTAGGGAAGGAGAATTTGCCGTGAAGTTCAGGGGGTTACGGTGGGAATTTCTCTGCCCGTATCTCTTGTGGTTAGGGAGGGAAAAAAATGTACTCTGGAGAAGACATATATAAATTGGAGATCACAGCCTTTCGCATGATTTATATCTTTACAGGAGGGGTTCCCTGTGGGAATGGCACTGGCTCTGATTCTATGACCTCTGACCATTCAACCTGAGTTTTTTACGAGGTATATTGTCAGGAGCCCGGGAGACTTTAATTCAGTCTGTTCCTGTCTTAACTGCCTGGGCAGATGTTTATGAAAGAGTCCGGGTCTGCCACTTAGCACACTGATGGAATACATGTGGCAGGCACCTAGCTGCTAACATACATAGTAACATGTGGAAAGCCCATCAGAGACTGCACGCATTAGGTCCCCCTTTTTAGCCACGGCATGTTTACAGTATTTATTTTCAAACTTGGACATGGTACTCATACTGTATACCATACTGTGTATCTTTACCCAATGGAATATGAAGCATGTTGGATGTTTTTTCCACGGTGTATGTGTGAAAAGCTAGGAGATGTAAAAACCTAACATCTTAATGTACAAACATATTGATAACCACTGTAGAAACAGCTAGCTAGCTTGTTGACATTCCTAACAAGTTCTGATTGCCTGCTTTCGAAGAGAGGTAGTGTACTTTGGGACAAACATGAATTGAAATGTGCACTCAGACTATACCTACAGTACTGTGGTTTGAAGGCTATTTTGCCATTTGGACTCTTTTCAGTCCCTTTCACTTTCTCTCTAAAAAGGGTTGGTGTCATTGGGAGGGTAGCACTAACAAAACGACGGAGTATTTTGCAAGGGTAAATTTGCAAAAACTGATTAAACACGAATCTTGATTGGCACAGAATCATAACACACATCATCCATGCTTTTCTAACCCAGGCCACTTTACCTCAAATCCAAACGGATAACAATGGCTGTGCTACCATTTGAAAACTCGTATCTGAGACTCATTTACATCCAGGCACAATGTAAATGTCAAACTGCTCTCTGCCTCATTAATTATAAAAGAGGAACATAATTTAGATCCCCCAGCTTGTGTGGCATTTTTCTGGCAATTAAAGGACGGGCAGTTATAATTTGAAATGGTGCTCTTCAGGGTGTAATATGCATATGATGAATATTTAAATGTGATGTGGTATGACTGCAGTTAACAATCAGAGACAAATTCCAATTGCGGCTCTGGCTATTTAACCAACGTCTTCCACAGTTAACGTTCAAGTCAGGACTTGCCTTCCCCTTGGCTAAACAAGATTCATCAAAATAATTTTACCCAGATCACTGTCCTCATGTACAGTGGGTGATTGAGGGTCATAAGTTGTCAATTCCTCATTCATTAACCCTCCTGCTGTGTTCCGGTCAAATTGGACCGATTTACACGTTTTCTCTCTGAAAAATGTGGTTCATTTAATCTGATTGTCATAAGGTTCCATGACTTTATCCACACAGGGCATCTGAACACACAAAATACATTTTGATGATTTTCATAAAATGTTGGGTATTTTATTTAACTTTTGTACACCTGTGGTGTTCCCGGTCAAAAATGACCGGTCATTGGAAATGAATGGGTGGGACTACAATTAGTGTATAAAATTGAGTTCAGGCACATGCCCATTCATCAGATGGACACACTTCCTCACACACACACCTCACTCCCCTTCTTGGCTTCCATGGCAACCCCCACAGGAACCTTTCCCAAATATAATCTTTCCCCCACGGGAACCACACCTGTTGGCATGCTCACAAACGATCGCAACATTGTTTCAATAATTTATAAAAATGTTCTTGCAGCTCTGGTATATAAAGCTTTTTTGAGGCCTTGCTCACAATTCATTCTGTGGCAGCACAATGACCAAATTATATACTGTATGTGAGTATGTATATACTGTATGTATATACTGTATGTATGTATATACTGTATGTCTATATCATATCATGACACTGGTGAGTCCTTGTTAAACTTTGACATAAAGTAGTCTGTGATAAGTAGCACAATATGTTTCATCTGAGTATTTGTTAAAGTCCAAATAATCCATACATTATGCTTTTTTTTACTCAAAAACATGTTGTATGAGCTCAGGTCAATGAGGCCTACAGGCCATAAATAGCAAATAGAAGTTCAAAATGTGTAATATTTACAAGAACTTAAGTTGATAGAAAGATCTAAAGCAACATTAGGTGATAATATATATATTATCATGGATTTATAATCAGCTATAATGGGGCGGTCATTTTGTTCCGGGAACACAGAATTAATTAACATGAAACGAACACAACAGGACGGTTAATCTTTCAGCACACAAATTGTCAAAGTGTTCACCTCAGATTCGTTTTTTGGGATGTGGACAGAATTGCAATGTTCTTCACCTAGAAATATAATACAAAGTATGACCATGTTGCTTTGCAATTTCTTCTAGTCTTAATGAAGCATTACTAAATCACTCCCAATGAGCTAAGGCATATTTCAGAAAGAGATTGTGTGGGCCTCTGGGAACTGTAGTCTTTGTTTGTGGCCCTTTTAAGGTAATTTTGCCCCAAGACATCTATGGCCCCTGTGTCTGTTATTGATACAGCTCTCATTGGTTAAGGTGAAGGTTAAAGTATAAGTAATGCATAGTTGATCCATTGAAAAGAAAGGGGAAAACATGGAGCGGTGAATCAGTGAATACCATTATCTATGGTCTCTACGTATTGAGAGGCACCAAGGGCATCAACAACAGCTTGTTGTTTATTGTTGCCCCACTGTGAGCTGCTTTAAAGGCATGTAAGGGGCTGCATAGATGGAAAACAATATTCTTAATAGGCCATAGGCTAGTGTTTTTTCTCTGCTGAGAGCCAGACTGTTGTGACCTTTAACATTCACTGAGGAGTGGCAGTACTCCCGGGGCCCTTGAGAGTGGCGAAGCCTGAGGGCAATACAACACGAGCCGAGCATAATTTGACAACATTGAGGGGGGCCACCATTTGTCAACTTCTTCCTACAGCATACCGTATATGATCCTCCAGCCAGTCAGATCATTTCAGCCATGGCTACTTACGCAGGAATGGGCATGCCTTCCTCTTCTAGGAAGATGTAATGGATCTGTGATTTCTGTGCTAACATGATCTACGTTAGCATTCTCTGACTCTGAGCTTGTTTAATTGAATCTGCTACTGTACATCCAATCCCTCAGACAGCAAGGTGGTGTCAGGTAGACCCCATCTCATAATGAGATTGTGGATAACTGGAAATAATATGGATAACTGGAAATCACATGGATAACTGGAAATAATATGGATAACTGGAAACCATATGGATAACTGGAAATAATATGGATAACTGGAAACCATATGGATAACTGGAAATCAAGTAAGTTAATAAATAAATAAGTATGTGTAACAGAAAGAAGAGCTGGAAAGCTCAGTGACACAGAGAGAGAGAAAGAGACAGAGAGAGAGAGAGAGAGAGAGAGAGAGAGAGAGAGAGAGAGAGAGAGAGAGAAAGACAGAGAGAAAGACAGAGAGAAAGACAGAGAGAGACAGAGAGAGAGACAGAGAGACAGAGCGACAGAGAGAGACAGAGCGACAGAGAGAGACAGAGACAGAGACAGAGAGAGACAGAGACAGAGACATAGAGATAGAGATAGAGAGACAGAGAGACAGAGAGACAGAGACAGATACAACCCATATTTAGGCTTATTTATTTTCCATTTTGTACTTTAACTATTTGACTACTTTAACAGTTTGCACATAGTTACAACACTGTATAGCTATAATGACATTTGAAATGTGTCTATTCCTTTGGAACTTTTGAAAGTGTAATGTTACTGTTAATTTTTTATTGTTTAGGGCGGCTTGAGAACGTTCATAACAATGGCATGACGCGACTGAGTGACGGAGGTGCAACCTGTGAATAAGCATGAGTGCTGATTAAATGATCCCCCTACTATTAACTAATGTTTATAATGAAATTCTTTAGTCTGTGTCTAAAAATCATGCAATACACTACAATGTCTGCATAGCGCATGTGAATTATTTTCTTTCTAATATTTAGACGCAAATATGGCCTTAGAATGTAAATATACCCCGTTGCTGATATTAAGACAAAATACGACTAAGTACTATCCCTCAAGCGTAGCCATTTTCCAAAAAGCATCTCCAACAAAGCATTTTTATCACTAATCTCTGTTTTCAACTCATCTTTGATCTGGTTGAAGTTCAAACTGTACCTGCAATGCACATTAGCATTTTCCTTTGAGGGAGCCTTCACCTTCTTACTTTCCCATTTCATCCAATTCATTATGGAGGGCCCCTTTGGTACCCTGGCGCTGTCAGGACAGACAAAAGCGCTGCCGAGTATGGATGTTTTTTGTTCGCCCAGATTTGAGCTGCCATCCCCCGGGAAGCCGTATCCCCTGGAAGAAAAAAACTACCTGGAGCTATTGTGTTCTCATCCTCCATGGGAAGAAAGGGGAAAAGATGAGCACTGAACTACAGCAGATTGAATGACACACACTCAGCATGGCAAGACAATATGCTGTAATTATGCTGTAATTGAATAGGCTGGGCAAAGATAGTTAAATTAGGGACTTGAAAGTCTTTAACCAGAGTTTTCTTAGCTCAAATATCCTACAAAGACAAATGAAAACTTGAAACATCCATATTCATAGATTTTAATATCAAATTAGATGTTTGATATAAAAAAATATTGTCCGTATAGAAATTTTATCTCCTTTAGAAATCTAAGTTGTACCTTTCAGAACCCAAATTATAATTTGCTAAACTCATAACCATTAGCTTAATCTAAAAGAACAATGGCTTGCAATGAGTCCACAACGCTAAAGGCCAAACCGGGAAGGTTGGCAACCCTCATCTGCAGACTGCACTATTGCACAGGGGGACATGCATGAGTGTTGGAAAATGATGACTCCAGGGTGGGCCGTCAAACATGCAGCCTTCATAACCAACACAACAAGCCATGACACCGTACAGTTACATCTCAGCAGAGGGCTGTCAGTCACTGCCCTCACACACTGATACGGGCGTGAGTCCCCAGTGTCTTACCTGTCATACTCTCTTTCACTATACCAATTACTCAGTGTGAGTGGTAGGTGGAAACATGAAAGGGTTGGATAGACACAGAGGTCATTGGTATTGGGGCTCAATTAGCAGCAGAAATACACATGGGATCTGCCATCGCCCACATCATGTATAAATAGAACCACTGACCTCTCTGTGCATACTTTACCATCAAGAGGGCTGACCCTGATGGTCTGAGGACAGGCTGTGTTGTTACTGGGGGAGGTGGGAGAAGACATGCAGCTGGTGAAGTGGAGGGGGAGAGAGATATGAGTACTATAAATCAGTTATGAAGAATAAGGAACTTGTTGAGTATGAGGGAATAAAGGTGCTTGTTAGTGTAACAAAGATGGTTAGGTAAGCTACGCTCAAATGATGAGTAATCTTGCTTGAGACCTGAAGACTAATATTTTCTCAGAGAGCCATGGTTTTAGCTCAGGCTATTGCTGTCTTTAGGCAAAAGGACAAGCCTGATACCCAGTTGGTTGTAAAGATAGGCTTGTAGCAGTTATGGCAAATCATTTTTATTGGAATGTTTACTAAGCAGAGGTACAAACAAATTAAATATATTCTGTACCAGCAAGATAACAAGGCCAGAACACTGTGGTATAAAAACGATTTGCCACTAAAACAGCAACCAAATGTGATCTTATTAAAGGGCACTAATGGCTTTGAGATGTGTCTTATTTTCCCCTCAGACAGGCTTCTGAGTTTGTTAGGACTGACATCAAAGGTGGGCATGACTATGACCATCAGTGTTCTGTTCATTGACATCTCGCATAATTCCACTTTGAAATAGACTTAGAGCTTACACATCAAATGTGGGGAAGCAGCTTTTCACTGTCGGCTACAATTCCTTCCAGCGTGGCGGATGGGTGGATAGGTTCTTGTGATGGGAATTGCTTTACTATTTAACCCCAGTGTTAGAGGACACCATCTGGCATTAAATAATTCAGGCCCCCACACAACCATCGAATACCAAGTCTAGTCGTCACAGCATCTTTAAAGGAGGGTGACAGCTACTCCTGATAGGGACTAACTGATATGGCCAATTCCATGGTAATGGAGACTCAGATCTTTATCTTAAAATGTATGCTAAACAAAAAACATTAATTTAAAAGTTTAACAAACCAATGCACAAAGACTAAATGAATGATTTACACTGAACATTTTACAAAAATATCTTAATTAAGATTCAGTGATGTCTGCAGAAGAATGGGGTGTCAGCTATGACATGACACATTGACTTTCAAAAAATCTATTTTGGTTTTTTGAACTACAGTAAGTGAAGGGGATTTACAGCCGGACCGGACCATATCTGAACAATTCACAGACGTCTATGTTTCACAAGTTTGGACATCAAAGTAGAGCTCAGTATTGTTCTGTACAGTACAGCACAGAAAAGTAGAATAGAGTTCAGTACTGTACAGTAGAGTTCAGTGGAGTACAGTAGCATTCAGGACAGTACAATACTGTACTAAATTCTACTTTTCTTTACTGTACTAAACTCCACTTTTCTTTACTGAATTCTACTCTCCTTTTTTTACTGTACTGTACTGTCTAAACTTGTGAACACAACTGCCGGCGCCATTTTAGAGACGGCAGTCGTGCTTCTAGCTCTTAGGAAACTTTGCAGTATTTCGTTTTTTATGTATTATTTCTTACATTATTAGACATACATTTTTACAGTATTATTTCATACAGCCAGGAAGAACTATTGGATATCAGAGCGGCAGTAACTCACCAGCACTACTAGCATTACGACCAGGAATACGACTTTCCAGAAGCAGATCCTTTGTTAGCACCCCCCAGGGAAATGGAATTGATTCCAGAGGCCAAACCAAAACACAGCCGGCAGAGGAGAGGTACTCGGAGTGGTCTTAGGAGGCGAGTACACCACCCACCACTTCCAAGTATATTACTCACTAATGTTCAGTCCCTGGATAATAAAGTTGATGAGCTCAGGGTGATGGTTTCTTTCCAGAGAGATATCTGGGATTGTAACATATTCTGTTTCTCGGGATATACTGTCTGAGTTGGTCTCAGTTCAACGCGCAGAAAGGAATAAATACCTATCCGGGAAGAAGAAGGGCTGTGGTGTATGTTTCAATGATTAACGACTCATGGTGTGATTGTGATAACTTACAGGAACTCAAGTCCTTTTGTTCACCCGACCTAGAATACCTCACAGTCAAATGCCGACCGTATTATCTTCCAAGATAATTATTTTGGGTTGTAGTCACTGACGAGTATATCCTCCTCAAGCCGATACACGACGACCCTCAAAGAACTTCACTAGCATTTATGCAAACCGGAAAGCACATATCCTGAGGCAGCATTTATTGTAGATGGGGATTTTAACAAAGCAAAATTGAGAAAAAGGCTGCCGAAGTTCTATCAGCACATTGACTGTAGCACTCCCGCTGCTAAAACACTCGACCACTGCTACTCCAACTTCCGGGATGCCTTTAAGGCCCTCCTCCGCCCTCCTTTCAGCAAATCTGACCACGACTCCGTTTTGCTCCACCATTCCTATAGGCAGAAACTCAAACAGGAAGTATCAGTGTTAAGGACTATTCAATGTGGTCTGACAAATCAAAATCCACGCTTAAAGACTGTTTTGATCACACGGACTGGGATATGTTCCGGGTAGCTTCCGAGAATAATATTGCTGAATATACTGATACGGTTACTGAGTTTATCAGGAAGTGTTTAGGATATGTTGTACTATTAAAACCTACCCTAACCAGAAACCGGGGATAGATGGCAGCTTTCGCCGCGCAAAACTGAATGCGCGAACCATCGCATTTAACCATGGCAATGTGACTGGGAATATGGCAGAATACAGACAGTATAGTTATTCCTTCCGCAAGGCAATCAAACAGGCAAAATGTCAGTATATAGACAAAGTGGAGTCGCAATTCAATGCTTCAGACACGAGAGACGTATGTGGCAGGCTCTACAGACAATCACGGACTACAAAAGGAAAACCAGCCATGCCGGACAAGCTAAACACCTTCTTTGCCCGCTTTGAGGATAACAAAGTGTCACCGACGCGGCCCGCTACCAAGGACTGTGGGCTCTCCTTCTCTGTGGCCGACGTGAGTAAGACATTTAATTGTGTTAACCCTCGCAAGGCTGCCAGCACAGACCGCATCCCTAGCCACGTTCTCAGAGCATGCACAGACCAGCTGGCTGGTGTGTTTACGGACATATTCAATCTCTACCTATCCCCACCTTCAAGATGGCCACCATTGTTCCTGAACCCAAGAAAGCAAAGGTAACTGAAATAAATTACTTTCACCCCGTAGCACTCATTTCTGTCATCATGAAGTGCTTTGAGAGACTAGTCAAGGATAATTTCACCTCTACCTTACCTGTCACCCTAGACCCACTTCAATTTGCTTACCGCCCCAATAGACCCACAGACGATGCAATCGCCATCGCATTGCACACTGCCCTATCCCATCTGGACAAGAGGAATACCTATGTAAGAATGCTGTTCATTGACTATAGCTCAGCAGTCAACACCATAGTACCCTCCAAGCTCATCATTAAGTTCAAGGCCCTCGGTCTGAACCCTGCCCTGTGCAACTGGGTCCTGGACTTCCTGAAACAACACATCCACTTCGCTGATCTTCAACACTGGGGCCCCACAATGGTGCATGCTCAGCCCCCTCCTGTATTCCCTGTTCACCGATGACTGTGTGGGCTAGCACGCCTCCACCTCAATCATCAAGTTTGCAGATGACACAACAGTAGTAGGCTTGATTACCAACAATGACGAGACAGCCTACAGGGAGGAGGTGAGGGCTCTGGGAGTGTGGTATCAGGAAAATAACCTCTCAACGTCAACAAAACAAAAGGAGATGATCGTGGACTTCAGGAAACAGCAGAGGGAGCATCCGGGGGCAAACTACCTGCCCTCCAGGCCACCTACAGCATCGTCAAGGACAACAACCACCCGAGCCACTGCCTGTTCACCACGCTATCATCCAGAAGGCGAGGTCAGTACAGCTGCATCAAAGCTGGGACCGAGCGACTGAAAAACAGCTTCTATCTCAAGGCCATCAGACTGTTAAATAGCCATCACTAGCACATTAGGGGCTGCTGCCTATATACATAGACTTGAAATCACTGGCCACTTTAATAAATGGAACACTAGTCACTTTAATAATGTTTATATATTTTGCATTACTCATCTCATATGTATATACTGTATTCTATTCTACTGTATCTTAGTCTATGCCGCTCTGACATTGCTCGTCCATTTATATTTATATATTCTTAATTCCATTACTTTACTTAGATTTGTGTTTATTGGGTATATGTTGTGTAATTGTTAGATATTACTGCACTCTCGGTGATAGAAACACAAGCATTTCGCGACACCCTCAATAATATCTGCTAAACACGTGTATGTGACCAGTAAAATTTGATTTGATTTGACTGCTATGATTTCCCATTGTAGCCAATTCAGTTGCAGAAATGCCCTTACAGATTGGTTTTAACCACTTAATAATTAATAAACTAACTTGGTATTGGGTCCTTTTACATGGAAATGCACATTATGCTATATGCAGTGGAACACACATATACACAAGCATGCCATAGATCATTGCTGTACATGCTTCTCAAATAGTAAAACAAAGACCATAATACAATGCATTCAATTTTGCACGTCTCCTCTTGACTGTACAGTACACTATTAAACATGTGCTTAACTCTAACTTAAAGGTATCAGTGTATTGAGATGGCTATCACAGATGTTTATGTTTGTTGGCGCCAACCTACCCCATCCCTTTGACAGTTATAGCGAAACAAAACAAACACTATCACAAATAAAACAACGTTCAATCCATTAGGTCATCTTCCGCATGCAGCACAGACACAATCAAATCAGTTAATAAAAATGGTAATCCATCCACTAATGGCGTTTCTTTTTTCTGTTTTTATTCATTATGGAGATTTAATGCAATGGAACAGCGATGGGCAATCTTTCTTTATTAAAACACAAGCATAAAGACGCTTTTTAGGCACCTCAGAATAGACTTTGGTATGATTCAATGTGTCATAAATTCAGACATAACAGAGCAAAAGGCACTGCATACACTTGTCTAATCTAAGCATCTTCCCAGCTTCAACATATCTTAATGAATATTGCTATAACTTACAGTGTGTTATTGTAAAGTAGGAGGGAGGATATGAGAAGAGAGGGCATGACCTATAGTCTTCCTATTATGGCAGAATGCAATCGGCTCACTCTGCACAGAGAATTCTAATTGAGATGCAATAAGTATTCAATAGCGTATGTGACTGGTGGATGCCAATGGGCAGGAGGATTCTTTAGTTGATATTCATCCCACACACAAAGTTATGGCTTTTTTATAGAGCTATAAACATTTCATAATTGAACATTTGCTTTCATCAAACCCATTCCAATGTAATAATTATTCCTGTTGTTCAAAGCTACTGGAGAGACAAAAATTACTTTTCAGATCGCATGCAGTATACTGGCATGATGAGGAAGAATATTGTGTTGATCCATACAAGCAAGATCTGCTACAGTTATGAAAAAATGTAAGTTGTCAAAACAATCCTGAATTAAGAAATCCTGGTACCTCTCACTGGGAGTGGGCAGCCCTACAGTATCTATTTCCCTCTTCATTCAACACCCTCACTGCCCCACAAACGTGCCAGTCAACAATTAATCCAGCTTTAACAGTAATGGAGCTCAACATACAGTACCAGTCAAAGTTTGGACATACCTACTCAATCAAGGTTTTTTTTTTTTACTATTTTTTTTTTACTATAATTGCAGAATAATAGTGAAGACAACAACATTATGAAATAACACACATGGAATCATGTAGTAACCAAATCTAAATAGATTTTAGATTTTAGATGCTTCAAAGTAGCCACCCTTTTCCTTGATGACAGCTTTGCACACTCTTGGCATTCTCTGAACCAGCTTCTTGAGGAATGCTTTTCCAAAAGTCTTAAAGGAGTTCCCACATATGCTGAGCATTTGTTGGCTGCTTTTCCTTCACTCTGAGATCCAACTCATCCCAAAGCATCTCACTTGGGTTGAGGTTGGGTGATTGTGGAGGCCAGGTCATCTGATGTAGCACTCCATCACTCTCCTTGGTCAAATACCCCTTACACAGCCTGGAGGTGTGTTGGGTCATTGTCCTGTTGAAAAACAAATTATAGTCCCACTAAGCCCAAACCAGATGGGATGGCGTATCACTGCAGAATTCTGTGGTAGCCATGCTGGTTAAGTGTGCCATGAAATCTAAATAAATCACAGACAGTGTCACCAGCAAAGCAAGCCCACACCATCACACCTACTCCTCCGTGATTCACGGTGGGAACCACACATGCGGAGATCATCCGTTCACCTACCCTGCATCCCACAAAAACACGGCAGTTGGAACCAAAAATCTCAAATTTGGACTCATCAGACAAAAGGACACATTTTCACTGGTTTAATGTTCATTGCTCTTGTTTCTTGGCCCAAGCAAGTCTCTACTTCTTATTAGTGTCCTTTAGTAGTGGTTTCCTTGCAGCAATTCGACCATGAAGGCCTGATATATGCAGTCTGCTCTGAACAGTTGATGTTGAGATGTGTCTGTCACTTGAACTCTGGGAAGCATTTATTTGGGCTGCAATTTCTGAGGCTGGTAACTCTAATGAACTTATCTTGTGCATCAGAGGTAACTCTCGGTCATCCTTTCCTGTGGTCGGTCCTCATGAGAGCCAGTTTCATCAAAACGCTTGATGGTTTTTGCGACTGCACAAAATTCTTGAAATGTTCCGTATTGACTGACCTTTGTTTCCCTTTGCTTATTTGAGCTGTTCTTGCCATAATTTGCACTTGGTCTTTTACCAAATAGAGCTATCTTCTGTATATCACCCCTACATTGTCACAACACAGCTGATTGGCTCAAACGCATTAAGATGGAAAGAAATTCCACAAATTAACTTTTAACAAGGCATACCTGTCAATTGAAATGCATTCCTGGTGACTACCTCATGAAGCTGGTTGAGAGAATGCCAAGAGTGCACAAAGCTGTCAACAAGGCAAAGGTTGGCTACTTCAAAGGATCTCAAATATAAAACATATTTAGATTTGTTTAACAATTTTTTGGTTACTACATGATTCCATATGTGTTATTTCATAGTTTCGATGTCGTCACTATATTCTACAACGTAGAAAATAGTACAAATAAAGAAAAACCCTTGAATTAGTAGGTGTGTCCAAACTTTTGACTGGTGCTGTATAATTAATTAGATGTGTATATGCTAATACAAAATTTGTGTTGAGGTTAATTATGCGTGGACTTCTCTGTAGCACTGATTCAAAAGGCAAGTTATTATTATATGCTATTAACCCAGTCAAGATAAAATGTTAAGAGGACATTTTAACATTGAATCAATGTTGCAGATACACTTTATGACCAAAGTATGTGGACATCTGCTCGTGGACATCATTTCGTTCCAAAATCATGGGCATTAATAGGGAGTTGGTTATAGCATCACTCCAGAGAACACGTTTCCACTGCTCAAGAGTCCAATGGTGGCGAGTTTTACATCACTCCAGCGATGCTTGGCATTGCTCATGGTGATATTAAGATTGTGTGCAGCTGCTCATCCATGGAAACCCATTTCATGAAGCCCCCGACAAACAGTTATTGTGATGTTGCTTCCAGAGATAGTTTGGCACTCGGTAGTGAGTGTTGCAACCGAAGACAGACGATTTTTACTCGCTACGCGCTTCAGCACTCGGTGGTCCCATTCTGTGATCTTGTGTGTCCTACCACTTCGCGGCTGGGTCGTTGTTGCTCCTAGACATTTATACTTCACAATAACAGCACTTACAGTTGACGGGGACAGCTCTAGCAGGGCAGAAATTGGATGAACTGACTTGTTGGAAAGGTGGCATCCTATGACAGTGCCAAGTTGAAAGTCAGTAAGCTCTTCAGTAAGGCCAATCTACTGCCAATGTTTGTCTATAGAGATTACACCTGTCAGCAACGAATGTGGCTGAAATACCCAAAGGGGTATCCACATACTTTTGTATATATAGTGTATATTTTAACATTTGAATTACTCTTGAGAATGCAATTTAAGTATGTATTATTCAGAGTCCCACTACTCCCACACACAAACACATCTTCCAGAATCACGATAACATTTTGAAGGATAATCGTATCCCCAAAACCACATAGGGGTCCTGAATAAGAAGATGATGTATGATGGCAGTAGGTAAAAAGAAGTAGGAGGTTGTTTAAATGTACTTAGTTGATAGCTCTAGGCGGTTAAAATTGATAACTTGGCACTTTGTAGGAATCCTGGAGGCTACAGGGTGTCCCCATTACATAATTTGCTTGGCAGTGGCCTTATTTTAGGCAATAATCCATACCCCCTCCCTCTTAGATTCACCGCCCTGGGTATAGTGTTGAGGATGTCAGGCAAAGATGCCCTTCTATAAGAGTAAAAAAAAAAAAGAGCTACATCCTGGATTTCTTTTTTTAAATTCCCACAGTACTTTTCTCAACTTTTTTCCCAGTGCAGCATTGGTAGTCAAGAGCAGTAGCTCACTGTGCTAGTAGTTTACTGTAGTAGTTCATTAGTAGTTTGTGTTAGTAGTTTACTGTAGTAGTTGACTGTAGTAGTTTACTGTTAGTAGTTTACTGTAGTTGTTTTCCTGTAGTTTAACTGACTCTCCTATAAGCAGTCGCTCAGTTGACGCAGTATGAAATCTTAGTCTTTCCATCGTACTAATATGAACATACTACCCCACATGCATATTCTACATACTAAAACGACCACACATTCATTATACTATAGACATGTAAGGGATTACAAAAAACGTTTACTGTAATCCATTACGTACCCAGCTAAAATATTGTAATCAGATTACAGATACTTTTGAAAAACTAGATGATTACTTCGAGGATTACTTTTTAATTCAGAAAGGATGTTTGCAAAAAAAATCTTTGACACTTCTCTGTTTTTTCAATGACATTCAAATCGGCATTGAAAAAAGTTTAAGTTTGTTCCACCTAAGCGAGTCTGACCACAAGTCAGAAACCACTATGATGACACACCTAATGTGTTTGATGGATCGCGGGAAAAGAGCAGGAATAGGCTTTTGTAGGCTACAGTCCGAGCTATGTCTTCCAGTGGTGTGACTGCTGTTGGCATCCAAAGATTATCCAAGTTGAATAAAGGCTTGGCGGTAAGGATGACAGCAGTGGTGTAGTCTACGGCGATACAGATATCACTTATTATTGATATCTACGTAGCGCATTGATGTGCATCACACTGCTGCTCTCTCATTTAGCTATTTGCGTCTTACGGATTGTGGTTGTTGTGGATGGCTGTTCACAAATCTAAATGTGTATTTGAACCAAATAATGGTGGAATTCAAGAAGTTTAAACTGCCTATCAATCATTATTTTTTAAACCAGTGGACAGCCAGTGAAAAATGTGCACTTGCAACAGCTGCATAGTGCGGATCTAAGCCTATGGAATAACAGTGGGGCTTTTATTGCTCTAATTCATCCTGATAAAAAAAATCTATAGGCCTACCGGACACATGCTCAAACTTCCACACTTTTGATAGACTCAAAATATGAAATCTGTAGTTGCTACATCCATTTTTGGACTTATAAATTATATATATATCCATTGATTCTTGAAGAATAGAACTTATCAATGCCTCATGAGCTTAGTTCAACTGTCGAGAACGAGAACCCCAAATATAAGCTTGTTTTACTCCAATGTTTTTAAACATTGTAAATGTTAACAAAGACTGTATAGCCTCATAACATGGTTAAAACAATCATTTGTATATCATGGATGGTCAGTCCTTGCATCCATAGCTCTGTCTAGTAATCTGAGAGTATTGACATTTCACCAGGCCCATCCCTCAGCTTTTTTACCAAAACAGAGACGGGGTGCCGTTTTTCAATTGTTTCATCTGTGCATTTGCCCTTTAAACAGCTGCATATTATCAAGATATCAAAGTGTCACCAACAAAAAGGTAAACAATAGGCCTATATCAAATGCAGCATATGGCATTGATTTTTTACATGTAAATAGCACTTTTCAGTAGTGCTCAAAGCACATAATTCCATGAGCGCAGCATTTATTTTTCAACTCGAATCAATAAACCCAATCAGTCCTCAATGACGACAAAATCATAAACAACAGAGCAGGGCTGGCTAATAAGTCCTTAGTTTTGGGGTCATGCTCCGGTAAAACATTTGGCAAATCTATACTTCCATATTTCCAAGTCCTATTCTTGAAGATCAAGGGGTATAACATTTATTGGAATAACTGGAATTCTGACTTTGGTCTTTAATGTAAATATTTAATTTAGTCGTATTATTATATGTAGTAGAAAGCGATGGGTTAGAAGAAGAAGCCTACATAACCAACCCATAAAGTAAAATTTAACATCCATATATGGCCAGCTATGTAAACTTTAACATTGGTTTATCCTGAAATCGATGTCATTAAATTGGTGACATACATTTTTGTCTTCTTCTAATGTCTCATAATCTAAAAGTAATGGAATGTAATCAGATTACGTTACTGTGTTTGGGTAATCCCAAAATTACGTTACTGATTACAATTTTGGACAGGTAACTAGTAACTGTAACAGATTACATTTAGAAAGTAACCTACCCAACTCTGACCACAGAGATAGTATGGAGTTATGCGATTCCAAACAAAGCATGAATGTTCTACAGCTCCTCAGACTACAATTCTATAAGTGTGGTTAATGGTTTGTAAACACATTTCCCAAAGCACTCATTTTGTACTGCCGCTCAATGGGTGGCCGGCTATATCAAATGAGCACCTAAGAGGCAAGCTAAACAAAGCACCTAATTCTCCTATGGGTACTGACAGAACACTAGGGAGAAACAAATAACCCAGCTTTAAAATGGCTGTGGCAGATTACATTTGACTTTCAAGAAAGGGGAAAATCGATTCCCTTGATGAAATTCTGCAACCGAGAGAGAGAGAAAATATTCCCACATCATAGGAAATCCAAGAAAAAGCTAAATGCTAAGAGAAAAGGAGATAACCTTGGAATTCACCAGAGACTGTAGAATAGAGAACAGAGAAGGTTTAGACAGCCACTAGTTGGCACATCTACCGTGTTCATTAGGCACTGACAAGTCAAAAAGGTGCCATATTCAACCATAGAATATGATGCTTTTCTCAGCAAGCTCTCGGAGTCAGGTGATTTCCCCAACCGTAGACATCACACGCGCATCAATGTGGCAGATGGCCATGTGTTAGGATTTTGAAGACAACCAACCTGTCTATAAAAGCTGTGAAAGATATATCTGCCATGTAATGCACTCTCTGGTTACACATCCATCCTAAGATTCCAAATCTGATTTTCTTTCAACACCCCAATCTTTTTTCTTGACTGTGCACACTCAGTTTTACATGTGACCCATATAAGATTTGCGCATTCACACTGATGTACAGTAGCCTCTGAAGTAGCACACAGATGCAATGCTAATTTCCTGTCACTGTTGGGGTGGTTGTCATGGTTACGACAGGTAATGTGCAACAATAAAAACTCCACTTCAGAGCTGAAATAATCTGATCAGAGCGTCCAGACAGAGGTCGCATATGGAGGATGGGGTTTCTATCAGGAGTCAAATCCACATACAGTTGAAGTTTACTTACACTTAGGTTGGAGTCATTAAAACTAGTTTTTAAACCGCTCCACAAATTTCTTGTTAACAAACTATAGTTTTGGCAAGTCGGTTAGGACATCTACTTTGTGCATGATACAAGTCATTTTTCCAACAATTGTTGACAGAAAGATTATTTATCTTATAATTCACTTTATCACAATTCCAGTGGGTCAGAAGTTTACATACACTAAGTTGACTGTGCCTCTAAACAGCTTGGACAATTCCAGAAAATGACGTCATGGCTTTAGAAACTTCTGCTAGGCTAATTGACATAATTTGAGTCAATTGGAGGTGTACCTGTGGATGCATTTCAAGGCCTACATTCAAACTCAGTGCCTCTTTGCTTGACATCATGGGAAAATCCAAAGAAATCAGCCAAGACCTCAGGAAAGAAATGTAGACCTCCACAAGTCTGGTTCATCCTTAGGAGCAATTTTCAAATGCCTGAAGGCACCACATTCATCTGTACAAACAATAGTACGAAAGTATAAACACCATGGGACCACGCAGCAGTCATACTGCTCAGTAAGGAGAGGCGTTCTGTCTCTTAGTGATGAACGTACTTTGGTGCGAAAAGGGCAAATCAATCCCAGAGCAACAGCAAAGGACCTTGTGAAGATGCTGGAAGAAACAGGTACAAAGGTATCTATATCCACAGTCAAACGAGTCCTATATCAACATAACCTGAAAGACCGCTCAGCAAGGAAGAAGCCACTGCTCCAAAACCGCCATAAAAAAAGCCAGACTACGGTTTGCAACTGCCCATGGGGACAAAGATCGTACTTTTTGGAGAAATGTCCTCTGGTCTGATGAAACAAAAATATAACTGTTTGGCCATAATGACCATCATTATGTTTGGAGGAAAAAAGCAGGGGCTTGCAAGCCGAAGAACACCATCCCAACCGTGAAGCACGGGGGTGGTAGCATCATGTTGTGGGGGTGCTTTGCTGCAGGAGGGACTGGTGCACTTCACAAAATAGATGGCATCATGAGGAAGGACAATTATGTGGGTATATTGAAGCAACATCTCAAGACATCAGTCAGGAAGTTGAAGCTTGGTCGCAAATTAATCTTCCAAATGGACAATGAACCCAAGCATACTTCCAAAGTTGTGGCAAAATGTCTTAAGGACAACACAGTCAAGGTATTGGAGTGGCCATCACAAAGCCCTGACCTCAATCCTATAGAAAATGTTTGGGCAGAACTGGAAAAGCATGTGCGAGCAAGAAGGCTTACAAACCTGACTCAGTTACACCAGCTCTGTCAGGAGGAATGGGCCAAAAATTCACCTAACTTATGGTGAGAAGCTTGTGGAAGGCACCCGGAACATTTGACCCAAGTTAAACAATTTAAAGGCAATGCTACCAAATACTAATTGAGTGTATGTAAACTTCTGACCCACTGAGAATGTGATAAAAGGAATAAAAGCTTAAATAAATACTTCTCTCTACTATTATTCTGACATTTCACATTCTTAAAATAAAGTGGTGATTCTAACTGACCTAAGACAGGGAATTTTTACTAGGATTAAATGTCAGGAATTGTGAAAATCTGAGTTTAAATGTATTTACCTAAGGTGTATGTAAACTTCCGACTTGAACTGTATATCCCAGCTTTACATAGGGTGGTAAATACTCATCAAACATCAATAATACAGATAAACGTTGCTCCTTTTTCCAATTCTCCATTTGGGTCAAGCGACGTGTATTATAACTACTCCTGGAGATATTGATCATCAATGTCCAACGGGACAGCAGAAAACACCTTTCACCGGTGCCCTGCTTCGAAAATCAAAGATGTCCACTTCATGCGTCGATAATTTCGCGAGCCACAATGCACGCTCTTTTTGCTCTTTAGATACACACGATATCAACACCATACCACTCCTGGTTACTTTTACTGCGTCCACTTTTTCCAACGCCTCTTCACCATCCTTGTGACTTCAAAAGGGCTTCCCAAATAAATATCCTTATCCAAAAAACATCCTCCAACAAGCAACAAACAGATTCATTTTCTACAACAATTGTAGCCCTTTTATTTCCTTCTTGGAATTCATTGTTGTCCACTAATCTTTCTCGCTAACTGTACTCTACATGCTTTCAACTTCAAATTACACTTCTGCTTCCGTCATCTTCCAACCGGTATTTTCCTTTTATTGGACTAATAAAGGCGAACTACCTAAGACAATTATCAGCACAATATAGGCTGTTAACATACTGTAGTCTTGGCCAAGTACATACATCAACATATTATTTTCCTAGTTTTATCATTTCATTTCTTTTAGGGAAAGTGTTTCATTTAATTTTCACTTTATGCTTTCAGGATAATAAAAGTATAGTGTTGGCAAGACTTATCTGAAAAACTGGATGATAGGGCCATAAATTACCACACATCTCATTAACTGAAATGTTTCTGAGCAATGGTATTGAGATGTCTCCATTCTTTGGACCCCATCCCCTCCTTTGGGACCTATAGTGTATGTCCATTTTGATGGACAGTGTCCTTTGAGTGCCACAGTGTCCATTGAGCTCCACGTGAGATAAGGGGTCTCTCTCTAAATTAATCACGAAGTTCCAGGCATTAGAACAGTCCAGAGAAGAAAAACACTCTCCTGTCAAAACAGGATCCATGTGGCCATTCAGGAAGACGTGCATTTGAGTGGCAGTTTCCCGGGAGACGCAGTCGGAGGAAAAAAACAATGAAGCTGAATGGGGAAGAAATACTCCTTTAAGTCTCAATGGACTCTCAATGAGACGTTGAGTGCCGCCTCCTCCGCTCTGAGTCCGTCCTAAGAAGAGCTCTTCTCCCATTCCTGCCCTTTAATATTGGATTTTGGGTTTACTGGGTTGATATGAGCTCCACATACTGTAGGTCCTTATTCATCAAAATGAGATGACTTAATATACTATGGGTTTAATACATTTATCTAATTTTATCCATGCCTCAAGGCAGAGGTCTGACATAAGAACAGAGGTTTTCCCTCAATGATGTCAATAATATGGTTCTGGTGAATTGCAAGGCCTCTGATACAGATTGAAGAGTTCCAAAACAGCAATCACACTGCAAATCCTTTCTACAAATCCCAGTGGAATAAACAGAAATTGCATTATTTTTTACTCAAAACACATGGCTGCATGGGCAACAGAAAAATTCCTCTGTGGATTTTTTATTTTAGTTCTTGTCACAGATGGCCCCATTGGAGCTGTGCCTGTCAGAAACAAAAGAGCTACACCATTTGAGATGACAAACATTTCTGCGGTGCTCCGTCTACCAAGGAGGCCGCCAGAGCTGGTGAGGTACCTATTGTGCTTCGAGGCATTCATATATCTATGGTTGCTTCAGCAATAATAGACTCCAGGGAAATAATCTCTGCAGCAGCAGTCCCATAACCTTTTCCGTTGCACCCGTGGTAGCCCTCAAGAATTGCACCCTCATTGAAATAAGATAATTAGTTTTTTCTCTTGACACAAACAAGGACAGAAAATTAAGCCTAGTTCAGTCTGCAACTGGTAACTGTTTTTTTCACTATACATTTCCTCATTAAATCCAGAGATAAGGCTGTGTGTGTATGTCTGTGCCTGCAAGTATGTGTGTGCATGCAAAAAATTATTTTTGCAGTAATTTGGTCCTTTTGCCTAATAACAGAGGCAATGGGATCTATGAATACACACTTTTTAATCCACACTGGACCCAACATGCAGACACCTGAACCTTTAATAAAACTGTGTGCTTCGATCCACAGTAGCCAGCGATAGAGGCAATTGCTTCTGGCTAAAAATGGATTTGGAAAATTACCTCTGAATGCCTTTTTTCCCTCCACATTGTCCTGAGCTGGCGCTTAGATAACATGTAAAAGGTCAAAAATAGAAATTTGTTGTAATGTCAATATTTGTCAACTCCCTCATCCGTATCTAAATTCAATTAATTGACCTTTCATGGGCGAAATAGTTCAAGCTATCCTATTGTTGTCACCCCATGCGCTCTCTCTCTCTGCCTCTCTCCCTATCTCTCTCTCTCTCTCCCTCTCCCTCCACAATGCCTACAGCTGATTTCATTTTACATTCAGCATACTGCAAATCGAGGCAGTGAGTGAGGTATTTGGGTCTGTCTTCTATAACTGCTGAAGGTGACATTAGTATTGTTTTGGAACCAGATGTGATTACTATTGACAGCAGTAGACTGACATGACAGTGCACCCTATGGTATAAAAAAAGGAACTACACTTTCAAATACATGTTCTATATTGGACCAGGAGTTTTTCCCTGACCATGTGACCATAGCTCGAGAAGGCAGTCTCGACCTATTGGAGGTAATAAAGACCCACAACAAAAAAATCTGTAATTTCTTCTACTTATAAGGCAGTATATAATTGTGCTTCATAATGCATTATACAACCTGGCCAGAGGACTTTATGGATATAGTTTTACTAGCCGTTTATGAGCAGTTATAAACACCCATCTTTCATTATGATGCATAGCATATAAATCATTATGAATACAATTATAATGCACAGGAAGTGTGCAAGTGTATTCTTTTAAATGAAACACATTTTTCTTTTACCACATCCCTTGCCTCCACACTTGGTCAGACCTAAGGTCTAAAATGGGAATCATTATGTGGGAGGTCTCTTTATCCTGTGGCAGACAAGTTGCTGCCTCCAAATCCATTAAGCAGAACGCCCTCTTAAGACCTTTGGTTTGCAGAGAGGCCCAGTTTCCCTGTGTCTTTCTGGAATAGGAACACTTCACGTTCTACAAATCCTGTCTGAAGATTAAAGGATGGCACTTTAGGGATGATTTTTATGGAGCCAGCACTATTGTCATCCTCTACCATTATGAAAGAGAGCCATTAAAGGAGACAGTCATCTTGTTTTTGCAGTTGCATGATGTAATGCAGGACAGAGATGTGAAGTAAAGTTCAAAATACATTTTTATTTGTCACATGCTTCGAAAAACACAGGTGTAGACTAACAGTGAAATGCTTACTTTACCAGTCCTTTTTCAACAACTCAGAGTTAAAGAAGATAATTATATATATTTTTTATTGAAATGGTGGCACAAGGAATAAGTGAACAGTGAATAATGAATAACAATGATGAGTAAAAATAACATGTCTACTGTATACACGGGGAGTACCAGTACCGAGTCGATGTGCAGGGTACGAGGTCATTGAGGTAGTTATGTACATATAGGTAGGGTTAAAGTGACTAGGCAACAGGATAGATAATAGACAGTAGCAGCAGTGGGTAGCCATTTGATTTGCTTTTTAGCAGCCTTGTTTAGCAGTCTAATGGCTGGGGGTAGAAGCTATTCAGGGTCATATTGGTTCTATGGTTTGGGTGGCTGTAGTGTTTGGCAATTGTTGGGGAGTGTCTCTTACAGAGCCTGGTATAGAGGCCCTGGATGGCAGAGAGCTCAGCCCCAGTGATGTACTGGGCCATACTCTGTTGCACCTTTCAGTCAGGTGCCTTGCAATTGCCATAACAAGCGGTGATGCAGCCAGTCAAGATACTCTCAATGGTGCAGCTGTAGAACTTTTTGAGGATCTGAGGGCCCATACCAAATCTTTTCACCATGGGGAAGAGACATTGTCGGGCCCTCTTCACGACTGTGTTGGTGTGTGTGGACCATGTTACCATCAGACTTTTAAAAACAGGTAAAAATAAACCTTATGGAACAACGGGGACTGTGAAGAGACACACACAAAGGTACAGACACAAGCATACACACACAAGCGCTAGCACACACACTCTACACACACGTACAGTACATTGTAATATTGTTGTATGGTGGTATTATACATTTTGTATTGTAGATATGTACAGTAGTGGTGTAATGTTGTTATATGATGTACTGTATTATATTTTGTTTGAAATGTCATGTAAGTGTTATAATGTGTTTGGACCCCAGGAAGAATAGCTGCCTTGGCAAAACGGAGAATACCATCGTGTGAGAGTCACGTCTTTCAAACCGTTTGAATGCTTAGAGACATTTTCGTGAGAAGACCGATTTTCAGAATGTCTCATGGTCTGACATTTTTATTATGTTACTTAGATTGACGCACAGGTCCATCAATAGACTCTTAAGGATTTAATTAACTGCATTAAAACCGTCACAACCCGCAAGCTGTTCCTTTCTGTGGATGTTATATTTAGATATTGATACCATGCCATTGCTGAAAATTCACTGTTATTACATTATCTGCAAATGACAGAATTGAAGCCTTCTGTCGGTTCATTCTCGTCTGTCTTTATTTTACACCTCTCTCTAAAATGACATGCAAACTTTCTATCCAGTTTAGTGTTTTGAAAAGGGGTTTAATAAGTTCATCATTAGACTTCCCAAACCGTCCTCTTTGTGCCATAGAGGACTCCTTCTTCCTCCCACACCTGTAAGGTATCAAGCTGACCTTGGGAAACTTTGAGAATCGTACTCATTTGGACCAAGCTCAGCACAGATGCAACTAGAAGACCCACACACAGGCATCACATAATCCTTAACCAACCCCCTGCCCCTTCTCCCCTACCAGCAAAGAAAAAGAGAGACCCTCTTTTTGTGTTGTCTTCGTTGTCATGAGTGGCTTGAGAAAAAAGGGACCCTTGATGGCCTCTTGAGGGAACAGAGAGTTGAAATAGCCTGCCGCCTCCTTCCCACCACCACTGTCTATTCATTATTGTGTAACACTGCGGCAGTCTGATATTAACAGAACAGACGTCCAGTGTTCTTCTGACCATGCCTTAGCTTCCCTCTTCATCCTTTATGCTTCAGCACTGTAAGGAGCACAATTCCATTTACAGTCCATGAAATGTTGCATTAAATGTATTTGTTTGGTTTGGTTACATTATGTTCTCAAAACTGTGCAAAAATAATATATTATCTTATTGTCTCGTTAGTTTAAGCATGCCAATGCGTTGACTGGCATTGCTCAACCAGTCGAATGAAAATAGTTGATAGTAGGAAAGAGAAACACAAGACTCGCATACACTGGTTACTCTCTCGAGAAGCATCCTTGTGCACAGAGCTTCACCTATGAATTCTTCCCCAATGCCCCTGAGAGATATGAGACAAATCCTACCGCCACCACCAATTTAACAGGAAAGAGTAAGAGCTGTTACATGGAATTAAACCGTAGCTCATAGGTGGAGAAAGAAATGCTCTCATAACACGGCAATCCAAGTGAAAATGGTGTGGTTTTAGATGTTAGAGAAAGGTGGCGTGAATAGGAGTGTGGTGGTGCTCATCTTGGCATTGGAGATGGGGGTTTGGGAAGAGATGACCCTTAGCAGAGGCGTGCATCTGTGTGCAGGCATAAATATTGAACAGGTGGCTTGTGTGGCGAAGGGAACAGCGCTCCGAGGGGTAATTCTATTCCTAAAGACGCCATTCACACTTAATGGATGCCAATTCCCAATGCTAGTCCCTCTCCACTTATCAAATCCACCCTTCATATCCCACAGTGCTTTCCCTCCTGTGTGTTTGTCCAATAGCAGATATTGGGTGTCCCTTTCTGTTATGTTACATCATATCTCATTCCAGAAGGCCAATCTCATTCCAGAAGGCCAGGTTCGCCATCTCCACAAATTGGTTTTCCTTGGGATATCTGATTTTACAACAAGCCAAATGCATAGACCTAAATGTGATGAGATAGATACAGTATGTTCCCTGTGGAGGTGTTGCACACACGGTTCCAGATGGTGGACAACCTTTTCATTTCTGAATACATTGAGAAGTAGCCTACAACATCACAGATCGCTTGAATGGACAATGCCTTTTTAAAGGTCCAATACAGTCAAAATACAGTTTTTTCTGTGTTTTATATCATATTGTTCAACAGCTGATGAAACTAGCACTTTAAAAACATGACAAAATGTGAGCAGTAGCTACAGTAGGTTTACATATAATTCGCAACAGATTTTTATTTTTAATGCAACGATTCTAAAATACGCATTAAGAAAATACACACATTTTCCCACCAGTGGCGGTTTCCACCAAATGGACTTGTGGTGGATAAAAATCACTGCGTGATGACGTAGTGCACACAAAATGTACTTTTTCGCTCAATGTGTTCAATGTGTTTCCATTCCATTTTCAACTCTACCGATAGTTTTGTCAGAAAAACTGTTGCGTTAATTAGCAAATGTGCCTACTCTGGCCTTGGCACATGCGCTCTAGCCAACAACTCAAGTAGGCTAGTCTACATGACAAGATTATTAGGGACAAGAGAGAGAATATTTGTCAAACGGCAGTCAAGCATCGATCATCATGTCACCAGAATCAGACCCAAATATTTATTGGAAAGGAGCACCAAGATCAACAGTGTTCATTGTAACTTATTTCATCTGTAGCCTAATAAAATCCATTCGTAATGGGAGGAACACTCCAAGTTTATTTTAATATGGATGTCCCCCTGAGGCCCATCTGCTAGCCCCGGCCTGCTAGCTGTCTGAATCGCCGTGCCTCCAGCTCGCCTAGCTACTGGACCCTATGATCACTCAGCTACACATGCCTCTCCCTAATGTCAATATGCCTTGTCTATTGCTGTTTGGGTTAGTAATTTTTGTCTTATTTCACTGTAGAGCCTCTAGCTCTGCTCAATATGCCTTAGCTAGCCCTTTTGTTCCACCCCCCACACATTCCCTCATTCTCATTCCCCAGGCGCTCTCATTTGTTGACTTCTGTAACCGTAAAAGCATTGGTTTCATGCATGTTAACATTATAAGCCTCCTCGCTAAGTTTGTTTTATTCACTGCTTTAGCACACTCCGCCAACCCGGATGTTCTAGCCGTGTCTGAATCCTGGCTTAGGAAGGCCACCAAAAATCCTGAAATTTCCATCCCTAACTATAATTTTTTTTTACAAGATAGAACTGCCAAAGGGGCCGAGTTGCAATCTACTGCAGAGATACCTGGATAGTATGACAGAACTCTACAGGCTATGCGCCCAATCAATTTGAGCGTCTACTTTTAAAAATCGACCTTTCCAGAAACAAGTCTCTCACCGTTGCCGCTTGTTAAAGACCCCCTTCAGCCCCCAGCTGTACTCTGGACACCATATGTGAATTGATCGCACCCCATCTATCTTCAGAGTTCGTACTGTTAGGTGACCTAAACTGGGACGAGCTTAACACCCTGGCCATTCTACATTCTAAGCTAGATGCTCTCAATCTCACACAAATTATCAAGGAACCTACCAGGTACAACCCTAAATCTGTAAACATGGGCACCAGGATCTCAGCGATCACTGCCTCATTGCCTGTGTGCGTAATGGGTCCGCGGTCAAGCAACCACCCCAATCACTGTCAAACGCTCCCTAAAACACTTCAGCGAGCAGGCCTTTCTAATCGACATGGTCCGGGTATCCTGGAAGGATCCCGTCAGTAGAGGATGCCAAGTTGATCTTCAAAAGTGCTTTCCTCTCCATCTTAAATAAGCATGCCCCATTCAAAAAATGTAGAACTAAGAACAGATATAGCCCTCGGTTCACCCAAGACTTGACTGCCCTTGACCAGCACAAGAACATCCTGTGGCGTTCTGCATTAGCATCGAATAGCCCCCGTGATATGCAACTTTTCAAGGAAGTCAGGAACCAATATACTCAGTCAGTTAGGAAAGCTAAAGCTAGCTTATTCAAACAGAAATTTGCTTCCTGTAGCACTAATTCCAAAAAGTTTTGGGACACTGTAAAGTCCATGGAGAATAAGAGCTACTCCTCCCAGCTGCCCACTGCACTGAGGATAGGAAACACTGTCACCACCGATAAATCTACGATAATCGATCATTTCAATAAGCATTTTTCCACGGCTGGCCATGCTTTCCACCTGGCTACCCCTACCCCGGCCAACATCTCAGCACCCCCTGCAGCAACTATCATAACCGCCAGCGATAAAAGACAGTACTGTGCAGCCGTCTTCATCGACCTGGCCAAGGCTCTCGACTGTCAATCACCGCATTCTTATCAGCAGACTCAATAGCCTTGGCTTCTCAAATGACTGCCTCGCCTGGTTCACCAACTACTTCTCAGATTCAGTTTGTCAAATCGGAGTTCAGTGTGTCAAATCGGAGGCCCTGTTGTCCGGACCTCTGGCAGGCTCTATGGGGGTGCCACAGGGTTCAATTCTCGGGCTGACTCTTTTCTCTGTATATAACAATGATGTCGCTCTTGCTGCGGGTGATTCACTGATCCACCTCTACGCAGATGACACCATTCTGTATACATCTGGCCCTTCTTTGGACACTGTGCTAACAAACCTCCAAACGAGCTTCAACGGCATACAACACTCCTTCCGTGGCCTCCAACTGCTTTTAAATGCTAGTAAAACTAAGTGCATGCTCTTCAACCGATTGCTGCCCGCACCCTCCCGCCCGACTAGCATCACTACCCTGGACGGTTCTGACCTAGAATTTGTGGACAACTACAAATACCTCGGTATCTGGTTAGACTGTAAACTCTCCTTCCAGACTCACATTAAGCATCTCAAATCTAAATTAAATTTAGAATCGGCTTCCTATTTCGCAACAAAGCCTCCTTCACTTATGCCGCCAAACATACCCTTGTAAAACTGACTATCCTATCGATCCTTGACTTCGGCGATGTCATTTACAAAATAGCCCCCAACACTCTACTCAGCAAACTGGATGCAGTCTATCACAGTGCCATCCGTTTTATCACCAAAGCCCCATATACTACCCACCACTGCAACCTGTATGCTCTCGTTGGCTGGCCCTCACTACATATCCGTCGCCAAACCCACTGGCTCCAGGTCATCTATATGTCTTTGCTAGGTAAAGCCCCGCCTTATCTCAGCTCACTGGTCACCATTGCAACACCCACCTGTAGCACGCGCTCCAGCAGGTATAGTGCACTGGTCATCCCCAAAGCCAACACTTATTTTGGCCGCCTTTCCTTCGACTTCTCTGCAGCCAATAATAGGAACGAATTGCAAAAATCTCTGAAGCTGGAGTCTTATATCTCCCTCTCTAACTTTAAGCAGCAGCTGTCAGAGCAGCTTACCGATCACTGTACCTGTACACAGCCAATCTGTAAACAGCACACCCAACTACCTCACCCCCATATTATTACTTACCCTCTTGCACCACAGTGTCTCTACTTGCACATCATCATCTGCTGTTACTCCAGTATCAATGCTACATTGTAATTATTTTCGAACCTATGGCCTATTTATTGCCTACCTCCCTACTCTTCTACATTTGCACACACTGTATAGATAGATTTTTCAATTTTTATTTTATTTTGTGTTATTGACTGTACGTTTGTTTATGTGTAACTCTGTGTTGTTGTTTTTGTCGCACTGCTTTGCTTTATCTTGCCCAGGTTGTAAATGAGAACTTGTTCTCAACTGGCCTACCAGGTTAAATAAAGGTTAATTATTTTTTATTTTTTTAAATGAAGGTTATAATATCAATATTTGCGCATAAAGGCATTTCCACCGCCATTTCTCGCATAACTTCCTGTTTCTATCACATCTGTCGTGATTTTTTACTCACATAGAAACTGTGGATGGAAACGTGGTTAGTGTTATTTCCTGATAGTTACTGGTTGAAAATACAATCTACACAGGACCTTCTAATCAGCAGGTTTGCATGGTGATGTGAAAGATGACCCTGCCATTCTACACATAGCTTTGGACCTCATGTCCCCCAAACACTCTCTGCTTCTTTCTTTCAGGGCTATAACTTTCCCAGTGTCTGTAGCTTCATAGAACTTCCTGCAGTGACGGGGTGTGAGGGGTGTGACAGGGTGTGAGGATGTGACGGTGTGAGGGATGTGACGGGTGTGAGGGATGTGACGGGTGTGAAGGGGTGTGACGGGGTGTGAGGGTTGTGAAAGGGTGTGACGGGGTGTGAGGGGTGTGACAGGGTGTGACGTGTGTGATGGGTGGGAGAGGGTTTGAGGGGTGTGTGAAAATGAAGGCAAGGCCTTTCGTTTAGGAGCCTGGGGGACTGCCAACAGAACACAAATCTTTTCATGCGGCAGGTAGCCTAGTGGTTAGAGCGTTGGGCCAATAACCGAAAGGTTGCTAGATCGAATCCCTGAGCTGACAAGGTAAAAATCTTCCGTTCTGCCACTGAACAAGGCAGTTAACCCACTGTTCCTAGGCAGTCATTGTAAATAAGAATTTGTTCTCAACTGACTTGCCTAGTTAAAAAATATATATATAAAAATAAAAAAATAAAGTGTTTGATGTACAGTGCATTCAGAAAGTATTTAGACCCCTTGACTTTTTCAACAATTTGTTATGTTACAGCCTTATTCTAAAATGGATTAAATGAATCTACACACAACACCCCATAGTGACAAAGTGAAAACAGGTTTTTAGTGTATTAAATTGAAATGTATTAAAAATAAACAACAGAAATATCTTATTTACATACACTACCATTCAAATGTTTGGGGTCACTTAGAAATGTCCTTGTTTTTGAAAGAAAAACACATCAAATTGATCAGAAATACAGTGTAGACTGTTAATGTTGTAAATGACTATTGTAGCTGGAAACGTCAGATTTTTTATGGAATATCTACATAGGCATACAGAGGCCCATTATCAGCAACCATCACTCCTGCGTTCCAATGGCACGTTGTGTTTTTAAAAGGCTAATTGATCATTAGAAAACACTTTTGCAATTATGTTAGCACAGCTGAAAACTGTTGTTCTGATTAAAGAAACAATAAAACTGGCCTTCTTTAGACTAGAGCATCATCATTTGTGGGTTCGATTACAGGCTCAAAACGGCAGGAAACAAATAACTTTCTTCTGAAACTCATCAGTCTATTCTTGTTCTGAGAAATGAAGGCTATTCCATGCGAGAAATTGCCAAGAAACTGAAGATCTCGTACCTTGCTGTGTACTACTCCCTTCACAGAACAGCGCAAACTGGCTCTAACCAGTATAAAAAAAGGAATGTGAGGCCCCGGTGCACAACTGAGCAAGAGAACAAGTACATTAGAATGTTTAGTTTGAGAAACAGATACCTCACAAGTCCTCAGCTGGCAGCTTCATCAAATAGTAACCCGCAAAATACCAGTCCCAATGTCAACAGTGAAGAGGCAACTCTGTGTTCTTTTGCACATCTTAATCTTTTCATTTTATTGGCCAGTCTGAGATATGGCTTTTTCTTTGCAACTCTGCCTAGAAGGTCAGCATCCCGGAGTCGCCTCTTCATTGTGGGAAGGCACACACCTGTCTATTTAAGGACCCACAGTTGACAATGCATCTCAGAGCAAAAACCAAGCCATGAGGTCGTAGAAATTGTCCGTATAACTCTGAGAAAGGATTGTGTTGAGGCACCGATCTGGGGAAGGGTACCAAAAAATGTATACAGCATTGAAGGTCTCCAAGAATACAGTGGCCATCATTCTTAAATGGAATAAGTTTGGAACCACCAAGACTCTTCCTAGAGATGGCTGCCCAGCCAAACTGAGCAATCAGGGGAGAAGGGCCTTGGTCAGGGAGATGACCAAGAACCTGATGATCACTCTGATAGAGCTCCAGAGTTCCTCTATGGAGATGAAAGGACAAGAAGGACAACCATCTCTGCAGCACTCCACCAGTCTGGCCTTTATGGTTAAATGGACAGATGGAAGCCACTCCTCAGTAAAAGGCACATGACAGCCCGCTTGGAGTTTGCCAAAAGGCACCTAAAGACTTTCAGACCATGAGAAACAAGATTATCTGGTCTACTGAAACCAAGATAGAAGTCTTTGGCCTGAATGCCATACATCACGTCTGGAGGAAACCTGGCACCATCAGCAGCATCATGCTGTGGGGATGTTTTTCAGCGGCAGGGACTGGGAGACTAGTCCATATCGAGGGAAAGATGAACGGCGCAAAGTACAGAGATATCCTTGATGAAAACCTGCTCCAGAGCGCTCAGGACCTCAGACTGGAGCGAAGGTTCACCTTCCAACAGGACAACGACCCTAAGACCACAGCCAAGACAACGCAGGAGTGGCTTCAGGAAAAGTCTCTGAATGTCCTTGAGTGGCCTAGCCAGAGCCCGGACTTGAACCCGATCAAACATCTGTGGTGACGCTCCCCATCCAACCTGACAGAGTTTAAGATGGTTGGCAGAGAAAAATGGGAGAAACTCCCCAAATACAGGTGTGCCAAGCTTGTACCGTCATACCCAAGACGACTCGAGGCTATAATCGCTGCCAAAGGTGCTTCAACAAAATACTGAGTAAAGGGTCTGAATACTTAAGTGATATTTCCAGTTTATTATGCTTAATACATTTGTTTTTGCTTTGTCATTATGGGGTATTAAGTGTAGATTGATGAGGGAACTATTTAATCAATTTTAGAATAAGGCTGTAACGTAACAAAATGTGAAAAAAGTCAATGACTTTTTCCAAATTTTGTTTTGTTCCAACCTGAATTAAAAATGGATTGAACTGAGATGTGTCACTGGTTAACACATAATACACCATAATGTCAAAGTGGAAATATGTTTTTAGATATTTTTTACAAATTAATGTATAATAATTATTCAATCCCTTTGCTTGGCAAACCTACATAATAAGTCCATAATAAGTTGTATGGACACATAAGATGTATGTGTGCAATAATAGTGTTTAACATGATTTTTGAATGGCTACCTCATCTCTGTACCCCACACACACAATTATCTGTAAGGTCCCTCAGTCAAGCAGTGAATTTCAAGCACAGATTCAACCAAAAAGACCAGGGATGTTTTCCAATGCCTTGCAAAGAAGAGTAGCTAGGTAAAAATAAAAAAGCAGACATTGAATATATCCCTTTGAGCATGGTAAGGTTATTAATTAACTTTGGATGGTGTATCAATACACCCAGTCACTACAAAGATACAGGCATCCTTCCTAACTCAGTTGCTAGAGAGGAAGGAAACCGCTCAGGGATTTCACCATGAGGCCAATGGTGACTTTAAAACAGTTACAGAGATGAATGGCAGTGATAGAAGAAAACTGAGGATTTTCAACATCATTGTAGTTACTCCACAATACTCAACTAAATGACAGAGTAAAAAGATTGTACAGAATAAAAAACATTCCAAAACATGCATCCTGTTTGCAATGAACTTTATGTCCTGAATACAAAGCATTATGTTTGGGACAAATTCAACACAACACATCCCTCAGTACCACTCTTCATATTTTCAAGCATAGTGGTGGCTGCATCATGTTATGGGTATGCTTGCAGCCATTAAGAAGTTTTTCAGGATAAAAAATAAACCGTAATGGAGCTAAACATAGGCAAAATCCTAGAAGAAAACCTGGTTCAGTCTGCTTTCTAACAGACACTGGGAGATGAATCCACCCTTTCAGCAGCACAATAACATAAAGCACAAGGCCAAATATACACTGGAGTTGCTTACTGTCCCAAGACAACACTGAATGTTCCTGAGTGGCCTAGTTACAATTTTTACTTAAATCGGCTTGACAATTTATGGCAGGACTTGAAAATGGCTGTTCATCAATGATCAACAACCAACTTGGTTGACAAAGCTTGAAGAATTGTAAAAAGAATAATGTGCAAATACTGTACAATCCAGGTGTGCAAAGGCTAGGGTCTATTTTTCAGAATTTCCGCCTGACTGACGTGCCCAAAATAAACTGCCTGTTACTCAGGCTCAGGCCAGGATACGCATTTATTTGGTAGCATTGGATAGAAAACACTTTGAAGTTTGTAGAAATGTAAAAATAATGTATGAGACTATAACACAATTGATATGGTAGGAGAAAATCAAAAGAAAAACCAACCAGATCATTCTTTTTTTTTAGGTCCCATGGTCTTATAATGGAAAGCCATGAGTCCTATACAATTCCAGCTCCCAAATTGCAATTCCTATGGCTTCCACTAGATGTCAACAGTCTTTTAGGTTTCAGGCTTGTTTCTTCCCAAATGAGGAAGAATTTGGAGTTTTGGCACCGGGAGTCACAGTTGGAAATCAGTTTGTGGGGGCGCGACGAAGAGGACGCGCACTTGCTAATTTTACTTTGCTATTGAACATACTTCTTTCCGTATGAAATATTATAGTTTATTTACATTTTAGGGTACCTGAGGATTAAATAGAAACATAGTTTGACTTGTTTGAACAAAGTTTAGCGGTAGCTTTTTGGATTCCTTTGTCTGCATGTTGAATGAGTGGATTACTGAAATCGATGGCGCCAACCTATCTAACAAAACGACCATTCATGTTGTAGCTGGGACCCTTTGGAATGCAAACAGAGGAAGATTTCAAAAAGTAAGTGTTTATTTAATCGCTATTTGTTGTTTTATGAAGCCTGTGCTGGTTGAAAATATGTTGATGTGCGGCGTCGTCCACAAACAATCGCATGGCATGCTTTCGCTGTAAAGCCTATTGTAAATCGGGCAATGCAGTTAGATTAACTTTTAATCGATATAAGATACTTGTATGTTCATAAATGTTTAATATTCCGATTAGTTATTTTAATTGCGCGTCCTAGCGGGACACCTAGCCTTAATTTAAGAATTTTTTAAGAGACTTACCCAGAAAGACTCTAAGCTGTAATCGCTGCCAAAGGTGATTCTAACATGTACTGTATTGACTCAGGGGTGTGAAAACTTATGTAAATTAGATATTTATGTATTTCATTTTCAATAAATATGCCAAAATTTCTACAAACATGTTTTCACTTTGTCATTATGGGGTATTGTGTGCAGAAGGGTGCATTTTTTGTTGTTGTTGTATTTTTTTTTATTTTTTATTCAGGCTGTAACACAACAACATGGAGAATAAGTCAAGGGGTATGAATACTTTCTGAAGGCACTGTAATTGAGGACCATGTTTACATCCAGCCTCAAGCTTCAATAATACAGAGCTGTCAGAGCACATCGTTGAGAACAAGAGAGAAAAGAATTGAGAGCAATCATGGAGGGGGTGAAGGGAGAGGTTAGAGGGTGACACAGGGTTGTTGGTTAGGATCCCAGTGGAGGTCCATGTTTACATTGAGTGGAAGACCATTGTGTACACAAGGGCTACTCTTACACTTGGAGAAATAAACATTAATAAGGATCGGGGTCCCGTCAACGGGACAGTTGTAAATCATGCAGCGCGTTATCAAGATTGCAGATTTTAGAGAAACAACAAATGTGGGTACATAGAAGTGTCTTATATCAGCTGAAAGATGAAATTCTTGTTAATATAACTGCACTGTCCAATTTATAGTAGCTATTACTGAGTAAAAATGCCATGCTATTGTTTGAGGAGAGCTCCTAACAACAAAACACTTTTCACCGCGATAGGTTTGATAAATTCACCTCTGAAGGTGAAATGTGTACTTACATTCTGAAATCTTGCTCTGATTTATCATCCAAAGGGTCCCAGAGATAACATGAAGTGTCATTTGTTAGATAAAATCCTTTTTCATATCCTAAAAAGGTCCATATAGCATGCACAATCGATTTTGTATTTCCACTCATTCAATTTGCAAAGGAATCTGTAAAAATCTCACCCTAAACAGTTGTTTCAACGAGTGAAATCATGTTCATATGTATTCCTCAGAGATTCTAGTAGGTAACAAGACTTCACTATATCATTAGGGGTGTAGTATATCCTATTGGACACCAGATTTCATGGCACGCCGATGATGCGGGCGGCTATCACTTGAACGACTATATCTTTGTCAAATAAGCGCTAATCTGGGTCAAACAAAGCTAGCTAGATAGCCAATGAGCTGGGCTTTACGGGAGTAGAAACCATGTTTATTTCGTAAAATGTAGCTACTAACCTTGTACGACAGCATCCCTTTTCATTTTGGACAAAAATTATAAGGATATTCAGAGTTATGAAGTTATGAAAACTGGTTGTTTTGCAAATGTTGAACTTATATTGCTACTAATACTTGGAAAGCTAAATCAAAGTCCAAGTATACAGATTTGACGATATTCTTGCAGAGAAATTTAATATGAATGCGAATGTCTCTTTCACAATTTGCCCAACTGTACCTGGGGACTTCACACTAAAAGTATTGTAGTTCACTCATACTTCAAGTTAACAGTCTGAAACTTTGCACATACACTGCTATCAGAATTACAACCAGAGTGATGGCTTGAACTGTGACATTTCTCTTGCATTTCAAAGATGGTGGTAGAAAAAAAACTATAGTTTTTTTCTTTGTATTTTCTTCTACCAGATCTATTGTGTTATATTCTCCTACATCCAATTCACATTTCCACAATCTTCAAAGTGTTTCCTTTCAAATGGTACGTGAATATACATATCCTTGGTTCAGGGCCTGAGCTACAGGCAGTTAGATTTGTGTATGTCATTTAGGTGAAAATTGACAAAAAGGAGGCTATCCCTAAGAAGTCATCTATGACATTTCAGGAATGATAGCCTTCAACTTTTGTATTGATTTAAAAAAGTCTCCAAACAGTGTAACATGGGTAACAATCAAAAAGGTGTATGCCATTTTTGTCCCATAAGTGGCACCTTGTAGGGTCACAAAAAAATTGAAAGAGTAAGAAAAAAAACTTGATTTTACAATAAGAGTCATGTCTGCTGTTGGCCAGAAAGAAAATGTTCTACTAGAAACTGTATTGCTATTTTTAGATGACATTTAAAATAAAGAACAATCTCTCAAAGTAATGATCATTAACAGTTCAAAAAGATAAAACATTTACTGTAACAGTACAGTACTTTGTTATCCAGGAAAAGGAAGCTTTCAAAGTAATTCAGTAAAGCCAGCTCTTATTGTCTGAGCTGTTCTCTCCTTTCATTTATCTCCTGCCAGCTCCCACAATCCTTTGAGGGAAACTAGGTTTTCAGGTGCAAGGCTTTGATTGTCTCTAGTCTGCCGTTTGTCTTGATTTCCCTCACCTTCACATTTCCATGGTGGAGGTTAGGAAACAACATTTTATCCGAGACAAGGTGTTCCCTTAACACACTGGGTAAAACACACACCATTTTATTTCATAATGTTCTGACTGGAAGATAGTGCTCAAAATTCCTTCCAGTACGCTGGTTGCCAAACAGTAATAAGTAATAGCTTCTTTCTAGCCACTTGGGACAATTTGTATAGTGAGTAACTGGGATGTTGTTGATCCATGGACTACAGTTGTCTTTCAATCAGGCACTGTAATTCAGGTTACTTACATACACACACATATATATATATATATATATATATATACACACATATACACACACACATACACACATATAATATCACTTAATCTCAAAGAATGCATGTAGCAATACTGCCACCTGCTGGAGATTTCACCACCGATACGTTTTTTTTGTTTGTTCTGTTTTACATTGCATCATAAATTTATATTTAGATAATTTGCTAAAAGACAAACATGTAAATATAAATAACAATTATGCAATACACTAAAACTACACTGTTTATACAGCATTCTGCCACGTTACCTTAAAGGATCACAGATTAAGGTTTGTAGGATTTATTTTAGTTGCAGTCAAATTTAACAAAAAATGTTGTACGGTATTAACAGAATGGCACAGGTGTTGATACATTCTGTTTGCAATAGTATTCAAATCATTAAAGGCTCATGACTATGGGTGTAATCCTAACCTGTGAACAATTAAACAAAAATCCTACTTTGATATCAATGAGAGTTGTGTGTCCAATCTGTGTAAAACAAGCTTGGATCTCAAATGAGGTTTCAGGTCCTTTATCAGCAGATTATTTGAAAAGGGTAAATTGTCATATTCTGTACTATGACCCATTAAAATTTGCCAAATAAAACAGGTTAACTTCAGAAATCCCTTTACATTATTCTCAGTAACAAATATATTTCTAAAGAGTGGAATGATATGAATGAAGCACACGGCAGTTTAATCCATCCTTGTGATTGCACCCGTAATGTACGGTGTCCAACCCTTATCACCATGCCAATTTATGTTTAAAAAAAAAAAAAAAAAAAAAAAAGACAGTACACTTAGAAAACACTACAAACACATACAAACCAGTCATTGTTTAGAACCACCAGTTCTCATAAGTAAAACAGTGCATAGATAAGCTGCAATTACAATCCCTCCCATTATTAGTCTGAAAACTTTTTGTGGACAAAATATTCAGAATTGAGTTTGATGCCAGACAAATAGAGGGAAGTCCGATTTGGAGTTGGGCCAATTGCGCAGCTGTGGTAATTCTTTAATTGCTAAAATCAAAACGGCTTGTGTTTCTAGGATGGTAAAGCTATAGGCAGTACAAACAAAATAAAGTTAAATTCCCTCTCAATACTGTGAAACAACCTAAATGGTGGCGCTTTGGATTCCCCAGGTACAGTAGGGGTGCACTACAGGGGAAAATCTGTTGTCACAAATGTCACAACAATTGCAAAACTCAAGGTGAGACAGTATTCTGTACAATAAAGCAAAAGCCTCCAAAGTAGGCACATCAACTCCACATTGTAAGGGTGCAGTGAGAGGGTCTCCTTTTGCAGTGAGGGAAGACAAAAAATTTACTAGTGCACAAAAAAAGAAATTATATATACACTTATTAGTCCATCTCTAGAAACCTCCTAGAGTATACCGTAGTCCCCAAACAGTTCCTCGTTATTCCTAGCCAACCATTTCAATAAAATAATAAAACCATGTCCAATTCCAGTGATCAGGGTTACATTCTTAAAAGGTCTTAAAATGTCCAATGATTGTGCTAAAACAGAAATAAAGGCGAGATTGAAGAGTTGGCGCCCAAGTTGTACGCTATTGGCAGTGCCATTGGAAGGAGCAGTACAGGAGACAACAGATGTACGTTTATTCATGTTCTCTTGTAATCAGCTGGTCTTGAGCGTAAAAATAAACAATTCACAAGCTACTCACCATGACAAATCAATCCTAAACTTTAAAAAAAAGAATAGAAAAGTCTGATGCTATAAGATTTAAAATTTGTACATAGGGGAGTATGGAATTCAAAAAATGTGATGTAGCCAACCTTCACTGTATATAACAATATGAATAAAACTGTTGGGCACACAAACCTGTCCATAAATTGAGCAGCAATCGACAAACACATTTTGTTTCAAACTAACAAAATGTAGTAGTACGTGTCCATGATGAGTCGCTTGTTAATTGGAACTGAGAGGATAAACAAAATAGCAAATCTTAGCACTTGCATTTTTCCAATTAAAAACACATTGAGTGTACAGACAAGTTGCTACATATGATATGTTCCACTCCATTAGAGGTTCTCTACGTGTTTCATACCAGGGAACTGGCAAGCTATGGTAACGGACAAAATCCTTGTCAGCTAACTATCCTATGAACTGGTCAACAATTTATGAAAGTTTTATTTCCTAGTGATTCAGGCACTGATAGAAGGTTGTTGTTGCTTTTATTGTATGTGTCCCTATAAGTTGTTTTCAGTTCATTTTCATTGTGAAAACACTGTAGCCCTCTCACAAATAAAAACCCAATCACTATCACCCCAAACTAGATCTGGAAATTGCACTTGATTCAATGATGCACTGGATAAAATGAAAACGTTGTCATGCCAACTAAGGCTTAATTAACACAAGAGAAGATTGTCAAATCAAAACTGGTCCACCAGCCAATGAGGACAAACAAACACATTTGATGTTGATGAGGTGTAGAATCAAATATTAACAATGTGGTCTAACATTAAGATGTGACTCTGGTTCCCCAGGCGATGGGGACTATCTCTCCTCAGTCTCTGGTGCAGTTTTCTCTACCGGTGGTGTTTCCGCAGATGGGGTGTGCATATCCATGATGGGGTTGACAAAGCACTCGTATTCAGAGTCCTCTGTATTCTCCTCAGCATTATCCTCACCGTGAGCACTCACAAAGTCGTTCTCCCACTCCAGGGCGTTGGAGTCCTCAGAGGCGGAGGCCGTACCGCTGGTCGTCTGCTTCCGGCCCGGCCGGAGCGCTGCTCGTAGTATGTCCTCCTCGGTTTTAGACCTCTCCCACGCTGGGACCGCCTGGTTCATCCCTGAAGACAAGGACAATTTGATACGTCTAGTTAAACATCACATGGCCATTCAACTGGTGGTTTTGGGAGGGTTGAATTCGACAATTACTGTTGTTGTTCAATGAAACTGCACAGTAAGTTCAGGGAATGTATTTTTTGACATGTGACAAAACATCCACGGGGACAACAAGTAATTACACAAGCCCCCACCTTCCTCGTCCTCCCACTCCAGGTCCAGTGAGGTTCCGTCATCGTTGGTGGAGCGGGTCTTGGTGTTGAAGTCCCAGCTGCTCTCCGTGTTGGGAGTGATCACAGTCTCTGAGGACAGCCCTGATTACACAAACACTGGCTTATCAAATCACAGGTGGTTTCAAAGAGCAGGAATGGAGGCAGTACGATTAACTTTCAGGGATACAGAAAGTGTTTTATCTTAAAATAGAATGTTGGTATGCACAATTTGAGATGAACCGTTTCAAATACAGAATTTAATATATAGGCTACAGAAAACGGTTGTGCTGAAATAGCGGACTCACTGCTGCTCCTGAAGGCTTCTGACGTGACTTTCACATTCTGTAGGTAGACATCAAAGTCTTCACCTGAGCCATGCCTAGAACAGAATCCAACCAGTGGAGGAGAAACAGTCAAGTGAACTCAATTTCATGGTCATACCATCACTGTGACACACATGGACCATGAGGTAGCCATTTTTACTTGGTTGATATACTCACTTTCTTGGATGGGCTGCGCCACCTTGGACTTCTGCCTTGCTTTTTTTCCGTTGTGCAAGCTGTTGCTTTGAAAAAGAATCAGAAAAACACTTGGTCAAAAATGTAAGTGTAAATAATGATCACTTGAAGATTTGTTAGTTACATGCTGCCATTACCGGCTGTGTTAAAATTAAAGGTGGCAGACAGGCAAACACAGATGAAAAAAAATTGAATTAGCCAAAACTGTGTAATGAATCATTAAAAAGCACAGCATTGAGAAACAACTCAAATATCAAAAGAATGGATACATAGGCTAATTTAAGGTTAAGAAATGAAGTGTAGACAAATGCCTTTCCTTTTTTTTTGTGAATTAACTGAGGCAAATCACTACTTCAAAAAGGACACTTGCCTGGGGGTACGATTTACAAAGTCATATTGAGAGACATACCATAGAATACAGTTCTTTAGATTGACCACCAATTTGTGATATTATGTACTTGAAGTGGTTATCAAAACTAGTGTTTTTACGATACCAGAATTATGGCTTCTATCCCAATACCAGGTTTAGTATCACAATACTCAATACCAAAACGATACCAGGCCAAAAAAAGAAAGCGAGCAGGACTGTACTTCCAGGTTCTCTCTCTCAAAAAAATAAATAACATTTTTTTAATAGAAAAACAAAATTGGATGTTTTAAGTCCATAACAATGCTTAAACCACATTAGGGGACCAATTTTGAGGTCTGGGAAAAATCTAAGATGTTTAGATGTAGTTACACTTTAATTTAAGTGCTCATGCAGTTGGCATGGTTGTTTGGTTAGCGGTGTTTCTGTAGCTCACGTGATAGAGTTTGTAAAACAAACGGCCACTGGATTGATGCAAATAATCATGATTCTGCCAGGTAGGCATAAACTTTTAATTTAGAAGGTTTTTGGGAAAGCCTTTCCATCTACACAAAGACGCTCGTCATTAGTATCACGTATGGCTACCACACACAGACATGGGCATTCTCATTACCTCTTCAGGTAATGGCAGGGAATACAAATTAAATAAAATTAAATAATTTTATAAATGCAATACATTTAGTTGATTTCCAAACGTGAGACACATAGAACGACCAACCGAACCGTTTGATATGTTGTAATATGGGAAAAAGTACAGAAGTTTTGGTGTACCGTGCAACACTAATCAAAAGAAGCAGGGGTAGAGCCAAGGAAAAGGTGGGTGAGGCGGAACAAGGTAGTGAAGGGACGACAGGCGCACTCAATAATGGCCGCCTCACCTCCTTTAGCTTTCGCTCGCGTGCCAGCCTGGCGGCCTCACGCTGGGCAGCATTTCTAGCCTCCTCTTCTAGCCTTAACTTCTCCTCTTGTGCTAATAACTGAGCAGAAATGACAAAACAAAGAACAAAGTTGAGAACAGAAAACCAAAATTGCAAAACAATTCTGAAAAGCAAATAAAAATCAACCAAAATGTAAGGCTGCTATGAGCACGTAGGCTAAGCATAAACTTATCTTAGATACTGTATTTTGCTACATGAAAGGCAGTGCAAAGTTCATAAACGAGGAAGTGTAATGACTGTTGAATTGAACCTTCCATTATCTGTAAGCAAAAAAAAAAGAAGGGTACTATGATTTCTCCAGCTCTTACAGAGGCTCTGTTCTTGTGTTAGCCTACCTCTGCTTGCAACTTCTCATCTATCAAGGTCTGCTGATCGGAAATTGCAGCATACCGGTGCTCTTTGAGGTGGATGATCTCATCTTCACTGATAGGCCTGGTATCAAAATGAAACAAACATTACCTCAAGCTCATCTTGGTTCAAGCCCTGATTAACATTATTCTTCTGATATGCATTCATCTGTCCCCCGAAAAAGTTTCAAAAACGTACCTGGGACAGCTTTGTGGGCTCTCTGCCTGAAATTAAAATAAGATAACCTAAATACCAAAAGTGGGCAAAGAATCATATAGAACAGGCCCACAATCATCGTGTCTTCTGTGCATCGTCAGCCAATGGCACACTTTTGGATTGTTTCAATCTAACAAATATGGTCTGCATGTTCACACACTTACCTCATCACTCTCAACAAGGTTTTCAAACTGTGGGGAGACAGAACTGCACTGTAAGTACATCATGTTTTTCCAACCAAGTGATGCATGATGAAACATGACATAGGCCTACTTCCAGAAAAATGTAAGTATCATACCTCTATTGTGTAATGTTCCCCAGTAGTATTGCTTCTGAAGTATTTTGACCTGTATGGACAGAAATTTGACAATATTGACATCCATTTAGGCTGCTTTCGGTCACTGTCATGATTGTCATAGCTAGTTCTTTCAACAGAAGAGACGGGCAATTGATGCTGAGACTCAGATTGTTCTAAAATAGTTTCTGTAGTTAGAAACAGATAAGATTAGCATTCCTGAAACATTAATTTGTTGAAATAAAATTTGATCTGAGATATGAAGCCATTTGTTTGCATGCAAATTGGCTATTTGAATTAATAGGACTAATTTCATCTTCGATAAATATAGTACCTTACATCCGACTTGGACCATAATTCTTCCTAACAATGAGTAAGACATGAGGAATCCAACATAATTATCAAAGCCACCCACAATCCCACCCCGGACAACCAGTATACATTCTATGTCTGACAAGTACAAGTAGTATTGAGCTGCTGTTTGGAGTATTACGTCTTCATCCTATGTAATTTATTCCTTGTGAATCTGGTGTTTTTTTTCCTTGTTCAGAGAAATTTGCCATTGAAGTTGCTTGCATTATTTACCATACATTAGTGTTAAAGTAACACGTTCTGCCCACTAGATGCCACGGTTACCGCTACGGACACCACACCCTTTTATCAATTTTGCTGGTCTCTTGTGTTTATTAAATGGATCACATCAGTTTCTTTGCAACTTTGGGTAGAAAACCAAAAGCTTTTGCTGATGATGAAAAAATATGGTGTGGTCATCCACACAATTGAAGCCAGTCCCCCAGGAAAGCAATTCAGTTTGTCCTTCTCTTAGGCTTAATTAGTGTCTAGGAAACGGCCCCTCTGTGTGTGGTTTATTTACATTAAGGTCTGGATTAGTTAGACCATTACTGGCGAACAAGCAAACCGTTAGGATACAGCAGTTCTAATGGTTTCAATGTTATGGTCTCTAATGGTCTTCAATGGTAAAAGTCCCAAACACACATTGCATAGTGTTTTGTAATGGTATTGGGTTGGGCTGTGTTTAATGGTAAATGTCACTTATCAAGTTATTGAAATTTAAAAAAAATCTGACTGCCATGAATGGTTTATAATTGTATTATTTTATTAGGGTTGTCACAACATCTTAGTCATTAACCAATTTCTCCATCAAAGTTTTGGGCTTGTAGGAAATGTCTTCATATCAGAATTGCATGATTGGGATAGCCCTCTCAGAGAGCTGCCATTTGTTGGACTATTCAAGGAGAGTTGGGTTGAAGCATTAGGTTGCTAAGAGAAGGACAAACTGAAATGCTTTCATCGAGGATTGGCTTGACCACACTATTTATTTTCATCATGACCAAAAGCGATTCGTTTTCTACACAAAGTTGCAAAGAAATGAGACAAGCGAAATCGATAAAAGGGTGTTGGCACAGGCAGGAACAGAGGCATGTAGTTGGCAAAACCTGGTACTTTCACACCAATTTATGTTAAATATTGCAAACAAATTCAATGGCTAATTATGCTGAACAGGGTGGGAAACAAAACCACCTGACTCACAGGGAATACATTACAAAGATGAAGAAATACTCCAAGATGCAGCTCCATACTACAATGGTTCGTCCTTTAAAGTTGCAGCGTACTGCGCGTAGCTTGCATGGTGCCGCAGAATACTATGGCACGTTTTTTAAGTGTGAACCACTGGTACCATTAATGCTAGTTAGTGCTAGTTTGAACACCAGAGGGCATCTTTGAGAAGCATTTGATAGCCTTCAATAGTGGCTGTACTAGAGAATTTAAAACCTTTTTTGTAAGAAGATAGTGTATGGGACTGATTTTAAGTAATTTTGCCTAATTCATTTGCTTGATATAATGGTGTTTCTATTCCAAGAAAAACAAAAGACCCTCTGGGAAAATATGGCGCTGTACAACGTGACATTCGGGAGCAGGCTACAGTACTGGGCTATTTAGCTAAATAATCCCTGTGTCGTGCGGGCACACGGGAGACAGGGGTTCAATTCCCCAACGGGGAGGAAGGAGTAGGCTGTCCTTGTAAATAAGAATTTGTTCTTAACTGCCTTGCCAAGTTAAATAAAGGTTACACTAAGAGCATAACATTTCTGCACCCTAATTGTATTCTAACCAATACACAAACGGAGATTCAATGAAACTAACAATCTCATTGATTTATCAAGACCAGTCCCCATGCTTGTCTCAAAGCAGTGTGAAATGGTGCTAAAATAGTTGTAGGCTATTGCTTCAAATCCTATTGCTTCTAACTTCAATATGCTCTTCAAATAAATAAGACCTACACCACATTACTCAACACAAGTGAGACTCATGTCGCCTACGGTAGGACTACAGTATAGCGAAAAATATGATGTGACTCTCCGCCAATAATTACATATAGAGGACTGATATTTATTCCCATTGTAATTCTTTATGGATCCATAACTAAATAAAAGTTGGCATTTTGAAATAGTATTTTTATCATTATTTTATTAACGAAAGCATAAAGATTTGTTAATTTGTTTTAGTTTGAACGTGCAGCCTGGCACTAAGAACAGCAGGAACGTTTCCCTAGTCAGCACCATTATTAGTGCAATGCCCCTTAAAGTGTTGCTCTGTGCTACCCAGTGGGGCGGGGTGGCGGTCCACACACCCCCTCCCTTCCCCATGGGCTAGGTCTGTCTTCTGTGCGTGGCTCTGCGGCCCATCCCGTATCCCGTACCCCCTGCCTTGAACCTCGCGCGCTTTCAGTGGATGCAGCTGGAGAGCTGCAGGGTAATCCTATTGTGCGCCACTCGGGAGCCATGACCAATATAAATTGTCCTGCTAATAACAGGGTTAATAATATATTTGTGTGAATACCCTTTTAGGGCCTTTTATATCATTCTAAATTAATAATAATCACTGTTTAAAAATATATATATATTATAATATATATATATTTTGGAGATTCTTGAACATGGGGTGAGACATTGTTACTAATTTGTAAATAAAGCCAGTTGGTTATTTAGAATTATTTCTTTATGTTTCCTACAGTCATCTCAAGGGTCTCCCAGTCAAGGCTGGCACGGGTATTGAACCAGCATCTGTAACAACACAGCTTGCACTGCTCTGCAGTGTCTTAGACCGTTGCGCCACTCAGGCGCTGTACAATGTGACCGGTCGGGAGTGGGCTACAGCACGAGCAAAATAATCCTAACAAATTAAAATAAAAACCTTAGCGTAACAGTTTTAGTAATACTGAAGTCGTGCACAATTATCAGTTTCTATTTAAGTTTGTCGCCCATTCATTGTCAGAGACACAGTAGGAACTAAAAGCATAATCAGTGCTCTAACTCCCCCTTGCGCTGGTCTGGAGCAATGAAGTGGTGACGCAGGGTACCGTACTAAACCACAAATTACCACAGCATAATGGCAAAACATTTAGTGAAGCAACCACTGTACTTGTGAGACATAACTGATCATGTATACTGGTTTTGGTAGTGTTGGTCAGAGACAAATTGGGAGGGGACATGTAAGTAACAAATAAAATGTGTGATATTTCAATGACATGGGGGGAGGAAGGTAGTTGGATGAAGCGAGACTGGATGGTGGTTGGAAGAGCGCACTTGTTTGAAATGGAAAAGTGTTGCGGTAGCTTTTAATAAAGAAGAACATTAAGACGAAGCAGCTGCTTTATAAGTGGGATGCACTGTTGAGCGCTACATCCCGAGGGATTCATGCTGATTGTTCGGAGATTGTGACAGCCAGTTAAATGGTGTCCCTTGAGAAGGCAAGAACAAGATCTATGTCAGGAGAAGTGCAGTATAATCATAAGACATCTACTAGGAATATGGAGGATGAAAGGAGGGAAAACGAGGCAGAGGAGGTCTAAGAGGGAGAGAGGGAAGAAGAGGGTGAGCTTGAGTCGGTTAAAAATGGCGGAAAAAAGGAAGATGGTTTGTTACAAAAACAAAATAGAAATTGTTGATACAAAATGTATTCTGTTCATCTTCCTTTTGATTTAGAAAGTGAAGCAGATCTGGATATACTTTTTATGAAAAAATAAATAAATCACAAGCCTTCTAATGAACTCCATGTTGGATGGTATTTCCTAGTTGAATGCACCCAACACTAATTTCACGACTTCACAACTGGTAATTACCACCTGGTTATGAGCAGCACTAGTCTAGGAAATCTTGGCTTCTCACACACAAGGTTTGGAAGGTCACGTGGAGATGAGTACTTCTGCACTGCAGGGAACAGGTAGGTCTACCTACTCTTAATTCAAATCTATGGCGGAAAAAGGAGATGGTTTGTTAAAGAAGAATGTTAGAAAGTGTAAGCAGAGGGAGTTGAAGACAGGAGGAGAAATTTAAGTGAATGAGGGCGAATTATCAGTGGTGGTAGGTCTGGTGGCGTTCTTGGAGCCCGAGAGGCTTGCACCGAGGTCAGGATGAAGATGAGTCTGTGACAGTAGGAGTGAAGTTTTTGGATAAAGTGGACCCTTGCCTTTTGGCTGATCCATTTGTGGTTTCAGGGTGGATGAAAACAGAGTTGGGTGCTGTGGAATCGGTGAGGGTAACCAGAAGTGGTCTTGTGATAATTGTTTGTGTTTCTGCTGGTCCGAGGGAGAAGGAGCTCCGCGTTAAAGGAATGGGGGAAAGAAATGTGAATTGTTTTGCTCTCAAGAAAAGGGTGCCATTGAAAGGAGTGATAACTGGGGTAGCAGTAAATATAACATTTGACCAACAAAAGCGGAAGATTCCCGGTGTTTAACGAGACGTGGTGTGATCATAACAACATACAGGAACTCAAGTCCTTTTGTTCACCTGACATAGAATTCATTACAATCAAATGCAGACCGCATTATCTACCAAGATAATTCTCCTTGATTATAATCACAGCCGTGTACATCCCCCCTCAAGCTGATACATCGACGGCACTGAAAGAAATTCATCGGACTCTATGTAAACTGGAAACCACATATCCTGAGGCTGCATTTATTGTGGCTGGGGATTTTAATAAGGCTAATTTTAGAACAAGGCTCCCGAAATTTTACCAGCATATCGAATGTGCCACCGGGCTGGTAAAATCCTGGATCACTGTTATTCCAACTTCCGTGATGCATACAAGGCTATTCTCCGCCCTCCTTTCGGCAAGTCTGACCATGACTCCATTTTGTTGCTCCCAGCCTACAAACAGAAACTAAAACAGGAAGCGCCAGTTCTCAGGTCTGTTCAACGCTGGTCCGACCAATCTGATTCCATGCTGCAAGATTGCTTGAGCACGTGGACTGGGATATGTTCGGATAGCATCTGACAACAACATTGATGTATACGCTGATTCGGTGAGCGAGTTTATTAGCAAGTGCATTGGTGATGTTGTACCCATAGCAAATATTAAAACCTTCCCCAACCAGAAACCGTGGATTGATGGCAGCATTCGCGCAAAACTGAAAGCGCGAACCACTGCTTTTAACCAGGGTAAGGCTACCGGAAACATGACTGAATACAAACAGTGTAGCTATTCCCTCCGCAAGGCAATCAAACAAGCTAGCGTCAATATAGAGACAAAGTAGAGTCACAATTCAACGGCTCAGACACAAGAGGAATGTGGCAGGGTCTACAGTCAATCACGGACTACAAAGAAAACCAGCCCTGTCGCGGACCATGACGTCCTGCTCCCAGACCAACTAAACAACTTCTTTGCTCGCTTTGAGGACAATGCAGTGCCACCGACACGGCCCGCTACCAAAACCTGCGGACTCACCTTCACCGCAGCCAATGTGAGAAAAACATTTAAATGTGTTAACCCTCGCAAGGCTGCCGGCCCAGATGGCATCCCTGGCGTGTCCTCAGAGCATGCGCAGACCAGCTGGCTGGTGTGTTCACGGACATATTCAATCAGTCCCTATCCCAGTCTGCTGTTCCCACATGCTTCAAGAGGGCCACCATTGTTCCTGTTCCCAAGAAAGCTAAGGTGACTGAGCTAAATGACTATCGCCCTGTAGCACTCACTTCCGTCATCATGAAGTGCTTTGAGAGATTAGTCAAGGATCATATCACCTCCATCCTGCCAGACACCCTGGACCCACTCCAATTTGCTTACCGTCCCAATAGGTCCACAGGCAGCCAATCGCAATCACACTGCATACTGCCCTAACCCATCTGGACAAGAGGAATACTTATGTAAGAATGCTGTTCATCGACTACAGCTCAGCATTTAACACCATAGTTCCCTCCAAGCTCGTCATTAAGCTCGAGACCCTGGGTCTCGACCCAGCCCTGTGCAACTGGGTCCTGGACTTCCTGACGGGCCGGTCCCAGGTGGTGAGGGTAGGAAACAACATCTCCACTCCGCTGATCCTCAACACTGGGGCCCCACAAGGGTGCGTTCTCAGCCCTCTCCTGTACTCCCTGTTTACCCATGACTGCGTGGCCAAGCACGCATCCAACTCAATCATCAAGTTTGCTGACGACACTACAGTGGTAGGCTTGATTACCAACAACGACGAGACGGCCTACAGAGAAGAGGTGAGGGCCCTCGGAGTGTGGTGTCAGGAAAATAACCTCTCACTCAATGTCAGCAAAACAAAGGAGATGATCGTGGACTTCAGGAAACAGGAGAGGGAGCACCCCCCTATCCACATCGAGGGGACAGTAGTGGAGAGGGTGGAAAGTTTTAAGTTCCTCGGTGTACACATCACGGACAAACTGAATTGGTCCACCCACACAGACAGCGTGGTGAAGAAGGCGCAACAGCTCCTCTTCAACCTCAGGAGGCTGAAGAAATTCGGCTTGTCACCAAAATCACTCACAAACTTTTACAGATGCACAATTGAGAGCATCCTGTCGGGCTGTATCACGGCCTGGTACGGCAACTGCTCCACCCACAACCGTAAGGCTCTCCAGAGGGTAGTGAGGACTGCACAGCGCATCACCGGGGGAAACCTACCTGCCCTCCAGGACACCTACACCACCCGATGTCACAGAAAGGCCAAAAAGATCATCAAGGACAACAACCACCCGAGCCACTGCCTGTTCACCCCGCTATCATCCAGAAGGCGAGGTCAGTACAGGTGCATCAAAGCTGGGACCGAGAGACTGAAAAACAGCTTCTACCTCAAGGCCATCAGACTGTTAAACAGCCATCACTAACATTGAGTGGCTGCTGCCAACATACTGACTTAAATCTCTAGCCACTTTAAACATAGGAATTGGATGTAACAAATGTATCACTAGCCACTTTAAACAATTTTGTATATAAGATTTACGTATCCAACATACTCATATCAAATGTATACACTGTATTCTAAACCATCTACTGTATCTTGCCTATGCCGTTCTACCATCGAACCAAATCTCTAGCCACTTTAATAATTATAACTGGATGAAATAATGTATCACTAGCCACTTTAAACAATTTTGTATATAAGATTTACGTATCCAACATACTCATATCAAATGTATACACTGTATTCTAAACCATCTACTGTATCTTGCCTATGCCGTTCTACCATCGAACCAAATCTCTAGCCACTTTAATAATTATAACTGGATGAAATAATGTATCACTAGCCACTTTAAACAATGCCATTTATATAATGTTTACATATCCTACATTACTCATATATATATATATATATATGTACTGTACTCCATACCATCTACTGCATCTTGCCTATGCCGGTCAGCCATCGCTCATCCATATATTTATATGTACATACTCGTATTCATTCCTTTACTCTTGTGTGTATAAGGTAGTTGTTGTGAATTTGTTAGATTACTTGTTAGATACTACTGCATGGTCGGAACTAGAAGCACAAGCATTTCGCTACACTTGCATTAACATCTGCTAACCATGTGTATGTGACAAATACAATTTGATTTGATTTGATTTGTTTGTGATGCTCGTCTTTTGGTGCGACGCAGACAAGGTGATGTGAGTGGTGAAACAGAAGAGTGATTGTTCTTTTAAGTTTTGATGTTGAGTCTTTGCCCGACAAAGTGATGTTAGGATATATAAGTTATCCTGTATGAGCTTTGTGCCAAATACATTACGTTGTTACAGGTGTCAAGCTTATGGGCATGTGGCAACAGTGTGTAGGAGGGAGGTTCTTAGGTGTGAGAAGTGTGCAGAAGGGCATGAGACAAAGGAATGTGTAATATTAGGGAAAGTAGTAGAATGTGTTAATTGTAGGGGTGCCCATGAGGCTGGGGATTAGAAATGTCCCGTGCGAGAGAGGCAGGTTGAGGTTTCCAGGGTTAGAGTAGTGCAGAGGTTGTCATATGCTGAGGCAGTGAAGAAAGTAGAGGAAGACGGGTCAAGGGGGAGGGATCCTGAGAGGAGTGGTGTGAGTAGTAGATATGTACCAGTAGAGGTACAGGCCAACAAGTGATATGTTTCAGTAAGATAGAATTTTTAGCATTTATAGCAATGGTTATCAACTGTACCGCAGGGATGGAACGTAAGACGCAGAAAATTGAGGTTGTGGTGGCAGCTGCAGAGATACAGTATTTGGGTGTGCGAGACTTGACATCAGAAGAGTTACAGGGTGTGTTAAGTGGTAGTGTCCCATCCTATCAGGTTGTTGGCCTGAGGTAGGACTAAATAGATTTAAATAGTGGAGTAGGGTTGTGTTATTTTTGTATTCATTTTTTTTGTGAGTGTGGTGTTAGATGGTAGGGTATTTGTTTATGTTTTTCAAGCAAAGTATAAGGGAGTTGTACTCCACTTTAGTAGGTGGCGGTAATGCAACATTTATTGGATGCCATCCGCCATTAAACCTCATCGAAGAAGAAAAATGTATACTGTTTTTGGGGTGGGGAGTGGGGGTCCGTGGGTGGTTTTTGACCATTTTATTGGTTCCCCATGTCATACTCAATAGTAGGGAGAAGTTTGGTCCAAATTGGGATGTTGGGTACTATATCTTGAATATTTTGTGAATCCTATCAATTAAAAAAGGTCAAATTTGGGTGCAATCAATTAGCTTAATTTCTCAATGCTAAAATTATATTTCAACAAAATAATGTTTCAGGAATGCTAATATGTTTCTTAACTACAGAAACAATTTATTTACAATCTTAGATGGTGGGTGTTATGGCTTGCTGAAATGACACGGAATGGCTGTTAGCATGATGCAGAGAGGTATTTATACTGTTACCAAACTTTGCATCTGTACTGTTCAAATAAATGTGTGTTTGTCAAATGTTCAGTGGAAATTGTTAAGTTGTCCTTGTGCATAGAGTTGTATGGTTTGTTTAGCTTTGCAATCATTGGTTTTTGCTTGGCATACATTTTAATGTGAAAAATCTGAGTCTCAGCATAATTCTTACCATGGAATTACTCAAATACAGTTGTGATGCCAGGCTGTAACCTTATAGGCCTAACTGATATCAATAACATCAAGCCTACAGTTTATAACCTACTCAGAAATGTCATTTTCCATTAAGGAAGCTGGATGCAATGAGTCTGTCAACAAAATGTTTTTCCATATTAGTTAATTGTAATTGAATACAGCATCAAATGTTAAAATGCACCAAGCCGTGTGACAGTGTATAGCAAGACTCACTTTAAGGGGTGGTGTGAGGGACGCTTCAACTTGATGCGGGAAAACCTAGCTAGTTAGCAGGGAAAGGTAACGTTTTTTGACATGCGAGCTCGTAGCTATAATGCCGCTTTCAAAACAACTGGGAACTCGGAAGAATACGAGGTCAAATCTTAACGTCAGTGATCTTTAGTCCGTTATGTCAGTTCCCGAGATGCATGACCGTTCAAAACGATTTTTTCCCCCAGGCGGATCGCGGTTGGGTTCCCAGTTGTTTTTAACACAAGTAGAAACTCGGAGATTTCCGAGTTCCCAGTTGTTTTGAACGCGGCATAAGCCTCGACGCCGTGGAGGTTTTTACGCTGACAATACTGTATACTTGTGCCTAGCTAACCTTTGCTAGCCAACGTTGGTTTAAAGGGCGTATCACTTACCCGCCTCCTCGTTGTATAAGGTGTGCTTCTCTTCTGAAGATCCCAGAACAATAAGCCCAACAGTTTCCCATCGCATTCTGTCAAGATATACCTTCCTTGGGTTGGGTGCTAACAAACTACTGGCGTACTGGATATTTTCACAAATTAGATGGATAGCTAGCACAGGTGTACGCTCTTCGACCCGTCAACGCTAGGCACAGGTATTAGCTAGTAGCTAGCTCTTACAATTACAGGGTGACATGACACCCAATGCACGATAGCTAATGGACTTTAAAGACGCATTGTATAATTTTAGATGTACAGACGCTTGTTGCAACACCAATATTCACCAGAAGAAAATGTGGCTAGATGGCAACGGCAGTGGCTTTCAGAATTCTCATTCAATATTTCCTCTTCCTCGCACGTGACTCGTGTTTACTTAGCTACGGAGACTCATCTGGCTCAAACGACGTGGGCATGCATCAGGTGCAAAAACACAATAGCCATCATCTTTTTCGAAGAGGTTTAACGGCGGTTGGCATCCAAAACATGTTGCATTACCGCCACCTACTAGACTGGAGTACAACTCCCTTATACTTTGCTTGAAAACAAACAAATACCCTACCATCTAACACAACACTCACAAAAAATAAATAATGAATAAAACATTTAAAAACACCACTCTACTCCACTATTTAAATCTATTTAGTCCTACCTCAGGCCAACAACCTGAAAGGGTGGGACACCAAGACTTAACACACCCTGTAACTCTTCTGATGTCAAGTCTCGCACACCCAAATACCTCTCTGCAGCTGCCACCACAACCTCAATGTTCTGCGACTTACCTGCAGTTCAGTTGATAACCATTGCTAGAAATGCTAAAAATGTAATCTTACTGAAACATAATATCACTTGTTGGCCTATCCTTCTGTACTGGTACATGTCTACTACTCACACCACTCCTCTCAGTATCCCTCCCCCTTGACCCGTCTTCCTCTACTTTCTTCACTGCCTCAGCATATGACAACTTCCACACTACTCTAACCCTGGAAACCTCAACCTGCCTCTCTCGCACGGGACATTTCTGATCCCCAGCCCCATGGGCACCCTTACAATTAACACATACCACTACTTTCCCAATTCTACACATTCCTTTGTCTCATGCCCTTCTGCACACTTCTCACACCTAGGAACCTCCCTCCTACACACTGCTGCCACATGCCCATTCGCTTGACATCTGTAACAACGTAATGTATTCTGCACAAAAACTTGGACAGGATAACTTAACTTTGATGAGTCTTTCTCGGGCAAAGACTCATCAAAACTCAAAATAACAGACAATTACTATTTTTTCCACCACTTACGCCACCCTGTCTGCATCGCACCAAACGACAAGCATCACAAACACTGTAAATCTTCCCCTTCAGTTGGTCAACTTTTACATTTACTGCTACCCCAGTAATCACTCCTTTCATTGGCGTCCTTTTCTTGAGAGCAAAACAATTCACATTTCTTTCCCCCATTCCTTTAACTCGGAGCTCCTTCTCCCTCGGACCAGCAGAAACACAAACAATTATCACAAGACCACTTCTGGTTACCCTCACCGATTCCACAGCACCTAACTCTGTTTTCATCCACCCTGAAACCACAAATGGATCAGCCAAAAGGCAAGGGTCCACTTTATCCAAAAACTTCACTCCTACTGTCACAGACTCATCTTCATCCTGACCCTCGGTGCAAGCCTCGGGCTCCAAGAACGTCACCAGACCTACCACCACTGATAATTCGCCCTCATTCACTTAAATTTCTCCTCCTGTCTTCAACTCCCTCTGCTTACACTTTCTAACATTCTTCTTTAACAAACCATCTCCCTTTTTCCCGCCATAGATTTGAATTAAGAGTAGGTAGACCTACCTGTTCCCTGCAGTGCAGCAGTACTCATCTCACGTGACCTTCCAAACCTTGTGTGTGAGAAGCCAAGATTTCCTAGACTAGTGCTGCGTTCATAACCAGGTGGTAATTACCAGTTGTGAAGTCGTGAAATTAGTGTTGGGTGCATTCAACTAGGAAATACCATCCAACATGGAGTTCATTAGAAGGCTTGTGATTTATTTATTTTTTCATAAAAAGTATATCCAGATCTGCTTCACTTTCTAAATCAAAAGGAAGATGAACAGAATACATTTTGTATCAACAATTTCTATTTTGTTCTTACCATTAACAACAACTGCTGAAAATGCCGCCATGCTTGCTGTCTTTTTTGTTGACAAATGACGTCAGAGAGATGCAAGTGGGAAACTTGGAACCAGAGTTTAAAGGTCATGTTCCCCTGTTCAGACGTAACATGGTTGCGTGCCATGTCGTTGACTGCGCTGTCGTGCACCAGATTGCTATAACATGTGGTTCGCTTATACATAAAATACCTATCTGGACATTGTAAGATCTTGCATTAGTCAAAGTCCGAGCAGGGCAACGTGACCTTCATGAACGTAAGGATTTTGTGTAAAGCGTCCTATTGGTTGATTCTGATACTTCCGAAATGGGAAAGTCTGGTGTCATCTTTCTACAACAAGTAAGAGTTTGTTTGTTCTGACTAGCACGTGGACGCGGAATGATAGCCGAGTTAACCAATAGTAATTACGAGTTGGAGGGGCGTTCAAGTGGATTTTTTTCCAGTTGTATGCTCATATTTACAAATTTACGAGATGTTATCGACTTAGCATTAGTGCTGCAGTAATTATGTGATATCCATCACACTTGTTAGTTTTTACATAGCCAAATAGTATTGAACAAATTCACACAGGTGCATACACGTATCATTAATTATTACCTCCAATACATATGGCCTGCAAACAGCGGCCTGCAAACACTTGCATGATATTACCTTATTACAAAGACAATATTGCATGTTTTGTGGTTTCAGTTTTATTTAGGCAATCATTCCTATTCTGTTATTGCATTAGGGACTAGGCATACAGCTGACAGATTCTGAAAAGGCCATTAAAACATGCAGTTTATACTTCAGCCTACCAATCTAGAACTGTTTCTCTCGGACCATAAAACAGTGGAACATTATTAGGCGAAGTAGTCACAGAAAGGGGGACAGTACTTTTTTTTTTCTTGCTGCCATTCATAAACGTCGTTCAACTTCAATCGCCACAAGAGGGCGATAAGCACCTCCCTCTTGAGCAGAAAGAGGACTCTTTTCATAATAACCAGTTCTCCTTATTAAAAACATCACTCACTAAGCCTTTCATCCCATCACCATGTTTGACAGCAAATGAATGTCCTCGCTGGCACGGCTCCCTTGACATTATTCCAGGCCCTTAAGGTCAAGTGGATTAAAATCTAATAATCCGAGTTACTGCAACACTTTATTTCACGGGAACCAAATCACATTTCACAGTATGGAGCGTGTGACGCACCAGACTATGAGCCAGGTACTTCTTTACCCCTCTCTTACCGGTACCACATGCTACTCAACCTCAACCGCACATACCACTACTATACAAACATGAACACACACACCTGCTCCAGACAACAGGGTGACTAGGTTCTTAATGAAAAGTTGATTTAACCTGGAGACTGTGGCTATTGTTCCTTTGACTCATAGGCACTCACAGGTGGGCCTCGCTGTGAGATAGACAACCAGGTATCTGGCAGGAAGGATGGAAAGACATTCATGTGTCCATATTGGACAGGCATGTCATAAGCAATGGGGAAGATCTCAATTGCATACTCCTCACGTCCTCTCTCCTCGCTTCTTTCTCAAAACCCATTGGATGAGAAAGCCAGAGGTCCCGCCCCTCTCACCTCCTCCAATGGGTTTTGAGAAGGAGACAAGGAAAGAAGACGTAAGGAGTATGCCATTGGGAGAATCGCAATTGCATACTCGTGTCCTCTTTTCTCACTTCCTTGTCAACACCCATTGGTGAAGGTCAGAGGGATGGGACCTCTGGCTTTCTCATCCAATGGGTTTTGAGAAGGAGGAGAGAGGATGCGAGGAGTATGCAATTGAGATTCTCCCATAGAGCTCTTCCCATCACTATTAATCTTTAGGTACAGGTAACTGCCAAAAGAATGGAAACACTTGAGTGAATGAGTGATACAAAGTATATTGAAAACAGGTGCATCCACACAAGTGTGGTTCCTGAGTTAATTAAGCAATTAACATCCCATCATGCTTAGGGTTATGTATAAAAATGCTGGACAGGCCATTATTTTGGCTACCATGGCTATGCCCCCATAGGATGACAATGCCCCCATCCACAGTGCACGAGTGGTCACTGAATGATTTGATGAGCATGAAAACGATGTAAACCATAAGCCATGTTCATCTGTCACTGATCTCAACCCAACTGAACACTTATGGGAGATTCTGGAGTGGCGCCGAGACCGTTTTCCACCACCATTGTAGAATAATAGTCAAAACTATGAAATAACACATGTGGAATCATGTAGTAACCAAAAATGCAGTAGTAATAATGTAGTAACCACATATGCTGAGCACTTGTTGCCTGCTTTTCCTTCACTCTGCGGTCCAATTCATCCTAAACCATCTCAATTGGGTTGAGGTCGGGTGATTGTGGAGGCCAGGTTATCTGATGGTCAAATTCCCTTACACAGCCTGGAGGTGTGTTGGGTCATTGTCCTGTTGAAAAACAAATGATAGTCCCACTAAACGCAAACCAGATGGGATGGCATATCGCTGCAGAATGCTGTGATAGACATGCTGGTTAAGTGTGCCTTGAACTCTAAATAAATCACTGACAGTGTCACCAGCAAAGCACCATCACACCTCCTCCATGCTTCACGGTGGGAACCACATCCGTTCACCTATTCTGCATCTCACAAAGACACTGCCGTTGAAACCAAAAATCACACATTTGAACTCATCAGTCCAAAGGACAGATTTCCACCAGTCTAATGTCCGTTGCTCATGTTTCTTGGCCCAAGCAAGCGTCTTCTTTTTATTGGTGTCCTTTAGTAGTGGTTTCTTAGCAGCAATTCGACCATGAAGGCCTGATTCACGTAGTCTCCTCTGAACAGTTGATGTTGAGATGTGCCTGTTACTTGAACTCTGTGAAGCATTTATTTGGGATTCAATTTTTGAGGCTGGTTACACTAATGAACTTATCCTCTGCAGCAGAGGTAACTCTGGATCTTACTTTCCTGTGGCGGTCCTCATGAGAGACAGTTTCATAATAGCGCTTGATGGTTTTTGCGACTGCACTTGAAGAAACTCCAAGTTCTTGAAATGTTCCGGATTGACTGATCTTCATGTCTTAAAGTAATGATGGACTGTCGTTTCTCTTTGCTTATTTTGAGCTGTTCTTGCCATAACATGGACTTGGTCTTTTACCAAATAGAGCTATCTTCTGTATACCAACCCTACCTTGTCACAACACAACTGGCTCAAATGCATTAAGAAGGAAATAAATTCCACAAATTTCCTTTTAACAAAGCACACCTGTTAATTGAAATGCATTCCAGGTGACTACCTCATGAACCTGGTTGAGAGAATTCCAAAGGGTGGCTACTTTAAAGATTCTCAAATATAAAATATATTTTGATTTGTTTAACACTACATGATTCCATATGTGTTATTTCATAGTTTTGTTGTCTTCACTATTATTCCACAATGTAGAAAATAGTAAAAATAAAGAAAAAAACCCTGAATGAGAAGGTATGTCCAAACATATGATTGGCACTGTATATATAGTCAATAGCCCACTCTTCTTTGTGGGCTCTACACAATCTGGGTAGAGTCTAAACTGTTGGCTTTTAAGGCAGCCACTGTGTCTGTCCTCAAGAGGGCATGGTTTATTCTTTTTTACAGGGGTTGTAAGTATAAAGCTCAAAGGAGAAAATGGGTGGTAAGTGCTAAGAGTATAGTAGTACTACTTCTTATCCTGCCAGGTATTTATAGCTCTGTTGCTGTCCTAACTGGCTAGGAATGCCTGTGTTACAGAACGGAGGGTAGGAGATATGACTAGGTGGAATAGACATCCAGATCCAGGATGTAACTTTCTACCTTTACAAATCAAAAGTTACCTTTCTCATAATTTCATGTTCTCAACCCATGTATTTACTGATAGTGGAATTAGTATAAAGCACTCTTGTTATAGCATTCCCACTCTGAATATGACAGATTATGAAAGCTAGCTATCTCCCTCTATCTTAAAGCTATTTCTTGTATTTATCTCCCTCATGGTATTGAATGATGCTGCAAAGCAGTGTCCCTTCATTCACTCAGGGTCCAGTACGCATAGGCCTATTGTTTTTTTATGTTTTTAATTCTCAAAGCAATGCAGAAAATCCAAGAAAATCCCATGGACATCCTCAAGTATATCCCCCCATCCACCGACTTACCTCCGCAGCTTCCCTCCTTCCTCTCACAATGGTGTCTGACATCATCATGGAAAACTGAAAGCAGAGCCAAGACAGATTTTCCATGATGCTAGTTAACAAAACAAAAATCACTGCTGTCCCAATTTTTTACACAGTACCCTGTAGAGGAGATACTGCCAATGAGTGCTTCTCCATTAAAATAAGTGAAATAAAGTGTATTATGATAAATGGCTATGGTGATTATACAGCACATCTCAAATGACCTTCATTATCTTAGGGTTACTAAAATGGAAAATAGTGAAGTTGAGGTTAAAAGGAAATCTGCTGTTTGTAGGCCGTCTTGTCAGTAATAGTTAATGAGATAAAACACACTCACACACACACACACTACAGGAAGTGACTTTACACCACAAATAGTAGCAGTAATTGACATCTAATAAATGCTCCCCTTCAACAAGTCTCTAGAGTACTTTTTGCTAATTTCCCATTTCCTCATACTGATGGTGGAGTCACCTCAACCATATGCGTGCCGGAGCCTGCAGGGCTTCATAGTGTCATAAAGAAATTACTCTGTCTGCAGCCCAGAGGAATGACATTGTAGAGTAACCTTTAAAATATAAAAAAATATATAAACGCAACATGCAACAATTTAAAAGATTTTACTGAGTTACAGTTCATATAAAGAAATCAGTCAATTGAAATAAATTCATTAGGCCCTAATCTATGGATTTCACATGACTGGGCAGGGGTACAGCCATGGGTGGGCCTTGGAGAGCATAGGCCCACCCACTTGGCAGCCAGGCCCACCCGGTGGGGAGCCAGGCCCAGCCAATCCAAATGAGTTTTTCCCCACAAAGGGGCTTTATTACATCACCCCCCCCCCCCATTACCTGTGTAATGATCATGCTGTTAAATCAGCTTCTTGATATACCACACCTGTCAAGTGGATGGATTATCTTGGCAAAGGAGAAATGCTCTCTAACAGGGATGTAAACACATTTGAGAGAAATAAGCTTTTTGTGTGTATGGAACATTTCTGAGATTTTTATTTCAGCTCATGAAACATGGGACCAACACTTTACATGTTGTGTTTATATTTTTGTTCAATGTAATTCTGTTTATAGAGCAGAAAGGCACAGTGCAGGCACTGTGCTGATTATTAATGTGAATGATGTGCTTTCATATCACAATGGATTAGGGTTGAAACATTCTGGTAAATTTCCCCACATTTTTTCAGTAATTCCAGTTGGAAGATTCCCATAAGCAGGAAATCCGTAATCCTCCAACCAGGAATTTTAGGAAAGTTACCAGAATTTTACTACCCTACAATGGATTGAGACAAGTCATCCTCCATTCATTCATGGATATGATATGTAAGGTCCTCATTCATTCATTCATCACGTCCATCTCAATTGACCCTTATGGAAAAAACATGTGAATTTCACGTGAACTTTTCATGTGAACACGCGATCTAAAATGAAGATAATGTGATAACGTGACAACATGTAAAGCAACGTGAAAACATGATCACATGTGAAGGGTTCCAAAAACACGTGTTTTCACATGTCCATTAAAGTCGTTATATATTTCGAATTTCATTTAAATTAATGGAAAGACATTTTTGTATGGCTACATCATCAAAGATTCAAAAGATAAGAGGTCATATTTTCTCCAGTCTCATTTTGTTTTACACAGACACAAATAGAGTATTATGACAGCTAAAAAAAATTGACAATTGGAAGGAAGTATTCAAAAATAAAAACATAGCCATGAAAGACGTGCAAAATAGCACTAATTCAAGACAGCTCTGACCTTTATAGACTACACCTGGGTGTTTATTTAACTTGTTTGAATGCCAACCCAACTCATAAATAACTTCAACCTGGGGCTACATCTCCCTCTATTCAGTACATTTGAAACAGCGGTACAGTAGCCATGTCAGTAGAATCTGGTTGCCATGGTTAATGTCTGACCAACACTGGGCTGGTGCTGGTGGGTTTTCTAGTGGCAGGTCCAAATTAAGCGATTTGCCTTAGCTGTCTGGTGGGGGGACGTAGTGTGAGTGGCCCCCTGTGGAACCGTGTTCAGTTTTAGCACTGCCTATAAGCCCCAGTACACTAAGTTGACAAAGACAGACACCCCTCCTTCTGTATATAGGTCATTTAGCAAAGTTTCCTATGCAGGGCAGACTCCTCTGTAGCTCCATGTGGAGTGATAAGTGTAAATTGCTTCATCTTCATTTTCAACACTCTCTAATAATAGATATGTACAGTATGGCTTCATTGATCCAACATCTGTTCTAGCCTATCCCCGATTAGAGATTATCACTACTGCTTTGTGCCCTTCAGTAATAGCTTCATTGGGCTACACAGGAAAACCCCATTTCAATTCAGAGGACATGGAAGTGGAAAGACCCTTGTTTCCCAATGGTGTTATACACTACTTTCTGGAACTGTGCTGGGTGCAAACCAGATTCCTGGTACTAGGACATGCACTCTCTCTCTCTCTGTGTGTTTGTGGAGGGGAGGGTGGTGTCATTAATCCAAACCATGTGATCTAATTTCATGTTCCCTTCTACTGTGTATAACCCGAGTGTAAACTTTGGGCTGATGTTCATAAGAAGTAAGTAGATCCGGCCGGGTATCATCAAATGTTATTATTGCGTCAACGTTTTGGAAATGGATACCTTCTCAACGTTACCTCTGTCTTCATTTACATCCAGATGCTGAAATCTGGGCCCCAGCAACTTGGTCCTTCAACCCAGATCAGCAATGCCTCCCAGCCACAGATCCATAGTGATCCACCAGATGGCGTAGATACGGGTACGCTCTGCACATTTCTGTTAAGTCAATATCTCTCTACAATAAAACAATAAGATACAGTAGTCCAATAATGTAGTGGTCTAACCGTAAGGTGGAAGAGGGTTTCTGGGAAGACACAAGAAGCATTTGTATTGATTGGTATTTTATAGGTCCAATTTGCATGTGTACAATGCCACGATAACAAAGTGTGATTTGGTCTAAGTTGATTTGAATCACCCACTCTCTCTTGCATTTTGTGTAAGGCTGAAAATGCTCAGAACCATGTATCTCCTCCCACCCATCCACATATGACCCTGCACATCTTAAATCGTCAAGACAGCCCACACACACTCTCTTGTGAGAAATCCCAATATCAATGGGTCAAAGAGCCTTCGTGTAACGCACATACAGTCAGGTCCGAAATTATTGACACCCTTGAAAAAGATGAGCAACAAATACATGAAAATAGAGCTCTTTGGCCACGCACACCAGTGTTGGGTTTGGCGTCGAAAGAAAGATCCCATGTTCAGAAAAGAATCTCATACCTACTGTAAAATATGGAGGTGGATCTTTGATGTTATGGGTCTATTTTGCTTCCACTGGTCCTGGAGCCCTTGCTATAAGGTCTACGGCAAAATGAACTTTACCAAGTACCAGGACATTTTTGTCAAAAACCTGGTTGCCTCTGTCAGGAGGCTGGAACATAGCCGCAAGTGGATCTTCCAGTGAGACAATAACCCCAAGCACACATAAAAATCCCCCCAAAAATGGTTGACCACAAAATTAACATTTTGCAATAGACTTCTCAGTCTAAGGACTTGAACCCCATTAAAAACCTGTGGTTTGAATTGAAGAGGGCAGTCCATAAGCGCAGACGAAGGATATCAAGTATCTGGAAAAATTCTGTATGGAGGAAGGTTCTACAATTCCTCCCAATGTGTTCTCCATTCTCATAAAACATTTTAGAAAAAGTATCAGTGCAGTGATCCTCACAAGGTGAGTTATTGAAAACATGGGTGCCAATAATTTTGACCTCTTTTTAGAAGAAAAACATATATATGACTTGTTAAAAAAAAAGGTTTTTCTCTAAGAAATTGTAGTAGTATCATTTCCCCCATTTTTTTGCATACAATATAGATCAGTACTTGTATTATTTACTCAATAGTCTTTTTTGCTCTTCTTTATCAAGGATGCCAATTATTCCAGACCGTACTGTATATCATATATGGGGGAGTGTAAATTCTCACCGCAGGAAAATGGAGGGCTAGCTGCATAAGGAGGGAAAGGTTGAAGCGAGTTGATACTTGTGTTCTAAAATAAGTTGCAATGTTTAGAAAAAAAGGGAAAGGACTGAAAATGGACCCATAAGCTGTTGATTCAGTACATGAAATAATGATTTTGGCCTGCATCTTGAAAACATGCATAACGCTACTGTATGGTCGCTGCGTTGGTGTCAGATGTGGGATGGCACCACTCCACTTCTGACATCATGTTAACCAAGATGCTTTGTCTACTGTTTTGATAGTGTCTCACTCCAGGTCTATGGTAATTACATGAAGGTATTGAGCTAACAGCAAGGTTCTCCCTTTACATTTCAAGGCACTCCATGATAGACATGGTTGTCCAATACAACCCAGGCAAGATGCTACACTCCCAAGGTATGTTAATGGTAACCAAGGTGTATAGAATTGAAGCTGGGGGCCGAAAATTCTCAATCCGAGTTCCACAGTTATGGAACAGCTTGTCAAATCAGGTAACAGGGGTAGTGGGGCACATACCAGATGCTGTAGGAAAATATTCTCAGTGGTGGTGTGCAGACCTCTCAATACTTTACTGGAGTCGTCATTTCCTCACACTGCTTCTATAATTGGCCCCATTGCTTCTAGTAGATTTGGTCCCACTGTCCCAGTGAGAGCATTAACACACATACTCACTCATATCAATCAATTCATAGTATCCCCATAACCTCCAAACAATTCTCCAATGATTCTGCACTTAATATAACAATGGTAAATCTCTACGCTTTAATGTGATATTCAATTACTTTTTCCAGTTCAGCACGAGGTTCTGCTAGAATCCTTATCAGCATTCCATTGCTAATGGTGGATTGACTAGGAGATCCAACTGTTGTCAGTGGATTTTAAGATAATAGATAGTTTTGTCCAAGAGAAATCACACAGAGGGTGAACATGATTTTACATTCACAGGTCTTTCTGAATGGTAGGCTTACTGTCGCCTACTGACCATTTAAGTAATACATCAACATTTTAAGTAAATGCAGTCAGGTGAATTAACAGAGTTCTACCCTCTTGTTTGTACCCCCCCCCCCCAATCTGTCACTTTAATGACTATTGAATGACTATTCCTGCTGTTTTTGAGTGAACAGAGGGAGCCAAAGTACAAATGTAAGTGAGCCATTGAGAATATTATTCAAACCAATGTGTTTTTAGTAGTGGGGGGCTGTGTATTTGCTGCTATTAGCCCATAGAAATGCATTAAATAACAGATTCATGCATGGAAAATAGAGTCAAAAAATCTATCAAAAGGAAGTTTGTTTTAAAGTGTCTGTCCTATATCTGAGAGTTATGAGAAAGATCAGACAATTATTTATATATATTTGTACCCATAATACACTACATGTCCAGAAGTATATGGACAGCCCTTCAAATTCGATTTGGCTATTTCAGCCACACCCGTTGCTGACAGGTGTATTCAATTGAGCATACAGCCATGCAATCTCCATAAACAAACATTGGCAGTAGAATGGCCTGTACTGAAGAGCTCAGTGACCTTCAACGTGGCACCAACAGTTCATCAAATTTCTGCCCTGCTAGAGCTGCCCCGGTCATCTGTAAGAGTGCTGTTATTGTGAAGTGGAAACGTCTAGGAGCAACAACGAAGTTGAAGTTGCTCACAGAGCGGAATGCGGTCTGTCCTCGGATGCAACACTCACTACCGAGTTCCAAACTGCCTCTGGAAGCAACATCAGCACAAGAACTGTTTGCCGGGAGATGCAGGAGGCCGCCATTGGCCGATGCGGTGGATTGAGATGCAGCCCATACAAAAGAACAGGTATCTCTACTGTAAACAGGTGGATTTTGATGCTAATTACATTTCCGCAGACATCAACTCTAGGGGGTTTTAAGAGGCATGTGTGGCAAATTCCCAAACCGTGGTTAAATGTGTCGGTCTGTGCATATGAACAGTTCTGCGTCTTTCACATAGCAGTGGGGACTGTAGGCATATTGGTCCTCAGACAGAAGCAATACGTTTTCTACACTATGCCAACTTGCATCATACATTTGGATCAAATATGGCTAAACTAGAATTCAGGGACAGTAATTGAAAGGCACGTCTCACTATATAAACAATACTTTGTATATGTCTATGCAATCTGCTTCGCAGAAAGAATTAAGAATGTAGGTTTCTTTTAGAAAGGCTAAATATAGCCTATTCAGAACCATGGCTAATGTAAATTAACAGGCAATAATTATTACATTTGCTGGGAGTGAGGGAATCCCAGGCTTGCCATGAAGCACATACTTCCCTAAATTTGCCCCAATGATTCAGCAGTATAGTATGTCAAACATATATTGTCCTTTCTTATTGATTTAAGGTATATGAAAGCCAAGTTTTAAGTAGTGGAGTATGTGGCTACTATATACAGTATGTCATTGTTGGATTGTGCTGTGTTCATCTGTCTGGACAATGGCTTCTACATAGAATGTACTATACCTAATACAATCGCTAAAATAATGTAATGTGAAGCATAGAAAACAGGTTTCAAATAAAGAAAGAAACTATTTATATACTGTGCCACTGTAAAATGAATTGCCAGTGAGACTTACTGTGAGTACTGCTCAATCCACCATTCAGATAGAAATAACTAAGAATAATGTACTTTTTCACCTTGGCCCTTAAAATAACTATATCCGAGGACACAAACTCAATTAGAATTTTTTTCCCAATGATGAAAAGCTCAGTGCATGATTTTAACAGTCCCTGCTTGTTATTGACAATTCCTTTACATTGATGGTGTCATAAAGCTTACCTTTGGAATATAATTAACCATTTATCATTCTTTATGATAGAGTGGTGATAGCTGGGCAATCAAAAGATGCCTGATCAAGACCTAAGGGTTGAAATTGTTATAAATAAATATCACCTGGGAGCATGAGCAGCAGTGTGCAGCGTTTTACTTTCTGTTTTCCAATAGAAATATCAGCCCATCAATGGGAAACCTACAGTATATGCTTGGCCAAAACACTCACTCTATAGTCACTTTATAGGAACCACTGTTTTGAAGCAGAGGGACAGGGTCGCTCTGGATGTACTGGGGTGGAGCTGAAAAGTCCTCCAGCTCTATTTAAAAGAGGACTCTTCACAAAGATTGTTTCATCACTGTGGTAAAAATAGATTGGGATTTCATCAGAGGAAACCAGTCTCCCTTAAAGGGTTGTGCTACCCAGGAGAGGGAAATGAGGGAGATTTAGCTTGGATCTACTCCGCAGCCATTTTAGTCCGTTGGGATTCCTTGATTTTTCTTTTCCCACACATAAAGCCATTGTGCTAATGTTAGCTATGAGTCACCATTAAGTAAGTACAGCATCAGGATGCCTTATTTATGTAATGGAGTTATTGTAGATACTGGTAATGTATTCTACTCAAGATGACTGTTTTGGGGGTAGAGGTTTGAAATGGTTGGTACTGAGGAGTCTTATGTCAGCATTACATGCTAATGTCATGAAGTGAACTAGACTACTCCGCTTTAACCCCCTTGTCCACTGTTGACACTTCTCCCACTGGGCATAAGTTGGTCATTTTCCATGAGACAATGTTGTATCCATGTGGAAAACTTATTGAATTTGTAAGTTATTAACGTACATGCATTTAGAGAATTGTCATATTTTTTCCTGCCAAACTTTAACGAACATGAAATGTCTAAAGGTTTTGTTGATTTTGCAAATTCACTTTGGTTGACCACTTAAATCAAATAGTGGTCAAAAAGTCCCTTGCTTTCCAGAAGATTGGTTCTGCTTTCATTCATCCGGCTGGCAATTATCACAAGTCATTGCTCATCCAGTCGTGCTGTGATCTGCTGGACGGTCAGTCCACAGGAGGGATGTTTTACATTATGCTTGACTCAGGTTCCTGCAGCTTCAGCCCACTATCATAGGCAGAACGATATGAATTACACCCCGATGGCTTTAGACTACTTAGCTACACTTTTTTCAATTAAGTAAAAAAATATTTAGGGGGCACATGCCACTGACCTGTCCCAGCGGATGAAGGACACCACTGACAGACACTGTGCTTCTCATGCCTCGGCCCCAGTTCAGCAGCATCAAATGAGGTCAATATGCACCAAGTCATCGCCATCCCAGAGTGTCAACAGCCCCTGTCTCTGTCAGCGAACACATCCCCTGCATGGGCAGCAGTCATGTGGAAAACTTCACACGTCACATGCAAATAAATGGCATCAAGTCCAATCCTTCCTCATTAAGTAATGTGTGCCCTGCTCAAATGAATGAGCTGAACCACTGTCTGTGAGCGAAGACAAGAATGACAGCGGACAAAAGATGCTTGATTTGACAAGTTATCCCTGGGTGTTGTGTGGTCATTGCGAATTAGGAGGCGAAAGTAAGACTGCAAATTGTGTCCTGCGATAAAAGGGGGAAAATAAACATTAATTAGCACCTACCAATTGTGCGGCCGATGGAATGCTTGAGGGAGAATGTTAAACATGTCCGTTCACGTTTCTCTTCAATTAATGCTCAACATGCTCACAGCAACAATATTCAAGAGAGGAAGTTAGAGAGGTGTGCCTGTTAGCTGGACGAGTGGCATAGAACCTAAAGTGGACAAGAGTAAATGTCACGTACACCCTAAACGTACATTTAGCTTACCTTTTGGTTTGCAGTTGGCAAAGACACTCATTCACAAATGGACAACAATGCATCATTTGGCTATTTCTGTCACCAGCTTCAAGACATCAAACTAGGCTAGAATAAATTACCCTTCCTTCCAGATGCCCTATATAGCCTATGCATGATTCAAAACAGGGAGTCTCAATTCCTGAAAGATATCAACACCCACTTCAATTATATGTAATAAAAAAAGGGGTCTCACATCTGAATGGCTGACTGTTACAGTAAGCTCTCTATAACTCTATGTTGAGGGTAGCAATTGGGAATCTGGCCATGGGTCCAGCCATCTCCTGAGAGCTTCTTCTGAGAACCGAGGGCTATTTCCAGTGAACTAGTCTATTTATACAGTACTGCTTCCCTCAATAGAGAAGCAAAATTAGCCGGTTCTTTCAAGCAATCAGGCCAGTAATCTGTCCGACTAAGGGCCTTGTTGAATCAAAGCCGTTGCTTGGTTGAGTATTTTGATAGTTCGGGTCAGTTTCAATCCTCAGACTTGTGAGATCACGATCACCTCAACAAATGGAGTCTACCACAACAGGAGGTGTGTATCATAAATGAACACCTTTTCAGGAGGAAGTGATTTAGTTCATTAGCCTTTTGCTGTGTCTCTGTTTGTGAGTGGGGCGTATGTGTAGTCATTTTTGGTGTGAAGTCCCCAACTGTGCTGGATGTGTTTGAAGCCGCTTCAGGGTACAGATACTAATGAGATGGAGTCCTCCAAGGTTATGGAATGCAGCGCACACTAATTCACAAACAACATTAATGTTGAGGCATTAAGGAAGACGCTAAAACAAACTTCCAGAATTAAAACTTAACAAAGTCACATGGTATGATATCCAAAGTTATATGGAAGACGTACCAAACATTGAAATGCATTAAAAATCTTGCAGAATCGAGCTTGTTATTACAGTAGAATGTTTTCTGGCATCTAAGCAGTTGGTGACATTTTTCTTTCTCCCGTGTCCTCTCTCTCATTACGTGGTCTAATGGACATTGATGAGCCTCGTTGATGCATGCTTTGTTTTCTGTACATACAAGCTAACACAGTATACACTGGCACTTGTAGGCAGCAGGTCTTTATTTCTTAAACAAGGGTGGAAATTAGGCGTTCTTTTATAAGCCATTTCTGGTGATGATTTTGCATGCGTCTCCGGGGTACGGGCTGGTGGGAGATGTAAGGAGAGGCGTAAAATAACGTTGGTGGGAAAACGTTTGCCCCAGAGCTTGTGTGTACAAGTGTAATGTTCTCTCATTCTCTCTCTCTCTCTCTCTCTCCGCTTTTCATGAATACATTACTCCTCTGGCGCATCAACTGTGCGCTTTATGAAGCACCCCCTCTCCAATCGATTGGTGTACAACTAGAAACAGTAAGACTGGAAACTGACTATTGTTGCAATGCAGTCTTGTCTTCCTCTCTCTTTCTCCATTTAGATGCAGTCAAATAAAGCAAGCCCTGATTCTCTCCTCCAGTGAATATAGTCTGATATAGGGGTTTGAATGTGAGGCACCAAATTGTGTCATCTATGGATGCATGTATGATGTACGATGCCCCACTGGTGACACTTGCTTGAGGGTCTACTGGTTCAATGGTCCAGTGGTCTACTTGCTTGATTACTTTATCCTCGTCATCCTATTACGAAAATGTAATAGTTACATTTTTAAATGAAAGAGAATGTAAAAGGCAAAAGCAAAACGGTCTGATTAGATTTGAGCTTTCTCCTTTCCCCAGAAATTCAAAAATACCCTGGCAGTTACTGTTCATTTCTAAAAATGCATGATAAAGAGACTAGTACTGCTTTTCCACCATATATTGGTCCTTTGGGCTTTCAAGGTGCATCCACAACACCTTTCTCCTTGAAGATGACAAGAAATGTACTCCTTGTACAACTCCTTTTTGGTCTGTATGAGTTCCGCAGGCTACCTCATGGCCTCTGCAATGCTCCTGGCTCCACCATGAGAAGGATGATCACCTTTGCCCCTTCAGAGGAGAAACTGCTGAGACTGTAGACCAATGGCCTCAATCTTGCTGCAAAGAATTGAGTTCAAGTGCGTCTTACTCACGTTTTCCTACGATACATGTAAATACTTGTGTGACAATAACTCAAACACATGCATTTCTAGTGTACAATTTATAGTAGTTTCCTAGCAGGATTAATTCATATTTACCTACATTTCAATATATGGTTCAGTCAATCTCCATCTTTATTCCAAAATCTCTTTTAATGCAGTGGTTCCTCTATTTGGAATAAGAAACCACCCCAGATTCATAAAAGCCTCTTACAGAGACTAAAGGATTTGGGTCGCATGGGTTTGCAAAATGTCTTATTTTATAACTTGGACATTGGCAGGATACTTGTCCTGTGTGGGTGTTTATGGGAATATTGTTATGCACTCCTTTACCCTTAGCAACTACTACGCACACCACTAAGTATTTCAGTTTGGGCTCAATTCAGGAAATATTTTGGTCTTTAACGATCATCTCTTTCTCCCCTCTTTGGAAGATCGGGTGTTTGATGCTCATGATGGACAGGATCTTTCCTTTATCCGTTGGCTTAAGAGCTGTGACCTTCCCAGGGCACAATTTATCATTTTGATATCTCGATCAGTGCTTTGTTCAAAGTTACTTTGCGTTGTAGGTTATGGGTAAAGTAAACAAATATGTTGGGTTCATATCCTGATCCTTTGATAATTTACTGTACTTTTATCAGACTGCTTTGTGGCACAGAAAGCTGCTCTTTTCTCCTTCTCTGTGATCTCATCTCCTTGCCCCCTCTTGAGGATATCATGGAAAGATAGTCACAGTTTGCATCCTGCATCACTTCCTCATCCGTCGCCACGGCAGCCCATGCCCCCCACCAGCAGCAGCAGATGTATGCACAACACTTGTGCTGGGCCTTTTTGCTGAGCCGCAGGCAAATGGGACGGAAACCAAGTGACATCACCATAACCTTGCATTAGATAAAGCATTGACACACCAAACTCTGCATGTTACAATAACTGTGTCATCGTTTTGGTTCCTGAAGCACCATGATGTGTTGCACCATCTGGAGCCATGTTTTGCCTGTCATCAGATCCGGAAACTATCATTTAAAATAAGGTTAGCCAAATGATCATGCCAGACTGTAATTTGCAGCAATTGTAAATCAAACGTTTGTAAATTAATTCAAATGCACTAGTCAACAAGATGCGCTGCAATTCAGAGGGTATGGATACATTCCCAAATGTATTAACATTATAGAATGTGGCTCTATTGAGATATCAGCCAGCTGTTTTCAAAGCTCATGGGCTTGTGCTAGGTTTGGGGATTTACCTTTGTCACTTTGTTAAATAGGTCGTCACGTTATGAAATGCATAAAAAGACTAAAAGCAAGAAATATAAATAGCAATGACTTTAACTGATGATGACGACGGTGAGGAAGATGACTATCAATCATTGTTCACCCAGTCAAAAACCTAGGCATTGATGAAGTGGAGGGTTTAATGCTGCAACATACCATCTTTCATGTTATCTCTTTCCCTATGCTTGATGGGCCTCTGTTTAGCTAAGATGTCAGTCTTTGGCTGGGGTGTGATTACTAGACAGCTTGACTCACGGTTCTGACTCATTGGGTTCATGTGCCAACACCGCCGAGGAGCATCATCAATCCCAGCCCCAGTGCAAAGGGGCTGCTTTCTCTCTCTACCTGCCCATTACATTCTGTGTACTCAACGCAATGACCTAAAACAATTACACACAATGGCATACTTAATCTACAGCTACAATGACATTTGTATGGCTTCGTTTACTGTTAAAATGCCATCATTTACTGTAAATCTGTCTTTGAGGGGATACTGACTGAGCATGTCAGGAAAATGTCTGGATATGAACAAAATGTTTTCATTCAAACATTTTTGTTATTTTATTCTGGCATTTAGGTTTTAAACCAGCATATTTCAGCATAGATGTACACACAAACCCAGGCTTATAGCCACACACACACACACACCACACAAACCTACACACACGCCTGCACGTACTGTACACATGCTCACACTCAAACATGTATTCACACACACTGGCACGCGCGCACACACACACACAGGTGGGAAACTAGGTTATCATAGCAGTCATTTTGCTGCAGGGCATATAGTTTACAGAGCAAGATAACCTGTTTCAAGGAGTCCTGTGACGTGGACTACCAAACACACACACACACACACACAGACTAAAATATGTTGATTTCTCTCATCACCATCCTGTCCTCATTGTAAAGGAGCACGTTATTATCTTAAGACTAAAACAGCATCCCTTATTTAGAGGCTACAATACATAATGTTCTCTCTAAGACAGAGGTCAGGTTAGACTATGAAAAGCCAAGAGCATAATAATCTTTACATGCCTTTCTACTACATATATGTCCGATTTATTTTCGGTACATACCCAGAGTCCTCATGTGAAACATACAAATTATAATTGAATAACATACAAAGCCCTCCCCATAAAGAGCATGTGCATTACTCATCCCCCACAAAGAAATCAGCGATGCTTCAGTGTGTTGTGGGTGGACTAAGGTGGGTGGGAGGATTGTGGGTAGAATATAGGGAACTGCTGTTACCACATGATTCCAGGGCTGCATCCTAAATGGCACCCTGTTCTTTATGTGGTGCACTACTTTCCCTATAAAGTGCACTACTTTTGACTAGACTAAAATAAGTGCACTATGCAGAGAATAGGGTTACATTTGGGATGCATACTGTACATAGGTTCACTCTGACTGTTCACTGTGTGCACATTTCCAGCTCCAAATCAACCTCCTGTGTTGCCAGCACATTGTTCAGACTCCCAACAAACAGAGTTCTAATTAGCTTCTCCTCTGTTAAAGCCAGTACTGTGTAAAAGCCTAGACAGTTATGTTCTGTCTGGTTGCGGAGCAGGGATTTTACCAGCACCCCACCTTCAGGGGCATAGGCTCAGAGGGGCACACACACGGACCTGGGCACACACAAACACACACTTTTCCTCTAAGCTCTCCTTACCTGTTAAGATTTAGGACACACATACACACACACACACACACACACACACACACACACACATAAACACACACACACACACATAAACACACACACACACACATACACACACTGTCTCTATGAAGTTCCTATCCCAGGTCCAGAGAAATCTGTGAAGCAGCATGTGGCTTGTCCCAGTTCCTCTACTCTACCTGTGTGTGTGTGTGTGTGTGCGTGCGTGTGTGTGATTGCATATTGCGACAAGACTGACCCATTTGAATTTAGAATGTCTTATACAGAGTTCCACAAGCAACATGACTCCTTAACATGACTCCATCAATTGCTTTAGATAAGGTGAAGTGATGGACTGATGCATATCATGTTTTTTTCTCAGCTTATATGGCTTAGCATATGGTCCACTCTAAATGAAAAAGTTTAACAGCACTTTTGTCACCATAGCTTTGTACAAGCAGTCACATCCTGATTTGAAGCTGTTGGTCTCACCACTGGATTTATTGCGCGGCAGACGCACAACACAATTTCAGCACTGTGCACGTCTATTCTATTCATCTCTCAAGTCAAATGATGGTGTGAGACTGGGGGAGAGCATACATACTGGACTTGGGGTGGATGAATGCCAACAACTGAGAGAAGAAGGTGTTTGGTTAAGGCATCGAGCGACAGCCTGAAAAGTGCGCGCGTTCAGATGCTCCGCTGGCACGGGCTTTTTTCCCTGGCAAGAGAGAGATAACGGGAGATGCTGCTGGAGTTGCTTTTGTGCCGTACCGCTCTCTCTGTCTCTCTGTCTTTAATCTTTCCTTGGGACAAGACATTTGCCTAAGGGAGATGTGAAGAGGCTTAAAGTATGGCATGCAACGATGGTTTCTGCCAAGAAGGAGATGGTGACTGCGATGTACCCCAGTTATATTTCGACTCTCTTCTACCTTTTATGCCTGACTGCTTGGTGAGTTCCTAAAATACATGATCTGGGGGGTTGATTTTCTCCTGTTAGATTGGCACGAGCTGCGCTGGTGCCGCTGTCCATGGTCCTGAAGACTTTAGGTGCTGAAATCCAAAAGTGCTCTAACTGTGTCATATGGTTGTGACTCCCAATTTTGTCATCCATAGCCTGGGTGTCGGGGAGGCTGCTGTCTTTCACGATAACAAACTATTTTGATTATTTGTGTCGTTTTTCAGTGTAAAGAGAATCTCTGGAACGATAAAAAAGAATGAGAGAATATATCCCGAGAATTTCACACGCATTTTAGACCGACTACTGGACGGGTATGACAACAGACTGCGACCTGGATTTGGGGGTAGGTACCTACCTGAAGCAGTGACAGTTTTCGGCTGTCGAATGAGTTTCTATGTGGCTCAAAGAGATGGTCGAAAATTATTATGACTATTGTGCCACTGCTATTGAATAGTTTAGATAGGGATCAAAATTGCATTGTTTTTTCAACCAGCTTTTCAGCACTGTTTCAAGTGAAACATGTTGCTCCACTGAGCTACAACTACTACCTCCCACAGATGTACAACGACATTCCATGTTTCAAAAGTTGGTCGTCATGAATTGAATTAACACTTTCTTATATTCACTGCTTTGATTCATATGTGCGACTGAAAACGGTATGCTACCTTCAAATGTTTAAGCGAGTTTAGTTATGTCATCGCTGTGGAAACGCGCCTAATGCACCATTTAAGTAGAAAGAGTGCAGATGTACTTTTCGTGTCTGTCAAATCCTCCACGAGCTCAAAGTATCCGACGCACGTTTACAGACTATGCATTTAATGAGAAGTAGCCTCTTTATCGTTCATTAGGCCTACAGCAATGACATCTGACATGCATGTCCGTGTGCTTGAAAATACCTTAGGCTACGCTCTTCAACTCAACCCTAACACATATTCCACCTCAGGGCGGGTAAACTTCAGAACTCACCTTTCAAGTGTGCAAAGAATAGGTTATATACTGATCGTCTTGTCCCAGAGATTTTTGTTTTAAACCTATTTAGCTATTTTGCTTTCCATTAAATGCATGCTTAGAAACTGGTGCAGGTTGTTAGGTAGGCATAAGCTATAGGCTATTGCATACAGGGCATTGCCGGCTATTTGGGTTAGTCATTTTGGCACACATCCACACAGCACTACCAACCCAACTTTTGGCCCATGTTAGGCTGTTGCTGAGGTTTCATGTTTACATATTATTCCAGGCCTACAGGTGAATACAGGTCAAATGAGGGTTGATGCTTAAAGGGTGGCCTAGCAAACCAGAACTACCAGTCTAAGGTCTATTGGGGCTGTAATGGGATATGCCTAGGATATTCTGGGATTGTGAAACTGATTGAATTGTTCTCTCAATAGGTCCAGTGACAGAGGTGAAAACAGACATTTATGTGACAAGTTTCGGGCCTGTCTCTGATGTTGAAATGGTATGTACCAAATGAAGAACTTGAAACAGACGAGTACACTAAAATAAGTTTGACCGACCATGCACTTAATGTTCATAGAAGAATGAACATAACTGTTTATTTCTGACATTTGCCCATTTCTGTCTTTTGCTTCCTCAGGAGTACACTATGGACGTGTTCTTCAGACAGACATGGATGGACAGGAGGCTGAGGTACGAGGGGCCTATCGAGATCCTCCGCCTCAACAACATGATGGTCTCCAATGTGTGGACTCCAGACACCTTCTTCAGGAATGGCAAGAGGTCTGTGGCCCACAACATGACTGCCCCCAACAGGCTATTCCGCATCATGAAGAACGGCACCATTCTTTACACCATGAGGTACTACATTTACCAAAATGCTTTACACCCTGATGCCTACATTACCCATCATGCCAGTGTTACAATGCTAAGTGCTATTCAGCCTACCTACAGTATCCATCCTAAAAGTAGGGCTCCACTGTATAGATATGATACATGTTTGAGTTCTGTTTGGACGGGTCCCAACTCTTTCCAACTCCCATTGGTTTTAATATGTTTGGGTGTATGTGTCCCCAATAGGTTGACTATCAACGCAGAGTGTCCCATGAAGCTGTTTGACTTCCCCATGGATGGACATGCATGCCCTCTCAAGTTTGGAAGCTGTAAGTATGATATGACACTGTACGTCTATTCTAATACTGTATCAGGAGTGACTTGGTGAAGTGGTTCTTCGTCCTTGTTATGATGACATGCATACACTGTGTATTTATTGACATACACCCCAAAGCAAATCCACTTGTACTGTTTCTTTGTAGATATTAAACCTGACACTGTTTACGTGCGTACATGCTTTCATAGTAAACTAATTTGTTCTTTGTCTTAATTAATTTAGTATGCAATGTTTTAAAAAACATATTTATACTTCAGTGCACTAAATCTGTCCCAGTTCATCACATAAATGAAGTTGGGTAATTTGGTTAGAAAAATATACCATTATATTGTAATACCATTAACATATGAAGTGTCAAATTCTTCCAGCTTTGTCATATTTGAGGATTTCAGACATATTCCCAGAGTGAGAAATAATTGGTTTTTCTGACTAAAATGCTAATAATACATGACATTCCTCTTGTACCAAAAACAGAACAAAGAAACCCAAAATCAGCACTATTGTTCATAATGAGAGGTCAGCAAAACAGTGACTTATCTCCGATGAAAGGATCTCTCCAATGAGCCTTCTTTCTTGTCAGAAAACAGTAGTGATTTAAGATAACATCTGCTGAGGGGAAAACTAAAGAAAGGAGGAGGAATGAAGGATGGTTTTCCCATGCACTTCCCAATCCTCCCCCAATCTGTTATCAGCAATTGTGACATTGTAGAGGTAGAGGACAAAATAGATTCCTCTGTTATCATTCTGTCACAGTACTCTTGGTTTAAGATAGTACCTTCTAATCCTCCCATCCTGGCCCAGAGTCAGGGAAGTAGACGTTGGACCCGATGGTGTAAAGGTCAGAATCCCTCTCCTCGCCCCTGGTTAGCTCAGACCTATTCCGGTTCTCTCCAGAGCTGGTGTGTGTCGGAGCGCCGCGCAGCGTTCCGCTCCACAACATGCCCCAGCTGGCCCATTTTCCCGGCGCAGTTGGTGTCCTGCCGACTTCGAGTCCCCTGTGGGAAACGGCAAATGAGAACAATGTAAGGGGGCATGCGTAGCCGGAGACAGACCCTGACATAAACCCAAGCCTCTGTTCTCGTTTTTCTTTCAGCCCTTCTTATAGGAACTCTCATGTCACATTTCACCATTTTTGCAACATCTTTGCAACGTTGGATATGCAAAAACGTTGTACCAGAGAGCTCTTGAGACTGGGTAGTTTGTTTAAAAGCCAACTAATTTGAGCACACAGTAGACACCCATGCCATCTAATACCATGCTATTGTACTACTAATTTTCAATCAAATTATGAGGAAAATATATCAGAAAATCCAGAGTGTACAGTTTGAGGTAATCTTCAACATTTGCATGTATTAAGTCAGTGAGTGAAGCACAGATCAAGTGGGGAAATCATGTGTGACTGGACTGCACGCCACCACGTCAATATGTCTCTTTCAAATGAATTGTGATTACCTGACTAAATGGGGGAGATAGAAACATTTATCATGTTCACAGAGCTTAGAGTTATGAAGAGGATGTCACTGGCTTACAGTAGTCATTCTCTCATCAACTTAAATGTGACATTTCTCTATCCTATAATAATGTATCTCTCTCTCTCTCTCTCCCCTCTCTCTTTCTCACTCTACAATTTAGAATTTGCCTCAACCCCCAACTTGAGGGTTTAATCCATATCTTTTCCTTCTCCACTCTCAGATGCATACCCTAAAACAGAGATGATTTATACCTGGACCAAAGGACCACAGTATTCAGTGGAGGTTCCCCAAGAATCCTCCAGCCTTGTGCAGTACGATCTCATTGGCCACACTGTCAGCAGTGAGGAGGTCAAGTCAATCACAGGTATGATTGGCTGGTGAAAAGCTACCGTTAATAATCATTTACATTTCTTCTTCAGTTCTTACTTCAGTTTGGAATGTTTTCTTTACAGTGGCTTTGTCCAAATAACTGTTTGACACCATTTACCTCAGAGAACAGAGAAGACACAATAAAAACTCCATGCTACCAGAAGTCCATTATTTCCTGTCCTCTTGCTCATTGTCTCATATCAGTCATGAACTAATCAACTGTGATATCTATGGCTATCCGCCAGGTGAATACGTGGTGATGACGGTGCACTTCCACTTGAAGCGGAAAATGGGCTACTTCATGATTCAGACGTATATCCCCTGCATCATGACAGTAATCCTCTCCCAAGTGTCCTTCTGGATAAATAAGGAATCAGTCCCGGCTCGAACAGTCTTCGGTAAGTATTACTCACAAATCCCGCCATTCTGTAGAATACGTCTGTTGAGAGGCAGAGAAGATGCAAATGGAAAGAGGGAAGTGCCTCTTCTGTGCGTCTCTCAGTCTCCATTTTTGTAACTGTGCAGCCAGAGCATTCAACGTTCTGTCTTTAGCCTCTTACACAACCATTAAGGTCTACGATTAATTAAATGTGTGTTATACTTCTATTTTTGTTATCCATCAAAGTGGCAGTTGCATTTGCCAATATACCCATTTGTTTAAAAACAGAAGTGTTAGGTCCCCACTGTGCGTGGAGTCTATACTTTTCTTTACTGTTTGCTTGGTTTCCTATCAATTCCACAGCACCTTTCCCTTCGTTGCATAATCAGGCTTTTACAAGTACTCTATGTAAATCGGCATGTCTGTATTACATAATTGAGTATCCATTTCTTGTATTATAGTCTTCAGTCTTATTCTTTTTCATGCCCATTTAGTTTGCTGAACTGAACTGAACTTTAGCACTTAATTAACCTCTCTTGGCATGGAATTTTAGCTAGCACGTGGCTAGTACTTTTTAGACGGGACTAATAGAAAATTTGCCAAACTAACCAGCCGGCTATTAGCCTTTTTCTCTTTTGAAATATCCCATAGCACAGATTTTTGACACGGGCTAGTAAAAATTGCTGTCTACTAGCCTGGCTGGCCAGTGCCCAAAATCCTTAAATTCCATGCCTGGTTGTAGAGGATTAGCTGTGTAGGATAGGGTCCTTTTTAGGATAGAAGAAATCTAGTGCATGTGGCTGAGTAATGTAAGGTCAGTGGTTTCTGAGGCGTACTGTTGCCCTCCTGCTAGCTTCTTCTATTCCTTCACTATTGATTGCTGGGATGTTGGTTATATGGGTGATTGCTGGTGTGTTGGTTTTATGGATGATTACTGGGGTTTTGGTTATATGGGGGATTCCAGGGCTGTTGGTTATGTGGGTGATTGCTGGGGTGTTGTTTCTTGGGTGATTGCTGGGGTGTTGGTTATATGGGTGGATGATTGCTGGGGTGTTGGTTATATGGGTGGGTGATTGCTGGGGTGTTGGCTATATGGGTGCTTGCTGGGGTGTTGGTTATATGGGTGCTTGCTGGGGTGTTGGTTAAATGGGTGATTGCAGAGGTGTTGGTTAAATGGGTGCTTGCAGGGGTGTTTGTCATATGGCTGATTGCTGGGGTGTTGGTTATATGGGCGATTGCAGGGGTGTTGGTTATATGGGTGATTAATGGGGTGTTGGTTAAATGGGTGATTGCTGGGGTGTTGGCTATATGGGTGATTGCAGGGGTGTTGGTTATATGGGGGATTAATGTGGTGTTGGTTAAATGGGTGATTGCTGGGGTGTTGGTTATATGGGTGATTGCAGGGGTGTTTGTTATATGGGTGATTACTGGGGTGTTTGTTAAATGGGTGATTGCTGGGGTGTTGGATATATGGGTGATTGCAGGAATGTTGGTTGTATGGGTGATTGCAGGGGTGTTGGTTATGTGGGTGATTACTGGGGTGTTGGTTATGTGGGTGATTGTAGGGGTGTTGGTTATATGGGTGATTACTGGGGTGTTTGTTATATGGGTGTCTATGAGGATGTGTGACTTTCATGAGCACCACTGTAAAACAATTGGAGGATATTTTGTTTGGGAAAAGTACTGTTTTGGCTGATCCAGTGGGGTTGGTAGTTAAAAATACAGTAGGTTTAATGTCATGAGTAGGTAATTGCTTTTTGCTCTTGCATGTGTTGGTGGAAATATACATTCCTTTATGAGCACCCACTTTTGGCACTGTGTTACGTGCTACTCCACATGATGTTGGTTACTGCATCTGTTGCATCTGTGGGCCTATTCGTTTAACCCGCTGACTTTCTTTTAGGGACACACAAATCGCTGATTCACTCGGTTCTACTCATATCCCAGCAGCTGTAGAGGCCCGTGTGTGTTATTCCACAGCCACATTGATTCACACAACGCTCCAATGCGTCCCCTCAGTCCACTCCCGTCTCAGTGGCGAGCTAATGAAACTGTCCAATATGTGACAGGAGGGTTTCGTTGGAACATAAATATTGTTGCATTGGCCAGTCCCCCGGGCTGTGGGGCTGTTACAGTACTCTCTCGTCTCTCTCGTGTGTGTGTGTGTGTGTGGGAGTGTGTGTGTGTGGGAGTGTGCACGCACGCACGGGCTGACTGCCTTTTTCTTCCCTTCTCTCCTCTTTCCACGATATAATGTTCCATTTTCTGACTCTGTGACTGGCACATATAATGGTTGTAGGACTATGTTTGGGAGGGAAAAAATACATTGACTTAAGGGATGTTTAAGAAGCTCCCCCTTGATGTTTAAGATGTTATTGTCTGGTGATGTTGGAAATTAACATTGACGTCATATAATGGTCTCAGATATGTTTGTCCAATCAATGTCTGGCATGACAAAGGCCATAGGGGTTGGCAAACAGCACAATCAGATCTGGGACCAGGCTAATGAAACTGTCTCTGCCTCTTGAACATGCACTTGTCATAATCTTAATCCAAGCCAAACCAAAGCAATAATCCCCTTCTGTCCGAATCCAAGCAACCTTAAAGCAATGAGACCCATTCTGTCCTAATCCAAGCAACGTTAAAGCAATGAGACCCACTCTGTCCTAATCCAAGCAACGTTAAAGCAATGAGACCCATTCTGTCCTAATCCAAGCCAAACCAAAGCAATAATCCCCTTCTGTCTGAATCCAAGCAACCTTAAAGCAATGAGACCAATTCTGTCCTAATCCTAGCAATGTTAAAGCAATGAGACCCATTCTGTCCTAATCCAAGCAATTTTAAAGCAATGAGACCCACACTGTCCTAATCCAAGCAACTCCAAACCATTGAGGCCCATTCTGTCCTAATCCAAGCAACTCCACTCCAAACCAATGAGACCCATTCTGTCCTAATCCAAGCAACTCCAAAGTAATGTGTTCTAATATTAACAATGTTTCACAAAATGAGGAATGAAAATGCCTGTATTCCAATAGAAACAGGCATCACAAATTGGATTGTAATAGCTCATCTGATTAAATAAGTCACACCTCATTAATCTGTACCAAGAACGAGTGTGCCTCTGATCTCTCCAATTAACCCAATGAAAGACACTAATATGAACTAATATCCTAATATTAAAGCTAATATCTACCTCTGGATATCTTGTCCTCGGAATCATACATTACAGAATCGTCTGGTGGTCGGCTGAGTTTAGACATAATTATGCTGCGAGTCATGTCAGAGCAGGTGGCCTGGCGGTACATATTGTGTCATATCTGTAACATAAAGGTGATTTTCTCTAAATCATTATAGCTGTTTGCTAATAATCCCAAGAACAAGTGACCTACACATTTACTGTAACTCCCCAGTTATTGTAATGGTATGATTCTTGGCGCAGGTCGGATTGGTTATTGTTCAAAAATGAATTAGAGCGGAGGGAAAGTAGGTATGCTACGTGGTCGCTAGGGCAACCTCGTTAAGAGGGAATTTTCTAAATAATTTACATAGATTTTCTAAAAAGTTGTAGACCTGAACTAGCACACCTGATTCAATTAGTTAAGTGCTTGATGATTAGTTGAATCAGGTGTGCTAGCCCTGGAATAGATCAAATACATTGAACAGCTGGGGGTCCCTGAGGAAAGTTTTGACTAATTCTGATATAGAGGATGGTTAGGCCTACTGTTTTAGTTTCATTATTTTAGTGTGTTGGCATAACTTGTATTATTTTGAGTACAGCCAAGGTTAAACTTTTTCTCATTTTCAGGCATCACCACAGTCCTGACCATGACCACGTTGAGCATCAGCGCACGCCACTCCCTCCCCAAGGTCTCCTATGCCACAGCCATGGACTGGTTTATTGCCGTGTGTTTCGCCTTTGTCTTCTCCGCCCTCATCGAGTTCGCTGCCGTCAACTACTTTACCAACGCAGAGATGGAGAGACTGAAAAGGAAGCCGGCAAAATGCCCACCGGCGCCCCAAACAACCCCAGTGAAAGTGAAGGATACGGAGGAAGTTTTGCAGGTGAGACTTAAGACCTATTCTCATTCCCTTTACCCTTCAGAGACTGAAGTGTGCACTTGTGCACTCCCCTTGCTAATTTGTTTGCTAATCTCATCAAATGGAGATTCAATTCAAGTCTAAAATATCAGAGAGATATTGAAACGCCATGTTTTTCAAACTTTCCGACTTGCTTTAAAGACTCTATTTTGTGACAGGAATGAGAATTAAAGCTTTTACAATGACTGGCATTTCGTTAATCACATGGTGATCACCCATTCAAAGTAATGCATTGGAAATGTCAGACAATACCGTAACTGAAAGTTACTTTATCATTGATAGTTTGAAATCTCTCACCCCTCTTTCTTTGTACCCCTCTTTCTATCACTCTCTCCCTCCTCCCCCTCTCCATGATAGCATGAGCTAGAAGCATGATGACGATTCACTTCCTGAAGGCCACATAAGAATAGTAAATGGTGAATACACATTAAGTTTGGCCTGTTTAGAGTACAGCTGTCTGCTTAGATCAATGCACGCCATTTGTAATCCAGCGCAGAGGCTTAGCTATATTATCCCTAAAAATTCTAAATATGCTCCGAATGTCCTACATGTGCTTGCTTTCTTGTGATTTAAAAAAACTCTTCAGCATTTAAGATAAACGTGTTTTGAAGACATGCATTATAGAATGGGTAACGTGTTAAATAGTAATAATAATAATTGACCTATAGTTGCAATGTGATGCAAACATGTTATTGTTGTTCAGCATCTTACAATCTGTTCTCTTGAAAGCATATGCGTGCCTAAGCGCGTGTAATGGGGTTTGACCAAACATATATTTCTTGAATTCATTACTCCATACATCTGTGATCTACCAGAAACACAGGCCTACTGTAGTAAGAACACAATCCTTAATTTGAGGGCATTACATTGCGTGGTGCTACATTTCTTCCATCACAGTCCCACTGTTGATTGATGGCTGATACCCACCAGAAAACAGCCATACATTCCCCTGTATGGCCCGCCGACTACTTAAAGTTTCCCTGTGGATCTCAAATCCTTGTGTGGAATAATCTCGCCTGAATGCAGTTTAGTGACAACGGCACATCAATGGATTAGCAGGTTGCCACGGCAACGCAGCCAGGGCACGTGTGTGTGTGTGTGTACATAGGTTTCAGATGCCTCTTTTCCTAGAGAGCCGTGGCCCTAGCCCCAGTGTTGATTTCAGTGGGGAAATCTGCTCGGCATTAGGACCTGTGGTGTATATTTCGCTAAGCCGTTTACCTTCCAGCCATGGTGTTGTCAAACTTATCCTAGAATCCACAGCTCTCCGCCTCACATCTCTCAGACAGGAGGCCATATGGTTCGCTGTTTAGCAACATTCCATTGGAGTCAGTGGGGGAATTATGACTGGTGAGTCTGGGGTTAGAGTGCAGCATCTCCCTCTACTGGGGTTGAAATGCTATGATCGCTCTCAGGAGATAAGCTCTTTTGATGTTTTACTGTACTGCCACACCGCCCCATGGAACAGTACTTGTGACAACTTTGTTTGAAATTAGCGAAAGCCTACCCAAATAACATCTGTGAGCTGGGTTATTCTACCATACAGACTAAAGTAAGCCAGTCATATTCAGGCCCATAGGCCAGGTTTAGAATGGGAGGTTCCTGGCTGTTTTAACCTGATAGTTCTCCAGCACTGAGAGGTCTATATAGTCCATATTTATCCGCACAATACAATTGTCATATTTTACCTTACCACAAAGAATTAAGTGAAAGTCAAATTTCAGTCAAATGTCTCCTTCAAAGTATGTGCGCTTGTTGTTGCACAGTTAATTCACATGCAATATGGGTTTCTTGCTTATTTTTCCTCCTCCACAGCATAACCCTGACACCAACGGTAACCCTGACACCAACGGTAACCTTAGAAAACGGATGAACTACATGTCTCAGCAAGAAAACCAGAAAGCTGAGTCCAACAGCGCAGCAGCTACAGGAGTAACCAGGAAACCCCAGTCTGTCCAATCGTCTTCATCCACGGGGTCGACTGGGGACGCCATCATCCTACCACACTCCAGCTCCGGCCCTGCCAGCCAACTGAACACCTCCTTCACAACCCTGTCCGTCAAGAACACACCCCCGGCTCCACCCACCACCCCGACATTACCAGCCAATCAGAGCCAGCCCACCGCTGACTCCTCCCTCCAGGACCTCCTAGGACCCAGACTGGAGCACATTCAACTGATGGGCAAAAATGAGCCCAAGCAGTCACCATGCTCCCAGCCGACCACCCCCGGTATGGGCGGGACCAGTAAAATCGATAAGTATGCTCGCATCCTGTTCCCAGTGTCCTTTGGAGCCTTCAACATGGTCTACTGGGTGGTTTACTTGTCCAAAGACACCATGGAGGCCAAATTTCGAGGCCAAATCTAGTTTCTAGCTCCTCTAGTGGTGATCTTGGGAATCATTTTCTACTAAATGTATAGTGACTGGATAACAACAATGGGTTCTCTTGAATCCTATCAGAGCTCTGGAGAAACGGAAGATGAAATGACAAGGAAACCAAACATGCTGGACAAGAGCCTTAAATAATTACACCTAGGAATACTAATCTCAGAACATCTGTTTCATTTTCTAGAGGGCTTCTGAGAATGAGCGTGGTAACACAACCCTTCCAAATAGGTCTGAATCAAACAAATATCACAACTAGGCCATACCCTGAGTGGCCATATCCAATATGCAATACAGTAACGGTTTGATGGATTGGTTAGTTGTTTTAATGTTAGTAAGTACCCTCCCTGACGCAAAATACAGTAATAACTGATCTTAGCAAAAACGGCTAATAGATCCCTCTAGTCGTAGCAGGCGTTGCTTCAATTACAAAGGATTAGGAGTCACAATATCACTGAGGGTGAGCCGGACACACTACAAGTCATAAGGTGTCAAGAACAGAGATTTATGGACAAGCAGATTTGGGGTGTATTTTTTCCCTTACTGATAAACACCAGTAGATATCTGGGTATGTTGTCATTTGTTCTGGTAACAGAAGTAGATCCTTTTTGTCAACTCAAATCTACTTTGCACTCCCAAGCCTGTACAGCGAACCTCGACCAAGCTTTGTTAACAAGCGTAGAATGAGGTTACCATACATGCTGGCCAACTATGCTCAATACCCTACAAACAACATTTCCAGGGGATAAGGTTCCTCTAAGCCCTATTAGTTCAATATTCTGAGTACATTCCCTCCAAAGACATTCTAGGAAGTCTTTGGTTGAATGTTCAACTATGAAATGATGTGTTTTTCTTTTACATAGTCTGTTTCTGGAACAGTGCATTAATGTATTCATTAAACATGAAATAAGAATATTGCTAACTCACAAAGGAATATATTGTAGGAACCTGGTGAAACCCTTTGTTTTGGGAACATTTCCTCTGAGTTCAGGGATGTTGATTTTTTTTGCATATGTGGGGGCCTGATTGATGGTTTTCATGGGCCTTTCATGTATAGTACAGTACCTGTTATTGTCCATCATGATTCCAGAGGTTAGTGGAAAGGTCATTCCCCATATCAGAATGTGTTACATTGGTGTAGAATGCAGCTACCATGCGTCCATCAGAGACCACAAGTTATGTTGGTTAGGGACTTGAAAGCTGGGGAGGAAGTGGGAAAGTGTATAGTGACTATGCAATTTTCTCTGGACGTTAGGTATAATTTCACAGTGCATTAGCCTTGAGTGCTGAGGGTCTTTAGGGTCTTTAGGGTCTCTATACCAACTTTGGACAGCTTTCCACTGATAAGGTACAAAGTTCCACATTTCTCAGTTCATGCAATCTCTCTTATAGTTAAAGTATACTACTTTCTATCCCTGACAACAACTCATCTCTCGTTATCAGCTGAGGTGATGTCATTTGCAGAGGCATGGTTAGTGATTATCCTGATGCCTGGTTTCCTGCTAATGGCTATTGTCACCCAGACAGGTCTTACATAGTTGGCCCCTCAGTCATTGTTGACATAATAGTGCATTCATTTCCTGCAGGTGGGGCTCAAAACAGAGAGTCTGATCAAGATGTCTGCCTCGGGCCTCATGTCTCCTCGATGCACTCATGTGTGAACTTGATTCTGCACTCCCAACTTCACACACACAATCACACAATCACACATCCACGTACAACAACACACACACTCTTTAAGGACCTTGTGCGCAACAGGTGAGATGGTGTTTTTTTATTTATTTCTGTGTGTTCTATTTCCCAGCTGTCCCCATTGTTTTCTCCGTCTCAATAACACACCTTGCCTAGTGATTGATTGTGGGTGTCACGGGCAGGTTGCCTTGTTGGTGAAATAATTTCAGGCTAGACGGCGGCCGGCTAATGAAAGTTGGGTCTTAGCTAAAGAGCTCCTGGTTGCTGTTTGGGAGCAACAGAACAGAGGGAAACAGAGGAGAAGTGTAGCACGTCTAGTGTATATATCCAGAGAGCTCTTGCAGAGGATGTGGTTGACTGGTTATGTCTGATACAAAAGCATCCCCCTGGGTGTTCAGCCACACTACAGCAGAGGGGGAGGGAGGTCATTATGCAGACCCAATAAAGGAACTAATCGACATCACTGTTTTATTCGTACAGGCCCTCAGTATGTTGTTTGGTCTATGTCTTGAATATCTAAATGAGACTGCTTAGAAGAAGACCTGCGGATATGATGTGTTAACTCAACGCAAACCCAGGCCTAACCTGTCCACCGCTTAAGCCCAATGGTTGAAGTTGAATAAATGTGGCCCCTAAAGATGTTCTCAGAGACATGGTCCTGAAGGTCAGTAGATCAATTTATGGTACATAAGTTAGTTATAAAAACAATGTACTTTCAATTCAATAACATGTGAGATTACTTTTCAGTGTAATTGTGTCTTACACAAGACTTGTGGGGTTTGTGTTCATATGCGATAAGCATAATTTCAGCTTGGAAATCACACTAGGCTTTCCTCCACCAGTTTGAACATGTCTGTCATACTGGGCTCAGATACTTTGTCTTTGTTTTCTGTTTTAGGGATGATTTCACAGTCCTAGATAAGCCTATTCCTATCTGCTGCCACTGGAAGAGAATCAGATTTGGTAATTGACTTAGCAATGTAAGTCTTTGTCTCTGAGAATAACTGGAGATAGATTTATTTTTTCATAGTGTAAGCAGTTATGTGAGCAAATATCCATAAACGCTCCTTGGACTGCCTCCAGAACCAAGCCCAGGCGAGAAATAAAACTGCAAGAAGGATTGGGATGGCATACACGTAGGTGGAATAAAAAAGGCATTGTAACTTCTTTCCAAGAGGTTAACCCTTACACAAAATGGTGAACTCCTCCTGACTGTACATACTCACAACAATAACCGAATGTCTTTGTACAAAATACTGATGTGTGTTTTGTAGTCAAGAGAATATTTACCATTGCGATTGGCTATGCAAGACTAACACGTTAAAATTGTGACACAGTGCAGGTGCCCATTCTGGGTCTTCTGAGAGGAAGTGACATCACTCTCAGCCAAATAAACAGAGTGCATAATGTGACATTGATGGGTCTGGTTTCTCAATCTTCTCTTTGTATATTGTTAAAATAATGAATATGTTATGTGGTAAGTCATTAGGCTGTCATATTCCCAGCCACATGTCTTCACCCTATTTGGTAAAAAGGCTTGAAATGTGGTGCATAAAACAATTATAATCTGTGAATCTCTTGGTATAAATATTTAATGGTATCCATATTTGTACTTCAGTCATGGTCCTCAAACCTCACCCCTTGCTCAGGTCAAACATCAACCCTCCAGTTCAGTTCTCTCTGTTTTTGGACTTCTTAACCCTTGTGGCTAAAATGTTAGTAACCGCAGTGACAGCCCTGGCCTTATTTGAATAATATATTGCCTGTAGATAACATGAACAGTTTGTTGGTTCTCGACAGAAAGAGGTAATTTCACAAAGCAATTAAAGTATAATTTAGAAAAATGACTTCATAGACGGTTGGCTGAGGGCTTGTCATTGACAAGTGCCAGGCAATAAGCTGAGGGGCTATGACTCATGCTTGTTATGTCCTGCTGCTCCTATCCCAATTTTACACAGACACATCTCACTGGTTAGCATGTCACAGCAGTCAACTCAACAACCCCAAACTGGAGTGAAATGAGAACATTTCTCAATTAGCGGAGTATTGTGTCTGAGTACAGTCTTGGCATTTTTTTTTTCTTGACCCAGAACAGTTTGACTGGTCATGTAGTCCTTTGTTTTTTGGGGGTTATGGTAAGACCGTTATGTTTCATAATCAAGGGTTAGTTTTAATTTACTTGAAATTATTGGAATTCTACCTTGTTTCCTACCTTTGCCAAAATCAACACACATCCTCCTCACTCCTCCCCCTGGTACATAAAAAGGCATATCATTTAGGTCAGTACACTAGTCTGTCCTGCATTAAATGTGTTTCGTATTATGACCCCTACTGATATTTAATGATATTACACCAGAAACTGAAAATAATGTGGGAGCGATCATTATGAAGTCTTACCAAGATTGTATATAGTCAGAATTTGCTCAGTAATGTGTCTTGCCTAAGAAAGGAGAATTGTGCATTGTTCTCTTAGAAAAATGTAAAGTTCCAGGTGAAATAGACAATAGAAACTCAGATATATTTTGATAGTTTGACCTCTGGTGAAGTGACTAGGGCAGGGGTCTCCAATGGTGGAAAAAGTATCCAATTTTCATACTTGAGTAAAAGTAAAAAATACCTTAAAAGAAATGTGAATGTGAAAGTCACCCAGTAAAATACTACTAGAGTAAAAGTCTAAAAGTATTTGGTTTTAAATGTACTTAAGTATCAAAAGTAAAAGTATAAATCATTTAAAATGACTTGTATTAAGCAAACCAGACGATTCTCTCGTTTTTTAAATTTACGGATAGCCAGGGGCACAATACAACACTCAGACATAATTTACAAACGAAGCATTTGTGTTTAGTGAGTCTGCCAGATGTTCTCTTGATAAGTGCGTGAATTAGACAATTTTCCTGTCCTTCTAAGCATTCAAAATGTAACGAGTACTTTTGGGTGTCAGGGAAAATGTATAGAGTAAAAAAATACATTATTTTCTTTAGGAATGTAGTGGAGTAAAAGTAAAAGTTGTCAAACATATAAATAGTACAGTAAAGTACAGATACCCAAAAAAACTACTTAAGTAGTACGTTAAAGTATGGGGGTCTCACACCGGTAGATTGCAAGCTATAACAGTAGCTCGCAGCCCACAGCCCACATAAAAAAGTAACGTGTTCCATCAAAAACTGTCAAACATAGAGCTCCTGGCTACTATCCAATCAAAGCCACATTGACATTATCACATCCCTGGTTAGCCACTATTGCCAATATTGGCTTAAAAAGCCAAACGTAAAACAATATCTGCCAATTAATTTCCAGCAATATGGCCTGTCTGTCTGTTTGGTGCACACATTTGTCTATCACTCCGTATGTAGCCAGTTATGCTAATGATAACAGTGTGGGTAGACCAGAAAGACTTTCCCCAAAAATGTTCATAGTTCAACTGCAAATGCTCAACTGCAAATAGACTTACCTGACAAAGATATCAGGATTAATTGTATCAATTGTGTGGCCATTGCAAACTCTGCTATGACATGCTGCAGCAGTAGGCCTAACAGCAGAAACATCACTAGGCAGACACATTTCTCTCTTGCTTCATGAGTAATTAAAGGGAAATGTGTTCGTTTTTTTTCTTCACACCTCAACATTGGTCTTCTGATGTGATTTTAAGCACTGACATGGGCTCAGAACATCCATTTTCGTTGTCTCTCTATGAATAATGGAAAATAGAGAGTACAAATCTAAAATCAGGAAAAATAAAACGGAGAAAACAACTGAATTCCGGAAAATACAAATGGCAATTTTATGGGGCCCCCTTAGAGCTGTTAATTAACCATTATTTTATCAGGTATATTGACAAAAAATACACATCTTATACACTAAGGACCCAGGGAAGAGTTGCAGGGTAGAGGAGAAGAAAAGAATGGTCCTATTTCAAAGCTATATGAGTAGCTTGCGTGTTTAATTGCTAGAAAAGGTTGGAGACCCCTGGACTAGGATATATTCATAGATTGATTCAAGAACAAGAGAGTGCTAGGGCACCTGCAGTTCTTGGACACCTAACAAGTTCAAACTTTGAAGTTTGGGGGGGGCACTGATCCCGTAGAGGTTAATTCACATACATGTGTATGATTCATCTGTGGAATTACGTAAGACTGGAGGAGAGAAGAGAGAGAAATTATACAGAAAATGTTTCAGTATGGATTTCATTGTTTCATTCATGATTTCACCTGCAAATCCAAGTGGGGGTGAAATATGAAAGTTTGGGAATGTCATTTTCAGGCATGTACATTTTCTTTATTTTGTACCTCAGTTGTTTCTATTGTTTCATATCAGAGGAAGAATGTGGGGTTGCCATTACACTTGAGCAAACAACACAAAAGCTACACCTCCATTATTTCTAATTATGTGCAAAACATGTTTCATCATTTAAACATCATTAATTCAGCGAGACCTATCCATGTAGATGTGTAACCCGTTTAATTCATGAATGTATTAATTCAGGCATTTATTCCTCCTAGAGTGCATACTTAATTGGAGTGCAATAAGCAACAAAAAGCTATGCATTTGTGAAGCACGACTGAGTTCATGTTACCATCTTGGTCAGGGCACAGTAATCCATATGCATTTATTAAATATTGCAAAAATGTTTAACAGATTCATGAACAACACAATAATAAGGTACTGTAACTGCCAAAATAAAGGAAACTCCAACATAAAGGGTCTTAATAGGGAGTTGGGCCACCACGAGCCAGGACAGCTTCAATGTACCTTGACATACAGTAGATTCTACAAGTATCTGGAACTCTATTGGAGGGATTGTTCTCAGACACCATTCTTCCACGAGAAATTCCATAATTTGGGGTTTTGTTGATAGTGGTGGAAAACGATGTCTCAGGCGTCGCTCCAGAATCTGTTCAATTGGGTTGAGATCTGGTGACCGATTATAGGGCATGGCATATGGCTTACATCGTTTTAATGCTCAACAAACCATTCTGTGCCATGTGAATTGGGGCATTGTCATCCTATGGGGGCATAGCCATGGTAGCCAAAATAATGGCCTGTCCAGCATTTTATACATTATCCTAAGCATGATGGGATTATAATTGCTTATACCACACCTGTGAACCACACCTGTGTGGAAGCACCTGCTTTCAATATACTTTGTGTCCCTCATTTACTCAAGTATTTCCATTAGTTTGGCATTTACCTGTATGTCAAATGTCATCATTGTATTTAACCTTTTTGTCACCTGTTTGTTTTTTTACAGGGACAAGAGTTCTACATACAACCTTTCTCATCAGAGAAGGTTTCTCTATGGAAGTACAGGTTCTTAAATGGTTCTTTGTTGGGTGAACAGGTTCTACCTGGAAAGGGTTCTACAGAGACAAGCCATAGAACCCTTTATGAAAGGTAGAATGTTTTTCCAAGAGTGTGGACATCACTACTGCCTTTGTGACCTCCTAAAGCAAATCCTTCAGTGATAGACAGACAGGGACAGGGATAATAGGTCTAATTAATGGTTACAAAATGATCAAACTATTCTTAATTACCTTGACAGACATCTAATGGCCATTTCTGAGACTGTTCTCAGACAACCCTCAGTAGAGAATGTCTTACTTGGCTGCGTTTAGACAGGCAGCCCAATTATGATATTATTTTCCACTAATTGGTATTTTGACCAATCAGATCAGCTATGAAAAAGATCTGACGTGTAAAGATCTGATGTCATTGGTCAAAAGACCAATTAGTGGAAAAAATATCAGAATTGTGCTGCCTGTCTAAACACAGCCCTTTTTCTTCTTGTCATGGAAGACTGGACAAATTGAGGACAGAGGATTCTTATGAGACATACCATGGTGACAATGAGACCCTCCAGCATCCAGGAGAGGGCATGATGAGTGGCTGGTCCAGTACAGTGGTGCTGTTACACTTCTAAAGGATAGCAAAAAGTTGATAAGAGCTAGAGCTAGTTCTCTTCTTAATTTTTTTTTTTACTAATGTAGTCTTAAAAAGAGAAAATAAATTGTGAGAAATGAATGTATTACATCAGAGAACATCCTGTAATATTATGATAACAACATAGCTAGCTACAAAGTACATTGAATGAACAAGCCAATTTTGTAACAAATTGAGCAATTATACATACTTCATTGAACACATTAGCCTTGTAACCTCTCCATCTCTCCACCTCTCTCATTGTTGTTCTCTCACACACTCACTCTCTCGCTCTCCCTCTCACTCATACACAAACACACAGATACACACACACTCACACACTTCTCCTCTTGAGTCCTTGCTACCTGTAAAGATGTAACCCAGCTTGTCTTTCCCCATGGAGCAGTGTGGTCTTTATCGGTGTCACAGACCCTCAACAGCCTCTTCATCTGTTTTCTGCAAGGCTTGTTGCCGAGGCAACAGGCGTGAGACAGGTCTGGCAGTTCCAGCAACATGTGTGGGATCAGTTGACCAAAATGATGATGATGTATGGCTGATTTAAGTGTATAATTTATATGTTCTCATAAATCACTGATTGATGTTAATTGCCCTTGTTATACATTTTCCTCATATTTCCAGCATGTATAGTTTAGATATACTGGATATACTGTAGCATCTTATCTTGCCATTTTATAATAACGTAAATGCATGAATACCCAATATCATCATCACCTCCTTCTTGCTGATTATGTAACTTGAATATGTATAGAATAGAATATGTAACGTGTCTATTTTGAGTGCACCATATCTTGGCTGGTAATATTGCAATCTTCCTCTCACAGATGACATACATATATTATGAGAAACAATTTAGATAATAAATATTAAGAGTAAAGATCATTTTATATAAAAATACAAAACAAACATGGGAAGTGAGCTGTTGAGTTACAGTAATATGGATCTCCAGCAGAGGACGCTGTCATCACCGTCATCATTGATAGTCCCACAGTCTGTATCAGAGAATGTCTTGGCCCCCTCTGGTTACCTCGGTTACCCCATTGGTTCACAGCAAAAATGTGACCTTTTTCAAATACTTTTTTGTTGTTGTCTGCTTGTTTTGGTTAATTACAAAACTAAATTTAAGAAAAGTACAACATGTCTTCAACATTGCCTGCTCCCCGCACATTCTCACCACTTAGAAAAACGTCATATTGTAGGGCTACCCGCATGCCCCTTTTCATGATGGTGCTAGAAGCCACCTGAAAGAATGAGTGCTAGCTAGCTACCAACCGGAACATTAAGCTAGGCAAGACCAACAACACAAACAAACAAACTATGCAGTATTTAGTGGAGTTACAAACAAACTATACTAAACAAGTTAAAAGTCTTTCCTGCGATGAAATGTTTTCCACACACATAGCTACGTATAGCCTACTTGGACACAGAGTCCCAACAATTCCCACTCTCCCACATCGAATAGCTTGAAGCTACAGGGCTCTTCTCACAGGCTCTATTTCCCTACATGGGAGCATTGTGAACCTTAGGTTGGCATTTTTGACCTAGTTACATGCAGTGTTGCCAACTCCTCAGTAATGAAAGTTGCTATTGGCTGTCCTAAAAGTTGCTAGAAGTCGCTAAATTACGTAATCTCCTAATTTGCATAATTGGCCATGTGCATGTAATTGTGATGGACCCTGTAGGAGAGAGGAAGAAAGTTCATTTGTAGTTCTAAACATATTTAGGGTGTTTTTACTCACTTTTTGTCTCCCCCACAACGTTATTCCTCTCTCCTAGATCACATGCCAGCATGGAACAGTGTTCCACAATAGTACCATTAGCATCTGTATGTGTGCTTCCCTATAAACTACTATGTGTATTTAAGTCTCCCCACCATATCTCTCTAGATCCCAATTCTCCTGATATTTCATCAAACATCGCAACAGAGACTTTATGACAAGGGTTGTAAAAATGTTGTAACTTAATATTACTACCTGCACTGTAGATTTCCAGCATCACATATTCATATTCAGATAGAACAGGTATATTACGATATACAAGACCTTTGTTTATGAATGGACCACACCCACCACCCTGTCTAATTGATCTATCAGATCTGTAACCAGGGATAATACAATCAAGATGTGGTCCAAGCCATGTTTCTTGAACATCACATCAGGATCACATCAGGTTTGATCTCTAAATCAATGACATATTTCTTAACCTCCTGACCGTTGGCACTAAGCCTTCTGGCATTCCACTGAAGGATAACAAAAAACAACTCTAACAATCATCATACTGAGACATTCCATCATTAGTATTATTAGGAGTCAACATATCAACAATCATGGCGACAGTAAAAACTCTGTTGTTGCTTCCACAATGATCTTCAACTTGGCAGTTCTTTCTACAAATGCAGTCAGGTTGATAACCTTTCCAATGAAGGCTATCAAGTAAATCTGAGGAACTATTAAGGTGTCCTTTGACACGACGCGTTTGTGAGAGGAAGACTTCTGAGCAGGTCTCGTATCCATGTCAGGACTAGCATAAGCAACATTTCCTACAGTACCCTGCTATCATGACACAAGACGAGACCCAGATGCAGACACAGGAGGCAGATGGTTGGAGTCTTACAATATTTATTCATCCAATAGGGTAATGCAAGAGAACAGTCGTGGACAGGCAAAAGGGTCAAAACCAGTTCAGAGTCTAATAGGTACCGAAGGGCAGGCAGGATGATCAGGCAGGCGGGAAAGTTGTCCAGAGTCAGGCAGGGGTCAAAACCGGGAAGACTATCAAAAAGAGAATAGCAAAAGGAGTACGGGAAAAACACGCTGGTTGACTTGACTAACGTACAAGATCAACTGGCACAGAGAGACAGGAAACACAGGGATAAATACACTTGGGAAAATAAGCGACACCTGGAGGGGGTGGAGACAATCACAGGAACAATCTGCCTTGCAGCCTCTGCATAAGAGACATTATGTGTGATTTTATATCTTTGGGCCTCTCTAGCCTCTTTCTGCACCTGCCATCCACCTAATGTTGCTGTGTGTCCCCCACAATTACAACAGTTAACTTTAAATTTTTTGCACTTTTACCCCCCTAAATATCCAATTGGTAGTTACAGTCTTGTCCCATCGCTGCAACTCAAAGTCACCATTATTAGTCAGTTGTACAACCGAATGCCTTCAACCAAAATGTGTCTTCCGCATTTAACCCAACCTTTCTGAATCAGAGAGGTGCAGGGGGCTGCCTTAATCGACATCCACGTCTTCGGCGCCCGGGGAACAGTGGGTTAACTGCCTTGTTCAGGGGCAGAACGACAGATTTCTACCTTGTCAGCTCGGGGATTCAAACTTGCAACCCTACGGTTACAAGTCCAACGCTCTAACCACTAGGCTACCTGCCGCTCCTCTACGGCCTCGGGAGATGTGAAGGTCAAGAGCCATGCATCCTCCAAAACACAACCCTGCCAAGCTACACTGCTTCTTGACACACTGTTCACTTAACCCAGAAGGCAGCCGCACCAATGTGTCGGAGGAAACACTGCCCAGCTGGCGACCGAAATCAGCTTGCAGGCGCCCAGCCCGCCACAAGGATTCACTAGAGCGTGATGGGACAAGGAAGTCCCGGCGGACCAAACCCTCCCCTAACCCAGACGACGCTTGGACAATTGTGCTCCGCCTCATGGGTCTCCAAGTCACGGCCGGCTGTAACACAGCCTGGGATCGAACCTGTGTCTGTAGTGACGCCTCAAGCACTGCGATGCAGTACCTTACACTGCTGCGACACTCAGGAGGCCCACAACAGTTAACCTTGACATTGTTCCCACATTCACCATAATCAGGTTCCCCTCCAGACTTGGCACATCTTTTCTTTCCTTTGCACAGAACTGCTACATGTCCCATTCTTTGCCATTTAATGGAGGTGGGACAAACTCTCTAACAGTGAAAGCAAGGAAGTCCATCTGTACTTTCTTAGGTAAAGCCTTCTCAAACATTAATAATACTGACAAGCTTTCATTATTTGCCACTCTTTCTTACTGAACAGCCAATTGGCTTCAACCACTATGCCCCCCTCTACATTTTATTTTATTTTATATCATCTATGGACATAGATAGTGGAACGCCAGAAATGAGCCCCCTCAGCTTAGCAGACGCTCTTGTGATTTTCTTCCCAATGAGAGTTTTCATTTTCAGAATCTTCCCTTGCTGAACATGGTCAGCACAGAATATTAACAGTCTACCATTACCAATGGACCAGGCTAATGTGACTTCACCTATCTCTTTCTTAACGGCATTGGTTAATTGAATAAGGTGTAGATGTGACCCCAAGGTCACATCAAACACAATTGCAACTTTCCATTCCGACACATCGTTACTTTTGTTTTTCACTACCTTCACCCGCTTCACGTTCTCAACACTAGAACTGCCACTGCTGTCAGCAGTGCTTATAGCAGGGACATTCCTTTTCCTTCTCACCAGACCATTCATGTCCATGACTTTCATCATCCCCACCCATACCATTAGAACTATCATCCATGTCGACCACAGTCCAGCACAGCTGTTGCTAAAACCTCTCCCACAATATAGAACGATGGATTCTATTTCGCTTCCTAGTTTGAATTCGAACCCTCGAATGCGTCTTCCCCCCCTCGAACTCCTGTGGGCGTGGTCGAGGGGAATTCCTTCTTATGACTTGAATATTGACTCAGAGTATTGTTCAAATCAAATCAAATTGTATTTGTTACATGGGCCGTATACAAGTGGTGTAGACCTTACAGTGAAATGCTTACTTACAAGCTCTTCCTCAATGATGCAGAGTTAAATAAAAGGGAACATTTGCTGTAAGTAGCAGTAGAAGTATTGTTGTCCGTTAGTTTAATCCAATTAGGGTAGGGATGGTAGGGTAGGGGAAAAAGTATAGAAAATAAATAAATAAAATATAATATATAATATATATGTGTGGTGCAATCTAGATAGCAGTATGGATGGACACATTTGAACAAAGATTATCTCATTGCATGTGCTTGTTGACATTAAACGTAGTGACAGGGATGTCACTATGTAATTATATGGAAGTTATTTTGCCCCCAAAGCCTATATTGAATTGTGAGATTTGACTAAGTTCAATCTTAGAAAAAAGGGTTCCAAAAGTGTTCTGGGAGAAGCTTTTTTGGTTTCAGGCAGAACCCTTTTTGGTTCAAGGTGGAACCCTCTGTGGAAAGGGTTCTCCTATTGGGACAGCCGAAGAATCCTTTTAAGTTCTAGATAGCACCTTTTATCTAAGAATGTATTGATTCATTGTTTGAGAGGTGGTGTGTGTGTGTTCCTTACCCTTTACAGCAACCATTTTTCCCCCTGTTGAAACAATAAGTAATTTTTGCGGATGTCTCTCAGCTAAGGAGTTATGACTAGTTGAATCTGTCTGTAAACTTGTCAAGGTAACCATGTTTAAGTTGTTCTTCATTCATATTCCTTCCTCGCCATTCAAATTATTTCATCCACCCACTCACTAGCCACCTACAGTTGAAGTCGGAAGTTTACATACACTTAGGGTGGTGTCATTAAAACACATTTTTCAACCACTCCACAAATGTCTTGTTAACAAACTATAGTTTTGGCAAGTCAGTTAGTACATCTACTTTCTGCATGACACAAGTACATTTTCCAACAATTGTTTACAGACAGATTATTTCACTTATAATTCACTGTATCACAATTTCAGTGGATCAGAAGTTTACATACACCAAGTTGACTGTGCCTTTAAACAGCTTGGAAAATTCCTCAAAAATGATGTAATGGCTTTAGAAGCTTCTGGTAGGCTAATTGACATAGTTTGAATCAATTGGAGGTGTACCTGTGGATGTATTTCAAGGCCTACCTTCAAACTCAATGCCTCTTTGCTTGACATCATGGAAAAATCTAAACAAATCAGCCAAGACCTCAGAAGTCTGGTTCATCCTTTGGAGCAATTTCCAAACGCCTGAAGGTACCACGTTCATCTGTACAAACAATAGTACACAAGTATAAACACCATGGGACCACGCAGCTGTCATAGCGCTCAGGAAGGAGACGCTTTCTGTCTCTTAGAGATGAACGTACTTTGGTGCGAAAAGTGCAAATCAATCCCAGAACAACAGCAAAGGACCTTGTGAAGATGCTGGAGGAAACAGGTACAAAAGTATCTATATCCACAGTTAAAAAAGTCCTATATCGACATAACCTGAAAGGCCGCTCAGCAAGGAAGAAGCCACTGCTCCAAAACCAACATAAAAAAGCCAACTGCACATGAGGACAAAGATCGTACCTTTTGGAGAAATGTCCTCTGGTCTGATGAAACAAAAATAGAAATGTTTGGCCATAATGACCATCGTTATGTTTGGAGGGGGAGGCTTGCAAGCCGAAGAACACCATCCCAACGGTGAAGCACGGGGGTGGTAGCATCATGTTGTGGGGGTGCTTTGCTGCAGAAGGGACTGGTGCACTTCACAAAATAGATGGCATCATGAGGGAGCAAAATTATGTGGATAGATTGAAGCAACATCTCAAGACATCAGTCAGGAAGTTAAAGCTTGGTCGCAAATGGGTCTTCCAAATGGACAATGACCCCAAGCATACTTCCAGAGTTTTGGCAAAATGGCTTAAGGACAACAAAGTCAAGGTATTGGAGTGGCCATCACAAAGCCCTGACCTCAATCCCATATAAAATTTGTGGGCAGAACTGAAAAAGCATGTGCGAGGAAGGAGTCCTACAAACCTGATTCAGTCACACCAGCTCTGTCAGGAGGAATGGGCCAAAATTCACCCAACTTATTGTGGGAAGCTTGTGGAGAGCTACTTGAAATGTTTGACCCAAGTTAAACAATATAAAGGCAATGCTACCAAATACTAATTGAGTGTGTGTAAACTTCTGACCCACTGGGAATGTGATGAAAGAAATAAAAGCTTAAATAAATTATTCCCGTTTACTATTATTCTGACATTTCACATTCTTAAAATAAAGTAGTGATCCTAACTGATCTAAGACAGGGAATTTTTACTAGGATTAAATGTCAGGAATTGTGAAAAACTGAGTTTAAATGTATTTGGCTAAGGTGTATGTAAACTTCCGACTTCAACTGTACATGTCACTGTTCCACCATGGCCAATTCTCTTGATTTGAATGTAGTTTTATATAAGAAACTGGAGACATAATCGACGTCTTCAATAGTTAGGATATGCTAACAATAGCATTATAGATCATACAGACTGAATGAGGCAATTCATGCATTTCCAGAAATAAATAAATAATTGACATGTGCAAATATATATTGTTCAGATGGAAGTGGTTTCCAAGCATATTTTTTTCCCCCCTTCTTCTTCTTTGAAGTATCAACATTCCTCTTTACTCTGAAATATGGATCTGGTATGTGGAAAATTCAATTAGAGTAGGATCAAAATTCCACCTCCTTGAGATTGTCTTATTTCTTTTTTTTGCAGAAACAAGGTCTTTCTCCTCCTAAGCCATTTGCTCTCAGGGGCGGTTACAGTTTATCTCATAGTGTATAATTTAGCAGATTTTTTTTCTTAAGAGCAATAAAGATTTAATAAAATGCCATGCAGTGTACGCAACACCCTTGTGTTATTACATATGTATTATGCTATTATTGTTTTGTAATTACTGGGTTAAACAAGAAGATTACAGAAATGTTCATTTTAAATGTATAAGCAAATATTAGTCAACCTTAATGTGTACTAATTTAATGTTTTTAATTAATTGGAAAATTGTTACATCTGTTTAAAACCTTTGATTGCATTATGGATCACAAACTATCTTTAGCATCCGCCTTTTTAGTTGTGTGTGTGTGCGTGTTTGTGTGTGTGTGTGAGAGAGGAGCGAGAGAGGGAGTCTTTCCCCTGTCACGAGGTAAACTGAATTGGAAGCAGAATGGGAAAATGCTGAACAAGACCCAGTGACATCAAGGACTATGATTTTATCCGGTATTAAATTAAGACAGTGCATAATTTGCCATAACTGTGATTTATTGGTGCTTTGAATTTATAATAAGTATCACTCTCGTTATATTCGCTCATTCCATCTTGAGAGGCGGCACATCGTAGTGGTTTCATTGGGTTCAACTTTAACATCTGGCTCAATTTCTGTACGAATAATTGCTTTCAATTAGGCTACGTCCTGCATTCCAGGTGAGTCTCCACGCTGATGAAAAGTAGTTTTGTGATGAGAAAGATATGAGAGTTCCTGTGTCTCCGCTGATATCATACATCGTAAGTAGCCTAGCCTAGATATCATGTAGAGTTTATCTCAGTGGGGATACCCCTAAAACATTTCTGCACACGAGAAAGGGGTTTTAGAACGGTGGTTGAGAAGGAGACGCTCTTTTGAACAACGCTAAATGTTTAGTGTTAGACAATGGAAATTATTATTCAACAGAGGCATGTTAGGCCTATGTGTCAATGAATTCTAATTGCAGTCTCCCTAGTTAACATGGTGTAAATATTAAATGTAATGTATGTTTTTTCTATGTGCATTCAAATGAATTATTTCCAGTAATACTGTATCTATGTATTTATTCTCTGTGTTTATTGTGTGTTAATTTGAATATATTCCCGTACAAATAGGCCTACACCTAGAACAAGATACGCAAAATCAACAGCTGATCCATTATGGCTCCATTATGTATTGTCTTCCCTGGTGTGTAGGTGTACATGCAGCTATGAGGAACAGAGACTACATTTTTCAATGTCTATTCATCTGCCTCTCACTGACGCTCCTCTTGCAAACGAGGTAAGTGCTTGAATAATATTTTTTGATCAATTATGTTTTGTCACATTATACAGGAATACTGAAAGTGCACCACTATATCTGGGTTTTGTAATTGAATTATTATAGTTTTGTACACTACAATAACCGAATGTTGGGATACTATGTTTTAGTAGCCTAACCTATGAATAGCCTATGTATTTAGCATGGTGAACATCAATCAGGCTTTGTCGACGTGGGGGGCTTTGTGAGATTAATGAAGTGGGTGATTTTCTGATTATGTTCCTGTGGGTGGCGATAGAGTACAGTCACTACTCTCAGTCAGAAAAAGCAGCGCTCACATCAGATGCCATTGAGCATGAGTCACTAATATGTAAATAGCACTTGATTTCAATGCTCAAGGAATGACATTCCATGAGATCACTCAGTTATCTCAAATGTACCTATGTAACTACTATAGGAATACATACGTTTGTGTTGGGACACTTTGTAAAGTGGGACCTTGTACTGTATGGCCAACATACAGTATCTGTAGTGTGTAGCCTATACAGTGTCTATAGCCTCAGTTTGTAACACAGCTTATTTTAGTATGGTAGTGTAATTCTCAAACTGACCAGGAAGTCTTATGGTTCCAGCATTTTTGGCACATTGCACTTATGTCACTGTATCAAGAGCCCTCATGAATATAGCTTGTAGACTGATATTAGTATACAATCAATAAAGAAACCAATATGTCAGTCAATTGATTAACCAAGAAATGATCCATATCAATCACATGCAACGAGAGCACATTTAATGAATTTATGCCTCTTCCGATTATTGGATTCATGAATATACAGCTCTGATTACATTTGCATATTCAATTGTGTTTTTGCTCCAAGATCAGATGGCACACAAATGTTCAGCATATAACTGGGTCATCTGGGAGGGTGCTTGGGAAAGGGGGAGTGTGTGTGTGTGTGTGTTCTTTTACCTTTTGACTTCTTCTCCTCTTTCATTCCCTCTGGAGTAACTATGCAAAGGCCTCATCAATCTGACTTGTCTGTCACCCAGGGCGGTGATTGCTGATCCTACAACAGATGCCTTCAAGAACAACATCACTCTCTTCACACGGATCCTTGACAGACTTCTAGATGGCTATGATAATCGCCTTCGACCCGGCCTTGGGGGTAAGGAATATCTCTTGGCTTCATTAACTATGACAAAACAAGCTCAGGGCCTGTATTCATCAAGGGTCTCAGAGTAGGAGTGCTGATCTATGATACGTTTATAATTTTAGATCATAATTACATGGACAGGTTTAGTGGCAGTATTCCTCACAATATTTCCGTCAGCATGCAGAATAAATACTGCCAGCGATGCTTCTACTTCTGTCTTGTAATGTGTAAAAAAGTGTGATCATAAATCGGGTAGACTGTAGCTGTGTGCCCAGCATACGTTTGTGTGGAGAAGCAAAACACAGTTCAGACGACGTGTCCCCCATGACAACAAAGTGATTGTCATAAAAATAAGCTAATATTTTCTCATTACATTTAATGGTGCTGCACATTAACATATTGGTCATCAGTGGGCTTGTTATCCCAAATCCTCAGTACAAATCTGTGTCCTAAATGGTATCCTTTCTCTACACAATGCCCTACTTTTGACCCGAGCCCTATAGGCCCTAGTCATAAGTAGCGCACTATAAAGGGAAGATTACTATTTTATTACCCTCCTGCCTGTTTGTTGAAGGTGTTGTTTTCTAGGCAGCAGATGTTTCCCCAGAGAAAACAACATCGACACTCAGCTGCCCTTCACCACCATACACAGAAGAGTCCCCACAGTAGTCCAAAAAATATTGCTATCAGGTTGTAAATCACAGATGGCCAGGTACATTGTTTGCTGCCTCCATTCGGGATGCACTTTTTCAGTTTCAATGACTCAATATTTTGGACAAAAACGGACAAATGTAACTAAGGCTGGGAATGGCCTAGCAAGGGCGATGGTCACAAGTCAGCCATAACGTGGCTAATAGGTTAGCGTATCTATTTATGTAGCAAGCTAAAACACAGAGCCTAACGTTAGCTAGATAGCTGATAGGAGGATGTCATACCATTGGAGGAGTGGGTATACACAGCTAGAGATGCAGGTGTCATTTGGTTAACTAGCAAAAACTTGAATGACTGTTTTCATATCATATATCTCTTGCGTTTGCACATTTACTATGGCTATCTACTCTGAGTTCAGAGCACTTTCGTCTGAGTGTGCCAGAGCGCAGAACAACTGATGAATTTATGAACTCGCAACACCTGCTGAATATGACCGGTGTCAGTAAATGTAGGCAAAAAAAGTAATAGTTAGTCAAGAACACGCTAGATAACATGTAAACAGCCTAACCAGCTCTGCTACGCCAAGTAGAATGGTCAGAGTGAGGTGTTTTCTCATTTGGGTCTGGAAGTAGCTAGCAAGCAAGCTAGCCAACTTTAGCCAGTTAGCTTTGGTGCTTGGTTTGGACAAGTATGCATTGGCAGGCAAGCTGCAGAAGGACAAGGGGGCTACAATTCCCCATCATCTATCAGTGCAATGTTGACGTCCAACTAGTTGAAGTGTGAGAGGAAGTGTGAGAGGGTTTATCTAATGTTCCTTCGTTCGATTTTAGCTCATCTTGCTCTGGGTAGCATTAGTTGTTGATCTTGTTGTTGTTGATGTGCCTAACTGAGGGAGAGAGAGCCTACCTCTTCATAATTGTTTGATCAATAGAACTGTAAAGTTCCCAAATGTAAGAGGACTCCCGTGGTGTATACACATTCGCAGAAATCCATTCAGGTGTATTTAGTGGCTTTTGGTGAAAGCGTTCTAATGATCTAAAGTCACGCTGTTGCGACTGCCAGTCTAGTTCAAAGTGAATGATGGCAGGTCAGTGTGGCAAATGGCTTGTTTGTATAAAGGTCTACTGTAGCTCTAATTGACTATAGCGCACCAGTCTGTGTAGACTCCAGTCTTAGACAAGTTTTATTTACTCCAGTCTTATTCGGTTTTATTTACACCAGTGTCTATTAATTGTCCAAACGCACGCCCACTTTCCCATTCTATATTGCTATAGAATTTTCACAAATACCTTAGTATACAGTACGTATTTCCCAAACATTCGAAGAATTTATGAAAACGTGAAAATGACCTAAGCGGTCGCTTGTCAGAATTTTTCCTTTTTTTGGTGTCATATTCTTCCTGGGGGTGTATATGTTTCCACACATTTTTGTAAAAACGGTCCCACTCATTAAGTCAAAATGTGACTGCTTGATTCCACTGTCACTCCAAAATGTTGCCCTAATACAGTTGAATGCCAGATGCCTTTATCTTGCTTCTGATGGCCTACCCAATGGCTGACTTAGCTAGCTAGATTTATCTCCCCAGAGACCAGCAAAGAAAAATCCTGATTTTATATTTTTATCTTCAGTGTTATCCGTTTTCTTTCCAACAAAAACTGAAGAGATTAAATCATAACACATTGAAAATAATAGTATAATTATTATTATTATACAGTGCATTTGGAAAGTATTCAGACCCCCTTTTCCACATTTTCCAGCCTTATTCTAAAATGTATTAAATCGTTTTTTCCTCTTATCAATCTACACACAATACCCCATAATAATAAAGCAAAAACAGGTTTTAGATTTTTTGCAAATGTATACAAATAAAAAAACTGAAATATTACATTTACATAAGTATTCAGACCCTTTACTTAGTACTTTTTTGAAGCACCTTTGGGTAGTGATTACAGACTCGAGTCTTCTTGGGTATGACGGTACAAGCTTGGCACACCTGTATTTGGGTAGCTTCTCCCATTTCTCTCTGCAGATCCTCTTAAACTCTGTCAGGTTGGATTGGGAGCGTCGCTGCACAGATATGTTCATGTCTCTCCAGAGATGTTCGATCGGGTTCAAGTCCGGGCTCTGGTTGGACCACTTAAGGACATTCAGAGACTTGTCCCGAAGCCACTTGTGCGTTGTCTTGGCTGTGTGCTTAGGGTCATCGTCCTGTTGGAAGGTGAACCTTTGCCCCAGTGTAACGTCCAGGCCTGGTTTAGCAGGCTGGTGTTTAGTTTTGAGTTTTGGTTAGAAGGGTTTTGTGTTCTAGGTGTTATATTTCTATGTTGGTTTGATGGTTCCCAATTAGAGGCAGCTGATTGTCGTTACCTCTAATTGGGAACCATATATATGTTTGTTCTTTTCGTTACTGGGGTTGTGGGTCATTGTTTATATTAACATTGATTGTCATGTTATATTATGTGTGTGCTTTAGTTGAGCCACGCCAGAGTTACGATCTTTGTATTGTTTATTGTTTTGCCAGTTACGTTATGTAAATAAAAGTATGTACACTGGAAACCTCGCTGCATCTTGGTCTGTCCCACTAGAAGATCGTGACACCCAGTCTGAGATCCTGAGCGCTCTGGAGCAGGTTTTCATCAAGGATCTCTCTGTACTTTGCTCTGTACTTTGCTCGCTATCAGACTGACCATCGGGTTCTTGGTCACCTCCCTCACCAAAGGCCCTTCTCCCCCGATTGCTCAGTTTGGCCAGGAGGCCAGCTCTAGTTAGAGTCTTGGTGATTCCATACTTCTTCCATTTAAGAATGATGGAGGCCACTGTGTTCTTGGGGACCTTCAATGCTGCAGAAATGTTTTTGTACCCTTCCCCAGATCTGTGCCTCGACACAATCCTGTCTCGGAGCTCTACAGACAATTCCTTCGACCTCATGGCTTGGTTTTTGCTCTGACATGCACTGTCAACTGTGGGACCTTATTTAGATAGGTATGTGCCTTTCCAAATCATGTCCAATTAATTGAATTTACCACAGGTGGACTCCAATCAAGTTGTAGAAACATCAAGGATGATCAATGGAAAAAGGATGCACCTGATCTCAATTTCAAGTCTCATAGCAAATGGTCTGAATGCTTATCTGAATAAGGTTTTTAATACATTTGCAAAAAAATTTAAAAAACTATTGTATTTAGATGAATGAGGATTTTTTTTAAATACATTTTAGGATAAGGCTGTAACGTAACAAAATGTGGAAACAGTCAAGGGGTCTGAATACTTTCAGAAGGCACTATATTATCATAATCATTATTTTATAAATCCTGAGCCCTTCTCAGATGGCTTAGAAGGCCCATTTTCCCCCTCTGTGTTTGTGTTAGTAATCATTTGTAGAGTGGTTCTATTTTCCCTCAGTATGCCTTTTTTCACTATTCTGAATGTCTAAAGAATCCATATGTTGTTCAGAAATATTACATAAATACTGGACATTGCACTGGACCACTCTTATTATGGTGGTGATTTGACTAAATGACAATCATGGTCTTGAATTGGACTCACATTTTTCTGGTCTCTTGACTCTGACCCCTTGTTCTCCTCCTGGTCTCGGTCTTGACTCGATCTCGTCCGCCCTCCGGTCTTGGTCTTGAATCTGTCTCGCTTTAGGTGGTCTCCAACACAACACTGCTAGTAGCCTGATGGGTTTGGCGACGAGTAGCCAAAGTGGGTTTGGCGACGAGTATGAAGCGAGGGCCAGCCCACGAGAGCGTACAGGTCGCAGTGGTGGGTAGTATATGGGGCTTTGGTGACAAAACGGATGGCACTGTGATAGACTTTAAGGGGAACACGTTCTGATGGGGAGGTGTTGTGTGATGGAACACAGGCCCTCAGGCGTCATCATGGACATTGGTTGATGTATCAGAAGTCTCATTGTTGACCACCGCTCGTTCCATGTAATTAACTATGTATGGGCCTAGTGACTAGCTAGACCCAGGAGTCATCTCTCAACCCCTGGACACCTCACCCTGTGTGTGTCTGTGTGTGTGTGTGTGTGTGTGTGTGTTCTAGCCTTTAACAAGCTCATAAAAAGCCAAACACTGTCGGCAGAAACCTTCACATAATGATCATGCTGCCTTCTAGAGGAAGGTTGAGCTGAAGGTGAATGAGTCTCTAGGTCCAGCCCCAGCACTGATTTAATGGTGTGATGATGTTAAACAACACAGCACATGAGGAATCAATGATGGGATGGATTAGTGGCAACTGACCTGGAGAAAGAAAAGAAAAACAGTTACGATCAAATGTTATATTTAGAAGCATTGAGAAGAAGTGGAATTGTAGGGCCAAATAATGTTGTTATTGCTTGAAGTGTAGTGTCTTTGTGAGATGCTACTGCTATTATTACTACTACTACCGCTAATACTACTACTACTATTACTAATACTACTATTACTACTACTACCGCTACTACAACAATTAATAAAATACAATTTCTCTAAGTGTTATTATTGTATGGCTATGAAAGCATCTCCTTCCATCATGAAAAAAATGCATCTCCATACTCTCACCTCTCACTCCATCCCTCTGTATCTCATTTGATTAGAATTTGATTTCCAGGTGGCCCAGAGCCTGGGCCTCCCACAGGATCTGGTGTCATTTTACATTTAAACAGATATTCAAGGGGCCATCAGCCCAGAACAGCATCAGCCATCTGGTGATAGTCTTTGGCGTCGGGGAAAGGCCTGGATTGCAGTATGTGGTACAGTAGCACTGACATACTTTCACTGTGGGAAAAATGTCTTCTTGCCTAGAGGTACGGAATCGTCCGCAGACTTCTGTAACCCAGAATTGAGTGGCTAATGACGAAAATATTAATTGATGCCTAAGCTGCATTAGTTTTGCCATCTGTTTGACAGACGTTGGATGCCGGAGAGTCATTTAACTTGTATTCGAAAGCGATAAATAACTGAATATTTTCATGATGCAGATTAGTAGTGTCTGTCTTTCTTTAGAAATTGCATTACATTTTCCCCCTAGAATTTATCCAAGAGTTCTCTTTGCTTTGTGTCCAGGTTTTCTTTAAATGTATCGTGACCACTAGCCGAAACAACGTCACTTACTAATCGCTAAAACAGAAACTGTGTGGGTGACTACCCAATCCAGCAGCAGAAGCAGTAGCAGCCTGCAAACCTGCCCTTTTTAATCCTCTGGGTTTCCAGTCTTATTATTTAACCAGGGCTAGCTGCTCACTAGTCCGTATGAGGGTCAGGAACACACAACCCCACCCCCTTACATGTGCACCTAGGGAATCGCCTGAATTCCTGACACTCCTAACTAATGAGTTGTATCCTCTGTCAACACAGTATTGTGGAACTATTCATGTCATTCAGAGCAGCTATATTGGATATTGGAGGATATCTAAAGTTGACCTTCCAGGCAGGTCATATACATGCTTCCTAGTTCATTTAGTTGTCCTTAATATAGAGTAAAAGAAGGCTGGGTATGATTGTCAACCCTTTTCTCTTAATTCAACCCTGTTCTACGTTAATTGAAAGAACAATATCTCACTTTATAGATAGATGCTATTGTTGTATTCAGCTATAAATAGTGCACTCATCTTCAGTTTGGGTGTTTACTATTGTCATTTAGTTTAGTTAGACAATTGACAGTTGTGAATCACATAAATGACAAGCTATAAGGAAACATGACTAAACCACTCGCTTTGGTCCGTCTGAGCTGAAGACGTGAACCTGCACTACATGGTACGATAAATAAAGTGGCCTCACATCCTCAGGATTCAAATGCACTCTGGATTCTTTTCTATGTACTAAACAAGTGATTTGTCCCCAAGAGACGCTCCTTTGTACTTGGGCTATTATTAAGTATGCATCATTTGAACGTAACGCTGTAATTGCTTTGTTTTTTCACGATTTGGTTTAATGTTCCATCGAATATGAACACGCCTGCTGTTGTTGTGTCCACTGTTATGGGTGATGATGATGATCTGGTTCTTCATCTATTGTTGTGTGTCTGCACGTGTCTGGTTTACACACGTAAACACCTACTTTAGAATGCAATCCACTGTATGTATTGCTACATTTATTGCACACATTACCCACCGATCCGCCTGTTCCTGTCAATATGCACTACTTCATAAATAACTAAGCATATCCATTACATGTCTGGATGCATTTTGTCAGCAGACGCAGTGAACAGGGAGTGGTGAGCGCACTGGGCCTGTTTTGCCTCGCCTAGTCGCCTTGCATGAGAGCACTCACTTTATTTTAGGCTAATGAGAAGGTCTTTAGGCCTGATAGGATGGTGTTACAGGCAGGCCTGATAGGATGGTGTTACAGGCAGGCCTGATAGGATGGTGTTACAGGCAGGCCTGATAGGATGGTGTTACAGGCAGGCCTGATAGGATGGTGTTACAGGCAGGCCTGATAGGATGGTGTTATAGGCAGGCCTGATAGGATGGTGTTACAGGTAGGCCTGATAGGATGGTGTTACAGGCAGGCCTGATAGGATGGTGTTGTTAGGAATAAAGGTCTAAGTGATGTTTTATTGCAAGGCAGGGAAAAGCCACTCAAAAGATGAGCTTCAGTCCTTCTTAAATCTGTAATAATAGAGACTTTTTTTCCCAGGTTTATTCATGTTCAGCCAGGAAGAAATGGTCTTATGATCAGCCTTTGTTTGTTCTATATTAATTATCTTTGTTATGTTTTTCAGATCGTATAACAGAGGTGAATACCAATGTCTACGTCACCAGCTTTGGCCCAGTTTCAGATACAGACATGGTGAGACCACATTCTACTCTTACAAATACCTTGTTCCAAAGCTGAGCTGTGCTGGGCTGGCCTGGTTACACATTCATCATAGAAAGTAAACTTGTAGTGTATTCAAGGTTTAAAAGGCTTCTAACGTTTGTCCATTAATTATAATCCACATAATAATTAAAACTTCCTGTTGCTGCCGGATTATCTTCCTGCTATGAGAAACTTTTCAATTTAAAATAGCTTATCTGTATGTAGGGAAATTAGTTTTATCTGAATCATTGTACCACTATTCAGAAGTCTCTGCAACTGATAACCATGAAAACTCAATTGTGATAAACAAGATAGGAGGGTAAAGGACCAAATTGGTTCTTGTGATAGGTTTCTGTAGTGTTTTACAATCAAAACAGGGAGTAAATAGCCTAAACCATTCTTACAACAGGATAATATGGTACTATACAGAACTTTGGAGGAACTGAGCCCTTAGTTGAAATACTACACAACAACAAAGAATAAACAAATCATGATTGTGTCATTCCAGGTGTTTTGTTAACCGCTTCATTGCAAAACCTTGGCACCATTGTGCACCATTTTAGTCCTGGTCGTATTCATTAGGGCACACCATATCAAAACGTTTTGCAACTGAAAATGGAAATTTGCGTTTCTCATTAAACATGTTCCGTTTGCCCATTCCTGTTTTGGTCTGTTTTATTCAGTTTGGTGCCAAATGAACGGGACCGGTGTTTGTGTTCGTTCCAAGCAGCTTAGCTTGGCTCTAGTGAAACAACAACGCCCCAGTAACCCTGACTCCTTAAGATTAGGTCTATATTCCTATTGTGTCTCTACCTTAGCTACCGTGTTCTACTCTTTTTCATCCTGACTGCTATTTCACTGTCAGGCCTCTGTTTGGTACAGCAACATATATATATATATATATATATATATATATATATAATCTCAAGTTTCCTATCATTCCCTTCTTTTAATGTTTTCTTCGTTTTTTTCAAGAGCAAAATTGTCTGTAAATTTTTCATTCCTTGAGCTCATCCCCTTGCATTTTTTTCCCCTCATGACAACACATTGACACATTTTAGGGTGAAAATACACTTTGGGGATGAAAATGTAACTTCCTTATATTATAAACTAAATTTTACCAAGACAAATATGATTATTCATGTTCTGAATCGTTCAGTTGGGTCTTTCTCTAACATATCATTAACATTATATCTAGAATGTCGGATTTCGTAGCCTACATCCGATAATAAGCTCTGTTGACAGTTGGCAGGTTTCCCGTAACAACTTTTGAGTATTTAATATTTTGTGGTTGTCATCTTCAAAGTTGTTTCCTCGGATTGCTTAAAGTGACATTTGCACGACACAAGATTAATTAAATGTAAAAGGCTTTGAAAATAAAAAGCTTGGTAAAGGCAGAGATATGCTTGTTTTTGTGAGAAATCTTTTTTAAAAATGGTTAATATGAAAAGCGTATACAAAAATGTAATCCATCTTATCTCTATATTGTGGATTTCAGAGGAAAGATTACGAGTTTAATGGGAAAGTGAGCCTGTCAGGTAGCCTTAATTCAGCGATGCAATTTTCCTGAATTTTTACCACTTTTTCTCTCTGGCCTCCACTGATTTAGTCACCCTAAATCTGGCCACCCTACAAGGGTAAAAGCTCCAATAACTTTAAAACATATTATGATATAGACATGGGGTTTGGACCATTGGTTTTCTTCGAGGAGTATCTACACAAGTAACGGGTTATTTTACCCATTGGTCAAAATATGTGTTTTTGATTGGACTCTCTCTCTCCCTCTTCCTTTGACAGTTTTGTCTAATGAATTATTGAAAATCTACTCTTCATTCAAGTCACTTCATTTATCTCGGGCTTGTTTTTGAAAAATACACACCCTTTAAAACGACAATATCCAGCACAAGCCATTCTGTAAAGGAACATTATGGTTCCGCTGCTATTGATTAAACCTGTATGATGTTTGAAATGCAATGCAGAATTCAAAAGCTCATTAATGGAATAGCTAAATATACATTTACAGACAACTGTTAAGTATTCACTAGGCGAGTGTCCCATATCATGGCAAGGAACATTAACTTAAGATGTGTACGATGATCTTGCTGCAAAGCCATGACTTCAAATCCTACGGAGACTAACTGTATTCTTATTTATTACAATTTGTGCTTTGCATTTATATAATAAGGATTTGTGCATGGTTGTTGGTAGCTGGGAAATATGAATGATAACTCAACACAGTAGGGAAATCCCAAAGATTGTCCAGTGGACTACACGAGCTGCATATATATATATATATATATATATATATATATATATATATATATATACATATATATATATAAAAAAGATATAAAGCGCATAATACATAATCTGTTGCCATCAAAGTGTTAGTGGCTAAAGTTACAATGATGAATTGACCGTTTGCATTGCCCATGGTCTCATAAGATGTAATATGCTGGACCTCACACCTAAGGCCTATACTGTATTTTTTTCCAGCTCATGTGATTTTGAACGCACCAAAACACATACCTCTTCCAATACCGCTTGCCCTGGAGCCGTTAACAAGCCAGGTATCCTTTGAGGGCAGGATTTGAAGAAGGACGGATTATATTCCTGAGATATGATGATCTAAGACGGAATAGTGTGGCATGTAAACATCTTATCCTACTTACTGTTGCTTTTGCAGTCTGTACAGGCTCAGTTTCGCATTTCATGGGTTTTGTGTGATGTTTTAATTTGATTGTCAAATGAAAGTTGTTTCCACGGATTTCTTAAAATGCAAATCAATTTATAACATTTTTCACATGCATTTTTCGAGATTTTTTTGTTGTTATTCTGTCTCTCACTGTTCAAATAAACCTACCATTAAAATTATAGACTGATCATTTCTTTGTCAGTGGGCAAACGTACAAAATCAGCAGGGGATAAAATACTTTTTTCCCTCACTGTAGGCCTTATAGCAAGTGTCCATATTTCAATTACTATTCAATTTAACCCATTCACTTAAATTAGGAATATTCTGCTTATTCATTGATACAGGGATACTCATGAGTGGGATGTCAAAGGTGCATGTAAACAGCTTATCCCAGCTTATCCCCTTAAGCGGGATATGAGCTACGATCCGGAACAATGTGCACATGTAAACACGGTCAGTGGGGTCGGAGAGGCGAGGTAGGTAGAAGGTACACTGCGACCTCACCTTGTAGAGGCTGCTCCACTCTGAAATAAAACGGCATACAAAAAAAACACATCCAGTGTGGATAAATGGCGGGCCCAAGTGCATGCAGGAGGCGCAGTGAGTCAGTAATGGATGTTATATGGGATGCACAGCCTGGAGTGGAAGGGAGAGAGAGGGTGCCATCCACCTTGGTTTACCACAGGATATCTTCAAAGCCTCTCGCTAGGCGCTGCTTGTGTTTGTTGTTTATCTGCTTCATAGAATTTTTAGTAAAGTAGGGATAGTACGGCATCAGAAGTGCCACTTTATAAAAAAATTAAGGAGCAGGTATTCCATATTCACAGTGCATAAATATTACGTTTGCTATGTTTATTTTGAGATTAATTTACAGTGGCATTGTCTATACCTGTCATATTCATCTGTGTGATTGTTGTCGATTGTAGCCACAATGTTATTTCTTCCCACAGGAATACACAATAGACGTGTTCTTCCGGCAAAGCTGGAAAGATGAGAGATTAAAATTCGACGGGCCCATGAACATACTGCGGCTGAACAACTTGATGGCCAGTAAAATATGGACGCCAGACACGTTCTTCCATAACGGGAAGAAGTCAGTGGCTCACAACATGACCATGCCCAATAAACTACTGAGGATTCAAGACGATGGCACCCTGCTTTACACCATGAGGCAAATACAGCTCAAACCAACTATTTTATTTAGTGTTATAAATGATTAAAGAAGTTTAATGAAATGTTATTAACATAGCAAGTTTAGCTTGTGTTCTTTCAAGTAAAAGCCTTGTCTTGTGGGAGCCGGAACGACTCATAAGCTCCTATCTCCTGTTTCTGTAGCGTGAGGCAGCTTGATGTGCAAGTACACCCACTGGACAGGACGCTAGTCTATCTCAGGGCCTTAGGAAAGAGTATGACAACCATGCCCAGTCTCCCCACCCCAAACACATTTCATTACATCTCAGTTTTATACGTAATTTATTTTATTTTTACCTTTATTTAACCAGGCAAGTCAGTTAAGAACAAATTCTTATTTTCAATGACGGCCTCGGAACAGTGGGTTAACTGCCTTGTTCAGGGGCAGAACAACAGATTTTTACCTTGTCAGCTCGGGGATTCAATCTTGCAACCTTTCAGTTACTAGTCCAACGCTCTAACCACTAGGCTACCTGCCGACCCACATTCTACACATTTTGCAATGAGGCTGAGAGAGGGTTGAATCTGCGTTAGTGGCTTTATTGCTAGATTGTCCAATCAGAGGCCATTTGAATTTAATCACTTAGGAAAAGGCATTGTCAGGTCCTTTAGGCAGGAATGGAAATAGACACAGAGCATCTTCACTGCACATAGTGCAATATATTTCAGAACTGCAAAGTTTGGTCGGCACGATCGTTTTAAATGGGTATGTGTGTTTTGACGTTACAGTGACGCATTGGGCTTTATGTGTTGTATCTAGGTTGACGGTTCATGCAGAGTGTCCGATGCATCTGGAGGACTTTCCCATGGACTTCCACTCATGTCCCCTGAAGTTTGGCAGCTGTGAGTAATGCATGCCAAATACAGAGACACACGGGGTCACTGGGTTGCCAGGGCATTACTCTCATGAAAAGAAAAGAAAATGCGATTTGAAACACGTGCAGGAATCAAAATGCGTCTAGTTTAAGTCGTACAATAGGTCATGTGTTGTATGTGTGTCGGTCACATTGATTTAGTTGGTGGGGCCACCAGTTTTGAATGAATCACCACTGTGACCTTTGTGTTCGGTGTCGTTCAGCTCGGCTCCTTGCTCTGCTCCATATCAACAACACTGTCACATTGTCTTTTCCAAGAGGCAGAATTTGATCTTCTTGCTTCATTTGATTTGAGCCTAAACCCACATACAGTCCCACTCTCGAGTCCCACACCATAACTAAACAAACCAAACAGGGGATACAAGACCAAACAAGACACAGGACAAGAATAGACTCTGTTTCTGCTGCTACAAACACTGAGCTTTAAATTTCAACTCTGCCAGTTACAGCAATAACCATTCCATAACCACTAAGGGTGTAGAATTGCCCCCCCGCTTTCACTTAAAACACACACTGTCAGCAGCAGCACATACAGTGAGGGGAAAAAAGTATTTGATCCCCTGCTGATTTTGTACGTTTGCCCACTGACAAAGAAATGATCAGTCTACAATTTTAATGGTAGGTTTATTTGAACAGTGAGAGACAGAATAACAACAAAGAAATCCAGAAAAACGCATGTGAAAAATGTTATGAATTGATTTGCATTTTAATGAGGGAAGTAAGTATTTGACCCCTCTGCAAAACATGACTTAGTACTTGGTGGCAAAACCCTTGGCAATCACAGAGGTCAGACGTTTCTTGTAGTTGGCCACCAGGTTTGCACACATCTCAGGAGGGATTTTGTCCCACTCCTCTTTGCAGATCTTCTTCAAGTCATTAAGGTTTCGAGGCTGACGTTTGGCAACTCAAACCTTCAGCTCCCTCCACAGATTTTCTATGGGATTAAGGTCTGGACACAGGCTAGGCCACTCCAGGACCTTAATGTGCTTCTTCTTGAGCCATTCCTTTGTTGCCTTGGCCGTGTGTTTTGGGTCATTGTCATGCTGGAATACCCATCCACGACCCATTTTCAATGCCCTGGCTGAGGGAAGGAGGTTCTCACCCAAGATTTGACGGTAAATGTCCCTTTGATGCGGTGAAGTTGTCCTGTCCCCTTAGCAGAAAAACACCCCCAAAGCATAATGTTTCCACCTCCATGTTTGACGGTGGGGATGGTGTTCTTGGGGTCATAGGCAGCATTCCTCCTCCTCCAAACACGGCGAGTTGAGTTGATGCCAAAGAGCTCCATTTTGGTCTCATCTGACCACAACACTTTCACCCAGTTGTCCGCTGAATCATTCAGATGTTCATTGGCAAACTTCCGACGGGCATGTATATGTAATTTCTTGACCTTGCGGGCGCTGCAGGATTTCAGTCCTTCACGGCGTAGTGTGTTACCAATTGTTTTCTTGGTGACTATGGTCCCAGCTGCCTTGAGATCATTGACAAGATCCTCCCGTGTAGTTCTGGGCTGATTCTCACCGTTCTCATGATCATTGCAACTCCACGAGGTGAGATCTGTGTGTTTCTTCCATTTGCGAATAATCACACCAACTGTTGTCACCTTCTCATCAAGCTGATTGGCGATGGTCTTGTAGCCCATTCCAGCCTTGTGTAGGTCTACAATCTTGTCCCTGACATCCTTGGAGAGCTCTTTGGTCTTGGCCATGGCGGAGAGTTTGGAATCTGATTGATTGATTGCTTCTGTGGACAGGTGTCTTTTATACAGGTAACAAGCTGAGATTAGGAGCACTCCCTTTAAGAGTGTGCTCCTAATCTCAGCTCGTTACCTGTATAAAAGACACCTGGGAGCCAGAAATCTTTCTGATTGAGAGGGGGGTCAAATACTTATTTCCCTCATTAAAATGCAAATCAATTTATAACATTTTTCACATGAGTTTTTCTGGATTTTTTTGTTGTTATTCTGTCTCTCACTGTTCAAATAAACCTACCATTAAAATTATAGACTGATCATTTATTTGTCAGTGGGCAAACTTACAAAATCAGCAGGGGATCAAATACTTTTTTCCCTCACTGTAATTAGAAATGCTTTGGTTGAGAGAAATGGCCCCCCATGTGATCTGCCAGCTCTGAGCTTCTGGGAAAAAGATAAGAAGGTAGTGTTGATGGGTTTGGCTGCTGAGTTGAGCTCTCTGTTTTCATCCTAGTGTCGATGCAGCGCTCTCCTCTCCTTTGGCTGCTACTACCCTTGGATGTTAGTTAGAGTGGCACATTGTGGGACAACAAAATATTTTAATTTAATTTCTGTTGGCACTAATATTGTTCTATACCACAAAACCCAATTATAAAGACTTTCTTGAAGGAGCTCTAGAAGTTATGCCAATAGAAAAAGTAGAATCTGGAAATATTATTGTCATACACAATGTGGATATGTTCGTTCAGTTGCATGATGCATTATTATTCAGATGATAAACAAAACAAACTAATGGGGCCAAATGCTTCATCCCCTAAAATCAAATAAAACGCTACCTGAGTCAGTATGTATGTCTGCATGTTTGGAGGAGTTAATACTGTATGTTAAGTGTTTTCATGGCGCAGCAATTCTCTAATGGCATTGATGACTCACTGTGTCAATGTTTACTAAATGAAATGTCTTAGCCTCTTCATATTTGTCTCTCTGTATCAAACCCCCCACAGTTTGGAAGATATGTCTCTCTGTATAAAAAAACCTCAGTTAGGAAGATATCTGTCTCTCTGTATAAAACACTCATGGTAAGAAGATGTGATGGCTTTGTCAGAAGGGCCACTAATATATATATATATATATATATATATATATGGCAGTAGTCATTTTCTTTCAGTTGCCTAACAAAATGTAATGATCTTGCTAACAATGGCATACAATGGGCAACATAGTCATGGAGTTGATTTTTTGGTGGGGAAATTATACAACCCTTAAACAGTTACATGACATTAGACACTATTCTCTTGAATCATCAGAAATTAGAATGATTCACTGTCCAAGAGAGAATGAATCACTGCCCAAGAGAGAATGAATCACTGCCCAAGATAGAATGAATTCCCTATTTTCATATGCCTATTTTTCACATACCACAATGATGGTGTTAACCTCACTCCTTTTGTGATCTTAGATGCCTATACAATGTCAGAGGTGACTTACGTCTGGACCAATAAGCCTGCCGACTCTGTGGTGGTGGAAGGAGAGAGCTCCCGTTTGAACCAGTACGACCTGCTCGGCCAAACAGTGGGCCAAGAAACCATTAAGTCCAGCACAGGTAAGCTCAGGATATTACTTTGCTTGGTTATTCATCCAACTAGATAATCAGCACAAGCTCTCCCTGCAGGCCTGGATCCCACCGCTGCCACCAAATGAAGAAAGTTAAGAAAATAAATACATAATTTATCCAAGATCTCTTTGTAGATGGCCAAAGTTTAGTGGAGCAGATGTGGATGTTTTTACTACAGATAATTTAAGATTCCTGATGCCCACTTCAGTGAGGGGCACTGCTTGCTACTACTGGCTGTATCGGTTTGTTCAGTGGTTCTCAACCTGTTTTGGTTACTGAATCCACCAATCACATTTCACTCTTATCTTTCACTCTGCTTGTGCAACCAAGGACTGTTCTTATGAAATCTTCCCGAGGTCCTACTGTGGATGAGCCAAGTCTCCTCAAGAGTACTAACAACTCAGGTTGCAAAACACTGTTAGTTGACTCAGCCAGTGGATAACAGAGGCTGAAAGAATGTTAAGTCCATGTCCTCTCAGCGGGAGATACTGCACTGCATGTCTGAGTTTATTCATAGGAGCTGCGACTATAATTTCTCCAAAATACATTTTAGTCTGACTAGGGAACCAACAGTACAAAACAACAACCGATGGTTCTGCTTTGACTGTTGGAAAACAAGATTTTCCACTTTGGACCCATTTGGACTACCAAAGCTTCGGAGACACAGGCACTCCTGTTCCCCTCAGTTGGTTGGAGAGGAGAGTGGAGGGGAGGGAGCGAGTGAGCACTTTGTGCCTAATTGCAACATTAATGGGAAACAAAAGCACAGCTGTAGGAGCTGCCATTCACTCAGACACACAGGGGAGCTCCGTTCTGAAAGGAGAGCCGCCTCCTTATTCCTGAGCTGTGCTGCTGCTTCTGGTCTTATTTTGGAGCCGTCATAAGACACAAAAGGAGCCTTGTCTCACGAAAGTGCACCAGAGCATTAAATTAGGAATTGTGGTGTTCTCTGCCTCGGAAACACAGGAAGGAAGAAGCATGTGTGTAGGAACAGATGGGGAAAGCATTCAACATGGAGTTGGAGGGGAGTCATTAGCGAAAAGAAAGGAAACCGACAGTGACACATACACTCCATCGAGATGACAGACAGGCTCGTTTTAGCTGGAGTATGGCTAACAGGTTGTTTGTCATCATTGAACATTGTGAAATTTTAAAATGCAATTACTCATCTAATTTAAGAGTAGTTACAACATATTTATAGTACTGAGGGGAAAGCAGAAGGTATCGTGGAATTACAGTATATTCTTTTTTTTACTACATTACATGATTGAGCTTCACCATCGGAACGAAAGCAAACTGTACTACCTCCTATGAAGATACAGAACAGTAGTTCGTTATAGGTCAGAAAAGCCACAGGACACAGCTACGTTGCTTGGCATGGATCAGCCAAGCGGATCAATACGGTGGCTCATGTAGTGGTCTTCAATGATTAGTATCTGCCCCCTCTGCATGTCTCCACATACGTCTCTGGGGAGCACTCTCATCACACAAGTCACTACATGTTTGAAACGCTCTTGATGATCTCTTCTCCTCCTCCTTTCCCCACTTCCTTCCTTCCCCTTCTTCTTCACCTTCACTTAGACAAACACAGACTTCCACTCTCCATTATTACCCAGAAGTCTACATTCCAACGATGTAGAGAATACTACTGTTGGCTGTTTTAACATCCAATTGCAATCTGACTCTGTTTTCACTTAGGAAAAGCCCTCCAATCTCAAGTAAATGCTCCAGTAATATCCCAACTAGCACATAACATTCTGAGAACCATATGTTTCGTAGAGCTTGGTGAGAGCGTGCTTGTCCTATTTTGCATACAATCTTCCCACAACTTTCTGGGAATGATGCAGGATAGTTGCTTTGGAACATTCTCAGCACATTTAAGAAACTTTTCCAAAAAAAATAGTATTTTCTTGGTATTTCATCGCTTTAAAAAGAAAAGGAGAGCCGCACACTCTAGGAGCTCAGATGCAGAAACGTTGGTTATTAGATTATTCAATTATTGCATCTGAGCTCCTAGAGTGTGCGGCTCTCCTTTTCTTTTTCAAGTGTTCTACTCCGCTAGCTAGCACCTCACCTGAACAGGTGTGCCTTTCTTTCATCTCCAGTTTCATTACTTTAAACAGAATGTTTCCTAAAACTTCAAACATGATTACATTTCATTTCAATTTTGATAATGTTCTAGGAACATTTGACATTGGGAATGTTCTCAAATTGGTCAGAGAATGTTAAGAAACAATGTTCTTTTGTGGTTATTTCAGTACATCAGCATAACGTTTCCTACAAGTTTCTTCATGGTTCTATTTAAAGTCATGTTCTCAAATTGTTCCGAGAACATTAAGAAAACTTTCCATATAAACGACAAGAAAACTAACATTCAGAAAACGTTCTGAGACTGTTTTTAAATACATAAATTCAGTTTTTAGAATGTTAAGAAAACTTTCTATAAAAACCACAACACTTCAGCATTCAGAGAACGTTTTAAAAGTGTTATTTAAAAACATATGCATTCCATTCTCAGCATCAACAAAACTCTCTATCCTCTTTCTTGTTATATGGGTTCAGGTGTGTTGGCCGTGCCCACTAATTGGCCACACCTGATCTTAATGAGTGCTTGTTTCCTTTGAAATTACTAAAATGAACAGCTTTGTTATCATTAAAAAAACATTGCATGCTAGCTCCACCTTGGTGGGGCAGTGGACTAATTCCATGGATAGAGAACATAAGATTATTGTTTTGAATCTCACTGATGCCGTGTCACAATAAAAACGAATTAATGCCCAAATAAATTAATTTCCATGTGTCCTGTCTGTGCTTTGAGTTTTAAAAAGGTTATTCAAAAACCTCAGAGCTTTTTCAGAGTGGCAGGTAGCCTAGTGGTTAGAGCATTGGGCCAGTAACCGAAAGGTTGCTAGATCAAATCGACAAGGTAAAAATCTGTCGTTCTGCCCCTGAACAAGGCAGTTAACCCACTGTTCCTAGGCTGTCATTGTAGATAAGAATTTGTTCTTAACTGACTTGCCTGGTTAAATAAAAATAGAGTGTTAGTAAAACCTCCCAGCAAAACTTTCCAGGAACCAGAGTAAAATGTTCTCAAACTCTCTTTAACCTAAAAATAAACATTCCCAAAACAGGCAAAATGTTCACTTCTGTTCTCAGAACATTTATAACAAACGTTGTTTAACTGGTCAGAAAACGTATGGCTTTGTTCCCAGAACCAATGGCAAACCAAAAACGTACCTTCCGACAACTTCCAAGGAAACAAATGTTCTAGCTGAGATGCTACTAGTCTGAAAGTGAGTAAAATATTTAATTCCTGGGCCCAAGCGCCACTAGGAACATTTCCCAAGTGAAATACTTTGTGGTGTTCTGGGCCTCGGAAACAGAGGAGCCCCCTTTGATGAAAATCCATTTGTTGTACTTTCCCGCTACAGATTTGCTGATTGTCTGACTTTAAAGGAATCATTCATCAGCACTGTGTCAGTGTGTAGTCAACCGTGGGGGTAAACTAGGTCATTTGGCATAGGTGACTGTACTTGAGTGCGAGGGACATCTTGAATGACTGAGGCTGGAGTGCGAGGGACATCTTGCAATAGGGCCACGAGCATAACAGCAAAATACTTTTAGCAAATTACTTCATTTTGTTATATTTTTACATTGACTCACACAGAGAGAACAGAGGGGTGTTCTCCAAAGCAAATGTGTGGACAGAAAATTACAAAATAACATTAAAGTAAATATTTGTACATTTCCATGAATTAAATATGTGTTTATTATATATTTCCACGCAATGAGGTTGGAATAATACTGTGAAATTGGGAAAATTATGAGAATGCCCCTTTAGTGTAAGAGCTGTTTGAAACGACGTCTGAAATATCAGCCTGTTTTGGTTAATAGACCAATAAGAGAGTTCCATACCTCTCTGCCAATTACAGCTAGTTTTCAGTTTTCCCCTCCCCACTCATACCACTCCCAGATGGTCCTAGCAAAATGCTCTGCTAAGAAGCTGTTTTTGTGTATTTTGGACCATATTCATTGAAAAAAATCACAGTAAGGTACTTAATTGTTACCCAGAAATGATTTGATATTAAAAAAAAGGCTGCATTGGACCTTTTATGAAAATATTGTGGGTTTGTTTTCTAACCAATCAACTGTTTTCAAGCCTTTTTGAAATGTCATCTTTATCTATTTGTCTTTATCCCTCTCACCTGGGTCAATGGCAGCAGTCCTACATAGGCACTGTAGCCCATACTTCCCTCTGTCCTTTATCAGAGGACGCAGGTTGGCATTTATTGGGGTGACTCATGTACTGGAGGCAGCTTGGCATATTAGTCACTAGCTGGCACAGACACAAAGTCATAAAATCTGATTTTAAACCTAACCACACTTCTAACATGAATCCTAACCAAAACCTTAAATTAAAGACCAAAAAGCATATTTTGGATTTTTTTATGATATATAGCCAATTTTGACTTTGCAACTCGCCCATTTAGTGGAAATCGCACAGCTCTGCCTCCAGGACAAGATTCGTCCCAATAAACGTCACCTTGCTCAGAGGACTAAAGTTCATGTGAAATCAAATGATTGGCCTAGATTCCATCAGATGCATTGGACATTAGCATCTCAAGTGAGGGTGTGCTGCCGTCATCAGTGCCGACAGGAGGCTGAAGCTATCTAGAACCATGCTCTCCATCTTCATTTGCACCCACAGAGGAGTATGTCAAGCTGCCCTGTCTCCTGCCTCCTTCTGGAATGAGAGTGCATTGCTCATCTGCTGGAAAGGCATCCTTCCCCTGGTCTACTCCATTCCCATTCAAATGTGGCTGTTTTAACAAGCTATAGGGGAGGGCACCTCCCATCTTCCACTTTAGAACAGTGAAGAGTCCCTCACCACCATTATCTCCAGGCCACCACCAGGATTGGAGGGTGAGATTAGATCTCCAGTGTCTCCCCTCCTTGTTCTTCCAGGATCTTAGTATTCTGTCCTGCCCAAGCAAAGGCCAGGAAGTGAGGGCCACACACCTCCACTCACCCCTAGACAGGAGAGTAACAACCCAATCTGTGCTCTCCATCTTTGTTTATTTAAAAATAAAAATATTTTACCTTTATTTAAGCAGGTAGGCTAGTTCAGAACAAGTTCTTATTTACAACCTGGCCAGATTAAGCAAAGCAGTGCGACAAAAACAACGACACAGAGTTACACATGGGATAAACAAACGTACAGTCAATAACACAATAGAAAGATATGTATACAGTGTGTGCAAATGAAGTAAGGAGGTAAGGCAATAAATAGGCCAATAGTGGCGAAGTAATTACAATTTAGCACTTTACACTGGAGTGATATATATGCAGATGAGGATGAGCAAGTAGAAATACTGGTGTGCAAAAGAGCAAAAAAACTAAAACAAATATGGGGATGAAGTAGGTAGATTGGATGGGCTATTTACAGATGGGCTGTGTACAGCTGTGTACAGCTCTGACAGCTGACGCTTAAAGTTAGTGAGGGAGATATAAGTCTCCAACTTCAGTGATTTTTGCAATTCGATCCAGTCATTGGCAGCAAAGAACTGGAAGAAAAAGGCAAAAGTAGGTGTTGGCTTTGGGGATAACCAGTGAAATATACCTGCTGGAGTGCGTGCTACAGGTGAGTATTGCTATGGTGACCAGTGAGCTGAGATAAGGTGGAGCTATACCTAGCAAAGACTTATAGATGACCTGGAGCCAGTGGGTTTGGCGACAAATATGTAGCGAGGACCAGCCAATGAGAGCATACAGGTCGCAGTGGTGGGTAGTATATGGGGCTTTGGTGACAAAATGGATGGCACTGTGATAGACTGCATCCAGTTTGCTGAGTAGTGTTGGCTATTTTGTAAATTGCATCGCCGAAGTCAAGGATTGGTAGGATAGTCAGTTTTACGAGGGTAAGTTTGGCAGCATGAGTGAAGGAGGCTTTGTTGCGAAATAGGAAGCCGATTCTAGATTTAACTTTGGATTGGAGATTCTTAATGTGAGTCTGGAAGGAGAGTTTACAGTCTAGCCAGACACCTAGGTATTTAAAGTTGTCCACGTATTCTAAGTCAGAACCATCCAGAGTAGTGATGCTAGTCGGGCGGGCGGGTGCGAGCAGCGATTGGTTGAAGAGCATGTATTTGGAGGCCACGGAAGGAGTGTTGTATGGCGTTGAAGCTCGTTTGGAGGTTTGTTAAAACAGTGTCCAAAGAAGGGCCAGATGTAAACAGAATGGTGTCGTCTGCGTAGAGGTAGATTAAAGAATCACCTGCAGCAAGAGCGACATCATTGATGTATACAGAGGAAAGAGTCGGCCCGAGAATTTAACCCTGTGGTACCCCCATAGAGAGTGCCAGAGGTCCGGACAACAGGCCCTCCGATTTGACACACTGAACTCTGTCTGAGAAGTAGTTAGTGAACCAGGCGAGGCAGTCATTAGAGAAACCAAGGATGTTGAGTCTGCCGATTAGAATACAGTGATTGACAGAGTCGTAAGCCTTGGCCAGGTTGATGAAGACGGCTGCACAGTACTGTCTTTTATCGATGGCGGTTATGATATCGTTTAGGACCTTGAGCGTGGCTGAGGTGCACTGTCTTCAGCCAGGGGTGAAGGGTAAGATCCATGTTTCTGGCCCTCCCAACCCTGGCTGAGGCAGGAGGGTTCAAATCAAATCAAATTGTATTTGTCACATTTGCCAAATACAACAGGTGTAGACCTTACTGTGAAATGCTTACAAGCCCCTAACCAACAATGCAGGCCCATTATCAGCAACCATCACTCCTGTGTTCCAATGGCACATCGTGTTAGCTAATCCAAGTTTATCATTTTAAAAGGCTAATTGATCATTAGAAAACCCTTTTGCAAATATGTTAGCACAGCTGAAAACTGCTGTCTGATTAAAGAAGCAATACAACTGGCCTTCTTTAGACTAGTTAAGTATCTGGAGCATCAGCATTTGTGGGTTCGATTACAGGCTCAAAATGGCCAGAAACAAAGCCCTTTCTTCTGAAACTCGTCAGTCTATTCTTGTTCTGAGAAATGAAGGCTATTCCATGCAAGAAATTGCCAAGAAACTGAAGATCTCGTGCCTTGCTGTGTACTACTCCCTTCACAGAACAGAGCAAACTGTCTCTAACCAGAATATAAAGAGGAGGGGGAGGCCCCGGTGCACAACTGAGCAAGAGGACAAGTGCATTAGAGTGTTTAGTTTGAGAAACAAACGCCTCACAAGTCCTCAACTGGCAGCTTCATCAAATAGTACCCGCAAAACACCAATCTAAACGTCAACAGTGAAGAGGCGACTCCGGAATGCTGGCCTTCTAGGCAGAGTTGCAAAGAAAAAGCCATATCTCTGTCCAGTGTCTGTTCTTTTGCCCATCTTAATCTTATCTTTTTATTTGCCAGTCTGAGAAATGGCTTTTTCTTTGCAACTTAATGAAGCTGCCAGTTGAGGACTTGTGAGGCGTCTGTTTCTCAAACTAGACACTCTAATGCATGTCCTCTTGCTCAGTTGTGCACCGGGGCCTCCTTCACACATCTAGATGGCCGGGTGAGGTGGGTGTGTAGCCAGACACAGCAGGGATTCAAACTGTAGAACAAAGTTCCTACATTTGAAAATAAAAAAATATTTTATCAAACAAAACTATGCAGTTTATCTCTGGGACCCTCAGGATGACAAGTCAGAGCAAGATTATTGAATGTAAGTACATTATTTACCTTCAGAGGTGAATGTATCAAACCAGTTGCCGTGATAAAAGTTTTGTTGTTGTTGTGCACTCTCCTCAAACAATAGCATGGTATTGTTTCACTATAATAGCTACTGTAAATTGGACAGTTCAGTTAGATTAACAATAATTAAAATTTTCTGCACATATAAGACATGTCTATGTCCTGGGAAATATTTCATTCTACTTACAATGTCATGTTAATCACATTAGTGCACGTTAGCTCAACTGTCCCAGTGGAGGGACACCGATCCCATAGAGGTTTTTAATTCGGCATTGTTAAGCCACAGATAAAGAGCCAATAACAAGTATTTACCCCATTACACAATTTCCACAAATTGTTGACATGGAGCCTGGATATTGAGACCCAGTTAATTGGGATTTGTTTTACCGATCTACACAACATGCTCCACAATCTTTTGGTGTCTGAGCCACTTGATTGCAATGGCGGTAGACCTTATGTCTGTTATGTCAGTGTCTGTGGAGTGATTATCATCTTCATCCTGTAATTACAGTCTTCCCGCTCGCAGGGAAGCACGCGTAAGCTTCTCTGGAGTAAATCCCACCACGTCTCGCAGATTCTCTCCCCCCATCCACGACAGAGAGACATCAGGGCAGGCATGCAAATTAACCTCCCCATCCACGACAGAGAGACATCAGGGCAGGCATGCAAATTAACCTCCCCATCCACAACAGAGAGACATCGGGGCAGGCATGCAAATTAACCTCCCCCATTTCCCGCGTCTCCATGAGGACAATGGCTATTTTAAACTTTGGAGTTAGATTTAGGGTTAGGGTTAGAATTAGGGTTAGGGTAAGGAGTTGGTGGTTAGGGTTACGGGATACGTTTATGTTAGGGTTTAGGGAAATAGGATTTTGAATGGAAATGTATTTTAGGTCCCCACGAGTATAGAAGAACATAACGTGTGTGTGAAGACAGGAGAGTGAGAGAGAATTAAGACTCCCTGTAAATGGGGCAAAAGCAGGCAATACTGCAAGTGCTCTCGAATAACAGGGAATAATAAATATTTTGGGATTAGGTGGGAAAAATTCCTTCTGCCAAGTTGCAGTATCAAGGTCCTCATCAAAGCAAATGTGATATATTTCTCTGTTCTGTTGACATGGGTAAGCATCTTTCTGTTCTCAATCTTGGGTTCTCTTTGAGATGTTCTCCCATTACAAGTCATGCATGCTGCTGCGGCATTGGCATAGTTCAAGTCAAAGAACGCGAAGCGAGGCTGCCATCTCTGTCGGCGCCGGAAGTGAATACGAGAGACATCAGACATAGTTGAATGTCCTCGTTAGCGGTTTAGTTTTGCATTGCGGTTATACAATTACAATGTACAAAGCTATATTCAATAGGCTTATTGTTTGAACTCTGAAAAGTCCATAATTTTTTAACATTGCATATCCAACCCAAAGCATCCACATCCATATTATTATGAATTTGCATATGAACTGGTGAAAAACGAATAGAATCGGATGTAAATAAATAATGCTATCCTTCAAAGAGTGGCACTGAAGTTGAGGCCGAATAAATTAATAAAGCGCTCTTTCTCTCTACAGGCGAATACACAGTCATGACGGCACATTTCCATTTGAAGCGGAAGATTGGCTACTTTGTGATCCAGACCTATCTACCATGCATTATGACCGTCATCCTCTCCCAAGTGTCCTTCTGGCTGAACAGAGAGTCCGTGCCAGCTAGGACTGTGTTTGGTGAGTATGGGGCTCCTCATCCGACAGTGATGTTATCCTAGACCAGGTATTCCAAACTGGGGTACGCGTACCCTCGGGTATACGCAATGCCGTTGGGGTAAGTGATTCACATATTTTTTTACATAAAATATATATACAGTTGAAGTCAGAAGTTTACATACACCTTAGTCAAATACATTTAAACTCAGTTTTTCACAATTCCTGACATTTATTCCTAGTAAAAATTCCCTTTCTAAGGTAAGTTAGGATCACCACTTTATTTTAAGAATGTGAAATGTCACAATAATAGTAGAGAGAGGGGATTTATTTCAGCTTTTATTTCTTTCATCACATTCCCAGTGGGTCAGAAGTTTACAGACACTCAATTAGTATTTGGTAGCATTGCCTTTAAATTGTTTAACTTGGGTCAAACATTTCGGGTAGCTTCCCACAATAAGTTGGATGAATTTTGGCCCATTCCTCCTGACAGAGCTGGTGTAACTGAGTCAGGTTTGTAGGCCTCCTTGATCGCACACGCTTTTTAAGTTCTGCCCACAAGAGTGTGATGAGTGTGATGGAGTGGCCATCACAAAGCCCTCACCTCAATCCTATAGAAAATTTGTGGTCAGAACTGAAAAAGCGTGTGCGAGGAAGGAGGCCTACAAACCTGACTCAGTTACACCAGCTCTGTCAGGAGAAATGGGCCAAAATTCACCCAACTTATTGTGGGAAGCTTGTGGAAGGCTACCTGAAACGTTTGACCCACGTTAAACAATTTAAAGGCAATGCTACCAAATACTAATTGAGTGTATGTAAACTTCTGACCCACTGGGAATGTGATGAAAGAAATTAAAGCTGAAATAAATCATTCTCTCTACTATTATTCTGACATTTCACATTCTTAAAATAAAGTGGTGATCCTAACTGACCTAAGACAGGGAATTTTTACTAGGATTAAATGTCAGGAATTGTGAAAAACTGAGTTTAAATGTATTTGGCTAAGGTGAATTTAAACTTCTGACTTCAACAGTATATATATATATTTTAAACAGTCCATTTATATTTTCCAACGGGGCTATACATTTGGGTGAGGTCTTTTTCTAGCCTGAGTAGCCTCGTTTCACTGCCAAAAATAAAATGAAACCATCTAGTGTTCAGCGAATTAACAACACAATGTCAAATACAGGCAGCCTAGTCAAATAATTAACATCCAATCACATTAACATAGTGACATAGTGGAAGGGTAACGCGCATGCAAGCAGTTGTTCCTGACACTGCAGCATCCACCGAGAGGCTCTTGCTGCCAAGTGAATGCCTGACAGTTTGAAAGATGTTTTGGACACTACAGTGAACATTTATAACTTTGTTAAAGCAAGACCCCTGAACTCTCGTGTATTTTCTGCAATATGCAATGATATGGACAGCGACCATGTAACACTTTTACAACATACAGATGTGTGCTGGTTATCAGGGGGCAAAGTATTGACAATTTTTTTTCAAATTGAGAGACAAGCTTAAAGTTTTCTTTACTGACCATCATTTTCACTTGTCTGACCGCTTGCATGATGATGAGTTTATCACACGACTGGCCTATCTGGGTGATGTTTTTCTCCCCTGAATTATCTGAATCTAGGATTACAGGGACTCTCCGCAACTATATTCAAAGTGCGGGACAAAATTGAGGATATGATTAAGAAGTTGGAACTCTTCTCTGTCTGCATTAACAAGGACAACACACAGGTCTTTCCATCATTGCATGATTTGTTGTGTGCAAATGAACTCAAGCTTACGGACAATGTCAAATGTGATATAGCGAAGCACCTGAGTGAGGTACTTTCCCGAAACGGATGACGCAAACTGGATTCCTTATCCCTTTCATGCCCTGCCTCCAGTCCACTTATCGATATCTGAACAAGAGAGCCTCATCGAAATTGTAACAAGCGGTTCTGTGAAAATTGAATTTAATCAGAAGCCACTGGCAGACTTCTGGATTGGGCTGCACTCAGAGTATCCTGCCTTGGCAAATTGCGCTGTGAGAGTGGATTCTGGGCCCTCACTAACATGAAAACTAATTACAGGCACAGACTTTGTGTGGGAAATGATTTAAGACTGAGACTCCCTCCAATACAACCCAACATTGCAGAGTTATGTGTATCCTTTCAAGCACACCCTTCTCATTAGCCTGCAGTGAGTTATTCACAATTTTCAATGAACAAATAAGGTTTTATATGTAAAATGGTTAAATAATGAGCAAAATTATAGAAAATTATATCATTATTTGTGACCTGGTCCTATAAGAGCTCTTTGTCACTTCCCACGAGCCGGGTTGTGACAAAAACTCACACTCATTCTTATGTTTAATAAATGTATCGTATAGTGTGTGTGTGGCAGGCTTACAATGATGGGGGAAAAAACATTTGAGAGTGCGCTGACCCTGGTGCTAGAGGAGGTACGCAGCTGGAGGGTGAATGTTTGAAGGGGTACGGGACTATAAAAAGTTTGGAAACCACTGTCCTAGACTAACCCCTCTGCGTGTCTAACTGCGGTTCAGTGTTTCTCTGTGGTGCCAGGAGCCTTGGGGATGTGCCCTGCGTGTCCGTTAGTCTGTCTTTAAAACCTACTCTGCAGCCCCAACAGCTGTTTGTATTGCTGTGCAATGAATGAGCAACACTTTAAATGCGATCCTGTGCGACAGCCTGAAAAGCCAAGTGAATTTTTGTTCTGCCATAGCAAGGTAATTTAATAGAATGCAAGTGGCCAAGAGGAAGGCTAGCTTAATGGTGTGACCAGTGTCAACGGGACATGGCCTGTTTACAAAAGGCAGGGGGGTTGATTGTAGTCCATGAGGGAATATAGACTACAAAAGTATGCTTTATACACATGGGAGACATTGATAAATAGATTTTACTTGATTTAGTAAAGAAACGAAATTAACAATAACGAGGCTATATACAGGGAGTACCGGTACCGAGTCAATGTGCGGGGGTACAGGTTAGTCCAGGTAATATGTACATGTAGATAGGGGTAAAGTGACTATGCGTAGATAATAAACAGAAAGTAACAGCAGTGTAAAAACAAAGGGGGTGGGGGGGTGTCAATATAAATAGTCCGGGTGTCCATTTGATTAATTGTTCAGCAGCCTTATGGATTGGGGGTAGAAGCTGTTAAGGAGCCTTATGGACCTAGACTTGGCACTCCGTTACCGCTTGCCATGCGGTAACAGAGAGAACAGTCTACGACTTGGGTTACTGGAGTCTGTGCCCATTTTTTTGGGCCTTCCTTTGACACCACCTAGTATAGAGGTCCTGGATGGCAGGAAGCTTGGCCCCAGTGATGTACTGGGCCGTACGCACTAACCTTTGTAGCGCCTTACCCTTACAGTCAGATGCCGAGCAGTTGCCATACCAGGCGATGATACAACCAGTCAGGATGCTCTCGATGGTGCAGCTGTTGAGGATCTGGGGACCCATGCCAACTCTTTTCAGTCTCCTGAGGGGGAATAGGCATTGTCGTGCCCTCTTCACGACTGTCTCGGTGTTTGGACCATGATAGTTTGTTGGGGATGTGGACACCAAGGAACTTGAAGCTGTCGACCCGCTCCACTAAAGCCCAGTCGATGTGAATGGGGGCGTGTTCGGTCCTCCTTTTCTTGTAGTCCACGATCAGCTTCTTTGTCTTGCTCACGTTGAGGGAGAGGTTGTTGTCCTGACACCACACTGCCAGGTCTCTGACCTCCTCCCTATAGGCTGTCTCACCGTTGTGTCATCAGCAAACTTAATGATGGTGTTGGAGTCGTGGTTGGCCATGCAGTCATGGGTGAACAGGGAGTTGAGGAGGGGACTAAGCATGTCACCCCTGATGGGCCCCATATTGAGGATCAGTGTGGCAGATGTGTTGTTGACGTCCAGAATCCAGTTGCAGAGGGAGGTGTTAGTCCAGGGTCCTTAGCTTAGTGATGAGCTTTGTGGGCACTATCTGTTGGGGCGGTATGCAAATTGGATTGGGTCTATGGTTTCCGGGATAATGGTGTTGATGTCATATCACTGCAGAGGTGAGTACCATTCACCTGATGAACACAGTATATATCAAAGTATATCACATAAAGGAGAAGTACATCACAAAATAGTACATCACAAAATAAAATCAACAACCAATTTTTTCGTATCGGTCTGAATAACCTCTGAATTAATCATGTATCCAGAGCAAGTAACTTTTGACTTAAGATGTCAGTTAAAACCCTGGAGCTGTAGAATCAGTGAGATGGCAGTTAAAACCCTGGAGCTGTAGAATCAGTGAGATGGCAGTTAAAATCCTGGAGCTATAGAATCAGTGAAATGGCAGTTAAAATCCCGGAGCTGTAGAATCAGGGAGATGGCAGTTAAAATCATGGAGCTATAGAATCAGTGAGATGGCAGTTAAAACCCTGGAGCTGTAGAATCAGGGAGATGGCAGTTAAAATCATGGAGCTATAGAATCAGTGAGATGGCAGTTAAAACCCTGGAGCTATAGAATCAGTGAGATGGCAGTTAAAATCCTGGAGATATAGAATCAGTGAGATGGCAGTTAAAACCCTGGAGCTGTAGAATCAGTGAGATGGCAGCTGTAGAATCAGTGAGATGGCAGTTAAAACCCTGGAGCTGTAGAATCAGTGAGATGGCAGTTAAAACCCTGGAGCTGTAGAATCAGTGAGATGGCAGTTAAAACCCCGGAGCTGTAGAATCAGTGAGATGGCATGGAAAAACCCTGGACCTGTAGAATCAGTGAGATGGCAGTTAAAACCCTGGAGCTGTAGAATCAGTGAGATGGCAGTTAAAATCCTGGAGCTGTAGAATCAGTGAGATGGCAGTTAAAATCCTGGAGCTGTAGAATCAGTGAGATGGCAGTTAAAACCCTGGAGCTGTAGAATCAGTGAGATGGCAGTTAAAACCCTGGAGCTGTAGAATCAGTGAGATGGCATGGAAAAACCCTGGACCTGTAGAATCAGTGAGATGGCAGTTAAAACCCTGGAGCTGTAGAATCAGTGAGATGGCAGTTAAAATCCTGGAGCTGTAGAATCAGTGAGATGGCAGTTAAAATCTTGGAGCTATAGAATCAGTGAGATGGCAGTTAAAATCCTGGAGCTGTAGAATCAGTGAGATGGCAGTTAAAATCCTGGAGCTGTAGAATCAGTGAGATGGCAGTTAAAATCCTGGAGCTGTAGAATCAGTGAGATGGCAGTTAAAATCCTGGAGCTGTAGAATCAGTGAGATGGCAGTTAAAACCCTGGAGCTGTAGAATCTGTGAGATGGCAGTTAAAACCCTGGAGCTGTAGAATCTGTGAGATGGCAGTTAAAATCCTGGAGCTGTAGAATCAGTGAGATGTCAGTTAAAACCCTGGAGCTGTAGAATCTGTGAGATGGCAGTTAAAATCCTGGAGCTGTAGAATCAGTGAGATGGCAGTTAAAACCCTGGAGCTGTAGAATCTAAAGGCCACATAACTTCAACTAGTGAAAAAATAGGTTCCTTTTGGCAGTTACTGTATGGTAATGATCATATTGTCTGCTTAAGTCGGTTTATTATTCTCTGTGTCCCTTTAAGTCTCCTCATTATTTCAGTGCCACAGAGAAGTGGAAAGCAAATTAACGTTTAAGAAAGATCTTGGTTAAAGAAATTCAAAGAACTTATTCTGGATCTTAGTTCTAAAAATGCTCTGTGAGTAAATACAGTCTCATCTCTAATCTTCAGATACTTTTTTCCCCCCTCCCACTCATTAAAATAAAAGGAAATCTGAACTTCAGTGGAGAGTCACAATGTTTTCATACAGCCCTCAAATCAAAACATCAGGTGCAAATGTGTCATGAAAACATTTGAGATAAGTCTGCTTATTTATTTTGATATATTTTGTGTCATTGATCAATGTCACCATTGACATACAAGGTGCACTGTTCAGGTAGAATACATAAAATCAAACTTTATTTGCCACATGTGCCGAATACAACAAGTGTAGACTTTTCCGTGAAATGCTTACTTACAAACCCCTAACCAACAGTGCAGTTCAAGAAGAAGAAATTATTTACCAAGTATGCTAAAATAAAAAGTAAAAGTAATAATAAAACACAATAAGAATAACAATAGCGAGGCTATATACAGGGGACACCGGTACCGAGTATTTTACATGGTATATTACTTACGCGTACAAGAAAACAAATGCACCAAATGTTGCAATTAGGAGTGCTAACGTTTAAATATTAAAACGTATAAACTAAATTGGGACGCTCTTTGGGCTCCCGCACACAAAGACAAAACCAGCATGTGACACACAGCATAAAATAATGCACCATTTACACAACCTATGGTAGCCAACACCACTGTCACCAATAGCGACAACAACAGTGTCACATCAAAGGTGACAGGCTCATGGTGCTGAAAGGTCAGCGACCCTAATACCTGTGCACTCCATGGCTCTGAAAGAGAGCCTGTTTTGGTGAAACGCAGAGTCAGCAGTCAAGCAACCCATTCAGTAGGCTCCATAAAATCATAACACTACAAAAGCACAACCATTTCATTTCCAAAATGGAATTAACAAACCAGTTATTACTTCCCATTGCAAATACATTTTATCATGTTCATCACACTAACCGGTGATCTAACGTTTAAATGCAATAATGTTTCACAGACGTTATTTTCAAAGAGATATCTCAAAGAAAGCGAGCTGCAACAAAAAACAGTGCCACTCACCAGATGATCACCATTTGTAAATGAAGTTTGAAAGTTCATCTATAAGAAGTTAGCAACATCCACCTTGAAGTCCACCTTGAACAGCTGCTACAGATGCTGTCACCTTTGTCACACTACTACAACACAAGCTAGCTAACGCTACTAGCGACACTGATTATTTTATCTTGCGCCCCTTTCTTCTTCAATGTTTTATGGCAGACTACAACTTATTAGTGTATTGCCGCCACCCACTGTTATTCTGTGTTATGAATTAATTACCTCTTGCGCTCTCAGTAGTGAGGTCAAGACACGTCACTTTAAAAAATAAATTGTCCCACCCTTTGCAAGTCAAAATGGGATTGTTTCATTTAGGGCTGTTGCGGTGACTATATTACCGCCACACCGGCAGTCACGAGTCATGAAGGCAGTCAAATTCCACGTGACCTTTTTGTCACGGTAATTAGACTTCTCCAAGCTCTGATGCTGCTGATGGTCATTAGTAGCCTACCAAACTTGCTAACTGCCTGGTACTCAGCACTCTATTTTCCCTCTAATCACTCTGACATCAATGCAAATGTGTTCAAAAATCTAATCAAATACTTCATGAGAGCCCATGTGCTCATGTTGCACAACATTTCTATAGGCTATGCAATTGCTTGAGAAAACAGAGTGATGGCCTCTACTAAAAAGAGGAGGATCCATCAGCTTTCTATAGGCTAGTCCTACTATATTTATTTTGGAACTTTCCTAATATTAAGCGCATTGTTTATATTTACAACAGGAGTAATAGCCTACCTGGCTGGCATGAAAATGAACCACGGGAAAAGCGTCCTCAATTAGCTATTTAAGTGCATAGATTACATGTATTTTTCCCGCTGTTTTTCCCCTGTTTTGAGACAGGAGCATGATAATGGTCCAAACTAAATCAAAACAAATTTTACACATATTATTTAGTATATGTAAAGATAAGATTAAATCAAGAATAGTCTGATGGGTGACAATATTAGCCTATCACTTTGCGACTTTTTCGAATCATAGATGCACACCTCATGTAGCCTAGCCAATAGGCCTATAGGTTTTGATAAGGTTTGTATCACAACTTGTGGCCAAATAACTTCTTAAAATTAATCACGTGAATCTGATTTACAAAGGGTGTAGAGCCTAACTGACATACACTGCCGGACAAAAGTTTTAGAACACCTAATTTTTTCTATTCAGTATTAACCATTCTCTTTCTAACACAAACTGAAGAGATGAAATCAGAGAATTATTACAATTATTGTAAATATGAAATAGAAATATACATATTTTTTAATATATTTATTTATACATTTTTGAAATCCTTAGGCCTTCAAGGCTCTGATGGTTCCCTACTGATCAAACGAAGATAAGCTATTTAACATTAGCTAGGCTAATTGAGTCTACATAACTTTAACTGTCCACTTTCTCCCCTTCCAAATCCTACAGTAAATAACAACAACACCATTCAGATTATTAATTCGCAGCCTACCTGTTGGCTCTTGGTGTCGTAGCCTGTCCTTTTAATCCCATCTTCCATTGATTAGATGTGAAATAAAAAAAAAATACAAGTTTGCCTAGATATCTCCTTATAACTTCAAGTTGTGCCCCAGGTTTTTCCTGTAACACTCGAGCATCCTAAATGTCATCTTGCTTTTATGTTACGGTAAAGCATATGTTGGTACATGTTAAGTTATGCATTCTCCTAAATTACATAAAACAGTAACATTTCACTTTAAGTCGGCGCTATACCGTGTCATTACTACACACCTAAACTACTTTGCTAACCACAATGTAATTATTTGGCTGTACATGGTATCTGTTGATAAGGTACTTCAAATAATTGAATGATAATCAAAGGAAACTGACCAAGCTGAAACTGAAACTGTTTGCTGTTCCCCTAGGTGTAACCACTGTCCTGACAATGACCACCCTGAGTATAAGTGCTCGTAACTCCCTCCCCAAGGTGGCCTACGCCACGGCCATGGACTGGTTCATCGCTGTCTGCTACGCCTTTGTCTTCTCTGCCCTCATCGAGTTTGCCACCGTCAACTACTTCACAAAGCGCAGCTGGGCCTGGGATGGGAAGAGCATTGTGAATGACAAGGTAATGGAAGCATAACCCCCTCCGATTGCCTAAAAGGCAGCATTTTCAAAGATAGTATATGGTGATCTGTTTGTTTTGAAGGTGGCCAACCCATTTCCATATGATTTTCAACCCGAGGGCCTTTGCATGTGTTGTGTTTGCATCAGCATTCAGGTCGTTTCCTGTTCGACAGCCACAGGCAATGCTGTACCTGGAAGACCATCTGCATACGTATGAATGTATACATACAGTGCCTTCAGAATGTATTCACATCCCGTGACTTTTTCCAAGTTGTTGTGTTACACTGGCCTACACACAATACCCCATAATGTCAAAGTGGAATTATATTTTTAGAATTCTCTTTGAAAAGTTATTAAGTATTCAACCCCTTTGTAATGCCAAGCCTAAGTTCAAGAGTGAAAGTAAAAATTTGCTTAACAAGTCACATAATAAGTTGCATGGACTCATGATTTTTGAATAACTACCTCATCTCTGTACCCCACACCATCATCTGTCAGGTCCCTCAGTCAAATAGGGAACCTATTGGTAGATTGGTAAAAAATAAGAATATCCCTTTGAGCATGGTGAAGTTGTTAATTATACTTTGGATGGTGTTTCAATACAACCAGTCACTACAAAGATACAGGTGTCCTTCCTAACTCAGTTGTCGGAGTGGATGGAAACCTCTCAGGGATTTCACCATGAGGTCAATGGTGACTTTAAGACAGTTACAGAGTTTAATGGCTGTGATAGGAGAAAATTGAGTATGGATCAATAACACTGTAGTTACTCCACAATACTAACCTAATTGACAGAGTGAAAAGAAGGAAGCCTGTACAGAATAAAAACTATTCCAAAACATGCATCCTGTTTTCAACAAGGCACTGAGGTAATACTGCAAAAGAAATTTGGCATAGAAATTAACTTTTTGTCCTTAATGCAAAGTGTCATATTAGGAGAAAATACAATACAGCACACGACTGAGTACCACTCTCCATATTTTCAAGCACAGTGGTGGCTGCATCAATAGTTATGAATATGCTTCTAATCGTTAAGGACTGGGGAGTTATTTCAGGATGAAAAAAGAAACGGAATTGAGCTAAGCACAGGAAACATCCTAGAGGAAAACCTTATTCAGTCTGCTTTCCACCAGACACTGGGTGATTAATTCACCTTTCTGCAGGACAATAACCTAAAATACAAGGCCAAATCTACACTAGAGTTGCTTACTAAAGTCAAAGTCACCATTATTAGTCAGTTGTACAACCGAATGCCTTCAACCGAAATGTGTCTTCCGCATTTAACCCAACCTTTCTGAATCAGAGAGGTGCGGGTGGCTGCCTTAATCGACATCCACGTCTTCGGCGCCCGGGGAACAGTGGGTTAACTGCCTTGTTCAGGGGCAGAACGACAGATTTTTACCTTGTCAGCTCGGGGATTCGAACTTGCAACCCTCCGGTTACAAGTCCAACGCTCTAACCACTAGGCTACCTACCTGCCGCTACCTGCCGACAGTGAATGTTCCTGAGTGGTCGAGTTACAGTTTTGACTTAAATCTAATTGAAAATCTATGGCAAAACCTGAAAATGGTTGTCTAGCGATGATCAACAACCAATTTGACAGAGCTTGATGCATTTTGAAAAGAATAATGGGCAGATGTTGCCAAATCCAGGTGTGGAAAGCTCTTACAGAGTTACCCAGAAAGACTGACAGCTGTAATCGCTGTCAAAGATTCTTCTACAGTCAAAAGTTTGGACACATCTCATTCAAGGGTTTTTCTTTATTTTTACTATTTTCTACATTGTAAAATAATAGTGAAGTCATCAAAACTATGAAATAAGTGTTAAACAAATCAAAATATATTTTATATTTGAGATTCTTCAAAGTAGCCACCCTTTGCCTTGATGACAGCTTTGCACACTCTTGGCATTCTCTGAAAGCAGGTGCTTCCACACAGGTGTGGTTTCTGAACTTCACTGAAAAAAATATAAAAACGCTACATGCAACAATTTCAAAGACTTTACTGAGGTACAGTTCATATAAGGAAATCAGTCAATTGAAATAAATTATATGGATTTCACATGACTGGGAATACAGATAGGTATCTGTGACCAACAGATGCATAAAATAAAAACAAGTTAGGGGTGTGGTTCAGAAAACCAGTCAGTATCATGCAGCACGACACATCTCCTTCGCATAGTTTATCAGACTGTTGATTGTGGCCTGTGGAATGTTGTCCCACTCCTCTTCAATGGCTGTGCGAAGTTGCTGGATATTGGCCGGAACTGGAACACGCTGTCGTACACGTCGATACAGAGCATCCCAAACATGCTCAATGGGTGACATGTCTGGTGAGTATGCAGGCCATGGAAGAACTGGGACATTTTCAGCTTCCAGGAATTGTGTACAGATCCTTTTGACATGGTGCCATGCATTATCATGCTGAAACATGATGTGATGGCGGCAGATGAATGGCACAACAATGGGCCTCAGGATCTCGTCACGGTATCTCTGTGCATTCAAATTGCTATGGATTTTGTTTGTTGTCCATAGCTTATGCCTGCCCATACCATACCACCACCACCACCACGGGCACTGTTCACAACACTGACATCAGCAAACCACACACACGCCCACACACACACTGTCTACCATCTGCACGGTACAGTTGAAACCGGGATTCATCCATGAAGAGCACACTTCTCCAGCATGCCAGTGGCCATCAAAAGTGAGCATTTGCCTACTGAAGTCGGTTACGACATCGAACTGCAGTCAGGTCAAGACCCTGGTGAGGTCGACGAGCACGCAGATGAGCTTCCCTGAGAAGGTTACTGACAGTTTGTGCAGAAATGATTTGGTTGTGCAAACCCACAGTTTTATCAGCTGTCCGGGAGGCTGGTCTTAGACGTTCCCACGGGTGAAGAACCTGGATGTGGAGGTCCTAGGCTGGCGTGGTTACACATGGTCTGCGGTTGTGAGTAGGGCTGTGGCGGTCACGAAATTTCGTCAGCCGGTGATTGACAAGCAAATAACTGTACGGTAACTGACCGTTAATTAACATAAACACATTTAGCATCTCCTGGCTTCCACAGTGCCGACAAGCCACTGATGCTGACCTTTGGAACATCTACATTTTAAAAAGTTGAATAAATTAATGTAATATAGCCTACACCTTCACAATAAATCCATTATTTATTTTAGACCAGTCTAAAGAAGCATGATATGAAGAAAATGTAGTCTATTTCAGAAGAAGAGAATAGCGTACTCTGAGTTGGTCTTATGTTAGGTCCTGATCTGGCTATGCCAAATGGCTGTGGGCTGCACTAGTTCATTAGGCAGACAAGATTTGCGTAGAATTCCATGGCATTATTTTATAGTATGAAGAATACAATTGAACAAAGCTGAATAAAACAGAAAATTTTCTCCAAACAATTTGAGGTAGTGTGCACATGCTGCTATTCTGTGTTGAGCAGTTAACAAAGAAATAGGTATTCCTATATACTTCATTTGGAGTTGTAACTTTAGTTGTTCTACAAACGTAGGGCTATAGGTTTTGATTGTTAATGCATTGTAAGGCTGCATGATGTGACTCTAATGATGATTTGAAAAAACCCGCTTGAAAGGCATGAGCTCTGCTTAGTTTTTTTGCGCAGGCTGTACACACTACAACTCATTCACAATTTGACAAGCACTTGATAAGGCCTAGAATTTCACAGAGACATCCCCTTTTTGTGGCCGTAATGCACCCTAAAGAAATACATGCCTTTTGCAGCAAGTGGCCGATGTTCCCTTCTCCCTGAGTGCTGCACGCTCCATCACATGATAGGGTCTTTCTCACAGGCTACAAGTGAAGACAGACACATCGGGGACGCAACTGCGCGCGTCCTTATCCAATTCAGAGGTGCATATTGAAGATATTGGATGAACTCTCCACATTTACTTTTCATCAGCCAACATGATGAGTAGGCCTAACGAACAGCAAATGCACTTGCCAATGTCAATCTACTATCCCCCATAGTACAATGGTCAACCTATTCTATTCTGTGTGAGAAATAAATATTCCAAGCATAGTCTGGGACAGTTGTGGGATGTGATAGATCCCAAATTAATACAACCACTAGCATTAAAAAAAAAAACTGTTTTTACGCAATGTGGCTGACGCAACAGATCAGAACATTTAGCTCACATTGTTGATAAACTGTTAGGCTATTTCTTCACATTATAAGCGCATAAATGTGCACATGGTAATGAGCTATAAGTGAAACTGTTCCATTAGCGGAAAACACCATTATCAAAAGTGACCGCAAATGCAGTTATGCCAGTAATGCTTTTATTATAAAGGTGCATTTTTATGGGGAAAATGTTCTTCCCCAAACTTGAAACTCATGGGCTGGTTGTGTACAGTGGGGAAAAAAAGTATTTAGTCAGCCACCAATTGTGCAAGTTCTCTCACTTAAAAAGATGAGAGAGGCCTGTAATTTTCATCATAGGTACACTTCAACTATGACAGACAAAATGAGGAAAAAAAATCCAGAAAATCACATTGTAGGATTTTTAATGAATTTATTTGCAAATTATGGTGGAAAATAAGTATTTGGTCAATAACAAAAGTTTATCTCAATACTTTGTTATATACCCTTTGTTGGCAATGACAGAGGTCAAACGTTTTCTGTAAGTCTTCACAAGGTTTTCACACACTGTTGCTGGTATTTTGGCCCATTCCTCCATGCAGATCTCCTCTAGAGCAGTGATGTTTTGGGGCTGTCGGTGTAATGAACCTGCTGTTTAATCAGATTCTTAAAATGCCACACCTGTCAGGTGGAAGTATTATCTTGGCAAAGGGGAAATGCTCACGAACAGGGATGTAAACAAATTTGTAAAAAACGATGGAGAGAAATAGGCTTTTTGTGCATATGGAACATTTCTGGAATCTTATTTCAGCTCATGAAACATGGGCCCAAAACTTGACATGTTGCATTTATATTTTTGTTCAGTGTAATGAAGCAATTAACATCCCATCATGCTTAGGGTCATTTATAAAAATGCTGTGCAGGCCATTATTTTTTGGGGCTATGCCCCATAGGATGACAATGCCCCCATCCACAAGGCACAAGTGGTCACAGAAAGGTTTGATGAGCATGAAAACAATATAAACCATATGCCATGGCCGTCTGTCACCAGATCTCAACCCAATTGAACACTTATGGGAGATTCTGGAGCAGTGCCTGAGACAAAACACCAAATTATGGAATTTCTCGTGGTAGAATGGTGTCGCATCCCTCCAATAGAGTTCCAGGTACTTGTAGAATATACTGTATGTCAAGGTGTATTGAAGCTGTTCTGGCTCGTGGTGGCCCAACGCCCTATTAAGACACCTTATGTTGGGGTTTCTTTTATTTTGGCAGTTACCTGTAGTATATTTAAATGTAGTGGATACTGCAGGGCTCCTTTAAAGTAATAAAAGGAAATTAAAATACACCGTGGCTTTGGCCCATAGAATCACTAACTATTTACCACCGACCGACAGTGGCTAGGACGGTAGAATGGAAAGTAGCATTACCTCTGTAACTAAAGAAATAGGGAATATATAAAATACTCATTCTGACCTCGCAAACATGTTTACATTGTAAATAGCCAAGTGAATGAATGACATCAGAGTGAGCGGTGACAGTAATTTGTGTTGACAGTGTGATGCCTGACAGCATATCGCAGGCCCAGCTAACCTTCATTCTACCACTTCTCTGTATTTAGATTGATGCACTACCCTATCCCAGATCCTATTCATTATTATCAAGACCCTCCCCTGGGTGCATTCATCATCCAGGACTGTCTGGAACACATGCTGGCCGGAAGTGAAGGTCCGTCTGACGACTGCTAACTACTAACTTTGGCTCCTTCCATAGAAAAAAGAGAAGGCCTCCGCCATGAAGAAGAACAACGCGTATGCCGTGGCAGTGGCCAACTATGCGCCCAACATCACCAAGGAACCTGGGTTGTCCACCATCGCCAAGGGCGGAGCCGCTGACCCCAACATGGCGGTTGGCAAGGTGGGTGGCAAAACGGACCCAAAGAAGACTTTCAACAGTGTGAGCAAAATCGATAGGATTTCAAGGATTATGTTCCCGGTCCTGTTTAGCAGCTTCAATTTAGTCTACTGGGCCACGTACCTAAACAGAGAACCGTATATAAAGGATATGGTGCTCTCAACCTAGAGGTCTCTCCCTCCTGCATTGTAATATATCCAAATTACCGAACTAAAATACTTACCAAATACGACCAGTATCTGCTAACTCGTGGTTTGTTGGTACAAGACAGACAAGCCCTGGATTGCTTTCTCTCCCTCTCTGTCCTGTTTTTTCTACGCCACATTCTGCAGTGCTTTTGGAAAGAACTGCTTTTGTAAATATAGATGTATTTATAGTCATGACTTGTGTGTTTGGTTTTATAAAGCAGTGAACAATACATTTATTTTATCTTATGGTTTTATTGACCAGTGATGTCTACATGTTTGAAAAGTCTATGAAAGGAACCTTGAGATGTTTATTTGCAGAATCGAGAGATTTAAGTCTAAACTTTTTTTAAATTGTTTTTTATATTTCTTATGTTAACTTTTTTGTGGGCTAACAATTTAATATTTCTCGTTAACCAGTGATTTCTCAATGACGGTATGAAGTTATCTTTTTCTATGGAAGCACCAATGCAAAAAAAGAGGAATCTTTTTTTGAATCCTTTTGCTGTATTGCAATGTAACTTATTATTGTTAAACAAAATATCAACATAAGCAAAACAAACCAAACAGAAATGTTTCAAGTTGATTATTATACTTTTTTATTTTATTTGAACATACTATGTTGAAGGCAGGTGCCATTTTCCTCACACAAAACAGCACTGAACTGTGCAAAAGAAAGACCACATCACATGATAATCTGCTGCGCGATTTATTTTGTAACATTTCGTCTATAATATACATGTGTTGGATAAGGTGATATTATGTACCAGAGCATGACAATGCATTACACACACATATTTACACGCTACTCAATCACTAGCTAGAGTTATCAAAACTCAGAATGACAGATTTTTTACTTGTCAGCTCAGGGATTTGAACTAGCAACCTTTCGGTTACTGGCCCAATACCTGCCACCCCGTATTGAGCACCTAGAACTGAATGCTAACTTGTTAAGCTTCTGTAACTTATTTTGTCATGAAAAACATATAGGTGAACTGGTTTTGTATCAGGGGTTGGAACCAAAATTCCATTCTGCTAGCAACAAGTCATTATGCTGAAAACAAAACTCTTTAAAAACAAATTATATAAAAAGTCGCCCTGCAAAGACATGCTAAACTTTGGGAATATTGATTTTTGAAGCACCCTAGTGCAGTGTTTTATAGCATTGCAAGCATTGGAAAAAATATTTAGATCATTTGATGTATTTTCTGTAAATTATTTTGTTAGTTATAACAAGATTTATTATGAAAGTTTGCACAAATACTGCTATGTTGAAAACAGTCAAAAGTTTGAACAAACCTACTCATTACAGCGTTTTTCATTATTTTGACTATTTTCTGCATTGTAGAATAATAGTGAAGACATCACAACTATGAAATAACATATGGAATAGTAAAAAAAAAAGTGTTAAACAAATCAAAATAATTGTTATGTTCTTCAAAGTAGACACCCTTTGCCTTGATGACAGCTTTGCATACTCTTGGCATTCTCTCAACCATCTTCTTGAGGTATTCACCTGGAATGCATTTCAATTAACAGGTGTGCCTTGTTAAAAGTGAATTTGTGGAATTTCTTTCCTTCTTAATGCGTTTGAGCCAATCAGTTGTGTTGTGACAAGGTAGGGGTGGTATACAGAGGATAGCCCTATTTGGTAAAAGACCAAGTCCATATTATGGCAAGAACAGCTCAAATAAGCAGAGACAGACGACAGTCCATTACTTTAAGACATGAAGGTCAGTCAATATGGAACATTTCATGAACTTTGAAAGTTTCTTCATGTGCAGTCGCAAAAACCATCAAGCGCAATGATGAAACTGGCTCTCATGAGGACCACCACAGAAAATAAAGACCCAGAGTTACCTCTGCTGCAGAGGATAAGTTCATTAGTTACCAGCCTCAGAAATTGCAGCCCAAATAAATGCTTCACAGAGTTCAAGTAACAGACACATCTCAACATCAACTGTTCAGAGGAGACTGTGCGAAACAGGCCTTCATGGTCGATTTGCTGCAAAAAAAACACTACTAAAGGACACCAATAAGAAGAAGAGAATATCTTGGGCCAAGAAACATGAGCAATGGACATTAGATCGTTGGAAATCTGTCCTTGGGTCTGATGATTCCAAATGTGAGATTTTTGGTTCCAGCCGCCGTGTCTTTGTGAGACGCAGAGTAGGTGAACGGATGATCTCTGCATGTGTGGTTCCCACCGTGAAGCATGGGGGAGGAGGTGTGATGGTGTGGGGCTGCTTTGCTGGTGACACTGTCAGTGATTTATTTAGAATTCAAGGCAGACTTAACCAGCATGGCTACCACAGCATTCTGCAGCGATACACCATCCCATCTGGTTTGTGCTTAGTAGGACTATCATTTGTTTATCAACAGGACAATGACCCAACACACCTCCAGGCTGTGTAATGGATATTTGACCAAGGAGAGTGATGGAGTGGTGCATCAGCTGACCTGGCCTCCACAATCACCCTACCTCAACACAATTTAGATGGTTTTGGGATGAGTTGGACCCCAGAGTAAAGGAAAAGCAGCCAACCAGTGCTCAGCATATGTGGAAACTCTTTCAAGACTGTTGGAAAATGATTGCAGGTGAAGTTGAATGCTGAACATCACGTCTGGAGGAAAACTGGCACCATCCCTACGGTGAAGCATGGTTGTGGCAGCATCATGCTGTGGGGATGTTTTTCAGCGGCAGGGACTGGGAGACTAGTCAGGATTAAGGGAAAGATGAACAGAGCAAAGTACAGAGATCCTTGATGAAAACCTGCTCCATAGCGCTCAGGACCTCAGACTGGGCCGAAGATTCACCTTCCAACAGGACAACGACCCTAAGCACACAGCCAAGACAACGCAGGAGTGGCTTTGGGACAAGACTCTGAATGTCCTTGAGTGGCCCAGCCAGAGCCCGGACTTGAACCCGATCGAACATGAAACCTGAAAATAGCTGTGCAGCGACACTCCTCATCCAACCTGACAGAGCTTGAGAGCATCTACATAGAAGAATGGGAGAAACTCCCCAAATACAGGTGTGCCAAGCTTGTAGCATCATACCCAAGAGGACTTGAGGCTGTAATCGCTGCCAAAGGTGCTTCAACAAAGTACTGAGTAAAGGGTCTGAATACTTATGTAAATGTGATCAATCTTATTTTTAATACATTTGCAAAAACATGTTTTTGCTTTGTCATTATGGGGTATTGAGTGTAGATTGAGAGGGAAAAAACAATTTAATACATTTTAGAATAAGGCTGTAACGTTACAAATTGTGGAAAACGTGAAGGGGTCGAAATACTTTCTGAATGCACTGTACGTAGTGCTGCTGGCTCCTTCCACCCATTCCATTAACAGCAGTGCAATACACATATTGGACTGTAGAGAAAGAACTTGACTACCTGTCTCAGCTAATGTGGGGTGGAAAATTCTCAGTAGGGTGTCTTTTAAACAAAAATGGTTAGTTTTGGAGGGGGACTGTGTCGTACAGACTGTCGCTGGCTTTTTACTCTCCCCCTACAATACACTGTATATGAAATACATATTGGAATGTAGAGAGAACGTTATTACCTGTCTCATATAAACTGGGGTGGCAAACACTCAGTAGCGTCTCTACTAGTTTTTAAGGGGGACTGTGTCCCTCGCTGTTGCTGGCTTTTTTTTTTTACAGCCTGTTGCTGGCGTTTTTGAGAGTCTGTTGCTGGCGTTTTTTACAGTCTGTTGTTGGCGGTTTTTTACAGCCTGTTGTTGGCGGTTTTTTACAGCCTGTTGCTGGTGTTTTTTACAGTCTGTTGCTGGCGTTTTTTACAGCCTGTTAACGTTTTTTGTAGGACTGAAAAAAATGCTTTGAACGTAAAATTACGTTATTAACCGTTCCCATGCTTTTAAAATAATGGTTCTGTTCTTGGGTCATTATAGATTACTTTCGTTCCCGGTTCCGTTTCCGTTCTTCTAAATGTTTTGTTATTTTCCGGTTTTGTTCCCTGAACCAGTTCCAACCCCTGCTTTGTATGAAGTGGAATCAATGCATTGTTTGATGGCTACAATGGTGCTAGCTTCTTCTAAATCCTCAGATCAATTTAGCCATATTTCACAGGTTGATCACAGACCCTATGGACCAAACACCCACAAGTGCTTCAAAGTAAAATTGGACCAGTATGTACACTCTATTAATACAATTGTTTACCTTTATATCAAGTTATCATGTATCTATATATGTTTGTGTTAAGTATGTACATTTTCGACCAGTCTGCTCATCATTTACTTAGTGTTTTAATGGTTATGTACTGTAGGACCCTGAGGTTTTTCTGTCAGCGCATACTCAGGGTACTAACTATGAATGTGTTTATCTTCCAGATTATTAACATGCAACATGTTGTTTATGTCATGTTTGTTATTCACTTTACTCATTCTTCAAAACGTAGATTTTGTCTCAAGAGTTTTTAATATATTATGAACTATTGAAGTGTACATTTTCATGTGTACTGTATGAAGACATCTACATTACCAAAATTGGTGCCATAGAGAACAATTTCAATTGTTCTTTTATTAAAATTGTCTAACAAATCACCATTAAATTGTGTTTATTTGAGCAAAAAGCATAAAAGATGTCTTCTTATAACGACGCAACCCCACATAATGGTAGGGAACACAATCAGCCAGAGTGTGGCTCTTCTCTCTGTCATCACCTCTAGCTAGTCTAATCCAATATCAATCTAAAATGGTTGATATCATATAATTTGAGAACTTGGTCCGATGAGTCATATCGATTTAGTTAGATGTTCCACTGTGATATCTCATGGGAATCCAAGTTTACTGTAATTCTTTTTATTTGTTTTCCATGTTGTGATCTGTCAAATGAAATGTAATTCATGCAGACAGGTGAAAAGGAGACTTCAGTCGAGCCTCTGTACCAGTTCACGTTCCTATAGAAATGTAGGGATGAGTGTGTGGATGCGATGCTCAGTGTTTGCTACAGTTACATGACTTCAGGGCTAAAAGCTGGGATCTTGCCACGATTGCTCTGTTTACCAAACGGTTTTACTCATCAGATTGGATATGGGGGTAGAATGACTAATGTGCTGTGCAGATTATTTTAGGTGTTTTAAGGACTCCGCATCATGGTTCATCTGGAAATGTCAAAGCATTAAAGACGATGGATGAATTCTCTCAACATTGTGTACTTATGGAATGTAATTTCTACTTTAAAATGCCAGACTTGATTTATCCTGTTGCTGCAGGATTATTTTCCTGCTCATCGAATTAAGATAGCATATTAAACTGTATGTATTGTTTAGGGACATACAGTTTGCAGGTGTAGATAGAAATCTACCCAACATTCCTACACAAACAGCTTCTAATTTCTACAAAGCTCTAATTGTCATTTTTTCCATAGCTGCGAGCTAAGGACATAGAATATCTGAATAAAGTTTTAAATTAATTAATTCCGCATTTGGTCTTTTGGTTTCACTCCACAGCTTCTCTATGAAAAGGGGGCTGAACTTCCTGATGTAGCCTCGGTTTCAATTCTCCTCATTAGGAAATGCGCCTGAGAACGAAATGTGGGTCTTGGAGGTGTGCTTTGATGCGAATGTCTCGTGTGTGTTCGAACGTGGAAAGCGTTTGTACTTTCACTCTGCCAAAACAGTACACAGTTGCAGTCATTCACCCTTCTAGATAACTTTAAACAGTCTAACCAGGTCTTGTGTCTTGAAGTCGCCTAGGGTAGCTAGTGCTTGCCAACTTATTTTGCCAATTAGCTTCAGCCAGCTGGTGTGTGACTGTGGCAAAATTGGTTTGACATTGGATAGCCTATCTCTGGGGCTAGATAGGGACTGTCAATAAATGTAAACAATGTAAAATGGGACAATATTTTATTTATTTTTATTGAATATCCGAAACATACAATATACTTGCAGTGAAGCCGAACAACAACTACACCATACCAGTCATCCAACAGACTCCCATTCAGAGCGACACACAGAAGCAGCCAGGGTCAATGCCCTGCTCAAGGGCATGTTGACAGATCTCCCACCAGGCCCAAAAACTTGAACCCAAACCCTCCAAGATCCCCCCACAGTTCCCCAATATCTGTCCCTCAACCATTCGAGACCCCTCCCACAGTCACCCCCCCAAGAATAAAAAATACATTTAATTCCATTCCCCACCCCCAAGAACCCCCCAATGCCACAACAACCAAGATAATGAACTAAAAAGAAAAAAGAAAACAAACACTGCAAAAAGCCCCACAAAAAAATTATAATAAAGGTAAACTTGATGTCCTTTATAAACAAAGGACATCAAGGACAACTAAAATCATAACAGCAATGCCAACCCTATATGTTTGTGTGCATGTCTGGCACTATTACATGTATGTGTGTGTTCTTGTATGCGTTTATTTGAATGAGAGTGTGTATATGCATGTGTACAAACACCTGCACGGCATCAGCCTCAGGCAAACCGGCATTAGCTGTAAAAACACGGCCCATCAGTGTTTTTTGATTTTTATTTCACCTATATTTAACCAGGTAGGCAAGTTGAGAACAAGTTCTCATTTACAACTGCAACCTGGCCAAGATAAAGCAAAGCAGTTTGACACATACAACAACACAGAGTTACACATGGAGTAAAACAAACATACAGTCAATAATAATCTATATACAAAGAGTGCACTAAACTATCTATCATAATACACTTTTTGCACTAGTATGCATTGCTATAGTAAATAATATACAAAATAGTACATTGTAGAATTCATTTAAATATTTCACATGCTATGAACAACCTATTCATGACAAATAGGGGAATAGGGCTTTTTTATATAATCTACATATGCTCAATCAACTTTACAATTGACATGCTATAAGATTTCAGCTGCCTTATTACTGTAATAATTTTTTTTATATAACTAGTGGTCAGGAAAAATTTGACTAATTTCCTGGTGCATTGCTTTCATTCATTGTTGTCTCGCTCCCCCTGTGAACGAGAGTTGGCTAGTGAATCTACTGATTCGTCACAATCTCAGCTTTCGTGTAATATAAATTGTGGCCCTCTGTGATAAACGCAAATTGTTTTTCACATCTTCAAATTTTGTTCAAGTTGTTTCTATTAAATTCAATATAAATTAATGTGTGTTTCTCATGTAACTATGGGACTACTATCGCTGTAGTACACTCTTAGAACAAAAAGGTGCTATCTAGAACTTAAAGGGTTCTTCGTCTGTCCCCATAGAATAACCCTTTATGGTTCTAGGTAGAATAATTTTGCTTCCAGATAGAACCCTTTTGGGTTCCATCAAGAACCCTTTCCACAGAGGGTTCTACCTTGAACCAAAAAGGGTTCTACCTTGAACCAAAAAGGGTTATCCTATGGGGACAGCCGAATAACCTCTTTGGAACCCTTTTTCCTTAGAGTGTAGACTCCCAGCTTTGCAGCGCTGTGCAGCTTGTGTGCCTGTGATGTACCGTTCCGCCACAAATTGACGGACAGTCTGATCAGTGAATGAGCATTAAGGCGAGACTCCCAACCCTCCAATGGCTGTGGATATGTTGCCCAATACCCCAGAGTCATTTGCCAACTGAATTGAAGCAGGGAAGTGGGGCTGTCAGCCAGAACTGTTATGAAACGATTTGGCCTAACAGAAGTTGATTTATAAGCGAAATACCTAGATATGCCTTCATAAACCAATTTAATTATAATTAAAGGCCCCTAAATAGTAAATTAACTTTTAAGAGGAATTATAAAAAAAAATTCATACAAAAAGCATTACAAGAATATTGACATCTTGATTTTGCCCAATGTAACGGTTAGCAAAATCTGCTAAATTGATAAAGCACACATTCTTTAAACTCAATGTCAACTTGTTTTGACATCGCATTGTTGTTTTTAGTTGTATAGATTATTCAATTCAATTCATCGTAATAAAATAAAAGTGCACAAAAATGACGAAAAGTGAACTTGAGTTAACTGTAACTCTGACAGTCCTACTCTAAACACAAGCAGATGGAAGCATTCCTTGTTTTTGGTAATTCTGTAAAGGCATTGAAACAATTAACATGTTTTGGAAAAGTCTGCATATGTTTGTATACTGAACAAAAAAATAAATGTAAACACAAGTGTTGGTCCCGTGTTTCATGAGCTGAAATAAAAGATCCCAGAAATGTTCCATATATACAAAAAGCTTATTTCTCTTAAATTGTGTGCACAAATTTGTTTACATCCCTGTTAGTGAGCATTTCTCCTTTGTGTGGTGTGGCATATCAAGAAGCTGATTAAACAGCATGATCATTACACATTGGCACCTTGTGCTAGGGACAATAAAAGGACACTTTAAAATGTGCAGTTTTGTCACACAACACAATGTCAGAGATGTCTCAAGTTTTGAGGGAGCGTGAAATTGGCATGCTTACTGCAGAAATGTCCACCTGAGCTATTGCCAGAGAATTGAATATTAATTTCTCTACCATAAGCCACCTCCAACGTCATTTTAGAGAGAATTTGACAGTACATCCAACCAGCCTCACAACCGCAGACCACGTGTAACCACGCCAGCACAGGACCTCCACATCCGGCTTCTTCACCTGCAGGATCGTCTGAGACCAGATGATGAGTATTTATTTCTGTAATAAAGCCCTTTTATGGAGAAAAAACTCATTCTGATTGGCTGGGCCTGGCTCCCAAGTGGGTGGGCCTATGTCCTCCCATGGCTGCACCCCTGCCCTGTCATGTAAAATCCATAGATTAGGGCCTAATGAATTTATTTCAATTGACTGATTTCTTTATATGAACTGTAACTCAGTAAAATTGCTGAAATTGTTGCATGTTGCATTTATATATTTGTTCAGTATATATGAGGAACTTAAAATGTATTGATGTACACAGAAACATATTTTTATATTATGAAATACTAGAAGAAAAAAAAAAAGGATTACCTCGCTTTAAGAAAAGGCTTGTGTTTACATGGATATGATTACCAATGCACACTGTCACTCAGTGGCTGCCTCCCCATCTGGCTCTCCCCTTTGGTAAGAGACAGTGATGAGAGGAAGTTGAGCCCTAGCACATGTGACCGTCCCCAAGCTTCATCGCGACAGGTTCTCATTGTCATTCTCCCATGTTGCCACCCTCAGTGACTCCTGATTGCTAGATGGGATTCTTTAGAAATAGCGGTCTCTCCCATCATGCAAATCACCACTCTGTTCCTTGGTTGTTTGTTCATTTGATGTCCTCCATATGGGTGTAATTCGAACAAAAATATCCATGACATTTTTTTTTTTTTCTGAAATGTATTACAAAGAGATGTCAATTTTGAGAAATTATTTACCAAAGTTTGGATAATGATAAAATGGCCTAAGACAATGCAACTTGAGGGACATTTTCACCTATTTCCTGATGTAGCAGCAAACGGAGGGGGAAGTGATATTTTTATCACGCATTACTAACTCATTCTGGAGTATCATTGACTATGAAATCACAAAGAACATCCTGACTTTATATCAATATCCTCGAAGCCATGTCATTTCTGGTTCAGTGGCTGTCTTACTGAGGTGGAAGACTCTCCACACTCATGGTTGGCTTCACCGGCGCTACATTCGCAGTATGCACACATTGTCTATCCATCTATCACATTCCTGGAAGCAATGCTTTTTTCCCCCAAATGTGTGAAGCCTTATTGAGTGGTGTGATTTCATTTGTAGAGCAGTACATGTCACACTCTGTGGTAACTGATGACACCTATAGTCTCACAGGGGAATCCCATCTCCCAGAATTATTGGAGTGAAAGAGGTTTACCATAACTGCCTGAAATTTCACTGGACCACTGGGCTTGATTAAATGAGCGGATTAAACGATTGCTTGTTTTGTTCATACATCAGTGGCTCCACAGGCGTACACACCACAATTGAAGGATTCTGTTGTAGACTGAAGATGTCTTAAGTGCTGCAGGCTTTTCACCACTCTGCAAGCTTGGCCAGACTAATATTTGCTGGCTTACTTACTTCAGCATGCTTGGGTGAGAGCAGGGGCTGAACAGATGTCATAACTGGTGACATCAAAGTTCTCGACTGAAAGAGACCTCAAAATAGCACGAATGGACTCTTATCAAAGACGATGTAAACACTTCCCATCGGTCATGCTGTGGCATTTTCTCATTTAAATATAACCTTTTACTTTCAGGGTGACCTTCCTTGGCAGGTGTCCTTCCATAGGAATTGATGATATTTTTACTTTATATATGTAACTCACGATAATATCATCATGTCTTGTCTTCTAAGGTAAACACGGATAGGTATTTCCTGCTTTCACTGATTTAACTGTTATAAACACTATACAAGGCATCAATTATAATTCAACTGTAGGGTTAAGGGGAAATAATATCATGCAACATTTCAATTTACTGTGTCACAAGATTAAATGGATTTGTAAGAATATGAATCATTCACTGTGTTTTTGTTTGCTGAAGGTCAACTGCCCTCAGAATCTGTCTTTTTCTCTGGAAAAATGTGAGGAGAAAATAGCCTCTAAACAGTTTCCTTGGCAACCATAGAAAGAAGGGATTTTCTTTTAACAGCCAAGCTTCCCTTGACAGTACATGGGCTAATAATATGACAAATGAAGAAGAGCTTGTCTGTACAAAGAGCATCCCTGCCACTAAATCACCATGTCGACACCAAAAACCAAAACTCATATTCATCTACTGTCCTCTGAAAAGGTTTGACACCAATCAGCACTGGTGTAAAGTACTTAAGTACAAATACTTTAAAGTACTACTTAAGTCGTTTTTTGGGGTATCTGTACTTTACTTTTTATATTTTTGACAACTTTTACTTCACGACATTCTGAGAAAATAATATACTTTTTACTCCATACATTTTCCCTGACACCCAAAGGTACTTGTTACATTTTGACAGGAACGTTTTGTAATTCACACAGTTATCAAGAGAACATCCCTGGTCATCCCTACTGCCTCTGATCTGGTGGACTCACTAAACAGAAATGCTGTCTGAGTGTTGGAGTGTGCCCCTGGCTCTCCGTTATCCCCAAAAAACATGTGCCGTCTGGTTTGCTATAAGGAATTTTAAATGGTTCATACTTTTGATACTTAAATCAAATACTTTGACTTTTACTCAAGTAATATTTTACTGGGTGACTTTCACTTTTACTTGAGTCATTTTCTATTAAGGCATCTTTACTTTTACTCAAGTATGACAATTGAGTACCTTTTCCACCACTGCCATCCCTGTCCTGACTCATACTTGGATGTTACACTGCGGATGCTAGATGATGCAGAATTACAAAACAAAGCTTGCAAGGTTTAGTTCTGTGTCACTGACCAGTGACTGAGGTCTGCTACACCAAAGCAGTTGGCTGTCATCATGCCATAACAAGTCATAAAAGCAGATAGTTGTCATACGCCCCTCCATGTCTGAAATAGTTGTAAGATAAGACTTAAATGGGACAGTCACATTTCATGTTTAAAACGATGTAATTATAATTCACATTTAGTCACTTATTGTTAAAAGTTAGATGTATTGCTGTTTTTTGATAACTGTGGTAAACATTTTATTTTAAACAACACAATAATGCAGTTTTACAGGTCTGAGCGACTGTGTTATAGATTTTATGTTTTGATGACTAAATGTTTGTACTTAATACTAAGAACATTCCATTCTGAAAGTGTATGCAATGGAGATGGGGTTGCAAGACAAATGGCAGTCCAATTAATATGTGTGTGTGTGTCTAGATATTAACTTGGTGTGCAGAAGTATGACTTCATTTAGGGGGTGTCTGTGTGAACAAAGAATTCTTTGATTCTACCAGACACATGCGAGAGGCCCGTCCTTGAGAAGAACCTCCCAAGTTTGACTTATTTGCAAAGATTGTGATAAGGAATGAATGGGTACTGTGGGAAGACACTATGTTCTTGGAGAGGGTGGGGGAAGAGGTTGTGTACACCTTTTAGAGCTGAGAGCTCTCCTAAATTAAACCATTTACAATTGACCATTGTATTCTGGGCTTCTGTCTGTCTTATTTCAACCAGTATCTTACAACTACTGGGTAACAGACAGAGTTTGTTTAATTGATGTTCAGTTTGTGAACATTGAGAACAAAATTTCTATAACAGACTGCTAATGGCTGAAGGCGATGGACCATTTTAAATTTAACTATCCCTTTAAAAATGGAGAAGTAAATATGGCCCGATCTTCATCAGATTTGAAAGACCAAGGTCATAAGAGCCTATGATCACTGAAATGCCTTTGGACTTGGCATCTTTCATGGATGGCATGATCTGTCCATATGGGCCTATCTCTGGAGCCCAGACAGTCCAGATGGCCCATGCTCAGCTGTCTGAGAAGAGACAAACAGGATCTTAGTAGAGTGGCCGTTTCCCTGACAATGCTAGGCATCCAAAATGCTCCATATCAAATTAATATTCTAGTGAATATGATCCTCTGGATTTATCTTGTTCTTTGATCTAAACCATAATCACTAGGCCTACATAGAAAGATGCATATGTATTAGTCGATTGTTCGTTGAAGTTCCTCAGACAAAATATCCCTTATATCCGAAGATAACCTATTCTTTTGGGGTTTTAATATCTTTTGAACAGGAAACCAAAGCTCATGTAAATTCTAGTCATGTCACTGACAATCCTGGCAGTTGCCATGCCAACAGTACAGTCTGCAACTTCACTTTGGAAGAGCTCCAGTCACTCAGAGGAACCTACAGTCACTCTCTCTGGAAGGAAGGAATTAAGGAGGCTGAGGTCAAACCCACCAATCAGAGCTACATGGTCACTAATCATACACTCTTAGAAAAAAAGGTGCCGTCTAGAACTAAAAAAGGTACTTTGCCTGTCCCCATAGGAGAACCCTTTGAAGAACCCATTTTGGTTCCAGGTAGAACTGTTTGGGTTCCACGTAAAGCCCTTTTCACAGGGGGTTCTACATGGCATACTATAGAGTTCTACCTGGAACCAAAAATGGTTAAACCTGGAACCAAAAAGGGTTCCCCTATGGAGACAGCTGGAGAACCCATTTGGAACCCTTTTTTCTAAGAGTGTAGCTACATAGTCACCAATCAGTGATACATGGTCACCATTCATATTGCCAGTGGATGATAAGTGAGAACGTGTAGGCCTAGATATAGAATATCTCTTGAATTTAGATTACAATTAACCGTCCATTATTAAGAGCTGAAATTCCCTATGGGTCAGTCTTGTGTAAAATAACAAAAGCCTCTCCAATGCATTTTCAATGGTACAATGGCGGCAGATGTTTAGAACCATGGGTCATTCTACCTCAACTTGTCAGTTACATCACAGTCTGTGGCTCATCTTGAACAATTATTGAGAGACGAACAGCAGACAATGTGAACACTCAGAGCCAGACCCAATCCACAGCTGTGTTGACGTCTGTGAGAAGAATCTGTAAGCATTATTATTCTTTCAATTAATGTGACTATACAGAGACATCTTGTATGAACACAGTGTACAGATTACAGATAGTTGGTCATGAGGGTCATGGATACCACTGTACTTTCTGAATGGTTGGGGAGCAGAAGGACAAGACACATTTTTCTAACCAGCGCACGGTCGAGATTGGCGCTTTCCTTATTTCACCTGGCTGTCAAATCATTCCAGAAATTGGAGGAGAGAGATTATTTAAGGGTCTGCTTGGCAGAAATCAAATAGAAGATGTGTGCGTGAGGCCCTTTCAGTAAGCTGAAGAGGAAATTAACATCTAGATTTCCTTCTTCTAGCCTGAGTTTGAAGTTTCTAAAAACCATAGGCTAAATCACATGTGCGCAGAATACCACAGTCGACCCGTAGATAAAACACACTTTCATCTGATGAAATACATCACATTCCAGTTGTCTTCTACACTCTTAAAAAAAAAAGAGTTCCAAAAGGGTTCTGCAGCTGTCCCCATAGAAGAACCCTGGAACCAAAAGAGTTCCTCAAAAGGGTCAGCCGAAGAACCCTTTAGGTTCTAGATAGCACCTTCTTTTATGGGAGTATCATTCTTCTACTTGCCCCCCCTCTATCACATTATTTCTTCTGCAGTTTCTCTACAGTTTATAAGATAGCTTCTGGATTGGACATGGCTGACGGATAGCTCAAAATTAGAACAGAAGGGGGTGCTGTAATGACAAAGATCTGTCTCTGGATAGTAGTATCCGTTATCCACTGTCAGACCTGACCATCAGTATTCATTACAGGTTTAATTAAAATGTAATTACAGAGCACTGTCACAGCTCCCAACAGACATGCCAATGGATAATTACTATATAATTACTGTGGACAGCTTTCCATTTGCATCCACACTACACATACATCAAATTATGTTAGATGTAAAAAGCTCCAATTTTGGAGCAAGCAAACGATGGCATAATTGTGTACCATTTCAGGCCCTTTCATTGCTTTCCAATCTTTTTTAACATGCCAATCAATTCGGCACAAATTAAACGTAACGCCTCGGTTCTCCCATTCAAAGGCAAAGACTTTACATCCAAGAAAATGTCATGTTTTCTATCTAAGATCATTATGGCTTTGATTATCCTTCCAAATGGGGCAACTATGCATCATGAATTCTTCATGCAATGCTGAAGATGCAGTGCAAATTTGAATATTATCTCCCTCCTTTCTTACTGTATTCTTACTGGCTATAATTAGAAAAACCTACAACTGAATATCAACATCTGCTTGTGGTACAACTGATATGATATGAGATGATGACTGAATCAGCACCTGGTGTGAAACTTGGTGCTACAGTGGGATCTAATGCTTAGGCTCCATAAAGAAAAATCTAATCACATTTTATTGGTCACATACACATGGTTAGCAGATGTTAATAAGAGTGTAGCGAAATGCTTGTGCTTCTAGTTGACTATGCAGTAAAATCTAACAAGTAATCTAACAAATTCACAACAACTACCTTATGCACACAAATACAGACAAATGTAAAGGGTTGAAAAATAATATGTACATACAAATATATGGATGAGTGATGACGTGCGGCATAGGCAAGATGCAGTAGGTGGTGTAGAATAAATACATGAGATGAGTAATGTAGGATATGTAAACATTATTAAAGTGGCGTTATTTAAAGTGACTAGTGTAACCTGTATTAAATATATTTATTTAAGTGGCCAGAGATTTGAGTCTGTATGTTGGCAGCAGCCTCTCTATGTTAGTGATGGCTGTTTAACAGTCTGATGGCCTTGAGATAGAAGCTGTTTTTCAGTCTCTCGGTCCCAGCTTTAATGCACCTGTACTGACCTGGTAGAATCGGAACTTAAAAAATGTTGTGCACTGGCCAGCCGGGCAGTTCTCACAAACGTGTGAACTGAAATCTCTTCAGGGGATGAAGAATGAAAAAAAAAAAAAATTGTTGGCTGGGAAACTAATGGTATTTAATCACAACAGCAGTTTCAGGACCCTGCAATAACTTCTTTGAAATGGGTCCCCCTCTCGTCCCCTTCAAAGGGGAACTGCCTGACCATTCTGCCTGCCTTGACCACAAGCCTTTCTGCCACTCTGTACCTCCTGGACTCTGATCTGGTTTTGACCTTTTTCCCTGTCCACGACTATGCTCTTGCCTACTCCTTTTGGATTATTAAACATTGTAAGACTCCAACCATCTGCCTTCTGTGTCTGCATCTGGGTCTCGCTTTGTGTCATGATAGCTTGTTTTATTTGTTGCTTGTTACTGTTACTTGTTACTGTGATCAAAGTTCCGTATTTTTTTATTTGTTATCCATTTGTTACTGAATTGCATATCAACTGAAAGGCTGTTGCTATGTTGAATAAAATGTATAAATTAAAAAGGTATATAGTCTTGAGCATGTAGTCTTGAGCGATTGTGTAACTGACCGACAAACACTTTGGCTATATAGCACAGTCTGTACAATACTGGAGCCTTTGTTAACAGGAACAGATTGTTCCAAGGTGAATATAAGACTGCAACTTCATTGTTGTGTTGATTTGTAGAGCACTCCCCACTGAAATAATTCTGAAGTGCAAGATATGCAACGTAAATCTGCGATTTAGTATGATATGTTACGAATTAGCAAAATGTACAATATGTTAAGAATTACAATTTGTATTATATTACGAATTTGCAAAACACATATCTTACAAATTAGCAAAACTTACAATATGTTACAAATTTGCTAAATGTATGATATGTTACAAATTCTAGCTAGGTGGCTAACGTTAGCTAGCTAGTTAACGTTAGCTATGCTAGGGGGTTAAGGTTAGGGTTCGGGGAAGGGTTAGCTAAAAGGTTAGGGTTATCTTACATGCTAAGTAGTTGCAAAGTAGCAAGTAGCTAAAATGTTGCTAATTAGATAAAATACTAAAGTTGCAGCCTGAACTCGCAACCTTTGTGTTGCTAGAGCTTAGCGTTATACGCCCACCTATCCACCCCAACCAACCACCGTTTTGCCTTAAGTAAGCATCTGTCTTATGTAACTATATCAAACGTAACATATACTAATTTGAACTTCCCGGATTTACATTTACTATATTACGTCTAGTCTCTGAGACCAGGCTTTGAAAACACAAAACTTATCAGAGCAGTAACATGGCAGATAGGCCACTGTGCATCCAGATACCAGAGCATCTGAGTGAATCATATTAAAGTAATTGGAAATAGAAGAACATAATATTAATATACAGTCAAATTGCCTCCAGATAGGGTACAACCTTTACATTGACAACACACTCAATATGAAAAACACTTCCTGGATCATAATGGCCTCTTGGAGGAGATATGGAATTAGAGTTTTAGAGCCAATTTCTCATTCATAACTTGTTGAAATATACAATTTTATTTATTTATTACCCTTTTTCTCCCAAATTTATAGATATCCAATGACAGTTTCTGCAACTCCTGTACGGACTCAGGAGATGCGAAGGTTGAGAGCCATTCGTCCTCTGAAACACGACCCTGCCAAGCCGCACTGTTACTTAACACACTGCTTGCTTAACCCGGAAGCCAGCCGCACCAATGTTTTGGAGGAAACAACGTCCACCTGGCGACCGTGTCACCGTGCGTGCTACCGGCCCGCCACAGGAGTCTCTAGAGCACGATGGGCCAAGGACATCCTGGCCAGCCAAACCCTCCCCTAACCCAGACGATGCAGGGCCAAAACCCAGCCTAAACCCACAAAGAGCAAGCAATAAAGATGTAGAACCACAAGAATAACAGTGTAAAATGTAGAGAATGATGATAATGCCCTTTTAGTGTACGAGTTGTAAGAAAACACTGCCTGGAATTTCAGCCTGTTTTGGTGGGATGGAGTTATGGTCTGCCTGGTGACATAAATCAAATCAACTTTTATTGGTCATATACACGTTTAGCAGATGTTATTGCAGATGTAGCAAATTGCTTGTGTTTCTAGCTCCAACAGCGCAGTAATATCTAAAAAGGTAATATCTAACAATACATACAAATGTAAAGTAAAGTAATGGAATTAAGAATATACACATATTTGGACGAGCAATGCCGGAGCCACATAGACTAAAATACAGTATATACATGTGAGATGAGTAATGCAAAATATGTAAACATTATTAAAGTGACTAGTGTTCCATTATTAAAGTGGGGAGTGATTTCAAGTCTATGTATATAGGGCAGCAGCCTCTAATGTGCTAGTGATGGCTATCTAACAGTCTGATGGCCTTGAGATTGAAGCTGTTTTTCAGTCTCTCGGTCCCAGCTTTGATGCACCTGTACTAACCTCGCCTTCTGGATGATAGCGGGGTGAACAGACAGTGGCTCAGGTGGTTGTTGTCCTTGATGATCTTTTTGGCCTTCCTGTGACATTGGGTGCTGTATGTGTCCTGGAGGGCAGGTAGTTTGCCCACGGTGATGCATTGGGCAGTTAGTAGACCAATAGAGTTCCAAACATCTCTTCCAATGACAGCTAGTTTTCAGTTTTCCCCTCCTTACTCCCAGACAGTCCTAGCTAAATTCTTGCTTGAGAAATTGCTCTTTGCTAAGAAACTATTTGTTTATTTTTTACCATTTTAATTGAAACAATCAGAGTAAGGTACTCAATTGTTATCCAGAAATAATTTGATATTGAGATAAAAACTTCTGCATTGGACCTTTAACTAATCACTCAATATATCAATTTTAGCTGTAAAAAAAAGCACAAGAATATATTTGGAAATGTACAGTCATAGAATACTGTGGGACATCAAGAATGAGTTGAGACTGTCTACAATGAGGACTCGAGGGTGAAAATCTATAGCTTTAAACTGTTAGTTATTTGAATTAAATAAATCAACCCACATTTTCTCCCAGTACGATTTGGTCAGTGGTGCTGCATTAAAGATCCTCAGAACCTGTTTGAATCCCAAATGTATGAAATCCGATAAAGTGTCTGAGTGTCTTGCCTGAGTCATCAGGTAGTTGGTCAACAAATTAAAATGAGCACCCTCATAGCATAGGGAATCAATAAATGTTGAATAATTCACTTGTGACAGATAGTCTGAAGTCTCGTTTTATCTGCTTCCGAATTAATCAGAATCTTAATGAGTGTACTGGCACTGAAAAACCTGCACCCATCAGAAACCTATTGAGCTAATTGATTATTACAATTAAGAGTTGGAAACAAACTGATTATGAAAAAGCTTAGCTATTTCATATTTGTAGAAAACCTAGAAAAACAGTACAATTGACCTTGATGTATCACACTTGGCAAGGAAGGAGAATTGTAATAGTGACGTCAACGTGAGAAAGAGCCACACACACGGAGGTCAGAGACAAAAAGCGGTGGCAAGATATTTAATTTGATTTCTTATCTGAACATTATTCTGGGGACCTACTCAGTATGAGTGGGCTGCTGTCTTATGTTGCCATGGCAATGATTTTTCCACCATATACCCCTATTCTTGTCATCTGTGCAAGGGGACACCATGTGGAAAATAATGGAATAGCCTAGAAACAGCACCATTCAGAGTATAGGCTGCTACACAATATATGACCATCTGTCATCACCCTGCAACTCAATAGTATATTTTTTTACCTCTCAAGGTTCACTGTAATGGTTACCATAAGAAACAAAACAAATACCCCAAAACATATTTTGAGACTTTTTCTGGGTTGCATTTTGATTCCTAACGTTCTTCTAAAGGCTTTGATTAGGTGTCAAACTCATCCCGAAGGACAATTGGAACTGTCAGATGTGTGGGCCCTACACAAGAAAGGTCAGTATTCACAAGATGTGCCAGTCGCCTATCTGGCTTTATGACCATGTTTGAAATATTCCTGCAGCAATTTAGGCAGAGAGCTATATCCAGGTCAGTGGAGACAACGAGGTTGGGAACTGCCACAAGGTATTCTTGCTCTTCAACCAGGATGAAGCTATCTTCCTGGAATGGTGGCACCTCTTATTCGGGCCATTGCTCAGTTGGTTAGTGAGTGGAACAGTATTTGTAGTTCATTGTTAGATGGCTCATCTGTTATAGTCAGATTTAAATTGTTCCTAAATTATTAGTTGGTATGATATTCCTGTAATGTCCCACTCTACTCACTCAATCTATTCTTTGTAATTCCCCCCTAATAAAAGCAAAAATAGGGTTTTTGCAATTTTGAAATCGACCTGTGGAAGCAACAGAGGTGGCCTTTTGGAGCACAAGGCGCCAAACTACATTTCCCAGGATGCATTGTTATTAACCTTACTACCCAACATGGCTGCGCCCTACCAAGCATGTTTTTTTTTTTGATTAACTCTAGTTATCCTTTAGAAACAGTTATATTTATCTGATTTGGGGTTTTATCACACCTCTAAGAATTCATACATTGCGATTGAAATGTAAAGAAATGTAGCGTATGTTGACACGATTTAACAGGGTCTGCGGCGTTAAATTGGCTAGCTATCAGGGCTAATGTCAATGCCCTGTACAGAAGCTTTAGCTAGCGAACGAATTGATTAACTAACGAACGTTAACATGCAGCTGTCTTTAATAAAACATCAAGGGTGTGCAACACCTTTTTTAAGGCATCTTTTGGACTTCAGAGTTTATCAAACAAGACAAAGGAGCCAGAGCTGTAACATAGCTTGCACGGTCATTAGACACCGATGGATGAAGAGGGCACCTGTTTTCTGCACACACAACACCACCAACAAGATGATCAGTACTCAGGCTGACAAAGTAATGAACTCTACATTGCAAACAGACAGCGTGCCGTGCAGTAGTCATTATCTTACAAGTCATGGTCTTTTATTGTAGCTAACTTCACTAACTTTGTTGCGTAGTCACTTTACTCCTAACGTTACCTCCTACATGTACAAATTACCTCGACTAACCTGTACCCCCTGTATATAGCCTCGTTGTTATTTTATTGTGTGACTTACATTTTTGACTTTGGTTTATTTAGTAAATATTTTCTTAACTGCATTGTTGGTTAAGGGCTTGTAAAGTAAGCATTTCACTAAGGTCTTCACATGTTGTATTCGGCGCATGTGACATTATTTCTTGAAGGAGAGCATAGATATGTCAAAGTTCCCAGTGGAGAGGATCAGAAACTTCAGCATCATTGCTCACATTGATCATGGGAAAAGCACCTTGGCTGACAGGCTTCTGGAACTAACAGGTAGCTATCACCTACATTACCATATTCGTCTTCTTTGGTATCATGATCGATCACATTACATTTTGTGATATAAAAGGGAAGGGAAGAAATGGGAACTTTGACACCTCCAACTAACCCTACACCTATATACCACTATTTCATAAAAGGTCAAATATATTTTTCAAATATAAGTCCACTACTTTGACCCTAACTGATCCTACACCAGGCCAGCAGCCCAGAAGACAGGACTCTTTCATTCAACACACCTTCTAGATATTCTGCAGTAAAACCTCATACACTCAAGTACTTCCCTGTAGGTTCCACAACAGCATCTATTTTCAGTGATTTAATATACATTTTTGCACTACAGTTGATAACCATGGTAATGAATTCTAAGAAGCCAACCTTACTAAAGCCCAAATTTGTATTGGCCTAGTCTCCTACTCACCCTTGACCCATCGTCCTATACTCCCCTCAAGCTCTGGACCTCAAAGCCAGTTCCACTACTTGTTTTCATTGTTCCCCTCTAATCAGGGCTGATTTAGTCCTGGCACACCAGGTGGTTGCAATTATCAGGTAGAACAGAAAACCAGCAGGCTCCGGGTCTCGTAGGGCAAGAGTTGATTACCCCTGTTCTACTCTCTTCACTGCCTCAGCATACAACACTTTTTTTTTTTTTACTCTGACCCTGGAAACCTCAACCTGTCTCTCTCGCACTAGGCACTTCTGATTCCCAACAACATGGGCACCCCCACAATTGACAGTTTTTTTTCCACTGATACTATGCATTACTTTGTCCCATGCCCTTCTGCACACTTCTCAAATCTCAGAATCTCCCTCCTACACACTGCTGCAACATGACCATAAGCTTGGCATCTAAAACACCTTAGTGGGTTTGGCACAAAAGCTTTCACGGGATAACTGACATATCCTAACATGACTTTGTCAAGTAAAGACTTCAAAACTCAAAAGGACAGACCGTGTCTTCTCAGTTTCACCACGCTCGCCACTGCATCGCGCCAAACGGCAGGCATCACAGAAAAGAGTAAAGGTCCACTTTGAAATCCATTTAACAGTACCCAAATTATTATCTACCCAGCCTGAGACTACATATAGGTTAGCCAAAAGGCAGAGATCCACTTTCTCCAAAAATGTCACTCCCGCTGGACCAGAATTATCCTTTTCATGACCGTCTGGGCGAGGCTCGGACTCAATTCTTCACCACACCTGCCACCAAATTCTGAGCCATCCGAGACCGTAGACTACGGTTTGTACTTGGCGCCATTCTTCCTCAACACACATCTTCCCTCTGCACATGGCTCTTCTCCTTCTTGCTGGCTGTCCATAACCACGTCTATTCATTCACCACACTCATGTCGCGCCTTCATCCGCCCTTTTGTTTGCAGAACCCCCACTAATGGCCTTTCTCCAATACCCAACGTCGGTTCCATAGCCCAACTTACTATTCCGGCTATCTCTGGCCTCTCCATTCTCGCAAAATGTGGGCTACTCTGCATCTCTGTCTAGGGTTCCATGCTGGTCCAATACCATATTCATACTCATGGATCACACAAGTACTCATGCATTTCGTTGGTTGGTTTTGACAGGTGCCATAACCACGACGGATAAGAACAAACAGGTGTTGGACAAGCTGCAGGTGGAGCGAGAGCGAGGGATAACTGTGAAGGCCCAGACAGCCTCCTTGTTCTACAAGTACCAGGGACAGACCTACCTGCTCAACCTCATTGACACACCAGTAAGTACACTGAATTTTTTTTAAACATTGCAACAATTTCAAAGATTTTACTGATTTACAGTTCATATAAGGAAATGAGTACATTCAAATAAATTAATTAGGCCCTAATCTATGGATTTCACATGACTGGTAATACAGATATGCATTCGTTGGTCACAGATACCTTTAAAAAAAAAATTGGGGCGTGGATCAGAAAACCAGTCGGTATCTGCTGTGACCACCATTTGCCTCATGCAGCGCAACAAATCACCTTCGCAAAGAGTTGATCAGGCTGTTGATTGTGGCCTGTGGAATGTTGTCCCACTCCTCTTCAATGGCCGTGAGAAGTTGCTTGATATTGGCGGGAACTGGAATTCGCTGTCGTACATGTCAATCCAGAGCATCCCATACGTGCTCAATGGGTGACATGTCTGGTGAGTATGCAGGCCATGGAATAACGGGGACATTTTCAGCTTCTAGGAAATGTGTATAGATCCTTGCGACATGGGGCCGTGCATTATCATGCTGAAACATGAGGTGATGGCGGCGGATGAATGGCACGACAATGGCCTCAGGATCTCGTCATGGCATCTTTGTGCATTCAAATTGACATTGATGAAATTGAATTGTGTTCGTTGTCCATAGCCTATGCCTGCACATACCATAACTCCACCGCCACCATGGGGCATTCTGTTCACAACATTGACATCAGCAAACCGCTCGCCCACGCAATGCCATACACACTGTCTGCCATCTGCCCAGTACAGTTGAAGCCGGGATTCATCCGTGAAGAGCACACTTCTCCACCGTGCCAGTGGCCATTGAAGGTGAGAATTTGCCCACAAGTCTTTTACGACGCCGAACTGCAGTCAGGTCAAGACCCTGGTGAGGATGACGAGCACACAGATGAGCTTCCTTGAGACGGTTTCTGACAGTTTGTGCAGAATTTCTTCAGTTGTGCAAACCCACAGTTCCATCAGCTGTCTGGGTGACTGGTCTGACGATCCCACGGGTGAAGAAGCTAGATGTGGAGGTCCTGGGCTGGCGTGGTTACACGTGGTCTGTGGTTGTGAGGCCGGTTGGACATACTGCCACATTCTCTAAAACGGCTTTGGAAGCGACTTATAGTAGAGTAATTAACATTCAATTATCTGGCAACAGCTCTGGTGGACATTCCTGCAGTCAGCATGTCAATTGCACACTCCCTCAACTTGAGACATCAGTGGCATTGTGTTGTGTGACAAAACTGCACATTTTAGAGTAGCCTTTTATAGTCCCCAGCACAAGGTGCACCTGTGTAATGATCATGCTGTTTAATCAGCTTCTTGATATGCCACACCTGTCAGGTGGATGGATTGTCTTGGCAAATGAGAAATGCTCACTAACAGGGATGTAAACAAATTTGTGCACACAATTTGAGAGAAATAAGCTTTCTGTGCGATTTGAAACATTTCTGGAGTCTTTTATTTCAGCTCATGAAAATGGGACCAACACTTTACATGTTGCGTTTTATATTTTTGTTCAGTGTAGATGGGACTAGATACAGTCAGTGACACAAGGGGTTTGTTTGTATTAGTCTTAATTAGAGCACTCATAGTCTTCTCTGTTTTCAGGGTCATGTTGACTTCAGTTATGAAGTGTCTAGATCCATCTCAGCGTGCCAAGGTGTACTGTTGATCGTTGATGCCAATCAGGTAGGTTTTTCAGCAAACTTTATTTTCGGCATAATGTGCATTTGACAGACACATTACCTGGAAAATGTATCCAAGGTACAGTGTCATTGATGTGTTCTTGTGTGGATCAGGGGATTCAAGCACAGACTGTGGCCAACTTCTACTTGGCATTCGAAGCTCAGCTGACCATCATTCCTGTCATAAACAAGGTACATTTCCCAATTAATCTATGTTAGATAAGTGATTTACAAATACCATCATGTTCTAATGTGTTTCTTTTTCAGATTGATTTGAAAAATGCTGATCCAGAGAGGGTAGAAAAACAGATTGAGAAGGTGTTTGATATTCCAACTGAAGAATGTATTAGGGTGAGTTTATTGACTGAGATGTTGATAATTGCCAATATCTTAGTTTGGACAAATGTCTAAATTTGATGATTCTACCTCTCTTTAGATTTCTGCCAAACTGGGCACCAATGTAGAACAAGTCCTTCAAGAGGTGGTGAAACGGTTACCACCGTAAGTTTTATTTGACTCCTTACTTCCCGTTGGAAAAACAAAAGAAACTGTCTTCTGATGTAATGCACTTCCTCATTGAATCAATGGCTACCTCCCAAATGGCACCCTATTCCATATACTTTTGACCAGGGCCTATAGAGATCTGGTCAAAAGTAGTGCACTATGTAGGGAAAAGAGTCCCGTTTCGTGTGTACTCAACATAGTCTTTTTTTTTTTTCAGACCAACCTTTAAAAAAGAGGACCCATTCAAAGCACTGGTGTTTGACTCCAACTTCGATCACTACAGAGGGGTGGTGGCGAATATCGCTCTGTTCGGAGGCTATTTGTCTAAAGGAGACAGGATCATATCTGCATACCTTGGGAAAAGTTACGAGGTCAACGAGCTAGGCCTCCTCAGGCCAGATGAGCACCCCACAGACAGATTGTGAGTGTCTTATCCTGCATAATATTCATCTTGTCTGATTCAATATCATTGGTGGTGACTGTTGTATTAAATGCACACACTGTCAGTTGTCCCTTCCTTGTGGTAGTAAGATACAATTATTGGCATCTTGTATCTGTTCTTCTTGTTTGGTACACTACTATATTGCTATATAGGCATATCATATTGGTCACATGGCTGTAAATGAACAATGACTCTCTTCTTTTCATTCCTGACGCTGTGGTGTGTTGTGCAGGTACGCGGGCCAGGTGGGCTATGTGATAGCAGGTATGAAGGAAGTGAAGGAGGCCCAGATTGGTGACACCCTCTACCATCAGAAACATCCGGTAGAAGCTCTGCCGGGGTTCAAGCCAGCCAAGGCCATGGTGTTTGCCGGTACGCTGAGAAGCATTCCAATCTGGTCATGTGCTAGACAGACATACAAGTGAAAAATGCAATACAACTGGTCCCATAATGTTGCATTTACACAGTGCCAGTAGGAAGTAGTTTATAACCAAACATTAGAAGTAGCAGGTGTCCCTGATTTCCATCCTGTGTGCTTGTTGGCATCTCTCTCCAGGGATGTACCCTATGGACCAGTCGGACTACAGTGCCCTCCGCAGTGCCGTGGAGAAACTGACGCTCAACGACTCCAGTGTGACGGTCCAGAGAGACAGCAGTTTGGCACTGGGAGCAGGCTGGAGGTCAGATCATAACATTACCAACTAAACTACAATCATCTACTACTTAAAGCTGTACAAATGGTGACGGGGATGACCTTGACAGGAAACATAGCTTTGGGTCAATGCATCATAACCACCCTAGTCTGTGACTGCACTGCAATATGTTCTTCATTTTCTTTGAGGGATACCATTTTCAGCTGTGATCATGACCCCTGTGTGACCCTGACTCCTAAATTGTTCTCTTAATGACACTCACACTGTTATTCTTTTCCTTTGTCTTTCTTTCCTTTGTTTTGTAGACTAGGCTTCCTGGGCCTGCTCCACATGGAGGTGTTTAACCAGCGCTTGGAGCAGGAGTACAACGCCTCTGTCATAGTGACAGCCCCCACCGTGCCCTACAAGGCTATCCTGTCCTCTGCCAAGCTCATTAAGGTAATACACAGCACCACCTCTAGGGGCTTCAACTCATACAGTGGGGAAAAAAAGTATTTAGTCAGCCACCAATTGTGCAAGTTCTCTCACTTAAAAAGATGAGAGAGGCCTGTAATTTTCATCATAGGTACACTTCAACTATGACAGACAAAATGAGGCAAAAAAATCCAGAAAATCACATTATAGGATTTTTTATGAATTTATTTGCAAATTATGGTGGAAAATAAGTATTTGGTCAATAACAAAAGTTTATCTGAATACTTTGTTATATACCCTTTGTTGGCAATGACAGAGGTCAAACGTTTTCTGTAAGTCTTCACAAGGTTTTCACACACTGTTGCTGGTATTTTGGCCCATTCCTCCATGCAGATCTCCTCTAGAGCAGTGATGTTTTGGGGCTGTCGCTGGGCAACACGGACTTTCAACTCCCTCCAAAGATTTTCTATGGGGTTGAGATCTGGAGACTGGCTAGGCCATCCAGGACCTTGAAATGCTTCTTAGGAAGCCACTCCTTCGTTCGGGCGGTGTGTTTGGGATCATTGTCATGCTGAAAGACCCAGCCACGTTTCATCTTCAATGCCCTTGCTGATGGAAGGAGGTTTTCACTCAAAATCTCACGATACATGGCCCCATTCATTCTTTCCTTTACACGGATCAGTCGTCCTGGTCCCTTTGCAGAAAAACAGCCCCAAAGCATGATGTTTCCACCCCCATGCTTCACAGTAGGTATGGTGTTCTTTGGATGCAACTCAGCATTCTTTGTCCTCCAAACACGATTTAGTTGAGTTTTTACCAAAAAGTTCTATTTTGGTTTCATCTGACATTCTCCCAATCCTCATCTGGATCATCCAAATGCTCTCTAGCAAACTTTAGACGGGCCTGAACATGTACTGGCTTAAGCAGGGGACACGTCTGGCACTGCAGGATTTGAGTCCCTGGCGGGTAGTGTGTTACTGATGGTAGGCTTTGTTACTTTGGTCCCAGCTCTCTGCAGGTCATTCACTAGGTCCCCGTGTGGTTCTGGGATTTTTGCTCACCGTTCTTGTGATCATTTTGACCCCACGGGTGAGATCTTGCGTGGAGCCCCAGATCGAGGAAGATTATCAGTGGTCTTGTATGTCTTCCATTTCCTAATAATTGCTCCCACAGTTGATTTCTTCAAACCAAGCTGCTTACCTATTGCAGATTCAGTCTTCCCAACCTGGTGCAGGTCTACAATTTTGTTTCTGGTGTCCTTTGACAGCTCTTTGGTCTTGGCCATAGTGGAGTTTGGAGTGTGACTGTTTGAGGTTGTGGACAGGTGTCTTTTATACTGATAACAAGTTCAAACAGGTGCCATTAATACAGGTAACGAGTGGAGGACAGAGGAGCCTCTTAAAGAAGAAGTTACAGGTCTGTGAGAGCCAGAAATCTTGCTTGTTTGTATGTGACCAAATACTTATTTTCCACCATAATTTGCAAATAAATTCATTAAAAATCCTACAATGTGATTTTCTGGATTTTTTTCCCTCATTTTGTCTGTCATAGTTGAAGTGTACCTATGATGAAAATTACAGGCCTCTCTCATCTTTTTAAGTTAGAGAACTTGCACAATTGGTGGCTGACTAAATACTTTTTTTCCCCACTGTATGTACATCTATTGCTGTGGAAAGTTGACATGATATCACAGCAAAATAAATGCACACTAGTACATATATTTATTTTTACTATTTTATAAATAGTAGCATAATAGCGAAGACATCAAAACTATGAAATAACACATGGAATCATGTAGTAACCAAAAAAAGTATTAAACAAAAAAAAAATATTTTAGGTTCTTCAAAGTAGCCACCCTTTGCCATGATGACAGCTTTACACACTCTTGGAATTCTCTCAACCAGCTTCACCTGGAATGCTTTTCCAATGGTCTTGAAGGAGTTCCCACATATGCTTAGTACTTGTTGGCTGCTTTTCCTTCACTTTGCGGTCCAACTCATCCCGAACCATCTCAGTTGGGTTGAGGTCGAGTGATTGTGGAGGCCAGGTCATCTGATGCAGAACTCCATCACTCTCCTTCTTGGTCAAATAGCCCTTACACAGCCTGGAGGTGTGTTTTGGGTCATTGTCCTGTTGAAAAACTAATTATAGTCCCACTAAGCGCAAACCAGATGGGATGGCATATCGCTGCAGAATGCTGTGGTAGCCATGCTGGTTAAGTGTGCCTTGAATTCTTAATAAATCACTGACAGTGTCACCAGCAAAGTACCATCACACCACCTCCATGCTTCACGGTGGGAACCACACATGCGGAGATCATCCATTCACCTGTTCTGCGTCTCACAAAGCCACAGCGGTTGGAACAAAAAAAATCTAATATTTTGACTCATCAGACCAAAAGACAGATTTCTACCGGTCTAATGCTTACGGTCTAATGTCCATTGTTTGTGTTTCTTGGCTCAAGCCAAGTAGTAGTGGTTTCTTTGCAGCAATTCGACCATGAAGGGCTGATTCACACAGTCTCCTCTGAACAGGTAAGGGTGCTCTCGAACGGCTAGATTTTCTTTACCATTGGGCCATCAGATTTGCCACCAATGCTCCTTATAGGACACGTCACTGCACTCTATACAGTGGCTTGTGAAAGTATTCACCCCCCTTGGCATTTTTCCTATTTTGTTGCCTTACTACCTGGAATTAAAATAGATTTTGGAGGGGTTTGTATCATTTGATTTACACAACATGCCTACCACTTTGAAGATGCTAAATATATTTTCTTGTGAAACAAACAAGAAATAAGACAAAAACTGAACTTCAGCATACATAACTATTCACCTCTATTAACTACTTAGGGAGTAGTGGGGCGCTATCACAACGTTGTCAGATTTCAAAAAGGCTTTACGGCGAAAGCACAACATTTGATTGTTTGAGGATAGCACCTACAATATTTATCAATTAGCATAAATTCATAAACCATCGCGGTTCACACACAACCCATTTCACAGCGAAAACAAATCCCTTACCTTTTGAATAACTTCTGCTGAGGGCTTCCCAAGTGTCCAACGAAGACATCCAATGGTTCTTTTGTTAGAAAGTCATTTATTATGTCCATAAATTTCTGTTTGGTTGGCGCGTTATGTTCATAAATTACAGCGTCCACTCGCCCATTGATCCGTGAAGAGAACACGTTCAGCCTATACACTTGTCCAAGAACAATCAAACATCATTGATAATGTATCCTTAGGAACACTTTTATGTATATTTACTATAATATTTCAACCGGATTATAAACTGGACGATAGGAAAGGAAAAAACCACAGCGTGCGCGAGCCCATGAACGCGCATCCTCTTTTGTTTACATCTGGTGACTAGTTCGAAATTCTTCTATTACCATCCAGAGCAACCTAACATCACCAAACACTTTCTAGAGACAGTTGACATCCAGTGGAAGCAATAGGTACTGCAATCCTACTCCCATATATGGATGTTTTCAATAGGGAGGGGTTCAAAATGAGGCAATGTGTCAAAAACACTTTTTCCAGGACAGAAATTCCTCGGGTTTTCGCCTGCTATATCAGTTCTGTTATACTCAGACAATATTTTAACACTCTTAGAAACTTCAGAGTGTTTCCTAGCCAATAGTACTAATTATGTGCATATCCTGGTTTCTGGGCCTGAGTGGCAGGCCTTTTACTTTGGGCACGTCAGACTCTCCAAAACCGACACCTCAGCTGCCGCTCCCTAAGAAGTTAAGTCAATACTTTGTAGAGCCACCTTTTGCAGCAATTACAGCTGCAAGTCTCTTTTTGGGTATGTCTCTATAAACTTGGCACATCTAGCCACTGGGATTTTTGCCCATTCATCAAGGAAAAACTGCTCCAGCTCCTTCAAGTTGGATGGGTTCCACTGGTGTACAGCAGTCTTTAAGTTATACCACAGATTCTCAATTGGATTGAGGTCTGGGCGTTGACTAGGCCATTCCAAGACATTTAAATGTGTCCCCTTAATCCACTTGAGTGTTGGTTTAGCGCTATGCTTAGGGTCATTGTCTTGCTGGAAGGTGAACCTCTGTCCCAGTCTCAAATCTCATAAAGACAAACAGGTTTCCCTCAAATGTCCCTGCATTTAGCGCCATCCATCAATCCTTTCATTCTGACCAGTTTCCCAGTCCCTGCCGATGGGGAAAAAACATCTCCACAGCATGATGCTGCCACCACCATGCTTCACTGTGGGGGTGGTTTTCTCGGGCTGATGAGAGGTGTTGGGTTTGCGCCAGACATAGTATTTTACTTGACGGCCAAAAAGCTCAATTTTAGTCTCATCTGACCAGAGTACCTTCTTCCATGTGTTTGGGGAGTCTCCTACATGCCTTTACAACACCAAACGTGTTTGCTTATTTTTTTCTTTAAGCAATGGCTTTTTTCTGGCCACTCTTCCCTAAAGCCTAGCTCTGTGGAGTGTATGGCTTAAAGTGGCCCTATGGACAGATACTCCAATCTCTGCTGTGGAGCTTTGCTGCTCATTCAGGGTTATCTTTTGTCTCTTTGTTGCCTCTCTGATTAATGCCCTCCTTCCCTGGTCTGTGAGTTTTGGTGGTCGGCCCTCTCTTGGCGGGTTTGTTGTGGTGCCATATTCTTTCCATTTTTGAGTAATGGATTTAATGGTGCTCTGTGGGATGTTCAGTTTCAAATATTTTTTTATAACCCAACCTTGTACTTCTCCACAACTTTGTCCTGACCTGTTTGGAGAGCTCATTGTTCTTCATGGTGCCGCTTGCTTGGTGGTGCCCCTTGCTTAGTGGTGTTGCAGACTCTGGGGCTTTTCAGAACAGGTGTGTGTATATATACTGAGATTACAGGTTGTAATGCAACAAATAGGAAAATGCCAATGGGGGTGAATACTTTTGGAAGTCACTGTACTCTTCTGTAAACTGGTCATCTCTGTATACACGTTGCAAGACCCACTGGTTGATGCTTATTTATAAAACCATCTTAGGCCTCACTCCCCCCCCTATCAGAGATCTCTACTGCAGCTCTCATCCTCCACATACAACACCCGTTCTGCCAGTCACATTCTGTTAAAGGTCCACAAAGCACAGACATTCCTGGGTAACTCGTCTTTTTAGTTCGCTGCAGCTAGCGACTGGAACAAGCTGCAACAAACACTCAAACTGGACAGTTTTATCTCAGTCATGGACACTTTTACTGACAGTTGTGGCTGCTTTTTGTGATGTATTGTTTTCTCTACTTTCTTTCCCTTTGTGATGTTTGTACCCTGTTTTGTGCTGCTGCCATGTTGTGCTGCTACCGTGTTGTGTTGTCATGTGTTGCTGCCGTGCTATGTTGTTGTCTTAGGTCTCTTATGTAGTGTTGTCTCTCGTCGTGATGTTTTGTCCTATATTTTGTATACATTTTTAATCCCAGCCCCCGTCCCCGCAGGAGGCCTTTTGGTAGGCCTCCTGCGGGTACTGTACAGTACCAGTCAAAAGTTTATAGTACGTCAACTGTTATTGTCAAACAGTGACAAAATTGTTTATAACCTGTTTCATACACTGTCGTGTTAAAAAAATATATATGTGGTAGCCCTTGTTTGGTAAAGGTTCTAACTGTTGTGTTGTAGGAGCATGGGAAGGAGGAGATCACCATAGTGAACCCAGCCCAGTTCCCAGACAGGTCTTTAGTGAAAGAGTACCTGGAGCCCATGGTGATGGGGACCATCATCACCCCTGATGACTACATTGGGAAAATCATGAGTATCTGCTTGGTAAAGCCAGCCTGGCTTTCAGGTGTTGCTAATTATTTGTTTTTAGGATCACTGTGTAACAGAGAAATTTAAAGAAAATGTGTTTTGATTACTTTCACTTTGCAAAACAAAAATCATGTTTTTTTTTATTTCCTAATTGGTCCATTCATGTAGAATCGCCGAGCCGTCCAGAAGAACATGGTGTACATTGATGACCACCGAGTGATGATGAAATATCTCTTCCCTCTGAATGAAATTGTCGTGGACTTCTATGACCTCCTCAAATCCATGTCTTCGGGATATGCCAGGTAATTCTATGCTGCATAGGGAACCTTCTCAGTAGGGCTGGGACGATACCAGTGTCGCAATATTTTTTTCCATGGCAAGAAGGAAAACACAAAGCCGAGCAAACTCTTTGGTCCTTTAAAAACCTGCTGGGTGTAAAATATTGTGTGCTGTAGGTCTTGGAAAATAAATACATGTGACTCTGGATGAAAACACGATGCCTGTTTTCCTAAAGAAATTAAATCCGCTTCGTGTTTTGTTTCCTTGCCAGGATACAAACCAGTATCGCGATACTGGTATTGTTCCGGCCCAACTTTTCAGATTGATTTTGAAACCTGAATGATTAGAAGAACATGAGACATTGTATGTTGTAATATGTTCATCAGCTTTGACTATGAGGATGCAGGGTACCAGGCTGCCAATGTGATCAAGATGGATATTCTGCTGAACGGGAAACCTGTGGAGGAACTCACCACTATTGTTCACAAGTAAGACTTTGATACTTAGTGCTTAGACCTATATTAGCTCATCTTTGGGCTCAGATTAAACTCTAAAAAACAGTGTCTGCTTCACAAATTATTATTTGGCTCAATGTATCAATCTTTCAAGGGCTACTAATACTATGATATATTTGAGTACCGTAATGATGTGACCCTTGGGTGTCTTCTGTTTTGTTCTCCTATGTACAGAGATCGGGCATACAGTGCAGGCAAAGCCATGTGCGAGCGCCTGCAAGACGCCATACCCAGACAGATGTTTGAGATCGCAGTACAAGCAGCCATCGGCAGCAAAGTCATCGCCAGGGAGACGTAAGTATAGTAGCCAAACCTGGAAGAATACACACAAGACGAATTCATTTTGAACGCTGGTAGCTTTTCATATTGCATGACACCCGCTCTCTCTCTCTTGCAGAATTAAGGCTTACAAGAAAAATGTGCTCGCAAAATGTGTAAGTAAACTTGTGTTATTTTATTAAAATGTTGGTTTGTACAAATGATTTAGATATACACTAGGTGACTGATAGGGGGCGCTACAGTGCCTCAATCTTGGCACTCCCCCACCATTGTAAAAAATAGAAATGCATTTATTAATGTTTACATTCATTTTTTGCCACATTTATTATATTACAGACACCGTAATGCATACTTTTCAATAATATTCTGTGATATTATTGATATTACATCAAATAAAAAACTACAAAATATATTTTAAAAAACATTTGCTTTTAAAGTATAATTTAAGATGAATAATATTACTGTCCCCACTACAACAACAAAAATACTTAAATGCATGTAATTTTGTCCTTGAAAGATTTCATTGAAATTATGTAGAATTCCTATGAAGGACTGCTGCTACTGAGGAGTGCCAATATGGCCGACCGGTGTCTTCTAGGCCTCTCAATGGACAATACATACCGTCAGCAATCCAGGGTTTAAATACAGTACAAGTCAAAAGTTTGGACACACCTGCTCATTCCAGGGTTTTTCTTTATTTGTACTATTTTCTACATTGTAGAATAATAGTGAAGACATCAAAACTATGAAATAACACATATGGAACCATGTAGTAACCAAAAAAGTGTTAAACAAATCAAAATATATTTTATATTGGAGATTCTTCAAAGTAGCCACCCTTTGCCTTGATGACAGCTTTGCACACTCTTGGCATTCTCTCAACCAGGTTCACGAGGTAGTCACCTGGAATGCAATTAACAATTAACAGGTGTACCTTGCTAAAAGTTAATTTGTGGCTTTTCTTTCCTTCTTAATGCGTTTGAGCCAATCAGTTGTGTTGGGACAAGGTAGGAGTGGTATACAGAAGATAGCCCTATTTGGTTAAGACCAGGTCCATATTATGTCAAGAACAGCTCAAATAAGCAGAGAGAAACGACTGTCTGTTACTTTAAGACATGAAGGTCAGTCAATACGGAACATTCAAGTGCAGTCGCAAAAACCATCAAGCTCTGATGAAACTGGATCTCATGAGGACCTTCACAGGAAAGGAAGACTCAGAGTTACCTCTGCTGCAGAGGATAATTTCAATAGAGTTACCAGCCTCAGAAATTGGCAATTAACTACACCTCAGATTGCACCTCAGAGTTCAAGTAACAGACACATCTCAACATCAGCTGTTCAGAGGAGACTGCGTGAATCAGGCCTTCATGGTCAAATAGCTACAAAGAAACCACTACAAAGGACACCAATAAGAAGAAGAGACTTGCTTGGGCCAAGAAACACGAGCAATGGACATTAGACCGGTGGAAATCTGTCCTTTGGTCTAATGAGTCAAAATTTGAGATTTTTGGTTCCAGCCGCCGTGTCTTTGTGAGACGCAGAGTAGTTGAACGGATGATCTCTGCATGTGTGGTTCCCAATGTGAAGCGAGGAGGAGGTGTGATTGTGTGGGGGTGCTTTGCTGGTGACACTGTCAGTGATTGATTTATTTTGAATTCAAGGCACACTTAACCAGCATGGCTACCACAGCATTCTTCAGCAATATGCCATCCCATCAGGTTTGTGCTTAGTGGGACTATCATTTGTTTTTCAACAGAACAATGGCCCAAAACACACCTCCAGGCTGTGTAAGGGCTATTTGATCAAGGAGAGTGATGGAGTGCTGCATCAGATGACCCGGCCTCCACAATCACCCAACCTCAACCCAATTGAGATGGTTTTGGATGAGTTGGACTGCAAAGTGAAGGAAAAGCAGCCAACAAGTGCTGAGCATATGTGGGAACTCCTTCAAGACTGTTGGAAAAGCATTCCAGGTGAATACCTCCATGAAGCTGGTTGAGAGAATGCCAAGCTGTCATCAAGGCAAAGTTTGGCTACTTTGAAGAATCTATAATTTTTTTTGGTTACTTACTATGTGTTATTTCATAGTTTTAATGTCTTCACTATTATTCCACATTGAAGTGTTTTAGAATGTTAGCTGATCCTTGAGTCAACATAGCACCAGTTATAAAACGGGGCTAACATGGGTCCTTTGTCCTGATCTTGTTTATATTCTGATTGTGCCCATATTTACAGATGTCTACACATAGTTTAATACCATGTCTGTTAACTGTCCACTGTGATGGCATTGTGACCAGATTTCCTGGTCCCTCCCTTTATGCAAATCATTTGACAGCCAATATTTCAAAATACTATTTATTTCTTACAAGACACACATTTATGCCATAAGTCAATGACGATCACCTGTCAATGATTTTAGAAGGCAGATAATAGTAAGTTAAATGGTTTGACTGTCCAGATCCAGCTACACTTCTAAGATATCCAGACACAATGTGTGTCTGACTACCTCTGGAGTTGGGCAGGAAGACCTGATCACATTGTGTCTTTTGATTATCTACACCTGTCTGGAAATGTGGGCACAATCTGAATGTGGACAGGATCAGGACAAAGGATGCATGTTACAACCAGGTATAAACAGGGATTTTCTCTCTTTTAGTACGGAGGTGATATAACAAGAAAGATGAAGCTCCTGAAGAAACAAGCTGAGGGTAAAAAGAAGATGCGGTATGTTGGCACCGTGCAAGTCCCCAAGGATGCCTTCATCAATGTTCTGAAGAGGAAAGACAAGTAGAATATCCGTATCCTTAGTCATTGAAGGTATTTTTAACAAATTAACAAACAATATTGTTAACATCAAAAGAACTTCAATGTCCCATGCATAAAGATGTCAAATTTTAACAACATTGTTTATTCTTATGTAGATCCCGTTGCCTATGAAAACATGTAATGGTTCCTCAGTGAAATACTGCAAGGTGCAAATACATCAGTTATGTAAATAATAAAACAAGATCAGATGTTATCATGTCATTTCTCTTGTTTCTTTCCTTTGCCATGGATCTAGTGTGCTGGGGTTGTAACATTTTGGCTTAATCTTAATTGTATTTCCTTGATTCCTTGCATCCTCTCTACTTGCCTCCTAAAAAACACATTGAGGGAGAAGATCTGAGGGAGGGGGGGTCCAATTAGTTATACCTTTAAGTTGGAAAAGAATGACCGGTTGGATTCGAACCAGGGATGCGGTTTGTGACCAACGACGTACCTCTGCCCATTTAGCTTTCAATCAACCATTCACATTGGCTGCCCAATTATTATTTTATTTTTGCCATTAATTGGTCTTTTGACCAATCACATCAGATCTAGTCTGAGGACTCTATTCAATACGTATTGCGTAAATGTAAAGTGTTCACGCGTTGGCGGAGACAGCATTCACAGTACACACTGCATATGTCTGCTCAATCTGAAATTACCTTTACGTTTCAATCGTGCTGTAACGCAGAACTTCCGCAATACGGATTGAATTGAGCCCATTATTTGTTCAAGAAAGGGAGGAATGAAGAATGGTATTCCAATAAGTATTCCAATAAGGCCTTGGTATCTGAAGAATGAATAAAGAAAACTCCAGCTACTGGCTCATCACGAGTCAATATAAAACAATTACATAGAAATGGCACCAGAGGTCGCTGTCTTACATTTTTCCTAGAGATGTTCTTTTGCAGTTGAGTCTCTCCATACATGTTCTCACCCAAAGAAAATCAAATTTTGCAACATTCAAAATAGTCTAAATCCTCAACATCGTGGAATTTGTAGGATGAAATGAGCATGATGTTGTTTTCAAATAATTTTATTAAAATGTTTTAGAAAATATTATGTACAAAGTGCTGCTGGTTTGATTTATGGCCAAAAAATGCCGTATTCTCCTGAGCAAAGTTACAAATTACACCTTTTGTCAAAATAGTTAATTTATAACACTTTTTACAGCCATTCAAATATCTGAAGCCAAATCCTGTGTATGTTTTCTAACACAGACCTTAATAAACAACATTTTTACCTCTAAATATGACATTTGTCAGTAGCTAAGGAATTTACTTGAGTAAATACAAACAGTATTCAACAATGGAGACATTTCTCAAAATGGAGGTGAAGGAAATGGTGGCAGACATCCTCAGGAACAGGACTTAGTTTTGCTAGTGTTTTCTCTTAAGAAAAGACAAAGACGTTTCCTTCTTAGACTCTTTGCTTGGGTTGCCAAACTCAGCCATTCATACAATGGACAACGCTAACAAAGAATAGCACCATGTTGTTGCTCCCACTGATAAACACTTCTGACCAGAGAGAGAGAGAGTTAATCAGAGTAATACAGAGGAGAATGTGCCACATGAGGAAAACTGTTTACTTGTGTAACATTTATCTCAAGCTAAATGTACACTGTGCTATGTAGGGAGAACTGTATAGTACATTGACCGCGTTCCAGCACTGAACAAAGGCCTTAGGTTAACTCCTCTCCCTCTTCTGGCCTTGGCCTGTTCCAGACAGGGAAGCAGTCTGTCTGGGGCTTATAGTGTATTTGACGTCTCCTAATGGGGATATGTTAGGAGAAGAGGTTGCTGTTGTAAGCTTGAGCAGTTCAGTCATTTCTGCAACCACAGCAAAAAGGAAAACACATTCACCAGTTTGGGGGGATTGTAAGAACATATTGGTAAGTCTAAATAGCCCAAACACACAGGAACCAATCAAATGAAGTTGAGGCAACTGTTCTCAGACCAGGAGTTGGGCCTAAAATAGCCTCTACGAATCCAAGAGTGGACGACTCTCTCGTCTCTAACATGTAGGCTCCCTTTTTGTGAACAGTCACATCACAAGTCAGACTGTTGAATAAACTTCATTTGAATGTACTTTACCTGTTGTCTGATGATTTTGTCCTGATGTAGGAGGTAATCTGAGACAAAATATCCACCGAGTAGTGTTATTAACCCAACTTTCAGTACGTTGGTTTATATTTTCAATGCTGACGAAATTCGTACGCGACATGCACAATATGTAAAAAATGGTTGAGTTTAGCCACAGACCAAATGTTGTCCCACGTAATCAGCTGGCAAATTTCACAAGCACTTCAAGCTGCTTGTGAAGTAATGCGCTTTGGTCAACAACATTCAGTTACATTCGGCTAATGTTTACATATTGTGCATCACGTGAAATGCATCAGGAGATGGAAAATACAAGTGACAGAAACTACCTGCGCGGCAAAAAAGTTGTGTAAACAACACTTTCCTGTGGATAACCTATCTACACTTCCTACCGCCAAAAGGACCAACAGCACAGACAACCGGCAAAGTACGTTTGAATATCATTGTATTCAACATTCTGGCTTGTAGAGACTATTGTGTCTGTTTTACAGCAACGTCTTTCAGACTGATTTCCATGACGTAACCATGTTAAGACAAGGCCTAAGGGAATTGGGCCGAGCACTGAGCCAGAGGGGACGTCTTCTCGTGGTTCCCAGAGTTCCGTGGCGCATTGGCAGCTCCGTCCAGCCCCAGCGAGCACCGGTAGGCGGCAGACAATCTGTAGAGCACATCTGGCGAGGGGCGGGACTGGGAGTCGCCCTTCTGGGTCAGGAGCATGTTAAACAAGGTGTTGACCTCAGAGAGCAAGGCCCCGCCCAGCGGGCCATCCTTCTCCGGCTTCTTGCCGAAGGTGGAGAAGGAGGAGGAGTCAAGGGTGTCTGGGGAGCAATGGGTGTCGGAGGACGGTGGCCCGTTGGGGACAAAAATGTTCTCGTGGTAGTCTGCAGTGAGGGGAAGGGAGAGGCGGGCCATCCACGCAGGGTCCTCTATGTCAGCAAAGACGTCATCTGATAAGAGACAAGGAAAGAGATGAGAACATATCGATAAAGTATAGAACTGGCAATACAGTTTAACAACATGTATATAAGACAAAGCAACAGCTCTACAGCAATACACCACTGGATGTGACACAAAGCACCACATGGGTGTCTTTTGTTATAGTATTTGTTGTTGTTGGCCAGTGTTGTTGTTTGCCCCTGAGAAAATGCATTTCCTTATGTGAAATCAACATTAAATGAAATCTGAAGATGGGAGAATGATTATCTGGTATGTTAAAGACAACAAAGAGAAAAATATGTTAATACAAATAAGCTTATGGAGGTAAAAGTCCAATCTTGCTGAAAAACAATTTCCTGGGGGGGTCGGGGTGGAGGAAATCACAGGAGGAGTATATTTATCTGGCATTTCCTGTCATCTCCTGGCTATATCCTGAGTTATACTCAAGTAAAGTGGCCAAGTGGTTTTACACATAATGAGCATGTACAGACTCAGAATGGGTGAAAATCCACTTAAAGCTAAGCCATTCTCTAGAGTTAAGCATTCCAGGCATTTTTGTATCATTTTTAGTATGGGGATGTGCATGCCTGATTATCTTGACCAACATATCTATTTTCTAAGTATCTTTTTTGGGGGGGGTTTAGTTGTAGTATAACTGACATTAACTGTATGGTATAACGAAAATGTAACGGATCGTTTACATTTAAATGGTATGTTGAAAAAAAACACATTTCAACAAAATGGATAGACTATCGAGAGACATTTTAAAATGGCAAAACACAAGCAACATGTTAAAGGTTACAACCCCAGGAATAAAAAATAAAAAAAACACCAGATTGACTGAAAATACACTGCAGAATTCAAAGGCTCATATTGATAAGTGAAACACCGCAATCATAGGCCAGCTGTGCACAATGCCATTAGCCAGAGGGCTAGAGAGTTGCTGAATGACTCTTCTTGTGTTGGCCTCCTCAACTCTTTAACTTGATTCTCCTCACTTCAATCTGATTAGGCTCGTGGCCTAGAAAAAGCGCCTGCTGTGGATCACTCACCCTGTGGTCCTCAATAAATCACAACCAGACCTGGTTCACACACACTCAGCAACACACACACACTTGCAGAGAAGTCACTGAACGACCCCAGCAGCTAGCACCTCTACCCACACACATACATACAGTACACACACCCTAATTCCCTCTCTCAAACACACACTCATACTCTCTCCCCCCCCTGTGACACTGACAGCCCTTGACTTAAATCTCAATCCATAAACTAAACAAATCCTTATCCCGCTGTGTTTACCCTACACATCAGTGAAGAGTAACCTACACAAATCCCACATGACGTTCAGACGCATCATGTTTCGCCCCCAAATCCCTGTAAGATAGTTATCCTCTGCGGTATTTGTTTGGAATGTTCAAAGACTGCGCTCCATGTATGTGGGGGTTTTTGAATGAAAGAGAGTAAGCTCCTTATATGTGTTTTTTTTTTTTTTTTAACTCTTGAGTTGTTGAACCACACAGGTAATCAAACGAAGTGGCCCTGAATCAGTCAACCACCATTACTTCTAAGGCCATCTTTCATGTCTGTCGTCTCCCGGAGACCTCAGAAGAGAGCGTTGCTAACAGGGCTAGCATGCATATAAACTGTCAGTAACTAATGGGGCAGGCTGGCCCTTGTACACGGTCTGTTGCAACTGCTTGACTTTGACACAGAGGCTGGGGAGGTAGTGTTAACCCCACAGCAGACCACATCAGAGAGAGAGGTTAACTCACAAGCTAACTGCCTGGGTTCAATAAAACGCTGCTTCCTTGTCTGGCTGCTTTCTCTGCAAACACCTCTGTCCTCCCCTCCATCCCCTCTCTCTCTGTTTCTCTGTCCCTCTTACTGTCTAATTCAGGGGTGGGGTACTAGGCCCGCGGATCAATTTCCAAAAAACTAATGGAACTAATTTGGGTCTAAGAGTTAGAATAGTAGAATACACAGGGTGCAATTTTGAAATGTGGTTCTGCATCAGCATTTTTTCTCTTGCTATGTCAGTCACTGACAGTCACTCAATTAGATTTAGCAAAAATGTTTCTTAGGTCCCCAAAAGGCTAATGCCTACTCTGACTGCTTGTGTGAGTATGAATGTGGGTACGCAGACCCGCGAGCCACTAAGGCCCCTTATGATTTTTTTGTGGCCCCCATCAAAGTTGACCATCCCTGGTCTAACCCCTTTTGTTTTTATTTCTGCAAACTCTTCTCCCTCTCCTTATCTCTCTCTCCCCCTCTCTCTACACCCCCACTCTCCTCTATATCCCTCTCTCTACACCCCCTCTATATCCCTCTCTCTATACCTCATCCCCTCTCTCTACACCTCACCCCCTCTCTACACCCCCACTCTATATCTCCTCCACCTCTCTCTACACCCCCACTCTACACCTCATCCCCCTCTCTCTACACCCCCCACTCTATACCTCACTCCCCTCTCTACACCCCCCACTCTATACCTCATCATGCAAGATCAAATCCCAGAGCTGAATAGGTACAAATCTGTCGTTCTGCCCCTGAACAAGGCAGTTAACCGTTCCTAGGCCGTCATTGAAATTAAGAATTTGTTCTTAACTGACTTGCCTAGTTAAATAAAGGTAAAATAAATAAAAAATACCTCATCCCTCTCTCTCTACACCCCCACTCTATAACTCATCCTCCTCTCTCTATACCCCCCACTCTATATCTCATCCCTCTCTCTCTACACCCCCACTCTATATCTCATCCCTCTCTCTCTACACCCCCACTCTATATCTCATCCCTCTCTCTCTACACCCCCCCACTCTATAACATCCTCCTCTCTCTACACACCCCACTCTATAACATCCTCCTCTCTCTACACACCCCACTCTATATCTCATTTCCCTCTCCCACTTCTCTTTATCTTCCGTGATCCATGGCTCGCCCCCTTGCAAACTTAATTAGACTCGACCCACCAGCAAGGAACCCTTAAATCCTCAAAAAACAATTACCCTCTTATTGGAACCAGAGGAACCCCCACACACCACATCACACAAACAGGTTTGATGTGGAGAACATCCCTTCTGTGGTAGATCGACTACAACCACAACCAAACACCCACAAATATGGAAGCAGTTTAAAGCATACCGCCAAGCATTAGATCTACAAACCTATTTAAAGTCAGAGCTCAGCTTTAATAACGGTCATAATCATTGGTTTAGTAAATCTGACAACTCAACTGGTGATATGTGATTCATCTTCTATCGCCTCTAAGACTTTGATTCAACTTAGATTTTCAAGTGAACTGTCCTTTTAATGGGTGATATGGCTACCAAACAAAAGAATGCCGATTTGAAAGAAAATAGCAGAGCTCAAGGAGAGATAGAGATTGTGATGCCACATTCTGAACATGGGGTGCTGAAGACACACTGATCTACACACTAGTGGTGCACGGTTCAGTTATTTGTTATTCACCTGCACGCAATTGCAAATAACCATCCACAACCGGTCATAACCCATCCACAACCGGTCATAACCCATCCACAACCTGTCATAACCCATCCACAACCGGTCATAACCCATCCACAACCGGTCATAACCCATCCACAACCGGTCATAACCCATCCACAACCAGTCATAACCCATCCACAACCGGTCATAACCCATCCACAACAGGTCATAACCCATCCACAACCGGTCATAACCCATCCACAACCGGTCATAACCCATCCACAACCGGTCATAACCCATCCACAACCGCCTGACTAGACTATATGTGATAAAGGATAAAGTGAAAATCTGAGGCCTGCACCCAACCCTAACCTGCTAATTTAGAAAATGCAGTCTGAAACTGTGGAAAGTTTTTTGTTGTTGCCTTATTTAGATATGTTTCTGCTTAAAATTTTTGACATTTTGGTAGGCTATTTGTTAGTCCAGGGTTTGATGATGAGTTATATATTTGAATCAGCTGTGTAGTGCTAGGGCAAAAACGAAAACATGCACCCAAGGGGGGCCCCAGGACCGAGTTTGGGAAACCCTGTGTTAGTCAACTTGTCTATAGTTAGATACATGCAGCTTCTCTTTTGTCATTATATGTTGCCCTAAAAGACTAAATAAACCCTTGCTCACCAGCATAATGTCATAAATCGATAGAAAGATTGCTTCAATCGAATTGACATCGGTAAAGTTCTCTCTGTCATCTCTGATCTTTTCGCAGAGCAAAGACGTTTAAGGACCGGGGAGAAAATGCAATACCTCTCAAAAAACTGAAAATATTTCCTACTGACAGGTTGTAATGAAATAGAAAGCTGTGAAAATGACCCAACATGTTTCTGATCAGATTTCAGTTCTCCTTGGATGCATATTTTATGTAGCTGAAATACTCTCAGCTTTTATGATGCTGATAAAGATAGCACCTCTCCAGATGGTATCTAACTGCCCATTCGCATTCAAGATGCTGAAAGAACTAAATTATATTTTTCCACTCTTGTTCCCGAGTCAAAATGTTGCCTACATTTGGTGCATCATTTTACTGCAAGAAATGCTTAGTTCTGCAGGAGTTAATGTTAAATGTCAAAGTCATTCTATGGAGGGCCTAGCATCCGTGGGTTTTTCCTTTCAATTAAGACCTAGATAACCAGGTGAGGGGAGTTCTTTACTAATTAGCGACCTTAATTCATCAATTAAGAACAAGGGTGGAGCGAAAACCCACCTTCCGTGGAATGAGTTTGACACGTGTTATAGACCTACAGTCAGTCTCCAAATTTCAGTTTCCATTTAACCCAGGGGTTTAAAACTCATTCCATAGACAGCCAGGCGAGGGGAATTCCTTACTAATTAATTACCATATTTCATCAATTAAGTACATGGGAAGAGAGAAAACCCGCAGACACTCGGCCCTCTGTGGAATGAGTTGGACACGTGAGTTAACCTATCTGAATAGTATGCCACAGCAGTGGTTCCCAAATGGTGGGGCGCGTGAGTGGTCGGCAGGGGGGGGTACAGGGGTCAGAGATTTTAAGGAACTCAGTCTGGCTTTAAATGTACTCTTGAAAGTTGTAATAGTAGAATGCACTAGGTGCAATTTCGAAATTGGGTAGTGCATCATCAGTTTTCCTCTTGTCATGTCAGTCATTGCACACCTTAGAGAGCTATTTATAACTTGTCAGAAATGTCCATATCAACTAGCCCATGTCAGCTAACGTTGTTTTATTTAGGTTTTTTAGACCAATGATATTGTTGTAATTAATTTGTCACTCAAATATCACATGAATACACATTAGACATAGCAAATGTATAGAATTGCAAAAAAAATGCTTTAAAACTGCTAAATGTTCTTTGCGCCCCATGACAAAATGTGTAGAATTGCAGGAAATAAGCTTTAAACCTGCAAAATTCTCTACACCAACAAGAGGGGTGTGAACAGATTGTGACATGAACAGTGCTTGTGCCCATAGAAATCTTTTAAGAAGAATGGCGCCGGAGGAGATGGCTGCCGTTTTACAGACTCGTAACCAATTGTGCTATTGTGTGTTTTCTCGCCTTATTTGTAAACTTATTTTGTACATAACTGTCTCTTATGACCGAAAAGCGCTTTTGGATATCAGGACAGCGATTACTCACCTCGTACTGGACAAAGATTTTTTCTTTAACGAGTCAGTCGTGAAGGATTTATTTCAGGCACCCGACAAGGCCCAAGTCCCGGTCATTCGCATGAAGAAGAGACAGAGATATTGGGGACGTAGGTCGGGGTGCCTTGTAAGTATGCGACGGCGAGTGGGCAATCTGCCTTTACCATCAGTCCTATTAGCCAACGTACAATCATTGGATAACAAAATAGACTAGCTACGATCACAAATATCCTACCAACGGGACATCGAAAATTGTAATATCTTATGTTTCACCGCGTCGTGGCTGAACGACGACAAGGATAACATACAAAAATAAAATTAAACCCTCTAGTGTTCAGCGAAATAACAACACAATGTCAAATACAGGTAGCCTAGTTAAATAATTAACATTCAATCACATTAACCGTTTACTCTCTAGCAGGAATTCCATTAATGGTCCGTATCTGGCCAAACGTAGCTGCTGCTCATTCCGTTTGCTCGAAAATGGCTAAATGGTTAAAAAAAGCAAGACCCGCGTCCATAGAGACACATACCAGCTCTACTGGTAGTACTGCTACTACCAGCAGTACTACACCTGCACCTGTCGACGACACAAGTTGTTCTGCTTCCACGAGCACATCCAATGCTAGCATCAGTAATTCTACATTTGTTGACAGTTGTGAATCTGATGCAGCCAAAGAGCTACTGCCCCCTTTCCCGGGAAAGGACCGAACAACAGACAGGGACGAAAATTATGAGAACTATATTGATTTGGGGTTCACTTCTATTGGGAGTAGTGCCTTTCCTAAGCCACAGTGTGTTATATGTGCAAAAGTACTATCTCACAACTCGATGAAACCTTCACTCTTGCGCAGACATTTAGAAATGCCTATTTGAACATGCCTATTTTTTTGCGAGAATTAAGACGACTTTCGAGTAGTAAGACGTGTATAAAAGCAACAGATACCATTAATAAGAATGGGCTAGAAGCGTCTTATATGGTGAGCTACCAAGTGGCTAGGACAGGCAAGCCCCATACTATTGTGGAGGACTTAATTCTTCCTGCTGCCGCTGATATGGCTGGGACAATGCTGGGGGAAAAAGCCCCCAAAAACTATACAGACAATGTCTTTATCAAACAACACTGTTTCACGACGCATCAGTGACATGGCAGGAGATTTTGAAATAATTACTGCTTCGCATACAAGCCAGTGAATTCTATGCAACAGACATGGCGGGCCTGGCACAGCTCCTGGTATATGTCCGTTACGTTTATGGGTGGTCAATTAAGGAGGACATTCTCTTCTGCAAACCACTGGAAACCAGGACAACAGGAGAGGATATTTTTAAAGTATTGGACAGCTTTGTGACATCAAATGGACTTTGGTGGTCAAGATGTGTTGGTATCTGTACTGATGGTGCAAAAGCCATGACATGCAAGCAGTTGCTCCCGACGCCACTTGGGTACACTGCAGCATCTACTGAGAGGCTCCTGCTGCCAAGGGAATGCCTGACAGCTTGAAAGACATTTTGGACACTACAGTGAAAATGGTTAACTTTGTTAAAGCAAGGCCCCTGAACTCTTGTGTATTTTATGCACTATGCAATGAAGGCAGCGACCATGTAACGCTGGTTATCAAGGGGCAAAGTATTGACTCGTTTTTTTAAATTGAGAGACCGGCTTAAAGTTTTCTTTACTGACCATCATTTTCACTTGTCTGAGAGCTTGCTTGATGATGAGTTTCTCACACGACTAGCCTATCTGGGTGATGTTTTTTCTCACCTGAATGATCTGATTCTAGGATTACAGGGACTCTCCGCAACTATATTTAATGTGCGGGACAAAATTGAGGCTATGATTAAGAAGTTGGAGCTGGCACTAAGATGCTGGCACCAAGACCGCACTCAATGAGCTGTATAAGGCCATGAGAAAACAGGAAAATGCTCATCCAGAGACGGCATTTCTAGTGGCCGGTGAATTTAATGCAGGAAAACTGAAATCAGTTTTACCTCATTACTACCAGAATGTCACCTATACAACTAGAGGTGAAAAAAACTCTAGATCACCTTTATTCCACTCACATAGATGCATACAAAGCTCTCACTCACCCTCCATTTGGCAAATCTGTACTCATGTACTCCCTGTTGCCCCCACGTCTTCATGGATGCACACAACTCCAACATCATTATTAAGTTTTCTGAAGACACAACAGTGCTAGGCCTGATCACCAACGACAATGAGATAACCTACAGGGAGGAGGTCAGAGACCTGGCAGTGTGGTGCCAGGAAAACAACCTCTCCCTCAATGTCAGCAAGACAAAGGAGCTGATTGAAAAAAAGAAATGTTGACTACAGGAAACGGAGGTGCCGAGCACGCCTCCATTCACATCGACGTGGCTGTAGTGAAGCGGGCCGAAAGCTTCAAGTTCCTCTGTGTCGACATCACGAAGAAACTATCATGGTACAAACTCACCAACATAGTTGTGAAGAGGCACGACAATGACTCTTCTACCTTAGGAGGCTGAAAATATTTGCCATAGGCCCTCAGATTCTCAGAAAGTTCTACAGCTGCACCATTGAGAGCATCTTGACTAGCTGCATCACTGCTTGGTATGGAAACTGCTTGGCAGTACATCACTGGCTCAGTACATCACTGGGGCCGAGCTCCCTGCCATCCAGGACCTCTATACCAGGTGGTGTCAGAGGTAGGCCATAAAAATTGCCAAAGACTCCAGCCATACAATTCATAGACTGTTATCTCCGTTACCGCACGGCAAGCGGTACCGATGAACCAAGTTTGGAACTAACAGAATCAAATCAAATTTATTTATAAAGCCCCCCTTACATCAGCTGATGTCACAGAGTGCTGTACAGAAACCCAGCCTAAAACCCCAAACAGCAAGCAATGCAGGTGTAAAAGCACAGGACCCTGAACAGCTTCTACCCCCAAGCCATAAGACTGCTAAATAGTTAGTTAAATAGTTAACCAAATAGCTACCCGGACTATCTGTATTGACCATTTTTGCCCAATTTTTTTTGGACTTCTCACAATCAGTGTCGCTACTGTTTATTATCTCTATTCATATGTATATCAAATAAAATTGTATTGTTCACATGCGCCAAATACAACAGCTGTAGACCTTACCGTGAAATGCTTACTTACAAGCCCTTAACCAGCAATGCAGTTCAAGAAATAGAGTTAAGAAAATATTGACTAAATAAACTAAAGTAAAATAATGTAATGTAATCAATAAAATCTAAAAGTAACACAAGAAAATTACATAACAATAACGAGGCTATATACAGGGGGTACCGGTACCGAGTCAATGTGCTGCGGTACAGGTTAGTCAAGGTAATTTGTACAGTCAACCTAAATTCCCTCGTACCCCTGCACATCGACTCGGTACTGGTAACCCGTGTATATAGCCAAGTTATTGTTACTTATTGTGTATCTGTTTTTACTTATATTATTATGTGTTTTACTTTTCTTTATTTCACAATTTTCTTTCTCTCTGCATTGTTGGGAAGGGCCCCGTAAGTAAGCATTTCACTACACCTGTTGTTTACGAAGCATGTGGCAAACACATTTGATTTGAAACATGATGTCAGAGGTGAGACTATCTGTTCACTGCCTCAGGGCAGAGTGGGTGGTGGTGACGGGGTGTGTGTGTGTGTCTGTCTGTCTGGTTGTTCTATACAGCTTAAAAAAATGGGACTACCATAGCAAAATACAAGAAAGAAAGACTCTCCAGGTGAGAGGACAAAACATCTGAGAAACAGGCGGCTTCAACATAGTCAGGAATCCTCAAAGAGCCTGAGCTTCTCACCATTCGCGTGTCTCACAAATCTAGTGTGACTTACAATGCTAATGGAGGACCCCTTTGCCTTTGGGCACGGGTGACTGAAGGATTACACACAGACACACACGCAGGTCTTTGTAACACCCCTGTCTGAGATTACTGTACCAGCATAGACTTTAAATTGCTCTCACTGAAGATCAACAGAAAGATAGAAATCCCTGTGTTTGCCCGGAGGTCTTAAGTGAGAAAAACTATGTGCTTGTCTTTGTTTGAAAAGAACAAAGACAGGGCCCCTAGTCAGAACGTGACAATGACCTGAACAATACCTGGAAGGAACTCCACACATATATTTACTGTGTAGGTTGGACTATAGAATGTGAACATATTAGTCTGTTCAACCATACGGAGGGAGCGCTGCGCTCACTACTGTTTCAAATACAGTATATCACAATGTGAATCTTTACGGCTGAGTGAAAACACCCATTGTTAGTCATTTAAGTCAGCTATGATTTCTCAGAACAGAATTAAGCCCCACAGAGAGCTAGGAATGCAACTAAAAGTATTTTCTCTTTGTTAGTTTTGACCATTATTTGTTTTACATTTTCTTCAATGTTATTGTTGTTTGATGACTATAAAATAGTATAAGTTCTCTTTAGTGGTGAAAGGGTATTCTGATGTCTATGGGACAACCTAGTAAAATAAAGGTTTCATTGAAAAATAAAAAAGGTTCTTACCAGGGCTGTTGAGCAGGGTGTTAAGGTCCTCCTCCAGTAGCAGGTCGACAGGGGAGTCTCGGCCCGTGTCCCAGTCCATGTCTCCGGCTTCACTCTCGCCATGGCCACTGTCCTTGGTGCTCTGACAATCAGTGTCCTGAACGCCGGTCCTTCAGGGAAGCAGAGGAAACAGACAGGGGAATGTCAGGGACAGTGAGGGAGGACATTTTAGAACCAACCATCTTGTGGAACCATCATTATGACTGTCCTGTTCATTTTTCCCAAAATGTGATGGGAGAAAGTTGATTCCATTCTGGAAATATAATAGTTTAAAGGACCAGTGCAGTCAAAACCTTGATTTTCATGTGTTTTATATATATTTCCACATCAAGAGGTTGGAACAATACTCTGAAAATTCTGATAATGCCCTTTTAGTGTAAGAGCTGTTAATAAAGACGGCCCAACATTTCAGCCTGTTTTGGTGGGATGGAGATTTGGCCTGCCTTGTGACATCACCAGGGGTAAATTAGTTAATAGACCAATAATAAAGGTAGTTCCAAACCTCTCTCCTCTCAGACAGTCCTAGCAAAACTATTGCTTGAGAAATTTCTCTTTGCTAAGAAGCATTTTTATGTTGTTAACAATTTAACAAGGCTGCAACACTCCACCAACCAATTTATGGTAGTGGCCAGATGGAAGCCACTCCTCAGTAGTAGGCACATGGCTCCTAAAGACTCTCAGACCATGAGAAACAAGATTCTCTGGTCTGATGAAACCAAGATTGAACTCTGGCCTGAATGCCAAGCGTCACATCTGGAGGAAACCTGGCAACATCCCTACGGTGAAGCATCGTGATGGCAGAATCCTGCTGTGGGGATGTTTTTCAGCGGAAAGGACTGGGAGACGAGTCAGGATCGAGGGAAAGATGAACGGAGCAAAGCACAGACAGATCCTTGATGAAAACCTGCTCCAGAGTGCTCAGGACCTCAGACTGAGCACACAGCCAAGACAACGCAGGAGTGGCTTTGGGACAAGTCTCTGAATGTCCTTGAGTGGCCCAGCCAGAGCCCGGACTTGAACCCGATCGAACATCTCTGGAGAGACCGGAAAATATCTGTGCAGTGATGCTACCCATCCAACCTGACAGAGCTTGAGACGATCTGCAGAGAAGAATAGAAGAAACTCCTCAAATACAGGTGTTCCAAGCTTGTAGCGTCATACCCAAGAACACCAGAGGCTGTAATCACTGCCAAAGGTGCTTCAACAAAGTACTGAGTAAAGGGTCTGAATACTTTGGTAAATGTGGTATTTCAGTTTTTTATCTTTAATAAATTTGCAGACATTTAAAAATGGGATAAATGGGAAAAAAGGATTTAATCCATTTTAGAATAAGGCTGTAACGTAACAAAATGTGGAAAAAATCAAGGGGTCTGAATACCCTCCAAATGCACTGTACTTCTAGGTGTTTTAGTGTTTGGTGATAAAATACCATAGACTTGAGGTATAGACTGATAACAGAACATGCTCCCTGTCAGAGACGTTATCTGAGCCAGTCAGAGCTAGATAGACCTGTACCCATGGGAGATAGCTAGGCCAATCAGACCAGAGACAGGAAGTCTCACCCAATCAGGAAGACAAATGTCACCTCTCAGTAGGGGGGGTCAACATCCCACATAGTTGGTCATGATGATACATAAAAATAGATACCCGAGTAGAGGAGAAAAGTCTGCATTGTGCCTGTGTCTTGTTTTAAGATGATCTCAATTAAAGAAAACACTATGACAGACTCTTCATTCCTCGTGTTAGCAAAGAAGCCAAACCAGATATAAACCCCTCACGCCATACTATAGATGATAATAACATTGTGGTCATTGGACGTGCTGGTTCCTGCCCTAGAGGCATGAGTCAGGGCAGTGAGTCATGCTCTAACATGCCACCTGAAACATTGACTGACTGGCACCACCTAGGTTATGAGACACCCTTCCTGTTACTGGCAGACTGAGGGCAGAGGAGGTCTTCCGGTTTATCAGACATAAACTTGAGTTCCATTGCCTAGTTATATTCATAGGAGCATTTGAAACTATAATTATTTATAGGTTGCCTTCGGGATAGTCTCCTTTGAAAAAAAATCTCAATGGGATCACTTGTACATATAAAGGATACATACACAGTTGAATTTGGAAGTTTACATACACGTCATTAAAACTGTATTACAATTCCAGTGGGTCAGAAGTTTACATACACTAAGTTGACTGTGCCTTTAAACAGCTTGGGAAATTCCAGAAAATGACGTCATGGCTTTACTGTAATTGTAATACAGTGAATTATAAGTGAAATTATCTGTCTGTAAACATTTGTTCGAAAAATTGTCATGCACAAAGTAGATGTCCTAACCGACTTGCCAAAACTATAGTTTGTTAACAAGAAATTTGTGGAGTGGTTGAAAAGAGTTTTAATGACTCCAACCTAAGTACATACTCATATTAATTCCTTTACTTTTGTGTGTATAAGGTAGTTGTTGTGAATTTGTTAGATGACTTGTTAGATACTACTGCATGGTCGGAACTAGAAGCACAAGCATTTCGCTACACTCGCATTAACATCTGCTAACCATGTGTGCGTGACAAATAAAATTTGATTTGATTTAGAAGCTTCTGACAGGCTAATTGACGTCATTTGAGTCAATTGGAGGTGTACCTGTGTATGTATTTCAAGGCCTACCTCCAAACTCAGTGCCTTTTTGCTTGACATCATGGGAAAATCAAAAGAAATCAGCCCCCAAAAGAATTGTAGACTTCCAAGTCTGGTTCATCCTTGGGAGCAATTTCCAAACGCCTGAAGGTTCCATGTTCATCTGTACAAACAATAGTACGCAAGTATAAACACCATGGGACCACGCAGCTGTCATACCGCTCAAGAAGGAGACACGTTCTGTCTCCTAGAGATGAACGTACTTTGGTGCGAAAAGTGCAAATCAATCCCAAAACAACAGCAAAGGACCTTGTGAAGATGCTGGAGGAAACCGGTACAAAAGTATCTATATCCACAGTAAAACGAGTCCTATATCGACATAACCTGAAAGGCCGCTCAGCAAGGAAGAAGCCACTGCTCCAAAACCGCCATTAAAAAAGCCAGACTACAGTTTGCAACTGCACATGGGGACAAAGATCGTACTTTTTGGAGAAATGTCTTCTGATCTGATGAAACAAAAATAGACCTTTTGGGCCACAATGACCATTGTTATGTCTGGAAGAAAAAGGGGGAGGCTTGCAAGCCGAAGAACACCATCCCAACCGTTAAGCACGGGGGTAGCAGCATCATGTTGTGGGGGTGCTTTGCTGCAGGAGGGACTGGTGCACTTCACAAAATAGATGGCATCATGAGGAAAGAAAATTATCTGGATATATTGAAGCAACATCTCAAGACATCAGTCAGGAAGTTGAAGCTTGGTCGCAGATGGGTCTTCCAAATGGACAATGACCCCAAGCATACTTGGGGTCAAAGTTGTGGCAACAAAGTCAAGGTATTGGAGTGGCCATCACATAGCCCTGACCTCAATCCCATAGAAAACATGTGGACAGAACTTAAAAAGCACGTGCGAGCAAGGAGGGCTACAAACCTGACTCAGTTACACCAGCTCTGTCAGGAAGAATGGGCCAAAATTCAGCCAACTTATTGTGGGAATCTTGTGGAAGGCTACCCAAAATGTTTGACCCAAGTTAAACAATTTAAAGGCAATGCTACCAAATACTAATTGAGTGTATGTAAACTTCTGACCCACTTGGAATGTGATGAAAGAAATAAAAGCTGAAATAAATTATTCTCTCTACTATTATTCTGACATTTCACATTCTTAAAATAAACTGGTGATCCTATCTGACCTAAGACAGGGAATGTTTATTAGGATTAAGTGTCAGGAATTGTGAAAACTGAGTTTAAATGTATTTGGCTAAGGTGTATGTAAACTTCCGACTTCAACTGTAAATAAAAAACATAACGTTGTAAATATACGTTTTTGACATAAGTGAACATTTTGTGAGGAAATACATAATGAAAATAAATGATGCATGTAGCGGTAGTAGTGATCGACAGCCAAATGGCTCTGAAACAAAGGAGGGATAATTAAAAGATAAAGGGATGATAATAAAAAAAGAAGAAAATGTACTCACCTGCCAGCGCGATGGGAATACTTGTTGCCTCGGAAGTTGGGTCTCGGCTGCAGCTGGCCCTGGTGGAGCAGGGAGAGGAGCTGGGAGATCTGCTGTAAATTGGCAAGAGGAGAGAGGGGTTAGGAGACAGTAACCATGTTTTAAATTTGCAGGAGGAGAGAGGGGTTAGGAGGCAGCAACCATGTTTCCAGTCAACCTTTTATGTTAAGTCCAGCCTTATAAAAAAAAAATAACACGACAAGTGTGATGGAAAGACTAAGTGTCGGTACAATTTCATAAATGTTGATAGACTTTTTCTTCGTTGAACATGGTGCCATATTTTTGTGTCTGTAAAACTAATTATGCAACAATTGCAATGGAAAAGCTTTTAAGAGCAAATATTAATAGAATAACCATCATGTCGATGTAAACTTGCAGTCACAAAATACTATGTTTTGGGGTCCTCCCAAAACGACTTGGAAAACCATGCAGTTTATTAGGCTACAGATGAAATAAATAATGCTGGTGAAATGATAAATCGGTGCTTTGCTGCTAATTTACTAATAAAAATTATCTCGCTCCTATCCATAATGGCATCATGTACTGTCTGCACTGTAGCCTATCTGCAAGCTGTTGGTGCCAAGACCAGAGTGAGCACATTTGCTCTTTATCAAATACCTTTTGTGCCAAAATTTCCGTTCAATCATCAATTGAACGGAAACACTTATAACTTTTTATTTGGTACATGGAAACTTAAGCCCAAAAGTGTTTTTTATGTGCACTTCGTCATCACACACAGCATTTTATTCGCTAAAAGTCAGTTTGATGGAAGCGCACCTCTAGTGGGGAAATTCTCAGATTTGAGAATATTCGCATGAAAATAATTGGATCACTAATTGGATGTAAACCAGCTACTGATATTATAACACAGAAGTGAGAATAACAAACTATGGCTTGGGGAATGTGGTGTATTGAGGCTGTTTGGACAGTTTTATACCAGCTGTACGGGATATCGTTTTACTCCCTGACAAAGGCAATGCCGACAAAACGTCTAAGTTTTTAATCTATTAAATTGAACAGCATGTAAATACCACGAAGTGCTGTGGTTCTCATTGTTTATCAATGTTCATGGTATATGTTGGCTTAACTGTTGCAACATGTGAAAGAAAGGTGACTTTCTGTGGGAGAGGGAATGGGTGTCATTCAATTAGACAATTGGAACGGTTTGTGCTGGCATCTTTTTTTATAGGACCGGATGTGCCGCTAACTGTGGCCCCAAACTCAGAGAGGAAACAGACTTTGTGATGTGAAGAGAGGGAGGTGTGTGTGTGTGTGTGTGTGTGTGTGTGTGTGTGTGTGTGTGTGTGTGTGTGTGTGTGTGTGTGTGTGTGTGTGTGTGTGTGTGTGTGTGTGTGTGTGTGTGTGTGTGTGTGTGTGTGTGTGTGTGTGTGTGTGTGTGTGTGTGTGTGGGCACATGTATGTGTTGCACTCAGAGGGCCGAGGGTGGACAGGAAAGTGCTTTTACATAAAGGACTATTCTTCTCTGACCAGTTTCCTTCCAGGATGAACCTCAGAAATATGAACGTGTGGAGGAGGAGGACGGGGGGACTCTAAAGCCAAAGTGCCAAGTGGGGCGTGCGGGCGGGGGTGCAGGAAAGGTGGGTCAAGAATCAGGCCTCTTCCTGCTGTTAAAATGGAATTCACGTGAGGCCTTTAGACATTGCCAGACTCTATGTTCTATGCCCATTGTCGACTGTGTGGATTCTCCCTCAATGAGGATGCATCGTTTGACTAGCACAGCACTTATGGAGTAGTTGGAAACCAGGCCTTTACAGTTGCTGTTTTTCTTGCTTAAAGTGAGCTCAGCAATAGCAATTTGGGCCATTTGTAACTGACGACTCGAGGTCCTTACATGTCAAAGCAGTATTACCTTACACTACAGACATATCAGAGCTTACTTTGGCTGGGTCTCCCCCTTAGAGATTAAGAGGTCTACTGATTCTTCCTGGCATTTTCCTCCCCTGTATGATGTTATGTGATATTGAGTAAAAGGAGTGATTGCTCGGGGGGCACAGAAGTAGACAGGATTACAGTGGCTGACACATGAGCACCTGAATAAACTCAATGCTTTGGCTCTAGCATCATTTGTCAGCCGTCCCCTCAGGCTTCCTATATGTAAGCTATACACCAGGCCAAAATAGCAGAGGTACAGAGGGGGAAAATATTTGCTCTCAGGACATTCAATTTATATTCCTGTAGGTTACACTTAATTACTTACAGTAATTCTTTAAGTGAAAAAAATAAGGCCTATTTACAAAACAAAAGTCTGTTATTAGTTAGATGTATATTTGGTATCATCTAACATGAGAATGATGGAAATCAAGGTAATGCATTGCATGATATATACTAAATGTGCATTCATGTTTGTAGTATTTCTAACTAAAATGTTTATTACCTGTACTTCTGGAGACGCAGCAGACAGCTCGATGGAGTTGTCTCCGAAGGCAGCCATGGAGAGACGGACTAAGTTCCTCAGCATCCGTCTGTGGTCTTCAGCATCATGTCCACCTCTGGTGTCTGTGTTCTTGGACCTTCTAAGTGTTGCCACCTGGGACACTGGGGAGGATGGTTCTGGCTCTTCAACGTCAGGCCTAGCCTGGATCTCAGAGTTCCCATGTCGCCTCAGGGTGCTGGTCTGAGAGAGTGAGGAGGACAACGAAGGGTTTCTTGCCTTGCGCAGGGTTCGGTAAGGAGTGGTGGGGGTTCGAGGGAGAGTGCCGTCCAGCTCGATGCTCTCGGGTTTCCTGAGTGTTCTGGTATGGGAGACTGGCAGCGTTGCGCCCCCATCAGGGTAGGCCTGGGAGTGGACTGTTGGGTGCATGGAGGTGGCTATGCTGTATTGCCTTTCGGTGTGCTGCTCTTCAACCACCAGGGGCATAGGGGAGAGGGGCTGGGCTTCATCCTCATCTTCCGGAGGATCCTCCCTTCGTCCCCTCAGGACTGGCACCAGCTGGATGTCCGTCTTCCTGATGTTCTTCTGTGGACGGCGAGGGTGACGCGTGTAGGTGGACTCAGCCGTCCTGCAGTTGTAGGCATGGTTGTCTCGTTTCGTGGGGCGACAGAAGGTGGTCACCAGGGCAACAGCGAGGAGAAGCAGGAGGCAGCTGGCCCCAAGGCAGATGGCCATCATCATGGTGAAACTCAGATGGCCACTGTTACCAGGGGCTGAGTTCTTCAGATGGTCCCTCAAGTTGACGAAAGTCACCTCCAAGGTGGCCTTTGTCACTAGCCTTGGAGAGCCCTTGTCCGATACAGCGATATCCACTTTGAAAGTCTTCCCAATGAGCTCTGTAGCATTGGTCGTGTTAACATACAGTTGTCCAGTAGTGTCGTCAAGTCTGAACAGTCCTGTGGGGTTTCCATCTGTGATCATGTAGCTGAGTCTTCCATTGATGCCAGAGTCTAGATCGCTGGCCTTGATGGTAGTGGCCAGGAATCCTGAAAGTCCATTTTGTGCAGAGCGATCGATTGGAGGATAGGTGGAGCCTTCTTCAGCACCATCCCCTAGCTCTGTCACCATCTCCCCCTTCTCTGCGTTGACGGGGACGCTTACAAAGGCTAGGCCTTTCTTTGGCATTGGCTCCCTGATGATGGGGTAGTTGTCATTGACATCCTGGATCTCGATGAGTACCGTGGCAGTGCTGGTGAGGGGTGGATGCCCGTGGTCTATGGCCTCCACGATGAAGGAGTAGGTGGGAGACTCCTCGTAGTCCAATGACTGCTGGGCGCTGACTACGCCACTGATGGGGTGGATGGCGAAAGACGCCGTGGGAGTTCCCAGTTCGTTGGACTCTCGGATGGAGTAGGACACTTTGCCACTGAGCTCAATGTCCACATCATTAGCTTCTACCTTGAGGACCTGGAGGCCTACGGCATTGTTCTCTTTGAAGGAAGCCCTGTAGTGGGACTTGGAGAACACAGGGGCATTGTCATTCTCATCCAACACATGGACAACAAGGTGTCTAATGCATGACAGTGGAGGGTCACCGTAATCCTGGGCAAGTAACGTGAGATTATACTCCATGACCTTTTCGCGATCCAGGGTGCCATTGGTTACGATCATGTAGTTGTCGCCATGGATTTTTTTCAGGCGGAAGTGGCCTGATTCGTGCCGGATGTGGGCATGCACATTCCCATTGTCCCCGGAATCTGCATCAGAGACCATCACCAGTGCGAGGAATGTGTCCTCCGGTGCACCCTCTAAAACAGTTGCCACTGGGGAATCAGGAGGTGTCCAAGTCACGTGGATCCTTGGTGCATTATCATTGACGTCCCTCAGCTTGACGTGTAGTTTACAGTGAGAGGGGATGGCGTTGGGCCCAAGATCGCGAGCCTGGATGTCCACCTCATAAGAGTGTTTGTCTTCATAGTCTAGTAGGCCTTTTAAGGTCACTGCCCCACTCTGGCGGTGGACACTGAAAAGCTTCTGCACCTCAGGTGGAGCATGTTTGCTTAGAGAGTACTCAACCTCCCCATTGGCCCCTTGATCAGGGTCCGTGGCCTTGAGGTTGATGACGATAGTCCCACGGGCTGTGTCCTCGGTTAGTTCCACGGTGGGGGTGCTATCCTCAAACATGGGGCTGTTATCGTTAGAGTCCAAGACTTTGACTCTGACCAGAGTACTGCCCGACCTGGGAGGGTTCCCCTTGTCCCAGGCCACCAGAGTCAGCTCGAAGGAGGACTGCACCTCCCTGTCTAGCTCCTTGATCACCACCAGCTCTGCTTGCTTTGGCCCATCTGCAGTACTCCTTACATCTAGGGCAAAGTGCTGGTTAACGGACAGTGAGTAGGTCTGCAGGCCATTGGGGCCGGCGTCCGGGTCCACAGCTCGGTCCAGGGGGATCCGCATCCTCAACGTGGCCGTCTCAGAGATCTCCAATTCCTGCATGCCACTGGGGAAGGTGGGGCTGTGGTCATTCAGGTCCATCACCTCCACCCGCACTGTCAGAAAGTGGATAGCGCCACCTTTCCTGTAGAGGACACTGAAGGCCAGCTCACACAGGTCCGAGCCTCGACACAGCTCCTCTCGGTCCAGATGTTCCAGAGTGGAGATAGTTCCGTCTCTCGCTCCGATGGAGAAAGGCAGGGCTTGACCGTGCTCCACGACCTGGAAATCCTCCAATGACTCTGTCTCGCCTCTCTGACGCAGGTCATCGACCAGATGGCCGACCCTGGTGCCCACAGGCTGCTCCTCCCAGACTCTGTACATAACAGTTAATGGGGCCGGGTCTGAAGACTGGGCCCCAGAAGCAAGACACAGAACCAGCAGTAGAGCCAGCAGCATGACTGTGTGAGATATTACTGTCCTGTCCAGCATTTAAAAGGGCATGTCTAACACCCACTATAAACTACTGAGATAAGGTGGTGTAATTGTTTTCCCCTACTCTAAAATTATCTTCTTCAATTTAAATACTGATGACTGATGAAAAAAGTTTAACCTTTTGATAGAAAATATCTCTGTTGAAAATAGCCTGCTACAGTAAAATAAGTCCAATATCTGAGTTATAACTCAACAAAACATAGAATTATGTTTTTATCAGTATAAACCATGAATCAAACAGCTTATCCACTCATATTCTTACACTTTTACAGAGCTCTGAATATAAGCACAAAATATACCAACAATTACAGCTAAATCTATCAATGAAACAATCAAATGTATTTCCTAACAAAACAGAATTAAATGTAATAAAATTAAAGATAACCCTACATCCTTTTTATACCAACAACCTTAAGTTGTTAAATTACAGAACCCTATAACTATAACTCTTGCCTCCCTCTCTTACACATACATACACTCATAGCTTACTGCATTACTCACTCACACAGCTGCTGGCTCCCAGCCGCTCGGTTTATCAGCCTGTAGCTACAAAGTAAAGTTAGGAGAACACTGAGGAAGTTTGGACCTGTGATGATACAACCAGGGGAGGACCCAGCCAATCAGAACAGGAGGGATGGAGCATATGCAAATCTGGACTCCACAACCTAAAACAGAAAAAAATGGGCCCTCAGGAAATTAAGCAGTAGTTGAAACAACATTTGAGTGCTTTTAAAGAAATGTGATCCTCCCTCTCTGCCTCCAGACCACATTTTTCCTGCAATATTCAAAAAACTATCAGAACCTTGCATTGTGGATCTTTAACTCAGTAGTGGGCTTGAAGCGCGGCCCCTATGTGACTTTTAGCTGTAACCAGGCCTGCTCTCCACTCAGAGCTGCATGATCTACGGTCTGGGCTTGCAACAGAAATCCTAAACACTAGATAGCACTTGGTTATAAATGTGTGGGCAACTTCAAACTTGTCAGTCGAAAATGTCTTTTAGATTGTCAAATGCCCCTTTCTGGATTACTTTAATGTCTTCTTTCATGTTTTGTTGTAATATGATATGGTTTTTGTTGGGTTTCTCAGCAGTAAGCTGCAATTGTTGCAATTAAAAAATATATATATTTATCACACATAGCACAGTCAACAACATACAATTTTTGCTGTTGTAAAAAGTAGAAGCTATCCATACTGAAGGGCTAGCAACAATGTAGTGTATAATGCAAAACTGCAGTTTCAGATAATATAGATGGTAACAAACAGGGCAAACAATCCTGATAAACAACAGACATCTTGCCAAATACATGGATCTCCACGACAGGAAAATGATAAAGGAGCCTGAAATGGCCTAATCTTAGCTCTGCATGTATATATAAAACATTTAATGTGCAACAGGAAATGATCTAATAGCCTACATAGACAAAGTTTGTTATACTCTTTACGGTTAACACAACATGTGAAACCTGACCAATCAACTTGATCAATCAATGTTTACATGAATATAAATATCCTGTTTGTATTATCACAATGCTTATCAATTATTTGATGAGCTGGACCGAAGGAACCGTAGGCCTGTAACCTATACCAGAAACAATAGCATGGGAAGTTTCCCTTTCAGTTCGGACATCAACAAACCCATCAATGTGCGGGCCAATAAAAGCTTTTCACAGAGTGATAACACTGGACAGGGTGATAACTCTGGGAAAGATGATGCTAAAGATACCAGTCCCTCTCCACTGTATGTTTTCAGAGGCATAGTTAAGGGTCCCCAGACCTCGTAAAAAGCCAAAAGGGGAGGCTGACTCCCCTCAGAGCGACCGTCTCTGTGTGGCCAGAGAGAGCAGAGGTCGGCCAATCTCCTAAACAAACAGGGGATCCGTTTCACACATAAAGCTGTTCTCCTACAACAATTATCCCCATTTGGAGAGCTGGTGGGAGTCCTTAACAGTTAAGTCCTTAACAGTCTCTCTATCAGAGTATAAACACACATGCACGTTCACACACACATGGGCAAACACATCACTACTCCCTCTCCTAATTAACATAACGTGTATGAAGGTGTGTTGTAACTTTCAACAGTCTCAACCTCCACTACTGTGGGAGGCGTGTGGTTAGCGTGTGGCAGTGTGTGGTAATGATTAGCCCTATTTCTGTCTACAAAGCAAACTTTTTGAAGTGGTTTATACAAAATAAAATACTGTTACCTGAAAGATTTCAGAATTAGAATAAGCCACCACTGGGCACGTCTAGTTTTGGTTTACACCTGGTTGAGTTATCAACTAATGTGAATTCAACGTGAAATCATAACAAAATGTCACCTTGTCATTGGATTTCTGTTAACAGTTGGGTGAAAAAAAAAACTAAATTCTCTTAAGTTGATAAAATAAATTCAAATCCAATCAGTTTTCCACGTTATTCAACGTCATCACATATAGTTTTTTTGTTGAAATTACGTGGAAACAACGTTGATTCAACCAGTTTTTGCCCGGTGGGAAGGCTCTGATTGGAATTGTTGTCATACTGTCAGACATAAGCGTCTTGAGCAGTCCAGAAAACCTAGAAGTGGACTTAAAGCTGGACTCTTAGGACCAATTGAGAATTCATAGTGTGGAGGACATCAAGGTGAGAAAAATGTAGCAAAGAAGTTTATTTGCATTCCAATAACATGCACCACTGAAGAATTTCGTTTCCTACAAACAATCCTGAGCCACTTGTCATCCTCACCGCTGGAGTAGAACAGGAAAAGCAAAGGAAAGCCTCCTACATACAGATACACGTACACACACACACACACACACACACACACACACTCACACACCTTGCCGAGTGACCACCGGTGACCATTTGGGAAACACTGCTCTTAGGTTATAGTCTGGTCCTAAGCTTTAGTATGCATTACAAGCACACCAGTGGAGGCTGCTGAGGGGAGGACGGCTCATAATAATGTCTGGAATGGAGAGAATGCAATGGTATCAAACACATGAAAACCATGTTTGACACCATTCCATTCACTCCATTCTGGCCATTACTATGAGCCGTGCTCCGCTCAGCAGCCTCCACTGCAGCACACATACACATTCCAGAGCAGCTACTGCTACACTGCTTTAGAATAATGCTCAATCCCCTTTTTTGGCACTCAGATAATTCATCTGTCGCTAGTCAATACAGACAAATACACAGCAGCTAAGGAGAAGGAGGAAAACATTCAGCCAAAAACACAGACAGCCCCAGGGAGTGTGGCACAGTAGGGCCAGAGGGAGACGGTTAGATTTGGCTCTGGCTTTAGTTGTGCTCCTCTGTTCCACATAGCAGATAAGCAGAGCATGTGGAAACAACAGATCAGAGAGCATCTGATGGACTATTATCTCCCCCCTCCTTTTCCTTCCTCAACCCCCTTAAGTTGGTCTGCCAATGTAGCCTGGCATCTGACAAGACGTTTAATGTGGGGGAGACTTCCTGCTGGTAGTAGTCTGGTTGCCACATTTGTTGTGAGTGTGTGTACATCCCGTCAAGATGCAAATGTTGTTGTGTGTGTAGAGCATTTCTTCCGTTTACCCCTCACTTAAACATATACATCCATCCCTCTCGCGTTGGAGACGCCCAACAGAGAGCCTCCTACACACCTTCCTTTTCATTCTCATTTTAGTGCAGACCGGGGTTTGGGTATCTAATCTAAGCATCATTGTGAAGTGAAAACAATAGCTGGTGATACTTGAAAAAACAGGAAAGTGAGTTGACAAAGTCGCATAGGGACACTGGGGTTCCAGGAAGAAACCAGCTATTTGAGTTGTTTTCCAGATAGATAAAGGATATGGACGCTGGTAAACAAGACAGCAAGGCCAAGTGCAATTTCCCTGCCTCTGTCTAGTCAAGTCTAGTAGCTGCTGGAGTCTCTTCGGGAGAGGCTCTGTCTGACCATAGTGATTACACACACCAACACACACATAAATGTAAGCATTCACAGACACATGCTTTTCTAAAGACAATATTACTGACTGAACCCGACACCTAAAGAAACCTGCAGCCTGGTGACCTAGAGGCCGGAGAGAGAGAGCACACGTGACAATAGCAGTTTGGTGAAATGAAGAAAGAGAAAAGATAGCAGATTAGGGAAATGAAGAAAGCCAGCAGAGGGAAATGCAGTGCCTTCAGAAAGTATTCACACCCCTTGACTTCTTAATCATTCTGTTGTGTTACAGCCTGATTTTTTTTGCCACTGGCCTGCACACAATACCCATAATGTCAAAGTGGAATTATTTGTACAAATTAATTAAAAATGAAAAGCTGAAATGTCTTTGTTAAAAAATTATTCAAATACTTTGTTATGGCAAGCCTAAATAAGTTCAGGAGTAAAAATGTGCTTAACAAGTCACATAATAATTTGCATGGGACTCACTCTGTGTTCAATAATAGAACATGTTTTTTAATGACTACCTCATCTCTGTACCCCACAAATACCATTATCTGTAAGGTCCCTCAGTCGAGCACTGAATTTCAGACACAGATTCAACCACAAAGAACAGGGAGGTTTTCCAATGCCTCACAAAGAAGGGCACCTATTGGTAGATAGGTACAAATAAAATTAAAATAAAACAGACATTGAATATCCCTTTGAGCATGGTGACGTTTTTAATTACACTTTTGGATGGTGTATCAATACCCCCAGTCACTACAAAGATACAGGCGTCCTTCCTAGCTCAGTTGCCGGAGAGGAATGAAACCGTTCAGAGTTACAGAGTTTAATGGCTGTGAAAGGAGAAATCTGAGGATGGATAAAAAAAAAAGCATTGTAGTTACTCCACAATATTAACCTAATTGACAGAGTGAAAGGAAGGAAGCCTGTACAGAATAAACATATTCCAAAACATGCATCCTGTTTGCAACAAGGCACTAAAGTAATACTGCAAAAAAAGTTTTCGTCCTGAATACAAAGGGTTATTTGGTATTTTATTAGGATCCCCATTAGCTGTTACGAAAGTAGCAGCTACTCTTCCTGGGGTCCACACAAAACATAAAAAATGACAAAATACAGAACATTAATAGACAAGAACAGCTCAAGGACAGAACTATATAAATTTAAAAAAGGCACGCGTAGCCTACATATCAATACATACACACAAACTATCTAGATCAAATAGGGGAGAGGCGTTGTGGTGTGAGGTGTTGCTTTATCTGTTTTTTGAAACCAGGTTTGCTGTTCATTTGAGCAATATGAGATGGGTGTTCCATGCAATAATGGCTCTATATAATACTGTAAGCTTTCTTGAACTTGTTCTGGATTTAGGGAATGTGAATAGACCTCTGGTGGCATGTCTGGTGGGGTAAGTGTATGTGTCAGAGCTGTGTGTAAGTTGACTACGCAAACAATTTCGAAATTTCAACACATTGTTTCTTATAAAAATAACAAGTGATGCAGTCAGTCTCTCCTCAACTCTCAGCCAAGAGAGACTGTTATTCATAGTATTTATATTAGCCCTCTGATTACAATGAATAGCAAGACGTGCCGCTCTGTTCTGGGCCAGCGGCAGCTTAACTAGTTCAGCACTCAACCACACAACTGGACAATAATCAAGATAAGACAAAACTGGAGCCTGCAGGACTTGCTTTTTGGAGTGTGGTGTCAAAAAAGCAGAGCATCTCTTTATTACAGACAGACCTCTCCCCATCTTTACAACCATTGAATCTATATGTTTTGACCATGACAGTTTACAATCTCAGGTAACACCAAGTAATTGAGTCTCCTCAACTTGTTCAACAGCCACACCATTCATTACCAGATTCAGCTGAGGTCTAGAACTCATGGAATGATTTGTACCAAATACAATGATCTTAGTTTTAGAGATGTTCAGGACCAGTTTATTTCTTGCCACCCATTCCAAAACAGACTGCAACTATTTGTTAAGGGTTTCAGTGACTTCATTACCTGTGGTTGCTGATGCGTATATGGTTGAATTATCAGCATACATGGACACACATGATGTGTATAATGCCAGTGGCAGGTCTTTGGTGAAATTAGAAAATAGATAGATAGCTCTGAATCGACGATATGGCAGAGTTTGAAATGCCATAATACATATGTTTTCTCAACAACAGATTATGGTCAATAATATCAAACGCTGCACTGAAATCTAACAGTACAGCTCCCACAGTCTTCTTATTAACAATGTATTTCAACCAATCATCAGTCATTTGAGTGTTGAATGCCCCTCTCTAAGCATGCTGAAAGTCTGTTGTTAATTCGTTTATGGAGAAGTAGCATTGTATTTGGTCAAACATCATTTTTTCCAACAGTTTTCTAAGAGCTGGCAGCAAGCTGATAGGTCTGCTGTTAGAACCAGTAAAGGCCGCTTAACCACTCTTGGGTAGCGGAATGACTTTGGCTTCCCTCCAGGACTGAGGACAAAGACTTTTCTCCAGGCTCAGATTAAAGATATGACAGATAGGAGTGGCTATAGAGTCAGCTACCATCCTCAGTAGCTTTCCATCTAAGTTGTCAATGCCATGAAGTTTGTCGTTATTGATCGATAACAAAAAAAATCCACCTCTCCCACACTAAACTTGAAATGCTTGTCTTTCATTATTAGATATTTTATGCATGAGTACGATGGCTCACTGTTCGTTGTTGGCATTTCCTGCCTAAGTTTGCCCACTTTGCCAATGAAGTAATCAATCAAATAATTGGTAACATCAAATGGTTTTATGATGAATAAGCCATCTGATCAATGGTGGAAGAAGTACCCAATAGTAATGCTTGAGTAAAAGTAAAGATACCTTAATAGAAAATGACTCAAGTAAAAGTCACCCAGTAAGAAACTACTAGAGTAAAAGTCTAAAAGTATTTGGTTTTACATATACAGTACTTGAATATCAAAAGTAAATGTAATTGCTAAAATATACTTAAGTATCAAAGGTGAAAGTAAAAGTATAAATCATTTCAAATTCCTTATATTAAGCAAATCAAAGGGGACAATATTCATGTCCTATTTATTTACAGATAGACAGGGGCACACTCCAACATTCAGACATACTTTACAGATGATGCATTTGTGTTTAGTGCGTCCGCCAGATCAGAGGCAGTAGGGATGACCAGGGATGTTCTCTTGATAAGTGAATTGGACCATTTTCTTCGAAATGTAACCAGTACTTTTGGGTGTCAGGGAAAATGTAATAAAAAGTATGTTATTTTCTTTAAGAGTTTAGTGAAGTAAAAGTAGCAAAAAATATAAATAGTAAAGTAAAGTACAGATACCCCTCAAAAGTAGCACTTTAAAGTATTGTTACTTATGGATGTTACACCACTGCATCTGATTCAATGAAAGATGGAGTTGAATGTGTCTTTTTACCCATAATTCCTTACAGTGGGTACAGAAAGTCACCACCCCCCTTCAAAATGTTTACATTTTGTTGCCTTACAGCCTGAAATAAAAACATAAAATCTGACTTTTTCTGGCTTTATTTACCTACAGTAATCCACAACATCCAAGTGAGAAAAAAATAATAAAAAAAAGTGAGTTAATACTTGGTGGAATCACCTTTTGCATGAATTACAGCCATGGGTGTCTTTGAATATGTCTCTACTAACTTTGCACACCTAGACTGTGCAATATTTGCCCATTCTTCCTTGCAGAATTGTTCAAACTCAGTCAAATTGCATAGTGACCACTCATGGACTGCGCTCTTCAAGTCATTCCACAGATTCTCTATGGGATTTAGGTCAAGGCTCTGACTAGGTCACTCAAGGACATTCTCCTTCTTGTCCTTCAGCCACTGTACGGTTGCTTTGGGTCATTGTAATGTTGAAACATGACCCATCTTTCCATTTTCAACTTACTGGCAGAGGGCTGCAGGTTCTCCTCAAGAATATGTAGGTATTTTGCACTGTCCATTTTCCCTTCTATCCTGACAAGTTCTCCAGTCCCTGCTGAAGAGAAACACCCCCACAACAGGATGCTGCCACCGATGCCAAAAAGTTACATTTTGGTTTCATCAGACCACAGCACCTTTTGCCACGCTTTTTTTGAGGAGTGGTTTTTTTCTTGCCACCCCCCCATAGAGGCCAAATTTATGGAGCGCTTGTGATATTGTGGTCACACACATTGCCATTGTCTTTGCCATAACGGCTTGAAGCTCCTTCAAAGTCACCATTGGCTTCCTGTGGTAGCCTCTCTGATCAGTCTCCTCCTTCCCGGTCATCCAGTTTGGAGAGACGGCCTGATCTATGCAGGGTCTGGGTGGTGCCATACGCCTTCCACTTCTTAATAATGGTCTTAACTGTGCTCCGAGGGATAGACAAGGCCTTTGAAATCTTTTATATCATCCCCTGACTTGTGCCTTTCCACAACTTTATCTTCTAGATCTTTTCAAAGTACCTTTCCACGCATAGTGGATTCTTTGCTTTGAATTGCAATACTAAGCAGTGGAGTCCTCTATGAATAACTGCTTTTATTCTGAACTAATCAAAGTCAATACAATGGATCACAGATGGAAGCCAATTAGCTTGATTTGTGATCTGGAAGGTGGTTGGTTATACCTCAGCAAGTTTGCAATTGCAATTCTAAGTGGGGGGTTTACTTATCCAAATAGGGTATTTTACTGTTTTAATATTATAAATAAAAAATGTTTCACTTGGATATTGTGGGTTACTGTGTGTAAATAAAGTCGGAAAAAGTCTAATTTTATGTGTTTTCATTTCAGGCTGTAAGGTAAAAAAAAAGGGAGTGGTGACTAAGGTAAACATTTTGGCTGTAAGGTAAACATTTTGGCTGTAAGGTAAACATTTTGAAAGGGAGTGGTGACTTTCTATACCCACTGTATATCATTGATCTTGGCTTCATAATACTGTTTTTTCTTCTTTTTGTTAAGTTTAGTCACATAATTTCTCAACTTGCAGTAAGTAAGCCAGTCAGATGTGCAGCCAGACTTATTAGCCACTCCTTTTTCCCCCATCTCTTTCAATCATACAGTTTTTCAATTCCTCATCAATCAATGGAGCCTTAACAGTACTAACAGTCAGTTTCTTAACAGGTGCATGTTTATCATAATTGGAAGAAGCAATTTCATAAATGAATAAAGTGCAGCGTCTGGATGCTCCTTATGAATCACATCAGACCAACATATATTTTTAACATTATCCAGATAAGAGTCACAGCAAAATATTTTGTATACACTATTTTAGGCCCAGCTTTTGGAACTTTGGCTTTCCTGGATATAGCCACTATATAGTGATCACTGCATCCAATGGGTACAGACACCGTTTTAGGACAAAGTTCTACAGTATTAGTAAAAATGTGATCAATACATTTGGATGATCTTGTTCCTGTAGTGTTTGTAAACACCAGATTACAGGCACTGGTTACAGTGAGAAGCTTCCTCTTGAGCAGACAGCTTGATGAAAACCAGTCAATATTCAGGTCCCCAAGAAAGTAGATCTCTCTGTTTACATCACATACACTATCAAGCATTTCACACATATTATTTAGATACTTACTGTTAGCACTTGGTGGCCTATAGCAACACCCCAAAATAAAAGGCTTTAGATGTGCCAAGTGAACCTGCAACCACAACGTTTCAATAACACTTGACATAAGATCTTCTTTTAGCAATAAAGGGATATGGCTCTGAATATATACCGCAACACCTCCCCCCATAAGCATTCATGTCTCTTCTATAGATGTTATATCCTTGTATTGCTACTGCTGTATCATAATTATTATTATCTACGTGAGTCTCAGAAATGAGTAATATTGTAAGGACCGACGCTGGGAGACGAGAAGCAAGTACAGGGAGTGAACATTTAATTAATAAAAAGACATGAAACAGGACAGCATCTGGACATGAAAAACATAACATTAATACTGACACGGGGATGAAGCAGAGGAACAGACAGATATAGGGAAGGCAATCAAAACATGAAGGAGTACAGGTGAGTCCAATGAAGCACTGATGCGCGTAACAAAAGTGACAAGTGTGCGTAATGATGGGCAGCCTGGTGCCCTCGAGCGCCAGGGAGGGGGACCGGGAGCATGCGTGACAGTACCCCGCCTCTAGGGGCGCCACCCGGCATCCCACCTGGGCGAGCCTGACGGGCCGGCTGAGGCATGAAGTGGGATGCCGAGCCAACCGAGGCAAGGAAACCTCTCGAGCCAGCTAAGGCGTGGAACCCCGACGAGCCAGCTGAGGCACCCCCGGTTCCATCGGCAGCGGCACCCAGACCCGATGTCACTAACAAAAGCAAAAAACAAATGCTCCCTGATGCTCCAAATTGTGGTGTCCACATTCTGTAAGGACCGATGCCGGGAGAAGCGAAGCAAGTACAGGGAGTGAACATTTAATTAATCAACAGACATGAAACAGGACAGGACAGACAGATATAGGGAAGGCATTCAGCAGTCCATTAATCAGTTGGTGTATGTAAGTGTGTGTGTGGGGCCAATCTAATACAACACATTACTGAGTACCACTCTCCATATTTTCAAGCATATTGTTTGCTGCATCATGTTATGGGTAATGTTGTAATCATTAAGGACTGGGGAATTTTTCAGGATAAAAAATAAATGGAATGGAGCTAAGCACAGGCAAAATGCTAGAGGAAAACCTGGTTCAGTCTGCTTTACACCAGACACTGGGAGATGAATTCACCTTTCAGCAAGACAATAACCTAAAACACAAGGCCAAATATACACTGGAGTTGCTTACCAAGAAGACAGATGTTCCTGAGTGGCTGAGTAACAGTTTTTATTTAAATATACTTGAAGATCTATGGCAAGACCTGAAAATTGTTGTCTAGCAATGATCAACAACCAATTTCACAGAGATTGAATAATTTTTTTAAGAGTAATGGGCAAATGTTGTACTTTCCAGGTGTGGAAAGCTCTTAGAGACTTATCCAGAAAGACTCGCAGCTGTAATCTCTGACAAAGGTGTTTCTACAAAGTTCGGACTCAGGGGTGTGAATACTTATGTAAATAAGTTCATTCTGTATTTAAATTTCACAAAATGTGCTAACATTTATAAAAACTTGTTTTACTTTTTCATTATGGGATATTGTGTATATATGGGTGAGAAAAAAATGTAAAGGACAGTAGGAATGTCTTGGTTGCTGACTGCACTCACTCTGCACTCTGAATGGTAGTGGAGGGTCAAATGAAGAGCTTCTCTAACCAAGGCATTAACCTCTACATCCATTTGAATGTAGCCTAGAGGTGACCCCTGAACTGGACACAACAGGTTTATATATTGAGGGCTGTGAGGGGTGACTGTTAATACTAACTTCTTTGGGGAATCATTTTTTATTTGTGAATTCATGGGGGGTAGTTGGAGAGGAGTTTCAAAACATTTTCTCCCTCTTCGTTCCTACGGAACACCACTGCTGGTTTGGAGTGTGGCTAGATTCTACCAATATGACTGGAAGTCAGAGAGATTCGGTTTTCCTGTTCTTTTTCTAAGTGCCACTTTCACGCCCCTCTTGACCACCCACTAGTTTTCCCAGCTTTTTGTGGGATGTGGTGATTTTGTGACCTCGTTGCTGTATCAGAGTAGCTCCTCATTTTTCAGTGATGATACAGTGTGTACCAATACAGAAATAACACTGCTGGTAAATGTTGTTTTGTGTGAAACATGTTGAATTGGGAAGAGGAATTTAGTCTCAAGACAGGGTGTTGGTATGCAAGTGTGTGCGTGTGAATGTGTGCGTGCGTGTGTATTTTTGTAGTCCAGCTGTGTGTGTGTGTGTGTGTGTGTGTGTGTGTGTGTGTGTGTGTGTGACCGTCACCCTGTGTGACTTCACCCAGTAAAAGCAAGATCAACTCTAGCTTTGGAGGACAGAGAGGCCACAATATCACAAGCGCTCCAGAGAGGACTTAGAAAAAGAACAGGAAAACCAAATCTCTCTGACTTCCAGTCATATTGGTAGAATCTAGCCACACTCCAAACCAGCAGTGGTGTTCAGTAGGAACGAAGAGGGAGAAAATGTTTTGAAACTCCTCAAACTTATCTTCAACCCCCACACACACTCACAATAGCCTTCAACCGCACATTTGAATGGATACACAATATAAATCTTTAACTAGAGATGAGAAATTGCTCTACTTTGTCAATCATGCTGACATTATGTCTAGTATGTTGCATGAATTCACAAATAAAAAATGATTCCCCAAAGAAGTTAGTATTAAGTCACCCCTCAACATATAAACATGTTGTGTCCAGTTCAGGGGTCACCTCTAGGCTACATTCAAATGGATGTAGAGGTTAATGCCTTGGTTAGAGAAGCTCTTCATTTGACCCTCCACTCCCATTCAGAGTGCCGAGTGAGTGCAGTCAGCAACCAAGACTTTACTATTGTCCTGCTAAGGCCCCATGATTACAAGACCAGGAAATCCTCTAAACATCCACATACACAGTTAAGTAGTCCTACCTGGCACAGTCTCTCTCAGTGCCTACTCAGACAAGTGAGGTTGTGTGTGTGTGTGTGTGTGTGTGTGTGAGAGTGTGTGTGTGAGAGAGAGAGAGAGAGAGATTTGGGTATATGTAAAGACAGGATATATTGTAGCTGGACTACTGATCTACATATTGGAAGTGAGACAGTGATCATTGTGACAGGATATAGATTATATGACAGTGATCATCGGGACAGGATAGAGATTGTATGTCAGTAGTGATCATCGGGAAAGGATAGAGGTTGTATGACAGTGATCATTGTGACAGGATAGAGGTTGTATTACAGTGATATTTAGGACAGGATAGAGGTTGTATAACAGTGATCATTGGGACAGGATAGAGGATGTATTACAGTGATAATTAGGACAGGATAGAGGTTGTATTACAGTGATAATTAGGACAGCATAGAGGTTGTATGACACCATTCCCCAGGGATGATGCAGGAGTGGAAAAGGTCATGCTACTCATCTGCTATATTAAAAATGTTCTTAACCTAAATCTGAGTCTGTATGCTTACCAACACATGCACACAACTGTACAACACACTCAAACTATCTATTCCATTTGTTCTGAAATTCATGCAAGGTAGTGGCAGTACACTTTTTCCACAACAGCCTTTTTAACCACTATCCCTAACACATTCTGCCCAACCCAACCACACATGACCAATCCCCAAGCAAAGCTCTGAGGATGCTAGCTCCGCTACCTTAGATTCCTTGGTGATTCTTCCACCCTAAGCCTTAAGCCTATTGGATAGCTAGCCTATAGACAACAACAACAGGCAATGGCACGGCCCATTTACACCCAAACACTCAGCGGTCTGAACCCACTAACCCTTCGACCATTGTCCCACTGCCTTTGTTAGAACCTGGAGCTGTTTGTTGACATAGCTCCAACCCTCCTTGAGACCCACTCTACCCTTCTGTCCTCCCCCCAATTACCCTGTCCTCCCCCGTTCAACCTCTCTGCCCCATCTCTCCTCACCATCTCCTAGCATCCTTGAACCAGCTTCCTGCCACAGGAAGCAGCTAAATCCCATCTGGTGGTCAGTGCCAGAAACAGACTTCCTGGAGCCGGGGTGGTGGTGTTGAAACACCAATGTCAGTTACAGGAGAGAGAGGTGAGGAAAGGGGAGAGAATGTTGTGGCCGTGCACTAATAAGATGGCAGGGACATCCACAGGTTTTCTTTACTTGTCCCATTATCCCAACTGTTACACCGAGAAGATTGTTGCTGTTTTTGTCCTCGTGCTTGCTAGCAGTAGCCACAGCAGCCATTATGGACAGGCACCTCACGTTGAACAATAAAGGGGCTGATTGGCTGACACTGCCATTCCAGCTGAAAGCAAGTGTAGGGTCTGAATCTATTCTGTCTAGAGAAGCACTCTGCTTTGTCTCAGATGTCAACCCATCAGAATTCTTCACATTCATATCAGCTGTTAGTACAGACACAGACAAGGTGCAGTGGTCACCGGCAGGGTGCAGTGGAGGCTGCAGTGCTCACCGGCAGGGTGCAGTGGAGGCTGCAGTGCTCACTGGCAGGGTGAAGTGGCCACTTTCCTTTCCCAATGATTTAACAACCTTGTAAGCGTTTCCCTGGCCTCCTCCAAACCCAAGGGGTTGACGACACTATATCACTCAGTGAGAACAAAGGCTACTAAATGTCTTCCTTTTTTATGAAGGTTTTGCAGCATGGGCACTCTTTGGCTTTTACACCAACTCTTGTCTATTAATTAACATTCCCTAGGCCTAGCATGCTAACAAAATGCTAAAAACAGCCCCAGCTGTTAGCCCCTTAGCATTAGCGCTAGACACTACAATACCCAGGCCTTCCAGTAGCATGAAACAGAGTGGTGACACAACACACTGATAAACCTGCACTTTGACTTCCTGTGAGTGGCCATGTCAAACATAACTTTAGATCACAATGCCTGTGGTATTGTAACACCAGCCTGAACAATCACCCACCACAGTCCTTGGGCGCATCAGCAAAACCTGTGGTGCTTCCTTCACCTTTATGGTTTATTGTTTTCCTTACTGACTATGACACTTAAACAGAAGTGTTTTTATTTATGTGATGATAGAGAATGGAGGGGGTGGGATACAAATGAGCTTGACTTTCATTTACCTTCGTTTCCACCGGTAACTTGATTGTGAACACATTCCCACTCATAACAATGAATTGAATCATCAAAAATCACTAAAATCCCTCCACAATAAGGTATTGTTAGCCTAATCCAGTGGTTCCCAACCAGGGGTATTAGGAATTCAGTTGTTGGTACAGCAACCGAAAAATGGCAAGACATCAACTAGTACAGAAACATGAAAGATATGAAGACTTGTGACAACAAGCAAAAACTACAACACACACTGCCACAAGGGTCCCATTTTAGTCTTCAAACAGTCTGTGTTTCCTTTCTGATGATAAGGAGGAGCTGAGTAGGATTGGGTGGAATCTTAACACAGACTATCCACCCCCATCCTCTGCTAAAAAAAATACTGTGGAACCCTGTCATAGGGCCGAATTGTACATTGAAACACTTGCGCTAAGTCATACATACTGAGTTGCGCGCACAGTCTCAATTTAAAACTTGGCCCTTTGACAGTAAACACTTTTTCCATTGTCTTTTTACCTGGGGGTCAACACTTCCTTTCTGGCTTCCACTGTGGTGATTTAGACAGAAACCAGGCCTTAAAGACAGTAAACACTAGACACTGATCCAGTTGGCTTCTAGCCCCTATGCAACGATAGGGAAGGGAAGTTTCCCCTTACAGAGACTGACTGACTTCCGCTGACCTGGATACACCATCCGCATATCATGCAGTATATACATGGAACATTCCAAAAAGACTCATTTTGGTCTGACTAACATATAAGTGCGAGTGTTCTGGAAACGAGAAACCAGAGACCTTCAGACTTTCTCTGACAATGTGCTTGGAAAATAATCAAGGGGAGGGTACGAGGAATCAATGGAAGACAATTGAGAAAGAGCCCATCACAACTTTGTGTGGATGTGTCATACATAGACCTACTGTAACTGTGCAGCAAGGTCGTTTCTACAACAAGAATCATTGCTGCAATTCCTTTAGTGGTGGCCTATTGACAGAAGGAAAAGTCGTTACAGTGGTTTTACCTTGGTAGGAGTGTCTGGTGAGGGGAGAAGGTCAGTTGGCCTGAGAGGGCTATGTGAAGATTCACAATGACAGGAAGCTACAATTAACCCCAGGAGCACTGCTACTTCCACACACGACAGACACATATAGACTAAACTTCCTTGTGTTATTCAAGTTACAAGCTGCAAAAAAATCACTGTTAATGAATGATGCACTGACACTTCATTGAAGTGTTTGCCACTCGCATGTCCTCTCCCTTGGTAGGTAGGTCCTGTTCACAGTGAATCCTTGAGTTCAATTCTAGGTTGAGCATTCCACAGGCAGCCTATTTCTCCAGCATCGGGTTGATTCTATGACATTAGCGAAATCTAAGAGAGTTCAAACAGATGCATTCTTCACATGCCTACACATTTTCCATCAATGGAGTACTTACATTCTACTAAGGATGAGAGAATGGGTTCCTGATGTTATCTCCCAACTGAAAGCAAATGTTTATAACTGATAAAATGAGCAAGAAGCTGCAGTGTAATTGGTGTCAGTGTTTCATGACATTAAAAAAACACGTATAAACAGTGACTATGAATAAAGATACATGTCCAAGTCTCTAGAAGCGATTCTTTCTTTGTTGTCAGTCAACCTTGAGTTTTATCTGCATTTTTTTGAGCAATGCCTTCACGGAGCTGTTGAGGGCATATCAGGACCTGAGGCTCATCCCAAGTTTACTGTGAATGGCTCACAGGACTTCAGAGGAGAAGGAAGCTCCACAGATTTTCTTCATGCTGGCACAAGATAAACGTTTTCTCTCTTTTTCCTCTTTTTCCTCTCTCCAACTTTGTCTTTGTGTGTATCCCAGTTGTTTAAAGAAATAAAAATATGGGTTTACCGGTCTCTTGTGGAGGCAGTGGTTTAGACGACAGTTAGCATATTAAGTGTTTTTCTCAAGCTAAACTATTGACCTGTGAAAGCTGCCCATTGGAATTTTGCTCAACTATAAACAGGGAATCGATAGGGCTAGTGTGATGCGCAAACAATATCAATGAGAAATGAATTCAGCTTCTAAACATGAACAGAATACTTGTAACTTAGATCATGAGCTTTAGTGTGTGTGTGTGTTTATGTAGGCCAGTGTGTGCTAGCCAGCTGTGGAACACTTGGTGTGGAAAAGCTTTGATTTAGACAGGAAGTCCATTGGCACAGACATCTTTTTACCCATAGTTCTAAGGGACAATAAGAGCTAATGTGGCATCAGTTATGGGGTAACCACCACAGCATCTGTGCACCACACTATGTTCCTGGACAAACCAGAACACAACAGTAGACTAAGGGTGCTTCCAAACCGATCAAAATGATGCATCGTAAACTCAGGAAAACCAATGGTTTTCAATGACACCCATGCGTTGTGGCAATGCAAAAGTGCACAAAATGGGATGCACTACATTTCCGTTGAAGGATTTCTATTTTTGACGCAGCATATCCTGGCTACGGAGCTGTCGACCAATTCAAAAAGGAATAGCATGAGGTTTCTCCCGCCTCATTTTCCATCACTCCATCAACACACACCCGAAAGCACTCAGCAGACAACTATGCATCAGAAGTGGTTTGAAGCCGCCCCAACTCACCCACACTTGGCTCTAGCACAGGCTGGAATAGTCAGTCAAATACCTGTCAGTCAATCTAAAACACCAAGTCCAGTAAAACAGAAGATGAGAGTTAGCCAGTTTATTAATCCATCAGTAACCACTTCACCCAGTCAAACGAACCACCACACACTACTGACATGCTTTTGATCCAACCCTGTTCTAAACACACCTGACCATACTAAGCACCAGCTCATCAGGACTTGATTAGATTACATAGAAGCCTGCACGTCTATTATCTCTTCAAGAGTAGGGTTGGCCACCCCTGATCTGGGGTGCCATTTAATAGATTTAAAAACCTCCAGAAGAATACAGGTGGAGATTAAGTATGTATCGTAGTCCAGTTGCATACAAACTTACCCACTCCTCCTGCCACTCCTCTCTGATGCTTCTCATGCTGCTCTTTTATGGTATGGACTCTATGCACGTTTCCATAGCAGCGGAATGGAACTGTTACTTTCATTATTTTGAATTGTTAGATACTACTGCACTGTTCGAGCTAGGAACACAAGTATTTCGCTACACCCGCAATAACATCTGCTAAATATGTGTATGCAACCAATGCAATTTGATTTGATCATGAAGGATATTTGGAATCATTCCACAGTGTACAGTAGGACTCTGGGATAGTAGTACCATTCTATTTATATGAGTCGTAAAACTCTACTGTAAAGACTATCCAGATGGGGCAGAAACATTTGATCCCCTCTTTCATCCTAAATTGAATCCCCCAACTCCAATTAAGTCTTTAAAGCAACCAGATGCTGTTCTGTCTGTGGTTATACTCCTTTCCCAAAACAGATTTTCCCCACATGACAAGCTGGTAAAGCTGAAGGCTTGGGGGAGCCCAAACACAGAAGTGTCCCATATGTGCATTGGTCTCAAAATAATGTTTACAATTTAAAATACTGGATTGTCACGTCCACACATCTTAAATGCAAATAGAAAGGTGCTTTATTTATGCAGATAACATTTAAATACATGTTTTTTTCCCAGTATTTTAGTTGAGCGCAATTGAGCATCTCACCTGAGTTCACATTCATATTCAAATTCACAGACGTGAAAGGAGGGTGGGATTGGGGTGGGTGGAGAGGGGGTTGGAGCTCTTCTTTGTGATAAAAAATAAATGAACAATGCTGCAAACAAATATATTGGGTAACACTTTACATGTACATTCATTAATATGTAACTAAATAGTAATACATCTATTTATTACATAGTTACATGTAATTACTAATTACACTGTCATAAGGTTTTATCGATATGTTCCTGGTTCAAATCCAGGCTGTATCACATCTGGCCATGATTGGGAGTCCCATAGGGCAGTGCACAATTGGCCCAGCATTGTCTGGAAAGCCATCATTGTAAATAAGAATTTGTTCTTAACTGACTTGCCTAGTTAAATAAAAAACTAGCAAATGTAGTCATTAGCCTTTTCGGTAGCCTAGTTAGCTAGCAACCTTAGTTAATACGCTAAGATTAATGTTACTAGCTAGTCTACTGTCAGTGTGGTGCTAGCTTAGTTTAGCCAAACCATTTGATGGTATTTACTGTTAGCTAGACAAGCTGGCTGCATTAGCTTGCTAGCTAGTTGTATGCCATAGCTCTAGCCAGATCATTAGAAGTTGTTACCAACATTGTAGCCAAGTGCTAGCTAGTAGGTAGAACCTTCGTAAGCTTCAGTTCATATTTCAGTTCAGAAGTGCGGCAACCATGAATTGATCAGAGGGGGTGATGGGAGCCTCGCCCCATGCATATACTTATACCCTTTCACACCAAGACCCATTCATACAAAACGTATGACAGGTAATAAGCATGCAAGGCCGTTCATGGAAAAGACCTGTTCAGCACACTAGTGCTGTTGCGATTGGACATTACTGACTACAGGTCAGTGAACACAGATCGACCCATACAGACCAACAGCTCACCCACGCTTACACCTGTTATTAGGTAGGCCCTAAAACTATCTTTATTGTTTGTGTTTTGAATATTGCGGAGGAAAGAATGGTTATCCGACCTGCTTGTGTGTGTGTGTGTGTGTGTGTGTGTGTGTGTATCACAGATCTGTGCATTAGCCAGGCTATAAACAATAAAAAGGGCAGGCCGGTCCATTGCCTAGTGGTGGAATCCCTGCTGTAACCATTCATCTGTTGGCTGACAGCCTGAATGTTCTCTGTGTTTCTCCCTTTAGGACAAGGGGGTCAGACTCCCTCCATACGACAACCAAGTCCTGTCTCATCTGTTGGTCAGTGTGTTTGCATAGATTGGGGAAAAAAATCTGATTTTCAGATGATAAATATCAGCACAACACTATTAAAATATATATATTTTATCTTTCTTCATGTTTAGCATTTTAGTCACTTAAGTTCCAGCACATATCACACACAGGTATCCATACCAAAGCCATTCAACATAAACTCAATCAACTACAGAAAACAGGGTATGCAAAAAAGACGTTTCAAACAATATACTTTGGCGCCACCTTCTGTTAAAATATGCCAACTAGCAGTAGATGGACATGGACAGAAACATCCCCCACACAACTCCTCCCTGTATCAATCTCTTCCTATCTCTCCCTCCTCCCGTCACACATCTCCTTCCCCTAATCTCTTCCCCTCATCACTCCCTTTCTTCATTGCTCCCCCTCAGTGAGGCAGAGGACAGTGCTGGCGCGCTGGGTCAGGTCCAGACACAAGTAGAATCGACACACAGAATCCCCAGTGTGGAGAACCCGATCAGAACCCACAGAACCTTAGCACTGAAATACAAAGGGGCTAGTCGGGAGGGAGAGAAGGAGTGGGAGAGGGAGAGCAAGAAATAGATATTTTTGTGAATTATTGAGCAATAATTCAGAATTGAATCAAATTGTATTTGTCACATGCGACAAATACAACAGGTGTAGACCTTACAGTGAAATGCTTACTTACAAGCCCTTAACCGACAATGCTTTAAGAAGTTAATTAAAAAAAAATAAAAAATAAGCGAGGTAAAAAACAGAAGAAAAAAAAGTTACAAATAATTATCTGTTAGCTTTGATTAGCTGTTCAGGAGTCTTATGGCTTGGGGGTAGAAGCTGTTAAGAAGCCTTTTGGACCTCGACTTGGCGCTTCCGGAACCGCTTGCCGTGCAGTAGCAGAGAGTACAGTCTATAACGAGGGTGGCTGGAGTCTTTGACAATTTTTTTGGGCCTTCCTCTGACACTGCCTGATGATATAGAGGTCCTGGATGGCAGGAAGCTTGGCCCCAGTGATGTACTGGGCCGTTCGCACTACCCTCTGTAGTGCCTTGCGGTCGGAGGCCGAGCAGTTGCCATAGCAGGCAGTGATGCAACCAGTCAGGATGCTCTCGATGGTGGAGCTGTAGAACCTTTTGAGGATCTGAGGACCCATGCCAAATCTTTTCAGTCTCCTGAGGAGGAATAGGCTTTGTCGTGCCCTCTTCATGACTGTCTTAGTGTGTTTGGACCATGATAGTTTCTTGGTGATGTGGACACCAAGGAACTTGAAGCTCTCAACCTGTTCCACTACAGCCGGTCGATGAGACTGTGGGCGTGCTCGGTATTCCTTTTCAGATAGTCCACAATCTTCTCCTTTGTCTTGATCAGGAGGGGACTGAGGATCAGCGTGGCAGATGTGTTGTCAGTAGTCATTTAGGCAGGTTACCTTGGTGTTCTTGGGCACAGGGACTATGGTGGTCTGCTTGAAACATGTTGGTATTACAGACGCAGTCAGGGACAGGTTGAAAATGCCAGTGAAGACACTTGCCAGTTGACCAGGGCATGCTCGGAGTACACGTCCTGGTAATCCGTCTGGCCCTGCGGCCTTGTGAATGTTGACCTGTTTAAAGGTCTTACTCACATCGGCTACAGAGAGCGTGATCACACAGTCATCTGGAACAGCTTGTGCTCTCATGCATGTTTCAGTGTAACTTACTTTGAAGCAAGCATAAGTTATTTAGCTCGTCTGGTATGTTCGTGTCACTGGGCAGCTCGTGGCTGTGCTTCCCATTGTAGTCTAATAGTTTGCAAGCCCTGCCACATTCGACGAGCGTCGGAGCCGGTGAAGTACGATTCAATCCTAGTCCTGTAGTGACGCTTTGCTTATTTGATGGTTCGTCGGAGGGCATAGTGAGATTTCTAATAAGCTTCCGGGTTAGAGTCCCACTCCTTGAAAGTGGCAGCTCTACCCTTTAGCTCAGTGTAGATGTTGCCTGTAATCCATGGCTTCTGGTTGGGGTATGTACATACGGTCACTGTGGGGACGACGTCATCGATGCACTTATTGATAAAGCCAGTGACTGATGTGGTGTACTCCTCTATCCCTTCGAAAGAATCCCAGAACATATTCCAGTCTGTGCTAGCAAAAGTCCTGTAGCTCAGCATCTGCTTGATCTGACCACTTTCTTATTGACCGAGTCACTGGTGCTTCCTGCTTTAGTTTTTGCTTGTAAGCAGGAATCAGGAGGATAGAGTTGTGGTCAGATTTGCCAAATGGAGGGTGAGGGAGAGCTTTGTACAAGTCTCTGTGTGTGGAGTAAAGGTGGACTAGAGTTTTTTTCCCCCCTCTGGTTGCACATTTAACATGCTGATAGAAATTAGGTAAAACTGATTTGAATTTCCCTGCACTAAAGTCCCCGGCCACTAGGAGCGCCGCCTCGATGAGCGTTTTTAATATTGATCAATGCACAGTGAATGAGTGGACGATGTGTGTTTGGAGTAGAATGTATTTGTCTTGAACAGAATATGAGATTACAACTTTTCTAAAAGCTTCCTATGGGGAATATATGGGGAAAGTGGCATTTGAGGAACTGTTTGAGCCTCCAGCTCAGGCTCCAGGCATAAGCGACAGAAGTGGTCGCTTAGCCCGACACCCAAAAAAACATGTATTTTTAGGAACTCAGTCAGTATCTCAACTTACTGTTGAAAGTTAGAATAGTAGAATACAGTGATATAAAAAGTATCCGAATGTAGCAAAGTAAAAGTAGTCAAATATAAATAGTAAGGTAAAGTACAGATACCCCCACAAAAATACTTAAGTAATACTTCAAAGAGTTTTTACTTAAGTACTTTATACCACTGGTAGAATACACAAGGTGAAATTTGGTTGTGCATCAGCAGTTTTTCTTGTTTTGTCAGTCATGGACAGTCAGTCAATTAGCCATGTCAGCTATTTTTAGAGTGGTACGTTAGTATAGCCAGATATCATGGCTGAATACTGACCGGGCACGTGCCCAGGGGCGCTGACCTACAGTGGGCCCCCATTTAATTTGTTAGTAACTCAGAGATCATGAGCATGGCATACAGTGCATAGGTGAAGTATTCAGACCCCATGACTTTTTCCACATTTTGTTACATTACAGCCTTATTATAAAAAAAAAAGTTCCTCATGAATCTACACACAATATCTGAAAATGATAAGGCAAACCTGTTTTTTTGACATTCTTGCTAATTTAATAAAAAATAAAAAAAACTTAAATACCACCTTTATATAAGTATTCAGACCCTTTACCCTGTACTTTGTTAAAGCATCTTTGGCAACGATTACAGCCGAGTCATTTTGGATATGACGCTACAAGCTTGGCACACATGTATTTGGGGAGTTTCTCCCATTCTTCTCTACAGATCCTCTAAAGCTCTGTCAGGTTGGATGGGGAGCGTCGCTGCACAGCTATTTTCAGGTCTCTATGGCAGGTGGTGACCGTATTACCGCCACACCGGCGAAACCGAGTCATGAAGGCAGTCAAATTCCACGTGACCGTTTAGTGCATCAGGCTTCTCAAAAGTCTAATGCTGCTGATAGTCATTAGTAGCCTACCAAACTTGCTAACTGCCTGGTACTCAGCACTCTATTGTCGCTCTAATCACTCTAACATCAATGCAAATGTATTCAAAAATCGAATCAAACACTTAATGAGAGCCCATGAGCTCATGTTGCACAACATTTCTATAGGCCATGCAATTCCGTGAGAAAACAGTGATGGCCTCTACTAAAAAGAGGATCCCATCAGCTTTCTATAGGCTAGGCCTACTATTTATTTCTCAACTTTCCTAACATTAAGCGCATTGTTTATCTTTACAACAGGAGTATAGCCTACCTGGCTGGCATGAAAATGAACCACGGGAAAAGCTATTTAAGTGCCTAGATTACATGTATTTCTTCCACTGCCTGTTTCGATACAGGTGCATGATAATGGTCCATTCTAAATCAAAACAAATTTCACATATACAGTTGAAGTCGGAAGTTTACATTCACCTAAGCCAAATACATTTAAACTCAGTTTTTCACAATTCCTGACATTTAATCCATTCCCTGTCTTAGGTCAGTTAGGATTACCACTTTATTTTAAGAATGTGAAAAGTCTGAATAATAGTAGAGAGAATAATTTATTTCAGCTTTTATTTCTTTCATCACATTCCCAGTGGGTCAGAAGTTTACATACACTCAATTAGTATTTGGTAGCATTGCCTTTAAATTGTTTAACTTGGGTCAAATGTTTCAAGTAGCCTTCCACAAGCTTCCCACAATAAGTTGGGTGAAGTGAACTATGGTCATTATGGGCAAACAGTTCTATTTTTAATTCATCAGACCAGAGGACATTTCTCCAAAAAGTACAAGCTTTGTCCCCATGTGCAGTTGAAAACCGTAGTCTGGCATTTTTATGGCAGTTTTGGAGCAGTGGCTTCTTCCTTGCTAAGCGGCCTTTCAGGTTATGTCAATATAGGACTCGTTTTACTGTGGATATACATACTTGTGTACCGGTTTCCTCCAGCATCTTCACAAGGTCCTTTGCTGTTGTTCTGGGATTGATTTGCACTTTTCGCACCAAAGTGCGTTCATCTCTAGGAGACAACGCGTTTCCTTCCTCAGTGGTATGACGGCTGCGTGGTCCCATGGTGTTTATACTTGCATACAATTGTTTGTACAGATGAACGTGGTACCTTCAGGCGTTTGGAAATTGCTCCCAAGGATGAACCAGACTTGGGGAGGTCCACCATTTCTATTGGCGGATTTATTTAGATTTTCCCATGATGTCAAGCAAAGAGGCACTGAGTTTGAAGGTAGGCCTTGAAATACATCCACAGGTACACCTCCAATTGACTCAAATAATGTAAATTAGCCTATCAGAAGCTTCTAAAGCCATTACATAATTTTCTGGAATTTCCCAAGCTGTTTAAAGGCACAGTCAACTTAGTGTATGTAAACTTCTGACCCACTGGAATTGTGATAGTGAATTATAAATTAAATAATCTGTCTATAAACAACTGTTGGAAAACTTTTGTGTGTCATGCACAAAGTAGATGTCCTAAACGACTTGCCAAAACTATAGTTACTATAGTTGTTAACAAGACATTTGTGTAGTGGTTGAAGAACGGGTTTTAATGAGTCCAACCTAAGTGTATGTAAACTTCCGACTTCAACTGTACATTATTTAGTATATGTAAAGACTAGATGGGTGACAATATTAACCCATCACTTGTGAATTATATATTATCACTTGTGAATGATGCCCAGCATTAGAAACTTCCTTTTTTTCCCCAGCTACTTTTGAATCATAGTTGCACACGCATGTTTTGAAAACGTTTGTATCACAACTAAAGTGGCCAAATAATTTCATAAATTTAAGGTACATTAATCCGCTTTACAAGGGGTGTAGAGCCTAACTGGCATACATAAGCAGCGTGTGAGTTTCAAGTTTGGGGAAGATAATTTCCCCCAATAAAATGCTCATTCATAATAAAAGCATTACATGCATAATTGCATCACTTGTGATAATGGTGTTTTCCCGCTAATGGACCATTCACACTTACAGCCTACTGCCATGTGCGCATTGCTGCGCTTATAATGTGAAGAAATAGCCTAATAGTTTATCAACATCTTAAGCTAAAAGTTCTGATCTGTTGCGTCAGCCACATTGCATAAAAAAGCTTTTCTGATGCTAGTGGTTGTATTAATTTGGGACCTATCGCATACCACAACTGTCCCAGACCATGTTTGGAATATTTGTTTATTGCTCGCACAGAATAGAATAGGTCGACATCTGTACTATGGGGGACAGATGTCAACCATAGTATATAGTAGATTGACATAGCCTAGTGCTTTTGCTGTTTGTTAGGCCGACTCATCTTGTTGGCTGACAAATTAAATGTGGACAGTTCTTCAAAATGCACCTCGGAATTGGATCAGGACGCATGTGCGCACTCCCTCAAATCCTTTGGAGAAAATATCCTTTCTATTTTATTCAGCTTTGTTAAATTAATTTCTTCATACTATAAAATAATGCCATGGATTTCTAAGCTAATCTTGTCTGCCTAATGAACTAGTGTAGTCCACAGCCATTGGCATAGCCAGATCAGGACTTAACATAAAGGGCAACTCAGACTACATTTTCTTCATATCATGCTTCTGTAGACCGGTCTAAAATTAACAATGGATTTATTGTAAAAGTGTAGGCTATATTACATGAATTTAAAAAGGAAGGTCTGCAGCAGTAGCTTTTGTGGAACCAGAGATGCTAAATCTGTTCATTAGCGGTCAATTACAGTGAGATCAACAGTTATTTGCTTGACAATCACCAGCTGACAATTTTGTGACCGCCACAGCCCGAGGTCTCTCCAGAGATGCTCGATCAGGTTCAAGTCCGGGCTCTGGCTGAGCCACTCAGGGACATTCAGAGACTTGCATTGTCTCGGCTGTGTGTTTAGGGTCGTTGTGCTGTTGGAAGTTGAACTTTCGCCCCAGTCTGAGCGCTCTGGAGTAGGTTTTCATCCTAAAAAGGCAAGGACTTTTCCCAAGACTAGGTCATTTCTCAAGTGCCATCAATTTGAGTGGAGGTGAAGAATGACACATCAAGTCATTGCTTAAATGATACGTAGGTAAAGTAAAGACATTAGTAAACATTTGATCTACCAGCTCTAGCAGACTTACTGAGCTCTAAAGACCTTCTCAAACTCTGGCGGTCCAAAGGTGCTGGGCGGTGAGACTAAGTACTTGCGTCTGGCGTAGATCACCTGGAGTGAGAAGTAAGCTGCACCAAGTACACACACACACACACCTTAGTCTGCAGGTAGCCATGCCCAAAATGTAAACACTAGCTTTATGCAATGTATAGTCAACTTACCTTGCTCTAACACATCCAACACAGTTACTCCTGCAATGAGCACTACATGATCCAGCATGTCTTAGAGCTAAAAGTGTCATGTCTTTCCACCCTGGTGTTAATATGCTGTTTCCCCTGACTGAGGGGACCGATAGGTGTCAACTCAGGGCGAGAGGCTGCGACTTCCTGATCTTTGAGTGGCCTGGATCATGTGGGTAATTTAATATCCAATGGAATGCTTCATCAGGGGTTTGATCATTAGTCCAAACAGTTAACTCCATTTTGCAACTAAAACAAGTTTCTATTGGATAAATTTAGCTATGTCCCTCCCTGGTTCGTTACGCTTCTTCCGCTTAATAAACTTTTTGCAACAGAATCGGGATAATGATTACACCCGTTAGCCCAGTGCAATGGTCAAGGAGCAGACTGTCTGTCTACGCATGAGTATCTATACTATATTACAAAAAAGAAAACCAGCCCTGTTGCGGACACCAACATTTTGCTCCCAGACAAATTAAACAACTTCTTTGCTCGCTTTGAGGACAACATAGTGCCACTGACAAAGCCCGCTACCAAAGCCTGTGAGCTCTTCTTATCCGTGGCCAATGTGAGTAAAACATTTAAACGTGTTAACCCTCGCAAGGCTGCCGGCCCAGACGGCATACCTAGCCGCGTCCTCAGAGCACTCGCAGACCAGCTGGCTTGTGTGTTTACAGACATATTCAACCAATCCCTATCCCAGTCTGTTGTTACCACATGCTTCAAGACGGCCACCATTGTTCCTGTTCCCAAGAAAGCTAAGGTGACTGAACTAAATGACTATCACCCCATTGCACTCACCTACGTCATCATGAAGTGCTTTGAGAGACTAGTAAAGGACCATATCACCTCCACCCTACCTGATACCCTAGACCCACTACAATTTGCTTACCGCCTCAATAGGTCCACTGACGATGCAATCGCCATCACAATGCCCTATCCCATCTGGACAAGAGGAATACCTATGTAAGAATTCTGTTCATTGACTACAGCTCAGCATTTAACACCCTAGTACCCTCCAAACTTGTCATTAAGCTCGAGACCCTGGTTCTCGACCCCACCCAGTGCAACTGGGTCCTGGACTTCCTGACGGGCCACCCCCAGGTGGTGAAGGTAGGAAACATCTCCAACCCACTGATCCTCAACACTGGGGCCCCAGAAGGGTGCGTTCTCAGCCCTCTCCTGTACTCCCTGTTCACCCAAGCACGCCTCCAACTCAATCATCAAGTTTGCAGACGACACTACAGCGGTAGGCCTGATTACCTGAGACGGTCTACAGGGAGGAGGTGAAGGCCCTCGGTGTGTGGTGTCAGGAAAATAACCTCTCACTCAACGTCAACAAAAGGAGATGATTGTGGACTTCAGGAAACAGTAAAGGGAGCACCCCCATCGACAGGACAGTAGAGGAGAAGGTGGAAAGTTTTAAGTTCCTCGGCGTACACATCACAGACAAGCTGAAATGGTCCACCCACAGACAGCGTGGTGAAGATGGCGCAACAGCGCCTCTTCAACCTCAGGAGGCTTAAGAAATTTGGCTTGTCATCTAAAACACTCAAACTTTTACAGATGCACAACAGAGAGCATCCTGTCGGGCTGAATCACCTCCTGGTACGGCAATTGCACCGCCCTCAACCGCAAGGCTCTCCAGAGGGGGGTGCGGACTGCACAACGCATCACCAAGGGCAAACTACCTGCCCTCCAGGACACCTACAGCAACCGATGTCACAGGAAGGCCAAAAAGATCATCAAGGACAACAACCACCCGAGCCACTGCCTGTTCACCCTGCTATCATCCAGAAGGCGAGGTCAGTACAGGTGCATCTAAGCTGGGACCGAGGCTGAAAAACAGCTTCTATCTCAAGGCCATCAGACTGTTAAACAGTAATCACTAACAGAGAGGCTGCTGCCAACAGACTCAAATCTCTGGCCACTTAAATAAAACAGACTTAATAAAGGCATCACTAGTCACTTTAAATAACGCCACTTTAATAATGTTCACATATCCTACAATACTCATCTCATATGTATATACACTGAATTCTACACCATCTACTGCATCTTGCCTATGCCTCACGCCATCGCTCATCCATATTCTTATTAATCCCTTTTCATTTGTGTGCATAAGGTATTTGTTGTGAATTTGTTAGACTACTTGTTAGATTTTACTGCATAGTCAGAACTAGAAGCACAAGCATTTCACAGCACTCTCATTAACATCTGCTAACCATGTGTATGTGACCAATAAAATGTGATATATTACCATAGATGCTATATATTCCCCTACACATTTATTTGGACAGTGACGCTAAAACTTTTAATTTCACTCTGTACTCCAGAATTTGAGATCAAACGTTTCATATGAGGCGACAGTAAAGAACGTCACCTTTTATTTTAGGGTATTTTCAAACATATGCTTTACCGTTTCAGAAATTAAAGCATTATGTATCCAGTCCCCCCCATTTGAAGGTGACATAGTTAGTTGGACAAATGCACATAGGGTGTTAAATTTAGTCAATAGTTAAGTATTTGGTCCTATATTCCTAACACACAGACTACATCAAGCTTGTGACTACAAACTTGTTGGGATGCATTGTTACTTATCATAAATAAGGATAGAGTATGTTTCTGAGAACTTCTACATTAATGTGGATGCTACCATGATTACAGAGAATCATGAATAAATAACAAATAATGTTGAGTGAGAAAGTCTCAGGCATAAAGACCCCCAAAAAAAAGTGTCTTGGGGGTATGATACTTGTGCGTCTTTAACTTTCTCACTCGTCATTATTCAGGATTCATTCAGGATTATCCTTAATGATGGTAGCATCCACATTAATGTACAATTGTTCAGAAACAAAACCGTAAGGGAGTGTATCCGGGATGGGCAACTCCAGTACTCTGGGTCCTGATTAGCGTCAGTGACATGTTTTCCACAGCACATCTGATTACATTTCTAGTGAATAAACTATTACATTCTGAACTGGAGACCATGAACAGCTGATTTTGAGTCCAGTGTGTTAGGGTTGGGGCAAAAGTGTGGCAGGCTCAGCAGTCAGGGCCCCGAAGAATGGAGCTGCCCATTCCTGTGATATATGATGCAAAATTAATTACAAGGAAGGACTAGAAAACAGATGGAAGAAAGTAAAATCATCAGCATCATGATTAAGTGGAATGGGATACATAGGAATTCACTGTTCTGCCGGATTCTACTCACCCCTTACATTGGCACCTAATATTAATGCTATAATGCTTGCCAGTTACAATTCACACACACAAAAAACTAAGACAAAACACAGGGTCCGTTTCTAAATAACTATATTTACATAATACTCTTGTTTTACAGAGAACCATATTAAAAGTATGAAATACTTACAAAAGTCCGCTGCAATATACATATAAAAATAAGATCTATCTTCAGAACAAATCGGAAAATGCATACATACAAAAAAATATCGAAAAATGTACAAGGAGCCCCTGACACAAAAGAGGATGAACAAATTCAAATCTCTCAACTTAAGAATCTGGCTGTACTGTCGTTCAAGGGAATGGAAAAAGATTGTCTGCAATGTGTCTGAAGGCAATAATGTCCACTATTCATACATTATCTTATAGCTTGGTTATTCAAATGACAATGGACTGAATGTTTAAAGACAGTGATTTTATGGCAACCTGGTCAAACATGGTAACAAACTTAAAGTGTATTTGGGTGATGTTGGGACTAGGTCCCCATTTGTCACTTAACATTTGTAACCTGCCTCCATGGGTGGGGGGGATCATTGCACAACTAACAGAGGAACAGTCTTGTCTCTTATAATATATGGGTCACACTTACCAACTAATGGGCACTGGCTAACCAAATGAATATGGCCGCCACAGTCGAGTCTCCTTGGCGCACCTCGTCATTGGTTTGAGAGTAGGGGAGAGATGGCACACGTCTATTCATTAGCAATAACTAGTGTATCACCACCAACATTTGACATGGGGGGGAATATGTTACTAGGTCACCACTGCTACATAGAGCATTCATTTGCATTTAAGGCCGCAACTTCTAACAAAGCAGAGGACGGGTAGGGGGTGGGGTGGGGCAACGAAATCAAAATAAGCACCTCTACTGTGGTGGGGCTTGTTTGGTAAGCGTAGGCAAAGTGTGTGTGCGACGTTTGACTCACCCTTGATTCAGTGGTTTAGTACTGAGTCACAGGTTCAGTAGTAGTAATAGTAGCAGAGTTCTTTCTATAAGTCTCCCAGTCCTGGGGAAATACTCCAATAGGAATCAACATGGGGGTTTTGGTCCTGCACACCATCATTCCCATCATTATCCTAACCTTATATACACAGTACACACAATACTGAGGATGACAGTCTCTTAGCCGGATCAGAACAGTAACAGGATTCCATTAGTAACCCTCGCTGATCCTGCCTGTCAATTGGCTTGGAACACATACACCAACATTCCATCTCACCAACTCATCGGATGAATCCCACTTGCCTGAAGGCTTCCTCTCCCCATCTCCTCTGTCTTAATTGACTGATCTGAAAAGGCAAGGTGAACACAACATGGAAGACTGATGCCTAGCAGACACTTGCTCTCAACCATCCAGCTCTAACATTGGTGCAGATGCAGAAGAGGAAGCCACTAGACTTTTGAGACTCTCCCATTCATTAAAACTCAGTGGTGGCTAGCTAAGAGCTCATCCAGATCATCCATCCACTCCTGCGTGCTGCGTTCTTTCAGCAGAGAGTCCACCAGGTCACTCTCCCCAGGGAAGCTGGGCAAACTGCTAGCCCCCGACCCAGTGTTGTAGCCAAACGGCAACTGCTGCTGCTGTTGTTGGTTAGCAGTTCTGTTGACCTGGTAGCCCTGCTGTCTGCACTGGAGCCCCTGGCTGACCGAACGCCCCCCCTGCAGCTGACCAAAGGCACCCAGGTCGGGTAACACCCCCTGTCCTTGGGAACCCTGCTGCTGTTGCTGATTGGGTAAGACTTGCCCTGGGCCTAAGGGCTGCCCAAGGGAAACTTGGGGGTTGGCTGCAGTCCTTTGCTGGGCCTGCTGCATCATCTGTTGCTGGGCAGGGTTCATGGCTCCCATGGGCCTGCCGTTGGCATTGGTGCCGAAGGGGGTGTTGCCAGCAGGCATCTTGTTTGGTATGTGGGCCTGCTGCTGCATGTGGAAGGCATTGGGGTTGGCAAAGGCATTGGGCGGGAGACCGCCGTTGCTGGAGGGAGGCTGCTGAGCACCCATAGCTTGCTGCATGCCCTGCTGCTGCCAGGTTTGGCTCTGGGTGCTCTGCATGGCGTTGGGCATAACACTGGGCATGTTGCCGCCAGGCATGGAGCCGGGTAGTCTGGCTAACTGCTGCTGCTGTTGTTTCAGCAGGGCAGCGTTGGGCTGGTTTTTAAGGTTTTGCTGCTGGGATAGCATGTTCTGTCGGTAGGGGGCACCCATATTGCCTACAGGCTGCCTCTGCATGGAACTTTGCTGGGAGGGGTGCATGTTCATGTTGCTGTAGAGTACCTGATGCTGTAAGGCAGAGTCCATAACACCCACACAGGAGGCGAGGCTCATGTCTGCCTGGCTGGAGGCAGGGGGGACACCAGGGGTGGGGCCAGCACCACCCTGTTGGCCCATGGTCATACCCATCATGCCCTGTTGCGTCTGGGGGAACATTCGCTGAGCTCCGGGGGCGGGGCCTCCCAGCGAACCCACGTTGCTCAATGGCTGTGACGAGCCTGCAGAGAGAAGCAAAAGAAGAAATGAGTCACAAAAACATGACACACATTGAAAAGCTAACCTTTGCATAATAATTACACGTTTTTATAATTCAATCTTAATCAATAAAGTCATTATAGGAGAAGACCAAGTCGCTCTCAATATACTTAAATGGCTTTCCATGTCTCCATATCTGTGTAATTTTTTATGAATGTAGATAGCAGAAAGGAACTGATATGGTCTAGCTACCACAATAAGTTCATGCCATTATGAAGTAAAAAGGACAGCAAGCATTGAGACAGTAGCCGTTCCAAAGACACAGAACAAAGGGCAAATGTATTCATTAACGAGAGAACAGACATCATTACTGGTTTACCATTCAAATGAATCATACGGTAAGCAGCATTTGCATTGACGAGGTAATATCAGTGTACTGCCAAACAAAGTTGTTCTGTGTGAGTCACATCATTGAAACAAACCTTCTGGCCCACGACCAGACATTTTCAAAAGGTGCCTATTCAATAGCAATGGGAAGTGCAAGCAGTGGTAGAGAGTTAGTTGCCCTCTTACCCCCTAACCAATATAGACCCGCGTTTTACATAGGTCATGGTTGATTTGTTTCAGGCTGTGGAAAGCGACTGGGTTGTGCCTGTTTATTCAGATGGGTTGAAGGAAAATTCCAATACTTTTTGAGCCGTCAAGAAACAAAATTCACTGCCCTAGTACAATGAATTAAAACAATAAGGCTAAACATGAGGAAACTAGCCAATTCAGCGATCTGAAATCCATAAAGGGAAGTGAACGTCTGTACACGTCGGCCAGAACTCAGGTAGAGGACTGGATTAGAGCCCTATAAGTCCTTTAAGACATCGGAGTGTCTAGGGGGGGGTTATGATACATTGGAGGTAACGTGGTGACGTAGGGTCTTATTTACCTGTAAACTGGGCGACCTGCTGCTGCTGGAAGGGGTTGTTCTGTGCTCCAGGTTGCTGGTTCTGTTGGTCCTGGTACTGGGGAGGGGGACGGGTCAGGTGCCTCTGGAGCTGCTGCTCTTGCTGCTGACGCTGTTTCTCCTGAAACAAAGAAAACATGCATATTAGAGCATGATTGTGTCATACATGCATATACCGGTGACCCAAATTCTACCTACAGTACATGACCCTTGACCCCCGGCTATTAACCTGTTGGGCCATGATCAGCTGCTGCCTCTGGCCCAGTAGGAACTGTTTCTGCTGCTCCATCAGCTGTTGCTGCTTCACCGCCGCCTGCCCCGACAGGTAGGGCACGTTGCCGTGGTTTCCCGCCATGCCGTTGCCGGGCCCCCCCGTCTGGGAGGCCATGGCGTTGCCAGGTCCAGGGCCGTGCGGTGCGGCAGGGTACGCGTTCTGTTCCTGCAAAATTGAAATTGGGGAAAACTGTATAGTTATTCCACTAATGTCAACCAGAGGAAGAGGGAGTGAGACAGCGTTCAGTCTGAGGTAAGGCTTTAGGGCCTTGTCAAACAAGTGGGGGGAATATGTTCAGAAATAACATTTGATATAAAGCAAAAAAGCACGGTTTGATGTAAGGCAAAGGAAAAAGCATTCAAATCAGAGCTCAAGCTTTACCTAAAACTAGAAAAGATATGTCCCTAATCAACACAGCTTTAAATGAAGACCGTGGTTGTACAACTTCAGTTTGAAAGCTCATAAGTTAGTTTATGGCCTCATACAAGTGCTTTCCTTGACCAGCTGAGAACCACAGATCCAGTGGTTCTGGCAGTGTTAGCCTCAGCCAGTGTGCCATCTCTCCATAGAAACATCTGGAAAGTTGGCCAGAGTTATCAGGGGCTAGCCTCAGGCCTCTAGCTCCGGCCAGGGGATATTTTGGGTCCGTCCACACACTACACCGCAGAACACAGTTGAGTCAGGGAGAGGGGGAGAGAGAAGAGCAAGAAGGGATGGGACAGTTCCTTCTCGCGAGAGGAAAAACCCCAAGTGAGTTAAGAGAGTGTATGGGGGGGGGAAATACTCCTAAAATATACTGGTGTGGAGGACAGGCGAGGTAGAGGGGGATGCATGAAAGGCTGCTTTGTCGTGGTTGTCCCCTCCCTGGTTCCCCCTCCACCACCCCCCAACCCCCCATGGGAGACTGCATGCCAGCTCCTTAGCAACCAGCTGCTTGACCCAGACACACACGCTGTCCTCTCGAACCGGGGGGCCCATGCCAGACTTGTAGGACCAAAATATAAGCTAAAAGGACAGTGTGTGGGTTGTGTTTGTTGACTAACATAAAGCCTGCCAGGCTTTAGATTCACCATCAACTATCAGCCTACATGCAGTATGCCTTAAAGGCAGAGTGCAGTCAAAAACATGATTTTTCTGTGTTTTATTTACATAATGCCCTTTTAGTGTAAGAGCTGTTTGAAAAGACCACATTAAATTTCAGCCTGTTTTGGTGGGATGGAGTGACATCACCAGGCAGTAAATTTATTAATAGACAAATAAGAAAGAGAGTTCCAAACTGCTACGCCAATAAATCCTTGCTTGAGAAATGTCTCTTTGCTAAGAAGCTATTTTTGTTTCCCATTGTATTCACAGTAATGTACTTAATTGTTACCCAGAAATTACATGTTAACATATGTATTACCAAATATAATTAAAACTTTGCTATCCATTGGTGTGGTTCTTGACATGGAAAATTGTGAAAATAAGAGGTCTTTATTTGGAGCTGTTCTTTCAAACTGAAAGGGCAAGCCAGACAACTCCATTGCTAATTTTTAACAAGCCCTTATTGTTTGGCTTCAAAATGATACTCCGTCATTCACCAGCGTCGTAGCACTGGAGGAGGGTGTGTGTGTTTTTGTACACAACATGGCCTTGGAATGTTCTTTGTGCCTCAGCTGTAATGCTATTCGCTGATGCCAGTATATAACATGCATTGGGCCTTTCCCCTGTTGGAAATGTTAATAGCTCTATTCTCCCAGTCAAGCAGTGTGAAATTACGTTAGGCTTGGGTGATGACCATAACCAAGTCTTGTAAGTGTAAGCCCTTCAAATGCACTTGTTGACCTCAACTTATTAACGGTTATTCAGAATACCAATAGAGCCTAACACTTGATCTTTCCATGTGGATCCTTGAGTCTTTTTTTCCTTGCAGCACCTGTTATTCCCAGGTAGTCTCCTGTTCAGTTACTAACCAGGCCTGTTTTCTCCCCCAATTAGGTCTCTTGGCTCATCTCTGCAACTCTCTAACGGGCTCAGGAGAGGCGAAGGTCGAGTCAAGCATCCTCTGAAACATGACCCACCTACACACTGCGCGCTTAACCCGGATGTCAGCCGCACCAACGTGTCGGAAAAAACACCGCTCGACTGAAGACTGGAGTCAACTTGCAGGTGCCTGGCCCTGTCACAAAGAGTCGCTAGACAATGAGGAGCCAAGGAAAGCCCCACCAGGCAAACCCTCCCCTACACAGGACGGCACGGGGCCAATTGTATACCGTCCTATGGGACTACCGGTCACGGCCTGTTGTGAAATCGAATCCCAGACTGTTGTGGCGCCTCAACACTGCAGCGCAGTGCTTGACTGCTGCGCCACCCAGGACCCCGATCCTTGACTCTTATAATGAAGCCTTTTTAAGCCTGCTTCATGATATCAAACCTGGTCACATAAAAGTAATGGTTACACAATGAGCAGTCTTGTGATAAAATTCAGGGTAAGTTGTATTCTTACCTGGCCATGGGGTAGCTGTGGTCTGAAGGGCAGGCCTTGCTTCTGCTTCATCTGCTGCTGCTGTCTGAGGAGCGACAGCAGCACTGCCTTGTTCTGGCTCTGTGCACTGGGGGGGGGCCCTGCGGTGGCCCCTGGGCCGCAGCCTCATAGTGGGACAGGGGCTTGGTGTTGCTGTAGTTGAGCATGGCAGAGCCCAGGCCCCCGGGGCCTGCTGCTGCAGGGTGGCTAAGCGGAGCCCCTGGTCCTTGGGCAGGGTGGCCCAGAATGTTGGTGTGAGGGCCTCCGGGCTGCAGGTACCCGCCGGCCACGGCTTTGGGTGAGCCCTTGTTGGGCTGTCCGGGCATCATCAGCTGGGGCTTGGGGTTATTTGGGAAGTCCTGGGGGTAGAGGGAGGGGCTGGTGGGCTTCTCCAGGCGGTAGGCGCCCCCTAGTGGGCTCTGAGACGGGGCCGACTGGGGTGGCCAAGATGGACGGCAGGGGTGGGACCCAGGGGGGGTGGAATTTGGGGGCTTGCTGCTGCTGTTTCTGAGCGTGTTGCTGCTGTTGGAGCTGGGACTGCATCTGCTGGGCTCTCTGCTGCTGGGCAGCTAGCTGCTGGAGCTGCTGGGCAGGGGACAGGTCTTTGGCGACAGGCCCCGGGGGAAGGCGGTGGTTCTGGGGAGGGAGCTGCCTGGATGGGGGAGGCTGCTGGCTGAGGGGCTGGGGCAGGGCTGGAGAGGAGGCGGTGGAGGTGGCCGCTGCCGGGAAGTGCTGCATGGGCGGCCCCGATGACTTGGGCCTGGCGTGGGGCGAGCCAGCGCACGAGTCCTGCTCGAAGGCGGTGGAGGCCGGGGAGAACTCTGCCTTGACGCTGGCCAGGTCCGGAAGCAGGAGGCCTCCCTGTGAGGTTCCCCCAGACTGTGCACCCGTCCCAGGGGTGGGTCCGGACAGATCAGGGGGTTCCTTGCGGTCCTCGAAACCGTCGTTGAGGATGTCCTGGATGTCCTCATAGGCCACTGAGCGGTTGAGCTCCTCCATGAGCTCCGTCCACTCCTGCTCGTTGAAGTTGAGATCAGGGAAGAGGCTGTTGCTGGCTCCGCCCCCTGACGGAAGCATGCAGGGGAGGATGTCATCCATGGGCTCCTGCTTCATCTCTTTGAGCCGGAACTCCTGCTCCCCAGCGGCGGTGCCGCCGGGTTCTCCACCATTGGGTATGAGAGAGTCAGCGGCAATGCCGTGCTTGGAGTCCAGCGGTGAGCGAGGGGGGATGCCGCCGTTGGACGTGCCGTTGTCTAGGCAAGCCTTTTTGGACGGGGGGTAGCCATCGCTGAATCCGTTGACCTGACCAGGGGAGCCAGAGCTCTCCAGCTTCCTCTTCACCGACTCCTGCAACTAGAGTAAATAACAAGTCAATAAATGCAATGTCCCCGTGTGGCTCAGTTGGTAGAACACGGCACTTGCGACGCCAGGGTTGTGGGTTTGATTCCCACGGGGGACTAGTACGAAAATGTATACACTTACTTTTGAAAGTTGCTCTGGATAAGAGCGTCTGCTAAATGACTGAAATCAGTACCATTCAATAAACATGCTGAAAACTGTCACAATGCTTTGATTGAGATCCTTGCCACAACAAGTGGATACATTTTTTAAAAATATTTAAAGCAGGAATCCTTAGTGACATAAAAAAAAAATGAATGAAATATATCCATTGATTCTTAAAGAATATAACTTAAATGCATCATGAGCTTAGTTCAACTGTCATACCACAACAGAATCCAAAATATGAGCTTGTTTTTCTCCAATGTTTGTAAATATAAACTGAATAATATAAATGTATAGCCTAAAAACATGGTTCAAACTATCATTTCAAAATCAATAAATGTATAGCTATATATTTATAAGATCATCTTTGAGAACTAACAACCACCAAAATAAAAAAACTACAGTCAGGGAGAATCAAAAATGTAATGGCTTGGGGCCCCCATTAATATTTTTTAATAATGTTTGAGTCACTCAGACAGCATAAGAACACAGCAAAATGTGTAGAATCACACCCTAGCAGTTACTGTTGTTTGTCCCTCTTGAGGTACAGTAGCAACAACATAGCCACTACCACTTCCTCTAAATAGTCATATTTAAATCTAAGACAAATCAAGAAATCAAATTAATTTAGGCGTTTTTGCTGAGGATTTTTTAGTCGCGCAATTTTACATCTAGCTAAGGTGTGCTAAAAGTTTTATTTAAATTGCATGAAAAATAACTATTTTACCAGTGTGCTTCTGTATGGCAGTGTTTTATAGTGACTCATGTCACAAAACATGTTGCAGCGGGACGCAAGATGCTTGCAAACGGGTTTATAATTTTGGAATATTGACAAATGGCAGTTGGGATATAAGTGCGCATCGTCGCTATCCTCATTTTACCCAAAAGTGGCAGACTCAAAGGATCACTATCAAACACATCAACAAGTGGTCACTCCATAAAGAGGTTAGGGGCCAAGTGTTCTTTCAACAGAACTTTGGCAACGTGTTGTTTCATGCAAACAAGTCCGAGCCACTGCGTAATGGGCAGGTCTGTCTCACGGTAGGTGCTGCTATGTTTGGACCGCAATCACCGCAGACTGTTCTCCATGCTTGACAATTCTCCCTAGGCGTTACAATCCGTGTTGTAATCCAAACCCATCCCTCTTGTGGGTTAGGTTGTGAGACAACCCCATTAGACAATTCTCATAAAACTCAGTTTTGGAATATACTGACTTGAACAAATTATCTTATTTAAACTTAAAGTAAATTTTGACACTGGAGTAAATGTTTGACTAATATTGATGTCACATATGCCTAGGCCATTTTCAACTTCATAGAAGTTGGTTTTCACATTCAGTTGCCCTTTAAAAAGGGATAGAGTCAGATTAACTTTATGTATCTGCATTAGAAGTAGTTTTGCGAGCCATTGCTAACTAGCTTACCAAAAAGACTGGAAGTCTATGGGTACAGCTAGCATGAAGATATGCTTAACGGTCCTGTAAACATTACACTGCTTCACAAGGAAAATAAAACCCTATTCAACTTTTACACTGTGTTGAGGCAAGTTACCCATTTAAAATATTAAGCCCTTCGATGTCTATAGAAATTAAAATTGTGACATTAAATAATTAAGCGGCTACTTATGCCCAGGGGTGAGAAACAGACCAGGAGTGAAGAGTATAACTGTCACTGGATGATCACTGATGGATTCAGACACAGAACCGTATGAGGGCAGCAATGCAACCTTATGACTTTGCTTAGGTTAGCTTCCTGTGACTGGACTGGCAGCTTGCCATAAGGTATACAAGCCGTCAGCATAGCCAAACACAGTCAAAATCCCATGTCAAGTTTAGGAGAGCTTTACGCAGCTCTTGGCTCCTATTCATCAAGCCAGAGCGCTAATCTAGGATCAGTTTTGCTTTTTAGATCATAATTAATAAAATTACATGGATGGCGGGACCTGCTCGTAGTTCAGCACTGGGTTGTAGCCTATTTCACAAAGCGGGATCAATACGGTTTAGTTTTTATCCCCATGCTAGAGTCTAGGGCTGACCCCAATTAGTCGACTGGTCAATTGTTTGGTCAATAGGCTGTTGGATGACCAAGATTATTTTATTTATGAGCAGTGGCAAATAAATAAATACATAGATATTTGGTCCCATCTCAGTGAACTAATGCATTGCGGAGGCCTGGCCAAAAATACCATTTATGCTTGATCTGAAAATGTGGTCGGAGGCACCATATGGTGGGTATGACGCGATCGTGGAGCCTCCAGATGCTCGTATCGCATCGCCATGCGACTCCTAAATGTTGTAACAATGCGGAGGTTTCTATATAGCTTTGCATTGACATGACTGATTGATGGTAGGTTGGGTGCTGTACATCCTGTTTAAACACAAACTCACTTCCTTGACAACAGCTCTGCACTTCTCCGCAAAGCGCAAGAAGTATGAATGCCCTGACTTCCGCAGAGGCCACATCACCATAAATGCTGCATGGTCAATGCAGACGTCTGATTGACCATGCAGTGCCCAGATGCACAATGCACTGCCCTCTCCAGAATGTGCGCTCACCCGCCAATTTGTGCACATTCATTGTTTCATAACTTCGTTTTGTGAATTGTTTGTATTTGATTGTTACTGTATATCAATTCCCCATTACATATAATCACCAGTATTACATTTACCATTAACACTAATGTTTGGTTGGTTACAGTAATTTCTGTTAATGCAGTCAATATATTATTCCAGTCTTTTTACCATTCTCATTGTCAGTGTGGACACATTGTTTGCAGAGCGCACAACCTATTCTACACTGGAGAAAAACAAGTTTTGGTTAATTTAATTCCTTTTCCGAGTTGCCAATTTAGTGATTGTCTTGTTTGATAGGCACATGATTACGGATAGAAGTAGGCCTATAGGATACCAGGCCTGACCACAAATATAGGCATATAAAATGTGACCACTTGGGGATCTGATAGGCTTAATGCACCACCACTAATGAGCTGTGGAGCTTCAAAGTAATGTTTTCTTCACCTCAAACAGCAAGCAAACAAAGTCTGTTTTAACATCCATTGAGAATGACAATAGTTCCTCAATGTATTTTTTTTTTTTTTTTTTATCTTCCCAGCTCTCTCCCTTTCGACAACCACTCAGCGTGACAAGGGAAAAATGTTGTGCTTCACTGACGAGTTGCGGTTTTGTCTCACCGGGGGTGATGGTCGGATTCGCGTTGATTATCGAAGGACTGAGCATTATACCGAGGCCTGTACTCTGGAGTGGGATTGATTTGGAGGTGGAGGGTCCGTCATGGTCTGGGGCGGTGTGTCACAGCTTCATTGGACTGAGCTTGTTGTCATTGCAGGCAATATCAACGCTGTGCGTTACACGCCTGGGACCTGTTGGATCTGAGGGTGAGGGGCCATTCCCCCCAGAAATGTCCAGGAACATGCAGGTGCTTTGGTGGAAGAGTGGGGTAACATCTCACAGCAAGAACTGGCAAATCTGGTGCAGTCCATGAGGAGGAGATGCACTGCAGTACTTAATGCAGCAGGTGGCCACCATCTTGATTTTGACCCCCCCTTTGTTCAGGGACACATTATTCCATTTCTGTTATTCACGTCTGTGGAACTTGTTCAGTTTATGTCTCAGTTGTTGAATCTTGTTATGTTCATACAAATATTTACACATTAAGTTCGCTGAAAATAAACAGTTGACAGTGAGAGGATGTTTCTTTTTTTGCTGAGTTTACGTATATTCTTTTTACTGCTCTAGGGTTTTCATTATTGTTTGGATACCTATTTCAGGGAAAGGGAGATACCTAGCCAGATTGTCCAACTGAACGTATTCTACTGAAATGTGACTTACGCATTTAACCCAATCCCTCTGAATCAGAGAGGTGCGGGGGGTGCCTTAATTAAATCAACATTTCACATCTTCGGCGCCCAGGGAACAGTGGGTTAACAGCCTTGCTCAGGGGCAGAACGACAGATTTTTACCTTGTCAGCTCGGGGATTTGATCCAGCAACCTTTCGGTTGCTTCGGTTGCACTAACCACTAGGCTACCATTTACAATTACAGTCGGAAGTTTACATAAACTAGTTTTTCTGACTCCAACCTAAGTGTTTCAACCACTCCACAAATTTCTTGTTAACAAACTATCGTTTTGGCAAGTCTGTTAGGAGATCTACTTTGTGCATGACAAGTGATTTTTCCAATTATTTCACTGTATCACAATTTCAGTGGGTCAGAAGTTCACATAAGCTAAGTTGACTGTGCCTTTAAACAGCTTGGAAAATTCCAGAAAAGGATGTCATGGCTTTAGAAGCTTCTGATAGGCTAATTTACATCATTTGAGTCAATTGGAGGTGTACCTATGGATGCATTTTAACCTGTTATGGATCCAATCCCGTGAACGGGATCGATTAAAACAACATCCGGTGAAATGCAGAGCGACAAATTCAAATTACAAAAATACTAAATTTCAAACATTCATGAAAATACACCCTTCAAAAGCTTAGACTCTTGTTAATCTAACAGCATTGTCATTTCAAAAAGGCTTTACGGCGAAAGCAGAACATTTGATTGTCTGAGGACAGCACCCCCACACAAAAACTAAATTAGCATAATAACATAACCAGCAGAGGTGTCACAAAACTCAAAAATAGCATTAAAAAAAATTGCTTACCTTTGATGATCTTCCTCTGATGGCATATCAAAGCGTCCAGGTTACACAATAAAAGGTCCTTTTGTTCAATAAAATTCCTCTTTATATCCATATAGCTCCGTTTGGTTGGCGTGTTTGTTCAGTAATCCACCTGCCCAAAGACTTTCATCCATGCAGACAAACGATATCCCAAAAGTACGCTTAAAGTTTGCCGAAAAAGGTCACAGCATTTGTAATCAATACTTAGATACCCTAAAATGAATATAAACTATCATATTTCAGACTGAATACAACCTGCTGAATAGAAGAGAAAAAGAACAGCCTGTTACACGCAAAATCCAAAACAGTACACTTGACGTGAACTCAGGAACAAGTGGTCTTACTCCCTTGATTTTCATGATTGAACGTTCCAACCTTTTTCTAAAGACTGATGACATCTAGTGGAAGCCATAGGAACTGCAATCTGGGAGCTAAAATACCCTGATTTGAATAGCATGCCAATTGAAAACAGTGTGACATGACAGATTCAGACATCCCGGATGGATTTTGCTCAGGTTTTTGCCTGCCATATCAGTTCTGTTTTACTCAGACATTATTTTTACAGTTTTAGAAACTTCAAAGTGTTTTCTATCCAAAGCTACTAATTATATGCATATCCTAGCTTCTGGGCCTAAGTAACAGGCAGTTTACTTTGGGCACGTTTTTCATCCGAACTTCAAAATACTGCCCCCTAGCCCTAAGAAGTTAAGGCCTACCTTCAAACTCAGTACCTCTTTGCTTGACATCATGGTAAAAATCAAAAGAAATCAGCCAAGACATCAGATAAAAATTTAGACCGCCACAAGTCTGGTTCATCCTTGGGAGCAATTCCCAAACGCCTGAAGGTACCACGTTCATCTGAACAAACAATGGTATGCAAGTATAAACACCATGGGACCTCGCAGCCGTCATACCCCTCAGGAAGGAGACGCGTTCTGTCTCCTAGAGATGAAAGCACTTTGGTGCGAAAAGTGCAAATAAATCCCAGAACAACAGCAAAGGACCTTGTGAAGATGCTGTAGGAAACAGGCACAAAAGTATCTATATCCACAGTAAAACAAGTCCTATATCAACATAACCTGAAAGGCCACTCAGCAAGGAAGAAGCCACTGCTACAAAACTGCCACAAAAGAGCCAGACTACGGTTTGCAACTGCACTAACAAACTTCAGTTAGCTAATAAAAGTTTACAGTAGTTTTCCTATTCATATCTGGATCTTGGGATGCAGTTAGCGTTAACGCTGGGACTGCCGATATATGTCCATGGATCCTAGCTTAAACAAGGTGGTAATGCATAACAAAGCTCCTGGGCTACTATTGCTGGATACCAAGCACGCTAAACGGTTAGCCCTCCAATTTGTCTCGGTTTTAGGACCACCGATTTCCAGAGTTTTCTACTGCTGGCGTCTCATTACACGGAGTGAATAGAGGGCTCGTCCTACTATCATGCCTCCGAAAAAAGACGAGGAATACATCTCTGCTGGGCAAGTACGTGAACTCTTGGAGAAGCAGAAAGTCTTCTACAAGGAAATGATACTTCAGCAGGAAAATTATTTTAAAAGCTTCATACAAATGATCATGAGTCTACCAACAAGCGTCTGGACAACCTGACTAAAGATGTACAAGACATTAAAACAAGCCTTCAGTTCACACAGAAGGATGTGGATGTATTGAAGACCACACAGGATACACTTTCCAAAAACTGTTCCTCTATGCGGAATGAAATTACCACAGTCAGGGAGGGCCTCCAGAACATGTCTGGGAAGGCTGATTACCTGGATGGATCGAGGAGAAATAATATTGTAATAGATGGTATCCAGGAGAGCCAAAGTGAGACATGGGCTGAATCAGAGGACAAAGTTCAAAAGCTATTTTGTGAGGAGCTACAACTGGATCAACAGTTAGAGCTGGAACGTGCTCACCAGTCTAGGAAACCAGGGGTCATTAGTGGTGAGAATGGAACCAGACCCAGGCCAATAGTAGTGGAATTCCTCAGGTTCAAGGATAAGCTTGCAGTCCTTGAAAAAGCCAAACGCCTCAAAGGGTCCTTTATCTTCATCAATGAGGATTTCTCAGATGCAGTCCGTCAAATAAGAAAGGAACTAATACCGACCATGAAGGCTGCAAGAGAACGAGGTGGCATAGCATATCTGAGGTATGACAAACTGATTGTTCACCCTCTCTCCCATGGAGTAAGGAGGAGCGACAGACAAGTAATTTCAGCCCCACAGACACACACACACACACACACAGAGAGTATCTCTCTCTCAGATTCCAACTACTGATTCATGTTTGGACATATAAATACTGTAAATTTACCAAAGAAAGATCTGTTAACTACTTAGGGAGCAGTGGGGTGCCCCACTCCCGACACTACCCGGTGAAATGTGAGGCGCCAAATTCAAAATCCAAAAGTTGAATTATTAAACATTCATCAATATACAAGTGTTGCATAGTCATCAAAAGCTCTGATTCTTGGCAATATCACAGCGTTGTCAGATTTCAAAAAAGGCTTTACGGCGAAAGCACAACATTTGATTGTTTGAGGATAGCTCCTCATATTTTATGCATTAGCATAAATCCATAACCAACGCGGGTCTCAAACACAAAATCGCTAATATAAAATCCCTTACCTTTCGAAGAACTTCTGCTGAGGGCTTCCCAAGTGTCCCACGAAGACATCCAATGGTTATTTTGTTAGAAAAAGTAATTCATTATATCCATAAATCTCAGTTTGGTTGGCGCGCGTTATGATCAGAAAATCCACAGTTGAGTCGCCCATTGAACCGTGAGGAGAACACGTTCAAATTATACCTATACACTTTCTACAAACAAATAAAACATAATTTTTAATGTATCCTTTTGTGTATTTTTGCTGTAATATTTCAACCGGACGATAACGTGAACGATAGGAAAGAAAAATAAAGTGGTGCGCGTTCACAATCTCGCAGCGTCAAACCTTGTTTACAAAAAGTGGTCCTCTGACTTCTTCCTGTTCCTATCCGTTCTGGTTACTCCTAGAATTCCCAGTCTTTGACATCTAGTGGAAGCCATAGGTACTGCAGTCTCAGTCCTACATAAGATTGTATGCAATAGGCACAATAGAGAAGATGGGCATTTACAAAACAAATATGCAAATCCGGATGGATTTTCCTCAGGTTTTCTATGATTTTAACACTGAGAAACTTCAGTGTTTCCTATCCAATAGTACTAATTATGTGCATATCCTATTTTCTGGGCCTGAGTGGCAGGCATTTTACTTTGGGCACGCCAGACTCTCCAAAATCGTCACCTATGCAGCCGCTCCCTAAGAAGTTAATTGCTCACTTGAATATATGCAGTTTAAGGGGGGGAAAAATCATGAAATATTCTGTCTAGTGCAGTCAAACAATATTCATGTATTGGCAATATCAGAGACTTACTTGGACTCTTCTTTTGAGGATGCTGAGATCTCTATACATGGATACAATTTGTTCAGGAGGGACAGAAATAGATATGGGGGTGGAGTTGCAGTTTACATCCAGAATCATATTCCAGAAAAACAACGTAAGGACCTAATGTTGAATGGATTAGAGGCGCTATGGGTACAGGTGCATTTACCACATTTGAAACCTATACTAGTTGGTTGCTGCTATAGGCCACCTCGTGCTGATGTGAAATATCTTGATGTAATTTGCGAAATGTTGGATAAGGTATCTGATGAAAATAGGGAAATATATTTATGGGGAGATATGAATATCGATTTTTTTAATACAAACTGTCCAAAGAGAAGGAAAGTTATTTCTGTGGCCAATGTATGTAACTTAATCCAAGTTATGACATTACCAACCAGAACGTTCACTAATAGGTCTGGTATTACATCATCAACTTGTATCGATCACATTTTTACTAACATGGCTGAACATTGTTCTAAAGCTGTATCAGTGGCACTAGGTTACAGTGGTCATAATTTGGTTGCACTCACTAGGAAAACTAAAATACCAAAGGCTGGCCCTAAAATAATCTACCGCAGGTCCTACAGAGGGTTCAATCAAGACTCATTTGTGGATGAGATTAAGAATATGCAATGGTTAGAAGTGTGTAGTAAGGATGATCCTGAAATGTCACTAAGTGTGTTTATGAAATTATTTATGAGTATAGGTGATAAGCACACCCCTTTAAGAAAATGCACTGTGAGGTCAAATGGTGCCCCATGGATTGATGATGAGCTGAGAAATTTAATGATTCAACGTAATGATGCCAAAAAAGTAGCAGATAAATCTGGTACTTTGTTTGATAAGCAAAGTTATTGTAAATTAAGAAATCTTGTGACCAAGCTAAACAAAGGAAAGAAGAGATTCTATCAGCACATAATTGATGAAGTAAAGGGTGATGGGAAAAAGCTGTGGAGAACGTTGAACATTATTATGGGTAGGAATTCAAACATGTCTGCCTCTTTTGTTGAATCAGAGGGTATATTTATTACAAAACCACATGACATAGCAAATTACTTTAATATTTTACAGGCAAAGTGTACAAGTTGAGGAATGCTATGATTCCAAATGATGGCTCCATGTCGTATAAGATTGTACCATGAAGGAAGGAATGAAGGGCAATGCAGTTTCAAATTTCATCAAGTAGAAAGGGAAGAGGTAGAAAGGATGCTGTTGTCTCTTTCGGATGACAAGTCGCCTGGTACAGATAATCTAGACGCCAAATTGCTTAGAGTTACAGCTAACCAAATATCTACACCAATCTCTCATATTTTTAATAAGTGCTTGATGTATGGGGTGTGCCCATAAGTCTGGAAAGAGTCAAAAGTTATTCCACTACCTAAGGATAATAGATCAGCATTCACTGGTCCTAATAGTCGTCCTATAAGCTTGCTGCCTGTTTTAAGTAAATTATATCTGTACAAATTAAGGATTATTTCTCATGTAATGGTCTGATAACTGGTTTCCAGCATGCATATAAAGAAGGGCATTCTACGGGTACAGCCTTAGCACAAATGACAGATGATTGGTTAAAGATTATGGATGACAGGAAGTTAGTTGGTGCAGTGTTGCTGGATTACAGTGCTGCTTTTGATGTAATTGATCATGAACTGTTACTAGGAAAACTCAAATGTTATGGTTTTAAGGATGCAGCTCTATCCTGGATGGAAAGCTATCTATCCAGGAGAAGGCAAAAAGTGTTCTTTAACTTCTTAGGGAGCGGCAGCAGAGGTGACGGTTTTGGAGAGTCTGGTGTGCCCAAAGTAAAATGCCTGCCACTCAGGCCCAGAAAATAGGATATTCACATAATTAGTACTATTGGATAGGAAACACTGAAGTTTCTCAGAGTGTTAAAATATTGTCTGTGAGTATAACAGAACTGATATAGCATGCGAAAACCCGAGGAAAATCCATGCGGATTTGCAGTTTTTTTTGTACATGACCTTCTCCAGGCTGCCTATTCATTTCTATTTTAACTAGGACTGAGACTGCAGTACCTATGGCTTCCACTAGATGTCAACAGTCTTTATACAGAGTCTGGAAGGTCTAGCACTAAGCAGAACAGATGAGGAAGTAGTGAAGGGACCACTTTTGTCAACGTTTGACGGGCACGAGATTGTGAACGCGCCCCACTTTATTTTCCTATCGTTCACGTTATCGTCCGGTTGAAATATTACAGTAAATATACATGAAAGGATACATTCAAAATGATGTTTGATTTGTTTGTAGAAAGTGTATTGGTATAATTTGAACGTGTTCTCTTCACGGTTCAATGGGCGACTCAACGGTGGATTTTATGATCATAATGCGCCAACCAAACGGAGATTTATGGATATAATAAATGACTTTTTCTAACAAAATAACCATTGGATGTCTTCGTTGGACACTAGGGAAGCCCTCAGCAGAAGTTCTTCGAAACGTAAGTGATAATTTTTAGCTCTTATATGGGTTTTGTGTGACCCACGCTGGATATGAATTTATGCTAATGTGGAAAATATTGGAGGTGCTATCCTCAGACAATCAAATGTTGTGCTTTCGCCGTAAAGCCTTTTTGAAATCTGACAATGCTGTGATATTGCCAAGAAGCAGAGCTTTTGATGACTATGCAACACTTGTATATTGATGAATGTTTAATAATTCAACTTTTGGATTTTGAATTTGGCGCCTCACATTTCACCGGCTAGCGCGCCGCTACTCCCTAAGTAGTTAATGGTAGCTTTTCAAATAGTAAAGATATACATTGTGGTGTTCCTCAAGGAAGCTGCCTAGGCCCACTGCTCTACTCCATCTTTATTAATGATTTACCTTAAGTAACGAACAAAGCAAGAGTGGTCATGTATGCTGATGACTCTACAATATATAGTGCAGCATCAGAATGTAATGAGTTAACAGATGTACTGAGCAGTGAACTAAGAATGGTGTCTGAGTGGGTTGATATGAACAAATTGGTGTTGAACATTTCTAAAACTAAGTGTATTGTATTTGGTTCAAGATATATGCTTGCTGATGACCCCCAATTGAAGTTGTCGATTAACAGAATACATGTAGAGCAAGTTAAAAAAAAACTAAACAACTAGGCGTCATGTTGGACGCAGCTTTATCATGGTCAGAACACATAGATAATATTGTTATTAAGATGGGTAAGGGAATTGCTATTACAAGAAAATGTTCAGAGTATGTAACATCTAGCACTCTGAATCAGGTGATTCAATCCCTGGTCCTATCACACTTAGAGTACTGTCCAGTTATATGGTAATCTGCAGCAAAGAAAGATATAAAAAAGCTCCAAATGGCTCAAAACAGGGCTGCCAGATTATCTCTTCATTACTCTAATCGAATGAATATTATTAAAAATGCATCAGAATATTTCATGGCTTCACGTTAAAAACAAATTACTATCTAGTCTTTTGATTTTCGTTAGGAATGTTATGTTTTAAAAAAAAACCACAGTACCTTTCAGTCCAATTAGTACATACTAGCAACACGCATAACCACCAAACCAGACAGGCAAATTCAGGGCAGCTAAAACTCAAGCCAAGGACAAATCGCCTTAAATCTACAGTTTTATATAGGGCTATAGCTGAATGGAACTTATTAGCAATCTATATTTCTCAGGCGAATAGTAAATCCACCTTCAAGAAAAAAATAAACAAACATCTAATCTGATAGACCATATGACTGGACAGGAAATAGAAAGTAACAACTGAATGTTAAATGTGTTTCCTGTCAGGTATTTTAATTATCTGTATTGTCTACTTGTTGAATGTTTGTGAAGTCTTGATTGTGGTTGTTTGTAATGTTTTGTTACTTGATGTTGGACCCCAGGAAGATTAGCTAGCGTTATGGCGTTGGCTAATGGGGATCCTAATAAAAAGTACAAAAATCACATGGGGACAAAGATCGTACTTTTTGGAGCAATGTCCTCTGGTCAGATGAAACAAAAATAGAACTGTTTGCCCATAATGACCATCGTTATGTTTGGAGGAAAAAGAGGGAGCCTTGCAAGCCGAAGAACACCATCCCAACCGTGAAGCACGGGGGTGGCAGCATCATGTTGTGGGGGTGCTTTGCTGCAGGAAGGACTGGTGCACTTCACAAACTAGATGGCATCATGAGGAAAGAAAATGTAGATATATTGAAGAAACATCTCAAGACATCAGTCAGGAAGTTAAAGCTTGGTCGCAAATGGGTCTTCCAAATGGACAATGACCCCAAGCATACTTCCAAAGTTGTGGCAAAATGGCTTAAGGACCACAAAGTCAAGGTATTGGAGTGGCGAGTGTTCTATAGGGTTGAGGTCACAAAGCCCTGACCTCAATCCTATAGAACATTTGTGGTCAGAACTGAAAAAGTGTGTGTGAGCAAAGAGGTCTGCAAACCTGACTCAGTTACACCAGCTCTGTCAGGAAGAATGGGCCAAAATTCACCCAACTTATTGTGGGAAGCTTGTGGAAGGCTACCCAAAACATTTGACCCGAGTTAAAACATGGAAAGGCAATGCTACCAAATATTAATTGAGTGTATGTAATCTTCTGACCCACTGGAAATGTGATGAAAGAAATAAAAGCTGAAATAAATAATTCTCTACTATTATTCTGACATTTAACATTCTTAAAATAAAGTGGTGATCCTAACTTGCCTTAAGACAGGGAATTTTTACTAGCATTAAATGTCAGGAATTGTGATAAACTGAGTTTAAATGTATTTGGCTAAGGTGCATGTAAACTTCCGACTTCAACTGTATGTATTGATTTTTATCTAACCCCTCCCATGACCCGAGTCTACGCAGACCGGTGCACCATAGCCAATCAGAGGTACAGTAGGAATTAATGCAAACAAGCCATTTTCCACACAGGCCCGCCATCACACAATTGAACTGAACTGTGTTTACAGGCAGCTGCGACTTTAGAGCATTAGAACGCATTCGCTGAAAAATACATCTCAATGTATTTCTACAAATACCACCGGAGTAGTCTAACATTTGGGAATTTTACAGTGCTATTGATCAAACAACCATGAAAAGGGAGCTCTCTCCCCCTCAGTTATGCACATCAACAACTAATTCTAGCCAGAGCAAGATGTGCTCTAATATAACAACAGATCATTAGATAATCCATCTCAAACTTTCAGCTAGTTGGCTGTAAAAATTGCACTGAAAAATGAGTTGTAGGCTACTCGTCCTTCTACAGCTTGCCTGCCAATGCATGCTTGTCCCAACCATGCACCCAAGCTAACCGGCTAAAGTTGGGCTAGCAAGCTACTCCAACACAAATGGGAGAACACCTCACTGACCATTTTACTCACCCTAGCAGAGTTGGTTAGACTGTTTACATGTTATCTACAGCGTTCGTGACTAACTATTCGTTTTTTTTGCCTATGTTTACTGACACCGGACATATTCAGCAGGTGTTGCGAGTTCATAAATTCATCAGTTATTCTGCACTCTGGCACACTCAGATAAGAGCGCTCTGAACTCAGAGCAGCTAGAGTGAAGTTGCGAACACGAGAGATATGCTAGCTAACTGGATAACAGTTGTTCAAATTCTTGCTAGCTAACCAAATGACACCTGCATCTCTAGCTGTGTATAACCACCAAACAACTATATGAGGGGAAAAAGTCAGTCACTCACCCACTCCTCTAATGACTTGACATCCTCCTAGCAGCTAGCTAGCTAACATTAGGCTCCATGTTTTTAGTTTGCTACATAAATAGATACGGTAGCCTATTAGCCACGTTATGACTGACGTCTGATCATTGCCCTTGCTAGTCTGATTGTATTTACCTTTCCAGCCTTACTTTACATTTGTCTGTTTTTTCCCCAAAATATAAACATCCCAAATGGAGGAAGCAAACAATGTACCAGGCCAGCTGTGATTTACAACCTGGACAGCAATATTTTTTTGGGACTACCAAGAAATGTATCAGTGAATTATATTAAATCAGGCATTGAACTGCAACCATCTATTCTGCCAACAATGCTTTAATGTATGTCATGGAATGTTGAGTCAAACAGAACCCATTTTAAAACCTATCAAGTTGGTTTTGTAGCATAAACTGGGAATTTGATATTATTGTCTGTTTCATATCTGCAAAGGAGTTAAAAGGTTGTCAGTTCCACCGCTGACAACATAGGCAGCTCACTGTTCCTTTGATCTGGTCTCTCACACTTTGTGCGCTGGCTGTGCCGAGCTGTTTGGCTTTAGAGAGAGAGAGAGAGAAGAGTGTATGCACGGCTCATCTGATCTGGCCTCGTCTCTAACCCCATCACTCCCCCGGAGGAGAGAAAAGCTAGTCTAGTGACTCACTCCAGTGCTTCATGAACCTGAAAAACTGGTCTCTGTCTTCACCCTTTCACTCTACCCTCTCTGCCTCCCCCACCCCTCCTGAGCAATCACTGCCGTTAGCCCACCTACCACAGACCCCAGTCACATGAAACTAATTAACATGTGTATAGACGGAGGAAGCCCTACAACAAAAGAACTAGTGCCTGGGCCGTGGAGGGGAGCATGCCGAATTCCAAACCCCGGACCCAGTGCTAAGATAGCGCCCGTTTTGCCTTTGAAGCCACCGGCGTGGCCACAATGGGCCTCCCTGGGATGTGCAGGAGTGGAACGGAGCGGCGGGCCCGTCTAACTAAGGGCTGGGGGGACAGTTTATAGTACAAGCTTTAACCTCATATTGACTGGCCAGGCTGGAGCTGAGCCTTGTTAATATGGCACAGATTGACTGAATGACAGATTGGCACTGGGCTAGCAAGCTACCTAGCCTGTCACTAGTGAGTTAGCTAGCACTGCTATTCATGAATGGAATTTAGACCCGTTTTAGTAAATGACATTACTCCTAGGTGATAGGGTGCATCAACAATGGAATGGAGAGTCAAGTTCTGCCCTGTGGCTTGATACACACACACACAGCTATACCGTGGCATTGCATTATGTGGACCAGCAAAGGGCACAGAGCAATGATGAGTCAGTCAGAGGCTTGGAGCATTAGGCTGGGGGTGGAGTTGTTTTTTCTAATACCCCTGAGTCATCATTCATTCAGAGGGTAGTTATATTGTCCTAATGCAGCTGTTGCCCAAAGTGTGGGAGGCAGTCAATTCCTACTGGGCTGTGACTGAAGCCTGGGTTGTGGAAAAAAAATGTTTTTATATTTCTCAGAGACTTAAAGTTAGAATCCTTAGTGAAACTGCCCTGTCCACTTGGGATATTATGACAACAAACACTGTTTCCCCCCCCCTCTGACATAATTGCACGTGCGATAGAACAGCAGAATATGTACTGCACATTTTTTTTTGCCACACTTCAACGCAACTCGTTCACGAATCAAAAACAATACCAAAGGTGCTTGGGCGGACAGTGACGCTGTTTCCCCTAATGCAGATTCCATCGTTAAGAGGGATCACAGAGGCAAAATGCTTCAGGTGGGGGTCATGGCAAAAAAACAAAACTGTCCAAATGGATACTGCCATGGTCGGTAGGTCAGACTGCCAAGACAACCAAACTGCATGAACATGTATTCCATTCTAAGTTCCCCATCTCCACAACACATGTAAATACAAGACTGCAAATACAAGAGGTCGCTAAGTTGCCAAGTGTAATTCAATTGTTCCTTTTCACTTTTCGGCTTCCCTCGAGTATAACATATGCCAGGGATAATTACTACAGGGTCAGTAAAGGTAACTTGAGCAAACGGAAATTTCCCCCAACACCCGATAGAGCCTTAATCAACACTGAAAACAATGGAGGCAGCAGCTTTTTTCCCCACAATGGTTGATTATAAGTCCATTGGACAACTGGAAGATTGATGAAGAAAGAAACATGCCTATATATTATTAGAGAATGTTCTCGGTGTGAGCACTCACTGAATACTTAGCTACTTCTCTGAGCCACAAGAGAGAGAATAAGTATTTTAATATGACTCAGCCCTCTTGAGACTTGTTTATCCCACTTTGGCTGTGCTATCAGCATTCCAATATCTTAGAGATCCATGACAACTCTACAAAATGGCTGTGACTAAACATGAACTTCAGTGCCAACAATACATGGACCACTCTAGTGGACACCTCACTGTGTGACACATAACTATGACAGTATGCCTTGTTGAAAAAGTTCTTTCCATATTCTGTTACATGAACATTTATGTTTGAACTAATATAGTGGGAAAAATGAGTTTCACCCCAGCAAAAAAATTGGGTATTGTGAACATTGTGCCCCAGCAAGCCAAAGGATGCCTAGTAAACACAGAAGGACAACAATGAGAACATGTGACAGCAGCCACCCAGAACTTGCACATGATACTTTCTACAACTCTTATGTGGCAATCACTGCACATGGAGCATCACTGCAAATGATGCTCTTTCCTTAACTTGCAATCAGTGCACATGAAAAATACTAATTTAACGCATGAATGCGCTAATAAAATAACAGCCATGGAACTGATGTTTTGTGCATTTGCATCCACTCCCTGAAATGGTCACTTACCGCAATCAAAGTGCTGTTTCTGCTCTGCTCGGGCGTCCCACCTTCCCCTAGGTCTGCGTTGTTGCCCCCGGTCCCTGACCCTCTCTGAACTGCTTGGTCGGATGTTGGCTGTGGCTGCCTTTGCTTACTCGACCGCTTGGCCTTGGTTTGCAGGCACCGTTGGTGCAGTGCAAAGGTCTGCTGCCGTTCCATCTCCAGCCGCTCCCTCGCTGTGTTGTCGTAGCGGTTCTCGCAGCTGGTGTTATGCCTCCTGAAGAGCTCGATTCGACGGCGGAGTCGCTCCATCACCGCACTGTGTCGCGGAACTACAAAATCGGCCATCATCAATAAAGAGTGTTTTAAACTCTGGACTCAGGTTTCGGCAGTCCGGATAAAATGCTGAATTTGCTCCTTTTCAGGGTGGGCGTCTGTACCCGGTACCCTTTTACAGAGAGTCAACTAACGTTACTGCTTCCATAGTCGATCTTTGTCTTACTAATATACTTTAGTCACAACACTCGGAAAACGAACGAAAAAGACGATGAATAAAATCTTGTTCAACTGCCTAGCCAGCAAGGTAGATTGTGCACCGTATCTGTCACATCATGAAAAATATTACCACTAATAACTGTCTGGCTAACGTTAGCTAGCTAAAGGCCCCAGCATTGGCTAGTTAGACAAATTCGCAAACGCTCATTCACGCCTTGTCTATATGAATGAAAACGTTTAAATTAAACTCATGTATCTTTAATATATTAAATAAATTAATTGTATCACAGATACGCGCGTCAAATATCATTAGTTGAGACAATGATCTAGCCAAGTTACCGTTAGCTAGCTGCTCACTAAAATGCTAGTATGGGACTTCGTAACATTCCTCTGGTCAAACAGCCAAAGTTTGTTCGAGTAAAGCCCATAACTTTCACTTTAGCCGCTACAGTAGCTATCTAACATTTACCTAGCCATCGCAAAACTACACCGTATTAGCTAGAACAAACATTTCACCGTGTAAGATTGTTATAGTTTAGATTACCAACAATTAATACTTTAAAAACATCTTACTGACTACTTACCCAACTTTACGTAGCTGGTTAGCTACCTGTTAGCTACAACAAACACTCCCGTCTCATGGTGAAATTCAGTTACCGTTAACTAGCTAACGTTAGCCATGAAGTTAGCTAAACCAAGTGACGCCGAGTGTTTCTACTAAGCTAGCTAACTACTGTAGCTACAGTAACTTACTCCGGCAATTAACTTCTGCCAGCTAGGCAGGATAAAACGTCAAGTTATCGATTACCACCGACATACACAACACTAAAAACGTTTGCTTGGTAATAACAAAAGTGCCCACAACTTGACGTGCAAGCCAAATGTTGCCTGTGTTCTTCCTGGCGAGCTGATCCTCGGTGTAGACCCAAATAATGTGACTTGATAGCAGCCAACTGCAACAATATACGGATGTAACGGTGTTAGCTAGCTAGCTTGAAAACCAACTATAACAAAGCATGATACCCAGACTACTTCCTCCAGTACTGCATATAGCTAGAAACACACAACCCGAATCATCTGATGCAGTTAGGTCAAATGCAAATCAAAAACAAATTGCGACAACAATCAAACTCTGCCCTCTTTGCTATTTCTATTGTTTTCCAATGGACAGGCAGATCTTCGTCGCCATTTTGGAACACGTTTTTTCCCTTTACTTTTTCTCTAACCTTATGCTTTGCAAGACAGCAGTGTCGCCAAAGATACAAAGAGGTGGGGACAGCGACAAAGTAACGATTGACAGTGAAAACAAGCAATACATATAGACCGTGGCATTAGCATGAATTTACAGTTAAAATTTACAACCTTGAATCCTTTGAAAACTTGTGAAAGTATGGCACAGTCAGTCAGACTTCAAGTAAGCTCAACTAACAAATACACACTCATTATTGGAAGAATGTGTTGTAACTGATAAGTAGGTACATCAAATCGCTACACTGGTGTCAGAAGTTCGATGGCACCTGTGAGTCCATCAGAGAGGCATGTACATGTCAGGGACTTGGTATAGAGAAGTGTGGGGAATTGCTCTCCGCAGGGCAAGCGGTACCGATTATTCCTAGTTATATGTACATCTACCTCAATTACCTCGTGCCCCTGCACATCGACTAGGTACGGGTACCCCGTGTATATAGACAGCCAAGTTATCGTTACTCATTGTGTATTTATTATTACGTGTTATTACTTCTCTATTTTCTTTCACTCTGCATTGTTGAGAAGGGACGTAAGTAAGCATTTCACTTTTAGTCTACACCTGTTGTTTACAAAGCATGTGATGAATACAATTTCATTTGAAAGAAGTCAAAAATGTTGTAGCCCTTGTGGTAAGCATGACGTTTACACACGGGTTTGGAGACCAGGGGTGCATTCATTAGTCACAGCCCGTTGCAATCCGACTAATGAATACACCCCAGGGTTCACTGTTCGCTACATTGGTGTCAGAAGTGGGATGGAATGAGGCCATCGGAAGCACTGGTCAAGATATATGTGTAAATGTTGTGGCCAATATTTGCTCCTGTTTTTTTGTTGGTGGCCCACTCTTTGATGGCAGCTATGCACATCTGACAATCAGGATTTGGTTAATTACTTTCTAAATGTAATCTGTTAAAGTTTCCTGTCCAAAATATTTAATCAGTAACAACTTTTGTATTACCCAAACTCAGTAATGTAATCAGTTTAGTTTCAGTTACTTTTGGATTACTTCCCCCTTAAAAGGCATTAGAATAAGACAAAAAGGATCCATCAAATGCATTTGGTGTCATCATAGTGGTCTCTTAACTTGTGGTCAGACTCGCTTAGGTGGAACAAACTTTAATTTGCGCCTTTTCCAATGCTGAATTGAATGTCATTGAGAAAACAGAAAGGTGTTGTGTTTTTTCCCGCAAACATCCTTTCTGAATTTAGGAATCCATGAAAAAGACAATCTAGTTTTTCTAAAGTATCTATAATCTGATTACAATATTCTTGCTGGTAAAGTGCAGCTAATTGATTAGTTCGTTTTTTTTTGTAATCTGCAGTGCATGCATAATCAGTGAATTCAGAGTGCTGGAATTCCAATTGAAGGTGTTAGCTACCAATGTTTCTATGAGCCACACACACGAGTAAACTATGCTTGTTTGCACAATGACAGGTTTAGCCAGTGCTTAATTTGTAAATCGGGAGGTGCCGAAACAAAAAGTGAGCGCGAGAGGGTGCGACCTGGGAAGTTCTGAGGTACCCAAACGCATGATAAAAAAAATGTACCTTTATATTAAAGCATTGAATGCATAGAACAGTAGGGTAGAGCCACTTACAGAAGTTGCACACATTGGGAACATTTTTAGTAGCCTAGGGTCTGGGAAAAATGACTGGAGACTTTGGTATAATATTTTTTTAATACACACACATTGAAATGGCAGGCTACTTTGACACTAACAAACATAATCTGAGATCAATAAAAACGACCATGTCATGAATCCATCAATAGCCTAGGCATAGGTGTGTGGCGACATATTGTAGGCTACAATGTGAGGAGGCAATTATAGTCCTTAAAATGCTTTCCAGTTTCACTGATTTACCCAATGATGCGCAGCTCACTCGCTGGTGATAGCCGATGCGCTCGTGCCAAAAACCTCTCTCTTCCTCAAAACGATATCTGGAAGTTGATCAAATATTTTTGGGAGCCTACAGCATAGTCTTCTCTTTTCAGCAGGAGACATTAGCTTTCCAACCTGTGTTTTCCCTAGATTGTATTTGAAATATTGCGAAAGGCCTGTTTTGTCTGCATGCTGTTTTTTTCTGACAGATTTGTCTCGCGTTTCCGACTGCAGGCTATTCCTTGTTATTGGGCTACAATCCACAACTTGTCAATAAACATTGATACTCTGTGGCAAAATGAAAAGCATTCTCATGGTGTAGTAGGATATTCTGAATTATTTAATGTATTTCTGAACAGACAGTCGTAATTCTATAACTTTGGCAAATTTATTTCAATTTATCAAGGGTGCTGCGACTATGATTCTATTAGGAAATAAAGGAAGTGCAACGCTGGAAAGATGAGAGTTGCAGGCTCATGTCTATCAGAGCTTAGAGTGGGAGAAATATCATAAATAGTGAATCTCATTCTAGTTATGTGAGAGATACTGGCGCGCTTCTCACACAGCCGCCACCAACAAGCGTTGGTCTCAAACATAGGTTACAATGTTGCGCAAACCATAAACCCGTGCCTGCCTAAACCGAATCAACTCTTAGAATATTAGGCCCGGGCTGAAAATCTACTTTATAATTTTTACATTGCAAAAAGTGACAATTATTCTTCATGCCTTGAGAAGTACCGGATCCGGTATAAATAGGTTCCGTAACAAAACAGTCTAAAACGTAAAGGTGCCGGATCCGGCTCAAATTAATCACTGGGTTTAGCTACAAAAACATTGCTTGCTTGTTAGCTACAGTAGCTACCAAAATGTGTTAATCAGCAAAGGGATTTACTCATGTCAAGCTTTGAAGTATAATCCATCCACAACTAGACTAATAACACAAACGAACAATATTACGGTTTTTACATTACACATTGTGTACAATAAATCAAAAGGAACTGTAGAAACATGTAGCATTAAATGTTTACCTGGTCAACATTTGTACATCTTTCCTGATTGCTCAATCCTGTTTCACTGTAGGTCGGGAAGAAGGCCAACCAAACACTGCCAAAGAGGATGCGCATGCGCAATTTGGCATAAAGTGGCTCTTAATGAACTGAATTGTAAGAAAAACATTGACTAAGGCCAGCGCTATACTTAGCATATTTTTCCTCTCAGTTTCTTGTCCCAGGTTATAGTCTAGTCACATTGCAAAATACTATTGATTGTAGTCTGGATAGCAGTCTTTTTACCTTACCCCTTGACAAGTGACAGGATTGGCCAGCTGTACAGAGACAGGAACCAGGCTACATTGTGTGATGATTCTCTATGTGGGTCCCCTCTGGAAAACCCCACTATAACCGAATCCTACATCTGCAGAGAAAACAGAAGCAAAGTTGTCTTTTGGAGGTCACTGTAGTACACTGTAGCACTGATAGAACTCTCCCAACCCCTGCCAAGCCCTCAGTTGAACCACCTATCATGTGAAATTAGATTACACAATTGAAATATATTCATCTGGTTTCCAAAAATAGCTTTACTCACAAGACTGGAGGCAACAGGGCATAATAGTTTGTTACACTAGGGTCTATTTTAAACCATTCAGGAAAGGTTGTGGCAAATTGATTCTGTAAAGAAGCCTCCTTCTAGTGTCATTTTGTTCAGGGTCAAATGCACCCTTAAGCATCTCTAATCAGTCTTCAAGCACCGATAGCATGTAATCATGCTGTCTGGTTACAGTACAGGATTACTTGAACAGCAGATATGTTTTACCTCTTGTGCCATAGATGTAGAAATGGCTCTGAATGCAAGACCATTGATTCAAAACAGATCTCTTTTGGAGCAAAAATGTACAGTGCATTCAGAAAGTAATCAGACCCCTTCCCCTTTGTTACGTTACAGCCTTATTCTTAAATTGATTAAATAAAAAAATCACACACAATACCCCATAATGACAAAGCAAAAACTTGGTTTTAGAAATGTTTACATATGTATTGAAAATAAAAAACAGAAATACAAGTATTCAGACCCTTTGCTAGGAGATTCGAAATTGAGCTCAGGTGCATCTTGTTTCCATTGATCATCCTTGAGATGTTTCTACAACTTGATTGGAGTCCACCTGTGGTAAATTCAATTGATTGGACATGATTTGGAAAGGCACACACCTGTCTATATAAGGTCCCACAGTTGACAGTGCATGTCAGAGCAAAAACCAAGCCACGAGTGTGAAGGAATTGTCTATAGAGCGTCAAGACAGGATTGTGTCAAGGCACAGATCTGGGGAAGGGTCACAAAAAATGTTTGCAGCATTGAAGGTCCCCAGGAACACAGTCCCCAAATACAGGTGTGCCAAGCTTGTAGCGTCATACCCAAGAAGACTCAAGGCTGTAATGGCTGCCAAATATGCTTCAACAAAGTACTGAGTAAAGGGTCTAAATACTTATGTAAATGTGATAATTCATTTTCTTAAGTTCACAAGGGATCTGAATACTTTCCAAATGCACTGTAGTTCTAAAATTAGCAGCATCAAACAGCCTGGGCATAATATCTGCTCTGTGAAATGTTGATTGATACCAAGTGACAGGCAGCAATGAAACACTCAGGCTCCCAGTCAGTTTCTAGTAGGCCTTTTTATTCATCAAAACAAAATGGCATCCCCATTCATAGATGACGGCATTTATAACAGACATGGGTCAGAAGAGCAGTCTGTGACCCATATTCACATGATGGCTATTCATGATCACAGTATTTAAAGCCACCACTAATCAATTATTCAACATTACCCATGATGTGACATTAAGTCTCAACCGTGATAACCAAAAGGTAACTCTTTATAGTTTATTTTCTCTCTCTCTAGTGTACAGGACTAAGTTAGGTTAAAACCATTCATTTCAGTGACCCATCAGAGTTGTCACAGGAAAGCTGAGAGATATGTAAGGTACATTACAGTGCACTGTTCAGTCTATGAGTCTTATCTAGGCAGCTTTAGGTAGAACCAAATAAAAGGGAAAATAATGAAAACATTGTACTCAAATGAATAGATAGCCAGAAAGAGCATAAAGGAGAGATGCATGTCTTTAGGAATATTCATAAAGGGTAATTCTCTGATCGTTTCATTTTCTTGAAAATGCCAACTGGGTGCCTCGGTCTCCCACCTCGTATTTTATCTAAGCCCCAAACCAAAACCACACAAACCCTGCAGCAATAGTACCATAGAGAGACATGACTAATTAGGTTGCAGTGGGAACTAACTACCTCGCATATACCCCATGACAGGTCATTTCACAACAAGAAAAAAGAAAACAATGAGAAATGGAGGTCTATTTCCTCGAGGCGGAAGCTGTACATGCCAACTAAATTTCAGGGGTGACAACCCCCCGCCACACAAAACCATGAGAGCAATACAGGGAAAAACACACTGCCAACCTCCAATCTCTTAATGAAATCTGTTTATTTCTGTTTTGTGAGTAACATTGTAAGTTCTATCTTTTCCCCCCCTGGCCTCCAAAATTTACTGTAGATGAATACCGAACAAACCAACAGCTGCGGATCCTCATCACTCAATCACATGCAGCTTAAAGTTTGTCGGGGGAACCAATCCCCATTCACCTCACTCGATCAGATAGCGGAGAATAAGAATTGTGGGATTCCAAACACGACTGACCGACTTTCACCACTAAGGAATCAGACTACAAAACTTGACCAGGATTCCATGTAGACAGACAGCAACAGCAAATGACCTGGTATGTGTGTTTACGTGGGAGCATCAGTTACCTTGAAAAGTGCCAATTATTTTTTTTAAATGAGGCAAACCTTTAATGGCTTTTTGACTTTCAAAGCTTTTTAGAATGTTCTGAAACCAGCGTGGACAGGTTCACAATAATGTAAGAAACAAGGAACGTAAAATACTGTAGGCCACAGATGGGTACCAGCTACCGAGCGGTTCCAATCTTTTCTCCTTAGTTCCTTTTTCATGTCGCATGAGATTAAGTTAAAAAGGAAAAGACATCAATGAATCATTCAGTGAGAAAGTAGTGAGGGGGGAAGCTTGTCTGACACCCTGAGTATTCTTTATGACTCTTGTAAGACTCAGACTGTCATGAGAAACATAAGAGTAAAAGACCTGTGTTAAAATCTTCTGCTGCTGCTTTTGACTTAGGAAATGCAGTCACAGGATGTGCTTACTTACTCATCTACCAATAGCCAGGCGGGAGACTGAATTATCCCACCAGTGAGGGAGGATGCACGAGCTGAGCCAGGATTTTTTTCCCTCCATCTTCTCTTGATGAGTCAGCAGGAGCGAGGACACCAGTATGAAAACCTTGGCATCTCCGTGAAGCCTGCCGGCAACCAACAGTCACCCCTCCGAGCACCAGCCTCACATACTCCCTCCCTCACAAAAATTTGTTAATGTACACTTACACTATATCCCTACATTATAGATCAAAACTAGAGAGAAAAAAATGAGAAAGCCATGTACAAAGTATTAAAAAGAAAAGTCACAGTACATTCACAGAAGAAAAACGTTTGTCAAACCTTGCTCTCTAGGGCTGTGTAAAGCAGCACAAAATCTAATCTATTGAAGCCTGTTTACTAATCTCTCTCAGCTTCGAAAACTTTACCCGCCCCACAGTTCTGCGGGGAACTAAGCATGTACAATGGATCCCCTTACTCCCAGCTTCAATCTATTAGGAACAACTTGAGCGAGGTATTCTACAACTAAAACACTTTAAAAAAAAACGTGGTGGAAGCCACATGGAATGAAATGTTGAGGAGACCCCTGTATCATGGGAAAATGTGTCTCTTGGAACCCTCCGAAACCACAACTGCAATGTTAAAAGCAGACAACACATCAAAATTGCATGTTTTTTTTGTCGACCCTCAACAGAAATGTTTATGTTAAGTTTAATCTACTCCTCTGACACACACAAAACACATGGGACTGTTAAACTGGACCAAGCAAGAAGACATTGAGGGGGAAAATGGCTAAAACCTACAAGCTGTAGTGTTGCCCAGATTCACCGGTTGACAAATACTGTTTAGATCTGCGGGATGGATGGATGGATGGTGGGCTGACTAGCGGAAGCATATGGTGTTGGAGGTGGGGGTTCAGGGGGGATGCGAGGAGAAGAGAAGACAAGGTGGGGTCCCTAGGTTAGTGTCTGCTGCACTGTTACGGAATGGTATGGGAAATCGATTTATTCTTTCTTCGCTGTTCGAAAAAGCCCCTTTCTACACCAATAACTCAGTCTTCATCTTCACCATACTGGAATCCACACTTCCATATTGGAGGCAGTCATGATTGTTTTCTGTTGATCCTGACGAGAGAGATCACTTCATCGTCCTGGGAGGGGAGAGGTGTGGAGAAGACAGCCGGGGGCGGTAGGGAATAAGGGGAGCCGGGGGGTCAGGCCAGTTGGTTTAAATCAGAAGATCCAGGGTTGTGGCAGCCACTTCAGTCCTTTCTCCCTTTTGTATTTCTAGGGGACCTCCTGAGGACATCATCTTCTTGTTTCTGGAGAGAGCAGGAATAAGGGAGCTTTGGGTCAAACAAGCAATCATTGTTTCTATTCTGAACGATTAAATGAACACAATCAACCCCATCACAATTATTTCTAAAGCCCTTTTTACATCAGCAGTTGTCAACAAAGTGCTTTTACAGTGCTCTTTCTACACAAGTGGCAAGCTATGATTTCTCGTCACAACAAACCACATCATGCTAACCAAGACTTGCCTTACTGTCCCGTACCTGATCAGTTGCCGCCACCTCTTCCTCTTCCTCATTTACTGCTGCCTCTTCTTCCTCCTCCTCCTCCTCCTTCTCTGCAGGGCTGTCCTCTGCATCACTCATCTTCTCCGCTGCTGCTATGGAAACCAACCAACCCACACAGTTAGCTTTTACTGAGACCATTGTGAAATACCCCCAGGTGATGCAAGGCAGCACGCATTGTCAAGTAAATGACACACCGTCTTGACATACATTTGTGAAGCTAAAGTACAGACAGAGAGGGGGACAGAGCCAATGAGTCCTAACCTGGCTTGCCCTTCTCCTCCTTGACTTGGTCCTCCTCAGCCTTCTCCTCTTCCTCCTCCTTGACGTCTGGCTGGGGCTCGTCTGTCTTCTTGTAGTCGGCTGCAGCTGGAGCCGCCGCCTTCTGTTGGGGAGAGACGAGAAAAGATACACATCAACACAGATCAAAACATTGTCTCTGATGACAGTCATCCATTAAGGATTTTGCTCCCACCGACATTTACTGAAAGTCTTAGGAAAAAAGTCCAGACTTGACCGAACTGTCGACAAATAACCATGCAGAGGTAAATGTGTGTGGGAGTAATTTTCATAATAAATTAGACACTATTGAGATGAAACCTTAAGATGGTCTGTGGTCCCTCACCTTTCCGGTGCAGAAGAAGACGATGATGAGGATGAGGGGCACGGCCACAGTCAGCACGTAGACCACCCACAACCAGGGACGCTCGTCTGCTGCAGTCATCATCTGGTTTACCAGCCCGGGCTAGAGGAGAGGGGAACACAGTCACGGAATGGTCAAGATCTGGGAACCATCGACCACAACCAACATCAACTCCATTACCAGCAGGGTATGGATTACATATGCACTATTGGGGCTGCCGTTGAAAGTAGTTCTTTGTAACAAGTTTGCCACAACATGGCTGGTATAACAAAGTGTTGGGTATGGGGCATTAAGAAAATGGTCGGAACAGGTCTATACCAAGTCGAACACGAATAAAAAAACTACACACCTGTATCTTTCATATGGACCCTAAATGTGTATTGTGTTATGATATATATTTTTTAAGTTATTGGAGGTTTCTTTCCACATCACTCACTTCCTGAAAGTCTTCATAAGGGCTGGGGGTTTCCTGTTTCACAGCGCATCTCAAGTCCCCACAGACTACTCTAACACAACATACTGGTGCACTTGATAAAACAAAAGCTTTTGTTCAATCTCAGTCAAAAGAAACCCTTCGTTTGATCTTTCATTAGTCCTAACCTAAGCCAGGCATACTATGTGAGACCGTTTCGTAACAATGACAGGAGGGTGTGCATCCAACTCCATCCATACTACAATAGCAGACCTGAGACGAGCTGTTCCATATTAACAGTGGCAGCCAACTGGCCCAGCATTGCTACCAGTGTAAAACCAAATGATCCATAGAGCAAACAACGAGGTTGTGAAAGCAGTGGAATGCTCAGCAGGCCCCACGGTTCACTGTGAGGGGTATGTAGCTAGTACAGCCGTGTGTGTGTGCTGCTCTGACAGAAAGAGAGTGCGAGACTAAGAACAACAAGAAAGAGTGAGTGTGTGCACAAGGGAGAGAGAAACTAGACAGCAACAGAGCAAGAGCACCAATTAGAGTGCGAGAGGGGGGAGAGAGCGAGCGCGAGAGGGGGGAGAGAGCGAGCGCGAGAGGGGGGAGAGAGCGAGCGCGAGGGGGAGAGAGCGAGAGAGGAGAGCGAGGAGAGCGAAAACTAACAGCTAACCCTTGGGTACGAGCCAACACCATCCCAACTGGACTCAACTCTACTGCACACAAGCTTATTTTTCATCAACTGCAATGGAGCGAGACCACCACCTAATGACGACCTCAGTGGAAGGTGCGTGTGTGAGAAGCAGGGACACTGCTTCTTAATAGTCCACAGCCCAAGCTGTACGTTTGGTTCTATGGAACAGTGTAGAGGTGCACCAGCCACTTCAGGCTACACTCTTCCTCCGGATAACATAGTCATGCTAGGCTAGCTCAAGAAAGGGACCGGGTAACATAGTCATGCTAGGCTAGCTCAAGAAAGGGACCGGGTAACATAGTCATGCTAGGCTAGCTCAAGAAAGGGACCGGGTAAGAGTCATGCTAGTCTAGCTCAGGAAGCTTTTCAACTAAATCCAACTCATTATACAGAGGAGTAGCTGGAGCATGGTGACAGTGACTTTTCCACTGTTACTGCTCAGCTTGGTCTCCTTCTCCCTACAACAGCACGTGTATGTCTGTTTCCACTTATGGGCGGGGCAGGCTAGGGTTTTTACACGTCACACAGAACAGATAGCCACGCTAACCAGTAGCGTTCCTCTGAAGGGCGTGGGGAGAGTGTCTATTCTGGTGTCCCCATGAGAACACACAGGCAGAGAAGTCACCACTAACCACTGATATTCTCTCTGATATCAGAGGATTGGGTCTAGGGTGATCCATCTCAGCAGAGGAGTGCTGATCTAGGATCGGTTTGGTCTTTTAGCTCATAATGAATAAGATTTACTTGCAACAACAGTTACGTTTCACAAGAGATCCAAATTAAGTATGCTTCATGATCCACATGAAGCATTCCAGTGTAGGTGTGCAAGTACATGAGTGTCTGTGTGGGCTTGTCTGTACGTGCGTGTGAAGTTGTGCCCACCTCAGCGGCTCCCTCGGCAGCTTTCTTCATGCCCCAGCCGTCATTGGCCCAGCGCTCGGCCGTGTGCCGCTCGTTGCTGATGAAGAAGTTATCAAAGAAGATGTCGCTGGACATGGACCACAGCTCCAGGCCCACGGCATTGAAGGGGGTCATCCTGAAGGGATGGAGGTCCTCGAAGAAGTCCGGATTGGCGATCTTCCTGGGCTTCCACACACCCTGGGGAGGCACATTGAGAGTAGACAGTACTGTGAGCGTTACAATTATTTTGGGGTTATGGGAGCTATTTCTAAGTACAAGTATGTACACTGGGATTTGAGCTCAGTAGTAAAAATAATATAATTTTAAACACAAGAAGACATTAAATAAAGTTACTATTCAAGATAATATAAATAATCTCTCATCAATACATACACCACATGACCAAAAGTATGTGGACACCTGCTCGTGGAACATCTACTTCCAAAAACATGTGCATTAATATGGAGTTGCCCCCTTGCTGCTATAACAGCCTCCACTCTTCTGGGAAGGCTTTCCACTAGATGTTGGAACATTGCTACAGGGACTTGATTTCATTCAGCCACAAGAGCATTAGGGGTTCCAGTTCATCCAAAGGTGTTTGATGGAGTTGAGGTCATGGCTCTGTGCAGGCCAGTCAAGTTCTTTCACACCAATCTCGATAAACCAATTCTGTATGGACCTCGCTTTGTGCAATAGGGCATTGTAATGCTGAAACAGGAAAGGGCCTTCCCCAAACGGTTTCCACATTGTTGAAAGCACAGAACCGCCTATATGTATGCTGTAGTGTTAAGATATCCCTTCACAAACTAAGGGGCCTAGCCCGAACAATGAAAAACTGCCCCAGACCATTATTCCTCCTCCAAACTTTACCGTTTGCACTGTGGTAGCGTTCTACTGGCATCCGCCAAACCCAAATTTGTCCGTCGGACTGCCAGATGGTGAAGCGTGATTCATCACTCCAGAGATCGCGTTTCCACTGCTCCTGAGTCCAAAGGCGGCGAGCTTTACGCCACTCCATCCGACACTTGGGATTGCGCAAGGTGATCATAGGCTTGTGTGCAGCTGCTCGGCCATGAAAACCCATTTCATGAAGCTCCCGAAGAAAGGTTATTGTGCTGACTGACATTGCTTCCAGTAGCAGTTTGGAACTCGGTAGTGAGCGTTGAAACAAAGACAGAAGATTTTGATGCTCTACAGCACTCGGCAGTCCCGTTCTGTGAGCTTGTGTGGCCTACCACTTCGCAGCTGAGCAGTTGTTGCTCCGACACGTTTTCACTTCACAACAGCACTTACAGTTGACCGGGGCAGCTCTAGAAGGGCAGAAATTTGATGAACTGACTTGTTGAAAAGCTGGTATTCTATGACGGCGCCACGTTGAAAGTCACTGAGCTCTTCAGTAAGGCCATTCTACTGCCAATGTATATGAAGATCGCATGGCTGTGTGCTCGATGTTATATACCTGTCAGCAACGGGTCTGGCTGAAATGGCCATGTCCACATACTTTTGTATATATAGTGTACAAATAGTTGGCAAATTCTTAAAGAGCAAGTGCAACTATTGTGTGTATGTTTAGGCTACACACTTCACTGGGGTGAAACATGTTCCTAAAGAGGCTGATGCTTTGGTATATGGTACACGCTGGGAGGTGTGAAGGGTTACCTGGTAGTTGGGATTGTCGATCATTGGGGCCTTCCACTTGCCCTTGTAGTTGGGGTTGTCAATCATGGGCCGTTGCCAGGCACCGCAGCCGGGGGCGGTCTCACAGAGGGCGTTAGGGATCTGAGGTGCCTCCCATTCACCATCCATGTCCTCATCCCTGGAGAAAAAGAGAAAGTTACGAAAATGTCACAGAGCACCTTGTAATACAGACGCAGTCATACAGTGTACAGAATGATGGTATACGGTTGCAAGTTACTGTGGGTGTGAGAAAGCAAAGAACAAGAGAAAGGAAAGACAAAGACATGACAGACCGCATTTAGAGGACCTCGACAAGGGGTCAATAGCACGTATCTCAACATTGGTCTCCTCCCTCTTTCCACTGTGTCCCGTTCCTCTAGCTCTTCTCTACCGGCTCAAATGTAATTTCCGCCACAGAAGTGAGACATCAAAGACAGTAAAAAGGGAGCTCGTCGCAGCCCAAAAACCAGGCCTGGCTGTCCTGAGGCAAAGCATGCCTTGTGAAATTAGCTCCTCTCACCAGGAAGCCCACTCTCTTCACAGAGAAGAGGAGCTGCCGCAAAGGCTAGCAATTAGCTTCCAACACACAAGAGGGCTGACCCAGATGAGGATACACCATCAGGGAAGAGAGAAGATGGAGGGGAGGTGGTAGATGAAGGGAAGAGAAAAGACAGAGGGGAGGTAGTAGAGTGGTAGATGAAGGTAGAGAAAGAGGAGAAAGACAGAAGAGATGGAGAGAGTACTACGGTAGAGAGACAGCAGTTTGAGAGTGTAGCAAGATAGCGTGGTGTGCTGAATGCAATTGTATGGTAGTTACCAGTCCTCGGGCTTGACTGCGTCGGGGTCACTGGTGTACTCTGGCTGATCATCCAGCCAGCCGTCTGGCTTCACTGCATCCTCATCTGGGATCTGTTTTGGTGCATCCTCATCCCTGTGGGGCAGGGGGTTGAGTTAGAGGGTACACGCACTAACACAGCACCCCCGCACCTGGCACAAACATAAAACTGTCCACAGGACACACACCTATTATCCCATGTCAAAACAACCCCCAACTACATTTGAAACATGCACATGCTGTGTAACTTACATGTAAGCTAACCTATAGCCTCTCTCACACACACACACCCTTACCAGTCCTCAGGTTTGACTGCGTCAGGGTCCTGGATCTTGGGCCTCTCGTCCCAGTCCTCTGGCTTGTGGTCATCGGGGTCCTCGATCTCGGCGGCAGGATTGATGGGTGGGGTCATGTCTGTCAGCAGGTTACCACTGTTCACCACTGTCTGGTCTACCAGCACCTCAAAGCTGTTGTCTGGGTTCACCACTAGGAGGCAGGAGAGAGACAGATATGGTTAGAGGAACTCATAGAAATTTAACAAAAACGAACACTATTCCTTATTCTAACTGGCATACGATCATGTGTTCTACATTGACATTGCACCACTTACAACAGCAGGGATACCTAACTGGTGCCTGAGAACATGTTGAAATGTCTTACCCAGAGTGTAAAGGTGAGTCTTCTTGTCGGTGTAGTAGGTGCGCAGGTCTGCGTCAGGCTTCTTGGCGTGCTTCTCCTCGTACTCGCCAGTCTTGGGGTTCTTGTGGCGGAAGATGAAGTGCAGCTTGTAGTCCTCGCCACACTTGTCTGGTCCGAACATGATGGTGTAGGGAGTCTTGTCAACAAACTCATCCTGATGGGAAGGACAAATACAAATTTACTGTGACTCTGTATTAGAACATTATGGAATGTATAACTGGCTACTGGATTTCCAGGCTGTCTACATTGGTACATTTGAAACAAAGACCAAGTTAAGAGGTCTTCTACATAAACAGAGCACTTTTGAGAGGTTATTTAGTGTTTTCTGAGTGTGTCTTAGTTTGCATGGTGCACAGATAGAATAATGAGCCAGATATTTCACTGGATGTATAAATATGAAGCATCCGCTTGGCGTCTCCACTTACTACTAAATATGGTGGTGAGAGGAAGCCCAGTGGCCAGCAGGGTGAGAAGACAGAGCGAGATGGATTTTGGCCCATATTCTGCACATTTTCTCATCGATGAAACATTTGATCTCAATACAGTTTCCTGTTTCCAAAACTATAAGATTTTACAAACAGAGTGGACTAAGTTTTGTAGATTTAACCATTTGCAAAAGTGTCATATTTTTTTTATTATTATATTTATTCAAATCTGTTTTTAGAATGAGTCCAAGGGTGCACCGAGTTATTGCACACGCACTTTGCAAAGTAGGTGTTCCCTAACGAAAACATGCAAATACATGCTATAACGCGCTAATAAGATCTCGCTAGCTGGTCCTTGGCTTCGCCCCCCTCCTTTCTTGTTCTGCCCACCATGACTAATTTGTTCCCATTGGAAACGACAAGCTGTGGTCTATCTTGGGTTAGTTATAAAACTCTTTGGTGCAGAAGTGTGGCTTACCAGGTTAAGGTCTGGGGTCTGAGAGAGCAGTTTGACGTAGGCACCGCCACAGTCGATCCCCTGCTGGAAGTTGACCTCATACTGGACGATGAGGGGTTTGGTGTCGAAAATGAAGGGTCTGAGGAGCTGGGCTGAGATGGCGTGGTGCTTAGCACGTGACTTGAGGACCAGGCCTTTGTCTCCGGGCAGCTTGCTGTCTTTCATGTCCTCCACCTCCCATTTACCTGCAAGGAGGAGGTCAAATACACAAATGTACTCACTTGATAACTGCCTGAATGGAGCCAAAACTAGGCAACAAACACACATTTTTGTTTTCCTTTTGTAAAATGATTTGCTACGTTGTGCCCTACTTAATACAATGTGTCAGAGACCAGGCCTAAAATGAACACCCACCAAATGCAGGTAGATTTTACCATCGTCGGGTGAGAATATCTAATTCACCAGCCATGTTGGCGGGTGGTCACACTTTGGGCTCTACAGTGCAAGCATTTTATATATATAAAAAAAAAAAAAAGTCAAAAGTCAAGTTTGGGCACATGCTGCCGTAGCTGTTTTCAAAGTATTTCTGCCGTTTTGTTTCATATCTGGTAGTGTACCAAAAAATGTGATTCCTAATGTTATAGCTATACAACCTGGCTGGGGGGCAGTTTGCACTGTGAGTTAACAGCTAAAATATTTGTTTTTAGAAGCAATTTACACAGGCATAAAAGTTGGTCTAACTACTATAATAAGAATTTATACTTGTGTTTCTTAGATATTTACATTGTTTTGTTCACAAGTCAGGTTGTTTTTCAATGTTTAAATTTGCTTCCACTGCTAGCGAAAACAGATTCTCACAAGTCACATCTGATGACTCAAATGGCCCCATTACCACGGTAACCTTAAAGGGGCAGCTGAAAACATTTCTCATCTCTGATGCTTTGGTTAAAAGACTCCGTTCACAACCTATTAAACGAAATTGAGCAATATTCCACATGACATCTTGCTAGTAACACATTCATTGATATAGAAACATTACACAGCACGCTCATCTGCAAAAAAACACTGCTGTGTTTTTTGTGTGTAATCAATGCGGGGGAAAATATTTTGCCTGGTAAAAAACAATTGAGTGGCTGGTAGATTTTTTAATCTACCTGCCAGTGGCTGCTAAACTAAAACGTTAGTTTATGGCCCTGGTCAGAGAGGACCTGTCTTAGTGCCTACCATCATACTTGGCGATATCCTCATCAATGTCCTCCTTCTTGGCCTTTGACAGGACCCAGCTGAAACAAGAGAAGCAAATTGACTTGAGTCAAGTAAACAGGGTAGCACCTGGGACAGCCCCCGGGGGAATGACCTTAGGGCTGGGTTTGTATTTAAGTCAAAATGGCAGCTGGTCCTATGGTCAGCACTCACACAGAACAGTAGGGCACATGAAGAGAATAGACTAAATGCAGTTTATAACACCCATGTTATTTCGGGGCAGCATATCTTAATATATCTTCCTTCATGTAGATGTAATTTGCATTACAAACAACTGTATATAATAATGCCTGCGTTTAACAGCACTGTTTCTAAGTTTAACAAGTTCTCACCTGTCTAGGGTCCCCCTGTCAAAGGACTCGGCGAAGAAGTGTTCCCCCATGGGCTCGGGAGCTTTGTAAGTCACCTAGAGAGGAGAGGAGAGGGGTCAGTGGGTCACCTCTTCAACTGCCCAGTGTGCCAACCAGGACATGTGTGTGTGTCCTATGCAAGAGCAATGGGAGGACATACGTCAGTCAGATAGCAAACTTTTAAGTCACATTGCTAGTCAACGTATCACCTCAGAGTTTCTTTTAAATGCCTCCCTACCTCTACTGAAGTTAGGCTAGTCAGAGATTCACCACTGGAAACGTTTCATGACTCTGGCGTTAGCCATATCCTTTATGTAGAAACAGGGTCTAAAATGAACACCCGCCACCAGCAGGTAGATTTTGGCGGGTAAGATGTCTATTTCACCAGCCACGGTGGCTGGTGTTCAGGGCTCCAGTGTGAGCCTTTCACTCGCATATGTGAATAAAAACGGTCAAGTATGATCAAATTTATAGTAAAATAAATGCTGCAAAAGCTGTTTTCAAAGTATTTCTGCCATTTTGTTAGCTGGTAAATTAATTGTACAAAGTCAAAGAACTACAAATCCAATAGACTATTCCACCTTGCACTGCAACACTGTCTGGCTGGGGGCTGTGCGCATGTGAAGAGCTGAAAGATTCCTTTTTAGAAGCTCTGTGCACAAGCATAAAAGTTAGTCTAATTTAATTTAAACGAAAGTCTACTGAAGTAAGACTTTGTCCTTGTGTTTCTTGGCTATTTACATTGTTCTGTTCACAAGCCAGGTTGTTTTTCCATGTTTGAGTTTCAACTGCTAGGGAAGAGAAGACAACACTTCTAGTAGTTAGACTCAATCTCACAAGCACAAACATGACTGTAGTTGCACGGTAACCTCCCGCCCTTAAAGGGGCAGGTGAACATTTTTGTCTCATCTGTGATATTTTGGTTTAGACTCAGGTCCTAAAAAATGAAATTAAACAACATACCACATTAATTCTCACTAATAATATATTTGTTTTAGGAACATTATAAACCATTCTTATCTGTTTTTTTGTGTGTTTTGTTGGTGTAATTTTAGCAGGGGGGGAGAAATTATTTTGTCTGGTAAAAAAAATCTGAGTGGCAGGTAGATTTTTAAATGGTGGACCAAAAAGTTTATTTTATGCCCTGTGTAGAAATATGACAATTTAGAGTAGACACTAACTAGTGGAGAAAATAAGGCCACTAAGCAGTCATAGCACAGGCTTTATCTCACTATCATTTCTGGTGTTGTGTGAATCACATTCATTCATTGAAATGAGCTCAAACCTCCCACTCGCTCTACAGCCCATTCACAATGGACATTTAGTGAAAATGGGTCGGTTGGTATGTATGTGTGTACAAGTGAGGCACTCCCTTTGGGCCAATGCAGAGTATATCCAAGCAGTCAACTAAATTATGATCCATTTATCCTTGAGAGGAACAGTGAGCAGCCATGTAGGCCTAACCTCTCCTCCTTGGCTGTCAATCTGGGTATGTCGGAAGGAAAGAGAGGAGCCACACTTTCTAACCACTACTGGGATTTTAACCGCCAAAACCCTAACTTCATACACACTGGTCTAGGTCAATAGGATACTTACTTTAGGGGCTGGAGGCGGTCCCGATGGTGTGTCTGCATCCTCTGGCTCCACCTCCCCGTCCAGAAGCTCCTCCCCAAGGCCCAGGTCCTCCAGCTCGTCCTCAACGTCCATGTCTCCCGCCAGCTCCATGATAGGTTCCTCCTCCTCCTGGTGGGCGGCCACTGTGGTCAGTAGCAGCGTGGAGCACAGGCCCACGGCCAGCAGCAGAACACACCTCACATTCAGCTCCATTGTCTAGGGGAGAGGAGAGAGATTCATTCATAAACTAAGAGAAAATGTGGTTGCCTCAGCTGTCCATAAGTGGTTTAATAAAAAGTATGGCAGATAACAGTGGTGGTCTTGCTGACTCGAGCCTACTAATTACTTTGGCTAATTAACTGATCCCCACTTCCTGTCTGCACTTACATTTCCTTTTTTCCTGCAGTGGTTTCAAGGGTAGCGGGGTTGTATTGCTACTAGCGTTAGCGCAATACCATGCTATCTGTTCCCCGAGACCCCAGGTGGGTGAATTAATCATCAGGTAGAACAGAAAACTAGCAGGCTCCAGACCTTGTAGTTGAATGCCCCTGGCAGATTATCAATTTAAAAGCACGCTTTGGCAGAAATATACATTATTTAAAAAATGACATACCGGTATTGAATATGGGGGGGAAACACTAATTCCTATTGAATTCCTCAGATTGCTAGCCACCTTACCTCGAAGGCTAGGGAGGAGGAGCAGAGTTACAGTATTATTGCGTAGTTACACCCATCCGTTCCTTTCACATCAAAATGACTAAGAGTAGAGGCTGATTTCAAACGGTGGAGGCTATGGGTAGGGCATGAAAGATGGAAGGGAAATGAGAGCTGAGAAAATGCAGCCATTTAATGAAGAGTAAATAATGGGATAAAGGAGATTTTTTAAAAAGGAAGAAAACGGGAGGAAGAATATGTGCGCGAAAGAGAGAGACTGGACTACATGCATGAGACACGAGAAATATGTGGGCGAGTGACAATGCAAGTTAGCATATCGTTGAGCTGGAGAAAAAGGATACTTCCAGAGCAGGTGGCCATTGGGTCAAATTACAGCTTTTTATCCTATTAGAACATAAAAGCCTAGCGGAATAGGTGGTCCATGCAGGAATCAAACCCACAACCCTGGTCTTATAAGGACTATAATTGAAAGTTTGATTTGAAGTTCCCTGGAACCAGAATGGCCATGAATACTACTAGGCTCACTTTTAAGGTTTTAAACGCTTTACCCTTTCCATGCCTACAGAACGCACACACCCTCTGACCGTTTCCAGGCATATGGTCACCATGCTGTTACCCAGACCCTCCCTGGCACCCATTGCCATAGCGACGAGAGGGGTGCCTGAGGGATATGCAGCCTCAGCCTTTCCCCTAATGGGATTAGTCCCAATGAGATTACACTAGCACACCATATAACACCCACTGAGTTTATACACTACACATATTTACCTTTCATATTGTTCACAGGCAAATTACTCAACACAATACAAATAATTTAGGACATACTGTGTACACACAGACATACGCTCTTCCGACACAGTCCCAAATCAACCCTTAGCCTGCCCTACCACCCATCTACTGGAGTGGAATACATAGGTGTTTAAGCAATATGGCAAATATTCTGCTTAACTATCAGAATGTTATTACAATGTCTCTTAAGGCTAGCACGTCGCACCAAATGTGGATCTAGCGTCGTCTACCAATTGGGTTTTAGGACCACCCGCAGTAGAAAAGTAGCCAACTTTTTTCAAACAATTCTACGTGTAAAATCAGTGCACACTCGTTTGCAAATTACGTTCAGAGGTTCTAAGTACTCTCGGCCGGGAAACGCTATCGCTGTGTCTAAGCCCTTATACCTATCCAATCCTCTCAGATATTCACTAGCGCCTAGGGGGGAAGGATTGATTTGGGATTGGGTTGTCTTCTCTAATCGGATAAAGCCAATGAGATTGCAATTTGTGCCCTTATAAATCCCCCCTACTCTCACCCCTCGGCATGTTCTGATACCATTATCCAAATAAGTGGGGCTGGGCACAGAGAGAGTGAGTATGTAAGAATACTATTATGTCCACATTAACATATGCAGTAGACAACTGATATGTTTTTTGACCATCATTTAATCTAAAAACAAGTTATAATGCAGAGGGATCTAACCAAAGTCCATTAACACACTAAACAAAAGTTACCAACTGTCTTTTTGTCGGGAGATTACCAGCGTCTACACGCTAGCATGCAATCACACACTATACATACCATGTACATAGCTTAACCGCACGTGGTATTAGCATCCGTAGCCACACCGGCTAGCACTTCCCATGGCATAGCAGTAGTGAGTACAGCCGCAAAGTCAAAATTGGCAGTATCGTAAAAATTTATGAAAACAAAAACATTTGTAGAAGTAGGCAGTGTTAGGTATAATTATGAATTTGTGGCTGTGTTAACTAGTGATGACCACGCAGTGCCTGAGGAGAAATGAATCTCAACTTCCCCTTCACAGCTTTTCATACATAGAAGAAACACTGTCACCACTTTGCTTTCGCTATCCAAGAGGGACACCTTCAGGCCCGGTGATGGTCCTGGCGGTGTCTACGCGACAGCTGGTGTTCTCCAACAGAGGGCTCTGCCATGCGTCTGTTTGTAAACTGTGACTAGGGTGTTTCCCCTGCAACAAGTCAGGCTGCCAACAGAGAAGGGATAACCAGAGGGAAGCTCACCACCAAAGCACCATGCATGTAACTTCTTGAAGACCAAGTGAGGGGTTAAGATACAGGACTTTGGGGGGGGGTGAGGCAAAGGGGTTGTAGTTGACTTGCAAGGTCCACAGTTAGGCTTGAGCAATATCACTGATCTGGCTTTCAAGTCTATGAAAATGCCCTGTGTTACAAATTTTACCAGAACCATGCATAATGCACATTCACTAATAATGCCCAACTTCTCATAGCAGGCATTGGGCTATAGAAAACACAGGTCTCATCAACAATCTCTCAAACCCATGTGATAGTGATTGGCCAGCTAATCTTTATATTTCAAGTTTAGCCAACTTGGATCTATTTGCTAGCTAACAAGGTTGAACAGTTGAATTGTTATGAACACACCCTTCTGTTTGTCTCCAACTATTTGAAAAGCATGTTAGCCTGTCCACTTTGGTCACATACACATGATTAGCAGATGTTAATGCGAGTGTAGCGAAATGCTTGTGAAGTACCCTAGACTTATACATACACAAAAGTATTTGGACACCCCTTCAAATTTGTAGATTCAGCTATTTCAGCCACACCCGTTGCTGACAGGTAAATAAAATCGAGCACACAGCCATGAAATATCTATAGACAAACATTGTCAGAAGAACAGACTTAGTGAAGAGCTCAGTGATGCCACCTTTCCAACAAGTCAGTTCATCACATTTCTGCCCTGGTCAACTGTAAGTGCCGTTATTGTGAAGTGGAAAGGTCTAGGAGCAACAACAGCTCAGCCGCAAAGTGGTAGGCCACACAAGCTCACAGAACCGCAGAGTGCTGAGGAATGTAGCGCGTAAAAATCGTCTGTCCTCAGTTGCAACTCTCCCTACCGAGTTCAAAACTACCTCTGGAAGCAACGTCTGTACATCAACAGTTTGTCGGGAGCTTTATGAAATGGGTTTCCATGGCCGAGCAGCCGCATACAAGCCTAAGATCACCATGCGCAATGGCAAGCTTCGGCTGGAGTGGTGTAAACCTCGCCGCCATTGGACTCTGGAGCAGTGGAAACATGTTCTCTGGAGTGATGAATCATGCTTCACCATCTGGCAGTCCGACAGACAACCTGCCCGAAAGCATAGCGCCAACTGTAAAGTTTGGCGGAGGAGGAATACTGGTCTGGGGCTGTTTTTCATGGTTCAGCCTTAACCCTTTAGTTCCAGTGAGGGGAAATCTTAACGCTACAGCATACAATGACATTCTAGATGATTCTGTGCTTCCAACCTTGTGGCAACAGTTCGGGGAAGGCCTTTTCCTGTTTCAGCATGACAATGACCCCTTGCACAAAGCGCGGCCCATACAGAAATGGTTTATCGAGATCGGTGTGGAAGAACTTGACTGGCCTGCACAGAGCCCGGACCTCAATCCCATTTAACACCGTTGGGATGAATTGGAACGCCAACTGCGAGCCGGGCCTAATCGACCAACATCAGTGCCAGACCTCACTAATGCTCGTGGCTGAATGGAAGCAAGTCCCCACAGCAATGTTGCAACATCTAATGGAAAGCCTTCCCAGAAGAGTGAAGGCTGTTATAGCAGCAAATGGGGGACCAACTCCATATTAATGCCCATGATTTTGGAATGAGATGTTTGCCTTTTGGTCATGTAGTGTACTTTACTTCTCAGAATGAGAACAAGTTGCCAATTCCTTATATGATTGTATTTTATGCTTATTGCATATTTATAAAACACATACTAGACAGCTAGTATAACAGTCTTCGGCTAAAATGCTGCTAGCGGTACCCTAATACCACGAGCGACAAACTGAGCATTGATTTTCCAGAATCATTGTTCATTGATACTCACGTTTTAGTAGTGTCTGCTCTGAGCACAGTTTCTCTTAACTTTGTTGGCGTGAGAGGCATGGGGAAGGGGCTTGGTGTGTGGGTGTGTAAACCATACAATCTGCCCAAAATAAGGCCAATGCGTTTCTATAGGCTTATTTTGGACCTAAGCTTGTCGCCTGCCTTCCCGCCTTTGGGACAATGACTCCCAAAAATACAACACGAGAACAAGCGGACAAACACTCATAAAAACGGAAAATAACCTTGATTCTTGCAATACAGGCTTTTGGAATATCGCGCAAAAACATACATTTGAATTCATTTGATATATTGCCCAGCCCTAATCACAGTCTCTCTGTTTTGGGGGACACGGGAGCTTGAAGGGTGCCTGCCGCCTAGCGGGCTAGGACAGATGCGAGGCGTTTTGTGGGACAGGGGTGGGAGGGCCGGAAGGATAAACCTGAGAGTAGTGCCAAATGTAACTTTCTCAACAAAGGCTGAAGACGTCATGAGGGCAAACAAAACACCACACACACACACAAGAGGGGAGACCCTAGTTGTGCTGCCAAGTGGACAGCCTTCCCCCATTCACATCATGCCTCAGTGGTCACATGTCCTTGTGAGGGACAGAGCAGATACAAGGAGGGGGAGGTACCTGTAGACTAATCAATCAGTGCTCAAACAACACAGCAAAGAGTATTATCTGCCAGCCAGTCTTCTGAATTCATTCCAACCAGTTCACTCTGTATTTGGGGAAAACAGTGCTGTCTTCTAAAGCTGAGGTTATATGGTTCTCTCAGTGTATACCATCTAAGAAGGAGACATCTTGCGCAAGATGTTGAACTGTGCTTTCACAGAGTGTCCTCTCATGGAAAAGAAACATGCAGCATCCGATACTGGAAAGCCTACTCTGTGCTATGAAGCCCTGTCTAGGTCATACTGTAGGGATCGGAGTAGGGGTGCGCCCTGGGTTAATAAAGCAGATAGGATAAGGACCCAAAGCCACCACCATGTGCCTTTTGGGGCCTTGACCATCTCAAAAAAGAGAACGCAAAACGTAAGAAGATTATATAAAAGCTAGTATTATATTTGAAAGCATGTGTATCAGTCTATTGTGCCATTCAACATTAGTTACTAAATTGTCAACAAGAGAGTGGATTTAAAATGCAATTATCTTGTAATGTCTAATCTTAAAATGTAACAGCTCTTTGTGTTACCATAAATATTACCCACCAGAGAACTGAGAAGTTATTATTTAACCAGGGTAAACAACAATGAATGTCCAATTCCCTACACCCATTCAGATAAATAAATTATTGACATTCATCTTTAGAAAACCAATTACATTTCTCACAGTAGCTAGCTAGAAATGTGTGAACCATTCAATAAGACACACCAATTCTAGCTTTGGGAAACAACATCGGGAGTCTGTATTGGTTGGACCCTGAGTTGTGCATCCTTCTGGTGGGTGGCGACGGAAAATAACCCTACCACAATATAGCCGGCTTCACCCGGAAAAAAACATTTCCTGTCAATAAAGATGTATAATCTCTAGGAACTCTATTTACCAGATATAAAGTGAAGTGTCCCTCGCTATCAAATAAATGTCTGAATCCAACTTTTGTCCGAACTGCACAATATTCCTGCAATTAGACCAAGCACTTCACACACAGCAGGAATATGGTGCAGTTCGGACAAAAGTTGGATTCAGACATTTATTTGATAGCGAGGTAACATTTCACTTTACATCTGGCAAGTAGAGATCCTAGAAATTATACATATGCCTTTGTTGGCAGAAAAAAAAGTGAAGGGGTGAAGCTGGCTATGTTGTGAAATGGTTATTTTCTGTCGCCAGCCACCAGAACGATGCACAACCAATAAAGACTTCTGATGTTTTCCAAAGCTAACCAATTCCGTTAGATAAGCAAACTGTAAAAGCCACATTTCCAAGAGGGCGCTGTATGACCTCTATCTAGCCGTTGCACTTTCTGGTTTCATTCAGTGGCGGAAGTGGGTTGCAAAACTGGTCAGACTTCTAATACCCGTTTCCATGGTAGAACAGGGGTTACAAGGTTTTCCTATAAAACATGTAGCAATACCTTCAAGCAGGTTTCATGTAGCTCCTAAGGGAAAATATATCACATATAAGAACTTCATCTGTAGATAGCTATACTACTCATCTTGATAACCCCCTTTTGAAGGGAGTATTTTAATGTCACCCACAATATCCGACACAGGAAACGCGATTACAATGACCAAACGAAAAAGGACATAGCTACACAATTAGGGCAGAATGCTTATCATGAGTCCATTCATTTACTTGTGAACGAGATTTAAACAGCCACATATTGGTTTCGCACCATGACACATACTGCTGCATTATAACCACATTTCGTACTGATTTCTAGCGTTACTCAACTACAATATAACATTAGTTAGTTACAATAACGTTCCGATATTTTCACAGCGAGGCAATTTGTCAATTTTCCCTTGCTTTAACTCGAGGCTGGTAATGCTTGCTATCCACGTTCGATGCCTCCCATGTAGCCAAGTTAGCTAAATGACACTTCCAACGTGTCTTACACAAAACGTCGGCAAAATGAAAATACACGCGCAAAGTGTGCAACTGACAGTGTTACATGACAATAAACGGAACAATGACGTTAATTTGTTATCTTAATTGCTAACTAGCCTAAATTAGCTTGCTAGCTGGCCGTCAGCTAACATTAGCCAGTCTATGCTAAGACCACGCATGGGTTCTTGATCTTATTCAGTAAGATACATATATTGCAATTAAACGATACTGGCCTGTATGAATACAGCTGAACATCCTATGTCAATTTAAAATGAAATTATAATTTAGCGACGTATGTTTGTAAGAAGTGACATTTGTTCGTCATTACTTACCTTCTGATTCCGATGTGACCACTTGGAACTACAGCCGGATCACGTGTGACTTTGGTGCACGCTTACAGGATTAGTGGCTCCACCTTCTCCACTTGCTGATTGGTTGCCGACGTGAAACAGTTGATATTTTCCGGGAATTATAGGAATTTGATTGCTTGTACTACACGTTCATCACAATGAATGGTCTCCGCCCCCAATCTCAACCTCGTGGACGGCGATGATTTGTCCATCTCTAAGAGGAAATGCATGCTGATTGGTTATAGTAAGACAAGGCTCAAATATAAATGTGCAACAGTGAAAATGATTGATGATTATTGTAGTTTATCATCAATTAATGATTTATGTACTTTGTGAAGTTCGAATAAAATAGTAAAACTCTTTACAAATTAATTCATCAACTAAAGCGCCGATTTGATCATTCTGAATGTGAGGTTTATTGAATATGGTGTAGGCATATTCAATAATGTACAATATAATTAAATCCCTGTTGATGGATGCATTCATTTGGATACAGTTCTTTTTTTCTGATCATAAACAACAACAAATGCTAACTGCATGCTCCCATCTTGGCCAGATTTGGGGGGGTTTGACTGGATTTATGTAGTGCTTTTACACGTGCTCAAAGCGCTTTATATTGTATGGATGATAATGTTTGAAAATGAATGCTGTATTCTATACATCCTGTTTTCTGAAGTGCCCTGACTGTATGCTGCTAAATTAAAATATCAAATAGCCTACCCTACAATATTATCACAAAACATTATGGCCTAGAGATGCATTCAATCCGACCTACGGAAGGAACGGTTATAGTGCAATGGACATTTAAAGGTAATTTCCGATTGAGCCAACATAGTTCATGCAGCGTTTACAGTGAATGTGGATTGAGCCGACATAGTTCATGCAGCGTTTACAGTGAATGTGGATTGAGCCGAAATAGTTCATGCAGCGTTTACAGTGAATGTGGACATTGCCTTTCAAAGTTTCATTGCAGAAAAGGGGCACTCCAATTTTATCTAGCCCAATGTCATAGCTACACATAGGCCTACTCTCTTGCATCCTACCGAGCACCAAAGCCTATGGTGTCAAAATATCAATGGGACTTTGCAGTCACATGGTCCATTAATGAAATATGCAAGGAATGTGACCCTTGTACATGTGATTTGGTACCAGACAAGTAGCGTAGCCTACCTTTCACAAAAGCAGACTAATTCACACGAGATTCCTCAGATTTGCATTGAATTGACCAGAGCAAATAACTTGAAACAAAAACAAACCCATGTCAATTGAAATTCCGTCTTTATTACAATTCACAGAATGGATCGATAACATCATTAAATATAGTTTATCTAAATGATACAAAATACAACATATAATAGCAATGCATTCCAGTGCACCTTACAAGAAAAGAACACTCTTTCTCCTTCTTAGCAGACGGGCAGGTCGGAGTCATTAGGTACAGTTCAGATTTTTCTATCCATAGCCCTACGTTGACCCCATGCACCCACGCACCTGCTACTGTATAGTGGCCGTACCGATAGCATCGAAGGGGCTCCTAAAACAGCTTGTTTACTGGAGTGCACACCCCAATAAATGGAAATCAAGTTTAGGTCTGTTGTTGCTGAGAAACTGTGTTAACATTGAGAAGAATCAGAATCAATGTTTCATTCTGTATTCAATAGAAAAGTGGCCCCACTTCTGCTTTAAGTCCCCAAGTTTAATTTCTCTTTCAGTACACTTGTATTGGCTTAAATCCCATACTCTTGTTCTGTGCTGACAACTCTTTAGATTTCGTTCAAGGGATTTCAATGGTTTTTCGGCTGGGCTCTGATAAAGGAATGTCTATTGGACCCAAGTATGCAAAAGCACATGAATGTGTCCCTTTAACTGCAAAATACTTTGCATCTAAGCAATACATAGAAGTTGAGTTTGGCCCTTGCCTTCACAGAGCCTATTTGGAAGATGTATACGTCTGGTGTCGGGACAATTACAGTAAATTCCACCTTCAATTCATTATAGTAGTAGTGCAGAACATGTGGAACGAGAGGGGTTGTCATATTGGACAGTTTCACTCTCTCATGAGACCTCACTTGAGGGGAAGAGAGGGGTCCTTCCTTGACTTCTTCATGGTCATTATGAGAAACATAGATTCTACTGAGAAGTAAAAAGATGACTCTTCATGCATTGATTAGAGCTCCATATTCTCTTACATCCGACTAGTCCAGACAATTACTCCACGTGTGTATCTGAGATGTGGCTCCTTGGATACAACTAACCTTGTGTATCTGATATGTGGCAGACAGAGAAAATCCAACAGATATGTTTCCTGTAAATCAGAAATGTTTCCTGTATTATTGAGGCCGCTGTCTTTTCCAGTTTCCTAGCTAATGCAATTGAGTAGCTTGTGTCTGGCCTTGCCTTACATTGATTTATCCCCACTACCTGGTTAACTTCATGTCACATTAAGGCAAATTGACAGGCGGGGAAAAAACAATGTTTGGGAAGATGGTTCATGAAATAAATCTCAAACAGATGTTGGAACCATAATCATAATGTGCCTACATTGACTTCTGGCTTTAGAATGGACCAGATAAAGATGTTTTATTCAACCATTAGACGTGTGTACATTCTGGCTAAAGTTCTATTTCCTTCTACACTGTATAGGCCTAGGCTACTTTTCTGACTGACTTTTGTGGACACTCACTGTAAATACATATCAACACACATAATAGAGATCATTCATATGATTGTGTTACATAAATATGCATATTAGGTCTATATCCACATACATAGGTATTTTATGAATACATTTGATCGACTGTCCGAAAGCTCAGCCACAATTAAATACATTTTTGTGTATTTCCTGTTTCTCCAGTTTTGCCTTTTGCCTCCAGCACCTTCACAAATTGGCTATGAGTGTGCGGTAGATTCTGCCTAATAGGAATACATTTGGGTAAAACCAGTAACATTTGTCAAACATGATTAACAGTTACTGAAGTTGCACAATTTAGACATACCTGTCTCTTGGTGGCGTTGTAGGCCAAGTCTTTGATTCCGAAGCAGCAACATTTCATTGTCATAATGTCATCAAAAGGAGCTAAACAATCTTGCGAGCTATTTGACAATTACCAGTGTAATTACAGTTATTCAAAACATAAACCTTTATGTACACATAAATACAGTTTCCTAAATACAGCGTCGTCTGTGTGTCGTCCACGCAGGGCGCGTTCTCCGATTACGCGTGTCTGGGAAGATCTTCCCACACGGTCTGTCAACCCTGGATTGGGTTGACAGTCTCAGAAGGACCCTGCGATGATCTCGCCAACAGATGGCGCACTCCGACTACGCTCGAGAAACTAATTGCCAAAAGCCAGGGAATGAGTATAGCTTTCAAAGGCTCTGTTCCTCTGTCGAACGGTCGAACGGATGACTGAGGTATTGCTGCGGGGTGTTGACGTTCACTCTGCTTTCTTGATGAATATCTGAAGTGCAAGAGGAATAGCATTTGAGACAAAATCATATACATCTCTCTGTTTGTGGTATATATTCCACTTTACATTAGACCACTTTGAGGCCTGAAAACATCTGACCAACTTAGATTTTTCAGTGAACTATCACTTTAAGTTGCCTAAAATTAAAGGGATTCTTTATAAGACAACGCTTCCCAGGCTCTGTGGTGAACGGGTGATGGCTGGGCCGGCTTACCTCGCTCAGGATGACCCAGACGGGGCAGTCTGTGATCACAGAGAGACGAAGGGCTTCCAGGGGCCCGAATGTGGGATCCACCTCCCCCTCGGCGAGCCCATTATGGAATACTCCTAGAGGTCAAAGAGAGAGAGAGGATCGATATATCAGACCAACATAACCAATAGACTGTGGCTGGACATCTATAGACCCCTTTTCTGTGTTTACAAACATTGTCGCACGAGGGCGATGCGTGCAAGCTGGTGGCAGAACAAGGGGGAGTTCTTATAGAATGCCAGCAACTGGCCAAAAAAGCCTCTATTTACAAGTTTCTTATGGATTATAATTTGATTATAATTGGATTTTAAGGCTTGTATGAATGTCCTGCTTAATATAATGTTTGTGTCATCATCGCAAATCAATTGCATTATACTTAAAAAAACACTTAAACTTTGGCTAGCTTTTGCTACAGCCTACAGTGTATCAATGAGTGTTAGCATTCTAGCAAACTGCTGCTGCATCCAAAATAGTTATTTTGGCAAAGATCACAACCAAACAGAATCTTATCGACTGTTCAAGCAAGAATCAAAACAGAACTGTAAGCGTGTGAGAACCCCAAAAAGTTATTTTGTTCAGAAGTAATAAAAACGTACATCTAGGCTATGTTGAATGGGCGCAGATGGTCGATGGCTTGCTTACTGCAGCCAAGAGTCGCGCTCATCTGTGCGTCGTGTACTGAAAAAGGGTCTATTGACTTTGTCAATAAACACTGTAGTCATGATGCAGCATTGTATTTCATTTGTACTTCAATAAATACTGCATGGGCTCCTAAATTCTAACAGAGAGCACATTAGTCAAGATATGTTGTGTTGACATTTCAATTGGTTCAAGGCAAGGAGGTGGTATCAAATATGACCATAACATGCTTTCAGCTTGCTATGCTTTCTTTGTTGATCTCCTACAGAAATGCTAACTATACACAATGAATTATCTCTCCTATCAATCTTGTTACACAGTGATAGAGTGAGTTCTATGGTTTAGGTTACACTACGCCTGAAATTAGAGCTGGCGGGAGAAGAACCTGGTGAACATTTGATAGCAATATCGCACAATTAATTGATTTGGTCCAAAAGTGAACTACTGTGCCAGATTGATATTGATTCCCCCTTGAAATATTTATGAATGAACGGGAGTGCTTGTAGTAATTTATATGCTGTCAGAAGGAGTACCTCTTTCAAGGGGATGAAAGCCTGTCTCTGTGTTACGGAGACAGTAATCACTGGCCCGGGGACGTGTTTGACTACTCAGAACATGCATCCTCACTCGCTGTCTACTCCCTTCCTTCATTGAATTAATCAACAATCTGTATGTCATTGGCTAGATAATAGTGTACATACAAGGGTTCTGCCCTATTGCATTAACAAATCCACTCCTCAGATCTGTAATTAAGGAAGGAACGATGGTGTATCTAACACTTTGCCACTGATTCAGTTGTAATGGAATTGAGCTCAAACCCTTATTTCTACCTTATGTTAACTACATTAAACCCATATTCCTATTTCAACATGATATAAAACACTGTAATGTCATCCAATTATTTTCAATGAGTACCATGCTATCTTTTTAAAGCGCACCGGTGCAACACTTGTCTTGCACTTCATGCAATTTCAGAAAGAGCACCTAAGGTCCTCTAAAAACTGGGAAGGTAGTCCTTATCTACTCCCGTCCTCCTGTGAACGTCCTAGACGGTGCAGCAGCTAATCATGTGTTGGAGCCCTCAGTAATTGAGTGAGATGGATTTGTCAGGGGCCTGTGTATGAGTGCGTGTGTGTTTGTGTGTGTGTAATTTGTCAGGGCCTGTCTTAGTCCATGTGAACTATTCCTGTTTGCCAGTACCGGTTAGAATCTGGCACAAGGTTTTATTAGATGAAGGGGACTGACGAATGGATGAATGAAAACAAAAGGGAAAGAATTTTGGAGGGATATTTTGGCAGGGAGTACAGTGGTGGATTCTCTAAAAAGATGACCACATTTTTATGATAGTGGAGTCCTTTGTTTGGCTTTGGGTGATTCTGTCTGCAGTACGAGTTCTTAACACTTCTGGTAAATACATCCCCAGTACTAATAACCACCTATTGAAACATGCCCATGGTAGCACGGCACTAATTTAATTCTGGGTCATTTTCATTAGAGGGTACAGTAACAGAATTGTTGCTACGGAAAGCAAAATACTCACCTATTCTGATAAAGCCATCCTCTGTTCTGTGGTATTTTGGTGTTTTCTCTCTCCCCTCTTTCAAGGCCTCTTTTTCTGACTGGATATTCTGTAGGAGAAAGAGAGAGAGGTGTGTGAGGAACACAACACAGGAACACATATAGGCATGCACACATGCCGCACGCACACACACACACACACACACACACACACACACACACACACACACACACACACACACACACACACACACACACACACACACACACACACACACACACACACACACACACACACACACACACACACAGACACACACACACAGACACACACACACACACACACACAATATCAATGCAGGCAGAAACCCTGTTTGATCTGCACTCAGATCACAGCTAAAATCTACTGTATACATCATCCACCAATGCATTCACAACAGCAAACTCCTTGGTACTGACCTCCTTTCATCTCCAGATTCAGTTAGTAAATCACACACACACACACACACACACACACACACACACACACACACACACACACACACACACACACACACACACACACACACACACACACACACACACACACACACACACACACACACACACACACACACACACAGTACATTCACCTCACGGCACTAGTCGTGAACTCAGATCAACCTAACTTTGACCTCTTGTCTTACAACATAAAAGCGAGAAAGATATCAATGAGTCATCATAGTTAATACAGCGGGACTCTTTAGCGTTGCTGCTGGGTCATAGCCAATCATACCGTTGGAGAAAATATCTGTTTGACTCGCTTATCTAAAGCAATGAAGGAGAAAGGATGCGAGGACGGAGTGAGGGAAAACAAGCTGACCTTTTGTGGCAGGATTTTCCCTTTCTGTTGGTCCTCTAAAAAGAAATCAATGCATGCCCAATCACACAAGTGATTACAGATGTAGGATCTTAATTTGACCTATATTGTCACAGCAAAATAATCCTGCAGAAACAGGATTTGAACATTTAGTGCATAATGTTGCTTGATCGGTGGTTAGGCTATTTGCTACATAAAGTAGGGTACATAAAAAGTGCAATTCTGTTAATATAACCTTGTGTTAGTTCAGGTTTTCAGTGAATTTATGTAAGTCACAAATCTCATCTATACTCTCAGTAACACAACAGTGATCAAATTAAGATCCTACTGTACATCTGGACGCTACACTGTAAAAATGTTTAACTGCACCTGACAGCGTCTCCCTCCCTCCCTCCCTCTCCATCTCCATCATCTTCTTGTTTTCTTCTTATCTTTCCCTGTCTTGATTCTCGCTGTCTTTCCTTACCTTTCTTTCCTCAATCCTTTCTTCTCCATTCTAAGACCAGCATAACTTGTTGTGACTCTAAAGACATGTAACACTTCTACTCATATTCTTCCCATAGGAGGAACAACAACAACAAAAACAGCAACACCTCCACCCTCTTGCAGCATTACAGGGTCTCAATGACAGTCAGGTGTAGGGAGAGATTAAATGAGTGAAGGAGGGAGAAGAAATAATAAAATAGAGAGAGGGAGGAGAGAGAGGGGGGGAAAAATCCAGCTATTAATCTGTCGCGGCGAGCGTCAGTTTGCGGAACCTAATCTGAAATCCCCGCCTCGCCTAGCTACCCTGCCGGGTGAAATATTCTTTAAGGCGAAAGCTCTCAAACCGTGGCCGGCGGGAGACTGATTTGATTACCACCGCCCGGGAGTCCTCTTTTTCTCAGTTTCTTTCTCCACAATATCTCTCTCGTACTCTCTTTTTTTGAGAGAGAACCTCACTGTTTAGAGTCATTTCTCATCTCTTCTCTGTATCCTCTGGGGCTTAACACTGTGGGTGCTCGCCCTTAAACTTGGCTTATTTGCTCCTATGTCAACCAGATGGAAGCTGACTTCATACGTCTTTCCACTTGAGAGAATTATATATCTTTCCACTTGAAGAAGAGTGATGTATCCAGTGTGGCCTTCCAAGAAATAGGCTATATCTCAATAGAAATAACACAAAATAATAGAGATCTTCTGAAAGTATATGATCTTGAGACCCTGTACGTAACAATACATCCCTGTAGAAGGTTTTCGACACCTTGTAGAGTCCATAGCCCGACAAATAGAGACTGTTCTGAGGGCAAAGAGGGCGGGTAGGTGGGTGGGGTGGGGGGGTGGGGCAACTCAATATTGGGAAGGTGATCCTAGTGTTTGGTATACTCAGCGTATGAACAATATGGAAGGTGTGTTCCACGATGCGTTAGCGGACTTTCCACAGAGTTGCATTATTTTCCAGAGAACGCATAGAGCCCTGAGTTGACTATCACTTTTATACCATGGCTATAATTTAACACATTTGCCACTAGAACTTTGTTCACTTGCAGATAGAAATGTGTTCAACATCCACTGAAGTATCTAGCAAGTTTACTAGATAGCTACAGTAGTTGCCTTGGTAACTAAACAAACAGACTTGCTAGTTTAGCTAACCAAACCATGAGTCCTAGCTGGCTATTTAAAAAAATCGAATTCAACAATGCCAATAATGTTTTCAATTCCACTTTTGCTTTCAAAAGCAGCTCAAACAAAAATTGTAAAAATTAACTATAGCTGTTGAATTCTACCATGCAAATATACTGTGCATTTTAAGAAAATAATGCATGCCCTAGAGTGCCCTTCAAGCCAATCAGAAAGCAGTATTCAACAATACCATGGTATAATTAAGTGATAATGCCTGAGAAGCCTGTGTTATATTGACACGGGTGTTGTTAGGCCCGAGACAAAATCGAGTGCCGGCAAACCGTGCCAAAATATCCTCCAAACACCAGCTTCGAAGGCATTATCACTGGTTACCAACATATTCAAATAATGGTTGACATATTTTCATTAAAAACGTTATTTTTATGAATTTATTCATGCTATTTCATCCTTCCGCAAGATATAGTCCCGACACAAATCTAGGGTTGCTACCCAAGCCGGCTGGTCGTTCGTTCTATCGGTCCGGTTTCCAGAGACACGACCCAGTCGTTTGTTCTTTCTAAATGTTCCATTGCCATACTGGCTGGCAACGTTCTTATCCCTTGCTTGCTAGCTAGCCAACTATGGCTAATTTACAGTCACGTCACACAGTACAGACAGAATAACAACAAAGTAGCTGCATTTGCATTAGTTTAAGCTGTTTCCTAGTGACATTTATTTGGATACATAACAATGAGGCACGATTTAGCCTGGCATAGAAAATGGGCTCTCTCTTCAGGACATAGTTGTTCAGAGGAGATAGCCAACAGTACAGCTAACACAATCACTTCAAACCGAAGCTGGAAAGACTGCAAACTAGCTGTACTTCGTTTCGTTTGACCTTTTTTCAATTGACATTTCTTTGTATATATCCATGATAATGATGCCAGCTGTTTTATGATTTCGACTGACTGAGAAAAGCTGCCTATCTGTCCCGTTCTGACTCCTGATACGTTCATTACTATGGGACAGCTGGAGATCGAATTTGAATATCGAAACAATGGTGCAAATGTCGGAGAAACAGACAGCAATGTTTATACCTACCTCACTGTTGAAAACTAAATGTTAGTCTAAAAGAAATGTGAGATAATATCTAGATGCGGAGATCACGTTCATTAATTGCCTGGCTGGGCTGATGAGACAGTGGATTGTGCAGTCAGATGGAACAGAGTAAATAGCCATTTTAGCGGTGGTAACTTGTGGAATAGACACCGGCTGGAATACTCTTTTAACCAATCAGCATTCAGGGTTGATCCACCCGTTGTATAAATCACTGTAATTACATATACTTCCAGTGGTATTACTATAGTAAAGGTCTATGTGCTGACAATCCTGGGACAGGATGAATCAGGCTTATAGTGGCGAGCCTCAAATTGCAAGACAATATATGGTAAAGGTTATGTAATGGTAATAATGTGCTGGGACTGAATCGGGTGAATTGCGGTGAGACTCACGTCAAAAGGCAGCACCTCCACAGTGGTGTTGAAAAGCTTGTCCCCTGGGTGCTCAATGTTCCCGCTACGGAAGAAATACCTTGAAAGATAGAGAGAGAGAGAGAGAGAGAGAGAGAGAGAGAGAGAGAGAGAGAGAGAGAGAGAGAGAGAGAGAGAGAGAGAGAGAGAGAGAGAGAGAGAGAGAGAGAGAGAGAGAGAGAGAGAGAGAGAGAGAGTATAACAAATGGGAGATGTCAATTTGATATTCAACACAAATTGATCCACCACAATTATCATCATCATCATCATCATCATTATGGGTGCCCACTTTTCCTCAGCCATGGACCTTTCTTTTTGGTGCCATGAAAATGTTTAAAATTAACTCGTCTCAGCAGCATACATATTTGATGCAAAGACTAGAAATGGCTTATTAGGTCAATATTACTTACCAAGCCAAGCAGAGCTGTTTGTTTTATCGAAATACAAATTATCCTGTGATTTTTCATTTGGCACATAGGCACATAAAGAGACAGCTTGTCTACATTGTAACTGCAAAGCGTCCACGGTGTGCTTGCATATGGGCTTACCCAGAAATGTTACTTTTGTAACTGAATGAAAACATTTTAACTATGTGATTTAACCGATTAATGTTGGGAAAAGAAATATGACAAAATGCAGAATGGGGGCGGGGGTTATTTCACAGATTGAATAATGAAGTATTAGGCCTACTGATTATTTCCCAATTGCAAGATACACATTGACAGGCCTCGAGCTACCGGACTTGAAGTTTTCTGCTAAGGTGCAACCTTCGGTAGACTGATGGAAGGCTACTCAGAGTCAGAGTCTATGATACAGCGAAGCCTAATCAAACATGCCGTGCTCATCATGGTTCTAAAAGGCAAAGTGAAATGATACAATGAATTTGCTCATGGTGCACGCAGCTCAAAAGACTTGGAACAACACCATTGAACCAACACCATCAGACATGAAACAACGATAAAAATGTAACAACAGCACTAGATTAACAATTTTCTTTTGCAGGTGCCTTTTAATTTTATACACCAGTGGTGCAACTAGTGCTTTCTAACTGCACTGAACCAACACAGTGGCGCGTGTGGGGGAAGCAAAACTGTCCAGTGGTCAAAACCATTAATGTGGAGATCGTCTTTGTCCACTAGCACAGTGTATGTGTGTTTGTGCATGTGTGTGTGGGTCCATGTACGTGTGTGTATCCAAGCATGTGAGCACACACACCTTTCGATACGGACGGGCGTGAAGAAGCGGATGCGGATGAAGTCCCCAGCCACAGGGGTGAAGGCCCAGAAGAAGTCCTCTCCCAGGTAGGCCTTCTCCAGAGTGAAGTGCTGGTACGTCTTCAGGCTGGTGGTCACCTCCGCCAGCGGGTTGGCGTGGCCCTTGTGCAGGGTCTGCTTGCCAAAGTCCTTGTCCTGGAATGAATAATTAGACCCAAAGAGGGGGGTTTGGGAGAAGACATGAAGGTGTTTCTAGATATTGTTCTCATATTGACTTTGAGGGTGCAGTTCTAAAGACAGGGATGAATTCTGAATTGAGATCTGGAAGTCTGACTTAAATGTTCATTTAAATCCTTTAACTATTCCATTTACATGATTTACTTGAAAATGAATGTGCGTCATACTCTCTCATCTCTCCTCCAAGTGGCTTTGTGGTTGAGAGTAACTACATTATTGTTGGCCAAAATGATGAAATTCCACATGGAGAATGTGCAATTTCATGATAAAAGAGAATAGTATATTTCTAACACCAGATAATGTCACAACAAATCTCTGAGAGATGACTTGTAACATTGTAAAACATTTTCATCTTGCTTATAGGCCTTTGCAACTGTAATTCAAATTCCTACGATAATGACGATGATGATAGTGTATCCAATTCATCCCACTCTAGCTGATTGTGTCATAGTTCTAATTGTACCTATCCCTATTCAAATAAACAACTGAATATAATGAATAAAATGCTCTTCATCAAACGAGAGTATTTGCTAAATACATGTAAGCATTAATGTATAGAGAGTGGTGAGCTGGCCTGCTGGGTAAAGAATCTCTGAACTGAGGAAGCCTTGGTCCAGGACGAGCGGATCAAATCAAATCAAATTTGATAATGAATTGATTGGGTTAGACCAGGTTTTCCCAAACTCGTTCCTGGGGATATTTAAAGTTGAGTTGGATATTTGTGTATTTTCTACAAGTTACTTAAAATATGATGACTGTTAAGAATTCATTTAAACAACAACAACAAAGGACTTAGAAAACAAACAAACTTATTTGGGGTGAAGCCCTAACCTAACCTTCCAAATCAATACAGTTCTTTACACGACTTCAGATATATCATTTGGGGTTCTCAGGCTCATCATTAAAAACAAAGACTATTTAAAACAATGTAAAAGAATTAAAAGAAAAAAGGCACGATAATACAATGCTTGAATGCTATTGTCAGGAAGCCTGGGGCCGAGGTGAGAGGAGGCAGGCAGCCGCCCAGATCAGATGTGGGGGTTGGGGGAGGAGAAGAGCAGCAAGCAGCAACCTCCATACCTTGAGTTTCTGGATCTTTCCGGCCAGTGAAGAGTGGGTGCCCACATGCTGGAAGAGAGAGGGCTTGAAACGAATTCTCAGGTTGGCCTTCTGCCTGTCGCAGTGTTTCTGTGTGTGACAGGCAGGGGAGAGGTGGTAAAGAGGAGGAGGGAGAGAGAAAGAGAGTATGAGTGTGTGGGAGTTGCACCATTTTCTGAGACTGAGACCAGTTTGGAAAGTCATAGTATTTACATGTAACTCCCTGCTTGGATACTCTGTAACAGATCCTTATTTTTTGTCTCTCCCTTGAAGTAATCACTGATCTTCCATGACTGGGTCTGAAGGACAGCTTGTATCAGGATAGTGGTTACCACAATATATAAGGAAAGGTTTACTTCAAACTGGGCCTAGGTTAACAATGGGGGAGGTTGAACTTACAGCGTCCTTCTCCGGGTTGCACACCTTAACCCACATGATGTGGTCCAGCAACCAATCAATTGGCTTGTCCTTGTAGAACATTAGCATAAACTCAACGATCAGCGACAGGTCCACGGACTTGAACATCTTACCTGAGAAGAGACGATATACAACTTAGTTAAAACGCGTGACATCATCAAATAGCGCCAAAGGTTGTTCAGCTAGTACCTTGTCCATTTCTAAATGTTTCATCATATCTTGAGCCTATGAAACACTACTTCCCAATTGTAAAGCGTCCCTTAGCGCCTATCCCAAGGCCCTTTGTGAAAATCTGAAAGGTCTGAAGGGATTGGACAGGTTTTTGAAATATGGTTATAACTACCTTGCCCTTTGCTAGTTGGACAATTCTATCCTTTCAGATATATTAGAAGGGGGGCCATTTGGATTTGTTTAAAAGTAGAAAGTAGAGTGCAACAAGGACCTAGAACGGAGGCTAAACTTAGCCAATGTGCTCTGAAATTAAATCAGAATGAAACAGAAGTGCACACGGACCCTTGAGCGCTGAATTTAATCTAATGTAATTTAATTGTCAGATTAATACTGATTAATGCATTAGAGGCAATTTCATAAAGTCACCAAGTGGGTTAGAAGAGGAAATAATTTTGGGTCAAAACGAGGACATTTGCAGTATGTTGTTTAAAGGAATTCGATTATTTTACAGGTGTTTAATTGTAATGCTTTGAAGCTCTTTCCACTATAATGTTTTCCAGCTATTATAGTCATTACAAAGACAGAGGATTCAGTTTAGCCAATTACAAGAACAGAAAAAAACTATTTTTGCTAGAGTGTAAAAACAGGATGTATGGTCTTGTTTTGTCCTCATATGAAACATAATCCAACAAAATACACATGCACTCAGCCACCCACCTGTGCACACCCTGAATTAAAAAAGTACTCCTCTCCTCTCCACATGCCTCTCCCCCAGTCTCTCTTTATACCTCCCTACCCCTCGGTACATGAAATCCCTTTTCTCCTCTCGCTCCTCTCCTCCATCCCTTTCTCTCTGGTTACACCATCTCTACCGAGGTCAACACTCTCTCCCTGGTTGAGCTGTAGCATTCACCCTCCCTCCCTATCCCTTCCTCCCTTCTTCCTTCCTTCCCTCCCTCCCTCCCTCCCTATCCCTCCCTCCCTCCAATTACACCATCTCTACCGAGGTCAACTCTCTCTCCTTGGTTGATGAAAAAGTGATGGGAGCGGAGCAGCCTGTTCCTGTCAAGTGGAGGAGGGGAACAAGGGAGTGAGAAGAGAAGAACATGGTTACAGTCTTCTCTTTCTGGCCCCACACTCCAGGGCTAGGGCCTTTGTTATTGCAAGATTTACGATGCCACAGCAACATGGGTTTATGAAAGAGAGAGAGAGAGAGAGAGAGAGAGAGAGAGAGAGAGAGAGAGAGAGAGAGAAAGAGAGAGAGAGGGGGTAAAGCGCTTGTGTAAGGGAAGGAGTTACAACTCATTAGAATCCCACAGAGAGGTTGAGAGAAAGAGGGATGGAAGGGAGGAGAGAGAGACAGAAAGGGGAGGATGGAGAGAGAGATGGGTAGAAACAGAGAGTGTGAAAGGGGGAGAGGGCAAGAAGTTGAGCGTTCACATAAAGGAAGGACTTATACTATATAACAACTCATTAGAGAACCCATTAGGGGATGGAGAGAGAGCGAGAGAGAGGGGGAAGGAAGGAGAGAGAAAGAGTGAGAGAGATAGAGAGAGCGAGAGAGAGAGAGGGAGGGAGGGAGAGAGAAAGAGGATAAGTGGGAGGAGGCAGAGAGAGTTGGGACGAGACAGAGGAAGAGAGAGGGTGAAAGGTCAGGTGGTCACGTGAGAGGAGTTCCGCTAACAGTCATTATCTGGAACCTGATGGGGAGGTGGAGTGTAGGAGTGGAGAGATGGACTGTAAGATAGGTAGAGAGGGAGACAGACAGAGGGAAAGTGGGGAGTTGGGGAAGGGAGAAAGAGATGCCTAACATGCATTACAGGCCTGCTGACAGGGAGAGATTGGGGAGGTGGATGCTGGAAGGAAGGTGTGTGTATGGAATGGTGAGAGAGACTCATCTCTTCAGTAGGTCCTATGATTGAGTGTAGTCTGGCCCAGGGGTGTGAAGGTGAACGGAAAGGCACTGGAGCGACGAACACCCTTGCTGTCTCTGCCTGGCCGGTTCCCCTCTCTCCACTGGGATTCTCTACCTCTAACCCTATTGACTCACTGGCTTACTGGTGCTCTTCCATGCCATCCCTGGAGGGGTGCGTCACTTGAGTGGGTTGAGTCTCTGACGTGATCTTCCTGTCCGGGTTAGCGCCCCCCCTCGGGTACGTGCCGTGGGGGAGATCTTCGTGGGCTATACTCGGCCTTGTCTCAGGGTAGTAAGTTGGTGGTTGAAGATATCCCTCTAGTGGTGTGGGGGCTGTGCTTTGGCAAAGTGGGTGAGGTTATATCCTGCCTGGTTGGCCCTGTCCGAGGGTATCGTCAGTCACGGTCACAGTGTCTCCCGACCCCTCCTGTCTCAGCCTCCAGTAATTATGCTGCAATAGTTTATGTGTCGGGGGGCTAGGGTCAGTCTGTTATATCTGTAGTATTTCTCCTCTCTTATCCGGTGTCCTGTGTGAATTTAAGTATGCTCCCTCTAATTCTCTCTCTCCTTCTCTTTCTCTTCTCTCTGAGGACCTGAGCCCTAGGACCATGCCTCAGGACTACCTGGCCTGATGACTCCTTGCTGTCCCCAGTCCACCTGGTTGTGCTGCTGCTCCAGTTTCAACTGTTCTGCCTGCGGCTATAGAACCCTGACCTGTTCACCGGACGCTCTACCTTGTCCCGTACCTGATCTACTCTCTCTCTGACTCTGAATGATCGGCTATGAAAGCCAATTGACATTTACTCCTGAGGTGCTGACCTGTTGCACCCTCTACAATCACTGTGATTATTATTATTTGACCCTGCTGGTCATCGATGAACGTTTGAACATCTTGGCCATGTACTGTTATAATCTCCACCTGGTACAGCCAGAAGAGGGCTGGCCACCCCTGAGAGCCTGGTTCCTCTCTTGGTTTCCTCCTAGGTTTCAGCCTTTCTAGGGAGTTTTTCCTAGCCACCGTGCTTCTACATCTGCATTGCTTGCTGTTTGGGGTTTTAGGTTGGGTTTCTGTATAGCACTTTGTGGCATCGGTTGATGTAAAAAGGGCTTTATAAATAAATTTGATTGATTGATTGAGAGAGGTGGGATGCTGGAAGGAAGGTGTGTGTGTGAGAGAGTTAGTGGAAGGGGGTGAGAGTGAGTGAATGAGATATAGAAGGATTACAGAATGAAAGTGTGCTCGCATGTGTGTGTTCGTGGGTATGTGCATAATAGCGAGGGTTCTGTGATTGTGTGCTGTCTCTGATGTGGTATTCTGCTTTCATCAGGCAGGTGTGTGACCTCCAGAGTCAGTCACTACAGCAGGCAGGTGTGTGACCTCCTGAGTCAGTCAGGCAGTAGAGTCAGTCTCAGTGAGTCATTGACTCACAGAATCAGTAGGCTCACTGAACCCCCGGATCTGAGACCAGTATGACCCAGTGTGTCACGACTTCCGCCGAAGTCGGTCCCTCACCTTGCTCGGGCGGTGTTCGGCGGTCAATCACCAGTTTTCTAGCCATAGCCGATCCATTTTTCATTTTCCATTGTTTTTGTCTTGTTTTACACACCTGGTTTCAATCCCACAATGACTTGTTCATTATTTAACCCTCTGTTACCCCATGTTTGTTTGTGAGTGATTGTTCATGTAATGTCAGTCCAATTGTTGGTGGGCATGGTATTATTATTACTTTGGAAATTTTGAGTAAACTACGTTGTGTTGCTCATCTCTGCTGTCCTGCGCCTGACTCGGCACCTGACAGAATCACTCACCCGAACGAATGGAGTCAGCAGGAGCAGACGCCCTCCCTTTGGAGGTAGAGGAGCGAGTCCAGCAGCACGCGACCATCTTGCAACGTCTGGGCACCGCCATGGATCGCGTGCTGCAGACGATGGATAGATGGGAGAGAGAAGGAGGTCTTCCAGCGCCTCAACCAGCCCATCTACTGCAGACCCCACTGTCCACCCCTCCTTCACCGGGTCCCAGCGGGATTCAGCTCGCGCTCCCTAGGGAGTATGATGGGACGGCTGCCGGATGCCAGAGGTTCCTACTCCAGCTGGAACTATACCTTGCGACCGTCCACCCGGCTTCTTCGGGACGTGAGAGTGTGTCCGCCCTCGTCTCCTGCCTCTCAGGCAAAGCCCTGGAGTGGGCCAATGCCGTATGGAGTGAAGGAGACGCGGCATTGGACCATTACGCATAGTTCACCCGGGTGAATGTCTGTTCCATCTGAGGCAGGGGACGAGGAGCGCGCAGGATTTCGCTTTGGACTTTCGGACCCTGGCCGCCAGCGCGGGATGGAACGACAGGGCCCTGATCGATCACTACCGGTGCAGTCTGCGTGAGGACGTCCATCCGGCTGGACAACCTGCTGGCTAACCGCGGACGTCCGGATCGGGGCCAGTCAGTTCCCTCCTCCAGCACCTCCGCTCCGACGCCCATGGAGCTGGGAGGTGCTGCACTTAGGGCGACCGTAGGAGGGGCCATTCCCTGCACCATCTGTGGCCACAGAGGGCACACTGCTGGTCGGTGCTGGGGGGTTTCCTCAGGGAGTCAAGGCAGCAGGCAGGGCACTATCGTGTCACCCCAGGTGAGTCAGCACCAGGCTCACCCAGAGCCCCCAGGTGTGGAGATGAAGAGTGACCACATTTCAGCTGTGCGTAATTGGCCGACTCCCACCACGGTAAAGGAAGTGCAGCCACCAGGGTTTGCCAACTACTACCGGAGGTTTATCCGGGGCTTTGGTCAGATAGCAGCTCCAATTACCTCACTGCTGAAGGGGGGACCGGTGCGACTGCAGTGGTCGGCTGAGGCGGACAGGGATTTTGGTCACCTGAAGGCTCTGTTTACCTCGGCTCCCGTGCTGGCTCATCCGGATCCCTCTTTGGCGTTTATAGTGGAGGTGGACGCGTCCGAGGCTGGGATAGGAGCCGTGCTCCCCCAGCGCTCGGGTACGCCACCGAAGCTCCGCCCCTGTGCCTTCTTTTCGAAGAAGCTCAGCCCGGCGAAGCGAAACTATGATGTGCAGGACCGGGAGCTGTTGGCGGTCGTCAAGGATCTGAAGGCGTGGAAACATTGGCTTGAGGGGGCTAAACACCCTTTTCTCATCTGGACTGACCACCGCAATCTGGAGTACATCCGGGCGGCGAGGAGACTGAACCCTCGCCAGACAAGGTGGGCCATGTTTTTTACCCATTTTGTTTTCACCCTGTCCTACCGACCAGGTTCCCAGAACGCTAAGGCAGACGCACTGTCCCAGATGTATGACACAGAGGAGCGGTCCATGGATCCACCAGGCCTCTTGGTTCCACCAGGCCTCTTGCCTGGTGGCACCGGTAGTGTGGGAGCTGGACGCGGACATTGAGCGGGGGTTACGTACAGAGCCCACTCCCTCTCAGTGTCCAGCTGGGCATCTGTACGTTCCGTCTGCTGTCCGCGACCGATTGGGCCCACACGTCACGCTCCTCTGGTCATCCTGGCATCGGTCGGACAGTGCGCTGTCTTAGTGGGAAGTACTGGTGGTCCACCTTGGCCAAGGACGTGAGGGTTTATGTTTCCTCCTGCTTGGTGTGCGCCCAGTGCAAGGATCCTAGGCACCTGCCCAGAGGGAAGTTACAACCCCTACCAGTTCCACAACGGCTGTGGTCGCACCTGTCAGTGGACTACCTGACGGATCTTCCTGCCTCACAGGGCAACACCACAATCCTGGTCGTTGTGGATCGGAGTCCTGCCGTCTCATCCCTTTGCCCGGTCTCCCTTCGGTCCTACAGACTGCGGAGGCCCTGTTCACACACGTCTTCCGGCACTATGGGGTGCCTGAGGATATAGTCTCTGATCGGGGTCCCCAGTTCACGTCCAGGGTCTGGAGGGCGTTTATGGAGCGTCTGGGGGTCTCGGTCAGCCTTACCTCAGGTTTTCACCCCGAGAGTAACGTGCAGGTGGAGAGAGTAAACCAGGATGTGGGTAGGTTTCTGCAGTCATATTGCCAGGACCGGCCAGGGGAGTGGGCGGCGTTCATCCTATGGGCAGATATGGCCCAAAACTCACTCTGCCACTCCACTAACCTCTCACCCTTCCAGTGTGTACAGGGGTATCAGCCGGTTCTGGCACCTTGGCATCAATGCCAGATCGAGGCTCCTGCAGTGGACGAATGGTTTAAGCGCTCGGAAGAGACCTGGGACACCGCCCATGTGCACCTGCAACGTGTCGTGAGGCGGCAGAAGGCGAGCGCCGACCGCCACCGCAGTGAGGCCCCGGTGTTCGCACCGGGGGACCGGGTCTGGCTCTCGACCCGAAACCTGCCCCTCCACCTGCCCTGCCGGAAGCTGGGTCCGCGGTTTGTGGGTCCATTCAAAGTCCTGAGGAGACTGAACGAGGTATGCTACAGGTTACAGCTTTCCTCAGATTACTGTATTAATCCCTCGTTCCATGTGCCTCTCCTCAGGCCAGTGGTGGCTGGTCCACTCCAGGAGTCTGAGGTGCGGGAGGTTCCTCCGCCCCCTCTGGACATCGAGGGGGCCCCGGCGTATGCTGTTCGAGCCATCATGGACTCGAGGCGTCAGAGGAGGGGCCTTCAGTACCTCCTGGAGTGGGAGGGGTAAGGTCCGGAGGAGAGATGCTGGGTGCCGGTGGAGGACGTTCTGGACCCTTTGTTGCTGCAGGTGTTCCACCGTCTCGTCCTCCGGGTCGTCCCCGAGGCCGGTGTCGGCGCTCTGCTGGTGCCGCGTGTCAAGGGGGGGGGGTACTGTCACGACTCCTTTTTCACCAGCTACACCCGGCACCCGGCACGTGACACAGTGACTCACTTAGACTGACTCTACTGACTGTTCTCAGAACAGGGCAGCTTACCAATTTAAGAATTTTATCACTCTGACCTATGTTATCTAGGGGAATAATATAAGCTAAGTGATGAAGGCATTAAAAGGTCCACACGTACACACCTGGGGATGACCTCTATAGGCAGCCACACACCATAACTCATAACTGAGTTATACAAAACACTTTGAATGCGGTCTTATAAGACAATGCTCAGGTTAAATGTTAAAAGCATAACATTCCATTTCCATCTGTATTTTATGGAGAGCCATTTAACTATCTGTCATCTTTCCATTTTCTACAATGTTGGCTTCAATTCAAGGTCTAATGTGACTGTATCCATGAATCAACACCTCTCTCTCTCTCTCTCTCTCTCTCTAACAATCCACTCTTTCCTTGCACTTGTATGCACAGCCATACGTGCAGATGGCTGCCACCTGATTCTCCCTGATTGTGCCGGCTGCTAGCCCTGTCACGCTGGTTAGCTGCAGAATGCTAATGAGAGCAGAGGGGAGAGAGGGGAGCAGTCGCTAACCACTAGCTAGGGCTCCTAAAAACACCTGAGAGAGCCCCATCGGAGCACAACCCATCAGATTACTGCTCACAAATCCTCCTGTCGCCTAGCCGGAATGATGTATTTAGCGCTGCATGGCTTATCCTGTGAGGGGAATATTGTTATGGTGTGTCTTGGATCATTATTGTCACAGTGACGGCTAATTATCTTATGTAATTGTGTTTTGAGGCAGTCAAACACTGACTGCACTAAGCTTAAAACAGAGGCCGTGTCGCTCTATGACCAGGTAATGACGCATGATGTGTATAGTAGATTGGATACATGTGCACAAACTAGGCAAACCTTGTCAAAATTAATTTCTCCATCTTTAGGGAATAAGAAGCAAAAAGATAAGAGTATCATTACTCAACCCTCTAGCTATTCCTCCTTTTAACTACCTCTTATGTTTAAAATCTCTAAAAGGTGACGACCTTGTACTCGGTAAGCCTAAATCTTGACTTGAGATTTCAAATCAGTCTATTCCCTTCCCTACTCCCTCTCTCCTATTCTCAGACAGAAAAAGAGGAATGGAGAACTGAGGTTGGTGTCTTTTCCGTGACCAATGGTGTTGACAGCCCGGCGGCCATGATTCAGCGAGCTGCTCGTTGTGACGGTCGGGAGAAGCAAGCCTGTCGGCTTATCAAAACTCTGGGGCGAGTGTGCCTCAGAGCGGCATTCAGTCACGGTTGTCGAACTGGGCCTGCTGTCCCGGGCTACCCGTGAGGACCATGTGCTCCAATTAAATGTGAGTGGAGAGGGGGATAGAGAAAGAGAAAGAGAGGGGGAGAGAAAGAAAGAGGAGATAATGAGAGAGAGAGATGCGGGGGAGACAGGGAGAGAGAGATGGGAAGGAGAGCGAGAGAATGACAGAAAGAGGGGGAAAGAGAAAGAGAGGCCTCACCTCAATTTCCTCCACGGGAAGCCCGGTTACGAATCTACAGACTAAACTGACAGGCAGACTTTACACGCTTAGCTAAGCACAGCAAGTAACAGCAACGGATATGGCATCCGTCAGAAGCTTATTTGACACGCTTTTGCTTTATGTTTGATAAGTGGAATAGGAGAAGGCCCCCGACAAGCAATGTCAGTCTACAATTTATACTCAATTGAAAGTGAATTGCAATCTGATTTTTGTTAACCCCCCGTTGTGTTCAGTAATATGGTGTCGTAGCTCAGTTGAGTATTGAATACTGTTGCTTTAAGAATGTATCAGGCCCGTTGTGCGTGTACAGAGGTGTGAGGATTGGATGAGTGAGGTTTGTACGAGTTGTTAACATGTTGATCTGAAGTTCAATTTAATTGCACAACAAGCCTCCGTGCATTTGTAACACCCCTCATTGGAGATGGCCTCAGAGACAACATTTAGTCCAGTAGCAACATATTCCATAGACATTTTATTTGTCAATGGGCTTCCAATAAATTATTCCCCAATAGGTATTGTAGAAGTTGCCTGTGGGCACAGATCTCAGGACAGGGGGATCAATTAGGGGGGAGCAATTCGACTGACCATAGATAAGCGCCTACTCCCTTGTCCCTATACATCCTACTCCCTAGTCCCTATACATCTTACCCCCCAGACGCTATACATCCTACTCCCTAGTCCCTTTACATCCTACTCCCTAGTCCCTATACATTCTACCCCCAAGTCCCTATACATCCTACCCCCAAGTCCCTATACATCCTACCCCCTAGTCCCTACACATCCTGCTACCTAGTCCCTATCCATCCTGCTCCCTAGTCCCTATACATCCTACCCCCCTAGTCCATATACATCCTAAACCCTAGTCCCCATACATCATACTCCCTAGTCACTTTACATCCTACTCCCTAGTCCCTATACATCCTGCTCCCTAGTCCCTATACATCCTACTCCCTAGTCCCTACACATCCTAGTCCCTAGTCCCTATACATCCTACTCCCCAGGCCCTATACATCCTACTCCTTAGTCCCTATAGATCCTACTCCTTAGTCCCTGTAGATCCTGCTCCCTAGTCCCTATACATCCTACTCCTTAGTCCCTACCCATCCTACTCCCTAGTCCCTTCACAGCCCGCTGGCCCTATACATCCTACTCCTTAGTCCCTATACATAATACTCCTTAGTCCCTACAGATCCTACTCCCCTATACATACTACTCCTTAGTCCAAATACATCCTACTCCCTAGTCCCTACCCATCCTACTCCCTAGTCCCTATACATCCTACTCCCTAGTCCCTAAACATCCTACCCTTTTGTCTCTATATATCCTACCCCTTAGTCCCTTTACATCCTACCCCTTAGTCCCTATACATCCTACCCCTTAGTCCCTATACATCCTACTTCCTAGTGCCTAAACATCCTGCTCCCTAGTCCCTATACATCCTACTCGCTAGTCCTTATACATCCTACTCCTTAGTCCCTATAGATCCTACTCCTTAGTCCCTATAGATCCTGCTCCCTAGTCCCTATACATCCTACTCCTTAGTCCATATACATCCAATCCCTAGTCCCTACCCATCCTACTCCCTAGTCCCTTCACAGCCCGCTGGCCCTATACATCCTACTCCTTAGTCCCCATACATAATACTCCTTAGTCCCTACAGATCCTACTCCCCTATACATACTACTCCTTAGTCCAAATACATCCTACTCCCTAGTCCCTACCCATCCTACTCCCTAGTCCCTATACATCCTACTCCCTAGTCCCTATACATCCTACCCTTTTGTCTCTATACATCCTACCCCTTAGTCCCTATACATCCTACTTCCTAGTGCCTAAACATCCTGCTCCCTAGTCCCTATACATCCTACTCGCTAGTCCATATACATCTTACTGTCTAGTCCCTAAAAATCCTACCCCCTAGACCCTATACATGCTGCTCCCTAGTCCCTATACATCCTGCTCCATAGTCTGATAAGGAAATTTGTATGTTTAAGTAATGACTAAGAATATTCTCATCTGAAAATGTATGCAGTGGTGATCCAATAATGTGTGTGTCTAGAAATGTATAGAGACTAGAACATGGTGTTACTATCTTGCAATGTAAGATGAGGGTATTTGTGAGAACCAAGGAATCCTTGTGAAACCAAACTACAGAGAAGAGGCCTTCCCCATCCTCAGGAAGAGAGGAACTGGTAGGAACTGTCTAGCCTGATGAATTATGTTGCAGAAAGTGATAAGCCATGAATGTATACTGTGGAAAAGTACAGCCACCTAGAGAGGGGTGGAGCTCATTTGTAATTAGCTCATCTGTATGTACAATATAAAAAGACTGTGTTCCCATTTTGAGATCAGAATTCTCATGAATAAACATTCGGACCATTGTAGCAGGGCCTCAGTCTGTATCATTTTTCATCAAAGCTTTACAACCTTTGGGTTACAGACTAAGTAGTTTATTAAAAAGTTCAGTTAGAACATTGAGAATAACATTCTCGTGATATAGTCCTTATACATCCTACCCCCTAGACCCTTTACATCCTACCCCCTAGTCCCTATACATCCTACCCCCTAGACCCTATACATCCTGCTCCCTAGTCCCTATACATCCTGCCCCCTAGTCCCTATACATCCTGCTCCCTAGTCCCCATACACCCTGCTCCCTAGTCCCTATACATCCAACTCCTTAGTCCCTATACATCCTACTCCCCAGTCCCTATACATCCTACTCTTTAGTCCCTATACATCCTACTCCTTAGTCCCTATAGATCCTACTCCTCAGTCCCTATAGATCCTACTCCTTAGTCCCTATACATCCTACTCCTTAGTTCACATACATCCTAGTCCCTAGAACCTACCCATCCTACTCCCTAGTCCCTATACATCCTACTCTCTAGTCCCTTCACAGCCCGCTGGTCCTATACATCCTACTCCTTAGTCCCTATACATTCTACTGCTTAGTCCCTAAAGATCCTACTCCCTATACATACTACTCCTTAGTCCAAATACATCCTACTCCCTAGCCCCTACGCATCCTACTCCCTAGTCCCTATACATCCTACGCCCTAGTCCCTATACATCCTACCCCTTAGTCCCTATACATCCTACCCTTTTGTCTCTATACATCCTACCCCTTAGTCCCAATACATCCTACTCCCTAGTCTCTACACATCCTACTTCCTAGTCCCTAAACATCCTGCTCCCTAGTCCCTATACATCCTACTCGTTAGTCCTTATACATCCTACTCGCTAGTCCATATACATCTTACTGCCTAGTCCCTAAACATCCTACCCCCTAGACCCTATACATGCTGCTCCCTAGTCCCTATACATCCTGCTCCATAGTCCTTATACATCCTACCCCCTAGACCCTATACATCCTACCCCCTAGACCCAATACATCCTACACCCTAGTCCCTATACATCCTACCCCTAGATCCTATACATCCTGCTCCCTAGTCCCTATACATACTGCTCCCCTAGTCCCTATACATCCTGCAACCTAGTCACTATACATCCTGCTCCCTAGTCCCTATACATCCAACTCCTTAGTCCCTATACATCCTACTCCCCAGTCCCTATACATCCTACTCCCCAGGCCATATACATCCTACTCCTTAGTCCCAATAGATCCTACTCCTTAAGCAATATATATCCTACTCCTTAGTCCCAATACATCCTACTCCTTAGTCAATATACATCCTAGTCCCTAGTCCCTACCCATCCTACTCCCTAGTCCCTATACACCCTGCTCCCTGGTCCCTTAACATCCCGCTGGTCCTATACATCCTACTCCTTAGTCCCTACCCATCCTACGCCTTAGTCCCTATACATCCTACGCCCTAGACCCTATACATCCTACCCCCTAGTCCCTATACATCCTACCCCTTAGTTCCTATAAATCCTACTCCCTAGTCCCTAAACATCCTGCTCCCTAGTCCTTATACATCCTACTCGCTAGTCCCTATACATCCTGCTCCCTAGTCCCTATACAGCATACCCCCTAGACCCTAAATCTCCTACCCCCTAGTCCCTATACATCCTACCCCTTAGTCCCTATACATCCTACTCCCTAGTCCCTAAACATCCTGCTCCCTAGTCCTTAAACAGCTTACTCCCTAGTCCCTATACATCTTACTCCCTAGTCCCAATACATCCTAGCCCATAGACCCTATGCATCCTGCACCCCAGTCCCTATACATCCATCTCCTTAGTCCCTATACATCCTACTCCTTAGTCCCTATACATCCAACTCCTTAGTCCCTATAGACCCTGCTCCTTAGTCCCTACACATCAAACTACCTAATACATCCTACACCTTAGTCCAAGTACATCCTACTTCATAGACCCTACCCATCCTACTCCCAAGTCCCTATACGTCGTACACCCTAGTCCCTATACATCATACACAGTAGACCCTATACCTCCTACCCCTTAGACCCTATACATCCTACTCCCTAGTCTATATAAAACTTACTCCCTACTCCCTATACATCTTACTCCCTAGTCCCTGAACATCCTACGCCCTAGACCCTATACATCCTACTCCCTAGTCCCTATACATCTGGCTCCCTAGTCCCTATACATCCTACTCCTTAGTCCCTATACATCCTACTCCCTAGTCCCTATACATCCTGCTCCCTAGTCCCTATCCATCCTGCTCCCTAGTCCCTATACATCATACTCCTTAGTCCCTATACATCCTACTCCCCAGTCCCTATACATCCTGCTCCCTAGTCCCTATACATCTTACTCCATAGTTCCTATACATCTTGCTCCCTAGTCCCTATACATCCTACTCCTTTGTCCCTATACATCATACGCCACAGTCCCTATACATCCTACTACCTAGTCCCTATACATCCTGCTCCCTAGTCCCTATCCATCCTGCTCCCTAGTCCCTATACATCATACTCCTTAGTCCCTATACATCCTACTCCCCAGTCCCTATACATCCTTCTACTTAGTCCCTATACATCCAACTCCCTAGTCCCTATAGACCCTGCTCCCTAGTTCCTTACATCTTAATCCTAAATCCATTTACATCTTACTCCTAAATCCATATACAGCTTACTCCCTAGACCATATACATCCTACACCTTAGACCCTATACATCCTACTCCCTAGTCCATATACAGCTTACTCCCTACACCCTGTACATCCTACTCCCTAGTTCAGACCTATCCTACCCCCTAGTCCCTATACATCATACCCCTTTGTCTCTATACATCCTACCCTTAAGTCCCTACACATCCTACTCCTTAGTCCCTATACATCCAACTCCCTAGTCCAGACCTTTCCTACTCCCTAATCCCTATACATCCTACTCCCTAGTTCCTATACATCATACTCCCATATACATCTTACATCTTACTCCTAAGTCCATATACATCCTACTCCCTAGTCCAGACCTATCCTACTCCCTAGTCCATATACATCCTACTCCCTAGTCCCTAACCATCCTACTCCCTAGTCCCTATACATCCTATCCCCTAGTCCCTAAACATCCTGCTCCCTAGTCCCTAAACATTCTGCTCCCTAGTTCCTATACATCCTACTCGCTAGTCCCTATACATCCTGCTCCTTAGTCCCTATATGTCCTGCTCCCTAGTCCCTATCCATCCTACTCCCCTATACATCCTACTCCTTAGTCCATATACATCCTACTTCCAATTCCCTATCTATCCAACCCTCCTACTCCCTAGTCCATATACAGCTCACTCCCTAGTCCCTATACACCCTGCTCCTTAGTCCCTATACATTCTACTCCTTAGTCCCTATGCATCCTACTCCCCAGTCCCTATACATCCTACTCCTTCTAGTCCCTATACATACTACCCCTTAGTCCTTATACATCCTACTCCCTAGTCCCTAAACATCCTGCTCCCTAGTCCCCACACATCCTACTCGCTAGACCCTATACATCCTGCTCCCTATTCCCTATACATCCTACTCCCTAGTCCCTATACATCCTACTCGCTAGTCCCTATACATCCTGCTCCCTAGTCCCTATACATCATACTCCTTAGTCTATATACATCCTACTCCCTAGTCCCTACCCATCCTACTCCCTAGTCCCTATACATCCTACCCCCTATCCCTATACATCCTACCCCCTAGTCCCTATACATCCTACCCCTTTGTCTCTATACATCCTACCTCTTAATGCCTACACACCCTACCCCGTAGTCCATATACAACCTGCCCCCTAGTCCCTATACATCCAGCTCCCTAGTCCCTATACATCCTACTCCCTAGTCCCTATACATCCTGCTCCCTAGACCCTATACATCCTGCTCCCTAGTCCCTGTACGTCCTACTCCTTAGTCCATATACATCCTACTCCCCAGTCCCTATACATCCTTCTCCTTAGTTCCTATACATCCTACTCCTTAGTCCCTATACATCCTACTCCTTAGTCCCTATAGATCCTACTCCTTGTCCCTATACATCCTACTCCCCTATACATCCTACTCCTTAGTCCATAAACATCCTACTCCCTAGTCCCTACCCATCCTACTCCCTAGTCCCTATACATCCTACTCCCTAGTCCCTATACATCCTGCTGGTCCGGTAGCTGGGAGGTCTTTGTTGGGGGAAATGGGGCTGGAGGGATGGTGTGGAGAGAGAGCAGAGTGGACATCAATCACTGGTTAAGCTGGGCCCCGAACAGCACTCTGGGATTATTAGAGTAAAGTGGAGCAGCAGAGGCTCATGGGAAATGCACATACAGTTTAATTGTGTGTATGTGAGACTGTGTGTATGTGAGACTGTGTGTGTGTGTTTTTGTGTGTGTGTGTGTGTGTCAGAGAGAGAAAGAGAGACAAAGAAGCCATGTGTCTTGTGAATCATGGAGGAGAGAGGGACTATGTCAGAGTGGAAAACTTTGAACAGTCCCTTATTTGGTGAAACATTTAGGATGGTTCTCTCATAGACAATATAACATATTATAAACTCAGCAAAAAAAGAAACGTCCTCTCACTGTCAACTGCGTTTATTTTCAGCAAACTTAACATGTGTAAATATTTGTATGAACATAACAAGATTCAACAACTGAGACATAAACTGAACAAGTTCCACAGACATGTGACTAACAGAAATTGAATAATGTGTCCCTGGACAAAGGGGGGTCAAAATCAAAAGTAACAGTCAGTATCTGGTGTGGCGAACAGCTGCATTAAGTACTGCAGTGCATCTTCTCCTCATGGACTGCACCAGATTTGCCAGTTCTTGCTGTGAGATGTTACCCCACTCTTCCACCACGGCAACTGCAAGTTCCCAGACATTTCTGGGAGGAATGGTGTGTGTGTGTGTGTGTGTGTGTGTGTGTGTGTGTGTGTGTGTGTGTGTGTGCAAGTAGAAAAAACATGTTGACTCAACCTACTTGTAGAGAAACGCCAATGCCATACTCCTCTCTTTCATGTTGCCTAAACGTTCTATCATAGAGTACGCATTTTTCGGGGGGGGACCTAGGCTACCTGGCTAAAACTCTTGCTGGCTAGCCTAACTTCCTTTCATGGGCAATGATGCGCCAGGCCAGCTAGTTAACGTTAGCATACTACATCTAGCTACATGTTGAACTTCCATCCTCTCAGGCCAGGGGCACAATGTAGGAACTTATGGTTGGATCAGAATCGCTGCTATAATCACTGGCCTGCACGGATAATTAAGTAAAACCACAAGACCCTATCTCCATGGCTAATTTAGGAGAGGGACGATTTTAGCTAACCAGCTAGCCAGCCACCCATGTGGTCTGTCTGTGTCCGGCACCTGTCAAACCCTGCCGTAATGGCGGCTAAGGGATTCTTTGGTTCCGTTTACCTTGGGACACAAGAAGATGCAACAATAAATAAAGAAATCTGTCAATAATGACATTTGGCTTGTGATGTGATTGGTCTGAAGCCAAATCCAAACTGGCTTCCCTCGACACAAATTTTTGGGTGCGCAAGGGGCATTCACAGCTGAGCAGTTTAGCTCAACACTGATTGGCCATTATTTGATAAAAAGAAATTATCAAGGGAGGCCAAATTATCACTGGCTTCCCTTGCATTCAAATGCTACTATGGGAGGCAACAATGTCATACTCTTTCTGACCAGAAAACATACTGAGACAGAGGGGCGCTGTTTCGTTCCCTCGGATGCTTTCTCCAGTGAGATACATTCAGCCTCTTGCGAATTGAAGGACATTTATGAAACACAGAGACGAAAAACTAATTATTTTGTATGTTTTTTTCTTGGTAACTTTTTTTGAGTAAGCCTGGCTTCCCTTGGCATCCATGAATACACGCCACTGCAATACTCATCTTTCACATTTATCAGAGAACAAAACTGTTTTCAGTTGTCACTTGTGTGAGCACACGGTGGTGGCCTCTTGGGGGCTTTTCAGTGGATTCGGTAATTTGTTCTTTACTGATCAGCAGAGAGTCACAAGACACCATACCCCTCTTAAGCTCTGAATGGAAATGTTTGAAATGTCAAAGGCCACAATCATAAAGTGGAATTCAGCTTCAGCCAGACTATTATGAGTCCCATGACAAAAACAGACCATCAGAGAAGTGTTTATTTGGGTATTTTCCACTCATCATTTCAAATCAATCTGCACCATGTTTTTATTTCAGTCATATATGAGTGCTGAGGGGTAAGGATAATGTATATCACTATCCATTTTCATCAAAAGACACAATTGACTCTGATATTGAGTTAGTGGGTGTAGTTAGAAAGCTTGTTTACATGATAGACCCCATGGGGTCTGTCTGTGTCCGGCACGTGTCAAACCCTGCGGAAACAGCAGCTAGGGGATTATTTGGTTCCGTTTACCTTGGGACCCGGCCCTGTGCTGGCTGTCAAAACCTCTTTACTTTGGGTCGGAAACAACTAGATCCGCACGAGCCCCGAAAACACACCACATGTGTTCCCCATTTTCTCACCAAAGATAACACAACCACTGAAAAGTTTTGGCTGCATTTAAAAAATGTTCCCCTTCAGTTCACTTTAATTGGAAGTTGGAACTGCTCTCACTAACTGAGACTGTGGCCTTGCCTCTAAAATCAATTCAATTCCTTCAGCTCCAGTCAACAGAGCACTGCATTTTCACATGCCAGCTACCCCACACTGAAAGATTCCGGAAGATATAAGTCATTGACTACTCTCTGCAGTATAATTAGAGCAGAGATCACATGCAGGTTAAAGCTTCAATTAATTTTGCCGGCTTTAATTCAAAGTGGGTACTTTGAAATGTAGTTCTGACAAGTTGGAGGGAGCTTAGAAACAACTTTCCTGCCAAGCTGTAGATTTGATTATAACCTTCTGACTAAAATAGCGTACCTTTGCCATTTGTCAGCATTATTCGTATGAATAACAAAGCGGCTTTCGAGCCCAATGTTCAAGAATCAGTGTCCTACTTAGGGGTTCATAGTAAGTCCCTTTTTTGGGGCTGCCTTGGTGAGAATCTTAAGTCCTAAATGTTTAACGTTCAGTATTAGAGCACCTGGCTAGTTCTTCTGGCCGTAGTTGGTGACATTGGCCTTTTAGCACACACTCAACAGTAGGGTGCTAGGACTAGCTCTTGAGGCTCTAGTCTATTGATGACATAGCTATGATTGCAAAAATACGGTAACTTTCCCCAAATTCCCTGGTTTTCCAAAAAACCCGGTTGGAAGATTCTTGGAATCAGGAGGGAATAAGCAAGAAATCAACCAGGATTTCTGGAAAACCTAGGAATGTTGGCGAAAGTTACCTGATTTTTTCAACCGTATACGTAGCTCTTTAGCACACACAGGCACTCAACAGTAACGTGGTAGGGATAGCTCTTTAGGCTGTAGTAACACTTCTTTGACGACACTGAGGGTGTTTTCACATATAGTCCTCTTTAAAGTGTACTATGCTGTAAAAAGGTCAAAAGAACTCAGTTCTTTTTGTATTCACACTGGCCTTGCCTTTGAATGACGACTCAACTCTTTTGCCAGTTCACTTCAACTATTTTGCATTTACATTGCTATGTTTAGAAAGAAACCAAGATCTTTTTCCAAGTGCAGGACAAGCCATTCAATCAGAATGTGTTATCGGACAGCTAGATATACAGTACCAGTCAAAAGTTTGGACACATCTACTTGTTTAAAGCTTTGCACACACTTGGCATTTTCTCAACCAGCTTCATGGGGTAGTCACCTGGAATGCATTTCAATTAACAGGTGTGCCTTGATAAAAGTTAATCTGTGGAATTTCTTTACTTCTTAATGCGTTTGAGCAAACCAGTTGTGTTGTGACAAGGTAGGGTTGGTATACAGAAGATAGCTCTAATTTGTAAAATACCAAGTCCATATTATGGCAAGAACAGCTCAAATAAGAAAAGAGAAACAACAGTTCATCATTACTTTAAGACATGAAGGACAGTCAATCCGGAACATTTCAAGAACTTTGAACTTTTCTTCAAGTGCAGTCGCAAAAACCAACAAGCGCTATGATGAAACTGGCTCTCATGAGGAGAGTGATGGAGTGCTGCATCAGATGACTTGGCCTCCACAATCACCCAACCTCAATCCAATTCAGATGGTTTGGGATGAGTTGGACCAGAGAGTGAAGGAAAAGCAGCCAACAAGTGCTCAGCATATGTGGGAACTTCAAGACTGTTGGAAAAGCATTCCAGATGAAGCTGGATGAGAGAATGCCAAGAGTGTGCAAAGCTGTCATCAAGGCAAAGGGTAGCTACTTTGAAGAATCTCAAATATAAAATATATTTTGATTTGTTTAACACTTTTTTGGTTACTACATGATTCCATATGTGTTATTTCATAGTTTTGATGTCTTCACTATTATTCTGCAATGTAGAAAAATTAAGAAAAACCCTTGAATGAGTAGGTGTGTCCTAACTTTTGACTGGTACTGTACCTACTTACATTTTGGAAGCTAATAGATTGCATTTAGTTAAATTATGAGACATAATAATTGTATTCAGAAGATACTAGTAACATGTGCATTTGATAATGCTGTAAATAAAATTTTTACACCCAAGTTATGCTACTGTACTGCCCCTTTAAGAACTAGAAAATATTTTGTACTCTATGTTGTGATTCTCACCAAATTTCTTGTCTTCTCACACTTTTCAAACCCCACAATCAATAAACAGCTTATGAAGCTATCTTAGCCTATAGATCACATACTGCAAACAAATCATCTAAACTAAAACCTAATTTAGGAATTTCTGTGCGTCCTTGACAATCGCTAATCAATATCCAAAAACAGGAAAAAAAAAATCTGCCGAACCTGCATATTATCATCTTCTCTCTTTTGTGGCACCAATGTGAGGGGTTATGGCAGGAGAACCGTTGTTGCAGTAGTCTAGTTTGTGGTGGGGGAATAACGACAGGCGAACTTGGTGAGCTTTGCGTTCACATTGTCCTAAAAAAGGGAACCGGACCGCGGAATTCAAGCAAACTGTCCTCAGACCACCTCTCGAGATGGTCTCAGTTCAGTTCACTTCGGGGGCTCTTTTGAAGGGTCTGAGTTCCTTTGAAGTGTTCACACCGCACAAAAATTAAGCGAACCACACTGAGTTCAAAAACATTGTCTGAAAGGGACAAAATGTGAAAACACCTTGAGTCGTTGCTCTTTAACTCACACTATCAACAGTAGCGCTAGGCTAGCTCTTTTGGCACAGGCTGAGGCTTACCGATGAAGCCCAGCTGGGAGAACTCCAAGATCATCCACTCCTCGGAAGGCTGCTGCAGGGCAAAGTTCTTCATTGTGGTGAAGTAATTGGGACGCGCTACAATGTCATCCTCCAGCTGAGAGAGAGAAAAGGGGAGGAAAAGAGTTAAACATTTCTTTCCTTTATTAAAGGGGAATTAACGTTACAATTCCCAGTCATTACATTTTATTAAATACTAATAGGTGTAATTTGTAGCGATGGCTTTTTGTGATTGCAAACATATGACCTTGACTTCTGAATAATTGAAAACTCCGGAAGGGGTCAAAAACATTACACAAAATAGATGACAGCGTGAAATTATGTAATACACATTTGTATGGTTCAGCATATACAGTACCAGTCAAAAGTTTGGACACACCTACACATTCAAGTTCTTCTTTTTTTTATATATATTTTCTACATTGTAGAAGAATAATGAAGACATCTAAACTATGAAATAACACATATGGAATCATGTTGAAACCAAAGCAAATCTAAAACAAATCAAAATATCTATATTTGAGATTCTTCAAATAGCCACCCTTTGCCTTGATGACAGCTCTGCACACTCTTGGCATTTTCTCAACCAGCTTCATGAGGTAGTCACCTGGAATGCATTTCAAATAACAGGTGTGCCTTGTTAAAATTTGTGGAATGTATTTACTTCTTAAAGAGTTTGAGCCAATCAGTTGTTCTGTGACAAGGTAGGGTTGGTATACAGACGATAGCCCTATTTGGTAAAAGACCAAGTCCATATTATGGCAAGAAACACTCAAATAAGCAAAGAGAAACGACAGTACATCATTACTTTAAGACATGAAGGTCAGTCAATCCGGGAACATTTCAAGAACTTTGAAAGTTTCTTCAAGTGCAGTCGCAAAAACCATCAATTGCTATGATGAAACTGACTCTCATGAAGACCGACACAGGAAAGGAAGACTCAGAGTTACCTCTGCTGCAGAGGATACGTTTATTAGAGTTACCAGCCTCAGAAAGTGCAGTCCAAATAAATGCTTCACAGAGTTCAAGTTACAGACACATCTCAACATCAACTGTTCAGAGGAGACTGCGTGAATCAGGCCTTCATGCTCGAATCGCTGCAAAGAAACCACTACTAAAACTACTAAAGGACACCAATAAGAAGAAGAGACTTGCTTGAGCCAAGAAACACGAGCAATAGACATTAGACAGGTGGAAATCTGTCCTTTGGTCTAATGAGTCCAAATTAGAGATTTTTGGTTCCAACCGCCGTGTATTTGTGAGACGCATAGGTGAACGGATGATCTCTGCATGTGTGGCTACCACCGTGAAGCTGGAGGAGGAGGTGTTATGGTGTGGGGGTGCTTTGCTGGTGACAATGTCAGTGATTTATTTAGAATTCAAGGCACACTTAATCAACAGGACAATGACCCAACACACCTCCAGGCTGTGTACGGGCTATTTGACCAAGAAGGAGAGTGATGGAGTGCTGCATCAGATGACCTGGCCTCCACAATCACCCAACCTCAACCCAATTGAGATGGTTTGGGATGAGTTGGACTGCAGAGTGAAGGAAAAGCAGCCAACAAGTGCTCAGCATATCTTCAAGACTGTTGGAAAAGCATTCCAGGTGAAGCTGGTTGAGAGAATGCCAAGAGTGTGCAAATCAAGGCAAGGCAAACTTTTTTGGTTACTACATGATTCCATATGTGTTATTCCATAGTTTTGATGTCTTCACAATTATTATACAATATAGAAAATAGTAAAAAAAAAAAAAAGAACTGAATGTGTAGGTGTGTCCAAACTTTTGACTGGTACTGTATTTCCAAGTCAAATGACTTAATTGCTTCATCTGTATACTCTAAACCAATAAAAACGATGTTCTTTATCCTCTTACAAAAAAAGCTTCAAAATGAGCTTCAAATGAGTCAGTAGACTTAAACAGGAGATGAAACACACAACTACCAAAGACCTCCCAGTCAACTGCAACTAATTAACATGAATAAAAAAATGTAAAAAAATAAAAATAAGACATCTGGACAGCCTGCCGTGGTGAGAGGAGTGACAGCTGCTCTGTGTGTCACAAAACAGATGAGGTGATTCTGAAGAAATAAACTGTCACATGCGCTCTTCTCCTCTCTTTTCCAAGGCGAGGCTCCAAAACTGGGACCACGCAACTCCTGTCACTTCCCATCTCACCCTGCTTCCCTCTCACCCCCTCTTCTCCCGCCGTGAGTGGGGACCGAGGTGGAGACAGCCCGGATACATGTTTTGTGAGTCGCATGCCACGCCAGGGTGATACATTGGGCTGCAACAGATGGCCGTTACACTATCCCCAGCCGGTGGCGGAATAAACATGGCTGTTTCCATCAGTTTCTATCCCAGTGGCTAAAGTCTGCGGTAATAAGGAGCGGCTGTTTGTTCAAGCACCTGTTACATGTGTTGATTTAAACCTGTGTTTGAACCAGTCTGTTTCAATATATTCTACTCTGACAATTTCAATGAATATGAAACATCTAGGTTTAAAAAGTAGAAAAGGGACTTTGAAAGGTGAGTAGCCCCTGATTTTACTGCTATTTTAACATGGCCTCCTGTTTTCTCTAAGGAGTACAAAGGCACATTGTGCATGAGATCAGAACACATCTCTCCAGGGGACGGGAGTCATTCAGACAATATGTCAGAGCAGCACAGAACCAAATGTTTCTGTGCTCTCATCAAAGCACACAATGTCACACGGAACAAGCGTTGGCGCCTGAGCCATATGCTACACATGCATTGCAGTCCCTCAGTCTCGTCTTCAATAGATGCAGATTGTCTTGTTTCCGAAGACGCTTTGATGGAGGCCTAGTGGTGTGTCAACATATCCTCATACATTATGGGTAGGAACGAGAGACGACTGATGTCTTACAGCAGCAGAAAGACGGTAACCAAATCCCAACCTAATCACAACGCTCCCTCCTAATCTGCATCTGTCTAACAGAGTTTGTATTTTCCACTTCCTTCCCCAGCTGGGAACTAACGTGGAAGTAATTACCCTGCCCTTCACCAGAGGTGAACCTCCTTGAAGTTCAGAGCAAGTAGCGCTGTCAAAATACACAACCGCATCGAGTGTTAATGTCAAGCGTTCGTCGGTCTCACGAATGCAGCCACGGCAGTGGGAGACGACTGAGGCTAATTTATGGCATGTCACCCTCCCGATAGGTCTTGCGTGGAAAATGAAGTGAAGTGGAGAACCACCTGCTCGAAGGTTATGTGCAATGGCTGCCCTGTGAGCAACGTAGTTCCAAAAACGGACAACTATTATTCCCAGAACAAACAGTTCATAGTGTTTACACACTTCCAGATTCTCATTTCACACTGCAGAATGTACTAATTTCTTAAAACAGTAAACAGATGCATACTGGAAGATTGAGGTTTCGTACCTGCACATAGTAGGTCCCTTTAGACTGGGCATACATCATGAGGAAGCAGTAATCCAAATTCTGCTTCGTCCGCCATCTGGAGAGGAAGAGGAGAGTGACGGGGGGGGGTTAGATTCACAAGCCCAAACATACACACACACATACACCCACACGCACAAATGCACGCACACGGATGCACATAGGCACTGCACTCGTACACACACACAATCCAGCATCATCGCATGATCCACATTCAAACCAGAGCCTATGCTTCCTGACATCACACAGAGGGAATTCAACCAACGTACACCTATTTCATTGACATTCAGGCCTGGGTACAGCCAGCAAAGACACATTGTATCACTCTAGCATACCTCAGACACATGTTCTGCATCTGAATTCAAAACGTAGTCGTTTGAGTCAATATATATGGAAACCATAACCTTCTCTTCTAAGTGGGGCAGTACCCCAGTTCCTCTGTCCTCCTGTAAGAGGAGCAGCTGGAGGTGGATTAGTGGCTCCTGATTCAGATTAGGAGAAGAACATGAGGTTGTCTTTGTCACTGGATATCAATGAGATGTTGAAAATGGAGAGGAAGGAAAACAACCTTGTGCCAAGTTACTGACAGACAGACAGACAGACAGACAGACAGACAGACAGAGACACACACGTTCCATCGGTTATCAAAACAAGCCGGTCATATGATAATCTATCCCCATTTACTAACACATGTCCTCCAGGAAGTGAGTGACTCGATTAGCTATGCCTATGGGAACCAAACATATGAACCTCAAGCGCACACACACACACACACAAAACACACACACATACTTTTTGGACGAGACAGAGACACAGAGTAACTTATATAAACACACCGTGATGAAAAGGGGTATGGGTAATATGAGCTCACAGCCTACACACAACAAATCACCAAACAGGAAAAATAACAACACACCGATTAGAGCAGCCATACAGCAGGCAGCAACTACTACACCAGGAGAACAATGCCCCTGAACTCAACGTACTTCTCATCGTTTCATCCAATAAAAGACGGCCCTCCGGCAGCACAAGTCCTAAGATCTGTTTGCCCATTCAAATCTTAACATAACACCATGTTCAATGGTTTCAGAGAGATACATAGTCTTTCACTAGACTGAAATAGTAGCCTAAATCATTTACATTGTGACTCATAAGATACAGCTATTGTACAAGGTAGCCAATGATGTCCAGAATGTACTCTGAGAACACATTGAAATCTATGCCTATAAAGGAAAACCTCATAATTAGGGTTGATTAGGGTCAAATTCTGCCAAATTGAGATATGCAATAGTTGCCGTCTTTCTAATTGGTTGATAAGCTTTAAGAATCTCAGCTGTGCCCGGGAGATAGGCTTGATGATGCACCACTTGACATGCACAATAAACATTATGTGGTTCTTTCCCCTAGTACCTTTTTCCCCATCTGGTAAATGGACGGCACATGTACCATGGGGAGGCCCGTGATAAGACACAAAGAGATCCATTCCTACCCTATCAGTTTCACTGGGTTTCAACAAATAGTGAAGTGTTTTCCCCTAATGTGCCATTAAGATGTGGAAGGTCAGTTTAGAGATGAATGATAATGGTATAGCACTTTAATTCCATCTCAAACTGATTAACATTATCTGGGGAGTTACTCAACCCTTCCTCATTCCATGTTTTAATAAAGTGACATTACACTTATGAATGAAAATGTGTCCAATTATTTTTAACCTCAAAAGTGGACTCATGCCAAGATGAAACCACGTCCCATCACGTTGGTTGTGTAGATCCAGCTATATGCCTCTACCCCAAATGAATGGAAAAGATTAGCACCATCTAATTCCATGGTTTTCCTGGTTTTAACTTGTGTTAACCCTTTCTATTTATTTGGGGTAGAGGCATATAGCTGGATCTGCACAACCAATGTCGTGGGACATCTTAACATTAGACATTTGACAAACTGATTTGAAAGTGTAATGTCCCTTTAAGTCAATGTGGAAAAGGAACACAAGTCTGTACTGTTCTGTGCTTCTGTAGCCCTGCCTAGGATCACTTTACGACGGCGGACCACCCTGTACACACTAGACTGTGTTAGACTCGACAGACAGCAGCTACAAGCTTCCGTACATCCTAAACATACCACTGTGACAAACTGTAACAGTGTAACACACACGAAAACACAGACCCTCAGAAATGTTACCTAAGAACTGTAAAACTTTCTCAGATCTCCGCTGTGCTCCCAGATGTGTGGGTTAACAGTGAAGCCTGCATACACGCGCACGCACGCACGCACGCGCACACACACACACACACGCGCGCACACACACACACACACACACAAAATGGGGGAGCATACCCAAAAACATACAACACACACAGGACACACACACCCTGCGCAGGGCTAAACCCCATTATTCCATTTCAACAGCTAAACCTCCCCAAATTTCACCCAGGGAGATAGAGTTTTGACAATTAATAAAAAGCTTCTAACCACAAACGTAACCGCCCCAATTCAATAACAATATCAATCTGCAACGCCTGCCACATGGTTCGTTGACAAAGGGAGTTACACGGTAGTATTTAGCTTAAATTCATTTTCTTGTCTTTTTGAGAAGCAAGCAGGTGGTCCATTTTTACAAGTGCACCCCAGGGCATCCCCGACAGATGAGCACTTAAAATGCAGGGTCACGTTCCTAGGTGCTCGTTTTACATCTTCGCCGAGAGAGAGAGCATTAGGGAAGTTGTCATGGTAGTGCCGTTTGCAGAGGGTCTTTTTATTTATTGTTATTGTTTAACTGTGTTTGAGTATTTATTTAAACTTTATTTTGACAGAGAGTTATGCTGAGGCCAAGGTCTATTTTACAGATGAGCCCTGTATACACACCAATACAAAACCAATACACATCAACACAAGAACAATACAACATCAACACAAGAACAGTACAACATCAATACAACACCAATACACATCAACACAAGAACAATACAACATCAATACAACACCAACACACAAACAATACAACATCAATACAACACCAATACACATCAACACAAGAACAATACAACATCAACACAACAAAAATACAACACAACACCAATACAACACCAATACAACATAAATACAACATAAACACAAGAACAGTACAATACAACACCAGTACAACACCGATACAACACCAACACAACACCAATACACATCAACTCAAGAACAATACAACATCAACACAAGAACAATAGAACATCAATACAACAGCAATACACATCAATAAACACCAATACAACATCAAAACACATCAATACAACATCAACGCACACAAATACAACATCAATACACATATCAGATCCAATTCTATACACTGAATACTTATCTATTGTATGTATCTGCGTTACAATACGATGTTTACAAGTTTTTCTATACCTTTACTATAAGCATTCATTTGCAGGCTATGTATATACCACAAGTATTCATTGAGTCACATAAATATGATTCTCCAAGTGCTTCCCAATTCTTCCTGCCTCCTCCTCTCTCTGTCTTTCCACACTATCTTGTATCAGTCCACTTGATGTGAGGATGTGTACCTGCTCCGCCCATCCTGTCCTCCTCATGCATTATGAAACAGTGTCTCAGCACAGCCTGTCTACATGTCACAAACAAGCAACCTTTATTGAACATGGACCTGGTTTCCTCTGATTCTCTCAGAATACAGGCCAAGGAGCATGATTGCAAATGCAGTCTGTTTTGTCCTGAATTTGAGTTGACACACACAGACAACACATTTGCACTTAGTGATGAAACAGCTCAGTACAGAATGTCAACACACAAACCCAACCAACCACCCACCCACCACACACACCCCCTAAAGGCAGCCTATCCATCCTGCAGTCCCCTCTTGGTACAGGGCCACGTGGTTAATCGATAGGGAACATTGTCTCATTCTCCTTGGCCAGGGCTGCGATTCTCCAACATTGATAGAGGGAGGAAAGATGAGAGTGAGAGGAGAGAGAGTGAGAGAGGGAAGAGGAGAGAGAGGATGAGGGGTGAGTAAGACATGGCTCCCGGAGCGAATCGATCGAGGGGCTCTGATTGAGCGGGCCGGACAGACAGCCTTTAATCTCAATAGACTGGTTGTGTCATCAGACCACTTCTTCTATTGTGCTGCTAAGCCCCCAGCCCAGTGTTGCGGCAGCTACAGAGTCATACTGATTACTATAGAGTGCTAACTTTATGAACTTCATCAAATCAACAAATTGCATCACATCAATGTCTCCCTGAGAACATGACACCAAAGCAAAGCACAGACCTTCACATAAGATACATGATCCTCACCAACGCACCAATTAAACCCTGTTACACACTAATCAGATGGAATTTACACCCTACACAAAAAAATACTATATGAATGAATTAAATTAGAATAGGCCTACCATCTCATCTTACAGACAGAGAGACAGATTGAGAGTTTAGAGTATACGGGCTGATTTGATATCGATTCGTCATCTCTCTGTCCTTCTGTCTGTCTGATGTGGGATTGATTCGTCTGCCTGGTTGATCTGCCATTGCTTTACTTGGTCAGGATGATCTGGGAAGAATTAGTCCATTAGCCTGATCTGCCACGAGTTTGTCTTTAGGGGGAAACCTTGCACTCTGTGCGAAAATACTAACTTCCAGCTTTATAGTATTGAGTTAAGACTGTAAAGAGAAGAAATAAGATCAGTGTTGCATTCTGAAGCTAATGAACAGTGATGAAATAAGATCCGTGTTGCATTCTGAAGCTAATGAACAGTGATGAAATAAGATCTGTGTTGCATTCTGAAGCTAATGAACAGTGATGAAATAAGATCCGTGTTGCATTCTGAAGCTAATGAACAGTGATGAAATAAGATCCGTGTTGCATTCTGAAGCTAATGAACAGTGATGAAATAAGATCTGTGTTGCATTCTGAAGCTAATGAACAGTGATGAAATAAGATCCGTGTTGCATTCTGAAGCTAATGGACAGTGTGTGAATCAAATGGAAAACATCTCAGCACAACATACGGTCAGATGAAGCAGATGCTAAGCTACAGGACTGTTTTGCTAGCACAGACTGGAATTTTCCGGGATTCTTCCGATGGCATTGAGGAGTACACCACATCAGTCACTGGCTTCATCAATAAGTACATCAATGACGTCGTCCCCACAGCGACTGCACATACATACCCCAACCAGAAGCCATGGATTACAGGCAACATTCGCACTGAGCTAAAGGGTAGAGCTGCAGCTTTCAAGGAGCGGGACTCTAACCCGGAAACCCTCCGACAAACCATCAAACAGGCAAAGCGTCAACACAGGACTAAGATCAAATCGTACTACACCGGCTCCAACGCTCGGATATGGCAGGGCTTGCAAACTATTACAGACTACAAAGGGAAACACAGCCCAGAGCTGCCCAGTGACACGAGCCTGCCAGACGAGCTAAATCACTTCTATGCAAGTAACACTGAAACATGCATGAGAACATCAGCTGTTCTGTGTGATCACGCTCTCCGCAGCCGATGTGAGTAAGACCTTTAAACAGGTCAACATTCACAAGGCCGCAGGGCCAGACGGATTACCAGGATGTGTACTCCGAACATGTACTGACCAACTGGCAAGTGTCTTCACTGACATTTTCAACCTCTCTCTGTCTGAGTCTGTAATACCAACATGTTTCAAGCAGACCACCATTGTTTACAGCTCAGCGTTAAACACCATAGTGCCCTCAAAGCTCATCACTAAGCTAAGGACCCTGGGACTGAACACCTCCCTCTGCAAATGGATCCTGGACTTCCTGACAGGCCGCCCCCAGGTGGTAAGGGTAGGTAAAAACACATCAGCCACGCTGATCCTCAACACGGGGGCCCCTCAGGGGTGCGTGCTCAGTCCCCTCCTGTACTCCCTGTTCACTCATGACTGCACGGCCAGGCACGACTCCAACACCATCATTAAGTTTGCCGATGACACAACAGTGGTAGGCCTGATCACTGACAACGACGAGACAGAGACCTGACCATCTGGTGCAAGAACAACCTATCCCTCAACGTGATCAAGAAAAAGGAGATGATTGTGGACTACAGGAAAAGGAGGACAGAGCACACTCCCATTCTCATCGATGGGGCTGTAGTGGATCAGGTTGAGAGCTTCAAGTTCCTTGGTGTCCACATCACCAACAAACTAACATGGTCCAAGCACACCAAGACAGTCGTGAAGAGGGCACGACAAAACCTATTCCCCCTCAGGAAACTGAAAAGATTTGGCATGGGTCCTCAGATCCTCAAAAGGTTCTACAGCTGCTCCATCGAGGGCATCCTGACGGGTTGCATCACTGCCTGGTATGGAAGCTGCTCTGCCTCCGACCGCAAGGCACTACAGAAGGTAGTGTGTATGGCCCAGTGCATCACTAGGACCAAGCTTCCTGCCATCCAGGACCTCTATACCAGGCAGTGTCAGAGGAAGGCCCTAAAAATGGTTGAAGACTCCAGCCACCCTAGTCATAGACTGTTCTCTCTGCTATGGCACGGCAAGGGGTACCGGAGCGTCGAGTCTAGGTCCAAGAGGCTTCTAAACAGCTTCTACCCCAAAGCCATAAGACTCCTGAACATCTAATCAAATGGCTACCCAGACTATTTGCACTGCCCCTCCCCCCTCCTTTTTTGCTGCTGCTACTCTCTGTTATTATCTATGCATAGTCACTTTAATATGCATAGTCACTATGCATAGTCACTTTTACTCTACCTACATGTACAGTGAGGGGAAAAAGTATTTGATCCCCTGCTGATTTTGTACGTTTGCCCACTGACAAAGAAAAGAACCATCTATAAATTTAATGGTAGGTTTATTTGAACAGTGAGAGACAGAATAACATCAACCAAAATCCAGAAAAACGCATGTGAAAAATGTTATAAATAGATTTGCATTTTAATGAGGGAAATAAGTATTTGACCCCCTCTCATACAGAAAGATTTCTGGCTCCCATGTGTCTTTTATACAGGTAACGAGCTGAGATTAGGAGCACACTCTTAAAGTGAGTGCTCCTAATCTCAGCTTGTTACCTGTATAAAAGACACCTGTCCACAGAAGCAATCAATCAATCAGATTCCAAACTCTCCACCATGGCCAAGACCAAAGAGCTCTCCAAGGATGTCAGGGACAAGATTGTAGACCTACACAAGGCTGGAATGGGCTACAAGACCATCGCCCAGCAGCTTGGTGAGAAGGTGACAACAGTTGGTGAGATTATTCGCAAATGGAAGAAACACAGGAACTGTCAATCTCCCTCGGCCTGGGGCTCCATGCAAGATCTCACCTCGTGGAGTTGCAATGATCATGAGAACGGTGAGGAATCAGCCCAGAACTACACGGGAGGATCTTGTCAAAGATCTCAAGGCAGCTGGGACCATAGTCACCAAGAAAACAATTGGTAACACACTACGCCGTGAAGGGCTGAAATCCTGCAGCGCCCGCAAGGTTCCCCTGATCAAGAAAGCACATATACATGCCCATCTGAAGTTTGCCAATGAACATCTGAATGATTCAGAGGACAACTGGGTGAAAGTGTTGTGGTCAGATGAGACCAAAATGGAGCTCTTTGGCATCAACTCAACTCTGCGTGTTTGGAGGAGGAGGAATGCTGCCTATGACCCCAAGAACACCATCCCCACCGTCAAACATGGAGGTGGAAACATTATGCTTTGGGGGTGTTTTTCTGCTAAGGGGACAGGACAACTTCACCGCATCAAAGGGACGATGGATGGGGCCATGTACCGTCAAATCTTGGATGAGAACCCCCTTCCTTCAGCCAGGGCATTGAAAATGGGTCGTGGATGGGTATTCCAGCATGACAATGACCCAAAACACACGGCCAAGGCAACAAAGGAGTGGCTCAAGAAGAAGCCCATTAAGGTCCTGGAGTGGCCTAGCCAGTCTCCAGACCTTAATCCCATAGAAAATCTGTGGAGGGAGCTGAAGGTTTGAGTTGCCAAACGTCAGCCTCGAAACCTTAATGACTTGGAGAAGATCTGCAAAGAGGAGTGGGACAAAATCCCTCCTGAGATGTGTGAAAACCTGGTGGCCAACTACAAGAAACGTTTGACCTCTGTGATTGCCAACAAGGGTTTTGCCACCAAGTACTAAGCCAAGTACTAAGTGTTTTGCAGAGGGGTCAAATTCTTATTTCCCTCTTTAAAATGAAAATCAATATATAACATTTTCACATGCGTTTTTCTGGATTTTTTTTTGTTATTCTGTCTCTCACTGTTCAAATAAACCTACCATTAAAATTATAGACTGATCATTTCTTTGTCAGTGGGCAAAGTATAAAATCTGCAGGGAATCAAATACTTTTTTCCCTCACTGTACATATTACCTCAATTACCTCGACTAACCGGTGCCTCTGCACATTGACTCTGTACCAGTACCCCCTGTATATAGCCTGTTATTGTTATTTTACTGCTGCTCTTTAATTATTTGTTACTTTTATTTCTTTTTTGGGGGGTATTTTTCTTAAAACTGCATTGTTGATTACGGCCTTGTAGGTAAGCATTTCAATGTAAGGTCTACACCTGTTGTATTCGGTGCATGTGACAAATGCAATTTTATTTTGATTTGTATTAATTATCCTGTTAAGGATCGGCCCCTTTTTTCAATTTTCGCCTAAAATGACATACCCAAATCTAACTGCCTGTAGCTCAGGCCCTGAAGCAAGGATGTGCATTTTCTTAGTACCTTTTGAAAAGAAACACATTGACGTTTGTGTAAATTTGAAATGTAGGAGAATATAACACATTAGATCTGGTAAAAGATAATACAAAGAAAAAACTCACACTTTTTTTTTTTTTGTACAATCATCTTTGAAATGCAAGAGAAAGGCCATAATGTATTATTCCAGCCAAGGTGCAATTAAAATGTTGGCAACTAGATGGCAGCAGTGTATGTGCAAAGGTTTAGACTGATCCAATGAACCATTGCATTTCTAATCAAAATGTTGCATCAAGACCGCCCAAATGTGCCTAATTTGTTTATTAATAACTTTTCATGTTCAAAACTGTGCACTCTCCTCAAACAATAGCATGGTATTATTTCACTGTAATAGCTACTGTAAATTGGACAGTGCAGTTAGATTAACAATAATTTAATCTTTCTGCCAATATCAGATATGTCTACGTCCTGGGAAATTTTCTTGTTACTTACAACTTCATGCTAATTGCATTAGCCTACGTTAGCTCAACCGTCCCGCATTAGCCTACGTTAGTTTAACCGTTCTTCAGGACCCACCGATGCTGAAGAAGTGTTACAGTTTGTGTGTGTGTCCACATTTAACTCCCCTACCTATGGCCTACTCATTTTTTCCATCTCCTCCCACCTCCTCTTCATCTATCTCCATCCATCCACCCACCCACCAATCCAACTCTCTTCCTCCCTCCTTCCCCCTCACCACAGCAGCACAGGCTGACTGCGGTTGCAACGTGATCCCCGTATGCGGTTGATATTTCATCAGTCACGGTTCATCTCCCAGGGCCCCATGATTGGGCTGACTCCATCAAAGAGAGAGGGATAGATGGAGGAGAGGAAGGAGGGTGAGACAATGGGGGCATCGAGGGCCCCATCAGCTTTGACACACAGACCAAGCCTGGCACTGTCCTGATGGAGCCATTACTGGAGCAGTAAAGAGAAAGAGGAGAGGAAGATGGAGATACGGAGAAAGGAGAGCGAGCGGCCTACTATATCTTGCCAATTAATTAATTAACACACTGACTCTCTCTCTCACTGTCTCTCCCTCTTCTACTTTCTCTCTCCCTCTCCATCTCGGTCTCAGCGTCCCAGATACTACCACACACAGAGCAGAACAAATGCACATGCAAACTCACACTCACTCCATTCCTCCTTAAATATCTCTCATTCTGCATCTCTCTCTCTCTCAAGATTAAGTTAATTAACTTTGAATTGAATATCTGCACAGCTGCTGGCTGCAGCCTTAACATATCCACTGCATTTAGATTTTATTCTTGGGATTTAGCTTACCACTGCATATTAACTTTACAACATAAAATATAACCAATAATATAACGTATACTACAGTATATCACTGGTGACAAGAATGAAATTCAACTAAACACTGCAATAGACTATAGGGGAAAATGAAAGAATACACTTCTTCATTCTAAGTGGTATGCCCGTGACAGAATTAGGGATGCACGATATATCGGTGAATAATTATTGGAATCGGCCGATATTAGCTAAAAATTCCAACATCGGTATTGGCCGATGTCTAGTTCAACGCCCGATGTGCAAAACCGATTTCAAAGCTGACGTGCATACCTATATAACGAAGGTAGATGATGTAATGACGCCGTGTAAAATGTTGCACTATATGTGAAACACAGCATTTCTAACACAGCATTTCTAGCCCACAATGTCTGCTGTGTGGATCAAGCAGTCAACAAGTCTAGCAGTCATTTGATAGAGTAACAACATTTCAGCGAGACAACTTAAAGGCGAAAGCCATTAAAGCCAAGATAATGGAATTCATTGCCCTTGACAATCAACCATTCTCTGTCGTGGATGATGTTAGTTTTCGCGGACTGGTCGAGCAACGGTTAACACAAACCAAGTGCACTACTTTTCCGATGTTGCCCTATCGGAGTTACACAGTAACAGCGTCACTGCTACTAGCTTCACGACATGCATTCTATGGAACGCTGTTTGGGTCTTAGCGTGTCAAAAAAGATACAGTAGCACTGTCAAAGCTGTACAAACAAGTCAGGAAACAAGCAAACATCGGCCATGAACGATGTGTTTACAATACCGTGTTGGTAATAAAATGTATGGCGTAGCTAGCTTTAGCTTGGTACCTAGCTAGCACCAATACAACCAGCCTGAAAACAATAACCAGTAGAAACTGCAGTCATTTTCACTGTTCTTAGCAATGATTTAGGAATCCTTGTAAGTATTAGCTAGGTTGCCACTTGTTGTTCGCCTGTTGAAATTGAACTTCAGTTCATGAAAATAAATAGCTACCCAGCTACTTAACCCTGTTGCCCAAAGCTAATGTTATAAGCAACCTGGCTAGTGAGGCTTGACCGGACCGGGTTATGTGTTGTGAAGCTAGCCACAATAAGGATTAGGCACAATAGTGGAATTTGCGTTTGCCTTCAAAATAAAAGTATGGCATAATTATACTATTTGTATTCATTTGCATCACTGTCAATGACATACTTTTATTTTGAAGGCAAACGCAAATTCCACTATTGTGCCTAATCCTTATTGTGGCTAGCTTCACAACACATAACCCGGTCCGGTCAAGCCTCACTAGCCAGGTTGCTTATAACATTAGCTTTGGGCAACAGGGTTAAGTAGCTGACCAGCACTGTAGGTGACAACTTTAGCAGCATCATAGCATACGTATCGATGAATCGTTGTGACATATAAAATACGAGTGATAGTGTAATCAATCTGTAATAACTACGTAAAAAAATGTATGAATGCGTTGAATTATTATGCAACGTGCAGTCATATTCAGGTCCTGATTGGTCAAGCTTATTTGACACATCAAATAGTGTTATTTGACACTTCAAATAGTGTTAAATACTATATTTTTTGACACGCAAAGACCCAAACAGCGTTCCATTGAAATCCTGGATGAGAATGAAACAACTGAACAAAAGAACAATGAAACAGCACAGCAAGTAAGTGAAAGAAATAGGTTTTGATAATGTTTTACTGGTAATGGGGACATACTTAACTGCCAACAAAATAACTTTTTGGTCAGCGTGGTGTGTGTGTGTGTGTGTGTATCCTTTATTTAACTAGACAAGTCAGTTAAGAACAAATTCTTATTTACAATGATGGCCTACCCCGGCCAAACCCGGACGACGCTGTGCCAATTGTGCGCCGCCCTATGAGAATCCCAATCACGGCCGCATGTGATACAGCCTGGATTTGAACCAGGGACTGTAGTGACACCTCTTGCACTGAGATGCAGTGCCTTACACCGCTGCGTCTATGTGTGTGTGTTAACTATTTAACTGTACTAGAATGCTTAAAAGGCAGCTCAAATTTTAAATATTGGTTATCGGTATCGGGTGTTTTGGCAAGGAAAGTATCTGATATCGGTATCGGCCAAAAATGTCACATCGCCCCATTCGCCGTGGTGAACTGAGAGCGACACTCTGTCCTGGTTGTCTTAGTGCTGATGCTCCACTTCTAGTCCAGATCACCGGTCAGTCATCTGGAAGACATGACGGTGATGACAGTTGGTCTGAGACACACTCTGTCTCTCTTCATCATCGTCTCTCTCCCTCTTCCTCGTCTCTCTCCTTCTTCCTCTTCATTGTCTCTCTCCTTCTTCATTATCGTCTCTCTCCCTCTTCATCATCGTCTCTCTCCCTCTTCATCATCGTCTCTTTCCCTCTTCATCATCGTCTCTCTCCCTCTTCATCATCGTCTCTCTCCTTCCTCTTCATCATCTCTCTCCTTCTTCCTCTTCATCGTCTCTCTCCTTCTTCCTCTTCATCATCGTCTTTCTCCCTCTTCCTCTTCATCATCGTCTCTCTTCATCATCATTGTTACGGGTCTAGTCTCTCTCCTTCCTCTTCATCATCGTCGCTCTCCCTCTTCCTCTTCATCTCTCTCCCTCTTCCTCATCATCTCTCTCCCTCTTCCTCATCATCTCTCTCCCTCTTCCTCTTCCTTGTCTCTCTCCCTCTTCATCCTCATCTCTCTCCCTCTTCATCCTCATCTCTCTCCCTCTTCATCATCGTCTCTCACACTCTTCCTCTTCATCATCGTCTCTCTCCCTCTTCATCATCGTCTCTCTCCCTCTTCCTCATCATCTCTCTCATTCTTCATCCTCATCTCTCTCCCTCTTCATCCTCATCTCTCTCCCTCTTCATCATCATCTAACTCCCTCTTCATCATCATCTAACTCCCTCTTCATCATCGTCTCTCACACTCTTCCTCTTCATCATCATCTCTCACACTCTTCCTCTTCATCATCGTCTCTCTCCCTCTTCATCATCGTCTCTCTCCCTCTTCCTCATCTCTCTCCTTCCTCTTCATCATCGTCTCTCTCCCTTTTCCTCTCTCCCTATCATTCTTTATAATTTTCTATCTGAAAAACTCTCACTCTGTCACTTTCTCTCTCTCTGGAAGACATGGCAATCTCTCGCTCTCTCTCACATACACATTCTATCTCGCTCACTTTATTTTCAATCTTAACCACTCTTTTTCTCTGAAATGTTCCCTTTCCTTTATCCATTCCATCTTATTGTGATTCCATCACACATCCTAACTGTCTGTCTCGATTTAGCTCTGGTTAATTGCCACATCTTTGGTTTTGCTGTTCCCATATATATTCTCTCTCATGAGTATGGTACACTGGTGTGTTTCTTTTCCCAGACAGAGATCTGTCCTGTCAATCTGCAGTGGTGGAAAAAGTACTCAATTGTCATACTTGAGGAAATTAAATATACTTAAGTATCAAAGTAAATGGAATTGCTAAAATGTACTTACAGTAAGTATCAAAAGTAAAAGTATAAACCATTTAAAATTCCTTATATTAAGCGAACCAGATGGCACAATATTTTTTTGGGACAGATACCAGGGTCACACTCAGGCATAATTAAGAATTTGTGTTTAGTGAGATCAGAGGCAGTAGGGATGACCAGGGATGTTCTTTTGATAAGTGTGTGAATTGGACCATTGTCACGTCCAGGCCTGAGAAGACAGGCTGGAGTGTTTAGTTTTGTTTTTGGGTAGGGTAGGGTTTTTCTGTTCTAGGTTAATTATTTCTATGTTGGGGTAATGGTTCCCAATTAGAGGCAGCTGAGTGTCGTTGTCTCTAATTGGGAACCATATATATGTTTGTAGTTTTCACTTGGGGTTTGTGGGTTATTGTTTGTACATAGCTTGTTGTATGTTGGCAGTTGTGTCCAACGTCACGATCTTCATTTACATTTTGTTATTTTTGCCCAGTTACGTTCGTAATAAATATGTATACTGGAAGCATCGCTGCGTCTTGGTCTGTCCGTTCAGGAGATCGTGACAGAATAACCCACCAATAAAAGGACCAAGCAACGATGTTTAAAGGAGATGGAAGCGGCGAAGACTGAGCGAGGGAGTTATGAGGATATATATGGAGCGTGGAACCCGGAGAGGGAGAGATATGTTGGGACTCGCCTGGCGCGGAAACCCGAGAGGCAGCCCAAATTTCTTTTTGGGGGGGGCACACAGGGAGTTTGGCCGGTTCAGGATGGACTCCTGAGCCAACTCCTCGTGCTCTCTTGAGGGAGCGTTGGAAGGAGCGTCGCACTGAGCAGACACCGTGCTATGCAGTTTTGCGCACGGTGTCTCCAGTGCGCATGCATAGGCCGGTGCGCGAAATTCCAGCCTGGAAGAGTGGTGCCGGCTTTGCGAGCGAGGTCCCCAGTACACCTTCTGGGACCGAGATATCCTGCACCGGTTCTACGTGTGGGGTCTCCGGTTCGCATCCACAGCCCACTGCGTGACATTCCAGCTCCCATCATCGATGAGGCAAGGGTGAGTGAACAGCCGGGGAGAGAAGTACCGGCTCCACGCACCAGGTCCCCTGTACGCTTAGATAGCCCAGTACATCCAGTCCCTGCTCCGCACACCAGGCCCACTGTGCGCTTAGAGAGTCCAGCACGTCCTGTTCCTGTTCCACGCTCCAGGATTCCTGTGCCCATCGTGGACCCAGTATGTCCTGTCCCTGCTCCGCGCTCCAGGATCCCTGTGCCCGTCGTGGACCCAGCACGTCCAGTCCCTGCTCCGCGCTCCAGGATCCCTGTGCCCGTCGTGGACCCAGCACGTCCTGTCCCCGTTCCACGCTACAGGATTCCTGTGCCCGTTGTGGATCCAGCGCGGCCCGTTCCTGCTCCCCGCACCGGAGTCCCAGTGCGCGTCATGAGCCCAGTACGGCCTGTTCCTGCTCCCCTCACTAGAGTCCCAGTGCGCGTCATGAGTCCAGTACGGCCCGTTCCTGCTCCCCGCACCAGAGTGCCAGTGCGCATCATGAGCCCAGTACGGCCGGCTCCTGCTCCTCGCACCAGAGTCCCAGTGAGCATCGTGAGCTCAATACGGCCAGTTCCTGCTCCTCGCACCAGAGTCCCAGTGCGCTTTGGGAGTTCAGTACGGACGGTTCTTGCTCCCCACACCAGAGTTCCAGTGCTCGGAATGAGCCCATCACGGCCGGTTCCTGCTCCTCGCACCAGAGTTCCGGCTAATAGCCCAGGGCCTCCGGTGCGGGACATCGAGCCAGCACGGCCGGCACCGGAACCGGCACCTGGGACAGGAAGACCCACCCGAAGACCCCCCCAATGGACTTTTGGCGCGGTCGGAGTCCGTGCCTTTGGGGGGGGGGGGTACTGTCACGTCCAGGCCTGAGAAGACAGGCTGGAGTGTTTAGTTTTGTTTTTGGTGTAGGGTTTTTCTGTTCTAGGTTAATTATTTCTATGTTGGGGTAATGGTTCCCAATTAGAGGCAGCTGAGTGTCGTTGTCTCTAATTGGGAACCATATATATGTTTGTAGTTTTCACTTGGGGTTTGTGGGTTATTGTTTGTACATAGCTTGTTGTATGTTGGCAGTTGTGTTCAACGTCACGATCTTCATTTACATTTTGTTATTTTTGCCCAGTTACGTTCGTAATAAATATGTATACTGGAAGCATCGCTGCGTCTTGGTCTGTCCGTTCAGGAGATCGTGACAACCATTTTCCTGCCAAAATGTAACGAGTACTTTTGGGTGTCAGGGAAAATGAATGGAGTAAAAAGTACATTATTTTCTTTAGGAATGTAGTGAAGTAAAAGTTGGCAAAAATATAAATAGTAAGGTAAAATGCATATACCCAAAACAACTACTTAAGTAGTACTTTAAAGTAGTTCTACTTAAGTACTTTACACCACTGCCAATCTGTGAGTCTGTGAGTATGTGTGTGTGCCTGTCTGTCTGTGTGTAGTGCATGTGTGTGTGTTTGTGTGTTTGTGTGTGTACAGGTGTGTGTGTGACTAGTTAAATACCTCAGCAAGTGGTGCAGTGATCTAAGACACTGCATCACAGTGCTAGCTGTGCCACTAGAGATTCTGGGTTTGAGTCTAGGCTCTGACCCAAGGGGTGGCGCACAATTGGCCCATCGTCGCCCGGGTTAGGGGAGGGTTTGGCCGGCAGGGATGTCCTTGTCCCATCCGCGCACTAGCGACTTCTGTGGCAGGCCGGGCGCAGTGCACGGTGTTTCCTCCGACACATTGGTGCGGCTTGCTTCCGGGTTAAGTTGACATTGTGTCAAGAAGCAGTGCGGCTTGGTTTGGTTTGGTTGGGTTGTGCACGGCTCTTGAACTTTCGCCTCTCCCGAGTCCGTACGGGAGTTGCAGCGATGAGACAAGATTAACTACTAATTGGATACCACGAAATTAGGGAGGAAAATAAATAAATAATACCTTAAGTGGGCCTCATGAATTAGCCATGGCAGTGGCTTGCAGCAGGCGCCATTCCCGCTGCTCACGCTCTCATTACTGCAGCACATACAGTGCATTCGGAAAGTATTCAGACTCTTTCTCCAAATGTTGTTACGTTACAGCCTCAATCTAAAATTGATTTTTTTTTAAACACAATACCCCATAATGAAAAATCAAAAACTGGTTTTTAGAAATTGTTGCAAATTTATAAAAACCAAAAAACAAAATATTACATTTAAATAAGTACTCAGGCCCTTTGCTATGAGACTCGAAATTGAGTTCAGGTACATCCTGTTTCCAATAATCATCCTTGAAATGTTTCTACAACTTGATTGGAGTCCACTTGTGATAAATTCAACTGATTGGACATGATTTGGAAAGGCACACACCTATATATATATATAAGGTTGATAGCGCATGTCAGAGCAAAAACCAAGCCATGAGTTCGAAGGAATTGTCCTTAGAGCTCCGAGACAGGACAGTGTCAAGGCACAGATCTGGGGAAGGATACCAAAACATTTCTGCAGCATTGAAGGTCCCCAAGAACACAGTGGCCTCTATCATTCTTAAATGGACGTTTGGATTGTGAGACTAGTCAGGATCGAGGCAAAGATGAACGGAGCAAAGTACAGAGAGATCCTTGATGAAAACCTGCTCCAGAGCATAGCATTCAGGACCTCAGACTGGGGCGAAGGTTCACCTTCCAACAGGACAACAACCCTAAGCACACAGCCAAGACAACGCAGGAGTAGCTTCGGGACAAGTCTCTGAATGTCCTTGAGTGTCCCAGCCAGAGCCCGGACTTTAACCCGATCGAACATCTCTGGGGAGACCTAAAAATAGCTGTGCAGCGACGCTCTCCATCCAACCTGGCAGAGCTTGAGAGGATTGGCAGAGAAGAATGGGAGAAACTCCCCAAATATGTGTGCCAAGCTTGTAGTGTCATACCAAAGAAGACTCAAGGCTGTAATCGCTGCCGAAGGTGCTTCAACAAAGTAGAGTAAAGGGTCTGAATACTTATGTTAATGTAATATTTCTGTTTTTTTTATTTTCAATACATTTGCAAAAATGTCTAGAATAAGGCTGTAACGGAAAAAGTCAAGGGGTCTGAATACTGGTCTATAATCATTACCAGTCTTCAGTAAAGTACCTCTCCTCTCATCTCTGATCTGTACTCACTACCAGTCTTCAGTAAAGTACCTCTCCTCTCATCTCTGATCTGTACTCACTACCAGTCTTCAGTAAAGTACCTCTCCTCTCATCTCTGATCTGTACTCACAACCAGTCTTCAGTAAAGTACTGCTCCTCTCATCTCTGATCTATAATCACTACCAGTCTTCAGTAAAGTACCTCTCCTCTCATCTCTGATCTGTACTCACTACCAGTCTTCAGTAAAGTACCTCTCCTCTCATCTCTGATCTGTACTCACAACCAGTCTTCAGTAAAGTACCTCTCCTCTCATCTCTGATCTATAATCACTACCAGTCTTCAGTAAAGTACTGCTCCTCTCATCTCTGATCTATAATCACAACCAGTCTTCAGTAAAGTACCTCTCCTCTCATCTCTGATCTATAATCACTACCAGTCTTCAGTAAAGTACCTCTCCTCTCATCTCTGATCTGTACTCACTACCAGTCTTCAGTAAAGTACCTCTCCTCTCATCTCTGATCTGTAATCACAACCAGTCTTCAGTAAAGTACCTCTCCTCTCATCTCTGATCTGTAATCACTACCAGTCTTCAGTAAAGTACCTCTCCTCTCATCTCTGATCTGTACTCACTACCAGTCTTCAGTAAAGTACCTCTCCTCTCATCTCTGATCTGTACTCACTACCAGTCTTCAGTAAAGTACCTCTCCTCTCCTCTCTGATCTATAATCACTACCAGTCTTCAGTAAAGTACCTCTCCTCTCATCTCTGATCTGTAATCACAACCAGTCTTCAGTAAAGTACCTCTCCTCTCCTCGCCACGTCATTTGTTATTTTTTTTCTCTTACTCTTTCCTTCCACTTATTTTTCATCAATTCATTAATTATCCCCTCTCTCTCATTTTTGTGTGTGAGTGTAGGGATGAATGTGTGTTTCTGGCGGATTTAGGATTGACGAGAGTGCCCTCCCATTCCCAAACTAGTAATCCTGTCAGAGTGAGCCTGTTAAAAGCCTCTAATCTGAACAAATCTCCCTGGATTACACACACAGGTGAGATGGAGAGCCTGGCACGCCCATGGAAAGCAGAGAGGAGGAAAGGAGGATGAAAGGAGTTGGGGAGGGGAACTTCAGATTTACTACACTTTTGCACAGCTTGATATTACTCTTCTGTATTTCAATGATAAAGCATATGTCAAAGTAGCCAAAGTAGTTAGGTACAAAGTAAGTTAATTGTATCGTGACTATTCTATTCCAGAGTTTAAGTGGTTCAAGAGGTAAAGTGAGTCTACGGATTCCTTTGCCTTGGTAATTAAATAACAATGGCTGAGTTAGGAATAGAAGAGCTATGAACAGTAGCACAGACACACAGACACACAACTGACTTGACTTCACTCAGCCAGCCTCCTTCAGATAGCCTATTCTTCATCAAAACCACGCATTGCAGCCAACCACTAAATAAAACAAAAGAACAGACTGACTGCACACTGAAATTATGTCTCAGACAGTCAGACACAGACACTAATAAACAAATGAAGGCACACAAATGTAATGTTAAAGCACCTTTGGCAGTGATTACAGCCTTGAGTCTTCTTGGTTATGACGCTACAAGCATGGCAAACCTGTTTTTGAGGAGGTTCTCCCATTCTTCTCTGCAGATCCTCTCAAACTCTGTCAGGTTGGATGGGGACCGTTGCTGCACAGCTATTTTCAGGTCTCTCCAGAGATGTTCGATCGAGTTCAAGTCCGGGCTCTGGATGGGCCACTCAAGGACATTCAGAAATTGTCCTGAGGCTACTCCTGTGTTGTCTTGGCTGTGTGCTAATGGTCGTTGTCCTGTTGGAAGGTGAACCGTCGCCCCAGTCTGACCATCTGGGACTTGGTCAACTCCCTGACCAAGGCCCTTCTCCCCCGATTGCTCAGTTAGGCCGGGTCTTGGTGGTTCCAAACTTCTTCCATTTAAGAATGATAGAGACCACTGTGTTCTTGGGGACCTTCAATGCTGCAGAAATGTTTTGCTACCCTTCCCCAGATCTGTGCCTCGACACAATCCTGTCTCGGAGCTCTAAGGACAATTCCTTCGACTTCATGGCTTGGTTTTTGGTCTGACATGCACTGTCAAGTGTGGGACCTTATATAGTCAGCTGTGTGCCTTCCCAAATCATGTCCAATCAATTGTATTTACCATAGGTGGACTACAATGTAATTATGTTTATGTTAGCACAGCTGAAAACTGTTGTTCTGATTAAAGAACCAATAAAACCTGGCCTTCTTTAGACTAGTTGAGTATCTGGAGCATCAGCATTTGTGGGTTTGATTATAGGCTCAAAATGGCCAGAAACAAAGCCCTTTCTTCTGAAACTCGTCAGTCTATTCTTGTTCTGAGAAATGAAGGCTATTCCATGCGAGAAATTGCCAAGAAACTGAAGATCCCGCTGTGTACTACTCCCTTCACAGAACAACGCAAACTGGCTCTAACCAGAATAGAAAGAGGAGTGGGAGGCCTCGATGCACAACTGAGCAAGAGGACAAGAACATTAGTTTGAGAAACAGATGCCTCACAAGTCCTCAACTGGCAGCTTCATTAAATAGTACCCGCAAAACACCAGTCTCAACGTCAACAGCGAAGAGGCGACTCCGGGATGCTTGCCTTCCTTTTAGGCATAGTAGTATAGAAAAAGACATATCTCAGACTGGCCAATAAAAAGAAACGATTAAGATGGAGAAAAGAACACAGACACTGGACAGAAGACAGAGGAACTCACAATTGGGACATTTCCAAGTGACCCCAAACTTCTGAACGATAGTGTGTATATATATATACACACACACACACACACACACACACACACACACACACACACACACACACACACATTAGTGTTTTATTTTTTATAAATTACACATTAGAATTTTTCTTCCACTTTGACATTACTGAGTATGTTGTGTAGATTGTTTACAAAAAAGGACTAATCCATTTTAATCCCACCAAAATGTAGAAAAGGTCAAGGGGTGTGAATACTTTCTGAAAGCACTGTTCATACATAGACAGTCAGTGGAGAGCTTCCTCATGTCAGACAGCATACGCACACACATGCTCAGTTCAGTGGAGGCTGCTGAGGGGAGGATGGTTCATAATAATGTCTGGAGCGGAACAATGGAATGGCATCAAACACATGGAAACCATGTTTGATGTATTTGATACCATTCAACTGACTCCGCTACAGCCATTACCACAAGCCCGTCCTCCCCAAATAAGGTGCCACCAACCTCCTGTGGCCCAGTTCCATTTTAACAAATCGTCTTGGAATCCTCTAACCAAACAATTGGCCAAGGTTCGTGAATTACATTTCAACTTGTCTCCTGAAATGAACTGCAGCCTTACCTGACCCTCTCCTTGGGGTCTCCGAAGGACTCTTTGAGGCGGGAGAAGTCGGGGTAGAAGTGGACAGACGGAGATATGACTTCCAGAAGACCTGACTGGATCTCCACTGGAAACCTGGCAGAGAGAGGAGGAGAGAGTGGGGAGAGGGGGAGAGAGAGGGGAAGAGAAAGAGTTGAAAAATCTAAACTACTACTATCTACAACTATCACATAGACACAGTTATGATAGATACAGGCAGACAGGCAGACAGACAGACAGGCACACAGGCACACAGGCAGACACAAACAGACAGATAGACAGACAGGCAGACAGACGGACAGACACAACAGTATGTGGGTCCCTGCCACCCTTTCCACAAACACTATTGACTTATTCTCTGGTCAGGTGGTTGATAGGTGGTAACCGGGGGATGAAGACAGGAGCACACACACACACACCACTTCTGCTGTAGCATCTCTGTGGGAGGAGGGTGTCAGATAACAGTGCATGAAGACAGAGAGACGAGCCATTCAGGAGAGAGACAGGGGTCATGGGTCAAGTGTGTAATCACTAACCTTGTCAATCAGCCAGGACAGGAGAGGTGCGTGTGCCTGAGGAACCACACACTCACACACACTAACTCACAATAGTGCACACACACACACAACCAACCTCTCTCTCCTGGGTCTTCAATCTTCCTGAGAGAATGCCGAGGTGACAGGGGGGACATTCAACCTCCCTCCTCCCCTCTTCACTTCCCCCTTCCCTCCATCCACCCCCATAGCCATCTCCAGCCTCCATCCCAAATGGCACCCTATTCCCTATGTAGTACACTACTTTTTCCGAGGGCCCATCTGGCTCTGGTAGTGCTGAGCGATTAACAGAAATGTAATTTATTTTTCGTTTTTCCAACAGGCCAATATTCTACATAGTTTAGCGCATAAAATGTGGTAATTAACTACAATGACCATAATCCATTGCGCACCTACTTCTCCGGTTCGTGTGTTTCTTTTAGCCAGCTACGTTAGGTTAATGTAGAACAGACACAGAGAGGGAGAAGTGAGAAGAACGCATGATCTAGAGGGATAGAGAGCAGCTGCATCGCGAGGTATCTCTACCTGAAAATACATGATCTAAGTGATTGATAGTTGGTATTCAGCAATCATAAAAGTATGCCTTATTTACTTTGAAGAACTATTAAAAAAGTGATTTTGTCAGACAGCATAGCCAGCAGCTCTATAGAGATGAGATGATGTTTTGAAATGAAATAATAAAGTCTTCAAATAAAACTAATGTAAAATACACAACAACTTAAATATTTTATTAAAGTAGAGTAATGTGAATAAATTATGGTTAATAAGTGATAAGCAGTAATGTCAGTCACTACCATCATGGGACTTTATTGTTTTATTCTGTGTTGTTACAGCATTCAACCCACATAATGCATAGTTCAGTTAATATTTAAAAATATAATTGAAACTGAAATTCTTGATTATTTTTTAATAATTGAACCGAAACATCCTCCAAAAGCACTAACCGCTCAGCACTAGGCTTTGATCAGAAGTAGTGCACTATATAGGGAATAGGGTGTCATTTGGAACTCAGAACCTCTCCTGAGGTGAGGTGACCCCCTTAGGGGACGTAGGGAGTGACAGCGACGAAGTGACCACTGGTATCATCTTGGGTCGAAATGGCCACCTCGGCAGGAAAATACTAAAACAGCAGGCGCTAAAACCTGCACCGTGGGCATGTTGTGAGGAGGATTCTGTATGTCTAGATAAGGTGCTAGGAGGAAACTAATAACAGGATGGAAAGTGAGTGGTGTTTGTGTGTGTTTGTGTGTGTTTGTGTCTGTGAGAGACAGAGAGAGAGAGAGAGAGAGAGAGAGAGAGAAAGCGAGAGAAAAAAGAAAGAAAGAAAGAAAGAAAGAAAGGAAGAAAGACAGAAAGAAAGAATAAGAGAGGGGAAGAGAGAGACAGAGAGAGAGACAGAGAGAGAGAAAGAAAGAGAGAAATAAAATGGGACAGATCTGTGTCTGTCTCTCTCCGGAGATCAGACAAAGCCAGTAAACAGAAAAGCATGTGTTTGTACGCCTGTGTTTATTTAATATGAAACTGTTGTTCATTTACTCTAGTGCTGGTGTGAATGCAAATAGGATTACTTATCAGCCAGTATTTTATGTTATTCCCCTCACTATTATATAAGAAAGATATTAGGAATTTTATCATTTTGAATGCACACTATCATTAAGCTGTAACATTTTGTGTTTAGAAAGTACATATTCTCTCTCATACGTCAAAACATCAATAGTCTGACTAAAGATTTCACTGTGTATTAACATTACCTATATCCACATAGTTCCAATGTAGAGCAAACAAGTGCCTCAAGCAATGTGGAGTCAAAGTAAAGTAGGAGAACCCCCCATGGATTCTGAAGGCACTCAGATTTACACTACAGCCCTAAGGGTAAACAGACAGGAACAGTGTTAAAACACAAAGGCATTCCCAAGGAGACCTGTCTCTCTGTTGTTGAGTCCTTTGTGGTTGTGAATTCTATTTAGGTTGCTTATTTTGTACTGTGTGTGTGTGTGTGTGCGCGTGTGTGTGTGTGTATGTATGTGTGTGATGGAAGGTAAACAGGATACGTTCAATTGCACACACACACATACATTCAAATAGACACATGCACACACAAAGAAGACAGATGTGCACAAGTGTCGAATAGATCAAGGACTTACACACTCAAGCAGAGATCAAGCATGACATATGCACACAAGTAAACTCAGCAAAAAAAGAAACATCCCTTTTTCAGGACTCTGTCTTTCAAAGATAATTCGTAAAAATACAAATAACTTCACAGATCTTCATTGTAAAGGGTTTAAACACGGTTTCCCATGCGTGTTCAATGAACCATAAACAATTAATGAACATGCACCGGTGGAATTCGTTAAGACACTAACAGCTTACAGACGGTAGGCAATTAAAGTCACAGTTATGAAAACTTAGGACATTAAAGAGGCTTTTCTACTGACTCTGAAAAACACCAAAAGAAAGATGCCCAGGGTCCCTGCTCATCTGTGTGAATGTGCCTTAGGCATGCTGCAAGGAGTCATGAGGACTGCAGATGTGGCCATGGCAATAAATTGTCCGTACTGTGAGACCCCTAAGACAGCGCTACAGGGAGACAGGACGAACAGATGATCGTTCTCGCAGTCGCAGACCACGTGTAACAACACCTGCACATGATCGGTACATCCAAACATCACACCTGCGGGACAGGTACAGGATGGAAACAACAACTGCCCGAGGTACACCAGGGACGCACAATCCCTCCATCAGTGCTCAGACTGTTCGCAATAGGCTGAAAGAGGCTGGACTGAGGGCTTGAAGGCCTGTGGTAAGGCAGGTCCTCACCAGACATTACTGGCAACAACGTCGCCTATGGGCACAAATCCACCATCGCTGGACCTGACAGGACTGGCAAAAATTGCTATTCACTGACGAGTCTCGGTTTTGTCTCACCAGGGGTGATGGTCGGAATCGCGTTTATCGTCGAAGGAATGAGCGTTACACCGAGGCCTGTACTCTGGAGCGGGATCGATTTGGAGGTGGAGGGTCCGTCATGGTCTGGGGCGGTGTGTCACAGCATCATCGGACTGAGCTTGTTGTCATTGCAGGCAACAAGGAAGACATCATCCACCCTCATGTGGTACCCTTCCTGCAGGCTCATCCTGACATGACCCTCCAGCATGACAATGCCACCAGCCATACTGCTCATTCTGTGCGTGATTTACTGCAAGACAGTTATGTCAGTGTTCTGCCATGGCCAGCGAAGAGCCCGGATCTCTGAGACCTGTTGGATCGGAGGGTGAAGGCTAGGGCCATTCCCCCCCAGAAATGTCCGGAAACTTGCAGGTGCCTTGGTGGAAGAGTGGGGTAACATCTGACAGCAAGAACTGGCATACAAATATTTACACATTTTAAGTTGGCTGAAAATAAACACAGTTGACAATGAGAGGACGTTTCTTTTTTTGCCGAGTTTATAACACTCACATTTGCACATGAACATGCAAACATTAAACACGGGTAGCAAACTCACACACAATAACTAATCATGTAAAACATTTTTTTTAAACACACACACACAAACAAACACTCCCTTCCCTTCCACACCCTGAGCCCCCTGAACCCAAATAGACAGGTCTCCATGGAAACACCATCCCATCATGCCACGGTACTTACAGGCGCTTGAGGTTGTCAGCCACACTGTTGGCGTACTGTTGGTCCGTCTGCAAAACATGAGAAAACCCCCCTGAATAAAACCAAATGTTCATGCCATTAACAGATAGTATGGCTACAGAAACATATTGACATAGTATACATTCTGCTACTATGTGCACTGCAATACTGTACACAAATCATGTTTTGCCTAAAATAACGTTGCCTTTGTCAGCTATAATTGTCCCTGGATATAATATAGAATAAAAATCACTAAATGCTTTTTTATCACAACAACAACGTTACAATAATTGCACAACGGTTCAATAGTGTTCCAAGATGGCCACCGTGGGGCTTGTGAGCTGTTCCAGTTTCTTCCCAAGTGGAATCAGCCGCTTGATGGTGTAATTATCTGGCTCAGTATGATTCCAGCATCCAGAGCTGTGATGAGGTCAGGCAGAGGATAACATGTACACACATGTATTCATCCAACGGCCAGGTTTGAGCCGGGACTACTTCTGCTTGACTACTTCCATATAGATCCATAATCAAATCCCAAAACATTGTGCTTGTTCAAGAGGGTATGCCTCAGCAAAGTAATGCACAGTAACATGATGCAATACCAACTAATATTGTATAACTAACAGCTAACGCCATCTTTCTTTGGCTGTTGCTCTGCCTAGTCATGCCAATCTGGAGGACCAACTCTAAAAATGTATCGGAAATGTATCGGTCATTAAACAGCAAATGATTACAAATTCCCTGACTATGAATCTCCATCCTGAAAGGTTTACGGGTAGAGGGAAGGATGGAGGGAGCATCGGAAGTGGAGAGACAGGCGCAAGAGATCAGATGGTCAACAGGAAACACCTGGGATCACTTTGACCGCATCCTCTGCTTCCCAAATTAACCGGCCGAGAGAGGAATAGAGGGATGTAGGGAGGGAGGGAAGAGGAATTATTACAAGAAAAAATATATATCCTGTCACACTTGAATAAAACAATTTGTCCTGTTTTTTTTCAAACATTCTCTTGAAAAACAAGAGAAACCATATATTCCTTTTTCTGGTTTCCTATGTTAGCGGACATGGTTTTGGGGCCTTTGAGCAGACAGACAGTATTGCCCAATTCCAAATCAACCCCTAAACCCTAGCCCTAGGTACTTTGTGTAGATCTGAAAATATTATTAATAGGTATGAGGAATATACTGTGAAAATTCCAACTAGCCTATGGGACGGCCATGTGAAACTAAAACCTATCCAATCATTTCAAATCTATATGAAATGTGTAGGGGTGGACTGTAGGGTATAGAGGCAGAATTGGACATTTGAAACCGTGACTGTAAACAGTGTGCACTAGCCTGAATGCTTTCTCAGAGCTAGTCCACCAGGAAGGGTAAAAGGAGGGAGGGAGGCAGCGAAAGGGGGATTTGTTTAAGCATTACTTAATCTCCCATGTCAAAGACGAAGCAAGGACTAGGGAAAGAGGGGAGAAGTGTGTGTGTGAGTGAGAGTGAGAGTGAGAGTGAGACTGAGACTGAGACTGAGACTGAGAGAAGAAGAAGTTGACAGAGAAAAGAGAAAAAAGCAGAAACACCAGACCCCCCCTTCCTCAGCTCTGAGACATTCCATTGGTGGATTATACAATGGGTGGGTCTAATCCTGAATGGTGATTGGTTAAAACCACATTCCAGGCGGTGTCTATTCCACAAGTTACCACCGGCTAAATCTTTGACGTTAAAATGCCTATTTACTCTGTTCCATCTGAAAGCGCAATCCACTGTCTCATCAGCTCAGGCAGTGAAGTTATAAACTTGATCTCCACTATAAAAAGCATCTAGACATTATCTCACATTTCTTTTAGACTAACATTTAGTTTTCAACAGCGGAGATTTGTACAAACATTGCTGTCTGTCTCGCCGACATTTGCAACATTGTTTCAATATTCAAATTCGATCTCCAACTGTCCCATAGTAATGAACGTGTTGGGAGTCGGGACGAGAGAGAAGCAGGCAGTGTTTCTCAGCCACTCATGAATCAGCTGGCATAATTTTTATGGATATATACAAAGAAATGTCAATTGAAAAAAGGTCAAACGCCAGCATCAGTTTGAAGTTATTGTGTTAGCTGTGTTGTTGGCTAACTCCTCTGAACAGTGTCCTAACGAGAGAGCACATGTTCTATGCCAGGCGAAATTGTGCCTCATTAGCTCATTGTTATGGACGTATCCAAATAAATGTCTTAAACAGCTTAAACAAATGCAGCTACTGTTGTTATTCTGTCTGCACTGTTTGATGTGACCGTAGTTGTAAGTTAGCCGTAGTTGGCTAGCTAGCTAGCAGCCAGTATGGCAATGGAACATTTAGAACAAACGACTAGATACAGAACAAAAAGACTGAACAACTTGGTCGCGTCTCTGGAACGACCAGCCGGCTTGGGTAGCAACCGTAGATTTGTTTTGGGACTATATCTTGAACCACATCCCTAGAGGTCAGAAACATGACCTCAGATTATTAATTGAGGTTGACAGCTGTTCAAATCAAAGTTTCTTTGTCACGTGCACCGAATACAACAGGTGTAGACCTTACAGTGAAATGCTTACTTACAGGCTCTAACCAATTGTGCAAAAAAAGAGATAAAACAACAGTAAAAAGACCTGAAAATAACAGTAGCGAGGCTATATACAGACACCGGTTAGTCAGGCTTTTTGAGGGAGCATGTACTTGTAGGTATGGTTAGAGTGACTATGCATATATGATGAACAGAGAGTAGTAGTAGCGTAAAAAGAGGGGTTGGCGGGTGGTGGGACACAATGCAGATAGCCCGGTTAGCCAAAGTGCGGGAGCACTGGTTAGTCGGGCCAATTGAGGTAGTATGTACATGAATGTATAGTTAAAGTGACTATGCATATCTGATAAACAGAGAGTAGCAGCAGTGTAAAAGAGGGGTTGGGGGGGCACACAATGCAAATATTCAAGGTAACCATTTGGTTACCTGTTCAGGAGTCTTATGGCTTGGGGGTAAAAACTGTTGAGAAGCCTTTTTGTCCTAGACTTGGCACTCCGGTACCGCTTGCCATGCGGTAGTTGAGAGAACAGTCTATGACTGGGGTGGCTGAAGTCTTTGAAAATTTTTAGGGCCTTCCTCTGACACCGCCTGGTGTAGAGGTCCTGGATGGCAGGCAGCTTAGCCCCAGTGATGTAATGGGCCGTACGCACTACCCTCTGAAGTGCCTTGCGGTCAGAGGCCGAGCAATTGCCGGACCAGGCAGTGATGCAACCAGTCAGGATGCTCTCGATGTTGCAGCTGTAGAATCTTTTGAGGATCTCAGGACCCATGCCAAATCTTTTTAGTTTCCTGAGGGGGAATAGGCTTTGTTGTGCCCTCTTCACGAATGTCTTGGTGTGTTTGGATCATTCTAGTTTGTTGTTGTTCTAGTTTGTTGTTGATGTGGACACCAAGGAACTTGAAGCTCTCAACCTGCTCCACTACAGCCCCATCGATGAGAATGGGGGTGTGCTCGGTGTTCCTTTTCCTGTAGTCCACAATCATCTCTTTAGTCTTGGTTACGTTGAGGGATAGGTTGTTATTCTGGCACCACCCGGCCAGCACTTCATGGCTACGGACGTGAGGGCTACGGGTCTGTAGTCATTTAGGCAGGTTGCCTTTGTGTTCATGGGCACAGGGACTATGGTGGTCTGCTTGAAACAGGTTGGTATTACAGACTCAATCAGGGAAATGTTGAAAATGTCAGTGAAGACACCTGCCAGTTGGTCAGCACATGCCCGGAGCACACGTCCTGGTAATCCGTCTGGTCCTGCAGCCTTGTGTATGTTGACCTACGGAGAGTGTGATCACACAGTCGTTCAGAACAGCTAATGCTCTCATGCATGCTTCAGTGTTGCTTGCCTCGAAGCGAGCACAGAAGTGATTTAGCTCGTCTGGTAGGCTCGTGTCACTGGGCAGCTCTTGGCTGTGTTTCCCTTTGTAGTCTGTAATACTTTGCAAGCCCTGCCACATCCGACGAGCGTCGTAGCCGGTGTAGTATGATTCAATCTTAGCCCTGTATTGACGCTTTGCCTGTTTGATGGTTTGTCGCAGGGCATAGCGGGATTTCTTGTAAGCTTCCGGGTTAGAGTCCCGCACCTTGAAAGCGGCACCTCTACCCTTTAGCTCAGTGCGCATGTTGCCTGTAATCCATGGCTTCTGGTTGGGGTATGTACGTACAGTCACTGTGGGGACGACGTCCTCGATGCACTTATTGATAAAGCCAGTGACTGATGTGGTGTATTCCTCAATGTCATCGAAGAATCCCGGAACATGTTCCAGTCTGTGATAGCAAAACAGTCCAGTAGTTAAGCATCTGCTTCATCTGACCACTTTTTTATAGACCGAGTCACTGGTGCTTCCTGCTTTAATTTTTACTTGTAAGCAGGAATCAAAAGGAGTTGTGGTCGGATTTACCAAATGGAGGGCGAGGGAGAGCTTTGTACTCGTCTCTGTGTGTAGAGTACAGGTGATCTAGAATTGTTTTACCTCTGGTTGCACATTTAACATGTTGATAGAGATTTGGTAGAACTGATTTAAGTTTCCCTGCATTACAGTCTCCGGCCACTAGCAGCGCCGCCTCTGGGTGAGTGGTTTCCTGTTTGCTTATTTCCTTATACAGCTGAATGAGTGCGGTCTTAGTGCCAGAATCTGTTTGTGGTGGTAAATAAACAGCCACGAAAAGTATAGCTGAGAACTCTCTAGGCAAGTAGTGTGGCCTGCAATTTATCACAATATACTCTACTTCAGGCGAGCAAAATCTAGAGACTTCCTTAGATTTCGTGCACCAGCTGTTGTTTACAAATATGCACAGACCGCTCCCCCCTCGTCTTACCGGAGTGTGTTGTTCTATCCTGCCGGTGCAGCGTATATCCCGCTAGCTGAATTTCCATGTCGTCATTCAGCCACGATTCCGTGAAACATAGGATATTACAGTTTTTGATGTCGCGTTGGTAGGATATTCGTGATCGTACCTCGTCTCATTTATTGTCCAATCATTGCACGTTGGCGAGTAATATTGACGGTAACGGCAGCTTTCCTACTCGCCTTCTGCGGGTCCTGACGAGGCATCCGGCTCTTCGTCCTCTGTACCTGCGTCGCTTTCTCTTGCGAATAACTGGGATGTCGGCCCTGCCGAGGGTTTTGAGAATATCATGTGTGTCTTGCTTGTTGTTGAAAAAATCTTTGTTTAATCCGAGGTAAGTGATCGCTGTCCTGATATCCAGAAGCTCTTTTCTGCCGTAAGATACGTTTGCAGAAACATTATGTACAAAATAAGTTACAAATAACACGAAAAAAAACACATAATAGCACAATTGGTTGGGCGCCCGTAAAACTGCTGCCATTTCTTCCGGCGCAAATGACAGCGTGTGTTCAGCCAGTGGGACATGTGTCTAGCTTAATGTACAGTTAATATACAGCCCTATACTGTAGCCATACTTAATCGAATGGCTACTGTATAGTATCCGTAGATCGACTGCCCAGCCATGCAGTGGATCTGCATGATTAAAATCTCATAACACATAAACTTGAGTGCATTACTGCTTTTGTACAACGAGTTACCAGCATTAAAATGCAATATGCAATATACAATATATTTCACAAAACGTGATGGTACATTCACTAACACTGGTTGTCAAGTGCAATCTAAGGCTTTCTCTGGTGGCGACTTCTATTCGTATTGACTGCCATGTAAAGCAAAACTACCCAAGCATGGTTGATAGTTCCAGAACTTTGCAGGTTGCTATGGCAAACAAAAATGATTGCAATGGAGGCTCTTACCCCTCTTGCTAGCTAGCCAACTATACAGCTAACACAATCACTTCCGACTGAAGCTGGAAAGACAGAAAACTAGCTGCATTTAGTTTTGTTTGACCTGTTTTTCTATTGATATTTCTTTGAATATATCCATAAAAATTATGCTAATGAAAGATTTTGACTACCTGAGAAAAGCTGCCTGTCTGTCTTGTCCCGACACGTTCATTACTATGGGACAGCTTGAGATCAAATTTCAATACTGAAACAATGTTGGAGATAATGCTTTTTACAGTGGAGATCAAGTTTATAAATTGCATGGCTGGGCAGATGAGACAGTAGATCTGTGGTGGTAGTAGTAGTAGTAGCGGTGGTGGTGGTGGTGGTAGTAGTAGTAGTTCGATGTTAGGTAACACCGTAAACTATGCCACTTTTTATGAATATGGCCATGTGTATGTTGTCAAGTTGTATAATTAACCAATAATTAACTTTTTTTATTTTACTTTTATTTAACTAGGCAAATCAGTTAAGAACAAATTCTTATTTTCAATGACAACCTAGGAGCCAGCAGCATACCACCCTGCATCCCATTGCTGGCTTGCTTTCTGAAGCTAAGTAAGGTTGGTCCTAGTCAGTCCTTGGATGGGAGACCAGATGCTGCTGGAAGTGATGTTGGAGGGCCAGTAGGAGGCACTCTTTCCTCAGGTCTAAAAAGAAATATCCCAATGCCCCAGGGAAGTGATTGGGGATATTGCCCTGTGTAGGGTGCTGTCTTTCGAATGGGACGTTAAACGGGTGTCCTGACTCTCTGAGGTTATTAAAGATCCCATGGCACTTATTGTAAGAGTAGGGGTTTTAACCCTGGTGTCCTGGATAAATTCCCAAGCTGTCCCACATACCATCATGGTCACCTAATCATCCCCAGCTTACAATTAGCTCATTCATCCCCCTCCTCTCCCCTGTAACTATTCCCCAGGTTGTTGCTGTACATGAGAATGTGTTCTCAGTCAACTTACCTGGTAGAAAAAAGGAACAGTGGGTTAACTGCCTTGTTCAGGGCCAGAAGTTCAGGGCCAGAATGACAGATTTTTACCTTGTCAGCTTAGGGATTCGATCTTGCAACCTTTCGGTTACTAGTCTAACGCTCTAAACACTAGGCTACCTGCCCGAGGGGGAATGGTATACAGCCTGGATACAGCCGTGTTATATTGGCCATATACCACAAACCTCAGAGGTGCTTAATTGATATTATACACTGGCTACTAAGTAATGTTGTGTTATACCCGTGGTATATGGTCTGATATACTTTATCAGGGCTTTCAGCCAATCAGCATTCAGGGCTCGAACAACCTGGTTTATAATGTGCAACAGTCAAGTAGAATCCTATATAGTACAGTAATGTAGGTACTACCTAACCAGAGGACCAAGGCCTTACAGTAGTAGCCCAACTCATGGTTTACAACTATTTTTCTAATCCTGTGCTGTAACATGCAATCAGCAAGTTCAACTAACCCACCGCAAGACAATGGAACAAAATGGTATACATTATATTTGTTTAGTTCTGTGTTTTATTACTGTAGTTTAGCAAATGCAACTGCTTAGAATATTCATATGGTCACACACTGACAGCAGGGGAGAGCAATACACTGGGAAGGGCACACACACACACATCCATCACAACAGGGCTCCTTCTAGTAATGTGTCCTTTGGACTTAAACAACCCTTTTACATGATTAGTGCTTCTTCCCAATGAACTCCAGTGAACACACTTAGGCCTATCTGTGAGGCTAGCCTGTTCGCTATCGCTAATTACCTTAGCATCGGTCATATGGGAATGGCAGCTTTAGGGTTATAGGAGTTAGCAATGATTAGTGTCTAGACTATTAGGGGATCAAGAGGGGATGTGTGTGTGGTAGTGGCAGTAGCCTGGGGTAGCGTCACTCATTAGCTCTTCAGATCCCTGTCCTTTATAGATACATACAGACACACACATGAGCGCGTGCACATGTAGGCAAACACCCACGCACACACACACACACATTGGGTGGGAATGGGTGGATTTCTCAATTCCCTTCTCCGGCCACTGTATTGGGCAGTTCAATGGTGAGAAATGTCCCTGTCCCTGGAGCAAAAACTTTACAGGACATCAATAAGCTGCTGCCAAACATTTTAAACCAGCATCAGGAAATTGAGTCTGTCATAGTTCATGTGGGATTCAATGACATTCTGAAGGGCAGCTCAGAACAGCTGAAGATGGATTTTAAAGAACGGATGGGGTCACTTCTTGACACCAACAAGCGCCCCATAATATCTGTCCCTCTGCCCTCCCTAAATCGTGGCATTGAACGGTTCAGCAGACTTTTCACCCTCCATAACTGGCTACGAGACTATTGCAGCTCTGTGGGTGTTACATTTATTGACAATTTTGATACCTTCTGGAAACAAAGCTCATATTATAAGGAGGATGGGATCCACCCAAATCATTTGGGTTCCTGGATCCTTTCACAGCATTATAAGGCTGCGTTGAGACAATGACTTATCAATGACCCAAGCCCAGCTCATTTAATCCCTACCATTGTGTCGCTGAGTTGTCATAATGCTTCAGCAAATGTACATTATCCCAAGGGCGTTGGAAGACACAATGTAAGTAACCTAATTTGTGTCCCTCTTACTGCCCTGGATGCCTCTGCTGATCCCACAGCTATTGCATGCAGTAATCATGGGCCTATGAACCAGAGTGATACTGTTAGCACTGAGGCGGTGTACCCTAGTAGGAAGTCCACTGTGCAGCTCATCCTGCACTAACATAAATAACATGAGCATGTCTACCTTCCCAGTAAAGCAATAAAAACGATTAAGCATTCCAGGAAAGTGCTAAAAATAGCCCACGTTAACATATGTAGCTTAAGAAACAAGGTTTATGAAATCAGTAATTTGCTAGTAACAGATGATATTCATATTCTGACAATCTCTGAAACTCACTTAGATAACGCCTTTGATGATACAGTGGTAGCATTACATGGTTATAAGATCTACAGAAGGACAGAAATGCCAAAGGTGGCCATTTATATTCAGAACCACATTCCTGTAAAGCTTAGAGAGGATCTCATGTTAAATAATGTTGAAGTCATATGGCTTCACGTTCATCTGCCTCACCTAAAGCCCATACTGGTGGGAAGCTGCTATAGACCACCAAGTGCTAACAGTCAGTATCTGGATAACATGTGTGAATTGCTTGATAATGGATGTGATATCAACAGAGAGGTATATTTTCTGGGTGATTTAAATATTGACTGGCTTTCATCAGGCTGCCAACTCAAGAGAAAGCTTCAAACTGTAACTAGTGCTTCCAACCTGGTTCAAGTTATCAGTCAACCTACCAGGGTAGTTACAAACAGCACAGGAATGAAATCATCAACATGTATTGACCACATCTTTACTAACGCTGCAGATATTTGCTTTAAATCAGTATCCAAATCCATTGGATGTAGTGATCACAATATAGTAGCCATATCTAGGAAAACCAAAGTTGCAAAGGTTGACCCTAATATAGTGTATAAGAGGTCATACAATACGTTTTGTAGTGATTCCTGTGTTTTTGATATTTGTTTAATATTTGAATGGTCCGTGGTGTGTAATGAGGAGCAACCAGACGCTGCACTTGACACATTGATGAAATTGCTTATCTCAGTTACTAATAAACATGCACCCAGTTACCCTGGATTGTAAACAGTAATGTTTAAAACATATTGATACAACAGTAGCTAAGAAGGGGAGAAGTTTGCCCATAATAAAGCGCTGCTCTGCCTTGGTATTATCACTATCAACAAGGCAGGTCCTACAGGCCCTAGTATTGTCGCACCTGGACTATTGTTCAGTCGTGTGGTCAGGTGCAACAAAGAGGGACTAAAGGGGATCCTTAATAAATACATGTGGAAATACACTCACACACACACACACACACACACACACACACACACACACACACACACACACACACACACACACACACACACACACACACACACACACACACACACACACACACACACACACACACACACACACACACACAAACAGACAGTTCACTGAATAACTTCAAAAGCTCCTGAAGGGACTACAGAGGGCAGAGACGTCATAGCAGAACACAAACATGTCTGGTTTTATCTCACCTCAGCTATGAAGACCACAATGACACAGTCCTCCTTCTCTGCCGCGCTGAGCTCTGTCATCAGAGAGCTGAGGGTGTCCGTCAGGTACGAGTGGACCTCCCTCTTCACACTAGGCACGCCCATCACGATCGACACTGTGACAGACACACACACACAGACCGATCACAGTCAGTACAGGGAGGGAAGGAAACAATGATGTGCTAGATTGGGTGGAATGAGCTAGTCAGTATATATTTCACAACAGAGACAGATTCACTTGTTTTCTGAAGAGAGGGGGAAGAAGAGAAGGTAAGAAAGAAAGCTAACTAGATGAAGAGAGAGAGAAACGAGAGAAGGGCTGGAGGGAGTAGGGGTAGGGGAGAGTAGTTGAAGGACTTACAAGCACAATAGTACAAGGTTGTCAACACAATCTGTACATCCGTGAAAAATAACAATGCCCTGCAATGATTGATCAAATGCAAGAGAATAATGCATAGTCAAGGCCGAACTACAATTCAGGTATTTTTACCAACTTCCCATTCTCATAGGGAGGAAGTCCAAATCAATAGCCGTGTTTGTGCAGCAACAGTTGATTCTACAACCCTGTACTCTTCCTCACCCTCCCCTCTTCTCCCATTGTGAGCTAACATAAGTAGACCCTAGTGGCCGTCTTCTCCATTTATTGCGCCCATAAAACGTACTGCAATTATTAGAGGGGAGCTAGCGGTAAAGTCCTGGCTCGCGCTCTACAAGGTACCCTCATGGACGTGGCCCGCGTAATCCATTTAGATGGGGTTTGGTGGCCTAAACGTAAATCACACACACACAGACTAATTATTGGCCCCTTTGAGAGTCTAGCTGGCTGTCTGGAGAGTTTGGACGAACTCTCCAGGGGAGTGGAGGTTTATGGGGCGGGGAGTTAGGAGGCTCGCTCCCCAGGGAGGGAGAAGTCTAACTGGGCTACTGGCACAGCCACAGTGGGGCAGAGAACCAGAGAGGGAGGTGATGAAGGGAGAAATAACCAATACTGGACAGAGCACACTGGTACTGTTGTCAGAGGAAGGGTGCAAAGAGGTGGAACTAAGAAAGGATGGGGATGAACGTGTGTGTGTGTGTGTGTGTGTTTGTGCGTGTGTGTGTGTGTGTGTGCGTGTGTGCACTGACCACCGGTGCGTCCCTGGCCCACGTGCACAGCAGGCTGCAGGCTGCTCTCCTTCGCAAGGAGATGGGGCAGGTGATGGAAGATACTGGGCAGCTGGAGCACATTCTTACTGGTCGTCACGTTCCACAGCTTCAGTTTGGTCTCATCTATCACACAACGAATACATGCACACACCACACACACGGACGAATGCACGCACACAGACGCGTTGCGAATGGACGCACAAACACACAGGGGTCAGAAGTGGGTCAAAAGAACAGATCAGTCCTAATTGTTAAAAAGAGAATGGATGCTACGGGGGTGGGGGGAGCTGCACTCTGCAATCACTGACTGGATATACCATTCATATATAACTCAACCTAATCCTTTCTGACCGACTGAATGCATCGATTGTACATATTGATTGTACATATTGATTGTACATATTGATTGCAATCCATTCTCATGTATTAGTTATAGCACAACTTGTCATATAATGTATAGACCAACGTTGCTTATTGGTTACAGAAGGGTTCATTTAGAGTGCAGCCCATCCTTTTAGAATGGTTAGTCTTACTTTAGGAACGTTTACCCATGTATTGTGGATAGTCCACCCTTACAGAGAGTTGTTCAATTATGCAATAGTATAAATAGTGAATTGTGTTCTTATAGATGTATGTGTACATACAGCTCCTTAAATTGTTACTGTTAGAAAATCGCTCAGCCTTATTGACTAACTCTGGTTTGTTCTGAGTGGTTCTGACAAGCTCTGACTACCTCCAACTGGTTCTGACTAGCGCTGACTGGTATTGACTGGTTCTGATGAACTCTTAATGGTTCTGACCGGTTCAAATTAGTTCCTCCTCTTACCAGACAGGCTGGCCCAGGTGCGATTGATGTCCCTAAGGGCCTGCTTTTCAGCGATGGCCCTCTTGATCTCGTCCAGCACCAGGTTGAGCTCTTTGGATCGCTTCAGGTTCTCCTGCTCGGCAGAGTGCAGACGCTCTCTCAGGGCCAGAAACTCTCGCTGGTAAATGTCCACCACATCTCCTACAGAGAGAGGAGGGACAGTGGTTTGTTAAATAAAAGTGTTAGAGTTCTCTTGAATCTTATTAACTTTCTTCTGTGATTTGCAATTTTGCATAATATTACATGGTTTCGACTCCTTGAAGGCCAATACATTCACTGCTCGTTTCATGCCAATAGAGAATGTTAGAATTGGAATTTACGACAGACAGACAGACAGACAGACAGAGAGAGAGAGAGAGAGAGAGAGAGAGAGAGAGAGAGAGAGAGAGAGAGCCCTATAACAAAGAACATATAGCAAAACCATATAATTAATCAAATAGAATTCTTAGAATTAACTATTAAAAACTACCAGAACCCACTGGATTCTCCAATTACATTGAATGAACTACAGGACAAAATACAAACCCTCCAACCCAAAAAAGGCCTGTGTCGATGGTATCCTGAATGAAATGATAAAATATACAGACCACACATTCCAATTGGCTATACTTAAACACTTTAACATCATCCTTAGCTCTGGCATCTTCCTCAATATTTGGAACCAAGGACTGATCACCCCAATCCACAAAAGTGGAGACAAATTTGACCCCAATAACTACTGCGGGATATGCGTCAACAGCAACCTTGGGAAAATCCTTAACAGCAGACTCATATATTTCCTCAGGGAAAACAATGTACTGAGCAAATGTCAAATTGGCTTTTTACCAAATTACTGTACGACAGACCATGTATTCACCCTGCACACCCTTATTGACAAAGGAACAAACCAAAACAAAGGCAAAGTCTTCTCATGCTTTGTTGATTTCAAAAAATCTTTCAACTCCATTTGGCATGAGGGTCTGCTATACAAATTGATGGAAAGTGGTGTTGGGGGAAAAACATACGACATTATAAAATCCATGTACACAAATAAGTGTGAGGTTAAAATTGGCAAAAATCACACATTTCTTTCCACAGGTCCGTGGGGTGAGACAGGGATGCAGGTTAAGCCCCACCCTCTTCAACATATATATCAACGAATTGGCGAGGGCACTAGAACAGTCTTCTGCACCCGGCCTCACCCTACTATAATCTGAAGTCAAATGTCTACTGTTTGCTGATGATCTGGTGCTTCTGTCCCCAACCAAGGAGGGTCTACAGCAGCACCTAGATCTTCTGCACGGATTATGTCAGACCTGGGCCCTGACAGGAAATCTCAGTAAGACAAAAAATAATGGTGTTCCAAAAAAGGTCCAGTTGCCAGGACCACAAATACAAATTCCACCTAGAAACCGTTGCCCTAGAGCACACACAAAACTATACATACATCGGTCTAAACATCTGCACCACAGGTAAGTTCCACAAAGCTGTGAACGATCTGAGAGACAATGCAAGAAGGGCCTTCTATGCCATCAAAAGGAACATAAAATTCAACATACCAATTAGGATCTGGCTAAAAATACTTGAATCCGTTATAGAACCCATTGCCCTTCATGGTTGTGAGGTCTGTGGTCCGCTCACCAACCAAGAATTCCCAAAATGTGACAAACACCAAATTGAGATTCTGCATGCAGAATTCTGAAAACATATCCTACGTGTACAACGTAAAACACCAAATAATGCATTAGGGCCGATATCCAGAAAAGATTTCTACAACCTTCCATAACGAAGACATCACCTACAGAGAGATGAACCTGGAGAAGAGTCCCCTAAGCAAGCTGGTCCTTGTGCTCTGTTCACAAACACAAACAGACCCCACAGAGCCCCAGGACAGCAACACAATTAGACCCAACCAAATCATGAGAAAACAAAAATTTGGCCCTAAACAGAGTACACAGTGGCAGAATACCTAACCACCGTGACTGACCCAAACTTAAGGAAAGCTTTGACTATGTACAGACTCAGTGAGCATAGCCTTGCTAAGGCCGCCGTAGACAGGCTATGTGCACACTGCCCACAAAATTAGGTGGAAACTGAGCTGCACTTCCTAACCTCCTGCCAAATGTATGACCATATTAGAGACATATAATATCCTCAGATTACATAGACATACAAAGAATTCGAAAACAAATCCAATTTTGATAAACTCCCATATCTATTGGGTGAAATACCACAGTGTGCAATCACAGCAGCAAGATTTGTGACAAGAAAAGGGCAACCAGTGAAGAACAAACCATTGTAAATACAACCTATATTTGTTAATTTATTTCCCATTTTGTACTTTAACTATTTGCACATCATTACAACACTGTATATAGACATAATATGACATTTGAAATGTCTATATTATTTTTGGAACTTTTGTGAGTGTAATGTTTAGTGTAAATTTTGTATTGCTTATTTAACTTTTGTTTATTATTTCACTTGCTTTGGCAATGTAAACATATGTTTCCCATGCCAATAAAGCCCTTACATTTAGAGAGATAGAGAGAGACAGAGAGAGAGAGAGAGAGAGAGAGCGTGAGCGAGAGAGAGCGAGAGAGAGAGAGCGAGAAAGAGAGAGAGCGAGAAAGAGAGAGAGAGAGAGAGAGAGAGAGAGAGAGCGAGAGAGAGAGAGAGAGCGAGAGAGAGCGCGTGAGAGACCACGTGAGACCACAAGAGAGGGAGGAAGGATACGGGACACAGGTGGAGAATGAGAGTCAGTTAACACAAACACCTAGACTACACACCACAACCCTAAATGTCACCCTATTGCATCTGTTCTTTATTCAACATACAGAGAGAACACATGGACAACATAGGACAGTCCTTCCTTGGTGACTTTATGTAGCTTTTAAAGCAGTGTTTTACTGTGGTCCTGCTGGAGCACTTTTCAAGTCATTACCCATCTTAACAGCTTGATCAATAGGCACTATGGCCTGGACTGATACGTATCGATCATAGTGGACGAATCACCTCCCTGAACCCACAGATTGTTGGCCGAAGCGACAGTAGCCTGGTCCCAGACCTGTGTGTGCTGTCTTGCCAACTGCTTTAGTGTGATGATGACCACAAGAGTTGCCAAGACAGCACACACACATCTGGGACCAGGCTTAAGTGAGCTCTGGTCTAGAAGACATGTCACTGTAGTTGGTATAACGCTGATGTAGAATGGTAACATCTCTGTCATGAGGCTAGTTTAATGTGTAATCATGACTTAATAGATAGTGTTAACAGTCTCGACAGCTACACAACCTGAGAGCAAAATAGATTATCTGAATCTTGTGTGTATTACATTATAAGGCTGAGTATATCTCCATCACAGGAGGCTGGTGGCATCATAATTGGGGAGGACGGGCTTGTGGTAATAGCTGGAGTGGAATGGTATCAAATACATCAAAAATGGTTTCCATGTGTTTGATGTCATTCCATTTGCTCCGTTCCAGACATTATTATGAACCATCCTCCCCTCAGCAGCCTCCACTGATCTCCTAGACATAGAACAGGCATATCTAGGTATGGATTAATGGTAAGATAGAGTTCTCTCTACACAAATGTAATAGAAATATAAAATAAATACTTGTGAGATTACTGTGAGCTTAACATGAAGGTGGTCTCCACAGTCATAAATCCACTAGGAATGGGACAGATTGTCAAGGTCAGAGCTACTAGTCTCATAAAGCATACGAGTAACATAACACATATATTTAACAACATGTTGCAAGGATATTCTGTGAACAACAGAGTATGATAGAAATCTGCTATGGACAGCCTCAAAAGTAATGGACTACACAGGGTGCCATTTTAGGAAGCAGAGCAGGTGTTTCCAGGTCACAGACCTCCCTCTCTAAGCTGCTCTCACTCATATTCCTTCCTTCCATTCCACCTTCCTTTTTCTCATTATTCCTCTTCCCGTTGCTCTCTAATAAAAGAGAGCAGGGTTATACTGCTGCTGCTCGCTACTCTATGCCAGATGCCCTCTCTCCGAACTGATACACACACACACACACACACACGCACGCAAGCTCATGCCCACGCATGGATACGCACAGCACATGCATACACACACCTTGGGATGGACACACACACACAGGGGACACATACAGCTCTGCACATCGCGTCAAATTGAGAGAGAGAGAGAGAGAGAGAGAGAGAGAGAGAGAGAGAGAGCAGAAAAAAAGAGAAATCCCAGGAAACATGGGACTCATGTTTCACTAATGCTATCTGAACCTAAACCCCGGCATAATCCCTGACATCACCTAGCCCTGATGCACACCTCGTTAACCGTACAGCAACCCAGGCTTGAGATGTGGGGCAGCAGGAAGTGGAAAGGTACAAAGACAATCCAACGTATTGTACACGCCTACTGAGAGGCAGTCAAAAATCAAGCAATATTACGTCATAAAAAAAGGGAACGGGGGTGGAATAGCTGTCTATGCTGACAGCTATGGTGGAGCTTGTTTTTGAGACAAAGTTATTTTGCTCTCGGGAATTGTGTCACGCCTTTACACTTCTTGTGGAAATTAGGGAGGAAAGTAGGAAGGAAAGTAGCGAGGAAATTAGGGAGGAGAGTGGGGAGGAAAGTAGGGAGGAAAGTGCCAGGAGAGAGATGAAAGTGTAGAAGAGAGAAAGAGTGTCTAATAGCATGAAGCTGGGGAAACAGCGTTTAAATCCCGCTGTGGCCACAGACATGATGACACACAGGCTCAACACCTGAGTTTGGCCTCTCTAAAGCATTGCTAGTATCAGGGACTGCTAGGGGACGATGTCGACATATTGCAACACTGTGTTAAGATTATTTCTCCTTTTCCCCTCTCTATCGGTGGTTTTCTCACTCCCTCTCTTCTGCTCTCCATCAGTCTGGCTTTCCCAGTCTGTCTTGCTCTCCCAGTCTGTCTTGCACTCTCCGTCAGTCTTGCTCTCTCCGTCAGTCTTGCTCTCCCAGTCTGTCTTGCGCTCCCTGTCTTGCTCTCCCAGTCTGTCTTGCTCTCCCAGTCTGTCCTGCTCTCGCAGTCTGTCCTCGAGTGTGGCAAAACCCCAAAGAGACAGCACGAGCAATCACTCAGAGAATGCCTTGCCAAAATGTGGTATGGTGAAGAAGATTGTGTGTATCTGTGTTTGTGTGTGTGTGAGTATGTTACCATACTCTGAGGTTGTGTGTGATTTGTGGACCCCAGGAAGAGTAGCTGCTGCTTTTGCAACAGCTAATGGGGATCCTAATAAAATACCAAATACCAATTTGCGTAGATGCAGATAAAGACAGAAAGAGAGGAAGCTAACGTTCCCATACAAAATCTTTGCCAAGTCACCCGTGATACAAGTCAGTATTCGCCGTCCATCCATGTCTTGAGGACATTGGGAGATGACGTGGAAACCGAAACGTTTTAGAAACATGGATGAACATCTAATTATGGCGTGAGACCGTGAGAGCTAGTTGCAAAATCTAGTCTCACACACACACTTCCCCCATCCTAATGTGGAGTTTTAATTATCATTCTGCATAATTATTTATCTCCTGTATCTTAATGATGTTAATCGCTGGACGGTTGTGTATTAAGTGATTACAGAGCCCATCTAGATGGGTGGCAGCATGCTGCATCGCTGCAAAACAATAAGGAACATAATGCATAATGCATGAGTCTGGAATATATTACACTATGCAAAGGACTAACCTCATCAAGACCTGGTTCTGGTGTGTTTGTTTGTGTGTGTGTGAGTGAGTGAGTGAGTGAGAATGTGTGTAACTGCCCAGTGTGTGTTATTTTGTAGGTGTGTGTATGCATCATGTTACTCACATGTATGTACAGAGACACAGACCAGTGATGCACAGTGCATTTGGAAAGTATTCAGACACTTTTTGCACATTTTGGTACGTCACAGCCGTATTCTAAAATTGATTAAATATTTTTTTTTCTTCATCAATCTGCACACAATACCTCATAATGATAAAGTGAAAACAGCTTTGTTGAATTTTTTGCAAATTTATAAAAATTAAAAAACATAAGTATTCAGAGCCTTTGCTATGAGACTCGAAATTGAGCTCCGATGCATCCTGTTTCCATTGAACATCCTTGACAAGTTTATACAACTTGATTGCAGTCTACCTGTGGTAAATTCAATTGATTAGACATGATTTGGAAAGGCACACACCTGTCTATATACAGTTGAAGTCGGAAGTTTACAAACACTTAGGTTGGTGTCATTAAAACTTGTTTTTCAACCACTCCACAAATTTCTTGCTAACAAACTATAGTTTTGGCAAGTCAGTTAGGACATCTACTTTGTACATGACACAAGTAATTTTTCCAACAATTGTTTACAGATTATTTCACTTGTAATTGACTGTATCACAATTCCAGTGGGTCAGAAGTTTACATACACTAAGTTGACTGTGCCTTTAAACAGCTTGGAAAATTCCAGAAAATAATGTCATGGCTTTAGAAGTTTCTGATAGGCTAATTGACATCATTTGAGTCAATTGGAGGTGTACCTGTGGATGTATTTCAAGGCCTTCCTTCAAACTCAGTGCCTCTTTGCTTGACATCATAGGAAAATCTAAAGAAATCAGCCAAGACTTCAGGAAAAAAAATTGTAGACCTCCACATGTCTAGTTCATCCTTGGGTGCAATTTCCAAACGGCTGAAGGTACCACGTTCATCTGTACAAACAATAGTACGCAAGTATAAACACCATGGGACCATGCAGCCATCATACCACTCAGGAAGGAGACGCGTTCTGTCTCCTAGAGAGGAACGTACTTTGGTGCGAAAAGTGCAAATCAATCCCAGAACAACATCAAAGGACCTTGTGAAGATGCTGGAGGAAACCGGTACAAAAGTATCTATATCCACAGTAAACCAAGTCCTATATCGACATAACCTGAAAGGCCGCTCAGCAAGGAAGAAGCCACTGCTCCATAACCGCCATAAAAAAGCCAGCCAACGGTTTGCAACTGCACTTGGGGACAAAGAACGTACTTTTTGGAGAAATGTCCTCTGGTCTGATGAAACAAAAATAGAACTGTTTGGCCATAATGACCATCGTTATGTTTGGAGGAAAAAGGGGGAGGCTTGCAAGCCGAAGAACAACATCCCAACCGTGAAGCACGGGGGTGGCAGCATCATGTTTTCGGGGTGCTTTGCTGCAGGAGGGACTGGTGCACTTCACAAAATAGATGGCATCATGAGGAAAGAAAATTATGTGGATTTATTGAAGCACCATCTCAAGACATCAGTCAGGAAGTTAAATCTTGGTCACAAATGGGTCTTCCAAATGGACAATGACCCCAAGCATACTTCCAAAGTCGTGGCAAAATGGCTTATGGTCAACAAAGTCAAGGTATTGGAGTGGCCATCACAAAGCCCTGACCTCAATCCCATAGTAAATATGTGGGCAGAACTGAAAAAGCGTGTGCGAGAAAGGAGGCCTACAAACCTGACTCAGTTACACCAGCTCTGTCAGGAGGAATGGGCCAAAATTCACTCAACGTATTGTGGGAAGCTTGTGGAAGGCTACCCGAAACGTTTGACCCAAGTTAAACAATTTAAAGGCAATGCTACCAAATACAAATTGAGTGTGCGTAAACGTCTGACCCACTGGGAATGTAATGAAAGAAATAAAAGCTGAAATAAATCACTCTCAACTATTTTTCTGACATTTCACATTCTTAAAGTAAAGTGGTGATAGACCTAAAATGGGGAATTTTTACTAGGATTAAATGTCAGGAATTATGAAAAACTGAGTTGAAATGTATTTGGCTAAGGTGTATGTAAACTTCCGACTTCAACTGTAAGGTCCCACAGTTGAAAGTGCAAGTCAGAACAAAAACCAAGCCATGAGGTTGAAGAAATTGTCCGTAGAGCTCTGAGACAGGATTGTGTTGAGGCACAGATCTGGGAAATGGTACCAAAACATTTCTGCAGCATTGAAGGTCCCCAAGAACACAGTGGCCTCCATCATTCTTAAATGGAAAAAGTTTGGAACCACCAAGATTCTTCCTAGAGCTGGCCACCCAGCCAAACTGAGCAATCGGGGGAGAAGGGCCTTGGTCAGTGAGGTGACCAAGAACCAGATGGTCACTATGACAGAGCTCTAGAGTTCCTCTGTGGAGATGGGAGAACCTTCCAGAAGGACAACCATCAGCAATCAGGCCTTCATGGTAGAGTGGCCAGACATAAGCCACTCCTCAGTAAAAGGCATGACAGCCCGCTTTGAGTTTTCCAAAAGGCACCTAAAGACTCTCAGACCATGAGAACCTAGATTCTCTGCTCTGCTCTTTTGCCTGAATGCCAAATTTCACGTCTGGAGGAAACCTGGCACCATCCCTACGGTGAAGTATGGTGGTGGCAGCATCATGCTGTGGGGATGTTTTTCAGTTTCTGAATGTCCTTGAGTGGACCAGCCAGAGCCCGGACTTGAACCCGATCGAACATCGCTGGAGAGACCTGAAAAGAGAAGGTGTGCCAAGCTTGTAGTGTCATACCCAAGAAGACTCGAGGCTGTAATCACTGCCAAAGGTGCTTCAACTGATTAAAGGGTCTTTATACTTATGTAAATGTCATATTTCAGGTTTACATTTTTTATAAATTAGCAAACATTCCTAAAAACCTGGTTTTGCTTTGTCATTATAGGGTATTGTGTGTAGATTGATGAGGAAAAAACAAACAATTCAATCAATTTTAGAGTAAGGCTGTAACATAACAAAATGTGGAAAAAGTCAAGGGGTCTGAATACTTTCCGAATGCACTGTATAAGCTAGTGATAGCTAGTGAATGTAAGTCAATCAACCAAAGATAATTCTCATTGGATGAGCGCCTTAGAGCATCATGGGAAATAGAAACCCGTCTTCACTCTGTCTTAACCTTTGACCTATAGCTGTGTTTGCGTGTGTGTGAGTGTCTGTGTTTGTGTGTGTCCGTGGTTGTTTGTGTGTTTGTGATTGCGCACACCTGTGCATCCATCACCTAGGATTTAAAAACCTTTCCAAAAGCCCTCCACAATAGGACCCAATCAGCTAATATGCATCTTACCTTCTTTAACAAATAGACAATCATCAAAATTCTATCATTACTTAGTGATTGACGTCAGCATCCACAACAGGTCAAATATACACATACCGCAGACATCACTACATAGGGGATTATCAAGACTGAAGACATGTTTTCTCATTCTATTCAACAGATCAGGCCGATGCAATATTCACTGAATACAAGGAGATTTATCAAGACTTAAGACGTTTTTCCATTTCTCTATAAAATCCTCTGAATTCATATGAGGATGGGGTCAACATTTATGTTATTTAGACATTGTGTTTCAGCTGTATCGTGTAAAGAGAAACCCTTATAAAGATACGTTTCAAAAGCAGTATTAAAACTAGGAAAGACTGAAACCAAACTACTCACACTACTAAGTTACTCACACTAGGAGGATCAGAGTACACATGTAGACATCCAGCCAAGGTAGTGAGAGAGTTACATTTCAGCACATGGAATGTGTATGTCTAACAGTAACATGAGCCTGGTAGTGTTGATGGTTGGTAAGATCATCGTTCTAGATACTCTGTCTGTCTTTCCTGTTCCTGTTGTTTACTTATTAGAGGTATAAGGATAGTTACTTTTACACATAACTGATCATTTGAAAATACATGAATAAATAGTCACAGCACATGAGAGATTTGCTATTGACACACTAAAACCAACAAAGCGATAAACAAATTCACTGTACTCAGCCTGAAACAGACTAATACACAGTAATCCTAGATTAGTGGTCCATAAACACACATATCAACAAAGACTGAGGTCATTTAATCCACTCTGCATACCCACTGTCCTCAATAGCAACACTTCTGACACACACTTAAAACTGAAACACACCAACCCACTGAACATTACACAATGACACATAAGAACACACATTGGTGCAAACACACACACACACACGCGCACGCACACACTCACACACACACACACACACACACACGCAAACACACACACACGCAAACACACACACACGCAAACACACAAACACACAAACACACGCACTACTAAAACTCCCCAACCCACTCAAACACACTCACTTCCACTGGGGTGGGTTTAAGTCCATAGTAACTCAGTCAGTCTCTCTCCTGTAGTCTTTTGAATACCACCAGAGGGCCCAGAGCCAAGAAAGGCACCCTGATCCCAGCTTAGTCAATGACTAAAAGAGCAGCCATATCGCTCACACACACACACATTCTAACACAACAAAATCCGCTGCCTGACTGCGCGCCCTGTCACACACAGATTGTCACAGTGAAAATTCCTTTGTCTCTGGAAAATTCTTCCCATAGTGACATGGCGAAAGAAATAGGATTGGAAATGTCTGTGTGTAAATGTACGTGACTCCAATGCATGTGTGTGTGTGTGTGTGTGTGTGATACGCCATCGCCCCCGCCACTGGTGGGAGAGCGAATGTGAATAATAGGAATGTTGGATCGTGGCCCACCAATCTACTCTGATCAAAGCCTTCATCATTCTCCTCCTCATCCTCCTCACTTGAAAGAAAGAGTCTTGTGAAGTCTGCCCCCTGAGCTTTACGGATGTGTGGTGTCAGTGTGTGGTGTCAGTAGTGGTGTCAGTGTGTGGTGTCAGCGTGTGGTGTCAGCATGTGTGTCAGGTTGTGGTGTCACTCTGTGTCAGTCATTGTGTCAGTGTGTGAATTTGTGTGTGTATCCGTGTGTGTGTCAGGTTGTGTCAGTGTGTGTGTCAGTGTGTGTGTCAGTGTGTGTGTGTCAGGTTGTGGTGTCACTGTGTGTCAGTGGTTGTCAGCGTGTGTGTCAGGTTGTGGTGTCAGTGTCTGTTTCAGTGTGTTTGTCAGGTTGTGTGTCAGGTTGTGGTGTCAGTATGTGGTGTCAGTATGTGGTGTCAGTATGTGTGTCAGTATGTGTGTCTGTGTGTGTGTGTCTGTGTGTCTGTGCGTGTGTCTGTGTCAGCGTGTGTGTCAGGTTGTGGTGTCACTGTGTCAGTGTTTGTGTCAGTGTGTGTATCCGTGTCTGTATCCGTGTGTGTGACAGGTTGTGGTGTCACTGTGTGTCAGTGCTTGTGTCAGCGTGTGTGTCAGGTTGTGGTGTCAGTGTGTGTCAGGTTGTGGTGTCAGTATGTGTGTCAGGTTGTGGTGTCAGTGTGTGTGTCAGTGTGTTGTGTCAGTGTGTGTGTCTGTGTTTGTGTGTCAGTGTGTCTGTGTCAGTGTGTGTGTCAGGTTGTGGTGTCAGTGTGTGTGTCAGTGTGTTGTGTCAGTGTGTGTGTCTGTGTTTGTGTGTCAGTGTGTCTGTGTCAGTGTGTCTGTCAGGTTGTGGTGTCAGTGTGTGTGTCAGGTTGTGGTGTCAGTGTGTGTGTCAGGTTGTGGTGTCAGTGTGTGTGTCAGGTTGTGGTGTTCTTGTGTGTATCAGGTTGTGGTGTCAGTGTGTGTGTCAGTGTGTTGTGTCAGTGTGTGTGTCTGTGTTTGTGTGTCTGTGTGTCTGTGTCAGTGTGTATGACAGGTTGTGGTGTCACTGTGTGTCAGTGTTTGTGTCAGGTTGTGGTGTCAGTGTGTGTCAGGTTGTGGTGTCAGTGTGTGGTGTCAGTATGTGTGTCAGGTTGTGGTGTCAGTGTGTGTGTCTGTGTGTGTGTCTGTGTGTGTCATTGTGTCTGTGTCAGTGTGTCTGTGTCAGTGTGTCTGTCTCAGGCTGTGGTGTCAGTGTCTGGGTCAGTGTGTGTGTGTGTGTATGTGTGTGTGTGTGTGTGTGTGTGTGTGTGTGTGTGTGTGTGTGTGTGTGTGTGTGTGTGTGTGTGTGTGAAATTGTGTTTCTCTGTGTGTGTGGTGTCAGGTTGGGGTGTCAGTGTGTGGTGTCAATGTGTGTTGAGAGACTGGCAGGTTGAGATCCATTAGGAATGTGTTTGTGTGTGTGCCATCCATAAAGAGTATAGAGCACCAAGGAGCATACAAACACGGACAGATGCAAGCATAAAACACACACACATTCTCCCCTCACTCCAATTGGCTTTGGGGATTGCAATGCAGCCATCTGTGGTATGGTGATGTTCCCGGGCCTGAATTGTTATAAGAGGTGTGTGTGTGTGTGTGTGTGTGTGTGTGTGTGTGTGTGTGTGTGTGTGTGTGTGTGTGTGTGTGTGTGTGTGAGAACATGATACAGCCCACACTCAGAGCAGACTAAAACTCTAACGGGAAAACACCAGACTCTGATGCTATTACACACCACTCTCACAGTCTGCAGCCTGTCTGTGCACTCACTCACAACTCACGGACACAATCTGCCACTAACATAGAAAAAACCTGGCCTGTATCAATATTCATATGAAGATTAACACACGCCGTGTTCTAACATCCACATGCTTATTGACACCCCAAGTTAGACTCACAAAACAACTAAAAGCCAGTCTCAGTAGTATGTGGTTAGTGTGTGTGTGTGGTGGGAAGAGCGGCCAAGGTGGCTCCTGAATAATACCATTAGACCTGTTATCCTCACATCACATTTCTGCACAGGCATCCTGGATGGAGGGATCAATACCTTTCCCTGGAGGGAGGGGAGGGCTAGAGGGAGGGATAGAGGGATGGAAAGGAGGGATATGGGGGTGGAAGTAATAGAGGGATGAGGGGAGGGAGGGGGAGAGGGAGGGGATAGAGGGGGAGGGGAGGGATAGAGGGATGGAGAGGAGGGAGGTAGGAAGAGGGGAATCAGATTATCCTAAGGCAGTCTGATAGAGTACACTGATAATAGAAGGAAAGAGAACACACACACACACATACACAAGCACACACGTCACACATTTGCATGTCACACACTCATATCACACACACACGCCCACCATTGCCATCCCCATGGCTCTGGTTCCTCACACGGTCATGCTTGGTCACAGATTTGCCTGGCTAGCTGGCTGTCCCTAACGAGTGTACCCCTAACTAGTAACCCTTATATGGACAAAGTCTCAGTCCCTCTGCCTCTCTCCATTTGTTTAGCTGCTAGGGGGTCTCCTTGAAACAGGGTCAGGGACGACATGAGAGTTTGTGAGAGAGAGAGAGAGAGAGAGAGAGAGAGAGAGAGAGAGAGAGAGAGACAGAGAGAGAGACAGAGACAGAGAGCGAGAGAGGGGGTGCTGAGAGAGAGGGGGAGAGATATTGTGTGAGTGTGAGTGTGTGTGCGCGTGCACGCGCGTGTGAAAGAGAATGGGAGAGAAAAATAGAGAGAGAGAAAGAAGGTTCTAGAGGAGAGGGAGAGAAGGAACGAGAGAAAAGGTGAGAAACTATAAAAAAATGAAGAGCGAAAGAGAGAAAGATCTGCTGTACCCCAGACAGAGGCTGACCAAGACTAGAATAGAGAACCATCCACCACCACTACATCAAGCAGTAGGGTCAGCTAGATAGCTAACTAATAGGCTGTAATATTGTTGCTGTGAGGACCCATATAGTGGGGCTAAAAGGTTGTTACTGTCAATCACAGTTGCTGATGCAATGTATTCTCCTGTAAAGCAGGAACAATGTAGAGGTGTAAAGTACAGTAGGTAGAGACTGGGCCAGAAAACACTGCAATTGTTTTGGCCGCTAAAGTGCAATGTGGAGTAATGAAGAGAAGATGAGAGGAAACAGAGTTAGCTGAGTCAACTAGTCATGTCTGGGACACAAGGAGCAGGAGGGGTTACTGTAGGGCAGGGGTGTACACACACACACACACACACACACACGCCAGAGAGATAAAGTAGGTTCTTTCCAGCAAACAGGATATCAGCAAAATTGAGGTGCACTGTCCCATGACATGTTGGTTTGTGGAAATGTGTTTGTGGTGACTAATAGTTTTGTTTTGCACAAAAGGGAAGTTGAAGCTGAAAAGTGAATGTTCTTTTTGAGGTGGTGAGGGTAGGAGTAATGGAATGATCTTTACGTATATGAGTGCATATTTGGGTGTGGTGCATATATGCAAGAGCGTGTTTACGTTTGCGAGAGATAAAATGGATGAGTGTGTGTGTGTGTGTGCCATCCCCCGCATACCCACCAGAACAGAGCAGTAATTATCCGGACCCTAGCCTCTGAGTGTGTCTGGACTGGTACCAGCTGTTCCTTCGCTGCCAGACCAGTGGTGCCAATTGGGTGCCAACCGAGGGCACAGGAGGCCTGGGCATCCCATTACTGCAGCCTCGAGCTAATCTCCGTATTAACCAGAAATCATATCTTTATAAACCAGAGCACATATTCTGCAACAACCACAGTTAATCAAAACATCATCACACATAGCCATATTGGGTTGGTGTGGTTAACATTAAGTGTGGCTAAGTGTAGACGTTGGAATTAGTGGAAACTCATGAAGTCTGTTCACTATCATTGCTCAAGAAGGACAGAAGACAAGGAGAGGAAGCCACTTTATTCTAATGCAGCCCAAGACTGCAACATGGATAAGTAATCAATTCATATGGAGTTTGGTCTAGATATCCCAACCTCCTATCACCCAATCAGTCTATTGTTGACATCAAAATCCACCCGAAAAGCTACAGTAGGGTTAGATATGTTTTCCTAGGTAGACTTCTCTAATGGCAGACTTCCTAAAGACTCATTATGTGTGAGTCTGTGTGTTTGCGCACCTTTGTGCATGCATGTGTGTGTGCATGTGTGTGTGCGTGTGTGTGAATGCGTGCGCATGAACCCTAGGGATCTGTGGCTCAAGGCTAGCCTCTCCTCTGTGCTGTGAAAATCCCCACTCCTAGCAGCCCCCAAGGCTAAGTCCTCCTGAGTGTCCATTAGAACACACTATGCCCATTGATCTTGATGCCAGACCTATGAGAAGCCTTTAGGTCAGCGCTCGCTACTGGTTACTAGGGCACAGAAAATACATAGCTATGGAAGGCCAACTGTAAGAGGCTAGCTCTATGTGCATGTGTGTGTGTGTGTGTGTGTGTGTGTGTGTGTGTGTGTGTGTGTGTGTGTGTGTGTGTGTGTGTGTGTGTGTGTGTGTGTGTGTGTGTGTGTGTGTGTGTGTGTGTGTGTGTGTGTGTGTGTGTGTGTGTGTGTGTGTGTGTGTGTGTGTGTGTGTGTGTGTGTGTGTGTGTGTGTGTGTGAGAGTGTGTGTGTGAGTGTGTGTGTGAGAGTGTGTGTGTGTGTGTGTGAGTGTGTGTGTGTGTGTACGAAGCATGTCTACTAAGTAAGGTAAAATAAAGAATAAGAGGGAGAGAGGGACAGAACAGGAGACAGAGGAAGGGCGAGGCACATGCGAGAGAAAGACAGAGGAAGAGAGAGGAAAAGAGAAGACATGACTTGCACTGTGAGAGTGTGAAGGTGTGTTAAATGCTCCATGCTGGGAGCGGGGCAATGCTAAATTAGTCCGCTGGGAATTTCACACGCCATCTGTGCACATGAGAAAAAGCAGAGGAGTGAAGTGGAGAATTCTAGCAAGAGAGGAACGAACAGTACAAGAAGATATATAGAAGTTAGATGGAGAGAGAGTGAGGTGAGAAGAGAGGGTGTCACAATATACTGAAGAGGTGCCAGTTACCGAAATCACTTTTTTGGTTGAATAATAGTTGAATGTAGTTGTATTGAAACAGATAGTTTATGAATAATAAGCTGTACATCAATCAAGTCATGCAAGTCAACATAATGGTTTTACTGCATCTAACAGTGGACTATCCAAATAAAGTGTTGTCTTTCTTTACTCATGCAGCACCTGAGAATTAGGCCAAAGGTATCTGAGTCACAGCACGGCGTGACTTTGATACAAACACACTCATCAACGTCTCCCCTCCTCCCCTGTCCTCATCCCTCCTTCGCCTCTCTCTCTCTCTCTCTCTCTCTCTCTCTCTCTCTCTCTCTCTCGCTATAGCCTGAGGGCAGCTCCATAGCTTTAAAATTAACAGTGTAACGAGCTTACAAGGCGTAGGAGCTAGAACTGAATGTCTGCAGGTCCAGCTAAACCGAACGTCTGCAGATCCAGCTAAACTGAACGTCTGCAGGTCCAGCTAAACTGAACGTCTGCAGATCCAGCTAAACTGAATGTCTGCTACCTGCTGAGAAATATATATCTCTTGTACACATAACTAACTAGGTACGGTATCACATACAAACCAATACACACACATGCTTATACAGACACAGACAGACGCATATAGACACAGACAGAGAGAGACACAGACAGACACACAGACAGAGACACATATAGACAGACAGACAGAGACACAGACAGACACACAGACAGAGACACAGAGAGATAGAGACACATACAGACACACAGACACAGACAGACAGACACAGATAGAGACACAGACAGACACACTCAGACAGACAGACACACATACAGAGAGAGACAGACAGTCACACATAGACACAGACAGCCACACACACAGAGACAGACAGACACACATAGACAGAGACACATACAGATACACAGACAAAGACAAAGACAGATACACAGATAGAGACACATATAGACAGACAGACAGACATACAGACAGACAGGAGACACAGACAGACAGACAGACAGACAGACAGACAGAGTGGAAGACAGGCAGACAGACAGTGGAATACATACAGACAAACAGACATACAGACAGACAGAGTGGAAGACAGAGAAAGGAAGAAAATGGAAAGAAGAGAGACAGAAAGACATACAAAAGAAGGAGAAGGAAAGAGTTTAAAAAAAGAAAGAACAGGCAACATCAAGAAACAGAGGTAAAGAAAGAGCAAACCAAAGAAACAGAAGAAGGCCTCCCTCTCTCCCCTCTCTCCCCTCTCTCGTCATGGTACCAGGGCAGATATTCTGTAGTGTTGATTGTTGCGTCGTTACTGTAATTAAAGATCTGGGCTCCCTCTCTTCCTGCGGCAGTAAAGCCTGAACCACAGTGAACCGTTACTCGCTGGCATTCACGCTGGGGCTCCCCACTGTTTTCAGGCTAACGCTGCCTTAGAAGCCTTAACTCAACAACACATATTAAAAAGTCCTTTATTGTTAACAACCCATTGGAGAAATACACAGAAAACACAGACGCTATGACAGCACCGCAAGCCACTAGACTGAAACGAGATGGAGGGGACAACACTCAGCCAAACGGCCGAACAAAATGAAGAATAAATGTAAAACGACTATAGCACTGAATGAGAAAAACACCAAGGGCCATTCCTCATTCTCTCGAAGTCTGTGAGATCACATACCTAGAGTCTGTTAGGGACATTAACAGATTGCCTTCCAGACAGACAGAGACAGACAGAGACAGACAGACAGAGACAGACAATGAGAAAAGCGTGTTGAGAATAGCACTTGGGGACAAGAGTTGGGCAGAGTCCATTAACTAGGAAATTGTAATGGAAAAAGCAATGGCAGATTTTTCCAATCTCTAACAATGGTTGGGCCCTCCATTTCTCAGTGTCTGTGAGTGCCCATTCAATGTAACTCAAATGGGTTCAAAAATGTCAATGTAATATCCCATAGTAGAGACTATAGTAACTTTGGTGATAGTAGTAAGCAAAGTGGCAGCTCAAATCAATTGCTGGCACAGGCTACAGTTAAAGTCTCTTAACCTCTTAAATGGGGCCTGTATTTGTTCTGAAACCTTCCATTCTACTAGCAGTCCACTGAGAGAGAGCGAGAGAGAGAGAGAGAGAGAGAGAGAGAGAGAGAGAGACACAGAGAGAGACACAGAGAGAGACACAGAGAGAGACACAGAGAGAAGATAAGAAAGTCACAATCACTCATCTTCTGTTGAAAACAAAGCAATAAAGGTTTTTCAATCTCTCTAAATACAGAATTGGCTAAAAGCCAGAGACTTCCTTGTCTGAGAGGAAATAACATGATACGACTAGGTAGATCTGAAAGAGAGGAGGGGAGAAAAAAATGAGAAATGGACAGAACAAGACATGAAGAGAGCAAATGAGAGAGAAAGGTCGACAAAGCAGTGAGAGACAGATGACGAAGAGAGCAAGCAAGAGGGAGATGGACAAAGAGCAAAGAGATTGATGGAAAGCGGAGAAATAGAAGCAAAAAAACGAAGAAAATGTTCTGCGCTAAACTGCAATATACAGACAAAGCCAACTCCAGCCTCACATCATAACAGTGTAGTGACCTATACTAGTAGGAGTTATCAGCTTCCTATTTAATACAAGCTAATGGGGAACCAGAGGGCAAAACACCAACTCCCGGCTGCTTTAACAATCTGATAGTTTTGGTCTGTTCTCTCTAATGACCTACGCTGGGGGAAAGCTTAGCAGCACTTCAATTCTCCCTCGGCCCTTTAGACAAGTGTCAAACGGAAGGAGGGAGAGAGACGGAGACGGAGAGGGAAAAAGAAACAATACACGTGTAAAACATCATTGCCAAAGTTTACTTCCCTTTTCTAAGATAGAGGGAGAATCATTTTTATTATGTTAATAGTGCAAAATGTATCCCTTAATCTTCAAAGTACGCTTCGGTAATATGTACATTGTTACGTCATGCCAATAAAGCAAATTGAATTGAATTGAGAGAGAGAAAGATACAGAGAGAGGAGAGAGAAGAGAGAAGAGAGAAGAGAGAAGAGAGAGAGTATACCCCTGAGAAAGGGCTTTAGAAAGGCCAAAACGCTCATTAAAAACCACCCATTATCTGATATTAAAACCGAGGGAAAACTACTGGAACATGTAGGCCTGGGCATTTGAATAAATGGGCTGGATATTGTTCTTCCCACATTAGTACATTTTGGGAATAGCCTTATTTAAGATCCAAAATGTCTGATTGTTTGGGTTGCTGCGGTGTTGTGTTCCGTTTTTGGAGGAATCCTCCAGAGACATCGACATGTGTTGTTATTACATGGATTCCTCAGGTGGATTTGGGACAAGGCTAGCGTCTTAGAGCTCTGAAAATCTTGTCAACCAGTAACTTTTTTTACACTCCCTTTGCTTTCATACGTATAAGTTGTGACAAGGACATATTGACAGTTAGCGAGATGTGAAAATGTCTATTCTGGGCCAAACTGATTCGACAATGTCCCGGACTGACAGTGTATCTGAGCAGTGTGTGTGTGTGGGTGTGTGTGTTCTGTCAGCTTGGCCGAGCATCTATAAAAGTCCAGTTTCCCTGGAAACAAGACCTGGGTCAAATGTTCATTGAACAGACTTGAGTACGTTCAACTGCTGTCATCTACAAAAACACTATCACTTGATGAAATACATAAAAAACTCAACTCAACTACAAATAAAGATTTTTCCTGTGAGGCAACTTCTCGGTAAAAGCATTAATTAGGTCCATAAACGAGACATCGGGCGTCATTTTAGTTTCTAATGAACTCACAGTATCTGTCATCGCAAGTGCTGTAGCCTAACTGAATTCTTTTCAGTCTGGAACGTTCCAGCAGCTAGTACAGACAGTCTCTCTACTGTCCTAGCAGGTCTCTGGGGCCTACAGTAGGGTTCCTCTAGTCTGGCTCCAGGAAAGGGCAACACGCTGGAGGTGCTATACCTCCAAGACCACAAGCTCCCGCTCCAGTCTACCAGTCAGGACCGCTCACCTCACACACACACACACACACACACACACACACTGAACACTGCCTCAACTGAATGGAGAAAGAGGGATAGAAAGGGAAAAGAGGGGATAGTGAAGAGGGAGAGAAAAAGAGAGGGAGAGAGAGAGATGTTGAGAGAGAGGAGCACTTGAGAGTTTATAAAAAGCAGTCCTTCCTTGTTTATGGGCCATCAGTCACAAAGGCCTGGTGGCAGTAGGGTGGAGTTGTCCGTACACACTGATCCAAGGCCAGCTTATCATGTTCACTCCCTTTTGGTCACGTCTAGGATATGGGGAGAATAATCTGATCCTAGATCTGTGCCTAAGGACAAATTCTATCCCAAGCCCCATGGAAAACCACAGCTATTGGCCGGTATGACGGAGAGGAAGGAAATGGGGTGTTCTGATTGGCTAAGAGTGATCCAGCTGCATCAACACATCAGCACGCAGTCAATTTGGGCGCTTGCTTTCCTTCTCCCTCTCTCCTCTTGAACGAACCTTCCCTCTTCTCAACTGCACATAGCAACACAATCCCCACTCTGTCTGCAACTCTCTCTCTTGACTATCCTCTTGAACCTTCTCTTTCTCCCCACGAACCAGCGGCATTTCTCCTGGGTAAATCCATTTGAATTCAATAGATTTTTGACAGCACCCCTTTTGATTTGAACGAAACCTTCCATACTTATTTGCCCATTGTAGAAGTGGTCAAAACGTGACGTTTTGGAGCTGAATGCCAAAACATTCAAGAGATAAAGGTGCTCAAATTTGACCTATTTTGCATACCCCACCCTACCTTGAGACAACCATGTCTTCATCATTGGAAAAGATGAACGGTTGAGATTGATTTCATTTAAAAGCTTACAAACAGGGTTGTCAAACTGTTTTATAATATATATATATTTTTAAATCATAACAATGTGATTTTTTTCACCTTAAAATTGTAAACTACGATTATTTCTTATTCACATATGTTGTAGCTTAGACCCCATTTTACATCATCTGAGGTGCTTGTGTTGAGACAACATGTGTTGATTGATAGATGTACTGAAATGGGAATACAAATGAAATTTCTACTTTCAAATGGTACCACAAAGATGGTTGGAGGTCCACACATCAGAGAATGTTGACTTGAATGGGAATATCTGTTGTTTTAAATGATACTGTCAATCCTCTATAGGAAACCTATTGAAATCATAGAACTGTAGATAATACAATAAACCATTCAATTCAATCACTTTTTGACAGTCTCTGTTTTGATTTAAACATATCTTTCCATACGTGTTTGCCCATGTAGGGATGCTGTCAAAAATTGTATTCATATGGATGTACCCTCCTTTTGAAGACTCTCTCTCTTTCTCTCAACACCCCTCTCCACTTTGTAGTGCTCTGCTGCAGGGGGATTTTTCCATTCCTTATAGAGCAGTGAAACCACAGTGTGTGTGTGTGTGTGTGTGTGTGTGTGTGTGTGTGTGTGTGTGTGTGTGTGTGTGTGTGTGTGTGTGTGTGTGTGTGTGTGTGTGTGTGTGTGTGTGAGAGAGAGAGAACGTTAGCCAAATCCCGAGACCACTACACACCTCAGTGAATACTGGGACCATTATCATCAGTCAGAGGAGAGGACAACTGTAGTCGTAGTTCTACTAAACCCGCACACACATCTTGCCTCTGACGCTAAGCAGGGTTGGTCCTGGTCGGTCCCTGGATGGGAGACCAGATGCTGCTGGAAGTGGCGTTCGAGGGCCAGTAGGAGGCACTCTTTCCTCTGGTCTAAAGAAAAAATCCCAAAGCCCCAGGGCAGTGATTGGGGACATTGCCCTTTGTAGGGTGCCATCTTTCGGATGGGACGTTAAATGGGTGTCCTGACTCTGTGGTCATTAAAGATCCCATGGCACTTATCGTAAGAGCAGTGGTGTTAACCCCGGTGTCCTGGCAAAATCCCAATCAGGCCCTCATACCATCATGGCCACCTAATCATCCCCAGATTTCAATTGGCTCATCCATCCCCTCCCTTGAACTATTCCCCAGGTTGTTGCTGTAAAGGAGAATGTGTTCTTCTCAGTCAATCTACGTGGTAAAATAAAATAAAACACACACCACTTTCACCTCCCAGCACAGAACAGTGGAACAAAGGATGACACATAACAGCCCACACAGTTGCTTGAAATAACTTGATGTCTGGTTTAAAAAGGCCAGCTCAGCTTCTTTCTTGGTTTTCAACCTGAGCCCTGGTTTAAAAGCCTAGACAGGCAGCTCAGACTAGCAGAGAGAGAGAGAGAGAGAGAGAGACAGAGAGAGAAAGAGAGAAGCTCCCAGGGGACTATCCTCAGGTCTTTAACCCGATTGACTACTCTGTCTCTGGCAATCAAAATAAACATTCTACCACAGCAGCCGTGTTATTTTTGGGAAGCATATTTTGGACATGCAGTATAAAGTTTGTATGTGAAAACTACTTCTTAGGATGTTCCAAACTCTGCTAGCACATGCGCAGATCGAATGCACCACTGGAACACAGACTAAGGTGTTTACATGTCCTAATCATTTGAAAGACGAAAAAAAAACAGGTTTTCTGATCAATCCATTTTGACCTTACGCAGATTAATATAAGCAGAGTTAGTTGTTTACATGACTAATGCCATACCGGGCTTACTGCCACAATCAGCTTTATATCTAAGTATTTTTGTGTGCACATAAATGTTGTCTATTAGGCTCAGGACACAGACAGACAGACAGACAGACAGACAGACAGACAGGCATCTGTCTATAGACTATTCTCAATGTTTACTACCAATTTATACAGACCAGAATATAATATAGGATTTCCCACAAATGTCTTGAAATTGATTTTGACTAGTGTGGTGTACAGAGAATGGTGTCACCATGCCATTGACCATGCCACCACGCCCCCCACACACACACACACACACACGCACACTAACTCTCTCTCTCTCCAGATAACTGCAAGTGGCAAGACGTCCTCTAAACTCCAACGCATGTCCTTATTCCCCCCTGCTATCTCCCCTGGTCCCCGCCACTCTCCCAGATAAAACACAGCAGCACTACGCTCCACAGGAGATATACCTCATAGACTGAGATGAACATAACCATTACTCTGCAGCCCTCGCCACAACCCAACTCTGTTATTAACACAGTGGGACACAAATACATTACGTTTCCCCTATACACTCATCTAGGGTCAGGTTTCTGTTTAGCCTACTAATGATTAAGGTTAGTATTGGGGAAGGGGAAGCTGATCCTAGACCTGTGATTACCATATCATCTCACTGGATTTCAATGAGATAGTGGTGTAGGCTGGGATTAATAAGGTTACAGGATCATATATATTCTAGTTCTGGAAGTATTCAATGGAAAGGATATACTGTAGGCTCAGGGTTCAAAGGTTAACATGATTAATAGCTGTAGGTTCAGGGTTCAAAGTTTAAAATGAATAGCTGTAGGCTCCGGGTTCAAAGGTTAACATTATTCATAGCTGTTGGCTCAGGGTTTAAAAGTTAGCATGATTAATAGCTAATGAGGCCACTGAATCTAACTACATGTAGATAAGCTTGTGGATCTGAAGGTTCCGGAGCTTCTGCACATGTACAAATCACATTCTGCATGTGTTTCTTTACCTTTACTTTAAGCGCACATTATCGTGGTCGCTTTCCAGGACATAAAATTAACACCTGCCACCTGCGGGTAAGAATGTCTATCACCAGTCACGTTGGCGGGTGTTCAACTTGCAGGTCTCTACATTGCAGCGTTACATTCGCATTTGCGGATGTATTTATTTTTAAGTCAAGTATGATAACATGTGCGAGTTGTTTTGTTTCATAGCTGCTAATCACACAAAGAAATACGAATCCTATATCCCAACTCACGCAGCAACACCGCCTGGCAGGTGAGCTGTGCACACTGAGTGACGTGATGATGGATTCATTTTTGGAGACTTTGTCCTCCTGCTTTATGGCTATTTACATTGTTTTGTTCATAAGTACGGTTGTTTTTCAATTTTAGCTTGAGTCTGCTGCTTCAACTGATAGCGAAGAGACGCCATCTGCTTCTAGTCACACCCCAAATATCACACACAGACACACTGACATGACTTGAGTGGCCCCGTTACCACGGTAACCGCCCGCCCTGAAAGGGGCAACTTAACACATCTGATATTTTGGTTAAAAGACTCAGGTCCCAAAGAAATGTAAGGAATTGTAGCAATGTCTCAAATGACTTGTTACTAATACATTGCTTGTGTAAGAAACATTACAAAGCAGGGTCATCAGTTTGTGTTTTGTGTATGTAATTATTATGCCAACCATTTGATCTCATTCAGTTTCATGGGGATATGCATTTAGAGCTTCTTGAGTTATACACTGTTGTTTCCAAGTAGCCAACAGTGCTGTTTTGAATGATGTACTGTGAATGCATTTTAGAGCAGATGGTGATATCTGTAGCATAGCCTCTGTATTGTGCCTTTTGGCCACATGAGAGAAAAATGCGGTGGTGTTTTTGTCTTACAGTAATGTTATATTGTAGTATTATATTCGGTTCTGTTATGTAGAATACTATCATTATGTGATCTTGCAGACATTGATTCAGCTTTGATGTAACTTTATTAAACAAGCACCATTCACCATGGCAGCCTGTTCTCTATGCGTAGAGCAGAGACTGTGCGTATGTAGAGAATAAACACATGCGCAGAACGTGATCCGCCACTCCGATATAAGATTACTATGAGCTATCAGTAACAGCTCTCATTGGCTCACAGATTTAGTTTATTGGTCCCTGATTGGCAGTTCAGGATACTTCAGCCAATCGCAGGGTTCAACATTGTAATTTCCTCCATCAGTGCTTATAGGTAAAGCAGGACATGCCAAGCGTGTGCAAAGCTGTCATCAAGGCAAAGGGTGGCAATTTGAAGAATCTCAAATATAAAATATATTTTGATTTCTTTAACACTTTTTTGGTTACTACATGATTCCATGTGTTATTTCATAGTTTTGATGTCTTCACTAATATCATACAATGTAGAAAATAGTAAAAATAAAGAAAAACCCTTGAATGAGTAGGTGTTCTTTGACCGGTTGCGTACTTTGCGTGCAAATTGATTAATTGGTTGATAAAACATGTTAATCAAAGTCAATTATAGCTAGTGGGAGTGCTCCATATTTCACTGTCCCTTTATTTCCACATAAGGCCAATACTCTGAAGGGCAGGAGATGACATGGGCATATGCCTATCACTGGGAATGGAGCCAAATGGAGACATGGGAACAGTGTGGTGCATGCAGGGATGCGCACAGGCACACACACACACACACACACACTCGCATGACCACGAGCACAGGCACACACACACACACACACACACACACTCGCATGACCACGAGCACAGACACACACACACACACACTCGCATGACCACGAGCACAGGCACACACTAGTATACTAGCAATAAATCTGAGCACACACACACACGACATAATGACTTTAGAGAAACTACTGCTAAAAAGGTCCAATACATCATAACCAGGAAGAGAGAAAGAAAGACAGGAAGCGATGGAGTGAGACAGACACATTAGAGAAATAGAGTGTGGCCTGTGTCACTATCTGAGACTCCAGGTAAGTTACGTCTCTCATTTTAATTAAAATACTTTTTTTGAGGCTTCTGTTAATGGAGTTAATTAGACTCTCGTTAGGGTGACTCTGTATCGGCCTTGTGACTGCGTTCGTTAACTCTGCTCTACAAACGTCCCGTTTGGAATGACCTGGCCTCACATCTTGCACTTATTAGACATATTAAAGTAGTTCCGTTAGAATTATCGACAGCTGTTCAACTAGCACATCCTTTTTTGATGTCAACTGCAACAAGTACATTTGTAGTTTTGTGGCTAAAGATAGTTGATTATAACATGTACATAATTCATGGTTAGTAAGCATGTTAATGCATGTCAACAGAGTGAGTTAACCATTAACAACTCACATGGGCTGTCTGTTGGTAGTCTAGGAATGTGTGAAACAAATACTTGTTTCCTTAAGTGTGAGGCTACACGGCTCTGTTCAAACTGACCTTGACCCAATCGCTTCAAGTTAATAAATCACCTGTATAGTATAACGCAAACAAATCACAGATATGCCCAGATCTAAAGAAACAAGACTAACAATGTTGTACTCAGAAAACTAATTACGTGAATGTGGAACGGCTCTAGGAAATATATATCTAGATATGATCTAAGCCAGCGCAAACGACGGGACTCTGTCAAAGCACTCAACTGTGGTTAATGGAAAAAGGGAAAGAGGGAGGGGGAAGGCTGGAGAGGGGCAACAATCTAGCTTTGTGCAGTATAATGACTCTCGGTTCTTCTTTCAAATCATTTGTCTCCTTCCCCGTTGTCGCTCCCCTGAACCGAATGAAGGAGAAATTAAAGGATGTAAATGGATTATTAGAGTCCCTTTACGAGGCAGTCAACTACGAGGTAGTCAGGGGAGAATGTGTGTTGACACCGCTGGCTAAAAAAATCCTATTCTCTAGACAAGGTCATGAAGGGAACCTATTGCCTACAGCAAATGGTGTCTTACTGGTTAGTTAACAGCTTTTCATTGATATAGTTTGGAATAAAGTAAACAAGCAGCATAACGTTTTTCTTACTAATGATATGGCAATTTTAAGGTCAAACAGATTGATCTCAGTAGAATACAGACAGCTGTCACATAGAGACTATACGGCAGCATAGGTAGAAACTTAGTTGAGACATTAAAGGTAGTCTAGAAGCTCTGTTCTTTCCTCTCCTGTCCCCAGAACAGTTGGTCTCTAATGCACAACTCAAGTGCTGTTTCCTCCAGGCCCTGAGAGAATGAAAACAATGCTGACTTGGTCAATGACAGGTCAAGACTGTTAATAGTCAAAGGTCCAAATAATGCTTTGCTTTCTGTCTCTATAGACATTCTGTAACTGACAAACAGCATATTGTTATTACAACGGATTTGAGAGCTGCAAAGACTGTATGTGAGCGAGAGAGAGAGAATGAGAAACAGAGAGAGAGAAAAAGTGTGCGGGAACCACAGATGGCCGGTGGCAGGAAGCGCTGCGCTTCCCTGCACACGGCAGTAGGCAGGTAGCAAAAACCCAGTTTCCCCCATTGCCTCGTGGGAGTTGATCTGTGTTCTGTGGGACCCGTCTGGCGTGGGGCCTGGATGTAGTGTAGCATTACCACGGTGAAACGCCATTTCAATACCACAGCGCAATTACCAACATACCGCCTTAGCACTCCTCTCCCGTCCCAACCTTTTTAATTTCCTTATTTTCTACTTCGGCACAGGGCCGATGTTTTGTCCTTTTCAAGTATTCCTGAGAGAGAGCAAGAGAGACACAGAGACAGGCAGAAAAAAGAAGGGAGGGCAGAGAAAAATGCTGGCTATTTTTCCGGCTCATTGCCTAGGAATGGCTGAGTAGGATTCTGCCTAGTGACTCACGGTAGAAAAATATTGAGGGATTGGAGTCTGATTTCTGTCTCGGAGGACTAAGCCTTCCCAGACTGCTTTGCTTTTTTTTTTTACTACTGTTTAGGGGCCTGTTGTGAGAGGGATTGGTAGGACATTGTTGCTCCCAGACGCCGATCTAAGGACAGTTTTGTGGTTTACCCCATAATGGTTAAGGTACAGACTTTGGGAGGGTACTGATCCTAGATCTGTATGTATGAGTAATGACTGACTAGAGTGGGAGGGGCTGGAAGTGTTTTGTTGGGTCTTACAACCCTCCACTCCATCCCTCCACCCCTTCATCCTTCCGTCCCCCCACAACAGACCATGGAAAACCCATTTACAAACCAAATCTCATAATCAGGCTTTCCCTCCCTCCTTTCCTCCCTCCCTCCCTCACTCTCTCTCCCCTTCTTTCTCCCTTTCCCCCACTTTTCACTCCCTCATCCCTCCATAGCCCTCTCTAATCAATCCATTCTCTAATTTTTTTCTCCTCTTCTCTCAATCACTTCTGTTCTTCCTCTCAACTATTGGTCCCTCCCTCAGTTAAATTAGATTAAATGTCATTTCCTTTATGGGCCAGGGCTAATACACGCTTATGTGCGCGACCCATCGACACAAATTAGAGAAGACAGAGGCAGGCTGGACTACACAAAAAGTAGACAGTTAACAAGGTTATTAGAGCAGCAATTAGAGCTTCAATAAGCAGAAGGGCTTTGACAATGGCCTGTCTCTTCAGCTGTGGAAGGTCCTGCTTGTGGTCTTGTGGTTGGACAAAACAAGGAGTGAGTTTGTTAGCTCAGGTTTTGAGTAGCACTCTTCCTCCCTCTCGCTCTGTCTCTCTTCCTCCCTCTCACTCGCTCTCCTCTTCTCCCTCTCTCAAATTTCTTCAATGGCATGAAATACAATTTGTAGATATTGCCAATGCAGTATAGTGGTACAGCCTTTCAGTAAATACAGTACAATGCAATGGATAATGAAATGCAGGATAATGAATAATGAAATGCAGTTCATTTCAGTAGTAATAATAATAGTAGTCCATATAATCATGTATACAGGTACAATACTACTGCTGTTGTACTGTGGAATCTTCGGTCGATACATTTCCTTACATAAAAACAAGATCATAAAAATATAAATAAATAATGGCTAATAAATAAACAACAAAATGTACATGGATGATGGTTCCACTATGTATTACTGTCAGTTATACACAATGTAAATATTTCAGGGAATGAATGGTCATGTCCCTCAGGCTATGGCAATCATACACATATCTGTCAGTAATATTTAGGCTTTCTTTCTCATTAGCAAATGCACAGAAGTTTGGAATTGATTGAGATATTTTCTTGAAAAAATATGATATTATTTGGGAGTATTTCTCACAGTATTTCTCCCCTGTCGTGCAGTGACCACATAGACACTCCTTTTTGGGTAGCCATGTATTTTTGTGTCTCCCCTTTTCTATAGCCAATTGATGTTCTCTGACCATGTATTTGGTCAGGATCAATCTCTGTTTTGTGTTTCTGACAGAGTAAAGATATTCTGCCAATTGTTTAGTCTCTTTTCAGGGCCAAATAGCAATTTAGCTCATTATGTGTTTTTGTTTAATTTTCCCAATTTGTCAAATAGGAGGTTTTAATTTCTGTAGCAATTTCATTGATTTTCCTGTGTGTTTGGATAATAGGGTTGTTTAGTGTTTTTAACAGCTGACATAGCGGACTCTTTTCAGGGTGATTGATTTCAAATGGTACCAACATTTTACTGTCCTTTTTAAAATATTTACAATTAAAAGGAATCTGCCAAGTTCTGCTCTGCATACATTATTTGGTACTTTTTTTTCGATATTTAGGATAATTCTGCAGAATTCTGGATGTAGATTTTCTGTTGGGTTTTTCTCCCAATGCTTATAATCGTAATTACAGGTTGGATCTTAAACCTCGCTTCCAAATAGTGCATTCACTGTCAGACCAAATTCACCAGAGGCACTGATTTTTAGTCACAGGTAGTAGTACCATTTACCACGGTATTTTCACATTTGAAGGAGTGTCTGCTGCTCTGATTCCTGGCCTTTTACTGGAAAATCACAACTTTGGTTTTCTGAGAGTTTATGTTGTTTGCTCAGGTGATGCTAAAGAATGTGAAGTTGTTCCTGTAGACCTTACTCTGTTGGTGACAATAGGACAAGGTCATCTGTGTAGAGCAGGAATCTGACCTCCTCATATTTGAGGGTTCAGTGGCTGCAGATTGGTCCAACACCACTGCTAGTTCGTTGATGTAGACGTTGAACAGGGTTGGACTTAAACTGCACCCTTCTCACCCCTCACCCTTGTGCAAAAAAACTATTTTATTGTTCAGTTTAATACTATATGTGTTGTTTGAGTAAATAAATGTTATGATGTCGTATACCCCCCAACGCTGCTTTGGAGTTTTCTTTTTGTAATATAATTCATCATTCCATATAGAAGCAAAAGCGTTCTTAAAATCAACAAAACATGCACATCCTTCTCCTCTGCTGTTCTGATGAACATGCTGGTTTGTTAGTGTGTGTAATGTGTGTATGTGGGCTGTTGTTCTGTGTTTGGTTAGAAAGCCAATTTGTTTTTTGCTGAAAGCATTATGTTGTCAGGGGAAGGTCTGTATTCGTTCATTGAGAATACAGCAGAACAGTTTCCCCATGCTTCTGGTGACAAATATTCCCCTATAGTTGTTAGGGTCTAATTTTCTCTTTCTCTCTCCCTTCCTCACTTCTGCAATGCTCTGCCTCTCAGCTGGCTCTATCAAGTTGTCAGACGGTAAGAAGGAGCAGGCGGTGGTTAGAGCTACCTCTCTCTCCCCCCCTCTCCCTCTTTCTTTCCCTCTCCCTCTCGTTTCATTTCAGAGAGATGACAGAGGCAGTTAACTATGAGAGGAAGGAGTTCTTGTGAAGAGTCCCCTCTAGACACTAACTGGACACTAGAATGAGCGAGGGAGGGAGGGAGGGACAGAGAGATAGAGAATGACAGAGAAATGTGGACAGAGGGAGAGAGAGAGAGAGAGAGAGGAGATTAAGGAGATGAGTATTACGTGGAGGAGAAGAAGAAAGGATGGGTGATTGATGAAAAAGGAAACAGAGGAGAATAAAGGACAGTATGTATTCAGCCATCACAAAGTCCCTAAAAACAGGCTACTACAGGAAGTTAGGATAAACAAGGACATGAAATGTTGACTGCTTTATTCCCTAGTGTGTGTGTGTGTGTGTGTGTGTGTGTGTGTGTGTGTGTGTGTGTGTGTGTGTGTGTGTGTGTGTGTGTGTGTGTGTGTGTGTGTGTGTGTGTGTGTGTGTGTGTGTGTGTGTGTGTGTGTGTGTGTGTGTGTGTGTGTGTGTGTCATTATGGTTCTCGGTTCATTAACCAAGCAAGAGCTTAGCAGGGATTGGTGGAGACTGTGACAAGATTATCAGACTAAAGCTGTGGCGATATGATTAGGGTACAGTACAGTTCACAGGTTAAATGCTCTCACTTCCATTAACCTGGACCTGCATAAACCCTACATAACACCTACAAACCCATACATAAAGCCTACATAAATGCTTCGTAACCTTCGTAACCTGTAGCATTTCATAGACTCCTGTTATGTCTGCACCCTAACACAAGGCCATTGTGTTCTGGAAATGTTGTTTGTATGGAATAACTGTTGTGTAAACAATATGATTGTATATTCACCCCTCCTCTATATAAGGGACCTGCAACCATCTCCCTGTGAGTTCTTCCCTGATCTGTGATCCGAGAGACAGATCTCCCCTGTGAGTTCTTCCCTGATCTGTGATCCGAGAGACAGATCTCCCCTGTGAGTTTTTCCCTGATCTGTGATCCAAGAGACAGATCTCCCTGTGAGTTCTTCCCTGATCTGTGATCCGAGAGACAGATCTCCCCTGTGAGTTCTTCCCTGATCTGTGATCCAAGAGACAGATCTCCCCTGTGAGTTCTTCCCTGATCTGTGATCCGAGAGACAGATCTCCCCTGTGAGTTCTTCCCTGATCTGTGATCCGAGAGACAGATCTCCCCTGTGAGTTCTTCCCTGATCTGTGATCCGAGAGACAGATCTCCCCTGCATCTGCTTGTATTAAATACATATTATTATAACTCAAATAGTCTCTGCCTAGATCTTTGGATCAAGTTTTCCACAACAGTGTGCAGGCTTTTGTGCCAGCGCAGCACTAACATACCTAATCATAGAGATTTGTCCAAACAGGAAACCACAGATGTGGAAGTCACCAATGAAGTAAGTGTGCCCTGCACCAAAAATAACTGGACACAGCAGTAGATTGCACATCAACTAGTGGACACAGAAATGTCAAGGGTAATTGTCAGCCTATTTTCAGCACGGTGACAAACTCACCAAGCCAAATGCTGATATTTTGTGGCGATTATACATTTGAATACTTTTTGCTGGCTCTGTATACTCCTCCTCTGTAATCAAATGTACTTGGTAATTTCATTATGCCTATGCTGCCGTCTTTAATAGCATCTTTAAGTGCCAAGCGGTTGGCTACCTTTCTCTTATCCCCGTAACCCCCTGTAAGTGTAGCATTGCAGCCAAACTTGAGTCTAAAATTGGCAACACATAACCAAGTCCAAAACTCTATCGTTGTCTCTTTCTGTTATCACCCCGACGCAGTGGCTTCGTGGTACGACTGCAGTGCCCCATCCCACACTTTCGAATAGGACCTATCCATCCCACATATTTACATAGAGGGGGTCAATCAAGCATGACAGCTACATATTTTAATGGGAGCAGGCCGGTTTTACATGCTGGTTGCAGGTGACATTGGCTCGACTGGCACCGAAGCTCTCACGCTACCCACCTGCTACTCTGGCAAACAACAGCGCGACTCTACGAACCGGAGACAGAGAGGGCGCGCTTCCAAAATGGAAATGCCTGGAACCTGATCTAATGGTGATGGGGTATCTCTTAACAGCTCGATGGCGGCCATAGCAGCTCCAATGAGACATGTTTAAATACACTCAATTACAGTTGTTGATAGAGCAATAGGGGTGGAATTAGGGTTCAGTGCCCCATAATGGGCCTAGTTATCATGTCAGTCATTGCACTGTTTGTTTTAACCTAATGGAAGGCCTTTGAGGTAAAGGTTGAAAGGAGTTGCATTGGGTGGCATGGGGTAACATGAGGCAATAGCTGAAAGGGACTGGCAAACCCACCCATAAAGGGGTCACCAAACCCTGTTTCCCCATCACAGCACCACATGAATTAGAACCTTAATACAACAGGGACTTGCAGCATGTAAGGAAGAAAGAATTACCCTTAATTTAGCTTATAAAGCCTTTATTTAGCTTATAAAGCCTTTATTTAGCTTATAAAGCCTTTATTTTTATAGTCCGCTTCGATACGCTCAATAAACGAACCACAAATTAGGGATTACATTTTCCAAATGTCAACTTACAGTACAACAGGAAATGCTCAAATATCAAAGATGCATTGCTTCCCTCCCAATCTGAGTCCATCGGAGTCAAACTAAATCCACTGTGATTAGCAGCAACTGCCTGGCAGCTCAAGACAAACTCCATCTTCCTCCAATGAGGACCCCCCCACTGGCTTCCCAAAGTGGTGTCTGTCATTCCCTCAAACTGTCAGCGCACATTAGGCCTGGCATCAACCAAAATAACGAATGGGTGAAACTCTCCTCCTTATATTGTAGGTAGAATATACAACTGAACATAAAGAAAAGCTATTTTTCCAAATTCAACAACTGTACCTTACCTGATCTTAGCTTACTGTACAAATTCAACAACTGTACCTTACCTGACCTGATCTTACTGTACAAATTCAACAACTGTACCTTACCTGATCTTACTGTACAAATTCAACAACTGTACCTTACCTGATCTTACTGTACAAATTCAACAACTGTACCTTACCTGATCTTACTGTACAAATTCAACAACTGTACCTTACCTGATCTTACTGTACAAATTCTTGAAGTTACAGACTCTCTAAAGCTCCTTGCATTTATTAGCTTCAGGCTTCCTCTACCCATTCCATTAACCAAAATACTCCCATGACAGCTTGAGTGTATCATTTGCCCTTTTGAAAAATGGGTGTTTACGTATACATCCCATTCATTAGGTTACTTTTGACCCCTCTCGTTTGTGATTATTAAACTCTTTCCACTGGCTTTCCCTAAGCAGTAAACACTTGCTTGCTCATTACACCTTTCCCATTCCATAATTAGTCCACCATTTTAAATTTAATCTACAGGGAGCGGTAACATGAACATACATAGTCTATAAGTGGTGCTAATCGACCAAAGAGGACGAGAGAGTGGGAGGAAAATACATTGGGGAGGATGTCAAACTCAATTTCCCAGAATTCCCACAGGGAGCCACAGGGGCAGATGATTGGGCCTGGGCTTATAGGCCTACTTTCTGTTTACTGTTTGTTGTTTGCACTCTCCTCAGAGACAGAATAAACAAACCAAGCAGTGTGAAGATAGTGTAAGAAGAATGCATGCTCAGACAAATGCTAAAACGGAAAATAGAACCACAGTTTTTCTTTTCAAAGGGGTGAGTTAGCTAGATCTGCTTGTTTCGGGCAGTGGGTTGTCTGCGGAGAAATCCATCGCTGTATTGTTTTGTATCAAAGGAGTTTGTTGTTGTCTTAATTACGACTAGTGTGTGTTTTCCTTTCTGACCCATTATGTTAAACAAGGCGTGAAAAGGCCTGACGAGGTAGTTTATGTTCTTTTTCACTTCCTGAGGTCAGAGAGTTTGTTGGGCATACCCTGGGACAGTACATTTAGTTGGGCTGTTGTGACTCAGAGAAGAAAACTACCCTTCCCTTTTGACCGGATGCCATTGTCATAAGCTATCACGGCAGGGACTGACAGACAGACAGCATCCGTTTTCACCGGCTAGAGCGTGCAAGGCTGTGGGCTGACCATGCGTGAAGGAGCTTCACACACGACTGTGACTATGTGTGTGTGTGTGGGTGTTTGCATGTGTGTGTGTGATTTGAGGCCGCTGTTTTATTTATACAACCTTGACAGACAGAGGGATCAGACAGGGAGGCTGGGAATTGATGTTGATGCAAGAAATCCTTATTCTCTACAGTGTGATGATTGTTTCTTGAATGGATGACGTCAGCTCTCTCCCTCTCTCCCTCCCCCACTTAAACATATTGTCAAGAGGGTGTGTGGACACACATATAAGCACACTTAGGAGCACAGCCACACTCCTAGTAGCAGCCAGGACTACATCACCCATTCAATATAAGGATGATATTCAATCTGGAACCACATTCCGGGGATATCATAATTGTTGCATTCAGATTCATTCGCTCAGCCAAACAAAGGTTTAACAATATATGTAAAAAAAAAAACACAACAACAACAAAACACTTGTTTTGCATTGAGGGCACAGTCCAAGCCGTATTCTCTGACTGGATGGTGTAATACCTCTTACTGCTCTGCAGACCAAAGGACCACGCATTAACCAGGGCAACAACATTATGGGCCGGTCCCAACTGTCTCCTAAGCCCTGTTTATGGCCCATAATCTCTTTATCTATGGTTGGAACCACAGATACTGACAGAGAGTTGGGCAGAGAGAGTAAGAGAGAGAGAGGCCATTAGCCACTCTTCTCCAGGAAAATCCCTTTGTCCCCCTCTTTGTCCCCCTCTTTGTCCCCCTCTTTGTCCCCCTCTCATCCCTCGTATTGGAAAGGCTGGCGAGTCATTTGCTCCCTTTTCCCGCCGCTTTCGGACCACTCTGGCAACAGATGTGTCTGTAACCCGCCGATTAAGAGTATAGTGCTGGTTGTGAGAGAGAGAGAAAAAAAGGTTAACATTGGGCAGGAAAAGATTTCCGGGCTATTAGTATGGACTTACACACACAGACTCAGCAGGGGAAAGGGCTCATAACAAAGTGGGAAAAACATGATGGGATAAACAACTGGGCCAACACCAGTAGCATATCAAGTACATCAATCCCCAGACCTCTAATGGTCAGTACGTCATAGAAACTGGGCCATTGGGCCACAAGACCTTTGACCAATATCAGGCACCCCTGACCAAGCTGATGACTTCCTAATACGGATTCCATACAAGAAAACAACTATGTCATAGTTAAGATATAAAAACATAAATCAAACTTTTTGGACATCTCGCTACTCAGAACCCAAATGAATTGTGACCCAATAACTCAGAACTGTTGTGTATCTCAATAAGCTACTGTATGTCTGTATGTTTGGTATGGGGACCCACAATCAACTGAGATAAGCAGTCCACCCAGTCTGGGTCACACCCTTTCCGGTACAGATACGGACTGTGATTCCCAACAACCACCAGACATGTTTACTAAGGGCCCACTCTAGAGGGCATTCACATTGGAGCATATATTCCAGTCATTCCAGTTGAGGTCATGGACAGGCCAAACTATAGGGGAACGATAGTAGTAAGTCAATGGTGAGGGACTGTTATATTGTCCATGTTATTCTGTTGTGATGAAGTCTCTGTGAGTGTGGTCTGTTGTTATAGATGTGTGTTGTAATAGATGTGTGTGGTGTGTTGTAATAGATGTGTGTTGTAATAGATGAGTTTGTAATAGATGTGTGTTGTAATAGATGCGTGTTGTTATAGATGTGTGTTGTTATAGATGTGTGTTGTTATAGATGTGTATGGTGTGTTGTAATATATGTGTGTTGTAATAGATGTGCGTGAAGTGTTATAATAGATGTGTGTTGTAATAGATGTGTGTGGTGTGTTGTAATAGATGTGTGTGGTGTGTTGTAATAGATGTGTGTGGTGTGTTGAAATAGTTGTGTGTGGTGTGTTATAATAGTTGTGTGTGGTGTGTTGTAATAGATGTGTGTGGTGTGTTGTAATAGATGTGTGTGGTGTGTTGTAATAGATGTGTGTGGTGTGTTGTAATAGATGTGTGTGGTGTGTTGTAATAGATGTGTGTGGTGTGTTGTAATAGTTGTGTGTGGTGTGTTGTAATAGATGTGTGTGGTGTGTTGTAATAGATGTGTGTGGTGTGTTGTAATAGATGTGTGTGGTGTGTTGTAATAGTTGTGTGTGGTGTGTTGTAATAGATGTGTGTGGTGTGTTGTAATAGATGTGTGTGGTGTGTTGTAATAGATGTGTGTGGTGTGTTGTAATAGTTGTGTGTGGTGTGTTGTAATAGATGTGTGTGGTGTGTTGTAATAGATGTGTGTGATGTGTTGTAATAGATGTGTGTGGTGTGTTGTAATAGTTGTGTGTGGTGTGTTGTAATATATGTGTGTGGTGTGTTGTAATAGTTGTGTGTGGTGTGTTGTAATAGATGTGTGTGGTGTGTTGTAATAGATGTGTGTGGTGTGTTGTAATAGATGTGTGTGGTGTGTTGTAATAGATGTGTGTGATGTGTTGTAATAGATGTGTGTGGTGTGTTGTAATAGATGTGTGTGGTGTGTTGTAATAGATTTGTGTGGTGTGTTGTAATAGATGTGTGTGGTGTGTTGTAATAGATTTGTGTGGTGTGTTGTAATAGATTTGTGTGGTGTGTTGTAATAGTTGTGTGTGGTGTGTTGTAATAGATGTGTGTGGTGTGTTGTAATAGTTGTGTGTGGTGTGTTGTAATAGATGTGTGTGGTGTGTTGTAATAGATGTGTGTGGTGTGTTGTAATAGATGTGTGTGGTGTGTTGTAATAGATGTGTGTGGTGTGTTGTAATAGATGTGTGTGGTGTGTTGTAATAGATGTGTGTGGTGTGTTGTAATAGATGTGTGTGGTGTGTTGTAATAGATGTGTGTGGTGTGTTGTAATAGATGTGTGTGGTGTGTTGTAATAGATGTGTGTGGTGTGTTGTAATAGATGTGTGTGGTGTGTTGTAATAGATGTGTGTGGTGTGTTGTAATAGATGTGTGTGGTGTGTTGTAATAGATGTGTGTGGTGTGTTGTAATAGATGTGTGTGGTGTGTTGTAATAGATTTGTGTGGTGTGTTGTAATAGTTGTGTGTGGTGTGTTGTAATAGATGTGTGTGGTGTGTTGTAATAGATGTGTGTGGTGTGTTGTAATAGATGTGTATGGTGTGTTGAAATAGTTGTGTGTGGTGTGTTGTAATAGATGTGTGTGGTGTGTTGTAATAGATGTGTGTGCTGTGTTGTAATAGATGTGTGTGGTGTGTTGTAATAGATGTGTGTGGTGTGTTGTAATAGTTGTGTGTGGTGTGTTGTAATACATGTGTGTGGTGTGTTGTAATAGATGTGTGTGGTGTGTTGTAATAGATGTGTGTGGTGTGTTGTAATAGATGTGTGTGGTGTGTTGTAATAGATGTGTGTGGTGTGTTGTAATAGATGTGTGTGTGTGTTGTAATATATGTGTGTGGTGTGTTGTAATAGATGTGTGTGATGTGTTGTAATAGATGTGTGTGGTGTGTTGTAATAGTTGTGTGTGGTGTGTTGTAATAGATGTGTGTGGTGTGTTGTAATAGTTGTGTGTGGTGTGTTGTAATAGATGTGTGTGGTGTGTTGTAATAGATGTGTGTGGTGTGTTGTAATATATGTGTGTGGTGTGTTGTAATAGATGTGTGTGATGTGTTGTAATAGATGTGTGTGGTGTGTTGTAATAGTTGTGTGTGGTGTGTTGTAATAGATGTGTGTGGTGTGTTGTAATAGTTGTGTGTGGTGTGTTGTAATAGATGTGTGTGGTGTGTTGTAATAGTTGTGTGTGGTGTGTTGTAATAGATGTGTGTGGTGTGTTGTAATAGTTGTGTGTGGTGTGTTGTAATAGATGTGTGTGGTGTGTTGTAATAGATGTGTGTGGTGTGTTGTAATAGATGTGTGTGGTGTGTTGTAATAGATGTGTGTGGTGTGTTGTAATAGATGTGTGTGGTGTGTTGTAATAGATGTGTGTGGTGTGTTGTAATAGATGTGTGTGGTGTGTTGTAATAGATGTGTGTGGTGTGTTGTAATAGATGTGTGTGGTGTGTTGTAATAGATGTGTGTGGTGTGTTGTAATAGATGTGTGTGGTGTGTTGTAATAGATGTGTGTGGTGTGTTGTAATAGATGTGTGTGGTGTGTTGTAATAGATTTGTGTGGTGTGTTGTAATAGTTGTGTGTGGTGTGTTGTAATAGATGTGTGTGGTGTGTTGTAATAGATGTGTGTGGTGTGTTGTAATAGATGTGTATGGTGTGTTGAAATAGTTGTGTGTGGTGTGTTGTAATAGATGTGTGTGGTGTGTTGTAATAGATGTGTGTGCTGTGTTGTAATAGATGTGTGTGGTGTGTTGTAATAGATGTGTGTGGTGTGTTGTAATAGTTGTGTGTGGTGTGTTGTAATACATGTGTGTGGTGTGTTGTAATAGATGTGTGTGGTGTGTTGTAATAGATGTGTGTGGTGTGTTGTAATAGATGTGTGTGGTGTGTTGTAATAGATGTGTGTGGTGTGTTGTAATAGATGTGTGTGTGTGTTGTAATATATGTGTGTGGTGTGTTGTAATAGATGTGTGTGATGTGTTGTAATAGATGTGTGTGGTGTGTTGTAATAGTTGTGTGTGGTGTGTTGTAATAGATGTGTGTGGTGTGTTGTAATAGTTGTGTGTGGTGTGTTGTAATAGATGTGTGTGGTGTGTTGTAATAGATGTGTGTGGTGTGTTGTAATATATGTGTGTGGTGTGTTGTAATAGATGTGTGTGATGTGTTGTAATAGATGTGTGTGGTGTGTTGTAATAGTTGTGTGTGGTGTGTTGTAATAGATGTGTGTGGTGTGTTGTAATAGTTGTGTGTGGTGTGTTGTAATAGATGTGTGTGGTGTGTTGTAATAGATGTGTGTGGTGTGTTGTAATAGATGTGTGTGGTGTGTTGTAATAGATGTGTGTGGTGTGTTGTAATAGATGTGTGTGGTGTGTTGTAATAGATGTGTGTGCTGTGTTGTAATAGATGTGTGTGGTGTGTTGTAATAGATGTGTGTGGTGTGTTGTAATAGTTGTGTGTGGTGTGTTGTAATAGATGTGTGTGATGTGTTGTAATAGATGTGTGTGATGTGTTGTAATAGATTCGTGTGGTGTGTTGTAATAGATGTGTGTGGTGTGTTGTAATAGATGTTTGTGGTGTGTTTTCTGAAGAGTCCGAGTCTTTTTACTGATAGCTTATTTATTTATAGTCGGTTTAGGGCCATCAGCCAATCTGTTGTTCAATCACTGTTGATCCAATCCCTATACCACAATATCAAAACAGACTTGCATCAAGGATGTCTATCCAACCTTGGACTTATCCAGTATTTATTTACTGAATGAGATAGTTATTTCAAACGACACTTCAAACCGCTCACAAAGGAGCTTTTGGAGTGCTTTTATGAGTCTGAGAAGAGAACGCCATCTGCCTGGAACATTAGTCTTGTGTGGCTCGGTGTGAAAGTGAACTCTCTCAGAGTTTCAAAAGAGTTTGAACAAAGTTTGAACAAATTTGGTTGTGTGTGCTCAGGGGGTCCTATGAAGTCAGCCTCTCTAAACAGGACGTAAATCAAGCCTTTCAGCAGACCAGTCCTCATCACCAAATATGCACAAATTATGCAACGTAAACACGCCAGGCGGCGAGGGCAGAGCTAGTTTTGGAGTTGCGTTCTCTTTTTGGCTATTATCAAAAACAAAATGGACAGGAGCTCTCTAAATAGAGGTGAAAAGCACACAGGACGTTGAAAAGAGCACTGGCGCACTACTATCTCTGACAGCTTGCCGTCAACCTGTGGGTCATTCCTTCTTGTTTGCCACACAGCTTCTTCCGGCTCCTCCTCCTGAGTGTCGTCATGGTATACCCCATCATTGTCAAGTCCGTTCATGTGTCCGTCTGGCCTTATCTTTGAATCGTTTCCTCTAATCCCAGTGCTGACACCAGTGCCCATGGCTGACATCTCCAGTTGGGAGCCTGAGGGTGCTGAAAGGGAACCATACTGCTTGGCTTGTTTGTCAAGGCAGAGGCAACGGAGCAGTTCTGAGCTGCCAATCAAAGTGATTTCACCAGTGGCATAGCTAGCTTTCCCTTCAGACATCATCTGACACCAGAGAAGACCAGACAGTGGTCGAACACCCGTGCATGTACATCTCCAAGATTCTTACTGCATTGTTACCTATTTCTGCTAGTCACATTGAGTTATTTACACAGCGAACGGGATTTTGGTTGTGTAAAAGTGTGCTGTGTTAGTTTGCGTGTGTGTGTGTGTGTCTGTGAAATGCTTGAGAGCCCTTAGTTCTCCTATAAAACACACAAGCCGATTGTTAAGAGGAAAAGCATGTCGGCACTTTACGACCAGGACAGGGGTCTCAGACAAACTCATCCACAACTTACAACCCACGGCAACAAACAGACATTATGGAGACCCAGTGGAACCAATCAGAGCCTTAGCAATGGGACCAATAAGAGTGCAGACGACAGGCCATCAGTGCCAAACCACTCAGTCAACAGTAAATGATGGATGGAGGAAAAGAAAGAGGGAATAAAGAGGAACAGAGAGAAATACCCCAGGTGACGCAGGACAATGGAAAGATGAACTTTGGAAGTTGAGGCCAGAAGTGAGTCATTTCACCATCTACCAAATAGAGCAACCCTTAGTTTTATAGTTCACCAGGGAAGAGAGATATTATTATAAACTTTTAGAGAGTTGAGTTCAGCAAAATAAATGTGCAAACTCGACAGTATCTAAACAATGATGGGTTAACACCATATCTACGCACACACATCTTCATACCATTCATGACCAGTAAAGTGTGAACCATTAGGCCTTTAGTTTACTCCTAAACCACTCATTTAAAAGGAACACTACCTACCGCCAACTACTGCACAATGTGGGGGATAGACAAGGTTCAACACTACAGAACCAAAAACCAATAAGAAAACCACTCTCCTTCAGAGAGGCTATACCGCTTACTTTACACACAAGCACACAGGCTTATATAGCTTGAATCTTAATTGTTCAGGCAGTGTGTTCATGGCAGCAGAAAAATAAATTGCCATGGATGAAAATAGAAGAAAAAGGGGTGAAGACGAAGAAAAGAGTGACCGACAGGAGAGGGAGGTAAGAGAAAGAGAGAAAGTAAGAGGAATAGTGACAGAGAGAGAAAGAAAGAAAGAGAGACATGGAAAGAATCAACAACAAAAAACAGAGCAAACTAGAATGCTATTTGGCCCTAAACAGAGAGTACACAGTGGCAGAATACCTAACTACCGTGACTGACCCAAACTTAAGGAAAGCTTTGACTATGTACAGACTCAGTGAGCATAGCCTTGCCGTTGAGAAAGGCCGCCAAAGGTAGACCTGGCTCTCAAGAGAAGACAGGCTATGTGCACACTGCCCACAAAATGAAAAAATGGAAACTGAGCTGCACTTCCTAACCTCCTGCCAAATGTATGACCATATTAGAGACACATATTTCCCTCAGATTACACAGACGCACAAAGAATTCGAAAACAAATCCAATTTTGGTAAATTCCCATATCTATTGGGTGAAATTCCACAGTGTGCAGTCACAGCAGCAAGATTTGCGACCTGTTGCCACAAAAAAGAGGCAACCAGTGAAGACAAACACCAGTATTTTTATTTATTTTCTCTTTTGTACTTTAACTATTTGCAGATCATTACAACACTGTATTTAGACATATGACATTTGAAATGTCTTTATTCTTTTGGAACTTTTGTAAGTGTAATGCTTAAGAAGAAGAGAGCTGAGAGACGGCGCTGGCAGTCTGGGGGGGGGAGAAGGCTGCTCCCGGATGATGGGGTCAGGGTTCACATCTTGTGGTTTGTCAGAGCTCAGAACCAATTGACCCTACCGGGGACCGCGGACGCTAGATGGTCGATACAGAGCAGACCCAGAGTGCTGCGGTTGCCTGAGTGGACTCTTTTCACCCCATCCCACCCATCCCTCTCTTCTGAGCCTGGAGAGCACATTCCCATAATGATATAACAACTGCAGAGGGGGTCGTTCACATACATCTGCCATGCTGCTGACAGGAGACAGTAGTGTGAGAAGGACAGGTGTCAATGGGAAACCATTTATCATGACAGAGGTTTACTGTCATACTGTCACTATGTAGGGATGGAAAGTGGGACATACTTTTACATGGCAGTTACAGTGTACTATTAAAGCTTTCTCTGGTACATTTATGTTCAATCTCATCAAATCGTTAATTTATTTTGGCAATCCTAATAATGAGGAAAATAATGCTTGTTCAATTGAATGGAAAGGAATAGAACTGAAATGGAGAGAAGATGAGCCTGTAATGTTGCTAGTCAGTACTCACAGCAGAGGAAACAGTATGGCAGAGAGCTACAGGTAGTGTAGAGTGTTGGGCCAGCAACTGAAAGGTTGCTATATCGAATCCCCGAGCTGACATGGTATAAATCTGTTGTTCTGCCACTGAACAAGGCGGCTAACCCACAGTTCCTAGGTTGTCATTGTAAATAAGAATTTGTTCTTAACTGGATTGCCTGGTTAAATAAAAAGTAAATACATCAGGAACATGGTTGACAGTAGGTCAGTCAGACTGTAACAGTGATTCACTGGGATAGCTCTCTATACCTAATGTAGTGGAAAACTGTTACAGTGATTCACTGGGATAGCTCTCTATACCTAATGTAGTGGAAAACTGTTACAGTGATTCACTGGGATAGCTCTCTATACCTAATGTAGTGGCAAACTGTAACAGTGATTCACTGGGATAGCTCTCTATACCTAATGTAGTGGCAAACTGTAACAGTGATTCACTGGGATAGCTCTCTATACCTAATGTAGTGGCAAACTGTTACAGTGATTCACTGGGATAGCTCTCTATACCTAATGTAGTGGCAATCAGTCAGCGGCCCCCTTAAACCTTAGAGGTTAGATCTTTCCATCACTGTACAACCACAGGGAGCAGAGAGCATCGTGGGAAAACGCCATGACCCTCTGTAACAGGAAATGAGGAGAGAGGGGTCTTATGACCTAAAAATAACCTAGCGTAGACCCTAGAACATTCTGAAAAAGGAGGCTCTTTCTATTTCCAAGAACACTCAAGCGCCTGGGAAATTATGACTCAAAATTGATGAATGGCAATTTGCTGTTGTTAAGGATCTTTGCTGATAAGTTACATGTTTTTCTCCTTACTTGGTGTGTCTGAATAGAAGCTTGACAAACACTGTTAGAGAGAAAGAGAGAGTGGGTGTGTATGACCTCTTGCAACCCGCTATTGCATACACACCCACACATACCCTTCACCCCCACACCCACACATACCCTTCACCCCCTGACCCACACATACCCTTCACCCCCTGACCCACACATACCCTTCACCCCCACACCCACACCCACACATACCCTTCACCCCCACACCCACACCTACCCTTCACCCCGACCCACACATACCCTTCACCCCCTGACCATGTGGGCTGGCCAGTGGACTAGTATATACAGTATGTATATGCTGATACACCTGGGGAATTAGAGCTCCAGCCTGGACTTTAATTGGATGGTCAGTTCACACTGAACCAACATAGCAGGGCTTTCTCCTTCAACAACATCACGACTGTACCATCTATACCAGAGATGGGCAACCGGTGGCCCCTTCCGTAGAATAGTAGAATACACGGGGTGCAGTTTCGAAATGTGGTTGTGCCTCAGCAGTTTTTCTCTTGTTCTCACTCAATTAGTCCATGTCAGGGAATTCTTTTTTAGATAGTTAAGTTAGTCTAGCCAGCTATCTAAACTTGTAGTAATCATGGTCGAATTACCGACCGGGGGCCTCCAATGATTTTGTTAGTCACTCTTACTCAGATAACATATTAAAAACTGCAAACATTCCTCTCCACACTATGGCAAAATGTGTAGAATTGCTGGAAAATACCTTTAAAACTGTGGCCCATCCATGTGTGTGTGTGTGTGTGTGTGTGTGTGTGTGTGTGTGTGTGTGTGTGTGTGTGTGTGTGTGTGTGTGTGTGTGTGTGTGTGTGTGTAGCGAATGTGGCAGAACGCATTTGGGAGTATGTTTACGTATTCACAGTATGAGTGTGTGTATAATGGTTTACTGTACTGTGTATGCACGTGAGCTTGTGCGGCAATGTAAACATAGTGTGTGTGTCTCTGTAGGTGGGCTTGCCTCTGTCCGCTACAGGGGCCCATCTCCCTCTCTTTCCATCTGGCCTCCTTTTCCTCTTTCCAGGTCAATCTATCCACCTCCTTCTGACAGCTCTATCCTGTGCTTCTCTCTCTGTTCCTCTCTCTATATACAGTATAGGTCGATTTTGTCCATAGATATTTTCTTCTCTCTCTTTTTCATAGAGAAGGGTAAGTGAGGAAGATTTCTAGCCTCGTCTTACAATGTTCAGCTAACTACACACATTCCTGCCCCCTTCCCCCCCTTAAATGAAAGATGAGTTAACTCCTCGACTTTCGCTCACCTCACACTTTAATGACGGTTGTAAAACGCTCCGAGAACGCTCTAACAATGCTGCAGTAACACTGCTGACCCTGTAAGGGTTAAGTGGCGTACCGCAGTTACGCTGGGCCCCCCGCAAGTTCTGTGTCCTGGTCATTTTAACTTCCTTCTCAACCCTATCCTGTAGCCCTCAAATTGAAGAGGAAGCCTAAGCAGCTGATTTCTCATCAGTTGACATGATAATATCTCTATGTCATGCTGGGTGGAGAGCCTCTAGGTCTGTGTGAGGGACATGAAAGAACACACTTGTGCACTTTTGATATGCTTCCTTTGAATACTTTCCCGAACTTTAGGCTATTATAATGGCTATGATTACTGATGCATTGGTGCATGTATTTGTCTTTCAGGTACACCTGTGTTGGCGCTGACAGCATCTGCAGACATTGAGTCCAGAGGGCTGGTGTCCAAGCTGTTGCATATGGAGAAGGCAACTAAAGTGACAGTGAGCCCAACAGGACACATATCAGACTTGGACTGAGTCAAGTTCCTGCAGATATCCTGAACTGCCTAGATTGGATAGTGAAGGAGGCTAGAGACAAGGTGCTCTCCATGGATAGAAAACACTTTGAATTTTGTAGAAATGTTAAAATAATGTATGAGACTATAACACAATTGATATCGCAGGCTAAAATCCAAAGAAAAAGCAACCAGAAATCTTTTTTTTTTTAAGGAAAGCTATGGGTCCTATGTAATTCCAGCTTCCAGAATTCCTATGGCTTCCACTAGATGTCAACAGTCTTTGTTCATTGTTTCAGGCTTGTTTCTTCCAAAACAAGGAAGAATTTGGAGTTTTGGAAGAAAGAGTCCCGGTGGAAAATCAGTCTGTCGGAGCAAAAACGAAGAAGACGTGCGCTTACTAATTTTACTTTTCTATTGAACATACTACTTTCCGTATATGAAACATTATATTTTATTTACATTTTAGGGTACCTGAGGATTGAAGTGAAATGTAGTTTGACTTGTTTGAACAAAGTTTAGCGGTAGCTTTTTGGATTCCTTTGTCTGCATGTTGAACGAGTGGATTACTGAAATCGATAGTGCCAACTAAACGGACGGTTTTGGGACACAAAGAAGGATTTTATCTAACAAAACGACTATTCATGTTGTAGCTGGGACCCTTTAAATTGCAAACAGAGGAGGATCTTCAAAAGTAAGTGATTTATTTAATCGCTATTTGTGATTTTATGAAGCCTGTGATGGTTGAATAATATGTTGATGTGGGGCGCCGTTCTCAGACAGTCGCATGGTATGTATTCGCTGTAAAACCTATTGTAAATCGGACAATGCAGTTAGATTAACAAGAATTTCAGCTTTTACCTGATATAAGATACTTGTATGTTCATAAATGTTGAATATTACGAATATTTATTTCAATTGCGCGCCCTCCAATTTAACCGGATGTTGTCAACTGGTGTCCCGTTAGCGGGACGCCTAGCCTTAAGAAGTTTTAACAAGTACATAATACATATTTGAATCATCTGTTTTCAAACCATAATAGACAGAAAATAGTGCCCTAGGGTAGGGGGAAGTTGGGCTCTGGTCTGGATTTAAGGTTTATCATGACGTGATCATCTTAGTCTCCCCCTGACAGAGTTAGGATTTTCTTATTTTCCTGTTGAGGACATACATTTTCCTGCATACATTTTCATCTGCTAGATAATTTAAATATTTTGTTTCAATTCTTTGCAGCCAACATTAACAACAACTCAGTCTCCTCTTAGTAGACTCTAGTCTCGCGTTGCCATACCTCCAAAATCACATTGTCACGCCTCCCTTGGAGGTCTGGAGAATTTTGTATCGCAAAAACGCTTTGATTGTCTGTTACTTGGCAAGAGCCCTCATCCATACGCCCGTTGAAGGGGGTGGTACGTGATATGTTCCGCACTGTTTTCCGACCGGGTAGGACACATTTTGTATAAAGTTGTTCTGTATGGTAGCTAGTTTGAAGAAAAGGTGGAGGAAATGTTTCTGTTTAGTCAGAATGTGTTCCATGAAGACATTACAACTCCTCTGCTTGAATACTCTACTAAAGAAAACAGATGTTTCGGTGGGTCTACCTACAGGCTATGGTAAAAGTTTAGTGTATCAAATGTTTCCGACAGTCTGCGATTTATTGAAATTGTAGAAATCGATGGGAATATTAGTTCCTCCTCTGATGTCAGTAATCAAGGATCAGGTTCGTGTTCTGAACTCTCAAGGAATCACCGCCACATAAGCGGGTCAAAGTGAGATGGAGGATGAGAAAATTGCCAACGGTGTTTGAGACTTCTGAAACTTTTGTTGGCTCAGAGAAATGGCGATGCCTACGTCAAACGTCGATGAGGTCAACACCGTGGTTCAATTGGGAGTTATTTGTGTGATGCTAAAATCTATTTTGGCTAAGTTAACTAAAACTGTTGTAGAGATATTGGGGGTGTTGGTATGGCTATGTGGGGAGAAAGGGAGGGGGCATGCCATGTGTTTTTATTGCCATGTGTGTACATGTTAATTTCCCTTCTATGATTAGATATGCCCTGGTATTATCTGTGTCTAATGCATGAAACCTTCTAATGCTTAGATCAGTTGTGTTTGTGTTTTAGTATACAGTATATCACTTTTAAAAAATTATGTTGGACCTTATCTTCAAATTACACTTCTTTAAATTAACACAAAGGCCACGCTCTACCTTCAACATGACAATGTTGTCATTGAACCAGTATTGCACTTGTTTTTATCCCATTCCCTATGAAGGGGAAAGGCACAGGGGAAAAGAGGCTGCTTTTCCGGAAGTGGTGTGGAATGGTTGGCGAGCTGTGGTCACTCCTACCCGGTCCAGATCCTGTATTGGTCATCACAGCTACAGCTTCCAAGGCTACAAGGAAGAACATAATGAAGCACCTGGGCAGCTCCGTGTTGAGGTGGTGAAAAGTCCTGACAGGGACAACATCAGACTGGCAGTGAAGAAGGTGTCATCTGACCCTGTAGAGATGTTTTTATGGTTGCTCACAAAGTTGAAGTCAAAGGGCCCTGAGACCCCAAGGACTGTCGTATACTGTAAAATAATTGAAGACTGTGCTTTGCTGTACAACAAGGTTTTTCAGCATTTCCTTGGGGAGAAGTCTGTGCATCCAACGGGAGCAGAGGGCAGACTGGAAAACAGGCTTTTCAACATGTACCCCTCAGAGACACCTGAGCACATAAAACTGCACATGATCGCAGCCTTGAAAGATTAGTTATCTAATCTCAGAGTTGTGATGGCTACTTCAGCACTGGGAAAGAGGGTAGACTTTAAGAGTGTCCATCATGTAGTCAACTATGGGCCACCTCAAGACCTTGAGTCCTACATGCAGGCATATGGAATATCAGGGAGGAACGGCACAAGCTCACACTCACTTATCCTGTACCATGGAGTTTCAGATAAGATGACATCGTGTGTCAAACTGTACCAGCTGCACGTGGGTGAAACTGTTACAGCTCTTTGATGATGAGGTCACACAACCAATATCACCCAAACGTGACTTCTGTGACAATTGTGCTACCTCATGCAACTGCAAGGACGTATGTGAGGGCAATTCAAGTCCTTTTGAGAGGCATGCAGGGCAGCAATTACAATCAAGACATAGGCTGGCCAGTGATGGTCATAGGCAATACCTGAGAGAGAAATTAAATTACCTTGTGGCGCACACAGGTGTTCATGGGAGTTTTTTTGTTTATTGCACATCAACCAATGAGGGTAACCCTGACAAAATCATTGACAACATTCTGACGCGCAATTTCCTTACCTTTCGCAATTGAGGAAATGTTTTCTTCTCTGCCCATTACGGATATGAAGACATGCAATAGCCCTACTGTTCATCATCCCTTAGCTTTTAGGGAATGATTAACTCAGCTATAACAGCTGTTGCTGCTCTGACATGGTGTACACATCACAGCCCATAAAACATATTCCTACATAAAGGTTCAGACAGCAACAACAGGAAGAATGTTAACAGTACATAACATTGTAAGTAAAAGTAAGTACAAATAATAACACAAATAAATGCAACAGAATGGAACGTTCTAAAAGTAAATACACGTTTTGTGAGTTTACATTGTCAGTGGTTTCAGTCCCAATAATTTTTTCCTATTTCTTACATTACTTCTCTAACTGTGGTATTTAATAGAACAATTCCCATTCTAGGGTCTCAGTAGAAGTCCACAACAGCCGGCAGGAAGCCTTTCACTTTGTCTATCGGTTCACACACACACCTTTAAATGTCCAATTGCTGCATCTGCATTTTGTTTTGTCAACTGATCACCTGTTAATGTCAACTGATCACCTGTTAATGTCAACTGATCACCTGTTAATGTCAACGGATCACCTGTTAATGTCAATGGATCACATGTTAATGTCAACGGATCACCTGATAATGTCAAGTTCACAAGCGGGGTCTGAGCAGTCTTGCCATCTACTTCTATGGAAGAATATGGGACATAATGTTCATTAAGTAGTTTGATAACCCTCATCATGTCTTTTTACTGTCTTTCATCTTCATCCAGTAGCCATAAAGGAATTATATCTGATATCCTTGCCATTACATCTGAGTATTTGGGAGGTAAGTGCCTTTTAACATTAGACTAGTAGTGCTCAAATTGTGGCAACTGTCTCACAACAAGAAGTCCCACAAGCTCTTTGAATTCATTCTGGAGGTATTGTTTGTCTTCAGTGTTTGGCACAAATTCAGATATAGGAACTTCAAAGACATCTGGAGATCTGTTGTGGGAGGTGATCTGCACCAACCTGTTCCTGAGATGTAACCATTATGATCCAATGGTAGTCCCAATAGGATAGTTCATGATTTTGGATGTTATTTAATTCATAGCATTTGATTATTGTTCAGTTGAGAGGGTCTCTCCTCGGATCCAGGGGATGGGCTGTCAGGAACAGCTTCGATACATGACATTAGGACCTGGCCACTGTCAAGCGGGCCCTGGTGATTGCGGACAGTGGCAAAGAGATCCAAAACAGTTATAAGTGATTAAATGAATGCAGCAAACAGAGAGAAATGTTCCTGTTTTAAAGCAAATTTCCTACAATTCAACACATATTGCCATGGGCAGAGAGAAAATGTAGCTTTTTTATAGATAATCTCATGCTATTCAACATTTTGCAAATGAGGCTGAGAGATTTTTCTGGCAATTCTATACATAATTATTATTTTTTTGCCGTTTTATAGCTAATCTCATGCTATTCTAAACATTTTTGCCATGGCTTATGACCTGTTCATATGCTATCTGGGGAGGAGGCTGCGGGGGGGTGTGGTACGCCAGTGGTGTGTGTGTGTGTGGGTTGGGGGGGCAGTACACACCGTACCCTAGTGAGAGGCCACTGGACTGGTCTAAAGCTTCAACTTGATCCCAACCAGTCTTGTTCTAGTTATAAGGACAGCCAATGTGAGTCTTGAGGAAATAGTTACATGTGAAACCTAGAGTATTGAGCCTATAAGTAAAGTAAACTTTGAGATGACACTGTGGACGGAGTAAAACCTGAATTAAATTAATAGACTGTCAGATATACACACTCCACTTTAGCAGTGTACACACACGCACGCAAGCAAGCACACACACACACACGCATACACACATTTCTCAGGCAGTCTTTGAAGCTCTTTCAAGGGCGAGGGGACAGGGGAGTCATTGTTTCCGTGTGAACCCACATTTGACAGACAGGCCACTCAATGGTCGAGACGGCAACCAGAGCTCAGAGATATGCTTATCTCTATGAACCAATCGGTGCTTTATTGGGAGTATCAGTCTGCCAGGACCTCTTGGAAATGTTCAACTCCCTCCCTCTCTTTCCTCCCCCTCCCCTGTTAAGTCACCGAGATAAAGATCTTAGCATTAATCATTAGGAAAAATGCAAACCTGTCCTTACATCAGTGTTAAGCGGCAACTTCATCCCTCCCCCCTCGCTCTTTCTCTCTATCCCTCCGCCATCTGACACCAAGGTGAGGGTGCTCAAGTAACAGTTACCTTTGGTGAATGGGGGGAATTGTGTAATACAGGGGGCTGCCTTCCCCTTTTCTCTCCTCCCCCTCTCCTCCCTCAGCCAAGCCCTTGTCCAGGAGGTTTCTGGTGTTGACATGACACAAAGCGTTCATTTAAGACTGAGGCCAAGTCTGGAGGGACACTTAAATAGCAACCAATTTAACCAGCTCCACCTTGGACAAGGAGAGAGGGAGGGACTGTACACAACGGTGACATTTTGATTTGGACGAGGGTGGTATTCATAAGTCACTAAACGGAACAGACTGAAATAGGGAGGGACTATCTGAACTTGTCCACAAGAAACGTTTTGTAAAACTTTATGTAAAGCCTCTTCACATCGGGATTCAAGAGAAACAAATGTGTGATGGTGGTGTCGTTATTACTAGTCTAATTAATGTTATTTCAGTTAGCAAGACAGTCCAGACTATTCCAGCCAGCACTGACTGTAGTTGCTATGGTGAGCTCTATAAAAACTTTCCGTTATTATGTACCTTGACTCCCTCGAAAACACAGACGTATCACAAACAAGCACACAGACACACGCACAGCCAATAACACAGTCATACCATAACAATGGGTTTACTATAAAACACATTGAGAGAAAGAGAGAGGTAGATGGTGGAGTGTACCAGCAGGGTTTCAGAGCCGGTAGAGTAGTGTGGAAGTTAGGTGTGGTGTGTTTCTACATATAGAGTGTGTCTGAGGATCCCAAGGGGTCTGGCCTGTGGAGCTGTGCTCACACACACACACACACACACACACACACACACACACACACACACAGGGAATAATGAGGTCCCAAGAGCAGGCCAGGACAGGCCACAAACACATAGGGAGCACACACAGAAACAGCTCACACCCACATGAACAACTCACACACATACATGAACAACTCACACACACAAGAACAACACACACACATGAACAACACACACACACACACGAACAACACACACACACACACACACACACACATTAACAACTCACACCCACACGTGCATGCGCACCAGCACACACACACATTCAACCAGTAGACAAAGTCGTGACCCTCACAGCCCCTCATACACAGTTTTAACACACACTACACATGGCGCTGCCCGTCTAAAAACCTTTATTTATAGTGTCCATTAAAACTTAACACAACCAACCATCCATCCCTGAGAGTGACTCATTTTCTAGTCTAGGCATGATCAAACATTTCGCCATCCTCTAACATCTGTGGCTTGTTTAGCTAATAACAGTAATCTGTATTCGACCAAAGGTCAGCGACTTAGCGGTTAGCCACTTAGCTAGCAGGATCAGTTGAGACCTGATAAGAACAGATTTGAGGTGGAACCAAAACGTGGGTGGGGTGGGGGGTGGGGGTGGGGGTGGGGGGGGTTGAGTAGCGCTGATCTTGACAAGAGACGGTGGCAAGGGGAACTGACTGAAGGGAAACACATTCTGTCATCCTCTGTTTCACAACAAGCAGGTCATTACGGCTAAATTGTGATTACAACAGATAATGTGCGGGAAACAGTGTAACTGCAGGTGCTGCAGCACCAAATGAGAATGTATCTAGAAGACATGCACCTCGGCTGCTAAATTAGGTTTTTTAATATATACAGTTGAAGTTGGAAGTTTACATAAACTTAGGTTGGAGTCATTAAAACTACCACGTTCATCTGTACAAACAATAGTACGCAAGTATAAACACCATGGGACCACGCAGCCGTCATACCGCTCAGGAAGGAGACGCGTTCTGTCTCCTAGAGATGAACGTACTTTGGTGCGAAAAGTGCAAATCAATCCCAGAACAACAGCAAAGGACCTTGTGAAGATGCTGGAGGAAACAGCGGAAACAGCGCTTTGCAAACTCTTGGCATTCTCTCAACCAGACAAACTAGACAATCTAATGTACTTGTCCTCTTGCTCAGTTGTGCACCGGGGCCTCCCACTCCTCTTTCTATTCCGGTTAGAGCCAGTATTACAGACTCCCATCTCTCCCTCTCTCCCTCCTTCCCACTGGTTTACTATCCTTCCCCTCATTCTTTCTTGACCTCCCTGCTGCTCTCTTTACCCCTCTCTCCCTCCCCACCACAATGTCCTGTTGTTCTACCATCCCTCCTTTATATCCCTTTCCCCCCCTCGCTCTCTCCCTTTCATATAGCGAGTTTGGGATGAGCCGTTGGTGACTCAGACCTTATTACCGGGGCTCGTGATTGGCCGAGGTGTCATTAACATACCTGTCATCTCGCTGCTAAAGAGAAGAGAGCCATCACTCTAACCTCTAACACAGAGAAATCCAGTCATCTTGGAGCCTATATTAGCCCTAAGACAACTTGAAGGAGGATAGATTGCATCAGCGAGCCCAGAATATGAGGAAAATAAACTCCATCTAAGGGAGTTGTATGAGTAGCATTCGGCCATTTTGGGTCGAGGTATCAGTTACAGTTACAAACGTAAGCAGGGGAATTGATTGGAGTAGTACACGTTGGAAACACAATACAGACAAAGGGATATGATTATGTGAAATGGTTGGGGTTTCAGGTGTATCATTTAGAGTAACAAATCAATTTGCAGACTGCTTGTTCACATGCATTGGGGGAGTGAGCTAGATATCTCTTTATATATCACCACTATAAATCGTCTTAACTGTTTGACAGTTTCCCCCCTTGATAGATGAATCCCGGTTGTAGAGACTGGTGGGTCTGTGCTGCACCTGCTCTCAGCTGATGCCCAATTGTTTCACAATTGCTGTTACAATCAGCAAGTTGGCACTAAGCCACTGGAGGCGTCAATAAAGAAGCCATTTTGGCTCAGCATGTCACTACATAGAGTACTTGTCAAAGTTTAGCCATGTCGCTTTAGGTCAGTCATGACTGTACCAAGTCTCTTGTATTGTCCTTTTTGGCTCTGCTGCAGGTAATCTAGGCTGGCTGGGTCTTAAGTTAATGAGGTAGATGAGGATGGTGTCCATTTTGGCTCACTTGCACCGTGTAGCCTGGCTCTGAGTCAATGGGGTTATATGAGTGTGGGGTCCATGTTGGCTACATTACACTGCATCTATAGACTGGCTCTGAGTCAATGGGGTTATATGAGTATGGCATCAATTTTGGCTCTAGTCTTTAGCCTAACTAGGCTGGCTTTGAGTCAGTAGGCAGGTTTCCGTAGACCCAGGTTTATTTGACAAAAGCAATGTCACAAAAAATCTTTGCGACATGTGCAATGGAACGGTAGATAAAGAAGAAATATTCCTAAAGATTGACAATATTTTTATCAGTTTGACTTGAGTGGATTTCTCTTTTGTTTTTTTGCGTCAAATGATAATTGAAACAGTATTTTTCAAATAAATGATGATTGACATATAATTTTGAAGATACCTGGGGTAGGTACGTGATGTCACCACATAACTATAAAGCTCCACTCCACATTAAATTCTAAAAGCCTACTGCTTGCTAAATAAACATGTTCAACTACAGTGCCTTGCAAAAGTATTCATCCCCCTTGGCGTTTTTCCTATTTTGTTGCATTACAACCTGTAATTTAAATTTATTTTTATTTGGATTTCATGTAATGGACATACACAAATTACTCCAAATTGGTGAAGGTGCGTGCATATGTATTCACCCCTTTTGCTATGAGGCCACTAAATAAGATCTGATGCAACCAATTACCTTCAGAAGTCACACAATTAGTTAAATAAAGTCCACCTGTGTGCAATCTAAGTGTCACATGATCTGTCACATGATCTCAGTAAATATACACCTGTTCTGAAAGGCCCCAGAGTCTGCAACACCACCAAGCAAGGGGCACCACCAAGCAAGCGGCACCACCAAGCAAGCGGCACCATGAAGACCGAGGATCTCTCCAAACAGGTCAGGGACAAAATTGTGGAGAAGTACAGATCAGGGTTGGGTTATAAAAAAAAATATCAGAAACTTTGAACATCCCACGGAACACCATTAAATCCATTATTAGCTGTAATTGCTGCAAAAGGTGGCTCTACAAAGTATTGATTTTGGGAGGTGAATAGTTATGCACGCTCGAGTTGAGTTTTTTTGTCTATTTCTTGTTTGTTTCACAATAACAAATATTTTGCATCTTCAAAGGGGTAGGCATGTTGTGTAAATTAAATTACAAACCCCCCAAAAATCTATTTTAATTCCAGGTTGTAAGGCAACAAAATAGGAAAAATGCCAAGGGGGGGTGAATACTTTCACAAGCCACTGTATAAAAATGATGTTTCTTTGCAGGAAAAGGATTGTCCTGACTTTCAAGATTGCCTGAATGGCTTCACCTTGCTTTTTCTGGTCGGATGGCAAGTTTCACCATGTTCTGTACTAAGATGGCTGTTGACTGATGTTGCAGCGTCGTAGCCTTTCGCGGGCTACCTGAGACATGAAGCAGGTGTGAGGGCATACAGGCTGTTTATTAATGAGCAGTTTGCCTAAATGGGTAATGGAAACACTTCAACCACTACATTTTTATTCGACAGTGTAGCTTTTGCAAAAAAGGTTTTGTTTTTAGGTGTGATGTCATTACGTCCAGCTGTTTTGATCGACACGAGATAGTTAAATGGAAATGCACCCTAGCAAGAATATGTTGCATCCATGTTCTATACAAACCTTCTAAACGTCAACAAAAAATCACGTCACAATGGAATGGAAACGTAGCAAGCAATGGCGTCCATTTTGGCTGAGTTGCACTGTTTCTAAGCTGGCGCAGAGTCAAATAGGTTGTATGAGGATGGGGATGACATGGGCTGAGTGCCCCTAACATGCGTTGATTACACACAGGAGACAGGATAATATAATACCTCTGGCACAGGCATGTTTAGACTCGTCTAAGATGTCACTGTCCCTCCCAAAACTAAAGAACCAAAGCACAGCACAGGATAACATAACTAAGCCTGTTACTAGTACCCATGTCTTCATGGTTCATGGTTGCGTGCGTGTGTGTGTGTGTCTGACAGTGCGTCACAAATGCCATATTGTATAAGTGGGCGTCTAGCCCAGAATGCATTTCATGCTCACATGACTGAACATGACAGGTCCTCTTTGCTGATAGTGCCCATAATGACTACCTATACACAACCATGCAGAGCACCATTCAACAACACACACACACATACACACAGTAGCACACACACAATAATCCCTACTAACTAAGAGAGTGTCAGAAGGAAACAGTCCTCTGGTAGCAGACGGTTGTCTCAGTGTGGGGAAAAAGCAGTAACTGAGGCTCACAAACCCAGAAGGTTGGAGAGAACGAGAGAGAGAGAACAGGAGAGAGAGCAGGAGATTGCGTGAGAGATTGTGTGCGAGAGAGAACGAGTGAGAAAGCAAGAGGGGGAAAGAGCGACAGAAAGCTAGCAAGCAGGAGAAACCATGTTTTTCCTCAGTTACACAAAAGCTAACCATTTCCAGTTATGGATCAAGACTCTTTGTGAGAGAGCGGATCACACAAGAGGATAACGAGGAAGTCTCAGCTCCTCTCACTCTAACAAGCTAACTCCTCTACGGTGTAGGAGGTGGTGGAGAGGAAAATGAGGCAGTATTGGAAATAAGAGTGCTTTTAGGGCAAAGAAACATAGCAAGGAAAACACTATATGTCATTTGTTTAGAGCAGCAGCTACAGTATGTACGCAAACAATAAATTAGTACTGTACACCTTCCCAGATATCTACACACACACACACACACACACACGCACACTGTCAAACTATCCCAAAACTCTCAAAGTGCCACAAAAAGCCCAGCACAAGACAAACAAGTTGAGCCAACCTATAGCAATCTCTGAGTGCCATAGGCAATTACACACCCATCACTACCTGTCAGTCACTCCTAATTGTATCTCTGCACCACTTGTCTGATCCAGCCCATTCTCTACCCTGACAAATCAGTCATTTCTGTCACCTCTGTCACCACTGCAAAGCCACTGCATAAACCAAACAAACACAGATATGACAACACAAAACTGATGTGGGACCTGTAATCACTTGTAGACAGAAGCATGTAACTTAACTGGTGTCGAAGCATCTGTCAACAGACTGTGGGATGCGACGACTAATGAGGGACTTTGTTCTGGTGGCAGATTTGTCACTGGTCATTTGTACAAATCACAATGTTGCAAGTGTTCAAATATTGTAAGGGGAGGGGACATTTGGCCCATAGACATTCCCGTAACTTGCAAAGAGAGAGAGAGAGAGAGAGAGAGAGAGAGAGAACGAGGGGGTGGAGCTCCTCGTTGAATCGCTCTTTTAACAAGTCTCCCTCATAACTTAATCGATTATCTGAAACAATTACTTACGTTTTTAGTTCTGGGTGTCCGAGTTAAGGATCCACGAACATGTGTAGACAGAGGGTGACCGTGTGAGGAGTCTATCTGGTCATATTGATTTGGTATCAGGCTGAATAGAATCAGTGTGTGTGTGTGCATGTGTATGTGTCATTTCTATAGTCTCTCATCCCCTTACCAAACTGCAGACAACAGACACACCACACTACCGGCTCTCACAGTCTCACATCAGAATTAAAACGTTCATCCATGTTTCTCAAACGTCAAATTTCAAAGTGTTTAAGGTTAAGTTAAGGCATTAACTCCGAATTTGTAAAGTAGGGTTAAGTTCAGGCATTAACTCCAAACTCTTAAGGTTAGGCATTAACTACGAACGGTGAAGGCAAGGGTTAAGGCTTGGGAAAGGTTTAAAACAAAATTATGGTGGATTCGAACTTACAACATTTCTAATTAGAGGCAGATGCATGTCATCGGCTATCCCGTCCACAATGCCCTAGCAAAACCTACTTGAAGCTAACAGCGCTCACTGCTGCCCCTAGTGGACGGTTTCCATGTTATCTCCCAAAGTCCTCAAGACATTGATGAACGTCGAATACTGACTTGTATCACGGGTGACTTGGCTGTACCACACACTGGTACACATTTTGACTCAGTCTTCTGTATTTGTTCTAACTGTCATATGCATCATCCTTGCATGCCAACAGAGCTGTAGTTGGTGCTTGGAGCTGAAGGAGAGAGGAATCCATTGCGTGTCATTGATAGGAAGGAACACACAGTTTTCAGAAAGAACTACTGGGAGAGTGTGCCCTCTGGGTAAACGGGGCTCTCCCCCTACTAGACCTTTGGGTCTCAAGGAGAGAGAGTGAAATACACAGAGAGAGAGAGAGCGAGAGAGAAATGATAAGATTCTTCACATGCTGTTCTCCTGACACCACTGCAGCAAGCCGTAGTGTGACCACACACACACACACACTGAGGGATAGTAGGCCTGCCATGTTGTAGGCTGGCAGTGTTCTAGACCACACACTGAGGGATAGTAGGCCTGCCATGTTGTAGGCTGGCAGTGTTCTAGACCACACACTGAGGGATAGTAGGCCTGCCATGTTGTAGGCTGGCAGTGTTCTAGACCACACACTGGACACCTCGTGCTTGGATGAGACACCTGCACCTTCACTAGCCATACACAGTGTTTAATCACAATATAGTAAAGAGAATCACACAAACACCCATAAATAGACTTAGTTCCAGGTTTATTCCTCATAGCAAATTAGCATACAGCTTCACAGACACAAAATTTCCCCATTACCATTTCTGTGTGTGTTGGAGTGCACGCACACACTTTTCTCCATATGGATATCGAGGGCGAGACACCGGCCTCTTTAATTATCAATGAACACCACCTGCACGTGCCCAATCTGTTTGTGGAGTGTTTATTTTATGATGTAAGCATGCTTGTGTGTGTGTCTTCCATAATATGGCCTTTGGCCACATGCCAGCTTGTGTAATGAGTGACAAACACAGCGGATCAGATGATGCACAACATTGTTGCAAATTAGGAGGGACAAGTCAGTTCCTGCCTTGGGAGCCATGCCCCCCTACCCAACAACGTCACCTGGGTGGAAAGTAACTCTGGCAACTTGAACTTACATATTTTTTTACATAATAGTTATGTTTCTTAAAACTGCATTGTTGGTTAAGGGCTTGTAAGTTAGCATCCACTGTAAGGTCTACACCTGTTGTATTCAGCGCATGTGACAAATAACATTTGATTTGATTTAATTTGAATGAGTAGGTGTGTCCAAACTTTTGACTGGTACTGTGTGTAAATTAATATTTTATTTTCAATAAATTAGCAAACATTTCTAAATACATGTTTTCACTTTGTCATTATGGGGTATTGCGTGTAGATGGGAGAGATGATTTAACAAGATTTAATAAATGTTTTATTTAGACTAACAACAAAATGTGGAATACGTTAATGGACATGAATACTTTCTGAAGGCACTGTACTTTCCATTTACCCTGGTCGGAAATCCCCCCTTGATATATTGCCGGAAATTAGACAGTTTAGTGCACAAACACACAAAGTAAACATATATACAATTAATGCACAAAGGAAATGCTCAGTAAATGTAATCTTCAGCTAAATACTCAGACGAAACATAAACCATTTTCTCTTACTTGATTGTCCCCCTCTTACTCTGCTCTGCATGTAGCTTAAACCCACTCATTGGGCATGGGGGTGACCAGTACATCTCACTGGTCACCCCCAAAGCCAATTCATCCTTTGACCGCCTTTCCTTCCAGTTCTCTGCTGCCAATGACTTGAACGAAATGCAAAAATCACTGAAGCTGGAGACTCATATCTTCCTCACTAGCTTTAAGCACCAGCTGTCAGAGCAGCTCACAGATCTCTGCACCTGTACATAGCCCATCTGTAGACAGCCCATCCAACTACCTCATCCCCATACTGTATTTATTTATCTTTCTCCATTGCACCCCAGTATCTCTACTTGCACATCCATCTTCTGCACATCTACCATTCCAGTGTTTAATTGCTGTATTGTAATTACCTCGCCACCATGGCCTATTTATTGCCTTACCTCCCTTATCTTACCTTATTTGCACTCACTCACTTTTTTTCTACTGTATTATTGACTGTATGTTTGTTTATTCCATGTGTAACTCTTTGTTGTTGTATGTGTCGAACTGCTGTGCTTTATCTTGGCCAGGTCGCAGTTGTAAATGAGAACTTGTTCTCAACTAGCCTACCTGGTTAAATAAAGGTGAAATAAATAAAAATAAAACAACGGCCCCCAGCGTCAGACTGTGTGTGTGTGTGTGTGTGTGTGTGTGTGTGTGTGTGTATGTGTGTATATATATATATATATATATATATATATATATATGGCCACCCACCCCCTCAAGTCCAGAGTTATTGTCAAGGTTACCACAGTTTGCATACAAGCCAGGGGTTGGGGACATGGATGGCTGACACACACACACACACGCACGCGTGCCTTTGGGCTGTTTGACAGGGGAAGAGCAACTGTGAGTGTGGCAAAACCAAAACCTGGACAACCAACCAAAGAGTAGAATTCACTCTAACCTGCTTCAAAGTCAATACAGTAATATCTACAACTCATGGGACAGCATTCTACTTCCAAGTCAATACAGTAAGATCTACAACTCATGGGACAGCATTCTGCTTCCAAGTCAATACAGTAATATCTACAACTCATGGGACAGCATTCTTCTTCCAAGTCAATACAGTAAGATCTACAACTCATGGGACAGCATTCTCCTTCCAAGTCAATACAGTAAGATCTACAACTCATGGGACAGCATTCTGCTTCCAAGTCAATACAGTAAGATCTACAACTCATGGGACAGCAATATTCACAGTCAAGCTGCCGAGTGTGAATTTTAGCGCACTCACTTGAGGTAGTGGAACTCAATGACGCATGGACTGACATGAGGGTGATACTAGCCATTCAGTACACACATATTTTGTAAACAGTTCCCTTCCCCTCCCTTGTCTGGCTCTCTGTGCCCTGCTGTGGGCAGGCTGTGGATTAGGGGCAGGGCAGGGGGCATGCTGGTTGTGCCAGCTGCTGCCACCTACATCCTTGCCAGCATTGTCAGTAAATAATGCCACTTATGTGTGGTAAGCCAAAACACAGACAAAGTGTAAGACGTGTTTGTGATTGAGTGTGTAAGACCATTGCAGGTCGTTATGAAGGACACACAAGATCAACCTTCACATGACTCCTAGACTAGAGAACAGAAAGCCTACCGCACCAGTATCTGTTCTCTCACTAAACATGCAACAGAAAATGCAGTTCTACCCCTTATTGTAAAGTCCTGTGGTTGGTCTCCTTGGAGACCAGGCAGGAAGAGAACAGACGCTGTCATTAGTCGCGTTTGTCATCCTCTCACCTTTGCATTATATTTGACCATCTACAACTCCTTCCCGAAATGTATTTATTGAAACTTTTAACTAGATGCTACCTGATCCACCATCCACTGATTTGCGTGTTCACCTTAACATCCCACACAAAAGAACAGTCTCGTTCTCCTCCACAACAGGTGTTTTTTCCCCTCTTTTTTTCATTCATCCTATCTTTAAACTATTCAGTGTGGTTTCATGTGTTAGAAGGTCTTTTGAATAGTTTAAAGATAGGATGCTGTGTCAAAGGCATGGAAATGTTAATGATAAAGCATTTTTATTTGGAAGCTCGCTAACACACACACACACACACACACACAGAGAAAGAGCTCTTTAGCTATCCGTTGTCCCAGTACTGATGAAACTGACCGACATCCTTGGGTTACCCAGTTTCCCAAAAGAAGACCCCGGTCTCTCCCCGCTGGTGGTGTTTGTGTCCACACACACAGGCTCGTGTTTCCCCTCTTATCTAGCCATGGTCTCAGTGTGGGACTTCTGAACGCAGTGGAGGACTATCAACGTTTCCTCAGACGTACAGAGCAACATGATACCTGCCCCTACGCATCCCACTGGAACGAGGGAAAGAAAGAGGAGAGGAGAAAGATCAAAGGATCAATCCAAAGTTCCATTGCTCTCAGAATCACCCCTCTTCTTTGTGTACTGAAGCGTAGACAAAGACAAGTATGGATATCCACAGAACACAAATTATGGGTGTACTACAGCTTGGAAAACGACACTGTCTAGCGAGCTACCTGATAAGACCAGTCTCTGTTTTCTACAACATTCTGTTTGGAGGCCACATTAGAATAGCCTTTACAAAACCACAACAAAAGCTCAATCAAAAGCGAAACAGAGCATGAGAGTGCAAAAACATTCTACCAGGCAGCGAACATTTGGTGTGTGTGGACATGTCTAACTATTCTTGTGGGGACCAGAAGTCCCCACAAGAATAGTAAACAAAACAAAAATTTGACCAACTGGGAACATTTTGTTGGTCCCCACAAGGTTGAATGCTATTTCTAGGGGGTTTAGGATTAAGGTTAGAATTAGTGTTAGGATTAGAATTACGTTAAGGGTTAGGCGCTAGGGTTGGTTTTAGGATTAAGGTTAGGTTTTTGGGTTAAGGTTAGAGTATGGGTCAGGGAAAGTAGGATTTTGAATGGAACTGAATTGTGTGTCCCCACAAGGTTAGCTGTACAAGACTGTGTTAGTGTGTGTGCGGTGGCCTATCAGCGACAAACCAACTTTCACATCTCCCAAGAGTCATTGTGCTCCAGGGAATTCCATAGGCCAAGTCGCATCAGAGAGAAAGCCACTTTGAGGAACTAAACAGAGAATTTATGTTTGAAAAAGAAAAAGCGAAAGATAAAGGTCTGTTCATGAGAATTCAGATGTACTGAATTAGTTTAGGGTAGTATACAGAGTGAAACCCTTGTCTTAATTTTCAGTCATTCTTCCACCCACTACATCATTTGTTCACTTACTCACTCACCTGCATTTGTGTATCAATAATCCTAATCAATAATACTTTCTTATTCAATCCATTCATCCATTCCTGGGAAACATTGACTTATCTGACGAGTGGCAAGGTTCAGTGCAGTGTTAATCGGCAAGCTGAAATCATGTTTATCTGTTTGCTTGACTGAATTAATTTGCCCAAGTGCTGGCTGGCTCGGAGGGGCGCGTCGAGACACTTACTGACACACACAACGGCGCAATCTCTCCCTGTTTCGCTCCCAAGTTAATTGCCATCAGTCCAGAAGTCAATTTCAGTCACATACCCCAGTCAACCGCACATGACAGTAGACAGAATTCACGAGACAGAAACATTGCCTTCCACAGGAATACATGGTGATAATGATGAGCATGATATCTTGACAGGAAATAAGGGGGGGTAAGAGAGGAAGGGAGGAGACGCAGTTTCTCCACAATTAACTCAAATTATGAGGCATGTTAACAGTCCTAAAACGCTACACTGCACACACACCCATTCCCACTCCTTGTCTTCCCCTTGTAATCGAAGAGTTAAGAGTTGTTGGGGAAGTCATTATTTTGATATGACGCAGTGAATTTGTTGGAGTTGATTGATTTCAGAATGCAGCTTGTCACATTGTAGTCTCTGTGCCCAACATATTATCTCTGTAGCACAACCTAAACATAGCAATCAGGGAAGTGTAAAGACCCCCAGGATCAATTATCTAACTGTTATATTAGGACTGCTATTATTAGATAATAACTGGGTATTTGGGAAGGTAAATGTGCAGTGTGTCTAAAAGCATTCCCCAAAGCATGTGTTTGGCATGAAAACATTAATCTTCCTGTGCAGGGTTCTAGCAGAATGAAAAATGTACCTGCATCCAACTAGAGCTCTGGTGTAAACTACACACACCCAGCACAGTGCAGGTGCACTTCCACTGTGGTGCTAATGTGTTAGCTCCTGATCAGCATAATCTGCAGCTTTTTAAAGGGTCGATTCCATTGGAGTGAAACCAACTAGAAATAGACATGAGTCATTACCCTATCAAGTTTCTCTGAAATGTGGCACCAACATCCTGGGAATTTTGCCGCTGCACTTTAACAGGGAAAAACGGCTGGATTTCAGATCTATCGAACTAATCTTATGGGAATTTTCCTCATGACATGTTTTCTTTTTTTTCTTTAAAATTTTTATAAGATATTATTCATCATTACAAAAAGGAATAATCATGACATCACACATTGGAGTTCCCAACAACATTGTGAGAGGCAGTAGCTTTCAAGTCCCTATTTAGTTGAACAGACTTTATCAACTTACTTCTATGCAGAGTCCGATGACTAATAATCGCTGAAGAGGAATACATACATAGTTGGGATTTTGTTTGTTATAGCCTATCAGTGTAGACAACATTTGGCAGGGACCAAAGGGGAGTGCAAGGCTGCCAACGCCATGGTGGGTCCATGAAAGACATGTGTGCAAACTGTCAATAACTATAACAGCCAGCACTTTGAGGGAACTATCAGCCTAGGAAGGGCACGTCCGTTTGCACAACAACTTCAAAGCTCACAAAGCTCTATAAATGTACAAACCAAGGGGAAAAGATCCATCCATGCATGCACAATCCACAGCCACCGTGCAGGTTGCAGAGGTAGAATTTTTCAAGTTCAACCACCAGTCAATTCGATTCCAGGACATTAGATGCCGAAGTGGCCTAATATTGTAAACGTCTGCAGGGAGAATCATTTCTAAATGCCAGAGCTACACAGAAACATTGGATCAGCATGAATAATCTACAGCTACTTTGTTTCAATCTTGATGCCTGAGATGCGCGCTTTGCGCAATCATCTGATTCATAATGTCAACGCTGTGTTTATACAGTGGAAAATATACCAAATATCACTCTGCAAGCGCAGGCTGAGGAATATAAAAACGCTCGTCTTGGGGGCCTTTAGGATGATGTATTTATCAACATAACCTGCTCAATGTAGGCAAAACCTGAAAGGAAAATGCGTGACAAAGGTAGATGGTCTGACGGTACCACCCGGTGAAAACTCTATCCTATTCTTCACGGTCGATGGATAACAACATGCCAAAATCATACACCAACACCAGCAGCTTATTTCCAAACACACAAACGCAAGTGAACGCTACACGATATCAGACCGATATATTGTGTAGGCTCGGGTCTCCGATAGCAGACGAAATCTTCCAAAATGCCTCAACCCACCCCGGCCGCGTGGTGCGTTATAGCGGCTACCTTACCTTTGGAATTGCTGAATGCCGTGTACCAGGAGAGCGAAATGAGTCCGCATAGACCAAATAATACGACCGTTAGGAAGGTGCCATTTCGGAGCCTCATCTCCGGATCCCCGGGCTCATGTCCGAACCGAGTGCGGGGTATCTGGGCTCTTTCTGCTCGTTTGTGGCGCTTCCAGGAGATAAATGCCTCCACGCCTGGCAGTCGGAACAGAGGACTGAGTTTGTTATTGCGCGGCGGTCTGCTCTCCGGTAGACTACTCGGTCTCACAAGCATGCAGTGCTCACCAGGAGGGGTTGCCAGAAAAGGGGGGATATTTTTTCTCTCTCTCCTCGAGTCAGAGCGGAGTGGTTAAAGAGATGCCATACAGTGTTGCGAGTGGGCGTTGGGAAATGTGAAAGGCAGCAGCTCCAGGTTGATGTTCATGTTCATATTCCGCTTATTGAATTTAATGACGTAGGCCTATGTGCCCGAGGTAGCCTACAAGTGCCTCTTCATCCATTCGGATACTGAGCCCGGCATGCAAGTGGATCGCAAGTGCAGCACCAAGAGGCAAGAATGAAATAGCCTTAACTCACTTGGCTGAAACATTTGACAGTGCTTTAAATTTAATTTTACTTCTGCTATAACATGGAAACGCAAGCCATGTGCCCAAATCCATATGGGTTATTTAGCCTACCTAGAAGCGGGCTGTCAATTGAACACTTTTTGTTGAATAATAAACCCAATTCAAATGTGGGGCCCGAATGAGCAGTGCATTTCTCTCCACATCTGTCTGGAACACACTTGTTTTATAGGCTGTACTAATTAGCCCAATTAACAAACCATTGCGCAAATTGTCAGTCGCTCTGCAAACATACTACTACTGTCGAACTGAAAAACAATAAACAGGTAGCCTCTTACAAAAAATCTTTTTTTTCTTGAAAACTTTTTTCAAACGTTTTTTTTATTTCATTTTTTTAACTAGGCAAGTCAGTTAAGAACAAATTTTTATTTTCAATGACGACCTAGGAACAGTGGGTTAACTGCCTTGTTCGGGGGCAGAACGACAGATTTTTTCGGTTACTAGTCCAACGCTCTAACCGCTAGGCTACCTGCCGCCCCTATCCAACAAGACACTTTCTTGTCAGTCAACATGTTTTCGTTTTGATAAATGCTTCATAAAATAAAATAAATCATAATACAGGAATAATGTCAGCAAATGAAATTATGTCCATATAGGTTATTCCAATGAAAATGGCCCCGTGTGGCTCAGTTGGCAGAGCGTGGAGCTTGCAACACCAATGTTGTGGTTTAGATTTAAACCAGGGGACCAGCACTGAAAATGTATGCACTAACTACTACGTACTGTAAATCGCTCTGGATAAGAGCGTCTCCTAAATTAATAAAATGTAAGTGACAGACAATACCATTCTTAACATAAATAATGTGCAAGGAAAAGAAGGCAATGCGTAAATGTACAACTGCAACAAGATGTGCAGGAACTTCTCTGCAATTTCTTCCAATTTTAACAGGTCCCTGCCTTGCACCATGTAGTAGACTAGGCACATGGTTCGTGGAGAAATGCTATCACCTAGCGGTGAAAGAAAAACTTTACACATAGTGCATTTACTACTTTGCGTGCGTCTTGGTTTTGACTAGACGGATTACATTTTTTTGTCTGATTTTACTTTTCGTAGCAGCAGGTTTGGAGAATTTACGCAGAAGGTTAGAGTAATTAACGTAGTAGTAGTAATTAACGTAGCAGGTTAGGAGAATCCCTTATAGCCATGACCGTGCGCCTTTTCCCTACGATTATTGCTCAGGTGACAATTACTCATCATATCAATAAGGTAACCATGGGATAACCTTAAATTAGCCTATGAACATGGTCATTCAAGCCTTATGGCATCAATTATAGATTAATTGGACACAAATCATTTATAAAAGCACAACAAAAAACAAATTCAGTTATAATCCAGAGACTTGAATGTTGAGATCCACGAATTATTATGACAACATAGTAATACGCCCACAAACAAAGTTGATATAGTTTCTATAACCCATCTGTTTCTAGAAACATCGTGCGCGTTCTACGGATTCTTGCCGGGGGGAAAAAATCTACTGTTTGATAAAGCGGTCATGGGACCTATGCGTCAGAATCAGGTGACGGAGCACCACTAAGAGGAAGTAAAGGGAGGATGACACGAAAAGTAACGCTATTTCACAAAGCGTTCATCAGACGCTTCACTTTGGTTGCATATTTTCTGAATAAGGTTGCATCAAACATTGCCTAATGCAATGTATCACCTCAAAGGTCTTATGATCAAATTTCATAATTTTCGTATATTCTAGGCTACTGCACAACAATGAATAACGAACTAATACAATTGTGTGTAACCTATATGCTGTTGGTAGATATATTGAAATTAATATTGGTAGATACAGTACCAGTCAAAAGTTTGGACACACCTACTCATTCAAGGGTTTTTCTTTATCTTTACTATTTTCTAAATTGTAGAATAATAGTGAAGACTCAAAACTATGAAATAACACATAGAATTATGTAGTAACCAAAAAATAAATAAATACAAATATATTTCAGATTTTAGAGTCTTCAAAGTAGCCACCCTTTGCCTTGATGACAGCTTTGCACTCTCTTGGCATTCTCTCAACCAGCTGCACCTGGAATGCTTTTCCAACAGTCTTGAAGGAGTTCCCACATATGCTGAGCACTTGTTGGCTGCTTTTGCTTTGCTCTGCGGTCCAACTCATCCCATCCCAAACCGATTGAGGTCGGGTGGTTGTGGAGGCCAGGTCATCTGATGCAGCACTCCATCACTCTCCTTGGTCAAATATCCCTTATACATCCCGGAGGTGTGTTGGGTTATTGTCCTGTTGAAAAATAAATGATAGTCCTACTTAGCACAAACCAGATGGGATGGCGTATCGCTGCAGAATGCTGTGGTAGCCATGCTGGTTAAGTGGGCCTTGAATTCTAAATAAATCACTGACAGTGTCACCAGCAAAGCACCCCCACATCATCACTCCTCCATGCTTCACGGTGGGAACAACACATGCAGAGATCATCCGTTCACCTACTCTACGTCTCACAAAGACACGGCGGATGGACCCAAAAATCTCAAATTTGGACTCATCAGACCAAAGGACAGATTTACACTGGTCTAATGTCCATTGCTCATGTTTCTTGGCCCAAGCAAATATTTTCTTATTATTGGTGACCTTTAGTAGTGGTTTCTTTGCTGCAATTTTGACCATGAAGGCCTGATTCACGCAGTCTACTCTGAATAGTTGATGTTGAGATGTGTCTGTTACTTGAACTATGTGAAGCATTTATTTGGGCTGCAATTTCTGAGGCTGGTAACTCTAATGAACTTATCCTCTGCAGCAGCGGTAACTCTGGCTCTTACTTTCCTGTTGCAGTCCATGTGAGAGCCAGTTTCATCATACCTCTTGATGGTTTTTTGCGACAGCACGTGAAGAAACTTTCAAAGTTGTTGAAATTTTCCGGATTGACTGACCTTCACGTCTTAAAGTAATGATGGACTGTTGTTTCTTTGAGCTGTTCTTGCAATAATATGGACTTGGTCTTTCACCCAATAGGGCTATCTTTTGTATACCACCCCTACCCTGTCACAACACAACTGATAGGCTGAAATACATTAAGAATGAAAGAAATTACACAAATTAACTTTTAACAAGGCACACCTGTTTATTGAAATGCATTCCAGGTGACTACCTCATGAAGCTGGTTGAGAGAATGCCCTGAGTGTGCAAAGTTGTCATCAAGGCAAAGGGTGGCTACTTTGAAGAATCTCAAATATATAATATATTTTGATTTGCTTAACAGTTTTTTGGTTACTACATGATTCCATGTGTTTTCTCATAGTTTTGATGTCTTCACTATTATTCTACAATGTAGAAAATTGCAAAAATAAAGAACAACCCTTGAATGAGTAGGTGTGTCCAAACTTGACTGGTACTGTATATTGAAAAATAATAAATAAAGTGACCTATTATGAAACATATTGTATCTCATGTCTTGTTAAAGGCCATGGGGACCAACATGTTCCACTCATGATGACTGCAAGAATGCTTAGTCAAAGTAGACCAAAAAGTCTAGGGCACATACAGTGAGGGAAAAAAAGTATTTGATCCCCTGCTGATTTTGTACGTTTGCCCACTGACAAAGAAATGATCAGTCTATAATTTTAATGGTAGGTTTATTTGAACAGTGAGAGACAGAATAACAACAACAAAAAAACCAGAAAAACGCATGTGAAAAATGTTACTAAATTGATTTGCATTTTAATGAGGGAAATAAGTATTTGACCCCCCTCTCAATCAGAAAGATTTCTGGCTCCCAGGTGTATTTTATACAGGTAACGAGCTGAGATTAGGAGCACACTGTTAAAGGGAGTGCTCCTAATCTCAGTTTGTTACCTGTATAAAAGACACCTGTCCACAGAAGCAATCAATCAATCAGATTCCAAACTCTCCACCATGGCCAAGACCAAAGAGCTCTCCAAGGATGTCAGGGACAAGATTGTAGACCTACACAAGGCTGGAATGGGCTACAAGACCATCGCTAAGCAGCTTGGTGAGAAGGTGACAACAGGAAGAAACACAAAAGAACTGTCAATCTCCCTCGGCCTGGGGCTCCATACAAGATCTCACCTTGTGGAGTTGCAATGATCATGAGAACGTGAGGAATCAGCCCAGAACTACACGGGAGGATGTTGTCAATGATCTCAAGGCAGCTGGGACCATAGTCACCAAGAAAACAATTGGTAACACACTACGCCGTGAAGGACTGAAATCCTGCAGCGCCCCGCAAGGTCCCCCTGCTCAAGAAAGCACATATACATGCCCGTCTGAAGTTTGCCAATGAACATCTGAATGATTCAGAGGACAACAATTTATAACATTTTTCACATGAGTTTTTCTGGATTTTTTGGTTGTTATTCTGTCTCTCACTGTTCAAATAAACCTACCATTAAAATTATAGACTGATCATTTCTTTGCCAGTGGGCAAATGTACAAAATCAGCAGGGGATCAAATACTTTTTTCCCTCACTGTGGTCTTTCATATACGTCTATCGGCACTAAAACAAAGTGCATGATCATGTAGGTGTATTATGGACTTTGTATTAGCCTATTCCCTTATAACTTAGAATTCTGCTATACAGAACTAGGTAACTCAAACTAATGGAATCTGTCTCTCTAACTAGTATAGGCCTATTGCTATTAAGACTATTAATAACATAGTAATAGAATAGATCGAGGCTTTTCTTTGACCGACAAAATCAGTCTTCAATACAAGCCCCTCTTCAAATATCAGTAAAGCCCGTCTTCAAGTATCATCACATAGCAATCGAGGTCAATGCTTATTTATTTTACCTTTATTTAACTAGGCAAGTCAATGTCAATGTTTGAAGTCACTGGAACAGTTCGAGCTAGTGTAGATCAACATTGATCTCAGGCGGGGAATTCCGGTACGGAAAGTGCCTTGTCATACCTCGGCCTTCAACTTCATTCACCCTTTAGCGTCCCACCCATTTGTTTTAATTAGCTTGGAAGCCTTTTGCGCAAAACAACAGAAGGACCCAGGGGGGCTTTGTCACTTGGTTAGTGCTATCCGGTATCCTTGGGACATCCCAACCCTAAACCCAACCCTAACCTTACATCGGCAATCAGCAGTAGAAACAATAACAACGCGTTTTCCCTTCCCCTGTTTCGCTAAAAAGCTGAGGGATAAGGGCTTGAGAAATGTAACCACTCACAAATTCATAGACAGAGCTTTGGATGCAAGGACTGACTATCCATGATATCAAATTCATTGCCTCAAAACATGGATACAACTATGTCGTTTTTGTTTACGTTTACTTTGTTTAAAACCCGCTTAAATATTTTGTGTTCTGATGGGGGACGGTTGAACTAAGGCATTTATAAGTAATATTTTTCAAAATCAATGTGTACATATAATTAGTTTTTAAGTCAAAAACAGGATTTAGCAACTTCTGATTACCCATTTAACCCCTACCCTTACAGTAACCCTTACATTTCTACTTTAGTGGAGGGATGGACGTCCCAATGATCCAGAATAGCACAGACCTTCGTAATTTAGACGGTGGACTTCCCCATGAATCCTCTCCAAGCCCTCGTGATTGGCTAGACAGCTGCATAAATAATACACGTGACGTCGATATAACGTTCATTTACGGGAACTGTACCCAGAAAAGCACAACGCACTGACAGCGATCGAGTTTGCAGTGGAGCGGGCCTTTAACATTTTAACTGCGCAACAAATATTTCGGAGCGAGAATAGGACTGAAAGTTGTGAAAAGACTCAACCATGTCTATGACCGTCAAAGCCTATCTCCTTGGGAAGGATGATGCACCGAAAGAAATTCGTCGCATTGCTGTCGACCAAGATGTTTCAACGAGTTTTGAGTATCTGAAAAAAAAGGTTGAGGATGTTTTCTCGACCCTGCGAAATGTCACCTACCAAATGTTTTACAAAGGTAAGCCTATACTAGTGAACCATTATAGGAGCATACTGCAGTGTCTTCGATTGTGTTTATTATGTTGTCATATCTGGATATTCCTGTTGGTGTTTGGCTATGATCTTCCATAATATTGTCCGGCGCGCGCAGCGCAGCGCGCACTGAACAAACTAGCCTACTGATAAATGTCGACGCATAGACCAGCGAGCGTGTCAAAATTGCAATAAATGCAATAATCTGCCGACCAAAGTAGAGCTCAACAAGACAATGTTTCTTTCTGCACCATATTGCACTAGATAAATCTGATGGAGCTGGTACACAGCGTTTTTACAGGCCTACATTTAACATTGCATTTCATGGTGAATGTCAGAGAAATTGAGTGAGTGGGCCCTGTTTCATTTATGTTCTACATGCAATGATGTGTTAAATAAAGTACATTACCAACTATATTCTTCATTCTTCAATGGGCGCAGGCTGTTATACAACATTCCTCACAACTAGCCCTGCCTACACACCATGTAGTTCATAGTGGGCAAAACGTCCATTCATTATAACATGGGATACAGTGGAGGAGGCGCATTTCTTATTTTTTTCTTTAAATATAAGCCAGTGTTTAGGCTTTTATGATTGCTAAACGGGATCTCTTACCGTAACTTAGCAACATATCGCCCCCCGGGTTAATAACAACTCTATTAGAGCTCTACTCCCAATAAGCCTCCGCAACCCACGGGAATCAGAGGTGACCTTATTTCATACAGTAATAATATTGACTGGTACCACATCACAAAATTTACGTTTTCCATATTGGGCATCAGGGTTGGGGTCAATTCCATTCCAACACAGTCAAACCAGGAAGTGAATTGTACAATTCAATATGAATTGACAAGACTGTATTGATAATTGGGGCATTTAAAAAAGCTGACTTGGAAAATGACAACCGTGTTGGTCTTAGCACAACACCTTTTGCATGAACAATATTCCCTAAAATAACCATTGTGCTTCAAATAAAAAAGCTAGTGAGGATAAGCTGTGGACAGATATCCTTACTTGTGAACTCTGGCAGCTATTATGTAATTATCTGGGTGAGATGTGATGACATCTTTGTTTAATTTTCTACCCAGATGAAGACGGTGACATGATCGCCTTCTCTACTGACGATGAGCTCATCATGGGCCTCACCTGCATTAAGGACTACACCTTCCGCCTCTTCATCAAGGGTGAGTCTTTTATGATCAAATCTAATAGATATAAATGAATAGAATTGTTACTAATGTGGAATGTATTAAGTCATCATTTCTAGAATAACTTACAGTGAGGGGGAAAAGTATTTGATCTCCTGCTGATTTTGTAAATTTCCCACTGACAAAGTATTTCAGTCTATAATTTTAATGGTAGGTTTATTTGAACAGTGAGAGACAGAATAACAACAAAAGAATCCAGAAAAACACATGTGAAAAATGTTATAAATTGATTTGCATTTTAATGAGGGAAATAAGTATTTGACCCCCTCTCAATCAGAAAGATTTCTGGTTCCCAGGTGTCTTTTATACAGGTAACGAGCTGAGATTAGGAGCACTCCCTTTAAGAGTGAGCTCCTAATCTCAGCTTGTTACCTGTATAAAAGACACCTGTCCACAGAAGCAATCAATCAATCAGATTCCAAAGAGCTCTCCAAGGATGTCAGGGACAAGATTGTAGACCTACACAAGGCTGGAATAGACTACAAGACCATCGCCAAGCAGCTTGGTGAGAAGGTGACAACAGTTGGTGTGATTATTCGCAAATGGAAGAAACACAAAATAACTGTCAATCTCCCTCGGCCTGGGACTCCATGCAAGATCTCACCTCGTGGAGTTGCAATGATCATGAGAACGGTGAGGAATCAGCCCAGAACTACACAGGAGGATCTTGTCAATGATCTCAAGGCAGCTGGGACCATAGTCACCAAGAAAACAATTGGTAACACACTATGCCGTGAAGGGCTGAAATCCTGCAGCGCCAGCAAGGTCCCCCTGCTCAAGAAAGCACATACACATGCCCATCTGAAGTTTGCCAATGAACATCTGAATGATTCAGAGGACAACTGGGTGAAAGTGTTGTGGTCAGATGAGACCAAAATGGAGCTCTTTGGCATCAACTCAACTCGCTGTGTTTGGAGGAGGAGGAATGCTGCCTATGACCCCAAGAACACCATCCCCACCGTCAAACATGGAGGTGGAAACATTATGCTTTGGAGGTGTTTTTCTGCTAAGGGGACAGGACAACTTCACCGCATCAAAGGGACGATGGACGGGGCCATGTACCATCAAATGGGTCGTGGATGGGTATTCCAGCATGACAATGACCTAAAACACACGTTCAAGGCAACAAAGGAGTGGCTCAAGAAGAAGCACATTAAGGTCCTGGAGTGGCCTAGCCAGTCTCCAGACCTTAATCCCATATAAAATCTGTGGAGGGAGCTGAAGGTTCGAGTTGCCAAACGTCAGCCTCGAAACCTTAATGACTTGGAGAAGACCTGCAAAGAGGAGAGGGACAAAATCCCTCCTGAGATGTGTGCAAACCTGGTGGCCAACTACAAGAAACGTCTGACCTCTGATTGCCAACAAGGGTTTTGCCACCAAGTACCAAGTCATGTTTTGCAGAGGGGTCAAATACTTATTTCCCTCATTAAAATGCAAATCAATTTATAACATTTTTCACATGCGTTTTTCTGGATTTGTTTGTTGTTATTCTGTCTCTCACTGTTGAAATAAACCTACCATTCAAATTATAGACTGATAAATACTTTGTCAGTGGGCAAATGTACAAAATCAGCAGGGGATCAAATACTTTTCCCCCTCACTGTAGCATTCTCATTGTTACTGACACATTTTAGTTCATAAGTACACCCATTGCTGACAGGTGTGTAAAATTGAGCACAGTCATGCAATCTCCATAGACTAACATTGGCAGTAGAATGGCCATACTGAATAGCTCATTGACTCAATGTGGAACTGTCATAGGATGCCACCTTTCCAACAAGTCAGTTCATCAAATATCTGTCCTGCTAGAGCTGCCCTCGTCAACTAAGAGCTGTTATTGTGAAGTGGAAATGTCTAGGAGCAACAATGGCTCAGCAGCAAAGTGGTAGGCCACACAAGCTCACAGAACAGGACTGACGAGTGCTGAAGCGCATAAAAAATTGTCTGTCCTCGGTTGCAACACACTGCCGGGTTCCAAACTGCCTCTGGTAGCAATGTCAGCACAAGAACTGTTCGTCGGGAGTTTCATTAAATGGGTTTCCATGGCTGAGCAGCCACATACAAGCCTAAGATCACCATGCGCGATCCAAGCGTTGACTGGAGTGGTGTAAAGCTCGCCATTGGACTCTGGAGCAGTGGAAACGTGTTCTCTGGAGTGATGAATCACCCTTTACTATCTGGCAATCCGACAGATGAATCTTGGTTTGGCGGATGCCAGGAGAACGCTACCTGCCCGAATGCATAGTGTCAACTGTAAAGTTTGGTGGAGGAAAATAATGGTCTGTGGCTGTTTTTCATGGTTCAGGCTAGGCACCTTAGCTCCAGTGAAGGGAAATGTTAACGCTACAACATATAATGACTGTCACGTTTCACTTCTGAGGGGACAGACCAAGACGCAGCGATGTAGCCAGAATACATATTTAATTATAAACGGGACCACGACGGAACAAAACAAAGAACGGAGAACGAACGATGAACATAACTGAACAGACAAACACAGCTATGAACATACAATAACCTACTAAAACTAAGGTGCAATTCTAAACATATAAATGGTTCCCAATTAGAGACAACGAGACTCAGCTGCCTCTAATTGGGAGCCATTAACCCAACATAGAACTAGACACCATAGAACTGTGAAAACCCCTAAACCAAAATGAACTCCAAAGCGCTCCAGCCTGGAAAACCCAGGCCTGGGCGTTACAGTACCTTCCAAAGGCGCCGGACTCGGACGCGCCAAAAAGTCTGTGGGGATCTAGGTGGGTTCTTTGTCCCAGGTGGGCTCCGGTGCTGGCCGTGTTGGTCTGATGTCACGACCGGAGGCCCTGGACCCTTTCTTGGAACTCTGGTGCGTGAGCAGAAGCTGGCCCTACCGGACTCGTGATGCTCACTGGGACTCTGGTGCGTGGAGCAGGAACTGGCAGTACTGGACTCGTGATGCTCACTGGAACTCTGGTGCGTGAGCAGAACCGGCAGTACTGGACTTGTGATGCTCACTGAACTCTGCGCGTGAGCAGGAACTGGCAGTACTGGACTTGTGATGCTCACTGGAACTCTGGTGCGTGGAGCAGGAACTGGTCGTACTGACCTCGCGGATGCTCACTGGAACTCTGGTGCGATGAGCAGGAACTGGCAGTACTGGACTCGTGATGCTCACTGGGACTCTGGTGCGTGGAGCAGGAACTGGTCGCACTTCGGACTCGTGATGCTCACTGGGACTCTGGTGCGTGGAGCGGAACTGGCAGTGCCGGACTCGTGATGCTCACTGGAACTCTGGTGCGTGGAGCGGTGACTGGCAGTGCCGACCCGTGATGCTCACTGGAACTCTGCGCGTGAGCGGAACAGGCCTAACTGGGCTCGGACGCGCACTCTGGTGCGGGAGCGGGAATAGCCGAACTGGGCTCGGACGCCGCACTCTGGTAAAGCGGGAGCGGAATAGGCCGAACTGGGCTCGGGACGAGCACTCTGCGCGGGAGCGGGAACAGGCCGAACTGGGCTCGGACGCACTCTGGTGCGAGGAGCGGAACAGGCCGAACTGGGCTCGGGACGCCGCACTCTGGTGCGGGAGCGGGAACAGGCCGAACTGGGCTCGGGACGCGCACTCTGGTGCGGGAGCGGAACAGGCCGAACTGGGCTCTCTGAGCGCACGGGGAGCTTGCGTGGAGCCGAACAGGACGCGTTGACTCTCTGAGCGCACAGGGAACTTGCGGTGCGCGGAGCCGGGACAGGACGCGGCTGGACTCTCGGAGCGCACGGGGAGCTGGGTGCGCCGGAGCAGGACGTGCTGGACTCTCGGAGCGCACGGGAGCTTTTGGTGCGCGGGGCCGAGCAGGACGTGCTGGACTCTCTGAACGCACGGGAGCTTGGTGCGCCGGAGCCGGAGCAGGACGTGGTTGGGACTCTCGAGCGCACGGGGAGCTGGGTGCGCGGGGCCGGAGCAGGACGTGCTTGGACTCTCGGAGCGCACGGGAGCTGGGTGCGGCGGGGCCGGAGCAGGACGTGCTGGACTCTCGGAGCGCACGGGAGCTGGTGCGTGGAATAGGGACTGGACGGGTAGACACCACTACACGGACTGGGATCTTGGAACACGGAACAGGGATCTTGGAACGCGAACAGGGATCTTGGAACGCGGAACAGGGATCTTGGAACGCGAACAGGGATCTTGGAACGCGGAACAGGGATCTTGGAACGTGGAACAGGGATCTTGGAACGGAACAGGATCTTGGAACGTGGAACAGGGTCTCGGAGCGTGGAACAGGGGTCTCGGAGCGTGCGGAACGGGACTGGACGTGTAGAAACATCCGCCCGACCGGGACCTGATATGGAGAGTCGACACCATACTCCAGCCAGCTCACTAACCCTGGTCTCATGGGTGAGTGGAGCTGGAATCTCTCGGACTGGGCTGTGGATACGCATCGGAGATTCTGCCCGTAAGACCACAGGATAACATGGGCCCAAAAGGCGACTGGAGGCCTGGCTCGCAGAGCTGACACCACTCTCCCAGGTAACACACAGACCTCGCCCGACCAGTGAGTGGCGCTGGGATCTCTCACTGGGCTGCGGACACGCACGAGACACCGCACATGGAACTGGAGCAGGATATCCGGGTCCCAGGAGGCGCACTGGAGACTTAGCGCCGCAGAGCAGGCACCACTCTTCCTGGCTGAACGCTTATTTTCCCCGATTGATGAGTGGAGCGGGAATCACTCGCACCGCCTCTGAATCCCTATAGGGGAAACCGCGCAACACTGCATAGCACGGCCTCCTCGCTGCACGCCTCTCCCAACGCCTTCATAAAGCACGAGGGGTTGGCTCAGGAGTCCCTCCTGAACCGCCAACCTCCTCGTGTGCCCCCCCAAAAGTTTCTCTTGGGGCAGCCTTACGGACCTCCGTGCCAGGCGAGATCCGATGAGGTCCTCCCCTGGTCCAGCACTCCCGTGCCCTCGCTGCTTGGTCTTCGCTTGCGGGTTATTCTGTCATGATTATCTTCCGGACGGACAGACCAAGACGCAGCGATGTAGCCAGAATACATATTTAATTATAAACGGGACCACGACGAACAAAACAAAGAACGGAGAACGTAACGATGAACATAACTGAACAGACAAACACAGCTATGAACATACAATAACCCACGAAACTAAGGTGCAATTCCCAAACATATAAATGGTTCCCAATTAGAGACAACGAGACTCAGCTGCCTCTAATTGGGAGCCATTAACCCAACATAGAACTAGACACCATAGAACTGTGAAAACCCCTAAACCAAAATGAACCCAAAGCGCTCCAGCCTGAAAACCCAGGCCTGGGCGTTACAATGACATTCTAGACGATTCTGTGCTTCCAACTTTGTTCAACAGTTTGGGGAAGGCCCTTTCCTGTTTCAGCATGACAATGCCCCCATGCACAAAGCGCGGTCCATACAGAAATGGTTTGTTGAGATCGGTGTGGAACAACTTGACTGGCCTGCACAGAGCTCTGACCTCAACCCCATCAAACAACATCTTTGGGATAAATTAGAACACTGACTTCGAGCCAGTCTTAATCACCCAACCGTGGCGCCCGACCTCACTAATGCTCGTGGCTGAGTGGAAGCAAGTCCCCGTAGCAATGTTCCAACATCTAGTGCAGGGTTCCTCAACTAGATTCAGCCGTGGGACGATTTTGTTTTCTTGAGTGGATGGTCGGAACATTATTACATAATTTGTAGCCTGCAACTTGACCGCAAGAAGCCCAAACAGATGTGTAAAACAATTTCAAACCTTGCTTTACATTTGTATACGGTCTTGTCTCTATACGTGGGAATACTTGAAACAGATCCTCCTTTTTACATCCAATAATGTAAATCCCCCAAAAATAAATAATGTATTTATTTTGCTCAGAACATGGGGGGCCAAATAGAAACCCTTGCGGGCCAAATTCAGGCTGCCAGTTGGGTAACCCTGATGTAGTGGAAAGCAAAGGGGGGGGACCAACTTCATATTAATGCCTATGATTTTGGAATGAGATGTTCGAGCAGGTGTCTACATACTTTTGGTCATGTAGTGCACTTTCTTTTCTTTACAGAGAAGAAGGAGCATAGGCGTGAATTCCCTGCTTTTGCCTTCCCCGGCGGTGTCCCCCCTTTTGCCTTTCCCCCTGGAACACCCCATATGGGACCTCACGGCCACCATGGTCATGGCCACCATGGTCACGGCCACCACGGTCATGGCCCACCTGGGCCCCCCATGGTGCACCCCAATGTGACCTGTGACGAATGTGAGGGCTCGGTGGCGGGGACGCGCTTCAAATGCACTGTGTGCCCTGACTATGATCTGTGTTCCACGTGCCAAGCCAAGGGGCTTCACAAGGAGCACGTCCTCCTGCCCATCTGGCACCCCTTCAACAATGCATTCGAGGTGAGACTCATATGTTGTCATGTGTTTATGCCTTGTGTTTCTAAGTGGATATACTTGCATATCTGAAATTGTTTTTTTTAGTCCAGGAACAAAAGGGGCATATGTATGTCTGGTTAGGGAGAAATGGCCTCTAGTTGTTGTTCTTCTACTCAGTGGCTCCCCCGTGGGAAGTGGATGCGGAAGATGAGGCACTGCACGTGGGCTCAGGCCCAAAGCCAGGCCCAGCCTGGTCCCTCTGGGTCCCAGCCAGGACAGGCAGCCCCAGGGGACAGACAGCCCTCTGATGCCTCATCTGCTGCCTCCCAGCAGTCCCAAGCCAATATGGATTACCTGAAGAACATTGGAGAAGGGGTGGCAGCCATGCTTAGCCCACTGGGTAAGACCAAGAGAAAAGCTCCATATAATAGTTTCATTATTATCAATACATTATTTGAAATGTACTGACCACTCTACACTTAAATGCACTGAAATTGCTTACTTACACAATGTTGCCTGCAGGTATCGATGTGGATATTGACGTGGAGCTGGAGGCAAAGAGGACCAAGGTGATGACCCCCAATCCGACCCCACCTGAGTCAGGAGGCCCCCCCAGTGCTAGGAGCGACAACTGGAAAGGGGGGTCCGAGGGAGTTGGGGCTAAAGAGGGGGACATGGAGGTGGACGGGCTTAGCAGCCTAGGGAGCGCCAGTGATTTAGCTACGGTATGAATCACACGAGAAAAGTCACAATGTTTAATTATAATTAATCACAAGTAATGGTGAAGAATAAAATACATTGGCCTCTCTGAGATGGTATGTGTTGTTGAACTCTATGCATCTCTCTGTGTAGGGTGGTAAAGACACAGGGGGCAGTGGTGACGATGAGTGGACCCACCTGACCTCCAAGGAGGTGGATCCCTCTACAGGGGAGCTCCAGTCTCTCAGGGGAGGCGATGAGGGCTCTCTGGAAGCCACAGGGTCCCCTACTGTCCCCCAGGGTCCCTCACAGGAACCACAGAAGTCCCTCACTCTCGCTGAGGCCGCAGCCTACCCCTACCTTCCTCAAGGTAAGATAGTTAAGAGAGCTCATATCCTCTATCACAAGTAGCAGTTGCTGTGGTGATATCCTTATCCTCACTACTAGTAGTTGTGACTTCAGTCAATGGTAGTTATATCCCCATTTAGTAGTAGGCATTATGGTTACTATGATATCACTGATTACTAGTAGAATTGCCTACGCCAGAGACTGACCCTCTACTGTGTCCTGTCTAGATGCCGACCCACGCCTGGTGGAGTCCCTGTCCCAGATGCTGGCCATGGGCTTCACAGATGAGGGTGGCTGGCTCACCCGCCTCCTCCACACTAAGGACTGTGACGTCGGGGCCGCCCTGGACACCATCCACTACTCCAAACCCCCCCAGAAGTAAAGGGGCCCCAACACCATACCCTGAGGGACACCTACATCTCCCTATCATAGCCACTTCACCAATACTGCCTTCTCTTCCGTCCCTCTCATTCACACCTCTCTGGCACTTGCAGTTACTCACACAATAAGTCGATTAGATCTGAATATAATTATCTTGCTATTTTAAATGTTATGGTTGTACTGCCAATTACAGTATAAAGGGTTTACTAGTCAATATTTATCTGAATGGAAATGTATATTTCTATAACCTTTGTTAAACTCTTTTCAATGGGATGTCATTTAACTGAAAGTGTGAGTTAACATACGTGGGTTTGTGTTACATTGGATTGATAAAAGCAGTAAAAAACAGTTAAGATTAACCAACATATATAATTTCAATGTTCACTCAAGAGCAAGTATCATCTATTGAGTTTGATTAATCAAGTAACTGTCCTTACACATATCATGTAGAGTTAATGCCAGAAGTAATACATGTTCATTACCAGTGTCAACAGAAACAGGTGAAATGTGTGAATAATGATTGTCTAACATTGAAAACATTTCTCCCCTTTCAAAACCAAATAAAATACTTCTGCAAAGAAACTGTGGTGTCATTTTCCTACTGTCTCATTAAATACATAGTTGAATAATTAAAAGCAATTGAATTTGAGAACTAAATGCTTAAAATGACAACATTCAGTGTTTACAGAAGAATACTAGGCCACTTAGTATTTAGATGCACTCCTGCATCTACTGAAAAAGGCAACCATCACATGATTTTTCAAATGTCAAAGTCGTCATCTTTGTAGAACAGGTAGAGGGCAGTGCATGGTCGCTTGGTGGGCGGGGGCTGATGACAGACAGGTGCTGTCTGTCATCAGCCCCCAGGTAAGGCCATATAGGCGGGACCTTTGCTATTGGCTGCCTTCCCAAACCCACAATGAGTGATAGTAAACTGATTAACTGTCTTCCCCAGAAAACCACTACCCCCACCAATATGGAAATACCACCACAGCCTGGTTGTCCTATAGGGGCCTTCATTTAGTACTGGTCCTTGAGCATCACATTAGAAACTTTTTGAATATTGAACCAGTGGTATGGAATTCATCCATGTGCATTGCACCACTCCAGTTGGTCTCCTCTTCCTGAGGAGGGGCAGAAGTTAGGATCTGGGCCTATTTGGAGGTCTGTGTGACTGCAGTACCCCATGATCAAGAAAGTTGCAAGGTCCTGGCTGTGCAGTTGAGGGTTTGTTGCTGGTAGTTGAGGGTGGTGCAGTTACAGTAAGGGGTTTGCTGTAAGCTGAGACTGGTGGTCTGCAAAGAGCTGACTGTTTGGGAGACCATTCTACAGGGGCAAATGAGCTGGGGTGTCTGACTTAGCTTTGGTAAATACAAACCAGATAAAGCATATTGGTTTTGTACATACTGTAGCACATACAAGAGAGAGACGGCTTATGTGATAGTATGAATTAGCATGAGCTGCTTACCTTAGCCGACTTGTGTAGGAGGCATGCTGCCCTCTTCTCCACTGGGATATACACTCCCCCCATTCTCTTTTCTACCTCTGTTGGGCCACATGAATCCATGCTGTCACAAATACCTATGCTCAATCTAAACACAGATTCTGTCATATATACAGTTGAAGTTGGAAGTTTACATACACCTTAGCCAAATACATTTAAACTCAGTTTTTTTACAATTCCTGACATTTAATCCTAGTAAAAGTCCCCTGTTTTAGGACAGTTAGGATCACCACTTTATTTTAAGAATGTGAAATGTCTGAAAAATAATAGAGAGAATAATTTATTTCAGCTTTTATTTCTTCAATCACATTCCTAGTGGGTCAGAAATGTACATACACTCAATTAGTATTTGGTAGCATTGCCTTTATATTGTTTAACTTGGGTCAAACGTTTCAGGTAGCCTTCCACAAGCTTTCCACAATAAGTTGGGTGAACTTTGGCCCATTCCTCCTGACAGAGCTGGTGTAACTGAGTCAGGTTTGTAGGCCTCCTTGCTCGCACAAGCTTTTTCAGTTCTGCACACAAATGTTCTATGGGATTGAGGTCAGGGCTTTGTGATAGCCACTCCAATACCTTGACTTTGTTGTCCTTAAGCCATTTTGCCACAACTTTGGAAGTAAGCTTGGGGTCATTGTCCATTTGGAAGACACATTTGCGACCAAGCTTTAACTTCCTGACCAATATCTTGAGATGTTGCTTCAATTTATCCACATAATTTTCCCTCCTCATGATGCCATCTATTTTGTGAAGTGCACCAGTCCCTCCTGCAGCAAAGCACCCACACAGCATGATGCTGCCACTCCCGTGCTTCATGGTTGGGATGGTGTTCTTCGGCTTGCAAGCATCCTCCTTTTTCCTCCAAACATAACGATAGTCATTATGGCCAAACAGTTCTATTTTTGTTTCATCAGACCAGAGGGCATTTCTCCAAAAAGTACAATCTTTGTCCCCATGTGCAGTTGCAAACCGTAGTCTGACATTTTTATGGCGGTTTTGGAGCAGTGGCTTCTTCCTTGCTGAGCGGCCTATCAGGTTATGTCAATATAGGACTCGTTTTACTGTGGATATAGCATCTTCACAAGGTCCTTTGCTGTTGTTCTGGGATTGATTTGCACTTTTCACACCAAAGTACATCTCTAGGAGACAGAATGCGTCTCCTTCCTGAGCGGTATGATGGCTGCGTGGTCCCATGGTGTTTATACTTGCGTACAGTACTATTGTTTGTACAGATGAATGTGGTACCTTCAGGCATTTTGAAATTGCTCCCAAGGATAAACCAGACTTGTGGAGGTCTACAATTCTTTTTCTGAGGTCTTGACTGATTTCTTTTGATTTTCCCATGATGTCAAGCAAAGAGGCACAGAGTTTGAAGGTAGGCCTTGAAATACATCCACAGGTACACCTCCAATTGACTCAAATAATGTCAATTAGCCTATCAGAAGCTTCTAAAGTCATGACATCATTTTCTGGAATTTCCCAAGCTGTTTAAAGACACAGTCAACTTAGTGTATGTAAACTTCTGACCCACTGAAATTGTGATACAGTGAATTAAAAGTGAAATAATCTGTCTGTAAACAATTGTTGGAAAAATGACTTATGTCATGCACAAAGTAGATGTCCTAACCGACTTACCAAAACTATAGTTTGTTAACAAGAAATTTGTGGAGTGGTTGAAAAACGAGTTTTAATGACACCAACCTAAGTGTATGTAAACTTCCAACTTCAACTGTAGAAGGGCATAGTATATAATGATCAGTGGTGCTGGTTTTGGATCAGTGTTTTATAATGGTGGCCAGTTGATCCTCCTGTTCTATGACACTGGTGTTGTTGAGAATCAGGGTGGTGTAGACACACAAACAAGTGGACATAAATAAACTGAACAATAAATAATGGACAATAAAAGGCCCCTTTAAAATGTGCAGTTTTGTCAGATGTCTCAAGTTTTGAGGGAGCATGCAATTGGCATGCTGACTGCAGGAATGTCCACCAGAGCTGTTGACAGAGAATAGAATGTTCATTTTTCTACCATGAGCCGCCACCAATGTAATTTTAGAGAATTTGGCAGTACGTCCAACCGGCCTCACAACCGCAGACCACATGTAACCACGCCAGCCCAGGACCTCCACGTCTTCTTCAACTGAGGGATTGTCTGAGACCAGCCCCCCAGACAGCTGCTGAAAATTTCTGTCTGTAATAAAGCCCTTTTGTGGGGGGAAAAAAACATTCTGATTGGCTGGGCCATGCCCTCCCAGGCCCATCCATGGCTGCGCCCCTGCCCTGTGATGTGAAATCCATAGATTAGGACTTCATTTATTTCAATTGACTGATTTCCTTATATAAACTGTAACTCAGTAAAATCATACAAATTGTTGCATGCTGTGTTTATATTTTTGTTCAGTATAATTCGCTTGGCATGAGTCATGAGCTGTGTTCGAATACTCATTCTAACCGTACTATTTGTGACGTGAATTGAGTATATGGTATGCATATTGGTCATAGTATGGATATAGTTAGTATGCCAAAAGTTCCTGGATGTCGTACTAAATTCGCCAAAATGTGAAGTATACACGCAGAGGACACTATATCCATACTTTAGGGCCAATAATGCAATTCTTTGGGAAATGGGTGTGGCTTCACATTGTCTTCAGATTTTAAGAAAATGGTGGAAAATATGCTGCCGAAGTACAAAAAGAGCAGATACAAATTCAGTGCTTTAACTAATTATGACAAAATGTTGAGCAATATAATAAAGTAATGACTTTTCAAATAAGTTACCTTACACATTATGTTGGCTGACAATTTGTTTGCTACACTGTCCTTACGAACCACATAGCATATCATTACAGCAGTACCGGTATGTTATTAGCTACCTACCTAACCTTGATTATTCCTGTCATTCTTAGCTAAGTGGTATAGTCGTTGTGCGTTCTCAAATCGACATTCTGCCACTTTCGTTAATTCGCTTTGGCTATCTACGCTGAATTCAGAGCACTCTCCTAAAAGTGTACCAGAGCACAGAATTATGAATTTACAAGCGCTCAACACCAGTTGAATATGGGCAGTAAGTAAACATCAGCAAAAAAAGCGTAATTCAATTGTTGCCAGCAGCAAAGTCACCAACGCTCTGGATAACCTAACCAGCTCTGCTAGTGGAGTAAAATGGTCAAGAGTGGTCTCATTTGTGCCTGGAAGTAGCTAGCAAGCTAGCCAACATTAGCTTGGGTGCTTGACTGCAGGACAAGACAAGTTCAGGCCTAGCGCTATAATCCTTTGTGCTTGACTGCCTATGCCTACATTCAATTGACTGTGACGTGTCAGAAACATGCGATTGATGAGCAATCACAGTGGTGTGAACTCACATTCTGGTCATTACACTCAAGCTTTTTCAACCAGCTCTTATTAAGCCACTTCCACCTCCTCCTAGCACAAATAATAAACAGAGACATAGCATACAGCGATATCGTCTTGGCAAACATTTTTCGCCGCACCTGGAAATTAAACTAGGGAAGAGACTGACACATACAGGTCACGTGTGTCCAAGTCTTGACATATTTCCCTCCAACACTTGTATAACAGAAGAGCGCTCTCTCTCCGCCTGGCATTGAGCTTCTGAACATGATGTCTGCAATCCACTCCAGAGCTACGTCCAAACTCCTGGAAAGGTTACACAAAACAAATGTTTTTACAAATCATTTACAACATGTTTGCCAGCTGTGTGGTCTGAATAAATCATTAGCTAGCTGGCTTACCTTGATGATAGACTGCTTTTCCCCACACAGCTTGCCAGCCTAAGCTTGTATTTGTTTTGCTCTTTTTAACCCGAAATCAATGGTGCAAATGTTTACACATACAAGCTAGCTAGTAGCAACTTGAACACTTTTGTTACCTGTTTCACTTGGTAGGTTTGGCATAAACAGCATTTTAGGACCATACATTCCTGAACCATGTTCTTTTTTGTTGTTGCAGTAGTTAAAAATGACAAGCTTGAGATGCTGTTATTTTCCCAGGAATGTTTTTCAAAACTGTCAAAAGAGGAAGTTGTTCAATTTAAAGTCATTAGGGCCCATATACATCTCTTCTTATTCATTTCAATGGAAGGGAAGCAGAGTGGTGGCGCAACCGTGGCGTGGGAGGCTATGGAAATGTTTAGCATCTCCAATAGTGTGCAACTGAGTGGTTCCCATGACGAATTTGATGCTCAGAAACCCAATGCAATAGTGTCATACTGCAGCCCACAATTCCGGGTGTTCCTGCATGTGGGCATCCCATTGGTTCCTTCATGAACAACCCCCCCCCCAAGCTCCTATTAGCCAACAACACTTTGAATAACAAATTCACTGCATGGAACAACAGAGTCCAAAACAAAATGTCTGAGAGATATAAGGAAGATCAGGAAGAAAATATATAATATTTTTTTGCATGTATTTATCCCCTTATTTTAGGCACTAAACTATCGCTATATATACTTCCATATATTTTTAAACTTGTACCAGTACCTTCAGATGAGTCTTGTGAGGAAAAACGGAGATCACCATTGAGTTTGTGAGTGTCTTAGCTTTCAATAGATTGGTCATAGTTTGTAGGCCAAACCGTTTGGATGCTACAGACGTTTCCGTGAGAACACCAATTTTCGGGATTGCCTCATGGTCTGCCACCTTTCACCACAGATGTGGAATGGCGATATCGGCGGATGGTGGTGGATTGAGACGCAGCCCATGCAACAAAAAAAACATCTCTCTAGTTTAAAAAGACAGATTTTGATGGGGATTTCTAAAGTTATTTTAATTCGATTTCTGCAGGGGCATGACCATTGTAGGCTAAGGGTTAAACATTAAGGAACACAGTCTGGGTTTTTACCTCTCCTCTGCCCACCCCTGAAGTAGACACGCTCCTTTCTCTGGGAATGACCAGAAGGGTGCAATTGCAGCCCGCATTTCGGGGTGGTCCCCCCCACGAGCATCCCATTGGTTCCTTCATGAACACCCCTTTTATATACTTCTATTGGTAATTTTTTTTAGTTACGACAGGCGGGAGTGATCCAGTAGAGTAGGTGGCGTTAATGCACAATAACCTTGGATGCCAAAGAAGAAGCCCGGTGTGGGCTTCTAGCCGTACAACGATAGACAGTGTCCTTCGTCTTTGCCTGTCAGGAACTGTTTTCCCGCAGTTCTGTTTTAACAACGTTCAGGGCAGGTGTTCGGCAGGCGGGAGCGAAGGACACTGTGTGCTAGCTTAGCCAGCTAGTCCTAAAACTGGTACACAGCAGGCGGGAGCTAGCTAACTATCATGCTAGCTAGAACACGGCGACGCCCTAGCCTCCCGTCTGCTGTGCTAGCGGGAGGCGGGTTGAAGGATACTGTCTACTGGTTGGGCACAATTTTCTCAGGTACACTTCAGGCGGGTGGCGGGGGCGACAACGGGAGTTTGTGCAGGAACCAATGGAATGCTTGAGGGTGGGCATGCAGGAACGGCCCGAATTTCAGGCTGCAGTTGCACTCTATTGGAAATGACAGAGAATGTGGTCTGTCATGCATACAAGAGAAAGTGTGCCAGGCAAATACCTAGGGATAAGCACAGGCATGGCTATAGGTAGGAAACGGATTCAGTGTGGTGGATTGAGGAGAAGGCATGCCATATTATAAAGTCAATGGGACATACCGTGTATGACAAAAGGGCAATCGGAGTTGTCATGCAGTGGTTATGAAAAGTAGTCCATGATAAGGTTACAGTCAGCTTAAATCGGACACTATAGAGTCTACATGCAGTTGAGCTGTATAGAAAGGCCATGGATTGAAAGGTGACATGATCAGCTTAATGTTGTAGGGGACAAGCATGTCACATGATTTAGTTAGGGAGGGGGTGGAATCCTTGCCCTTGTAGAAAAAGAAACTCTTGCAGAAAGTTTTCAAACCCCTTTCCAAAAATAAAATAGGTATAAGAGTAGGCCTATAGCCTGAAATCACAACTATTTTAGGATAGTATGAATATCCGATGCTGATTAAATGCCCATATACATTTAAAACATCAGTAGGCTGTCATTGTAGATAACAATGTGTTCTTAACTGACTTGCCTAGTTAAATAAAAGGTTAAATAAATAAATAAAAAATCAGCAGGTGGAGATGTTTCTCGCAAGTGTATTCTAGTCTTGTCTATAATGTCTCTATATATGCCGGCATCCAGCCCCATTTGTATTTCCTGAAAGTAAAAAGAGCTTAGTTTAGTGGAAAACTGGACACGTAGGTTTATAGTGCGCACTCAAACTTCACAATGTTTATCACATCAGGTTTCATCAAGTGTTTTAATCGATTCAGGCATTGGCCAATTAAGAGTAAGTCTGTATTCATATTTCTTCTAACTTACACTACTGGTCAACAGTTTTATAACACCTACTGATTCAAGGGTTTTTCTTTATTTTGACTATTTTCTACATTGTTGAATAATAGTGAAGACATCAAAACTATGAAATAACACATATTGAATCATGTTGTAACCCAAAAAGTGTTAAACAAATCCCAAAATATTTTATATAGCCACCCTTTGCCTTGATGACAGCTTTGTACACGCTTGGCATTCTCTCAACCAGCTCCACCTGGAATGCTTTTCCAACAGGCTTGAAGGAGTTCCCACATCTGAGTTCCCACAGATCACTCTGTGGTCTGACTCATCCCAAACCATCTCAATTTGGTTGAGGTCGGGGGATTTTGGAGGCCAGGTCATCTGATGCAGCATTCCCCTTCTTGGTCAAATAGCCCTTACACAGCCTGGAGGTGTGTTGGGTCATTGTCCTGTTGAAAAACAAATGATAGTCCCACTAAGCCCAAACCAGATGGGATGGCGTATCGCTGCAGAATGCTGTGGTAGCCATGCTGTTTAAGTGTGCCTTGAATTCTAAATAAATCAGTGTCACCAGCAAAGCACCCCCACACCATAACATCTCCTCCTCCATGCTTTATAGTGAGAAATACACATGCGGAGATCATCCGTTCATTCACACCGCGTCTCACAAAGACACAGTGGTTGGAACCAAATATCTCTAATTTGGACTCCAGACCAATGGACAAATTTCCACCGGTCTAATGTCCATTGCTCGTGTTTCTTGGCCCAAGCAAGTCTCTTCTTATTGGTGTCCTTTAGTAGAGGTTTCTTTGCAGCAATTCAACCATGAAGGCCTGATTCACACAGTCTCCTCTGAACAGTTGATGTTGATATGTGTCTGTTACTTGAACTCTATGAAGCATTTATTTGGGCTGCAATATCTGAGGCTGGTAACTCTAATGAACTTATCCTCTGCAGCAGAGGTAACTCTGGGTCTTCCATTCCTGTGGCGGTCCTCATGAGAGCCAGTATCATCATACCGCTTGATGGTTTTTGCGACTGCACTTTTAGAAACTTTAAAAGTTCCTGAAATCTTCAGGATTGACTGACCCTGTCTTAAAGTGATGATGGACTGTCGTTTCTCTTTGCTTATTTGAGTTGTTCTTTCCATAATATGGACTTGGTCTTTTACCAAATAGGGCTACCTTGACACAACTGATTGGCTCAAACGCAATTAAGAAAGAAAGAAATTCCACAAATTAACTTTTAAGAAGACACAACAGTTAATTGAAATGCATTCCAAGTGACTACCTCATGAAGCTGGTTGAGAGAATGCCAAGAGTGTGCAAAGCTGTTATCAAAGCAAAGGGTGGCTATTTGAAGAATCTCAAATATAAAATATATTTTGATTTGTTTAACACTTTCTTGCTTACTACATGATTCCATATGTTATTTCATAGTTTTGATGTCTTCACTATTATTCTACAATCTAGAAAATAGTAAAATAAAGAAAAAAAACCTTTGAACGGTAGTGTACATGTAATGACTTTAATGTACATAGTCTTGCGCGGAATGCATCCTACTATCAGTGTAGAAAGCCTCAAGTTATTTCTGAACTTTGTAGACCTGTTGCATGTAGAATCGCGAGAGTTGTTTGATAATAATACTGTCTAGAGTAGGACTAGTCTACCATACAATTTTTTTATTGAAGTTCAGACATTTTCAGAGCAGGGATCATCAGTCTGCCTATTGATACATGAATAGCCAACGTAAGACACCGGTGCATGTTTTTACCTCCTTTTCATACATAAAATGTAATACGTTACAACCGCAGATCACGTGTAACCACGCCAGCCCAGGACTACCACATCCGGCTTCTTCACCTGCGGGATCGTCTGAGACCAGCCAGTCAGACAGCTGATGAAACTGTGGGTTTGCATAACTAAAGAATTTCTGTAAAAACTGTCAGAAACCGTCTCAGAGAAGCTCATCTGTGTGCTCGTCGTCCTCACCAGGGTCTTGACCTGACTGCAGTTCAGCATCATAATCGTCTTTAGTGGGCAAATGCTCACCTTTGATGAATCCCGGTTTCAACTGTACCGGGCAGATGGCAGACAGCGTGTATGGCGTTGTGTGGGCAAGTGGTTTGCTGATGTCATCGTTGTGAATAGAGTGCCCCATGGTGATGGTGGGGTAATGGCATGGGCAGGCACAAGCTACAGACAACGAACACAAGTGCATTTTATCAATGGTAATTTGAATGCATAGAGATAACGTGACGAGATCCCGAGGCCCATTGTCGTGCCATTCATCCGCCGCCATCACCTCATATTTCAGCATGATAATGTCGCAAGGTTCTGTACACAATTCCTGGAAGCTGAAAATGTCCCAGTTCTTCCATGACCTGCAGGCTCACCAGATATGTCACCCATTGAGCATGTTTGGGATGCTCTCTAAAGTCATGCACGAAAGCGTGTTCCAGTTCCAACCTGTATCCAGCAACTTCGCACAGCCATTGAAGAGGAGCAGGACAACATTACCACCACCAACTAGACTGTGGACCTCAGTTAATGTAAAATTCTGACAACACCGCTTGTGTCACGTGCGCAAGCTTTGCACACATACGTTATTCAATCATTGCACCCACACTGCTCACAAGCGTCTGCGTAGCCAGGCGCAAAAATATAACTTGGTTATATTTGTGACGCTTGATGCGCTGCAAGTCCCGCCTCTCCCATCTCCTCATTGGTTTTAAGGAGCATATACCCACGTGGGTGATTGAAAGATGAACTGAGGTCCTTTTCAGATTGTCAGTGATGTGTACTCCGAGGAACTTAAAAGCTTTTCACCTTCTCCACTGCGGCCCGTTAATGTCAATGGGTGCATGCTCCCTCTGCGGTCTCCTGAAGTCAACGATCAGCTCCTTTGTTTTGTTGACGCTGAGGGAGAGGTTGTTTTCCTGGCACAACTCCGCCAGGGCCCTCACTTCCTCCCTGTAGGCGGTCTTGTCATTGTTGGTAATCAGGCCTACCACTGTTGTGTCGTCTGCAAACTTGATGACTTGAGTTGGTGGCGTGCATCGCCACGCAGTCATGTCATGGGTGACAGGGAGTACATGAGGGGGCTGAACACGCACGTGGGGCCCCTGTGTTGAGGATTGGTTGGCGGTAGGTGAAGGCGGGAGGTCCTGTATAAACACAAACTCACTTCTTTGACAACTTCCTTCACAACAACTCTGCACTGCTCTGCGAAGTGCAAGAATATGAATGCCGACTTCTGCAGAGGCTGTAATCACCGAAATGCTGTACGGCCAGCGCAGACGTCGGATTGACCATGCAGCGCCTTTTATGCACCACACAGAACATAACTCACTGCAACGCAATGTACGCAACAACCAATGGTTGCATGCCACGTCATCTACTGTGTCATCGACTGACAGATTGCTATATCGTATGATGTGGTCAGCTGATACTTAAAATACCTATCCAGGCGTTGTAAGATCTGTCGGGCGTCAGCAATATCTAATGCCGCGTTCAAGACAACTGGAACTCGGAAAAAAAACAAGCTCCGACTAGGAAACATAGTTTTGAACGGTCATCCAACTCGGAATTGCAAGTCGGAAACTATGGCATGTTTCTAGAGCTCCGACTTTCCGATTTGAAGATCACTGACGTCATGATAAGGACCTTGTTCCCCCCCCACCGAGTTCCCAATTATCTTGAAAGCACCATAAGCTCTGGAACAGCCATTCTCTACTCACGTGTCATCAGGCAAATTACACTTGGTTGCACAGCCTTTAGCCAAGATAAACACTTTATAGCCATCAATGAGCTTGCTGCACCTTTCTACTGGCAATTTGGCACACTTTTCAGCAGCAAACTGCTCTAATTCTTCAATATTTGAGGGGTGCCCTCCACCAACTGCTGTTTTTTAACCCCCCTTTTTCCTCCCTAATTTCGTGATATCCAATTGCGTTCTTGTCTCATCGCTGCAACTGCCCAATGGGCTCGGGAGAGGTGAAGGTCGAGTCATGCGCACTCCCAAACATGACCCGCCAAACTGCGCTTTTTAACACCCGCCTGCTTAACCCGGAAGCCAGCCTCACCAATGTGTCGGAGGAAACACCTTTCAACTGACGACCGAAGTCACCCTGCAGGCGTCCGTCCCGCCACAAGGAGTCACTAGAGCGCGATGAACCAAGTAAAGCCTCCCCTAACCCGGACGATGCTGGGCCAATTGTGCCCCCACTTTTGGGACCCCAGGTCACGGCCGGTTGTGACACAGACTGGGAACAAACTCTGGTCTGTAGTGATGCCTTAAGCACTTCGATGCATTGCCTTAGACTGCTGCCCCACTTGGGAGGCCCTGACATAGGTACAGTGGGGAAAAAAAGTATTTAGTCAGCCACCAATTGTGCAAGTTCTCTCACTTAAAAAGATGAGAGAGGCCTGTAATTTTCATCATAGGTACACTTCAACTATGACAGACAAAATGAGGAAAAGAAATCCAGAAAATCACATTGTAGGATTTTTTATGAATTTATTTGCAAATGATGGTGGAAAATAAGTATTTGGTCAATAACAAAAGTTTATCTCAATACTTTGTTATATACCCTTTGTTGGCAATGACAGAGGTCAAACGTTTTCTGTAAGTCTTCACAAGGTTTTCACACACTGTTGCTGGTATTTTGGCCCATTCCTCCATGCAGATCTCCTCTAGAGCAATGATGTTTTGGGGCTGTCGCTGGGCAACACGGACTTTCAACTCCCTCCAAAGATTTTCTATGGGGTTGAGATCTGGAGACTGGCTAGGCCACTCCAGGACCTTGAAATGCTTCTTACGAAGCCACTCCTTCGTTGCCGAGCGGTGTGTTTGGGATCATTGTCATGCTGAAAGACCCAGCCACGTTTCATCTTCAATGCCCTTGCTGATGGAAGGAGGTTTTCACTCAAAATCTCACGATACATGGCCCCATTCATTCTTTCCTTTACACGGATCAGTCAGTCCTGGTCCCTTTGCAGAAAAACAGCCCCAAAGCATGATGTTTCCACCCCCATGCTTCACAGTAGGTATGGTGTTCTTTGGATGCAACTCAGCATTCTTTGTCCTCCAAACACGACAAGTTGAGTTTTTACCAAAAAGTTATATTTTGGTTTCATCTGACATTCTCCCAATCCTCATCTGGATCATCCAAATGCTCTCTAGCAAACTTTAGACAGGCCTGAACATGTACTGGCTTAAGCAGGGGGACACGTCTGGCACTGCAGGATTTGAGTCCCTGGCGGCGTAGTGTGTTACTGATGGTAGGCTTTGTTACTTTGGTCCCAGCTCTCTGCAGGTCATTCACTAGGTCCCCCCGTGTGGTTCTGGGATTTTTGCTCACCGTTCTTGTGATCATTTTGACCCCACGGGGTGAGATCTTGCGTGGAGCCCCAGATCGAGGAAGATTATCAGTGGTCTTGTATGTCTTCCATTTCCTAATAATTGCTCCCACAGTTGATTTCTTCAAACCAAGCTGCTTACCTATTGCAGATTCAGTCTTCCCAACCTGGTGCAGGTCTACAATTTGGTTTCTGGTGTCCTTTGACAGCTCTTTGGTCTTGGCCATAGTGGAGTTTGGAGTGTGACTGTTTGAGGTTGTGGACAGGTGTCTTTTATACTGATAACAAGTTCAAACAGGTGCCATTAATACAGGTAACGAGTGGAGGACAGAGGAGCCTCTTAAAGAAGAAGTTACAGGTCTGTGAGAGCCAGAAATCTTGCTTGTTTGTATGTGACCAAATACTTATTTTCCACCATAATTTGCAAATAAATTCATAAAAAATCCTACGTGATTTTCTGGATTTCTTTCCTCATTTTGTCTGTCATAGTTGAAATGTACCTATGATGAAAAGTACAGGCCTCTCATCTTTTTAAGTGAGAGAACTTGCACAATTGGTGGCTGACTAAATACTTTTTTTCCCCACTGTATATGGACACTTCGCTGGCCACTCCAGAACAGTCCAGCATGTTCTTAACCATTGTTGGGTGCTTTTTTATGTGGGTTTGCGTCAATGGAGAACCAATTTATGGACACTGGGTTGAACATTGGATGGCAAAACACCTGATAATCTGCTGATTTCATGATGCCTTTAGTACTCTCAAGGCCCCCAGTACCAGAGGCAGCAAAGCAACCCCACAGCATAATCAAACCTGATTCTTTTCATTGAATGCTTCATTTGGTCATCAACCCTGATCTATATTGCCAAAGAACAGTCATTTAGTTTCATTGGTCCACAGAACATTTCCCCCAGGATTTACATTTATTTAGGTGGGTTTTTAAGAAGTTAAAAATCAGGCTTTCTTGTCTCCTTCAGCAGTGGGGTATTCCTACGTTTACCAATGACAGTGACTGTGTTGCCAGTGTCCCCTCCAAACTTCCATCCTACTTTTGTCTTTAGACACAGACCTGAACCTTGCCCTGACGGCGTGGGGAGATAGCGTCTGCTCTGTGGTGTCCTCTCAGGATCTGACAGGGAACAGCAAGGACTACACTAAGCTCATAGTGCTGGGTGAGTGGCTCTTATCCTTTCAGGGCCTCCATTGATCCCCCTGACCTGCCCGCATTTTCCACCACCACCCATCCATCCTATGACAAAACAAACAAACAAGTTATTCCATTCAGTATTTGTATTTAGTACACAACATAGCACAGTACTGATCAAATAATTTAAAATGCAAGTTTGTGAATAAATAAATCTGTTACATGAATACAGTGATGACATTATAGCTATAGATGGATAAACAGACTTGCAACGGCCACATAGGCTATCCTAGAACCAAAAAGGATCCAAAACTGCTTCCTCATTCTTTGTTTTCACATTTAGAAGGTAGTCTGCAAGGTAAACAAGTACAATTAGTCATTTTCATTATATATCAGAAACATAGGCAGGTGCAAAGCGAATAATATACAAAGAGTGAGACAGGGTTTGTGTGCAAAAAAATAAAATAAATCAACATACAATTTAATGAAATGGGACTTTGGTGTTTTAGGCCAAATAACACTGTGATAAATTTACCTTGGGGTATAAAACAACTATCTTACAAAGTGCCGATAAACTTGATATGTAATGCTACAAACAATGTGTTTCATTATGCACAATGGGCCAGCCAGACAACCTTTTACTACAGTCTGGTTTTAGTGTCACAGAAGAACATTTCTGAGAGTAGAATTGAGCAGCGGCAGCACATTTCACCGCTGATAACCATAGGGGAAACAAACTGTGAGGAGCCAATAGCCTTGTCTAACAATCCCTAACTCCTATTTACTACTCTAGTGTCTGAAGTAACTAGATAACTAGATAGCTGTGAGTAATATTCTAGATAATCCCCAAACCGCATCGGGACTGGAGCCATTGTTTACATCTGTCCAGTCCCTTCCGAAGTAGGGGAGCTGAATCGTTTAAAGACAAGGTGTTGTTAAAAGATACTTTTTCTGGTCAAACATTAACGATAGCTGTTGACGAAAGAGGGCATTCTGTAGAATGCCTGTGTAAAATATGTTTGTGACCAATGTGGGTTTGTAGTAAATTAAAATACTGCATACAAAGCATATCTTTTTTACATTTCAAGCTTTGAAAGACAGAAGATTCTACGAAAATGATATGCAGCAATTTACAGTTTGACACCTACAGGCGTGATGGATAATCCAACAAAAAGCATTACATGACATTAAGCAAATGTTTCTAGACTGAAATGTAATTGCAATCAGTAAAAATAGTAGTTGCTTGTTTTCAGTAAACCATCAGGAAGTGTTTCCTTACTGCTATTCTGAAATGACAGCAGTGCATTGCAGGGGTAACCATCGAACACTTACTTACAGGTGTTCAATTTACCTCGGCCCGAATACATAGATAAAACTGACTCACTGACAGTTAGGCCTAGTAACTAATGGTAGTATTTCTGTAATGGTTATAGTATTTCTGTTGGTAAAACAATACTTGAGGTAATTTGATGAATGAACAGTCTAATCAGGTCCTAGTAAGTTACAAGTGGCAGGCAAGTCACCCAATGAGAGAAGCTCCATGCTTATCTGGAGGCTGCAGATTCATTGACTGTTAGTTAGACTCCTGAAATGGGACTAATAAAACAAGTACTGGCCAGAGAACCGACTGGTAACGCCAATGTTCTCCCTAAGAAAAAACGACATAAAACAAAAACAAGCTGTTTCCAAAAAATCTAACATCTAGTTTAGTCTTTTTTTAAGGCAAGGCTTTCTTTCTTTAGTTTGAGATGGCTGTGGATTTCACAGACACACAAACGTATACGTGTCTCATATTCAGGTCTTATATTTAAAAGGCATTTATCCACAGCTTTGATTGTGGTCCGCAGAGTGCAGAGAAGCAACAGAAAGGGAACAGGGATAGATGCAATAATACAGTTGAGTACAAACATCCTACCCTTGGATTAGCCACTATGCTTCAAGGCCCGTTTTCCCAGACCAATATTAAAGCTTAGTCCTGGAATAGAAAGCATGATCAATGGAGAATCTATATTTTGAAAGTGCTTTTTAGTCTAGGTACAGGCTTAGGTGGAATCTGGTTCTGGGAAACCAGCCCTAAATGTTTAGGGTCATGTGGCTTTTATCAAAAGGTAGGACCCGTTGGGCAGACTCAGGAGTATTTTGTTTCAATAGATATATTTCCTATATACACACACATCTGGTTCTGTATAAGGATGACAATCACAACAGAGATACAGGTCTAGAGCTCCCTGTGAAATGGTAGTGAGGCAAGGAGTGACAGTAACTTGAGTAGGACAGTGATGGGTTTCCCCTACGGGTGAGAAGTGACAACGAGTGTTGAGTTCTGGATGGGTCCACTCAGGTTGAGAGCTGGGCCAATTCGTGGTCGCTTGACGAGCTCACCTGCCTCTCCACCCTCCTTTGCATCTTACAGGAGGCCATCCTTGCCTGAATGTCTCCCTTCTTCTCAAAGTAGTCCACCAGGGGCGGCTCGGTGAGCATCGACGCCAGCACCTGCTCAAAGGTGATGGACCAATCGCCGTCCAGTATGCTGCCCCGCCGCTGCTGGTCGCCGGCGCAGCCAATCAGGACTGTGTCGTCGGCGATGTCCTCGCACTGCAGCGAACCTGTGCTCACTATGGAGTAGGACGAGACCGACGTGTCATCCTTCACCTCTTCGTCCGACGTCTGCTGAGGCGGCGTTTCCAGCTGGGCCTCCGCCAAGGCCCTGCAGACCAGGGACTGCCCTGAGCTGCTCTCCCCGTTCGGCTCCTCTTTTTCGGGTTGGGGCAGTTCAGCGGCGGGGGTGGGAGCCTGGGCGTTGGTGGTGTCGGTTGGTTTCTTGGCGCCGTTGTTGGTGAACTTCTTGCCCACCTCTCCGATGCGCAGCAGCAGGCTGGCCACAGTGGCGATGGCGTGGTAGAGCTCCTGCTCCAGTGGGTCCTCGCTGAACATGTTGTACAGGGTCTTACACAGCTCTATGAACTGCTCCTGTAGGGGACACACAGGGGATCAGGCAGAAATGGCTTCTCTAAGTGTGTATGAGTGGTCAAGTTATGGTCATCTCTCAGTAATGTGGTATGTACCTGGTTCATCCTGCGAAGGTCTTTAATGTTCTCCTTCTTGGGCTCATTCTCCATGGCCCACATCCGCAGGTAGTACTTATAGTCCTTCACCTCTGAAACAGATATCACAATATTACACTGGATACAGTGCCTTCAGAAAGTATTCATACCCCTTGACTTATTCCATATTGTGTTGTGTTACAGCCTGAATTTAACATTTTTAATTTTTTTCTCACCTCAAATGTATTGAAAATGAAATACAGAAATATATCATTCAAAAGTATTCACACCCGAGTCAATACTTTGGAAAAACACCTTCGGCGGCGAATACAGCTTTGAGTCGTCTTCGATATGTCTGTATCAGCTTTACACATCTGGATTTTCTCACATTCTTCCTCACAGATTTTCTCAAGCTCTGTTAATTTAGATGGGGGACGGCAGTGAACAGCAATCTTCAAGACTTTCCACAGATTTACAATGGGATTCGTCTGGGCTTTGACTGGGCCACTCAATGGCTTTCAAATTCTTGTTCTGAAGCCATTCCAGCATTGCTTTGGCTGTAAATCTTCGCTGTAGAGACATGTCCTTCTTTCAGGTTCTCCCATCTCAGCCAAGGAACTCTGTAGTTCTGTCCCCTCCCGGTTTCTCAGTTTGGTCAGATGGCGAGCTCTAGGTAGTCTGGGTAGTTCCATATTTCCCAATGATGGAGTTCACTGTGCTCTTGGAAACCTTCAACACTCTAGAAATAGTTTTATACTCTTCCCCAGATGTAGGCCTCATCACAATTGTTGGCGATCTACGGACAGTTCCTTGGACTTCATGGTATTGTTTCTGCTCTGACAGGAACTGTGAAATTTGGGACCTTATATAAACAGGTGTGTTTCTTTCTAAATCATGTCCAAACAATTTAATTGGCCACAGGTGGACTCCAATCAAGTTGTAGCGACATCTCAAGGATGATCAAAGAATATTGGATGCACCTGAGCTCAATTTAGAGTGTCATAGCAAAGGGGTGTGAATACTTATGTAATAATTTTCAATAATTTGCAAACATTTCTAAAAACATGTTTTACTTTGTCATTATGGGGTATTGTGTGTAGATCGGTGAGAAAAACTAATGTAATACAGTGGCAAGAAAAAGTATGTGAACCATTTGGAATTGGTCCTAAAATGTTATCTGATAGGGAGAATCATGGTTTTGACTGCCTCAGGGTCTGGACAGCATGCTATCATTGACGGGAAAATTAATTCCCAAGTTTATCAAGACATTTTGCAGGAGAATGTGAGGCTATCTGTCCACCAATCGAAGCTCAACAGAAGTTGGGTGATGCAACAGGACAACGACCCAAAATACAAGTAAATCAACAACAGAATGGCTTCAAAATAAGAAAATCCTGACCTCAACCCGATTTGAAATCCTGTGGCATGACCTCAAGAGTGCGGCTCACACCAGACATCCCAAGAATATTGCTGAACTAAAACAGTTTTGTAAAGAAGAATTCCTCCTGACCGTTGTGCAGGTCTGATCCGCAACTACAAAAACATTTTGGTTGAGGTTATTGCTGCAAAAAGGTCAACCAGTTATTAAATCAAAGGGTTCACACACACTTCTCACCCACACTGAGTTCAATAAAGACATGAAAATGTATAATTGTTTGTGTGTTAGTGTAAGCAGACTGTGTTTATCTATTGTTGTGACTTAGATGAAGATCAGATGTTATGACAAATGTATGCAGAAATCCAGGTAATTCCATAGGGCTGACATACTTTTTCTTGCCACTGTACATTTTGAATTCAGGCTGTTATACAACAAAATGTAAGTCAAGGGGTATGAATGCTTTCTGAAGGCACTGTATGTATAGCAATACCGCTTGAATCCTGCAGAGGGCAGGACAAGGAAGAAGACCAGTACTGTAGAAAGGTCATAAATATAGGTCATGAATATAGGCAGGGGAGTGAGGCTCACCTTTCTTCTCCTCTGCATCTCCGCTTCCCGATGCGTCCTCAGCCTCTTTCACCTCCTCTCCTGCAGACAGAGACAACCACCACCATGTCCACAAAGCCACTAATCAGACCATCCACACCAGTGTACACAGTGACAAGTAGGAAAGTGGGTTATCTTGTTTGTGCTAGTTTGTGAGACATCCACTTAACAGAAGATGAGGTGAGTCAACTAGCCCCAGATGCTAGGAGGGTAACAGGCAGGGAGGTGAGTCAACTAGCCCCAGATGCTAGGAGGGTAACAGGCAGGGAGGTGAGTCAACTAGCCCCAGATGCTAGGAGGGTAACAGGCAGGAGGTGAGTCAACTAGCCCCAGATGCTAGGAGGGTAACAGGCAAGGAGGTGAGTCAACTAGCCCCAGATGCTAGGAGGGTAACAGGCAAGGAGGTGAGTCAACTAGCCCCTGATGCTAGGAGGGTAACAGGCAGGGAGGTGAGTCAACTAGCCCCTGATGCTAGGAGGGTAACAGGCAGGGAGGTGAGTCAACTAGCCCCTGATGCTAGGAGGGTAACAGGCAGGGAGGTGAGTCAACTAGCCCCTGATGCTAGGAGGGTAACAGGCAGGGAGGGAAGATGCGGATACCACAGCAGATTATACAGGGGGAAAGCGATGCGATGTCATTCACACCTGGACCGGAACGTACCAAAGAGAGCCCAGAGTGGACTGTACCAAGTGGACAGGGAGAGGAAATTATAGGGGGGAGTACTACAAAGAGAATTTTGATCAAGGGTCTCCACTCTGTATAAAGTTAGTTGTGTAATCTGCTGGTATGATGTCACTGAGTGTGCTATACCACATGGGGAGGATATTAACAGGTTAGAGAGATCTCCTATATGAACTACAACTAATCATTGTTTCACAAGTTTGCAGATTATTCAAACATGAGATTGACTATTCCCCCTGAATACAGTGTGGCCACCATTTTGTTGATCAAAAGTGCCTTTGTGACACAGAGATTTACAGAGAGACAAACCTGACGTCACTTCCTGCACCAGGAAGTCCAGATCAGACAGGAAGGGAGGTTCTGGAGCGGTGAGAAGAAAACGGAACCAGATGGGGAAAGAGGACAGACATGAGAGAAATAATTAAATTAGAGAGAGAGAGATAGATAAAGAGCAAGATGGAGAGATTAAGACAAAGTGAGAAGGGAGGAAGGCGAGACGGAAGAAAGAAAGGGCAGGAGGAGAAAGAGGGAGGCAGGGAGGAGAGGATCAAACGATAGGAAGATGAGAATACACATTCTGTCAGTTAAGTCAGGAATCAGTTTTCCATGCACATACAAGGGAGCAGGACTGTAGGAACCACTCATTGCCTCAAGCAACAACAAATAAAAAAAATAAAACCAACATGTCAAATGTCACATGGAAATTGTGAGCAAAATACAGTATGAAAGATGGTTCACACGTGTGTGTGTTCCCTCCTATGAGGGAATATGTTACGTTTATGTCAACAGCAGTACGTTTATGTCAACAGCGATGTGTGTGTGTGTACCCTGCGGAGTGTCATCGTCAGTGAAGAACTGTGTAGCTTCCAGTGCAGACTCGGCCTCCTCTGGACACAATGCTGTAAGAGAAACAAGAAGCATGTTAGCCCCAGCATCTATTATCCTAACACACACACAGACAAATCATACCCACAAGCACGCACGTGCACATACTTTCTGCAAAACTGCTCAACTGATCCCCTTCTGAAACATTATGGTAACACACCCACAGACACCAACACAATTCTTCCGTCACGCACATACATGGCATCTGTCCCTTTAAAAAAACACACCACCCAAAGCACAGGGCCACAAGACTGTGCTGATTCACTACAACTGTGTTTGAGGGAAAAAAGTGTGGGTGAAGAGAATTAGTGAGACTGGGAGTGTGAATGTCCTGCAGTATGTCTGCAGTGAGTTGATCGGGCTGTTATTGGACCGGCAGAGTGTTTTTCCCTGCTTACCTGGCGGCAGGTGAAGATTGTACAGAAACTTGAGTTTCTCTGTCATGTCTCCGTGGTACATCCCACCTTTTGGGAGACACATGGTGGGTCAGTGAGATACATGCTGACTAATCGTACAATCACTACCAGCCAATGAAGCAGTGGGATTTATCCTGCTACAGACTAGCATCTAACTGGGCTCGAAAATATCTTAAAACACCAGCTGCACAACCCCGACCCCTCCTCCCGACACATCCATGTTTTATAAAGAAATCAGTTCATATTTTCAAGAGCATGTTGCGATTCTTTACTTCAAATCTTCAAACTCACTCAGGCCCGTGACAAACTCCTTGAAGTTGATGAGGCCGTCCTTGTTCATGTCCAGCAGGCGGAAGAGGCGTGTGGCCAGCGTGGCGGTGTGCGTCCCACAGAGCCAGGTGCCCAGGGCCCCGAACAGCTGGCAGAACTGTCCCAGGTCAATACGGTACTGCTCCAGGTAGGGCAGGCTGGGGTCGTGGCGCTCCGCCGCTGTGGTGCTGGCCCCCCAGTAGCAGCTCATTATGTGCTTGGCCTGCCATGGGGAAGGGGAGTGGGATGCAGCTCAGAGGTGGTACTGGCTGATTGAAACATTGAATGGATAGTGCAATGGTGCTTGACAGTTGAGAGATTTGAGCTATTGACAATGGCTTGATAAGGATAGCTTTTGTTGCAGGCTTTAAGTTAAAACAAAATACAAAATGTTTTGGCACATATACTGGATAGGTGCAGTGAAATGTGTTGTCTTACACTTGTTTGGGGCATGAGCCACAACTTGTTTTGTTATCAGTCTATTGACAATGCTTACATAACACCTAACGTGTGACAGCTGTGTGACTTGTCATCATGACCAGCATCACACAAAACAACTTATTTACCACCCACCACACAACATTGCTAACAGAGAAAACTAACTGTTCAAGACCACTGCTGGGTAATGATGTAAAAAGCCGTAGGAGAGGTAATAACGATGATTTCTTACCTTGAAGTGAACATAGAGTTCCTCTAGCTCCTCGATACTGAAAGCTGAGTCTGTCATGAGAGCTCTCACCTGTGGACAGACACACAGCTCTACATCAGACAGAGAAACACCTCTGGCTACAGCATATTAAGTGGGCACTGTATGACTTAGGCATGCACATGTTTTTGTTCCAACCTTAACATAACCTATTCCATACATCTCATATCCACAATTAATCATTATTAAAGGGATACTTTGGGATTTTGGCAATGAGGCCCTTTATTTACTTCCCAAGAGTCAGATGAACTTGTGGAATTTTTCTCTCTCTACGTCCAGTATTAAGGAAGTCAGTGGTAGTTTTGCGAGGTAATGCTAACTTGCGTTAGCCCAGTGACTGGAAGTCTATAGGTATCTGCTAGCATTTTGGCCTCATTGCCAAAATCTCAAAGTATCCCTTAAATGTTTAAAAATATATATATTTAACCTTTATTTAACTAGGCAAGTAAGTGAAGAACAAATTCTTATTTACAATGACGGCCTACCGGGGAACAGTGGGTTATAGCCTTGTTCAGGAGCAGAACGACAGATTTTTACCTGGTCAGCTCGGGGATTCGATTCAGCAACCTTTCGGTTACTGGCCCAATGCTACCTGCCGCCCCTATGGGACTCACAATCACGGCCGGTTGAGATACAGCCCGGATCCGAACCAGGTTGTCTGTAGTGACACCTCTAGCACTGAGATGCAGTGCCTTAGACTGCTGCGCCACTCGTGAGCCCCCTTAAAGGTTGGAATGAATAACCTAATCCAGAGACATTTAAACAGAGTATACCAAACATTAGGAACACCTTCCTAATATTGAGTTGCACTCCCTTTTGCCCTCAGAACAGCCTCAATTTGGTCGGGGCATGGACTCTCCAAGGTGTCAAAAGCATTCCACAGGGATGCTGGCCCATGTTGACGCCAATGCTTCCCACAGTTGTGTCAAGTTGGCTGGATGTCCTTTTGGTGGTGGACCATTCTTGATACTCACGGGAAACTATTGAGCGTTGCAGGTTTTGACACAAACCGGTGTGCCTGGCACCTACTACCATACCCTGTTCAAAGGCACTTAAATCTTTTGTCCTGCCCATTCACCATCAATGGCACACATACACAATCCAAGTCTCAATTGTCTCAAAGCTTAAAAATCCTTCTGTAAGTGCAGTGGTGGAAAGAGTACTCAAATTGTAACAGGGACAGCCAGGGGCACACTCCAACATCATTTACAAAAGCAGTATTTGTGTTTAGTGAGTCCGCCAGATCAGAGGCGGTAGGGATGAAACAGATTATATTGATAGGTGAGTGTATTGGAGCATATTGCTGTCCTGCTTGATCATTCGAAATGTAAACGGGTACTTTTGGGTGTCAGGGAAAAATGTATGGAATAAAAAGTGCATATTTTCATTAGGAATGTAGTGGAGTAAAAGTAAATGTATGAACAGTGAAGTAAAGTACAGATGCCCCCCCAAAACTACTTAAGTACAGTAGTATTTGAAAGTAATTATAATTAGTTACTTTACACCACTGCTTCTTTGACGTATGAACTCACCACGCTCCTCTTGGCGGTGTCCTCCAGCGATTGGATAACTTTTAACCTCTGATGGAACCTCATCTGCTCGATGACATCAGCACGCAAACTACCAAACCTCTGCTCAGGGACACAGACAGAGGGAACAGGCAGTTAAGTCACTAATATGTAGAATCGAAATCAATCTCTCCTTGTTCTATGCGATTGACTTAACAAGCGAGTTGTGTGAAAAAGTCATGTGGTTCTACTAGTCATGTCTTACGTCACAGGATGACTTGATGAGCTGGAACACGTCAATCTGAGGTGGTGGCTCATCGCCACTGGTCAACAGGGCGTGGAGGTGGGGAATGGGCGGAGACACGGTCTGCTTGTTGACAACATTGTCCAGATACCTGTGAGTGAGAGAATCCAATATTTCTCACTCCAGGGCAATATGGCTATAGCTTCTTCAGTCTAGAGTAGTAATGCCATCATTCATAAATAGAAGGGGAAAAAAACAAGTAAACCTTTCTGTATAGTTACACTATAGTTACCATTCCAAATAAACATTTTGGCTGCGCAATGTGTATTGGTGTCAATTACATGGAAGTCAGTTCAGTCAAGTGAATTAGGTAAGAAGCACTTGAGAAATTGTTCCTTCCATCCCTTCTATTCCCCCACTCACCGACCAAGGATGGTCATGGCCTCTCCCTCGTCATTGCAGTCCAGCAGGGTGTCCATGTTGGCATGCAGCACGGCCAGCGCCACTTGGAAGATGACCTTGATGCCCTCGTAGAAGAAGCAGTCGACCAGAAGCACGGCGCTGTCGAAGGGCATGACGCTGAGGAACAGGGTGAGGAACCAGGAGAGGGAGATGGTGGAGATGACTCCCAGCTCCTGCATGTGCTCGTAGAGGAAGGGGAGGCACGCGCGAGTCAGCTCCTCGAACACACCCTGGTCTACGAGAGCACCTGAGAGAGAGAGGGGAGAGACTATTTAGAATGTACTGTTTAGTAAAAAGGTATGCAATAAGCAACAAATCAACATACCTCTCATCCATACTGAGAAGCAATGTTCCCTCAAAAAAAAAAAAATCCAGCGCAAGTTTACTGTGAACACTGATGCTGTACCCGCTTTAAGTTTTCAGACAGTGGTCAAGTAGGCTACTGTGGCTATTTGATCATAATGCAGGCCTACCAGAGTGACCTACCATCATAAACAATGGAGAAAATGCATCCCATAACATTTCAACATGGAAATAGCTGTTCTATCATTCTAAAGTAACAGCCAATGTGCAGTGTTCAATGTAGACCTACATTCCATGAGACTTTTGGAAGAAAAAAAAACATGCAGCGCTTGACATTAGCTTATCCACTTGTCTTTCAGACAAGGAGGGGACTGAAAATGGTGGTGTGTTGTTTGATGCAAGAAACCACTTTACAAAATACAATGCATTATTATTCCCATACCATTATTACAGAGAATCAGACTAATTATGCTACCCTCTGCCTACTTATCTTATTCAAGCCGGTCTCAAAATACAACACTGCCCCTTGAAGACAAAAAAAATTGCTATTGATTTCCCTACTCGCTTTTCAAAAACGTGTACAATTTGTACAACAAATGTGTATTCTAAAAATAAATAAATAAAAACAATTCCTCAGTAATATACACAGAATACCCCATAATGACAAAGTGAAAACAGGTTTATAGAAATTTTTGCAAATGTATTAAATACAGAAATATCTTATTTACATTAATACCTTATTTACGCTTCGTTCTGAGACTCGAAATTGAGCTCAGGTGCATCCTGTTTCCATTAATTGTCCTTGATGTTTCAATAACTTTGAGTCCACCTGTGGTAAATTCAATTGATTGGACATGATTTGGAAAGGCACACATCTGTCTATATAAGGTCCCGCAGTGCAAGTCAGAGCAAAAACCAAGCCATGAGGTCAAAGGAATTGTCCGTAGAGTTCCGAGACAGGATTGTGTCGAGGCACAGATCTGGGGAAGGGTACGAAAACATTCTGCAGCATTTCTGCAGCAAGGTCCCCAAGAACAAAGTTGGCTCAATCATTCTTAAAATGGAAGAAGTCTGGTCACCAAGAACCCAATGATCACTCTGAGAGAGCTCTAGAGTTCCTCTGTGGAGATGGGAAAACCTTCCAGAAGGACAACCAGCTCTCTGCAGCACTCTAACAATCAGGCCTTTATGGTAGTGGCCAGACGGAAGCCACTCCTCAGTAAAAGGCACATGACAGCCCGCTTGGAGTTTGCCAAAAGGCACTCAAAGACTCTCAGACCATGAGAAACAAGATTCTCTGGTCTGATGAAACCAAGATTGAACTCTTTGGCCTGAATGCCAAGCGTCACGTCTGGAGGAAACCTGGCGAATGGTGGAGCATGGTGGTGGCAGCATCATGATGTGGGGATGTTTTTCAGAGACTGGGAGACTAGTCAGGATTAGGGTTGCGAAGGGTCGGAAACTTTCCAGGAAATTGCCGAAAATGTTCCAATGGAAGTTAAGCCCGGGAATTTGGGGAATTTTGCTTAAATTGATCAAAAAAGTTAGCTTATAACAGTGAACCTTTTTTGTGGGATACACATAACACAAGGTGCCATTGGAACACAGGAGTGATGGTTGCTGATAATGGGCCTCTGTACACCTACGTACAAATTCCATAAAAAAAAAAAGAAACAAGTTTCTAGCTACAATAGTCATTTACCACATTAACAATGTCTACACTGTATTTCTGATCAATTTGATGTTATTTTAATGGACAAAAAAATTGCAGAATAGGTGACGGTTTTGGAGAGTCTGGCATGCCCAAAGTAAAATTGCTGCCACTCAGGCCCAGAAAATAGGACATGCACATAATTAGTACTATTGGATAGGAAACACTCTTACGTTTCCAAGAGTGTTAAAATAATGTATGTGAGTATAACAGAAGTGATATAGCAGGCGAAAACCAGAGGAAAATCCATCCGTATTTGCAGTTTATTTTGTAAATGACCATATTCTCCATTGTGCCTATTGCATACAATGTTATGTAGGACTGAGACTGCAGTACCTATGGCTTCCACTAGATGTCAACAGTCAAAGACTGGGAATTCTAGGAGTAACCAGAACGGATAGGAACAGGAAGAAGTCAGAGGACCAACTTTGTAAACAAGGTTTGACGCATGCGAGATTGTGAACGCGCACCACTTTATTTTTCTTTCCTATCGTTCACGTTATCGTCCGGTTGAAATATTACAGCAAAAATACACAAAAGGATACCTAAGGATACATTAAAAATGATGTTTGATTTGTTTGTAGAAAGTGTCTAGGTATAATTTGAACGTCTTCTCTTCACGTTTCAATTGGGCGACTCAACGGTGGATTTTCTGATCATAATGCGCCAACCAAACGGAGATTTATGGATATAATAAATGTCTTTTTCTAACAAAAGAACCATTGGATGTCTTCGTTGGACACTTGGGAAGCCCTCAGCAGAAGTTCTTCGAAAGGTAAGGGATTTTATATTAGCGATTAATGCGTTTTTTTGAGACCCGCGTTGGTTATGGATTTATGTTAATGCATAAAATATGAGAGGGGCTATCCTCAAACAATCAAATGTTGTGCTTTCGCCGTAAAGCCTTTTTGAAATCTGACAACGCTGTGATATTGCCAAGAATCAGAGCTTTTGATGACTATGCAACACTTGTATATTGATGAATGTGTAATAATTCAACTTTTGGATTTTGAATTTAGCTATTTTGAATTTCGCTAGCGCCCCACTGCTCCCTAAGTAGTTAAAGCATTCTCAATTTTCAAAATTTCACATACTATAGAACGTTCTATTTTTCCATACCCAAATAGCTTACTAATTTAGAGCACAAGTATAGGTATTGGGACACGGTCACTGTGTGTCTACTATAAATGTAATTTGAGTGACGGCCATTTGAAGGGCAGTGAACGAAGAATGGCCTTGTCTACCCTATCAAACACTCCGAAATTATGGGATTTGGAGGAATCTTAACAGAGGATTCTTTCCTAAGTGTGTAGCAAGCGACAAAACAAAGACATAACCCAATGGAATTAAACACAAGTGTGTGTCTATGAGAGGTTGTGTCAGTCACTCACCCACCACCCTGGTGTTGTAGTAGTCAGGCAGCATCCTCTCACACAGAGCCACCAAAAGCCAGAAGGCCTCCTCCTCCGTACAGTACAGCAGCAGTACCGACGTCACAATGTTCATCGCCTGGAGAGAGAGAGAGAGAGAGAGAGATACAGAAGTTGATAACAACAGAAACAGACAGATAAATGAACGCAGAGGAAACACTGCTGTAAAGGTTAAGTGTGGCGCTGCTGCACGGCAGAATTATTGCCGCCACACCAAAAGAAACCAAACATTGTTTCATTGGAGTTCTGTAAAGCAAATTCTCTTTTCTTGGTAAATAGATTGTCTGTCTGGGTTTAACACAGTTCTAAAGGTTATTTAGCTCTGTGAGCGGTGGCAGGCAGCCTGCAACACAAGGAACACAGAGCGCCAGTGACCAGTGTGCGACTGACCAGTGCTCGATAGACGCTCTGCGGCGCGAAACACAATTCACTTGAATCACCTCAAGAGTGCTCCTGCGTGAGAAACTGCAAGGTACGTTAGCTTGTTTGTTTGACTAATGTTAGCTAGCCAACTACATAAGCTAACTATAACCTAAAAACTTTAACATAATTTAGGTCTATAATACTGCTGCCACAATTGTAACGACAATATCCACAAGTATGTTGATTGTAGAAACATGGCTAACTAGCGTTACTAGTCTAGGAAGTTAGCTAGCTAGTTCGTTTGGAACTGTATCAAGTGCAAGCAAGATAGCTACATTTATTGTTTTCTTATCAGATGAGTTTGAAATATTTCCAGCCACAGCAGCGAAAGAGAAAAGGGGCGCAGGAACAAGAGTATCAGGTAATGTTAACTTAGCTAGCTTTTTTCTTTAACCATTATTTTACTAGGCAAGTCAGTTAAGAACAAATTCTTATTTACAATGACGGAGGGTTAACTACCTTGTCAGCTCGGGGATTCGATCTAGCAACCTTTCGGTTAGATGCCCAATGCTCTAACCACTAGGCTAACGTCAAATTAGCCTGAATTAAATTAAACTTTCTTATGTTAGCTAACTGTTTTTATAACAAGTATATGGCTTACTTTACTGGACAGAGAAGAAACAGAATCCCGGGAGTGATGTAGGGATGCATGAGGGACAGAATGGAACAGAGGAGAAATGGAAAAAGAAAAGGAGAGAGCCAGGAAGGGAGCTGGAAGGAGAAAGGGAGAGAGGAGATCAGAAAGGAGAAGAAAGAAGAGTAGATAAAAGGAGAGGAGCCGGAGAGAGGAGTTAGGCCAAGTGCGAGCCACCAGCAATCCGGATGGGACCCTAAGTGGCTTAAAATTGACATACTTAAGCCATTGCTATATACAGTTGAAGTCGGAAGTTTACATACACCATAGCCAAATACATTTAAACTCATTTTTTCACAATTCCTGACATTTAATCCTAGTAAAAATCCCCTGTCTTAAGTCAGTTAGGATCACCACTTTATTTTAAGAATGTGAAATGTCAGAATAATAGTAGAGAGAATTATTTATTTCATCTTTTATTTCTTTCATCACATTCCCAGTGGGTCAGAAGTTGACATACACTCAAATAGTATTTGGTAGCATTGCCTTTAAATTGTTTAACGTGGGTCAAACGTTTCGGGTAGCCTTCCACAAGCTTCCCACAATAAGTTGGGTGAATTTTGGCCCATTCCTCCTGACAGAGCTGGTGTAACTGAGTCAGGTTTGTAGGCCTCCTTGCTCGCACACACTTTTTCAGTTCTGCCCACAGTTTTTCTATAGGATTGAGGTCAGGGTTTTGTGATGGCCACTCCAATACCTTGACTTTGTTGTCCTTAAGCCATTTTGCCACAACTTTGGAAGTATGCTTGGCGTCATTGTCCATTTGGAAGACACATTTGCGACAAGCTTTAAACTTCCTGACTGACACCAGTCCCTCCTGCAGCAAAGCACCCCCACAACATGATGCTGCCACCCCCGTGCTTCACGGTTGGGATGGTGTTCTTCAGCTTGCAAGCCTCCCCCTTTTTCCTCCAAACATAACAATGGTCATTATGGCCAAACAGTTCTATTTTTGTTTCATCAGACCAGAGGACATATCTCCAAAAAGTACGATCTTTGTCCCAATGTGCAGTTGCAAACCATAGTCTGGCTTTTTTATGGCGGTTTTGGAGCAGTGGCTTCTTCTTTGCTGAGCAGCCTTTCAGGTTATGTCGATATAGGACTCGTTTTACTGTGAATATAGATACTTTTGTACCCGTTTCCTCCAGCATCTTCACATGGTCCTTTGCTGTTGTTCTGGGATTGATTTGCACTTTTCGCCCCCCAAAGTACGTTCATCTCTAGGAGACAGAACATGTCTCCTTCCTGAGCGGTATGACGGCTGCGTGGTCCCATGGTGTTTATACTTGCGTACTATTGTTTGTACAGATGAACGTGGTACCTTCAGGTATTTGGAAATTGCTCCCAAGGATGAACCAGACTTGTGGTGGTCTACAATTTGTTTTATGAGGTCTTGGCTGATATCTTTTGATTTTCTGATATGGGAATTTGTATGTTTAAGTAATGACTCAGAATATTTAACCCTGAAAATATATGTAATAGGTGTTAGAGGAATAAGACTAGAACTTTAAAAGACATTGTGTTACTATTTTGCAACCTAAGCAGGATGGAGTTGAGATTACAGAGGAAAAGGAGAACTGTCTACAGACGATTTAGAACTGTGAAACCAATAACAGGAAAACGGTTTCTCCATCCAGGGAGGGGGAGAAACGGTTAGAAAACTGTTTAGAAGTGATAAGCTGTAAATATGTTAAACACAGCCCGCCTAAAGCAGGGGTGGAGTTAAATTCTATGTACATATAAAAGACTGTGTTCCCATTGTGAATTTAGAACGTTCCATGAATAAAACCTGACCATTGTAGCTGGGCCTCAGTCTGTTTTATTATTCATCAAAGCTTTACAACCTTTGGGTTACAAAGGTTCATTTTAGAACAAAATTCTCGTGACATTTTCCCATGATGTCAAGCAAAGAGGCACTGAGTTTGAAGGTAGGCCTTGAAATACATCCACAGGTACACTTCCAATTAACTTGTTAGGGAGTGGCAGCTGAGGGGTCGGTTTTGGAGAGCCTGGCGTGCCCAAAGTAAAATGCCTCCCATTCAGGCCCAGAAAATAGGATATGCAGATATTTGGTACCATTGGATAGGAAACACTCTGAATTTTCCAAACCTGTTAACCATTTGTCTGTGAGTAAAACAGAACGCATATAGCAGGCGAAACCCCGAGGAATTTCTGTCCTGGAAAAAGTGATTTTGACACATTGCTCATTTGGGCACCCCTCCCTCATGAAAATGACCATATAAGGGCATATGAATGCAGTACCCATCGCTTCCTTTAGATGTCAACAGTCTCGAGACAGTGTAAGTTTTCAATTTGGATGCTTTAGACCAGAGAATAAGAGCAAACCAGGAAGTGTATCTTTTATGTAAACAGTACGCAGTGCGCGCGCCCGACAAAGCGCGCGCTGTGTCTTTTTTACCGTCGTTATCGATCAGTTTATATTCCGGTTGATTTATAATAGTAAATATACGTAAAAGTGTTCCTAAGGATACATTTAAAACTATGTTTGATTGTTCTTGGACAAGTTTATAGGTATAAGATGAACGAGTTTGCGTCACGTTTCAATGGAGGAGTGGAAGCTGTCGTTTCTGATTATAACGCGCGAACCAAATGGAGGATTTATGGATAAAATACATTACTTTTTCTAACAAAAAGAACCATGGATTGTCTTCGTTGGACACTTAGCATGACCTCAGCAGAAGTTCTTCAACAGGTAATTGATTTGTTTTTGCTGTGAAATGTGTTATGTGTGTGCCATGATGGCTAATCGATTCATGGCTATGGGAAAAATATGTGAAGTGCTACCCTCAAACAATCAAATGTGCTGCTTTCGCCGTAAAGCCTTTTTGAAATCTGACAACACTGTGATATTGCCAAGAAACAGAGCTTTTGATGAGTATGGAACACTTGTATATTGGTGGATGTTTAATAATTCAACTTTTGGATTTTGAATTTGGCGCCTTACATTTTACCTGGTAGTGTCGGGAGCAGCCCGCTAGCGCCCCAGTGATCCCTGAGAAGTTAAGTCAAATGATGTCAAGTAGCCTATCAGAAGCTTCTAAAGCCATGACATCATTTTCTGACATTTTCCAAGCTGTTTAAAGGCACAGTCAACTTAGTGTATGTAAACTTCAGACCCACTGGAATTGTGATACAGTGAATTATAAGTTAAATAATCTGTCTGTAAACAATTACTTGTGTCATGCACGAAGTAGATGTCCTAATCGACTTGCCAAAACTATAGTTTGTTAACAAGAAATTTGTAGAGTGGTTGAAAAACAAGTTTTAATGACTCCAACCTAAGTGTATGTAAACTTCTGACTTCAACACGCCACATGGTTAGTCAAATTTCCTTTAATTAGGCTAAGGGCTAAAAATGTTTGTGCATATTTACTCTGTACTAGTCTACAGTATTATGTGTTTATTTCTGAGCCAACTCCACCAGGAACCTCGATGACCCAATTGGTCTGGGCGCATTCAACATCAAGGAGGAGGAGGAGAGGCCAGGTGAAGACCAAGACCAGGGAGCAGTTCTGGGCTCGGTTTAGAGAGGAGGTAAACACATTTGTTTTCAAATGCTGTGATGAAACCAATGTTACATCATGTGTGTTGGATAAACTAAAACAAACAGCTATTAATCACTTATTTTGTGTCATGGATCCATATCTTCTTCGCCACCAGGACAGCCTAGACAAGAGGTTCCAACACCTGGAGATTCTGGGGGCCTTCAGTGTGTTGGGACCTCAGGCTGTGTTCTCTAGTGAGAGGATAAACACCTTTAACATTACCCTCTTCTCCAGGCAGTTCTTGCAACCGCCAGAGACTGCTGTGCTGCAAGAGTGGCCCTCTTATTAGCAACATGTGCTAGTTGGAGCATTCAAGGTATGGCATGAGTGTGAAAATCTTTTGAGGCCAGTGTTGCCCAACCCTTTTTCCTGTTCAACTACCACTCTGTTGGCTCTTCTTTAAATGGTGTACATATTTTTGTTTTTCATGTATTTCAGGAGTTTGACCAGCTGACGGCAATGACAAAGCTGGCCTCACAGTTTGATGAGTGGAAGCAGTCTACCCCTGCCTTAACTTCTTAGGGCTAGGGGGCAGTATTTTGAAGTTCGGATGAAAAACATGCCCAAAGTAAACTGCCTGTTACTCAGGCCCAGAGGCTAGGATATGCATATACTTAGTAGCTTTGGATAGAAAACACTCTGAAGTTTCTAAAACTGTTAAAATAATGTCTGAGTATAACAGAACTGATATGGCAGGCAAAAACCAGAGCAAAATCCATCCGGGATGTCTGAATCTGTCATGTCACACTGTTTTCAATAGGCCAGCTATTCAAAGCCTTATAGTTTAACCCCCAGATTGCAGTTCCTATGGCTTCCACTAGATGTCAACAGTCTTTAGAAAAAGGTTTGACGCTTCAATCATGAAAGTAAGACCACTTTGTAGTAGATTCCCTTTGTCCTTCTTCCTTCTCTTATTATTCTTTCTGTTATTGCAGGTTAAAACAGACTTGAGGAATTGACTGCAGGGAGAGCATCTCCATCAACCCCCCCACCCGAAAGATTTCCAACGCCCTCCTTTTGTGATGAACATGAATTAGTGGGCTCTAATTCAAATGTTTCTCTGTTAATTTTGTCAAGATAAACATTTTCATTTCAGAAAGAAGGTCTCTGTTGTGTTTCTTTAGATAGCTGCAGCACTCAACCTTAAATTGCATCCTGTATACTATAATCCTTTTACCAATACGTTATTGAGATCATTTCTGGGGGGAGGAAATTCTATTTTAGACAGTTTGAGTTTTTTCCTTTTAAAAAGTCATCAGAACTAAGTCAGCAGAACCAAGACTCGAAAACCCCCAAAAATGGGGGACCCCTTAAACCCCCCACCCCCAATTACTTTTCCCCCACAGCTGGCTGGAGTGGTGTAAAGCTTGCCGCCTTGGAGCAGTGGAAACTTGTTCTCTGGAGTGATGAATCACGCTTCACCATCTGGCAGTCCGACGGATGAATCGGTGTTTGGCGGATGCCATGAGAATGCTACCTGCCCGAATGCATAGTGCCAGTTTGGTGGAGGAGGAATAATGGTCTGGGGTTGTTTTTCATGGTTCGGTCTAGGCCCGTTAGTTCCAGCATACAATTACATTCTAGACGATTCTGTGCTTCCAACTTTGTGGCAACAGTTTGGGGGGAAGGACCTTTCCTGTTTCAGCATGTACAAAAACAAAACAAGTCGGCATACCTGGCAGTATCCTATGCCAGGGTTGCGGCAGGCGTAGGCGGTGAGGACCCTGCGGAGGGCAGCGATGCCCATCTCATTCTGGAAGGCGTGGTGCTCAGGCATGGAGCGGTGCAGGTCCCTCTCGATCTCCTCCGTGGCCAGGGTACAGCGGCCCATGGCCTGCTCCACCCGCTCAGCGTAGTAGCCAGGGTGGGTGTCCATCTCATTCTGAGCTCCTGGATAGGGGATGGATTGATTGATGGTAAGTGGTTAACTGAATGGATTATAAGACAGATACAGTCAATATTGGTTTGTCAGTGGGAAAATTACCTAATGTTTAGATCCTTTTGATTCTAACCATTGTAAAAAAAAAAGTCAGATTAAGACAACTGGTAGTTTCTTTGTTGTACCATCAAAAACGTGCTAGAAAACACTAAGTCGAGGGATTCCTGAAAACAGAATTTAGACTAGTCATTAACTCTCACTCCAGATATCATTGCATGACACAATCCTGTTCATTTAACCGTGGTTATCGTAACCCTTGCTTAGCTAGGCCATATGACTCAGGAGTCCAGGGAGTCAGCTGATCTCAGATGAGTCAGACAAGAAAGACGGAGGGAAGGGGTCAGCTTGGTGACGTTGCACCACTAGGTAAACAACAACACTTCCCTAATAACCACGGCAACAGAGAGACTGAAACACACTACCTTCAGGTCACAAGGTAGGAGTGACTGCTTTCCTTGATACCAACTGAATTCTGATGTGGATGTAGTCTTGACACACAAAATGCTTGCACACACAGACTCACTTATTCACACTGAGTATTGTTCACTGTGTTGCTAACATGGTTGCAACATAGTGAAAAACGACATTAAGAACATAGAGCTGGCGGGTTATACACTATCGGCAAGACAGAACAACATGTTTACATATGCATTTATGTAAACAACAGTTGGTGCACGATATCTAAGGAAGTCTAAAAATTTTGCTCGCCTGAGGTGGAGTATCTTATGATAAGCTGCAGACCTCACCATTTACCCAGAGAGTTCATCTGTTTTTTTCGTAGCTGTCTATATACCACCACAGAGCGAGGTTAGAACTAAAACCGCACTAAATTAGCTGTATTCCGCCATAAGCAAACAGGAAAACAATCATCCAGAGGCGGCATTCCTAGTGGCTGGTGACTTTAATGCAGGGAAACTTAAATCAGTTTTACCGAATTTCTATCAACATGTTAAATGTGCAACCAGAGGTAAAACAATTCTAGACCACCTCTACTCCACACACAGAGACGCGTACAAAGCTCGCCCTCCATTTGCCAAATCTGACCATAACTCTATCCTCCTGATTCCTGCTTACAAGCAAAAATTAAAGCAGGAAGCACCAGTGACTCGGTCTATAAAAAAGTGTCAGATGAAGCAGATGCTAAACTACAGGACTGTTTTGCTAGCACAGACTGGAATATGTTGTGGGATTCTTCCGATGGCATTGAGGAGTACACCACATCAGTCACTGGCTTCATCAATAAGTGCATCGAGGATGTCATCCCCACAGTGACTGTACGTACACACCCCAACCAGAAGCCATGGATTACAGGCCACATTCGCACTCAGCTAAAGGATAGAGCTGCCGCTATCAAGGAGCGGGACTCTAACCCGGAAGCTTATAAGAATTCCCGCTATGCCCTCCGACGAAGCGTCAATACAGGACTTAGATCGAAACGTACTACACCGGCTCCGACACTCGTCGGATGTGGCAGGGCTTGTAAACCATTAGACTACAAAGGGAAGCACAGCCGAGAGCTGCCCAGTGACAAGAGCCTACCAGACGAGCTAAATAACTTCTATGCTCGCTTCGAGGCAAGTAACACTGAAACATGCATTAGAGCATCAACTGTTCCGGATGACCGTGTGATCACGCTCTCCACAGCCGATGTGAGTAAGACCTTTAAACAGGTCAACATTCACAAGGCTGCTGGGCCAGACGGATCACCAGGACGTGTACTCAAAGCATGCGCTGACCAACTGGCAAGTGACATTTTCAACCTCTCCCTGTCTGAGTCTGTAATACCAACATGTTTCAAGCAGACCACCATAGTCCCTGTAAGGTAACCTGCCTAAATGACTACCAACCCGTAGCACTCACGTCTGTAGCCATGAAATGCTTTGAAAGGCTGGTCATGGCACACATCAACACCATTATCCCAGAAACCCTAGACCCCCCTCCAATTCGCATACCGCACCACCAGATCCACAGATGACGCAATCTCTATGGCACTCCACACTGCCCTCTCCCATCTGGACAAGAGGAGCACCTATGTGAGAATGCTATTAATTGACTACAGCTCAGCGTTCAACACCATAGTGCCCTCAAAACTCATCACGAAGCTAAGGACCTTGGGACTAAACAACTCCCTCTGCAACTGGATCCTAGACTTCCTGACGGGCCGCCCCCAGGTGGTAAGGGTAGGTAACAACACATCCGCCACACTGATCCTCAATACGGGGGGCCCCTCAGGGGTGCGTGCTCGGTCCCCTCCTGTTCACTCATGACTGCACGGCCAGGCACAACTCCAACACCATCATTAAGTTTGCTGATGACACAACAGTGGTAGGCCTGATCACTGACAGTGATGATACAGCCTATAGGGAGGTCAGAGACCTGACCATGTGGTGCAAGAACAACAACCTCTCCCTCAATGTGATCAAGACAAAGGAGATGATTGTGGACTACAGGAAAAAGAGGACCGAGCACACCCCCATTCTCATCGACAGGGCTGTAGTGGAGCAGGTTGAGAGCTTCAAGTTCCTTGGTGTGCTTTATTTTATTTTATTTTTTATTTCGGAATTTTATGAAGGATCTTTATGAGATTTAAGCGAAACAATCGTGTCGGATGCTGTGCCTGTCTTCGCCAAAGGGCAACCGAACTATAGCATATCAGTTACATTATTCTAACCATCAAAGGGTACTTTTCCATACAATTCATGTGCAGTTCACAGCATGTCTTGAACTTTGTTTTTACACGGTAGAGACAAAATGGATGCTTGTGTGTTACAGTATGCGTTGACTGATGATGAAAATTGTATGTTTTCTTTTTGCCTTGAAAGAAAAAAAAACATCACTCATGATAGTTGTTAGTTTAATTTTGTATGATTTGAGTTGTTGGGAAGGACTATTTGTTTTTATTTTCTAAGTTATGCATTTGACAATTTTTTACTATACAGTTACAGTATTATCTTCTGCTTCTGTACTACTGCTCTGGGAAGTCTCCGCTACTTCCTCTGACACTGCCTGGTATAGAGGTCCTGGATGGCAGGAAGCTTGCCCCCAGTGATGTACTGGGCCGTTGGCACTACCCTCCGTGGTGCCTTGCGGTCAGAGGCCAAGCAGTTGCCATACCAGGCAGTGATGCAACCAGTCAGGATGCTCTCTATGGTGCAGCTGTAGAACTTTTTGAGCACTCACATATAAACATAGAGGTCCTCTTATTGCTCATAAAAACAATTTCTCTCTAAGCTCTCTCTATTTAACCTTCAAACTCTGCCATTCAAAATCATAATGTTTGAAGAAACCATATATGGCATATACTGAGTCAGTGTATTGGTATATATTTGGTAAATTATCTACTTTATCTTAACAGCTTCAATCTACAATTCTGTTACCTTTATATATGGCAAAGTACAGTCTGCTAGGGCCATCTAAATCAAACTTTAACCCACAGAGAAGAACCGAAACCATTTGAAGAAAAGTTCCTCTGCAATGACACTACTTGTGGTTGCTGGTTTGAAACCCCACTGAGATGCTGCTAAAAACATCCCAAAGACATGGTGTGTCTGCTACAGTTCTAGTGGCCTAGTGGTTAAAGCCAGAGGCTCACATATAGACCTAGACTCTGCACAGCCAAAGCAGAAGTTAAGAATAACTTTCATCAGATTCAGCACAAGTTAAGAAACATTGAGTGAAATTACTGTAGTGGAGCGGGTCGAGAGATTCAAGTTCCTTGGTGTCCACATCACCAATGAACTATTATGGTCCAAACACACCAAGACAGTTGTGAAGGGGGCACAACAAAATATTCCCCAGGAGACTGAAAAGATTTGGCATGGGTCCCCAGATCCTCAAAAAGTACATGTACAAATTACCTCGACTAACCTGTACCCCCGCACAGTGACTCTGTACCGGTACCCCCTATATATAGCCTCGTTATTGTTATTGTGTTACTTTAAATAATTTTTTACTTTATTTTCTTAACTCTTCTTGAACTGCACTGTTGGTTAAGGGATTGTAAGTAAGCATTTCACGGTAAGGTCTACACTTGTTGTATTCGGTGCATGTGACAAACAAAGTTTGATTTGATTTGTACATTGGGTAGAAATACCTGCTCCATTTAAGACATCAAAACAATTGTTTTAGGGCTGTTTGTGTTAGGATAAAGAATTAACCCAAACCCTGCAAGGGTTATTTTGGGGGGGATATAAGCTTAGAAGCGCTTTGTGACAATTAACCATTTATAAAATTAAAAGTGCTTGAAATGAAATTGTAGGACAAAATGTCTACCTGAGAAGAGCAGCCACAGCTCCCCCTCGGAGGCTCTCAGGGATCCCATTGAGCACCAGCTCTCTGGTCTTGGAGGTACGGTACATACACACACCCCTGCCAAACTCAAGGAAGTGGATGTTCCACAACTCCTCCTTCATCTTCTCCTTTGTCTGAGGAGGAGAAAGAGGGGGGGGTCAATATATCAGTATGACCTAACAAAAATGTGATTGAGCTAAAGATAAGTTTTAACAATATAACGAACAGAATGCTGTACGGCCATGGTGGCTATGCTCCTTTGGCACCATGAGCAAAGCAAACAAAGACATACTACAAAAAGTCAGTGATCCTTTGAGTTTGGGAACCTAAAGCTGAGCTAGATAGCTGAGCTAGATGAATGAACAGACGGTGGCCTTCAAGCTTGCCTATGCACACTTATGGCTAAGATAGTATTTCCTCTAGTGTAATGTTAACCCTGAGGACTAGAACCATAGACACAGCATACATAAGCCTACACTCTAAAGCATCCAACTGTCTACATCATTAGGGACAATAAAATACTGTTTAGAAAGGATCACTTCAGCTTACAAACAGATGATGACCACACTGAAGTAATAAAACCCTATAAAAAGTGTGTAGGATTTTCTAAGAGCATAAGACAGTCCAAGCCGTTGACGTGGGTCTGGGAGTGGGGTTGAACTCACAGCTTTGGGTCCGTGTTCCTCTGGGGCGTCCTTCTGGTAGATGCGAAGCAGGCCCTGATTGGCTGTAGGCAGGCTGGGGCTGTAGTGGCGCCTCTGGGACGGTTCCCCTGCTGCACCAGTGGGTGTGGGGAGGCTGGAGGAGAGAGGGGTGGTACTAGGGCTGGGAGAACCCTAGGGAGAAGGAGGAGATCGGGATTTAAAGGGGTGTTAGGAGAGAAAGAATAGAAGGATATTGATATGTGTAACTAATGCATTCAGAGAAATCATTCTGCCAAAAGCATGAACACAAATGAGTGATTACAGCATATTATTGTTATGTAGAAAGTAGCAGAAAAATCACTGTATACAGTGAGGGAAAAAAGTATTTGATCCCCTGCCGATTTTGTACGTTTGCCCACTGACAAAGAAATTATCAGTCTATAATTTGAATGGTAGGTTTATTTGAACAGTGAGAGACAGAATACCAAAAGAAAATCCAGAAAAACGCATGTGAAAAATATTAAAATTAAAATCAATTCATAACGAGGGAAATAAGTATTTGACCCCTCTCCAAAACATGACTTAGTACTTGGTGGCAAAACCCTTGTTGGCAATCACAGAGGTCAGACGTTTCTTGTAGTTGGCCACCAGGTTTGCACACATCTCAGGAGGGATTTTGTCCCACTCCTCTTTGCAGATCTTCTCCAAGTCATTAAGGTTTCGAGGCTGACGTTTGGCAACTCGAACCTTCAGCTCCCTCCACAGATTTTCTATGGGATTAAGGTCTGGAGACTGGCTAGGCCACTCCAGGACCTTAATGTGCTTCTTCTTGAGCCACTCCTTTGTTGCCTTGGCCGTGAAGTTGTCCTGTCCCCTTAGCAGAAAAACACCCCCAAAGCATAATGTTTCCACCTCCATGTTTGACGGTGGGGATGGTGTTCTTGGGGTCATAGGCAGCATTCCTCCTCCTCCAAACATGGCGAGTTGAGTTGATGCCAAAGAGCTCCATTTTGGTCTCATCTGACCACAACACTTTCACCCAGTTGTCCTCTGAATCATTCAGATGTTCATTGGCAAACTTCAGACAGGCATGTATATGTGCTTTCTTGAGCAGGGGGACCTTATGGCGCTGCAGGATTTCAGTCCTTCACGGCGTAGTGTGTTACCAATTGTTTTCTTGGTGACTATGGTCCCAGCTGCCTTGAGATCATTGACAAGATCCTGCCGTGTAGTTCTGGGCTGATTCCTCACCGTTCTCATGATCATTGCAACTCCACTAGGTGAGATCTTGCATGGAGCCCCAGGCCGAGGGAGATTGACAGTTCTTTTGTGTTTCTTCCATTTGCGAATAATCGCACCAACTGTTGTCACCTTCTCACCAAGATGCTGGGCAATGGTCTTGTAGCCCATTCCAGCCTTGTGTAGGTCTACAATCTTGTCCCTGACATCCTTGGAGAGCTCTTTGGTCTTGGCCATGGTGGAGAGTTTGGAATCTGATTGATTGATTGCTTCTGTGGACAGGTGTCTTTTATACAGGTAACAAGCTGAGATTAGGAGCACTCACTTTAAGAGTGTGCTCCTAATCTCAGCACTTTACCTGTATAAAAGACACCTGGGAGCCAGAAATCTTTCTGATTGAGAGGGGGTCAAATACTTATTTCCCTCATTAAAATGAAAATCAATTTATAACATTTTTCACATCCATTTTTCTGGATTTTTTTGTTGTTATTCTGTCTCTCACTGTTCAAATAAACCTACCATTAAAATTATAGACTGATCATTTCTTTGTCAGTGGGCAAACGTACAAAAAATGTCCCCTCACTGTATATCAAAAAGCCCCATTATCCATCACAATTGCGATCCCGTTCACGACAGAAGGCGACTGACAATTCAAAGTAGGCTTGGGCGGTATACGGTTTAGAACATATACCGGGGTATTTGGAAAAAGACACGGGATGTTTTTTCAATACCGTTGAAACCATGTCTTTGAAGTTTTTCATAAATGTGAATATTTGTAGCTACTTTTTAAGTAAATACCTGCAGTCAACTTGTGCAATAGGTTAGGAAATAAAGAATATTGCGTTCTTCGTGTCACCTGTCACATTATTATGAAGCTTACGGTAGTCCTCAGTCACGTGGTGTTTGTTTACAAGCACACAACAAGAGACAGGAGCTTTTTGAGTCACTCACTGTTGTGCAGCACGCGCCAGGTGATCTAGTTACAGTATGGAACTCACAACTAAATGTTTGCCAGCTAGATATCTTATAACTATTCAATTAACCGTCTAACATGTGCTAAATGCTCAGCAGCTGTACATATGGTTTGCTCATTTAGTAGCTAGTTGACTATCTATTCTTGCTAAATCAAGCATTCACTTGGTAACAGCAGAAAATCCTCTCCTGGACCAAGAGCCTTGCTGGATAATATTTGTTTTGTGCGTGCAGCAAACTGTGAGTAGCATTTTTTTGTTACTTGTATAGTTTAGGTCAGAAGCTGTACAAAATGTTCACAATGTGCTTGTTAGCATTTAGGTAGCATTCTCTATGGGCTTTAACATGTACTTGTTAGCACTGGGTTTGAAAACAGCGCCCCTTGTGCATTACTGAACATCCCGGGTTTGGCACAAGGTTGGCATGAAGGTAAAGCCCAAGCCTAGTTCAAAGGGTAGACCCAAACAGCACACCTCCCCTCTGATTGGCTCACCGAATGGCCACTTTCGGGGGTGCGCTGCAGGAAGTCGGAGATGCGCTGGACCAGGAAGTCGCGGTCCTTCAGGTTGGCGAAGAGGAAGGTCATCTTGTTCTTGGTGCTGATGGACACGGGGCAGGGCAAGACGCTGCTGCTGTCTGCCTTCTCCACAATGGACACCTAGAGAGTGGGATGGAGGGAGGAGAGACAGAAGGGTAGAAGAGAGAGTGGGGGTGGAAAGAGGAGAGAGAAGGGGAGATAAACAGAGGGGGGTGAGAGAGGGAGGGGAAGAGAGCGAGAGAGAGCGAAGGAAAGATATCTAATGTACATTAGGCACATTCCACAATGAGGGTATGTTCCCCATGAAAAACAAAGACAGATACAGGGTAAGAAAGTGAGAATGAAAGAGAGAAAATGAAAATGAGAGAATAGAAAAGAGGGATGCAGGATTTATGGAAAAGAGGGGGAAAGAGAAAGGAGGCAGGAAACAAAAGAAAGAGAGGGCTCATGCTTGCGTTGGGTTGTGTGTGTGTAGGTACCTCTCTGAGGGGGATGATGAGCTGACAGAGGTCCTCCTCACGGCTGCAGAAGCAGATGTAGTTGTTGGAGACAAACAGCTGGCCCACGATGTGCATCTTGGCAAAGGGAGTCCACAGTGTGCAGTCTGTGTGTCCGTCCAGGCGCTCGTCCTGGGTCAGGCGGAACAGCGCCCGGTAACGTTCGTTCTTGGCCCGTGCGTCCAGGTCCCTGTAGTTGACATCCAGTAGTGAGCGGAAGAGAGTAAATTAGCAAAAGGAAGAAGAAGTACAGATACGGTAAATATATACACACAAAAAATATGAATAATGTCTAGAACTATACCCCCAAAAGTGACATATTGGTGAGATGCAGAAACGGACCACTACATTGAGGACCATTATTAGCTAAATCAGGTGTGTTAAGACCTGAATTGTCTACACCTGTTCTCTAGAGTGTTACAAGACACGTTCTTGGAAGTACCACTTAATTTCAGTGAAAACAGTTGTTTGAAATGCCACATTTTTTAATGGTCAGAAAAAAATAGGTCATTCCTCACTATTGTACCCTCCTACCTCTTGAGTGCTGAGACATTCTTGAGCGTCTTGCAGGCCTTGGGCAGCGAGTGGTCGGCGGCGAAGCCCTCGTTGTCCAGCAGCTGGCGCATGGCGATGGTGGCCAGCTGTTCCATGAGCTTGAAGGTGTCGTTAACGTTGAGGAACATGGAGAAGTAGTGCTCTGTGTGCCGCGTGCTCACCCGCACGCTCTCCGGGAACAGCAGCGTGGCGTTCTTCTCCAGGCGGGTGACCTCTGTCCACTGTACCACAAGGGTCACTATAAGGGGAGTGGGGGGAGATCATTTAGCTGACACTTTTACAAAAATATTTTACTTTGCCCAGAAAAGAGAGTGAGAGACATGGCTGTTTACAAACACCAGGGCCGGTCATGGCTAGAAGGGATTCAGCAGTCAGATTTGACTTTTCGTAGCAGGTTGGCAGAACTTACGCAGCAGGTCAGGATAATTAACATACAGGTTAGGAAAATTAGGTTACGAAAATGGTTAGATACATTTGACAAAAGCTGGATCTCTTCTTGCCATGACTGGGGCGGCCCACCGAACTCACCGCTTTGATTTAGCATTGATAACAACTCGGTTTCCTACTATAGGAAGTTGGCTGCCTAGTGATTGCAAGATTGTAACAGTCCGATGTGAAAAGTTGGCAATAATGTTTCATTTCCATGTGCTACTGAATAAGCTGAACTGAAATGCACCAATTGTACATGATACACATCATTACTCTACTCTATCAATCCATTCCAAATCGTGATACTATACATGACATGGGTGGCATATGTTGATCTTGCCTAGGGCTGCAGTAGAACTGCTAGTAACGGGCCTGACGAACACAATTTGCCTATAATTTACTTGCGTTTGCATCAGCCTCGTTACTTTGTCCTCAAGAAGGCGAGATCTTGAGGCCGTCTTTACTGTTTTGGAGAAAGAACACCCTCTCGGCCGGCACACTGGAAACGGGTATAATCAACACAATCTTCACAAATTTTGCCCAGTCAAGGTACACCTGGCTGAAGTCCCTTATGAGGACCTTGCATCTTTTGCCTGAGTAAACATTTTTAAAAAGGCACACCCAACACTAATTTCCAAGCAGCTTGAGAATGTATTATCCTACGAAGTATATTTGCCTATGAAGTTGGAGCACATCGTCTGGTACTTCCACCAATTAATAAAAAGCATTATTTAGCAATGGATTTTTTTGTTGTTGATAATTTGTCTGGCAACAATTTTAACACACACATATATACACACACACACGTTTGGGGGTCACTTAGAAATGTCCTTGTTTTTGAAAGGAAAGCACATTTTTTGTCCATTAAAATGACATAAAGTTGATCAGAAATACAGTGTAGACATTGTTAATGTTGTAAATGACTATTGTAGCTGGAAATGGCTGATTTGTTATGGAATATCTACATAGGTGTACAGAGGCCCATTATCAGCAACCATCACTCCTGTGTTCCAATGGCATGTTGTGTTAGCTAATCCAAGTTTCATTTTATAAGGCTAATTGATAATTAGAAAACCCTTTTGCAATTATGTTAGCACAGCTGAAAACTGCTGTCCTGATTAAAGAAGCAATAAAACTGCCCTTCTTTAGACTAGTTGAGTATCTGGAGCATCAGCATTTGTGGGTTCATTTACAGGCTCAAAATGGCCAGAAACAAAGAACTTTCTTCTGCAACTCATCAGTCTATTCTTGTGTGTGTGTGTGTGTGTATATATATATATATATTTGTTTTATATATATTTTTTTTTTACCCGGCATTTACAGCTAACGGAAACCCTGCTCCACACCCACCTTCTTTCCCCAGGAGGAGGGAGTAGAAGCAGAGGTGGTTGACGCTGAGGTAGACCCAGCCCTGCCGGGGCACACGGCCCTTCCAGTAGCTACAGGAGTAGTAGTTGACCAGCTTCTCCTCGCCGGGCATGCCAAACAGCTTCCTCATCTTCAGCTCAGCCTCGCGGAACTTGCCAGAGTCCTCATCCTCCAGGGCAGCCTTGCTCTTGTTCTCCTCAGCGATGATGCCCTAGATAGAAAGAGTGGAGGAGGGAGTTAGGTTCTGTTGCAATATATATAGACAGAGAGAAATTGTATCATTTATGCTGCTGATCTTGTTTTTCACCAGTGGCGCATGTATCTTGTTGTTGGCCAATCAGAAGTCATCAAAGCAGCAATAGGCTACAGTCATAGAGCCTCCGTGTATGGCAAAAGTTAGGAGATGTCTGATCAATGGAAATTGGAATTAAAATGATGGATTTAAAAGAGGAGAAGAATAGGCTACAACGAACAAGAGCCAACAGGTAGGCTGCTACTTTATATTTTGAATGGGTTGTTGTTGTTGTTTGTAACTGTGTAGAAGAAGAAAGCACATGCAGCCTCAATTAGCCTACACAGCTAGCTTAACTAGCTTCTCCCGGTTTGAGGCAGTCAAGAGGAGGTACTACGTAATCATTTTGGATGATAAATAACCTAGCTATGGCAGCTTTTAGTCTACTGTAGCGTAAGTCGGCTTGGTTGGTTGCGGTCTCTCCCTCCCTCCCTGTTGCTGTATCACTCGCTCACACTCACAGCAGCCTACACACACAGCACGGCACCTACTTGAGCGTTACCTCTCTCTACCTCCTCTCCCTTGCGCTTTTTTAGCTCCGGTTAATAAAGTAGCTAAAAATTGACTTTCTGCTGCTTCCCTCACTCGGATCGGACCGGGACTGGACCAGGTGTAGTTGTCTTCGGGTCAATTTGGAATGGATCTCTATATATAAAAAAATGTACGTATGGGTCCGGATGGGAAAGACCCAGGTCCATTTTGGAACGGTTCCAACTTTTTGGACCTGCGAAGGCCTCTAGTTTAGATTAAAGTGACAATGACGCATATATCTGCATTTAGTGGAGGAACTGAGTCAGTAGCTTAACGAAGGAGCAACAATTCGCTAGGACATAACAGGGTATGATCATTGAATTCTAATTTGTTCTAATTCTATGAGGTTGAACTATACTTTGTGGCAGCTGTGCCTACCGAGATCTTCCCCTTGACGAAGGTGGTGATATCTTCGTTGTTGTCGAAGACGGAGAGCGTCTGGAGCAGGTTCGTCTCCAGCCACTCCCAATGCTCTGTGATCTCCTTCCGAGAGGAGCCTGAGAAAACACAGTATTTCCCCACATAAACATGAAGGTAAAATTGGGTATAGGTGTGGTTTAATGGGTATACAGTGCATTCGGACAGTATTCAGACCCCTTCCAATTTTCCACATTCTGTTACATTAGAGCCATATATTCAAAAATCACACAAAAAAAAGAAGAAATGTTGCTAATTTATTACAAATAAAAAACAGAAATACAAAAACTATTCAGACTCTTGGCTATGAGACATCCTGTTTCTATTGATCATCCCTGAGATGTTTCTACAACTTGATTGAAGTCCACCTGTGGTAAATTCAGTTGATTGGACATGATTTGGAAAGGCACACACCTGTCTATATAAGGTCCCACACTTGACAGTGCATGTCAGAGCAAAAACCAAGCCATTCGGTTGAAGGAATCGTCCGTAGAGCTCAGAGACAAGATTGTGTCGAGGCACAGATCTGGGGAAAGGTACCAAAAAATGTCTGCAGCATTGAAGGTCCCCAAGAACACAGTGGCCTCCATCATTCTTAAATGGAAGAAGTTTGGAGCCACCAAGACTCTTCCTAGAGCTGGCCGCCTGGGCAAACTGAGCAATCGGGGGAAAAAGGCCTTGGTCAGGGAGGTGACCAAGAACCCGATGGTCACTCTGACAGAGCTCCAGAGTTCCTCTGTGGAGATTGGAGAACCTTCCAGAAGGACAACCATTCCTGCAGCACTCCACCAATCAGGCCTTCATGGTAGAGTGGCCAGACGGTAAGCCACTCCTCAGTAAAAGGCACATGACAGCCCACTTGGGAGTTTGCCAAAAGTCACCTACGTAACAAAATGTGGAAAAAGTTAAGGGGTCTGAATACTTTCCGAATGCACTGTAGGTGGGGTTTAGTGGCTGTGCTTTAGTGGGTCTAGGTGTGGTTTAGTGGGTCTAGGTGTGCTTTAGTCGGTATAGGATTTGGCCCTAGTTAGGATCTTGGGTCAGTTTAGCATTTCCCCCACGGATGGTTAAGGTTAGCATTGGGGGATCTGTACCTTTGGTAAACTTCAAGCCGGAGTGCTTTAGTGCAGCTAGAATCTTGATATTGTAAAGCAGTGTTGTAGCAGAGTCACTAAATCTCAAGTCGAGTCCCAAGCCCCTGTGCTTGGGTCCAAGTCGAGTCCCTATGGCTGAAGTACGAGTCGAGTCCAAATTGGAGTCACGAGTCCATCAATTTATAATAGGTCTTATCATGCAATTGTTTCTAGTCACCACCAGATGGCGCCACTCCCACTTCCTCATGAAAAAACCCCAACTTATATACAGTTAAGAACAAATTCTTATTTTACAATGACGGCCTACCCCGGCCAAACCCTCCCCCTACCCGGACGACGCTGGGCCAGTTGTGCACCGCCCTATGGGACTCCCGATCACGGCCGGTTGTGATACCCTGAATATTATTCATCACTACCATAAATTCTACTCAATAGTGTTTCACTACTTATTTACTAAATAAATGAATGGTAAGTCAGGCTCTCAGCTACTTTTTTGTAATCGACCCACTGATATTTGAGTAGTTATTTGCAGAGTGAAAACTAAAGGGAGACTTGTCAGAACCTGGCTATGGGATGCAGGGGGGGAAGTGGGAGGGTAGAGCGAGATGAATATTCAAAGACAGACTACTTTTCTATCCTCAATGAGAGAGACAAATAGCTACACTGTTGTGCTATTACACTCAATACTATTGTTTTCAATTTCGTAAAGAAGTTTCTGTTTCTTAACCAGGAAAAGCTAAATAGCAGGCTGGTGACTGGTGGTTACGGGGAAGCAAGAGAGTGGCTTGTGCGAAGTGTAGCCCATGATCGGAGGCTGAGCCGGAGCAGAGCCTGCCTGCCCACACTCATCGCTTGCTCCCCCACAGCTCACCAGCTGATGTAGGCTGTGTGTGCTGGGTGTGTTGGATCCTTCCCACTGTTAGAGAACAGAACCCTCGCTGCTCTGCTCACCCAGTGCTGCTAATATTCTGCTCATCATAGTAGCCTATCCAGTCCAAATGCAAATACAAGTCACGGGAAGGTCAGTCCGAGCCACTAATGGTCCGAGATGGTGAGTCCGACTCACTAATGGTCCGAGAAGGTGAGTCCGACTCACTAATGGTCCGAGATGGTGAGTCCGACTCACTAATGGTCCGAGAAGGTGAGTCCGACTCACTAATGGTCCGAGAAGGTGAGTGCGACTCACTAATGGTCCGAGAAGGTGAGTGCGACTCACTAATGGTCCGAGAAGGTGAGTCCGACTCACTAATGGTCCGAGAAGGTGAGTCCGACTCACTAATGGTCCGAGATGGTGAGTCCGACTCACTAATGGTCCGAGATGGTGAGTCCGACTCACTAATGGTCCGAGAAGGGGAGTGCGACTCACTAATGGCCGAGATGGGGAGTGCGAGGCACTAATGGTCGAGATGGTGAGTCCGACTCACTAATGGTCCGAGATGGTGAGTCCGACTCACTAATGGTCCGAGATGGTGAGTCCGACTCACTAATGGTCCGAGATGGTGAGTCCGACTCACTAATGGTCCGAGATGGTGAGTCCGACTCACTAATGGTCCGAGATGGTGAGTCCGACTCACTAATGGCCCGAGATGGGGAGTCCGACTCACTAATGGCCCGAGATGGGGAGTCCGACTCACTAATGGCCCGAGATGGGGAGTCCGACTCACTAATGGCCCGAGATGGGGAGTCCGACTCACTAATGGCCCGAGATGGGGAGTCCGACTCACTAATGGCCCGAGATGGGGAGTCCGACTCACTAATGGTCCGAGATGGGGAGTGCGAGGCACTAATGGTCCGAGATGGGGAGTCCGACTCACTAATGGTCCGAGATGGTGAGTCCGACTCACTAATGGTCCGAGAAGGTGAGTCCGACTCACTAATGGTCCGAGAAGGTGAGTCCGACTCACTAATGGTCCGAGAAGGTGAGTGCGACTCACTAATGGTCCGAGAAGGTGAGTGCGACTCACTAATGGCCGAGATGGGGAGTGCGAGGCACTAATGGCCGAGATGGGGAGTGCGAGGCACTAATGGCCGAGAAGGTGAGTCCGAGTCACTAATGGCCGAGATGGGGAGTCCGAGTCACTAATGGCCGAGATGGGGAGTGCGAGTCACTAATGGCCGAGATGGGGAGTCCGACTCACTAATGGCCGAGATGGGGAGTGCGAGGCACTAATGGTCCGAGATGGGGAGTCCGACTCACTAATGGTCCGAGAAGGTGAGTCCGACTCACTAATGGTCCGAGAAGGTGAGTCCGACTCACTAATGGTCCGAGAAGGTGAGTCCGACTCACTAATGGTCCGAGAAGGGGAGTGCGACTCACTAATGGCCGAGATGGGGAGTGCGAGGCACTAATGGCCGAGATGGGGAGTCACGAGGCACTAATGGTCGAGATGGTGAGTCCGACTCACTAATGGTCGAGATGGTGAGTCCGACTCACTAATGGTCCGAGAAGGTGAGTGCGACTCACTAATGGCCGAGATGGGGAGTGCGAGGCACTAATGGCCGAGATGGGGAGTGCGAGTCACTAATGGCCGAGATGGGGAGTGCGAGTCACTAATGGCCGAGATGGGGAGTCCGACTCACTAATGGCCGAGATGGGGAGTGCGAGGCACTAATGGCCGAGATGGGGAGTGCGAGGCACTAATGGTTAGAGATGGGGAGTCCGACTCACTAATGGTCCGAGATGGTGAGTCCGACTCACTAATGGTCCGAGAAGGTGAGTCCGACTCACTAATGGTCCGAGAAGGTGAGTCCGACTCACTAATGGTCCGAGAAGGGGAGTGCGACTCACTAATGGCCGAGATGGGGAGTGCGAGGCACTAATGGCCGAGATGGGGAGTGCGAGGCACTAATGGTCGAGATGGTGAGTCCGACTCACTAATGGTTCGAGATGGTGAGTCCGACTCACTAATGGTCCGAGAAGGTGAGTGCGACTCACTAATGGCCGAGATGGGGAGTGCGAGGCACTAATGGCCGAGATGGGGAGTGCGAGTAACTAATGGCCGAGATGGGGAGTGCGAGTCACTAATGGCCGAGATGGGGAGTCCGACTCACTAATGGCCGAGATGGGGAGTGCGAGGCACTAATGGCCGAGATGGGGAGTGCGAGGCACTAATGGTTAGAGATGGGGAGTCCGACTCACTAATGGTCCGAGATGGTGAGTCCGACTCACTAATGGTCCGAGAAGGTGAGTCCGACTCACTAATGGTCCGAGAAGGTGAGTCCGACTCACTAATGGTCCGAGAAGGTGAGTCCGACTCACTAATGGTCCGAGAAGGTGAGTCCGACTCACTAATGGTCCGAGAAGGTGAGTCCGACTCACTAATGGTCCGAGAAGGTGAGTCCGACTCACTAATGGTCCGAGAAGGTGAGTCCGACTCACTAATGGTCCGAGATGGTGAGTCCGACTCACTAATGGTCCGAGAAGGTGAGTCCGACTCACTAATGGTCCGAGAAGGTGAGTCCGACTCACTAATGGTCCGAGATGGTGAGTCCGACTCACTAATGGTCCGAGAAGGTGAGTGCGACTCACTAATGGCCGAGATGGGGAGTGCGAGGCACTAATGGTCGAGATGGGGAGTGCGAGGCACTAATGGTCGAGATGGTGAGTCCGACTCACTAATGGCCGAGATGGGGAGTGCGAGGCACTAATGGCCGAGATGGGGAGTGCGAGGCACTAATGGTCGAGATGGTGAGTCCGACTCACTAATGGTTCGAGATGGTGAGTCCGACTCACTAATGGTCCGAGAAGGTGAGTCCGACTCACTAATGGTCCGAGAAGGTGAGTCCGACTCACTAATGGTCCGAGATGGTGAGTCCGACTCACTAATGGTCCGAGAAGGTGAGTGCGACTCACTAATGGCCGAGATGGGGAGTGCGAGGCACTAATGGTCGAGATGGGGAGTGCGAGGCACTAATGGTCGAGATGGTGAGTCCGACTCACTAATGGTCCGAGATGGTGTGTCCGACTCACTAATGGTCCGAGATGGTGTGTCCGACTCACTAATGGTCCGAGATGGTGAGTCCGACTCACTAATGGCCCGAGATGGTGAGTCCGACTCACTAATGGCCCGAGATGGGGAGTCCGACTCACTAATGGCCCGAGATGGGGAGTCCGACTCACTAATGGCCGAGATGGGGAGTGCGAGGCACTAATGGCCGAGATGGGGAGTGCGAGGCACTAATGGTCCGAGATGGTGAGTCCGACTCACTAATGGTCCGAGATGGTGAGTCCGACTCACTAATGGTCCGAGATGGTGAGTCCGACTCACTAATGGTCCGAGAAGGTGAGTGCGACTCACTAATGGCCGAGATGGGGAGTGCGAGGCACTAATGGCCGAGATGGGGAGTGCGAGTCACTAATGGCCGAGATGGGAGTGCGAGTCACTAATGGCCCGAGATGGAGTCCGACTCACTAATGGCGAGATGGGGAGTGCGAGGCACTAATGGCGAGATGGAGTGCGAGGCACTAATGGTCCGAGATGGGAGTCCGACTCACTAATGGTCCGAGATGGTGAGTCCGACTCACTAATGGTCCGAGATGGTGAGTCCGACTCACTAATGGTCCGAGAAGGTGAGTGCGACTCACTAATGGCCGAGATGGGGAGTGCGAGGCACTAATGGCCGAGATGGGGAGTGCGAGTCACTAATGGCCGAGATGGGGAGTGCGAGTCACTAATGGCCGAGATGGGGAGTGCGAGGCACTAATGGCCGAGATGGGGAGTGCGAGGCACTAATGGCCGAGATGGGGAGTGCGAGGCACTAATGGTCCGAGATGGGGAGTCCGACTCACTAATGGTCCGAGATGGTGAGTCCGACTCACTAATGGTCCGAGAAGGTGAGTCCGACTCACTAATGGTCCGAGAAGGTGAGTCCGACTCACTAATGGTCCGAGAAGGTGAGTCCGACTCACTAATGGTCCGAGAAGGTGAGTCCGACTCACTAATGGTCCGAGATGGTGAGTCCGACTCACTAATGGTTCGAGAAGGTGAGTGCGAGGCACTAATGGTCCGAGAAGGTGAGTGCGAGGCACTAATGGCCGAGATGGGGAGTGCGAGGCACTAATGGTCGAGATGGGGAGTGCGAGGCACTAATGGTCGAGATGGGGAGTGCGAGGAGGCACTAATGGTCGAGATGGGGAGTGCGAGGAGGCACTAATGGTCGAGATGGGGAGTGCGAGAGGCACTAATGGTCGAGATGGGGAGTGCGAGGAGGCACTAATGGTCGAGATGGGGAGTGCGAGGAGGCACTAATGGTCGAGATGGGGAGTGCGAGGAGGCACTAATGGTCGAGATGGGGAGTGCGAGGAGGCACTAATGGTCGAGATGGGGAGTGCGAGGAGGCACTAATGGTCGAGATGGGGAGTGCGAGGAGGCACTAATGGTCGAGATGGGGAGTGCGAGGAGGCACTAATGGTCGAGATGGGGAGTGCGAGGAGGCACTAATGGTCGAGATGGGGAGTGCGAGGAGGCACTAATGGTCGAGATGGGGAGTGCGAGGAGGCACTAATGGTCGAGATGGGGAGTGCGAGAGGCACTAATGGTCGAGATGGGGAGTGCGAGGAGGCACTAATGGTCGAGATGGGGGAGTGCGAGGAGGCACTAATGGTCGAGATGGGGAGTGCGAGGAGGCACTAATGGTCGAGATGGGGAGTGCGAGGAGGCACTAATGGTCGAGATGGGGAGTGCGAGGAGGCACTAATGGTCGAGATGGGGAGTGAGGCAGGCACTAATGGTCGAGATGGGGAGTCACGAGGCACTAATGGTCGAGATGGGGAGTGCGAGGAGGCACTAATGGTCGAGATGGGGAGTGCGAGGAGGCACTAATGGTCGAGATGGGGAGTGCGAGGAGGCACTAATGGTCGAGATGGGGAGTGCGAGGAGGCACTAATGGTCGAGATGGGGAGTGCGAGGAGACACTAATGGTCGAGATGGGGAGTGCGAGGAGACACTAATGGTCGAGATGGGGAGTGCGAGGAGGCACTAATGGTCGAGTCCAAGTTGAGTTAAGTCATGAAAATCGGGACTTGAGTAATACAACACTGTTCTAAAGTGACTTCCTCTCCTTGTCACTTTAACCTTTGTGGTACAGTGAATAAACAAGACCCCCAGTGTCCGGTCTGGAGTGTGAAGTCACAAGCTCTGCTGATTGGCTACTGCGTAGCAACCAGAGGATGTGAGTGGAGCGTGAGTAATTTGGCTGGAGCGGATAAAAAAAATTGGGGAGCTTCGGCCTTCTCTCTCACTCCAATTTCACTCAGGTACCACTCAGCCATGAGCTCTGGGTTGAGAGGATGTGAGCGGAGTGGAGCGAGGAGTGCGTGTAATTTGGCTGGAGTGTGGAGCGGATATAATTTTGGGGGGATCGTCTGCCTTCTCTCTTGCTCCGGTACCACTCAGTCACGATCTCTGGAACTAGCGGTGCCAAAAGCCCTGGTCTTCCCTAGAAAGCCTATGTACATTTTGATCACCAGAACGGCGCCCCAAAACTTTTAGACTGACGTTTTGGGCAACAAAAACTGCTTATTATGAACAAGTTTGATTTCCACTGTGAATTATTTTAAAGTTTGCTACAAATCGAGATATTTAATTAAATAGTAATCCATTCTGACTACTACATTTGTCGTCACACAGGACCACGTGCTGACACAGACCAATCACAGGCCGGCAGGGTACGAGGAGGCTCGTGCCATAGACATTAAGGCTGACTCTCTCAGGCAGGATGAAAACGACTACTTCAACCATGATCCTTTGCTAGTTACGGCCACTTTCACCATGATACTTTGCGTTTTTGGTGCCATCCAGCGCCATGGCGCGCTTCAAATTGAAATACTTCCGGCTTCATGGGAGTTTTCCATAGGAATACGTGGATGACGTCAGAGCTATCACGATCTACTGGTTGTAATGTCTATGGGATAAACCTAGAACATTGCAGATAAAAGAGAGGTCTCTTAACACCTGATGATAATGGATCACATTTATATAGGCCTAGCGCTTTTATTCAGTTTTATTTAAATAGTCTAGCTTCAAATAAAGTTTGTCAGTCCCAGAATATTCAGAGGTGTCATGGCATGGTTTTGCACCCACCACATGCGATGCTGCAGAAGATCTGTGAGTCCCCTGTCTGGTGCAGGATCCTATAGGGAGCCACTCTGGCACTGGAGTCCAGGACAACATCCATGGTGCCCACCAACAAGCCTGAAGAAAAGCAGCACAACAAGTCAGGCTACTATTCGATGTATACCCCTTACAATACGATTTACATTTGAGTCATTTAGCAGACGCTCTTATCCAATATCCAGAACGACTTACAGTAGCAATTAGGGCTAAGTGCCTTTGCTCAAGGGCACAGAAAGATTTTTCATCAAGTATCTCACTATAATGTTTAACTGACTAGTTAAGATAATAGGCCTACAGGAATCCCAATAGGTGACTACAGGTCAATCAGGAATCCCAGTAGATGACTACAGGTCAATCAGGAATCCCAATAGGTGACTACAGGTCAATCATCCAAAATATTGTATTGCTGGCTGGAGGAGTCCTTACTTCGCATGGATGACTTTTAAGCTAGGGTAAACAAAGGTTATTTGGCTATGATCTGAACTGACATCTGTTTGTTAAGCGTGAGGAAGTCCAACACCTTTTGGCCCAAAGTCAGACATGCATTCAAACTCACGTGTGTGCAAGCACACACACCACACACACGCACACCTCAAGCATTTCTACATGATGTACTACTTCATAGCCTACATTTTACTGTCTTCATGTGACTGGTGCAGTGTAGGCTAGTCTAAGACTTATGTTCCTAGAAGTATTCAGCAAAACAGCGGCAGTGATGCTGTGGCTATTGCAGACAGGGACTTGGGGAAGGATATCTAAATCAAAGGGAAATGTCAAACTCTTGTGAATGAAAGACAACTTATGTTATGTTGAGTGACTTTAAAGAGCAGCACATCCCTTTGAAAACGGCCCATGTGGCATCGACAGGAGTCAGAAACCGTTATTCTAGTGTCAAGATTGACTACAAAGTATAAATAGGATAATTTTGGTCATAAAGTCAGTCTCGTCTAAAACTAAGTTTTGATTTGATGATGTACATTTGCCCACTGTCCACAGCTGCAGTGATTGCTCTCTATCAAATAGCATAGACAGCAACAGATATGCCCAGCACCCCGACTTTGTTTACATAACATCTCACTATTTTTTAGTTGGGAAATACTGCACCAAACACCTTAGTTAGATGTAAAACTGCGCAACTAAAACATCCTCAGCAAAAACATAATTAATTACAGATTTACAGATTTATCGAGTTATCTTAGATTCATTTTGAGGATTTGGAGGAAGTGAAATAGGCTTCCACATCTACAGTGTCTCATGGGGGATAAACATAATCAACCAAACAAGGAATCGGTCACGAAACACACCTCCAAAACTGAAATCAAATTTTTCTAATGAGCAACAGAAAGAAAGGTGCCAATCGGCTTGTTCTTCGGCGCTTTAAATGAAACTTGATGACAACTGGGTAGTCTTTCAGATGGGAGTGATTGGGTGTAATTTAGTAATAATCTAATTAAATCATGACTGTTGGATTAGATAGCTACCTAACCTAACGTTTCTAAAGAGCTCTTTAATATGAAATAGTTTTTTTTATTACATGACATTGTTATTCCCTTAGTTACTAGAATAACTGGAGATACCTATATCTGGTGTTTTATGATAGCATTCAGTATGGGAGGCTAATCCAACTTCCATTGTTTTGGTCATTTAACAGGGCTAGTTAGACTTGAGAAGAGAAGGGTGCAATTGCGGTCCGCAATTCGGGGAGTTCCTGCATTTGGGCATTATCGTATCTGCAGAAACTAGTGATAGGAAGTTCAGCTCTTTTAACTTCTTAGGGAGCGGCTCCCGAGGAGACGGTTTTGGAGAGTCTGGCGTGCCCAAAGTAAAATGCCTCCCACTCAGGCCCAAGAAAATAGGATATGCACATAATTAGTACTATTGGATAAGAAACACTCTGAAGTTTCTAAAAGTGTTAACATAATGTCTGTGAGTGTAACAGAACAGATATAGCAGGCGAAAACCCCGAGAAGAAGCCATCCGGAATTACTGTTTTTTGTCACATTGGCTCTGTTTGACAGTCTCCCTATTTATTTCAAAGGCAAGCAGCTCCGAGATTTCAGTACCTATGGCTTCCACTAGATGTCAACAGTCTCTATACAAAACCAGGAAACGTTATTCCTGACCAGAACGGATAAGGAGAGAATATGGACCAGGGAGCTCAGACGTCAACAAGCTTTTGCAGGCGCGCAAACGAGTGCGCGCTCCACTGTTTTTTCCTTTCTTATCGTTCAGGCTACAATCCGGTTGAAATATTATAGTAAACATACATAAAAGAATACCTAAGGAAACATTAAAAATGATGTTTGATTTGTTTGTAGAAATATGATAGGTATAATTTCAACGCGTTCTCTTCACGGTTCTATGGCCGACTCGACGGTGGATTTTATGAACATAACGCGCGCCAACCAAACTGAGATTTATGGATATAATAAATGACTTTTTCTAACCAAAGAAGCATGGATTGTCTTCGTTGGACACTTGGGAAGCCCTCAGCAGAAGTTCATCAAAGGTAATCGATTTTATATTAGCGATTTTATGCGTTTTGTGAGACCCGGGTTGGGTAATGGATTTATGCTAATGCATAAATATTAGAGGTGCTACCCCCAAACAATCAAATGTTGTGCTTTCGCCGTGAAGCCTTTTTGAAATTTGACAACGCTGTGATATTGCCAAGAGTCAGAGCTTTTGATGGCTATGAAACACTTGTATATTGATGAATTTTTTATAATTCAACTTTTGGATTTTGAATTTGGCGCTTTACATTTCACCGGGTAGCGCTAGCGCCCCCACTGCTCCGTAAGAGGTTAACTGACTCTGATCTATTCAACTAGTTCAGTCAAAAGAACAAATATTTTGACTCATTTCGTTCATTTGAGTCATTAATGCCAAGAGCACAAAGGACCCCCTACTGGGTAACGATGAACTGACGAAAGAGTCATGATTCTATTGGCCTTCCATTCACATGTCGTTCACCATAGGGGGCTTATTGGAGTGGTAATTTATTACTGAGGCTTGTAAACATGTGCTTTAAACCAGGGATTCTCAACTGGGTATTGCGGGAGGATTTTAAGGGGTTGTGGTACTTGTGCAATATAAAAAAAAATTAATAAACAAATATTTAAGGTAACCGCCACAACAAACCTTTTATTTTGAAAGGATACGGCCTCACCGCATATTGTTGCTGAATTTCACAACGTTACCGATACACACAGGCGTGCGTGCGCTGCACCTTTTATTGTTGCTGGCTTTACACGTGCAGCGCATCGGCAGTGGTGAAATGGCTAGCCATGTTCGGACTTTTTCGCGCTGCACACACTCACTGACCAATACAATAACGTTGGTCGGTGCACTGTTTTACGGCAGTTCTGTTGATGACAGCGAGGGCAGGTTTTCGTTCATGCAGGAACCAATGGGATGTTCGGAGATGGGGGCGTTCATGAAGGAACTAATTGTATGCTGGAAGGGGCGTTCCTACATTGCAGAAATTCCCATAAGCAAGAACGCCCCGAATTGCGGTCCGCAATCAAACAGTAATGGGTTGGTTAGGCTGACATAGTTTACTAGCTATTATTAACTAGCTGTGTGTGCTGTTTAGTGGTGCATGTGAGAAAATGCACCTACTTCCAGCAAGTAAACCCTATCAACGATGTTAGTTAGTAGTAGCTGCAGACGAAGAAAAAACAACGCGCTAGCTTGGTTAGCCAGCTCCACTTTACACGTCAACAGCTAGCTACCTTGCTAACACACCAAGCTTGCTAGCTAACGTTAGCTAAAGCCCTCCTTACATTAGCCAACACAAATAAAAAAAATCTGAATCATGAGAGCAATTGTAAACCAAATAATGTTATTGTATAGTTACCAGTGATGCCCCCTCCTTTGCCATGGCCCTTTCTCCTCTGGAGAATGAAGAAGGGGTTCGCCCTTTCGCTCACCCACAGAGCGTTGGCAAGCAACACCTCCTCTGGAGTTATCCACATTTTGAATAAGCTTTTTCCAAATTACACACTTATTATTGGATATTATGGTGCAAAGTGTACGGTAAGCGACTTTACACAAGCATGTTATGCAGACGTGTTGCCTGCTGTTTTTTTTAGTTCATGTCCGTCTGTGCAGCTGGTTGCTCTGCTGTGTCTAATCGGAAACGGTTACCACAGCCACAAAGTCATAATAGTCTATATCTTAAAAAGACCATGAAAAAAACTTTTGCTTTTTGGTCTTGATTTACGTTAGGGTTAGCAGTGGTGTGGTTAATGTTAGGTTTAACATTCAATTTTAAGAAGAGTAATTGTAGAAATTACATGGGGTTATGACTTTGTGGCTGGGATAACTAGTGACGACCCTCGAAACTGGTCGCTTTCTACTTTTACGTAAACGCCCTCTGTACGTTCATATCATAGTGTACATTTAATCGCTGCTTGACTCACTATATTAATTTAAGTGAAAATGTAATAACAAACCACTTTCCCTCCACAGTTTTTATGCGAGTATTTCTGCATATAAAACAAATCACGATAGCTCTGATGGTAGTTTCGGTACAATTGTATAAATGCCGACTGATCATTTGTTCGTTCGACAGGGTGGGATATTTTTGTATCGGTGTAATTAATTATGCGACAAATGTTGGCGGAAATGCCTTTATGCGCAAATATTTATATAATAACCATAATCTCGGAGTAAATTTGGAGTCACGCGATCATTTGGTGTGTGGTCCTCCAACTATGACTTAGGAAACAATGCAGTTTATTCAGCCTGGCCTCATAGACTAGACGTAACATAGTATACTGAACAAAAATATAAACGCAATATGCAACAATTTAAAAGATTTTACTGAGTTACAGTTCATATAAGGAAATAATTCAATTGAAATAAATAAATTAGGCCCTAATCTATGGATTTAACATGGATGGGCCTGGTAAGGCATAGGCCTAGCCACTTGGGAGCCAGGCCCAGCCAATCAGAATTTGTTTTTCCCTAGGAAAGGGCTATATTACAGACATAAATACTCCTCAGTTTCATCAGCTGTCCGGGTGGTTGGTTTCAGACGATTCCGCAGGTGAAGAAGCTGGATGTGGCAGTCCTGGGCTGGTGTGGTTACACATCGTCTGCGGTTGTGAAGCCCTTTGGACGTACTGCCAAATTCTCTAAAATGATGTTGGAGGCAGCGTATGATAGAGAAATTAACATTCAATTCTCTGGCAACAGCTCTGGTGGACATTCCTGCAGTCAGCATGCCAATTTCAAGCTGAGGCATTGTGTTGTGTGACAAAACTGCACATTTTATAATGGCCTTTTATTTTCCCCAGCACAAGGTGCACCTGTGTAATGATCATGCTGTTCAATCATCTTATTGATATGCCACACCTGTCAGGTGGATGGATTATCTTGGCAGAGGAAAAATGCTCACTAACATGGATGTAAACAAATTTGTGCACAACATTTGAGAAACGTTTTGTGCGTTTGGAAATTTCTGGGATCTTTTATTTCAGCTCACAAAACATGAGACTAACACTTTACATGTTGCATTTATATTTTTGTTCTGAATATTTTTTAAGATAACCTTTGAGAACTAATAATTACCACAAAAAATTTGACAAAGAATCTAAAATTCAAAAAATTTAATGGCATTTGATTTAATGCCAAATCATACCCCAAATTCATTATGCCAATGAATGCTCCATATAGTTATGTTTCCATCCACTTGGCAACAGGTTTTCATGCAAATACTCTAAAATCCTCAAAGAAAATGTACATTTTCCCAACAGTGGTGTGTTTCCACCAAACTGACTTGTTGCGAATAAAAGTCAGTGTGTGATGACATAGTGCACACAAAATTTACTTTTTAGTTTAAGTTTTCATGTACCGAATAAAAATCTAAAAGTTCAATGTGTTTCTATCACATTTTCAACAACCAATAGTTTTGTCACAAACTGTTGCCTTAAATAGCATATGTAGCTACTCTGGTCTTGGCATCTGCGCTCTAGCAAACATCTTGCAGATACAGTGCAGGTATTCTTGTCTACATTAGATTATTATGGATATTTCTATTTGTCAAACGGCAGTCAAGCGCCGACCATCGTGTCACTAGACCCTCTATTTATTGGAAAAGAGCATCAAGCTCATCACCATACACTTTCACCACACTGTGAAGTTAATAATTTATTTAATCTGAATAGATACAGCTGAAGTCCGAAGTTTACATACACTTAGGTTGGAGTCATTAAAACTCGTTTTTCCACCACTCCACACATTTCTTGTTAACAAACTATAGTTTTGGCAAGTCGGTTAGGACATGTACTTTGTGCATGACAAGTAGGACATGTACTTTGTGCATGACAAGTAATTTTTCCAACAATTGTTTACAGATTATTTCACTTATAATTCACTGTATCACAATTCTAGTGGGTCAGAAGTTTACATACACTAAGTTGACTGTGTCTTTAAACAGCTTGGAAAATTCCAGAAAATGTTGTCATGGCTTTAGAAGCTTCTGATAGGCTAAGTGAGATCCTTTGAGTCAATTGGAGGTGTACCTGTGGATGTATTTCAAGGCCTACCTTCAAACGCAGTGCCTCATGTTGTGGGGGTGCTTTGCTGCAGGAGGGACTGGTGCGCTTCACAAAATAGATGGCATCATGAGGCAGTAACATTATGTGGATATATTGAAGCAACATCTCAAAACATCAGTCAGGAAGTTAAAGCTTGGTCACGAATTGGTCATCCAAATGGACAATGACCCCAAGCATATTTCCAAAGACGTGGCAAAATGGCTTAAGGACAACAAAGTCAAGGTATTGGAGTGGCCATCACAAAGCCCTGACCTCAATCCCATAGAAAATTGTGGGCAGAACTGAAAAAGTGTGTAACACCAGCTCTGTCAGGAGGAATGGGCCAAAATTCACCCAACTTATTGTGGGAAGCTTGTGGAAGTTCTACCTGAAACGTTTGACCCAAGTTAAACAATTTAAAGGCAAATGTTATCAAATACTAATTGAGTGTATATAAACTTCTGACCCACTGGGAATGTGATGAAAGAAAATTCTATTCTAAAATTTCACATTCGTAAAATAAAGTGGTGATCCTAACTGACCTAAGACAGGGAATTTTTACTAGGATTAAATGTCAGGAATTGTGAAAAACTGAGTTTAATGTATTTGGCTAAGGTGTATGTAAACTTCCTACTTCAACTGTAAATAGATTATTCTCCAAACTCCAGCTGAAATGTTAATGACATTGGGCTGTGTTTCAGGAAGAAGCGGCACACATTGGAACGGGCATCAACAGGATGTAGGCAATAATTACACTTTTAATGCTGAGGCAGTGCTGTATGTAACACAGTGACCTGAAACTGACACACTCCCCTCCCCACGTTACATCATCCTCGCAAATATCAGATAAAGATAACACAAGGGGACAACAAGAACAGAGGACAAACCCTTACACCCAATTCGCTTGTACAAACAGTGCTTCAAGAGGCCGCTTTAGAGATATAATGTATATAGATTGTATATACTGTGTGTGTGTATGTACACATACATACATAGTACCAGTCAAAAGTTTGGACACACCTACTCATTCAAGGGTTTTTATTTTGTACTATTTTCTACATTTTAGAATAATAGTGAAGACATCAAAACTATGAAATAGCACATATGGAGTTATGTAGTAACCAAGAAAGTGTTAAACAAATAAAAAACTATTTTGTAATTGAGATTCTTCAAAGTAGCCACCCTTTGCCAATAATGTGCAAAGCTGTCATCAAGGCATTCTCTCAAACAGCTTTATGAGGTAGTCACCTGTAATGCATTTCAATTAATATGAAATGCAATATGAAATGTGCCTTGTTAAAAGTTAATTAGTGGAATTTCTTTCCTTCCTAATGCGATTGAGACAATCAGTTGTGTTGCCACAAGGTAGGGGTGGTATACAGAAGATAGCCCTATTTGGTAAAAGACCAAGTCCATATTATGGCAAGAACAGATCAAATAAGCAAAGAGAAACAACAGTTTATCGTTATTTTAAGACATGAAGCTCAGTTAATATGGAACCTTTGAAGAACTTTTAAAGTTTCTTCAAGTGCAGTTGCAAAAACCATCAAGTGCTATGATGAAACTGGCTCTCATGAGGACCACCACAGGAAAGGAAGACCCAGAGTTACCTCTGCTGCAGAGGATAAGTTCATTAGAGTTACCAGCCTCAGAAATTGCAGCCCAGTAACAGATACATCACAACATCAACTGTTCAGAGGAGACTGAACCAGGCCTTCATGGTCGAATTGATGCAAAGAAACCACTACTAAAGGACACCAATAAGAAAAGAGACTTGCTTGGGACAAGAAACATGAGCAATGGACATTAGACGGTGGAAATCTGTCCTTTGGTCTGATGAGTCGAAATTTGAGATTTTTGGTTCCAACCGCTGTGTCTTTGTGAGACGCAGAGTAGGTGAACGGATGATCTCCGTATGTGTGGTTCACACCGTGAAGCATGGAGGTGTGATGGTGCTTTGCTGGTGACACTGTCAGTGATTTATTTAGAATTCGAGGCACACTTAACCAGAATGGCTACCACAGCATTCTGCAGCGATACGCCATCCCATCTGGTTTGAATTAGAGGGACTATCATCTGTTTTTCAACAGGACAATGACACAAAACACACCTCCAGGCTGTGTAAGGGCTATTTGACAAAGAAGGAGAGTGATGGAGTGATGTATCAGATGACCTGGCCTCACAATCACCCGACCTCAACCCAACTGAGATGGTCCGGGATGAGTTGGACCGCAGAGTGAAATAAAAGCAACCAACAAGTGCTCAGCATATGTGGGAACTCCTTCAAGACTGTTGGAAAAGCATTCCAATTGAAAGCTGGTTGAGAGAATACCAATGGGGTGCAATGGGGTCATCAAGGCAAAGGGTGGCTACTTTGAAGAATCTTAAATATAAAATATTCTGATTTGTTTAACACTTTTTGGTTACTACATGATTCCATATGTGTTATTTCATAGTTTTGATGTCTTCCATATCATTCTAAAATGTAGAAAATAGTAAAAATAAAGAAAAACCTTAGGTGTCCAAACTTTTGACTGGTACTGCACGCACGCACGCACGCACACACACACACACACACAGGGGTTGATTAGTACATGATCTGGGTATTTCATAGGCTTTTTTAAGTACACGTTAAAATGTATATATTTATACAGAGACATTGGTTTGCTACAGGGAAGTAACACTGCTTGTCACAGAGTTCAGAATGTTGCATCACTGCATGTCCATTGTTCCACTGGTCTTTTTCTTGAACCCAGTCACCATGGTGGGTGCATTACACCAGTCACTTGAGGCATGGCCATATAGAGGGAGAGACTAGGCATGTCTGGACATGTCCCGCCAGTCAAAATATCCTCTCCACTGTCCTTTAGGCAGCAGAGTAAATACAACAGAGCCAACTGGTCCACCAGGGAAGAAACTTTTACATTGCTGCCTTTACGGAAAAAGAGACCTTTCTTACTGCATGAGAGCCAAAGGAAGCTAAAGTAAATGACGGTTTGCTAATCATATATACAGATGTATTGTGGGCTGCACTAACACGTGGTTTATTATTTCTAGCACATTTCAAATGGACGATACGCCGAGATCCTGCAAAGACAGTCTAGAAAGGGTTAATTCCCCACTACCGCATCTAGAAACAGATGTCAGAGTCAGTTGTTGAAATGAAAGTGTCAAGAAAGGACTTTACTGAATATCTAACCGGGGGAAGAAGAGAGGACGAGTATACCCCCTCTTATTTTTGACAGGCAATAGTACATTCTGCACTGGTAGAAAATATTTGACGTCATCGTCGATGTTCCACAGGTTAGTCAAGGTTGTCATCTAGGTCGAAACCACGGCGACGACCCTCATGACTTGTCATCGTAGCGGTCGAGCGATGCCTGGGTGTCAGGTAGCTCCATCTCACAGACCAAACTGCGTGGGGACAGGGAGTTCCGGTTGAAGAAGTGGCCACCTGCAAAGAAACATGGGAAGATGTCAATGTCAGTGACACCAAGAAACATGACATCTGTCAGTAAGATACCTATCTAGAAAAGCTAGAAAACCATAAAGAAATGTATTATTTATACTTTATTATTTTTTTCTTGGCATCTGTAAACATTATTGCAGGAGACACTGGGATTGGTCACCATGATCGACATTCACAGTTGAGTAATAATGTGAGGGTGGGTGAGGTCAAACTGAACAGTGACATTAAGGCAATTCCACAGTAACAGAAAGATGCTGTGACTCCGATTTTCCACTTTAAACGTATGCCAAAACAAAAACCAGTTATTGCCAAGTTAAACAAACCATGAAACAAACTACAACAAGGACTACTTTTAACAATTTCCACAGAAAATTTGACAAAAACACATTTACTTGAAGAACAGTGCAATGCCAAGTTTGGTAACAAAATTATGGTTTGTGCTGTTGGTGCCGTCGTTACCAAACTTTGCATCTGCACTGTTCTTCAAGTAAATATTTTATTGGGAAAATTTCTAAAAGTTGTCCTTGTGCATGGAGTTGTATGGTTTGTTTAACTTTGCAATCATTGGTTTTTGTTTGGCATACATTTTAAAGCGGAAAAGATCTGAGTCTCTGCATCATTCCCTAATTGTGGAATTGCCCGTTGTGAATCTTCACAGATCCTCAACATGCTATACAACCTCGTCAAGAGAGTGATACATGGAAGATCACCCAGACTGTCCTTTGAATCATACTAATCATCAATATCATTCAGGCCAGCCTGAACAAGAGCTAAGCAGAGATTTGTGGAAGTTGTGACCTGATACGATTCTGATGTGGGTGGATAGACCTGTACTGTAATCGCTAAGAAATAGTGCCACCACCTGGGGATAGTGCTGCATTACGGCCAAATACACAGAGTATACCGAACATTAGGAACACCTTCCTAATATTGAGTTGCAATATTACTACCATACCCCATTCAAAGGCACTTCAATCTTTCACCCTCAATGTCACACATGCACAATCCATTTCTCAATTGTCTCAAGGCTTAATCCTTCTTTAAGCTGTTTCCTCCCCTTCATCTACATTGATTGAAGTGGATTTAACAAGTGACATTAATAAGGGATCATAGCTTTCACCTGGTCAGTCATAGTGTATTTTCAAGTCAAGGTCATGTATGAGCAAAGAAGAACATGAAACTTCAACCTTCTGTAGCGAGGTGTGTCTGGTTTTGGAGCACAAGAATGATGGGTGTCTTTCATTAAATATAGAAACACACACACACACACACACACACACACACACACACACACACACACACACACACACACACACACACACACACACACACACACACACACACACACACACACACACACACACACACACACACACACACACACTATTGATTTAGAAAGAGAATATAACAAGTCAAAAGGAGGGATGATTTAATGTCTCAAAGTGCTTTGCCCTATTACAATCACAAAACAAATTACAGCCAGGTTCAGTCAGTACAGTAGTAAAAGCTCACAAAACGCAATACAGAAACATATGGCAGAAGAAGGCAACATTGCCATGAGGCTCCGCCAGAGAAAGGGTCGAGAGGGGCAATAAGGCGATCATCTTCACTTCTCCCACTTCAGGCTGGAAGAGAAGGAAGAGGAAAGGAACAATGTTTAGAAAAGGTAGCAGAAGAAAGACCGAGCATTAAAGACATGTAGGAACAGAGAAGGGGAATATAATTGATCTGAACATAAATACTTTTAATCTTCTTTTAAACCATGATGTTCTCGTGTAAGGCACTTAGCTCTAATAGTTTGTCTGAGAGGGGAGGGATGGAGCCTTCCGTGTTACTTTATACAGTATCCTTGTTAGTTCATGTGAAAACATTCACAATCCAATATTTCATTACTTTTCGAACTATCTCTGTATCAGATACACACCAGTACCCATGTCAACTGTACTTAACTTCAGTACACATATACTGGACAGTATGAAACAATTGTGCTGTTAAAGTATTTAGATTTATGTTAGCTGCGATCGAAGTTTAGTAAATTAATGGAAATGGAAGTTTGCCACATTTGAATAATAGTCTGACTGTTTTGCATCTGTCTGGACTGTATCCAAACTCCATTGTCTTGACAATGGTTCAAAGTAGCCCGAGTTGAGCCAATTTAGCCCGAGTTGAGCCAAGTATAGCCCTGGATTCGGGCTTAGTTAAGCAGAAATGTAATATACAACAATAATCTGTGACTCAAGCTTTATCAATAGGCTTGATTGAAATGTAATTAAGGAGTAGACATATTGAATGTATTGAATTCTGAAAGTGTATGGTGGTACTCACTCAGGGCTGGAGAAGCTGGCTGTGGCCTTGACGATCATAAAGCACAGAGTGAGAGTGCTGAGAAGGCCGAAGCTGGCGACTATAAACCACACCTCTGTCAATAAAAGGAAATGAGGGGGGGGCGTCATTGCAGCCCAACATGCATTGGGTTAAAAACCGACGAGGCCAAATAGGAAAACACAAAAGCACAAAATCTTTCCTCTTTGAAAATCAGCAGTAAAGTCAGGAAAACAAAGAGACGAAGAAAAGACGTCCTTAAGATCCAGAGAAATATCCAGAGAGAGGCAGGAGAAAGGAGACATTCACCAGGACAAGCTTGAAGACCGGAGAGAAAGACCTGGAAGCATGGGCATAGCATAATGACAGTTACGTACACACAGACACAAAACACATCCACACCGCACGCCATCCACAGCACACGCGCAGGCACAGCACACGCCATCCACACTGCAGACGCATCCAACGGCGACAAAAAGAGAAACCGAGGCACATCTAGGTCCCTCTACAATGCATGTATAGCACTAGCGTAACGTGCAGCCTCTTTAAATTGAGAAAAGTCAGGTAAAACTATCCACATTGAAAGAGAGCAGGCATAACTTTCACTATAGGAGCCCTTTGAGGTTTACCAGAAATGAGAGGAACCTGAGTCACATGATCAAACAGCAGAAATGAGAGGAACCTGGGTCACATTATCAAACAGCAGAAATGAGAGGAACCTGGGTCACATTATCAAACAGCAGAAATTGTGTGGATTTATATGAGACTGACTTCAATGAATTTATGAAAGTAGGCCTATCCTGAAACAGGTTTAGGTACTAAGAGTTATCTAACAACTCTTATTCACTATTATTCAGATTTTTAACTACTCACAGGCTCAGCTATTCATTCAAATTGATGTTTTATTTTATTTATTTATTTAACCTTTATATAATTAGGCAAGTCAAATTCTTATTTACAATGACAGCCTACCAAAAGGCCAAATTATAATAATAATAAATATAATATAAATCTAAGACAAAACACACATCACAACAAGAGAGACAACACTACATTGAGACCTAAGACAACAAAATAGCAAGACAGCAACACCTAACACACAGCATGGTAGCAACACAACATAACAACAACATGGTAGCAACACAGTATGCATTACTGAATTATAATTACTGGCTATAAGTGAAAGAACGATAAACAAGGAGTAGTTCAGTAATAAACAAGTAGTAGTATTGCAATAATAACTGCAGTGCATGTTCTTATTTTTTTGGCACAGTGCTGTGAAATCACATCTTCCCCCCCTTCATAAATAGTTATGCACAGATTGTGGTTCAAGAGGTCAGCTTAGGTCAGTTGTGCATTTTGCCTTCTCATGGTTGGGGCTAGGATCAGTTGGATAGGGATTATGGATTAAACAGACAGCGGCAGCAGGAAGTCAGAGGGGGGTGCAGGGAGCAATGTGACCTACAAGAGACAAGTCTCTGGGTGTGTGTGTGTGCAAGGGAAAGTGTGGAGACTGAAATCTAAATGCAGTGTCAAAGACAAAGTGAGACAGAGAGAGAGACACAGAAAGAGATACACAGAGAGAGAGAGAGAGACACAGAGAGAGAGACAGAATGCAGGAGAGGATCCAGAGGTTGTCGTGTAATCCTTTTAAAAGTGGTTGTCTTTTTGCTGACAGAACAGGACACCACTAATCTCACTTTTAGTGAAGGGAGGGATAAAGGGGCAGGGAGGGATTTAGGATCTATCTTTTGAGTGTGTGTGTGTGTGTGTGTGTGTGTGTGTGTGTGGTTTAGAATTATAATTTTGCCTTTAGTTTAGATTTACCTAATTTACCTAAAAAAATACAAAATAAATGTAGAGGCTGTGAACTATGAAAAGGATACATTTGATTTATTCCTATGTTCCGAGCTTACATAATAATTATATACATTTGGTGGATGTTTATTTGTCCCATTTTACACAGAGACAAGTGCATTATACACGTGTGAATTGGAAATGTTTTTTTTTTTTGCATATCCCAACTCTCCCTGAGACACACTCGGAGAGTAGGGACATGGCCAGGGTCTGCCATTATCAACGGTGACCCTGGAGCAATTAGGGTTAAGTGCCTTGCTCAAGGGCACATCAACAAATTTTCCCCCTTGCCAAATCAGGGATTTGAACTAGTGACCTTTCAGTTACTGGCCCAATGCTCTAACCGCTAGGCTACCTGCCGGCCCTGATTTGCAAGGATCAAATAAAACTGTGAGCAACTTGTAATAGGTGCATGGGTCACAGTGTGTTCTGATTTTATAATGTTGAATGTAACCTTTCATATCAATAAAGTCATTTGAAATAAAATCTAAACTTGAGTTGAAGACTAGAAAGGTTGTCCAAGGCGGAAGCTGCTTACTGGTGACGGCGATGTTGATCTCTCCGGTGCGGGGGGTGAGCTCTCCGCTCTCTGAGGGGATCTGGGGTCCAGTGCCGGGGTGGCCTTGCTGCAGGGGCTCCAGGCTGATGGATGTCTCACTGGACAGGTCCACCAGGGCTGTCCGCTGGCTGGCCATCGTCTGGCTGCGCCCTATCCTGTGGTCCATGTCGAAGCCGACATTGTCCACGCACGGCAGGTTGGGCTAAAGGGGAGTAAAGACAAGAGTTAGAGGAATGTTATGGCTAGTGGTTAAACACAAGGGTTAGAGGAATGTTTTGGCTAGTGGTTAAACACAAGGGTTAGAGGAATGTTATGGCTAGTGGTTAAACACAAGGGTTAGAGGAATGTTTTGGCTAGTGGTTAAACACAAGGGTTAGAGGAAAGTCTAATTTGTGTCGTATTAACTTGTTAGGTCATGCTGATCGCTGACCCTGATTTTGACCATGACCTTAACATGAACACTTAACTTCAGAGAAAATAGCTATTGTAGCAGCTCATTAGATGTGATGATACCACTTTAGTCCTGGTTTGACTAGTTTCTGATGTCTGAGCAATAGTTCCATAACTTGCCAGCAGGTGGAATACTAGGACTACGGATGAGGTCATACACAGCTGGCATAAACAGATGGTTACGCAATTGCCTGGGCCATGTTCAGTCGCCAAACATTCTCGAACGTTGCAGATAGAAATTCCATGAATAAAGCTGATGTGATTCCTTATTCTACATGTCAGAGAGGCATGTTTGTTCTACATAGCCTATTTCTATCTGAACGTTCCAAAACGTTGCATCGTACTGAGCGCGCCCAAGGATGAACATGGTCTGTCACAATGATGGGGAGCAGCAGCATGTGAAGGGCAATCTGGGGAAATAACGCCTTCATCTACAGCGCAACACAGGTTTTGTTGTATTCTACTGGTTATCAACAATTGATCACAATTTGTTTTTATGAGTACTGGCGTTGCCGGATAACATTTGTATACTGACTTCTAACACATTTCTACGGATAAGGCATTGAGATATTGACTACACTAATACTCACCATGATGCCCAGAGCTTTGAGGATGTTCAGTTTACACATGGGACAGGTACAGTGCTCATTCAGCCAGGGGTCCACACACAGCTTATGGAAGACATGTCTGTGCAGAGAGACAGAGAAACAAAGAACCCGGTTGAAGAGCAGGAAACCACCTCCACAAACAAGCCCCACAACGGCCTACATGTGGCTCTTCAAAGTCAGCCATGGCCCCTTTACGTCCTACGATTGCACAATGACCGCTCTGTTTGAGCTGACAAGGACGGTCTAGAGTATGAAAGAGTAAATGTAACACTTTAAGGTCCTGTAATAAACCATTTACAAACAATTTACTTACCATTTCTGAATCATTATTCCTACATGAGTAAATGTCAATAATCTCTAAACTGTCATTTATGCATTTATAAACACTATTTCAATTGAACTGCCTTTCTCGTCAGCATGCTAGGCTTGCTAATGCTAAAGCTTAGCTAGCATGCTGATGAAAAAGGCAGTTTACTTAAAATAGTATTTATAAATAAAATGTATAAATGTGGACCTCAGGAAGGGTAACTGCTGCTTCAGCAACAGTTAATAGGGATCCTAAAATAAAAATAAAATATAACAAGACTTAAGGGATTAATTACTGACATTTACAAATGTTGGAACAATGATTCATAAATGGTAAGTCAACTCTTTACAACCTGTTTATAAATGGTTTATTAAGGGACCTTATTAGAAAGTGTTACCGAAACGAGTCACGCTTTAAGACACAGTGATCATTGTGGCGCAACTTGGACACAAGGTTGACATTGTCTGTCCGTCATGACACAAGACAGCCATTGTCGATCATGTTTGAAATAGTGGTCTGCTCCCTATTTTAATATGATGCCGGGCGGACAGTTTCAATGCACTTCAAAAGGACCATTAGGACCAGATTTACTGTAGCTTCTCTTGCCTACCTCATAATATATCACTAACCTTAACTGCTTAATGGCTTTATCAAAAGCATGGTGCATAGATCATTTCAACATTAAAGATCCTCATGATAAGCATCCATAAAACAATACAAGGCCACATTACATCATTGCTAAAGAACAATTCCTTAAGTGCCAGTACCAACCATGCATAATAGAAAATACTTAACCTGCCGATTCCTAAGGACAAACATAAAAGTGCATGTTGATTCTGTTAAGTGCCCGTCTAACATGGCCTGGCATTTCCTGGGCATGTTCTGTTCCATATCGAAGTCACTTGCAGCGGCCCTCTACCAATGCTTTACTTTCTTTCAAGGGGGGCACAGAAAACAAGGGATCCATACATTAATGATGAGTCTGTTTACCATACAATGGCTTGGGGAGAAAGTCAGTGGGCAGTAAGAAGCAGTCCTGCAAGAGAGACTTTTGGATAAGCTGTGGTTGTAGTGAGACTTGGATAAGCGTGTGTGTGTGAGTGTGTCAATAAGCTTTGATTGTGTGTTTTTTGGGAATGTGTCAAAGGGTGAGCTTGTGTAGTAGTTTGTGTGATTGTTTCACAGTGTAAATGTGTGTGTGACTGTGATGTAAAGCCAGTCTGTCTGTATATGTATGCTGTAAGTGAGACACTCCAGTCGGGGAAAGATTCCGCTCACAGTCTTTTCCTGCATCCCAGAAGGCCCATTGGGCTCTGATCAAATGAGACGCACTATATAGGGAATAGGGTGCCATAGTAAACGCACTCTTTCCTAGAGCAGAGTAAAAATAGAGAAAAAAATGACAGCCGGACAGACTGGTAGACACCTATTAGATACTATAACAGATGCCATCACAGAACAACAACAACATACCAAGATAATTATGTTTGTTGTTCCTGTCTTGGTTGGTATGTTTGGGTTATCCAGATGGCATGTTACAGCATTTAAAATATTTGTCCGTTTGCCTACCTGCCTGGCTGTCTGTCTTCCAGTATGACTGCCTGCAAGCCAGCCTGCCTGTCAGTCCATTCAAGTCTGACCAGAAAATCGTCCCTCTATTGACAAGACACTGTCCTATAGACTGATATTAAATGTACAGAGACAAATTGAATGGCTGATGGCAGGTCAAGTGTATTCCCTTACTTTGATGCTTTTAGTTATTGATTGGTGATAGCAGCGTGTACTTAAGGGAGGCACCAGAGGGATTGGTTTCAGAGATACAGTTTGAACACAGGATGCAGTATGCACACACGTGATAAGGACCGATAAACTCCACTCTACATAAACAGCCCTGTTCACTCCTCCTCTCTCTGCCTCTCAATGGCTCGCTCTCTCTCTCCATTGCTCTCTCTCTCCATTGTTCTCTCTCTCTCTCTCCATTGTTCTCTCTCTCTCTCTCTCTCTCTCTCTATTGTTCTCTCTCTCTCTTTGCCTCTCCATTGCTCTCAAAATTGCTCTCTCTCGCTCTCTCTCCATTGCGCTCTCTCTCTGCCTCTCCATTGCTCTCTCTCTCTCAATTCAATTCAATTCAATTAAATTTGCTTTATTGGCATGACGTAACAATGTACATATTGCCAAAGCTTACATTTGATATTTATAATATGAACATAATTAATAATCAAAATTGTCAACAGGACAACAGTAACAACAATAACCACATTGAACAACAACAATAAGCATATAGTAGAAGACATGTGCAGGTTGATTGGTCTGTCAGACACTGTCCCTCATCTTATGGCAGGCAGCAATGTAGTGCGCTGCCAACCCACAGCTTTCTGCTTCCTCCCCAACAGGATGGGTAGCCTATTCTCATCAGGGAGGTCTTTGAAACCTTGAATATGGGTTTCAAATTTGGGGAAATGACACTCTCTAATTGTTTTATATTTTTGACATTTTGTCAGGAAATGCAGCTCTGTCTCAGGTTCTGCTGTGGTGCAGTGGTTGCACAGCCTTTCCTCTACAGGGAGCCAGGTTTTCCTGTGTCGACCCTTCTCAATGGCAAGGCTGTGCTCACTGAGCCTGTACTTTGTCAAGGTTTTTCTAAGGTTTTGATCAGTAACCATGGTCAAATAGTTTGCCACAGTGTACTGTCGATTTAGGGCCAGATAGCACTGCATTTTTGCTTTGTGCTTGTGCTTGTGTTTCCCAATGAGCAATGTAGTTTTGTTTCGATTGTGATGTAATTTGGTTTATTCTGATTGATTGGATGTTCTGGTCCTGAGGCTTCAGTGTGTTAGTAGAACAGGTTTGTGGACTCAGCCCCAGGACCAGCTGGATGAGGGGACTCTTTTTCTTTGCTCAGCTCTTGGCATTGCAGGGCTTGGTAATGATATGAGAGGGGTCACTGTATTTTAGATGTTTCCAAAACTTAATTGCTCTTTTTTGAGTTTTTATTATTAGTGGATATTGGCCTAATTCTGCCCTGCATGCATTGTTTGTAGTTTTCCTCTGGACATGTAGGAGAATCTTACAGAACTCTGCATGCAGGGTTTCAATGGGGTGTTTGTCCCATTGGGTGAAATCCTGTTTTGCAAGTGGACCCCACACCTCGCTGCCATAAAGTGCAATTGGTTCAATGACATATTCAATAAGTTTTAGCCAAATTTTAATAGGTATTTCAATTTGAATTTGTTTTTAATGGCGTAGAATGCCCTGCGTGCTTTCTCTCTCAGTTCATTCACTGCCTCATTAAGGTGTCCAGTTGAGCTTATTTTTAAACCTAAGTAGTTGTAGTGTGTGCAGTACTCTATATATTTTGTACCAATTGAGAACTTTGGTCTAATTCCCTGAGATCTGGATCTTCTCTGAAAAATCATTATTTTAGTCTTTTTGGGGTTTACTGCCAGGGCCCAGGTCTGGCAGTACTGCTCTAGCAGGTCCAGGCTCTGCTGTAGGCCATGTGGTGTGGGTGACAGCAGGCATAGGTCATCTGCGAAGAGTAGGCATTTAACCTCTGAATTGTGGAGACTAACACCAGGGGCAGAGGATTCTTCTAGAATAGTGGCCAATTCGTTGATGTAAATATTGAAGAGCGCAGGGCTCAGATTGCAACCCTGGCGAAGGCCCCGCCCCTGGGTAAAGAATTCTGTTCTTTTCTTGCCAATTTTAATGGCGCACGTATTGCCAGTATACATTGATTTAATTATGTCATATGTTTTACCCCCTACACCACTTTCAATAACTTTGTAGAACAGTCCTGTATGCCAAATAGAATCAAATGCTTTTTGGAAGTCGATAAAGCAAGCATATATTTTGGTATTATTTTGGTGGACATGTTTATCTATCAGGGTGTGTAGGGTGTAAATATGATCGGTCGTGCGATGTTTTGGTATAAATCCAATTTGGCTTTTACTCAAGACATTGTGCTTATTAAGGAAGTTTAGAACTCTTACATTTATAATACTACAGAAAACCTTCCCCAGGTTACTGTTCACACAAATGCCTCTGTAATTGTTAGGGTCAAATTTGTCTCCGTTCTTAAAGATTGGGGTTATGAGTCCTTGATTCCAGATGTCAGGGAAATAACCTACACTCAGGATCAAATTAAACAGTTTTAATATAGCCGATTGAAATTTTGCACTAGTGAGTTTGAGCATCTCATTTAGGATGCCATCAGGTCCGCATGACTTTCTATATTTGAGGGCCTGAAGTTTCTTATAGAGCTCCTGGTCAGTAATTGGGGAGTCCAATGGATTTTGATTGTCCTTTATAGCTTTTTCTAATCTATTTAACTTCTCATGAATTCTCTCTCTCTCTCCATTGCTCTCTCTCTCTCCATTGCTCTCTCTCTCTCTCCATTGCTCTCTCTCTCTCCATTGCTCTCTCTCTCTCCATTGCTCGCTCTCTCTCTCCATCACTCTCCCTCTCTCTCCATCACTCTCCATCGCTCTCTCTCTCTCTCTCTCCATTGCTCGCTCTCTCTCTCTCTCTCTCTCTCCATTGCTCGCTCTCTCTCTCTCCATCGCTCTCTCTCTCTCCATCGCTCTCTCTCTCTCTCCATCGCTCTCTCTCTCTCTCTCTGCTCTCTCTCTCTCTCCATTGCTCTCTCTCTCTCTCCATTGCTCTCTCTCTCTCTCCATTGCTCTCTCTCTCTCCCCATCACTCTCCATCGCTCTCTCTCCATCGCTCTCTCTCTCTCTCCATTGCTCTCTCTCTCTCTCTCCATTGCTCGCTCTCTCTCTCTCCATCGCTCGCGCTCTCTCTCTCCATCGCTCGCTTGCTCTCTCTCTCCATCGCTCGCTCTCTCTCTCTCCATCGCTCTCTCTCGCTCTCCATCGCTCTCTCTCTCCATCGCTCTCTCTCTCTCTCCATCGCTCTCTCTCTCTCTCCATTGCTCTCTCTCTCTCTCTCCATTGCGCTCTCTCTCTCCATTGATCTCTCTCTCTCCATTGATCTCTCTCTCTCCATTGATCTCTCTCTCCATTGATCTCTCTCTCTCTCCATTGCTCTCTCTCTCTCTCTCTCTCTCTCTCCATTGCTCTCTCTCTCTCTCTCCATTGCTCTCTCTCTCCATCTCTCTCTCTCTCCATTGATCTCTCTCTCTCTCATTGATCTCTCTCTCTCTCTCTCTCTCTCTCTCTCTCTCTCTCTATCGCTCGCTCTCTCTCTCTCCATCGCGCTCTCTCTCTCCATCGCTCTCTCTCTCTCCATTGAGCTCTCTCTCTCTCTCTCTCTCCATTGATCTCTCTCTCCATTGATCTCTCTCTCTCATTGAGCTCTCTCTCTCTCGCATTGCTCTCTCTCTCTCTCTCTCTCTCTCTCTCTTGCTCGCTCCCTCTCTCTCCAATGCTCTCTCCATTGCTCGCTCTCTCTCTCTCTCTCTCCATTGCTCGCTCTCTCTCTCTCTCTCTCTCTCTCTCTCTCTCTCTCCATTGCTCGCTCTCTCTCTCTCCATTGCTCGCTCCTCTCTCTCTCTCCATTGCTCGCTCTCTCTCGCTCTCCATTGCTTCTCTCTCTCTCTCCATTGCTCGCTCTCTCTCTCTCTCTCTCTCTCTCATTGCTCGCTCTCTCTCTCTCTCTCTCTCTCCATTGCTCGCTCTCTCTCCATTGCTCGCTCTCTCTCGCTCTCCATTGCTCTCTCTCTCTCTCATTGCTCGCTCTCTCTCTCTCTCTCTCTCATTGCTCTCTCTCTCTCTCTCTCTCTCTCTCTCTCTCTCTCTCTCTCTCTCTCTCTCTCTCTCTCTCTCTCTCTCCATTGCTCTCTCTCTCTCTCTCTCTCCATTGCTCGCTCTCTCTCTCTCTCTCCATTGCTCGCTCTCTCTCTATTGCTCTCTCTCTCTCTCTCTCTCCATTGCTCGCTCTCTCTGCTCTCTCCCAGCTCTCTCTCTCTCTCTATTGCTCTCTCTCTCTCTCTCTCTCTCTCTCTCTCTCTCTCTCTCTCTCTCTCCATTTCTCTCTCTCTCCATTGCTCGCTCTCTCTCTCTCTCTCTCTCGCTTCTCTCTCTCTCTCTCTCCATTGCTCTCTCTCTCTCTCTCTCTCTCTCTCTCTCTCTCTCTCTCTCCATTGCTCTCTCTCTCTCTCCATTGCTCGCTCTCTCTCTCTCTCTCTCTCTCTCTCCATTGCTCTCTCTCTCTCTCTCTCTCTCTCTCTCCATTGCTCGCTCTCTCTCTCTCTCCATTGCTCTCTCTCTCTCTCTCCATTGCTCGCTCTCTCTCTCTCCATTGCTCGCTCTCTCTCTATTGCTCGCTCTCTCTCTAATGCTCTCTCTCTCTCCATTGCTCGCGCTCTCTCCATTGCTCGCTCTCAAATTCAAATTCAAGCTGCTTTAATGGCATGAAAAACATTGTGTCAATATTGCCAAAGCAACAATGTATACAATATACATTGTAAAAAAATTTGAAACAATAACAAATAATAATATAAAATGGTAGTAAATAATCATACAAAAAAAAAAATTTGAATAAATGTAGTCATTTCTGTGAATAATGGATCTCTTGGTGAGGAATATTTATCAAAGTAAAGGAGAAAGTGCATCTCTGTTTCTACCTCCCCTGTTGTGCAGTGACCTCTTTGGGTAGCCATATCTTTTTATGTCTGCCGGTTTCTATTGCCAATTGGTGGTCACTCAGCCTGTACTTGGTAAGAATCTGTCTCTGCTTCGTATCTCTGACAGAGTAAAGATAATCAGCCAATTCATATTCTCTGTTTAGGGTCAGATAGCAATTTAGTCGGCTTTGGGATTTTGTTTCGTTTTTCCAATGTTGTAAATATGAGTCTTTTGACCTTTGTTAAGTTTCAACCAAATGTGATTAGTACCTTTTTTCATTTCTTTCAGTGCTAAGTCCTGCTTATGCCAAATTATGATTCCACCTGAGTCTCGGCCCCGTTTAACATTTTTATGTTTGATTGATGGTAGTAAACTTTCTCTATAGCCCGAGGGACACTGAGTATCTATGTCTCCACGACACCATGTTTCCAGTAGGATTATGATGTCCTGTCCCTTGATGTTTTTAATCAATTTTGGATTTGTTGGTTTATATCCAAAATGTGAAGAGTATAAACCCTGGATATTCCAAGAACTGATAGTTAATGATCTCATTTATAATAAGTGATATTCACTGGTTTGAGTAAAGTACATTGAATTTTTTTTTAATAATAATAAATATATATATATATACATACATACATACATACACACACAAACATATACACACACACACCATTACATATAATTATTATTATAATACCAGTGCCAATAAAAATAAAGGTTTGTTGTAAACAAATTAAATGGAATAAGATTGCCCAAAAGATAAGTACAGTGCAATGCAATCTGCAACCGTGTGTGTGTGTGTGAATTAAAGGGTCTGTCTAGCCCAGTAGTCTGCATATTAGATGCAGTAGTTGGCGCACCTCTCCTATCTCTGATTGTTCTAGGTGTCTTTTGCCAGAGGTTACCTCAGCATATGTAGGCTGATGATCTGAATGATACATGGTGTGGACTGCATCATGTGGTGTACTTCTCTGAAGGACAGTGTTCTGCCCGACCCTAGAGTAGTGGTCAGTGCTGTGTTGTGATGGGCCTGGTCTAGTAGAGCTGTGTTGTGATGGGCCTGGCCTAGTAGAGCTGTGTTGTGATGGGCCTGGTCTAGTAGAGCTGTGTTGTGATGGGCCTGGTCTAGTAGAGCTGTGTTGTGATGGGCCTGGTCTCTCTCTCTCTCTCTCTCTCTCTCTCTCTCTCTCTCTCTCTCTCTCCATTGCTCTCTCTCTCTCTCCATTGCTCTCTCTCTCTCTCCATTGCCCTCTCTCTCCATTGCGCTCTCTCTCTCTCTCTCCATTGCGCTCTCTCTCTCTCTCTCCATTGCGCTCTCTCTCTCTCTCCATTGCTCGTGCTCTCTCTCTCCATTGCTCTCTCTCTCTCTCTCTCTCTCTCTCCATTGCTCTCTCTCTCTCTCTCCATTGCGCTCTCTCTCTCTCTCCATTGCGCTCACTCTCTCTCTCTCCATTGCTCGTGCTCTCTCTCTCCATTGCTCTCTCTCTCTCTCTCTCTCTCTCCATTGCTCTCTCTCTCTCTCTCTCCATTGCTCTCTCTCTCTCTCTCCATTGCTCGTGCTCTCTCTCTCCATTGCTCGCGCTCTCTCTCTCTCTCTCTCTCTCCATTGCGCTCTCTCTCTCTCCATTGCTCTCTCTCTCTCTCTCCATTGCTCGTGCTCTCTCTCTCCATTGCTCGCTCTCTCTCTCCATTGCTCGCTCTCTCTCTCTCTCTCTCTCTCCATTTGCTCTCTCTCTCTCTCTCTCTCTCCAGTGCTCTCTCCATTGCTCTCTCTCTCTCTCTCTCTGGCTCTATTCTCGTTTGCTCTGCTCTCTCTCTCCATTGGTCTCTCTCATTGCTCAAGCTTCTCTCTCCATTGCTCGCTCTCTCTCTCTCCATTGCTCTCTCTCTTCCTCCATTGCTCTGTCTCTCTCTCCATTCATCTCCATTGCTCGCTCTCTCTCCATTGCTCGCTCCTCTCTCCTCAAATCAAATTCAAATTCAAGCTGCTTTATTGGCATGAAAAACATTGTGTCAATATTGCCAAAGCAACAATGTATACAATATACATTGTAAAAAAATTAGAAACAATAACAAATAATATAAAATGGTAGTAAATAATCATACAAAATTAAAAAATACAAAAATAATAACAATAAAATGGTAAGTCAGTAGTAAAAATGTAATAAATTGAAAAATCTAAATATGGAAAATTAAGCTATAACTAACTTATAACTAAATAATGGTAATCTACATCTGTACTACAACTACCATCATCATCACTACTACTGCCATCACCATCATCATTAAACTGCTATCATTACCATTACCACCCATACCACTACTATACGGAATGATAAACAACAATAATAATAGTAGTAACAATAATATTAATAACAATAACAGCTATAATTAGTAAGTTCCTGTTTACTATGCAGATGTTACTATTCAGTGTCCCTCAGGCTATGGCAGGCAAATACATATTTGGCTGCAAGAGGAGCCATTGCTCCTTCGCCCATGAGTATTTTTAGTTTTTCCTCTGGATTTAATGAGTTAAAATTTGGAATAAATGTAGTCATTTCTGTGAATAATGAATCTCTTGGTGAGGAATATTTATCACAGTAAAGGAGGAAGTGCATCTCTGTTTCTACCTCCCCTGTCGTGCAGTGACCACATACACGCTCCTCCTTGGGTAGCCATGTCTTTTATGTCTGCCGGTTTCTATTGCCAATTGGTGGTCACTCAGCCTGTACTTGGTAAGGATCTGTCTCTGCTTCGTATCTCTGACAGAGTAGAGATAATCAGCCAATTCATATTCTCTGTTTAGGGTCAGATAGCAATTTAGTCGGCTTTGGGATTTTGTTTCGTTTTTCCAATGTTGTAAATATGAGTCTTTTGATTGGTTCATGATTTTGTTTATTGGAATTCTTTCTTTGAAGCAGTGCGGTGTCAGCTTGGTTGGTTAGGTCCAACACCAGCTGACCGAGAGGGCTCAAGCTTCTGGGCTCAGCTCTTGGGTTTGAAGTGCTTTAAATTGCAGACTAGAATTTGGACTTGAATTTAGATGTTGCCAAAATTTTAATGATCTTTTCTGTATTTTCATTAATACTGGAAAGCGGCCCACCCTGCCCTACATCCATTAGTTGGTGTATTTCTCTGGACTTGTAGAATTGTCCGACAGAATTCTGCATGTAGGGCTTCAATTGGATGTTTGTCCCACCTTTTAAAGTCCAGTTTATTGAGTGGCCCCCAAACCTCACTTCCGTAAAGAGCTATTGGTAGAATTACACTGTCAAATATTTTGGTCCAAATTGAATTGGGATGTTGATTTTGAATAATTTCATTTTTATTGCATATAATGCTCTGCGGGCTTTTTCTTTGAGTGCATTCACTGCCATATTAAAGTTTCCGATGCAGATATGGTCAGACCAAGGTATGTGTAATTTATAGTGTGTTCAATTATGGTGTTGTTCAGGGTGAATTTATATTTGTGGTTTTGACATCTGGGCTTTTTGGAAAATCATGATTTTTGTTTTTGAAATTTACTGCCAGGGCCCAATTATGGCAATATTGCTGTAGAATGTTAAGGTTCTGTTGAAGACCTTCTTTGGTTGGTGATAGAAGTACCAAGTCATCAGCATATAGCAGGTATTTTACCTCTGTGTCGAATAGTGTGAGTCCTGGGGCTGGAGAATGGTCCAACATGTCTGCTAATTCATTGATATAAATGTTGAAAGATTTGGACTCAAACTGCAGCCTTGTCTCACACCTCGACTTTGTGAAAAGAATTCTGTTCTTTGGTTTTTGATTTTATTGCACACTTGTTTTCTGTGTACATACATTTTATTAAGTCATACACCTTACCACCAAGCCCAGTTTGACGAATTTTGTAGAATAGCCCTTCGTACAAATAGAATCAAATGCTTTTTAAAGTCAATAAAGCAAGCAAAGATTTTGCCCTCTTTTTTGGTGGACGTGTTTATTAATTAGTGTGTGTAAGGTGTATATATGGTCAGTAGTGCGATGGTTAGGAGAAAGCCAATTTGACATTTACTTATTAAATTTTTTCTTGAAGAAAGGTTTGAATTCTTGAATTCAAAATGCTGCAGAAAACCTTTCCCAAGTTGCTGTTTACGCAAATTCCCTGTAATTATTGGGGTCTGATTTGTCTCCACTTTTGTGGATAGGGGAGATGAGCCCCTGGTTCCAGACATCAGGGAAGCAGCCAGAAGTTAAAACCATGTTGAACAATTTTAAGCACAGCATTTTGCAACTCAGGTGTGCTGTTTTTCAGCATTTCATTTCTGATGTTATCTAGACCACAAGCCTTCTTTGATTTTATAGATTTGAGCTTTTCATTTAGTTCTTGTTGGCTTATTGGGTAATCTAATGGATTTTGGTTGTTTTTAATGACTGATTCAAGGATGTTCAATTTTTCTTGAATTTCTAATTGATTCTGTTGTAAGTCTTTTTGTGAAATGTTTTTGTATAGATTATCAAAATAAGTTTTCCAAATCCCTTCATCTTGTATGGCTAATTCTTGTGGCTTTGTTGTGCTTAAATTATTCCACATGTCCCAGAACTGATTTTGGTCAATTATGCGTTTTCAATTTAGTCAAGTGTCTTGTTGGTATAATTTAATTTCTTATGCTTTCAATGTATGTTTATACTGTTTCAGAGTTTCAAAGTATTCACAGCGTAGATCTGGGTTGTTTTTCTGCTTATGTTTCTCATTTGACATTTGTCTTAGGTGTTTTCTAATTGTTTTACATTCGTTATCAAACCATTCTTCAGAAACATTTTGTTTTTGTTTCTGATGTTGCATTTCTTTGGTTTTCTCAAATTTGCTTTCGATGCTGCTTTTTGAAATATGCAATTGATGTTTTGAGTAGCCAAATTGACACCTTCTTTATTGTTTTGGTATTGTGCGTTATTGAAGAATTGTATAGAATTCATCATTTCCTTTGAATTCAATGTTTCAATGAATCTCTCTTTACTGTTTGGAGCCCATCTGTACGATTGGTCTATGTTGTAGAGTTTTTGGGCTGTTTTTAAATTAATATTGCCGGTTAATTTCTTGAGAAACACGTTGATCTGACTGTGATCTGACAATGGTGTCTGTGGTCTGACAGTGAATGCGCTAATGGAAGAGGGGTCAATGTCAGTGATGGCATAATCGACTACACTTGTCCCAAGAGCTGAGCAGTAAGTAAACTGACCTAAAGAGTCCCCTCTGATTCTACCATTCAGCATGTACAGGCCTAAGGCTCGACAGAGATGTACTAACTCCTTCCCATTTTTGTTCAGTATTTGGTCAGGACTGTTTCTATTATTTATAATAGGGCTGCTGTACAAGGAGGGTGTCCAAATATGTGGTGGTTACCTCCCGTATCAGTGTAGTCAGGCTCAGAACCTGTTCTTGCATTGAAATCTCCACAAAGAAGCACCTTACCCTCTGCCTGAAATGTAATGATTTCTGTATGGAGATTGTCAAAAACTGATCATCATAATATGATGAATCTGAAGGAGGAGCGTAAGCTGCACATATGTACACATCATTGTCACAATAGATTGTACCTTTGTTAAGTTTCAACCAAATGTGATTAGTACCTTTTTCATTTCTTTCAGTGCTAAGTCCTGCTTATGCCAAATGATGATTCCACCTGAGTCTCGGCCCCGCTTAACATTTTTATGTTTGATTGATGGTAGTAAACTTTCTCTATAGCCTGAGGGACACTGAGTATCTATGTCTCCACGACACCATGTTTCCAGTAGGATTATGATGTCTTGTCCCTTGATGTTTTTAATCAATTCTGGATTTGTTGGTTTATATCCAAAATGTGAAGAGTATAAACCCTGGATATTCCAAGAACTGATAGTTAATGATCTCATTTATAATAAGTGATATTCACTGGTTTGAGTAAAGTACATAGAAAAAAACAAAATAATAATATATATATATATATATATATATATATATACATACATATACACACACACACACCATTACATATAATTATTATTATTATACCAGTGCCAATAAAATAAAGGTTTGTTGTAAACAAATTAAATGGAATAAGATTGCCCAAAAGATAAGTACAGTGCAATGCAATCTGCAACCCTGTGTGTGTGTGTGTGTGTGTGTGTGTGTGTGTGTGTGTGTGTGTGTGTGTGTGTGTGTGTGTGTGTGTGTGTGTGTGAATTAAAGGGTCTTCTGTCTAGCCCAGTAGTCTGCATATTAGATGCAGTAGTTGGCTGCACCTCCTATCTCTGATTGTTCTAGGTGTCTTTTTTTTTTTGCCAGAGGTTACTTCAGCATATGTAGGCTGATGATCTGACTGATACATGGTGTGGACTGCATCATGTGGTGTACTTCTCTCTGAAGGACAGTGTTCTGCCCAAACTCCTAGAGTAGTGGTCAGTGCTGTGTTGTGATGGGCCTGGTCTAGTAGAGCTGTGTTGTGTTGGGCCTGGTCTAGTAGAGCTGTGTTGTGTTGGGCCTGGTCCTAGTAGAGCTGTGTTGTGTTGGGCCTGGTCTAAGTAGAGCTGTGTTGTGTTGGGCCTGGTCTAGTAGAGCTGTGTTGTGATGGGCCTGGCCTAGTAGAGCTGTGTTGTGATGGGCCTGGTCCCAGTAGAGCTGTGTTGTGATGGGCCTGGTCTAGTAGAGCTGTGTTGTGATGGGCCTGGTCTAGCAGAGCTGTGTTGTGTTGGGCCTGGTCTCAGTAGAGCTGTGTTGTGATGGGCCTGGTCTAGTAGAGCTGTCCTGAGGTGGGCCTGGTCTGGTAAATCTGTGCTGTGTTGGGCCTGGTCTAGTAGAGCTGTGTTGTGATGGGCCTGGTCTAGTAGAGCTGTGTTGTGATGGGCCTGGTCTAGTAGAGCTGTGCTGTAATAAGCCGTGTCTGGCTCTTCTCTCCGGGGGATGGTGGGGGTACTGTTGTTTCAGAAGGTGGGTGGGGGCCTCTGTTGCTGGGGTGATGGGTGTGGGTCCCTGCCAAGTGTTGCATCCTTTAGGTCCTTGGCAAAGGTTCTGATACTGTCCTGATCAAGATGTACATTACTCCATCGTATAAATGTTGTTGACATGTCAGAGTGGGGTGGTGAGCCATTCTGACGTTGAGCAGTGAGGCACAGTCCACAGTGATCTGATGATTTATCTTTTCAATCAACTTTCCTGGGAAGTCTTTTTCTTGGTAGGAGGGTAAGACACAACTATATTGGTTGTTGGGAACATAGCCTGTGCCCGTTCTGCCACTCTTCTCACTGCCCTAGATACATTTTCACCTTTGGCATGAAGGTCGTTTGTGCCAGTGTGGATGATGATGTTGTCGGGGGTGTCAATCCTGGTCTTACTGAGTAGCTGCATTGCACTGTCAGTTGTCACTGTCACTGTCTCTCTCTCTCTCTCTCCATTGCTCGCTCTCTCTCTCTCCATTGCTCTCGCTCTCTCATTGCTCTCGCTCGCTCTCTCTCTCTCCATTGCTCTCTCCATTGCTCTCGCTCTCTCTCCATTGCTCTCGCTCTCTCTCTCCATTGCTCTCGCTCTCTCTCTATTGCTCGCTCTCTCTCTCTCTCTCTATTGCTCGCTCTCTCTCTCTCTCTCTATTGCTCGCTCTCTCTCTCTCTCTCTATTGCTCGCTCTCTCTCTCTCTATTGCTCGCGCTCTCTCTCTATTGCTCGCGCTCTCTCTCTCTCTCCATTGCTCTCTCACTCTCTCTCTCTCTCCATTGCTCTCTCTCTCTCCATATCTCTCTCTCTCCATTGCTCTCTCTCTCTCCATATCTCTCTCTCTCTCTCCATATCTCTCTCTCTCTCTCTCCATATCTCTCTCTCTCTCCCATATCTCTCTCTCTCTCCCATATCTCTCTCTCTCTTGAAACATGCCCGACTATCAGCACGTCCACACCTTCTGTGAGGACGAGGACATACTGTATATGAAGTCTTGCCCTTTTTGCCTCATAGGAAGGACCTGTGTTCTTCACTTCCCCTCTCCCAGGCCCTCTGATTGCTTCTCTTTGACAGAGACTGGATAAGCAGGATGGATGGAGAGCATTAATGGTAAACGGCAAGTTCAGTCCTGGACTGCGTTTACATTTCTGATATCTGGACTGGACTGAACTGGTCTGAAGAAGGATGAGGTACATCGTCCTTGTGTCAGCTGGGCCAAACTAAACATTCACATTTGAGTCATTTAGCATTCATCTTAAGATAGCTAGGGCTTCCCGAGTGGCACAGCGGTCTAAGGCACTGTATCGCAGTGCTTGAGGCGTCACTACAGACCCTGGGTTCGATCCCAGGCTGTGTCATTGCCGGTCATGACCGGGAGACCCATGAGGCGGCGCACAATTGGCCCAGCGTCGTCCGGGTTAGGGGAGGGTTCGGCAGGCCGGGATATCCTTGTCCCATCACGCTTTAGCGACTCCTTGTGGCGGGCCAAGCACCTGCAAGCTGACTTCGGTTGCCAGCTGGACGGTGTTTCCTCTGACACATTGGTGCTTCTGTGTTAAAAGCGAACATTGTGTCAATAAGCAGTGTGGCTTGGCAGGGTTATGTTTAGGAGGACCCACAGCTCTCAACCTTCGAGTCCTTAGGGGAGTTGCAGTGATGGGACAAGACTACTACCAGTTGGAGAAAATGGGGACAACCACATTGTAAGTAAATCTTTCCTCAATAAAGTAGCTATTAGCAGAGCTAGTAAGTTGTAAACCCTTTAAACACAGCCCCAATGGGATGAGACTGCACATTTGGCTGCAACTAAAGGACAACAGTACATCTCCTAAGTCTAGGAACACATCTTCTCTCCTTCATCTGGACTGGTCTACAGAGGCAAAATAGAGGTGGTAGGATGTCTACTGGGAATCAGCTTTCAGCTGTCCAGTTTTTTCACATTAGTGCAGATGAAGGAGAGGAGGCAAGTAGAGGAGCACTCTGGATGTTCTGACATCCACAAGGCCAGAGAGGACACAGCAGATTGTGTCCAAGAACAAGACTGCCGGACAAGTGGTGTGTGTGAGACATACATACAGTTGAAGTCGGAAGTTTACATACACCTTAGCCAAATACTTTTCCTGACATTTAATCCTAGAAAAAATTCCCTGTCTTAGGTCAGTTAGGATCACCACTTTATTTTAAGAATGTGAAATGTCAGAATAATAGTAGAGAGAATTATTTATTTCAGCTTTTGTTTCTTTCATCACATTCCCAGTGGGTCAGAAGTTTACATACGCTCAATTACTATTTGGTAGCATTGCCTATAAATTGTTTAACTTGGGTCAAACGTTTTGGGTAGCCTTCCCACAATAAGTTGGGTGAATTTTGGCCCATTCCTCCTGACAGAGCTGGTGTAACTGAGTTGGGTTTGTAGGCCTCCTTGCTCGCATACGCCTTTTCAGTTCTGCCCACACATTTTCTATAGGATTGAGGTCAGGGCCATGTGATGGCCACTCCAATACCTTGACTCTTTGTTGTCCTTAACTACTTGTGGGGCGCTCCCGACACTACCCGGTGAAATACAAGGCGCCAAATTCAAAATCCAAAAGTTGAATTATTAAACATTCATCAATATACAAGTGTTGCATAGTCATCAAAAGCTCTGCTTCTTGGCAATATCACAGCGTTGTCAGATTTCAAAAAGGCTTTATGACGAAAGCACAACATTTGATTGTTTGAGGGTAGCACCTCCAATATTTTTTCCATTAGCATAAATTCATAAACCATCGCGGTTCACACAAAACACATTTCACAGCGAAAACAAATCCCTTACCTTTTGAAGAACTTCTGCTGAGGGCTTCCCCAGTGTCCAATGAAGACATCCAATGGTTCTTTTATTCGAAAAAAGTCATTTATTATATCCATACATCTCCATTTGGTTGGCGCGTTGGTCATAAAATACAGCGTCCACTCACCCATTGAACCGTGAAGAGAATGCGTTCAACCTATGAACTTGTCCAAGAACAATCAAACATCATTGATAATGTATCCTTAGGAACACTTTTATGTATATTTACTATAATATTTCAACCGGATTATAAACTGGACGATAGGAAAGGAAAAACTACACATGCGAGCCCGTGTGAACGCGCTTCCTCTTCTGTTTACATCCGATGACTAGTTCGAAATTCTTCTTCTATTACCATCCAGAGCAACCTAACATCACCAAACACTGTCTAGAGACTGTTGACATGCAGTGGAAGCAATAGGTACTGCAATCTTACTCCCAGAAATGGCTGTTTTCAATAGGGAGGGGTTCAAAATGAGGCAATGTGTCAAAAACACTTTTTCTAGGACAGAAATTCCTTGGGTTTTCGCCTGCTATATCCGTTCTGTTATACTCACAGACATTATGTTAACACTTTTAGAAACTTCAGAGTGTTTCCTATCCAATAGTACTAATTATGTGCATATCCTATTTTCTGGGCCTGAGTGGGAGGCATTTTACTTCGGGCACGCCAGACTCTCCAAAACCGTCACCTCGGGAGCCGCTCCCTAAGAAGTTAAGCCATTTTGCCACAACTTTGGAAGTATGCTTGGGGTCATTGTCCATTTGGAAGACCTATTTGCGACCAAGCTTTAACTTCCTGACTGATGTCTTTAGATGTTGCTTCAAGAAATCCACATAATTTTCCTTCCATCTACTTTGTGAAGTGCACCAGTCTCTCCTGCAGCAAAGCACCTCCACAACATGATGCTGCCACCCCCGTGCTTCATGGTTGGGATGGTGTTCCTCGGCTTGCAAGCCTTCCCCTTTTCCCTCCAAACATAACGATGGTCATTATGGCCAAACAGTTATACTATTTTTGTTACATCAGACCAGAGGGCATTTCTCCAAAAAGTACGATCGTTGTCCCCATGTGCAGTTGCAAACAGTAGTCTGGCTTTTTTATGGCGGTTTTGGAGCAGTGGCTTCTTCCTTGTCGAGCGGCCTTTCAGGTTATGTTGATATAGGACTCGTTTAACTGTGGATATAGATACTTTTGTACCCGTTTCCTCCAGCATCTTCACAAGGTCCTTTGCTGTTGTTCTGGGATTGATTTGCACTTTCGCACCAAAGTACGTTCATCTCTAGGAGACAGAACGTGTCTCCTTCCTGAGCGGTATGACGGCTGTGTGGTCCCATGGTGTTTATACTTGCGTACTATTGTTTGTACAGATGAACATGGAACCTTCAGGCGTTTGGAAATTGCTCCCAATGATGAACCAGACTACAATTCTTTTTGGGGCTGATTTCTTTTGATTTTCCCATGATATCAAGCAAAGAGGCACTGAGTTTGAAGGTGGGCCTTGAAATACATCCACAGGTACACCTCCAATTGACTCAAATGATGTCAATTAGCCTATCAGAAGCTTATAAAGCCATGACATTATTTTATGGAATTTTCCAAGCTGTTTAAAGGCACAGTCAACTTAATGTATGTACACTTCTGACCCACTGGAATTGTGATACAGTGAATTATAAGTGAAATAATCTGTAGGTAAACAATTGTTGAAAAATTACTTGTGTCATGCAAAGTAGATGTCCTAACCGACTTGCAAAAACTATAGTTTGTTAACAAGAAATTTGTGGAGTGGTTGAAAAACTAGTTTTAATGACTCCAACCTAAGTGTATGTAAACCTCCAACTTCAACTGTATGTGTATGTGTGTCGGAGGAAGCGGAAGTGTGTGTGTTTGTGGGTGCAGGTCATTTGGCAGCACTGGATCTAAATATAGCCGGAGCTACCTCGCAGGGGTTACGACTCACAGTGTGCAGCGAGACGAGACAGCCTTGATAGTGTCTGTATTTCCAAAACAGACCAGACTCCATTTAGCTAGAGAACAACTCTCTTTTCTCTCTATCTTTGTCACGCTCCCTCACCTTCCCTCCTTCCTGTGCTCGTTATAATTTTTTATTCAATACCTCCTCCTGTCTGTTACTTTCCGTAACTCCATCGTCTTTTCCCTCTCTCTTGCTCCTTTTTCCTGGCAAGAGCTTAAATATCAACAACACTGACATTACATTTTCTACTTCCTTTGTAAAGTGTAGTGATCCACTAAACCAACACGCTATATGTGTGTCCTACAACTGATCCTAAATCAGACCCAAATGGTCAAACCAGAGGTGATTGACAGGTAGTAAAGACTCCTCCTACTGTATCAATGCTTTTATGGTTTATGTATTGTCACCACACCTGCAGAAATACAGTATTAACTTTCTACCTTTTCTTATTGGTGGTGTGATACATCTTAATATGTGCAAATTAACTATGGCTGAACTGTGGGGAGGCGTGTCTCTGGTCTAGTCTGATGTGCGTCAGTACAGTCGTCCTACTGAGCAGATCAGCAGGAAAGGTGTGAGACGGATCTGATGGGGGGATGAGGAGGGAGGGAAGGAGGGGCGCCGTGTGACGGATGGGTGTGGAGATTGCCTCAGACAGGAGGAGAAACCTCAGGGAGGGGTAAAAACGCATGTCGGAGGAGGAAGGAGGGAAGGAGAGGAGGAGGGAGGGGATGTAAGTGGATGGCGGACATGTTGTATTCCGAATCCGAGTGAATGTCTGTTGCGTGTAAGAGGCACAAGGGCTGTGTCAGGGTGTCCCACACTCCTAGCTTAGGATGTCTATAGGTACACACACCCATCCACCCACCCACCCAACCCACACACTCACTTGCAGGGCAGGATGCGGACCACGTCGTTGAGCTGGTAGCCCTCGATGCAGACGGCGCAGTGGTTGAAGTCCGGGTCCGTTTCCTGCAGCACAGAAGACAAACAGAACAGGCCAGTCAGTGTTAGACAGCCACAATGAACAGAAAGCCATCTATTACTGAGGAAGAACAGTGACAATAAATCAGACACGTTGCTTTTGACCATTCATATTCACTATCAACCAGATGATAAATATCTGGTTTGTTCAACAGGCTGAGGTGAAAGCAGTGCCAAACATGGTCAGTGTTTCCTCTTGAATGTTTGTTTGGAGAGACATCAATACCCTTTAGACATCCAGGAGGGCTGGGCCTGAAAGTTTTATATTATTGTAGGCAGGTTGGCACGTAATGTAATGGTAGGGGAAACATGTTCAATATACAGAGTACAATTAAGTAGAGTACTCTTGTTGTATCAGCTTGTCAGGGATGGAACTGACGGCCACGTTGCCGTGTCAACCACACCCATCACCGTGACAACAGCCACGGCAGGTGGCGGCACGTCTTTGACTGACTGACTGCCCTGGCATGTCCATCACAAGGTGTCATGCTTAAGCATGCCATGGGAGGAAGAGAGAGAGAGGGGAAGGTGGGAAGAGAGGAGCGAAGAAGAGGTGTGAAAGGGGCAAAGAGGTAAAGGGAGAGAGAGTGAAAGACAGCGATAGAGGGCAATGACACAAAGCATGACAAGAGAGGTGCATAGAACCAAGGAAGGAAGGAAGGAAGGAAGGAAGGATGGCAGAAAAGAGTGTGATATAGAGAAAGAAAGAGAACAGTTTGATAAAGAGAGAATGTGTGTGTGAGTGTGTGAGTGAGAGAGAGAGAGACACAGACAGAGACAGACAGACAGAGACAGACAGAGACGTAATCAATGCTGTGTTATTTATGGAGGGTGGCTAACCGTCTCTGCTGACAATAGAGAAGCTGCCACAGAGGTGCACAAGGACAGACGGGTGCCCAGCCCCGCCTGGCCGGGGACTAAATTAGCACGCTGTGCCGAGTGAACAGGGAGGGACCGATCGATAGGCCAGGAAGAACTGAGACAACACAGACCTGTCATCGCTCTAGTCATACCCGGGGACACTAGCCTAGTCCGACATGTATGTGCTGACTGTACACACACACACATTTTAAAAAGGCTAATTGATCATTAGAAAACCTTTTTTGGAATTATGTTAGCACAGCTGAAAACTGTTGTCCTGATTAAAGCAGCAATAAAACGGGCCTTCTTTATACTAGTTGAGTATCTGGAGCATCAGCATTTGTGGGTTTGATTATAGGCTCAAAATGGCCAGAAACAAAGCCCTTTCTTCTGAAACTTGTCAGTCTATTCTTGTTCTGAGAAATGAAGACTATTCCATGCGAGAAATTGCCAAGAAACTGAAGATCTCGTACAACGCTGTGTACTACTCCCTACACAGAACAGCGCAAACTGGCTCTAACCAGAATAGAAAGAGGAGTGAGAGGCCCTGGTGCACAAGAGGACAAGTACATTAGTGTCTAGTTTGAGAAACAGACGCCTCACAAGTCCTCAACAGTGTCTGTGTTCTTTTGCCCATCTCTTTTATTTGTATTGGCCAGTCTGAGATATGGCTTTTTCTTTGCAACTCTGCCTAGAAGGCCAGCATCCCGGAGTCGCCTCTTCACTGTTGAGATTATATATATATATATATATATATATATATATATATATATCACACAATATGTTAGAAATGTGCAAGTGCTTATGATCCCGTTCTCTCTAACTTTGTTCCAACCGACTAAACCATTTAAAAAAGGGCCATGCAAAATTGGAAGAGCAGTGACAAGTACTCCTGGGTATGGGAGTTCTGCGTATGGGAGTTCTGCGTATGGGAGTTCTGCGTATGGGAGTTCTGCGTATGGGAGTTCTGCTCAAGTCTGACAGGTTGTATAGAACAGATAGTGATCTGTACCAGGTCGCCAGGCAGAGATACAGGACAAAAACATATTACTGAGGCCCATCTGACCTAGTGGGGGAGTGGCAGTAGAACAGTTAAGACCCTGGGGAGTCTGCTTCCTTCCCCTCAGACCCTGACTTCCTGTCACTGTGAGCGAGGCAAGCTGCTGTAAATGGCTGCCTGATTAAATATGAATGTTGTCCTCTACAGAGGCTGCTGGCACAGAATGAGGCCAAGACACACAGCACAGACCAGGCCGTGTGTGAAATAGGCTTCTGCTAAAATAAAGCAGATCTGTGTCACTAATGGCAGATTTTCATGATGGCAGAATCTGAGCTTTCTAGGGCCCGCGGATGACTGGGGTTGTGTAAGGGCAGAGAAGTGTCTCTCACCACCACAAGTCACTTTGGACTATGAGACGGAACTGATGTGTTCTCAGTTGGCTACGGATGTGATGGAATAGTCCCTGACGCGGCCTGAATGTGTCCTATATGGACTGTGATCCATGGGTTACGGAGCTGACCAGTTCATTATTGAACGTGGTGAAGTGGACACGGAGCTGACCAGCGTCGGTGTTGACGGAGATGGAGTTGACAGAGGCCTGGCCCATGTCCTAGGGACTGGTAAAATATGTGACAGCGCTGACCTTTTAATGTTGGCACTGGTATTTCAATCAATTGAACAATAGCGCTTCCATTTTGATTGAGCTGGACAATGGTGTTATTGTTGGTCTATGGAGGAAATGGCCCTCCAGCTGAGCAATAATGTTTAATTAAACTAATGACCTTCATAGCATAACAGTCTATAGCAGCCGAAACATACTAGAGATGCAGTGAATGCTGCTACATGAATTTCTGATACACAGTAGAAGTGATGGCTCAATTTGTTGGAGCATGTTGCTCATAACTCCAGAGTTATAGCTTTGATTCCCACATGGGTCCACAAATAGTGAATTTATGTGTTCGCTGTAATGACCATATAAAGGTTGTATAGATAAGGGAAGGGCAGCCAAACATACTGGTTAGAATGCTTCGTATTGTATCCCGACAGTATCAGGTATAATGAAATTAGCTCTTGACTGCAGCTTGTTACGCAAGCAGTCCTTGTCGGCTGTCAATGGTTATGGCAAGAGCTCTCCATTGTGTTACAGCAGGGGAAGAGCTATCACACGGTTGTCGCTGTTTCTCTCAAGCAAACTTTCCACTCAGTCATAAGGGCTCTTACATCCAAAGCCATCAAGCATGTGTAACAGTATAGCTTCCTTCCCTCTCCTCACCCCTACCTGGGCTTGAACCAGGGACCCTCTGCACACATCAACAACAGCCACCCTCGAAGCATCGTTACCCTTCGCTCCACAAAAGCCGCGGCCCTTGCAGAGCAAGGGGTACAACTACTTCAAGGTTTCAGAGCGAGTAACGTCACCGATTGAAACGCTGTTAGCTAACTAGCCATTTTACACCGGGGCAAGGTTAACATAATTTATTGTCCAGAGGGCTGTCATGGCCTGAAACTGGTTGGTTATTTGTGACCAGTGACACTGTAGCCCGTTGTCATATCCGTCATCACGGTAACAGGCTGTATTATCTACCAAGAGCCTTGGCCCCTTAGTGCCTATCTTCTCCCCCCTCCTCCTTATCCTTCTGCTCCCCAATATCCAAGCTCGACATCCGGCTCAGTGAGGTCAATCACTCCCGGCGGACTTCCTCCAGATGGGAGGTTTCAATTTCTGCGGCACACTCCAAGGCCCATGGTTTATTCATGAACAGAGACCTGTCTGACCTTGACGAGGGCTCAGAGGAGAGGAGGGGAGAGGCCGGACTGAGAGAACCAACCCGCTCTCCCCTCCTCCAAGCCCCGTCAGCCCTGACACTAGTCTTCACTGGAGACATTCTAAGAGCCTCCGTTACACATCACTAGCATTTCCCTTTTTCAGTCAGATGGGATTTCAACCATTTCTTGCATGTATTTATGTAAGAAATACATCTGGTGTGCTTATAGGAGGATTTAGAAAGGATTTGAATCTTGAGTCTTCGATAAGTTGTTCTGGTTACTCACGTTGACTACCAACCACATATTCTGGAATATTTGAATAACGAACACAAGCAGTTTTGTATTTAACATTCACAAGAGTGCAAGATCCCTCAATCAATAAATCAATTCTCTCATTTGACACGTATGACTTCAGCCAGCTTGTCTCCAATTACCTAAAAAGACAGCGTTTAAGCAGACCCTTCCGTCCATCCATCCATACACTCATCGATCACCTTTGACAACCTCATTCGAAGCTGTAAACCCTTTTCGAGGTGAGAGGCATAAATAAAGAAGAAAGCCTAATACGATAATAAACATCCTTGTGTCAGGTCTTGACTTGATTAGCGAGAGAAACATGGCAGAAGCCATATTACTAACAGTGAACCTTCCACCAACCATTGGCCCGGAAGAGAAGAAGACCCAAGAAAGGACAGCATGAATGGGTATTGGGAGGAATGTCTTGGTTTGTACAGGCAGAAATGTATGTACCATCTCTTCCTAACATCAGTTAGACAAAGCTGGATTATGGACCAAGATCAACTAGACTGGATATTCTCAAATTCTGGAAAGGCTCAATCCCATATCTCTAGAGAGCATGGAAAAATGGCAGTACATGGTTGAGAAGGTTACTAAGTTGTTGGACAGGGGGTAGTGCCGGCAGGTTTACCTTGTCCCCTTTCTTTACTGTCCTGGTTGTCAGCTTCCCTATGGCCTTCTTAGCTGCATCTCCAAGTCGACGCTGGCAGAGAGAGAGAGAAGGGAGGGAGGGAGAGAAGGGGGAGGGAGGGAGATAATATTAAGGTGAATCGTGAGAGCAAATGTAGCCTGAGGGTTGAATTAACAATAGGAATGAAATATACCTTAGTTGGCAAAAAATACTCTTCTCAAACTAATTTCCCCAAACTCCATAGTGTACATGAAAAGAAGTAAAGTAATTCAGCATCCTTTTTGCTTTAAACATTTCAAACTATTGGGGAATTTGAGAAAAACAGTGCAGAAACATTGACTTCCTGTCCAGTCAAAGACATGATTGTTAGGGCGAGTTGTACTGTAAAAATCGCTGAATAATTATATTATATTTGAATTCCCCGGCCTGTGAGTTTTATATCTTCAAGCAGCTGACTCAAACTATCCCCAGATGGTGTCAGAGAAACTAGGGGATCGTATACTGTCTCCCCAAACTCCCAGTGTCCTCTGCTACCTTCCACCAATAGGTTGCTAGGGATGTTGCTAGGGAAGGACATGTGGCAGTCCTTCTGCCTGCTCAGGTCAGAGCCTCTTCATTCTCTCTCCAAGTGGACAAGAGTGATGGAGGGCGTGGACAGAAGTGAGGGATGTTATTGAACCTTGTGCATTTACTATTGGTTAATGTTGCTAGTTGGCGCTGTGTTATACAGTCCTTTGCTTATGCCACCATCTCCTTATACAGTAGATATTGTTATTGTTCTATTACTCCATTCTCATGCTAGGTTTATTATGTACAATATATTCATTCATATCTCTTCTCTGTACAGAACCACATCTATCGTATATGTCCTCTGGAAATAAAATTCTCTATTTGTGTGTAAAGTCTCTGTGAGGTTGCCTTATTCCTCTGACCGGGACATAGGTCAGTGAATCACAGACCAGCCCAACTGGAGAGCCGCTCTCTTTCAGAATTGGTCTTTGGACATTTCAACCAAGGGCAGACTAAAGTGTCAATGAGCAAGGCTTCAATACATTGGGACAATGTCAAAAGACCTAGAGCCAGCAACATAAGCATTTTGCATTAATGCTGCATTTTACATTTAAGAGAAATAACTGGAAAATGTTCAATAAAAAAGGTCACAAAGGGCACAAGAAACAAACCATTCTGTCATCTTTAAGGAATGGTTCTTCACGTCCGTATTTCCTGTCTGAGAAAATAGGTGGCACAATCTTTGCAGAGATGCCAAAGACGTCTGGGTCTAACTGTACATATGTAGTCACAGTGTGGAGAGACCAGGTTCTAACTGTACCTATGTAGCCACAGTGTGGCGAGAACAGGGTCTAACTGTACCTATGTAGCCACAGTGTGGAAAGAGCAGGGTCTAACTGTAGCTATGTAGCCACAGTGTGGAGAGAGCAGGGTCTAACTGTAGCTTTGTAGCCACAGTGTGGAGAGAACAGGGTCTAACTGTACCTATGTAGTCAGTGTGGAGAGAACAGGGTCTAACTGTAGCTATGTAGCCAGTGTGGAGAGAGCAGTGTCTAACTGTAGCTATGTAGCCAGTGTGGAGAGAGCAGTGTCTAACTGTAGCTATGTAGCCAGAGTGTGGAGAGAAAACAGGGTCTAACTGTAGCTATGTAGCCACAGTGTGGAGAGAGAACAGGGTCTAACTGTAGCTATGTAGCCACAGTGTGGAGAGAGCAGGGTCTAACTGTAGCTATGTAGCCACAGTGTGGAGAGAACAGGGTCTAAGTGTACCTATGTAGTCACAGTGTGGAGAGAACGGGGTCTAACTGTAGCTATGTAGCCACAGTGTGGAGAGAGCAGGGTCTAACTGTAGCTATGTAGCCACAGTGTGGAGAGAGCAGGGTCTAACTCCCATGCCTCAGCCTGATTGGGACTGATTGCTTCCGGTGTGAGAACGCTAGGCGCACCTGTGCTGCCGCTTCACGCTGGTACCTGTTTGTTTGCTGTTGTCACGTCTGTATTTTGGATATGTTTTTTCTTGGAATCAATCTTCTTGGATTACTCACTGGACTATATTACACCATCGAAACACTTCCTGGAGTATGCACTGGACTATTTACATGCTTAAATAGTTTTTGGATAACTGACCTGGCTGTTTTCGTGATCCTGTCACACAGTTCGCCACGAGCCCTCTCCATTCCTATCCTCATATCCCTCGCGACATCTGGTACTGTGAGTTTCCCCTCTCTTTATCATTTTGTGGTGTCAATCCTTGCTATTGTTGGGTAGCCTTCCCTTCTGTGGATTGTGTGGATTTTGGGTCTGATACGGTTTCTGGCTAACGTAGTTTAAACCGATAAATTGTTGTTGCAGGTCACGTTGGACATCACTGTTTTTTGGTCTTTTTTGGTTTGTGCTGTCTTTGAATGACGTGAATCAAATTAGTTTCCCCGAGATGGCTCTACAATTCTCTGCAGCTCATCTCAGAACATTTAAAGGATCGCCCGATTGGCTCCGGACACCTATAAATGGTGTGAACAACTTGGAGTTTTACGCCGACCGCGCTTATATACATCGATCGCGGAAGAAACTTCGGAATTATCACCACTCGCCCTCCAATAATATTCCGGTTGTCTCTACCAACACCCGCAAGGCCGGGCACAACCCAGCTGGAAAATCGATCCATTAACTTTGGAAATCTAAGATCATTGCGCCTGATCCGACCTCCGAACTTGCAGAGGCTCATCTTCAGACCTGCGATGTGCGCTGTTGAACACCCGCTCTCTAACTACTAAAGCATCAGTATTGAATGACATTATCACTGACACAAATCTGGACATGCTGCTTCTGACTGAAACCTGGCAGGTGCCTAACGACCTTTTCAACCTGAACCTCTAAACTCCGCCTGGGTACATCTACTTCTCTCAGCCGCGTCTTCATCGTAGAGGTGGAGGCCTGGCTGTAGTTTGCCGTGAGACTATTAAAATTTCCAAGATAGAGTTTCATGACGTTACAGCATTTGAATATCTCGCGCTGAAAATGACTGGCCAAACGTCACTGGCTGTAATCTTAATCTACCGACCTCCAAAATGTCCCTCTGATTTTTTCTCTGAGATTAGTGCGTTACTCACTCCTGTCTGTGGTAACTATCCATCTGTTATTCTGCTTGGTGATTTTAACATACATGAAAACACTGCACATTGCAATGAATTGATGGCTGTACTGGACTGTTTCAACCTAACCCAACATGTAACTTTTGCTACTCACTCCAGGGGTCATATACTGGATCTCATATGTACATCTGGCTTAAATAATATTCTTGTTAGCAGCTCTGATTTTGCTTTTTCAGATCACAAATTCATAAGCTTCAGTTGTAGTTTTCCTATATCTATATCACCACTGAAGAAAATGCTGACCTATCGTGAAAATCAATTCTGTGAATCCATCTTCTTTTTCTGCTTTAATAAGGGATTCTTCTTTGTCAGAATGTCTACTATTAAATTGTCCATCAGAAATCTGCTGTATATACAATAATGTCTTGTCTCAAATACTTGAGAGGCAGGCTCCTGTCATAACTAGACTGGTTCCATCTACTCGTGCCTCACCATGGTTCACTCCTGAACTACGAATCGATAAAAACCGAGGGTCGCGCCTAGAAAGACTATACAGGAAAACTGGACTTGTTGTCCACTCTTTGGCTTTTAAAGAACACTTGCTTAAGTACCCACAGCCCTTAACGATGCAAGATCCTCTTATTTCACCTCTACCATTAGAAATTCAAAGTGCAGGCCCAAATCACTCTTTGCAATGGTTAGCAAACTCACAAATCCACCACAACATGTTATGTCGGGTTCTGTGGGGCTTGTAAATAGCTTTACAATTTTTCTCGGACAAGTTAAAGTCAATCACTGCATCCATCGCCAAAAACACTCCTCATCCAAGTGACTCAAATGTTCACTTAATAATAGCTGATTTTACTCATTCTACAAACTCTCTCTCTGCTTTCACTCTAACTACTCCAACTGCTATAAGTGATCTAATTGTGAAGTCAAATTCCACATCCTGCCAACTTGATCCTACACCTACTGTTTTGCTTAAGTTGTGTGTCCCTGAGGTTGCACCCTTCATAACACATATGATTAACTGTAGTTTGGCGTCCGGCGTGGTTCCAGCAGATTTAAAAATGGCTGCTTGGTGACGCCCATTCTTAAAAGATCAGGCCTAGACCACCTAAACATGGAAAATTACAGACCAATATCCAACTTACCATTCTTAAGCAAAGTCCTTGAAAGGGTTGTTGCTTCGCAATTGCGTATCACATTTGGATATAAACGGTCTTTTTGAACCTTTTCAGTCTGGATTTCGCCCAGCTCATAGCACTGAAACTGCTCTTCTCCGGGTGGTTAACGACATTCTTTTTGTCCATGGATGCAGGGCTGATAAACATCCTGATGCTTCTTGATTTAAGCGCTGCTTTTGACACAGTCTGCCATGAAATACTTATCTCTAGGCTTTCTGACATTGGTATCACTGGCTCTGCTCTTTCTTGGCTCATCTCCTACATTAGCGACAGAAAGTATTATATCACTATACAAGGGTTTAGATCTGCCACTGCTTCACTTACACAGGGTGTCCCTCAAGGTTCGGTTCTTGGCCCACTATTATTCATCATCTACATATATCCACTCGGTGATATCATACGCAGGCACGGACTTCAGTTCCATTGCTATGCTGATGATATTCAAATCTACCTCACCACCAGCTCTGATAGGTTATCTTTGCCTGACTCACTCACTGAATGTATCAGGGACATCAAGAAATGGATGTCCCTGAATTTCCTTAAACTGAATGATAATAAAACTGAGATATTATTGATTGGTCCTGCTGCCTCAGCCAAAATGATTGATCAGTCCTTTGATGTTGATGGAATCCACGTTAAGCCTTCGTCATTGATTCGTAACCTTGGTGTCTTATTCGATTCAACTCTATCTTTTGGCTCTCACATTTCTTCTCTTGTTAAAAACTATTTTTTCCATCTTCGTAATATTGCTCGCCTCCGATCTTCTCTCACTTTAGCTGATGCTGAAACTCTAATTCATGCATTAATCACTTCACGCTTGGACTATTGCAATGCCTTACTTCTTGGTCTTCCCAAAAAACTTATTGCAAGATTACAGTATGTTCAAAACTCAGCAGCAAGAGTTCTCACCTCCACTAGGCGCTCTGCTCACATCACTCCTTTGCTTCATGACCTTCACTGGCTACCTGTGGCATCACGTATCCACTTTAAGGTATTGCTTCTAACTTTTAAAGCATTAAATGGTCTTGCTCCCCAATATCTCTCTGACTTACTCTATCCTTACCGCCCTGCTCGGTCCCTTAGATCAGCTGAACTCGGTTTGTTGACTGTCCCTCGTTTCCGGTTGTCCACTGTAGGTGGGAGGTCATTTGGTGTTAATGCTCCTAAATTATGGAATTCACTACCTCTTACACTACGCAATACCTCATCCGTGAGTGCTTTCAAGATCCAGTTGAAAACATATCTGTTTGACATGCATTTTGGGTAGTGTGTATCCTATGTGACTGCGATGTATGTGTGTGTGTTCTGAATGTATTGTAATGTGCAATGTAAAGCGACCTTGAGCTATGGAAAGGCGCTATATAAATAAAACTTCTTCTTCTTCTTCAACTGTAGCTATGTAGCCACAGTGTGGAGAGAACAGGGTCTAAGTGTACCTATGTAGTCACAGTGTGGAGAGAACAGGGTCTAACTGTAGCTATGTAGCCACAGTGTGGAGAGAACAGGGTCTAACTGTACCTATGTAGCCACAGTGTGGAGAGAGATAGACATTTGTAAAGCAAGTTGTTGAAGGAAAAGCACTTGTTCAGTGTCTTTCCACTGATTAAACAGGCTGGTGATTTAGCAACAGTAGTGTAGACACAGTGAGAAAGAGTGGGAGAGAGAGAGACCATTTTACTCGCATAGGCGCCTAAATATTTTGCTGTGCGACCTGGAATTTTTATTTAGGGGAACCAGTGCGCCTAGAAAAATGAACGATTCTAGTTTTATTATCTCAAATGCTTTTCATTGTGCTCCTAACTTTTTTGGTGTGCCTAAATTGTTCAAATTAGACGCACGCGCAAACCTAAAAAGGTGAGCGTAGAGATCTGTATGTGTGCGTGTAGTCGGAAAAGAGACTAAGGCTAGTGATGAAGATGAGTCAAGCGACTTGCTGACGCCAGCCTGATATGTTGATTCAATATGGCATTGTCCGGATGGATGGCTGTATAGTAACATCTCACAGGAGAGCCCCACCTTCACCGTGGAAATCACCAAGACGGGACCAGGATGGGATGTTCCCACAGAACCCTGGGGACACCGTCAGGGGTGTGAAGACTGGTGAAAGGGATGCTACTGTTCATAAAGAGTTGTGAATGTTGATTAGTCTCACTGGGAACACACTGGTTGATGCAATGTTGTTTCAACATAATTTCAATGAAATTACACTGAACATAAATATAAACAACCGCAGACCAAATGTAACCACGCCAGCCCAGGACCTCCCCATCCGGCTTCTTCACCTGTGGAATCGTCTGAGACCAGCCACCCGGACAGATGAAACTGTCCACATCCGAAGAATTTCTGCACAAATTGTCAGAAACGTCTCAGGGAAGCTCATCTGCGTGCTTGTCGCCTCACCAGGGTCTTGAACTGACTGCAGTTCGGCGCCGTAATCGCCTTCAGTGGGCAAATGCTCACTTTCGATGGGTACTGGCATGCTGGAGAAGTGTGCTCTTCAAAGATGAATCCCAGTGTCACGAGAATTTTGTTATCTCAATGTTCTAAATGAACTATTTTATAACTATCTGTATCCTGAGGGTTGTAAGGCCTCAGTTCTAAGAGACAGACAAAGAAAACTCAATCTGCAGTCGATCGGTCCTTTATTCAGAGAGCTCTGTTCACAAAATGGAAAATCAGTCCTTTTACACACACACACACACACACAAGTTCTCATCATAGGCTACTCCCTTCTAAAACATTCCTTACCCTACCCCCACATATCTTATCTGCTCAGACAGGCTATATTTTTCCACCATACTGACCAAAAGTTGTATGGTTTCCTGCAAGCCTATCACCTCTCCTCCCTGTGTGGGGGAAGTCTGTTTTCACAGTTGCACTCTACTTGACAAAAATATCACAACCCCCTTTTTACAAATCACCCAGTTTCAACTGTACCAGGCAGATAGCAGACGTTGTGAACAGAGTGCCCCATGATGGCAGTGGGGTTATGGTATGGGCAGGCATAAACTACGGACAACGAACACAATTGCATTTTGGCGAATGCAATTTGAATGCACAGATATACCGTGAAGAGATCCTGAGGTCCATTGTTGTGCCATTCATCCTCCACCATCACCTCATGTTTCAGCATGATAATGCACGGTCCCATGTCACAAAGATCTGTACACAATTCCTGGAAGCTGAAAATGTCCCAGTTCTCCCATGGCCAGCATACTCACCACACGTCACACATTGAGCATATTTACGACAGTGTGTTCCAATTCCCGCCAATATCCAGCAACTTCGCACAGCCAAGTGTCAATTATTTAGTGACTAATAAATCCTATTAGTTGAATTGAGTAAATGCATTCATAATTTAGTAGTTATTTTGATAGTTGTTAGTTACACTACACATATCATATGCTTGGGTACCACGTAGACATCCCTGATCTACTTGACTCAATAAATGAATGCTAGAACATTGGTCGCCAGGATTAGCTATTTGTATCTAGTCTCTTTTGTAACAGCTAAATTGGGATCCTAATAAAATACCAAATACCAATAATTGCAAGAAAGACATGTTCATTAGTGAGTTGGTGATGGAATGATTCACTATCTTGCTAGATCCTCCAGAGACAGACAGGGCCTGTTGCATTTATTCACATAATAATGGAGTCAGATTGATGACTGTAGTTTATTACTATTTAGCATAATATCTATGCATGAATATGAGAGCGAGAGAGCGAGAGAGAGAGGAGAGAGAGAGACACTCCCCCTGTGATTAGAGGTAGTAGGTCTGGTCAGTCCCATTCACTACTACTAGGGATCAGTGTGTAGAGTGGACTTCTTTATAACTCACCTGATTAGTGGCTCTTCACTCATGAACACTGACCCCACTGATTTGTGCTGCGCTCTAATGTGAAAGAACATACCTTGTGAGAGCGAGAGAGTGATAGCAAGAGCGGTGTGAGCTTTGGAAACATGCAGAAGCTGTTGACTGGGCAGTTGAGTGTGTTTGTTGGGTTACACTATTCAACGTTCGTCATCTCTTGCCTCCTCAGAGAGCGAATGATAACTACAGTGTTATAGTGACCAGAGAATTTAGTAACAAACATGGTGAGGGGTTGTTTCTGACAGATTACTTGAGAGAGGAGTCCCTCACTGGCAGATGCTACATTAGGAGTGTTTGTAAACAACCTTAAAAATGGCTCCTTGTTTGGTCTTTCCTTTTTCCACAGAAAGGACTGTGGGGCAAAAGGAAATTAGACTATTTAAGATAGTAGAGGTTAATGGGGCCCTGTCTCTATCTTGGCTTAGATTGTCACAGTGCAGGTACTAAAAGGTAGCGTCTTAGCACTAGACCAACCGAAAGGGGTGAGTGTGTATTTTAAAGATGCCGGACGCTGAGGAAGCAGAGCTTTACCACAAAGATCCTCCATTAAGGATTCATAAGCAATTTACAGCATCAAAATTGCATGCCTGCATCCTCTTGCTGGTTTCCCCACCCAACAGGAGGAGAGAGCGAGAGAGAGCACAGGGCGGTCAAACGAGCCAGACTACAAACATCTGGAGGGCATGAAGGAGAGGACAACTGGCACTTGACCTGCTCTTCACTTCTATTACCTGATATGAGTCATCAGATTCATCACAGACAACTGAAAACCAGTGTGTCAAAGTGACATTGAGAGCATATGCCTCAACTAAAAGCTCCAAGCTTGGCAAAATGATTCACCACTACCTCGCTCTAATGTAAAAAAAAAAAAGAAAAGTTTTCTTACATTAAAAAAAAAAAAAAAAAAAAAAAAAAAAAGTAGATGGATTTTTGTAGCCTTGGGTGTTAATATCAGGACCTCTGCCCTCCTTCCAAAGAAAAATCTCATGGTAAAACTAAAACAATATGATATTATTACCTGACTGCAATACAACCATTCAAATGTGGTAAAGGGCTTTGAGCTACATGTGTGGATCTCAATTTACAAAAATTGGACCCTTAGTAAATAAACACCAAATAAATACCAGACAGTAATAGAAAGAGTAACCATTAGCAAACATACTCTATGTCCTACCTGGCTGCGGTCACGGGCGTTCGTCAAGCGGATCTTCTGGATGAAGTAGAAGATGAGCCAGGCAGAGGAGATGATCATGAGTACGATGAAGGAGATGGAGACGAAGACCAGGGAGCCGCGGTTGATGTTCTTGGCCTGGCCGTGTTGGCCCACCACCACACTCACCAGCACCGTCAGGTTCCTCTCCAGCAGACCCAGGATCTCCTTGCCGTAAGACTCGGTGATCATCACTGCCACCGTGTCGCCTGTACCTGAGAGAGTAGAAGAGAGTTAATAATGGCTAGGTTTTTGTGGTAATCCAACCAGAATTCTTCTTTGTGACACATCAAGCCGATGAAAAACCATGACCAGTCAGTTCCAATCCATTATTTGAGGTAGTCAGTCAGTTAGCACGCACTTATTCATGTTCCCTCCACTATATTTATCTGCCAGCTTTTACAAGTCAGATGCATAACACAATAATTGCATAGGCAAATCTCTCTTCACCCACATTGACAGGATCCACAGAGCCAAGTCATTAACACAAATCTACAGCTCTAGGATCAGTTCCCAGCTCTGGCAAAGTAGAACCAATCTCTTTGGCCACTATGAAAAGACTCAGAGCCAGTCAATAGATTCTCATTCCTCATTTATTAACACAAGATTCTCAACACCTGCTCAGCCAAAACAGCTGTGTAGTGACGGAGGATTGAATGTCCCATGGACTGAAGAAATACATGTGGAGACTGGAGAAACGTATGTGTGAATATGTTCATCATGTGAATAAATATGGACTATTATGTCCCTGGTCCAGGCCTTTATACAGCAACAAAGTGGATGTGGTATACATGCAGAGCAATTCATTCATTGACAATGACCGCAATGACTAGCAGAGAGCATTAGACAGTGGAAAATATTAATAGATTATTTTAAGCTATACTGAACAGTGGTAGAGCCATCTGGGATCATCGTCATTTTCATTTTAGTGACATCCAGACAGCTGACTGTTACAGGCCAGGGGGAGTCATGTTACTGCTGGAGACGACTCCTCTCTGTCCCCCCGGGCTCTTTACCACAGCTTGCCTTGCCACTAATAGCAGCTGAAAGTGCACTTTGTGTGTCTGTGTGCGTGTAAGGGTGTCTACTGTACATCAGTGTTTGTGTGTGTGTATGCCAGTGTGTGTCTGCGTGTGTGTGTTTAGACCAGTAAAGTGATGTTTCAGAAGCAGCAGAGAGAGTGATGCCCACCAGAGGAGTGCGGGGCAGTTTATCTTGCCCCATTATTGACGAATGGCCCGACAGCACACTGATGTCTCACACACCAGGGCCATTTGTCTCAATCCTCATGAGAATAAGACCACCAGCACCACGGCTGCTATGTGCTAAAAAAGCGTTGCGCCTCCAACATTAAAACAACATTGTGATGAAGGAAGTAACAAGACATTCCCTGACAGCTCAATCTCCTCCTTTTCAAATCACAAAACGTCCTTGAAAGTTTGACTTTGAATTATCAATAAACCATGGCTGCTTCTTATGAGATGGGAATTCCTCCAATACTTTTTTTTTTCGTGTTCAGAGAAAGAGAACACGAGAAAGAGAGAACACGAGAAAGAGAGAGAAAGAACGGTCTGTAATTCAGAAGGCTGGGTATAATGACTCCTTGTCGTATAGGCTGAAAGGCAACAGTTAAGTCATTACGCTATTGATCTCTACCTCTCTCCATCTCTTTATCTATACCTTTCCCTCCCTCTCTCCTCTGTGGAAGCCCCCTCTTAAAGGTGCCCTTTAGCCAAACGCCGCCTGGATCCTGACTCAGCTTTTTTGGGGAGCACGGGTGCCACAGGAGATGTGGCGATTGAGGCCACTTTTGCACTGAGCTACCTGACAAAGAGGAGGAGGAAGAGGAGGGAGGGAGGAAGGAATTTGTTAACATTGGTGAAGGGGCATGGTTTTGTTGTGGTCATTCGGATTTGGAATCTCAAGGTTTGTGTGTACTTAAAGAGATAGTTCACTCCACAATTACAGTTATGTACGAAGACCATCATAAAAATAAAATACCATCAAAACCGTTTCATTATCTTTAATTTCATGTAGATAAAACTTTACCTAATAGTGGGCGTGTTTACTATCGATTCGAAGCAATTGCTTTGCTAACTTAGTCTATAATTTTTTTCTACATGTCCTCCTCTCCTCCTTTGATGCTCCAGCAGCTGATCTGCTAGATGGGCGGGGGTGTAGAGCGCTACAGGCTATGGCACTTCAGTACAAATATTGTTTGATGTGTGGACATTATTTTACACAATGTACGTTTTGATTGCTTGCTAGTAAACAAATAAAAAGGTATTTTATTAAAAAAGGTTGGATGTGTCTGACTATTCATTAATTATTCAACAGCAGTCGACAAGGTTGTTCTGGCACTGAGGCCTAATGTTGTGTCAAATGGACAATGTGCCAATCCTCTCCAACTTGGCATGGTATAATTTGATATGGAATCTTTTCTTCATTTCTAGATGAATCAACGCTGATCAGGCCAAGTACAGTCGTGGCCAAAAGTTTTGAGAATGACACTAATATTAATTTCCAAAGTTTGCTGCTTCAGTGTCTTTAGATATTTTTGTCAGATGTTACTATGGAATACTGAAGTATAATTACAAGCATTTCATAAGTGTCAAAGGCTTTTATTGACAATTACATGAAGTTGATGCAAAGAGTCAATATTTGCAGTGTTGACCCTTCTTTTTCAAGACCTCTGAAATCCGCCCTGGCATGCTGTCAATTAACTTCTGGGTCACATCCTGACTGATGGCAGCCCATTCTTGCATATTCAATGCTTGGAGTTTGTCAGAATTTGTGGGTTTTTGTTTGTCCACCCACCTCTTGAGGATTGACCACAAGTTCTTAAATGGGATTAAGGTCTGGGAGTTTCCTGGCCATGGACCCAAAATACGTTGTTTTGTTCCCCGAGCCACTTAGTTCTCACTTTTGCCTTATGGCAAGGTGCTCCATCATGCTGGAAAAGGCATTGTTCGTCTCCAAACTGTTCCTGGATTGTTGAGAGAAGTTGCTCTCGGAGGACGTGTTGGTACCATTCTTTATTCATGGCTGTGTTCTTAGGCAAAATTGTGAGTGAGCCCACTCCCTTGGCTGAGAAGCAACCCCACACATGAATGGTCTCAGGACTGTGAACATTTATATTTGTGTCATTCTCAAAACTTTACTGGCCGATATGGCGCCCTAGGCGAGATCCCATTTTCTTTGTTGTCCTCCTATCCCCGCAATGTAGAATAGTAGCCTAGGCTATACAATGTCGACCAACAATGTACTTCTATGAATGCCCATGTGGTAGCCTACCGTTTGTAAAACAGGCAATTTACCGCTAATCCCTGTCATTTGGTTACATTAAAATGTAGGTTAATGCATGTATTAATTACAGTAATTTACCATTCTCATTCTCGGAATGGAAATGTTGTTTGTAGAGTTCAAAACCTGCTACACTTGTGAGAAACAACTTTTGGTTTATTTCATAGCCATCATTAACGTGCTCCATGTTGAGCAATGAGCCTGTGTCTGGTTTCTCTGTCCTGTTGATGAAGCGCGTGCACCTGAGCACGCATAGCAATATCTGGCCTACTTCTCGCAAATGTCAAATGTAAGTGCTCAGCTGGGCTTCTCAGTCCGCTTTTGTTAACATCCATTCAAGTGATAATAGTTCCTCACAGTATTTGAATAATCTCTCCAACACTCCCCTCGATAATCAGCATGGCTGATACATAGGCTATGGACATGGTTGCATTTGTTTCTATTTTAATGATTGTCAATTTTATCTTCATGCTATAGCATAGCTGTCCCCTTCACAATTTCATTGTCAATTCATTTACACTGTCATTTTAGTCACTTAGCAGATGCTCTTTTCCAGAGTGAATTACAGTTAGTACATTCATCTTAAGATAGCTAGGTGGGACAACCACATATCACAGTCATATTAAGTACATGTTTCCTTAATAACGTGGTGAGAGGGCCAAGAGACCAGAGGTGGCAGAATGGAATGCTTGGGTTGGGGTGTAGGGTTTGAGCATAGCCTGAAGGTAGGGAGGGTCAGTTGAACACCAGGCAGGCTGCAGTGTTCTGGATACGTTGCAGGGGTTTGATGGCACAAGCGGGGAGCACAGCCAACAGTGAGTTTCAGTAGTCCAGACAGGAGGGGACAAGTGCTTGGATTAGGACCTGTGCTGCTTCCTGTGTGAGGTAGGGTTGTACTCTACGGATGTTGTAGAGCATGAACCTGCAGGAGCGAGTCACTGCTTTGATGTTTTGCAAAGAACGTCAAGGTGTTGACAAGCGTCACGCCAAGGTTTTTTACACTCTGGGACGGGGTCAAAGTGGAGTTGTTAACCATGATGGAGAGGTCTTTCAGCGGGCAGGCCTTCCACAGGAGGAACAGCAGCTCAGTCTTAATTCATCATCTTATAGCTGTTAGCAGTTGATGTTATCCTTCAATAAACACAGACCCCAAAGCAAATCAGGGGGAGAAAAATAGGTTTATTCAAAAATAACAAATCATATATGTTATGCTGAGAGGTAGATGTTCCTTCTTCCCTGTCCTCAGTTCTCTCCACAGAACAAAGATACATTATGTAATTTATAACCTCCAACCCTAGCCTGTGGTTGACCAATTAGAATTCATTGCAGGAAAATTGGGCCAATAACCAATGACCAAATAACAAGTATCCTGTTTCAGGCTCAATGTATAGACGATTCAGATCAATGATATCTTGCCACACGTAGCTACGTAGCTAAACACTTACACAAATTCTAAACAGATGTTGAAATGAAAAATAACTATTTCCATTGATCGTTAATTCCCTATTGACCTCTAGTCCTCTGCGTTGTGTATAATATTCTTACATAGGCTTTCCTGAAAGGCCTAGGTGTTTTTAATACGTTTTAAGGAAAGGATAAATATTTGCTCGTGTCGGACACACGCTGGTGGCTTTGATTGACGGGTGCTTTTATGGGGCTGTGTGTGTGTGTATGGGAGTTTGCTCATTCTCTCTATAGGCCTATATGTCAATTCAGAAAGTTTCCTAAAGTAGCCTGTCTGGACTCTCTTTAATAAGATTCAAATGCTCCTGTTATGATTTATTCTTGTAAAAGGCCTGTTTTAACCTACTATAAATATGAATTGCCCTCCATTCACCATCTAAACCAGGGATGGGCAACTGGCGACCCACATTTTGAAGGCCCTCTGATCAATTCCTTCCTGAGAAACTCAGTCAGGGTGTCAACTTACTGTTGAGAGTTAGAATAGTAGAACACACAAGGTGCAATTTCGAAATTTGGTTATGCATTAGTTTTTATCTTGTTATGTCAATCAATTAGCCCATGTCAGCTAACTTTTTTTAGATTTCTAAATTAGTTTAGCGGCCAGGTATCTAGACTTGTTATCATGGTCGAATTACTGGCCGGGGAGCCCGCATTGATTTGTTAACTAGGCACGCTCTTGGCATTTGGGGCGGCAGGTAGCCTAGTGGTTAGAGCGTTGGGCCAGTAACCGAAAGGTTGCTGGACAGTGTCACCAGCAAAGAACCCCCACACCATCACACCTCCTTCATGCTAAACAGTGGGAACCACACATGCGGAGATCATCCATTCACCTACTTTTTTTTGTAAATGCCCATCTTCTCCTTTGTGCCTATTGCATACGTTATGTAGGACTGAGACTGCAGTACCTATGGCTTCCACTAGATGTCAACAGTCAAAGACTGCTTTTATGCTAATGCATAAAATATGAGAGGGGCTATCCTCAAACAATCAAATGTTGTGCTTTCGCCATAAAGCCTTTTTGAAATCTGACAATGCTGTGATATTGCCAAGAATCAGAGCTTTTGATGACTATGCAACACTTGTATATTGATGAATGTTTAATTCAACTTTTGGATTTAGAATTTGGCGCCTCACATTTCACCGGGTAGTGTCGGGAGTGGGCCTGTCGGTAGCGCCCCACTGCTCCTTAAGTAGTTAAATAAAAGGTTCACATTTTTTTATGAAATAATAATAATTAAGAACAAATATTAAAACTGCTAACATTTTTCTCTACCTTATGGCAATATGTGTATAATTGCAAAATGTGTATCTATATCCGATGTGCATAAACACAAAACACTCACACCCTTGCCCTGGTCCTAACACACACAATCTGCACCACCTCTGCTTATCACAAAAGTGCACCTGCCTTTATGATGCACTCTTATTAACCAGGGATCGATGGGAAGTCACGTCCAGTCAAAACAATGGGCCGTGCGCAGCGGGCCTCTACCATTAATTATTAGATTTATGGGGCCGGGCTAGTTCACCATAGACCCAGCACTGGCTAGGCCAGTTCACCATAGACCCAGCACTGGTTAGGCTAGGCCATCACAGACCCAGCACACGTGTTATACCATAGCCCATGGGCCAACAGGCCATGACGCAGCTTGACTTATTAACTCCAGTGCCACATGCTAAAGGTCTGGATGTTAATATCTTTTAACCCTGAAAATATATCAACAAGCGAACACAGAAAAAAGGAGCAATACTTTGGGTTGACCTTCGAGTTGCACTTAAATTGGATAAAAAGACTTCTGTGATTAGATTCCAAAACCTTTCATCACAATTAAATAATTTGTCATTATCTACAGCTACTGATTACAGCTAAGTAATTAGACTGTAGTTGCCAAATGTAGTCGTACAGTAAATAAATGATGGCATAAGTGCAACAATGTTAAGTGTTGCTAAGTGTCTAAATTACTTTACACAGAGAGGAATGATTTATTAGGTAGCCTAGTGATTAGAGCGTTGGGCCAGTAACCGAAAGGTTGCTAGATCGAATCCCCCGAGCTGACAAGGTAAAAATCTGTCGTTCTGCCCCTGAACAAGGCAGTTAACCCACTGTTCCTAGGTCATCATTGTAAATAAGAATTTGTTTTTAACTGACTTGCCTAGTTAAATAATGGTTAAGTAAAAAAAAATAATGGTGTGTGTGTGCACGCTCTTCAGCGAGTGTGCACTTCAGTGTGCGTGTGTGTTGCGTCTGAAAGGGCAGGGGCATAATCTAACAGTCTTTTCTCTGATGACTCATGCAGTAGTCATCTGGTGTGTCTGTCCTATCTGAGCGTCCACTGAGAGCAGAACTACTAGCAGGGGGAGCATTAACTAACCTTCACCTGTTTGTCACACAATGATACAGCCAGCTCCTCAACCTCGTGACTACCGCAGTCCCAGAGATGCTGACGCTCTGATAACATACACACAAGCATGTAAGCACAGATGCACTTGCACCCACAGGTCATTGGCTGATAACACAGACCAAAACCCAGTAAGATGCTGGGCTAGAATGAGACTGCAGGGACCACAAGAGCAGGCATAAACAAGATTCTCTCGCTCTCTCCCTCTCCCACAATAACTACCACCCTGTAGCACTCACATCTATAATCATGAAGCGCTTTGAGAGACTGGTTATGGCACACATCAACTCAATCATCCCAGAGCCACTCCAATTTGCATACTGCCCAAACAGATCCATAGACGACGCAATCTCAATTACACTCCACACTGCCCTTACCCGCCTAGAAAAGAGAAATACCTATGTGAGAATGCGGTTCATTGACTATAGCTCAGCGTTCAGCACAATTATCCCCTCCAAGCTCGTCACCAAGCTTAGGACCTTCTTCTGCAACTGGATCATGGACTTCCTGATGGGCCGACCGCAGGTGGTGAGGGTAGGCATCTCCTCCGGTTAACATCTCCTCTGCCACACTGACCCTTAACACGGGGGCCCCACAGGGGTGTGTGCTTAGTCCCCTCCTGTACTCCCTGTTCACCCACTAATGTGTGGGCACGCTGACGACACGACGGTGGTAGGCCTGATCACCGGCGACAATGAGAGAGCCTACAGGGAGGTTGTCAGTGACCTGGCAGTGTGGTGCCAGGACAACAACCTCTCCTTCAATGTCAGTAAGTCCAAGGAGCTGATCGTGGGACTACAGGAAACTGGAGGGCGAGCACGCCCCCATCCATATGAACAGGGCTGCAGTGGAGTAGGTTGAGAGCTTCAAGTACCTCAGTGTCCAAATCACTAAAGACTTAAAAATGGTCCTGAGCTCCCTGCCATACAGGACATCTATATCAGGCTGTGTGAAAGGAAGGCCCAGAAAATCATTCAAGATTCCAGCCACCCAAGATATAGACTGTTCTCTCTGCTTCCGCACAGCAAACCTTACCGGTGCATTAAGTCTGACACCAACAAGCTCTTGAACAGCTTTTATCCCCAAGCCATAAGACTGCTAAATAGCTAACAAAATGGCTACACAGACTGAGTTGACACTTGTATTTAATTTTTGCCCACTCCCTATGCACACTCACAGGGAACTACACACTAATGCACAACATACACACTAACTCTCAATTCATCATTTGCTCACAAACATAATATGCACATACAGAAACAGTCAAAAGTTCAGACACACCTACTCATTCAAGGGTTTTTCTTTATTTGTACATTGTAGAATAACAGTGAAGACATCAAAATTATACAATTACACATATGGAATCATGTAGTAACCAAATAAAAAAGTGTTAAACAAATCAAAATATATTTTAGATGCTTTAAAGTAGCCACCATTTGCATTGACAGCTTTACACACTCTTGGCATTCTCTCAACCAGCTTCACCTGGAATGCTTTTCCAACAGTCTTGAAAGAGTCCCCACACATGCCAAGCAATTGTTCGATGCTTTTCCTTCACTCCGCATTCCAACTCATCCAAAACCATCTCAAAATGGGTTGAGATCAGGTGATTGTGGAGACCAGGTCATCTGATGGAGCACTCCATCACTCTCCTTCTTGGTCAAATAGCCCTTACACAGCCTGGGAGGTGTGCTTTGGGTAATTGTCCTGTTGAAAAACAAATCATAGTCCCATTAAGCACAAACCAGATGGGATGGCGTATCGCTGCAGAAGGTTGTGGTAGCCATGCTAGTAATGTGTGCCTTGAATTCTAAATAAATCACCATCACACCTCCTTCATGCTAAACAGTGGGAATCACACATGCGGAGATCATCCATTCACCTACTCTGCGTCTCGCAAAGTTAAATTGTTTAACTTGGGTCAAACATTTTGGGTACCCTTCCATCAGCTTCCCACAATAAGTTGGGTGAATTTTGGCCCATTCCTCCTGACAGAGCTGGTGTAACGGAGTCAGGTTTGTAAGCCACCTTGCTCGCACATACTTTTTCAGTTCTGCCCACACATTTTCTATAGGATTGAGGTCAGGGCTTTGCAATGGCCACTCCAATACCTTGACTTTGTTGTCCTTAAGCCATTTTTCCACAACTTTGGAAGTATGCTTGGGGTCATTGTCCACCCATTTGCAACCAAGCTTTAACTTCCTGACTGATGTCTTGAGATGTTGCTTCAATATACCCACATAATTTTCTTTCCTCATGATGCCATCTATTTTGTGAAGTGCACCAGTCCCTCCAGCAGCAAAGCACCCCCACAACATGATGCTGCCACCCCCGTGCTTCACAGTTGGGATGGTGTTCCTCGGCTTGCAAGCCTCCCCCCTTTTTCCTCCAAACATAACAATGGTCATTATGGGCAAACAGTTCTATTTTTGTTTCATCAGACCAGAGGACATTTCTCCAAAAAGTACGATCTTTGTCCCCATGTGCAGTTGCAAACCGTAGTCTGGCTTTTTTATGGCGGTTTTGGAGCAGTGGCTTCTTCCTTGCTGAGCGGCCTTTCAGGTTATGTCGATATAGGACTCGTTTTACTGTGGATATAGATACTTTTGTACCCGTTTCCTCCAGCATCTTTACAAGGTCCTTTGCTGTTGTTCTGGGATTGATTTGCACTTTTCGCACCAAAGTACGTTAATCTCTAGGAGACAGAACGCGTCTGATTCCTGAGCAGTATGACGGTTGCGTGGTCCAATGGTGTTTATACTTGCGTACTATTGTTTGTACAGATGAACGTGGTACCGTCAGGCATTTGGAAATTGCTCCCAAGGATGAACCAGAGTTGTGGAGGTCTATAATTTGTTTTCTGAGGTCTTGGCTGATTTCTTTAGATTTCCCCATGATGTCAAGCAAAGAGGTACTGAGTTTGAAGGTCGGCCTTGAAATACATCCACAGGTACACCTCCAATTGAGTCAAATGATGTCACTTAGCCTATCAGAAGTTTCTAAAGCCATGACATAATTTTATGGAATTTTCCAAGCTGTTTAAAGGCACAGTCAACTTAGTATATATAAACTTCTGACCCACTGGAATTGTGAATTATGAGTGAAATAATCTGTAGGTGAACAATTGATGTCCTAACCGACTTGCAAAAACTATAGTTTGTTAACAAGAAATTTGTGGAGTGGTTGAAAAACGAGTTTTAATGACTCCAACCTAAGTGTATGTAAACTTCCGACTTCAACTGTAGCTTACTTACTTCTTATTTCTCATGTGTTTTTGTTATATCTTATGTTTTTTTTGTATTACATAGTTATTGATTACTGCATTGTTGGGTTTAGAGCTTGCAAGAAAGGCACGTTAATGTACTTGCGCACCCCCCCCTCTCTCTCCACCCTCCCTCTCCTCTTCCCCCTCCAGCTCTAAACAGTTATCTGTAAATCTCCACAGCTAAGTCTACAGACAGGCATTCACCACAGAGGAAAACAGAGAGAGCCGGGCAGGCACGTGCCCATTCACCGCAGAAGAAAACTGAGAGAGCCAGGAACGCACGTGCCCAGGCATGTTTTCATGCTTCCCTCTCTGGCTTTGTTTTATAGGTGGCCCCTAAGGGCTGAACCTAGACTTGCTGTCATGGCTTGCTTCCAGATATTAATCCAAGGTCTGGATATTGTTTTTACTCCTAATGGTTAAGGGTATGATTTGGGTAAGGTAAGCTGTTCCTAGACCTGTGACATGCCAGTTAGCACAGTAACAGGGCTCCCGAGTGGTGCAGGGTCTAAGGCACTGCATCTTAGTGCTAGAGGCGTCACTACAGACACCCTGGTTCAAATCCAGGCTGTTTCACAACCAGCCGTGATTGGGAGTCCCATAGGGCGGCGCACAACTGGCCCAACATCATTGGGCACATTTGGGTAGTCTTGATACAACATTTTGAAAAGAAATGTAATGGTTCAATGGAGTCTAAAACGTTGCACATGCACTGCTGCCATCTAGTGGCCACAATCCAAATTGCACCTGGGTTGGAATAATACATTATGGCCTTTTTCTTGCATTTCAAAGACGATGGTACCAAAAAAAAAAAAGAATGGTTGTTTTTTTCTTTGTATTATCATTTACCAGATCTATTGTGTTATATTATCCTACATTACTTTCACATTTCCATAAAAACAATGTTTCCTTTCAAATGGTACCAATAATATGTATATCCTTGCTTCAGGGCCTGAGCTACAGGCAGTTAGATTTGGGTATGTCATTTTAGGCGCAAATTGAAAAAAGGGGCGGAACCTTAAGAGGTTGTCTGTGAGCCTTCTTGTGCAAGGTTGATGTCTATCTCTGACCCTAATCTCCACACATCATCTCTGGTATGCCATTATCTCTCTAGCACTGTATCAGTGCTGCACTGAAACACACACATGCCACCCAAATGTATGTGCACTGCACGCACGCACACACACACACACACACACACACAACACACACACCACAGCTGTGATTCTTCTTCCTTCAAAGTCAAATCCATATACAGCATATCCCATATTCCATGACATTAATAAATAATTCCCACCCGTGATAAATTATGTGCTTTTCAGGCAAACAGCGATCGATACTGAATAGCATGCGCTCGGGGGAACTATCATCATTCCATCGTTCGTTCATGGTAGAAAATGACCTTATAAATTAGTCATGGGATTCCTTCTATATTTATAAACAGCCAATCGATCCCACCCAGAAAGTGCTGTCACACCTTCTGACTCTTCTCTACCCCTCCCACTTCCTCCCTCCCTTTCCCTTGCTTCTCCTACCGCTGCGAGACTCAAACAACCATTGTCTGCATGGCTTACCAGGCCAATGGATGCTATACAATATTTCTCTCTTTTCTTTCATCCCCTCTCTCCCCTTCTTCTCAGTATTTATTTTCCTCGCTCCTCCCATTTCCTGTCCTCTAACCACCACTGTCTGCCTGCGCTCCCGAGTGGCACAGAGGTTTAAAGCACTGCATCTTAGAGCAAGAGGCGTCACTACAGTCCCTGGTTCTAATCCAGGCTGTATCACATCCGGCTGTGATTGGGAGTCCCATAGGGCGGCGCACAATTGGCCCAGCGTCGTCCCTGTTTGGGTGGGGTAGGCCGTCATTGTAAATAAGAATTTGTTCCTAACCGACTTGTCTAGTTAAATAAAGGTTACACATTCCCAACGATCGGCTCCTCAGTGCTATAGTGATTCTACACCAGCTCCCGCTCCCTCTCATTCTCTCTTCACTAGAATCTTTCTTTATGGCCTCATTCATGCAGGCTTTCAATGCTAGCTTGAATTAGCTCAGGGGTGTCCCCTGGGGTGGGGTGACGCTAAGGTGACGTGCAAAACAGCTCTAGGCTAGCCGTCAGCTCCTGTCACTCACTCAATCATACAGGAGACTCATTCAAGTATCTGGTTATATTAAAATGGATGTTGTTTTTAGGCTTCATGGAAAAAGTTGTGATCCAAAAGGTCAGAAGGTCTGACTTTACTCATACAACTTGTGGCTAAAATAAGCTGAGACAGACAGTGATGGTAGCAATGACAGAGAGTGAGTAGGAAGAAACACACGTGAAGCAAAGGAGAGAAAGAGACAGCTATGACAATGCTGTAAATATGTTTGTGTGCCCGTGTTGGCCCACATGTGTGTGTGTGTGTATCTGTGAGTGTTGCAGTGTAACAGTACACCGGCCATACCCAAGCCTGCTGGCTGTGTTGGTGTTTGGCTGTGATTGTGGCTGAGGTCCAGCACGCAGGAGTCAGTCTCCATGTCCTTCAGTCAGGACAGCCACACTGTCTGTCCCCTCTACTGTCCCCTGCAGCCACAAACAACAAACTGCCAGCAAACACACTGCACTGTGACTGCTATATGCCCCCACACACATACTATCAAATGACCCTTTGTAGGCAGTATAGTGCCATACACCCACCAATACAGCAGGTTAGCTGGCTATAACACTATATAACAAGAGCTAAATGCTAACTTCACCACCAACACAGCAGGTTAGCTGGCTATAACACCATATAACAAGAGCTAAATGCTAACTTCACCACCAACACAGCAGGTTAGCTGGCTATAACACCATATAACAAGAGCTAAATGCTAACTTCACCACCAATACAGCAGGCTAGCTGGCTAGAAGACCATATAACAAGAGCTAAATGCTAACTTCACCACCAACACAGCGGGCTAGCTGGCTATAAGCACCATATAACAAGAGCTAAATGCTAACTTCACCACCAATACAGCAGGCTAGCTAGCTAGAAGACCATATAACAAGAGCCATACAAACAAGCCATATGAATAGGATGTATAAACAATGAACCCATATAAGTAGGCCAAGCCATACGTACCCATAAGAATATGACTACCTGGTCATGCATAAGCCATATGAATACATCTAGACGGTGTCCTCCATGGAGTATTAGAAGAGTCAAAACAAAATCCATATACAAGCTATACATAGTCCTTAAGCCATATAAAAATTCCAAGCCATACAATTAATACATTTTAATTTGATGTTTTATTGTCACATACACTGGATAGGTGCAGTGAAATGTGTTGTTTTACAGGGTCAGCCATAATAGTACGGTGCCGCTGGAGCAAATTAACAGTTAAGTGCCTTAGCCATATAAACAACCCATTTGAATATGCCACTATGTGACCTCACCTTCGTGGCCCATCTTGACGGTGTCCTCATTGGAGTTGTTGTTGTAGATGAGCACGGCGGAGGCGTTGAAGGCCGAGGCCTTGAGGATCTTCTCCTTGAAGGTGCAGTTGCCACGCTGCAGCAGGGCCACCCAGTGCCCCGTCCGGGGAGGCACCACGAAGCGAGTGTGGGGGTCGCAGCCCTGGCGGTCCACCACTGGAGAGGGGGGAGGGGTGAAGGGTTAGGAACCATACCAGGCTGTATAAAATGGTGAGTGGTGTCAGTGTATTTGAAGGGATGCTGATAAACTACTAATAACTCATTAATATGTAATTTAGTAATCAAATAAAGTGATTGCAAATCAAAAGTTATAGCATGGAACTACTGTGGGGGTTCACCCCTGTACAGATACAGCATAGAGGGGGGAGTGGGTTAGACCCCCCCACCACCACCACCACCACACACACAGCTCAGTCTCCGTGAGTTGCTTAACCTCTGCCAGTGTATAAAGCAGTTTAAAATGCATAGCTGCCTATGGACAGCAGTCACTAGCTCACATTTCATGGTAACTAAAAAAACGGTTTATTGCTCTTTAACCAATCCACAAGCAGGAAATCCAGTGGCTTACTATAGCAAAACAAATCACAACATCAAAACGAAGTACTGCACAGAGTGACTGCCGAGAAGACACAAAAGAAAAAAGGGTTACACATTAAGCAGAAAGCATGATCCGTTTACAAAATGGGCAGTTCTTCAGTAGCTAGCTGTCACTCAGGTCAATGTTGTGTAGGGTTGCACATTTACTCAGGAGGTGGAAACTTTCCATTGGAATTAATGGGAATATATGGGAATTAACGGAAATATATGCAAATTAATATTAATACCATTTAAAATGTAGATATTTTTTGCATTGGATATATTTACCATATCATATGGAGACAGAAACATAAACCTTTTACCTTATCATGAGTAGACAATTGCAAATAACTAAATCCTTCCAATAGAAATTTAAAAAACTATTTAGTTACAAATGAACTTTAAATGAGTTGACTCTTCACATGGGATGATTTCACTGAACAACAAAAGAAAGGGATTATTGAATGATGCCCAATGATCCATCGCATCTCCCCCCAAAAAATTAAACATACATCTGTAAAATGATAGTCTAGAAACTAAAGCTTTGGTTGTCTTCCTCCAAGGCTTCCATGTCTTCTCCCTGGACCTCCTCAATGTCCACCTCTTGAACATCTGACTCTGAGGCCTCATCTTCACAGTCACGTTCCAACCTTGTTGAGGGTGGCTTGTTGTCAGACTCAAAAAGCCTAAAATTTTCCTGGATGGCCATAAATTTTTCAACCCTTGTATTGGTCAGCCTGTTGCGTGCTTTGGTGTGTGTATGTTCCCAAACAAGGAACAGTTGCACTCTGAGGTGGCTGATGTTGGTGAGATTTGGAGGATGATGGAGGCAAGAGATCCACAAAGTCCCTTCCACCAGGTGGCTGACGAGATATGTTGGCACGACTGCCAAATTGCATCTCCATCCCAAAGCCCTTGCTTTGAAGTGTACTTCGCCAGACTGCCAAGAACCTTGCCCTCATCCAGGCCAAGGCGGCGAGACACAGTAGTGATGACACCATAGGTCTTGTTGATCTCTGCACCAGACAGGATGCTCTTGCCAACATGTATGCTGCGGCGTGTTCGGGCTTCAGGCAGAAGTCTTCACGCTTTTTGATGTATTTCCTCTGCTTGGAGCAACAGTGAAGTGGGCAGGGCAGTACGGATTTCTTCTCTTAGATCTGCAAGCAGAGTCTGAACATCAGACAGGATGGCATTGTCTCCCTCAATCCGTGCAATGGCTACTGCCTTAGGTTTCAGGAGTTTCAGGCTGCTCACCACTCTCTCCCAAAATACATCATCCAGGAGGATTCTCTTGATGGGGCTGTCCATATCAACAGACTGTGATATGGCCATTTCTTGGAGAGACTCCTTCCCCTCCAGGAGACTGTCAAACATGATGACAACACCACCCCAAACAGGTGTTGCTGGGCAGCTTCAATGTGGTGCTCTTATTCCTCTCACTTTGCTTGGTGAGGTAGATTGCTGCTATAACTTGATGACCCTTCACATACCTAACCATTTCTTTGGCTCTTTTGTTGAGTGTATCCATTGTTTTCAGTGCATCCATTGTTTTCAGTGCCATGATCTCTGAGGAGCAGATTCAATGCATGAGCAGCCCAGCCAGTGTGTGTGATGTGAAGGTAGGACTCCTCCACTTCAGACCAAGCAGCCTTCATGTTCACAGCATTATCTGTCACCAGTGCAAATACCTTCTGTGGTCCAAGGTCATTGATGACTGCCTTTAACTCATCTGCAATGTAGAGACCGTTGTGTCTGTTGTCCCTTGTGTCGGTGCTCTTGTAGAATACTGGTTGAGGGGTGGAGATTATGTATTAATTATTCCTTGCCCACGAACATTCGACCACCCATCAGAGATGATTGCAATACAGTCTGCTTTCTCTATGATTTGCTTGACCTTCACTTGAACTCTGTATCAAGCAAATTAGTAGATAAAGCATGTCTGGTTGGAGGGGTGTATACTGGGCAAAGAACATTCAGAAATATCTTCCAATACCCATTGCCTGTGAGCATCAGCGGTGAACCAGTTGCATACACAGCTCGAGCAAGACATTCATCAGCATCTCTGACTACGTTCCTCCATTGAGTCAAAAAAAAGTCTGATTCCAGGAGGACCATGAGCTGTTGCTATTGATAAGCTGTCTGATTCATAATTTTCACCTCGAATAGAAGTAGAGGGACTTTTGAGGTTTCTTGTTGTGAGCGCTGAGGGAGCTTTATGCACTTGGCCAGATGATTCTGCATCTTTGTTGCATTCTTCACATATGATTTGGCACAGTATTTGCAAATGTACACAGCTTTTCCTTCTACATTAGCTGCAGGGAAATGTCTCCACACATCAGATAGTGCCTGTGGCATTTTGGAAACAGGTGAATTGTATGGAAACAGGTGAATTAGCACTCAGTTTTGTATTTATTATAGATCCCCATTAGCTGCTGCCAAAGCAGAAGCTACTCTTCCTGGGGTCCAGCAAAATGAAGGAAGTTTATACAATTTTAAAAACATTACAATACATTCACATATTTCACAATACACTGTGTGCCCTCTGGCCCTACTCCACCACTTCCACATATCTACAGCACTAAATCCATGTGTATGTATAGTGAGTATGTTATCGTGTGTGTATGCATGCATGTGTCTGTGCCAATATTTGTGTTGCTTCACAGTCCCGCTGTTCCATGAGGGGCTTTTTTTTTTATTTTACTGCTTGCGTCAGTTACTTGATGTGGAATTGTGCTCCATGTAGTCATGGCTCTATGTAGTATTGTGTGCCTCCCATTGTCTGTTCTAGACTTGGGGACTGTGAAGAGACCTCTTGTGGCATGTCTTGTGGGGTATGCATGGGTGTCTGAGCTGTGTGCCAGTAGTTTACTCAGACAGCTCGGTGCATTCAACATGTCAATACCTCTCATAAATAAGAGGTGAAAGAATTATTGTTGTCTATCAACAATGACAAGCCACTGGGGTCTGACAATCTGGATGGAAAATTACTGAGGATAATAGCAGATGATATTGCCGCTCTTATTTGCCATATCTTCAATTTAAGCCTACTGGAGAGCGTGTGCCCTCAGGCCTGGAGAGAAGCTAAAGTCATTCCGCTACCCAAGAATAGTAAAGCCCCCTTTACTGTCTCAAATAGCCGAGCAATCAGCCTGTTACCAACCCTTAGTAAACTTCTGGATTTTATTTTTGACCAGATACAATGCTATTTCACAGTAAACAAATTGACAACAGAATTTCAGCATGCTTATAGGGAAGGACACTCAACAAGCACAACACTTACACAAATGACTGATGGTTGGCTGAGAGAAATTGATGATAATATGATTGGGGGGGCTGTCTTAGACTTTAGTGTAGCTTTTGACATTATCGATCATAGTCTGCTGCTGATAAAACGTATGTGTTATGGCTTTACACCTCCTGCTTTAATGTGGATAAAGAGTTACTTGTCTAACAGAACACAGAGGGTTTTCTTTAATGGAAGCCTCAAATATAGTCCAGCTAGAATCAGGAATTCCTTAGGGTAGCTGTTTTAGGCCCCTTGCTTTTTTCAATTTTTACTAACGACATGCCACTGACTTTGAGTGAAGCCAGAGTGTCTATGTATGTCGATGACTCAACACTATACACGACAGCTACTACAGCGACTGAAATGACTGCAACACTCAACAAAGAGCTGCAGTTAGTTTAAGAGTGGGTGGCAAGGAATAAGTTAGCCCTAGATTGTAATCTGTCATGGTCAAAACATATTGATGCAGTTGTAGCTTAGATGGGGAGATGTCTGTTCAGTCGTGTGGTCAGGTGCCACAAAAAAATAACTTTGGAAAATTGCAATTGGCTCAGAACAGGGCAGCATGGCTGGCCCTTGGATGTACACAGAGAGCTAATATTAATAATATGCATGTCTATCTCTCCTGGCTGAAAGTGGAGGTGAGATTGACTTCATCACTACTTTTATTTATGAGAGGTATTGACATGTTGAATGCACCGAGCTGTCTGAGTAAACTACTGGCACACAGCTCAGACACCCATGCATACCCCACAAGACATGCCACAAGAGGTCTCTTCACAGTCCCCAAGTCTAGAACAGACAATGGGAGGCACACAATACTACATAGAGCCATGACTACATGGAGCACAATTCCACATCAAGTAACTGACGCAAGCAGTAAAATAAAAAAAAAAAGCCCCTCATGGAACAGCGGGACTGTGAAGCAACACAAATATTGGCACAGACACATGCATGCATACACACACGATAACATACTCACTATACATACACATGGATTTAGTGCTGTAGATATGTGGAAGTGGTGGAGTAGGGGCCAGAGGGCACACAGTGTATTGTGAAATATGTGAATGTATTGTAATGTTTTTAAAATTGTATAAACTTCCTTCATTTTGCTGGACCCCAGGAAGAGTAGCTTCTGCTTTGGCAGCAGCTAATGGGGATCTATAATAAATACAAAACTGAGTGCTAATTCACCTGTTTCCATACAATTCACCTGTTTCCAAAATGCCACAGGCACTATCTGATGTGTGGAGACATTTCCCTGCAGCTAATGTAGAAGGAAAAGCTGTGTACATTTGCAAATACTGTGCCAAATCATATGTGAAGAATGCAACAAAGATGCAGAATCATCTGGCCAAGTGCATAAAGCTCCCTCAGCGCTCACAACAAGAAACCTCAAAAGTCCCTCTACTTCTATTCGAGGTGAAAATTATGAATCAGACAGCTTATCAATAGCAACAGCTCATGGTCCTCCTGGAATCAGACTTTTTTTTGACTCAATGGAGGAACGTAGTCAGAGATGCTGATGAATGTCTTGCTCGAGCTGTGTATGCAACTGGTTCACCGCTGATGCTCACAGGCAATGGGTATTGGAAGATATTTCTGAATGTTCTTTGCCCAGTATACACCCCTCCAACCAGACATGCTTTATCTACTAATTTGCTTGATACAGAGTTCAATATCATCTGCTATTATCCTCAGTAATTTTCCATCCAGATTGTCAGACCCCAGTGGCTTGTCATTGTTGATAGACAACAATAATTCTTTCACCTCTTCCACACTGACTTTACGGAATTCAAAAGTACAATTCTTGTCTTTCATAATTTGGTCCGATATACTTGGATGTGTAGTGTCAGCGATTGTTGCTGGCATGTCATCCCTAAGTTTAATTACCTTTTAATTGGCAAGATAAGCAAAGAAGTTTGCAATTTCACAGTGGGCTTTGTGATGAATGCGCCATCTGATTCAATGAAAAATGGAGCAGAGTTGGCTTTTTTCCCCCAAGAATATCATTTAGGCTCAAGCAAGGCTCAAGCAAGCTAAAACTCACATGGTAGAAAACTAACTAGTAGAAATTGTTAACAAGTTAGAAATGATTTAAACACACTTTGCTGTAGGCTACTATTTACTAGTTAACAAAAGAATCATGTCATATAAAACATTCACCCCACCCAGTATTGTAATCAAAACTTACCAGAAAACATGTGCCTCCCACTCAGGCCCAGAAAATAGGATATGCACATAATTAGTACTATTGGATAGGAAACACTCTGAAGTTTCTAAGAGTGTTAAAATATTGTCTGTGAGTATAACAGAACGGACATAGCAGACGAAAACCCGAGGAATTTCTGTCCCGGAAAAAGTGTTTTTGACACATTGCCTCATTTTGAACCCCTCCCTATTGAAAACAGCTATATATAGGGGTAAGATTGCAGTACCTATTGCTTCCACTGGATGTCAACAGTCTCTAGACAGTGTTTGATGATGTTAGAATGCTCTGGATGGTAATAGAAGAAGAATTTCGAACTGGTCACCAGATGTAAACAGAAGAGGCTGCGCGTTCACAGGCTCGCTCGTGCTGTGTTTTTTTTTCCTTTCCTATCGTCCAGTTTATAATCCGGTTTAAATATTATAGTAAATATACATAAAAGTGTTCCTAAGGATACATTATCAATGATGTTTGATTGTTCTTGGACAAGTGTATAGGTATAGGTTGAACAAGTTCTCGTCACGGTTCAATGGGCGAGTGGACGCTGTATTTTATGAACATAATGCGCCAATAAGTATTCAACATATTTGTTATGTCAAGCTTAAATAAGTTCAGGAGTAAACAAGCTTAAGCCACATAAGTTGCATGGACTCACTCTGTGTGTAATAAGTGTTTAACATGATTTTTTTATGACTACCTCATCTCTGTACCCCACACATACAGATTGTTGTAAGGTTTTAGTTGAACAGTGAATTTCAAACAGATTCAACCACAAAAACCAGGGACTTTTTCCAATGCCTCACAAAGAAGGGCACCTATTTTAAAAGCAGACATTGAATATCCCTTTGAGCATGTTGAAGTTATTAATTACACTTTGGATGGTGTATCAATACAACCATTCACCACAAAGAATACAGGCACCCTTCTTAACTCCGTACCAGAGAGGAAGGAAACCGCTCAGGGATTTCACCATGAGGCCAATGGTGACTTTAATACAGTTACAGACTTTAATGGCTGTGATAGGATAAAACTGAGGATGGATGGATCCTCTTCATTGAAGTTACTCCACAATACTAACCTTATTGACAGAGTGAAAAGGAAGCACGTACAGAATGCAAATATTCCAAAACATGCATTCTGTTTGCAACAAGGCACTAAAGTAATACTGCACAAATGCGGCAAAGCAATTGACTTTTTGTCCAGAATACAAAGTGTTATGTTTGAGGCAAATACAATCCAATACATGAATGAGTACCACTCTCCATATTTTCAACATAGTGGTGGCTGCATCATGGTATGGGTATGCTTGTAATCGTTAAGGACCGGGGACTTTTTCCTGATAAAAAGAAATGGAGCTAAGTACAGGCAAAATCCTAGAGGAAAACCTGATTCAGTCTGCTTTCCGCCAGACACTGAGAGATGAGTTTACCCTTCAGCAGGACAATAATCTAAAACACAAGGCCAAATCTGCACTTGAGTTGCTTTCCAAGACGACAGTGAATGTTCCTGAGTGGCCAAGTTACAACTTTGACTAAAATCTTCTGTACTTCAAAAGCTATGGCAAGACCTGAAAATGGTTGTCTAGCAATGATCAACAATGAATTTTACAGAGCTTTTTGAAAAGAATAATGAGTAAATGTTGCACAATCCAGGTGGGGATAGCTATTAGAGACGTACCCAGCAAAGGAAATCCCCAGCGGTTCTACTGTTAATAGCAGAGACCCAGCACACAGAGGGCTGATAGAGGCTGGGCTGTTACAATACAAGGTCACAGATATTGATTGTGTTTCAGAAAGGCAGGGAAGGAGAAGTGTGTGTTTCTGCTTGTTTCCGCGTCCTTTCTTGTTCCCATAAACACTCAAATCAGCTTTGATGGATCTGTGCATTACAATACTGTAATGTGAGCTTGTGTGAGTGTGGGTGTGTACTAGGGAGTGGTGATTGATAGTGTATTCTGTGAGTGAGGGTGGGTGTGTGTGTGTGTGTGTGTACTAGGGAGTGGTGATTGATAGTGTATTCTGTGAGTGAGGGTGGGTGGGTGGGTGTGTACTAGGGAGTGGTGATTGATAGTGTATTCTGTGAGTGAGGGTGGGTGTGTGTGTGTACTAGGGAGTGGTGATTGATAGTGTATTCTGTGAGTGAGGGTGTGTGTCTCTACGTGTGTGTGTGTTTTTACCCCTCTTTCCCTCTGTGCTCTGGTGCATGGTGGTGGCATGGTAGGTTCACCTGTAGGTTCACCTTCCATGGACACACACTCAGAGACAGACAGTGTAATATTCATCAGGCTGCAGTGTCAACACTATGGAGCAGACGCTCCCCCATGGGATTTACTCTACATGTGTGTGTGGCCCATTGAGTCAGTCCTGGCATATGCGTGTACATCTATTACTGCGTGTGTGTGTGTGTGTGTGTGTGTGTGTGTGTGTGTAAGCATGTTTTATAGTTGAGTGCCTAATGAGCAGTTCATTTAAAATTCCTAGAATTTAAGAGACAACACACAGAGCGCACCCTTTCACGTACGTAACGTTATCATTAACTGAACATATTCACTAAATTAATCACACAGGCCGTCAAGACTTAACACACATGCACAAAACTAGCAACCCAAATGCGCCCCAAACACAAAAAAGTGCATACTTCATACACAGCCTGGTAAAACGTGAGCAGCAGGCCAATAGCTCTTCGGAGAGACACAGGTAGAGCGGTACAGTACTTGACTGTTCACTGTAAAAAGGCTGCAGTCAAGATGACTTCTATTCACTTCACTCAACGCCGTGAGAGGCATGCCTGACGTTCATGTTAGCCTAATGAACAGGCACTCATGCAGGAAGGATGATTTAAAGTGGCAATCTGCAGTTCAAAACAATAACAAAGTGCCACCCTGCCACTGATTTGGTAAAGAGCTGAGGATGAGGCTGGGGAAATGTAACCTCAGACAGAGCTATGGATACAAGGACTGACTATCTATGATCTAACAATTATAGTTTGAGGCTATACAGTGTTTGTTTACAAACAAAGGAGTAAAATATATTCTTCAAAAATCAAATGGGTATACATCATTCTTTTAAAAGTCTAAAAATGGATGCAGCAACTGCAGATCGCACCTTTAAGGGTGCATGCAAGAGCACGAGTGTGAGCGCATGTATAATGTATGGGGGAAGAAATGCACACAAAATGGTTGTTTAATCTTAATAAACCGCCTTCCAGGCGAATTTGGGCAGATTAAATTTTGCCACTATCGTTGGCGTGTCAGCACATTCCTGAACGCTTACAGTGCCTTCAGAAAGTATTCATACCCGTTGACTTATTTTGTTGTGTTACAGCCTGAAATAAAAATCTATTAAAATATTTTTTTTCCTTCACCCATCTACACACAACACCCCACATTTGCAAAATGTATTGAAAATTTAATCGAATTTACATAAGTTATTCACACATTAGAACTGTCAACTATGGGACCTTGTGTGTGTTTCTTTCTAAATCATGTCCAAACAATTGCACTCACATCTGTAACCATGAAATGCTTTGAAAAGCTGGTTATTGCTCATATCAACACCATCTGACACCCTAGCCTAGACCCACTGCAATTCGCATACCACCCCAACAGATCCACAGATGGCGCAATCTCAATTGCACTCCACACTTCTCCAGGTGGGAAAGGGCAAAGGAATGCCTAGCTGAGAATGCTGTTCATTTACTACAGCTCAGCGTTCAACACAATAAGTGCCCTCCAAGCTCATCACTAAGCTAAGAACCCTGGGACTGAACACCTCTCTCTGCAACTGGATACTGGACTTTGATGGGCCGCACCAATGTGGTGAGGGTAGGCACATTGACTCAGTACTGTATTTTTTTTTTTACCCTCGTGGTATCCAAATTGGTAGTTACAGTCCTGTCCCAGGAGTAGCAGTAGTAGTAGCAGCAGTAGTAGTAGCAACAGCAGCAGTAGTAGTAGTAGTAGCAACAGCAGCAGCAGTAGTAGCAACAGCAGCAGCAGTAGTAGTAGTAGCAACAGCAGCAGTAGTAGTAGCAACAGCAGCAGCAGCAGCAGTAGTAGTAGTAGTAGTAGTAGTAGTAGTAGTAGTAGCAGTAGTAGTAGCAGCGGTAGTAGTAGTAGTAATAATAGCAGCAGTAGCAGCGGTAGTAGCAGTAGTCGCCACCCTTCCAGGGAAAAATGACTACCACATTGTTGAAAAGTTTCTCAGTGCTCCAATCATTTGCACATATTGATTGGGCCAGGTTTTAGCAAAATTTGATGTTTTTAGCTGCATTTGATGGTTTTGGCGCTTAGTAGTGACAGTTGGGGTCTTCCTTAGAGGCATTGGAATTTGCAGTTGGGGCATGCGCACAGGACATGCACAGACACACCCACACACAATGCTCCATACTGTATCAATGTCAGGGCTGGCATTAGATGGCTAAGCCACCCTGACTGTGAAAATGATGAAGTTGGCCTACTGTTCAAAGAGATGGAGGGAGCACAGTATTCCATCTCATATGAAGTGATGGGATCAAATCAAAGGCTTGCAATATAAAAAAAGTTGCAAGTAAATCACTACGCATGCACGACACACACACACACACACACAACGACAAACACAGAGCATAATGATGATTACCCAGAGTGCCTGAGGGTGAACGGTATCCCAGATGCCTACGCTGCCATCAATACTCATTAAAAAGGGTAGACAGTAATTAAGGGTCACAGAGTTTGTTTTAATCGTCATTGGCATTCTAAATTTGGGACATGGGCTATAGTGGAAAGATGTGAATTGAACACCCACAGGCACTCAATGAGCAGAGTATTGCTGCTTGAAATTATGAAGTGCTCTTTATTCTTTTCACCCGAGGTTAGTTTATATGAAATGAGTTGACCAACATTCGAACTGATAAGCCAATTGGCAAATTGGCTGACTAATAAGCTGACTCCAAAGAAATTCAACCACTGGAGGCATGGCCTAGTTCTCAGGCTTAAAAACCCTACACGTATGTATGGTAATGTCTCAACGGAAACATCAGTGCAAACGCATTTGCACTTGCCCTTATAGCAAAGGGCCTTGAAAAACACAGACTGGAAACCACCATTTATAGCGTACGTCACTACAAAGACAATGCAGATGTTTTCAACAGGGTCATTTTCATTCCTACTAATATCTGAGCGTTACGGTGCAATTCAGAACGTTGTTTCTGAAGCGCCTTCTTGGGTGAGATATTAAATCAGAAGAAGACAGATGCATACACGCAATGCTTTGGTGTCAAGTTACTTGCTAGCCACTGATTGTGTGTTAACAACTGTGTGTGTGAAATGACTCAGAGCAATGCTGCACTACGCAGTTGGGAGAACAAGAACAGGAAGCTTAAATCTGACCCGATAACACCAGAAAACTGCTGCTGGTATCGTGGCGAGAATCAACAGAGCTTTCCATGGTGCCAACCGTTTGCGAGATGTTGGTGGGGTTTGATGTCACGAAAGCACCTGTTCCTCTGACATCTCACTTCTATGTGCTTGGCATGACGGCATATATACAGCGAGAGCGGCATTTAGAGGAAGGACACCTGTGTACTGAACATCACAGCATTTCAAAGCTAACCTCAGTGAAACTGTCAAAACGTGTGATGTTGTGAAATGCAGTGGTGTTCAACTGAAACATAGTCTGGTGTTTTGCAGAAGTCTCTCAACAGCCATTTCAGAGGTGTTTTAAGTACGCCCAATCACAAATCACCAGTTAGTTTTTCAGCAAACTCCCAAGTTCTCTGATAATACCTATACCGTGTGAATCGTCATCCCTGTGTTTTGAGGGATATTACAGAGTTTAAAAGAGGTGCTGCATCCAGTTTGGGTAAGAAAATGGGAATGAATGCTTAAAAAAAGTGCTATGCATGTAGCCTACAGATGAAGGATCTGTTTTGTCATATCAACTTGCCATACTTCTCTTTTATTTTGACTTTCTCCAAACTGAAGGCTATTAGGCTATCCCTAGACATATGAAATATCTTTACGCCTAAAGGAGCCTCCAGGCTTCCGTCATAATGTTGAATGAGGAAAAAAAGAATTACAAGGACAGTTTGGGAAAACTCATCCCATCCCAATCGACCACTGAAAAACAGACATTCTGGGGTAATAACCACATAACGAACGTTCTATAGTAATACTAGTCCCGTACGAATAGGGCAATTAGTGAACATACTATATCTTTACCAGATACGTTTTTCAACCAAGAAAGCTCTGAAACTGATGTGGGTGGGGGCCACAAAAACAGTGCCATAGTGGCTCGTGGATCTGCGTATCCACACCCATACAGAGCCCACCTTGCGAGCAAAACATTTTAGCGACCTCACTCTTTAAAACTGACATTTTTTCTCTCTGTTGTCGAGTTCATTTCCTGCAATTTCAAAAAAAGAATGTCACGTACAAATAGGGCTATGAGTGAACATACGCTATCTTTACCAGTAAAATCTTTCAACCAAGAAAGCTCTGAAACTTTTATGCAATATAGTGTTTCCCAACTCCAGCGCATGAGTACCCCCAACAACTCCAACAAAAATGTGTGCTGTACTCGAGGACTGGTGCTGTTGGAGGTACTCGAGGACTGGTGCTGGGAAACATTTTACATAAGCTCATCTGACTCACCCGCCTCACACAGGGAGGAGCCTGCAAGCTGTGAGGTAACAATCTCACCCAGGAATTATATAGACTCCCTCGTAAGGATAGGGTCAAGGGAAGGTTATTATAGCCTACTTATTCACTCAAATAACCTTATATTCAAAATGATGAACAATAATAAAGATGCTGGTGAGTTAGTGTGTGTCTGGGGGATTCTGCCATGAAGGTCAATCCCTTGGGCATTATCCTGTACAAGTAAAGTCATGGTTTTAAAAAAAGGAATACACCTCAGGGCACAACACCTCTCCGCAATGTGACCTACCCGTTGTGTGTATGTAATGACATGTCAAATCAAAATCAAATTTGTCACGTGCGCCAAATACAACAGGTGAAATGCTTACTTACAGGCTCTAACCAACAGTGCAAAAAAAGGTATTAGATGAACAATAGGTAAGTAAAGAAATAAAAACAACTAAAAAAGCGAGGCTATATACAGGCACCGGTTAGTTGGGCTGATTGAGGTAGTATGTACATGTAGATATGGTTAAAGTGACTATGCATATATGATAAACAGAGAGTAGCAGTAGCGTAAAAGAGGGGTTGGCGGGTGGTGGGACACAACGCAGATAGCCCGGTTAGCTAATGGGCGGGGGCACTGGTTGGTGGGGCCAATTGAGGTAGTATGTACATGAATGTATAGTTAAAGTGACTATGCATATATGATAAACAGAGAGTAGCAGCAGCGTGAAAGAGGGGTTGGGGAAGGGGGGCACAATGCAAATAGTCCGGTTAGCCATTTGCTGTTCAGGAGTCTTATGGCTTGGTGTTAAAAACGGTTGAGAAGCAGTCTATGACTGGGGTGGCTGGGTCCTTTGACAATTTGTAGGGCCTTCCTCTGACACCGCCTGGTGTAGAGGTCCTAGATGGCAGGCAGCTTAGCCCCAGTGATGTACTGGGCCATACGCACTACCCTCTGTAGTGCCTTGCGGTCGGAGGCCGAGCAATTGCTGTACCAGGCAGTGATGCAACTAGTCAGGATGCTCTCAATGTTGCAGCTGTAGAACCTTTTGAGGATCTGAGGACCAATGCCAAATGTTTTTAGTTTCCTGAGGGGGAATAGGAATTGTCGTGCCCTCTTCACGACTGTCTTGGTGTGTTTGGACAATTCTAGTTCGTTGGTGATGTGGACACCAAGGAACTTGAAGCTTTCAACCTGCTCCACACACGCCCGTCAATGAGAATGGGGGCGTGCTCGGTCCTCCTTTTCCTGTAGTCCACAATCATCTCCTTAGGTCTTGGTTACGTTGAGGGATAGGTTGTTATTCTGGCACCACCCGGCCAGGTCTCTGACCTCCTCCCTATAGGCTGTCTCGTCGTTGTCGGTGATCAGGTCTACCACTGTTGTGTCGTCTGCAAACTTAATGATGGTGTTGGAGTCGTGCCTGGCCATGCAGTCGTGGGTGAACAGGGAGTACAGGAGGGGACTGAGCATGCACCCCTGAGGGGCTCCAGTGTTGAGGATCAGCGTGGCAGATATGTTGCTACCTACCCTCACCACCTGGGGGCGGACCATCAGGAAGTCCAGGATCCATTTGCAGAGGGAGGTGTTAAATCCCAGGATCCTTAGCTTAGTGGCTGTGTAACTGATAAGATGCGCACACACACACACACACACACACACACACACATTCAAAAACATGAACATGTAGTGTGTGTATTTAAATTGTAGTCTTGTCTGTAATGTATTTTTCGTTATATGTCGAACCCCAGTAAGACTAGCTGTTGCCATTGGCATTGGCTAATGGGGATCCAAATCAAATAACAAAGGCTAACAAATGTCTGAATTGTGCAGGGCACGTGGCATCCACCCTACCACAGACAACCAATTGGAACTTATTCAATATACCAACATTGCCAAATGTACAGTAAAACCCAAGTAAAACTCCAGACAGATGCCGTTAAGACAGAGAGTGCATGCTGCTGCCCTTTGTGGTCACATTTATCTTGTCTCTGTGGCTAGGCTGGTGAGGCAGATGCCATTTAACGGCACATTTTCTCCTTAATAATGTGGATTGGAGCGCTCTGGTCGACTCACCACCCTTCCACCAATCAAAAACGGCCCATCCGTCATCATCACTGAGGGCTTAGGAGACTGCTCTCTCCCTCTATCTGCTCCAGGGCTGCCCTCACTCACATTCACCGAGCCATAGCTCGCAGCACACAATGGAAATAATACGCTGCAGTCTAATAGCAGAACACTGGATGGAACACCACTACGAAGGTTGTCAATGGTCACCACTGACTAAAATCCTCTGTTTGTCCTATTTTGCCTGATCTCATTTCCTGCCCTGTATGTTGCATGGTATTACATGTTACCACCCAAATTCATTTTGAATGTTAATTGTGCGATTCAGTAGATATAGTGATAATGAGAGAAAGTTCACAAGGCATACAGTAGTACAGCTATAAGCAGGTCCTGGCTATTCTGCCGCCCTAGGTGAGACAAAAATATTGCTGCCCTGCAAAAATAAAATATGTATTTTCCGGACGTTGATATCAGGTTCATTTTCGGTTCTGAATTAACAGAAATTTGAAACGTTGAAAATACGTAAAAACCAATGTCCGTGGAAATCATTGCTGGTCTGGAATGCCCCAAACAAAGACTGCTGGTCTGGATAGGACCAAAAAAAGATGTCCGAAAGACATTGGTCTGTGCTTACTGGAATGTAGGCCTGCAATAGAATTGTATGAATGCCCATCCATGTGTTAAGCCCACCGTTTGTAAAACAGGCAGTTGCATTGGCTTTATTGGTCCTGATTCCTGTGACTAATCCATTTGGCTATTTAAGCTCTGAATATCAGCTACCCATCTTCGTCAAATAAAATTGTATTGGCCACATGCACCGATTACAACAGGTGTAGACCTTACCGTAAAATGCTTAATTACCAGCCCTTAACCAACAACGCAGTTATTAAAAAGTAAGTAAGAAACCTTTGCTAAATAAACAGGGAAAAATAATAACACAAAATAACAATAATGAGGCTATATACAAGGGGTACCGGTACTGAGTGAATGGGCAGGGGTAAAGGTTAGTCGAGGTAATATGTACACGTAGGTAGGGGTAAAGTGAGTAGGCATTGATAATAAACAGAGAGTAGCAGCAGCGTATGTGAAGTAATGTGTGAAGGAATGGGAGTGTGTGCGTATGGCGTCAATATGCAAGTGTGTGTGTTGGAGTGTCAGAGTAGTATGTGAGTGTGTGGTTAGAGTCCAGTGAGTGTACATCGAGCCTGTGCAAAACAATAGTAATAAAATAAGGGGGTCAATGCAAATAGTCTGGTTAGCCATTTGATTAACTATTCAGCAGTCTTATGGCTTGGCGTAGAAGCTACGTATACAAACGTGAAACCACTGATCATGACAATTTAGCCCACAGAATGAAACTCCTGGACAGCAGTTGTGAGTAGACTGATTGTCCATTCCATATTGTCCATTTTACTTTTAACTCTCCTGTTTTTGTGTTAGATGATTTTCTTGACGGAACAGCGATGAGTCTCCTAATCCTGCCTAATGAGTGGGGCGGCCTTGGCTATCCGTTGCTGTGCACAATTTCAAGTGTGACAGCCTGTAAGGACAGTACAAATAACTGGGCAAGCCGACAGTTGTCCTTCCTTCTTCCCAGTAGCTAGGGAGAGTTGGTCATCCATGGCCTGGGGTGAGGCTAATTAGCCAACATCCCCACAGAGCCACGCATTGCCAGGGTAATTTACCACCATGTGTGCCCACTCAAGCACCTCAAATCCCTGGGGTCGGCAACTACGCAATGGCATAACAAGGTTTCCATTGACACATGGTCTGGTTGGCCAAGTATTTTTTACGACAGGCCTCCATCCATCTGACAAGGCTGTTCTGGCTGCTCTCTGTCTTAATTCTGATTTGGTGGTAGTGGGATGCTGAATGTCTTGATAGGTTGGCTAGTTTTTGGAATGATTTCTCATTGGCTGCTGAGTCCAACCTGTGGTGAGGAGAGACTAGTCGAAGTAAATGGAGCGTAGGAGAGAAGAAGCAAGGCAGGGAATCATCCCAGGGACTGCTCATTTTTACGGTTCGCAGAAGGGCTCAGAACAGCTTTGGTGCTGATCGTTTGATCTCCCCACCATATGTCTTCCGCCTCAGCCCTACGGTTCCGCAGCCAGAGACAGAGAGATATAGATGGAAAGGCAGGAAGTGCTAAATCAACTGGTTTATGTTCCAAGAGGCCCTGAATCTAGAGAAGGCTGTAGATCACGTTTTTACTTCTCTCCTGAAGTACGACAGGTACTCACACTGTATAATAAACCGTTTTTAATTAAGGGACTATAAAAAAGGTTATGTGAGAATGTTACAAGATATTAAAAACTTTCCTAATATAAAAAGAGAACTGAATTAAACAGACACAATTTTTTGGACACCTCACCTTGAGTAATTTGACAGTAACAGACCAAAGACAGAGTTCAAGGATCAAAATATCAGCAGAGCGTAGTGTGAATTAAAATGTCCTCGGCACAACTAAAAAGGGTCACGGTTCAAAGGCTACAGACAAAGGAAGGTCAAGGACCTCTGTCTGCGAAGAGAGTAGTTGTACTTTGTAGGTGCTCTGATTCTGCCAAGACTCCAGAGTCAGACAATTTGATGAAGCCAGGATTTTGTTTCCATTTCTATTCATGTCCTCCATAGAAGTGACAGCTGGCAGCCACCACAGCAATATATTTGCCATTGTTATGAAGTCCTTACAATATTGGGTCCTGGTGGAGAACGTGTTAAATTTGTTATAATAGCAGTCGAAAATATTTGAGCACAGTACTTGGAAGCCAAGGGGCCTGCAACACACCTAGCACTAGCGACTCTGCAAAATCAGGTGGATGAATTGTTGGATGGATAGAAGTGATGATGTGTGGCCAAAGAGGCTTGATGCTGTAGTCTCATACTGAGGAAAAGGCTACATTAGAATAAAATGTTACACAGGCAACTTCTACCTTATCCTAAGTCATTTTGTTTCTCATTTCCTCAGTTATAAGAACACAAAAGTGTCAAATGGAATGCAGGTGACTGCCAAAGCATGGTGTTTTACAGTCAACAGCCATGCGACATCCTTGAAATCAATGGAGTGTTGATGATAATTCCATCGAGTCAGGTACATGTGGTGCTAAGAGATTGATTTCTGTCAGACCTACTGAACTGAAGAAAGACCAGAAACAGGGTAGTGTTCCTGCTCGCCTATGTACAGACGCAATGGAGAATGCAGAGTAACCGACTCCTGTACGGCACTCGCAGAGTGCGGCCAGCGGGGAAACCAATTATATTTCAGTCCAGTAACCCCTTCAACAGAAGAACCTTACAATGACTCTATTAGCACTTCCCCTTTGATGTGATACACAACAACAGGGATCTCCCAAGTAACGAGTTCTCTTCACGGTTCAATGGGCGAGTGGACGCTGTATTTTATGAACATAATGCGCCAACCAAACAGAGATTTATGGATATGACTTTTTCTAACAAAAGAACCATTGGATGTCTTCGTTGGACACTTGGGAAGCCCTCAGCAGAAGTTCTTCAAAAGGTAATGGATTTGTTTTCGCTGTGAAATGTGTTTTGTGTGAACCCGCGATGGTTTATGAATTTATGTTAATGGGAAAATATTGGAGGTGCTACCCTCAAACAATCAAATGTTGTTCTTTCGCCATAAAGCCTTTTTGAAATCTGACAACGCTGTGATATTGCCAAGAAGCAGAGCTTTTGATGACTATGCAACACTTGTATATTGATGAATGTTTAATAATTCAACTTTTGGATTTTGAATTTGGCGCCTTGCATTTCACCGGGTAGTGTCGGTAGCGCTAGCGTTGGTGTTCCACTTTGCCTGACCAAGTTTGGGGTTGGCAGTTTGACTTTCGCTGGCAGGGTTGTAGCACAGATCACACCACTCCCCCAAGGCCAAACTGCCACTACGGCACCAGCAGCAGACAATGGAAACTAGGTGATTGGTCGTCAACCCGAGTGACACCAAAAACAAGGCAGAGTCTAGGACACAAGGCTAATCAGATTTCAACCAATTAAGTTCTTGATAAAACGTTTGGACATTACAAGAACAGGAGAGTTGTAACTACTTTAGGCTGCCCATACTGAAGTTTGATGATACACTTAGGACGAATCAAAAGGCTCCTTCTGCCCACAACAGGAATGGCAACCGTAGTGCTGCTTTCCTGGCCACTTCAGTTTCCATAGCAACTACACACCTATCATGTTCTATATCATACTCCAAAGGGACGAGTAAAACCTTTCAAAGGGTATCCTTTTTGTTCTTTGTGAACAAGCAAGACAAAGAACTGTTCAGAACAAAGTCCTTATGCCAAGAACAAAAAGGTAGGAACATTTTTACTGATGTTCACTTGCTTCCTCTCTTTCTTCCTTTGACAGACGTAGAGGATCGGTGAAGATCGTAGGTTCACACCTACGACACCAGAAAGATGATATGGCCCCCCATCGGTGACATTATTGACATAGTACATCTCCATTGGCCTACCGCTGCAATACACATGCAACACAGCCTAAGGACCAGAATGATTCCGCTAAAACGTTTTTAAGTTACCCACTATGTAATGTTCTACTACAGTAGCTTAGAGACCTGGTTAATGGTTGTTGGAGTAGGGGAGAAGTGGACCAAATTAGAGTACACAATGTTCATTGCTATAGGGTGAAATTATGCTCAGTAATTCAGACACACACACACACACACACACACACACACACACACAAAGCCATTTGGGTGCCATTTGGCCTGCTATGTAAGGGGTGGAATATGAAGTTATGGTTGTAAATACCAAGCACGCCAAATAGCCCCCGGCCCCCAACCCCCCTTTGAGTGTTTCTCAGATTCCCCAACAAGCCGAGCCCTCACAAGTCATTCAGATCCTCCTCAGAACTGTTACGCCCTAGGAAACGGTATTTAGCGGACACTGCTGTTTAGTGTTTACCGAAAGCTGAGGAGGGAGACACAGGACAGCTGTATCCAGCCTGTCCAGACTGTTTACCACAGCCAGATTAGCCCGAAGGCACTCAAACAAGCGGTTTAGGGAAATGGGGTAAATATGAGTTTGCACAGCAAGGAGAGTTAAAAAGCCAATGTGAGCTTACAGGATAAAATTTGAACAGAAAAGTTACCACTGTTTGCAAATCTCGAAAAGGAGGTAGTGCTCAGTTCAGAACAATGAAAAGGTCCAGGAAGAAATCCATGTCAGATTTTTATTTGATATTCTGAAAAATTAGTTTACCCATAACAGGGTCCGAAGGGGAAATATGACTACTGAAGAAAGAGAGTGACAATATTGCATCTTGAAATAACAGGAAAATATTGCCTAAACAATTGTGCATTTATTAATCCAGCAGCAGTTTGGTAGAAAGCCCTTCAAAAGGAATCCTTAACGTCACAGTAGTTTGTTACTGTGTGTCATTTGGAGAGGCACTGCATTTGTCTGGTTTACTGTGTGTGTCACTAGCAGAGTCAAATAGTTCAGATGTTTTTATAGATAAAATTGCTTGACAAACTTTCTGTCTCACTCACACACTGATGATGATTACACAGATGCAATGTCTGGAACTAGCAAATATTATGGGAACAGGTTTCACTTAGAAGCAAAGTGTGTGTGTGTGGGTAGTATTATTGACACCTTGAGTACAAGGCATTTCCTCAATATCACAAAAAAAATACATTAATGGAGTACAAAAAGTAATGCATGCACTAATACCATACATGCAATGATCCATCACTGACGGTAAAAGATAGGCTACAACGGATGCGTTTACACAGTCAGACTAATTCTTATTACAGAGCTGACTGGTCAAAAGAACAATTAGTGAAAACATGATTTGAATTGTCTGCCCTGCATACGCAGCAAGTGTGGGACACGTGTGCCAACCTACCTCCATGATTCGGTGCAGGTGCAATCACGATTCCTTTCGCGTCCACTTTCGGTGAATTCTGGCCGTACATGCCATCGTCCTTGGTTAGAATTTGCTTAGGATTGCCTTTGGAGTCAAGTACAGTGGCATTGACCGTAGCACTAACATGGTCTTCCTTGCTGATTGTTTTGTCGGCACGGATCGACACTATACATCTGGGCAGAACGAGCACCAACAAGACGGCCGGGAGATAGCTGCATGGCGTTGCTGTGGTCCACCTCTTGGGCATCTTCGGAATGTCTTACTGTAATGTTCGCTTTACATCCAAGCTGTTATTCAGGGAATCGAACCACTCCAACGATTCCCACTCTCCCCCCCCCACAAAAAAAACAGACAGGGGCTCGGCGTCTTCCGTGTGGCGTCCTGTCATAAAAACATGCTGTGCTTTTCACACAGTTTTCTTATTCCAATACATGTGTAGCCTACACTTCCTTTGGAACGAAAATAATAATAAATTAAAAAACGCACATTAGAACTGTAGGGAGACTGAAAATAATGAAATTAAATGGCTTTGGGCAGATGTAGACTATATAATATAATTATAATTTTCCTATTTGCTGTGAATTGCTTAATATTACAAGACAATCCATGTAACCTTTTATCGCATGAAAACCCAAGGAGAGCCCTTTGTTTGAATATCATAGGCCTTATATTAATGTCAACTATAATGCGCATTTATATCGTTCGAGTACTTAACAGGCTATCCCGCAAATAAATACATAACCTTCTCATTTTAATGCATTGGCTATGAAAAGCCTATAAACCGTATCCAGATGTTCAATAGCCGGCACGCTGTATGAGTGGCAATGTCGTTCCAAAATATACAAATGTTACAGATGTGTATTATTGCCACAAGTGAACAGCTGTCATTACTGCTTTGTGTTCACAATAGCGTGCCAATGATCGCGAGCTACCTTTACTCGGAGCCACTAATATTCGATTTTTTTCGCATTGATTCACAGCTTCGAAAGCCATGACGCGGTACCTACCTTCTCCATTTCGTCGAACCAACACGATATTGATACAAAACCTCTTGACTTTATTATTATGAACGTTCAGTGGCCCTTGCCTCAAAACAACGATAATGCGATTCACTCTCTGGTCTTTTCCTTCTGGATCCACACAGCGCAAGCGCAGCGCGACTTAGAAGAGGGCGACAGCTGCGCTTGTCGGCCTACCATCACATTCTGAAAATACGGCCATAGCCTTACAATCACCTCACCTGTCAACATTAATGATACCGTTATTTAATCTATTATAGCCTACTGATGAAGCGTGGTTTGGTCACAGTGTCCCTCATATCCAATTGTAGGCAGTCAATTAGGGAAAACTGGTAGGCTTATTGATTAGGGGAACCAATATCTATGTCATTATCCTGCAGTGACAGGTTTACGCTATCAAAACCAAACTAAGCTGTAAAGATCTCTTTATGTAGCCTATTAAATTTTGCTTGTGGATTTGGGGATTTTATGACAGTGTTTTCACCAAGGCCAATTTCAGGGAAAAGGGAACAAAAGACATGACAATCATCCAGACAACAAGCACCTGCTCAAAGCTTATGGATCCCCTTCTCACACAATGTTTGTGTGTGTGTTACACTGTTCCAACCTGAACACAAAATGGCTTCCCTTGGTGTTCCACTACTTTGTCCATTTGCCACTATACCCTCTGGTCCCGCTCTATCCATTGTTGACAGACTCTTGTATTTTCCCACCTGTGCTGTGCCATGCACAAAAGCCAGTCGATTTTAAACTAACAGCCAACAGTAGCCTCAGGATGAAGCGGGGGAGTTTGAGATGAGTCTCTCCAGTCCATGGCCAGTGTACAGACTTTCAGCCATTATTAAAAACATGACTGGGAGGAAGGATGTGGGAGGATGAGGGAGAGAGGGATTCTGGCAGAGGAGGATAGGAGAGGGGGACTGATGGGGAGGAGGAGAGGGATAGTGTGGCGGAGGAGGACAGGAGAGAGGGAGAGTGTGGTAGAGGAGGAGAGGGGGAGTCTGGCAACAGAAGAGGAGAGGAGAGAGTGAAATGTCTCCCCTTAGACCAGGCAGGTGGCTACATTTAGGGATCGGTTTACCTTTGGCAAGAAGAGAGCCCGCGGCCACCTGGGGCTCAGTGACAAGTTAATTGATACATGTCGCATGGGCTTGCTCCTGTCACTAAATCCGGGCGGCACTGGAGAGACCTGCTGAGGTGGAAAAATTACTGAATGACATAAGATCTGATTCTCAATGGAGTCGTGCAGTAAAGATCAAAGAGGCGGGACTTGGTCTAGACAGTAGAGAGATGGCTGGGTTGTTGTTACAGTACATCAAACCTGGATACTGTTATGTATGGATGGATGGCTGTGAACTAAATCACTGAGGCTTTGGTGGGCGGTTGAAGTTACAGTAAATTAGGAACGGTGGGCTGTTGAACTACAGCATCTCTGAGATGTCAACCCTGATATGACAGATAAACTAAGGGGGGCGACATGCTGTCAACTTTAATTGAAGTAAAAAATAAAGGTGTCAGAGCTGTCCCTGATATAAAATATCTGTTTTTGCCTTAGAAACATTGATTGTGCCTGTCGTTTGTTTTTATGCAGGTGTTCTTTTGCTTCCTCTGCCTTCTTATCAATAGTGGAATTAGGTTTGAAATGTCCTATATTAATACATACCACTGTTGCTGTCTTGCTGATGTTCTGATGAATCAGAGACAGCGTGCAGGGCCTACAGGCAACGGAGGATTTTCCAAATTCCACCCACATATTTTCTCAGATAAAAAAAAAGAGGTTGCACTTTTTACTTTTGTTTGTCAAGACTGACCTCTGGTGGTTGAAGTAGGTAACAGTGAACAGTCTTTGTAAAAAGCCAAACAGAACTCCACAACATTTTGTGTCTAGGTAATTTCCTGTTTATTTTAATTAAACACGGACCAACATTACTCTATTAGGCAAAAGTGACTTCTAAGAAATTAATACCTTTGATAATTCTGTAAATGTTTTTTTTTTTTCAAATCCATATCCATTCTCGTCTGTAGACTATTAAAACAATGGCCTAGATCAAATGAAAATTACACTGTAGTTCTGTCCAGTTTGCTTGTGGGCATTTCGATGTAAAAAGCCCCATTAGCATTAACGTGAAGTTCATAGGAGCACATCAAATTTGTGTCAATTTGAGTGTATGTGTGTTTATGTGTGTGCCTGGGTATGGTTTGGTATGGTATGGTTTAGTATTGTATGGTTTGTTTTGGTATGGTTTAGTATGGTGTGGTGTGGTGTGGTTTGGAATGGTATGGTTTGTTATGGTTAGGTTTGGTATGGTGTCGTATGGTTAGGTATGGCATGGTTTGCTATGGTTTGCTATGGTATGGTATTGTTTGGAATGGTTCGGTATGTGTGCAGATTAAGGACTAACTGCACAAATATGCTCAGCTGGTGCCACAATCCTAAAGAGGAGCAATAAACTAAGCTACATAAACAATAATCCAGGTCTCACATAAAATAAATAGTTGGATATTTCTCCATTCTGTCTTTGGGTGGAAAGCACATCATCTCTGCCCTGTGCAGGATTATTGACATACTGTAAGCTGCTGAACTCATCTGAGACACAACAAAGACTCTTTGGAAGACTTTGGCAGGAATAGTGATTTGAAGGGTGATATTGGGACAAGAGAGATTACAATTTTAAACGTCACTGCAGTCACAAGTGGACTTGGTATGAAAAGCACCAGCTCTACACCCGGCAGTTCAGATTCGAGTTCCAGACTGCATCTCCTATCATCAAGTGGATTTGGATAAGAGGAGTACTCACACAACTCCAGTCTGAGGCTAAAATATTTTACTTAATAGGTGGTAATAGGTGGAGAGGCTGTGTAACACGAAGAAGAGAAAGGAAGGGAGAGGAGCGTGTGAGGCAGCTCTCTGCTTGTGGAAGTACCTCCTAGCCACAACTTACAGATACTCTACTGAAGCATGACTCTCTCTGCCCCAGCCGGGACTCTTCTATTGCTGTTCTCTCTCTCCTCTATTCTACATGGCTGTTCCCCCTCTTCCACCACGAAGGAGTGCACCGGTGTCCGTAAGTTGGTGCATCTCTTTTTCATTCCAAACTCCTTTAGGTCTTTTTTCCATCAGGCAAACCATTAACCAGAGGATTTGTCATAAAACATTCAAAATGTGTGTGATTTTTTTGTGTGTAGGTGTTTTTATTCATTCTTACTGTATCTTCAATGTGGTCATTTCAGCTAAGGCAGCTTATCGTCTTGTTTTTTTTGTGATGTTGAAGATACCAGCATGCAAGCTAAACATACCTCTTATCTACAGAGTAGGAATGCGTTCCTTATAGGGTCATTCACTAAAATGAGCCTGAGCTCTCTGGGAACATTCCCTATAGCCTGCCGCCTAACTGTTATGGCTAAACAGCAGCAAGCATGAATTCCATGGCTGATTTGAAAAAATGTGTCCACAACACTGAGCCACTACCAGGGTGGGGTAGGTTACTTTTGAAATGTAATCCGTTACAGTTGGGTCATTCCACCAATTCGGTGCCTTTTGAGAAGTGGAACTTGGTAAAAAAAAACAACAACACACAATTGATTTCACCTAATATTTACATTCGGTCATGAAGAGCACATGTTCAACTTGATTAAAAAATAAATGTTTTCCCATCTCAAGAGGTTATATATAACAGGGGGAATGTAAACTTGTTGTGTGCAATGGAGTGGCAATTGAATCCAAGCTTCACAATTTTTTAAATAAATGTTCAGAACATGTCTAGCCTGGCTATCTATTGGGTAACAGAGTTGATGTGTTATGCTCGAACCGCTCAGTTTTCCACCACTAAACACCAGAAAATGGCCATAAAGAGTAGAACCACCTGCTTTTACACTATGGTTTGACTTTTAGATGTTCAATTTTTCTTTTGAAAGAAATATTTAAAAAGGAATAGATCCACCATATTAAAACAACAGTTTAGTTCACGCAACAGGGTTGACCTTAAAATGAGGGACAGACGTAAATGAATCACTAACCACATGAAATAAATAATCATCTTCAGAAATGACTGTCAAAGCTGCAAAATAACTAGGGCTTTACAATGATGGTGACACAAAGGGTGCATGGATTGACATGTCAAAATGATGAATTTTGTCGCATTAGCAAGTCTTTATTGATATAACAAATCAGATTGATTGATTTCTCTATGTGTTAAAATACAATCTTGTTGCACAATTTCTACTTAAAATATCAAAAGGGAGGCAAAAGGCACTCATTTCGTGGAACGACACAGTTACTAGTTTCCTGTCCAAAATGTTTATCAAATCAAATCAAATCAAATTTATTTATAAAGCCCCCCTTACATCAGCTGATGTCACAGAGTGCTGTACAGAAACCCAGCCTAAAACCCCAAACAGCAAGCAATACAGGTGTAAAAGCATGGTGGCTAGGAAAAACTCCCTAGAAGGCCAAAACCTAGGAAGAAACCTAGAGAGGAACCAGGCTGTGAGGGGTGGCCAGTCCTCTTCTGGCTGTGCCGGGTGCAGATTATAACAGAACATGGACAAGATTTTAAAATGTTCATAAAACAGGCAGAACAGTTGAAACTGGAGAAGCAGCACGGCCAGGTGGACTCGGGACATCAAGGAGTCATCAGGCCAGGTAGGCCTTGAGGAATGGTCCTAATGCTCAGGTCCTCCGAGAGAGAGAGAGAGAGAGAGAGAGAGAGAAAGAAAGAAAGAAAGAAAGAAAGAGAGAAAGAGAGAAAGAGATAATTAGAGAGAGCATACTTAAATTCGCACAGGACACCAGATAAGAGAAGAAATACTCCAGATATAACAGACGGACCCTAGCCCCCCGACACATAAACTACTGCAGCATAAATACTGGGGGCTGAGACAGGAGGGGTCGGGAGACACTGTGGCCCCGTCCGACGAAACCCCCGGACAGGGCCAAACAGGCAGGATATATCCTGCCAAACAGGCAGGATATCAGTAACGGAACTTTCAAATTACACAAACTCAGTAACGTAATCTGATAACTTTCAGTTACTTTTGGATTACTTTTCCATTAAGAGACATTAGAACAAGACAAAAATGATCTATCAAACGCATATGGTGTGTCATAGAAGTCTGTGACTCGCTCAGGTGGAACAAACTTAAACTTTTTGCTGAATTGAATGTCATTGAGAAAACGTCAAGGTGTCATAATGTAAACATAATTTCTGAATTTAAAAGTAATCCAAGAAGTTTAGTTGTTCTAAAGTTTCTATAATATGATTATAATATTTTATCTGGTAATGTAACTGATTACTGTTAAGTATTCTGGGGGTTATCAGATTACATGTAACTCCTCAACCCTGGCCACTACATGCACAACTGTAGACCTATAACAGTACTAAATCTGGATACCAAAATATACATTTGCATTTTACCACAGTTAGTGCTGTTGTTATTAGGTTAATGCACATTAACTCTTAACTTTCCAGCTCACATAGATTAATATTTATTAAGCATCCAGGTCTCAAAGGGGATGTGGTCATAAAGAGCTTCAGCTGCAGCGTAAATGTCAATTACACAGTGAAGGGTTTGTTTGTTCCACCTCAAGAGGATCTTCCTGAGGATGTGATGAGTCAAGCTGACCTTTGGACACACCACAGACCACTTTAATGTTCTTGCTAGACCCCTCCCATAACCCTAGCGTCTTTTGAAGCTGATGAGACACAGTTTGTCTTAATAGCTACGTTTCCATCCAATTGGTGACAGATTTCATGCGAATATAAAGAAAATATGCGCATTTTCCCACCAGTGGTGTGCTTCCAACAAACTAGTGTTGAGCAATTAGTGCTTTTTGAGGTTGGTTCGGTTTTGGTTAGATTCTAAAAAAATAATCAAGGTTCTTGACTTTGGTTTCGATTATTTGAGTTTAATGCTGTAATAACACAGAATAAAACAATAAATAAAAGTCCCATGATGGTAGTGACTGACATTACTGCTTATCACTTATTATCCATAATTTATTCACATTACTCTACTTTAATTAAATGTCAGTTGTTGTGTATATTGCATTTGCTTTATGTGATTACTTTAGTATTCAATTCCAAGTCATCATCTCATAGAGCTGCTGCTGTCTGTCGAAATCACTATTTTGTAGTTCTTCAAAGTAAATAAGGCTCTGCTGCTCTTTAAATCCCCTCACGTTCCGCACATTATTCTGCCTCTTCCATAACAGGCATAAAAGAAACAGAGAATGGACGAATAGATGCGCAATATATTATGGTAATTGTAGTTTTACCAAGTTTTATGCGCTAAACTATGTAGAATATTGGCCCTGTTGGAAACTACAACTCCCTGCTACATCGCACAGTTCAGGCTGGATCTGATTTATCTTTAGAGACACTGCAATGTGCGCCTTGAGCTCACAGAAAAAAAAAAAAAAATGGAATTCAAATAGTCAACTGACATTGGTCAATGAGTTGTTTAAAAAACAAAAAATAACCGTTGTTTTGGTTAATCGCTCAGTACTACAACAAACTGACTTGTTGCTTGCTTCCGTTTTCATGTACAGAATAAAAATCTGAAGTTCAATGTGTTTCCATCACATTTTCAACTCTACCTATAGTTTTATCACAAAAACTGAAATAGTAAATGTGCCTACTCTGGTCTTGGCACATGCGCTCCAGCCAACAGCTCGCAGATACAGTGCGGGTAGTCTAGTCTACATGATGAGCGAGAATATTTTTACTTGTCAAATGGCAGTCAAGCACTGATCATCATGTCACCAGAATAAGGGACGACGACAACTATGACGATATTTTGTAATACAGTTTTAATGTAGAGGGGTCTGTAGTTTGTAGGCTAAACCTTTAGGATGCTACAGATGTTTTCCTGAGAAGCTTCCTGAGAAGTTTCCATCACAGCTGTCGGGATTTTATTTTTTTATTTCTTTACTTGCATAAAAACTATGAATGGAACGTGGTTAATGTGTTGAATCCTAGCTTGAGATCCTCTTGAGTAACTCCAATTTTTACCCAAATCTCCCTTTGACATCACAGCATGATTTAAGTACGTGAAAGTCTTGCAAGCTTAACAAAGTGGGCTGAATCCTAATTTGAGATATGCACAACTCAACATTTTGTGTAAATCACATATTCATGTCAATAGGAAATTCGAGACTGAATGCTTGACTTGGATGCAAAGTTTCTCCTGGATAAAACATCAGTACAGTATGTGCACGAACTGTTTATATCAAATGAAATATATTGACAAACATGTAATGTAAGCCCACACTAAATGCTTGTAGCATGTATAATGTCTAATGAATCGCCAAATCTTCTGTGCCTTCTTGGACAGGGCTGCGCTCCTTTACGCTGATGTCCAAGTGTAACTTCACCACCCTGAACGACAAGCAGATCAAGGAGTTGAAGGCTTCCACCACTGTGCTCTACGTACCCATCCTCTACATAATTGCCTTCACTTTGGGCCTCCCGGCTAACCTCCTGGCCCTGTGGGTCCTTCTGTTCCGTACCAAGAAGCTGCCCTCCACCATCCTCCTCATCAACCTCACCGCCACCGACCTCATGATACTGATGGTGCTCCCTTTCCGCATCATCTACCACTTACAGGGCAACGACTGGGCCTTCGGTGAGCCATTCTGCCGCCTGGTCACGGCGCTCTTCTACGGCAACATGTACGGCTCGGTGCTGTGTCTGGCATTCATTGCTGTGGACCGCTACGTGGCTTTGGTGCACCCGTTCGGTGCCAAGACCCTCCGCAGCCTCCGCACCTCTCTCTACATGAGCCTGTGCGTGTGGGTGGCGGTGTTGGCTGCCATGCTGCCTCTCCTCATCTCGCGCCAATCCTACACGCTGGATGAGCCGCGCATCACCACCTGCCACGACGCGCTGCCTGAGAAGGTGCACTACTTCCTGCCCTACTTCCTCACACTCTTTTTTCTAGGCTTCCTGCTCCCCCTTCTGGTCGTCCTCTACTGCTACGTCTCTGTGATACGCACCCTGGTGGCAGGAGGCCAGCACTATGCCCACGCCGTGCGCGTCACCATGCTGGTCCTGGTGGTGTTCGTGGGCTGCCTGCTGCCCAGCAACGTCCTCCTCCTCCTGCACTACTCAGACTCCTACCTGGTGGACAATGGGGAGGACCTGTATGTGCCCTACATGGTTAGCCTAGCCGTTAGCACGTTAAACAGCTGCATTGACCCCTTCATCTTCTACTACATCTCTGACGACTTCAGGGACAAGGTCATGATGGTGCTGTGTTGCCGCGGCAACAACGGGAGAGACTCGTCCACGGGGAATCAGGTGTCCTATTCCTCCTCCTTACAGGGGATGCAAAGGTCAAAGGTCACGCTGCTGTCCATTTCTAGTCCGAGGCCGGGGACTTCAGAGGGGGAGGCAGCATGAGGCCAATAGGCAATAGAGGACTAGACGTATAGACACCTAAATCAGACTCACTCCACTGTTGTGGCACGCAATGTTTTCCTCTGGTATATGTGAGACATCTCATGTATACATCCGTGACTTGGTATACACAGCTATGCCAGATGTTAGGACTTGTCATAGACAACTCCAAATGGATGGTCTTCCTTTGCCATTTACGTGCCATTCCCATAAACAAGCAGTCAATGGAGGGAGGTGAGGAATTAACTCTTTAGGAATCATCATCACGCAGGGATACAGTTTTTGTCATTACAGAAATAAAGGTCACTGGAGATAGGGGTGAGGACTAGTGGGTCTGGGCAGGTGTGATATAGTTATGTTTGCATTTGCATGTTTTGTATGTTTTGTATTGTTTAGGCGAAGATCCTACTATAGAGTGGGTATATTCCTTCAATTCTTTACTGACAAGAATATCTCAGAGTACAGAATCAGCAGTACAGTATTACAGCTATGTGGTAGCTGTCTGCGGAATATAAACTGCATAGCTTGTAGCTGTGAGGTCACCAACAGCATATCACGTAAGTGATGCCACCATTTGTTTCTATTGAGACTTGTTGGCCAAATTCAGGCTTGTCCATGTGAAAATGGGCAGGCGTCTGTAATGCATTCTGTTTATACCAGGTGTGACTGACTGCTTCTGTCTGGAACCAATTAAAGTTTTGGACATTTCCTTAATGAATTATAAATCCTAGAGTATGTTTTCATGGTAAAGTATTTAGTTACTAAAACATCATGATGTGGCTTTGTCAGAATGTGTACCGTTAATTTAATAATTCAAAATGTACAACACCCAGTAAATGTTTTTGCTTGAATATTTGAACTTGTATTGTTTTCACTGGTATTTGTTTACCGACATTTGCAATGAAAGTATGGGGTATTATGCTTTCAAGATATCCACAGGTTAAATTCCTTTCCGTAATGTTGTATTGACTTTTTTTTTTGTGATGGGACTTATATTTGTGCTTCAGCATTTTATGGGATGTATCACCCCAAAGAAATTGTTCACACTCTCTAAAACAACCCTATCATCACTTGAGTGAAAACCAAATGTGTCCTTTGTTTATCTTCTGACAATGCTTTTGTTCAAAATCAAACACAGAGGGATGCTTCTTTGTCGACTCTGGAGCCAAGGCATACACAGTGCACAGGAAAACAGAGGGTAGAGAGAAACCAGGCCAAGCGTTCGCTGTGGAACATTCAGACAGCAGCCAAACATCAAAACCATCTCACACCATCAACATGTTAATAGTTCCGTTCATCGGTACTCTCAAACTCCATCGAAATATCAAACCACAACATAGAGAACATGACAAAGCTATCAAGATCAGTACGAAATACAACAGTATACCAAAATATCTGTTTGTAAACTCAGCAAAAAAAGAAATGTCCTCTCACTGTCAACTGTGTTTATATTCAGCAAACTTAACATGTGTAAATATTTGTGTGAACAGAACAAGATTCAACAACTAAGACATGAACTGAACAAGTTCCACAGACATGTGACTAACAGAAATTGAATAATGTGTCCCTGAACAAAGGGGGTCAAAATAAAAATAACAGTCATTTTCTGGTGTGGCCACCAGCTGTATTAAGTACTGCAGTGCATCTCCTCCTCATAGACTGCACCAGATATGCAAGTTCTTGCTGTGAGATTTTACCCCAGTCTTCGACCAAGGCACCTGCAAGTTCCCGGACATTTCTGGGGGGAATGGCCCTAGTCCTCACCCTTCGATCCAACAGGTCTCAGACGTGCTCAATGGGATTGAGATCCGGGCTCTTTGCTGGCCATGGCAGAACACTGACATTCCTGTCTTGCAGGAAATCATGCACAGAACGAGCAGTATGGCTGGTGGCATTGTCATGCTGGAGGGTCATGTCAGGATGAGTCTGCAGGAAGGGTACCACATGAGGGAGGAGGATGTCTTCCCTGTAACGCACAGCGTTGAGATTGCCTGCAATGACAAGAAGCTCAGTCCGATGATGCTGTGACACACTGCCCCAGACCATGACGGACTCTCCACCTCCAAATCGATCCCGCTACAGAGTACAGGCCTCGGTGTAATGCTCATTCCTTCGATGATAAACTCGAATCCAACCATCACCCCTGGTGAGACAAAACCGCGACTCATCAGTGAAGAGCACTTTTTGCCTGTCCTGTCTCGTCTAGCGATGGTGGGTTTGTGCCCATAGGTGATTGTTGCCAGTGATGTCTGGTGAGGACCTTATTTAATCCATTTTAGAATCCAAGGCTGCAACATAACAACATTTTGAAAAAGTCAAAGGTCTGAATACTTTCCGAATGCACTGTACATACCTATATGTTTGTGAGTGTACCTCTATGTTTGCATGTGTATGTATGCGTGTGTATGTTTGTAACTGTGTGCGTACATGCCTGTGTGAATGTGTAGAGCTATTAGGATGCAAACAGTCACACACATAACTACTCCACCAATCAATGGACTCTTTGCAAGTTAAGAGGGTTAGCCTTGGCAAACCCATAGCAGACACTACTAGCCTCATAGTGGGCTGACAAAATAGAGGCTAAATGACCTGTGAGGCTAATGGCTTCTTCCTCTAATGGTCTGGAATGCCTTAGCATCGCCATTAAAACACAGATAATTAGGTTTAGGAAATTACAGCATCCCCAGTGTAATTCTCCCACGTCGTTTCCATTGATTCTCCAAAGAGGCTCTCAAAGGTCATTTATTTTCTCTCAAACATTATTTTTAACGTTGGGAAAATATTGTTTGAATACCTTCAGGAAGGCCCGAGACTGACCACAGTAACCTGAATGATGTTCAGATGTGATGAAATATGCTAAGGTGGTAGATAGTCTAGCCATTAAAAGCATTGGGCCAGTAACCAAAAAGTTGCTGGTTTGATTATTTTTTACTAGGCAAGTCAGTTAAGAACAAATTCTCATTTTCAATGACAGCCTAGGAACAGTGGGATAACTGCCTATTCAGGGGTAGAACGACAGATTTGTATCTTGTCAGCTCGGGGAATTGAACTTGCAACTTTTCACTTACTAGTCCAACGCTCTAAGCACTAGGCTACCCTGGGTACCACTCTAACCACTAGAATCCCCGAGACAACTAGGTGAAAAATCTGTCAATGTGCCCTTGAGCAAGGCACTTAACCCGAATTGCTGTAAGTCGCTCTGGAGAAGAGCATCTGCTAAATTACTAAAATATATATATATTTTTAAAATGTAGGTATCACATATACCCAATAAATAATTTGCATGTTGTTTGAGGTGGGCAGTGAGACTCAAAATACAATTCAAGAGACATGAACAAAAGAGAAGTGGTAAGACAAATATAACGTCTAAATGAAAGTGAAATCTTCATCTCAACTTCTTTGTCACCATATCATTAACACTGGCCTTTGTCCTAGTATTTGTGCTATATAATATATATAATATAATGTGGGTAAAATACTGGTGATGATTTGATCAATGGTAACAAGATATCCGGCCTGCCGGACCTAGATATCTGGCCGGCAGGCTGTACGGACCAAGCTATCTGGCCAAAGCTAGATCCGGCCGTTCAGCCAGATACCTATGTCCGGCTGGCCCTCCGTTCAGATAGCTAAGTCCGGCCGTCCAGACAGTTAGGTCGGGTCGGCCGACCAGACAGCTAGGTCTGGCCTGCTGGACAGAAAGCTAAGTCAGGCCAACCAGCCATATAGCTAGGTCCGGCCTGCCAGCCAGAGCACAGAGAGCACAGATAACTAGATCCGGCCGTCAGGCCACACAGCTAGATCCGGGTGTCCGCCACACAGCTAGATCCGGCCGTCCGGCCACACAGCTAGGTCTGGCCGGCCAGCCAGCCAAACAACTTAGTTGGTTTGGTTGCAGTTCCAATACTGGTTGCAGTTCCAAAACAGAAGTGAAATGGTACAGAGGAAGGATCTTAATTTGCTGATACCACAGGAAGTGGGGTACCACAGGAAATGCAGTTAAGCTTTGCCATTTATATAAATTCACTGAATACCTGCACTAACACATGGTTATATTAACACTATTGCACTTTTCATGTAGCCTACTTTTTGTCAAGCTAATAGCCTAACCACCAATCAAGCAACAGTATGGACTAAATGTTCAAATCCCATTGCTGCAGAATTATTTTGCTATGGCATTACTGGTCAAATTAAGATTAAACACTTGTATGAAGCACCAAGACATGCCAGATACAAAGGTGGTGTAGCCTGACATCTAGTGGAGAAGTTGAGATTCAGCACATTGAGATCATATTCAGCGGCCTCTGTTTAGCCCACATCTGCGCTCACTCCTATTGACATGAAGTGCCTCCAAAGAGCTAATGTTCAACTTAAGATCAGATACCCTTTGTACTTTCCTATGTTATTATTGTGATTACTATGTTATGAATGATAACATTGGTATTTATGAATTCACTGCAAAAGGAAGATAAACTGTAACCTATGTAAAGCGACAAGAAAAAAATCCAGCATGTGACATGTAGTCTCACTGTGATTATCTGCTAATGCATTGTGACGTACCTGTCATTTTGACCTATTGCAGCTTTTGCAGGTGAGTACTCATGTCTTGCTCTGTTTGATTGCACAATGGATCTCATTCTCAACACAATGACTGACGGTGAGAGAATACTAATAGTATGTATGTATTCTGAGGTCACAGGCACAGACGATTTGTCTAAAGTTAAGCACATACATGTAACACAATAAAAGTAAAACATTTGAACTACAGTGCATTCGGAAAGTATTCAGATGCCTTGACTTTTCCGACATTTAGTTATGTTACAGCCTTATTCTAAAATGTATTAAATTGTTTTATTTCCTCATTAATCTACACCCAATACCTCATAATGACAAATAGAAAACAGGTTTTTAGACATTTTTGCAAATGTAAAAAAAAATTAAAACGGAAATGTACATAATTATTCAGCTTTGCTATGAGACTCGAAATTCAGCTCAGGTGCATCCAGTTTCCATTGATAATCCTTGAGATGTTTCTACAACTTGATTGGAGTCCACCTGTGTTAAATGTAATTGATTGGACATGATATGGAAAGGCACACACCTGTCTATATAAGATCCCACAGTTGACAGTGCATGTCAGAGCAGAAACCAAGCCATGAGGTCGAATTAATTGTCCGTAGTGCTCCGAGACAGGATTGTGTCGAGGCACAGATCTGGGGAAGGGTATCAAAAAATGTCTGCAGTATTGAAGGTCCCCAAGAACACAATGGCCTCCATCTTTCTTAAATGGGAGAAGTTTGGAACCACCAAGACTCTTCCTAGAGCTGGCCGCCCAGCCAAACTGAGCAATCGGAAGAGAAGGAACTTGGTCAGGAGGTGACCAAGAACCTGATGGTCACTCTGACATACAGTTGAAGTCTAACGCTTGCATACTCCTTAGCCAAATACATTTAAACTACGTTTCTCAGAAGACATTTAATCCTAGTAAAAATTCCTGTCTTACGTCAGTTAGGATCACCACTTTACTTTAAGAATGTGAAATGTCAGAATAATAGTAGAGAGAATGATTTATTTCAGCTTTCATTTCTTTCATCACATTCCTAGTGGGTCAGAAGATAACATACACTCAATTAGTATTTGGTAGCATTGCCTTTGACTTGGTTCAAACCTTTCGGGTAGCCTTCCACAAGGTTCCAACAATAAGTTGGGTGAATTTTGGCCCATTCCTCCTGACAAAGCTGGTGTAACTGGAGTCAGGTTTGTAGGCCTCCTTGCTCGCACATGCTTTTTAGTTCTGCCCACAAATTTTCTATGAGATTGAGGTCAGGGCTTTGTGAAGGCCACTCCAATACCTAGACTTTGTTGTCCTTAAGCCCTTTTGCCACAACTTTGGAAGTGTGCTTGGGGTCATTGTCCATTTGGAAGACCCTTTGCGACCAAGCTTTAACTTCCTGACTGATGTCTTGAAATGTTGCTTCAATATATCCACATAATTTTCCTGCCTCATGATGCCATCTATTTTGTGAAGTGCCACCAGTCCCTCCTGCAGCAAAGCACCCCACAACATGATGCTACCACCCCGTGCTTCACGGTTGGGATTGTGTTCTTTGGCTTGCAAGCCTCCCCTTTTTCCTCCAAACATAATGGTGGTCATTATGGCCAAACAGTGGTTTGGAGCAGTGGCTTCTTCCTTGCTGAGCGGCCTTTCAGGTTATGTCGATATAGGACTCGTTTTACTGTGGATATAGATACTTTTGTACCTCTTTCACAACGTGCCATTGGAACCGCTTTCCAGCTACAAAAAATATTCTAAGTGACCCCAAACTTTTGAACTTTTGGTAGTGTACTGTGAGGGAAAAAGTATTTGATCCTGCTGATTTTGTACGTTAGCCCACTGACAAAGAAATGATCAGTCTATAATTTTAATGGTAGGTTTATTTGAACAGTGAGAGAATAACAACTAAAAAATCCAGAAAAACGCATGTGAACATTTTTATAAATTGATTTGCATTTTATTGAGGGAAATAAGTATTTGACCCCTCTGCAAAACATGACTTAGTACTTGGTGGCAAAACCCTTGTTGGCAATCACAGAGGTCAGACGTTTCTTGTAGTTGGCCACCAGGTTTGCACACATCTCAGGAGGGATTTTGTCCCACTCCTCTTTGCAGATCTTCTCCAAGTCATTAAGGTTTCGAGGCTGATGTTTGGCAACTCGAACCTTCAGCTCCCTCCACAGAATTTCTATGGGATTAAGGTCTGGAGTCTGGCTAGGCCACTCCAGGACCTTAATGTGCTTCTTCTTGAGCCACTCCTTTGTTGCCTTGGCCGTGTGTTTTGGGTCATTGTCATGCTGGAATACCCATCCACAACCCATTTTCAATGCCCTGGCTGAAGGAAGGAGGTTCTCACCCTAGATTTGACGGTACATGGCCCCTTCCATCGTCCCTTTGATGCGGTGAAGTTGTCCTGTCTCCTTAGCAGAAAAACACCCCCAAAGCATAATGTTTCCACCTCCATGTTTGACGGTGGGGATGGTGTTCTTGGGGTCATAGGTAGCATTCCTCCTCCTCCAAACACGGCGAGTTGAGTTGATGCCAAAGAGCTCCATTTTGGTCTCATCTGACCACAACACTTTCACCCAGTTGTCCTCTGAATCATTCAGATGTTCATTGGCAAACTTCAGACGGGCATGTATATGTGCTTTCTTGATCAGGGGACCTTATGGCACTGCAGGATTTCAGTCCTTCACGGCGAGTGTGTTACCAATTGTTTTCTTGGTGACTATGGTCCCACCTGCAAGATTGACAAGATCCTCCCGTGTAGTTCTGGGCTGATTCCTCACCGTTCTCATGATCATTGCAACTCCACGAGGTGAGATCTTGCATGGAGCCCCTTTAAGAGTGTGCTCCTAATATCAGATCGTTACCTGTATAAAAGACACCTGGGAGCCAGACATTTTTCTGATTGAGATGGGGTCAAATACTTATTTCCCTCATTGAAATGCAAATCAATTTATAACATTTTTCACATGCGTTTTTCTGGATTTCTTTGTTGTTATTCTGTCTCTCACTGTTCAAATAAACCTACCATTAAAATGAACGATTGATCATTTCTTTGTCAGTGGGCAAACGTACAAAATCAGCAGGGGATCATATACTTTTTTCCCTCACTGTATATAAAACACAGGAAATCACGTTTTTGACACCACCCCTTTAATATAAATGCCCTTTAGTTAGTTTAGTGGAAAATAATATCAGCATAAAAAGGTTTCCTCCGCAGTCAACATATCTGTTGTCCATTTAATCTCTAGCTACAGTTGTGTCATCCAACATGCTGTAATAGAAATAAGGCAATACTCAACAACAAAAAATTCTCCCTTATCTTAAACGGCACCGACCGCCACTGATATCTAGAGACTGTATATACAGTTGAAGTCGGAAGTTTACATACACTTAGGTTGGAGTCATTAAAACTCGTTTTTCAACCACTCCACAAATATCTTGTTAACAAACTAAAGTTTTGGCAAGTCGGTTAGGACATCTACTTTGTGCATGACACAAGTAATTTTTCCAACAATTGTTTACATAAGGATTATTTCACTTATAATTCACTGTATCACAATTCCAGTGGGTCAGAAGTTTACATATGCTAAGTTGACTGTGCCTTTAAACCGCTTAGAAAATTCCAGAAAATTATGTCATGGCTTTATAAGCTTCTGATAGGCTAATTGACATCATTTGAGTCAATTGGAGGTGTACATGTGGATGTATTTCAAGGCCTACCTTCAAACTCAGTGCCTCTTTGCTTGACATCATGGTGAAATCTAAAGAAAACAAATTGTAGACCTCCACAAGTCTGGTTCATCCTTGGGAGCAATTTCCAAACATCTAAAGGTACCACGTTAATCTTTACAAACAATAGTACGCAAGTATAAACACCATGGGACCACGCAGTCGCCATACCGCTTCAGGAAGGAGACGCTGTTCTGTCTCCTAGAGATGAACGTACTTTGGTGCAAAAGTGCCATTCAATCCCAGAACAACAGCAAAGGACCTTGTGAAGATTCTGGAGGAAACAGGTACAAGTATCTATATCCACAGTAAAAGGAGTCCTATATCGGCATAACCTGAAAGGCCGTTCAGCAAGGAAGAAGCCACTGCTCCAAAACCGCCATAAAAATGCCAGACTACGGTTTGCAACTGCACATGCGGACAAAGATCGTACTTCTTGGAGAAATGTCCTCTGGTCTGATGAAAGGAAAATAGAACTGTTTGGCCATAATGACAATTGTTATGTTTGGATGAAAAAGGGGGAGGCTTGCAAGCCGAAGAACATCATCCCAACTGTGAAGCACGGGGGTGGTAGCATGTAGGGGTGGTTTGCTGCAGGAGGGACTGGTGCACTTCACAAAATAGATGGCATCATCAGGAGGGAAAATTATGTGGATATATTGAAGCAACATCTCAAGACGTCAGTCAGGAAGTTAAAGCTTGGTCTTCCAAATGGACAACGACCCCAAGCATACTTCCAAAGTTGTGTCAAAATGGCTTAAGGACAACAAAGTCAAGGATTTGGAGTGACCATCACGAAGCCCTGACCTCAATCCTATAGAACATTTGTGGGCAGAACTGAAAAGCATGTGCGAGCAAGGAGGCCTACAAATCTGACTCCAGTTACACCAACTCTGTCAGGAGGAATGGGCCAAAATTCACCCAACTTATTGTTGGAAGCTTGTGGAAGGCTACCCAAACCTTTGACCCAAGTTAAACAATTTAACGGCAATGTTACCAAATAGTAATTGAGTGTATGTAAACTTCTGACCCACTGGGAATGTGAAAGATGATGAAAGAAATAAAAGCTTAAATAATTCATTCTGTCTATCCTAATTGACCTAAGACAGGGAATTTTGTTCTAGCATTAAATGTCAGGAATTTTGAAAAACTGAGTTTAAATGTATTTGGCTATGGTGTATGTAAACTTCCGACTTTAACTGTATGTTGTCAGAGTGTGAGATGGCCAAGTTTGGTCAGCTGTGTAGTGGAAATTCCAGTAACAGGAGGAGGACAGTGGACAACTGGGGACAAGGACAGTACGGAGCATGCAGGTATGGCAAGTGTGTGTGTGTGTGTGTATATATGTGGCTTGCATTTGAATGCATCGGTTTGGTTTTTCTTTATTTGACTGTCCGCAATTTATGTCATGATTTAGTTGGTAAGATGGTAACCACATAATAATTATTTCTAAGAACCAATTAGTACAATATTAATAACATCAATTTGATCTGAGACCCCTGCTCTGACTGTACACAGTACGATACTCACAAAACAACAAGTGAAAACATGCCATAGTGGTCTGATTGAAAGACTGTGAATGCTTTGTGAATCCTTCTGCATTAACCCCTTCCAGTGTCTATGTCCAGAACAGACCATGTGCATGAGGGCATTGACATTGTGTGTAACGACGGGGCCACAGTGTACGCCTCCATTTGACGTGAAACTCAACGGCAAAGTGACAGTGTACACAAACCCGAAGAAGGCAGCCATCAACGATGGGATCAACCTCAGTAGGGAGGGTCAGTGTCTACCCTGAATCATTTCTTAATACCTTGGAAGGAGATCAATAGTCTATCCTGAATTATTTGTTTTAATACTCCTGGAAGGAGATCAATAGTACAGTAAACACTATGCCTGTTTTAATAATGCATCCCAATGTAATGACTACTGTTTCACTGAGGTACAGTATATATCGGCAACTAATGTGTCATGGCAGAATGAAATGGAAGAATATATGGCTAATTCATTGATTGACTGGTTGAATGATTGATTGATCGACTCACACTGTGATTTTATGTTGTGCAGGTCTGTGCTTTAAGCTGTTCTACGTGAAGCCCGAGAGTTACTCTGGGGTGGTGAAGAAGGGCCAGAGGATTGGGACCCTGCTCCCCATGCAGAGTGTCTACCCAGGGATCACTTCTCACGTCCACGTCCAGATGTGTGACAAGTCCGACCCCACCAAGTACTTCTGATTGATTGGTTAAATAAATAATCGAAATGATCATAATGATAGGCCTTACTATGTTAAAACAATTATTTATCCTTTTATCATTGAATAAAATACATAAATGTTGTAAACTTCTAAAATGAAATTTTACATTCATTCTGTACTTGAGTATATACATAGCTTAAAGGGATAGTCCACCCATCATGAATTGATCATATGCTGACCTCTTACCTTTGTTGTGATACTCCCACAACAAACAACGTGTTGAAGTTTCAAAGAGCTCAACATGACATTTATCATTGATATGGGTTACTGGTTATACACTCCTATGTCTTATGATTGATAGAAGGATATCAAGCAGCAAACCCGTTATGCTGCTGTTATTTCTTTATGGGAAGCACTGGAGGCACGTGAGAGATTATCAAGCTGTCTACAAGACAACGGTCTCTGGCAATAATTATGTTTACATTATATTCATAGATTAATTGTTACAAGAAGGTGCCAAGTAGTGTTTGTGTGACCTTTGGCAGTGTTCACACAGTCATCCTATGAACCCAATTCTATATTTTTTATATCCAATCTTTTTTCTGACTGTCCACACTTAGTTTTATGTGACCCATACCAGATTTGCACATTCACGCTGATGTAGCCTTTGAAGTAGCATGCAGATGAAATGCTAATTTCCTGTCACTTTTTGGTGGTTGTTGTGGTAATGGCAGATCAACAGGCAGGTCAATTATGATATTTTGCCCAATTATTGTCAAAAGAGCTGATCTGATTGGTTAAAATAAAAATGTGTGGGAAAAGATAAGAATTGGGCTGACTGTGTAAACGCAGCCACTATTGTATCAAGATTGAGAACCACATACGTATGTGATATATATCGGAACTCAAAAGATCAGATTCCATGTGTTTTTTGGTGTTTAGACATTAGGTGTGTTTACACTTATCTTTTGACCAATCAAATCAGATATTTTGCCAATAATTTGGTCTCCTGTGTAAATGCAACAATAGTTTCCCACAATGTGTCCAATCAATGGGGAAAAACTAACAGTGAAGTCAAAATGACCCCATGGAAGGTAAATAAAGGCTATACAGTTGCTAGAAAAAAAGGGAATCATGTCAGGGAGAAAATCTGGGCCATTGAAGTCTGCAGTGAGCATGACGCCTTACAATGCATTCGGAAAGCTTTCAGACCGCTTGAGTTTTTCCACATTTTGTTACGCTACAGCCTTATTCTAAACATGGATTCAAAAAAATGTTCTTCATCAATCTACACACGATACCCCATAATGACAAATAGAAAACAGGTTGTAAGAAATACTGGTGATGATTTGATCAATGGTAACAAGATATCCGGCCTGCCGGACCTAGATATCTGGCCGGCAGGCTGTACGGACCAAGCTATCTGGCCAAAGCTAGATCCGGCCGTTCAGCCAGATACCTATGTCCGGCTGGCCCTCCGTTCAGATAGCTAAGTCCGGCCGTCCAGACAGTTAGGTCGGGTCGGCCGACCAGACAGCTAGGTCTGGCCTGCTGGACAGAAAGCTAAGTCAGGCCAACCAGCCATATAGCTAGGTCCGGCCTGCCAGCCAGAGCACAGAGAGCACAGATAACTAGATCCGGCCGTCAGGCCACACAGCTAGATCCGGGTGTCCGGCCACACAGCTAGATCCGGCCGTCCGGCCACACAGCTAGGTCTGGCCGGCCAGCCAGCCAAACAACTTAGTTGGTTTGGTTGCAGTTCCAATACTGGTTGCAGTTCCAAAACAGAAGTGAAATGGTACAGAGGAAGGATCTTAATTTGCTGATACCACAGGAAGTGGGGTACCACAGGAAATGCAGTTAAGCTTTGCCATTTATATAAATTCACTGAATACCTGCACTAACACATGGTTATATTAACACTATTGCACTTTTCATGTAGCCTACTTTTGTCAAGCTAATAGCCTAACCACCAATCAAGCAACAGTATGGACTAAATGTTCAAATCCCATTGCTGCAGAATTATTTTGCTATGGCATTACTGGTCAAATTAAGATTAAACACTTGTATGAAGCACCAAGACATGCCAGATACAAAGGTGGTGTAGCCTGACATCTAGTGGAGAAGTTGAGATTCAGCACATTGAGATCATATTCAGCGGCCTCTGTTTAGCCCACATCTGCGCTCACTCCTATTGACATGAAGTGCCTCCAAAGAGCTAATGTTCAACTTAAGATCAGATACCCTTTGTACTTTCCTATGTTATTATTGTGATTACTATGTTATGAATGATAACATTGGTATTTATGAATTCACTGCAAAAGGAAGATAAACTGTAACCTATGTAAAGCGACAAGAAAAAAATCCAGCATGTGACATGTAGTCTCACTGTGATTATCTGCTAATGCATTGTGACGTACCTGTCATTTTGACCTATTGCAGCTTTTGCAGGTGAGTACTCATGTCTTGCTCTGTTTGATTGCACAATGGATCTCATTCTCAACACAATGACTGACGGTGAGAGAATACTAATAGTATGTATGTATTCTGAGGTCACAGGCACAGACGATTTGTCTAAGGTTAAGCACATACATGTAACACAATAAAAGTAAAACATTTGAACTACAGTGCATTCGGAAAGTATTCAGATGCCTTGACTTTTCCGACATTTAGTTATGTTACAGCCTTATTCTAAAATGTATTAAATTGTTTTATTTCCTCATTAATCTACACCCAATACCTCATAATGACAAATAGAAAACAGGTTTTTAGACATTTTTTCAAATGTAAAAAAAAATTAAAACGGAAATGTACATAATTATTCAGCTTTGCTATGAGACTCGAAATTCAGCTCAGGTGCATCCAGTTTCCATTGATAATCCTTGAGATGTTTCTACAACTTGATTGGAGTCCACCTGTGTTAAATGTAATTGATTGGACATGATATGGAAAGGCACACACCTGTCTATATAAGATCCCACAGTTGACAGTGCATGTCAGAGCAGAAACCAAGCCATGAGGTCGAATTAATTGTCCGTAGTGCTCCGAGACAGGATTGTGTCGAGGCACAGATCTGGGGAAGGGTATCAAAAAATGTCTGCAGTATTGAAGGTCCCCAAGAACACAATGGCCTCCATCTTTCTTAAATGGGAGAAGTTTGGAACCACCAAGACTCTTCCTAGAGCTGGCCGCCCAGCCAAACTGAGCAATCGGAAGAGAAGGAACTTGGTCAGGGAGGTGACCAAGAACCTGATGGTCACTCTGACATACAGTTGAAGTCGAACGTTTGCATACTCCTTAGCCAAATACATTTAAACTACGTTTCTCAGAAGACATTTAATCCTAGTAAAAATTCCCTGTCTTACGTCAGTTAGGATCACCACTTTACTTTAAGAATGTGAAATGTCAGAATAATAGTAGAGAGAATGATTTATTTCAGCTTTCATTTCTTTCATCACATTCCTAGTGGGTCAGAAGATAACATACACTCAATTAGTATTTGGTAGCATTGCCTTTGACTTGGTTCAAACCTTTCGGGTAGCCTTCCACAAGGTTCCAACAATAAGTTGGGTGAATTTTGGCCCATTCCTCCTGACAAAGCTGGTGTAACTGAGTCAGGTTTGTAGGCCTCCTTGCTCGCACATGCTTTTTTAGTTCTGCCCACAAATTTTCTATGAGATTGAGGTCAGGGCTTTGTGAAGGCCACTCCAATACCTAGACTTTGTTGTCCTTAAGCCCTTTTGCCACAACTTTGGAAGTGTGCTTGGGGTCATTGTCCATTTGGAAGACCCTTTTGCGACCAAGCTTTAACTTCCTGACTGATGTCTTGAAATGTTGCTTCAATATATCCACATAATTTTCCTGCCTCATGATGCCATCTATTTTGTGAAGTGCCACCAGTCCCTCCTGCAGCAAAGCACCCCCACAACATGATGCTACCACCCCCGTGCTTCACGGTTGGGATTGTGTTCTTTGGCTTGCAAGCCTCCCCCTTTTTCCTCCAAACATAATGGTGGTCATTATGGCCAAACAGTGGTTTGGAGCAGTGGCTTCTTCCTTGCTGAGCGGCCTTTCAGGTTATGTCGATATAGGACTCGTTTTACTGTGGATATAGATACTTTTGTACCTCTTTCACAACGTGCCATTGGAACCGTTTCCAGCTACAAAAAAAAATATTCTAAGTGACCCCAAACTTTTGAACTTTTGGTAGTGTACTGTGAGGGAAAAAAGTATTTGATCCCCTGCTGATTTTGTACGTTTGCCCACTGACAAAGAAATGATCAGTCTATAATTTTAATGGTAGGTTTATTTGAACAGTGAGAGAATAACAACTAAAAAATCCAGAAAAACGCATGTGAACATTTTTATAAATTGATTTGCATTTTATTGAGGGAAATAAGTATTTGACCCCTCTGCAAAACATGACTTAGTACTTGGTGGCAAAACCCTTGTTGGCAATCACAGAGGTCAGACGTTTCTTGTAGTTGGCCACCAGGTTTGCACACATCTCAGGAGGGATTTTGTCCCACTCCTCTTGCAGATCTTCTCCAAGTCATTAAGGTTTGAGGCTGATGTTTGGCAACTCGAACCTTCAGCTCCTCCCACAGAATTTCTATGGGATTAAGGTCTGGAGTCTGGCTAGGCCACTCCAGGACCTTAATGTGCTTCTTCTTGAGCCACTCCTTTGTTGCCTTGGCCGTGTGTTTTGGGTCATTGTCATGCTGGAATACCCATCCACAACCCATTTTCAATGCCCTGGCTGAAGGAAGGAGGTTCTCACCCTAGATTTGACGGTACATGGCCCCTTCCATCGTCCCTTTGATGCGGTGAAGTTGTCCTGTCTCCTTAGCAGAAAACACCCCAAAGCATAATGTTTCCACCTCCATGTTTGACGGTGGGGATGGTGTTCTTGGGGTCATAGGTAGCATTCCTCCTCCTCCAAACACGGCGAGTTGAGTTGATGCCAAAGAGCTCCATTTTGGTCTCATCTGACCACAACACTTTCACCCAGTTGTCCTCTGAATCATTCAGATGTTCATTGGCAAACTTCAGACGGGCATGTATATGTGCTTTCTTGATCAGGGGGACCTTGCGGGCACTGCAGGATTTCAGTCCTTCACGGCGTAGTGTGTTACCAATTGTTTTCTTGGTGACTATGGTCCCACCTGCAAGATTGACAAGATCCTCCCGTGTAGTTCTGGGCTGATTCCTCACCGTTCTCATGATCATTGCAACTCCACGAGGTGAGATCTTGCATGGAGCCCCTTTAAGAGTGTGCTCCTAATATCAGATCGTTACCTGTATAAAAGACACCTGGGAGCCAGACATTTTTCTGATTGAGATGGGGTCAAATACTTATTTCCCTCATTGAAATGCAAATCAATTTATAACATTTTTCACATGCGTTTTTCTGGATTTCTTTGTTGTTATTCTGTCTCTCACTGTTCAAATAAACCTACCATTAAAATGAACGATTGATCATTTCTTTGTCAGTGGGCAAACGTACAAAATCAGCAGGGGATCATATACTTTTTCCCTCACTGTATATAAAACACAGGAAATCACGTTTTTGACACCACCCCTTTAATATAAAATGCCCTTTAGTTAGTTTAGTGGAAAATAATATCAGCATAAAAAGGTTTCCTCCGCAGTCAACATATCTGTTGTCCATTTAATCTCTAGCTACAGTTGTGTCATCCAACATGCTGTAATAGAAATAAGGCAATACTCAACAACAAAAAATTCTCCCTTATCTTAAACGGCACCGACCGCCACTGATATCTAGAGACTGTATATACAGTTGAAGTCGGAAGTTTACATACACTTAGGTTGGAGTCATTAAAACTCGTTTTCAACCACTCCACAAATATCTTGTTAACAAACTAAAGTTTTGGCAAGTCGGTTAGGACATCTACTTTGTGCATGACACAAGTAATTTTTCCAACAATTGTTTACATAAGGATTATTTCACTTATAATTCACTGTATCACAATTCCAGTGGGTCAGAAGTTTACATATGCTAAGTTGACTGTGCCTTTAAACCGCTTAGAAAATTCCAGAAAATTATGTCATGGCTTTATAAGCTTCTGATAGGCTAATTGACATCATTTGAGTCAATTGGAGGTGTACATGTGGATGTATTTCAAGGCCTACCTTCAAACTCAGTGCCTCTTTGCTTGACATCATGGTGAAATCTAAAGAAAACAAATTGTAGACCTCCACAAGTCTGGTTCATCCTTGGGAGCAATTTCCAAACATCTAAAGGTACCACGTTAATCTTTACAAACAATAGTACGCAAGTATAAACACCATGGGACCACGCAGCCGTCATACCGCTCAGGAAGGAGACGCGTTCTGTCTCCTAGAGATGAACGTACTTTGGTGCAAAAAGTGCCATTCAATCCCAGAACAACAGCAAAGGACCTTGTGAAGATTCTGGAGGAAACAGGTACAAGTATCTATATCCACAGTAAAAGGAGTCCTATATCGGCATAACCTGAAAGGCCGTTCAGCAAGGAAGAAGCCACTGCTCCAAAACCGCCATAAAAATGCCAGACTACGGTTTGCAACTGCACATGCGGACAAAGATCGTACTTCTTGGAGAAATGTCCTCTGGTCTGATGAAAGGAAAATAGAACTGTTTGGCCATAATGACAATTGTTATGTTTGGATGAAAAAGGGGGAGGCTTGCAAGCCGAAGAACATCATCCCAACTGTGAAGCACGGGGGTGGTAGCATGTAGGGGTGGTTTGCTGCAGGAGGGACTGGTGCACTTCACAAAATAGATGGCATCATCAGGAGGGAAAATTATGTGGATATATTGAAGCAACATCTCAAGACGTCAGTCAGGAAGTTAAAGCTTGGTCTTCCAAATGGACAACGACCCCAAGCATACTTCCAAAGTTGTGTCAAAATGGCTTAAGGACAACAAAGTCAAGGATTTGGAGTGACCATCACGAAGCCCTGACCTCAATCCTATAGAACATTTGTGGGCAGAACTGAAAAAGCATGTGCGAGCAAGGAGGCCTACAAATCTGACTCAGTTACACCAACTCTGTCAGGAGGAATGGGCCAAAATTCACCCAACTTATTGTTGGAAGCTTGTGGAAGGCTACCCGAAACCTTTGACCCAAGTTAAACAATTTAACGGCAATGTTACCAAATAGTAATTGAGTGTATGTAAACTTCTGACCCACTGGGAATGTGAAAGATGATGAAAGAAATAAAAGCTTAAATAATTCATTCTGTCTATCCTAATTGACCTAAGACAGGGAATTTTGTTCTAGCATTAAATGTCAGGAATTTTGAAAAACTGAGTTTAAATGTATTTGGCTATGGTGTATGTAAACTTCCGACTTTAACTGTATGTTGTCAGAGTGTGAGATGGCCAAGTTTGGTCAGCTGTGTAGTGGAAATTCCAGTAACAGGAGGAGGACAGTGGACAACTGGGGACAAGGACAGTACGGAGCATGCAGGTATGGCAAGTGTGTGTGTGTATATATGTGGCTTGCATTTGAATGCATCGGTTTGGTTTTTCTTTATTTGACTGTCCGCAATTTATGTCATGATTTAGTTGGTAAGATGGTAACCACATAATAATTATTTCTAAGAACCAATTAGTACAATATTAATAACATCAATTTGATCTGAGACCCCTGCTCTGACTGTACACAGTACGATACTCACAAAACAACAAGTGAAAACATGCCATAGTGGTCTGATTGAAAGACTGTGAATGCTTTGTGAATCCTTCTGCATTAACCCCTTCCAGTGTCTATGTCCAGAACAGACCATGTGCATGAGGGCATTGACATTGTGTGTAACGACGGGGCCACAGTGTACGCTCCATTTGACGTGAAACTCAACGGCAAAGTGACAGTGTACACAAACCCGAAGAAGGCAGCCATCAACGATGGGATCAACCTCAGTAGGGAGGGTCAGTGTCTACCCTGAATCATTTCTTAATACCTTGGAAGGAGATCAATAGTCTATCCTGAATTATTTGTTTTAATACCCTGGAAGGAGATCAATAGTACAGTAAACACTATGCCTGTTTTAATAATGCATCCCAATGTAATGACTACTGTTTCACTGAGGTACAGTATATATCGGCAACTAATGTGTCATGGCAGAATGAAATGGAAGAATATATGGCTAATTCATTGATTGACTGGTTGAATGATTGATTGATCGACTCACACTGTGATTTTATGTTGTGCAGGTCTGTGCTTTAAGCTGTTCTACGTGAAGCCCGAGAGTTACTCTGGGGTGGTGAAGAAGGGCCAGAGGATTGGGACCCTGCTCCCCATGCAGAGTGTCTACCCAGGGATCACTTCTCACGTCCACGTCCAGATGTGTGACAAGTCCGACCCCACCAAGTACTTCTGATTGATTGGTTAAATAAATAATCGAAATGATCATAATGATAGGCCTTACTATGTTAAAACAATTATTTATCCTTTTTTTATCATTGAATAAAATACATAAATGTTGTAAACTTCTAAAATGAAATTTTACATTCATTCTGTACTTGAGTATATACATAGCTTAAAGGGATAGTCCACCCATCATGAATTGATCATATGCTGACCTCTTACCTTTTGTTGTGATACTCCCACAACAAACAACGTGTTGAAGTTTCAAAGAGCTCAACATGACATTTATCATTGATATGGGTTACTGGTTATACACTCCTATGTCTTATGATTGATAGAAGGATATCAAGCAGCAAACCCGTTATGCTGCTGTTATTTCTTTATGGGAAGCACTGGAGGCACGTGAGAGATTATCAAGCTGTCTACAAGACAACGGTCTCTGGCAATAATTATGTTTACATTATATTCATAGATTAATTGTTACAAGAAGGTGCCAAGTAGTGTTTGTGTGACCTTTGGCAGTGTTCACACAGTCATCCTATGAACCCAATTCTATATTTTTTTATATCCAATCTTTTTTTCTGACTGTCCACACTTAGTTTTATGTGACCCATACCAGATTTGCACATTCACGCTGATGTAGCCTTTGAAGTAGCATGCAGATGAAATGCTAATTTCCTGTCACTTTTTGGTGGTTGTTGTGGTAATGGCAGATCAACAGGCAGGTCAATTATGATATTTTGCCCAATTATTGTCAAAAGAGCTGATCTGATTGGTTAAAATAAAAATGTGTGGGAAAAGATAAGAATTGGGCTGACTGTGTAAACGCAGCCACTATTGTATCAAGATTGAGAACCACATACGTATGTGATATATATCGGAACTCAAAAGATCAGATTCCATGTGTTTTTTGGTGTTTAGACATTAGGTGTGTTTACACTTATCTTTTGACCAATCAAATCAGATATTTTGCCAATAATTTGGTCTCCTGTGTAAATGCAACAATAGTTTCCCACAATGTGTCCAATCAATGGGGAAAAACTAACAGTGAAGTCAAAATGACCCCATGGAAGGTAAATAAAGGCTATACAGTTGCTAGAAAAAAAGGGAATCATGTCAGGGAGAAAATCTGGGCCATTGAAGTCTGCAGTGAGCATGACGCCTTACAATGCATTCGGAAAGCTTTCAGACCGCTTGAGTTTTTCCACATTTTGTTACGCTACAGCCTTATTCTAAAAATGGATTCAAAAAAATGTTCTTCATCAATCTACACACGATACCCCATAATGACAAATAGAAAACAGGTTGTAAGAAATGTTTGCAAAAAACACCCCCAAAAACAGAAATATTTACATAAGTATTCAGACCCTTTGCTATGACACTCGAAATTGAGCTCAGGTGCATCCTGTTTCCATTGATCATCCTTGAGATGTATCTACAACTTGATTGGAGTCCACCTGTGGTAAATTCAATTGATTGGACATGATTTGGAAAGGCACACACCTGTCTATAAAAGGTCCCACAGTTAACAGTGCATGTCAGAACAAAAACCAAGCCATGAGGTTGAAGGATTTGTCCGTAGAGCTCAGAGGCAGGATTGTGTTGAGGCACAGATCTGGGGAAGGGTACCAACACATTTCTGCAGCACTGAAGATCCCCAAGAACACAAAGACCTCCATCCTTCTTAAATGGAAACAGTTTGGAACCACCAAGACTCTTCCTAGAGCTGGCCACCCAGCCAAACTGATTTTATGGTCCGATGAAACCAAGATTGAACTCACGTCTGGAGGAAACCTGGCACCATCCCTACGGGGAAGCATGGTGGTGGCAGTATCATGCTGTGGGAATGTTTTCAGCAGCAGGGACTGGGAGACTAGTTAGGATCAAGGGAAAGATGAACGAAGCAAAGTACAGAGAGACTCTTGATGAAAACCTGCTCCAGGCGCTCAGGACCTCAGACTGGGGTGAAGGTTCACCTTCCAACAGGACAACGACCCTAAGCACACAGCCAAGACAACGCAGGAGTGGCTTTGGGACAAGTCTCTGAATGTCCATCAGTGGCCCAGCCAGAGCCTGAAAATAGCTGTGCAGTGACGTTCCCCATCCAACCTGACAGAGCTTGAGAGGTTCTGCAGAGAAGAATGGGAGAAACTCCCCAAATACAGGTGTGCCAAGCTTGTAGTGTCATACCCAAGAAGACTCGAGGCTGTAGTCGCTGCTAAATGTGCTTCAACAAAGTCCTGAGTAAATGGTCTGAATACGTATGTAAATGTGATATTTCAGTAGATTTTCTTTTTTTATACATTTGCAAAAATGTCAAAACCTGCTTTTGCTTTTGTCACGTCCAGGCCTGAGAAGACAGGCTGGAGTGTTTAGTTTTGTTTTTGGTGTAGGGTTTTTCTGTTCTAGGTTGTATATTTCTATGTTGGGGTAATGGTTCCCAATTAGAGGCAGCTGAGTGTCGTTGTCTCTAATTGGGAACCATATATATGTTTGTAGTTTTCACTTGGGGTTTGTGGGTTATTGTTGGTACATAGCTTGTGTTCAGTTGTGGTCAACTTCACGATCTTCGTTTTCATTTTGTTATTTTTGCCCAGTTACGTTCTGAATATATGTATGTGTATACTGGAAGCATCGCTGCGTCTTGGTCCGTCACTCAAGGAGATCGTGACAGCTTTGTCATTATGGGGTATTGTGTGTAGATTTATGTGGATTTAAAAAAAAATATATATATATACATTTTAGAATAAGGCTGTAACATAACAAAATGTGAAAAAAGTCAAGTGGTCTGAATACTTTCCGAATGCACTGTATGTGCAAATCTGGGATAACAGATATTGTCTTGTTTAAACTATATTTGCTATTTTTTCACAATAAACATGCTATCCCCTCAGTAATACTTATCCCAAGTATCGGTCTTGATTTTTTTTTTTAAACCAATTGAATACTTAAACGTGTCTCTATTGATTTGGCATATTGTGGGAAACAGAGTTCAAACATCCAAAAACACACCAATCGAAATAGACTTCAATTTAGCAAAATAACCAAAATTCACAGCAAAATCGATTGATTAATTGATATCTTTAGCCGTTTCCATAAAGCTGTAGTACAATGAGATAATGTTGATGGTGTTGTGAATAGCTTAACCATAATGTAATAGATCATGCTGTTACAGTGTCATGACTGTATACCACTTTGTGGAAATAAACTGTAAGGATTGTTCAGACTGAGCAATCAAAAACAAAATATCCCAGATTGTTCAAAGCTCAGAGTTCACTTTGTGCCTCAACACAGCCAGGGCATTTATTTGGGATCAGGTACAACTATTACCTAAGAAGGTTCAAATCTAACATTCTGGTAATGATGACTATCTTTTATATCACCCTTCATGATAAATGTTATCTTTAATATAACCTTACATGTAGCATGATGACTGTTATCCTTCATTTATTATTTTATTTACCTTTATTTAACTAGGCAAGTCAGTTAAGAACAAATTATTACTTTACAATGATGGCCTATCCCGGCCAAACCCTCCAGTAACCCACACGATGCTGAGCCAAATGTGCGCCACCCTATGGGACTCCAAATCACGGCCAGTTGTATAGAGCTCGGGATTGAGCCAGGGTCTGTAGTGACGCCTCTAGTACTGAGATGCAGTGCCTTAGACCGCTGCACCACTCTACATGTTGCAAGATTACTACATTTTACATCACCCTGCATGAGACATAATAACTATATTTTATATCACCCTACATGTAGCATGACGACTATCTTTTATTTCACCCTACATGTAGCATGATGACTATCTTTTAAATCACCCCACATGTAGCATGATGACTATATTTTATATCACCCTACATGTAGTATGATAACTGTTATCTTTTATGTCACCCTACATGTAGCATGATAACTTATATTTTATATGACCCTACATGTAGCATGATAAGTTATCTTTTATATCACCCTACATGAAGCATGATGACTATATTTTATATCACCCCAAATGTAGTATTATAACTGCTATGTTTAATATCCCCCTACGTGCAGCATGAAGACTGTTATCTTTTATGTCACCCTACATGTAGCATAATAACTGTTATCTTTCATATCACCCTACATGTAGGACGATAACTGTTATCTTTTATACCATCCTACACGTAGCATGATGACTGTTATCTTTTATATCACCCTACATGTAGCATGACGACTACATTTTATATCCCCCTACATGTAGCATGGTAACTGTTATCTTTTATATCACGCTACATGTAGCATGACAACTGTTATCTTTTATATCACCCTACATGTAGCATGATAACTGTTGTATTTTATATTACCCTACATGTAGCATGATGCCTGTATTTTATTTCACCCGAAATGTAGTATTGTAACTGTTATCTTTATTTTCACCCTACATGTAGCATGAAGATTGTTATATTTTATATCACCCTACATGTAGCATGATAACAGTTATATTTTATAACACCCTACATTTGGAATGATAACTGTTATCTTTTATACCACCCTACATGTAGCGTGATGACTGTTATATTTTATATCACCCTACATGTAGCATGATTAATGTTATCTTTTATATCACCCTGCATGTAGCATGATGACTAACTTTTAAATCACCCTAAATGTAGCATGACAACTGTTGTATTTTATATCACCCTACATGTAGCATGATAATTGTTATCTTTTATTTCACCCTACATGTAGTATGATAACTGTTATCTTTTATATCCCCCTACATGTAGCATGATAATTGTTATCTTTTATTTCACCCTACATGTAGTATGATAACTGTTATCTTTTATATCACCCTACATGTAGCATGATAACTGTTATCTTTTATGTCCCCTACATGTAGCATGATAACTGTTATCTTTTATATCCCCCTACATGTAGCATGATAACTGTTATCTTTTATATCCCCCTACATGTAGCATGATAACTGTTATCTTTTATATCCCCCTACATGTAGCATGATGATTATCTTTCATATCACCCTACATGTAGCATGATAACTGTTATCTTTTATATCCCCCTACATGTAGCATGAAGATTATCTTTTATATCACACTACATGTAACATGATAACTGTTATCTTTTATATCCCCCTACATGTAGCATGATGATTATCTTTCATATCACCCTAAATGTAGCATGATAACTTTTCTCTTCTGCATCACCCTATATGTAGCATGATGACTGCTTATATATGATTGGTGAAATATTAATGTTTTGCATACAAGAAAATACAAAACAATGATGAATGTTTAAAAGGTAAAGAAATAAAACACGTGCAGGAGAGGTAAGAAACCCTGAGGGGATTTTATTAATTTAACACCTTTTTAGAATCAAGGTTCCATGCTGTCAAAACAGTTCACACAACCTTCAAAACTATTTTTTATGTGTGCTAAACTACCTTTTCAAAATCTGTGCTCAGACAGTCATATGGGCCTCATGCAGGTGTTGACATTGTGTGTGATGATTGAAGTCCTTGCTCCATTCAACGTTTTCCCCAGTGTACACTGGAGAGGATAGCAGAGGAAAGGAAGTCATCAATAAGAGGATCGAACTCAGTGGAGAAGGTCTGTATCTGTCCAGGAGAGTCTGTTTGAACATTTAGTGTGTGATTAAGTGGGAGGTTAATGTATGTCTATTAACAATTCACCCTGTTTTGACTGTAATCAGATGCTACAGCCTAAGGATCACTTTTGTTGCTGAGAATTTTCCTGCACAGCAAGAAATGCAAACTTGTAGCGTATGCGATGTTTAAAAGGCTCATAAAGTTCGGAATTTCCACTTTAAAAATGTCAGACTTCATTTACCCTAACACAAATATGTATAAAAAAATATCCATTAATTATAATCCACATAATAATTAACATTTCCTGTTGCTGCATGATTATTTTCCTGCTGTAGCAAAACTGACTCAAATGAAGATCCTAGATCTGTATAATTTGTAGAGTAAAGCTATATAAAGGAACAATTATGTCAAGGTTGTTTGATTGCATGGATTGGTTGAGTAATGGTCTGGTTGTGCCCCTTTTGCCAGGTCTTTAAGCTGTTCTTTGTGGACTCAGACATAAAGTGTGGAGATTGGGTATGGAAGGGGGAAATCATTTCTACAATGATGCCAAGTCAGAGCTTACAGAGGCCTTACCTCTCATGTTAATGTAAAAATGACAGACCCAGGCATTGACCCCACCCTCAAAGGTGTCTCTTTGACTGTACATTAACAGTCTAAGAGACACCTTTGACTGCTAATGTACATCTAATCCAAATGTCAACCTAATGTCACCTTTTACAGATTTATTTATATTTGTAACACATTTACTATGTATAAAAATGTTGCTAGTAGAACTGTCACTGTCTTGAAGGGATAGTGTGAGAGTTCAGCAATTAAGCCCTTTTTTACTTCCCCATATTCAGATGAAAATGCATGTCTCTGCATGCAGTTTGAAGGAAGTTGAAGGTAGTAGTCACAAGCCATTGTTAACTAGCATTAGTGCAATTCCAGTTACTTAGCAATTACGTTAACGCTAATTAGACACTTACTTCAAACTGCGTGCAAAGACATAACAATGGTAACCATGAGTTCATCTGACTCTGGGTAAATAGAAAAAGGGCTTTATTTCCAAAATCTCGCTCTATCCCTTTAAGAACTATTAACATGAGCATCTAATGTAGAATTACAATTTAATGTTCCTTAGCTCCACAATGGCAATTAGAAATGGGAAATTCAATGCGATGCTTTGCTCTACCTAAAGCAGTAGATGGCAGCAATGTATTATTATATTTCAAGGATAAAATGGCCAAATTAGAATTTATAGACTGCATCTATTGCTGCTCTCTGACACGTACATTTTAAGTATTAACCCATCCCTAAATATAAATCAATGAAGCAAAAACAACGTTATTTAACTGCATTCAAAAGCATGCCATGAAAAAGAAACAGTAGCATGTATTCAACATTTAATGATATGTTGGCTTTCTAACATTGAAGAACATCGAGTAAGGTTCCATGTTGGTTGGAATACTGACCCCAGGCTGCTTCTGAACATATGGAATAAGAAATAAATTCAGGACGCTGGCACTTCCCCTGTCCCTCCAAAGGGATTCTGGTCCCAAAGTCCAAATGAACACCCCCATCACCCTAACTTTTCAGGGCACCGTGCACCAACGCTCCCCTGTTGCCTGGGTTCTCCAACTGATCTGGTGGTCAGTCGGTAGATAGGCTACCTGGGCCGGAGTTTCCCCCTCCAAAGTTGGGATGCTGATTAACTGAGGCTGAGGATGTGCGGCCTAGCACTGCCGATTCTGTGCAGATGCCATGATGAGAGCTCTCCATCTTCACCTAGTGCCTCATTATCTGTGTTGCAAACGCGGCCAAGGAGCGGCCACACATCTAAAGCGTTATTCCAGATATGTCTTGTGTTGACAGGCAAGGCTATTTTTGACCCTATCCAATCATTAATGCACCTTAGCCTAACCTTAACCACTAGCTAGCATGCTTCAACTTAATCTTACCCTATCCCCAACCTTAACCACTAGCTGGCACGCCCAGGGGCGGACTTAGTGATTTGGAGGCTGCAGGCATCGGCCATTCGGATGTAACATCCATTTAAAATCTTGCCACTGGGAGCCAGCGGACCATTTAAACAGTTTTTGCAGTAAAACTGACCTCCAAGGGAGGTGTGAAAGTGATATGATTTGGGAGGTACGGCAACGCAATACTATTATTATGCCAACATATGGAATTGTTTTAAGATGTAAATACCAAGGATAATTTCGCTATTTGATTTAGAATTTAGGACCCCTGTAGGTAGATACATTTTTTAAAAATTTGGCCTTACTGCTATTAGCCAATAGAAACACATTGGGGGTCGTAGAGGAAAACGGAGAACATCGTGTTCGTGAGTCTCATATTTCCATAGACGGGTCATATTATTAATTTGTAGGCCGAACAGGCATTTTTGTGAAAATACCGTTTTTTTTATGTCTCTGGTCAGACAAACACCGCTGTAGCTCTGCCACCTTCCATCGCAGATGCGGAAGTCCCATGCAAAAAAATCTACAGTTTAAACAGGCAGATTTTGCTGGGGATTTTTTTGTATTTATTTATTATCCCTCGAGCGGAGCATGGGGGTGCCTCAAGCCAACAAATTAATTTAATATATTTTGTAATTAATTTAATAATAAAAAATGCCCAGGCTCCTTGATGATGTGAGGCCTGAGGCAATTGCCTCTTCTAACCAATGCTAAATCCGCCAGTGAGCATGTCTCAATTTAATCTAATCTTTCCTCTAACTGTAACCACTAGCTAACATGCCTAAACTTAATCTATCCCCTAGACCTAACCTTATCCACTAGCTTACATAGCTCAATTTAACAGCTCACGTTTACATGTACAGTTGAAGTCGGAAGTTTACATACACTTAGGTTAGAGTCATTAAAACTCGTTTTTCAACCACTCCACAAATTTCTTGTTAACAAACTATAGTTTTGGCAAGTCGGTTAGGACATCTATTTTGTGCATGACACAAGTATATATATATATTTTTTTACAGACAGATTTCACTTATAATTCACAGTGGGTCAGAAGTTTACATACACTAAGTTGACTGTGCCTTTAAACAGCTTGGGAAATTCCAGAAAATTATGTAATGATTTTAGAAGCTTCTGATAGGCTAATTGACATCATTTGAGTACATTGGAGGTGTACCTGTGGATGTATTTCAAGGCCTACCTTCAAACTCAGTGCTTGACATCATGGGAAAATCTAAAATAATAAGCCTCAGAAAAAAAATTGTAGACCTCCACAAGTCTGGTTCGTCCTTGAGAGCAATTTCCAAACGCCTGAAGGTACCACGTTCATCTGTACAAACAATAGTATGCAAGTATAAACACCATGGGACCACACAGCTGTCATACCGCTCAGGAAGGAGACATGTTCTGTATCCTTGAGATGAACGTACTTTGGTGCGAAAGGTTCAAATCAATCCCAGAAGAGCAGCAAAGGACCTTGTGAAGATGCTGGAGGAAATAGGTACAAAAGTATCTATATCCACAGTAAAACGAGTCCTACATAACCTGAAAGGCCGCTCAGCAAGGAAGAAGCCACTGCTCCAGAACCGCCAAAAAAAAGCCAGACTACGGTTTGCAACTGCACATGGGGACAAAGATCATACTTTTTGGAGAAATGTCCTCTGGTCTGATGAAACAAAAAAATAACTGTTTGGCCATAATTACCATCGTTTTGTTTGGAGGAAAAAGGGGGAGGCTTGCAAGCCGATGAACACCATCCCAACCGTGAAGCATGGGGGTGGCAGCATCATGTTGTGGGGGTGCTTTGCTACAGGAGGGACTGATGCACTTCACAAAATAGATGGCATCATGAGGGAGGAAAATTATGTGGATATATTGAAGCAACATCTCAAGACATCAGTCAGGAAGTTAAAGCTTGGTCGCAAAGAAAACTGAGTTTAAATGTATTTGGCTAAGGTGTATGTTAACTTCCGACTTCAACTGTAAATATAGTTCATGTTGCGAGGCTGCAAGCTGTCAATTTTAGCATGGTAATAACTTATCCTCCATCCCTCATGCTGCGGATAACAGTCTTAGTGGGAGGATTGCAGGGTAGAACAGTAATAAGAAGCAATAATGAGTATAATGGAACATTGTACCCATACTGTACACATAAATCCACCATGGGCATTTTTCAGTGTGAGGTAATAAGGAAGTAACTGTCGCAGTAGGACTAATACTACTGTATTCTGGATATTTCTGTCTGTATAGTGTTTATAGAAGTATGTGTGTGTATATGTGTGTGTGAACATGCATGCATGTGTGTTTAATGACGATGTGGGGTGTATTGGGAGTTAATTTACATGTACAGTATTGCCAGAATATCTAGAGAAAACAGAAGTCCATTCCTCAGAAAGTCTAGTCACTTATGATTATGGTGATCACACTCCGCAGATGGGAGGGGGTGAGAACGAGGGAGAAGAAAGAGAGTATGTGGTGGAGTGTGTTGTAAAAATGTACTGCTAAATTGGTATTTCTCTCAACAATAAGGCAGATTTCAAATGAAAGGAACCCTTCAGAGATAAGGCAGATTGTTTTACGAACTCTTCCAAAAGCATATAAACCACTGAAAAGCAATAGCCTCCTGCTTCTGTTAATGGACTAAAGCATCTCAGGGGTATAGATTAAGTGTTTGCTAACTGATTTAACTAGAACGATTTAAGAGAAGTCTGGACTGTATCTAAGAGGAGTGCAGCCTAAGGACTAGTTTATGCAAAAACATGGCATGAGAATTATTTAGCATGTATTCTTCTTTAGGTTATGGAGAGGTCTCGGTGGGGCCTCAAGCCAATTACCATATATCATATTTTTTTTTTTTTTTTACGATTGCTTCTGAGGAGAATCTTTGTGACAGCTGTCCCCAACGCTGTTGTCGTTATGCAGACAGAGATGTTCATCTGGAAGAAAGAAGAGATCAAAAACACATGTGGGGGCGAGGAGACCAGAGAGACCAGAATATCCATAGAGATCACAAAATGTTCCCTCTTTTCATCATATTAATCTTTAACCAAGCAAAGCCATCACATATTACAGCTTAATTTCTGAACCAAAATAACAAGTTTCACATCTAAATTGCCCTCCCAGTATTCTCTTTCAGACAGAGATATAAAACAGCCATTTGTAAAGTAAAAAGCCATGCTAGTCTGGTGTGACAACGTCTCTCTGTGTTCCTCCGTTGTCCTATTCTGATGGGTCCATGCTGAGATGTGAAAGCTACAGCTTAATTCTTATAAGGGACTTCTTTATACAGTATATCATATCACCATGAGTTGCCCACATTAAGAGCCGCATTTGGGTGATTTAACACTCCCAGAATGGAGACATTCATTCTCATCTCATGCTATAAGGACCTTTCAGTGTTCATAGTTGATATCACCAGTGATAGGCTTAGCAGCAATATGGTGCTGGCTATTAACAGTACATCAGGCATTCAGTCAGTGCAGAGGGTCCGGAAAGTTAACTTTGATAAAAAATAAATATCCCTAAAACTTAAATTGTCCTGTGTGGGGATTCACTGTAAATTGAACGTGTATCATTGCCGGTTAATATCTGCATATAATATGTGTTTAGTACAATGCTACTTTTACTACCATGTCCTTGCCTTCAGAGTAGTTAATGGTGTTGTTTAGTTCACATTCTGTAAGAGCTTAATGAGGAACATGCATGTTTTAGGCACATAATACATTTTAGTTCTGATATAGATAAATGAGTGAACCTATCATTTAATACGTCATTACATCTCCGTAATATCCCTCATGTGATAAACCGGTGGCTATTGTAGCATTAGAACAGGATTCTTATAATAAGATGATCAAACATGTTGTGGACAGTGTATTGTGTATACGTTGATCAAATTGATTGAAACAGACCTGTATTGTGGTAAATCCATATCATTATGACCTTGTATCTTCCCTGCCAACATGTTGTTGTATGTAACTTGTATGACAGTATCTGAGACCAAGGACGACACTACAGTGGTAGGCTTGATTACCAACAACGATGAGACGGCCTACAGGGAGGAGGTGAGGGCCCTTGGAGTGTGGTGTCAGGAAAATAACCTCTTACAGTCGTGGACTTCAGGAAACAGCAGAGGGAGCACCCACCTATCCACATTGATGAGACAGTAGTGGAGAAGGTGGAAAGTTTTAAGTTCCTCGCCGTACACATCATGGACAAACTGAAATGGTCCACCCACACAGACAGCGTGGTGAAGAAGGCGCAACAGCGCCTCTTCAACCTCAGGAGGCTGAAGAAATTCGGCTTGTCACCAAAAACACTCAAAAACTTCTACAGATGCACAATCGAGAGCATCCTGTCGGGCTGTATCACCGCCTGGTACGGCAACTGCTCCGCCCACAACCGTAAGGCTCTCCAGAGGGTAGCGAGGTCTGCACAACGCATCACCGGGGGGTAAACTACCTGCCCTCCAGGACACCTACACCACCTGATGTCACAGGAAGGCCAAAAAGATCATCAAGGATAACAACCACCCGAGGCACTGCCTGTTCACCCCGCTATCATCCAGAAGGCGAGGTCAGTACAGGTGCATCAAAGCTGGGACCGAGAGACTGAAAAACAGCTTCTATCTCAAGGCCATCAGACTGTGCCGTGCGGACATCGCTCATACAAAAATGTATATGTACATACTCATATTCATTCCTTTACACTTGTGTGTATAAGGTAGTTGTTGTGAAATTGTTAGATTACTTGTTAGATACTACTGCATGGTTGGAACTAGAAGCACAAACATTTCGCTACACTCGCATTAACATCTGGTAACCATATGTGTGACAAATACAATTTGATTTGATTTGAGGATGTCCTAATATGGACACCATACAGTTACCTCAGAATCTTAACAGAAAAAGTCACTCAAGCTTTCAATCTGTGCTTAGCTCACTTAACACAAGGAAATAAGACTATTGCGACCCACTAAAATATTCAAGCTTAAAGCATCGACCCTATTAGGAAGATTTTTGCATGTTGTTTTTCTCTATTCTGGCGATTTACTAAACTTTTATTTTTACTGACTTTATTGTCCCCATGGGGAAATTTTGTTACAGCGTCATGTACACGTTTAAAGTGGTGTTTAAATAACAAAACAATTTGACAATGCAACTTTCATAACAGTTACATACCAATAAAAAGAGACTAGCCTGCTGGCCTTACTGGGTCGATAGGAACATTAGCCCGAGCTATTTAGGAGGGATATCACACTTGGCACAAATTATTGTCTTGTTCTGTTTTCCTGCCGAGGGGTCCCCTATACCAGCGCCCAGAGGGGAGTAGTTCAAAGTCCGGGTACAGGGGGTGGCTTGGGTCTAAAATGATTTTGTGAGCCTTGCGGAGGGCCATGACCTTAAAGATCTCATCCAGGTCTGTTTGACTCCCAAGTACCTTGCTTGCTGTGGTGATAATCCTTCTCAGCATATTTCTCTGGCTGACATTGGCATTGCCAAACCAACAAACAATACAAAAAGTTAAAATACTCTCAAACTAATGGTTGTCTTTTGTATTGCCTGCTGTTCCCTGCTGGGCAGGGGATGGCTGCTTTGTGTTGTACCACTTCTCAGTTCCCTGCTGGGCAGGGGATGGCTGCTTTGTGTTGTACCACTTCTCAGTTCCCTGCTGGGCAGGGGATGGCTGCTTTGTGTTGTACCACTTCTCAGTTCCCTGCTGGGCAGGGGATGGCTGCTTTGTGTTGTACCACTTCTCATTTCCCTGCTGGGCAGGGGATGGCTGCTTTGTGTTGTACCACTTCTCAGTTCCCTGCTGGGCAGGGGATGGCTGCTTTGTGGCAGGTTACATATTTCCCCTGCCTTGCTTACTTTATAACAACTCTAATTCAAAGGGATGCTCATTTCAGTTTTGAAAAAAAAGTGCATCCAGGAGTTAACAAAAATACAACATGTATCACATGCAATACACAACATTGTACAGGTGTGGCACTTAACTATTATACAATATGCTCAAGTAATTGAGTTAACTATAGCAATACACATGGAAACATACTCAAATAAAGGGCAGGTCATCAAAACATTTATCCAGTCCAGCTAATTAGATCTTGTTGTATGAAATTTTAAGTGGTTTATGGTTCATGAAGGCACCACCTGCTATGACCCCATGATCTTCCCCCAAATTGAATCAGTTAGCGAGCGTTGTCTGGTATTTGTCTTTACAAGATGGTATCGACTTTTGTGACATCATGCAGAAAATGAACTGTCATGTGTGCAAGCGCTGCACTGAATGAACGCTGATAATACCTTCTGAGCCAATGGTAATAAATACCACAGGCCGATGAAGAACAGGCTAGGCAGGCAAAGCACAACCACAATGTCTGGCCTCCTTTGAAATGAGAATGTTAATCTTGTGAGTGGCTTTAAAGGGACATTTAAAAAGAAATCGACTTCATATTCATCAAAATGGTGCATTTCTATATTATGTAGTAAAAAAAGATAGAGGAAGATAAGTGTTTCCAATGACATCATCGGTGTGCATCGTGTGATTTGAACCAATTGTGAGTAGGCATTGCCTACTAATTGGTTGATGATGTCATTGGAAACACTTATCTTCCTCTATCTTATTTTCAACAAAACATAGAAACGTGCAATTGGAGAAGAAGTTGAAAAACTGTGAAATTTCCCTTTATTATGAGTAGCTCGCTCCTCACTTGGAAATATATTTTGAACAGAGGTTTTAGTGAAGAAATAAAACATATCAAGCTATTCCAATGCTTGCATGGCCTAGATAATGGGGTCATAATTTTTTCTTTACATGCGTTGTGGAAATGTGATACAAAAAGCAAAGTGATAGCCAGCTATGCTTTTGTTGTGCGTAAATGGATACTTAAAGTCAGATTAACATCCAAGAAACAACATCTAACATGATGGATTTCAAGGAATGTTTTTGCACGTACTGGAGGCCATTATATTTCCCCAAGGACATCAGAACAGCAATAAAACTAGCTATTAGAACATTGTCTATTTACATACTGATCTGTTTGGTGGGTTTGATACAGATTCTCACTCAGAATATTGTGAGTCTTTAATTCTTTAATTATAAATGTTACTTTTAATATTCTGTGGTTTTTCAACTTGAATCCTCATAGTGCAACAGAAAGACAACTTCCAATATGCCCCAAAAATTATATTTAAACCACAAAGCATCACGACTCATTCTGATTCCAAGTTAAGGTCATTCATGTTGTTCTTTTTTTGTACCATTTCTGTTTTTGTATGTGTGCTGTTGCAATAGGGACAATCATGCAATAGGGAAGTTTACTTTTCACAAGGGAAGTTTACGTTTCACTAGGGAAGTTTACTTTGCATGACTCATTCTGCAGGGGGACTATTATGGGAAAATAACACAATCAAATCCTAATCAAATAAACGTGTCAGTGTCAGATGTACAATTGTAAATGAAGTCAAAGCTTATCGGTTTAACAACATTAGAATCTCCAAGGTTGTATTTTACATGTGACAAGAATGCTGCAGATTAAGCGGAGCCATATTTTTCAGATGAAGAGTTTTTCATTTAATTTATGAGTTATCAGTTTTTATAGTGATCAATAAGTAACTCCATGCACCTAATCAAAATATTAAAGTATTTTATCGATAGTCACATGATGTCTCTGGAAAAATATAAATTCTCAAGTTCACAGGTAGAAGCCAGCACATACTTCCTGTGAATGGTGTGTAGGCTGTTTGGATCTAAATGATGGGGCTCTTAGTGATGACATCAGGGGCTCTGCTGCTGCTCCTGTTTATACAGGCCAGCACTGGTGATAGGTCAGGTACAGTTGTCACCAGCTGTGAGGCGTGTCACAACCAAGCCACCTGTCTGGACTCATCTGTCTTTCACCTGCACCTGTCAAGACGGCTTTGTCGGCAACGGCATCACCTGCTATGACCTCAAGATCTGCGAAAGCGGCTCCTGCTGTCGTCAAGGTTACCGCTGGTCCTCTATTCTGGGTTGTGTGGACGTTGACGAGTGTTCCCTTCCTGACCAGCCCTGCGCCCCTCAGGTCTGTGAGAACACCCCTGGGTCCTTCATCTGCCTTGTGCCTTCTGAAGATAACCTCCCCTCAGTCCAGCACACCAGCCCAAACGTGGACCCCCACTCTGTCCAGTTTATGTGTGGGGACACAGAGTGTCCAGTGGGACAGGACTGTATCAGTATTGGTGGAACATCTTGTTGTGCAGACCCCTGCCAGCACTACTCTGTACTGAATGACGCCTGGCGTGCCACCAACTACGGGGGTAAAGGGAACTGCGACAAGGATATCAACTTTCGGGGCTGGTATCGCATGTTCCTGGGGGACACCAGTGTTCAGATGCCAGAGAGGTGTGTGAAAATGTTCACATGTGGTACCAATAGCCCGATGTGGCTCACAGATCCCCACCCCCAGCTGTCGGACGGAGTGGTTCAGCGGGGTATCTGTGGGGGCTATGATAGCTGCTGCCAATATAAACAATCCCCAATCCATGTCAAAGCATGCTATAGAAACTACTACGTCTACAAGTTTGTCAGTCCAACATATTGCACCTTTGCCTACTGTGCAGATGTCAACACTATGGTATGTGCTACCTGTGGAAATGATCAGACTTGTGTGAGTGAGGATAAGATCAACTGGAGATGTGAGAGGAAAGCTCCAGAGGTGGTATGTGGGCGGAGCATCCTACAGGTGGGTCTCAGCAGAGCTCATCTGGAGGGTGATGGTTTAAACGCTACCACTGCTCACCTGGCCGACCGGCGCTGCTCCGCCCACGAGGATCGTAACGGCATGGTGTGGTACCAGGTGGAGCGCAGGGAGGGACACTGTGGAAACACAGTAAAGACAAATGGCACTCATGCTGTCTACTCCAACAGCATAGTAGTTTATCCAGTAGATGCACAAAATGATTCTCCCCTTAGCTTTCCTTTCTCCTGTATCTATCCTCTGGAGATAGAGAGCAGCCTGGAAGTGCCCATCAGACCCCATCTGCCAACTGACAATGCAGTTGTCGCAGTCGGTGCCAAGGCCAGAGCCTCCATGTTTCTGTATCGTAACTCCAACTACACAGAGTCTTACCCAGCTGGTCAGGCAGTCACTCTGCTTGTGGGTTCCACCCTGCACGTGGGCGTGTCCGTAGACGAGTCAGACCCGGAGCTTTTCGTGGTCGTTCTAGACGACTGCTTCACCACGGAATCCCCCAGCCCTGATAACCTCCTTCGATACTACATAATTCAGGACGGCTGTCCAAGCAATCGTACCCACGTGACAGTCGAGGAAAGCGCCTCCTCCCTCCAGGCTCGCTTCTCTGCTCTGCTGCATGGGGGCTACCGTTACGTCTTCTTGCACTGCCGCCTCCGCCTGTGTAACCACAGAAGCTCCTCCTGCTCTCCAGTGTGTTCCAGGAGGAGGTCCCGCTCTGTGGCCAAGTCTGTGTCCCTCAACCCCCCTCACCATCGGGCCAATCACCTGGGCCCAGAGTTTGGAATGACCTCCAGCACCTCCCCCACCCCTCAACCCCACTGCCAACCCACTGGGCCTTCTCCCCCCCCCCGGATCTCCATTCCAACCAGCACAACCAATGGTCATGCAAGGGCACCAAATTACTTTCTGCTATTATTGATAATGAATTTATACAATACAGTGGGTGATTTCATTGTACTGTAAATGTTTTATACACATAGACTTGCATTGCTTTTGAGGACCGATCATTTACTGAGTTGTGTTTGTGCCAACCAAACCTGAGTTGCTCAGTGTGTATGCTGCCATTTGACAATAAAAATTTATAACTATATGATAAAGAACACATCACTATGTATTTTCTCTCTATCTCTCCTCCCCCACTTGCACATAGATACACCCACCTCTATTTCCCCAGCCTGCAGCCGTTTTTCAAAGCCATTTGTCATAAACACAACTGTTGCCTGAGGATTTTTCTTTCACCTTCTTGTAATTCCCAGTTGTATCTGGAAATCTAGAGTAATCTAGAGTCAGTGCGAGGTCTCTGAACTCATACCTGCAGCCATTTTGGGGCAATCTTGAAGAAAGAGATTGCATCAACCTGCCAGATAATGCAAGTAATGCTACAGTAGGGGATGATTTCTGACATAGCCGGGCTACCAGGGCCACCAGGGAGCCCAATCTAAGGGGGGAAAGAGGAGCCTCTTACATCCGCCAGTAGAGGGAGGAATGATTGCCAGGGGAAGATAATTGTGAGGAGAGTAGCATGAAGCAAAAGCAGTGCCAGGAATTGTATCAGTCGGTGGCCCCTTTACAGCCTCTGCCCGTCTCGGATAAGGGGAATATGAAAACTGGCAAGGTGCAGCTGGGAGGGAGAGAGTGTCATTATCGTGGGACCCCCACACAGCCCCATAACCCTTTCTTCTGCTTTATTTTACTTTCCACTTCATTTTGTGTATGCTCTTTGCTCTGCCGCTCGCTTGACGAGGTAAAAGTGCAAGTCCTCCTGGCTTTTGAAATCAATTTGGGTCCTCGCTGTGTCTCGTTCGACACCTGACTGGCCCTGTGGTGCCCCTCCTTGATGAGGCCTGACTGGCCCCGTGGCGCAGCTCCTTGATGAGACCTGGCTGGCCCTGTGGTGTAGTTCCATGAGGAAGCCTGGCAGGGGGCTTTAGGCTGCCCTTCCTATTTTGAAAGGTGGAGGAAGTGATTAACAGTGACGGCACACACACACGCATGTGCAAACACACAGATCTCTGGTTCACTCATACAGCGGTACACAGGTTTGAGCTCCATTCCTGTGAGAGATTGTAAAGTAGCTTGTTGATTGAAAAATTGGCCCTTCCTTAAGTAATGATACCTCGCTGGAAATAATTGATTGTTCAGACCCACGTGTGTACTTTGACCTCATACACAACCTGGGTTAACAAGAACTACTGTACCACAGCAATATTGATTGTCAAAATAATCAAAGTAGGTGCACCCCACTCCAATAAACATGGAGCTTTAGTTATAAAGGATGCTTTACTGTAACAAGTGGGTCAAGGAATGAGTTTCAGTATATTGGAGAAAGAGGAGACTGGTTAACAGAAAGGAGAAACAGAGCAGACTGGTTAACCAGGAGAAACAGAGCAGACTGGTTACCCAGGAGAAACAGAGCAGATGTATTGTGTACTGGTATATACATAACAGGACAAAGTACACACTGTGGATTGTTTATATTCAGTAAAAAACATTTGTTTTATTGTCACAGACATTCAGCCTGTAAATAGCAAAAAGTGAGAGAGTGGAGCTCCTCGTTCCGGTTCCACTCCTTGTTCTACAATCTCTTAATCCTTTCTCTTAACATGTATGGACCCAGAACTTAAATCTAGCAGCTGACCAATTAGTTAACAGAGATTATTCTTGGATGTGTCACCTTTCACCCTTCACCTCATATGTTAATGCATGTACTGACATATGGTAACCTTGTGTGCTCAGAAATATGACAATTAAATGTGAAATTATCAATATTGTTTAGGCATTTCACTGAAAAGCACTCATATTCAACTAGATTACGGATAGAAGAAAATGGAATGTAGGCTACCATAGTGCTGCACACTAAAAATATATCCTTGTTTACCATGGATTTGGACATTTCTATTACCCCCTGTGTCTGAGTGCTGCAGAATGTACAGAGTGCCTGGATTAGTGTAAGGCCTGACGATCGGTCCTCAAAAGACTGGCAAAAGCCTTACTTTGAGTTGACGTGAGGAGATGTCCTCCCTGGGTCCAGAATTACTCAGTGTGATATCAAGATGCATAAAATAAAGAAAATCTCCTGAGTTCTCCTTAACAGTCTTTATTTACTGCTATAGCTGTGACAGAATGCAGCCAGCGTGATTCTATTCATTTGTAAATAGAATAAACTAACACAAAGATTTAATGACATGTGCCCCTGCCAGTTAAATCAGTTTCATGAGGGGAATTTTTATTTCAGACTTTTCGGGATACGATTGCGCCCCTCAGGGCTTTTGTTAAAGATTGATTCATGGTATATTTGGGTAGGGACAACATACTAATATTTTGCATTAAGAATGTGTACATTACTTTACAAATTACAGACACTGTCAGTAGGACTGTTAAAAAAAAGTATTATCCAACTTTAACTTGTTCAAGTCCTGCCAATTAAAATGTGAAACCTTTCATGTTGTCATGGTTCTCTGGAGGTGCTACTGGGTTGGCTGCCTTGTGCTTTGCAATAGGGGAGTATATACTTGCAATGGTTAATTCATGGGTAAGCCCACTGTGCTTTGGCTTTTTTGGATTATGTTCGCTTTCACCTGGCAGACTCCTCTTAAGACTCACCCCTCTGAACCCGGCTGTCTTGAGTGGCAGCTGAGCACGTCCTACAAGCCCCCATAATCCTTCACTCTGCTTCCGTCTGATGTCATCTTTTCCGTAGGATAAACACTGGTGCCCCCAGAGCTTCCCGATAAGAACCTCTTCTGAGAATGACGACTAGGATCAGATTCTTTCACTTCCACACCCTTGAACTAAAAAAACTAAAATATCAGCATTTACTTATAGCCGCAAAACCCCTTGGCAATTAGTTACCCTGTGAAGCAAAACACACTGCCACATCTTCAAGTAGAAGAGAAGATACATATATTTCAGCCGGCGTCTCACAATAAATAAATTGGGTGTGCTTAAAAAGATTTGCTTACAGTAGTTAAAGTTGCCGATACTTGAATTGTGCAACAGATGGTGCTTGGTACTTTGTGTTGTTGATCCATGTCTAAGCCACTTAAGTTGCTATAGAGAAAGAAAAACAAAAAAAAAACAATGAAATGCATTTGTCTAGCAGCACATTTTGATGAGTCTCAAAGCACTTCATGTCTTAAGTAGATTACTCACTTCATCCACCACCAACGTGTAGCTGTCCCAATATGTACACTGTGCGCATGCTAACCCCTGCCACCAACCTCCAGTGACTATGCATGTACTGTTTAGTCAACATGCTAGTACGTGCTTGTAAGAAAACAATGGAATCACATGCACAAGGGCTTTAACTTAATAAGCAAAAACCCAAGCTACACGGAGGGTAGTGCGGTCTGCATAATGCATCACCGGGGGCAAACTACCTGCCCACCAGGACACCTACACCACCCGATGTCACAGGAAGGCCAAAAAGATCAGCAAGGACAACAACCACCCGAGCCACTGCCTGTTCACCCCGCTTTCATCCAGTACAGGTGCATCAAAGCTGGGACCGAGAGACTGAAAAACAGCTTCTATCTCAAGGCCATCAGACTGTTAAACAGCCATCACTAACATTGAGTGGCTGCTGCCAACATACAGACTCAATCTCTAGCCACTTCAATAATGAATAATTGGATGCAATAAATGTATCACTAGTCACTTAACAATGCTACTTTATATAATGTTTACATTACTCATCTCATATGTATATACTGTACTCTATACCATCTACTGCATCTTGCCTATGCCGTCTGGCCATCGCTCATCCATATATTATATGTACATATTCTTAATCATTCCTTTACACTTGTGTGCATAAGGTAGTTGTTGTGAAATTGTTAGTTTACTTGTTAGATATTACTGCACGGTCGGAACTAGAAGCACAAGCATTTCGCTACACTCGCATTAAACCCTGCTAACCATGTGTATGTGACCAATACAATTTGATTTGATTTGATACCCCATACTTTCCCCAATTACATCCGACACCGCTGTCCCCAGTTAATACCATAAAACAAGACTTGACCCATGCTGAAACAAACCTTTTCAGACCAAACCGAGCATAAATCATTCATGTCATGGATAAATTATTGACCAGGATAGGGAGCAGAAAAACAACATGCAGACCCATTTTGATAAGCATTCGTCTCTCGTACTCATGGCAGCCATTTTGCAATTTGGTCAGGAACTTGATCACCAGCATTCTTCCGGGTAACACTTTATTTGGATAGTCTGTAGAGCATCTACAGATGGACTATCAGTAACATTTTAACTAACTATCTAATAACCCTAGCCTCAACCATTATCCTATCCCTAAACGTAACCTTTACCCTAGCCTTAACCCTTACATTTATTTTAAACCCAACCCTAACCGTAACCTTAGCAAGCAGTGTCTTATCAACAGATAGTGTGTTGACAGTACGACCTTCTACATGGGACTATACAAATAAAGTGTGACCTTCTTCCAGGCCATAATCTAACATGAAACGCCGACCTAATTTAAAAAAAGAATTATTCAGCTTGTCTGCTGCAATAGAATAGTCACAAAACGGTAAAACCCGCTTATTTGGCACTCCAGGCCACGATTTCAAATAGTACTTGAACCCAGGTCTTCATTCTTCCTCTTTCATCACTGTAAAATAGAATGATTTGCATATCTCGGAAGGTGTCCCCGCTGAGATTTTCTGTGTGTTATCTGTACAAAATTTCCCTCAGTGCACTTTTAATCAGTCAGCAGATAAGGGCGGGATTCTTGTGAAAAAAATTAACGGAATACAAAAAAAGTTAATGAGGTTTTTCCTGCACTACACCTCTAGAGGAATGGGTCCACTTAACTGCAATGTCATTATCCAGGAATTAAATGGGGATGGTTGTTTTGCAATGCAATCTATTTAGACTTTAATTGCGTGTGAACGGTTCTCCCCACAACAAGGGAGCGAAGGCTCTGCGTGTGACCAGATATTCCAACCCATCCAGGAGTTTGAGCTGTTCTCTATTTCTGTAACGAGGAAGGATTTTTTGTTACATTGTGGGGGGAGAAAGCTCTTCAACCTCAGGAAAACAGGTATTGGATGTAACCTAACAACGTTCCTTTTTAGTGTCAGTTAAACTTATTTTTTTTAATGTTGACTTGATTTTTTACTTTTATCTTTGACCGTCATTCTACCCCCCGTCCAGCAACTTCACTCCCACTTGTCTCCAGTTCCACATCCCAAACCTCAGCTTCCCTCAGCCCATGCAGAATAGTTGGTTGGAGTTTGTTGATCCCAAGTGCAGTGGTAGCTAGACCATAGACTTCTGGTTATGTATCTAGTTTTACTAGAGTTACAGTTCATATAAGGAAATCTATCAATTGAAATTAACTCATTAGGCCCTAATCTATGGATTTCACATGACTGTGAATAAAGATATGCTTCTGTTGGTCACAGATACCCCCCCAAAAAGGTAGGGGCATTAATCAGAAAACCAGTCAGTATTTGGTATGACCAACATTTGCCTCATGCAGCGCGACACATCTCCTTCTCATAGAGTGGATCAGGCTGTTGATTGTGTCCTGTGAAAAGTTGTCCCACTCCTCTTCAATGATTGTGCGAAGTTGCTGGGTAATGGCGGGAACTGAAACATGCTGTCGTACACGTTGATCCAGAGTATCCCAAACATGCTCAATGGGTGACATGTCTGGTGAGTAGGCAGGCCATGGAAGACCTGGGACATTTTCAGCTTCCAGGAATTTATACAGATCCTTGCGACATGGGGCAGTGCATTATCATGCTGAAACATGAGGTGATGGCGGCAGATGAATGGTCTGTGCATTCAAATTGACATCGATAAAATGCAATTGTGTTCGTTGTCCGTAGTGCCTGCCCATACCATAACCCCACTGCCACCATGGGGCACTATGTTCACAACGATGACATAAGCAAACCGCTTGCCCACACAACGCTGTATATTCTGTCTGCCATCTGCACTGTACAGTTGTAATGGGGGTTCATCCGTGAAGTGTCCATTGAAGGTGAGCATTTGCACACTGAAGACGGTTATGACGCTGAACTGCAGTCAGGTCAAGACCCTGGTGAGGACGACAAGCACACAGACGAGCTTCCCTGATACTGTTTCTGACAGTTTGTGCAGAACACCTTCGGTTGTGCAAACCCACAGTTTCATCAGCTGCCCGGCTGGCTGGTTTCAGATGATCCCGCAGGTGAAGAAGCCAGATGTGGAGGTCCTGGGCAGATGTGATTACACATGGTGCGGTTGTGAGGCTGGTTGGACGTACTGCCAATATTAAAGGTGGATTATGGTAGAGAAATTACCATTAAATTCTCTGGCAAAAGCTCTGGTGAACATTCCAGCAGTCAGCATGCCAATTGCATGCTCCTTCAGAACTTGAGACATCTGTGGCATTTTTTTGTGTGACAAAACTGCACATTTTAGGGTGGCATTTTATTGTCCCCAGCTTCTTGATATGCCACACCTGTCAGGCGGATGGATTATCTTGTCAATGGAGAAATGCTCATTATCAGTGACGTAAACAAATGTGTGCACAGCATCTTAGAGAAAAAAGCTTTTTGTGCATATGGACCAACACATTACATGTTGCATTTATATTTTTGATCAGTATATATTTGAACATTTGTTTTCGAAAATACACAGCTTGATAGACTTGTAGGCTATTTCCACAGCCATGCAGATACAACTATTCACAAAGGAAGGGAGAGAGAGAGACACAGCTGCACGTGAGCTCTCACATTTCTCAACACTTTGGAGTTAGATAAACTTGGATTTTTTTGGCAGGTGCATACAGGATGCTACCCTCCACAGCATAACCTTCACTCTAGATCAAACTCCAGATCTACAACCTTATTTTGGACAAAATTACCTGGAAATATTACTACTACCAAGGATTCCTTTTTCGATGGTATACAGAGGGTGCTCTAGCAAGCAAACAGCAGAGACCTGAGGACACCATCCAACCTGGAACTGAGACAGACCAGATACAACTTCAATTTGCACTGAGGTGTGAAGTGAGAGGTGTCGAAGCCTTTGAGCCCAACAAATGGCAGGAGTCTCACAGGCTACCCCACCCAAATCCAGAGGCCTTTGAAGTCCTCTCCCGCTGTTCAGAGACCATCCACTGGCCTTTTGTACAATAAATCTGCCTCCAGAAATAAAAGCTTCTCCCAAGTGGGTGTGACACCTACTCCGGTTGCCTGCTGCACTGCTGCATTGCTGCTTGGATTCCACCTGGCGATCTTGTCTCGCCCTGTCTGGTACTGGTACCCTCACCACACTCCCCCTCTCTCCCGAGCTTTCGCTTGCCTCCAGCAAACAGGCACTGCTGGGGTGAGTGACTCTGAACTTACAATGGCTAGCCCCAGTCTTTATATATTTTTTTCTTCTGCATTTTGCTATTTTGCTTTTTGCCTCATGACTCCTGCATGCTTTGTTGACTATGAACTTTGTTGTTTACCCAACTGTGGGACAGACTATGTTGATTCCCACACTCGGGACTCTGACTCTCTATTGGTTACGCAGACTTTTGGCCTCCCATCCTATTCTAACCACATCTCGCCAGCTTTGTACTCATGTTACCTGATGAAATTGCTGTACAATATGATCTAACGCACATTCAAATGTCAAAAATGAACACTCCTGTCGTGTGCCGTGCCTTGATTGTATTACTGTTGATGATATCTGGAAATGTGCATGTACACCCTGGCCCATCTACTGTTGCTAGCTCTGATATCTGCTTCACTGATTTCTGCTCTCGTGAAAGCCTGGGTTTTCTGTATGTTAACACTAGAAGCGTATTACCTAAAATGGATCAATTGAAAGTGTAGGTTCACAGCTCAAATCCAGATGTGTTGGTCATTACTGAGACGTGGTTAAGGAAGAGTGTTTTGAATACTGATGTTAACCTTTCTGGTTATAACCCTTTTCGGCAAGACAGATCTTCCGAAGGTGGGGGGGTTAAACTTTCAAATAGCTCTTCGTTGACTGTTGCTGGGTGTTATCGTCCTCCATCAGCACCGGCCTGTACCCTACCTGCCCTAAGCTCTCTCCTGGCCCCTTACACTAAGTCTGAATTTGTCCTGCTAGGTGACCTAAACTGGGACATGCTTAAACCACCTTACCAAGTCCTAAAGCAATGGGACTCCCTAAATCTTTATCAGATTATTACCAATCTGTCACGTCCTGGCCATCGATAGCCCTCTGGGTTATCTATGGGGTTTTGGGCCAGGACGTGACCAGGGGGGGGTTTGTTCTATGTTGAGTTTTGTGTTGGTTCCCAATTAGAGGCAGCTGTTAGTCGTTGCCTCTAATTGGGAATCCTATTTAGTTTGTTCCCTTCCCCACCTGCCTTTGTGGGTTATTGTTTTTTGTATGTGCTGTTGTACACACACACTTATGTCCGATCTGTTGATGCTTCTTGTTTTGTAATAAGTTTCACTTCCAATAAATATGTGGAACTCCAACCACCCTGCGTTTTGGTCCGCTTCTGTACAAGATCGTGACAGAATAACCCAACAATCAAAAGACCTAGACCTGGGAGGAGATAATGGGGGGTTACGAGACCCTTCCGTGGCGGGAGTAGCCGAGAAGAGAGAAGGAGCAGTGACGATGCCGGGGTCCGAGGCCACAGCAGTCCCAGGATTTTTTTTTTGGGGGCACATGGGGCAAAGGGCGGAAACTAGGCCAGAGCCACAGCCCGAATGGAGGAACGTAAAGGAGTTTAGGCTGGGATATGAGAGAGAGGTTGTGGCAGGTCAGGAGCTGCAACGCAGGCACCGAGAGGAGCGTCTGCCCAGCCCAGTATGTCCAGTACCAGCTCCCCGCACGCGCCCAGAGGTGTGTGAGACCAGCCCAGTAAGTCCTGTTCCGGCTTCACGCACCAGGCCTCCAGGGTGTCGTCCCAGCCCAGTACGTCCTGTTCCGGCTCCACGCACCAGGCCTCCAGAGTGTCGTCCCAGCCCAGTACGTCCTGTTCCGGCTCCACGCACCAGGCCTCCAGGGTGTCATCCCAGCCCAGTATGTCCTGTTCCAGCTCCATGCACCAGGCCTCCGGTGCGTCTCCACAGCCCGGTGCGTCCAGTGCCAGCTCCCCGCACTCGCCCAGAGGTGCGTGAGACCAGACCGGTACGTCCTGTGCCAGCTCCACACACCATGCGTCCAGAGCACATCCCCAGCCCGGTGCATCTAGTGCCAGCTCCCCGCACTCGCCCAGAGGTGCGTGAGACCAGCCCGGTGCGTCCAGTGCCAGCTCCACGCATCAGACCTGCAGTGCGCCTCTCCAGCCCGGTGCGTCCAGTGCCAGCTCCCCGCACTCGCCCATAGGTGTGTGAGACCAGTCCGGTGGGACCTACGCCGGCTCCACGTACCAGAACCGCAGTGCGCCTCCCCAGCCCGGTACGGCCAGTACCAGCTCCCCGCAATCGCCCAGAGGTGCGGTTGACCAGTCCGGTGGGACCTACGCTGGCCCCATGCACCGGACCTGCAGTGCGCTGTCTCAGCCCGGTGAATCCAATGCCGGCTCCACGCACCGGGCCTCTAGTGCGCATTCTCAGGCCGCACCGGAGCCGCCACCGACAACGAAGGCCCACCCGAACCCCCGCATTGACTTCTGGTTGCGGTCGGAGTCCGCACCTTTGGGGGTACTGTCACGCCCTGGCCATAGAGAGCCGGGTCTGGGTTTCTCTATGGGGTGTTAGGCCAGGGCGTGACTAGGGTTTTCTATGGGACTCTATGCTGGTTTTTGTGAGGCAGCTGTATTAGAGGCAGCTGTATGTCGTTGCCTCTAATTGGGAATACTATTTAAGTTTGTTCCCTTCCCCACCTGCCTTGTGGGTTATTGTTTGTTTTGTGTATCTGTGCTGCTGCGCTACACATTAGTTGTCCGATCTGCTGGTTGTTTATTGTTGGGTTTTTGTAAGTTTCCCATTCAAAATTAAAAGATGTGGAACTCCATCCGCGCTGCACCTTGGTCCGCTTCTTTACAAGATCGTGACACAATCCCACAAGGTATGACTCCAAACACCCAGAAAAGGCTACTCTCCTCAATGTTATCCTCACAAATAATCCTGATAAGTATCAGTCTGGTGTTTACTTAAAGATAAAAAAATTAAAAAAATAAATACTGTAATACAGTTATGAGTGATCATTGTTTTACAGACTGTGTTTGTAATGGTTGCTCAGTAAAACGACCTGCCTTGATTTGTCATAGACGCTTGGTAAAAAACTTTCCTTCCTTCATGACCTGGCCTCTGTAAATCGGTATAGAATCAGCTTGATCCCCTCTGTCAAAAACGCTTGGACCTTCTTTTTTGATATTTTCAGTGGTATTGTTAAACTAACGCCCCCATGAAGAAAATGACAATTAAAAACAGGTTCAGCCCCTGGTTTGATCATGATTTTGCAGAGTTACTCCACCTCAAGAATTGCATTTGGCAAAGGCTCGGCACACGCATACTCAGGCTGACTGGCTCTCGTTCAGGCAAATGAGAAATAAGTGCATAAGGAAGGCCAAAGGTGGTCCCATGGTGTTTATACTTGCGTACTATTGTTTGTACAGATGAACGTGGTACCTTCAGGCGTTTGGAAATTGCTCCCAAGTATGAACCAGACTTGTGGAGGTCTACAATTTATTTTCTGAGGTCTTGGCTGATTTATTTTGATTTTCCCATGATGTCAAGCAAAGAGGCACTAAGTTTGAAGGTAGGCCTTGAAATACATCCACAGGTACACCTCCAATTGACTCAAATGATGTCAATTAGCCTATCAGAAGCTTCTAACGCCATGACATAATTTTCTGGAATTTTCCAAGCTGTTTAGAGGCACAGTCAACTTAGTGTATGTAAACTTCTGACCCACTGGAATTGTGATACAGTGAGTTATAAGTGAAATAATCTGTCTGTAAATAAATTTGTGGAGTGGTTGAAAAACTAGTTTTAATGACTCCAACCTAAGTGTTTGTAAACTTCCGACTATATATACAGTACTAGTCAAAAGTTTGGACGCACCTACTCATTCAAGGGTTTTTCTTTATTTCTACTACTTTCTACATTGTAGAATAATAGTGAAGACATCAAAACTATGAAATAACACGTATGGAATCATGTAATAACCAAAAAAGTGTTAAACAAATTAAAATATATATATATATTGTAGATTCTTCAAAGTAGCCACACTTTGCCTTGATGACAGCTTTGCACACAGCTTTGTACACTCTTTGGCTCTATACTTCAGCACTTTGGATTTGAAATTATACAATGACTATGCGGTTAAAGTGCAGACGGTAAGCTTTAATTTGAGGTCATTTTCATTCATATCGGGTGAACCGTTTAGAAATTACAGAATAATTTGTACATAGTTCCCCCATTTTAGAGGACCAAAAGTATTGCTAAAGTAGTCAAAATGTTGTATTTGGTCCCACATTCCTAGCACACAATGATTACATGAAGCTTGTGACTCTACAATGTTGTTTGATCCATTTACTGTTTGTTTTAGTAGTGTTTCAGATTATTTTGTGCTCAATAAAATGAATGGTAAATAAAGTATTGTGTCATTTGGAGTCACTTTTATTGTAAGTAAGAATATAATATGTTTCTAAACGCTTCCACATTAATGATGATTACGGGTAGTCCTGAATGAATTGTGAATAGTGATGAGTGAGAAAGTTAGATGCACAAATATCATACCCCCAAGACAGGGGGAGGTTAGCATTTTTTTGGGGGGGGTATGATATTTGTGAATCTGTAACTTTCTCGACATATCACAAAGTGTTGGAGTATAGAGCCAAAACAACAAAAAACTGTCATTGTCCCAATACTTTTGGAGCTCACTGTAGCTACTGTAGTAGGTCAAAGCTGTGTGAGGGAAAACCTTGGTAGAGCATGGGTGTAAAAGGCATTGCGGTGCTCATGTGATATTTTTTCATTTTTCAGCTTCAGACCAATGCCTACTTCAGTTAGCAGTTTTACATTTTTAGTATACAGCACGGGGTTAATGATGTTGATCTACACTTGGGCATATTTGTTTTAATCATATTTTTTTTTTTTCACTCTTAGGAGAATTCTTCACAGCCGGTCTTGCCATGCTCAAATACTGCTGTCTAACCAACTAGTTTAATACACATTATCCAGAGTAAAAGTCTCATTTAGGGATGTCAGAATACTGAAACCCTCTAATTTCCTACCAAACAGGGTCAATCAGTAAATAGATCATCACCATACACAGTCATTGATACCTTCCCTTCAATGGGAATGAGATACATTAATATCACAGTCTCTGTGCAGTACAAAATTAGGTACCTAATTGATGCAAATGTCAATACAGCATGCCTGGAAGCGGGGAGTCATTGGTGCACACACGCATTTGCGCACACACACACACACACACACACACACACACACACACACACACACACACACACACACACACACACACACACACACACACACACACACACACACACACGCACAGGTTCAAGAAAACATTAGTCAAACTAGCTGCCTGTATAAATTCCATACAATAAGGTAAGATAGCTTTAAATGTTGTTGGCAGCAAAATGTTTCTGAGCCAAAGTGGATGTATTGTTACTCAGTGTAACACTATTTAACCAAATTATCATCTATTTCTTTAATTTGATTGAAAGGAACCCATTCAACCCTGTTCTAAATCCATAGACTGCATTTACACAGGCATCCCAATAATGATACACTATATATACAAAAGTATGTGGACACCCCTTCAAATTAGTGGATTCGGCTATTTCAGCCACATAAAAATCAAGCACAAAGTCATGCAATCTCCATCGACAAACATTGGCAGTAGAATGGCCTTCCTGAAGAGCTGTGACTCATCATAGGATGCACCACATTCCAATTGACTCTAGGATATCAAGATGGGGGGTCTTGGCGCCAGGTGCAAACTAAAAATGTAGCCCTCTCATTGGACTCTTTCACAGGGATGCAATTTTGTCAATGCAAAATGCATACGGTGCATTCAGAAAGTATTTATACCCCTTTACTTATTCCACATTTTGTTGTTACAGCCTGAATTCAAAATTGATTACATTTAATTTTTTCACACCCATCTACACACAAAACCCAATAATGATGAACAAAAAACTTGTTTTTTAGACATTTTTTCTATTGTATAGAAAATGAAATACAGAAATATACCCCTGAGTCAATACTTAGAATTACCTTTGGCAGCGATTACAGCTGTGCATCTTTCTAGGTAAGTCTGTAAGAGCTTTCCACACCTGGATTTTGCAAAACTTGTCCATTATTAATTTCTAAATTCTTCAAGCTCTGCCAAATTGGTTGTTGATCACTGCTAGACAACCATTTTCAGGTCATACCATAGATTTTCAAGCAGTCAAAACTGAAACTACGCAACTCCAGTGTAGATTTGGCTTTGTGTTTTAGGCTATTGTCCTGCTGAAAGGTGGAAAGCAGACCTAAACCGTTCCTTTGGGATTTTGCCTGTGCTTAGCTCCATTATGTTTATTTTTTAAACCTGAAAATCTCCCCAGTCCTTTACAATTACAAGCATACCCATAACATGATGCAAGCATCACTATGCTTGAAAACTGTGGTACTCAGTAATGTGTTGTATTGTATTTTCCCCAAATATAAGTTAATTACTTTGGCACATTTTTAGCAGTATTACTTTAGTGGCTTGTTGCAAACAGGACGCATGCTTTGGAATATTTTTTGGGGAATATTTTCTTCTGTACAGGCTTCCTTCTTTTCACTCTGTCAATTAAGTTCGTATTGTGGCAAACTACAATGTTGTTGATCCATCCTCAGTTTTCTCCTATCACAGCCATTAAACTCTGTAACTGAAATCCCTGAGCGGTTTCCTTCCTCTCCGGCAACTGAGTTAGGAAGGACGTCTGTCACGCCCTGATCTGTTTAATCTGTCTTTGTGCATGTCTCCACCCCCCTTCAGGTGTCGCCCATCTTCCCAATTATCCCCTGTGTACTTATACCTGTGTTTTCTGTTTGTCTGTTGCCAGTTCGTCTTGTTTGTCAAGCTTACCAGCGTTTGCCCTGTCAGCGCCTGTCTTTTCACAGCCTCTCTTTTTCTCGCCCTCCTGCTTTTTGACCTCTGCCTGACCTGACCCTGAACCCACCCGTCTGACCACTCTGCTTGCCCCTGAGCCTGCCTGCCATCCTGTACCTTTGCCTCTGTTGCTGTAATAAACATTGTTACTTCGACACGGTCTGCATCTGGGTCTTACCTTATCCTGAGAGACACCTGTATCTTTGTAGTGACTGGGTGTATTGAGGTCTTTGTGGTTGAATCTGTGTTTGAAATTCACTGCTCGACTGAAGGATCTTACATATAATTGTGTGGTTTACAGAGATGAGATCATGTTAAATACTAATATAGCTGCAATTCATGTGACTTGTTAAGCAAGTCACTGCCGGCTTCTCCTGATCCTATTTAGGCTTGCCATAACAAATGGGTTGAATACTTAATGACTCCACACATTTCAGCTTTTGATTTTGAATTAATTTGATTTTTATTTTCACATTATGGGGTATTGTGTGTAAACCAGTGACAAAAGAAATCACAATTTAATACATTTTAAATTCAGGCTGTAGCACAAAATGTGAAAAAAAGTAAAGGGGTGTGACATGGAATATGTGTATGTGCTAACATCTGACATGGAATATGTGTATGTGCTAACATCTGACATGGAATATGTGTATGTGCTAACATCTGACATGGAATATGTGTATGTGCTAACATGTGACATGGAATATGTGTATGTGCTAACATGTGACATGGAATATGTGTATGTGCTAACATGTGACATGGATTATGTGTATGTGCTAACGTGACATGGATTATGTCTATGTGCTAACATGTGACATGGATTATGTGTATGTGCTAACATGTGACATGGATTAGCTGAAAGGCCACCTGTGGATTGTCTCTCAAATAAATATACAGTACTACAGGAGGACACAGCAATAATTTAGGAAACTTATCGGTGGATAGGTCTTTTTAGAAAGCATGCAGATTCAGTTATACATATTAGGGGTATGTGATGACTGTTTAACGTAGATACAGTAATTGATTGAGTTTATATGGATTTATTGTGACATAGATATAATTAACTGAAATGCAAGTTGAGAAAACATAAGGGCTGGTGGAAGACAGGTCCTTACTATCAGAAGGGGTACATACTTATCTGTTAATAAAAAGTACTTAGCAATGCTATCATGGCTCCTGTCAACCATATCACATTAACGTTATCTGGGTGTAAACTAAGGCTTTGTAATGATAGCTACTTGTAAAGTGTTTTAACAGACTTCCTGTTTCCTGTTTTATCAATCGCTAATATCACATGAACAGACTTTTATTACTTTGCATGTCTCTGCACAGCTTAGCATTTTACTGCCTACTCTAATCTTTCTGCTACCATAGAGTTTTGAATTGAAGTCTGTCACATAACCAAATCACAATGCCCTACACCCCACTGCTCCCTCTATCTCATGGTAGATAACATGCATCTCAATCCAGGGGCTTTCAGCGACTGGGCCAGGTTCAATGGGAAGCCGTTAGTTATCTTAGCTTGGGGGTGACCATAATAGCAAGATAGCAACCTGCAACTCAATAACCATAGAGTGGAGTTAGTTGACGGTGCCTGAGGGAGACGTATGAACTAGACCCTCTGCTTTGGAGGAGTAATCCCTCTAATACCCGACTGGATTTCCCTCTACACAAAGCTGTTCAGAAACACAGGATATTTCTGTGTGGGCATCTTGACTCCCACACTGCACAATAACAGATTTTGTGTGCATCCCAATTGGCACCCCATTCCCTATATATTGCACTACCACTGACCAGAGCTCAAACGGTATCCTATTCCCTATTTAATGCACTACTTTTGACCAGAGCTAAAATGGCATCCAATTCCCTCTATAGTATACAGAGAGGAAAAAATTGTGCTGTTTCTGAGTGGCTGCTAAGGTGACATCCGCCAATCATCGTACAGAATCTGTTGGAAATTGTGGTCTCAATCTTTTCCTGGAACCAGATATGAGGGGGCAGGGGTTAGAGGGTTTAGGAAGGTTGACTGACAGCTATGTGAACGAACGACACTAACAGGGGTACAGGCACGAGGAAATACCTCTTACGAAGATGTTGGTCTGTCTGTTTCTGACTAACCCTGGGAAATGATTCAGTTAATACAGTCTATTGTTTGGTAACTGTTATGATCTGTATATGGGGCAAATGATGGAATTCTGCTGGTGTCCTTTTTGTCCTATTCACCATATGATGCCTGGCAACAAGGGCGCACCCAATTTGTTGCTATTGTTTTCCTCCTCCCGGCCCATTCACAAACAAGCAAAACTTAGTTAAATATGAATTAAATTGATCAAAACGATTAAATAACGTGCACATAATTAGAAAATAAATGTTTTAGTTTCAAGCAGAATAAGCACTCGGAAGCCAACTTTCGTTTAGCGTTTGTGAACGGGCCGGAAGGAGGAAAACAATCCCATTTGAGTTGGCGGGGCATCATACGGTGACTAGTCGTAGGGGGATGCCAGTTAATTCATTATTTTCTAGAGCATTTGTACGTGTGTGTGTGTGCGTCTGTCGGTGTGGCTCAGTAGTGATTTTAGCATGTAAATCTTGGTGGGGCAATAATAAATAATAATTGTGGAATGCATGCCAGCAAAGCCACTACACAACACTAAACAATACATTAATTGCACTATAACGGTGACAAACGGTGCCCACAAACTGGCCTACATAAAGCTGTCCCAACAGCAGTCCCAACATCTTACCACTGCTACACCTGGCTATCAGCGGACCCTTGTCTGGCAGCCAAACAGTTCATTCAGCCTCATTTACTACTAACATCTTACTACACAATATACACTTAGTATTACTTTCTTAGCTACAGTATACATATCTCCCTGGCATATTACATCATTTATGAAACAGTATACAATACATTTTTGGACTCACATTGTTCTCGGCTCACTTGAACAGGAAGGTGGCGCAGCGGTCCTCCGAGTTAAATTGTTTTGAGCACGGCACAAATCATACTTCATTGACAACATGGCCAACGTTGAATGTTCATCATTTTAAACTTGGAAAGAGACCCTTAATCCCAGATTTGGGACCACACAGCCCCTGATTCCTTCTAAACCGATTTACAACTTGTGTAATGTTTATGTCCAATGACTGATGAGCACCAATACGTTTTATCTATAATTTCTCTTCATATGACAAGGATTAAAAAGGATTTGCCAGTAGATTGTCGACTTGATTCATGATGATGACTGCTAGCTAAATTTGTGAAAGTATGATGTTGACATGATCAGTCCAATCAAAATTACTGTACACATTTGATTTGACGCCATTTTATCTGTGGCCAATGACCTTGAGCCTTTTTGGATAGGCACTTCTAATGTAACTCTATGGCAGCACCCGAAGGGCTAGAATTTTCAATGTCTCCTCTTACACTTGGAAGTAACGTAAAGTCCCCATGAGTGACATAACACTGAGCCAATCACGGCGCAACGCTCCATATTTTCTGCTGGCTTGCCCCACCACCACAAAAAGCACTGAGCTTGGCTGAAACACCTGCATTTTGGAGCTGCCTTACTGAAGAAAACAAAAACGAGACCATGTTTGTATGCAGCTTTATTACCTCAATGGGGCAGCAGGTAGCCTAATGGTTAGAGTGTTGGACTAGTAACCGAAAGGTTGCAAGATTGAATCCCTGAGCTGACAAGGTAAAAATAATCTGTCCTTCTGCCCCTGAACAAAGCAGTTAACCCACTGTTCCTAGGCCATCATTGAAAATAAGAATTTGTTCTTAACTGACTTGCCTAGTTAAATAAAGGAAAAAAGATTATATATTCATACATTGTTTGCAAACTGATGTGAGATGTAATAATGCCAAAATAACATGCAAAACCTGCCCTGAATGACAGGTCGCCACTGGTGTGGCTATTCTTTTGAATGTTCTATACGCACATGCACGCACACACACACACATTGATGTATGTACATGTGAGAGTGTACTGTGCAGTGGAGGCTCCTCAGAGGAGGAAGGGGAGGACCATCCTCCTCAGTGAAATTTCATAAACATGCAAATAGTGAAACATTAAAAAAGTGATCCTTTTTAAATAAAACTGTATTAAATATTCATATATCACCAAATAATTGATTAAAATACACTGTTTTGCAATGAAAGTCTACAGTAACTTCAACAGCACTGTCTGGGGTAGCACCATGGTGTAGCCGGAGAACAGCTAGCTTCTGTCCTCTGGTGACATTGTATCAGGAATCAAGGTAAGACCCAATTGCAGACTGTGTAAAGTAAGAATGTTTATTGTAACCACAGGGGCAGGCAAACGACAGGTCAAGGTAGGCAGAGGTCAATAATCCAGAGCAGAGGCCAAGGTACAGGATGGCAGGCAGGCCCAGGTCAGGCAGAGGTCGGTAAACCAGAGGTGGAGCAAAGGTACAGGATGGCAGGCAGGCTCAGAGACAGGCAGTGGGCAGGTGCAGGACAGGCAAAGGTCAAAAACCAGGAGGACTAGATAAAAACAGAAGCTGAGACAAAACGCTGGTAGGCTTGAACAAACAAGACGAACTGGCCCAAGACAGACAGAAATCACAGGTATAAACACACAGGGGATAATGGGGAAGATGGGCGACACCTGGAGGGGGGTGGAGACAAGCACAAGGACAGCTGAAACAGATCAGGGCATGACACATTGACTTCAATAAAAAAACTAGGAGTCTCGTAGGCCTCGCCCCCTTCTATAGACATACATGGTAATTATGACCACTTCCAGGAGGACGTCCTCCAACCAATCAAAGCTTTTACAGTATGAACTGACATGTTGTCCATCCAATCATAGAATTAGGATCAGAGAAGGAACCTAGTGAGTTGTATTGGGATTGTGCTTCAGAGCATTATGGGGGTTCTATTTGTTGAGAAGCTTGGTGACCTTGTTGGATAGAGATTAAGGTTAGGGCGATCAATACCAACTGGTACCAAAAGTATAGCTGGTTAACAAGGAGCCTTTCATCAAGCCGCCTGTATAGCTGGCCTTGCCTCCATTTTTGGAAAGTCTGAACCTTGGCTTGGGCGAAAGAGATGTACAGTGACCTGAAGAACATCATCGTTCAGCAGGCAGCATATACATGCCCACATCAGATTCAAGCTTCTGGGAAAAAGCTCCATCGATCATGACAAATGTCTGTGTATTCAAATTGCGCGACACAACGAGAAAGTTAGAAGAAACGGGGATGTTCTCAAGCGGATTATCAACACCACTGCGTTTTTGGACATGCAAGAATTTGCTTTTAGAGGACATTACGAAAGGGAATTTTCCGCCGACAAGGGAAACTACAATGAGCTTGCAGAGGTAATTGCACGTAACAATGCTTTACTTGCGCAACATATCGAACTTTCAACTCTTTTCTGGGTTGTCAAAATCAATTCCGAATGATTTGATAGCTTCCATCGCATCATCTATTTAAAATAAGATTAAAGAGAGAGGCTGACGCAGCCCTGAAGTAGGCTTTCCACTTACCTCCGGAATTTATTTAACAAAGATGAAAACACATAATCACTCCTGACAGACAAAAGCAAAACTCATGATATAACTGTTGCAGCAGCCTAGGCTACACTTAAAAATCTGTTGTATGGGATGAAAACTAGACATCTCCAGTCTGATCAACTATAGGCTACTAATAAGAGCAGATGCATACAGCTTATGTGCGCTGTCCATTTGGTCAGGGTAAACTATTTGGTAACGTTATGTATTTATAGTCCATTTGTGTGTCAGGAGAAAATGTGATCAAATTTGGTTAAATATTCCAAATTGGGCTGGCTAGGCTGCCTATACATAAGTTATTAACTGAAATGTATCAATCAACATAACAGCGATAACAGATGTGAGTAAATTGTTTTTAGAAGGCCTACAGTTGCATAGAACTGAATGATGCAAACATGCATAAAGCAAGCTCAGCCCTGTGCGTTCTATTGTCTATCAGTTGTCTCTGTGTCTGGGTAGGGGGAATGCCCCTTCCAAATCTAGTCTAAATATAATGAACAAGTATAAGTTTGCTGCAGTTAGACAGGGTTTTCATCACCACCTGGGCCAGGAGTTTTTTAAAACCATGTGACCTGATTAGGAAAAACTGGTCCCATCACATAGCCCTTATAAAACCTTTTTACAATTGATTAGTCACTGTCATACCTTATAAGGTCCAGACATTTCCTGGTTAGGTTAACAGATAAGGAAAAACTCTGCCCCCCCCCCACCCCACTCTGGGACCTATGGTGCCACCAGTCTGCTTGCAGTTGTCAGTTATCGTCAGGTATGTGGATGATCAGGGCATTATTCAGGAATGTTACTTGGGCTACTTTGATGTGTCAAGTGGGTGAGATGCCAACTCTGTGTTTAACTTCACTGAGAAACTTGTCCAAACCTACTATGGCACAGCTGTAATGGTATGTATCTGCTATTTGTATTTCCAGCTAAGTCCCATCCTGTTCCCTGATTAAGAGGTGATGACCACTCCACTGCCATTGTCAACTCTGTCCTGATGTAACCGGTTCTGCACCGGTATCTTTCTGCGTTGTGTTCTGGTGAGGTGTAGGTGGAAGATAAGGCTCTGGACACAATTCTGCCGGTTGTCTCTTTTAATGACTGCATGGAATGGATACAAATACAGGGCAAAAGTTAATGCTGCAGTCTGGACTCCATACAATATATTTGCCTGCTCTCCTCATCACGCTCTGAGCAAACTCAGGAGTAGCCCTCTCATTCCCAATAATATTGAACTATAAATGTCTTTATTAAATGCTTTAGGTTCAAATAATTACTCCTTGATGATTTTTTAAACACACGCACCTATGCCGTGGGTCTCCCATCCTCCTACATTTTTCAAGTCACCAGCCTCTACTGGTACTGTGCATACATTTTAGAGTGTGTGCATGACCGCCAAGTCATCCAGACCCCCAGCCAGCTGCTGCTATTTTATTTTAGATTTATTTTGGGGGGTGGGCAGGTCAGGAGCTTTGATACAATCTATGGGATGCTGTCCCCACTGTGGCCAGTTGCCCAGACATTAGGGTAATTATGCTGTTTCTACATTAAGATTGGCCTTGGGAATTATATAAATATACTGAGCTAAAATATAAATGCAACATGAAACAATTTTAAAGATTTTACTAAGCTGCATTTCATGTGGCAGTAAGTAGCCTAGTGGTTAGAGCGTTGGACTAGTAACCAAAAGGTTGCAAGATCGAATCCCCGAGCTGACAAGGTAAAAATCTGTCGTTCTGCCCCCAGTTAAAAAGGTAAATAAATAAGGGTAAAAAAACCAACAATTTTAAATAAATAAATTAGTCCCTAATCTATGGATTTCACATGACTGGGAATACAGACATGCAACTGTTGGGAGTGTGATACTGATATACAGATAAAATAAAAAGGTATGGGCGTGGATCAGAAAACCAGTCAGTATCTGGTGGGACCACCATTTGCCTCATGCAGCGAGACATCTCCTTTGTTGATCAGGCTGTTGATTGTGGCCTGTGTAAATGTTGTGCCACTCCTATTCAATCGCTGTGTGAAGTTGCTGGATATTGGCGAGAACTGGAACACGCTGTCGTACTGTCGTGGCCAAAAGTTGAGAATGACACAAATATTAATTTTCACAAAGTCTGCTGTTTGTATGATGGCAATTTGCATATACTGTCATGAAGAGTGATCAGATGAATTGCAATTCATTGCAAAGTCCCTCTTTGCCATGCAAATGAACTGAATCCCCCCAAAAACATTTCCACTGCATTTCAGCCCTGCCACAAAGGACCAGCTGACATCATGGCAGGGATTATCTCGTTAACACAGGTGTGAGTGTTGACGAGGACAAGGCTGGAGATCACTCTGTCATGCTGATTGAGTTTGAATAACAGACTGGAAGCTTCAAAAGGAGGGTGGTGCTTGGAATTATTGTTCTTCCTCTGTCAAGCATGGCTACCTGCAAGGAAACACGTGCCGTCATCATTGCTTTGCACAAAAAGGGCTTCACAGGCAAGGATATTGCTGCCAGTAAGATTGCACCTAAATCAACCATTTATCAGATCATCAAGAACTTCAAGGGGAGCGGTTCAATTGTTGTGAAGAAGACTTCAGGGCGTCCAAGAAAGTCCAGCAAGCGCCAGGACTGTCTCCTAAAGTTGATTCAGCTGCGGGATCGGGGCACCACCAGTACAGAGCTTGCTCAGGAATGGCAGCAGGCAGGTGTGAGTGCATCTGCATGCACAGTGAAGCGATGACTTTTGGAGGATGGCCTGGTGTCAAGAAGGGCAGCAAAGAAGCCACTTCACTCCAGGAAAAACATCAGGGACAGACTGATATTCTGCAAAAGGTACAGGGATTGGACTGCTGAGGACTGGGGTAAAGTAATTTTCTCGGATTAATTCCTTTTCCGATTGTTTGAGGCATCCGGAAAAAAGCTTGTCCGGAGAAGACAAGGTGAGCGCTACCATCAGTCCTGTGTCATGCCACCAGTAAAGCATCCTGAGACCATTCATGTGTGGGGTAGCTTCTCAGCCAAGGGAGTGGGCTCACTCACAATTTTGCCTAAGAACACAGCCATGAATAAAGAATGGTACCAACACATCCTCCGAGAGCAACTTCTCCCAACAATCCAGGAACAGTTTGGTGATGAACAATGCCTTTTCCAGCATGATGGAGCACCTTGCCATAAGGCAAAAGTGAGAACTAAGTGGCTCGGGGGAACAAAACATTGATATTTTGGGCCCATGGCCAGGAAACTCCCCAGACATTAATGCTATTGAGAACTTGTGGTCAATCCTCAAGAGGCGAGTGGACAAACAAAACCCCACAAATTCTGACAAACTCCAAGCATTGATTATGCAAGAATGGGCTGCCATCAGTCAGGATGTGGCCCAGAAGATAATTGACAGCAAGCCAGGGCGGATTGCAGAGGTCTTGAAAAAGAAGGGTCAACATTGCAAATATTGACTCTTTGCATCAACTTTATGTAATTGTCAGTAAAAGCCTTTGACACTTTGACACAGCCTTTGAAATGCTTGCAAATATACTTCAGTATTCCATAGTAACATCTGACAAAAATATCTAAAGACACTGAAGCAGCAAACTTTGTGGAAATTAATATTTGTGTCATTCTCAAAACGTTTGGCCACGACTGTACAGTTGAAGTGTACATACACCTTAGCCAAATACATTTTCACAATTCCTGACATTTAATCCTAGTAAAAATTCCCTGTCTTAGGTCAGTTAGGACTTTTATTTTAAGAATGTGAAATGTCAGAATAATAGTAGAGAATTATTTATTTCAGCTTTTATTTCTTTCATCACATTCCCAGTGGGTCAGAAGTTTACATACACTCAATTAGTATTTGGTAGCATTGCCTTTCAATTGTTTAACTTGGGTCAAACATTTCGGGTAGCCTTCCACAAGCTTCCACAATATGTTGGGTGAATTTTGGCCCATTCCTCCTGACAGAGCTGGTGTAACTGAGTCAGGTTTGTAGCCACCTTGCTTGCATGCTTTTTCAGTTCTGCCCACACATTTTCTATAGGATTGAGTTTAGGGCTTTGTGATGGCCACTCCAATACCATGACTTTGTTGTCCTTAAGACATTTTGCCACAACTTTGGAAGTATGCTTGTGGTCATTGTTCATTTGGAAGACCCATTTGCGACCAAGCTTTAACTTCCTGACTGATGTCTTGAGATGTTGCTTCAATATATCCACATCATTTTCCTTCCTCATTCCTTCCTCATGATGCCATCTATTTTGTGATGTGCACCAGTCCCTCCTGCAGCAAAGCACCCCCACAACATGATGCTGCCAACCCCGTGCTTCACGGTTGGGATGGTGTTCTTCGGCTTGCAAGCCACCCCTTTTTCCTCCAAACATAACGATGGTCATTTCGGCCAAACAATTCTATTTTTGTTTCATCAGACCAGAGGACATTTCTCCAAAAAGTACGATCTTGGCTTCTTCCTTGCGGGGGCTGATGTCGATATAGGACTTGTTTTACTGTGGATATAGATACTTTTGTACCTGTTTCCTCCAGCATCTTCACAAGGTCCTTTGCTGCTGTTCTGAGATTGATTTGCACTTTTCACACCAAAATACGTTAATCTCTAGGAGACCGAACACATCTCCTTCCTGAGCGGTATGACGGCTGCCTTGTCCCATGGTGTTTATACTTGCGTACTATTGTTTGTACAGATAAACGTGGTACCTTCAGGCATTTGGAAATTGCTCCCAAGGATGAACCAGACTTGTGGAGGTCTACAATCAATTTATTTAGATTTTCCCATGATGTCAAGCAAAGAGGCACTGAGTTTGAAGGTAGGTCTTGAAATACATCCACAGGTACACCTTCAATTAGCCTATCAGAAGCTTCTAAAGCCATGACATCATTTTTGGGAATTTCCCAAGCTGTTGAAAGGTGTATGTAATCTTCTGACCCACTGGAATTGTGAAATAATCTGCCTGTAAACAATTGTTGGAAAAATTACTTGTGTCATTCACAAAGTAGATGTCCTAACCGACTTGCCAAAACTATAGTTTGTTAACAAGAAAGTTGTGAAGTGGTTGAATAACGAGTTTTAATGACTCCAACCTAAGTGTTTGTAAACTTCTGACTTTAACTGTAGATCCAGAGCACGCCAAATATGCTCAATGGGTGACATGTCTGGTGAGTATGCAGGTCATGGAAGAACTGGGACATTTTCAGCTTCCAGGAATTGTGTACAGATACTTGCAACATGGGGCCATGCATTGTCATGCTGAAATATGAGGTGATGCACGACAATGCGCCTCAGGATTTCGTCACGGTATCTCTGTGCATTCAAAATGCAATTGTGTCCGTAGCTTATGCCTGCCCATTCCATAAGCCCACCGCCACCATTGGGCACTCTGTTCACTACGTTAACGTCAGCAAACTGCTTGGCCACACAACGCCATACACGTGGTCTGAGGTTGTTAGGACGGTGTGACGTACTGCTAAATTCTCTAAAATGACATTGGAGGCGGCTTATGTTAGAGAAATGAACATTCAATTGTCTGGCAATAGCTCTAGTGGACATTCCTGCAGTCAGAATGCCAATTGCACGCTCCCTCAACTTGAGACATCTGTGGCATTGTGTTTTGTGACAAAACTGCACATTTTAGAGGGGCCTTTTATTTCCCCCAGCACAAGGTGCACCTGTGTAATGATCATGCGGTTTAATCAGCTTCTTGATATGCCACACCTGTCAGGTGGATGGATTATCTTGGCAAAGGATAAATGCTCATAACAGGGATGAAAACAAATTTGTGCATACAATTTGAGAAATATTTTCTGTAGGTATTCGTTTTTGGGGGGGGATCTTTTATCATGGGAAACATGGGACCAACACTTTACATGTTGCATTTATATATTTTTTCAGTATATATTGGGATTTGCTGGACGTTCGGGTCAATGAGAGGGTTGTTGGATTGACCTGAGGCCGATGCATGTATGGATGTAGAGGATGTGCACGTAAGATTGAGAAGCTCGGATGACTCAACCTAACCTGAGGGTCATGAAATATGCATAATTTGCATTCGTGGACAGAATTAGCTTTTGAAATGTGGTTGTCACTTCAACCACTTTAATCAATTTATAAATGTACAGAAGGATGAATCATGTCACTAAAATAGGTTGGTGCAGTTACAGTTCACAAAGAGGCCTAATTGTAAAATCTACGTTATAAATGTAACATATTCACTCATGCATGATTCAAATCTTTGATGAAAGCATGCTTTGTAATATTTAAAAATCCTGTGGGTTTGAGAGTGCACTCTATTGTTGATTTCTGATGATTCACATTCAAGTCACCTCGCAGCTAATCCTGGGAAAAAAACGTGTGAGGAAAAATGTATATTATGAATGCACCGCCGTAGGGAATTCTAAGGATCATGGAGCGGCGATATGTGTGCTTTTAACTTAAAGGAAAGGAGAATTATGGGAAATTGATTAAATACCTCTAGATAGCATGACATTAAATGAAGACTAAATGTTACAATTCCATTGCTTATCACTGTAATGGACTGAAACTTGTTTTTTTCTTGATATGAATTCAGTTGACCCTGAAATTGACAGAGTAATTTTTTTATTTTTTTATTAAACCTTTATTTAACTAGGCAAGTCAAGAACTGACTTTGCTCCCAAATGGCGCAGCGCTCTAAGGCAATGTATCTCCGTTCTTGAGGCATCACTACAGACACCAGGGTTTGGCCGGTGTAGGCCGTCATTGTAAATAAGAATTTGTTCTTAACTTACTTGCCTAGTTAAATAAAGGTTAAATATATTTTTTTTTAAAGAACAAATTCTTATTTTCAATGACTGCCTACTCCGGCCAAACCCTATCCCAGATGACGCTGGGCCAATTGTGCGCCGCCCTTTGGGACTCCCAATCACGGTCGGTTGTGATACAGCATGGAATCTAACTATTGTCTGTTGTGACGCCTCTAGCACTGAGATGCAGTGCCTTAGACCGCTGTGTCATTTGGGAGTGATGTCATGTACAGTGCATTCAGAAAGTATTCACACCCCTTGATTTTGTTCCACATTTTATTGGGTTACAGCCTGAATTAAATTGAGAATATTTCTCACTGGCCTACACACAATCCCCCCTAAATGTCGAAGTGGAATTATGTTTTTTGAAATGTTCACAAATGAATTACAAATTAAAAGCTGAAATGTCTTCAGTCAATAAGTATTCAACCCCTTTTGTTATGGCAAGCCTAAATACGTTCAGTAGTAAAACACATGCATGGACTCACTCCCTTTGCAATAATAGGTTTAACATGATTTTTGAATGACTACCCCATCTCTGTACCCCACACATACCATTATCTGTAAGGTCCCTTAGTCGAGCAGTGCATTTCAAACACAGATTCAACCAGAAAGACCAGGGAGGTTTTCCAAGAAGGGCACCTATTTGTAGAAAAGAAAGCAGATATTGAAAATCCCTTTGAGCATGGTGAAGTTTTTAATTACACTTTGGAGGGTGCATCAATACACCCAGTCACTACAGAGATACAAGTGTCCTTCCTAACTCAGTTGCCGGAGAGGAAGGAAACCTCTGAGGGATTTCACCATGAGGACAATGGTGACTTTAAAACAGTTTTAAAGAGTTTAAAGGCTGTGATAGGAGAAATCTGAGGATGGATCAACAACATTGCATTACTCCACAATACTAACCTAATTGACAGTGAAAAGGAAGCAAGCCTGTACAGAATACAATTATTCCAAAATATGCATCCTGTTTGCATCAAGGCACTATAGTAATACTGCAAAAAATGTGCCAAAGCAATTCACTTTTTGTCCTGAAAACAAAGTGTTATGTTTGAGGCAAATCCAATACTTTACTGAGTACCACTCTTCATATTTTCAACATAGTGGTGGCTGCATCATGTTATGGGTATGCTTGTAATCATTAAGGACTGGGGAGTTTTTTCAGGATAAAAACCATAGACTGGGAAATTAATTCACCTTTTATAGGACAATAACCTAAAACAAGGCCAAATGTACACTGGAGTTGCTTACCAAGAAGACAGTGAATGTTCCTGAGCGGTCAAATTAGAGGTTTGACTTAAATCTGTATGAAGGTCTATGGCAAGACTGGAAAATGGTTGTCTATAAATGATCCAAAGCTTTGACAAAGCTTGAAGAATTTAGAAGAATCCAGGTGTGCAAAGAGCTTAGAGACTTACCAAGAAATACTCACTGCTGTAATCGCTGCAATTATGGGGTATTGTGTGTAGATGGGTTAGGAAAAGAATCAATTTAATACATTTTGAATTGAGGCGGTAACACAACAGAATGTGGAATAAGTCAAGGGGTATGAATACTTTCTGAAGGCACCATAAACAGTGAAGCTGTGAGATAAGAGAACTGAGTTCAGAGCTGGCAGTTTGACAGTTACTGTATGTCAAGCTCATACACAGTCTTCCTTTTTATGCCTTCATCTTTACTATGTGATGCCAAATAGATCATCCTTCTCTTAAGGAAAGGGGGGGGACAGCATCTCTGAGTTAAGCAGGTAGGTGTTGATCGATTGATTCAGCCATTCACCCATCCATTCAGCCATATTACATTTGCATTTTAGTCATTTAGCAGACAATCTTATCCAGAGTGACTTACAGTGCTGAGGGCATACATTTTCATACATTTCCTCCATCCATCCTTCACAGATATAAAGTAGATAAACCTATGCCTTGTGGATTGCACTTCTGTATCTGTACTTCAATATCAACAGAACAGGTAATCAAATGGCTACCCTGACTTTTTGCATTGTAAGACCCCCCGCTGCTGCTACTTTCTGTTTATCATATATGCATAGTCACTTTAACTATACATTCATGTACATACTACCTAAATTGGACCGACCAACCAGTGCTCCTGCACAACCGGGCTATCAATCTGCATTATGTCCCACCACCCGCCAACTGCTTTTTTTACGCTACTGCTACTCTCTGTTCATCATATAGTGAGGGGAAAAAAGTATTTGATCCCCTGCTAATTTTGTATGTTTGCCCACTGACAAAGTTTTATTTTTTTTTCGTTTTTGCACTATTGGTTAGAGCCTGTAAGTAAGCATTTCACTGTTAGGTCTACACTTGTTGTATTCGGCGCACGTGACAATTAAACTTTGATTTGATTTGACTCCTGGCTTTCTTCAACCCCTGTGATGCAAGTAATACAATCAGCTCTCTCCATGTTATTCTAAGCGAATGGGAGTTTAGAAAGTTCCTGGCTTGTGACACCAGTCACACAGTGCTGGAGGGAAACTGGAGGCGAGCTAGACAGTGTTGGATTATCAAATGGAGCAGAGAGCTCAGTATCAAACGGCTTAGCAGAGACTGACAGAACATGAAGTGGGATAGAGAGAGAAACGAGGGAGGTAATTTGTGTGCCATGAAGAGTGAGAACCGTGAGTGACCAGACCTAACAAGGGAGTTTAGGGTTGAGATTTCAGCTGGTTTCAACATAGGTGCTCAACACTTTCGAAATGCTGTCAGCAAGATACTGGGTTAAATCTTGAAAGGTGATGAGAAACATTCACAAGAGAATAAAAGATCTGTGGACACGTGGCATGGTATTGACGTGCTGATTGTTGTGGTTCTGGGTTGGCAGGGAAGGAACCATTCAGGGTCGCGATCAGTAGGCACGAAATGGAAGAAAACATACTGAAATGGAGTGAAACTCTGAGGTCCTATTTGAACTCCTCCAATAAGAATCACAAATTTGTTTTGCCACATCCTGTTGAGAGAAAAGTGATAGCTTTTAGGCGATAGCAAAACGTGTCTCAGTCATGTGGTCTGAGGAAAATTACTTTATACTGTTTGTCAAATGGGGCAACATTGCTCACTCATGTTTCAAATGTCATCCACAACAACAGAGAACAGCATTGTCCAATGAATTGCCTGTTTTGGAAAATGTAATTCACTGTATGTCATATCACCCCATATATTAATACTGTATTTCGAAACACAATTTTCATATCAATCCTTACTGTATGTAAGCCTAACCCACCCACTGGACATGCAAATGATGTGAAAGTGCTCATCTGTGTCTATTCCGATGAGATCTGAAATAGACAAGCCAATTCCTACTGGAATTAGAAGGGGACAGATCCAATTCCTTCAGAGCCCAGAACACCTTGTTTGTAACTTTAATGTCATGCAGACCTTGCAAACCTGATACAAGCTTTTTTACCCCTTTTTCTTGATCCCTGAGCCAGAAAGGAGGGAAAACAACCCGAGGTGTAGTAGCTTTCAAAAGCCAGGTGGGGGCACTCTTGTATTTCTTGCATCTCTTCCCATGTAGGCCATGAGGGAGATAAATTATGAAGTGTCAGATCTTCCCAGAGGCTTAATTCACAGATGCTAGCATAGCGGTGTGCGTGGACAGACTTGGTCAAAGGTTTTGCTGTATTCTCTGCTCACATACTTACCGGGGAGCTACCAGGGAGTTGTCTGTGTCAGCGTGCAGCTGGGTCTAAGGGAGTACCAGAGATCATCCTATGGAGCTATGGGGGCAGCATCAGTGTTTTTCTCCTACAAACAGATGAAAAGTACAAATGCACGCCGACTTGGTTTGCTGGCAAATCGCTGCATGGAGGCGTCTATGGACTCCTCCTACTGTGAGCTTAGTGTAGAGTAGACCCAGCACTGGGGGTGTCACTGCTCCCCAGTGCCACTGCTCCCGGTCCTTTTCAGAATCGCCTACAAAGAGCAATTCAGTTTTAATCTGGCAGCATCTTCCTTCTATGAACTGGTTACAAAGAGAAACAGGAAAGGCCAAAGGAAGAGTGCTTCATGTCAGGGTAAAACAGTTGGTGTTAAATCTTTGATGCAAAAAGGCAGCTTTTTGAATCCTCTTTAATAGTATATGATATATCTCCCTGTATCAATTGATCAAATCTTTAAAAATAAGTTATGTAAGAGCTGTATATGCAATCATAAGGCAATCGGTTTCTCATCCACTGCTACCAAGAGAAACCTGTCTAACAGATCAGGGACCAGTCTAGGTAAAGTGTGCTTCTCCAAAAACAAGCCTCCTGTATTGCTTTGGTATGTCTTAATGTTTCTTAGTAGTTATGACTTGTGGCTGTCACGGACTGTCTTGGACACCGCGGACATATTTGGACACACTCATTTTTCCTTCATGCTTTTGCCTATACGCTGACATTAAGCTAACATGGTTTCAGAACTTATTTGATCTTTAATATTTGTTAACCCTAATAACTGAATCCAAATAAATTATGCTTGCATTAGACATTTCCTACTGTCACCAGTTAGCTTTAATTACCAAGAATTGTTCATTTGTTAATAAAACATTTCCATATCTGAGATACCTATGCAGTTGAACACAATTTTAATTAAGGCTGCGCCTCATGTGGCAAGATTATTGAAAGTCTTGACTCATGGTGCGATTTGTCCATTTCAAGTTTCGAGTTCAATCTGACACGTTTTCAGCCCATGTAAACTAAATCATGATATCCCAATTGATTTGGTATTCTACAATGTTTGCTGACACAAACGTTGAGATGATACAATTTCCTTGACAATAGCTCCGTCACTATATTGTTGAGCTTCTAGTCACAGCCCATTGAGTAAGACATCCGTCTTTACAATTGGGAAATCACTACTTGAGTTCAAATGAGACGTGTGGGCAGATATAAAATGTACGTCAAACAGTTTTGTTTCTTCATATCAAAGCACTCAATACTCCTTCTTGCTTTTTAAATGAGCATTATACTGTCTTTTAACCAGCCTATTTAGAAGTAGATATGTATAGGGTAAGGTGACTGGCATCATATGATAATCAAGTTGATCATTTAAGACATCCACCTACACATACAGTCAAAGGTCAAACTTTCAGTTCCAATTCTCTGCATGTGCATACAACCGATGAAGTAACACTGTGATGTGTGATCGTGCAATGGTTCTCATTCAATACTATTTCAATAAAGAAAGGGAAAGGGAAAGGGGGGATACCTAGTCAGTTGTACAACTGAATGCCGCCAGCTGAAATGTGTCTTCTGCATTTGACCCAACTCCTCTGAATCAGAGAGGTGCGGGGGGGCTGCCTTAATCGACATCCATGCCTTTCGGGGGCCCAGGGAACAGTGGGTTAACTGCCTTGCTCAAGGGCAGATCGTACTTGCATCGTGAAAACCAAGGTCATTTAACCTCTTAAATGTAACTACACGTAATCTACAAAAGTAATTATTTATCATGAGAAGAAACAATAACTAATAACGCTGCATACTCCAAGAAAGGTTAAAATCTCACCTTTCTGGTAAGAATAGTTAGAAGTTGCTGAGGTGTAGTCACTTTTGAGAACACAAGCTTAAGTACACTGTACAAATATGATAAAAATATGAAATACTTTATGACGTATTTCATATTAAACGAAACTGTATGAATAAGGCTTGAAATTACATATTTTGTAAAAATAGTATAATCAAATTTATAAAACCTCTAACTATAAGATTTCACTTTCCTTATAACTGTAAAGTACATACAGTATTTGTATGTTTAGTGTTAGAGAAGTGCATATTTTCTAAAGGTCTCTCTTGAACAAAAGTCTGCCCTCATCGCTGTGAACATCTCAGTGAGTTCTAGCTTGGCTTCCTGAACTTGTTAGGAACTCGCCTTTCATTTCATAGTAATCCTGTAAATCTACACTACATGACCAAAAGTATAAGGACACATGCTTGTCGAACATCTAATTCCAAAATCCTGGGCATTAATAAGAGGTCGGTCCCCCCTTTGCTGCTATAACAGCCTCCACTCTTCTGGGTGGGGGACTTGCTTCCATTCACCCACGAGCATTAGTGAGGTCGGGCACTGATGTTGGTCGATTAGGCCTGGCTCGCAGTTGGCGTTCCAAATCATCCCAAAGGTGTTTGATGGGGTTGACGTCAGGGCTCTTCATGCCCGTCAAGTTCTTCCACACCGATCTTGACAAACCGTTTCTGTATGAACCTCACTTTGTGCACAGGGCATTGTCATGCTGAAACAGGAAAGGGCCTTCCCCAAATTGTTGCCACAAAGTTGAAAGCACAGAATCGTCTAGAATGTCATTGTATGCTGTATCATAAAAAAATTCCCTTCACTGGAACTAAGGGGCCTAGACCAAACCAGGAAAAACAGCCCCAGACCGTCGGACTGCCAGATGGTGAAGCGTGATTCATCACTCCAAAGAACGCGTTTCCACTGCTCAATGTCCAATGGCGGCAAACTTTACACCTCTCCAATGCCAACACGTGGCATTGCGCATGGTGATTTTAGGCTTGTGTGTGTCTGCTCCTCCACGGAAACCCATTTCATGAAGCTCCCAGCAAACAGTTCTTGTGCTGATGCAGTTTGGAACTCGGTGATGAGTGTTGCCACCGAGGACTGACGATCTTTACACGTTACGCGTTTCAGCGGTCCTGTTTTGTGAGCTTGTGTGACTTACCACTTTGTGGCTGAGCCATTGTTGCTCATAGACGTTTCCACTTCACAAAAACAGCACATACAGTTGACCAGGGTAGCTCTAGCAGGACAAAAATGTGACACACTGACTTGTTGGAAAGGTAGCATCTTATGTTGATTCCACATTGAAAGTCACTGAGCTCTTCAGTAAGGCCATTCTACTGCCAATGTTTGTCCTATTGAGATTGCATGGCTGTGTGCTTGATTTTATACATCTGTCAGCAACGGGTGTGGCTGAAATAGCCACACCCACTAATTTGAAAGGGTTTTTACATACTTTTGTATATATAGTGTATTACAAACAGAAGTGTTTGTTTAAAATCTATTATTTTGTTTAGATTACTGGCCATAAATTGATCTCTGAATGTCCTATAGTGATGAAACCACTCTATCCTGCTGCGCTACAATGTAAGGATTTCAGTTATGTTTGTCAGTGGCTGTGACGTAGGGTTCAGCCAGAAGTTGGACTGTCGGAAGAGTGAATGAAATGGTAGGAGGGACATCCCAGCTTTAAGTTGGTTCGGATTTCACATCCTACGTCACACAGGCTCAAAACTACTATGTCCGTAGGAACCAGGGCTATCACTCAATGCAATTTTGATAAGCGGAAATGTCGGTCGAAACGGGACTTTTACATCTAAGAGGTTTTAAGAGTTCAGATAATAGAACATGTCTATGTGTGATTATAGTCCCCAATGACACCAATGGAATCTATGTCCACAAGTAAATCAAAAACGAAAGTACCTTATTTATATAAGTATTTAGACCCTTTACTCAGTACTTTGTTAAATCACTTTTGGCAGCATTTACAGCCTTGAGTCTTCTTGGATATGAGCTATAGGCTTGGCACACATGTATTTGGAGAGTTTCTCCCATTCTTCTCTGCAGATCCTCAAGCTCTGTCAGGTTGGATGGGGAGCGTCACTGCACAGCTATTTTCTGGTCTCTCCAGAGATGTTAGATCGGGTTCAAGTCCGGGCTCTGGCTGGGCCACTCAAGGACATTCAGAGACTTGAAAAACATCCCAACAGCATGATGCTGCCACCCCCATGCTTCACCATAGGGATGGTGCCAGATTTCCTCCAGGCGTGACTCCTGGCATTCAGAATCTTGTTTCTCATGGTCTGAGAGTCCTTTAGGTGCCTTTTGGCAAACTCCCAAGTGGGCTGTCATGTGCATTTTACTGAGGACTGGCTTCTGTCTGGCCACTCTACCATAAAGGCCTGATTGGTGGAGTGCTGCAGAGATGGTTGTCCTTCTGGAAGGTTCTCCTGTCGCCACATAAGAAATCTGGAGCTCTGTCAGAGTGACCATCAGGTTCTTGGTCACCTCCCTGACCAAGTCCCTTCTCCCCCGATTGCTCATTTTGGCCGGGTGGCCAGCTCTAGGAAGAGTCTTGGTGGTTCCAAACTTTGTCCATTTAATAATGATGGAGGCCACTGTCTGGGAGCTCTACGGACTAATTCCTTTAACCTCACGGCTTGGTTTTTGCTCTGACATGCACTGTCAACTGTGGGACCTTATATAGACAGGTGTGTGCCTTTCCAAATCATGTCCATTCAATTAAATTTACCACAGGTGCACAATTGGCCTAGCGTCGTCTGGATTAGGGGAGGGTTTGGCCGGAGGGGGGGGCTTTACTTGGCTCAGCGCGATCTTGCGACTCCTTGGGGTGGGCCGGGCGTCTGCAGGCTGACCTTGGTTGTCAGGTGAACGGTGTTTCCTCTGGCACATTTGTGTGGTTGGCTTCCGGGTTAAACGGGCGGGCAAGATGGAGTAGGTTACTTTCCAAATGTAACCCGTTATAGTTACCTCTCCAAAATTGTATCAATAATGTAACTTTTGGATTACCCAAACTCAATAACCTAATCTGATTACATTCCATTACTTTTAGATTACTTTCCTCTTAAGAGGCATTAGAAGAAGACAAACATTTGTTACCAATTTAACAACATCTATTGCAGGATAAATCAATGTTCAAGTTTCCATAGCTGGCCATATATGGATGTTACATTTTACTTTATGGGTTGGTTATGTCTGCTTGTTCTAACCCATCGCTTTCTACTTCATATAATACTATGATTAAATTATATCTTTGCATTAAAAACCAAAATCTGTCAGAATTCCATTAATTCCAATAAACGTTATACTCCTTGATCTTCAAGAATGGGACTATTTAACAGCAGCTTCATTAAATAGTACCCGCAAAACACCAGTCAATGTCAACAGTGAAGAGGCGACTCCGGGATGCAAGGCATATCTCAGACTGGCCAATAAAAAGTAAAGATTAAGATGGGCAAAAAAACACTGGACAGAGGAACCCTAGACGGCCAGCATCCCGGAGTCGCCTCTTCACTGTTGACGTTGAGACTGGTGTTTTGCGGGTACTATTTAATGAAGCTGCCAGTTGAAGACTTGTGAGGCGTCTTTCTCAAACTATTCACTCTAATGTTCTTGTCCTCTTGCTCAGTTGTTTCTTGGCAATTTCTCGCATGGAATAGCCTTCATTTCTCAGAACAAGAATAGACTGATGAGTTTCAGAAGAAAGTTCTTTGTTTCTGGCCATTTTGAGCCTGTAATCGAACCCACAAATGTTGATGCTCCTGATACTCAACTAGTCTAAAGAAGGACAATTTTATTGCTTCTTTAATCAGTACAACAGTTTTCAGCTGTGTTAACATAATTGCAAAAGGTTTTTCTAATGATCAATTAGCCTTTTAAAATGATTAGCTTGGATTAGCTAACACAATGTGCCATTGGAACACAGGAGTGATGGTTGCCGATAATGGGCCTCTGTACACCTATGTAGATATTCCATTAAAAACATCAGCCGTTTCCAGCTACAATAGTCATTTACAACATTAACAATGTCTACACTGTATTTCTGATCAATTTGATGTAATTTAATGGACAACAAATGTGCTTTTCTTTTAAAAACAAGGACATGACCCCCAACTTTTGAACGTGTGTGTGTATGTATGCATGTATGCATGTATGTATGTACAGTGAGGGAAAAGAGTATTTGATCCCCTGCTGATTTTGTACGTTTGACCACTGACAAAGAAATTATCAGTCTATAATTTTAATGGTAGGTTTATTTGAACAGTGAGAGACAGAATAACAAAAAAAAAAATCAAGAAAAACGCATGTGAAAAATGATATAAATGGAATTGCATTTTAATGAGGGAAATAAGTATTTGACCCCTCTGCAAAACATGACTTGGTACTTGGTGGCAAAACCCTTGTTGGCAATCACAGAGGTCAGACGTTTCTCGCAGTTGGCCACCAGGTTAGCGCACATCTCAGGAGGGATTTTGTCCCACTCCTCTTTGCAGATCTTCTCCAAGTCATTAAGGTTTCGAGGCTGACGTTCGAACCTTCAGCCCCCTCCACAGATTTTCTATGGGATTAAGGTCTGGAGACTGGCTAGGCCACTCCAGGACCTTAATATGCTTCTTCGTGAGCCACTCCTTTGTTGCCTTGGCCGTGTGTTTTGGGTCATTGTCATGCTGGCATACCCATCCACGACCCATTTTCAATGCCCTGGCTGAGGGAAGGAGGTTCTCACCCAAGATTTGACGGTACATGGCCCCGTCCATGGTCCCTTTGATGCGTGAAGTTGTCCTGTCCCCTTAGCAGAAAAACACCCCCAAAGCATAATGTTTCCACCTCCATGTTTGACGGTGGGCGTTGTGTTCTTGGGGTCATAGGCAGCATTCCTCCTCCTCCAAACACGGCAAGTTGAGTTGATGCCAAAGAGCTCCATTTTGGTCTCATCTGACCACAACACTTTCACCCAGTTGTCCTCTGAATCATTCAGATGTTCATTGGCAAACTTCAGACGGGCATGTATATGCACCTTGCGGGTGCTGCAGGATTTCAGGCCTTCACGGCGTAGTGTGTTACCAATTGTTTTCTTGGTGACTATGGTCCCAGCTGCCTTGAGATCATTGACAAGATCCTCCCGTGTAGTTCTGGGCTGATTCCTCACCGTTATCATGATCATTGCAACTCCACGAGGTGAGATCTTGCATGGAGCCCCAGGCCTAGGGAGATTGACAGTTCTTTTGTGTTTCTTCCATTTGCGAATAATCGCACCAACTGTTGTCACCTTCTCACCAAGCTGCTTGGCGATGGTCTTGTAGCCCATTCCAGCCTTGTGTAGGTCTACAATCTTGTCCCTGACATCCTTGGAGAGCTCTTTGGTCTTGGCCATGGTGGAGAGTTTGGAATCTGATTGATTGCTTCTGTGGACAGGTGTGTTTTATACAGGTAACAAGCTGAGATTAGGAGCACTCCCTTTAAGTGTGCTCCTAATCTCAGCTCGTTACCTGTATAAAAGACACCTGGGAGCCAGAAATCTTTCTGATTGAGAGGGGGTCAAATACTTATTTTCCTCATTAAAATGCAAATCAATTTATAAAAATTTTCACATGCGTTTTTCTGGATTCTTTTGTTGTTATTCTGTCTCTCACTGTTCAAATAAACCTACCATTAAAATGATAGACTGATCATTTCTTTGTCAGTGATCAAACGTACAAAATCAGCAGGGGATCAAATACTTTTTTTCCCTCACTGTGTGTGTGTGTGTGTGTGTGTGTGTGTGTGTGTGTGTATATATATGTGTGTGTGCATGTCCAAAAATGTATGTAGCAACTATAGATTGCATCTTTTAAGTCTATCAAAAGTGTTATTTATCAGGATGAATTAGATTGAGCAATAACATCCCCACTGTTATTCCATAGGTTTGGATCCGCACTATGCAGCTGTTGCAAGAGTGCATTTTTCACTGGCTGTCCACTGGTTTCAAATACAGTGATTGATAGGCAACTTAAACTTCTTGAATTCAACCATTATTGGGTTCAAATGCACATTTAGATTTGTGAACAGCCATCCACAACAAACACAATCCGTAAGGTGCAAATAGCTAAATGAGAGAGCAGCAGTGTGATTCACAACAATGCGCTACGTAGATATCAATAATGTGATATCCGTATCGCTGTAGACTACACCACTGCTGTCGTCCTTACCTCCAAGCGTTTATTCTATTTGAATAGTCGACAGCAGTCGCACCATTGGAAGACCGCTTGGACTGTAGCCTCAAAAGCCTGTTCCTGCTCTTTTCCCTCCATCTATCAAAAACATTTGGTGTGTCGTCATAGTGTCTCTGACTTGTGGTCAGACTCGCTCAGATGGAACAAACTTAAACTTGTGCCTTTTTCCAATGCTGATTTGAATGTCATTAAGAAAACATCCTTTCTGAATTTAAAAGTAATCCTTGAAGTAATCATCTAGTTTTTCAAAACTCTCTAATCTGATTACAATATTTTTGCTGTTAACGTAACAATTACAGTTACCATTTTTTTTGTAATCCCTTACATGTAACAGATTACATGTAATCCGTTACTCCCCAACCCTGCCGGCAGTGTTAAGAAGCGCGGTTTGGCGGGTCATGTTTTGGAGGATGCATGACTCAACGTTCGCCTCCCGAGCCCATTGGGGAGTTGCAGAGAAAAAAGGGAAAAAATAAATAAATATATATATATATAGATATGTATAAAAAAACAATACAAATAAAGTTGCCCATTCCCAGAGCTAGATAATCTGCAATATATCAGATTCATTGACAACAACCAGCCACCACCCAGCAGCCCTTGGTCTTGGTGCAGCATCTTCAGTTTCTCCCTCATCCCTCAGCCCAGTCCAGGGATCAGCCCCAGTTTCTCTCATCCCTCAACCAAGTCCAGCAATTAGCACAGACTAGTGAGGATAATCCCTATTGTGTTAATCAGAGAGGCTATCCCTCTGCACAGGGCTCCGCAGCACGTCCACACATCAGAGGCTATCCCTCTGCACAGGGCTCCGCAGCACGTCCACACATCGACTGTACGGCTGGAAAGAGAGTTTTACTGACTTTGTTCAAGAGGGTATGTGAAAAACCAAAACAAACATGGTATCGACTTATCTTGCCATTTGACTCAGGCCTTTCCCTGTTACGCTTACTCAGGAAGAAATGGGAAGAGACGGGCTGCGTACAAGGACTGAAACCGTTAGCAGTAGATTTGTCAACATTCTATTAGCCATTCTATTAAACACAACCTGTTTTTTAAACAACAACTTTGGAGGTACCAATGGAGAGGAGAGCAGAGCAGGGGGAAATAGGGAGAAAGAAGAGACTTTGCCTGTGATTTCAGCTACTAGTACATTGGCCAATAAAGAATACATTATGGAAATGATTGGTCTTGCCCCACGTTGGAAAATGTGGGCTGTGTTCAATTAAATTCATAACAACGTTTCCAGAATAAGATCAAAACAAAAGTACAGTGGAAACTGAATATGGTTATTGACTTACCCTGAAAAAACTGTTACCGGATTGCCGGAATAGATTGTTAGGGAAGACTACCATTTCCTCTATTGTGATTATTATTCATGAATTCAATAAGTCTTGCTTATTTTGCATTAATTAATGCATAGTACAAAGTGCACTACCACAGATTAATGAAGACCTAAAAATAATCAGACACTAGTTGTGTTGGCGCCACACAGCAGACAAGGCTGCTTAACATTTTTATTTCAAACATCCAAGCTACTAGCTAATCCTTTATAATCTCTACGCTGTTTAAAAGGATAGTTCACACAAATGACAAAATCACAAAATGATAAATTGATTGTGTAGCTCAACAAAGTCACAATAGGTGTTTTGAACATGATGTGCGAAAAATGGTAATCGGTGTCCCATGACCTTTGTGCTTCAAATGCTAAAACGCAGGCATGTGGAAACAGTGCAAGGGAAACCAAACCGAAGCATGGATCGCTGTTATATCGTGTCCATAGACTGCTTACAGGTTAAGGAAACCAATATGTTATTTTGTCATTTTGGTGAACTATCCCCTTTAACTACATTCAATTAAGAGTGAGAATATGCATTTAGAGCAAGTCCTTTTAGGGTTCATAACCTAATGGCAACATTATGACAGTGTCAACTTCCTGTCTTGGAGTTACATAGAGAAAGTTGATGAGGGAAAACCCTCCTTTATATTCCAGGGGCAATTGCATTGTATAGACTCAGCACTATGAAGACAGTCCACTCAAATGCTCAATTGAAAATGAGCAATGCTATACCAATATTGTGATCACAATAGTTGAAAATGTATAATGTGATAAAGCCGTATAAGGTCAAGTATTGCACACACATAAAATAGTACACTGCAAAAATGTATTTTCAGGAGACTTGTCATATTCCTGCGGTTTGTGAATCGTCCCCTCAGGGCCCAACACGTAAAAAGAAAAAAAAAAACTGCTTCCCATCCTCTAGCCAAGCCAGCCAATCATTTGGCCTTCAAGGCATCCTGCAGAAAATCAATGCAGAGAATTATTCTGGAAGACAGTGTCTCCACAACAGGAACAAAACAAATCAACAAACTCTCTTTCTATTCTTGCCATCAAAGGTTCAATTCCATCAAGGTATTAAATAGAAGCTTGTGTTAGTGCGACATATATAAAACCGTTTTTCTCTCAAGTGAGCTTTTGCTTTCCTCCAATATACTTAAACTGTGTAGACAGTGGACAGGTGCTCTACTCGGTTCACATAAAAAAAAAATTGTCGAGAGTGAGCCGGGAGAGAAAGTGTTTTCACTGAGGCACATAGCACATTGTATCCTTTATGTAGATCATTTGAATAATCACCATCTAGGAGAGAACTACCAATTATGTTTGGGCACAATCACTGGTCACACAATACATTGGAGGTGTTTTAGCTCTCACGGTTGTAATGGAAGATAATGCCAGAGCGCAGATGTCCGTTCACTAAAGCTAAGCAGCATTCAGGCCTGTAGGAATGTGGCTATAATAGCCAGAGATCAGTGTTGCTTCCGGCGCCGACAGAGATGGCCGCTTCGCTTCACGTTCTCAGGAAACTATGCAGTATTTAGTTTTTTTATGTATTACTTCTTACATTGTTACCCCGGGAAATATTAAGTTTTATTACATACAACCGGGAGGAACTATTGGATATAAGAGCAACGTCAACTTACCAACATTAAGACCAGGAATACGACTTTCCCGAAGCAGATCCTCTGTTTGGTCCACCAACCAGGACAATAGACTGGATCCCAGCTGGCGACTCAAAACAACGGCGGCGCCGGAGAAGGGGGAAACGCGGCGGTGTTCTGGTCAGGCTACGTAGACGGGCACATCGTGCACCTCTCCCGAGTATTTTACTTGCCACTGTCCAGTCTCTGGACAACAAGGTGGACGAAATACGAGCAAGAGTTGCCTTCCAGAGAGACATCGGCGACTGCAACGTTCTTTGCTTCACGGAAACATGGCTCACTCAGGACACGTTATCTGAGTCAGTACAGCCACATGGTTTCTCCAAGCATCGCGCCGACAGAAACAAACATCTATCTGGTAAGAAGAAGGGCGGGGGTGTGTGTCTTATGATTAACGAGACGTGGTGTGATCATAACAACATACAGGAACTTAAGACCTTTTGTTCACCTGCCATAGAATTCCTTACAATCAAATGCCGACCGCATTATCTACCAAGAGAATTCTCCTTGATTATAATCACAGCCGTGTACATCCCCCCCCTCAAGCTGACACATCGACGGCACTGAAAGAAATCCATTGGACTCTATGTAAACTGGAAACCACATATCCTGAGGCTGCATTTATTGTGGCTGGGGACTTTAATAAGGCTAATCTGAAAACAAGGTTCCCAAAATTTTATCAGCATATCGAATGTGCCACCCGGGCTGGTAAAATTCTGGATCATTGTTATTCTAACTTCCGTGATGCATACAAGGCTACTCTCCGCCCTCCTTTCGGCAAGTCTGACCACAACTCCATTTTGTTGCTCCCAGCCTACAGACAGAAACTAAAACAGGAAACGCCCGTTTTCAGGTCTGTTCAACGCTGGTCCGACCAATCTGATTCCACGCTGCAAGATTGCTTCGAGCACGTGGACTGGGATATGTTCCGGATAGCATCGGACAACAACATTGATGTATACGCTGATTCGGTGAGTGAGTTTATTAGCAAGTGCATTGGTGATGTTGTACCCATAGCAACTATTAAAACCTTCCCCAACCAGAAACCGTGGATTGATGGCAGCATTCGCGCAAAACTGACTGAATACAAACAGTGTAGCTATTCCCTCCGCAAGGCAATCAAACAAGCTAAGCGTCAATATAGAGACAAAGTAGTCACAATTCAACAGCTCAGACACAAGAGGAATGTGGCAGGGTCTACAGTCAATCACGGACTACAAAAACAGCCCTGTCGCGGACCACGACATCCTGCTCCCAGACAAACTTAACAACTTCTTTGCTCGCTTTGAGGACAATACAGTGCCAGCGACACTGCCCGCTACCAAAACCTGTGGGCTCACCTTCACCGCAGCCAATGTGAGTAAAACATTTAAATGTGTTAACCCTCGCAAGGCTGCTGGCCCAGATGGCATCCCTGGCCGTGTCCTCAGAGCATGCGCAGACCAGCTGGCTGGTGTGTTTACGGACATATTCAATCCCTATCCCAGTCTGCTGTTCCCACATGCTTCAAGAGGGCCACCATTTTTTCTGTTCCCAAGAAAGCTAAGGTAACTGAGCTAAATGACTATCGCCCCCGTAGCACTCACTTCCGTCATCATGAAGTGCTTTGAGAAACTAGTCAAGGATCATATCACCTCCATCCTGCCAGACACCCTGGACCCACTCCAATTTGATAACCGTCCCAATAGGTCCACAGACGACGCAATCACACTGCATACTGCCCTAACCCATCTGGACAAGAGGAATACCTATGTAAGAATGCTGTTCATTGACAGCTCAGCATTTAACACCATAGTACCCTCCAAGCTCGTCATTAAGCTCGAGACCCTAGGTCTCGACCCAGCCCTGTGCAACTGGGTCCTGGACTTCCTGACGGGCTGGCCCCAGGTGGTGAGGGTAGGAAACAACATCTCCACCCCGCTGATCCTCAACACTGGGGCCCCACAAGGGGTGCGTTCTCAGCCCTCTTCTGTACTCCCAGTTTACCCATGACTGCGTGGCCAAGCACGCATCCAACTCAATCATCAAGTTTGCTGGCGACACTACAGTGGTAAGCTTGATTACCAACAACGACGAGACAGCCTACACGGAGGAGGTGAGGGCCCTCGGAGTGTGGTGTCAGGAAAATAACCTCTCACCACATCGACGGGACAGTAGTGGAGAAGGTTTTAAGTTCCTCGGCATACACATCACGGACAAACTGAAATGGTCCACCCACACAGACAGCGTGGTGAAGAAGGCGCAACAGCGCCTCTTCAACCTCAGGAGGCTGAAGAAATTTGGCTTGTCACCAAAAACACTCACAAACTTCTACAGATGCACAATCGAGAGCATCCTGTCGGGCTGTATCACCGCCAACTGCTCTGCCCACAACCGTAAGGCTCTCCAGAGGGTAGTGAGGACTGCACAACGCATCACCAGGGGTAAACTACCTGCCCTCCAGGACACCTACACCACCCGATGTCACAGGAAGGCCAAAAAGATCATCAAGGACAACAACCACCCGAGCCACTGCCTGTTCACCCCGCTATTATCCAGAAGGCGAGGTCAGTACAGGTGCATCAAAGCTGGGACCGAGAGACTGAAAAACAGCTTCTACCTCAAGGCCATCAGACTGTTAAACAGCCATCACTAACATTGAGTGGCTGCTGCCAACATACTGACTTAAATCTCTAGCCACTTTAAATAATAGGAATTGGATGTAACAAATGTATCACTAGCCACTTTAAACAATTTTGTATATAATGTTTACATATCCGACATTACTCATATCAAATGTATACACTGTACTCTAAACCATCTACTGAATCTTGCCTATGCTGTTCGGCCATCGACTCAAATCTCTAGCCACTTGAATAATTATAATTGGATGAAATAAATGTATCACTAGCCACTTTAAACGATGCCATTTATATAATGTTTACATATCCTACATTACTCATCTCATATGTATATACTGTACTCCATACCATCTACTGCATCTTGCCTACAACGGTCAGCCATCGCTCATCCATATATTTATATGTACATACTCGTATACATTCCTTTACTCTTGTGTGTATAAGGTAGTTGTTGTGAATTTGTTAGATTACTTGTTAGATACTACTGCATGGTCGGAACTAGAAGCACAAGCAATTCGCTACACTTGCATTAACATCTGCTAACCATGTGTATGTGACAAATACAATTTGATTTGATAGGTGACATTCTCTGCTGTCAGGCAACAGTCATATAATCATGGGCATGACCTCTGTGGCCAATATACAATGGCTAAGGGCTGTTCTTAAGCACGACGCAAGGCGGAGTGCCTGGACATGCCCCTTAGCCATGGTATATTGGCCATACATCACAAACCCCTGAAGAGCCTTATTGCTATTATAAACTTGTTACGAATGTCATTAGAGCAGTAAAACTAAATATTTTGCCATACCTGTGGTATACGGTCTGAAATACCATGGCTTTCACCCAGTTTATAATACCCATTGACTCTCTGTCATCTAGGGGTCAAGGAGCAACTGATGATTACAGTTTTTTGTTATCCATTCCTTCAAAGTCCAAAACAACCCAGAATGAAATGTTATTGTTTATTCCTCATGCATCACAATGGATCACCTATTCTTTTGAATTACACGGCTCAGAAGAATGAAGTGTCAAGGCTAGATTGATAATGTTATTGCACTGGTGCAAAGTTTGCAAAGTTAAGGATATGAAACATTATTTAATTATGCTGTTATACGCTCACATCCCTTTAGCTTCATTTTACATTTTGCTCTACTGATTTGCGCGGACTTAGGGTGGTATGTGATTTGTATTGATATCTTGGCATGTAATGCAACCTATTGTGCTTGAAAGGTTGACTTTTTTGTGAATTTGGTTGGTGTTTGTTACTGTTAGTGCACTATACCAGCACTGACAGACGTACTATTACCAGAGGCAATTGCCTCAGGCCTCACATCATCAAGAGGCCTGATAAGCTGGGCATAAAACATTTAAATTATACAAATATTTAAATAATTGATCCGCTTGAGGCATAATAAAAAATAAAATAATAATCCCCATCAAAATCTGTCTGTTTAAACTAGAGATATCGTATCTGTTTCTTTCAATCCACTGCCGATGCCGGCCTTCTACAACTGCTGTGGAAGGTGGCAGAACTACAGCTGGGTTTGTCAGACCAGGGGACATCTCGGAAATCGTTGTTCTGACAAAAACATCTGTAGCGTCAGAATGGTTTGGCCTACATTTTAATATGACCCCTCTAAGGAAAGATGGGACTTGTCTGAAGGTAACCCGGAAGGTAATTCCTTTTGATAAAATGGACAGTTTTTTTCATTAATCTGTTAATGCGTTTCTATGAGCAAATAGCAGTATGGCCAAATTCAATGTTTCATCAAATACATTTTTTATACCAACAGGGGTCCTAAAATTCCAAATCAAATAGCAAAATTATCCTTGGCATGACCGTCTTAAAACAATTCCATATGTTAGCTTAATAGTAGTATCACGTTGCCATACCTCTAAAGTCACATCACTGTCACGCCTCCCATGGAGGTCTGGAAAATGTTGTATTGCAAAAACTGTTGGATGAACTGCAAGATTTTGATTGGATTTTACTTTTTAAGAACCCACCCCCTCATGTTTTCAGACCGGGAAGGGCACATTTTGCAGAGTTGTTCCGTATGTTAGCTTGCAACATTGCAGTAAATGGAAGAAAACCTGGAGGAAAAACGTAATTGTCAGAAGTGTTCTCTATACATCAACACTGTTGCACCTACGACACTAATCTAGTAAGCACTAATGGAGCACCATTTCTTGCTCCTCTCAGGCAAGGAATTTGATTGGTTTGACATGTAGCGAGGAGTAACTGATATACCCCAGGTCTCCACCCCAATATAGCTATTTTTCTGCCATGAACATCCATTAGCCTTTCCCGTATTAAGGAAGCTTTGTTCTTCACAAGGCTAGTTTAGTGGAAACCCAGCCCCGGGTCCTTAGCCTCTAGGGTAGTGGTCACCACCGGTTGATCGCGATCGACTGGTCTATCTCTAAGCTTAACTAATCGATCAAACATTTCTGCAAAAAAAGCCTTGCGTTCCTATTTTTTTAAATTAGTTTCACACCGTTGATGGTAGGTGGACCTGATTCAGCAGCCATAGCACCCGGAAGGCAAAGTGTTCATATTTTGAACCATTTCATGTGTCTGAAGGTAGAACTCTGCCTACCCGGCAGTCCCAGAGAGCAAATCAAGTGCACCTATAGGTATACCGCTGGCCAATCAGATTGTGATCTGAGCTGTGTCTGCTCAGTTTCCTTGCGCCATAAACTGAAAAAAGGTGGCCTCGAAGTTGATAATGTAAGATTTTAAAACTTTTACAACCATGACTAGAGACACAACAAATACAGCAAAGAACTGCTGTTTTTATGTCCATGTTTACGTTGTTATTCAGCACAGTCAACAGCTTGTCTTTTTTAATATCAAAGAATATTTCACTTTCTCTGGTCATAGAAGTAACAACATTAATAGGTACATGAGGCAGAAGTAATGCAGTGTGACTTAAGTTTCGCCATCAGCTGGAAGACTGTCCCCTTTTCTCAGCGGAGGGAGGGGAGTGAGGAGGGACGGTGAGTGGCAGCCTCACCACTGCTCCCTCCCTCCCTTGGACTGACCTTCAGATGCAAGCCATCAGTCCAGTAAAAAAAAAGCTAATTATTATGCTCACTCAGCTGTGCCTCACAAGTAATACAACAAATGATCTATACCAGTGTGATCACATAACTAACATGTTGAAATATCATTTTCTAAATGGTCTGAGAACAACATAAGCAGGGCAATTCAAGCATAGCCCATATGCAGTGATAATGTATTGGGCCTATAGCCTAATGCACAAACCTCCTTGCTACAGAACTGTTTTTAATTGGTTAATGTTGCATAGGTACAGTTGAAGTTGGATAACTTGTTTTTCAACCACTCCACAAATTTCTTGTTAGCAAAAGTTTCAGCAAGTCTGTTAGGACATCTACTTTGTGCATGACACAAGTCATTTTTCCAACATTTTTAGACTATTTCACTGTATCACAATTCCAGAAGGTCAGAAGTTTACATACACTAAATTGACTGTGCCTTTAAACAGCTTGGAAAATTCCAGAAAATTATGTCATGGCTTTAGAAGCTTCTGATAGGCTAATTGACATAATTTTTGTCAATTGGAGGTGTACCTGGGGATGTATTTCAAGGCCAACCTTCAAACTCAGTGCCTCTTTTCTTGACATCATGGGAAAATCTAAAGAAATTGACTGTAGACCTCCACAAGTCTGGTTTATTCTTTGGAGCAATTTCCAAATGCCTGAAGGTATCACATTCATCTGTACAAACAATAGTACGCAAGTATAAACACCATGGGATCACGCAGACGTCATACCGCTCAGGAAGGAGACGTGTTCTGTCTCCTAGAGATGAACGCACTTTGGAGGCGAAAAGTGCAAATCAATCCCAGAACAACAGCAAAGGACATTGTGAAAATGCTGGAGGAAATAGGTACAAAAGTATCTATATCCACAAAAACAAGTCCAATATTGACATAACCTGAAAGGTTGCTCAGCAAGGAAGAAGCCACTGCTCCAAAACCGCCAGAAAAAAGCCAGACTATGGTTTGAAACTGCACGATGTGAGTAAGACCTTTTAAACAGGTCAACATTCACAAGGCCGCTGGGCCAGACGGATTACCAGGACATGTACTGCGAGTATGCGCTGAACAACTGGCAAGTGTCTTCACTGACATTTCCAACCTCTCCCTGTCCAAGTCTTTAATACCAACATGTTTTAAGCAGACCACCATAGTCCCTGTGCCCAAGAACACTAAGGTAACCTGCCTAAATGACTACCGACCCGTAGCACTCACATTTGTAGCCATGTGCTTTGAAAGGCTAGTCATGGCTCACATAAACACCATTATCCCAGAAACCCTAGACCCACTCCAACTTGCATACCGCCCCAACAGATCCAAAGATGATACAATCTCTATTGCACTCCACACTGCCCTTACCCATCTGGTCAAAAGGAACACCTATGTGAGAATGCTATTCATTGGCTACAGCTCAGCATTCAACATCATAGTGCCTTCAAAGCTCATCTATAAGCTAAGGACCCTGTGAATAAAACACCTCCCTCTGCAACTGGATCCTGGACTTCCTGAAGTGCCACCCCCAAGTGGTAAGGGTAGGCAACACATCCACCACACTGATCCTCAGCACAGGGGCCCCTCAGGGGTGAGTGCTTAGTCCCCTACTGTACTCCCTGTTCACTTATGACTGCACAGCCAGGCATGACTCACAACACCATCATTAAGTTTGCCGATGACACAACAGCAGAGACAGCCTGTTACGAATCCCTTTTACCCCGTTGGTCTAGGGGGAATGGAATCGAGACCCTCAACATACCTTATGCAAATTATAGTGAAAAGGAACAGTGAGAACAGAAATAAAACAGACAAATTAAATCTACCGTCAAACACAAATGGTTTATTGTAAACACACGGTAAAGTGGTATGGGGAAAAGGGGCTGAGCTGGACCCAAGGAAAGAAATAGACATTCAAAAACCCCTAAGCTAATCTACCTGCATCACGAACAGCTAGCTACCTAACCAATTAAATACAGTGGGTGGTCCGCCCAGTTCTAACTAATGTATTTAACACAGGGTTACCTACGGGTAATGTATGCCCATGGGTGACTTGTCTGGTTATCCCCTTTTCCACCAACAAACAAACAGCAATGCAACACAACAGTACAAACTCACAGTTAATGTGAGATGTTGGCACCTAAGCAAGAGCGATAGCACGCACAAACAAACCAACATCAACTGGGCTTCACCAAATACTAAACAGAGCTAGAGCTCTGTAGCTACAAAACAAGCCAGCTACTAAATAACAAGTGAAAACAATGCATACACAAGAGCTACATACCAAGAACAAGCTAGAGAGAGAGAGATAACTGACTGGGTTTTAAACCAAGGGAAAGGGGATGTGATTGGGTAAGGGAAAAGGAGCAGGTGTGTCTTCTCATTGGGACCGATTGGTGATTGATGACAGCTGATGAGTGACACCTGTGACTAGGGCAGAAGGAGAGAAAACAAATACACACACAGGATACCTGTATCCGTAACACAGCCTATAGGGAAGAGGTCAGAGACCTGGCCTTGAGGTGCCAGGACAATATCCTCTCCCTCGACGTGATCAAGACAAAGGAGATGATTGTGGATTACAGGAAAAAAAGGACTGAGCGTGCCCCCATTCTCATCAACGGGTTGAGAGCTTAAAGTTCCTTGGTGTCCATCACCAACAAACTAACATGCTCAAAACACACCAAGACAGTTGTGAAGAGGGCACGACAAAACCTATTCCCCCTCAGGAGACTGAAAAGATTTGGCATGGTTCCTCAGATCCTCAAAAGGTTCTACAGCTGCACCATCGAGAGCATCCTGACTGGTTGCATCACTGCCTGGTATTGAAACTGCTCAGCCTCCGTACGCACTACAGAGGGTAGTGGGTACGGCCCAGTACATCAATGGGGCCAAGCTTCCTGCCATCCAGGACCGATATACCAGGCGGTGTCAGAGGAAGGCCCTACAAATTGTCTAAGACTCCAGCCACCCTAATCATGGACTGTTCTCTCTGCTACTGCACGGCAAGCGGTATCGGAGCGCCAAGTCTAGGTCCAAGAGGCTCCTTAACAGCTTCTACCCCCAAGCCATAAGACTCCTGAACAGGTAATCAAATGGGCACCCAGACTATTTGCATTGACCCCCTTTTACACTGTTGCTACTCTGTTGTTATCATCTATGCATAATCACTTTAATAACTCTACCTACATGTACATATTACCTCAAATAACCTGTGCCCCCGCACATTGACTTTGTACCGGTATCCCCCTGTATATTGTCACGCTATTGTTATTTTACTGTTGCTCTTTAATTACTTGTTACTTTTATTTCTTATTCTTATTTTTATTAAACGGCATTGTTGGTTAGGGGCTCGTAAGTAAGCATTTCACTAAGGTCTACACCTGTTGTATTCGGCGCCTGGTCAACATAAACAACAAAAGAACAATTCAATCAATAATTTAATAGTCCTGTAAGAGCCAACCATCAAAAGACAAAAAAAATTGAAAACCTACCTGAATCTCTAGTCCCGTGCAAAATGCTGATTGGCTAAAGGCAAACAAGCTGCGTCAACCATAGCTCTCGAAAACCCTTCTCTGTATGTAAGGTTTTCAGCGGTTACATCCGCCCACTGTTGGCTCAATGTAAACTACAACTAATTAGCACAGGTGGAAGCCTACGTCTTCTGTAAATAAGCGACGTAACATAAGCTGTGTCTTGACTTGACAGTTCTTGCAGATTTTGTATTCTGATGATGGAATTCTGAAAAAGTCATGTCTGCACCTACATTTTAAATGTGTCTACTGTTTTCAGATTCCATTTTCCCGCTCTATATTCAAATGCCAGTGTGCATTCTGCAAACGGTGGAGCAGGCTAAATCTGGTAACACAACTTGATGGTAGTAAGTTAGCCAACTACTGTAGATAACTAGCCAGCTAACCTCTAACTAGCCAGCAAGCTAGCTAGCAAAGTTAAAGGGATTGTAAACAGGTTAGCATAATTGTAGCTAACAAAAAACATTTATTCTAAATAGGCTAGCTTTTGAATAGCAGTTTTGTTACAGCCCTTTACTAACACCTCATCTCAACTAATTGTGGTCTAAAATACCTCATTTCAACTAATTGTTGACTTAATTGAAGACTTTCCCACAGTGCAATCCCCTGGGAAAGAAAATCACGTTTGTATTTTAAAACGAGCTTCGTTAGTTGCGATGTCCTGACAAATCTGCATGATAAACAATAACATGGGTGAATCTATTTTTTTACATCTTCAGGGTGTCAGGGTGAGATGTCCTTCAACCTAAAACAAGCAGAGAGAAGAAGAGTAATTGCTGTTTTTAAGTCGCTGAAGCCACAACTACCATTATTATTGTGCAATCGTTTTGTTTACAGTTTTCCATATTTTTAGGCCTGTTAAAATGTTTACAGTAAGAGTGGAATAACTTAGCCTCTAATTTGAACTAGTAACACCAAACTGAATCGTGCAACGGGAAGGAGAAGTGACAGGAGAAAGTTAGCTAACGTTAGGTAAACAGACACTGCTTGCTAGAAAGCAAGCTTGCTAAATCAAATCAAAATGTATTAGTCACATGCGCCGCATACAACAGGTAAGGCCTTACAGTGAAATACTTACTTACGAGCCCCTAACCAACAATACGATAAGAATAAGAAATAATATTAACAAGTAATTAAATTGCACATCTATCACTCCAGTGCTAATGATAAATTGTAATTATTTCGCCTCTATGGCCTATTTATTGTACTTAGATTTTTCTATTGTGTTATTGACTGTACGTTTGTTTATCCCATGTGTAACTCTGTTGTTTTTGTCGCACTGCTTTGCTTTATATTGGCCAGGTCGCAGTTGTAAATGAGAACTTGTTCTCCACTGGCCTAACTGGTTAAATAAAGGTGACATTTTAAAAAAAGATACGAAAAAAAGAGCAGCAGTAACTTAGTGAGACTATATACAGGGGGGTACTGGTACAGAGTCAATGTGCGGGGGCACCGGTTAGTTGAGGTAATATGTACATGTAGGTAGAGTTATTAAAGTGATTATGCATAGATGATAACAACAGAGAGTAGCAGCGGTGTAAAAGGGGGCGGGGGGCAATGCAAATAGTTTTTTGACAGACTCATAAACAGAATACACAAATAACTTGGCTGGCTAGCAAGCCTAGAATGAACAGAACACAGCTGGCTGCATTGCCTACGTTTTTCATCAGATGTTGTAAAACATTTTTACATGTCTTACCTCCAAACGAATTGGGCGGTACTATTTTCTCCTGCCAAGCCAATATAATGCAATGGGAGTGAAACATGATCAGATGCCTACTTTAGTCCCTGAAAACAAATGGGCAAAACTATTTGCTACATGTTTTTAGCTGGCTAGCAGGTTCACCAATTCATGATTAAAAACTGTCAGGGTCTTTACAATTGACACGTTCTTAGTCCCTAAACAGCCAAGACGAGATCGCCCACTAACGTTAACTCTTGCTACATGTAGGTTTCGCATACGACGAGCTGATAAATAAATAACACTTACTCAACATTTGAATAAAATCAAATTTATTGGTCACATACACATGGTTAGCAGATGTTAATGCGAGTGTAGTTCCGACCATGCAGTAGTATCTAACAAGTAATTTAACAATTTCAGTAATCTAACAATTTCTCCTCAATGGGCTCGGGAGAGGCGAAGTTCAAGTCTCGCATCCTCTGATAGCTGACGACTGGAGTCAGCTTTCAGGTGCCCGGCCCTGTCACAAGGAGTTGCTAGAGCACGATGAGCGAAAACCCTCCCCTACTCCAGACAGCGCTGGGCCAATTGTTTGCCGTCCTATTGGGCCCCTGGTCATCAAACCCCAGGCTGTGGTGGTGCCTCAGCACTGAGGTGCATTGCCTTTGACAGCTGCGCCACCCAGGACCGTGACATGATAAAAGTATTTCTGAACGTTGCATAACATTTCACCCTCCTGAACTAAGGGGGTTATGATGTCACACCCCCATACAGAGTAGTGTCCCTCTTTTTCAGACAACCTTCCCACTAGTCGCCCTGCTGACTGAGGTCAATGCTCTGTGAGTCGACTGGACTCCCTGCATGCACCACTGACTGACTCAAAGCGAAGGATTTACATGGACAACTGTCTACTCTCCTTCTCCCGAGCCCCGATGAACCATGAAGGGTCATTTTTCCATGTCGCGCCGTGCCTATCTCCAAAGACGTCCGCAGGAAACAGACTGTAGCTTATCCATAATTCTTGATCAAGTGCTCCAATTTTGAGCTGCTCTGAATCCAATGTTTATCTTTTTGCTGTAGGGTGACATGTCCTACAGTTGAGTTGATTGCTCTTCAGAGAGTCAGTGGTACTAAAGCTGGTATTTTTAGGGATGCATAATAAAGAATATTGTTTGAATATCTGTGCAAGGTGAAAAGGTGTCCTCCGTTTATCAACCACAACGCTAAACACTTTGGGTTATATCATGACAAGGAAATGCTAGAAGGTAATGACTAATAGCCTCGTGGATTATGTCACATTCACTTAATGCCACAACCACAACACATACGTTAGGCTTGACCCACATGGCCCAGCACTTTGATGAGCAAAATAAATTGTGGATTTGGTAGAACTTTACTGCACTTTTAGGAAGCAAGTCTATTGAATTTGGCTTAATTGTAACTAGAGAAATAACTATACCCCAGCTGGTGCCAACCTTGACGGGGCTGTAATGCATGTTTTCTCCTCCCATGTTAGGCCTCTTCCATCATCCCTGGTCAGTGGAGTCATAAGTAGCCCTCCCCTCAGGCCAAGAGATTGATGGTGACCTTATCTAAGGTTTATCGAGCGTCCACCTTCTCTTTGCTCTTCACAAGCCACTGAAAAAGTTGTTAGTCCATCATGGTTCTCATGGATCTCGAGTGGACAATTCCTCCAGGTTGTGTCTGAGACTCATCATCTTTCCTCAAAGTGGATAATTCCATACTTTGATAGACTTTTATTGCGACCCTCCACCTGAATATCCGAAGGGTCGTCACCTCCTGCCAATCCCTATGTGGATCCCCATCGTGTGGCAGATCCCCCGATGGAAAGGTGACCTGGGTCTGTCGGATACACATCGGTGGCCTCTTCTGATTTCTCTAGAGCTTGCTTTCCAGTCTTGTCCAAAGTAACCAAGGTGTACAACACCAGGACAGTGAAAGGTCTCTTTTAACCAACATGATGCACAACTCTGCACAACTCTGTGATAACAACGACTCTAAGAGGTACTCGCAAGTTGTGGGCAATCTTAACCCTGCATGTCTTGGTGTGGGTGCAGGTTTTTTTCTAGCCAAGCAGTAACACCTGATTCTATTAACTAACTATGGGCCTGAATTAATCAGTTGATGGGTATTTGGGCAACACACAATTGGGGATGGTCACAGCTGAACATATAAAAAAATATTCAGTGCAACAATTGTATTACTCACTATTGTAAATTGAAGTAAATTGTAAATAATGACGCCCAGTCTCGTAGCTGCTGAATGACTTGATCTTGAATAGAGATGTAATTGATCCTTATCCCAGCATGTAAAATCAACCTCTCTCACATAATTCTGACAGCTGGTACAGATTCTGTTAGGAAGATGAGTAGGAATGTACATGGGAATTAAGGCCATCTGTCTTGATCATATCATGTCTTCACAATGTCTGTCTCCTGTGCTACTGTACGATGTAAACAACTCTATTTGTCAAGAAATGGCAGACCTTGACTGTCAAAACACACACACACACCTCTCCTTTTTCAGAGAGTGACACCACACTACAAACAGAGTTACAGAACATGAGGAGGTCATCTTCCCTCTCAATTGTTTAATCTCAAATGTGTAGAAACCGTTTCTCCTTATACACAGTTGACTCTGCATCAAAATACAGTAACAGTTAAAAGTTTGGACACCTACTATTTACAATTACATTGTAGAATAATAGTGAAGACATCAAAACTATGAAATAACATACATGGAATCATGTAGTTAATGGTGACTACTTAATCATGTAGTTAAACTGATTGATTAATGTGCACTGTCCCTGTAAAAATAACCTCAAACTCAAAAAGTGTTAAACAAAACAAAATACATTTTATATTTGAGATTCTTCAAAGTAGCCACCCTTTGCCTTGACGACAACTTTGCACACTCTTGGCATTCTCTGAACCAGCTTCATGAGGTAGTCACCTGGAATGCATTTCAATTAACAGGTATGCCTTGTTAAAAGTTAATTTGTGGAATATCTTTCCTTCTTAATGTGTTTGAACCAATCAGTTGTGTTGTGACAAGGAAGGGGTGGTATACAGAAGATTGCCCTATTTGGTAAAAGACCAAATCCATGTTATGGCAAGAACAGCTTAAAGAGAAATGGCAGTCCATCGACTCTGTCAATCACCACATCCTTATTGGCAGACTCAACAGCCTTGGTTTCTCTAATGACTGCCTCGCCTGGTTCACCAACTACTTTGCAGACAGAGTTCAGTGTGTTAAATCGGAGGGCCTGTTGTCCGGGCCTCTGGCAGTCTCTATGGGGGTGCCACAGGGTTCAATTCTTGGGCCGACTCTCTTCTCTGTATACATCAATGATGTCGCTCTTGCTGCCGGTGATTCTCTGATCCACTTCTATGCAGACGACACCATTATGTATACTTCTGGCCCTTCTTTGGACACTGTGTTAACTAACCTCCAAACGAGCTTCAATGCCATACAACACTCCTTCCGTGGCCTCCAACTGCTCTTAAAAGCTAGTAAAACCAAATGCATGCTTTTCAACTGTTCGCTGCCTGCACCCGCCCGCCCGACTAGCATCACTACCCTGGACGGCTCTGACCTAGAATATGTGGACAACTACAAATACCTAGGTGTCTGACTAGACTGTAAACTCTCCTTCCAGACTCACATTAAACATCTCCAATCCAAAATTAAATCTAGAATCGGCTTCCTATTTCGCAACGCAGCCTCCTTCACTCATGCTGCCAACCTTGCACTAGTAAAACTGACTATCCTACCGATCCTCGACTTCGGCGATGTCATCTACAAAACAGCTTCCAATACTCTACTCAGCAAACTGGATGCAGTCTACCACAGTGCCATCCGCTTTGTCACCAAAGCCCCTTATACCACCCACCACTGCGACCCATATGCTCTAGTCGGCTGGCCCTCGCTACATACTCGTCGCCAGACCCACTGGCTCCAGGTCATCTACAAGTCCCTGCTAGGTAAAGCCCCGCCTTATCTCAGCTCGCTGGTAACCATAGCAGCACCCACCCGTAGCACGCGCTCCAGCAGGTATATCTCACTGGTCACCCCCAAAGCCAATTCCTATTTTGGCCGCCTTTCCTTCCAGTTCTCTGCTGCCAATGACTGGAACGAACTACAAAAATCACTGAAACTGGAGACACTTATCTCCCTCACTAGCTTTAAGCACCAGCTGTCAGAGCAGCTCACAGATCACTGCACCTGTACATAGCCCAACCAACTACCTCATCCCATATGGTATTAATTTATTTATCTTGCACCTTTGCACCCCAGTATTTTTACTTTGCACATTCATCTCCTGCACATCTACAATTCCAGTATTAAATTGCTATACTGTAATTACTTCGCCACCATGGCCTATTTATTGCCTTATGTTCCTTATCTTACCTCATTTGCACACATTGTGTATATATATTTGTTTTTTTTCTACTGTATTATTGACTGTGTGTTTGTTTACTCCAATGTGTAACTACAGTGGGGCAAAAAAGTATTTAGTCAGCCACCAATTGTGCAAGTTCTCTCACTTAAAAAGATGAGAGAGGCCTGTAATTTTCATCATAGGTACACTTCAACTATGACAGACAAAATGAGGAAAAAATATCCAGAAAATCACATTGTAGGATTTTTAATGAATTTATTTGCAAATTATGGTGGAAAATAAGTATTTGGTCACATACAAACAAGCAAGATTTCTGGCTCTCACAGACCTGTAACTTCTTCTTTAAGAGGCTCCTCTGTCCTCCACTCGTTACCTGTATTAATGGCACCTGTTTGAACTTGTTATCAGTATAAAAGACACCTGTCCACAACCTCAAACAGTCACACTCCAAACTCCACTATGGCCAAGACCAAAGAGCTGTCAAAGGACACCAGAAACAAAATTGTAGACCTGCACCAGGTTGGGAAGAATGAATCTGCAATAGGTAAGCAGCTTGGTTTGAAGAAATCAACTGTGGGAGCAATTATTAGGAAATGGAAGACATATAAGACCACTGATAATCTTCCTCGATCTGGGGCTCCACACAAGATCTCACCCGTGGGGTCAAAATGATCACAAGAACGGTGAGCAAAAATCCCAGAACCACACGGGGACCTAGTGAATGACCTGCAGAGAGCTGGGACCAAAGTAACAAAGCCTACCATCAGTAACACACTACGCCGCCAGGACTCAAATCCTGCAGTGCCAGACGTGTCCCCCTGCTTAAGCCAGTACATGTTCAGGCCCGTCTGAAGTTTGCTAGAGAGCATTTGGATGATGCAGATGAGGATTGGGAGAATGTCATATGGTCAGATGAAACCAAAATATAACTTTCGTGTTTGGAGGACAAAGAATGCTGAGTTGCATCCAAAGAACACCATACCTACTATGAAGCATGGGGGTGGAAACATCATGCTTTGGGGCTGTTTTTCTGCAAAGGGACCAGGACGACTGATCCGTGTAAAGGAAAGAATGAATGGGGCCATGTATCGTGAGATTTTGAGTGAAAACCTCCTTCCATCAGCAAGGGCATTGAAGATGAAACGTGGCTGGGTCTTTCAGCATGACAATGATCCCAAACACACCGCCCGGGCAACGAAGGAGTGGCTTCCTAAGAAGCATTTCAAGGTCCTGGATGGCCTAGCCAGTCTCTAGATCTCAACCCCATAGAAAATCTTTGGAGGGAGTTGAAAGTCCGTGTTGCCCAGCAACAGCCCCAAAACATCACTGCTCTAGAGGAGATCTGCATGGAGGAATGGGCCAAAATACCAGCAACAGTGTGTGAAAACCTTGTGAAGACTTACAGAAAACGTTTGACCTCTGTCATTGCCAACAAAGGGTATATAACAAAGTATTGAGAAACTTTTGTTATTGACCAAATACTTATTTTCCACCATAATTTGCAAATAAATAAAAAAAAAAATCCTACAATGTGATTTTCTGGATTTCTCTTTCTCATTTCGTCTGTCATAGTTGAAGTGTACCTATGATGAAAATTACAGGCCTCTCTCATCTTTTTAAGTTGGAGAACTTGCACAATTGGTGGCTGACTAAATACTTTTTTGCCCCACTGTATGTGTTGTTGTATGTGTTGAACTGCTTTGCTTTATCTTGGCCAGGTTGCAGTTGTAAATGAGAACTTGTTCTCAACTTGCCTACCTGATTAAATAAAGGTGAAATAAAAAAATTAAAAAAATACTTTAAGACATGAAGGTCAGTCATTCTGGAACATTTCAAGGTCCCTCAAGTGCAGTCGCAAAAAACATCAAGCGCTATGACGAAACTGGCTCTCATGAGGACCGTCACAGGAAAGGAAGACCCAGCGTTATCTCTGTTGCAGAGGATAAGTTCATTAGAGTTACCAGCCTCAGAAATTGCAGCCCAAATAAATACTTCACACAGTTCAAGTAACAGGTCGAATTGATGCAAAGAATCCGCTACTAAAGGACACCAATAAGAAAAGAGACTTGCTTGGGACAAGAAACACGAGCAATGGACATTAGATGGTGGAAATCTGTCCTTTGTTCTAAATTTGAGATTTTTGGTTACAACCGCCATGCCTTTGTGAGACGCAGAGTAGGTGAACTGATGTTCTCCGGATGTGTGGTTCCCACCGTGAAGCATGAAGGAGGAGGTGTGGTGGTGCTTTGCTGGTGACACTGTCTGATTTATTCAGAATTCAAGGCACACTTAACCAGCATGGCTACCACAGCATTCTGCAGCGATATGCCATCCCATCTGGTTTGCGCTTTGTGGGACTATTTGTTTTTCAACAGGATAATGACCCAACACATCTGGCTGTGTAAGGGTTATTTGACCAATAGGGAGAGTGATGGAGTGCTGCATCAGATGACCTGGCCTCCACAATCACCCGACCTCAACCCAATTGAGATGGTTTGGGATGGGTTGGACCGCATTGTGAAGGAAAAGCAGCCAACAAGTGCTCAGCATATGTGGGAACTCCTTCAACACTGTTGGAAAAGAATTCAAGGTGAAGCTGGTTGAGATAATACCAAGACTGCGCAAAGCTGTTATCAATGCAAAGTGTGGCTACTTTGAAGAATACAAAATATTCTGATTTGTTTAACAATTTTTTTGGTAACTACATGATTCCATATGTGTTACTTCATAGTTTTGATGTCTTCACTATTATTCTACAATGTAGAAAATAGTAAAAAAAACTAGAGTGAGTAGGTGTGTCCAAACTTTTGACTTGTACTGTATGTCACGGTACAAATGCTTAATTGGTTACAACACTTTCTTTCAACAATGCCATGACATCATTGAATGTCTGACACACAGTGTGAGTTTTTTCTGCATGGCTCTAACCCTTACACTGAGTCTGACAGTGATATCTATATTGGTCAGGAAAAAGGTAAGCCCCAAGCCGCATTTCTTTGCATGAAGACTGGCATTCATTCTTATCAACCAAATGCCGTCTGGTATGTACGCAATTATTCTTTACGTAAATCCGTGACACTCTGTTTAGTATGATATGTTACCTTTCATATGATATGTATTAATATGTGGAAGCCCATCATCCATTTCATATGATATGTTACGAATTTGGTAATTGTACAATATGTTTGTAGCTAGGTGGCTATGAATTGTATCTAGGTGGCTAATGTTAGCTAGCTAACTACGTTAGCTGTCCAAGATGAGATTTGAACTCGCAACCTTTGGGTTGCTAGACATTCGCGTTTTATGCCTACCCATCCCCCGACCAACAACCCCCCCATCCTTATTTTTGCGTTAAGTAACCATCTTTCTTATGTAACCGTACCAAACGTAACATTTCATACCAAATTAAGTGTTTCGGATTTACGTAAATAATATGACGACATTCTCTGAGACCAGGTTGTTGTACTGTATGTAAAAAAAATGCATACTGGCCACCTTTATTGCTTCACAGAGTTTAGTTGAATTAAAGTTTGGCCTTTTTATACCACAATAGCCCCCTTGACATAAGTTGAACAAATTCGTGAGCTTTCTAACTAATGTTTAATTAAAATTCACCTGAATCGTGACCATCAGAAATAGGAAATGTGTGTGAAAATGTGTGTGAAATGTGGCACTGTGTTACACTGAATGAGAATCCCTTGCTATCGGTGTGCCATATTGCAGTAGAGTGATAGCTATTTTTGTATTGCCATAATACAGTTCTTAAATTACATTTGTTATTTCACAGAATACTTACATCTTGAGAGGCAACCTCAACACTTTTTAAAAACGTATTGCTGTGTTGGAGAAATAGATCAACCAACACAAATCAGCTTTGGTGTGTGGTAAATTATGCCTATTAACTATTGTAATGTAAATGTAGGCTGTAGGCCGTTCTACATAATAATACAAATAATTGTTTTGCAGGTTTTGATGCCCTATATTTTGAAGGTTTTAACACTACGACACCTGTCTGCTCCCGAATGTGTGATATGATCACACAGTCTTGAGGTTATTTTAATGAGATGCTTTAACAATAACAACTCATCCTATTCTCTCCATGACGTGTTGTGGACTAATGTGTGTGACTCTTTGAACTGGAAAATAAATTGTTTCGACACGACATTGCCACAACTGTCGCTCCACAAATCATTTTCAAAGCGGCTGACAGACAAACCTAGATGATTTGTTTCCTTTTAACCCAGAAGAAAAGCCAGAGGGAAATCACTTTGGCTTTGATTTCACTTCCAGCGATGTGTATGACGAGCGTCCACTCACACTACGTCTCTGTTGCTTTTGATAAATTTCACAATCATGTCTCTGTCTCATCCTCCCTCCCTCCTTCCTTCCCTCCCTCCCTGTCCTGATATCCTCATCATTTTCTTTGTCTCCTTATTGTTTTTGACAGTTGTTTGATTACATTTTACAGATTGAAGGCTGTAACGGACTGGTCTTTCTCAACAGTGTTCTGGTTCCATGAAAAGAGTTAGCTATAATCTAAACCTATGCTACACTCCAATACTAAACAACCATTTGGTAAAGGACTATACCATGGGGTGAAGGACTATACACAAAGCTCCATATGACGAATTGAAGGACTCTTGGTGAAGATCCAAATTATGCACACAGTTTTGTTTTGTTTCAAATAGTGTAAGCAGCATAGTGAAACTGTATGATTGAGCCGGCTATGTCTGATAGTCTGTGTGATTGATGATATGTGACTCTGTTCATGTCAGGGGAGCTGAGTAGGAGTTGATGACCTCGGTGGAACTCCACATGATCATGGTATTGATGTCAGACGGTAGGACACGGATCGTGTGAAAGAGTAGTGCCAAGTAGTACCAAGTACTGAGAAAGAGTGCATGTGCAAACTCTTTTGTACGCCACTAAGAGGTAAGCAGCAATCATGTACAGTACTTACGCAGTTGGTAAACTTTCAGAATACCATTTTCTATCACTGACAACAGTCATTATTTTGGTGATAATGCCAGTGTTTGGAGGATATATTGGCACGGTTTAACAACGACTTCGAGGGGCATTATCACTTATCTACACTGGGTTACCAACATATTCAAATAATGATTAACATACAGTATTTTCATTAAAATCTTTATTTTGATGAATGTATTCATAGTCTTTCATCCTTCCACGAGATATAGTCCCCACACAAATCTAGGCTTGTTACCCAAGCCGGCTGTTCATTCTATCTGTTCGGTTGCCGGAGAGGCGACCCAGTCGTTAAGTCTTTTTGTTTGTTGTTTTTGTTTGTTCTAAATGTTCCGCTGCGATGAAAACCAAAGTTCCGAAGGCTGGGCCTAATATAGTGTATAAGAGGTCATACAATAAGTTCTGTAGTGATTCTTATGTTGATTATGTAAATCATATATGCTGGTCTGTGGTGTGTAATGAGAAGCAACCAGACGCTGTACTTGACACATTTTATGAAATTGCTTATTCCAGTTACTAATAAGTGTGCACCCATTAAGAAAACGACTGTAAAAACTGTTAAACCGCCTTGGATTGATGAGGAATTGAAAAATTGTATGGTTGTGAGGGATGAGGCAAAAGATATGGCAAATAATGTCTGGCTGCACAACTGATTGGCAAACATACTGCAAATTGAGAAATCATGTGACTAAACTAAATAAATATAAACTATACTATGAAAAAAAAATGTATATAAAGAATGATAGTAAAAAGCTTTGGAGCACAAATTACATTTTGGGAAAAAAGGCAAGCTCTGCTCCATTATTCATTGAATCAATGGCTCATTCATCACAAAACCCACTGATATTCAAATCAATTTTAATTTGTCACATGTGCCGAATACAACATGTCTAGACCTTACATTGAAATGCTTACTTACAAGCCCTTAACCGACAATGCTTTTAAGAAGTTTTAAGAAAAAGTGTTAAGTAAAAAAAAAGAAAAGAAAAGTAACATAATTAAACCGCAGCAGTAAAATAACAATAGAGAGGCTATATACAGGGGGTACCGGTACAGAGTCAATGTGCGGGGGCACCGGTTAGTCGAGGTAATATGTACATGTAGATAGAGTTACGGTGACTATGCATAGATAATAAACAGAGAGTAGCAGCAGCGTAAAAGAGGGGTCTGGTTAGCCCTTTGATTAGCTGTTCAGGAGTCTTATGGCTTGGGGGTAAAAGCTGTTAAGAAGCCTTTTGGACCTAGACTTGGTGCTTTGGTACCGCTTGCCGTGTGATTGCAGAGAGAACAGTCCATGACTAGGGTGGCTGGAGTTTTTGACAATTTGGGCCGTCCTCTAACACCGCCTGGTAGAGAGGTCCTGGATGGCAGAAGCTTGGCCCCAGTGATGTACTGGGCCGTACGCACTATTCTCTGTGGTGCCTTGCGGTCAGAGGCAGAGCAGTTGCTATAACAGGCAGTGATGCAACCAGTCAGGATGCTCTCGATGGTGCAGCTGTAAAACCTTTTGAGGATCTGAGGACCCATGCCATATCTTTTTCAGTATCCTGAGGTGGAGTAGGCTTTGTCGTGCCCTCTTCACGACTGTCTTAGTGTGTTTGGACCATGATAGTTTGTTGGTGATGTGGACTACTTTAATGATTTTTTTTAATTGAAAAAATTAGCAAACGTAGGCATTACATGCCAGCAACAAATGCTGACACAACACATTCAAGTAAATCTGACAAAATTATGAACGACAAGTATTGTACTTTTGAATTCTGTAAAGTGAATGAATTCTGTAAAGAGCAGAACTCATGGTTCCTTCTATTAAGGCAAGTCATCCAGTTCCTGAGGCAGCCAAGCTTCCCCAAACCATCACACTACCACAATCATGCTTGACCATTGGTATAAGGTTTTTACTGTGCAATGCAGTGTTTGGTTTTCTCCAGGCATAATGGGACCCATGTTATCCAAAATGTTATCCTTTGACTAATCTGTCCATAGAGCATTCTGGTCAAGCATGGTGGTGGTAGTGTGATGGAACTATGAATTCTGCTCTGAGAATTCTACAGGAGAATGCCCGGCCACCCGTCTGTGAGCTGAGCTGGGTCATGTAGCTGGGTCATGTAGCAAGACAATGATCCAAAACACACAATCAAGTCTACCTGAAATTGGTTAAAAAGCAACAATTTTGTAGTTTTGGAATGGCCTAGTCAAAGTCCAGACCTAATCCCAATTAGGATGTTGAGGCAGGACTTTAAACAAGCAGTTCATGCTTGAAAACCCACATTTTGCTGAGTTGAAGCAGTTCTGCATGCAAGAGTAGGCCAAAATTATTCCCCCACAGCGATGTGAGAGACTGATCAACAACTACAGGAAATATATTTTTTATTTTTATTTCATCTTTATTTAACTAGGCAAGTCAGTTAAGAACAAATTCTTAATTACAATGACGGCCTACCAAAAGGCAAAAGGCCTCCTGTGGGGACAGGGGCCTGGGATTAAAATAAATAACTACAATATAAATATAGGACAAAACACAAGAGAGAGAGACAACACTTCATAAAGAGAGACCTAAGACAACAACATAGCAAGGCAGCAACACATGACAGCACAGCATGGTAGCAATACAACATAACAACAACATGGTAGCAACACAAAACATTGTATAAACATTATTGGGCACAGTCAACAGTGCAAAGGTCAAGAAGGTAGAGACAACAATACTTCACACAAAGCAACTAAAGGTGGCACAACCAGTTATTGAGTGTAAGGGTCAATTACTTTTTTGCACAGGGGCATTGGGTGTTGCATAACTTTGTTTTTATTAAATACATGAAATAAATATGTAATTGTTGCGCTATTTGTTTACTCAGGTTCCCTTTATCTAATTTTAGGTTTTGGTTGAAGATCTGATAACATTCAGTATAAAAAATATATGCAAAAATAGAGAAAATCAGAAAGTGGGCAAAACATTTTTTACGACACTGTATATCCATAAAAACATTATGCTGAGTCATGATTTTGACTGGCTGAGAAAAGCTGCCTGCCTGTCTGTCTCGTCCCAGCTCCTGACACGTTCATTACTATGGGACAGCTGGAGATCAAATCTCAATACTGAACAATGTTCCAAATGTCAGAGAGAGACAAATCTCTGCTGTTGAAAACCAAATGTTAGTCTACAAGAAATTAGAGATAATGTCTAGATGCTTTTAACAGTGGAGATTATACATTTTATAAATTGCCTGGCTGGGCTGATGAGACAGTGGATTGCACAGACAGATGGAATCGTGAATAGGCATTTCAATGTCATATATTTAGCTGGTGGTAATTTGTGGAATAGACACTGGCTGGAACGCGGTTTTAACCAATCAGCATCTAGGATTAGACCCACCCGTTGTATAATGTGTATTATGCACTCGGCCAATTTCTAAGCTTAGCCTTGAAATCTGGCATTACACACACCCCCCTAGCAACATTGTCTCACTTTATGCTTTGTTTCTGCAAATGAATGTTTTGTCCTATTGTCAATAGATTGCATGTTTGCTAGACAAATGAAAGTGTGTCTTTAGTGATGTTTTGGGCAGGAAAGAATGCCTTTCAAAAGGGATTGTGGTTACCAGGCAACAAGGACAAAAACCAATCTGAGGCTGAAGGAATAAAACAATTTTTTTTTTCTTATTCTTTGCTTCTCTGAGTTGCTCTCTCTCACTCTATCACACTCCCTCTGTCTCACTTTCTCTCTCTTACACACATTGCTATGCCTGGAACCAAAATCCGCTCCCAATCGGATTTGACCATGGAGAAGAGTCTTAGCCCAGTTCTTATGCTCACGTGTGGGATTTATGTCCAACTGAAATAGAAAAGAGCGCTTATGTTCACTGGACAAGGTATTGGGCTGCTACCAACATCTCAAAAAGGTTTGCATTGTGGGACTGGAAGCCCAACTGGATGCTGTGTTGACCTGATTCAGGAGATAAGAAGGGTTCAAACACAGTGGGCCTACTGACTGGGTGAGGTAAAGGCTTCAAACACAGTGGGCTTACTGACTGGATGAGGTAAAGGCTTCAAACACAGTGGGCTTACTGACTGGATGAGGTGAAGGGTTCAAACACAGTGGGCCTACTGACTGGGTGCCGCTCAACATACACAAACAACAGAAATCTCCTTTGATGAGGAATTTAGAAAGTGCCTTTGGGGCTTTCACAACTTGTGGAGAAGCACCAGCATGTAAACACCTCCATCAGTCTGAACAATTAATTACACCAGCACGTAAACACCTCCATCAGCCTGAACAGTTAATTACACCAACATGTAAACACCTCCAGCAGTCTGAACAGTTAATTACACCAACATGTAAACACCTCCATCAGTCTGAACAGTTAATTATACTAGCATGTTAATTACTGACCACTCACTCCTCCCTCACTTCACCTCAAGTCAGACGTTGGGTTTTTACAGAGCCACCGAGTGCTGTACACACACAGACTTCTGGCAGGCGGTGCCACTTCCCCCTCTCATTCTGCCTTTTTTCCTGTGAAGGCTGAGTCTTTTTGCCTTGCCAACCCATGATTCATTAGCCATGCAACGTGGGCACAATAATTGAACACAGTGCAGCGACGATGTCACAGTCTACCAAAAAAAAGTCATTGCTTTTCTCCAAAGGTATTTTTCCCTATTGGTGTATGCCATCTAAAGATTGATTCAGCAGAGACATTTTTGAATTAATTAAAATTTATGCAAGACTTCACATGAAAAACACATTGTAGAACTGCTAGAACCCGGTGCAGGCGAGGTGGTGCACAACTAATAAGACCTATTATAGACAGAGAGAGAGAGAGAGAGAGAGAGAGAGAGAGAGAGAGAGGAAAGAGGGAGGAGAAAAACATTCATTGTGTTCTGGACTCAACAAACTATTGGAGCATGTGTAAGAGAACCTTCCAGTCCTCAGTTATTTTCCTGTGCTGTGTTTGCACACCTTCTCTGTGGGAAGCCGACAGGTCATACCAGCCAAGCGGATATTGACAGGAAGAAACAAATAAAGCACTGACCATATAATATAATTTCCCGGAACTTATCTCAAACGTTTTCTCCATGAGATACAGCTGCTGCTATTGGTGAAGCTTTCTGTGGGACAACATGTGATTTGTGCAAAGATTGAATATGAGATGTGATTTCCTCTCCCAGAAACAAGTAGGACAAAAGTAAACCCCTCTGACTGTCATTGTTTTTGGTCATTCGATTGCACACATTTGTTGAAACCTCCCTTCAGATTATTTTGTCAGAGCATTCTCTCAAGAGCTTCAGAAGCCCTCTTAAGAAAATGTTGAAATGTAATTTTGTCAAATGATCCGCACAGAAACCATGATCTAATTTATAGCGATATCAAAGCCAAGGGCCTCTGCTGAAATAAGGAAAGAAATTGGCTGGTACGAGTCACAAAAAGAAAACCTGATCAAAATAAGTATTTTATTCTAACAAAGAGAAGTCCCTTTCATCTGCTGGTACCAAGCATCAGGTGACTGGAACATGTGTGACTTAAAAGTAACTAGTTCATGTCTTAAAGTAATTTTTATTTATTTTTATTTTTTTATTTCACCTTTATTTAACCAGGTAGGCAAGTTTAGAACAAGTTCTCATTTACAACTGCGACCTGGCCAAGATAAAGCAAAGCAGTTCGACACATACAACAACACAGAGTTACACATGGAGTAAACAAACATACAGTCAATAATACAGTAGAAAAACAAATCTATATACAATGTGTGCAAATGAGGTAAGATGAGGAACGTAAGGCAATAAATAGGCCATGGTGGCGAAGTAATTACAATATAGCAATTTATCACTGGAATGGTAGATGTGCAGTATATGAATGTGCAAAGTAGAAATACTGGGGTGCAAAGGAGCAAGATAAATATATGAATATGGTAGGGGATGAGGTAGTTGGTTGGGCTATTAACAGATGGGCTATGTACAGGTGCAGTGATCTGTGAGCTGCTCTGACAGCTGGTGCTTAAAGCTAGTGAGGGAGATAGGTGTCTCCAGTTTCAGTGATTTTTGTAGTTCGTTCCAGTCATTGGCAGCAGAGAACTGGAAGGAAAGGCGGCCAAAATAGGAATTGGCTTTGGGGGTGACCAGTGAGATATACCTGCTGGAGCGCGTGCTACGGGTGGGTGCTGCTATGGTTACCAGCGAGCTGAGATAAGGCGGGGCTTTACCTAGCAGGGACTTGTAGATGGCCTGGAGCCAGTGGGTCTGGCGACGAGTATGTAGCGAGGGCCGGCCGACAAGAGCATATGGGTCGCAGTGGTGGGTGGTATAAGGGGCTTTGGTGACAAAGCGGATGGCACTGTGATAGACTGCATCCAGTTTGCTGAGTAGAATATTGGAAGCTGTTTTGTAGATGACATCGCCGAAGTCAAGGATCGGTAGGATAGGCAGTTTTACTAGGGCAAGTTTGGCGGCGTGAGTGAAGGAGGCTTTGTTGCGAAATAGAAAGCTGATTCTAGATTTGATTTTGGATTGGAGATGTTTAATGTGAGTCTGGAAGGAGAGTTTACAGTCTAGCCAGACACCTAGGTATTTGTAGTTGTCCAGGCCAGAGCCGTCCAGGGTAATGATGCTAGTCGGGCGGGCGGGTGCAGGCAGCAAACGGTTGAAAAGCATGCATTTGGTTTTACTAGCGTTTAAGATCAGTTGGAGGTCACGGAAGGAGTGTTGTATGGCATTGAAGCTCGTTTGGAGGTTAGTTAACACAGTGTCCAAAGAAGGGCCAGAAGTATACAGAATGGTGTCGTCTGCATAGAGGTGGATCTGGGAATTACCTGCAGCAGGAGCGAAATCATTGATATATACAGAGAAAAGAGTCGGCCCGAGAATTGAACCCGGTGGAACTCCCATTGAGACTGCCAGAGGTCCGGACAATAGTCCCTCCGATTTAACACACTGAACACTGTCTGCAAAGTAGTTGGTGAACCAGGCGAGGCAGTCATCTGAGAAACCAAGGCTGTTGAGTCTGCTGATAAGAATACGGTGATTGACAGAGTAATATAACTGTGTTAGTTTGGGTTTTCAGTGAATTTGTGTAAACCTACCAGAAGCATGCTAGCGTGCCAGACCCACCAATTTAACCTATTAGGGAGCGGCAGCAGAGTTGTCGGTTTTGGATAGTCTGGCGTGCCCAAAATAAAATGCCTGCCATTCAGGCCCAGAAACTAGGATATGCATATAATCAGTACTATTGGATAGGAAACACTCTGAAGTTTCTAAAACTGTGAAAATAATGTCTGTGAGTTTAACAGAACTGATATAGCAGGCGAAAACCCGAGGTATTTCTATCCAGAATATTTTCTTTTGTGACTTGCCCTCACTTTGAATGGCTCCCTATGGGATTTTCAGTAAATTAGCTCCCAGGTTCCAGTACCTATGGCTTCCACTAGATGTCAACAGTCTTTAGACAGTGTTTCATGTGTTTATCTTGGAACAGAGACGAATAGAAGAAGAATTGGTAAGAAACCAGGAAGTCGGTTCAGTTTTCGGTGTGCGAGACCGTGTGCGCGTTCCTCTTTATTTACCTTTTATATCATTTAGGATGCTATCCGTGTGAAATATAATCGTTAACCTGTTACAGCTAGGGTCCCATTTTCCGAATTTTTGCCTGTCTGACGTGCCCAAAGTTAAATGCCCGCCACTCAGGGCCAGAAACTAGGATATTCACATAATTAGTACTATTGGATAGGAAACACTCTGAAGTGTCTAAAACCATTAAGATATAGTCTGTGGGTGTACCAGAACAGATATAGCAGACAAAAATCCGAGAAATTTCTGTCCGGAATTCCTTTTTCTGTTGCCCTCCTCTCACTTTGAAGGCCTGGTAATATAAATCAATGGGGAATAGGACACAGGTTGCAGTACCTATGGCTTCCACTGGATGTCAACAGTCTCTGTAAAGTGTCTGGAGGAAATAGTCCTGAGCAGATCCTTATAGAAGAAGACTACAGGAAGGGAAAAATTTAAACAACCGTGCACGTTCACGAGAACGTGAACGCGCCCAGCTTTCTTTTCCTTTTATAACGCTTTCAGTTACCATCCGTGTAAAATATGATCGCTATTATTCATAAAAGAATACATAAGGATGCATTATTAATGATGTTTGATTTGTTTGTGAAAAGATGAGAGGTATAACTTGAACGCGATCCCTTCACTGTAAAACGGGCGAGTAGACTGACAATGCTTGGTGGAGTAGCTGAACATAACGTGCCAACAAAACTGAGATTTATGGATATAATGAATTACTTTTTCTAACAAAAGAACCATGGATTCTCTTGTTTGGACACTTTGGAAGCCATCAGCAGAAGTTATTTGAAAGGTAAGCGATTTATATTAGCTGTGATATGGACATTTTGAGAACCGAGCTGGATATGAATTTATGCTAATGAGGAAAATATGTGAGGTACTAGCCTCAAACAATCAAATGTGGTGCTTTCGCCGTAAAGCCTTTTTAAAATCTGACAACGCAGTGATATTGCCAAGAAGCAGAGCTTTTGATGGCTATGCAACACTTGTATATCGAAGGATGTTAAATATTAAGAATTTTGAATTTGCCGCGTTATGTTTGCTCTGAAAACGATCCCGCTAGCGGGATCCGTGCGCAGAGAGGTTAATACACAAAAAGGATACCTAAGGATACATTATAAATGATGTTTGATTTGTTTGGGCAAAGTTGATAGGTATAATTTGAACGCTTTCTCTTCACTGTACAACGGGCAACTCAACGGTGGATTTTCTGAACATACGGATATGAATTTATGCTAATGTGGAAAATAGGAGAGGTGCTATCCTCAAACAATCAAATGTTGTGCTTTCGCCGTGAAGCCTTTTTCAAATCTGACAACGCTGTGATATTGCCAAGAATCAGAGATTTTGATGACTATGCAACACTTGTATATTGATGAATGTTTAATAATTCAACTTTTGGATTTTGAATTTGGCGCCTTACATTTCCCCGGGTAGTGTCGGGAATGTGGCGCTAGCGCTCCAATGATCCCTAAGAGGTTTTAAATGTGTCAAGACCGGCAATGCTGCTGGGTTTTTCACGTTCAACAGTTTCTTGTTTGTATCAAGAATGGTCCAGCACCCAAAGGATTTTCAGCCAATGGCAGGCCAGTGGTCAAAAACAGGTAATTGATGAAAGAGGACAAGGTAAGCTGACACAAATTGTGTAGAGCAACAGACAGGCTACACTTAGTCAACTGACAGTCCAGTACAACATTGGTGCCCAAAGACCCATAAAATAATGCACAACTCGTCATACCTTGACACGAATGGGGTATGGTAGCCGATATTCCACTTCTTTCAGCAAAATAACAAGAAACTACGGTTGCAGTGGGCTAAGGAACGAAAACACTAGACACTGGAGAATTGGAAAAACATTGCCTGGTCTGATGAATCCTGGTTCCGGCTGTTTCACGCTGATGGGAGGACTATGCATCCATCATGATGCGTGTCAACATTGCAGGCTGTTGGTGGTGGTGTGATGGTTTGGAGTGTGTTTTCATGGCACACATTGGGCCCCTCGATTAAAAGTGAATGCCACAGGATATCTGAATATCATTGCCACAGGATATCTGAATATCATTGCCAATGAGGTGCATTCCTTCATGGCAGCAGTGTATCCATCTGCTAACTGATTTTTTTCAGGAGGATAATGCCCCATGCCACAAGGCTAGGATTGTCCAGGAATGGTTCCACGATCATGACCGTGAATTCAGCTTTCTGCAGTGGCCTGCCCAGTCACCAGATCTCATTCCAATTGAGCATCTGTGGGATGAGATGAAACACGATATTTGAGAGAGAGAGATCCACTGACATTACCAGCCAACTTGACACAACTGTGGTAAGCATTGAAGTCAACATGAGGCAGCATCCCTGTGGAACACTTTCAACACCTTGTAGAGTCCATGCCCCGATGAATTGAGGCTGTTCTGAGGGCAAAAGGGGTGCAACTCAAAATTACAAAGGTGTTCTTAATGTTTTGTACACTCAGTGTATTTCAACTGATCTAACTCCTATCTAATCCTTCCAGATCTTCAAGGGAGAATCAAGCACTGACCTTGGGGCAGATAGAGGCCATTCATAGCCAACGATGGCCAACGATTTGCGATGATGTCAGTTGAGTACATGTTACAAAGTAAATATAGAAAGTGGGTCGAGACACTCACTGGCCTTGACTTAACTTCTATTTGTAGAGGTGAGGGGAGAAAAACACTGGGAGGGAAATGAGGTTATGGTGGCATTATTAAAGGATGTGCTCTCTGATTAAGAGGGGATGTATTCCGCCAGACGCTGCAGGAGAAGAAGAGAACTCATCAGGAAGAGGTTAGACCCGAACCTCTGGAGGGGCCCAGGCATCCAATTACTCAGTCCTTCAGATTTCTGTACATCACACCCCTTTAGGGGTTAAGTACCCATCCTGCAAAGTCTGTTGCAAGGTATCAAACGTGGGCCATTTTTTGTAAATTCATGCTCACATGATATTCAGTCTATGATTGGGTTGATAAGTCAATCTGATGAATTAAAAGGGAACTGGCATTTAGTGTTGCTGTACCATATCATACATCAAAATAATGTAATTAACAATGGGTGACATTTTCAATGACCTACTACCCTTCATTGATTTGCGGTTATCAGACAGCAATTGCTGCAGTGAGTTACTTTGATTCACTTATTCAATTCTTATTTACAGTATATCTTTCTGCCACAGTTTGCACCTGAAACTCATGCTGTGTTCTGCCCTAACTGATCATTAACCCTTTCACAACACCTTTATAAACTATGGAATTGATGTCCTCTGACCATGGTAACACACACGTTCAATGAACCACCATTGTATAAGCATTGTAAAAGCATTTGCATAACTTTTTTGTTGCTACAAAAGTTGCTGAAGGTTTCCTCATGCTGGAGTATTCTTTTGGATCCAAACTTGGTTTCAGCTTCCCATATTGGTCACTATGTGTCATTCACCCCCCTGACATGCAGAGTGCATAATGTCATAATGGGATTAACACCTCTTCTGTCTGTGAGAAAGGTCATTTAAGATTAGGTGATATGGTTTGTGTGCATGAAAACCTCTACTGACAGAAGACACTGGTGACTTACGACAGCATGTGACGTTGACACATTGGCTCGACCTTGTGATGAATACAACTCCAGTCCCAGTACTACAAGTACCAGAACTGAGTCGTGAGTGTATTTCTTCAATGCAGTGTGTGTAGACAGTACTTCTACGTCGCCTATTGCTGTTGCCTTGACTCCATGGCGCTTTAACTGCAGAAAGGCGATAGGGATCTGGCCGTTCGAGCGTCTCAACCATTTCCCACTCTTCAGCCTACATAAGGCAATGAGCCGCACGCTAATGGGTCAGTAACAAATTTAACCCATCGCTAATGGGTCAGGTAGCTGACTGCAGGGGGATGACAGTAGGCGGGCGTGGGTGGAGAGGTCCTTAGCATGGTCATACAATACCATCTCAATTGATTACGGAAACACCCAAGAACTCGCTAAGGTCTACAGGCAGGCGCTATAGTAGCCAATGTTCCCTGCTATTATACGTATCGTCTTGACTTGGGTATTGTGAAAGAGAACATAAACACCTTTTGTGTTGGCCCTGTACTGGGAATCATTCTGTCTAACTCCAAATACTGTGTGGAAGAAGAGCTATTCTTTCACATTGAGGAGTTGATGATAATGAGGAGCATTTGGCATAAAAACAAGGCTCCAACGTCACGTGGGAGAAAATTGGGTTTGAAACTTGAAACACAAGATGTGGTGGCTTCAGGGTTCTAGATTGGCTTTGTGGGATTTTCACAAATCCAATTAATGGACTGGCAAGAGAAAGAGTGGAAGATTGAACTCAAGCAATTCTAAAAAGGAAATGTCTTTAGCCCTGTCAGACAGAGGACATGTCAAGACACGCCCCTTATTTACATGTCTGAAATATCTTCTATAATATGAGCCTTAGCCTCTGTTAGTGGAAAGCAGCAGCCTCTTCTGGCAAAAGCCATGATGAGATGGATTTCAACATCAATGATTTCATTGCAATAAAGAAACTGGGACAGAGGACAAGACTGCTACCCATGCTGCCAGGACTCCCAAATTAGATTTCGGAGGCATCTGCTTGCAGGATCGCTCAATACGTCTTGATGCCAGAGGGCAGTGTATGCATAGCCAAACTCTCGACATTATCGGGACACTAGTGGCATATGTTTTTAAACTGAAAAGAGAGTTACAATATTATATCATCAGGTGATTACAAAGAAAAAAACTCAAATGAAAGAAAGCGGTAACAGATGAAACGGCAATGAAGGAGACGAGACGCCACATGATAAATCGGAGCGAGCATGTGGCAGGCGCACCTGCTGCAGCGCGCTTTGATGAATATCTCCCTGTCACCAGCACAGGCCTGCAGGACAGCATAATTACAACCCTTTAATTTCCTCCATCTTGACAGTACCGCTGAGCCCAGGGAAGCCCGGGTCGGTCCAAATTCATCACACGCTTATTAACACAGGTCATGGCTGGTGCCCTGTTTTAATGCCCTCTTATCTACCCCCTTCCTTGCCCCCTCCCTCATTTCACATGGCTGAACAGTAACAGTAATAGGTGTATGCAAAGTGGCAGATTATTACCTGATTGAAAAATGATTTGTGCGACAATCAAAGTGCAAAGGGTGAGTTGAAGAGGCATGTGGCAAGGCAACCCAAAACCAAATCATCTAGATTAGTCAAATCATTTATTTTCATATGGGAAGGCACATATTGACAAGACAAAGCTATTGAAATAGAAATGTAACTAAATAAACAATGCTTATAACAACTGTTTTACCAGCCTTGGAAAATAACATTGATTTGAGTTGAAGCAATGTACAGTATGGTACCTTATGTGTCCATAGACGTTTTATTTTCAATCAAACTGTCTTTGACTGATATTAATGATATTAATGTTCATATTCAATACTAGTTCTCTCTGCAAAGCTGTCTATAAAGATGGCTAGCCTAGCAGCTTGGAGTCTTCCATGAAAAAGTGTCTGCCGTGAGATAAGGTGACACATCTATGTGGCTTAATCTCTCACTGTCATGTGCAATCATACCTCAGGATTTGCAGATATCTCGGTGGCGATCTTTGTATTTTCTTTTTCCGTGCCCTGTTCAGTTACATTTAGCCTACAGCTTACAAAGTCATGGAGAGACCTTGGAGCTGGGAGTAAGAACAGGCTCTATCTTTTGTTCCAGGTGTGTTGACAAAACACACTGCTGTAAGAGCTGTTGACAGTTATTCCCTCTTATCACTACCATGGGCTTTACCGCTTATCTCAGGAGGGCCACTTTGTGGAGTTACTGTGTTTAGAGTATGGGATTGTATGTAAGGATAATACATACTGTATATTTAGTATATAAGGACAACAAGTATACAAGGACAATCTTAAAAAACTCATTTTCAATGTAACTAAAGGTGATGGTAACTAAAGCAATCGATTCAGTAAATCCTTGGGGTATGGGAAGGTCATAACCAAGAATAAGGAAATCTGCTCCCTAAACAAAAAATGTCACTTCTGGTTATACATATGTTAAATGATACTCTGAACACTGTTTTTCAACAGTATGGCACTCAACCAGAAAACTATGTATTGCAGGGAGGTGGTATTCTTTCTGGATAATACCTTCTATCAGGCATAGCAGAAACTGCGGAGCTGACCGGGTAACTGGGATTTGCTGGAACTCAAACTGATGAATGGCCGTGGTTGGTCAATCGATCAGCTGAATGTTAAATGATGGTAGGTCTTGTGAGTATCCACATCTGACCATCTTTGATCAGTTCCATTGTACCTAGTACTAGTTGATATGGAGGATAACACGTTGATGAGGTGATGCAGAACTGTTGTATAGAGTCTTGTGTCATGCATTATATCAGTTCATGTGTATAACTTGCTGAACTCATGGAAGACAGAACTTTTGAAGGTACTTATGTTAAACCATTTTTAATGTCCATAAGTTTCTCCCCAGAATTAACACCACGCAACAGATCTCACCCTCATTCAATGTGTACACGCCGGCCCTCATCAAAGTCAATCAGCGTTGCTCATGAAGCGCAGGGGATGAGGGGGAGGAGTGTGGCAGGGGTTAAAGCTTGCAGCATTTGTTCAATGAAAGGAGAACTTCCTATCAAATGCTTCTGAGATTATGGCTGATGACACATACGGGGGGTCAACCGGAGAGGAGGATCTCCATTTGACGTTAATCAAGAGGCACGTCGGTATGCCAAGCCTTTCATCCCTGACTCTGATGGTGGTGTTGAGAGGACCATTCACCTTGGGTTTCCCTTTTGAATAGAAACGTTCCATAACTCAAATCAATTAGAGGGGCCGTCTCACAGAAGCAGAGGATATATGGGAATTTGTTGAAATATTAAAGCGTTCTATTGCATATAGCTCAATCCTACTGGATCAGAGGAAGGTTGAGGTGATTTTGGCAGTTGCGCAGGTATTTCCTCAGCCTCTCTGAGATGTTGAGGTCATAGACTCTAAGGCTTGGGTGACTATACTCCCAGTGGTCTAACCTCAATTTTAAACGTTTATTATTTTTCACATTTTCTCCCCTTTGGAATTTTTCACTGGCATGTGACAGTTGCAATTACTGTAGGTAAATGTGAGGTACAGACCTAACATAACCTGAGATTCTCACTATTTCAGTCTTATTAAGTGATTAATTACTCAGCGCTGTTCCTTCAAAACATGCGATGAGACACCGAGAAAACGACGTGGAAATAAACTTGGAGCTACCGTTTGATAACAGTGTTAGACTAATCTCACAAAGCACAGCGACTCATGTTTCCAGTTTCAAACTAACAACCCAAACGAGGGAGATCACAACAAAGAGAAACACAGGAAGTAGTACTCAGTGGACATTTAAAAAGAACTAGGAGCTTGTTACACCAATTAACTGAATGTCTGGAAAGAGGAAGACATGAAGGAGAGAAGGAGGGAGCGAGAGATTGTAAAAATACGTTTCCATTAGCTGAGAAATACAGAGTTTAAAACACAGAGCCAGTTGTTTAGAGTCCCTCCTTTAACTATTTATTTTGCTGTTGATTTTTCCTCTTGTCCTGTCCACCCCGGGCATAGTAATGGAGGAATATTCATAGATGTGAATTGCCTGGCTCTGGAAAAGGGGATGTGCTGGCTTCTGTATACGGTTATGTCTGCCAGGTATCTGCACTCTAATGACGGGCCCTCTCAGATGAAAGCCGATCCCTCAGTTACATTGGCAATAAAGAGGTGGAGGGGAGGCATATGAATATCCACTGCTGACATGCTGGACAGATAGGGAATCACTCCAGATCAGAGCTGCAATGGAGGAGGGCTGCTGCAGGGGCGAGCTATGTTATGCTGGCCACAGGGAGCCTCATCAAACTAAGACAGATCTTAGTAATATTCAACGCTTCTTAAAATGACAATAGTTAATTGCTTCTCACTTAGAGTAGACACTGAATACATCCTGGTGTTAGCTTTCCTATTCTTTTAAAGATATGCTATTTTGAAACCAGATGTGTGACAAACTTACACACATTGGACCATAATGCATTTGGGGCTCATTTCAGTGAACGATCAACAGATGTTTTCCCTATGTGCTTTGCATATTTTGCAGTGCTAAATATGATAACATGCGCAGGCAATATATAGACTTGTTTGAGTGTCTGTATAAACCCAGAGATTGAGGACATAATACGGTATAACATCTGGAAGTATGAAAAAATGAAACGGACCTGTTACATTTGCACAATAACTGATTTCTGCCAAGCATTATGGCATATATAGCAGTACATAGGTTTGTAGGCTTTAGAGATTGTGATTTGTATTCTAACCTACAGTACTTCTGTTTTCCCTGTGAATCTGTTCCCTGTGCTAAAGCTTTTCCACGGTTGAGAGATGGGAATTGGACCAGACCTCCAATATAGGCTGGTGAGCGATAGCATCTGTACAGATGTTGACCAATTTGGATTAGTCTCCACAGTCTTTTCACCAAGGACCAGTGCTCCCACGCAGTAATCCAGCTGACTCTGGGAACATCACCAGATAATCGGGACGCCATGTGAATTGATCAGTAGAACCTGCAGTCAGTGTCTTTGTCCCAAATGGAACCCTATTCCCTATTTAGTGCACTACTTTGACCAGGGCCCATAGTGCTCTGGTTAAAAGGAGTGCACTATATAGGGAAAAAGGTTCCATTTGGGACTCAAACAGTGTGCCTGCCATTCATATGATGTGGCTCATGGTCCCTGGAGATATCTTCACTCCAGGCACACTAAGCCGAGCTGCACAGCTGCTTGTCCCTAGATCTAGGAGCTATCATATTTGTGCGATGGGAAGCCATGGTCACCACTCTACTGATTAACGATCCTCCTATCACCTGCTGTGAGACCAAATGCAATACCATTACCACGAGTTAAACGCATCACTAGCACAGAGAATAGGAGGTGTTTCAGATCATTAGTCGTAGATAAACTGCCAACGTGACGAAAACATGGCACCAGGGTTGCCGTGAAGCTTCTGAAAAAAGAAAAGGTCAGTCTTACACTTACTGTGACCAAACTATTCATGTAATTAGAAACTCCATACATTTTATAAGCTGTAATGGATGTATTTTTACACTTTGGTCTCTGCATTAACCATGTAAATACAACAGTATTGGATACATACTTTTAGCTAATTTGTCCTCTTTGATTCATTGTATTCATTGTTTCCAACCACATTTTTTCTCTCACAAATTCTACTGATAATGAATAGTCTAATTATAATTGAAAGTGGCACAAACCCACTAAATGTCACAGGCACACACCTACCTGGTGTGTGCAGGTAGAATGGTGGGTAGGAGCATTGGGCCAGTAACTGAAAGGTTGCTGGTTCGAATCCCAGAGCTGACAAGGTAGAAATCTGTTGTTCTGAGCAAGGCAGTTAACTCACTGTTCCCCGGGTGCTGATGACGTAGATGTTGATTAAGGCAGCCTCCTCTCTGATTCAGAGGGGTTGGGTTAAATGCAGAAGACACATTTCAGTTGAACAACTGACTAGGTATTCCACTGTCTTCTATCAAAGTAATGGATCTATGGATGTCTCTCATTTCCTCAGCTGCTGTACTAACAAAACCTAATCTCCTACATACACCACACCACATTGGGAAAGATGTTCTTCGCCCAACAGAACCATTATGTCTGTCTGGTACAAAACAAAACAGGACCGGTGCCCATTCTATCTATTCTGGTGGACAGCTTTTTGTCACAAGCCGTTGCTCTGGAGAAAGGCAGACTTCTGAAAGACAGACTCACCGAGCCCTGTCACCTCTACTGAAAGGATCTCAGAGCATCTTGTCACACCCATCCCACCTCCCATTGTGTCAGGAGCCTGGGCTGGCAGGTCTCCATTGATCCGCTTCAGAGGTGCGATAATTGGCCCATTTAAGAGCTAAAAAAGACAGCGAATCCAGCGATGGTAGTCTGGATTCTGTCTGAAAACACAATTTCCTTCTGCCGTTGGTGTGATTTTACTTTTGTAGCTCATAGAAGGCGATGTAAGTGAAAAACGGTAAACAGAATCTAGGCCTCACCGAGTTCTGGTTGGATTATTACAGGTGTTGTATGACAAAGTGCTGAATGCTCCAAAGTTGCTCTGTGATGAGTTATACAGTAGAAGTACTGTCAAAGCAAATGCATGCCCCTCAGCTAAGGACCTGCTGGTCCGAACATACCAGTCCAATGCATCAGAAGAGATAGTGTGTCCTCAGAGACTCAGCAAGTCACTATGTGGTGTTCTGCACATCTACTCAACTCCTAGAGACTGGCAGACAGCATTTCACATCCAAATTCTCAGTTAAACGTGGTTACGTCAGTCTAACATAATGTCAAAGTCATTTCTCTGCTTTTAAGCCACCACATTTTCCTGCTCTTTTTACTTAAGAGGGCTTATCAAGTTCTCTCACAAGATGGCACAGGACACTCTCCCCTAAATACCTACTTTTAAGGGGTGATTGGTGACATTTTGAAACAGGGATTAGAGTAATTAGATTTAGTCACCGAAGTGTCTCAGACTTAAGTTTTTAAACAGGGTTGAAATCAAGATATTTGACTCTTGAGAAAGAAGCAAACAAACAACCATATTGGATGATTTAATATCATTCCAGACAGTCTGTACTGTAAAGCAATATATTGACATTGAGTACTTCATTTCGCAGGACATGGTAATCTTTGTATACAGTTTATGGTCAGTTATTGACAAGTTAGATTGAGTGGATAGTTTGAATCCACACTGTGAATAACAGAAGATCCCAAGCTTGTTCCAGCACAGAGTAAGTGTGAATGAAGTCTCTATGTAATGTTGGCCTTGTTGGCTAAATGTATGTAAGTGCAATGGTTAGATCTTTTTTCAACCTGGCTTTGGAATAAGTAATGTGTAAACACTTTTCCTATGTCTGAGCAACGTTAACACTGTGCCGCAATAACACTGGTCCCAGTCTGTCAACTTATTTGATATAGAATGGTCATTTATGATTGCTTCCAAGTTTGCTACAACATCCATTTTTTTGTCAATTAAGCACTAGGTTAGGATCACGGCAGCTTTTCTTGTTAGAAGTTCAACTTTCTCCTTGCTGTAGAAACACAATCATAGAGGAGAATAATTACTATATTTTTATTCTGGAGTCCTACTGAAGTTGTCAAACTGAAGTAAGATAAAGCAGAGGAAGACACATTATATTCCGCACAATACTTATTTCCACGGTTCTTCAAATCTCAATGTCCTCATTTTGCCTTCTCAACACCCTTTTCTGAAAAGAAAGGGACTTTGTATTTAAAACAAGCCTTGATGAAATACAAGCTTTTAACTTCACAAATAGTTCAGTTTCTGGGTAATATGTTCATAACTTGCTTCCTTTTATTAACCTATTAGTCATTACATTTTGCTTACTGAGAATCCCTTAGCAATCAAGTAGATTATTGACTGCCTGTCCATCCCATCTGTCCCTCCCACTTAAGCATGTCCAGGAATCCCAACCCTGTGATCAAATATTAAAACATAGGTTTGAGTGAGTGCATGAGAAATCATTCTTAACTGTTGACCTGTTCAATAATTTGGACACTGTTAGTTTCACATCCATCCTCTCTCCCAAGCCAACCTTCTTACATAACTTTGTCAACTTTATCAAAACACATTAGAGGAAAAAAGACAGGCATACAAATTGCAAGGTGAGGATCCAGTTAGGTTTTGGGGGTAACACGTTGAACTGCCTGCGACTCTTCTCCCCACCCTGCTGTCATCGAAGTCTCAGTGTCTTTCAAAGCAAGCAGAGAACACTAGACAGCCTTCAGACTGCCTTGATTGAATCAATACAGACACTTGGTTGGGGGCGTAACCCTCATGGTCTACAAGACAGCTGTGCATGATGGATAAGAGGGAGCAGGGAAGTTGGCTGGCTGCTATAGCAACTCCCAACCTATTAGTTATTTTTTTGTCATGTCGATTGAGATTATAAAAATATCTTCATTCTTTCTCTTCAGAGAATATACGTCTCCATTGTGAGTGATTGTTCTCCTGCTCTCCCTCTTTTCTTTTACCTGTTGACTAACAGTCAGCTGTCGTCTTAGCTCTCCCCTCCATGATTCAGAATGAGCTGAAACTACCTTGAAAGGGCCTTTCAGTCCGTGTATGACAGCTATGACGGAAATGACAAGTAAATTCTGGGAGACCTTTTGTGTAGAAAAGTGCAGGCTCAGTAAGGCTCTTTTCCAGACGACTAGACCCCTCATCTGGTATTTATGTAATGAGGCAAGTTAAATATTTATGATGATGCCCAAATTAGCTCAGTTTGGTAGACTAGCAAGGTCGGGATCCATTCACTAGTATATTTCTGGCTAGCACTTCTACCCATTGGAAAATCCCTAATCTAGCTATACAATGTCCTGTGGTGGGGTACTGGTATCACCCTGTCTAACATGGACCTGATAAAGAGTAATCAAAAAGTTGCTAATTTCTGAAAATGAATGTGGCTCTGCAAATTGATCAAGTATCCTATTACTGCTCTCTGAAGGGTTCCCGTTCCCTCAGTAAGATCCAACATACTACAGCTCTGACAAACAGCTGGCAAACACTGACACGTTAGCTGAGTTGAATGTTAAGTAACTGTGTGTTTGCAGGCACGTCCTTTGACAGTTTGCCAGTGCTGCGACAACATGTCTCTGAATGAAACGTGGGTTTTCCTCAACGTTTATTTTGTCTGAAGAACAAGATGGTTGAAAATGAGTTAAAAACAAACCAATGTATTTACTGTTGGTAATCATGCCTAGCACATTATATACACACAGTACCAGTTTTATTTACTAGATTGGGGACGGTGGGAAGGTAATCATTACATATCCAATCAGCCCGATTCCTCAATGCTAAGCTGGCCTATATGGCAGCAAAAATGATTTAACTGGCTGCCTTGGGAAGGAGGAGATGGGAGTAATGAACACGTCGCACAACAAAAACAGAAATAATAGCGGGATTAGCCGTGGCCTCACAGGCTTCTGTCCAGCCTTGTTTATTATTTACAAGTTGTGCATTGAGGCCTGCAGCGGGAGATAATATTGCATTGTCGTAGGGAGCGAGTGCAATAAGAGTGATGAGAAAAAGGGAGAGAACTGCAGGGTGCGTACCGCATCATCCCTTCCCCCGTGGAATATATTTTGGAGGAGACAAGAGAGGAGGCATTAGTCAGCTGGAGGTGCTTCTTTGTTTTGTTTGTCAGAAATATCTAATTTGAGGGGTGATGTATGCTGATTACATCCCAGGTTGTTGGAATTTCAGTCTAACTATGCCCTAAAATAATTTGGAGAGTGTTTGTTATTACTTGAGTGGTTGAAAATTGACCAATGGCGAGGCATACTTTGGTATTCAGTTTCTATGCCTACAGAATCACTTGGCAGAAAAGAAGCAGATGCTATTTCTGACCAAGGATGATTACGAGGTAAAACATGACTCATCCCTTACAGATGGATGGGGTCTATTATACTTTACTGTTGTGTATGTCTCAAGAAACCTTGTGGATTGGATGTGGGGTTGGTGTGACTGCGGTCCCTGCTATTTTGTCTGGGAGAGAATGGTGTGCAGACGTCTACTCCATTTGTCTTAGTTATTAGACAATACAAAAATGTTGATGTGCAATAATCAGCATCTAAAACAGATCAGAAGGATATGGTGTTTTGTCTCATTCTCCCCCCTTCCCTGAGATTCCTAGGTGCTGAATAGTTACAGTACATTCATCAGGGTCTGTACTCTGACGCAGCACTCTATTGTAGTGGAGTAGGGTGAATCTTGTGCAGTGATTAGTCCCCTGCCGCATACAGAGCCCCGCGCTTCCTTCCTAAATATCATTTTTTTAATCCCCTTGTGTCAGAATAAGTCCCTTTATTCGGAGTTCATCGGTTGGCCAGCCCTCAGGGTTCTGTTGGAATACGGGAGTTGCAGAGAGATTGCTAAAGGGCACAGATATCCCAGGGAAAAGCATAGGCTAGGTGAGACTGTTATTTCCCTGGTTGGTAGACTTAGTTACACTCTGACCTCACCTTTTCAGCTTGGTAAGAGCGAAGACTAGGCTTCCCAAATAGGACACCAAATAAAGGCATTTTGAGAATACTTATTTTGCTTGTGTACAATATGCGATTTAGATGTTTTTTTAGGGGCCGTTACAGATATTTTGGGGGATAAGGTACAGTGGGGCAAAAAAAGTATTTAGTCAGCCACCAATTGTGCAAGTTCTCTCACTTAAAAAGATGAGAGAGGCCTGTAATTTTCATCATAGGTACACTTCAACTATGACAGACAAAATGAGGAAAAAAAAAATCCAGAAAATCACATTGTAGGATTTTTAATGAATTTATTTGCAAATTATGGTGGAAAATAAGTATTTGGTCACATACAAACAAGCAAGATTTCTGGCTCTCACAGACCTGTAACTTCTTCTTTAAGAGGCTCCTCTGTCCTCCACTCGTTACCTGTATTAATGGCACCTGTTTGAACTTGTTATCAGTATAAAAGACACCTGTCCACAACCTCAAACAGTCACACTCCAAACTCCACTATGGCCAAGACCAAAGAGCTGTCAAAGGACACCAGAAACAAAATTGTAGACCTGCACCAGGTTGGGAAGACTGAATCTGCAATAGGTAAGCAGCTTGGTTTGAAGAAATCAACTGTGGGAGCAATTATTAGGAAATGGAAGACATACAAGACCACTGATAATCTTCCTCGATCTGGGGCTCCACGCAAGATCTCACCCGTGGGGTCAAAATGATCACAAGAACGGTGAGCAAAAATCCCAGAACCACACGGGGGGACCTAGTGAATGACCTGCAGAGAGCTGGGACCAAAGTAACAAAGCCTACCATCAGTAACACACTACGCCGCCAGGGACTCAAATCCTGCAGTGCCAGACGTGTCCCCCTGCTTAAGCCAGTACATATTCAGGCCCGTCTGAAGTTTGCTAGAGAGCATTTGGATGATCCAGATGAGGATTGGGAGAATGTCATATGGGCAGATGAAACCAAAATAGAACTTTTTGGTAAAAACTCAACTCGTCGTGTTTGGAGGACAAAGAATGCTGAGTTGCATCCAAAGAACACCATACCTACTGTGAAGCATGGGGGTGGAAACATCATGCTTTGGGGCTGTTTTTCTGCAAAGGGACCAGGACGACTGATCCGTGTAAGGGAAAGAATGAATGGGGCCATGTATCGTGAGATTTTGAGTGAAAACCTCCTTCCATCAGCAAGGGCATTGAAGATGAAACGTGGCTGGGTCTTTCAGCATGACAATGATCCCAAACACACCGCCCGGCAACGAAGGAGTGGCTTCGAAGAAGCATTTCAAGGTCCTGGAGTGGCCTAGCCAGTCTCCAGATCTCAACCCCATAGAAAGTCTTTGGAGGGAGTTGAAAGTCTGTGTTGCCCAGCGACAGCCCCAAAACATCATTGCTCTAGAGGAGATCTGCATGGAGGAATGTGCCAAAATACCAGCAACAGTGTGTGAAAACCTTGTGAAGACTTACAGAAAACGTTTGACCTCTGTCATTGCCAACAAAGGGTATATAACAAAGTATTGAGAAACTTTTGTTATTGACCAAATACTTATTTTCCACCATAATTTGCAAATAAATAAATTAAAAATCCTACAATGTGATTTTCTGGATATCTTTTTCTCATTTCGTTTGTCATAGTTGAAGTGTACCTATGATGAAAATTACAGGCCTCTCTCATCTTTTTAAGTTGGAGAACTTGCACAATTGGTGGCTGACTAAATACTTTTTTGCCCCACTGTATGCTGGTATTCAATGTCATTGAATTTGAAAATGTTGATGACAAAATGCCGTATAGATAACCATGTATGCAGTAATGAATCAACTATATAATCAAAGGGTACAATCAAATGATACAACTATACAAACAAATGATACAACTATACAAACAAATGATACAACTATACAAATAAGTGAAATCAAATGACACCACTATACAATCAAATGTAACTTTGTTTTCTACTAGGCTACATAACCCTTTAAACCCAAAATAATTCTAGAGCAGACCAGCAGATTACTGACCTTCTAACTAAAGTCAGATTATTTCTAAAATGTCTACATACATTATATAAAAAGTTGATTTATTTGCAAAGATGAGAGGCTGTACTTTATTTCGATCTAAGATTCACTTCACTCTCTGCCTTTAGAGCCAAACCAACCCAGTAATGCAATTTATTGCTAAAAAGCAACACCTAAACCTGTAAGTATTCATTGACAATATTGATGCTAATTGATTTGTCTGTTCAAAATTGTAGAATATAATCAAATATATATTACTGAAGCTCAAATTAAAACCTCTAGGCTAGCTAAGGAGGACATGGGCCAAGTTAGCTGCGTTGTTGCTTGCATGCAATTGGCTTTGGTCTTGGGGGTGGCACACAGCCTGGGAGACAGGGCTGCCTGTCAGGCATCGTTCAAGGCTTAAATTCCCCATGAGGGCTTAGCTGCCCCAAGAGCTCTTAGCTCAAGGTAAAGGACATTACGCTTGCTAACATTCTAACTTATAAACTGATAATGAGCTCCAAACACAAGTTAAAGCTTGATGTTAGCATGAAATGTATCATCCTTTAATGTAGCAATCAATAGAAACGTGTGCGCTGATCGACCGTGGGCTCTGCCACCTCAGCCATACTGTCAATCTTCCATCAGTACGTCCATTCCCATTGATAGAGTTTATGTTGTGATAATGAGATAAATAAGTTGTGATCTCGACATAACGAGGGAAAACAGTTCAGCCTTTCAACAGTTCAATGTCTTTTGAACAGGAGCAGGGAACTTTGGCAAAGAGGAACTGCCTTCCCTGTTTGTCAATCTGAGGCGTGTGGTTTACAGGGAGGCAAAGTTGTACTGCAACCCCGATTATTTTATTCTGTTGAAGTTGAATTCCAAATGTAATTTCTAGGTACTTGTCATTTGTTTCAACAAAACATAGGTTGCCACAACCACTGATTTGGAACATACAGTCTCAAACTGAATGCATCACTCTTTTATGGAAATAATAACTGGCTCCTGTTTGACTGTATGTCTGAGAATACCGTAAAGGAACACTCTCCACAGTCACAATTGATGGAGAGAAGTGAAATTGCATGGCCCTGAAGTAATCCATTGCGACTGATTATTCCTCCTCTGAGAGCATTCTCTTTGGAACAATGAGCTTCTTACAGTGTCAGTGAGGACATGCTGTGAAATACTCCAGTAAAGATAAATAGAGGCGGAGTGAGAAGGAGGGAGAGAGTGGGCAAAGAGAAAGAGGGAAATGCGTATGCTGTGAAACATAGTCCAACATTTGATTGTGATTGCAGTATTAATAGAAATTCAATGATCAACCAGCCTTGTAGAACAATAAGTATGTTGATCGTTGAGTTGAGTTTGCATACAGTACCATTACTATATTCAGCAGAGAATGAGTTTCTCTTTCCATTGCGTCACTGTTCTGTAGCTACCCCTTTCCTGCAGTCAATGACCAAAAGCGCCTTCTAGTGGCCTTATGGGTGGAATGATTTTAATATCTTTCATAATTTCGTCACTATTAAAGATTATTTAAAAAAAATCTGATGAAAATCCAGTTTTTCTATGTCAAAAACTCAGCAAAAAAAGAAACAGGACCCTGTCTTTCAAAGATCATTCATAAAAATCCAAATAACTTCACAGATCTTCATTGTAAAGGGTTTAAACACTGTTTCCCATCCTTGTTCAGTGAACCATAAACAATTAATGAACATGCACCTGTGGAACAGTCGTTAAGACACTAACAACTTACAGACTGTAAGCAATTAAGGTCATAGTTATGAAAACTTAGGACACTAAAGAGGCCTTTCTACTGACTCTGAAAAACACCAAAAGAAAGATGCCCAGGGTCCCTGCTCATCTGCGTGAACGTGCCTTAGGCATGCTGCAAGGAGGCATGAGGACTGCAGATGTGGCCAGGGCAATAAATTGCAATGTCCGTACAGTGAGACGCCTAAGACAGCGCTACAGGGAGACAGGACGGACAGCTGATCGTCCTCGCAGTGGCAGACCATGTGTAACAACACCTGCACAGGATCGGTACTTCACACCTGCGGGACAGGTACAGGATGGCAACAACAACTGCCCGAGTTACACCAGTAACGCACAATCCCTCCATCAGTGCTCAGACTGTCCGCAATAGGCTGAGAGAGGCTGGACTGAGGGCTTGTAGGCCTGTTGTAAGGCAGGTCCTCACCAGACATCACCGGCAACAACGTCGCCTATGGGCACAAACCCACCGTCGCTGGAACAGACAGGACTGGCAAAAAAGTGTTCTTCACTGACGAGTGACGGTTTTGTCTCACCAGGGGTGATGGTCGGATTCGCGTTTATCATCGAAGGAATGAGCGTTACACCGAGGCCTGTTCTCTGGAGCGGGATCGATTTGGAGGTGGAGGGTATCATGGTCTGGGGCAGTGTGTCACAGCATCATCGGACTGATTGCAGGCAATCTCAACGCTGTGCATTACAGGTAAGACATCCTCCTCCCTCATGTGGTACACTTCCTGCAGGCTCATCCTGACATGACCCTCCAGCATGACAATGCCACCAGCAATACTGCTTGTTCTGTACCTAATTTCCTGCAAGACAGGAATGTCAGTGTTTTGCCATGGCCAGCAAAGAGCCCGGATCTCAATCCCATTGAGCACGCCTGGGACCTGTTGGATCAGAGGGTGAGGACTAGGGCCATTCCCCACAGAAATGTCTGGGAACTTGCAGGTGCCTTGGGGTAACATCTCACAGCAAGAACTGGCAAATCTGGTGCAGTCCATGAGGAGGAGATACACTGCAGTACTTAATGCAGCTGGTGGCCACACCAGATACTGACTTTTACTTTTGATTTTGACCCCCCCTCCCCTTTGTTCACGGACACATTATTCCATTTCTGTTAGTCACATGTCTGTAGAACTTGTTCAGTTCATGTCTCAGTTGTTGAATCTTGTTATGTTTATGCAAATATTTACACATGTTAAGTTTGCTGAAAATAAACACAGACAGTGAGAGGATGTTTCTTTTTTTGCTGAGTTTATTTCAGTCTTCTGTGTATATGAAGTGTAATATTGGGATGAAAACTCAAATTTGGCTTATTGTCACCTATGAATATAAATGCCATCATTTTTGACTTGTTTGAAGAGACAGCTAGAGAAACATCACCCAATTCAACCCCAACATGTTACTTGTGCAACAGCTCCATTCAGCACCATGGAGAGCTCCCAATAAAAAAAAATGCATGATGCCTGTGAAACAGCTACCTTCAGCACCATGGACAGCTCCCTATTCAATCCCAGCATGATGCCTGTGCAACAGTTCCCTTCAGCACCATGAAGGGACGTCTTCCCACTTCTCCACTGCAACAAACTGACAGTATTACTCTCCCAACCAAACTGTGGATTCAAATCAAACACTTGTGTGGGCTTTACAGATGTCGAACATTCCATTTCTCACTCTGAGTCGGATTTAACAGAGTAGGGCTCACAAACTATGGTGAAGTAATATTTGCTCTTACTCATTAAAAGAGGTTGAGAGCTACTTAACAGGAGCTCCAACACCACTGAAGTAATTAAAGACTCCATGGACTGACCGACAGGCTTATAAGTGCGAACTGCCTGAGTAAGTCTAAGAATGTCTCCAGTGGGACTGGCAGCCCTCTCAGCTCCTTGGGCTCCCAGAGTGGAAATAAATGTCATGCAGTGGAGGCTCCTCAGAGGAGGAAGGGGAGGACCAACCTCCTCAGTGAATGAAAAAAATAATAATAGTGAACGATTAAAAACGTTATCCTTTTTAGATACAACTACAATAAATAGATTCACACCACCAAATACTTGATTAAAACACACTGTTTCGCAATGAAGCTCTACAGTAGCCTCAATAGCACTGTGTAGGGTGGCACCATGGTGTAGCCTTCCCTTCCATAGATGAGAGAATTATCCAAATATCAAAAGGATCATGCTGTGTGTATATGGCTGCTATGAAAGTGTTTGCGTTTGATTAGAGGTGTATTCATTCCGCCGATTATTTTGAAAACCGTTTCTTAAACGGAAGCAAATGGAACGGAACGGGGATACTCTAACACACGCAGACACACTCTCACACACATACAAACTCTAACACACGCATAATTTTATAGTGGTATTGTTTCTATATTGTTTGTATATCGTCGTATTTTAAATTAGTGTGACTGTCTGTGTATATCAGTGTTTTGTTACTGCTTCTGCAAACGCTAATGGGAATCCCAAAAAAACAAATACCGTTTTTTGCGATTGCTTACACACTTGTTTCGGAATTTGGCTCATTGTGACAAAACTCTACACACAAGCAAAATAAGACACAACACTTGGAGATAAACATCTCACTTCTATGTCAAAATAAAACTCTGCAATCAAAACCTAACAATCCTTTTTCAAAATTGCATTTTTGCAACAAAATGATACACACATGCACCATTTGAATTACTATTTCAAAGCAGCAACAATACACTGGTGTACTTTATACGAAACACTGCTGTCTTTAGTACTTTGTATACTTTTTTTATTTTCTCATACAGGCTTCTGTGAAAGATTGTTCCAGTACAGTACATCTACTCACATTTTAGTTTTTTCCAACTGCTTACACACAAAATCTTTTCATGTCACACGATTTTTGAAACCTCTCACTCAAAGTGCAAAACTACACACCAAATATCCAAAACCATAATCTATTTCTCAGCCTTTGACTCAGTTGTCAATTGCATAAAACACTTTTTTCAAAACACTACACACAATTCTCTACCTAAAACACAAAAATCGAACAGGAAGTGACTTGCTTTCCTTTTCCAAACACAACCAATCAAAATGCTACACTTATTCACCAAGTCACACACACACTCCTCACATGTGCAAACACTAATAGCTTAACCGATCACTAACCAATCACTGCTTTACTGTAGTATAGGCCTATAAATAGGTCAAAGGTCAGATGACCTGTTTTGAACAATGGATGCCAACAATGGACAGAGAGCAAGAGGAGTAGGAGGGAGAGGAAGAGGAAGAAGAGTACGAGGGCAAAGAAGAGAAGGAAGGAGAGCCATCTCTGATGAGATTAGGGCAACACTTGTTGATCATGTAGCCTAGTGGTTAGAGTGTTGGACTTGTAACCGGAGGGTTGCAAGTTTGAATCCCCAAAGCTGACAAGGAAAAAAATCTGTCGTTCAAGGCAGTTAACCCACTGTTCCCTGGGCGCCGAAGATGTGGATGTTGATTAAGGCAGCCCCCTGCACCTCTCTGACTCAGAGGGGTTGGGTTAAATGCGGAAGACACATTTCAGTTGAAGGCATTTGGTTGTACAACTGACTAATAATGGTGACTTTGATCAACCATGGTTTGACCATGAGAGAGGCTGGACTGAGAGTCTGAGAGTCCAGCCCAACTTGAGTTGATTTACAGTGGCGTCCATAATTTGAACCTTCAGAAATGAGAACAGGTATGCAACTATCTAATGACTATATTAGCATTACAGTAATGTACTGTAAAATACGTATGATTGCATAAACATTTGCAACTCTAAGCCATCCATTTACTGCACTGAATGAATGAGGTTGGTTATCATGCTGTACTACCTTTTTTTGTACATTGTTTACAGTTCCTATGCTGAACACATACTGTGTTTGAATTCTGTACAGAGTGGAAAGGCAAAGACATCATGGAGGACGAGGACGCTTGTTTACAGATGTACAAGAGACTTCAATTATAAATATGGTTTTGGCCAACAATGCAATTAGGATTCGAGAGATAAGAGAGCATATCTTGAATAATGACACCATATTTAACAACATCAATGCTGTAAGCCTGTCGACCATACAACGCATCCTCCAACGGCACCGAGTGACGATGAAACAACTTTACAAGGTGCCATTTGAGAGAAACTCTGACAGAGTCAAGAATATGCGACATGACTTTGTAGAGGTATGTATGCAAAACTACTTCCAGTACTTCAGACATACCATATTTACTCATCTGTATATCCTTTTGTCTGTTACAGAGTGTATTGGAGCTGGATGCCCATGTAATTCGCCATTAATTTATTTATGTGGATGAGGTTGGCTTCAACCTCACCAAAACCAGGCGCCACGGAAGAAATGTAATAGGACAGAGGGAAATTACCAATGTCCCTGGACAGCGTGGGGGTAATATAACTATGTGTGCTGCCATCACTCAAAACGGGGTCCTCCATCACAATGCCACACTGGGTCCGTACAACACCGGCCATATGCTCACTTTTCTGGATGCAATTTACACAATGCTTGTCCCTGATCCAGATCAGGAGCCTGCTAGATTTGTGGTTTTATGGGACAATGTTCTGGTCCAAAACTGGTTTGCCACCCCATCCACAATTTGTAGTTTTGTACCTACCCCCATATTCACCCCCTACCAATTCCTGGACTGCCCCCTGGGACCCCACACACACAATTGTGTTCTTAAAGAATATACTTTTGGTTTACATATGTTTATGGTTTTGTTGTATGCTACTGTATACAACAGTAATGCTTGGCCTAATAAATATTTTCTGTTTCTACATTGCATTGGTGTTTACAGTGTACTTGTTACCCCTCTCAGCAGATTACTTTCACTGTAGAACATTGTATTGAAATGTAGATATAAGCCTATGAAAGACCAGCTTTAGATTTAAAACAACAGTGTTTACATGGTATATCCAAAAATTTACTATTATGAAAGCAGTGTTTGGCATTTGATGCAAATGCTTCATTCTGACATGTGTTTATGGCATTTTGAATGCAGTGTTACATTTTGAAGGAGATGTGAGGCATTTGGCATGTTGTGTGTGCAGTTTTGGGAATTGTGTGTAGAGTTTTGAAAAAAAAGGAGACAGTTTTGAAAACGTGTGTAAGCAGTTGGAAAAAACTGTAAATTAACACAAAATAGAAAGGCTCCAGAAAAAAATATATACAGCTTGTTTTTTTGCCATTGCAGGTTTCACAACAACAAAAACACAAAGAAAAGTAGAATTACAGTAGTGTAATCAAATACAATATGTTACTATAAACTCACGGAGTAAACTCACAGTAAAATTACAGTGCAATGGTAAACAAAAAATAGTATTGTAAGGGATTTTAAAGGATGGGGTCGATTGTTTATTTGTCCCGTCTTCTGTTAGGGTCTGGCCACATCACCTCATCCACATCACAAGCAATGTCATCCCTGGCTAGGCAACGGGGAAAATATTGCCTTGTGTCTCCGCATGCCTCTTCCATTGCCTGCAGAAGAGGCAGGTGGGAATGTGGTTGATGGTCATACACTTTCCAACGCCAAGCCGAAAATAATTCCTCAATCGGATTGAGAAATGGAGAGTAAGGGGGCAGGTATACATACAACTGTGAAGTTATTGTGGTTGGTGAACCAGTCTTTGACCAGAGCAGCCTAGTGGAAACTAACATTATCCCAGATGACTGCATTATGTAGTGCATCCAGAAATATGATTATGTGTGCAGTATTGTAGGGACCTAGGGTGGCATGGTGATGGAGAACTCCTTGCAGACTAATGGCAGCACATAAGGTAATATTTCCCCCGTGCTGCTCAGGGCCTTTTACAACTGCTCTTTGTCCTATAACATTTTGGCCCCGACGCCTGGTTTTAGCTAGATTGAATCCAGCTTCATCAATGAAAATGAACCCATGAGGCTGTCAGATGTATCAAAGTCCAGGGCTCTGTAACAGAAAATGCATACACTGTACCGTGAATATGGTGTAACTCAAAACACAGGACTACAATGTTTACATTTTCACACAAGGATGGGGGTGGGGGGTGGTTTGGGTCAGACACATTCAGTCAAAACTACAAGCTACATGCAAGGTAGGTACCCTCCCGCCACCCCCAGAATGGGGGCACCTGCCTAGGTCACATACTGCTTTGTCTGAATGTATCTATGCAGTGCCAACAGGACACTGCCATTACTGTATTACAGTATAGCACAGTGACACTTACTTGCACAGTCATAGCAAAGGTCTTTGACTCTAACGCTGTTCCTCTCAAATGGAACCCTGTACAGCTGCTTCATTGTAAGTTGGTGTTGACACAAGATGCGGCAGAGTGTGGACATACTGACACAGTTGATATTATGGAATGTTTTGTGATCTGCGATGATTTGCTCTCGTAGTTGATGTAGGCGGATGGTGTTGTTTGCCAACACTAGATTAACAATGTCCAGTTTCTGTTGATGGGTGAACAGACGTTGCCTTCCACCCTCAGGAGGTCGTCTGGCAGTTCTGGAGAAAATGCAAGAATATGATGTCATTAGTTAGGTTCTTTTTTACATACTGTACTGTCATACTGTACACAGTAACATCAAAATTGTATTACATGTACTTCACAGCACTGTACCTATTGTTTTGGTTCACTGAAGAGCATAGACCTAATATTGTAGGACTATGTTGTATTGTACTGTGATGCAGAATGATGTGCAACCATTACATAGGTACAGTCTAGTGTAGAAAGTTGAAGACATACATGTTCTCCAGTCTAAATGTCTGTGTAGCATCCATAATCGTCAGGCCATGATTTATGACATGGTCCACCAAAGTGGCCCTAATGTCGTCGGAAATATATCTCCGTCTATTGCCTGGTCCCCTTCTTTGTTCTTGTCCTCATCCTCTTCCTACTCCTCTCTCTCTTCCTCTGTCTCTTCCTCTCGCTCTCACTGCCTCCATGTTTGCAAAGTTCTCACAAAAGAGGTGAGCTTACCTGAGGTCTATTTGTAGTGCTAAGGCTCAGACTAACTGGTGTTCAATTACTGTATAAGTGTTTTAAATTGTGTGTGTGTGAGTGTTGCCAATTTCAAGTATGCTTTGCATTTTGAATAGAAGTGTTTTCCCAACGATTGCAAGAGATTTCTTTCTTGAACGAAGTGTCTAATGGAAGAAACAGTGTGTAGTGTTTTGCAAGTGTGTTGCAGAATTGCAAACAAAGTGTAAACAAAGTGCAAAGTGTGTTGCCGAATTGCAAACAAAGTGCAAAGCAGAAAATGTCTTTGTACTTTTGGTGCCTTTGTTTAAGGCATGGTTACTAAAGGTAAGGTTTTGATGCTTTTGTCTAAGCATTCACTTTCAGTGTGTAAGCAATCGGCAAAAACTGTAAAGGCAGTGGTTGTGGATAAGAGACTTGAACTACGTCCATCAGTATGAGGTTATACCCGGAAATGAAATCTTCATGCTAGGTATTCTGAAAAGGAGAGAGAGGTTAGACCCATTCATTACTCATCATCTTTAATGCTGTTACATCTTTGTTCTCTCAGAGGGTTTTTTACGCTAATAAACATGCATTTTCTCTCATTAATTCACTTTTTTCACTCAAATGTTTTTTGTCAATGTACCGTTTTGTCATTATTTGTCTTCCTAATGGGGTCCAAGGCTGTACAGCACTGTACCTTCAGGAGCCTTAATAATTCTATGTGGTGTGCTTTTGTGGATATTTTGGTCATAAAGGCTCTCTTTTATAACCTTTTCAAGGTTTATTTTGTTTTGTACCACATTTGTTTCATGTAGCATACAGGTTTACTGCATTTCCATATTTGGCATCATGATGATATATGGGAATATGGAAATGCAGTAAACCTGTATGCTTACGTGAAACAAATGTGGTACAAAACAAAATAAACCTTGAAAAGGTTATAAAAGAGAGCCTTTATGACCAAAATATCCACAAAAGCACACCACATAGAATTACACAACAGCAAACAATATTTTGGAATGGTAACAATGGAACAAAAATTAAAACACTTCATTAGCATATGTATGCCTCCTCCCAAATATACTTACCCTCCATTACATGACATGAAAGTGGATATTTTTGCATTTTGTGGCAGCACACATTGTGTACCCAGAGCCTTGGACTCAAGGCCTGAGGCAGTACATCCAAGCTGGGACACTGCTGTCCGTTTCCTCTCCATGCAGTAACTTACTTAACTGTGTTACGTAAGTGTCCCTATTCTGTTTCTATTAGAATTCTGGGTGTCAACTGTAGTTCCTCTGTTTATGAATAACTCAGATGTGGCCTCTAGGGTTGTCTCTAATCTTAGCTGATTAAGAAAACATAGACTGTAAAGTAAATGGGGGGAAAATAAGAAATAATTGAATATAGAGGTTCTCCATTGACTGTTGTGAGTGATTCGACACAGTTATGGCTACATAATTAAATAAAGGCTCAATACATTGTTGACTTTGTTGCTGAATAAAAAACAAATCCAACATTTTTTGTGCTTTTACTCATTTTTTCTACTCTAATTGGTAGTTACAGTCTTGTCCCATCGCTGCAACTCCCCTACGAACTAGGGAGAGGCGAAGGTTGAGAGCTATGCGTCCTCTGAAACACGACTCTGCCAAGCCGCACTGCTTCTTGACACACTGCACGCTTAACCGCGAAGCCAGCCGCACCAATGTGTCGTAGGAAACACCGTCCAGCTGGCAACCGTGGTCAGCCCAGAATTGAACCCGGGTCTGTAGTGTTGCCTCAAGCACTGTGATGCAGTGCATTAGGCCACTGTGCCACTCGGGAGGCGTTGAATCTATTCTATGTCTCCTTGTGTATGAGCAGGAAGTTTCAGTATAGGGTTTATCCAAAGTAAAAACATTTCCAATTAGAGCAAATCAAATGGAGAAATTAGAAAAAAGAAAGAAAACTGTGTTTGTGCTGTGTTTGTTCGGAGCCTTGAACACAGGCCTCTATGATATTTCCACTTGTTCTGAAATATGTAAAAAGTGCTGCTTCACATATTAAACCACTTACCCATCTGTACATACAGTGTGCCAGTACAGAAGGTGCAGTATGTTCACATATCCTTTGGTATAAAGAGAATGTTATGCTGACCCTAGGTAGATCTGTACTGATAAAGCCCACTGAACTCCTTACTTTCATGCAACTCCATCTAATCCTCTACAAACTTCTGTATTCCATCATATATACATTTTTTACAGTGCATATAGAATACAAGTTGTGCACAGCGTTGTATACCTCATACTGGCACTGTACAGTATATTCACAGTATATTCACACCTGGACAATATTGTGTTGAGGCACAGATCTGGGGAAGGGTCTGCAACATTGAAGGTTCCCAAGAACACAGTGGCCTCCATCATTCTTAAGTGGAAGAAGTTTGGAACCACCAAGACTCTTCCTTGAGCAAAATGACCAATTGGGGAGAAGGGCTTTGGTCAGGGAGGTGACCAAGAACCCAATGGTTACTCTGACACAGCTCCAGAGTACCATCTCTGCTGTCACACCCTGATCTGTTTCACCTGTCCTTGTGATTGTCTCCTCCCCCTCCAGGTGTTGCTTGTTTTCCCCAGTGTATTTATCCCTGTGTTTCCTGTCTCTCTGTGTCAGTTTGTCTTGTATGTCCAAGTCAACCAGCGTGTTTTTCCCGTGCGCCTGCCTTTTTCCATTCTCTTTTTGCGAGTCCTCCCGGGTTTTGACCCTTGCCTGTTTCTGGACTCTGTACCCGCCTGCCTGACCATTCTGCCTGCCTTGACCTCGAGCCTGCCTGCCACTCTGTACCTGCTTGACTCTGAACTGGTTTTGACCTTTTGCCTGTCCACGACCATTCTCTTGCCTACCCCTTTTTGGATCAATAAACATCTAAGACTCCAACCATCTGCCTACTGTGTCTGCATCTGGGTCTAGCCTTGTGCCCTGATATCTGCAGCACTCCACCAATCAGGCTTTTATGATAGAGTGGCCAGACAGAAGCCACTCCTCAGTAAAAGGCACATGACAGCTCTCTTGGAGTTTGCCAAAAGGCACCTGAAGACTCTCAGACCATGAGAAACTAGATTCTCTCGTCTGATAAAACCAAGATTGAACTTTTTGGCTTGAATGCCAAGCCTCATGTCTGGAGGAAACCTGGCACCATCCCTATGTTGAAGCATGGGGATGGCAACATCATGCTGTGGGGATGTTCTTCAGCGTCAGGGACTGGGAGACTAGTCAGGATCGAGGGAAAGATGAACAGAGCAAAGTACAGAAAGATCCTTGATGAAAACCTGCTTCAGAGCCCTCAGAACCTCAGACTGGGGCCCTGTTCACCTTCCAACAGGACAACAACCCTAAGCAGACAGCCAAGACAACGCAGGAGTGGCTTCGGGACAAGTCTCTGAATGTCCTTGAGTGGCCCAGCCACTTGAACCCGACCGAACATCTCTGGAGATACCTGAAAATAGCTGTGCAGCGACACTCCCCATCCAACCTGAGAGTTCTTGAGAGGATCTGCAGAGAAGAATGGTTTTAATCACTGCCAAAGAAGATTTGGTAAAAGACCAAGTCCATACTATGGCACGAACAGGTCAAATAAGCAAAGAGAAACTATAGTGCATCATTACTTTAAGACATGAAGTTCAGTCAATATGGAACATTTCAAGAACTTTTAAAGTTCAAGAACTTTTAATGCAAAAACCATCAAGCGCTATGATGAAACTGTCTCTCATGAGGACCAACACAGGAAAGGAAGACCCAGCGTTACATCTGCTGCAGAGGATAAGTTCATTAGAATTACCAGTCTCAGAAATTGCAGCCCAAATAAATGCTTCACAGAGTTCAAGTAACAACATCTCAACATCAACTGTTCAGACTGAGTGAATCAGGCCTTCATGGTCGGATTGCTGCAAAGAAACCACTACTAAAGGACGCCAATTAGATGAAGTGACTTGCTTGTGCCAAGAAACACGACCAATGGACATTAGCTGGTGGAAATCTGTCCTTTGATCTGATGAGTCCAAATGTTCGATTTTTGGTTCCAACCGCAGTGTTTTTGTGAGACGCATGTGTAATTCCCACCGTGAAGCATGGAGGAGGATGTGTGATGGTATGGGGGTGCTTTGCTGGTTACTCTGTCAATGATTTATTTAGAATTCATGGCACACTTAACTGTTGTAAAAGCATCCCAGGTGAAGCTCGTTGAGAGAATGGTGTGCAAAGCTGTCATCAAGGCAAAGGGTGGCTACTTTGAAGAATCTCAAATATAAAATATTTGTAGATTTGTTTAACACTTTTTTGGTTACTACATGATTCCATATGTGTTTTTTCATTGTTTTGATGTCTTCACTATTATTCTACAATGTAAAAACTAGCAAGAATGAAGAAAAACCCTTGAATGAGTAGGTGTGTCTAAACTTTTGACTGGTACTGTATGATAAAAGAAACATTTAAATGTTTGGATTTTGCAGAGGCCTAGCTTCTCATGCTTCTCTGACAGTTCTCAAACATGAATCGTACCAGAGGAAACCCTGTGCTAATAGCATACATTCCACTGCCTCCTCGGGTCAAACCACCTCAGCGAAATGAAGGGGTAACTCATTTTAAAAACATCTGATATCATAAATCATCCCCTTTAATGAATGAACTCCACCACCTGATAAAAATCAATGGATTAAATAGCTTGGGTTTATGGCCCAACAGTCATAACTTGACATGGTTAAGTTTAACTGCTCTTCATAAATCTTAGTTTGCTATGCACCCGTCTTGCTGCATCTCAGGGAGGGAGGATGCCGTCTGAATTCTGAATGCTGTTAGGTGATGGGAGGCATACAGCTGTCTGATTAAAAAGCAAGGCTAAACAACATTTTTATTTGCATTCAGCTAACTGGAGGACACAAATTTAAATATTTAACACAGCACTTTACTGAGCCTGATGTCAACTGTGTTTGCTAAGTTTTTAAAATAATCCTTTGTCAACAGTTCTGGCTTCAACATTTAGTCCCTTTGAGAGTTCTCATTTGGGTCAGTGTAGCTTTCAAAACAAATCATATTTAATAGACTGTATACATTTTAAACTAAAACATTTGCATACATTTTAAATGTGTATTCTTCTCAAAGTGCGGTGTAGATCAAGTTGAGTGTTAGAGATCCAATGCTATAAATGTATTTCTGTCTGCTTCATCACACATAGCCTACAGATGTCATGATGTGTTAAAGTAACCTGTCATGCCCGTAAATGCTTACATAAACACTCTCATAAGGGTTACCATAGTGATTTCCATGAGATTGTTATATTAATTAGTGTTTTTGGGACTTATTTTCCCACATATGGCTGAGTTTCCTTACATTGAGAAATTGAGAAGATTATAATTAATGAGAAACAAAATACTTATGGATCGATTTTTTACAGTGTTGCATTCACCTAGACAGTTAGTTACTCAATCAGTTCAGCTAGCAGTGAGATGCCCAAAAGTGAATACATCATAAAAAAAATACACTTGAAGTCGGAAGTTTACATACACTTAGGTTGGAGTCATTAAAACTCGCATTTCAACCACTCCACACATTTCTTGTTAATGAACTATAGTTTTGGCAAGTCGGTTAGGACATCTAATTTGTGCATGACAAGGAATATTTTCCATCAATTGTTTACAGACAGATTTTTTAAACTTAGAATTCACTGTATCCCAATTCCTGTTGGTCAGAAGTTTACATACACTATGTGTACTGTGCCTTTAAACAGCTTGGAAAATTCCAGAAAATGACATCATGGCTTAACTTCTTTGGGAGAAGCGCACGAGGTGACCGTTTTGGAGAGCCTGACGTGCCCAAAGTAAAATGCCTCCCATTCAGGCCCAGAAAATAGGATATGCACATATTTAGTAGCATTGGATAGGAAATACTCTGAATTTCCTAAAAGTGTTAACAGTTTGTCTGTGAGTATAACAGAACGGATATGGCAGGCAAAAACCTGAGGAATTCTGTCCTGGAAAAAGTGGTTTTGACAGAGTGCCTCATTTAGAACCCCTCCCTTATGAAAATGCCCATATAAGGGCATATGAATGCAGTACCTATCGCTTCCTCTGGATGTCAACAGTCTCGAGAAAGTGTTCTGATTCTTTTTAGATGCTTTTAGAGCAGAGAAGAAAAGGAATAAGGAAGTGTCCACGCAGGTGTCAATACAAGTAAATGCGCGTTCACGGCTGGCGCGCTCTTTGTTTTTTTCCTTTCTTATCGCCCAGTTTATATTCCGGTTGAAATATTATGCTATTTATACATTAAAGTGTTCCTAAGGATACATTTACAATTATGTTTGATTGTTCTTGGACAAGTTTATAGGTATAAGTTGAACGAGTTCTCTTCACGTTTCAATGGAGGAGTCGACGCTCTATTTTCTCATTATAACGCGCCAACCAAACGGAAATTTATGGATATAATACATAACTTTTTCTAACAAAAGAACCATGGATTGTCTTCGTTGGACACTTGGGAAGCCCTCAGCAGAAGTTCTTCAAAAGGTAATTGATTTGTTTTCACTGTGAAATGTGTTACGTGTGAACCGTGATAGCTTATGAATTCATGGTAATGGTAAAAATATGTTAGGTGCTACCCTCAAACAATCAAATTTGGTGCTTTCGCCGTAAGGCCTTTTTGAAATCTGACAATGCTGTGATATTGCCAAGAAGCAGAGGTTTTGATGACTATGAAACACTTGTATATTGGTGCATGTTTAATAATTCAACTTTTGGATTTTGAATTTGGCGCCTTGCATTTCACCTTAGGGAGCGCCCCACCGCTCCCTAAGAAGTTAAGAAGATTCTGATAGGCAAATTGACATAATTTTACTCAATTCGAGGTGTACCTGTGGATGTATTTCAAGGCCTTCCTTCAAACTCAGTGCCTCTTTGCTTGACATCGTGGGAAAATCAAAAGAAATCAGCCAAGACCTCAGAAAAAACATGTCTGGTTCATCCTTGGGAGCAGTTTCCAAATGCCTGAAGGTAACACGTTCATCTGTACAAACAGTAGTACGCAAGTATAAACACCATGGGACCACGCAGCCGTCATACTGCTCAGGAAGGAGACGCATTCTGGTCTCCTAGAGATGAACGTACTTTGGTGTGAAAAGTGCAAATCAATCCCAGAACAACAGCAAAGGACCTTGTGAAGATGCTGGAGGAAACAGGTACAAAAGTGTCAGCTTCCTGCCTCCTGTTTGTCTCCGGGCCTCCGGGTCACCTGTGTTCCCCTCTGCCTTAGCTCTTCCTCGTGTGTCCTTATTAGCGTTATCCAGGTCACCTGTGTCTTGTTTCCCCTAGAGTATTTTAGCTGTGTTTTTTCCCCCTTGTTCCTCACTTGGTTTTTGAGTCTTGGCTATGTGTCTCCTGCTGTGTCCCACAGAGTCTTTCCAAGTAATCTAAGCTATCCCAAGTAAGCTTTTCTAAGTTATTTTTTATTTTGTTTTTCTCCCCTCGTGGAGTTATTTTGTTTTTCCTCCTGTTTTGTTTACTTTGTCTCTGTTAGTATACCTCTTTCTGAGAAGAACTTTTGTTGGATTATTTTTGACTTGCAAAGAACCTTTCTTTAATTAAATCTACTTTGCCTGGAGTATTGCCTTGAGTGTTTCGTTTGGGTCCAACTACACCTCCTCTGTGGCTAAGGGGTAGAACACCCAACTCTCCACATCTGAGACCTGAGTTTGAGCCCAGCCTGTGACACAAAAGTATCTATATCCACAGTAAAACGAGTCCTATATCGACATAACCTGAAAGGCTGCTCAGCAAGGAAGAAGCCACTGTTTCAAAACTGCCAGATAAAAGCCTGACTACAGTTTGCAACTGCACATGGGGACAAAGATCATACTTCTTGGAGAAATGTCCTCTGGTCTGATGAAACAAAAATAGAACTCTTTGGCCATCGTTATGTTTGGAGGAAAAAGGGCGAGGCTTGCAAGTCAAAGAACACCATCCCAACCGTGAAGCACGGGGGTGGCAGCATCATGTTGTGGGGGTGCTTTTCTGCAAGAGGGACTGGTACACTTCACAAAATAGATGGCATCATGAGGGAGGAAAATTATGTGGATATATTGAAGCAACATCTCAAGACATCAGTCAGGAAGTTAAAGCTTGTTCGCAAATGGGTCTTCCAAATGGACAATGACCCAAAGCATACTTCCAAAGTTGTGTCAAAATGGCTTAAGGACAACAAAGTCAAGGTATTGGAGTGGCCTAGAGAAAATTTGTGGGCAGAACTGAAAAAGCGTGTGCGAGCAAGGAGGCTTACAAACCCAACTCAGTTACACCAGCTCTGTCAGGAGGAATGGGCCAAAATTCATCAACTTATTGTGGGAAGCTTGTGGAAGGCTACCCAAAACGTTTGACCCAAGTTAAACAATTTAACTACTTAGGGAGTGGTGGGGCGCTAGCGCTAGCACCCCACTCCCGACACTACCCGGTGAAATGCAAGGCGCCAAATTCAAAATCCAGAAGTTGAATGATTAAACATTCATCAATATACAAGTGTTGCATAGGCATCAAAAGCTCTGCTTCTTGGCAATATCACAGCACTGTCAGATTTCAAAAATGCTTCACGGCGAAAGCACAACATTTGATTGTTTGAGGGTAGCACCTGCAATATTTTGCCATTAGCATAAATTCATAAACCATCGCGGTTCACACAAACACATTTCGCAGTGAAAACAAATCCCTTACCTTTTGAAGAACTTCTGCTGAGGGCTTCCCAAGTGTCCAACGAAGACAATACATGGTTCTTTTGTTAGAAAAAGTAATTTATTATATCCATAAATCTTCGTTTGGTTGGTGCGTTATGTTCAGAAAATCCAACGTCGAATCGCCCATGGATACGTGAAGAGAACGCGTTCAAATATACCTATAAACTTTTCCTAAACAAATCAAATACCAGTTAAAATGCATCCTTAGCTATCCTTTTATGAATATGAGCGATAATATTTCACTCGGATGGTAACCTAAATGTTATATAAGTAAAATAAAGTGGGGCGCGCAGCCAGACTAGCGCACGAGAAAACTTGATTTTTCTCAGGTTTTCGACTGCTATTTCTGTTCTGTTACACTCACAGACATTATGTTAACACTTTTAGATTATTTCCTATCCAATAGTACTAATTATGTGCATATCCTATTTTCTGGGCCTGAGTGGGAGGCATTTTACTTTGGGCACGCCAGACTCTCCAAGGCAATGCTACCAAATACTAATTGAGTGTATGTAAACTTCTGACCCACATGGAATGTGATGAAAGAAATAAAAGCTGAAATAAATTATTCTCTCTACTATTATTCTGACATTTCACATTCTTAAAATAAAGTGGTGATCCTAACTGACCTAAGACATGGAATTTTTACTAGGATTAATTGTCAGGAATTGTGAAAAACTGAGTTGTAAATGTATTTGGCTAAGGTGTATGTACATTTCTGACTTCAACTGTAGATATTCCCATCTGCCCAACACTCTAATGCCATGACAAGAGAGATAAAAACATGGGAAAAGCTTAACACGTGATGATTGTAGACATGTTGGATTTCTCTCGATAGGCCGAAGATACATAGGAGGAGTACAAGGAACAGACACATAGCCTATGTTCATTTGTTACATGTACAAAATTACTTTCTCTTTGCACACTCCCTCCCACCCTCCCTCCATCCATCCATCCATCCACCCATCCACCGATTATGCATTCCTTGCTGAATGGAGTTGTCGTTGGAGTCCTTGAAGGGTTTAAGTGATGGGCAAGGCTGTGTATCAAGTCAAAGCGCAATTTGTGTTGCTTGGTTGCAGTTCTCAACGCAGCAGCGATTTGACTTGACACTTGACAGAAATAAAGACAGATTGCATATGATATTCACTGTGGCACTTGATCACAAAGGTAGAATTTCACAAAATGCCCCCAATAAAAAAGTCACTAAGACATTAAATAAAATAGATCTAGTAGCACCATTATTTTACAGCCCTGTTTCGACTGGTATTTGCCTGATACTTAAAGCTACAGTCTAGAGAATATTGGTGGTAATCACACAGCTAGTGTACATTACCCCAACATTCTGAGAGTGTTACATATAAGTGTTGAAAAAAACTCTGGTAAGTCTATGATACTTACTGCCGATAATTCAAGGGAATTGGTGAATTCAACACAATTAACTAGTAACTATTCTTACAGAATGATTTTTAGATGAGTAGTTTTCACCATTGATAGTTAATGTGTAGTGAAATATAATCTCAACAATCATGTCTGAACTCTTGCCAGTCACTGTAGATATCTGTACTTGCAGCTGACACCAGGGCAATTATTTGATGATGATCACCAAGTCACACGGTATTGGGAGATCTGAATCAATTGTCTGATATTCAGATAAGACTTCTGTCATGAATGCCCTGACAACAAAATGTCCTTGAAGAATGAAAAACAGGAAAGTGCTGGAAGGATGTACATTTCAGCATTGTCCCTTAATAGGAGGATGCATATCAGATTGAACTTGATCTTGGGAAAATCTAAAATAATATATGTTCCACCATAGTACCCTCAAAGCTCATCACTAAGCTAAGGATCCTGGGACTAAACACCTCCCTCTGCAACTGGATCCTGGACTTCCTGACGGGCCGCCCCCAGGTGGTGAAGGTAGGTAGCAACACATCTGCCACGCTGATCCTCAACACTGGAGCTCCTCAGGGGTGCGTGCTCAGTCCCCTCCTGTACTCCCTGTTCACCCATGACTTCATGGCCAGGCACGACTCCAACACCATCATTAAGTTTGCAGACGACACAACAGTGGTAGGCCTGATCACCGACAACAACGAGACAGCCTATAGGGAGGAGGTCAGAGACCTGGCCGTATGGTGCCAGGACAACAACCTCTCCCTCAACGTAACCAAGACTAAGGAGATGATTGTGGACTACAGGAAAAGGAGGACCGAGCACGCCCCCATTCTCATCGACGGGGCTGTTGTGGAGCAGGTTGACAGCTTCAAGTTCCTTGGTGTCCACATCAACAACTAGAATGGTCCAAACACACCAAGACAGTCGTGAAGAGCCAATTCCACCTCAGGAGACTAAAAAGATTTGGCATGGGTCCTGAGATCCTCAAAAGATTCTACAGCTGCAACATCGAGAGCATCCTGACTGGTTCCATCACTGCCTGGAACGGCAATTGCTCCGCCTCTGACCGCAAGGCACTACAGAGGTAGTGCGTACGGCCCAGTACATCACTGGGGCTAAGCTGCCTGCCATCCAGGACCTCTGCACCAGGCGGTGTCAGAGGAAGGCCCTAAAAATTGTCACCCCAGTGTTCTCTCTACTACCACATGGCAAGGGGTACCGGAGTGCCAAGTCTAGGACAAAAAGGCTACTCAACAGTTTTTACCCCCAAGCCATAAGACTCCTGAACAGGTAATAAAATGGCTACCTGGACTTTTTGCATTGTGTCTCCCCCCCCCGCTGCTGCTACCTTCTGTTTATCATATATGCATAGTCACTTTAACTATACATTCATGTACATACTACCTCAATTGGACCGACCAACCAGTGCTCCCGCACATTGGCTAACCCGGGCTATCTATCTGCATTGTGTCCCGTCACCAACCACCCGCCAACCCATTTTTTACGCTACTGCTACTCTCTGTTCATCATATATGCATAGTCACTTTAACCATAACTACATGTACATATACTACCTCAATCAGCCGACTAACCAGTGTCTGTATGTAGCCTCACTACTTTTATAGCCTCGCTACTTTTATAGCCTCGCTACTGTATATAGACTCGCTACTGTATATAGCCTGTCTTTTTTTACTGTTGTTTTAATTTCTTTACTTAACTATTGTTCACCTAATACCTTTTTTTTTGCACTATTGGTAAGCATTTTACTGTAAAGTCTACACCTGTTGTATTCGGCGCACGTGACAAATAAACTTTGATTTGATTTGATTTAACACTTTTGATCTCCTTATCACTTAAAGACAATACAGGACAACCCTTCATTAGATACATGATTGGTCAAGTCCTACAATTCTCATTCTAATCCAAAAAGAGGGTTGTAAAAACCCCTGTGTTTACATTGTCAATGATAGAAAATGGAGACCGGCTGGTTTCACAATTGTTAGTACCAAGCGACGTGCTTAAAATGCATCTCATTAGATGAGCTCGCATATGATTTTGCTAATGAGCCACAGCACATGTATTTAAATTCGATCCAGCTGTCAGAAAGAACTAGCAAACCACTTACTCATTTAACATAGCATTCACATATGTTTCTCAAACAGTTATATATTAGTTTAGTATTGTATCATTATTATTATTATTATTATTATTATTATTATTATTATCATTAGTAGTAGTAGTATTAGTATCATTGTTATTATTAGTATTATCATTAGCATTATTATTAGTATTATTAGTATCATTATTATTAGTAGTAGTATTATTAGTATAATTATTATTATTAGTAGTATTAGTAGTATTAGTATCATTATTATTACTATTAGTAGTATTAATATAATTATTATTGTCAACACAGTACTGTGGATAAAGAAAAATTACTCACAAAGCAAAAATGGGTATCACAATTTATAAGAAGTGTTACATACAGTAAGCAGGTATATTATAAACCATTTAGAGCATTTGCAAATAATCTCACAATTGAGATAACTGAGTGATATACGTAGGTATAACTGTTGCAAGTAACATGTATTTACACTCTACCTGTCTAGAGTACTAACTACTCTACCAAGTGGGACTACCAAGTGGGACTACTAATGGGACTACCAAGTGGGACAACTAAATGGGACTACCAAGTGGGACTACTAAATGGGACTACCAGGTGGGACTACTAATGGGACTACCAAGTGGGACTACTAAATGGGACTACTAAATGGGACTACCAAGTGGGACTATGAAGGGAGGTCCTCTGCTCTTTATTTTCTGCTCTCTTTTTGTGTGATGGAAGGAGCTACTAAAAGACACATGTCAAACTTAGGGGACAAGTTGACAACTTGAAAGAAAAGCCCAGTGGTGTGGCTTTCATCTTCTGGTGGTGTTTGTCCCTCTTGCTGTAGGGACCTGGGACACAGGTGCCTCTAGACAATCCCAGTGCACTGAGGAGAGATGACCATCACTGGCACCATAATATGATGCTCTGGAACATCCAGACGTTGTACTAACAGCACCGGATGGAATTATAATATATCTCCCCCACCCCTTGTTGCATATATAATATATGAGCAAAGAGTCTATGCAGTATTGAATGAAGTGTGATTGTACTATATGTTGTTACCAAAGCCTAAAAGGACTCTCACTCAAGGGTTTAGCTTAATATCTACAATGGAAAAATAATCTGTACAGTGCATGTTTTTCCCCCCAGAGAGAAAGATGTAAATGTTCAGGACATTCTCTAGTGTACTAAACCCCATATTAGTTTGGCATTAAACAGTCTCCATATATACTTCCATTCATTTTATCAACTTGTCTTGTGAGGCCTATGGGTGCCCTAGAGCAACATAACTGACATGTACATGTTCATACTAGTTTGTAGGCCAAACCGTTCAGATGCTACAGGCGATTTTGTGAGAAGACCGATCTCATGGTCTGAAAAACACTGCTCTAGCTCTGTCACCTTTCACCGCAGATGCGAAAGTGCGATATCGGCAGAGGCTGTGGATAGAGATGTATCCAATGCAAAAAGATATCTGTAGCTTAAACTGACCGATTTATATGGGGATGTTTGTATTATGCTATTTAGATGTCGACCTTATGAGGTTATTAATGTGGCCGTTTCAAGGGGGCATTTAGCTTTCTCTACAAAAAGCTACAAAGAAACTATCCATTTCTATTTACAGCCAATTGGTGCTAAGGCAGATATACTTGTTCCAGGCATTTCATTGTGAGACCCATATTTACCCAGATAGTTTTTTTGTGATATAGTATCTTTGTTAGCTGGAATGCGCAGCCATTGTGTACTGTGTCCATTAACTCTAGTCCATGGTTCCATACATCACTATACAGATATGTATTCTATTTCTGCTGTCTCTTTTCTGTATTCATTATATTGTTTTCGGGAAAGGGCAAACACGTAATTACAGAGTTGTGCAGCACACAAAAAAATAAATATTGACTGTTCGCTCAGAGTGTGAATATCATTGAGATATTATTACCATTTCCTGCATGATTGTACAATTGAGTCAGGGAAATAGCACTATATTTCCTTGCTGGCAATGTACTTTGCACTTTGTACTTTGTGTGCACATACAAAGGCTGTGTAAAGGCTTTCCTTGACTTTATATTGGCAACAAGATTACTTGAAACATATTAACTGTAAATGTACACTACCGTTCAAAAGTTTGGGGTCACTTAGAAATGTCCTTGTTTTTTAAAGAAACACAATTTTTTTTGTCCATTAAAATAACATCAAATTGATCAGAAATACAGTGTAGACATTGTTAATGTTGTAAATTACTATTGTAGCTGGAAACGGCAGATTTCTTCATGGAATATCTACATAGGTGTACAGAGGCCCATTATCAGCAACCATCACTCCTGTGTCCCAATGGCACGTTGTGTTAGCTAATCCAAGTTTATCATTTTAAAAGCATAATTGATCATTAGAAAACCCTTTTGCAATTATGTTAACACAGCTGAAAACTGTTGTACTGATTAAAGAAGCAATAAAACTGGCCTTCTTTAGACTAGTTGAGTATCTGGAGCATCAACATTTGTGGGTTCGATTACAGGCTCAAAATGGCCAGAAACAAATAACTTTCTTCTGAAACTCGTCAGTCTATTCTTGTTCTGAGAAACAAAGGCTATTCCATGCGAGAAATTTAAGATCTCGTACAATGCTGTCTAATGCTCCCTTAGTTGTGCCCTTCACAAAACAGCGCAAACTGGCTCTAACCAGAATAGAAAGAGGAGTGGGTGGCCCCGGTGCACAACTGAGCAAGAGGACAAGTACATGAGAGTGTCTAGTTTGAGAAACAGATGCCTCACAAGTCCTCAACTGGCAGCTTCATTAAATAGTACCCGCAAAACACCAGTCTCAACGTCAACAGTGAAGAGGCGACTCCGGGATGCTGGCCTTCAAATTTCAAGCACAGATTCAACTACAAAGACCAGGGAGCTTTCCGAAAGCCTCATAAAGAAGGGCAGTGATTGGTAGATGGGTAACAATAACAAATCAGACATTGAATATATCTTTAACCATAGCCAAGCTAATATTTACGCTGTGGATTATGTATTAAACCACCCAGACACATCAAAGATGTAGTTTTCCTTCTGTACTGAGCTGCAGGATAGAGGGAACTGCTTAGGGATGTCACCATGAGGCCATTGGTGATTTTAAAACAGCTACAGAGTTCAATGGCTGTGATGGGAGAAAACTGAGGATGGAACAACAACATTGCGTTGATTCCACCAGTGACCTAAATGAGAGTGAAAAGAATATACTGAAAAAATATTCAAAAGTATGCATATGTATATAATAAGCCACTAAAGTAATACTGCAAAAAAACAGAAAATGAATACACTTTTTGGCCTAAATGCAAAGCCCTGTTTGGGGCAAATCCAAGACAACACATGACTGAGTAACTGCTTCCTTATTTTCAAGCATGGTGGTGGCTGCATCATGGTATGATTATGCTTGACATCAGCAAAGACTGGGGAGTTTTTCAGAATAAAAAGAAACGGGATGGAGGTAAGCACAGGCAAAATCCTAGAGGAAAACCTGCTTCACTGCTTTACACCAGAGACTGGGAAAGGAATTTACCTTTCAACAGGATAATAACCTACAACACAAGGCCAACTCTACACTGGAGTTGCTTACCTATAAGACAGTGAATGTTCCTGAGTGGCCAAGCTACAGTTTTGACATAAATCTTCTTGAGAATCTATGGCAGGACTTGAAAATTACTGTCTTGCCATGATCCCCAACATATTGACATAGCTCAAATAATTATTTAAAGAATAAACACACACACACAATTTTACTCCACACATTTCCCACCAGTACAGCTGGTAGTGGGTCGTAGGGTGGAACAGCAGTGGGATCACCAGGGAGCTCATTTGGCAGGGAAGCACACCATGAGGGAATGTATGAAAGCTCACCTAATGAAAGCACACAGCACGGAACCTGCCCCGCTTACATCTGCCCAGACTGCGGTAACTGCCAGCGCCACTATTTGATGTCAATGTTGGGCATCCCATCCCCCTCCCTTCCCGTCCACATCTTTACATTCCTTCCCCTTACACAGACTGTTCACACATTATGCAATCTGTTGTGTCCACAGGGTGATATCAAATCGTATTGGTCACATGCCCCGAATACAACAGGAGTAGACTTACAGTGAAATGCTTATGAGCCCATCCCCAGCAGCGTAGAGTTAAAAAGTAAGACAAATATTTGCAAAAAAATTAAAATAATAAAACAATAAAAACAATAATGAGGCTATATACAAGGAGTACCAGAACCGAGTCAATGTGCAAGGGTAAGTTCATAGCAGCATGTCTCGAGTCCTGCAGAGGCAATGATTATTCTGTTTGCAAGCTCTAAAGTACATGGGGAACGTTGAATCATGTCAATGGTAGCTGCTGTGAGATGAAATGCTGCTGAAATTTCATTCTGAATGTGTACGTTTAACTACATCAAAAAAACTAACAGATACATGTTGCAGGAAATAGACATATTGAGAGCGTACCCATAAACCTACTGACTACATTGGATTAGATTTGATGATATAAAGGAAAACCTTGAGGTTTAATAGCCCCATTGCTAAATATCTTGTAAAGAGCAATAACAATTAGTGGCTTCATTGACCCTATCCTTCATAACAAAATGATAATGCAGTTGATAAATCTATTTTGAAATAGTTCAAAGGATTGTCCCTTCCTTTGCCCCTGGGAAAGAGATATTCTAACATCAATATGACAATAAATAGAGATAATTTTTTTTAGAAAAAATGACTTCTTAGCTCTGGTTAAAAAGAGGCACTGCTAAAACATGGCATGTGAACAAAGGCACTGTGGTGGTCCGTCTGGTGGGGTGTATTTCTGATACTGCTCCACGGGGGTCACAACAGATGAGTACATCACCTGGATTGGCAGTTCATAACCCCAAAAGGAGTGTCATGGGGGGGAGACCCCTGTCGCTCACTGACACATTTCTGCAGGGTGCAATCTGAGAAAAAACATCCTCATACAATCATACGGCCCAGCTTTTTACTTTCTTTCAGTGACTGGGGAGAGAAGTGAAATGGTGGTCAAAGTGGGGGATCCATCTGTAGTACAGGTTTCATCTAGCAAAGCTCCATGTGCCTAACACAGAATGTGGCCATCACTGACCTACAAACTCAACCTCATTTATTTTGTATTTTAGGAAGTGCGAGAGACTTTGGTGTTCTGATTTTACAAAAGACCCACGGGATTGAGGACTTCGAAACAAAGGCTGCATTTACACAGGCAGACCAATTCTGATATATTTTTCACTAATTGGTCTTTTGACCATTCAAATCAGCTCTGAAAAAGATCTGATGTGAGAAGATCTGATGCGATTGGTTAAAAGACCAATCAGTGGAAAAAAATATCAGAATAGGGCTGTCTGTGTGAACACAGCCAAAAAAGCCCATGAAAGCGGTTATTGTGATTGCATAAACGGCATAACACGGAACCCAAACCGGCTGCGCGCGTACGCCATCATGCATTAATGTATTTTGTCCCCCCACACCAAACGCGATCATGACACGTCGGCTATAATATCAGAACAAACTCTGAACCAATTATATTAATTTGGGGACAGGTTGAAAAGCATTAAACATTTATGGCAATTTAGCTAATTTGCTTGCACTTGCTAGCTAATTTGTCCTATTTAGCTAGCTTGCGGTTGCTGGCTAATTTGTCCTGGGATATAAACAATGAGTTGTTATTTTATCTGAAATGCATAAGGTCCTCTACTCCGCCAATTAATCCACACATAAAACGATCAACCAAATCATTTCTAGTCATCTCTCCTCCTTCCAGGCTTTTTCTTCTCTTGACTTTATATTGCGATTGGCAACTTTTATAAAGTAGGTTACCGCCACTGACCTCGTTCGTCGGCAGTCTAAGGAACTGCATCACAGTGCTAGAGGCATCACTACAGACCCGGAATCGATCCCGGCTGTATCACAACCAGCTGTGTTCGGGAGTCCTATAGGGTGGCACCCAATTGGCCCAGTGTCGTCCAGGTTTGGGGAGGGTTTGGTCCGGGGTGGGCTTTACTTGGCTCATCGCGCTCTAGCAACTCCTTGTCGTGGGCCGGGTGCCTGCAGGCTGACCTTGGTTGTCAGTTGAACAGTGTTTACTCCTACACATTGGTGCGGCTGGCTTCCGAGTTAAGCGGGCTGGTGTTAAGAAGCTCTGTTTGGCGGGTCATGTTTTGGAGGACGCATGACTTGACCTTTGCCTCCTGAGCCCGTTGGGAAGTTGCAGCGATGAGACAAGCTCGAAATTTGGGAGAAAAATGGGGTAAAATACTAAAAATCATAACATGAAATGACATTTTCAATTAACTATAAAGCAAGAGAATAGGATGCAAACATATAAAGACAGAGGAAAAACACTGGCACACATTAATTAGAGAACAACAAAATAAATCAGTCTTGAATATAGTGAATTGGGCAGCATTGTATCTTCTGTAGCATTGCAATCTGCTATCTTCTTAACCCAGGATACCCCTCCGGTTTGCAGTCTTCAACTCAGTGATAAATGTAACGCCTCCAGGTGCTCATCTGGACTGTGTCAGAAGGTTAACTGCATTCCTCCAGATTACACCTCTGATAGTGCCTTCCTCCTGGTGCACACTATCTGCAACATCATGCTGTCCAGACTTAACTCTTTAGGCATCATCAGCAGTGGTGACGGTTTTGGCGTGCCCAAAGTAAAATGCCTGCCACTCAGGCCCAGAAACTAGGATATGCACATTAGTACTATTGGATAGGAAACACTCTGACGTTTCTAAAACTGTTAAAATAATGTCTGTGAGTTTAACAGAACTGATATAGCAGGCGAAAACCCGCGTAATTTCTATCCAGATTTTTTATTTTTTTGTTTGTGTCATTTCCTCAGTTTGATAGGCTTCCTGTTGAAATCCATGTAAAATAGCTCCCAGATTGCAGTACCTAGTACCTTCCACTAGATGTCAACAGTCTTTAGACAGTGTTTGAAGGCTTTATCATTGAACAGAACTGAACAGAAGAAGAATTACTGAAGGGACAACGGATGTCAATAACTTTTCCTGGGCACGAGACCATGAGCGTGCTCCACTTTATTTTCCTTTTATATCGTTTAGGATATCATCCGTGTAAAATATAATCGTTAATATTCTTAAAAGGATACCTTAGGATGCATTATAAATGATGTTTGATTTGTATAATTTGTAGTATAATTTGAACGCTTTCTCTTCACTGTACGGGCGATTCGACAGAGGATTTTCTGAACATAACGCGCCAACCAAACAGAGATTTATGGATATAATAAATGACTTTTTCTAACAAAAGAACCATTGGATGTCTTCCTTGGACACTTGGGATGCCCACAGCAGAAGTTCTTCGAAAGGTAAGTGATTTATTTTAGCTCTTATATGCGTTTTGTGTGACCCGCGCTGGTTATGAATTTATGCTAATAAAATATGAGAGGTGCTATCCTCAAACAATCAAATGTTGTGCTTTCGCCATAAAGCCTTTTTGAAATCTTTCAACGCTGTGATATTTCCAAGAATCAGAGCTTTTGATGACTATGCAACACTTGTATATTGATGAATGTTTAATAATTCAACTTTTGGATTTTGAATTTGGCGCCTTACATTTCACCGGGTAGTGTCGGGATTGGGGCGCTAGCGCCCCAGTTATCCCTAATTAAGGACTAGACATTTTGCCCTGTTCCCGCTTCTGATTTGAAAGGTTAGAGGAGGATATCAGACTTTTCTGCATGATAAAAAGGTAATATTCAAAGGTTATGGTTTGAGTGAAAGGGAGAATGTGTGCTTAATTGTACATTCTGGAAAGGCAATGCCCCAAACCATTGCATTTTCTCAACCTGTGATCTGTCATATTTGTGTTTCTGCAGATCTCGTACCTCGAATGGACTTGTCAACTTCATCTGATGTTGTAGAAATACAAATAACTCTTAGAATGAACATGCATCATACGACAGTTCCCTTGATGCCAGTGATTGACATTTGATATGTTCTATTTTAACAATTGTATTCAACCATATGCTAATGTTACTAGGCTGTTTCCAGATTTTCAACAGGCATATTATATACTGATCATGACCCTCTTTTGCTTCATTGCAGTCAATATATAGACACACTAAATGGTACAAATAAATCTTATTTTATTTCACATACATAATTTTTTTTATTTTACTTTGAACTTTTCACAATCTAAATGATTCAACAACAGAAATGAGGAACTACCACAACAAAGTCCAAATGTTTTACTGGGGAGAAAAGATGACAACTGTAGTAAGCTGGACACATGTATTTTGCCACCAGGCAAAGGTTACAGTCAAAGGAATAAAAAGAGACAAGAAAAGGACAGAAAAGTGGTCCATGTAGGTTCTCTGACCAATATGTCATCAAACGTGATTTTTTTCTCCCGGAACAATGTGATGATACTCACTTTTGTAAAACCCTCAAACTACTTTGATGAATAAAATCTTTTTCCTTTATGGTTGACAATAAACAAAAATATCTTCAATATCTAGGGGTATATTTGGGGAACAGGGATATATTTTCTCCAGTGTGACATTGCAATCCTGCAGAAGCCCTTTCCTATATTCATGGACAATTTCATAAGTGAAGAGTTACCATTTTGCTTGTTAGGTGGGGGAATTGAGATTTTGGCTGACATTGCATTCCATGAGTATTGCTATGAACAGTTTGTTTAAATGAGTATGTACATACCTGTACATAATGAAGCATTAAGTACATATATGCAAAGATTATGGTCGGAGGGAATGCTCTGTTTCATCAATCTGTTCGGTGAGTAAGCATGGTACAAGACCAAACCAATAAGAGTAATACTTTTAGATACAAATGTGTACTGTACACAGTTCTGTAGTGTCTTTAAACCCAATGCTGTACTTGGGCTTGTAAATAGAATTTGAAAAGCTTGATTATGACACCTATTCCTTTCGGGTCCCTGGGTAGAGATTCAGATAATTCGGAGGATCCGTTGTGGACAAGCTCACTAGCAACAGCAAGAACATACGTCACAATGTCCTGGCAATGTATCCAATAAGATGCCATAGTTGGGGATTGCACTCCTGTGTCCTGTTACGGCACTCTGCAGTACTTTTTCCATTCCTAGTAAACCAAAGGGTGATCCTGATACTCTGATTTCTTCACTTTAAAGGGCCCAGTGCAGTCAAAAAAGTGATTTTCCAGTTATTTTCCTTTTATATATATTTCCACACTATGAGGTTGAAATAATACTGTGAAATTGTAAAAAGTATGATAATGCCTTTTTAGTGTTAGAGAAATTTCAGCCTGTTTTGGTGGGATGGAGTTTCTGGTGATACCACCTGGCATTAAATTAGTTAATAGACCAATAAGAAAGAGTTACAAACCTCTCTGCCAATAAAAGCAAATGTTCAATTTTCCCCTCTCCACTTAGACCACTCCCAGACAGTCTTAGCAGCATTCTTGCTTGAGAAATTGCTATTTTTGTTTCTTTAATTGAAAACAATCACAGTAAGGTACTTCAATGTTACCTTTAAAATGTATGTCAAACTAAAACCAATGATCGCAAAGTAAAACAAACCATACAACTCTATGCACAAGGACTGCTTTAAACAATTTTCACATGTTTTTTTTTACAAAAATACATTTAAAATGAAGACCAGTGCAGATTCAAAGTTTGGCCACAGAATGATGGTTTGTGCTGTTGGTGCCGTCATTCTGTTACAAAACTTTGCATCTGCAATGTTCTTCAAGTGTGTTTGTAAAAATTGATGTGGAAATTATTAAAACTAGTCCTTGTGCATAGAGTTGTATGGTTTGTTTAACTTTGCAATCATTGCTTTTTGTTTGGCATACATTTTAAAGTGAAAATTCTGAGCCTCAGCATCACTCTGTTACCATGGAATTGCCCAGTAGCATTCTCCTGAAGTAGTGGGAAATGTTAAAGTTCCATTTGCAATAAAAATACATAATCCTTCCCGAGCATTCCCGTACATATGGATTCCCAGATTCACAAACAATGTTAGATCATTTTCATGTTAAAGCGATGAGGTCCAGCTTGTCCCTCTGCCCCTCCATCTACAGAGGTGCCATTAGACTTGGACCGAGGGACATATTCAATATCTATGTTGTTTTTATGCTTTCCCTTGCCCCGGCTCCAAACGAACAGTAGCAGAAAGCAGAACAAGACCACCCCCAGGAATGTGAAACATCCCATTGCTGTTGACACTAAGATAGTCTTTAGGTCCAAGCCATAGGTCACGTTGCTAGTCCCATTGGTAGTGGCGTTGTTGGGATCTGTGTAGTACTGGGTCCTGTTTGCGTAGAGCGACCCCAGGCTTTTCACTGCTAGGGATGCCATCAATGAGTCGTTACCTGCCGTGTTGGTTGCCATGCAAAGGTACACGCCACCGTCCTGCACCTCGGCCACCTTGATCTCCAGCGTCCCATTGTTGTGGACCTTGACTCTACCGTAGCTCTTGTTGGTGAGGAGGCGCCGGCGTGGGGACAGCCACGACACCACTGGTCTGGGGATCCCTTCAGCACTGCAGTGTAGTTTCGCTGACTGGCCCTCGTCCACTGCTATCGTCTGTGTCTTGTTCTCCCGGATTTTTGGCTTGGTGCATGTCACATAATAGGAGAGCAGGGTCTCCTTGAATTCCCTGAAAGGCCTGCCGCGGATACCCTCGGGGGTGCTGCACTCTGGCTGTGAGTCGCCAAAGAAGATGGAGTGCCTTTTCTGCAGGATCCACATGAGGCGGCAGTCACACACCAGGGGGTTGTCATCGATCAAGAGGACCTCCAGAGCCTCAGGGGCTTGAAAGACACCCTTCTCCAGGGTGTACAAATGGTTGTGGGAGACGTTGAGGACTTTGAGCCACCGGAGGCCCTGAAATGCGTACGGTTCAATGGTCGACAACTGGGCCCCAACTAGATGAAGTTCCCTCAGGCGCACCAACTCAAACAGCATTCCCCCCTCGATGTGTCTGATGCGGTTGAAGGACAGGTTGAGGTGTGTTAGGTAGTGCAGGTGCTTTAGGGCCTGGTATGGGAAGGTGGACAGGTTAGTGTTGGTGATGAAAAGCGTGGTCAGGTTGAGGCTGTGCAGCGTGTTGGCTGGCACACTGTCCAGCGAGGTCCAGCTGTCAATCTCCAGGTGGCGCAGCCGGAAAAGCTTCTTGAAGGAGTAGGCTTGCAAGGTGCTGATGCTGAGGTATCGGAGGTGAAGTCTGACCAGGTTGTGCAGATGGGACAGGGCCTCAGTGGGCACCACCGTCAGGTTGCATCTCTCCAGGGTTAGTGTCTGTAAGCTCAGCAGTCCACTGAATGCCCGGTGGGAGATGTACACCAGGTCATTGTCACCCACCTCCAGGAACTTCAGGTTGTGCAAGTCCTGGAACATGTAGTCCAGCAGGATGACGATCTTGTTGTCGCTGACATCCAGCTGTGTGAGGTTGGACAAGCCTGTGAAGACCCCCAGGGGAATAAGCTTGATGCGGTTGCTTTTGAGACTGAGCGAGTGCATGCTGTACAGAGGGTTGAAGGCCCCCGGCTCCACATAGCTGATAATGTTCCCACTGAGGTCCAGATCCTCTAGTCCAGGGTAGGGGGCAAAGTCGTCCGGGTTAATGGCCTGCAGCTTGTTCTTGCTCAGGTCCAGGATCCTGGTCTCGATGGGGATTCCGTCTGGGATGCTCGGTAGGCGTTTGCGGTGGCACAGGACCGACTTGCTCTGGGCTGAGCAGTCGCAGCGGGCGGGACATCCCAGGGCAGAACCCACAAAGACGGCCACTAGAGCCAGTCCCAGGAACGGTTGCCAGCATGAGAGGGCTGTGTGCAGCATGACTTTGCTCATACAGTCGACCATTCTGTCACGGCTCTACAAGAAAGAGGGAAAACAGACAGAAAGAGCACACAATTAGAGAGCATAAATTGGTAAAAATAAGGGAAGTGTGAAAACCTTCATGGGTGTTAATACACATGCGTAAGCAATCTTTTGAAGGAAATTATTTTGGGATTAGAAATGGAATCTAAATGGATGACGTCATTTTACTATTGTGGTGAAATTGACTGGCATCTTAATTCAAAGAAAATGAAGGACAAATCAGATTCTCTGATGCAAATGCCTCATTTTCAACATCCTGAATCATCCTTTCTTTCTATTGCAGTTTTGGCCAGCAATCACACCCCTATATCCATTGGCTCACTTAGTCAACATACAGGCACTATTTTGCTCTTATCTTCCATTGGTTTATTCTCAGAATTTAAGAACAAATTGCCAAAAGTAATTTGTTACATAGGTTTTGTCTTCTCACACCACAATCAGTTCAAACAGTCTGCAGTCTTTTGTTGTGTTTTAGCCAAAGCAAACAGACGAAGGGAGAAGAGTGGAGAAGAAAGGAAACTGCCTCTATGACACGTCTGTGGAGGCTATCTGATAATTATTCTAACCAAGGACTTCAGTGGATATAGAAGGAATTCTATATATGAACTGTGCAAAATATCTAAGACAAACAAGTCCATAAGCAGCAGCCATGCAAGGGGGCTTCATCTATGTACAGTGCCTTCTGAAACACCCCTTGACTTCTTCCAAATTGTGTTGTGTTACAGTGATTAAATATAGATTTTGTACAACTGGCTTACACACAATACCCCATAATGTGAATTATGTTTTTAGAAATGTTAACAAATACATTTGAAATGAAAAGCTGAAATGTCTATAACCCCTTTGTCATGGCAAGACTAAATAAGTTCAGGAGTAAAAATGTGCTTAACAAGTAACATAATAATGTACATGGACTCATTCTGTGTGTAATAATAGTGTTTAACATGTTTTTTAATGACTACCTCATCTCTGTACCCCCCACATACAATTATCTGTAAGTTCCCTTAGTTGAGCAGTGAATTTCAAACACAGATTCTACCACAAAGACCAGGGAGGTTTTTCCAATGCCTCGCAAAGAAAGGCACCTATTGGTAGATGGTAGATGGGTAAAAAAAAAGCAGACATTGAATGTCCCCTTGTGCATGATGAAGAACACCCAGACACTACAAAGATACAGATGTCCTTCCTAAATCAGTTGCCGGAGAGGAAGAAAACTGCTCAGGGATTTCACCATGAGGCCAATTGTGATAGGAGAAAACTGAGGATGGATCAACAACATGGTAGTTACTCCACAATACTAACCTAATTGACAGAGTGAAAAGAAGGAAGCCTGTACAGAATTAAAATATTCCAAAACATGCATCCTGTTTGCAATAAGACACTAAAGTAAAACTCCAAAACGTGGCAAAGAAATTAACTTCATGTCCTGAATACAAATACAATACATCACTGAGTACTACTCTTTATCACGACTTCCGCCGAAGTCGGTCCCTCTCCTTGTTCGGGCGACGTTCGGCGGTCAAAGTCACCGGTTTTCTAGCCATCGTCGATCCACTTTTCATTTTCCATTGGTTGTTCCTTGTTTTACACACCTGGTTTCAATCCCACAATTACTTGATCATTATTTAACATAGCAGTCCGCTATGTTGGGCTTGGTATTACTTTGACGTGTATTGTGATTATATTTGAGTAAAATTGCTAATATTACTCATATCTGCTGTCCTGCGCCTGACTCCTCTACACAAGCTACACAGACGCATTACACTCTTCCTATTTTCCAGCATGGCGGTGGCTGCATAATGTTATGGGTATGCTTGTCATATGCGAGGTCTAGGGAGTTTTTCTAGGTGGAAAATAAACAGAATAGAGCTAAGCACAGGCAAAATTCTACGGGAAAACCTGTTTCAGTCTGCTTTCTAACAGACACTGGGAGACAAATTCACCTTTCAGCAGGACAATAACCAAAAACACCAGGTCAAATATAACCTGGAGTTGCTTACCAAGACGGCACTGAATGTTCCCGAGTGGCTTGGTTACAATTTTGACTTAAAACCAACTTGACAGAGCTTGATGATTTAAAAAAAATAATGATGTGCAAATATTGTACATTCCAGGTATGCAAAGCTCTTAGAGACGTATGCAGACAAAGACTCACAGCAGTAATCACTTCCAAAGGTGATTCTAACATGTATTAATAAATTTTTAATACATTTGCAAGCATTTCCAAAAACATGTTTTTACTGTGTGTAGATGGGTGAAAAATTTCAGGCCTTCACGGCGTAGTGTGTTACCAATTGTTTTCTTGGTGACTATGGTCCCAGCTGCCTTGAGATCATTGACAAGATCCTCCCGTGTAGTTCTGGGCTGATTCCTCTCATGATCATTGCAACTCCACGAGGTGAGATCTTGCATGGAGCCCCAGGCCGAGGGTGATGGGCTCCATCACCTTCTCACCAAGCTACTGGGCGATGGTCTTGTAGCCCATTCCAGCCTTGTGTAGGTCTACAATCTTGTCCCTGACATCCTTGGAGAGCTCTTTGGTCTTGGCCATGGTGGAGAGTTTGGAATCTGATTGATTGATTGCTTCTGTGGACAGGTGTATTTTATACAGGTAACAAACTGAGATTAGGAGCACTCCCTTTAAGAGTGTGCTCCTAATCTCAGATCGTTACCTGTATAAACGACACCTGGGAGCCAGAAATCTTTCTGATTGAGAGGGGGTCAAATACTTATTTCCCTCATTAAAATGCAATTCCATTTATGACATTTTTCACGTGTTTTTCTGGATTTTTTTGTTGTTATTCTGTCTCTCACTGTTCAAATAAAGCTACCATTAAAATTATAGACTGATCATTTCTTTGTCAGTGGGCAAACGTACAAAATCAGCAGGGGATCAAATACCTTTTCCCCTCACTGTAGGTGTTTTTGCTAAACCAAATTCAACCTTTTTTAATCAAAGATGTTTAATCTATTTCCATCTCTGTGTTTTTTCTTCACATAGAAACAGCTCTATTGTTAGTACAGGAGCGTATTTCTCTGACCCTTAGACAATGAAACAATGATCATGATTGTATTGATTTTCCTACACACAACCCCTCATATGTCAAAGAAAACACAAGCTGCAAAATGTTAATGGAAGAAAAAAACATGATGGGAAATGCATGAGAATTTCCAAAGTCCAAACACAATTAAGAGTGAACACAATCAACAAGTAGAAATTGTTGGAGGGCACAACCTAATGGAGAGAACATTAGGCTGGTAATTATACAGATTATCACAAAGGCTATGAAGGCTAATAAATGAAGGTCCGGGAGGTTAATACATTTTTAAAATCCAATTTAAACATTCATTTAAATGGTGTCCAAACAAATGGTGGAAGAATCAAATCAATTACACTCTGAAATAGTAGCATCTGTAGTCAAGATGTGTCTGCTCAGGTCTTCAGGAGAAGAGAGTAGGGTAGTAATAGGATGGGCTGAAGCCTTATTCCTTCACCAGTAATGTGTATTGTATCTGACTCTCTTAAGTATACCACATTTACTGTGGATACAAATACAGTACATCCCCTGCATCATACATACTGCTTTGTTGTTTGCTTGTCCTTCTGACCACTAGGAGGCCACAGTCAGTAGGCAGTGGTCAGTTCCTATCAGCCCCCAACAACATAGACTTGCTAGACAATATGTAATATGACAACTGTAAAGATATATTTAAAAAGCAAGTGGGCATACTGGGAGGAATTTAGATAAAGTCTACTTCATAAACTTTAAAACATTTGGTGGAATTTTGTACCGGATTATAAAATAATATGAACAATATGATCGTATATGTATGGTATACTATATTAATATGTAAAATATTCATTGAAGGGGCAGAAAATATTCACAATAATTTCCATGGAATCCAATGCTCTTTATAGACAGAATGGGAAACAGGTTGTGAAAAGACTATTCCCACTTCATCAGGTGTGTCATGATGTGCACTAAACTTAACTGTAATGAGAATAATCAGCACGACTCCCTCCGAGCACAAATACAGCATTAAAAAGTTTAGGAAACACAAACATGCCGTCATTACAGCATATAGTGAAGCATTAAGGATGTCTACTAAACAATCATGTTTAAATTATTATTCTTTTTCATATCTCATTTTAATGACTACATATTAAAACATATCTGTTTGGCCCACATCTATAATACAACAATAATACTAACATATTATGCTGTACACATACAGTACCAGTCAAAGGCTTGGACACGCCTAATCATTCATTTGTTTATTCTTTGTGTAACTCTGTGTTGTTGTTTGTGTTGCATTGCTTTGCTTTATCTTGGCCAGGTCTCTGTTGTAAATGAGAACTTGTTCTCAACTGGCCTACCTGGTTAAATAAAGGTGAAAAAAAGCTCTTAAAGACAGTAATCAAAGTGTCAAAATGTTGTTGTTTTTTTTACTATTTTCTACATTGTAGGATAGTAGTGAAGACATCAACTCAATAACACATATGGAATCATGTAGTAGCTAAAAAAGCGTTAAACAAATCCACATATATTTCATATTTGAGATTCTTCAAAATAGCCCTTGATGACAGCATGAGGTAGTCACCTGGAATGCATTTCAATTAACAGGTGTGCTTTGTTAAAAGTCAATTTGTGGAATTTCTTTCCTTCTTAATGTTTTTGAGTCAATCACTTCTTAATGTTGTGACAAGGTAGGGTTGGTATACAGAAGATAGCCCTATTTGGTAAAAGACACCAATAAGAAGAAGAGACTTGCTTGGGCCAAGAAACACAAGCAATTGACATTAGACCGGTGGAAATCTGTCTTTTGGTCTGATGAGTCCAAATTTGAGATTTTTGGTTTCAAACGCTGTGTCTTTGTGAGACGCAGAGTAGCTGAACGGTGGCGGTGGAGGTGGCGGTGTGATGGTGTGGGGGTGCTTTGCTGGTGACACTGTCTGTGATTTATTTAGAATTCAAGACACACTTACGTAACCAGCATGGCTACCACAGCATTCATCAGCAATACGCCATCCCATTTGGTTTGCGCTTAGTGGGAATATCATTTGTTTTTCTACAGGACAATGATCCAACACACCTCCAGGCTTTGGAAGAGCTATTTGACCAAGAAAAGCAGCCAACAAGTGCTCAGCACATGTGGGAACTCCTTCAAGACTGTTGAAAAGCATTCCAGGTGAAACTGTGTGATGGTGTGTACACTGTCAATGATTTATTTAGAATTCATAGCACACTTAACTGTTGGAAAAGCATTCCTGGTGAATCTGGTTGAGAGAATGCCAAGAGTGTGCAAAGCTGTCATCAAGGCAAAGAAAGGGTGCCTACTTTGAAGAATCTCAAATCTCAAATATATTTCGATTTGTTTAACACTTTTTTGGTTACTACATGATTCCATATGTGTTATTTCATAGTTTTGATTTCTTCACTATTAATCAACAACGTAGTCAATAATAAAAATTAAGAAAACCCTTTGAATGAGTAGGTGTGTCCAAACTTTTGACTGGTACTGTGTGTGGTAAGTATGTCATAGTAAGTATGTTATACATGCGTGACCAATCAGCCCCCGCCCGCACGTACCACACACACACACATACCACACACACACACACACACACACACACGCACACACACACACACACACACACACACACACACACACACACACACACACACACACACACACACACACACACACACACACACACACACACACACACACACACACACACATCTCTGTCCACCAGTGAAATAGCACAGTGAATTATGGAGAGTGCTTCTAATCAGGACAAGAGCAGGCTCATGATTGTGCACCCTCACCTGAGTCCGGTGCATAGAAAAGCTATTATGTACAGAGTGCACTATCATCATGGGCAGAACAAGCTAGAAGGGCTGCTCTGATGACAGCAAAATGCTACAGAGACAAGACATTCAGACACAAATTAGGGTCAGGTTGGATCCTAGGTGGGTCTGATACCACTACTCTGATTCTGCGTACAGTACATGTTGAGCCTAGATGGGTTTGATACCACTACTCTGATTATGCATACAGTTGAATGTTGAAGAGCCATATGACAGTTGTTACAGCGGGGGTAGCTGGGAGAAGACCTTGTTACATTGGGGGTTGCTGAGAGAAGACATGCAACATGGATTGGCACTTGGAAATAGATAGATATCATTTGTTTATGTGTTGAATTCCACATGTAATATTTCACCATAAGCAGGTGTAACTAAAGTATCCCAACATAGTCTTCTTGCATTATAGTTATAGTTATCATTTCTTGATTAACCTCATTTCCATATAATCACTCAAAACACATGGGGTCTGGATGCTGCTCTTAGCTTTGCAAAATAACCCGGGGCCATTGACGTAATGCATGAGTAACTATGATGTGCCAGAGTGTATGGCTTTTGTCTCACATAGTCACAGCCAGCACACACTGCCATCCTGCCCAGCACGACTTCACCATAGTGTTTCCCCCATTCTCCCCAAATGCTCTTGGCTCTCGCATCTCTGGGATGACCTAAGGGTGGCTAGCTGAGCGTTGTCCCTAAGACTGAGTGCTACATCAAAATGTAGGCTCATATTGCTGCAGCGCTCATTTGATAATACAGGCCGGCCGCCCTATTCACTGTCTGAGTGTATGAATGCCAAATGAGCTTGCAGGAGATAGCAATCACTCCCCAGGTATCTTCCATGGGTCACCACAGCTTTCTCCTTCTCCCTCTCTCCCTCTCTCCCTCCTTCTCCCTCCCTCTCTCCCCCTCCCTTTCTCAGTCGATTGTGCACAGTACTCCTTCTCACAAAAACAACCACATAGGCAATACTGTAGAAGCTGTTCAATATTCAATTGCATCCTGAAGGAAATGACCATGTTTAATAATTGAGATTCAATGGAAGATTAATTTAATTAAGAATCCATTGATGTTTAAACAACCTTTCCACTACTATTTCCCTTTTATAAGGCGTCAGTAAAATATAACGTGGCACACCAATAGATTAAGAAACATTTATGCATATTCACATTAAAAGTTGATGCTTTTCAAGACATCTTTCAGATTGGGAATATTCACATATCACAGAGACTTGACAGTTGTAAGATTCACAGCAATAATAAACGTCAATTAGCTCACTTTCCCTAAAAAATAAGTATTCAACATAATTTACTACAATAATTGATTGTTTATGCTCTGTGGATTCTGTGTAACTCGTCATTATGCATCTGTTTAGACTGAAAAATCCAAGCTCAACAGATTTTGTATGCCGACTCAATCACAAAAAATTATTATTCCAGTGAAAGATGATAGCGACAGAGAGCACAGGCGACAGAGTATGACATGTTTGGCCCATCTAACCCTTATGGTGATAAGCCCACCCCAGTGAAATGCTCACTGTCATGTATTATTTCTAAGAGGTATTCATCTGAAGTAAATAGCATTCCAGGTCACACAAATAAAGCAGAGCTAAACGCAGTAAGCTTAAAGAGGAGGCTTGAACAAATCCCCCAAACCCTCAAAAGGCAGGCACTTCCTATTTCCTGGTGTTTGGTATTTGCCCAAGTAGTTTGAGGATTTAGATAACAAACTTTGCCCCTGCGCAATGGACCAATAAAAATCATTTTTGAAGTTGGCCTGGCCCATATCTCCACTGGAAGGTCTTCAGAGTGTGTTTGATGTGGCCCTTGTGCTACCATCACCCCACGTAATGCCATGGCTGTTTACACTCAAAAGTGTCCCTGCGCTCCAGCCGGATGTTCCAAGATGGCCTCTTTGTTTAGACGGCAATTATCAAAGCTCTTAAAGACAGTAATCAAAGTGTCAAAATGTTATCTGGAAAAAAAGGACACAAATTAACTCACAAAGGAACTAAATTAAATGTAATCATCAACAAATAAATTGGGGGTTTTATCATGGGAGCTGGATTTTCATGTTTGGTTGTCTTGTGCATTTATATTTATACAACTGGTGGGTCGAATACTGAATGCTGATTGGTTAAAACCACATTCCAGGCGGTGTCTATTCCACAAGTTGCCACCGGCTAAATCTATGATGTTAAAATGCCTATTTACCCTGTTCCATCTGACTACCCAATCCATTGTTGTCACGTCCAGGCCTGAGTTGACAGGCTGCCGTGTTTAGTTTAGTTTTTGGTGTAGGGTTTTTTCTGTTCTAGGTTGTGTATTTCTATGTTGGGTTAATGGTTCCCAATTAGAGGCAGCTGAGTGTCGTTACCTCTAATTGGGAACCATATATATGTTTGTAGTTTTCACTAGGGTTTTGTGGGTTATTGTTTGATCATAGCGTAAGTGTTTCGTCATTGTTATGTTCTATGTTACATGTTACGATCTTCGTTCGTTCATTTTTTGCTTTTCCCAGTTACGTGTATTGAATAAATATGTATACTGGAAGCATCGCTGCATCTTGGTCCGTCCATATAGAAGATCGTGACAATTGTTTCATCAGCCCAACCAAGCAACTTATAAACCTGATCTCCACTGTAAAATGCATCTAGACATTATCTCACATTTCTTTTAGACTAACATTTCGTTTTCAACACCAGAGATTTGTATAAACCTTGCCTCTCAGACATTTGCAACATTGTTTCAATATTCAAATTCGATCTCCTGCTGTCCCATAGTAATGAACGTGTCGGGAGCTAGGACAAGACGGCAACATTTCTCAGCCAGTCGAAATCATGATTCAGCTGGCATAATTTTTATAGATATATACAAAAAAAATATTTTGAAAAAAGTTCAAATGAAACGCAGATAAATTGCAGTCTTTTTTTAAGTGATTGTGTTACTGTAGCTGTGTTGTTGGCTAGCTCCTCCGAACAACAGTATCCTGACGAGTGAGCACATTTTCTATGCCAGGCGAAATCGAGCCTCCTCAGCTTATTGTTATGCACGTATCAAAAGAAATGTCACTAGAAAACAGCTTAAACAAATGCAAATGCAGCTACTTTCTGTTATTCTGGCTGCACTTTTTGATGTGACTGTAAGTTAGCCATAGTTGGCTAGCTACCAAGCAAGGGATAAGAACGTTGCCAGCCAATATGGCGATGGAACATTTAGAACGAATGACTGGGTCATGTCTCTAGCGACCCGAGATTTGTGTTGGGACTATATCTTGTGGAAGGATGAAATAGTATAAATAAATTAATCAAAATAACATTTTAATTAAAATATGGCAATCATTATTTGAATATGTTGGTAAAGCGTTGTATAAAAGTGATAATGCCCTCGAAGCTGGTGTTTGGAGGATATATTGATACAGTTTTCCAATTAACAACACCTGTGCCAATATATCCGCCAAACACTGGCTTCTCAGGCATTATCACTTAAGTGTAAGTTTCCCTCAAGCCTGCAGCTCAGAATAAAATGCTAAAACTATAACCACTAGTTAAAGTTGCTTTGGATTCATACGATGTACCAACAAGAATATGACTGACAAATTCATGGTAATTCTACTGTAGAAGGACACAATAGGATAAAGACTTGCATTAGACATTTTCAGACAGTGCCTGGCAAATTGGAAAATCTTCTTCTCCTTTTATCCATACTCATTTAGAGTAAAAATCTATGAAAATGGAAGATGGATGTCCATGGTCCCTGACACTTTCCTTTTGAACTATGCTGGCCTGGCCATGACTTGAACGGAAGCTCCACCAACTCCACACACACAAGCCGCATCTCATTATTTCTAGTACACTCCACGCTACAGAGACAACATGCAACACGCCCCATCATTAACTGCAAGATCGCTCTCAAATACAGTACGAAGGAGTTAACATGCGCATATTACATACATGTCAGCGCGGCATTTGATATTTGAATTTCCCAGATATCAAGAATGAAATGACAGACAATCATCATAATGGTAATTGTATGGAAAAGTTATTAAATCATAATTTTAATGAAGCCTTATATCTTCTAATAACGCTACCCTGAAGTATGGATGTAATTAACTTGCAGGTTACTGTGTTGCCAGAGTGAGCAATTAACCCACCTTTTTTAAAGGGAGCGTCTGCAAATAATCAAAGAGGTAGGTGACGCGGTAATGAGAAGGCAATCCTGGAACATTCTATACTTGTGTTATCCATTATTAAAATAATTTTTGTAAAAGATACCAGATGGCGTGGGTTACAGACATATGGCCTGCCAAGGCGCAACATGACACTGGCCTATTCTTTAATAAGCTTGAGGGTTGCGTAACTAAAACTTTCAGAGCATGCACTGGTATTTGTGTAAAGTACGTGATCTAGGTCGAAAACAGCAAATACAATGAAGTACATTCTCTTATGGTGCTGTTACTGTACCAGTGAAGCTCTCTACTGTAGTTTAGCAACACTAGTACAATAACAACACTACTGCAGCTTAGCCACACTAGTAAAATAACACTACTGCAGCTTAGCCAGACTAGTACAATAACAACACTAATGTAGCTTAGCCACACTAGTACAATAACAACACTACTGCAGCTTAGCCAGACTGGTACAATAACAACACTAATATAGCTTAGCCACTAGTACAATAACAACACTACTGCAGCTTAGCCAGACTAGTACAATAACAACACTAATGTAGCTTAGCCACTAGTACAATAACAACACTACTGCAGCTTAGCCAGACTACTACAATAACAACACTACTGCAGCTTAGCCAGACTAGTACAATAACAACACTAATGTAGCTTAGCCACTAGTACAATAACAACACTACTGCAGCTTAGCCAGACTACTACAATAACAACACTACTGCAGCTTAGCCAGACTACTACAATAACAACACTAATGTAGCTTAGCCACACTAGCACAATAACTACACTACTGATTGTTTTGTATCTTTGATAAGTGCAATGTATCGTCAGTACCAATGTACAGTATGTTGTTGTGTCTGACATCCTTCCCTGCACATCATCCTCACCTGGCCAATGTTATAATACCAATTTATCAGTGTGATAAAACACCATAGGGTTCAGCAAGATAATGCATATTTTGGAGGGAAAAAGGATAAAAAAATTATTGGAATCACATTGTATGGACTTAAATTGGCTAATTATGACCTTATTGTTAAAAACCATTAGTCAAATGTTCTCCAAATATTGTCAACAATCAGAAGCAAACGAAAGGGAAAGCGGCTCAAGATTAACGTGCAGATGCAACATAATTACCAACATGAGTGATGTGAGAGAAAGTAAGAGAGATTTGGGACCACATCCATAACTATGAGAATCTAGGGCCTTAGGTGGGCTAATAACAACCCGCTCTTCTCCAATTGGCCTTGTGCTTTATTCACATTGCAAAGTCAAACAGAATTTAATCTCTGTTAATTAGCGATACACTTTGGAAGACTGAATCAGCTGCTCTTTATAATTATGTCAGATAACCCTTGAGTTTGGGGAGCAGTCAAAGAGCACCGTCAAATGGTTGGGCCTCACTTTACCCACAACCAACCAAACCCTGCAGAAAGTATTTAACACTGTGATTTACAGTCTTAATCCCATGTTTAATAGTTATTAATTAATATGACTGAGCTGTGGAGAGGAACAGGAGCTTGTAAGCATGGTTGAAAATGTTGTAATTAAATGTGCCGAGATTAAATTATATTGGCAGTGAATGGATGACATTATTGCGAGCCCTGGGTAAGTGATGACTTTCAAAATAAAAGTCAAGCAATGGGTACTTTAACCCTTAGGTCCACCATAGATGGGCATCCGGTAAACAAGAAGCAATTGGGAAGTCCTAAAGATCCTAAAGTCCTAAAGTCACTCATTTCAGTTGGGGTTGACTGCTATTCAATAGCAGAATTTCAAAGCATTTGTTTCTCACTATAAACCAATACAGTACCCTTACCATATCAACATGAATGTATTTCCATGTTGATATTGAGGTGACTATTGTGCTGTATTGCACCACTTTAAGGTCAAAATCCCCTACCATGAGTAAGAAGTTCAAGAAAGGTACTTAATCTATCGTTAACAGGGCAGTAGTCTAAAAGGTGCATCCTGAGGATATAATACACATTTGTCTCTGTAATAGCTGTAGAACGCTGTCATGTTAAGTTGCCTTCGAAGAAAATAAAAGAGCCGGAAAACCTGGACTCTACGCTCAGGCTTACTGCAACTAGCTACTGTTGATATCGGCAGTGTAGGCTTGGTCTACTACAAGGTCCACAATGTGGATGAATACGTCATGATTAGCACAAGACAGCTATCAACACTGACAGTAATGTGAAGATCAATGTATCCCAAACTATTCCCTGGGGACCCTTACACATTGCACATATTTGTTCTATCCCAGAACATCTAATTCCACTATAGTCAACCAGTCTTCAAGCCCTGTATTAGTTGATAGCCATGCTAGTGCAGGCCTAGAACAAATATATGTAAAATCTTGCGGTCTCAAAGGACTGGGATGGGAAACACTGGTGTAGATGAGTAATCAACTATAACATGTTCTATCTTTTCTAAATGGCACCTCTGCTAGCATAAATCATGTTCCACGTCAGATAAAGGTAAGTCTAGGGTTGATAATAACCCTATGGTACGTTAATCATGACGTCCGGCGCAAGCGTTTTAAGACGATGAAAACTGATGGCTCCCATCTGTATTTCTACTCCCCCCCCAAATGATATAGATGCAAGCCTTTTTCCACAGATACGCACAAGCTAATGCAATTAATCAAGTAAGAATGCTTAATGTACCACATAAAGCAGTGTTTAATAGGATAAACAAACTGAATGTCTGGGAAGGAAGCATTCTTAGTTATCTTATGCCATTGGAAGTGGACACAGGTTGTTAACGGACAATATTATTTTGTTTTAATCTCTTAATAATTTATAAACACAATTGATATCATAAAAAACACTAACTAATTGATAGGTCTACCTTTACTTGTTACTTCTGTGGCCTTTCATTATTCTCCCTCCTCATGAGGGTGAGAAATTATAAATATCTTAAAGATATACAATTTTAGTAACAGAATGTCAAGCCACAAGGCAATGTTTCTTAAACTTACAGAAGGCAGAAACATTTCTCCAAAACTAAATATAAGTTTTGATATTAGTCAGCAGCGGCCTTTACTTCAACATTATTGTATTTTATGTATTTCTAATACATTTTAAGACTTTTCCAGGTAGAGGTTGTCTAAGACCCCTTTTCCATCTGTTTGACCAGAAATCAAAGCCTTTGCTGATTCCACATTTTTGGGATGGAAAACGGTTGAAAATTGTATATATCCCTTAATTTCTCCAACATATGCACTCTTAGCTTTCATTTGACACTCAATTTGACATGCTCCTATGAACTACATATGTTGATGCTCACGGATCCTTTTACATGGAAATGACTTAATATATGCATGGTGGCAAGGGGAGAAGTGCTGGGAACGGTTTTGTAAATGAACAACACTATTTAGTACGTTATAAAGTACTACTCCACAGCAAATAGGAGTTTAAAGTGAAAACCATCCAAGTGTAATCCATTTGATCAAACATGAACTGCAGAGTGATTCTCCACAACTCCTTTCATAAAGATATAACGCAGCTGAATAACTTTTGACTGCTTATCATTAACAACGGTAATCCTGAATGCAACTCAAACCCCCCTGATGTGTTCCATATACTATAGCATGAGGTCTATTGAACAAGGCTTGCGTGAAATCAGAATCACTAACATCTTTGCCACTTTCATCATTTCGTTAATTACATCCTCAATTTGCATACGAGCCATTGGTAAGTTGCTTCAGCACTTTGTCACCGACCTCCTACTCTTTGGTATTTGTGAGTAGTGGCATCACTGACACACAACCCTTCCGTCTGGCCGTGAAGCAAGTGTAGCCAATCCTCTGCCCACAGGGAAGTGGTTGATAATTAAAATACATTACAAAGAGCTAAAAGCTCAATGTGCGGGCTGCTAAGTGTCTTCTGATACACTCCATCTCCCAAGTCTGGGCATCAAACATCTGACATGAGTCAGGAGTGTCTCTGCTGTATTGTGACTCAGACAGAAGAGCTGCTGAGGTGAAAAGAATGTCTTTAACAATCCCCGCATTTTCCTCAAAATGGTACAGCCATGATGGAGTGTAAACTACTCAGGCTAAGATGACACACATACAATGAGCTACAAAAGTATTGGTACAGTGACACATTTGTTGTTGTTTTGGGTCTGTACTCCAGCAGTTTGAACTGATACAATGACTATGAGCACAAAATGATCTGAAAAACAACGAAAACGAACAGCAAATGCATCCAACAAGTTTGTGAAGGCACAAGGCATACTATTAATATGGTACCAAATAGTTAACTTTTGACTACTTTAATACACATAAGTGAATTTGTCCAAATTCCTTTGGTCCCCTAAAATGAGGGGACTAAATACAAAAAGTGCTGAGTGTCAGTTCACCCGATATGGATTAAAATACCCTCAAATTAAACCAGTCCGCACTTTAACCTCATAGTCATTGTATCATTTCAAATCCAAAGGGCTGGAGTACAGAGCCAAAACAACTACATAACATGTCACCATCCCAGTATGTTTGGAGCTCACAGTATTTCCATTTTTAGCAATCAGAGTTAGAAACAGTAGGCTTGCATCAGCACCTTGTTGCTCATTCCTTAATACAATGTGTCAGCCACTAGCATTCAGAGCTACCACAGCTTCACAGATACGTTGTGTGATATCCAACATGAATGTTACCACTACACAGACACACAAGTTAGCATGCTTCAAGTTGATGGCCCTGTGTCATATAGGGAGGGATACACATCCATCAATTCCTTGATACCCTCAGTATCCTCTAAATGTGAAACATTAGCAACACAGAACAAGCAACATTAGTACCAATAACCACTACACAAGCAAGCACCTGCAATACTATCTGCACCACTCTGTTGACCCAAAAACTTTCAGGTACACTAACAACACATCTGACATGCAAGCAGAATTTCCACCATTAGAAACAAGTCTTTTCACCACATAACTCATCTGTTTATGGCTACTCACTTTAAAGATCAATGTCACACACACTTTATGAATAACATTACTACAAAGTCTACTCTTGGAAAACCAAAATAACAACGTTTTTGAATGCTGTTACAGTAAGTTATCTATTTCAGTGCCAGTGAGACAAAGCAATAAACATGATAGCATACCTATGTTCCTTATCTTCATGTTATCCCAATAATGTATCTGGATACATGATCCAATGATACAGGAATCCCAGAAAATCCTTCTCCCACAACCATCTCTTGTTCACCAATTGTAGCCCACCCATTCCCAGTCTCTCTCTCTCTCTCTCTCTCTCTCTCTCACAGACAAATCAGTGCAATCAAGAGACTTGACCTTTGGCCCTCTACTCAGTGTCATTAAAATCCATTCAGATGAGACTCACACTGAAAGCCTCCCAGAGTCCTAAATGTCAGCTTGTATAAGTCTGGCCACTTGCTTGCAATCAACTGAATAATTCCTTTGTTGTAAGAGAGTGGTCTTTTGGCTCTACAGATGCACAAATATCATACGCCGACGCCGAAGACATGCTAACCTCTCATCATTACAATAGGGGAGGTTATCATTTTTTGTGGGGTATGATATTTGTGCGTCTGTAACTTTCTCACTCAAATTTTTATTCACGATTCATTCACGATTATCCGGAATCATGGTAGCAATCACATTAATGTAGAAGTGTTCAGAAATATATTCTATTCTTATTTACAATAAAAGTGACTCCAAAATGACACAATATTTTATTTACCATTCATTTCTATTGGGCACAAAATAATCTGAAACACAACCAAAACAAACAGCAAATGCATCCAACACATTTGTAGAGTCACAAGCTTGATGTAGTCATTGAGAGCTATGAATACTTCACTTGTACAACTTTAATACACATATAAGTGAATTTGTCTGGAATACTTTTGGTCCCCTAAATTGGGGGGGACTATGTACAAAAAGCGCAGCAATTTCTAAACAGTTCACCCGATATGATTGAAGATACCCTCAAATTAAAGCTGACAGTCTGCGCTTTAACCTCATAGTCGTTTGATTTCAAATCCAAACTTTTGGAGTTGAGTATAGAGCCAAAAGAAGAAAACATGCTTCACTGTCCCAATAATTACAGAGGACACTACTGATCTGCCTAATTGCATCCATCAAAAGCGCAGTACCCTGACATAACATACTAAACAACACAACATACTAAAATACATAGACACACTGCATAATTGTCTCTCCAAGATGATAACAAATAACAAAGTAACGCTCATGGTTTAGAGCATTGTGTCCAACTGGATTACATAGGCATCCCATGCATATCGAATGAAACAAACAAATGAATTGAAAAGCACCCAAATTAGCTGCAATTCTGCCCTTTGTGTTGTCAATCCTCATCAGATGTGAATGCTGACAAAAGGATACATTTGACCTGAGTTTGACACTGAATGTAGCTGCATTGACACACTGTACATTTAGTCCATCCACAGTGATGGTGGTAATAGTGGCAGAACATACAGCTCAATCTATAAATGTGACTGCTAAAGTAGCATTTGCTTTAATGGTTGATGATGTATCCATGAATAAGAGGGCTTAAGAACAGTGCAGTTTAGTACAATTGCTACTGTCGTTCGCATCAATGGGCTGAACTAGAGGGAGATTGAGCCTGCTCATCTATGTAACCACATTTTGGGGTCCAGATTATGTTTGCTTTCTTTGTTACTGATACAAACATAGACCAATACTGGGACACATATCTACGATTGTGTCCCAAATGGCACCCCATTCCCTATATAGTGCACAACATTTGACCATAGCCCTGTGGGCCATGGTCAAAAGTAGTGCACTAAATAGGGAATAGGGTGCCATTTGAGAAGCGGACTAAATCTAGTAGCCCCTACCAATGAGGGTAGAAGACTCTCTCCGGAGAAAGCCCTAAGAGATAAATCTAGCAAAGCCAATCCAACTTGTCTTGATTTATACCCTGAGACACAGAGGTTTTGTAATCAAAGTAGTTAATGTATCCTTCAGAGAATCATTGTGAGAAAGCCTAAAGTAATACCACACTGTTTATGGCATTAAAGAATATTCAGGTGTCCTCAACATTTACTGGCTATTGATTAGGTCAAGATTGGTCTCATGTTTGGCCCAGAAACAAAAACATGCAGGGGGGGAAATATTATGGTTGACATGATCTACAGCTGCTGATTCTTGTCTAACAGTTTAATCAATATTACATTTCTGCTTGTCTTAGGTATGTCTGTCCTGAGTTAAAACACTGGGATTGGAACTTTGACACTAATTACTCTGAAATGAAATTGGCAAAAACACTGCAGGGATACCCATATTCAATCTCCTGTAATATAACCTACTGGTATAGTATCATAATCGTATATACGGTATTACTTTCTGCAGCATAACACCAAACCCATTCATAATTTGCTGATAAGAACACAGTCACTTTGCAGTATGAATTCCCCTTACCTATCCAGTATTCCATGTGAGAGCTTGATCAAAGTATATTCTGCATTCATAAATATGTCATTTTCCAATATCAAAGACATGCTTCTTTCTATATAATGTAATCAAGAAGACATTCTTACTTCCTACAACCAGCAGTATGTAGTAAACAATACATATTGCTACCTCCTAAAAACTACAGTATGTAGTAAACAGAAAATATTGTTACCTCCTATAAACTGCAGTATGTAGTAAACAGAAAATATTTTTAATTCCTATAACCTGCAGTATGTAGTAAACCAAATATATTGTTACCTCCTTTAACCTTCAGTATGTAGTAAACAGAATATATTGTTACCTCTTATAACCTGCAGTACGTAGTAAACAGAATATACAGTTACCTCCTATAACCTGCAGTATGTTGTAAACAGAATATATTGTTACCTCCTTTAACCTACAGAATGTAGTAAACAGAATATATTGTTACCTCATAACCTACAGTATGTAGTAAACAAAATATATTGTTACCTCATAACCTACAGCATGTAGTAAACAGAATATATTGTTATCTCCTATAAGCTGCAATATGTAGTAAACAGAATATATTGTTATCTCCTATAACCTACAGTATGTCGTAAACAGAATATATTGTTACCTCCTATAACCTGCAGTATGTAGTAAACATAATATATTGTTACCTAATAACCTACAGTACGTAGTAAAATAATATATTGTTACCTCATAACCTACAGTATGTAGTAAACATAATATATTGTTATCTCCCATAACCTGCAATATGTAGTAAACATAATATATTGTTATCTCCTATAACCTACAGTATGTAGTAAACAGAATGTGTTATTACCTCCTATAACCTGGAGCATATAGTAAACAGAAGATATTGTTCACTCCTATAACCTGGAGTATGTAGTAAACAGAATATATTGTTATCTCCTTTAACCTACAGTATGTAGTAAACATAATAATATGTTACCTCCTATAACCTGGAGTATATAGTAAACAGAAGATATTGTTAGCTCCTTTAATCTGGAGTATGTAGTAAACAAAATATATTGTTACCTCCTATGACCTACAGTATGTAGTAAACAGAAGATATTGTTACCTCCTATAACCTACAGTATATATTAAACAGAAGATATTGTTACCTCCTATAACCTGCAGTATGTAGTAAACATAATATATTGCTACCTCCTATAACCTGCAGTATGTAGTATACAGAATATTTTGTTACCTCCTATAACATACATTATGTAGTAAACAGAAGATATTGTTACCTCCTATAACCTACAGTATATATTAAACAGAAGATATTGTTACCTCCTTTAACCTGCAGTATATAGTGAACATAATATTTTGTCACCTCCTATAACCCACAGTATGTAGTAAACAGAAGATATTGTTAGCTCCTATAACCTACAGTATATAGTAAACAGAAGATATTGTTACCTCCTTTAACCTGCAGTATATAGTAAACAGAAGATATTGTTAGCTCCTATAATCTACAGTATATAGTAAACAGAAGATATTGTTATCTCCTATAACCTACAGTATATAGTAAACAGAATATAGTGTTACCTCCTTTAACCTGCAGTATATAGTAAACAGAAGATATTGTTAGCTCCTATAACCTACAGTATATAGTAAACAGAATATATTGTTACCTCCTTTAACCTGCAGTATATAGTAAACAGAAGATATTGTTATCTCCTATAACCTACAGTATATAGTAAACAGAATATATTGTTACCTCCTTTAACCTGCAGTATATAGTAAACAGAAGATATTGTTACCTCCTATAACCTGCAGTATATAGTAAACAGAAGATATTGTTACCTCCTTTAACCTGCAGTATGTAGTAAACAGCATGTTATTAGCGATCACACAGTAATCCATAATACAACGCATAAGCCAGTTACATTTTCTGATTTCCACTTGAAACAAACGCAGATGTCAAGATGCAGATATGTCGATGTGTTGATGGAGTGACATGCCTCTCTCATATTATTCAGTCATTTGAACGGTTTCCCCACTAATCAGTCAGGTTGTTCTATTCCACCCCATCTCTGATGTCGCTTTCATGTTCTGCCTTCAAGAGAAGACTCCCAACCTGTGCAACAAAACAATCCCTTCATCAATTGTGTGTATTAATAATGGATGCCAAGGGAAGCCAGGCTTTCCCAAAAAACTGATCAAGAAAAAACATATATACTGTATATTTTTTTCTTTTGTCTCTCTGTTTCATAATTTTGCTTAAATTCTCAAGAGGCTGAATGTATCTCACAGGAGAAAGCATCCAAACGAGCGAAACAGTGCCCCACTGTCTCTGTATGTGTAGGCCATCTATCTGATGCTGTCTGGTCAAAAAGAGTATGACATTCTTGCCTCCCGTAGCATTAAATGCAAGGGAAGCCAGCAAGCATTTGGCTTCCCTTGATAAAAAAAGTATAAAATAATAGCCAATTAGCATTGAGCTAAACTGAGTGAGCTCAACTGTTAATGGTCCTGGCGCTCCAAAGAACAAGTGTCAAAGGAAGCCAGTTTGTATATGGCTTCACTTCCATCACGGCATCGAGAGCATACAGTGGGGAAAAAAAGTATTTAGTCAGCCACCAATTGTGCAAGTTCTCTCACTTAAAAAGATGAGAGAGGCCTGTAATTTTCATCATAGGTACACTTCAACTATGACAGACAAAATAAGGAAAGAAAATCCAGAAAATCACATTGTAGGATTTTTAATGAATTTATTTGCAAATTATGGTGGAAAATAAGTATTTGGTCACATACAAACAAGCAAGATTTCTGGCTCTCACAGACCTGTAACTTCTTCTTTAAGAGGCTCCTCTGTCCTCCACTCATTACCTGTATTAATGGCACCTGTTTGAACTTGTTATCAGTATAAAAGACACCTGTCCACAACCTCAAACAGTCACACTCCAAACTCCACTATGGCCAAGACCAAAGAGCTGTCAAAGGACACCAGAAACAAAATTGTAGACCTGCACCAGGTTGGGAAGACTGAATCTGCAATAGGTAAGCAGTTTGGTTTGAAGAAATCAACTGTGGGAGCAATTATTAGGAAATGGAAGACATACAAGACCACTGATAATCTTCCTCAATCTGGGGCTCCACGTAAGATCTCACCCGTGGGGTCAAAATGATCACAAGAACGGTGAGCAAAAATCCCAGAACCACACGGGGACCTAGTGAATGACCTGCAGAGAGCTGGGACCAAAGTAACAAAGCCTACCATCAGTAACACACTACGCCGCCAGGGACTCAAATCCTGCAGTGCCAGACGTGTCCCCCTGCTTAAGCCAGTACATGTTCAGGCCCGTCTAAAGTTTGCTAGAGAGCATTTGGATGATCCAGATGAGGATTGGGAGAATGTCAGATGAAACCAAAGTATAACTTTTTGGTAAAAACTCAACTCGTCGTGTTTGGAGGACAAAGAATGCTGAGTTGCATCCAAAGAACACCATACCTACTGTGAAGCATGGGGGTGGAAACATCATGCTTTGGGGCTGTTTTTCTGCAAAGGGACCAAGACGACTGATCCGTGTAAAGGAAAGAATTAATGGGGCCATGTATCGTGAGATTTTGAGTGAAAACCTCCTTCCATCAGCAAGGGCATTGAAGATGAAACGTGGCTGGGTCTTTCAGCATGACAATGATCCCAAACACACCGCCCGGGCAACCGAAGGAGTGGCCGTAAGAAGCATTTCAAGGTCCTGGAGTGGCCTAGCCAGTCTCCAGATCTCAACCCCATAGAAAATCTTTGAAAGTCCGTGTTGCCCAGTGACAGCCCCAAAACATCACTGCTCTAGAGGAGATCTGCATGGAGGAATGGGCCAAAATACCAGCAACAGTGTGTGAAAACCTTGTGAAGACTTACAGAAAACATTTGACCTCTGTCATTGCCAACAAAGGGTATATAACAAAGTATTGAGATACATTTTTGTTATTGACCAAATACTTATTTTTCACCATAATTTGCAAATAAATTCATAACAAATCCTACAATGTGATTTTCTGGATTTTTTTTTCTCATTTTGTCTGTCATAGTTGAAGTGTACCTATGATGAAAATTACAGGCCTCTCTCATCTTTTTAAGTGAGAGAACTTGCACAATTGGTGGCTGACTAAATACTTTTTTTCCCCACTGTACATCATTGACAGACAACTTGAATTGTTGCATCTCGTTGTGTTGTTGTCCTCCGGTGGCTAGCTATCTAGCTAACATTGTCCCTTTCCTAAATTAGCCATGGATGGAGATAGGGATTTGGATTTTGTGGTTTTACTTCATTCTCCTTACTGGCCAAAGATTATAACGGCGATTCGGAACCAACCATACAGTAGACTCATATATTGTGCCCCTGAACTGAGAGGATGGAAGTTCAGTATGTAGATAGACGTAGAAGGCTAATGTTAACTAGCTAACGTTGCCTATGAAAGGAAGTTAGGCTCGCAAGCAAGCATTTTAGCCAGGTCGCCTAGGACAACAAAAAATAAAGCGTGTACTGTATGATAGACCGTTTAGGCAACATGAAAGAGAGGAGTATGGCATTGGCGTTTCTCTACAAGTAGGTTGAGTCAACATGTGTTTACCACTTGTAAGGACACACACACAAACACATAAATCAGAACCGTGGACAGCCACATCATACTGTAATTAGCTTATGATGATTGGACTAAATCGTTTTTTGGTATCTTTCAGTTGACACTGTATTAGACTAAGCATAGGGTTTTTGATGATGATGCAATGTTGAAGTTGGAATGGTGCTGGAGTAGTGGAGGCAGCTCCTGTTTTCTTTGCGACTTGCGGTAACTCTCTGTGGTTCTAAATTAATAGGTGGTTAGTAGTCCGGAAATGTCGGAAACATTACCTTGCTTGACCATAATGTAGGTCATGTAACTGTTTGTTTACATGCAACATTCTTTGTGGACTCCACCGGACAGAGGTTGCTCTCTGGTTTTGTGATGAAACAAAGGTGTGGTTCAATTTATTCTGTCACTGTGTCTTTTTATTGTCTCAGCCTTAGGCCTATTTATCACAGTGGCAAGGCATATTAACTAACAGGTTATAGAGCAAATAATGCAATTATCATAACACATAGGTTGTAATATAGCTTTTTTTCTGGCTTCCCCAGTGATTTTACCCATGCACTGCTACTGTCCTTCATCTATATTTAGTTGCATGATGAATTATCCTAACATGTTGGTTTTCTGCCTCCCGTTATTGAATTATTCATGAGGAAGCCCATGGGTGCTCCTCCCCCATGCACACCTTTCATTTTTAACATGCTGAAAAGAAGCAAGTGTTGAAAGAGGAATGAAAAGACAAGATGAAACAGGGAGAGCGACGTGTGAATCTGAATAAAGATATGTCAAAGCCACTGCTTTTGACAAGCAGCTAAAGGCCGAATTCAATCAAACCTGGGAAAAAACAACATAGTTACTTTGTTGTGTGAAAAATGCACTCAGGTAAAACAAAAAACCAAAAAACAATGTTATAAGTAAGAAGTAGGCATTGGAGTAAAGCCAAAAAATTATGGAAATTCACATGAGCACCACAATGCTCTACAGTACTGAGGTTTTCAGCACACAGCTACAACCTACTACAGCAGCCATGTTGGTCTATTGTGCTTCAAACAAGGTGTAGGCAGGTTGATTAGGATTCAAACATTCTCAACCAGTCTAATTCAGTTTAGTATTGTGGTGGTATCCGCCTGTATTTCCATAAACCTTTATTTTATCATTGAGAAAAATAAAAAGTGCCCACAGTCACTCCAATATTGGACACAGTCACTCCAATATAGAGGTCTATAGAGCCTGTCTCCATTCCTGATTTCTGTAACCAATAGCTTACCTTGATTTGCAAACATGGTCCTGTTTTATCTATTGCTGTCATGATCAATGGGCAGTTCATTACCTTAAAGTGAGATTTGTTGTCACTGACCTACACACAATACCCCATAATGTTAAAGTGGAATTATGTTGTTAGACATTTTTACAAAATAATTAAAAATAAAAATCTGAAATGTCTTGAGTCAATAAGTATTCAACCCCTTAGTTATGGCAAACCTAAATAAGTTCAGGATTTAAAAAAACTTAACAAGTCACATAATAAGTTGCATGGACTAACTCCGTGTTCAATATTTTTGAATGACTAGCTCAACACTGTGTCCCCCCCTCTGTACCCCACATACACAGTTGAAGTTGGAAGTTTACATACACCATAGCCAAATACATTTAAACTCAGTTTTTCACAATTCCTGACATTTAATCACAATAAAAATTCCCTGTCTTAGGTCAGTTAGGATCACCACTTTATTTTAAGAATGTGAAATGTCAGAATAATAGTAGAGAGAATGATTTATTTCAGGTTTTATTTATTTCATCACATTCCCAGTGGATCAGAAGTTTACATACACTCAATTAGTATTTGGTAGTACTGCCTTTAAATTGTTTAACTTGGGTCAAACGTTTCGGGTAGCCTTCCACTAGCTTCCCACAATAAGTTGGGTGAATTTTGGCCCTTTACTCCTGACAGAGCTGGTATAACTGAGTTGGGTTTGTAGGCCTCCTTGCTCGCACACGCTTTTTCAGTTCTGACCACAAATGTTCTATAGGATTGAGGTCAGGGCTTTGTGATGGCCACTCCAATACCTTGACTTTGTTGTCCTTAAGCCATTTTGCCACAACTTTGGAAGTATGCTTGGGGTCATTGTCCATTTGGAAGACCCATTTGCGAACAAGCTTTAACTTCCTGACTGATGTCTTGAGATGTTGCTTCAATATATCCACATAATTTTCCTGCCTCATGATGCCATCTATTTTGTGAAGTCCCTCATGCAGCAAAGCACCCCCACAACATGATGCTGCCACCCCCGTGCTTCACGGTTGGGATGGTGTTCTTCGGCTTGCAAGCCTCACCCTTTTTCCTCCAAACATAACGATGGTCATTATGGCCAAACAGTTCTATTTTTAATTCATCAGACCAGAGGACATTTCTCCAAAAAGTACGATCTTTGTCCCCGTGTGCAGTTGCAAACCGTAGTCAGGCTTTTTATGGCGGTTTTGGAGCAGTGGCTTCTTACTTGCTGAGCGGCCTTTCAGGTTATGTCAATATAGGACTCGTTTTTCTGTGGATATAGATACTTTTGTACCGGTTTCTTCCAGCATCTTCACAAGGTCCTTTGCTGTTGTTCTGGGATTGATTTGCACTTTTCACACCAAAGTACATTAATCTCTAGGAGACAGAACGCATCTCCTTCCTGAGCAGTATGACGGCTGTGTGGTCCCATGGTGTTTATACTTTCATAATATTGTTTGTACAGATGAACGTGGTACCTTCAGGCATTTGGAAATTGCTCCCAAGGATGAACCAGACTTGTGGAGGTCTAAAAAAAAAGATTCTGAGGTCTTGGCTGATTTCTTTTGATTTTCCCATGATGTCAAGCAAAGAGGCACTGAGTTTGAAGGTAGGCCTTGAAATACATCCACAGGTACACCTCCAATTTACTCAAATTATGTCAATTAGCCCATCAGAAGCTTCTAAAGCCATGACATAATTTTCTGGAATTTTCCAAGCTGTTTCAAGGCACAGTCAACTTAGTGTATGTAGACTTCTGACCCACTGGAAATGTGATACAGTGAATTATAAGTGAAATAATCTGTCTATAAACAATTGTTGGAAAAATTACTTGTGTCATGCACAAAGTATATGTCCTAACCGACTCGCCAAAACTCTAGTTTGTTAAAAAGAAATTTGTGGAGTGGTTGAAAAAAATTACTCCAACGTAAGTGTATGTAAACTTCCGACTTCAACTGTACAATTAACTGTAATGTCCCTCATCCGAGCAGTTAATTTCAAACACAGATTCAACCAGGGATGCTTTCCAATGCCTCAAAGAAGAAGGTCACCTATAGGTAGATGGTTAAAACAATCTGACTTTGAATATCCCTTTGAGCATGGTAAAGTTACTAATTACACTTTGGATGGTGTATGTATACACCCAGTCACTACAAAGATAAAGGCGTCCTTCCTAACTCAGTCACCAGAGAGGAAGGAAATCGCTAAGGGATTTCACCATGAGGCCAATGGTGACTTTAATGGCTGTGAGTTTAATGACTGTGACAGGAGAAAACTGAGGACGGATCAACAACATTGCAGTTACTCCACAATATTAACCTAAATGACAGAGTGAAAAGAAGGAAGCCTGTACAGAAAAAAAAATATTCCAAAACATGCATGTTTGCAACAAGGCACTAAAGTAATACTGCAAGAAATGTGGCAAAGCAATTAACTTTCTGTCCTGAATACAAAGTGTTATGTTTGGGGCAAATCCAATAAAACACATTACTGAGTACGACTCTACATATTTTCAAGCATAGTGGTGGCTGCATCATGTTATGGGTATGCATGTAATCTTTAGGGCTGGGGAGTTTTTCAGGATAAAAAATGAACAGAATGGAGCTAAGCACAGGAAAAATCCTAAAGGAAAACCTGATTCAGTTTGCTTTCCACCAGACACAGGGAGATTAATTTACCTTTCAGCAGGACAATAACCTAAAACAGAAGGCCAAATCTACACTGGAGTTGCTTACCAAGAAGACAGTGAATGTTACTGAGTGGCCGAGTTACAGTTTTGACATAAATCTGCTTGAAAATGTATGGCAATACCTGAAAATGGTTGTCTAGCAATGATCAACAACCAATTAGACAGAGCTTGAATAATTGTTTAAAGAATAATGGGCAAATGTTGCACAATCGAGGTGTGAAAGTTTTTTTTATATATGTATCTTTTATATTTTTTACAAACGTTAGAATCTTTCTTCCACTTCGGCTGAATGCTTATGTGGTTAATTTCAAACCGGTTTCAATGTCCTGCAATAAGAGCTTAGATGCGAATATTTGTGAAAACTCTTCACAGTTGTTTTCTGTGAGTGCCACTGAGTAGGCTGATATTCTGTTACATGGGTGCAATATCCAAACGTTAGGCTGTACAGTGCATATACATAAGTATGCCGCCAATGCAAGTCTAAAGTCTAGTACAGCCACAGTGGGATTTCAACTGATTTGTAAGTTTAAAAAAAAATAATATTAACTAATTATTGTCTTTGTTTAATTCATATAAACAACATTCCGATCTTGTTTAGCATTATATCGTTCAAATATGGCATGATTCCACTATTTTAAACCACTTTCTAATTGGGGGACTTTTATTTTGAAGGCAAACAGCAACTTCCATTGTCAGAAATGCTACAAAAAGGTAGCAAATCGATTTCTTCTTAACGTATGGAAATAATAAATTAAGAATGAAAATAGAACATTAAGCGGACCGGTGCAAGTATAATGTAACTGCCGCTTCGGCAATGTTTACTGGTTGAAACCAGACAAAGTAATTTGAATTTAATTAAAATAAAAATGTACCCTGACAGGTAATTATTGTTGTGGGAGTTTCCTGCAAAGCAAGTGATTGACTTGAGCAGTAGAACTAAGGAAAAGGAACATTCTGATCTCAGTCAATGGACTCATCTCATCATTCATAATAATGGCCAATCCTAAAGGCTAATTAAGTGGCTTACTCTGACTTCTAATTTGAGTGACCTTTTGTTAAAAACCACAAAATGAAATAAATGACCGAATTACACAATAATCTAAATCATGTTGGTCACGAAGTGACTCAGTATCAATTCAAAATATACCCTTGGCATCCAAACCAGAGTACCTAGTAAATAACCATTTATGTAACCCAATGGTGTCTTTTATTACTGAAATAATGCATGACATAATATACAAAACAGTGGAGAGGCAATATAAGAATATAATTGTACAAAAGGCCCATGGAGTTGGTGGAATAATCCTTTAATTCATGGCCACTTGCTCAGACGGGCTAGGGGCGCTTTAATTAGGTCAGGTGGAAAATATAAAATAACTCTGTCTAATCCAGACATTCTGTGCGTCAGTGAATCCACGTAAATCCACCGAATCTGTTACCTTTCATCTGAACTATCTGTTGCGATCGGGAGAGTGGGCCATCAGTTATTGTTTATAGTTAATACCGCAGAGCGCAGTTTGGAGCGCAAGCTTCAAACCTATTGAACGTAATGTAAATGGTCAATGATCACGGCCCTACAGATCATCACAGGCTATTTATGCTGATATATGGTTAACATGTAATGAAATGTACATATGAAGAAAACTTGAAAGGGTGAAATATGAAACGTCATTATTGTTTGCTGAACTGATCAATTCTGATATCAAACTGGAGATTATAGATTGAATAACCAATCACTGATTGAATTATTTGTATTATTTTTCTCCTGATTTATGATGAATAGTTATGAGCCTAAATGACTCAATGATGGTTCCTATTGACTTCTTATTGAACTGAATTGCTGAATTGCCTAATTATGTTAATTATGAGAATGATTATGATTTGACCTCTGTGATTATGAATTTGATTGGATACATGTTATTATGTTTCCTTTGTTATGCAGCACAGACAGACTACCCTGTAAATACATCACTTTATGGTTAAAGGAATTCCTGCCTCAGTCTCATCCATTCCTCTGTCACCTGACCCGTGACCAACTGTTCACCTTCACTGTCAGTCATCCTACCTGTCCAGCTACCCACACAAATTCCAATAATCTTTCAATAATCCTCCAACTAGGTCTCATTAGAATATGCCAAAATTGTGACATTAGACCATATTCAGACCCCTTGACATTTTCTACATTTTGTTACGTTACAGCCTTATTCTAAAATCTATATATAAAAAAAATCCTGAGCAATCTACACACAATGGACGATAAATACTAAGAGAAAACAGGTTCTTCAAAGTTTTGCAAAAGTAAAAGAATAAAAAATAAAAACTTTCATACCCTGTGCTATGAGACTCGAAATTGAGCTCAGGTGCATCCTGTTTCCATTGATCATCCTTGAGATGTTTCTACAACTTGATTGGAGTCCAGCTGTGGTAAATTCAACTGATTGGACATAATTTGGAAAGGCGCACACCTGTCTATGTAAGGTCCCACAGTTGACAGTGCATGTCAGAGCAAAAACCAAGCCATGAGGTCAAAGAAATTGTCCATAGAGCTCCGAGACAGGATTGTGTTGAGGCACAGATCTGGGGAAGGGTACCAAAAAATGTCTGCTGCATTGAAGGGCCCCAAGAACACAGTGGCCTCCATCATTCTTAAATGGAAGAAGTTTGGAACCACCAAGACTCTCCCCCGATTTCTCCAAACTGAGCTATCGTGGGAGAAGGGCCTTGGTCAGGTGAGGTGACCAAGAACCCGATGGTCACTCTGACAGAGCTCTAGAGTTCCTCTGTGGAGATGGGAGAGCTTTCCAGGACAACCATCTCTGCAGCACTCCACCAATCAGGCCTTTATGTTAGAGTGGCCAGACGTAAGCCACTCCTCAGTAAAAGGCACATGACCGCCCGCTTGGAGTTTGCCAAATGGCACCTAAACACTCTCAGACCATGAGAAACAAGATTCTCTGGTCTGATGAAGCCAAGATTGAACTCTTTGGCATGAATGCCAAGCGACACATCTGGAGGGAACCTGGCACCGTCCCTACGGTGAAGCATGGTGGTGGCAGCATCATGCTGTGGGGATGTTTTTCAGCGGCAGGGACTGGGAGACTAGTCAGGATTGAGGCAAAGATGAACAGAGCAAAGTACAGAGATATCCTTAATGAAAACCTGCTCCAGAGCACTCAGGACCTCAGACTGGGGCGAAGGTTCACCTTCCAACAGGACAATGACCCTAAGCACACAGTCAAGACAAAGCAGGAGTGGCTTCGGGACATGTATCTGAATGTCCTTGAGTGGCCCAGCCAGAGCCCGGACTTGAATCCGATCAAACATCTCTGGAGAGACCTGAAAATAGCTGTGCAGTAATGCTCTCCATCCAACCTGACATAGCTTGAGAGGATCTGCCGAGACGAATGGGAGAAACTCCCCAAATACAGGTGTGCCAAGCTTTCACCTAAGATGACTCGCTGGCTGTAATCGCTGACAAAGGTGCTTCAACAAAGTACTGAGTAAAGGGTCTGAATACTTATATAAATGTCATATTTTAGGTTTATATTTGTAATAAATTAGCAACATTTTCTTAAAACCTTTTTTATTTATGGGGGTATTATGGGGTATTGTGTGTAGATTGATGAGGGGAAAAAAACAATTTAATAAATGTTAGAATAAGGCTGTAACGTAAGGTAAAAGTCAAAGGGTCTGAATACTTTCCGAACGCACTGTACATATAGTTAAATGCTGCTTCTAGTGACATATAACTAATAGGTCACTATAATGATCTATTGTCCTCCCTCTTGCATCATACTGGATTTTCAGGTCTTCAAAATTCTGAGAGAATCTCTGCAGAATCTCTGCAATATCAATACAAATCACTACCCATTTCATGAAACAACCAAAATCTTGATACTGTTTGGTACAATTATCATATCGTAAAACTTGGACTCTGCAAACACTAATGCTTACAGTTTTGCTACCACAAATAAATGCAGTGCACAAAGGTGCATACAAAGTGCAATTCCATATGCTCCAGGTGCCATATGAGCAGATATAATTGAATAGATTATCCCTTAGTTTGCATAAGTGCACAGTCATGTACTTTGTAGACATAGCCTAACTGAAAGTATACTAAACCGCAAGTCACATTTCAAAGACAGTTTATATCAGTGTTCTATACTCCCACTCCCCCCTCATCAATCAGTCAGTAGGGAGCTTTGCAGGGAGCTTTGTAGGGAGCTTTGTGGATTGTGACTTAACAGCATGGGTATTTCGCCCACATAAAGAGTGTGTTGCCCCACGGAGACCTGAGGTGAGGTACACAGAGAGCCTGTTCCTGAAAGATAAGCTTAAAATGAGCTCCCCCACAAACACACCTCTTCACAAACCATCATTAGCACAGCCATTTCTCATGGCATATTACTGATTTCGTGCTTTGCCTCTCCTTACTGACCATGCCTACTTTAGTTATTGACTTTCCCGACTGCTTCCAGGAGATTGACTTGATAGTGTCTAATCCTTTAAAAGAGGTAACATTGAAAAGGAGGAAATAGAAATTGGCTTTTTGAAATGGAAACTGAACGTTGAACGTTTTTTTGTTAATTCTAATGGTGCCGTGATATTAAATGTTTTATTGAACCTTTATTTAACTAGGCAAGTCAGTTAGGAACAAACTCTTACTTACAATGACGGCCTACCAGGGAACAGTGCCTTGTTCAGGGGCAGAACAACAGAATTGTACCTTGTCAGCTTGGGGATTCGATCCAACAACCTTTCAGTTACTGGCCCAATGCTCTAACCACTAGGCGACCTGCCCCCCCAAGTGGCAAATAACAGTAGTCTTGGTAAGAACATGACATGGTATGGATGTCAAAACACCAAAAGTACTGAATACCAATGGTTGATGCAGTTTTGTGCAAGTAAGAGCTGAAATGTGATAGATACACCACTTTGCTGCAGGTCAAGAACATTTCTTTCTTTGTGTTCAAAGTAAAATAGGAAAATCCATGGAGCACAGTGCACATGGCTTATCAACCCCAGCAGTTGTATTAAAAGGCAGCTACACCTTACAGGCTCTCTCCCCATCTTACCGTCCCATGTGTCAGCTAAAATTCTCTGCCAGACAATATCATTTAGAAAATTCTGGCCCAAAAACAGCCCATTCGGTTGTCTCTGGAGCTCTTGTTAAAATTCCTGACCCTGCAGCCAAATACCAATGCCAAGCTTCACGGGGACTTCTAACACAGCCAGAAGTGCAGTAGGATCCAAAATGCCTACAAAACAACCCAAAACCTGTCACAGCTACCACATGTTAGTGGGAATTATTTCTCGAGCATGGTTTCAATGGATGGACAGAGAACCAAACTATCAAGTGCCTGCATATATGATGAAGTTGATTGGCTGAGGTTTGCAATATTTCTGCATGTGAGGACTTTCATTACATTGTCCTTGGCTTTCCAAATACATTGGTGTTGGATGGGGTCAATCTCTGCCCTCAAGGTGTCGAGCATCAAGGGATTTGTTAATTGCACTGAATTACATTTTAACTCTGGTGTGCACTTGTCCTACCATTTTCATCTGGAATAGTGTTACTGCAGCTAAATCTGCAAAACGAAGCCACCACTACACTCTGAAAGGTCTACGACTCCCCTGAGGTTTGGGGTCCGAAGATGCTGCATACGTCAGTGTGATCGCTACGTTTGTGGGCAAAGGCGATAGCCCCTAGGTGCCCCCACCAGTCTGGAGGAATAACGCAGGAATATTAAGAGCCAGAGGGCACTGTGGACTAATTAAGACCCATGTGGTCCTGATGGGTAGGGCCTCCTACAATTAATAACTGAATAATATCCACGTGGGCCAAATTGGTCAGTCAAAATCAAACCGCTGACACTGCCACACCACTGCCACTACCACTGTCATGAGAGAGGTGGAATGGGTTTAGTTCTAATAGTGCAAATATGAGACAGTCAAGCCAGGGTTTTGACAGACTGTATTGTAGTTGGTATGCATGTAGAGCTTTTCACGACATGTTCTCAAAACCTAGCCATAATAAGGCAGATTCTTATCATGGTGTTAAGACTCATATTTCCTTGCCATTTTCACTTCACTCTCTTGTCTCTGAAATTTTGACAATTTTTTCACAACCACACACTATCTCTCACACTACCATCTTATTTCCATGTGTACAAGCCTCTTTTATGCTGCGTAAATGATCCCAGATGATAGCTCCTCACATTTGACTTTAGAAACAATCTGTGCCAGATACAAATAGGCTCCCTTCAGAGACTTAACACGTCTTCACTGACCAAGTGTCACCTTTGAACAGGTGAAGGGGACTGAATCGCTCCAGCTCTGAAAAATGAAGTTGTCACCATGTGGGAATTTTAATGAGTTGTCTAGGGCTCTGAAAAGGATCACCAAACACATTCCTGCCACCCTGCATGAGGGGACAGAGGGGACACAGGGTGTTCAGGGGGATGTCACCAATTACCCAACAGAGAACTTGACAGCGTGAGAGAGGGAACTTTCCCCCGACACTTCTGATAAAGTATAAGAAGAGTACTTGTTTACAAAAAGAAGTTGATATGGTACATTTATTTTATATGGTATATTTATTTTATATACAGTTGGAAGTTTACATACACTTAGGAGTCATTAAAACTCGTTTTTCAACCACTCTTGTTAACAAACAATAGTTTTAGCAAGTCAGTTAGGACATCTACTTTGTGCATGACACAATTAATTTTTCCAACAATTGTTTACAGACAGATTATTTCACTTATAATTCACTGTATCACAATTCCAGTGGGTCAGAAGTTTACATACACTAAGTTGACTGTGCCTTTAAACAGCATGGAAAATTCCAGAAAATTATGTCATGGCTTTAGAAGCTTCTGATGGGCTAATTGAAGGTGTACCTGTGGATGTATTTCAAGGCCTACCTTCAAACTCAGTGCCTCTTTGCTTGACATCATGGGAAAATCAAAAGAAATCAGCCAAGACATCAGAAAAAAATTGACTGTAGACCTCCACAAGTCTGGTTCATCCTTGGGAGCAATTTCCAAACGCCTGAAGGTACCACGTTCATCTGTACAAACAATAGTATGAAAGTATAAACACCATGGGACCACACAGCCGTCATACTGCTCAGGAAGGAGACGCGTTCTGTCTCCTAGAGATGAATGTACTTTGATGTGAAAAGGGCAAATCAATCCCAGAACAACAGCAAAGGACCTTGTGAAGATGCTGGAGGAAACCGGTACAAAGGTATCTATATCCACAGAAAAAACGAGTCCTATATTGACAAGCAAGTAAGAAGCCACTGCTCCAAAAACGCCATAAAAAAGCCTGACTACGGTTTGCAACTGCACACGGGGACAAAGATCATACTTTTTGGAGAAATGTCCTCTGGTCTGATGAATTAAAATATAACTGTTTGGCCATAATGACCATTGTTATGTTTGGAGGAAAAAGGGGGAGGCTTGCAAGCCGAAGAACACCATCCCAACCGTGAAGCACGGGGGGTGGCAGCATCATGTTGTGGAGGTGCTTTGCTGCAGGAGGGACTTGTGCACTTCACTAAATAGATGGCATCATGAGGAGGTAAAATTATGTGGATATATCGAAGACATCAGTCAGGAAGTTAAAGCTTGGTCGCAAATGGTCTTCCAAACGGACAATGACCCCAAGCATACTTCCAAAGTTGTGGCAAAATGGCTTAAGGACAACAAAGTCAAGGTATTGGAGTGGCCATCACAAAGCCCTGACCTCAATCCCATAGAAGATTTGTTGGCAGAAGTGAAAAAGTGTGTGCGAGCAAGGAGGCCTACTAACCTAACTCAGTTACACCAGCTCTGTCAGGAGGAATGGGCCAAAATTCACCCAACTTATTGTGGGAAGCTTGTGGAAGGCTACCCGAAACGTTTGACCAAAGTTAAACAATTTAAAGGCAATGCTACCAAATACTAATTGAGTGTATGTAAACTTGTGACCCACTGGGAATGTGATGAAAGAAATATAAGCTGAAATAAATCATTCTCTCTACTATTATTCTGACATTTCACATTCTTAAAATAAAGTGGTGATCCTAACTGACCTAAGACAGGGAATTTTACTACGATTAAATGTCAGGAATTGTGAAAAACTGAGTTTAAATGTATTTGTCTATGGTGTATGTAACTTCCCACTTCACCTGTAATATCTTTCTTTTATATGGTATATTTCTTTTATATGGTATATTTCTTTTGTATGGTATCTTTCTTTTAAATGGTATACTTATTTTATATGGTATTTTTCTTTTATATGGTATATTTATTTAATATAATATCTTTCTTTCTTAAGGTACCTTTCTTTTATGTGTGCCAATGTATACAGTATGATGTATGACAAAGCCAGAGGGGCCCGTTAAGAGATCTGGGACATCTCTGGCTCTAGCGGACAAACTTCCCCTTAGTCAACATATACACTATATTCCAGGAAAAAGGGGGAAGAGAACGCTTTTCATGTCCTTTCACGCAGCTGTCTATTTTCTTACCAATCAATGGCATGCTTAAAGTTGAGAATGGAGGGAGCTCTTTTTGGGATGGGGGATTATGGAAATGGCTTGTAATTGCGGAGACCCAGCACTTTGTGAGCGGGAAGAAAACAGGGAGCCATAACACAATCATGCAGCTGGTGTGATCAGGGAGTCAGGAGTGCGGAGATAAGATACACCATCTGCAGATTTAACAAAGCTCCAACATAAAGGGTTTTCACTACTGTGGTGAGCGTAACATGCATTGATGTGCTCCATTCCCTTTTGTGCAGGGAGGGGGACTTTGGAAATAAGGGTCGATTCAGACTTAGGCAATATTTAACATGACTGAAATAGGAACCAGAAAATATAAAAAGTCCAGATAGCCTATAAATAAGACATTTGAGAGTGCCCATCCTTGCAAGTTAAAAGGCTGAACAATCTAAATTCTACATAATGGCACTGCATTTCATAAACCTTACTGTGGGAAAGTTGATATGATGATATGCTTCCGTTTGCTGTCATATGACTGGTTTCACATTTGTCTCCAGCGATCATAAGGTAAAATAGATCTAAAATAAGTGTAATTTATATTTACAATCCCCTTATCCAAACTGATTACTCATTTACCTAGCTTTTATCAGTAGCTCTTATCAAGTTGTAAATTACAGTGCATGGTGTTATTTCTATTGGAAATAGATGCTATTTCCACTTGGAACCGGTATTTTCACTAGACCTTATTCATGTTTTCCTCGCATGTAAAGATGGTGGAATTATTTGGGAATTAAGTCAAGGTCAGAATACGGCGTATCTGTAGACACACCACCACTATGCCTTCATTTATTAGATCTCCACCCAGAACGAATAGCGGGTGAATAGCATGCTATTCTCATGCTTAAGTTCATGGTTAGAATACGTGTAGAATACACATGCTTAACCCGGGTTGGAATCGGCCCTATAGAGCACAGCTCAAGCTGTCTTTCATGGTTAAGCACAAGGGCTTGGGAAGAAGACATTATTGGATAATTGTGGGTTGTGGAAATTATTACATTCACTTCAAGCCAAACAGTGGGATTTGTGCATTGCTTCCAATGCCTTAAATGTGCTTTAATAGCTCTTGGTTTCTTTCGACACAGTTAAAGGGGCATTGAGTCAGAATTCCACAACTTCATGAATTGTTCTTGACCATAATAAATATTAGGGCAAGTTGTGTTTACAGTCAACATGTCAAAACCTTATTCTTTGGTTGCTATAGCCATGTTATGCATTAAGACACTCCCGCTTGGCAATGATGACGTCCAATGGTACATCATCTCATACGCCATATGGATAGGAATGCTAAAGAGAGCAAATCTCTGCAATGCATAAAACACCCTGTAGTTTTCAAAGTAATTTCCATTGTGATTATATCATTTTCTCTTGGAAGTACCTTTGTTTCTTTCAAATGTTGGCTCTTGCTGGCCTCTACAAGAAACTTGCAAAGAGAGAGGTACGAGGAGTACTACTAAGCAACATCATCACAAGAAAGGAACTTTATTTGAAAACAAATGTATTTTCCCTTGAGCATAAATTACTTTCTGTGGAAAAGTATTTCTCTTGAGCAAAACAATTACAAAGTAGCACCCAAACAGACCGTAGACTACACCTCGTGAACCAAAATATATACTAGACATTCACAAGGCAGCCTTAGTCTGTAGTAGCTACATGGAAAACACTGTGTGAACTCTCAAATATTTGACTGGAAAGTGAGAAGGCGGCAGAGCTGCTTTCATCCTTTTGTATGGCTTAATTGAGTTTCCAAATTTAAAAAAAATATATTATATTCACTCAGAAATATGAGGTTGAGGTTGCCCAAATCCCAGCATAAGATGTACTGTAGCTACAGAGAGCCAATATAATAGTATCTTACAATGGACAATCAGAAAAGACTGATAATAGACTGACGCAGGACGCAATCCCAGGCAATAAAAAAACAACCCCTGTGGCAGTGTGGATCCTTGCTCTCATATGAGGTTTCCCAAATCTGTGAGAAAACATATTAAAAAATATTTATATTGTAACCAGGAGCTTCTGAAGCAATGCACTGTGATGTATCAGTCTGGCTCTAATATCAGCTTGGTGAGGGGTTAGTTCTGTATCAGATAGGGCCCAGATAGATAGCTTCAGCACAGTCTGCATCAACCACCCAAAATGACTATCCCCATGCCACTACAGCACATTGAACAGCACATTGAACATATCATTTGCATACATATCATTTGCACCTCTGCAACTGGATACTGGACTTAATGACGGGCCGCCCCCAGGTGGTGAGGATAGGTAGCAAAGCATCCGCCACGCTGATCCTCAACAGTGGAGTCCCTCAGGGGTGCGTGCTCAGTCCCCTCCTGTACTCCCTGTTCACCCACGACTGGGTGGCCAGGCATGACTCTAACACCATCATTAAGTTTGCAGACGACACAACAGTGGTAGGTCTGATCAATGACGATGACGAGACAGCCTATAGGGAGGAGGTCAGAAACTGTCCCGGTGGTGCCAAAATAACAACCTATCCCTCAACGTAATCAAGACAAAGGAGATGATTGTGGACTACAGGAAAAGGAGGACCGAGCACGCCCCCATTCTCCTCAACGGGGCTGTAGTGGAGCAGGTTGACAGCTTCAACAGCCCAGTACATCACTGGGGCTAAGCTGTCTGCCATCCAGGACCTGTACACCAGGCGATGTCAGAGGAAGGCCCTAAAAATTGTCAAAGAGCCCAGCCACCCCAGTCATAGACTGCTCTCTCTCTACTAACGCATGGCAAGAGGTACCGGGGCATCAAGTCGAGAACCAAAGGCTTCTCAACAGCTTTTACCTACAAGCCATAAGACTCCTGAACAGGTAATCAAACGGCTACCCGGACTATTTGCATTGTCCCACCCCCCCAAGCCCTCCTTTACGCTGGTTCTCTGTTTTTCATATATGCATAGTCACTTTAACTATACAGTGAGGGAAAAAAGTATTTGATCCCCTGCTGATTTTGTATGTTTGCCCACTGACAAAGAAATGATCAGTCTATAATTTTAATGGTAGGTTAATTTGAACAGTGAGAGACAACAAACAAAAACAACAAAAGAATCCAGAAAAATGCATGTGAAAAATTTTATAAATTGATTTGCATTTTAATGAGGGAAATAAGTCTCTGACCCCCCCTCTCAATCAGAAAGATTTCTGGCTCCCAGGTGTCTTTTATACAGGTAATGAGCTGAGATTAGGAGCACACTCTTAAAGGGAGTGTTCCTAATCTCAGTTTGTTACCTGTATAAAAGACACCTGTCCACAGAAGCAATCAATCAATCAGATTCCAAACTCTCCACCATGGCCAAGACCAAAGAGCTCTCCAAGGATGTCAGGGACAAGATTGTAGACCTACACAAGGCTGAAATGGGCTACAAGACCATCGCCAAGCAGCTTGGTGAGAAGGTGACAACAGTTGGTGTGATTATTCGCAAATGAAAGAAACACAAAAGAACTGTCAATCTCCCTCGGCCTGGGGCTCCATGCAAGATCTCACCTCGTGGAATTGCAATGATAATGAGAACGGTGAGGAATCAGCACAGAACTACACAGGAGGATCTTGTCAATGATCTCAAGGCAGCTGGGACCATAGTCACCAAGAAAACAATTGGTAACACACTGCGCCGTGAAGGACTGAAATCCTGCAGCGCCTGCAAGGTCCCCCTGCTCAAGAAAGCACATATACATGCCCGTCTGAAGTTTGCCAATGAACATCTGAATGATTCAGAGGACAACTGGGTGAAAGTGTTGTGGTCAGATGAGACCAAAATGGAGCTCTTTGGCATCAACTCAACTCACCGTGTTTGGAGGAGGAGGAATGCTCCCTATGACCCCAAGAACACCATCCCCACCGTCAAACATGGAGGTGGAAACATTATGCTTTGGGGGTGTTTTTCTGCTAACGGGACAGGACAACTTCACCGCATCAAAGGGACGATGGATGGGGCCATGTACCGTCAAATCTTGGGTGAGAACCTTCTTCCCTCAGCCAGGGCATTGAAAATGGGTCGTGGATGGGTATTCCAGCATGACAATGACCCAAAACACACGACCAAGGCAACAAAGGAGTGGCTCAAGAAGAAGCACATTAAGGTCCTGGAGTGGCCTAGCCACTAATCCCATAGAAAATCTGTGGAGGGAGCTGAAGGTTCGAGTTGCCAAACGTCAGCCTCGAAACCTTAATGACTTGGAGAAGATCTGCAAAGAGGAGTGGGACAAAATCCCTCCTGAGATGTGTGCAAACCTGGTGGCCAACTACAACAAACTTCTGACCTCTGTGATTGCCAACAAGGGTTTTGCCACCAAGTACTAAGTCATGTTTTGCAGAGAGGTCAAATACTTATTTCCCTCATTAAAATGCAAATCAATTTATAACATTTTTCACATGCGTTTTTCTGGATTCTTTTGTTGTTATTCTGTCTCTCACTGTTCAAATAAACCTACCATTAAAATTATAGACTGATCATTTCTTTGTCAGTGGGCAAACTTACAATATCAGCAGGGGATCAAATGCTTTTTTCCCCTCACTGTACATTCATGTACATACTACCTCAATTAGCCTGACTAACCGGTGCCCCCGCACATTGGCTACCCGGACTATCTGCATTGTGTCCCGCCACTCCACCACCAGCCAACCCCTCTTTTACGCTACTGCTACTCTCTGTTTATCATATATGCATAGTCACATTAACCATACCTACATGTACATATAGCCTCGCTACTGTTATTTTTTGTCTTTTTAATGTTGTTTTTATTTCTTTACTCATCTATTGTTCACCTTTTTTTACTTAAAAATTGCACGGTTGGTTAGTGTCAGAATGCGTGGTGTAGTTTGGTTCAAAAGAGTCAGGCGCAGGACAGCAGAGATGAGCAACACAACGTAGTTTACTCAATGAATAAACAAAGTAGATACAATACCAAGCCCACCAATATGGACTGACATAAATCAGGAATAATAACGCACACAAACATGGGAAAACAATAAAACAAAGACAAAACAAATGGAAAATGAAAAGTGGATCGGCGATGGCTAGAAAGCCGGTGACGTTAACCGCCGAACGCCGCCCGAACAAGGAGAGGGACAGACTTCGGCGGAAGTCGTGACAGTACCCGTTGATGCGCGGCTCCAGCAGCGCGCCGACACCGACCTCGGGACGAACCCGGAGGACGAGGCACAGGGCGATCCGGATTGAGACGGTGGAACTCCCGCATCATCGAAAGGGTCCAAAATGTCCTCCACCGGCACCCAGCATCTCTCCTCCGGACCGTACCCCTCCCACTCCACGAGGTACTGAAGGCCCCTCTCCCGACGCCTCAAGTACAGTATGGCTCGAACTGCATACGCCGGGGGCCCCTCGATGTCCAGAGGGGGTGGAGGAACCTCCCGCACCTCAGACTCCTGGAGTGGACCAGCCACCACCGGCCTGAGGAGAGACACATGGAACGAGGGGTTAGTACGGTTTTCTGGGGGAAGCTGTAACCTGTAGCAAACCTCGTTCAGTCTCCTCAAGACTTTGAATGGCCCCACAATCCGCGGACCCAGCTTCCGGCAGGGCAGGCGGAGGGGCAGGTTTCGGTTCGAGAGCCAGACCCGGTCCCCCGGTGCGAACACCGGGGCCTCACTGCGGTGGCGGTCTGCACTCGCTTTCTGACGCCTCACGACCCGCTGAAGGTGCACATGAGCAGCGTCCTATGTCTTTTCCGAGTGAAAACCCGAGGTAAGGCTGACCGAGACCCCCAGAAGTTCCATGAATGCCCTCCAGACTCTTGACGTGAACTGGGGACCTCGATCAGATACTATGTCCTCAGGCACCCCATAGTGCCGGAAGATGTGAGTAAACAGGGCCTCTGTAGTTTGTAGGGCCGTAGGGAGACCGGGCAAAGGGAGGAGACGGCAGGACTTTGAGAACCTATCCACAACGACCAGGATCGGGGTGTTACCCTGTGAGGGAGGAAGATCCGTGAGGAAGTCCACCGACAGGTGCGACCACGGCCGTTGTGGAACGGGTAAGGGCTGTAACTTCCCTCTGGGCAGGTGCCTAGGGGCCTTGCACTGAGCGCAAACCGAGCAGGAGGAAACATAACCCCTCACGTCCTTAGCCAAAGTGGACCACCAGTACTTCCCACTAAGACAGCGCACTGTCCAACCGATGCCAGGATGACCAGAGGAGGGTGACGTGTGGGCCCAATAGATCAAACGGTCGCGGACAGCAGACGGAATGTACAGGGGCCCAGCTGGACACTGAGGGGGAGTGGGCTCTGTACGTAACGCCCGCTCGATGTTCGCGTCCAGCTCCCACACTACCGGTGCCACCAGGCAAGAGGCCGGGAGTATGGGAGTGGGATCCATGGACCGCTCCTCTGTGTCATAGATCCAGGACAGTGCGTCTGCCTTCGTATTCTGGGAACCTGGTCTGTAGGACAGGGTGAAAACAAAACGGGTAAAGAACATGGCCCACCTTGCCTGAGCACGGCTCCGGCAAGGTGGACGCCAAAGAGGGATCCAGATGAGCCAGCACGGGAGCCGAGGTAATCAGAGCCTTCAGGTGACCAAAAGCCCTGACCGACTCAGCCGACCACGCACCGGTCCCCTTCAGCAGTGAGGTAATGGGAGACGCTACCTGACCAAAGCCCCGGATAAACCTCCGGTAATAGTTGGCAAACCCTAGAAACCGCTGCACTTCCTTTACCGTGGTGGGAGTCGGCCAATTACGCACCGCTGAAATGCGGACACTCTCCATCTCCTCCCCTGAAGTGGAAATGCGGTACCCTAGGAAGGAGACGGACTGTTGAAAGAACAGACATTTCTCAGCCTTGACGTACATGTCATGCTCCAACAGTCGACCAAGCACCCTGCGTACCAGAGACACATGCTCGGCGCGTGTAGTGGAGTATATCAGAATGTCATCAATATACACCACTACACCCTGACTGTGCAGGTCCCTGAAAATCTTGTCTACAAAAGCCTGGAAGACTGATGGAGCATTCATCAACCCGTACGGCATGACGAGGTACTCATAGTGCCCTGAGTTGGTACTAAATGCCATCTTCCACTCGTCTCCCTCCCGAATACACACCAGGTTGTAAGCGCTCCTGAGATCCAATTTTGTGAAGAAGCGCGCCCGTGCATTGACTCGATCACACTGGCTATGAGAGGTAGCGGGTAACTGTACCTCACAGTGATCTGGTTGATGCCTCGATAGTCAATACACGGGCGCATCCTTCTTCCTCACTAAAAAGAAGCTCGAGGAGGCAGGTGAAGTGGAGGGCCGAATGTAGGGATTAGCCGCCATCTCCTCTTGTGACAGGGGATACACGTGACTCCTGGGAAGTGCTGCGTCTACCAGGAGATTTATCGCACAATCCCCTCGTCGATGGGGTGATAATTAGGTCGCCTTCTTTTTACAGAAGGTGAGAGCCAAATCTGCATATTCAGGGGGAATGCGCACGGTGGAGACCTGGTCTGGACTTTCCACCGTAGTAGCACCGACGGAAATCCCTAAACACCTCCCTGAGCACACTCTTGACCACCATGTGAGAGCCCTCTGTTGCCACGAAAAGTGGGGTCATGACAGGCTAACCAGAGTAGGCCCGGCACCATGGGAAACGCAGGAGAATCAATAAGGAAGAGACTAATTCTCTCCTTGTGACCCTCCTGCGTCACCATGCCCAGTGGAGCGGTGACCTCCCTAATTAGCCCTGACCCTAATGGTTGACTATCTAGGGTGTGAACTACGAGTGCCTTATGCTGGGAATGCGGGGAAAACACAGGAAAGTTTATATACAAAAACATGTGTGCAATAGGGGGCTCTGGGTGAGCCTGGTGCCGACTCACCTGGGGTGACACGAGAGTGCCCTGCCTGCTGCCTCGACTCCCAGAGGGACCTCCCCAGCACCGACCGGCAGTGTGCCCTCTGCTGCCACAGATGGTGCATGGACTGGTCCCTCCTCCGGTCGCCCTAAGTGCAGCACCTCCTAGCTCCATGGGCGTCGGAGCGGTGGTGCTGGGGGATGGAACCGACAGGCCCCGATCTGGACGTCCTAGGGTAGCCAGCAGGTTATCCAGCCGGATGGACAGGTCCACCAGCTGGTCAAAGGTGAGAGTGGTGTCCCTGCAGGCCAACTCCCGACGGACGTCCTCTCGCAAACTACACCGGTAGTGATCGATCAGGGCCCTGTCGTTCCATCCCGCGCCGGTGGCCAGGGTCCGGAAGTCCAAGGCGAACTCCTGTGCGCTCCTCGTCTCCTGCCTCAGGTGAAACAGACGTTCACCCACCGCTCTACCCTCAGGCGGGTGGTCAAAAACTGGTAGTGGTCCAACACCGCTTCTCCTTCCCCCCATACGGCGTTGGCCCACTCCAGGGCTTTCCCTGAGAGGCAGGAGACGAGGGTGGGCACGCTCTCATGACCCGAAGGAGCTGGGTGGACGGTCGCCAGGTAGCGCTCCAGCTGGAGTAGGAACCCCTGACATCCGGCAGCCGTCCCATCATACTCCCTTGGGAGCACAAGCCGAATCCCACTGGGACCGGGTGAAGGAGGGTTGAGCAGTGGTGCCTGTGGTAGTGCTTGTAGAGGCGCTGGAGGAACTCCCAACGGTCCATCGTCTGCAGGATGCGATCCATGGCGGTGCCGAGACGTTGCAACATGGTCGCATGCTGCTGGACGCGCTCCTCGACCGCCAACACGGGGGTGTCTGCTCCTGCTGACTCCATTCTTCTGTTGCGTTATTCTGTCAGAATGCGTGGTGTAGTTGGTGCAAAAGAGTCAGGCGCAGGACAGTAGAGATGAGCAACACAACGTAGTTTACTCAATGAATAAACAAAGTAGATACAATACCAAGCCCACCAATATGGACTGACATAAATCAGGAATAATAACGCACACAAACATGGGGAAAACAGAGGGTTAAATAATGAACATGTAATTGGGGAATTGAAACCAGGTGTGTATAAAACAAAGACAAAACAAATGGAAAATGAAAAGTGGATCGGCGATGGCTAGAAAGTCGGGGACGTCGACCGCCGAACGCCACCTGAACAAGGAGAGGGACCAACTTCGGCAGAAGTCGTGACAGTTAGGGCCTGTAAGTAAGCATTTCACTGTAAGGTCTACCAGAAGAAGCAGGTAAATACTGTGCTGACTGCTGTACATCTAAACGGTAGACTGGATTGTGGAATGAATGTTAATTACCTAGATATACAAGACATACTATCAGATTGAACACCTCATTCTTAGTACCAAGTTCATTAAATAGGCTCTAAACTGATCTAATGAACTATTATGCAAGACTGTACAGTACATGTAAACAATGCCCTCAGCAATGTGTCATTATCCAATAGCAGATCAGTGTTGGTTTGTGTGTGTGTCTATGTATTCTAATTCCAACAATTCAAATGATTTCAAGCAGTCTTAGCTTCAATCATTCTTCCAAGGCATGTAGCAACTCCACTACAATGGATTGAGTGCACCAAACGAGTTCAACCAGTCTTGAGTTAATCCAATAGAAAGCAATTACCAAAACAAAACAAAGACGTCTCCAATACTTAATGCATCAAATCTAACCGCACCACCTCGACTTTGTATTTCCACTGCGATGCGGCGATTACTCGCTTTCACAGCAAGGGCACCCTTTTTGCTCACTCACTCAAACAAAGTCACAAATCGACTCATCAAAATCTCTCAAGGTGTAGCCGAAAGCAATTACAGAAACACTGGGTGGAAAAGCTAGCCCAAACCTCTCTCCCCCCACCACATTGTCCTGATAAAGGATTGCCTTCCAAACAAGATGAATCGTGTTCCTCTTTTTCCCCAAGCCTCAGCACTTTAGTGAGGCATCTTAATGTACCATTGTATGCTCATTAGGAGTACAAGGTACCACAGAAGCCAATAATGGGTCAGATTTCCAACCCGCCCAAGTTGAGGGAGAGCTTAGGTACACATGGTACCTTAAGAAGCAAAATGATTGCCATGTGGAGTCCTCCCTCCCAAATGGGAGGTGCACTGCCTCATTCGACACATACAAGAAGCGACAGTCAATTACGTAACATCGTTCTGGAGCGCACCGCAATTTTAATCCCACACGAGAACGGAGAGAGCATCAAGAGGTTTCGGAATCCTCTCTGATTGGGTTTGGGGGAACAGTACAGCTGTCCTTGTGAAGTGTGGCATGTATATGAGAATGGAGAGACCACTAAATTCTCACATTCTTCACTATTCTTAAAATGTGAATAGCTCTTAATTCTCATTTTACAAGTTCAACTCACTATGTGAGTTGAACTTGGACCTGTTCACATTAATTCAACCATGCCGCAAATGGGGCCATTTTGTGACTCAAGAGGAACCTGTTTTTGGCAATGTCATAGTAGGACTCGATTAGATTGCTTGGATTTGCTCAAACACAGACTTCATTCAATTTTGACAAAAAGCATTTAGTAAATTACATATTGTCAAATGTGTTCACTGGATTTCCCTTTGGTAGAAATAGGGACACCAGCTTGGTATGACCCTCTTGTAAACCTCATGGGAGATTTCCTTTAGCATCAGGGTATAATGATTAGGGTGGCAATAAAAAGTCATCAATATATTAATCAATGAATCCAAACTCTGTTGATCAAGATCTTATTGATTCTGAAAAGTGCTAATTCCAATAAGGGGCTATTATATGAAATAGAAGAAAGACTGTGATTGGACTACATGCTTCAATCATCCCAGCATAAGATGTACAGTACTGTAGCTACAGAGAGCCAATAGAACACTGTCTTACCATGGACAATCAGAAAAGACTGATATTAGAGACGACACAGGACGCCATCCCAGGCAATAAAAAACAACCCCTGTGGCGGTGTGGATCCTTGCTCTCATCCTGCTTATGCGTCTCTATCCATGACCAGGAAATCTCTCAGGAGCCATCGTAACATCATCAGCAGCACTATAGCACCACTCTGTCCAGTCCAGGCAGTGACCAGGCTAGCATTCTCCAGACTCAATCATAACACCTCAGGGAGAACAGTGAAAACTCCAGACTTCAGTTATCTCGCAAAACAGGAGCAGGACTTGTAAACAATGGCTGACTGAATGAGCAAATCTAGTTGAGTTAATCCAAGTGGTCCATTAGTCTGTTAAGAGGTTAATGTGAGCGAGGGTGCTAGCTAGTTACCTGCGCTAGTTAATTAACCCCACGGGGATTGGCAGGGAGCAGAGGCTCCGATTGCAACAGGCCTACTGGGCGCAATCAAGGGCCCAAACTGAACATTGTATAAGGCATAAAAGTGCTGTAGTAAACACAATCTCTTCGCCCCACCCACCAGAGGGACCTTTTAATCAAACCACAGTGCACTAATGATGGTGCCTCGACAGAAACGAAAAGGAGGGGGAAAAAAGGAAGAAAACGTGTGAGGAGGAGCGAATCACATACATACATTTAACCCCCCTCTGGGTTTAACTACGTAGACTCCCACAGAGCGCCAAGTAGTCAATTGATGGGAGGAGATTATTCAGTGTTGGGTATCTACAGTACTTGAGGATGGTATAGCAAAAATCTTTGGGGAGGGATGAGCAAGGATATGATGACTCATCAGTTTGATATAGGCATGTATGAACATAATGGAGGCTGCACCTTTGTAATACAGTATGATGAAAGAGGGTAGCATCAGATAATTAGCATAACGACAAGGATGAGTGTCACTGTTTACATGTACTGTGGCAATACAAGCATATGTCAAATAGGTGGTGCTTATATTTGTCCTGTTTCACTGCATGTACAAGTGGGTAGCCTATACAAGTGTGAGGTGTGAAATGGTAATGTGTTTTTTGAATATCCAAACTAGCCCTGAGAGATCCTCAGAGAGAGGGGACCCAGCCAGGGATCAGCCATCACTGATGGCAAACCTGAAGCAATTCAGGTGCCTTGCTCAATAGCAGATCGATCAGATTTTTTCACCTTGTCAAATTGGGGATTCAAACTAACAACATTTTGGTTACTGGCCCAACACCTCGGCTAACGGACGCATACATTTACTATGTACAATACAATACAGTACAGTACAGTACAGTACAGTACAGTACAATACAGTATAGTACAGTACAGTATAGTACAACACAGTACAGTATATTACAGTACAGTACAGTATAGTACATTATGTCATACTTTTCTTAACTATCATGGACATAACCAATACTCCCTGTTTATGCTGTATATTACATTTAGCAGCATGTGAACAGGAACCCCCACTCTAACCCACAGTCTCATTGTTTTCATTTTGGCCAAATTGAAAAATCCTAAAGCACAAAACCTGCCGATATTACGAGAACTATTTCACTGGTGCAAGATGGTGAAGGTTACTGTCTTATCATCTGAGAACAACATCCATTCTCGATCAAGGCAATCTTTGGAATCACAATAAACGTCGCCCCCCCAAATGACCAGCTTTAGCCCCCCAAATTACCAGTTTTAGCCACGCAAATTAACATCTGTAGCTTCCCAAATTACCAGCTTTAGCCCCCCAAATTACCAGCTTTATCCCACCAAATTACCAGTTTTAGCCCCGCAAATTACCAGTTTTAGCCTCCCAAATTACCAGTTTTGGCCCCCCAAATTACCAGCTGTAGCCCCTCAAATTAGTCTGGACAGTTGAATCCTTCAGTCCTTGTGGACTTTGGCAAGGGGGTGAAGGAGAGGGCAGCCTGGATGTGAACTCTGGGATGAACCAGTCTGAAAGCCATTGATTTTACAGGTTCGAGGAGGTTCAAGGTTCATCAACAGGGGCACAAGTGGCACCAACCGAGGGAGACACAAAAGTCCTCTCTTTGTCTTTGCTTCTATGAACATATCCTCTCCTTTGTGTCATGAATAATGTAAAGCATAGGTCCTTATACCCAGATATATACACACACACACAGATGTTACTATGGAATACTGAAGTATAATTACAAAGCATTTCATAAGTGTCAAAGGCTTTTATTGACAATTACATGAAGTTGATGCTAAGAGTCCATATTTGCAGTGATGACCCTTCTTTTTCAAGACCTCTGCAATCCTCCCTGGCATGCTGTCAATTAACTTCTGGGCCACATCCTGACTGATGGCAGCCCATTCTTGCATAATCAATGCTTGGAGTTTGTCAGAATTTGTGGGTTTTTGTTTGTCCACCCACCGCTTGAGGATTGACCACAAGTTCTCAATGGGATTAAGGTCTGGGGAGTTTCCTGGCCATGGACCCAAAATATCGATGTTTTGTTCCCCGAGCCACTTAATTATCACTTTTGCCTTATGGCAAGGTGTTCCATCATGCTGGAAAAGGCATTGTTTGTCACCAAACTGTTCCTGGATGGTTGGGAGAATTTGCTCTCGGAGGATGTGTTGGTACCATTCTTTGTTCATGGCTGTGTTCTTAGGCAGAATTGTGAGTGAGCCCACTCCCTTGGCTGAGAAGCAACCCCACACATGAATGGTCTCAGGATGCTTTACTGTTGGCATGACACAGGACTGATGGTAGCGCTCACCTTGTCTTCTCCGGACAAGCTTTTTTCCGGATGCCCCTGTTATGGCTCACAGCAGGTCTCCAAGGAAACAGTCGCAGGAAGCCAGTTGTCAAACTCCTTAATTTATTTAAGGGACAAAATAAATTTATACGTAGACAATCACCTGCTCACACAACGAGCCAAAAACATGAAACGGACATCACGGACAACACTGATGGGGGAACAGAGGAATAAATAACAGATGTAATTTGGGTAATGATGACCAGGTGTGATTAATGACAAGACAAAACAGAAAGTGAGAAATAGATCGGTGGTGGCTAGAATTCCGGTGACGTCGACCGCCGGTAGACGCTCGAACTAGGGGAGGGACCAACTTCAGCTGAAGTCGTGACAGCCCCAAACAATCGTAAAGGGGATTCATCAGAGAAAATGATTTTACCCCAGTCCTCAGCAGTCCAATCCCTGTACCTTTTGCAGAATATCAGTCTGTCCCTGATGTTTTTCCTGGAGAGAAGTGGCTTCTTTGGAGCCCTTCTTGACACCAGGCCATCTTCCAAAAGTCTTCGCCTCACTGTGCGTGCAGATGCACTCACACCTGCCTGCTGCCATTCCTGAGCGAGCTCTGTACTGGTGGTGCCCCAATCCCGCAGCTGAATCAACTTTAAGAGACGGTCCTGGCGCTTGCTGGACTTTATTGGGCGCCCTGAAGTCTTCTTCACAACAATTGAACCGCTCTCCTTGAAGTTCTTGATGATCCGATAAATGGTTGATTTAGGTGCAATCTTACTGGCAGCAATATCCTTGCCTGTGAAGCCCTTTTTGTGAAAAGCAATGATGACGGCACATGTTTCCTTGCAGGTAACCATTATTGACAGAGGAAGAACAATGATTCCAAGCACCACCCTCTTTTTGAAGCTTCCAGTCTGTTATTCGAACTCAATCAGCATGACAGAGTGATCTCCAGCCTTGTCCTCGTCAACACTCACACCTGTGTTAACAAGAGAATCACTGACATGATGACCAGCAATATTAATGGACTGACCATCACTTTCCGATGACCAGCTTGCTATATAAAAAACATTCTGAGAGAAATGCACAGGCTACAGTTACAAAACAAAGCAGTTCAGATTAGGACAAGGAGGAAACAAGTCAGTTGATAGTCAAGTTAACCTGGTAACTTTCTTGTAGGTTAAAACTGCAGCGTGATTTAGTGCTGCTAGCCCCTTTTAAATATGGTGTGTTTGAGCTACAGACTTCTTTTGCTGGGCGGACGTAATTGTTTTATTGACATGACAATAAAACTCATGAATGCAACTGTTTACGTCAAATAATTTAGCCCTGGATGTCCTGAAAATAAAATGGTAAACACTGCTATGAGGGCAGAGCAAGCAGATGAATGAGAGTAGTGAATTTCTGCTTTTTCGCTGTGGAATCCCTGGGTCTAGTTTTTAATATGGTAATATTTGTCTATGTAGTCATGCATAACATACCACTAAAATACCAATTTCTTACATTGTACCAGTCTTTGGTGGGAATAAAAAAGTAAAGAAGCAATATGGATCAAGACAATTGGAACAAACCCCAGTTGGGTATAAAATACTACATTTAAATGTATGTTTACTGTAGATACTAAAGAACATTACGTGCAGGTACAACAGAAACATTCTATGTGCAGGTTCAACAGAAACATGCTATGTGCAGGTTTAACAGAAACATAGTTTGGCATTTATACGATTAGTAGTCTTTGGAATTTGCGTCTGTGTCCTAAACTCTAGTGTATTTCCCTTATCCCACAGATCTCCCCTGTTCAATTTAACGCCATGTTGCCCCTCGCCCGCCTGCCTGGCCTCCTGCCCCTTGCCTGCCTGCCTGCCCACCCTCCCTGCTCTCCTCTTGGGCGCCACATCAATTCTGCTTCTCTGTTTGACAGGACGCTATGTGGTCCCTGACCGGGAGGGAGAATGGGTGGCCATCGCCTGCCTAGAAAACTCTGCTGGTTCAATTAGCCCAGATTTAATGAACTCTCCCCAGCCCAGCTTCTCTGCCTGAGAGCCCCAGCGCAGAGCTGAGAGCCCCAATCAACCTCTGGACGGGCGGCTTGACCGTAGGAGCATCAGGCTCGAAGATAAGACACATCGTTTGGCGGGGAACAACTCGGGGATGAGACCTGCAGGACAAGAGGGATAGAGGTGTAAAGATGCACCCGTCTCCCACCTTTTGCCAATCCTAACCTCGCATCCTCTAGCCTGTTTCATTCCTATTGTTTAATTAGGCCCTACGGTTATAACCAACGTCTGCTGGCTAGCTGCACTTCATTTTCATTGCAGTGGAACTTGCGTAGTGAAAGAGACAAAGAGAAACTGAGAGAGAGAGAGAGAGAGAGAGAGAGAGAGAGAGAGAGAGAGAGAGAGAGAGAGAGAGAGAGAGAGAGAGAGAGAGAGAGAGAGAGAGAGAGAGATCCACATTCGCCTCACATAAAGTAAGACTAAGGCACTGTGCTGACACGCCATAATTCACCCTGCTCCACGCGGCTTTCCTCGTAGGTTAAAGCAAGTCGAGAGAGACAGAGAAAGAGAGAGACTGGAGCCGATAATTAATATAATACGTTATGTAGCTGCAGATAGCGGGGTGGTCCGATGCTATATGAGAGTGGCATCTCCATTTAAAAGAGTAGCTCCGGTAGGCGGCTACAGCACAGTCCACATTCTGCCTTTACTCCAGTGATCCTTAAGGACTGCTCGGCTACGGTGTCACCCAAGCTTTACAAATGCACTGGACCAGCAAAATGTTGTAACAACATATCTGCACTATTTATCTTTTCCCCGGAAAATGTCTAGAAATATGAATGCATCTCGACCACATCCATTTTGTCTGGGATCAAAGTGACAGTAACACACAGGAGTGGGCAGAAAATGAACAGAGATACGGGAGGAGAATAATCATTTAATGTTCAATATACTGTGTGTTTCCTTGCAGTGGTGCTATGTTTAAACACACGGAAGGAACATTACATTTCCCAAGTTCCTGTGCCTTGTTTGTTTGGAGTATAGCAGTTTAACTTTATTGAGTTAAGAGGAGAGATCATGTCACAGGGGACAATGTCAACATATTAAATACGGCTTCCAGACTACACCAACAGCAGAGCTTTACCATACTATACTATTCTCCAATGCTGACACAGTTTTCAACCCAGAATGGAGCATAGCATGGAATCATTCCCTCTGACTAAAATTTGTTTGATCTCAAGCGATCTATCACTTTACAAGGTACAAACTGATGCAAAACCTCACAAAAATTACCCTTTGACTCAAGCAAGGCATATATCTTATCAAGGATCATTTGTAGCTAAACTACAGTATAGTGTGGTAAAGCTTTGCTTTTGGTGTAGTCTGGAAGCCGTATTTATGTTCACATTGTCCGCTGTGACATGATCTTTCCTCTTAACTCAAGAAAGTTAAACTGCTATTCTGTGAACAAACACTTATGTATGAACACAACATAATATATAATTCCCCAAAAATTTAAAATGTATTGAGTGTTGCGAAACCTAGCCTGCATCAATGCCAACACCAAGGTTACACAGACTATAGAGATGTGTCGCCGAGAAGCTGGTATCCCCTCCTAGTGCATCAGCCCAGAGGGCTAACCTGATTTAGGAGCCATCTATTCAGAGTCAGGGGAGGTAAGAGTTCATCCACACATCTGTATTACCCAGACCCCCAAAGGCTCCCAGGCCGACATCACTGCACAACCTCTGTAGGAGGACCAGCAGTGGCCAGCATTAAACCCCACGCATACAGTACCAGTCAAAAGTTTGGACACACCTACTCATTCAAGGGTTTTTCTTTATTTTTATTCTTGTCTACTTTGAAGAACAATAGTGAAGACATCACAATTATGAAATAACACATATAAAATAATGTAGTAAACAAAAAAGTGTTAAACAAATCAACATATATTTTATATTTCAGATTCTTCAAAGTAGCCACCCTTTAAATTGATGACAAATTTGCACACCCTTGGCATTCTCTCAACCAGATTTACCTGAAATGCTTTTCCAACAGTCTTGAAGGAGTTCCCACATATGCTGAGCACTTGTTGGCTGCTTTTCCTTTACTCCGCGGTCCAACTTATCCAAAACCATCTCAATTGGGTTGAGGTCGGGTGATTGTGGAGGCCATTAAAACAAGGCAAAACATTCCACAAATACAGCTGTGCATAAAATGTGGTGAGTAGTCGAATCAAAGAGAGCGAAAGAAAATATTTGAACAGTTTTCAACAAATTAATTTATTCCTAAATGAAGGCGAAGCAAGAGAGGAAGCAAGAGAGGAAACTTTCAGTTTCACTTACTTAGCTAGCAAATGCAGCTAGCAAGTTTAGCCTACTGAAACACCCTGCTCAAACAGAGGGATGCTATGTTAGCTAGCTGGCTATGACTATCCTGGAACCCTGGAACTCTTCCAAGTCAAGGTAAGCTTTTGGTTTTACTAATTTATTGCCACCAGGGCCCGCAGGTGTAACTGCTTACTGAAACGTTACTGTATGATTGTAGTGGGTTTACTAACGCATTAGTTCTACTAGCTATGCTGACAATGACATTACTTTAGCTAATATGGTGTTTTGGTTTGTAAAGATTTTTTTGCCTGGTCACAGAGCACCTAACGTAGATACAAGAAGGAATACACTGTGGCTGCTATGAAACTGTGTTTACCCATGATCAGGGGTGTATTCATTCCACTTCTGTTTCTTAAACAGAAGCAAACGGAACAAAACGGGGATAAACATACCTGCATTTGTCAAATAGAAAGTCTTGTTTACAGCTGTTGGACTAATGATTACACCCACATTCAAACTAGATGCAGGCAATAGTGTGCAAGGCGTTATTGAATGTCACTTTCTGTCCATGTGTCACTATCTGACACATCACATTTTTCTCTCGACCTGCGTGCACCTATGTTGTAAACTTTCATTGATAGGCTAGGTTGTAGCAACATCATTATGGGTATAGGGACGATTTGAGTATCATGTAGTAGCCTAAACCTATCGATGCTACATTGAGCTGGGTGAATGGAATATGAATGACAGTCATCCAATATGCTGTAACAGAAATAAGACCATGCTCATTAAAAAATAAATTGTCCTCCCTCATCTGAAACGACACTGACCGCCACTGGTCCATAGTCATCTCAGACCAAACTCTGGAGACCACTGCGTCATCTTGACATGGCTGTAAGTCTCTTTCCCACCTACCTTGATCTTAGATCCTACTTTACAATAAGCAATTAGATTAGATGAATTTATTAGTCACATGCACAGGGTCGCAGGTAATCGCAGGGTACAGTGAAATTCTTATGCTCAGAGCTCCAACAGTATAGTTAAAAAAAAGGGAAGTGAATGAAACAATAAAATTATATATAATATATACATACTTACAGCTGTAACAATGATAAATGTGACTCGTTTCAGGAAACTAGGCATTTGTCACGCGTCACTACTTCACGGGAGAGCCATTTGAATGTAAGGCTTATGTATATAAAATTGAGTTTTTTGCCCTCTGGAACATGTGAACTTTCATATGCCTTAATAACAAACTTGTATGCCATCGATAAATATGAATAAAATGGTTAAAATGGGAGCCTAGTTGGTTTAGCCACAGAAAAAGTGAGCAACCTTCCCGCTAGCCATGATTGGCTGAGATAATGAGTGGGCTGGACATGCCGAGAGATGAGTTTGAGTTGGTCTGCCATTCAGTGCGCTACTGTCTATTTGAGCTGGTCAGTATGTGTAGTAGGTCATACTTTCTAATGAGTATTTTTTTGAAAGTTATTACGTAGTAAAACTGCATAAGTGTTGCTCTCCTGTTTCTGAGGAACCAGTTTTGAAATCAGTGGAATTAAAGTATGATAGCTATGGAGAAAACACCTGTCTCCGGATTACATCTTCAAACTAAGGGCAATCATGGCATCCGTGACAGAGAGGGAGAAGTGTCCATCCATGCATACGGGTAAGATAGTCTAGCTAGCTACATTTTCAGATATTATACGTTTCTAATTTTGTCAGAAAGTTGTTTTCATTTCAAGTTAAATTGTACTGTTAGCTAGCTAACGTTACGTGTATGATCTGTGTAGTAATATTACTTGTAGAGCCATTTGCTTTGCTAGTTATAGCCTAATGTTAGCTAGCTAACATTGAACCTGGTTGGTTAGCTACTTGCAGATTCATGCAGGGTAGTAAGTTGGGATTATGGTTCATTGTTTAGCTAGCTAGCTAGCTACATGTCTTAACAAAAGACTCCACTATGCAAGTAACCATTTCAATAGAATGTTAATGATGTCACTGCGACAACTGTTAATAGACGTAGCTGGAAAATTCGCTCTGGCTATTTACTCTGATTTCAGAGCACTCTCGTCTGAGGGTGCCAGAGCACAGAATAACTGACAAATTTACAAACGCTCAACACCCGCTGAATATGGCTGGTGTCAGTAAAGCGTAATTAAATTGTTGCCAGCAGCACAGTTGCAGTCACCAACGCTCTGCATGACATAAAAACAGCCTAACCAGCTCTGCTAGGGCGAGTAAAACGGTCAGTTAGCTGTTCTCTCAAGCTAGCCAACATTAGCCACTTAGCTTGGGTGCTTGACTGCTGTTGCTAGGATAACCCTACTCGTCGGCCAGAGCGTCCAGTGTGCGCTCTGAACACTCCTTAAAGAGATGGGCGGGGCTAAAGCTTAAGAGTGTGTGAATGATGCTGAATGAGTGTAGACAAAGAAGAGCTCTCCAGTAGGTGGGGGTAGAAGCTATTGGCCAGTCTGACAGTTTTTGCCATGAGGCTCCTGTACTGCCCTTGTCTGAGTGATGGAAACAGGGAGAACAGGTTGTGGCTCGGGCGGCTAAGGTCCTTGATTATGTTCTTGCCCTTCCTGTGACACCTGGTATTGTAGATGTCCTGGAGGGCAGGCAGTGTGCACCCGATGGTGCTGTCGGCTGAGAGTACCACCCTCTGTAGAGCCTTGAGGTCACTTACTTTACAATAAGTGTCCCTTATACACGAAGTACACAGAATGTTATACTGCTTAACAGCGTCTGATCTTATACTCATAGGGGGCACTATTTCAAAATGCTTAGGGATCTAAATACAGCACTAGATGTCCCATGTTAGGGTTAAATTACAATATTCCTCTTTGCCAAACCTTAGACAACCTCCCAGTGAGGCTAAAAGACTCTGGATAGAATGATACATGGGGATCTGGAGAACGGAGAGAAGTCTGCTTCTGCCTCCCTGTCACTCCGCGGTGCAGTAATAAGTCTCATGTGCTGCATTTCCATAGCAGGCTGAGTGCACTCCGGGGCTCTCTTGTCAGGAAGCAGCTTGAGGCGCTTTCAGGGGCATTTGCCCTCCCTTCTCTCCCCGCTCTGTGGTACCCCATGGTACCCTGTCATCTTGGAAGCCCAGTTTGTGCCCATCACTGTGCCCTGGCACTTAGTGCGCCAGGCTTCGTCATGCTGACGCATCATGCCCACACACGTGCTATAGGTATGTATAGCAAACCAAACAGAAACAAATTAGTTTCCAATTCATCGAACAGTTACACCAAGAAGCAATGTCTAACCTCGGAACTAGATTGCTTTTCCACAATGTAAAGGCTGTTTGCCGACAGAAGATATACCAACTTAAATATCTGGCTAACAAAAGAAAGTCTGTGCTCAGCTCAAACAACTGGTGAAGAGGCGCTGACCAAAAACGAGTGACTATTGCAAACAGCCAGAACACCTGCTATTACTTTATCAAATGTGACCTTCCTCCCTTCCTTTACTAGTCACTTTAACTAACTACATGTACATATTACCTCAATTACCTCGACTAACCTGTGTCCCCGCACATTGACTCTGTACCGGTACACCCTGTATATAGCCTCGCTACTGTTATTTTACTGCTGCTCTTTAATTATTAGTTATTTTTCTTAACACTTATTTTTCTTAAAACCACATTGTTGGTTAAGGGCTTGTAAGCATTTCACTGTTGTATTCGGCACATGTGAAAAATACAATTTGATTTGATTTGATTTACTAGGCACCACACATATACATGTTTCTGCAGACAAACACTAAATATCTGCTGAATCACAAATGCATGATAATTGTACAACCTGAGTGTGTATGGGACCCTTGAGAGGAAGTGTCTTACCTCGACATTCGTTTGCAGGAATCTTATGAGGACAGGCCTCCGGTGAAGTCAGAACTTCTTTTTAAGTTTACCGGTGTAAATGTGTCCATATTTCTGTCATTGTGTAACGCTCAAGGCGACATACTCTGTTTCCCTCAGTCTCGTCTTTAGAGTGCAGAGGAAGGTTCGGAAACCGCAGAAGCACCTATGACTTTGTCTTTGACACTTGCAGTACTTTGATGTCGACATAAAACCTTTATACCACTCCTCACTGAAAAGCCCCGGGGCGAGTGTTCATTTTAATATGAAGAAACATCCCAGTACAACACCAGACCGCAGTATCATCCAATCAAAGATGGATGTTGTAGCCACTATTATTATGACTTCTTCACCTTTACACTAGGGGAAGGTGGAAGGTAAATGGATGGATTCAATCAACACTAGAACCCTCTCCCCTCCTAATTCAATTCAGTGGAAGAGTCCTGGTATGTGCGGCTCCTCTTGAAGGATATGCTTGTCTAGTTCCAGCTCCGCTGAAGAAGCAGCTACCAGCAGACAATCCTAGAGGAGTTTAACGTGTCCATTAGGCCTGTCAGTTAGCAGCCCCTTGATTAATTGCACACTACACGGTGGCAAATTAAGGCAGTCCTCAAGAGCACTCCCCTAATAATTAAGTAAGAGTTGAGATTGCCAAGATGAGGTGATTAGATGGGAGCAATGCTTCTCCCACTCTGACACCAATCATTCTGTCTCAGAGTAAAAAAGAGGGAATAGTGTAATAATGTGTTCGTCCTATACTGTGTGGGAATATGTGTGTGTGTTTGAGAGAGAGAGAGAAAGAGAATGCTTGAGTGTGTGTGTATGTGTGTGAGTGTGTACATCTTGTGTGTGCGTGCATGTGTACATCTGGCATGTGTGTGAAAGAAAATGAGTGTTGAGCTGTAACAGAGTAGAGAGAGGGACGATAAGCCCCTGAAATCATTCGAGGTGCACTATAGGTTCTTTCAAGTCACTCAAAACACGAGTGGCAACTCGCAGGGGAATCCATCATGATCACATGACTGCCTCCCAATCCTGCACCAGAGTGATACCATCCCCCTTGACCCATGGTTACTTGGCATTAAAGTGGCACCATTGCTTTTTAATTTCATAAGATAAAAAGAAGGTGCAAAACTACAAACGGTAGCAGCAGTGGAAGCAGTAGAGGTCCACATGGGACCATCCCTTAAGGGAGACAATAGTGGTATATATTGTTAGTAAACCGTACACTGGGTAGACAAAACATTAAGGACACCTGCTCCTCCATGACATAGACTGACCAGGTGAATCCAGGTGAAGCTATGATCCCTTATTGATGTCACTTGTTCAATCCATTGTAAAGAGTGTTTTCTATTGTCTGCTTTGTGTTCCACAACCCTCTCAGGTTAAGCAAGCTTCCATCCAGACCTCATCAAAACACTGAACACTAGTTACCCATAACATCAAATGCCAGATGGTGTCTACCTCCCATTTTATTCCCTTAACAAGTCCATGGTCTTTTTAGGTGCTTGTCAAAGCAAATCATCCCTTACTGGTCCACACAACTCATAAAAATGCAAACGAAAGAGAGTGAAAACATTAAGGACACCTGCTCCTCCATGACATAGACTGACCAGGTGAATCCAGGTGAAGCTTTGATCCCTTATTGATGTCACTTGTTCAATCCACTTCAAATCGGTGGACATCCAGCCAACACAACTGTGGGAAGCATTGGAGTCAACATGGGCCAGCATTCCTGTGGAACGCTTTAGACACCTTGTAGAGTCCATGCCCTGACGAACTGAGGTTGTTCTGAGAGGAAAGGGGGGTGCAACTCAATATTAGGAAGGTGTTCCTAATGTTTGGTATACTCAGTGTACTTAATACTGTATCATACATATGGAAGAGAAGGAAAAGCCAGAAAAATGGTCCTGTTGTACAGAGTTTGTTGAGGAAAGAAAGAAGTTGGGTCTATTATAAAGAGTTTGTAGAGGAAAGCATGACGTTGAGTTTATTCTAAAGAGTTTGTCGAGAGGGAAGCAGGATGCTGAGTCTATTGTAAAGAGTTTATCGAGGAAAGCATGACGTTGAGTATTTTGTAAAGAGTTTGACGAGGAAAGCAAGACTGCGTCTATTGTAAAGAGTTTGTCGTGGAAAGCAAGACTTTGAGTCTATTGTAAAGAGTTTGTAGAGGAAAGCAAGACTTTGAGTCTATTGTAAAGAGTGTTTTCTATTGTCTGCTTTGTGTTCCACAACCCTCTCAGGTCAAGCAAGCTTCCATCCAGACCTCATCAAAACACTGAACACTAGTTACCCATAACATCAAATGCCAGATGGTGTCTACCTCCCATTTTATTCTCTTAACAAGTCCATGGTCTTTTTAAGTGCTTGTCAAAGCAAATCATCCCCTACTGGTCCTTACAACTCATAAAAATGCAAACCAAAGAGAGTGATATAGAGTATCTCCAGTAGCTAGGAGATTGTTGCCTAAAGACTCAAACTAAATTCTTCCGCTGCTCAATGTTTGCTACATACTTCAGTCTGAGATTGCCATCATTGAAGTAATTTGTGGTGACGTCAAAATGAGAGGTATTGTACAAAACAAAGTAATCAGCGATTGGATCATCTCTAACCAATCAGAGAATCAAAGCCAATGGCACATTTTCAAAACACTGCTTTACCCACGTGTGTTCTGGCCCAACCCATCGGTTTTTGGGACCAATCAGAATGGTTAAAAATGTTTTCCATTCTAGAAGTCATCCGGGAGGTACTCAGATCCAGACTCATTGGGGAGAAGAAACTAATGTCCGTGGGCATGGCGTAGCATTTGGCCGGAGCAAGGAGTTTGGGTAGCCAGGCAAAAGAGCTAGGGACCCAGAGTTAGATGGTGTAATGATGACAGAGCTGCTGTCTAGCTGCTGCTACAAACTGTCAAGTCTAATCTTCAACACTGCCCATCCATTAGCCACACTTTCTGAGTTGTATTTTGTTCCCTTTCACCCCTGTTTGGCAGATTTATGAGTGATGCTGGTTAATGAAGGTGGCCAATGGGAGGTATTGGCAGGAGAATCAGACTGGCGATCATAACTAGTCATAAGCTGTCTGGTTTGGATTTTTCAAAAGGAACACATCTGTACTTACGTAATGAAGAGAAAAGACTGCGTATTGCACAGGTGGGCCGAATGCTTCAGTTTACAATGGCTTAGACCAGGGTTTCTTAAACTATGTTTTGGGACCCAAAGCGGGCACTGAACATGTGAGAGGTGTGTTGTGAGTTATGAGTAAACATTATAATCACACACTATTTTCTCTTAATTTGGGTTGTTCGAGGACATTACATTTCTCATTTGGGTCTTGAGATGAAAAAGCTTAAGAACCTCTGGCCTAGACAAATAGAGAGAAGATAACCATTTCATATGACAAGCCTGAAAACAACATTGCCTGCCTGCTTATTGTGGCTGAAATGATTAATCATGGTGTTTTCTGGGTAAATATACTATCAGCAGTATGTGTGTATTCAGTAATGAATACTTTGCTTCACGATCAATAACGGTCACATTGTTGTCAATTGGCATCCCAACGTGCATCTCTCCAAAACAGAGAAATAATATAATGTATCCCTCGTGGTGTCTGTACATTGTTGTTCGTTTTCTAATCTGTACCTATAAGTTAAACACAACTCTGCATGAAATTGGTATTATCGATGGCCAAAATGTAGTCCCGCACCATGCACAGCTTTGGAGGTGCAGAAGCATGACTTATATGCGGTGTGACATGACAAATGTGGTGGATATTCCACAAGGGAAGGAACCATTGAAAGAGAAGGGGAGAATGTGGTGCTGTGGCATACTGTAGCATACTGCAGTGTGGCTGTGTGTCTGTGTTTACTGGCCACAGCCATTGTAAATGCAGCATGTGTTCTTGTTGGTTCGTTGTCAAACTCCCTGGAGTAATCTCCCATAAGAACAAAAGGATCCAGGCAGGAGAATGTCCATTTCAAACCTAATGCGCCTCAGCACTGCAAATGTAATTGTTAGGAGGAGGGTGAGAGAGAGGGATAAAAAAATACTTGTATTCATAAGCCTTGTGTTGACACTAAAGTGAGATTGGAATGAAGAATACAGGATCGATCATGCCTCAGCAATTGGCCCGTGGTGAAATTCCCTCATGTGTGGTGTCCGAGCCTATACTCTCCATCTCATCACCCGGGCAATTTAGCCTCGGTTAGAGCTGGTCCATCTTCTCCCAGGCTACTACTTATTTCACCATTTCATTCCCCCCCTGGAAGTGGTGAGTGACTACTAGAGTACTTCAGACTTCCTCTCTCAGCAGAGACTAGAAAAACCACAGGCTTCTGTCTGAAGACACAACATCCGGATTCCTGTTTTCATTTGCTTTGTGTGTGGAAAGGAAATACAGGTTGAAAAAAATGTATGCATCTAATAGCCCAGACCCTTCCCACCCATAGTCGGAATTTAACCTCTCCACTGTAGGAATATTGTTCCTGATTGGGCTGACACAGATGTTATATATGATCCAAAGTAAAGGCTCTTGAACTATTTACAAATACGTTTTTTCTCATTCTGTTGTTGTTGCTGCCCCCCTTCTCTCTCTCCTCAGCTAATACATTTTTTATCCTACCCATCTCTCTCACTCTCTTTCTCTCCTTTACTCTCTTTTCATTGGTCTCTCTTTCCATCTCCCTTTCTCGGCACTGAACTACTAATCTCAGTGTCTTTCCTCTCTGTGCATGCTTCTTTGTACATCTCTGTTATATTGGTTCCCTTTTCTCCTTTCATCTCCTCCATCCATCACCCGGGAAGCGTCTTTCCCCCCATGAAGCCTGTGGTGATGAAACATTCATGTGGATTCGAGAGAGAGCCTCCCCCACAGGCCCCCGTTTTGATCCGGCCCATCAAAAGCTGACCCACAAGGGCCTTCTCCACTGCCCGACCAAATAAAAGAAAGTTCTAGCCACGGAAATGTATATTCCATTGATCTGAATTGACTGCCATTCACGACTCGCGTTCAAAACCTTCACAAGGGTCCCCTGCCATTCCTGATCTACCCACACACAGACCTGTCCCTCTGTAGTTTTGAGCAATATACTAACAGTGTCTGGCTGAAGTGGATGTTAGGGTAGATGCCTGGTGCAGTGGGAGGGTAAAGAGGACAAGCTTGAAGAAGAAAATACTGTCAATAACTTTACCCGCGCAACACTGTATGACAAGTATTGAGGTCTTGTCAACTAAGCATTGGAGAAAGTAGCACTGATTTCCAAATCAATCTCTGGCTCCTAACCCCTAGGCACGTGTAAATCTGAGATGATTTAATAGTCGTCCACATTATGGCACTACACAAGTGCCTAGGGGGGTAGGGAATATGGGTTGATTTGGGACTGCTTATAGTCATGATAGTTAGATGGATATCTGGGTTATCATGTTAGCCATCCGTCTGACTTGCACAGCGAGCTAAACCCCGGAGGGTAAAAACCTCTAGGTCCCGTCACAACTGTAACGTTTGAGACACAGAGGGAGTGATAGCCAATCTCTGAATCTTTTGGGAGAAGGTCTCTCCCTGCCATAGAGAGGGGAAGTAGCTATGGACAAAGTGACACTAGGTATAGAAACTGGGACATCACTGTTCCCCAGAGGAGGAGTTAGCTCCCAGTGAGAGACCTGCTGATACCTCCTCTGCTAGCTCCAGAGTCTCTCCAAGTCTACAGTCTCTGCACCAACATTAAAGGATTTGGGGGCCTTTGACAGTCGACCACAATCAATGGGTAGGTCATATAGGGCTTGCAGGGACTTTGTAAGAGTCTGAGCATCAGCTGGGTATGACCTGATCCTGACCTGATCCTGATCCTCAACACTGGGGCCCCACAAGGGTGCGTTCTCAGCCCTCTCCTGTACTCCCTGTTTACCCATGACTGCGTGGCCAAGCACGCATCCAACTCAATCATCAAGTTTGCTGACGACACTACAGTGGTAGGCTTGATTACCAACAACGACGAGACGGCCTACAGAGAGGAGGTGAGGGCCCTCGGAGTGTGGTGTCAGGAAAATAACCTCTCACTCAATGTCAACAAAACAAAGGAGATGATCGTGGACTTCAGGAAACAGGAGAGGGAGCACCCCCCTATCCACATCGAGGGGACAGTAGTGGAGAAGGTGGAAAGTTTTAAGTTCCTCGGCGTACACATCACGGACAAACTGAATTGGTCCACCCACACAGACAGCGTGGTAAAGAAGGCGCAACAGCGCCTCTTCAACCTCAGGAGGCTGAAGAAATTTGGCTTGTCACCAAAATCACTCACAAACTTTTACAGATGCACAATCGAGAGCATCCTGTCGGGCTGTATCACCGCCTGGTACGGCAACTGCTCCGCCCACAACCGTAAGGCTCTCCAGAGGGTAGTGAGGACTGCACAACGCATCACCGGGTTAAACTACCTGCCCTCCAGGACACCTACACCACCCGATGTCACAGAAAGGCCAAAAAGATCATCAAGGACAACAACCACCCGAGCCACTGCCTGTTCACCCCGCTATCATCCAGAAGGCGAGGTCAGTACAGGTGCATCAAAGCTGGGACCGAGAGACTGAAAAACAGCTTCTACCTCAAGGCCATCAGACTGTTAAACAGCCATCACTAACATTGAGTGGCTGCTGCCAACATACTGACTTAAATCTCTAGCCACTTTATACATAGGAATTGGATGTAACAAATGTATCACTAGCCACTTTAAACAATTTTGTATATAATGTTTACGTATCCGACATACTCATATCAAATGTATACACTGTACTCTAAACCATCTACTGTATCTTGCCTATGCCGTTCGGTCATCGACCCAAATCTCTAGCCACTTTAATAATTATAATTGGATGAAATAATGTATCACTAGCCACTTTAAACAATGCCATTTATATAATGTTTACATATCCTACATTACTCATCTCATATATATGTGTATATACTGTACTCCATACCATCTACTGCATCTTGCCTATGCCGGTCAGCCATCGCTCATCCATATATTTATATGTACATACTCGTATTCATTCCTTTACTCTTGTGTGTATAAGGTAGTTGTTGTGAATTTGTTAGATTACTTGTTAGATACTACTGCATGGTCGGAACTAGAAGCACAAGCATTTCGCTACACTCGCATTAACATCTGCTAACCATGTGTATGTGACAAATAAAATTTGATTTGATTTGATTTGATTTGACCTACTGTAGCTTTCAGCAGTATGGGGCTATACTCGGCCTTGTCTCAGGATGGTAAGTTGATGGTTGGAGATATCCCTCTAGTGGTGTGGGGGCTGTGCTTCGGCAGAGTGGGTGGGGTTATATCCTGCCTGTTTGGCCCTGTCCGGGGGTATCGTCGGACGGGGCCACAGTGTCTCCCAACCCCTCCTGTCTCAGCCTCCAGTATTTATGCTGCAGCAGTTTATGTGTCGGGGGGCTAGGGTCCGTCTGTTATATCTGGAGTATTTCTCCTCTCTTATCCGGTGTCCTGTGTGAATTTAAGTATGCTCTCTCTAATTCTCTCTCTCTCTCTCTCTCTCTCTCTCTCTCTCTCTCTCTCTCTCTCTCTCTCTCTCATTCACCTGAGCATTAGGACCATTCCTCAAGGCCTACCTGGCCTGATGACTCCTTGATGTCCCCAGTCCACCTGGCCGTGCTGCTTCTCCAGTTTCAACTCCCTGTTTTATGAATATTTTAAAATCTTGTCCATGTTCTGTTATAATCTGCACCCGGCACAGCCAGAAGAGGACTGGCCACCCCTCACAGCCTGGTTCCTCTCTAGGTTTCTTCCTAGGTTTTGTCCTTTCTAGGGAGTTTTTCCTAACCACCGTGCTTTTACACCTGCATTGCTTGCTGTTTCTGTACAGCACTCTGTGACATCAGCTGATTTGATTTGATGTGGGTCAACCTAAAAAATTAAGACTGTATCGGGAGACACCATAGTAGGTAAACCAGACAAAACTCCAGGTATGCCAAGTAAATCCTCCTGGCCTAGATTAAATGCGCTACAGGGCTAACGACCAAATTCATTTTGTAGTGTACTAACAAATGCCAATGCTTTTGGCTTGCACTGTGTGGATTTTTGGTCTGGGCACTGATCATTGTTATCTTCTGCATTTCTCTGTCTCTTCATTTCTTTTTCTCTCTTTTCCGTAGCTCATATTTCTCCTCTCTCTAAATTTAAATATCTTGTCTGTTCTATTCTAGCTCTAATTTCTACCCTTCTGCTGACCCCCAAAAACATCATCATCATCATAATCTACTTATTAATCTCCTAGACAGATCCTATCAGAGTTACTAGGGACCTAAACATCAAGTATGTCAGCAGTCTGTTGAAAAGGATGGTTTCCATGACAACAGAAACCCCAGACCAAATCAGACCCGAGCAAGAAAGAAACATGAAGGACTAGGTTATTTTCAATGAGGTGGAAGAGACTGAAATGCCAAATGACAACTTTCATGGTCCCTAACTATAGTACAATTGAATGCATACATTCATTAAAGAGGACCATCTATTGACTGGAGCTAATGGTGTTACTAATGACACAAATATAAGACTGACATGATGAGAGGACCATTGTTGGATAGTTCATGCACTAACGATTTGCTCACTCAAAGTAATACTCACCTACATTGTGAATAAGGACAGTTGTTCATCATAGAAGCAGCAGGAAAGAAAAAGAAAAGAGAAGAGAAAAGAACATTAGTAATGAGGCAATGCACATTTACACAGCTTTACATCTGTGAAATGATGTAGTCCAATCCCTAGACACACAAAACATAAACAAAAGTGAATGTATCCCTTTTAGTTTCATTTGAAATCAACAAGCACCCACTGCAATATTGGTTGTTAACTTGATTGAAATATCCATTAAAAACACAAGGGATGTAAACAGACAGGGTACACAGGTACACATAAAACAACAGAACATCAGCATGCAGTTGTATTGCTCTGGGCAGGTCAACTACTGCAATTAGCATGTTTGCTTCACTTGTTCTACAATGGTGGCCAGGGGCTAATTAGGCCAACGTGGTCACACGCATTTCAATTGAATTCTAGAGGACATCAGTAGTCTATCCAAAAACGCTATGCCAATATTCTTCCCGCTTTATGATCAACCACTAAACGTTTTTCGCCTCTTGAATTAGACTGATATTAACAAAATTAAACCAAAACAAACACTCTATTCAATGTTTCAGAGTCTGGATAACAGGCAAGTGTACTTGGTATTTCAACTCCAAACTGCTCAAATATAGTAGAGGCCTTCATCTAGCATGATTTAGTGTCCCTGGTGTGAGTGACACTAGCAGATCTGCGTCTCTCGCCTCAAAAGCTGAAGCTAGTGGGGACTCATAAATCATAGGTGGATTTACTTGCTACCATTAGCTTGAGACCACATTTTGCAGCGAGATAGGTTTCCCAGCCCAGCCGGCATCCGAGAGAGAGAGTGGAGAGACCACAGTGAGAAATGACAGCATCACCCTGGATCCGGCCCACATATCATTCAGGAGCCAATTCTTTCGGTGGTGTGTGAAAGCATGGATGGAGATATAGGGAGGGGTGATGAAGAAGTGCATTTTGGGAGGTACTGGGGTTCTTGCAAGGTGGTGAGAAACTAGTAGAGATAAATGGGACCTGGTGCAGTGTTGTAGAAAGATTTGTTGCTACTCTACCGTAAAACTTAAAAAATACTACCTGGACGTGTTCCTTTATTGGCAGTATTAACTTTCCTGGTGAATTTCTCAAATAAATTGAGTTCATTCAGTAATGCACTGCACACAAACATTACTTCACAAAATGAAACGTAACTAAATATTTAGGTAGAAATGATCAATTACTCAGTGTAGTCTGCACTCATGTTGGGCTACTATCCTAAATGCTGCACACTGCATATTAACAAGAACACAAACTGCTGAGGCAAATTGAGGCGGCATCCACACAACAAATAAATAATAGAAATGGATAAGTGATGAACAGTCCCTGGGTACCACCAATTATCATCCGCTGCAACTACTAACCACCTAAACACAACCCAGGGCTGTTTTTGATTTCCACCATTTAAATGAAAATGATTTATTTCCATTTTTTATCGCCCCCTTGAGATTCTGTTTGTGACAATGCTCTAAAGTCATTACACTCTTTCAGGCAAAAAAACTAATGGTTGGGCTTGTGCCTAATGTGGTTATTTTACATAGTAATGGCTATTATTCAACTCCTGATGCTGTCTGCACTAGTCTAATAAAGAGAATAATGCAGTATGGTTTTGATACCATTTTACTTAGTAAAGCAATATAAATGATTCATTATAGCAGTATGCATAACGATGCTAATAAAATGACAGACTGTCAGTTTGGCTGATTTCCTATATTCTCATAACTTCAATCTTAATGGCCTTCACAAAAACACAGTATGACAGGTGGTTATGTGAGTCATAACACAGCAGTGATATTCAGTTCGAGCCTACTGCAGCCAAGAATGGGCCTCCAGAAAAAAGTCTCCCTTGGTTGAAGTGAATAGGACAAAGCTTAATTACCTCAGAAACGTTTGGGAACAAGGTGGAAGGTGTGTTAATGAAATATTAATAATCCTCCAATTTGAATCTTCCCGCTTCACCATCCACTAAAGTGATCTCAACCACTTCAGCCCTCCTGTTTGGGTTGGTCCCGTTACTGTTGGTCCCGTTACTGTTATTTATCATCCCTCACATGACAGAAGGCAGTTTGGAAACCATTATTTCTGGGAATGAAGGCTTCACCAGCCTCCCCATAATTTGAAAGAGGACACCCAGGCATTTAGTGAATTGTGTGTGGAGAAATGATCGAGACGCTTCTTCAAGCAGTGGCTCTTTGAGAGGAGAGATTAAAGTACACAGTCTGCCAGTGAATTCATTGCTGCATCTTGTCAGTTAGGCTGCGTTTATACAGGCAGCCCAATTCTTATATTTTTTCCATTCATTTGTCTTTTGAACAATCAGATCAGTTCTTTTGCCAATAAATGGACAAAAGATCAGAATTGGGCTGCCTGTGTAAACGCAGCCTTAGAGATTGGAGAACAGCCCAATTGGAGTTCTAGAGGGGAAAGGGGGAGAGAGAGTTGATTGTGTGTTTCTTTCCAGCATGGCTGCTTTAGTAGGGGATGAACACAAATAACCACATGTTCACTTTTTTTCTCAGCTGGAAATCCACCTCTGTCCTTCTCTGTGAGTTAGAAAACGTCTAAATCTCGGTTGAGAATCTAGGTGGAGGGTAATGGAATTTCCGCTGTAGGCATCCTCCAACACCAAATAGCCGTCTCACAAGACTGTGCACTGCACTGAACCACAAACTGATAACATAAGTCAAAGGCTACTCTTGAAGTCCTGGCGAGGAGAGAGAGAAAAAGGACAAGGGGAGATATTCTCAAAACAGCCAAAGATATAGCAATTTCACTGATCCAAGGCAATCTTTTGACTCTCGCATTCGGTGATGGTCGAATGTCATTACTTTTGCACTCCCATCACTCAAGTGCATCCACTGGTTCCAGAAATGGATTGTTGTTGGATGAGGCTAGAATGGTAGATGTATCCAACAGGACATCTTGTCTTGAACAAAACTGTTCCTCTGAAGTCTTAGCAGGCTGATGAAAGTCAGAGAGAATTCACAATGTAAGAACTCCATTCATCAAAAGTGACAAATGAAGTACAGTACAGTGCTGCTACTTGTTATTATTTCTCTCACTGTTCAAATAAACCTACCATTAAAATTATAGACTGATCATTTCTTTGTCAGTGGGCAAAAGTACAAAATCAGCAGGGGATCAAATACTTTTTTCCCTCACTGTATATCATTGATTGTTCTCATAGTGATGGAACCTATGAACATTGTTTTTGGTTCAATTCTAGTGGCATCGTCCGAAATCCTTAGAAGATCCTTGAGATGAATATCAACTCACACAAATGCCCACGCACTGAACTACTACTTAATGGCATAAATTAACCCACAAAGCATGACAACAGCAACACCAGGTTTTCAAACAACTGTCTGTTTTTCTATTAACCCGCTGTGTTAATAACAGTTACAGAAGGCTTGTTTAAATCAGGTAGAAGAGGATTAGTTCTACTTTCTCCTGAGCAAGTCTCTTCATCATAGCAAATATCGATGCCAGGTTTTGATGTGGTTTTCACAGATCTTTCATATATCAGAATGACAACATAACCTGTTTGATTTTCTTAGAGGTCATTGGAGCTCAATGATGAAAGTTGTTATAACAGGGCTCTGGTATGCCTTGATCGTGAACCTTTTAAGGGACTAATTCCACCACAGTGTTATATGAAAGGGTTATTAAGATCCAGATTATACTAGAAAATCCAATCATAAATGGGATTGTGGATAGTGAGCAACGTAATGAGACATAATTTGAGAGAGAAATATACTTGCTAATTTGAGAGTAAGGAATGGAGATTTGTAGCCTCGTACGAACCATCCCGATCTGTTTTGCTAAACAGAATGTACGGTCGTGAGATCAGGATGGTTCGTACAAGGCTAGGAGATTCCATTCTTAGTTTTCTAATACAAATGGCTAGAATCATACACGGTAAATGTCCACTTTGACACCAAAGAATGAAGTAAAGATGTAATATGTAGCTGGAAATAGAAAGAACCTCTTGTCAGTTATCAACCCTTTTCTCCAACATTGCGCTTGTTTGCTGAGTCCCTTAGAGCCACTGCTTTCTCTGTTTGTTTGTGTTTACTCTTCCCCCGCAAATATACCTGAAGCACTCTTTGTCTCTGTGTTTACTTCCCCAGTGGTGGGGATGAGGGCTCCGACTGAGCCAATTGTTTCAGCTTGTCCTGATGCTAGAAGTGTAAGGAAAACTCTCCTGCCCAGGAAGGCAAACACAGACAGACAGACAGAGACACAGACAGACAGACAGACACACACACACATACAAGCACACACACAGGCAATCACACACACACATACACACAAGCCTGCACACGCACACGCACACACACACACACACACACACACACACACACACACACACACACACACACACACACACACACACACACACACACACACACACACACACACACACACACAGAGAGACAGACACAGGCAATCACACACACACATACACACAAGCCTGCACACACATACACACACGCACACACACACACACACACACACACAAACACTTCCTCTCACATAAAATACCTCCTCTTCTCTAGGACAGTACTGGAGACAGATCTGACAGTGTATTCGTAATGACACTCACAGACTTAAAGGCCCACTAATCCCCTTGTTTTCTCCTTCTTCCTCTCTTGCTCAGCAGAGAACTCACAGGCAATCATTAAGGCTGAGGTTTAGTGCTTACACTGCAGTGGTCGATGATGACTATCGATAATGGCATTCTGGCTGATATCCGGCCCTGAGTTGAAGGCATAAAATATGATTACCATTTTGGCTGGTGGATGCTTCCACTTCTCCATCTGTGTAGTCCGCTGTTTTACTGTCTAATAAAGTGCATTCAGCACCATTTTGGATTGTTTGATCAGCCTTGTGTGTCTACTGGTATTTTGTTTTGACAAATATATCACATTTTTTATTTAGACAATTATATATTTCCTAATTAAATAATCAATGGCTCGTCTTTGCAATATTTAATTTCAAGAACTCATGTAAATTATTAATGTAAATTATTCCAAATCAAAACCCCATTCAGAATTCTTGGTATGGGCCTATTAACAGTAAACTATCTCATACATTTTTCTGAGAAAAATAAATACATCTTGTCCATAAAACTTTCACACAATATACCACAAAATTATACTACTAAAATTCAATATAAGAAGCAAGAATATGGGTTTCTCATTGCGGCCTTGTTTTACTGCCTGGATCAGCAGTTTGTTTTATTTTTGACCGCGCCTCACCCAAAGATGCTCCTGCAATTAATGAAGCGTGTACATTTTTTTTCGCCTCAAGTGGGCTGGACTGGATAATCGACCTCCTAATGGACGCAATAAAGTACCTGACACACCAGTCTTTAATACGAAGAGAAAACATTTCTCTTCTCCGGCATACAGGAAACTCTGAGAAAATAAAGACCAGGAGAGTCATTATTTTCACTCAGTGGTCTCATAAAAAAGGGCTGAATCATAACCCATAACAATATCTTGGTCTATTAGAAGAAAAAACACATTATGAAATCCAATTAAAAACCCATAACTAAAGTGTTAGATTGCACACATGGGTGGAGCTACGTGCCCCTCTCGGTACAAAGGAATCAAATTGCTGCAATTCCTCTACACACAGTCTACACAGTCCATGTTTTGCGCCCTGCCTGCAGGGTTTGTGTCAGACGGCCAGGTTCTTTAATCTTTCATGTTAGTTGGTGCTTTTCTTTCAATACTGATAATGGAAAGTATCCCAGTCTGCCTTCATCTGTGTTGTAGAATATTGTACCACTCTCCACATATCAGAATAAGCTGAACAACATCAGCTACTGTTGCAGTTACTTCAATACATCTTGAGTATTGCTCCTTTCATGAAGCTCATTCTCAAAAGGAGCCCCATTAACTGAAAAAGTACTGCCTATGGAGTACTTCTCAGCACCACATTCCCAACCAGTTAGATAACAGTCCACAGATTCACTTCCTGGAACAATTCGAGAGAGTCTGGGCCCTTTATTTAGTGTCACCATATTTCACCCTCACAACACCTCCTCTTGACAAATTATTACTGAACCTTCGTGCATTGAAGGCAGTTCCTGTTGTGTTTTGACAAATGCCAATGTTCAGGAAAAGAATGTTGATTTATCCAAGCAATGCGTCCTAAGTTGTTTGTCACGCTTGATGTTGGGGTAGTGTTATTTTGTTGTCTGAAGCAGTTCTCTCGTGTTCCCAGCATGACTCCCCCCAACTGACTTGGATACCTCGCATGGAACTGGGCACATTTTAACATCTGCACGATTTACTTCTGGCTGGGTGGATAAAAGCCCCACATTGGGAACAGGCCTCGATTTCGCCACTGAACATTGACACACGAGAGGCATTTTGAAAAGAGAAAATAGTTATGAAAACAACAAAAGACAATGATCTATTTAAGCGTCCTAAAATGAACCCCGGGCCTCAGTTTGTTATTTGCTTTGTTTGGCAACTTATTGTGTCAGGCAGACCATTTAAATCATAATGTTAAATGATGCTGAAGACGTTTCAACAGGAGTTTTCCTGCCTTTCCTGTCATATTACAGGCTATCCCTAAATGGCTATCCATGACGGCACAGCAAGCTTTCTGCATTCTTATCACCACCAACCCCACTTTAGCTGCAGGGAGTTTTCAAGAAACTGCGGAAACATTGATACCACACTCTCCAAGCTGATCCACCATTCATTTCCCCCTGCCTGAGTACGTGATGGACAAGATGCGTGTCTCCATAGTTTAAATTCCGCTCAGGGTGGATGATTCTAGGAATGACAGACAAGAAGCCTCTCCTTGCCTTTGAGAGCTGTAGGGAGAGCGAGGCAACAGTCGAGTTCTGAAGGAGGGTGAACTTCACACTTGCCTAATCTCTACTCGGGATCTGTCTGTCGTCCAGCGGAAGCCGAGCAGCCAGAGTTTGCACTAATTCAATCATCGTCTCTTGATTGACAGGGGAGCTGGAATGATCCAGGGAGGGGAAAAGTCCCTCTGGACTTTAAAAAAAGATGGAGGGGTAGAGAGAAGATGTCTTATTGACATGTTCCCCATTGACTGTAGTATAGACCAGTGCTGGGAGATGGTTGGAACCACAGATCCAGTGATAACGATGTCAGTTACAACAGTTATGTCTACGTATATGTGCTGAGGGAAGTTCATATAGCACACAGAAAATTATGTTTCCAGAACTCCAACTTTCTTCTAATGATGCAGAAGGCTTGCCATGTTGGGAGGGCATGTCAGGGCATGTCAGATGAGTTGAAATAAACATTTTGAGTGGACAAAATGACTCATTACAATCCATTATGTAGATATGGACTGTCCTGTATCCAGATGCCTGTTTTTTTGTAATATAGTATTGTTATGATGCAATGAGTGGGGAAGAAATTGCAAAGCCATCCTAATGACATGATGTGTTCTCCTAGAATTAAAAAGGAGGGCAAAGGAAAGCTTGCTTATGATTTCATTACTACCAACACTTTTGCACTTCTCACATGCTCTTTCAAGTCTTAAGATGAAGGTTCCTGTGGACAAGGTTAGTGGATCTACAAGTCTTCCATCAGGCCTGCCTACAGTACCTTTCGGAAGTTGGAATTCCCTGACATATTTATGGAATTTCACATGGATTTAACAGTGACATGCATGACATTTGCAGGTGATAAACACACAGTATATTGTAAACCCCACCTTCGCTCATCATTATTAACACTCAATTCCCTCATCATTTCCTGCTTTGATACTTTGAAACATACCAATTAAAATGTGTCAAATCCAGAAGTGGACTCATTACCCTGTCAGATACTCTGCCCACCAAGGGTACTCAGGTTAATGTAAAGCAAACACTCGGAAATGCATCAACTTTCCACATGCTTTGCATTCCTAATGCTTATAGACAGCAAATCAAATAATAATTGTTATCTATGCCTCTATATTAATTTTAGATGTCAACTCTCCAGAGAAGGATAATATTATGAAAGGAATAATTTCATCTGCATGAATAATTGAACATAAAGTTTCTCAAAGTTTTTCTTTCACCCCCAATCTAACACAAACTGGGAAATACTACATCAGAGAACTTGTCACAGACCATTCAAAAAGCATAATGCTGAATCCTTAAGAGACCTGGCATAAAGTTATAGAGATAAATATACTTCAAATTCCATGTATCTATATTGTTGTATACATTGCAGAGGGTAACCACCATTTTGTGCCTGGTACTATGTGCAAAAAAATTCATGGGGAGGAAGAAGTCACAGGAAAGTGAAACTATGAAGGGGAACTTTAAAGCTCACTTCTCCGTCACCTCTTGTTGAATAATTGATCTACACCTGGGAAACCAAGTGACTTTCTACCCAAACCACAGCCTAGTTGTATGTTTCCAATTAATGACTACAGGGCACAGTGAAGAATAACCCAAAACAAACGAGTGAGTCTGAAGAGTGTTGCAAGGTTTTTGTTAGCTTACCCAAGTAAATCTCACTGGATAATGTCTCAGAGTGTTAAATGTTTGAGGGGAGAGACATTTGGTGCTGTTACAAAATGTGTATGCAAATATTTGTGCCCTTCATCACCTTTCCTTACAATACGTTACAGAAGCACCTTGCACCCAAAGAAATATCCTGGGAGGCTTTAGAGTTTATGATACTGCCTGTATCATACAGCCAGTTGGCTTTCGGGTCACATGTTTTATTGATTTGTAAATATACCCTTTAAAGGGAAATAAGGCTGTTTGGACAACATAGCTTGAACAAATCTCTGATTTTACGGTTTACACACAGTGAGTGGATATATACAGATAACACTATTCATCTAACCAAGTGGGCAAAACTGCTTGCAATGACATTATTGCTATCAGTCAATGATTGCAACCAGTTTTGCCTGATGGGAATGTTTTTCAGTCGGCTCCAATTGTTATGAGGTTTATTGTATGCTATTATCACTTAGTTCGGAAGGTCTCCCTGTCGCCATTTCCCCCCCATGCTGCCTGTGCTTCAGTTGGGTGGAATAGGACATTCTGTTCATGCAAGACAGAACTCCCAACTCTGTGCGAGCAAAGTGTCCTTGATGCAGTGAAAACTGGAATAGGCTCAAAGTGCTGTGCTACCAATGGTAAAATAGCAGCTTATAACGGAGGAAACAAATCATTGTTGTTCTATCAAGTAAACGAGGAGAAAGCCAGAGAGAGGAGAGAGAGATAGTGATTGTCCTGAGATTTTGGGAGACAGTAATTGGATTTCTCATACAGTGGTCAGTCGACATAATGCAAAGCAAGGTTGGGGTCAATTAAATTTCAACTCCACTCAGTTCAGAAAATAAACCAAATTCCAATTGTTCCTTATTGAAAAGCATTACAGAGAATTGGAATTAGAACAAGAATTTCAGTGTACCTCCTGAATTGTCTGGAATTGAAATGGACTTGACCTCAGTCCTGGTGCAAAGGTCACGTCAGTGGTGATGCAGAGTGTCAACCCTACTAAACGGTATTGAGAGACACCATTCCAGCCAGTAATAAGTTCCAGGACTGGTGATTAAACCACCCACAATGCTTGAGGACTCAATAATGACCAAACCATTTTTGATCTGAGTGAATGAAGATTGATGCAGATTTTTGCAGAGGAAAGACAACACTTGCTAGGGTTCGTCATTAACCACGGACCGCAATTAAATCGCTTTCACCGTGTAACGACAGAGACAATGATTTATCTTCTGGCTCTGTCTGGCATTTCTGTAGTGGCTCTTTGCAGCGTTTGTACAGGTGGATGATTTATAATGTCAGTGTTAACCCAGTGTAAAGAGAATCACACAGTCAGTGACACATAGCCATAACTTTGAATTGCGGGGAGAGAAGAGCATAGCAAATCATTTTTTCCCCTTATCCATTATCACTGTGTAACTAGAACACACTGGAAAATGTCATGTATGCTCCAGTTACACAAGTGGATGTTTCACAGGAGGTGGGATTATTTCTCTACTTCATAATCACCGAATATATAGAAATTTCTCTCACAAGCTAGTGGTTTATATTAATCAGACATAAAAAGCATTGTAATAGTTCAATCACAAGTCATTCATCTACAGCTACCACCTACTACTTCTACTACTGTTTAAATACCTATTCCAGGATTCTAGAGCAAAGATTATATTGTAGTAAGGTGGCCACAGTTTCTTTCAACTGCAGACGTTCTGTGTATTAGGTCACCTACCCACAATGCTTCCTAAGATTCTCAGATTGGTGACAAGGAGAGCAGAGCTGTAGTGTTCTGACTTGCTGGTGGTGACAAGAGGCCACAACCTGATCAGTATTCTCCAAAGAAGAGCATGACACCTACACAAAGCCAGGGGTGTTGTGGTATTCCTCCTAACTCGTTTCTCTGAAACACTCAGCTTGCCTGAAAACATAACCTTCACTACCAAATACAGGTCAGTGTGCAAAGCAAGACCATGCAGGCCTGTCTTATTGAAGCATAACTGAATGTGTATCCCTACATGGCAAGTGATCTATTGTTTCGGCTACCCTGGACAGTATTTAAATATATGTACTTGTTTGGAGCAGTGCATTGAATATTTTGGCTATATTGTTTGCAGGTAATTAAAGAGTGACTGCCCCTAAAAAGCAACTTCTCGTTTTTAAAATGGCCTATGTGGCATCGATATGAGACAGTGTCAAAATTGACTACAAATTGTAAGTAAAATAATTTTGGTCAAAAAGTCAGTCTCGTCCAAAACTGAGATTTGCGAGATGATTGGAGAACATTGTATGTCATGGAATGAAGGGTACCGTAACAGTTTTTCTTGGATTGGGTTTATTCCAATTTCTGCACACATGCCCACAGCTAGAAGCACCCAAGTAATCATGAATTCGGAGCGCAGCTGCAAATCAATGTTAATGCCTATGGTCAATTTGGTTTGACATTCGATTTCCCTATGGGGCTATTTAGAGACCATCAGTAAATTACACAATGTACATGTGACAATATTTAAAACCTTCAATAGCTAAATATGTGTAACATTAAAATATTGTCCCATTTACACTGTGTCATTTATTGACTGTCCCTAACTAACACCAAAGATAGGCTATCCAATGTCAAACCAACTTTGCCACGGTCACACACTAGCCTAAAGAAGTTGGCTACCGCTGGCTACCCTAGGCAACTTCAAGACACAAGATCTGGTTAGACTAAAAGGGTGAGTGACTGTAACTGTGTACAGTTTTGGCAGAGTGAATGTGCAAATGCTTACCACTTGCAAACACACACGAAACACCCACATTAACCTCCCCCCAAGACAACTCTTGTTTGGCTTCAGTCATGGCCGCTGCATTTCTTAATGACCAAGCCCAAAAACAAGGCCAAATCAGGAAGTTCAGACCCCCTTTAGTACTTCCATTTCAAGCTACCAGTGGAGAAGCTCAATACGATAGACACAACCAGCAATGCATCTCTCTCTACTCAAGCAAATTCTCTTAAAAGGGAATCCATAAAATGACACATTCTTGAATGCAGGCTCAAATACTGGATTTATGCAGAGTACATTGCCAGCGGTGCATAATGCATCGCTCTTGCTTTGCCTAGTTTAAGAAATGCAAATCACAGCGAGTTGATGGAATCCATTCACAGGCCCTGTGATAACATCTTCAAACCTTATTGATGCACGGTCTTGCGATGTGAGAGAGCGAGTGCCTCTGTGTGTGTGCAAAAGAGAGAGAGAGAGAGGTGGGGGAGCAAGAGAAAGTGAGAGAGGAAGATTGAGGATAGAAAGAGCGAGAAGTTTTCTTTTTAGAATATGACACCCGCTGGCTTCTTCTACTGCCATTTCTAAACAGCGGATGGAAGGCGGTCTGCACTGTCACACAGTTCTTTTTTAAATTAGCTCAGAGGTGAAGTGGAAAGCCATTTTACTGAGTGACTCTCAGTAGAACCCAATGTACTCCATTCCCCCCCGCCCGCCGTCTATCAAGGTGCATCTTTTGGGTAATGCAACTTGTAATGGTGCAAAAGAACCATTAGGCATCACAGAACACTGCCAGGAAGCACTGTCTCATGGTCTTTTCAGGGAGAATAACGTGTAAAACAATATAGTTTTAGAGAAACGTCATCAAGAAAAAGTGACAAAAATAAGAACTCTTGGATTCGCAAGAATAAAAAAGAAAAGCTTGTTTCTGCACCACAGAACTTGAGATTTTAACACAGCTTTTTGTGTAACACAATGAGAAATTGGAAAACAATGTATTCTTAAATGGAACCCCAAGTTGTGGAAAGATTGAACCCTGCTTGATTGCTGTATAATTATGATTCATTTGAATACCTTACAATTGATGTTTTTATACTGCTACAGCCAAAGACAATAGCAGCACTCTTGTCACCTTCCACCTCATCTCCCTCTCTTCTCTGAAGGCATCGCAGGAGACAATTTACTGTGGGCTTTTCTCCCAAAAGGAGACAAGGAAGAGAGTCGGGACAAAAGGCTCTTCGGATAATTTTATGAACCCCTGATCGGACAGGCCCACTCTAAACATGTCCAATACAGTAAGGCTAACTTAAACTTGGTTAAACCTACCTTAAAGGCCCAATGCAGCTGTTCTTATATCAAATAACATCTAATCGAGAAATAAAAAATAAAAAAACTACATTTGGACTGCACTGAGAGCAGAGTTTTTATATTATTTACATTTCTTCATTCATTGGAACATCAAAGATATTCTGGAATAGGCAAACCATTCATATTTCTGTCCGACAGGATTGATAAGTTGATGAATAAGGAAATAATCGATGAGAAAGCATAATCAATACCTACGAGTGGAACTTGAGCTTGACGACCATGACGGGCATTGGTGCAGCAATTGGCTCGCTACTGACAAATATTGTCTATTATATTGAAAAGTTAGTCAAGTGACCGGTATAACAATGGAAACACATGACCTCAAATATGGAGGGAGGAGGCAAGATTAGGTGGGAACGTTCTTGCCATTGAGAGGGCTCCATTGAGGCTCCTTTTAAAGTAGTCGATTTGTTCTTCTTTGGCTGATTTACTCAAACTCATAACCCCACCTAGTTGATTACTTTAAAATGGTGGAAGCCCTCAATGGCAATGTCCATGCTAAAACAGGTTATATCCATGATGAGTCCTCTATCTATCTCTTTGACAACAGGGACAACTCCGATATACCGAAGTGTGTCTACTTACCCTAGGTATACCAAACATTAGGAACACCTTCCTAATATTAAGATGCACCCCACTCTTTTGCCCTCAGAATAGCCTCAATCCGTCAGGGCATGGACTCTACAAGGTGTCGAAAGCATTCCACAGGGATGCTGGCCAATGTTGACTTCAATGCTTCCCACAGTTGTGTCAAGTTGGCTGGATGTCCTTTGGTTGGTAGACTGTTCTTTATACACACGAGAAACTGTTGAGAATGAAAAACACAGCAGCGTTGCAGTTCTTGAAACAAACCGGTACGCCTGGCAACTACTACCATACCACGTTCAAAGGCACTTCTATATTTTGTCTTGCACATTCACCCTCTGAATTGTACATGTACTGTACACAATCCATGTCTCAATTGTCTCAAGGATTAGAAATCCTTTAACCTGTATCCTCCCCTTCATCTACACTGATTGACATGGATTTAACAAGTGACATCAATAAGGAATCATAGCTTTCATCTGGATTCACCTGGTCAATCTATGTCATTGAAAAAGCAGGTGCATTTAATGTTTTGTATACTGCGTGTATATCAGTACAACCTATGTCTAATCGATCAAATAAGCCTCACGTAACAAATTAGAAATTAAATGTTTTTGTTGACCAAATTGGACACTCATTGACACTCTCACTCTCAAATACGACACTCTCCATACAAAAAAAACATATTTCTGTGGACAGATCTTGGGCGGAGAAAAGCATCTCGCTTCGCCTCTTCCTCTCTGCTATTGTTCAATGGCTTTGTGTCCCGGTGGGTACTCACCAGCCAAAATATCTAATCTAGCGCCGGATCCCTAACTACACTGTCTTCAAAGCAGAACTAGGAATGATCTTCTTACTTTGTTTGCCAACATTGGAGTAAAAAAAGCGTATCTTTTGGGTTCTGATGGGGTACGTCTAAGCTCGTGAGGCATATATAAGTTATATTCTTCAAGAATCAATGGATACATATCAGTAGTGACTGATGATTCAAAACAAGCAGGATACAATTGACTAATCCAACCCAGAAGTCTGTAGCTCACACAATAAAAAGTATTAAATCAAGCGGGCACAACAGTGTAAATCATTGTGTTAATGTTTGATGATCATGGATAGGATATTGCTCCCTAGTCCATGTTGATTACACAATGTTATAAAGTATACACTTATATGTAATAACATCATGATTTATTTAACATAGAATGTCAAAATCCCTCATTAGCTTTCTGTTACACTACAAACCTGCAGATTAACCTTAAGGTCTATAGAAAAAAGACAAATGAAGAGAGAAAACGTTGAAATATTAAAGACTCTCTGGGGCACTGGCATGCAATGGCCCTGCTAACCTGCCCCTGTTGGTGGTTACCCAAATGCAGCTCCTGAGTGGTGCAGCGGTCTAAGGCACTGCATCTCAGTGCTTGAGACGTCACTACAGACACCCTGGTTCGAATTCAGACTGCATCACAACCGACCGTGACTGGGAGTCTCATAGGGTGGCGCACAATTGGCCCAGCGTCGTCCGGGTTTGGCCGGTGTAGGCCGTCATTGTAAATAAGAATTAGTTCTAAACTGACATGCCTAGTTAAATAAAGGTTAAATTAAAAAAGTATTGACAGTCTCCAATCTGTGACACTGCTTCTGATAAGACTTGGCTTGAAGGGCCCTTGGTCACTGAGGATCTCGTGGTCACTAAATCTGGCCGGCTTGTAGCCTAGTGGTTAAAACATTGGGTTAGTTTAGTTTAGTTTATTAGTTTATAATGACGTGGACAGTCCCTTTTGATAAAAAGAGCAGCTTTAGCCTCTACGGCTAATTTCCAGCTGTAGTCCCCGGCCAGTTGTCAATAGGCATACATCAAATAAAATACATTACAATTATTTTTTACAACAGGACTAAACAAGAGGGAGTAGACATACTAAACGTGTGGCACACAATTGAGGCAAGCAAGAAACAAGCCAGCACAGATTGCAGAAACATAAAAACAGTTCAGACACCCTGAACCCTTTCAGTAACCGAAAGGTCGCTGGTTTGAATACTTGAGCTGACAGGGTGAAAAATCAATCTTTGTGCTCTTGAGGAAGGCATCTAACCCTAATTTGCTCGAGGGGGCGCCGTACTAAACTAACATGTGGAATTGCTTTAAGATGGTCATACCATGGATCATTTAGCTATTTCATTTAGAATTGTAGGAACCCTTTAGGTATATAAAAAAAGACAGTAAAAAAAAGGTATCATAAGGAATACGTTTTTTTTACACATATTTAACCCTTTATTTTTGTTGGCACAAAACTACCTCCATACTTCCATTCGTTTGTATGGGTTACTGAAACGGATCGTGTTCGTGATTGTCTTTAACCTTTCTATGGAAAGGGGAGACTAAGTTTTTGTGAGAAGACTGATTTTTGGGAGGTCTCATTGTCTGATAAACACCGCTGTATCGCTAACTTAAAGATTTTAACTCCAGCTTTCCATAAAATGCACACCTCACTAAATGTGTCATATTGTCTTCAAAGTCACAGAGGCAATGGAATCTGTCATAGCATGTCACTCAAGGGTAAACCGACATCATTGGGCAAAGGTGCAGCAACCTGACATGGCCTTGGTGACACTGCACATTTTTTTCTCCAAACTCTACCCTTACCTTCATAGCACCAACACATGCGTATGTACGCATGTACACACCCACCCACACACTCACCCACACACTCACACAATATGGATTATACTGTTGCATGTAGATTGTACATAACTTGTTACCTCAACTTCCTGTGATAATTCTGTTGTAGTTATTCACTTTTTAAATGCATACCTAATATAGTTACATTATGCTCATTTTCCAGAGATAATACACTACATGACCAAAAGTATGTGGACACCTGCTCGTCGAACATCTCATTCAAAAATCATGGGCATTAATATGGAGTTGGTCCCCCTTTTGCTGATATAACAGTCGCCACTCTTCTGGGAAGGCTTTCCACTAGATGTTGGAACATTGCTGTGGGGACTTGATTCTATTCAGCATCAAGAGAATTAGTGAGGTTGGCCACTGATGTTGGGCGATTAGGCCTGGCTCGCAGTCGGCATTCCAATTCATCCCAATTCATCCCAAAGGTGTTCGATGGGGTTGAGGTCAGGGCTCTGTGCAGGCCAGTCAAGTTCTTCCACACCGATCTTGACAAACCATTTCTGTATGAATTTCGCTTTGTGCACAAGGGCATTGTTATGCTGAAATAGGAAAGGGCCTTCCCCAAATTGTTGCCACAAAGTTGGAAGCACAGAATCGTCTAGAAAGTCATTGGATGCTGTAGCATTAAGATTTCACTTCACTGGAACTAAGAGGCCTAGCCCAAACCATAAAAAACAGCCCCAGACCATTATTCCTCCTCCATCAAATTTTACAGTTGGCACTATGCATTTGGGCAGGTACCGTTCTCCTGGCATCCGCCAAACCCAGATTCATCCTTCGGACTGTCAGATGGTGAAGGGTGACTCCAGTGAATGCGTTTCCACTGCTCCAAAGTCCAATGGCGGCGAACTTTACACCACTCCAGCCGACGTTTGGCATTGTGCATGGTGATATTAGGTTTGTGTGGGAAACCCATTTCATGAAGCTCCCAACGAACAGTTCTTGTGCTGATGTTGCTTCCAGAGTTCCATCGGTCAGGAGTGTTGCAACTCTACACTCTACTGTACACTTTCAGCACTCGGCAGTTCCGTTCTGTGAACTTGTGTGGCCTACCACTTCGCGGCTGAGCTGATGTTGCTCCTATAAGTAAGCACTTCACAATAACAGCACTTACAGTTGACCGGGGCAGCTCTAGCAGGGAAGAAATGTGACGAACTGACTTGTTGGAAAAGGTGGCATCCTATGACAGTGCCATGTTGAAAGTCACTGAGCTCTTCAGTAAAGCCATTCTACTGCCAATGTTTGTCTGTGGAGATTGCATGGTTGTGCGCTTGATTTAACACTCCTGTATTAGCTGGGTGTGGCTGAAATAGCTGAATCCACTAATTTGAAGGGCTGTCCACATACTTTTGTATATATAGTGTACATTGTTTTGAATTACCATTAGATACTGTGTCATGAAATAATTGTTTGCTACACTTCAAAGTTTTGCCTCCGGCCACAACAATGCTTCTACCCAACATGCATGAGCTTCGTTGTTACTGACAGCAATGGTGTCTGTCATCCTTTGCATCTCAGTGTACTAATGTTAGGACAAGTGTACATTTGTGGCTATGATTAGCTATGATTAATCCACAGAGATGCAGGCTGATACTCATCTCAGTCAAATTATCTCACACCAATTGTGGCTCAAAAACATGTTTTCATAACTTTGTCATTTCGTAAAGTAGTTGCAGTAAGCTATAATTCCTTCTGTATGGTCTTCTAAAGGAACATTGTCAAGTGGCACATTCCAAGTCCACATCTTTCTTTAAAGTGATTACATTTGATATTACCTTTTTGCAAAATGTACATTATTCTAGCTATACTCAGGTATTTTAACTAATCAAAAAGAAGCTTGATATCATTCTTAACCTAGAGAGAGGAGCAAATACATTTTAAAAAAGGTTATTAACATTTCATTTATCTTGTGTGAATTCCGATGAATATGGAGATATCATTTGTTAAATTCACAGCAAATGACTAGCGCTCATTTCATTAGTAATTTACTGAAGTGATAACTTGTTGGAAATAGACATTTTATTTTTCGTAATCCCATTTCAAGTTGTGAAATACAATGAAAATCAATGTTCTCGAAAGCCCAGATGACTCACTTCCTGAGGAAATGTCAATGGGAAGACATCCTGAGAGGACATCCTGAGGAGTGCTGTGTTGGGTTTACAGAGCCCTGAGCAGAGCTGATGAGATCAAACTGGACTGGACTCACAAACAACAGCTCCTTGTCTCTGACTCATCCTCGCTTTAACAAGACTTTTGTGGGGCCTAGCTAGCTGCTTTTGCAGAAAGAAGGCAGTGTTGCACCGCAATACACCTCTCTCTCTCTCTCTCTCTCTCTCTCTCTCTCTCTCTCTCTCTCTCTCTCTCTCTCTCTCTCTCTCTCTCTCTCTCTCTCTCTCTCATTCATTTCATTTTCTTAGCCGCCTCTCACAGCTGCTATGCTTTATATTTGGAGAACAGACTCACAGATAGGAACCAACTGTGGTGTGCAGTTATAAGGCGCTCCTAGAGCTGTCACAAAATACAACTTCACATGAGTTCTGTCTTTCATTTCTCATGTTTGTCCTTGTAGTAGATGAGTCTGCAGTTTCAGTGGGCTGTTTATGACAGTGCTTTGCTCTACCCTGCCATTCAGTGAAGGCTCTCATTACCCCAGGCTCTCTGGTATCGCCAGCAACCCAGTCATAAGCAGTCAATGCTAATCTAGGAGGGATTTACAGGCCATTTTGGCAGTACAGCAACGTTATCAAAGTTCCATTCAGCGCCGGTCCGTGCGGACAGCTGATAATCACATGCACAATGCTTTCAATCCAGCCGACTGCACAAAGATAAACAACAAGCGGTTGCAATGACACAGTGAGAGGTCAAGTTGGTCTACAACCCTCATTTCTGCTAGGTTTATTTTATATGAAATATGACACAGTCAGACGACGCCTAGCAAAGCCTTAATTTTGGGGATGGGATTTCAGTCAGTCCTGCCAAAAAGGCATTCCCCTACAACTCATTATCTTGTCCTCATTGTCATGTGGAGCTGAAAACAAATCTTCATGAAATGTTCTCTCTCACTGACTAGAGGGGGGTTGAGGGGTTTTTCTGATATTATTTCTTGCAGACTGTGTAGACACAGACAGACAGACACTAAAATGTTGCGAGGGCTTCCACTAAAAACAGTTTATAGAGCAAATGAGTACTGTCAAAGGGTGTTACCCCCTTTTTTAATATTGTCTCATCGCTACAACTCCCCAACAGGCTCGGGAGGCAAAGGCCTCCGAAACATGACCCGCCAAACGACGCTTCTTAACACCCACCCGCTTAACCAGCCGTACCAATGTGTCGGAATAAACACCGTTCAACTAACAACCGAGGTCAGCCTGCAGGCACCCGGCACGCCATAATGAGTCGCTAGAACACGATGAGCCAAGTAAAGCCCCCCGCCGCCTCTATGGGACTCCGATCACGGCTGGTTGTGACACAGCCTGGAATCGAACCAGGTCTGTAGTGATGCCTCTAGCACTGCAATGCAGTGCCTTAGACCTCTGTGCCACTCAGGAGGCCCAAAAAACATATTTTCATTCAAATGGAATTAGTTTTGTTTGGTTGCAAGCTGTTTGGTTTCAAGCTGTTCGCATGTATCAAGTGATTATATTAAATGTATATTTACTCTACATAGGAAGAATTGTTTTACTCTGTTGTGAATTCATTTTCGATTCCAGCTATCTTAAAATGTTGTTTTTCAACACGTTATTATCCATTGCAGTCATATTCCTCCAAAATTATGATGGTATATTTCGTCAGTTGAAAATGCAAATGAGAGCGTGAAAATGGCACAGACTAGCTTTAATTAGTCAACCCAGTGGCTCACCATGTCTAGAGAAGGCCAATCGCTGCTACAAATCTAATTATTGTGGCATCATTCATCATCTTAATTAATACAGTGGTCCATCCACAAATCAATGCACCAAGACACATGAACAACATTTATTCCTGCTCCCCTCCCTTGTTTCTCACCTTCTCTATGATAAGATTCCTCTTTACGATAAATGGAAACGCTTTCCAGAGAATATTTCCCTGCACTTCACAACTCATTCTCCCACATATCTATGTACTGCATGGCTTACTTGTCACCTAAGTAATGAATAGCTGCAATGAAAAGCGGGAGAAGTAAGATAAATAAAATAAAATACTGCTTCATCACTAGCTTTGTTCAAAGTGCTTTAACTGGAACACAAGTCTTCCCCTGTCAGCACAATGTCTGAGTGAGGGCTTCAGGTATAATATCAAGATATTAATCATGAAGTTGGACATTAAAGTATGCCAAAGCCCCTCGATCTTCATTCAACACCAGTCTCCTATTGAAATTCAACCAGCACTCCCGACTTATCTCAAAACAGCCCTTGTATCTTTTTGCTCGCACCTTAAGTAATTGCATTTGAAGATAAAACACCCTATTCATATACCAAATGCTTTCCTGGCAAATAAGGTGTTTTTTTCCTCTGAATTCAAATCCCTCTTTACATTCAAAGGCTCCAGCATTTAATAAATAACCATCGGAGAAAACAGAACCCTGAAAGGCTTGAAAATGCATCAAAATTAAATTAGAGTATATTTACAATGTCTAGTGTGTAATTCTACTAGATGGTTGGTATATTTTCACACACTAGGCCTTTTTAAAGAGTACAACCTTATCTTGTCTTTTCTGATGAGAAAATCAGTGTTCAACATGATTCACTTGAATTAAATGATAGAGAATTGTCCCCAATGCCTATGTATTTGCATGGTAGTTACATAGGCCAGAACAGTGTAATCATATATTGTTATATAACACTTACAACTACTATTAACCTACTGTATAAATATGTGTACCTACACTATAATTACACTACTTACCAGCCTATGTAACTATCATACAAACAAATAAGTATTAGGGACACTTATTGTAAAGTGGGAAATATTCTATCATTTCTTTCTCAGACAGAGTTGAAGCAAGCCTGTTAGGGTTTCTCCAGCATTACAGTATATCAATGAATGTTGGTCATATGCCAAAATGTTCCTGAAAAATTATAATAATAAAAAAATATAAATATATAATGTCCACCTGACAGAGCCAAGCTTGTCCAAAGTCGCTTAATAGCATGTGGATCGATGTTAAAATGTTAAACACAGACATTTGTTGTTTACATTTTGTAGTTGGCCAGATGGTTCCTTTGTAACTGCCCTGCTCTTTTGATAGCAAGTTGATGCTTTGGGGTGTGTTGTTCCATTCACTAAAGTATAGTGGCCATGCATGTTAATTAACCAGAGTAACCTCTGTGCTTATCAACATTTGTCCAAGTATTTGCAGCACAAAAACACAACTTGCCTTTCCTGCCATCAATTTACACCCCCACTCAATCAACATCTGTCACCATAAGGATCTGGGTAAGGTAAAACGGAATGTTCTGTGAACTGCAAGCTTGAAGAAATACTTTATGTCAATGAGTTGCTTTACATTGCATTATTGATGACCTGCAATCCAAATTCAAATATGCATTTTGTTCTGTTTTGTCTGACTCTGAAAACTTGGTTTCCGGTTTTGATTGAATAAGACCTTTAGACTTGCAACATATCGAGGCTTTATTCGCTGTTTTGGGATCAGTTGAAGTTCAGCAGCTGTGCCGTTTCTTTCTCACACAACTTCTGTGCCTTCAAGGAGCCACAAGTGCAACTCCATCTGCCGAGCGTCCCGAACGAAACGCAGTGATCTGGACTCAATCCTAACTGACAGACATTTTCACTAAGGTGATGTGTCATACTCGCCCACTATGTGAGCTACTCTGACTCTAGGTTTATTCAGGCTTGCTAATTGTGCCTCGGATATTAGGTCAAAAAACTATCTAATGTATTGATATCCATGCGATAGCTTTCACTACAACTATCAATCACTGACGTTGTACGGTTATGAAGGCCTAAAAAGGAGTCCTTGTTTGAATAACGAGAAATTGGCTGGGAGAAGAGGACCACTGATTTGAAAAGTTGTTTACCGAAACCTTTTCGGAATTCGATCATGAACAACTCAAAGACTGAACTCAAATTAGTCTTGATATTTTCTAAACAACCTTCTCAGCAAGCCAGAAAGACAATGAAACTGACCTTAATCGTAATCTGAATCATAATAACATCCCTTAGTCAACCGAAGGTGAACTTTTGACAAACTATTTCAGCCTCTGAGCCTCTGTCAATGCCAACAAAAGGACACACTGTTGACCAGTGCACAGTTTGAAAATACGCTCCACATCTCAACAGGGGATGTGGAAATGTTGGCAGCCTTAGACGATCACAATATCTACTCAGTGCTGGAGCACGTAAAGGCTTGTAGACTGTTGGCCAAGGCCCCGACTCAGTCTCCCAGAGGTGTCAAGAACGTTCAATCTAATTAAAACAGGATGAGAAAGACAAGCTGAAAGACAAGGGTGCCACTGGGAGGAAGCAGCCTGGCAGTGTACTGGCAAGGCAGCGCATTCTCCTCACCAATGACAGTAACAAGTTATTGGGCTTTGGGAGTGTGAAAGAGGAGGGCCTGCCTGACATCTTTGACTGCAGTATATTGACAATGCAATTAATCATGAGGGCCGAGACTGAATAAAGAAGAGAAGGGTAGGGTAGTAGAATACTCTTTGTGGGGCAAAAGATCCTTCGCTTATCATGACAGATTTTGGAGAAAGAGGAAAAATTAAAGCACAAAGCAAAAGTCACTTTCCCCCGATGTGTTTCTTATTAAATAATATAAAACAATGATTTCTGACTGATGCTTCGCATAGGGTTTCATGATATGAAATCAGAACAAAAAAACTCTGAGTTGAGATATGCATTGTATGAACAATATTTCTCAACTCTGTTGCCAGCAACTAACGATAACATATTTTTGCTTTCAGGATATTGGAAATCAACACAACAGTATGGCTACCTTGATTATCCAGAATGCATTTGCACACTCAGGAGATAAATGCTCTAGAGGCAAGGTATAGAGATTAAAAAAGCTTAATCATATTCCAAATGGAATAAACTGAACAAAACATCCAACTTTGTTAGAGAAATCAATTAACCTTCGACATCAGTAAAATAACAGACCATATGCGCTGTCTGCTGCTTGATTAGCTCAGTACAATATATTGATGTTCTTTATTATATTTCAGTGGCAGCTTTATTATATTTCAGCGGCAGGTTGCCTAGTGGTTAGAGCATTTGGCCAGTAACCGGAAGGTTGGTGGATCGAATTCCTGAGCTGACAAGGTAAAAATCTGTCGTTTTGCCCCTGAACAAGGTAGTTAACCCACTGTTCCTAGGCCAGGAATGTGTTCTTAACTGACTTGGCTAGTTAAATAAAGGTTAAATAAAAAAAAGTATTTTGTTTATACTGTAACTCTCACGTATGCCATGGTTGGGTGAACCCACAATCCCAAACAGTGGGTCGGGACCCACTTGTGTATTTCTATAAATATTATTTTCTGGATGGAAAAAAAAAGCTTTCAGTTTCAACTTCAATCACTAAAACCAAATAGAAAGTATGTAGAAAATATAGTATATTTTTATAATAGCCTATAATGTTTGAGAACTTACAATCACCAAAATAAAAGCTAGAAAATCAGGCCCCCCATTGATTTTGTTAAAATGCTGGAGCCTAACAGGCTGACTACACCGCTCGCGTCGCAATCTCCTCATTGGTTTATAGAAGCAGGTACCCACGTGCCATCTCCTCATTGGTTATGCCCAGGTGGGTGACTGAAAGACGAACAAGGTCGGTGGCGGTAATGCGCCTAATTTATGAACGTTGCTAATCGCAATATAAAGTCAAGAGAAGAAAAAGCCTGGAAGGAGGAGAGATGACTAGAAATGATGTGTGTGGATTAATTGACGGAATAGAGGACCTTTTGCATTGCAGGTAAAATAACAACTCAATGTTTATATCCCTGGACAAATTAGCTAGCAACAGCAAGCTAGCTAAATATGACAAATTAGCTAGCAAGTGCAAGCTAGCTAGCTAAATTGCCATGAATGTTTAATGCTTTTTGACCTGTCCCCAAATTAATATAATTGGTTCAGAGTTTGTTTTTATATTTTAACCTGCGTGTCGTGATCGCGTTTAGTGTGAGGGAACAAAATACAATTATACACGATGGTGCACACGCGCAGCCGGTTTGGGTTCCGTGTAAGAACACAGGAAATTACAGGAAATTAGCTTTAGAGATGATAGCCAGAAAAAAACATGCATTGTTACAACTAATTCCCTAATTATACAGTCAATTTGTTAACATTAGTCACAAGAGCCCAAACTCAACTGTTTAGAAAAAGGTTATTATTAATATATTTTTGATTTATTCTTTGGTCTGTGTATGTTTTTTCCCGCTCAACCATTGTGGTGGGTCACAAAGCAAAACAGTTTGGGAAGCCCTGACCTACTTACAGAGAGGCTTAGAGTTGTTTATGTCTCAAACAGCACCGAGATGACCCCGTAAGTTGGCAGACCATTTTTATTTAGTTTATTTAGGCCCTGTTCTGCCCGTCATGCTTGAGAACACATGGCAGCTCAACGCCGTATGCCAAGTGGTAGTTTTATGTACTGTATGTATTATGCATTTATTTGTACAGACACCTGTAAAAGATTGTAGTTGCTCACAAATGCGTTGTTTCCTATGTTCCCTTGTTATGTTCTATGTTATAAACTGGGTGGTTCAAGCCTTGAATGCTGATTGTCTGACAGTCGTGCTATATCAGACCATATACCACAGGTATGACAAAACATCTCTATTTACGTTTTATAGATTTATAATAACAATACGGGTGTTTTTCTTGAAGAGTGTATATTTCAGCAATAAGGCCCGAGGGAGTGTGGTATATGGCCAATATACAATGGCTATGGGCTGTACACAGGCACACGTGTTGTGGTGTGATTAAGAACAGCCCTTAGCCATGGTATATTGGCCATATACCACACTCCCTCGGGGCCTTATTTCTGAAATATATACTCTTCAAGAAAAACACATATTTTTTCTCACAATTCAGGTTGTATAACACACATGGGTGAGGAGTGTGATATCTTTATGTTCAAGTGCACTTAAGTAACATGGCAAGTTCACCTTGTGTCATGCATGTTTGTATAGCCTGTATACAAGATTTAGGCTTATCGGTAATACAGCACATGACACATTCATTCTGTGTGTGATGCATGTTCCTTGGTAATGGATCAATGTGTTTTACCCAGGTAACCTATGGTCCTAGGTTGAATTACAGAGACAGGGATGGTGTGCTGAGTGTTCCAATGCTATGTCCTGTCACTATCAAAATGGATGGCACACATAAAGTGAAAAGCAGGCATGACCACTTTATTGGGGGTGGCCTTTTACTAGAGGGGCTCCTGAGCTCAGAAACTGCTGACACCAATGATCGGCTAAGGAGAGCAGAGTTGAAAAAGAACAATGGGAAATATCTGTTCACGCTTTCCTCGGATGCAAGAATTAAACATTATTTATTTTTTGCACAAGTGCAATAAGGAGTCTTTAAGAAGAGTCCATAATCCTCCTGTGCAGTAACGAAAATGCTCTACTCCATTCGTAAAAAATTCCAATACAATTCCAAAGGTAGTACGCCACATCTTAACACAAGTGGTGTAATAGCCCCCTTACTACACTGGTAAAAGTGCAACTAGATAGAACGTGTTGTCGCATGGGGTTATGTATTCCCTCTGAGTAGAATTCAAGCTGTTATGGAATTGTTTTACACAATCCTTGATGATCACTCCTGTGGAGCTGTGGGGGCACTTACTGTCTTCTCAAATGTCCCTGCTGATTCATGTCATACCTTATAATGGTAAGATTCTTGCTAATTAGATTTGACAAGAGTCTATTATGAATATGTTGGAACATCAAATTAATCTGTTTTATCTTTAAAATGTCACATTGTGATGAAAGAGTTGACGGTTTCAGAAAAACCATTATTTAATGAAATCATTAATTATGACCAACATTAGTGTTTGTCAGAATCCTTTTCTTGGATAAGTAAGGCAACTCCACTGTTTTCTAACCCATATGTCAGTCATTTATTATTTCTAGATATGTGACCTGATTCAGGAAACTAGGCGTATGTAGCAAGTCACGACTTCACAGGATTGCCGTTTGAATGCAAAAAATATTTATTTATCAAAATGCATTTTTTGGCAGAAATGCCTTCTCGAACATGTGAACTTTCATGTGCCTTAATAACAAACTTGTATGTCATCTGTAAATACGAACAAAATTGTTAAATTACGAGCCACAGAGAAAGTGAGCAACCTTCCCAATAGCCATGCCTGGCTGAGATAATGATTGGGCTGGACATGCCAAGAGACGAGTTCGGATTGGTCTGCCATATTGAAGGCTGCTGTCTATTTGAGCTCGTTAGTCTGTGTTGATAATCCTGTCAAACGTGGCTTTTAAAAAATTTATTGTGTAGTGGAGCTGCATAAGTGTTTTTCTCCACCTGTTTCCGGATTACATCTTCAAACTAAGGGCAACCGTGGTATGGCATTCCTGACAGGGAGACGCGTCCATCATGCATGATGATGTATACAGGTAAGATAGTCTAGCGTTAGCTAGCTACATGTTCCGATATTACATCTTTCCAATTTTGGCAGTATGTTGTTTTATTTCAAGCTTAAGTGTACTGTTAGCTAGCTAACGTTAGCTGGCGTGTTCCCTAGCTGACGTTATTATTTGTTTCCCAGAGCCGTTTGCTTTTCTAGTTAAAGCCTAATGTATGCTAGCTAACATTGGACCTGTTTGATTAGCTCCCAGCACTGTGGCATTGTTGGCACTTTGTTCATTGTTGTTTAACTAGCTAACGTATGCTGGCTGACTCGTTAGCTAATGTTACGTGACGTAAGTCTTAAACGTTGTTTACATAGCTAGGTTCACCTAGCTAGCTAGCTATAAGTCTTAAGCTAAAGTGTACTGTTAGCTACCTAGCTATCAAAAATCAAAATGCCCAAAAAACAAATGGCCATTAAATGAATGCAACTAGCATGCTAGTTGTACCTGTAAGCGCAATTGAGATGGTTTGGTATGAGTTGGACCGCAGAGTGTAGGAAAAACAGCCAACAAGTGCTCAGCATATGTGGGAACCCCTTCAAGACTGTTGGAAAAGCATTCTGGGTGAAGCTGGTTGAGAGAATGCCAAGAGTGTGCAAAGCTGTCATCAAGGCAAAGGGTGGCTACTTTGAAGAATCACAAATATAAAATAGATAAAATAAAATAAAATACATTTGTTTAACACTTTCTTGGTTACTACATGATTCCATATTTGTTATTTCATAGTTTTGATGCCTTCACTATTATTATACAATGTAGAAAATAGTACAAATAAAGAAAAACCTTTGAATGAGTAGGTGTGTCCAAACTTTTGATGGGTACTGTATTCGTTATGAGGTAAGCGAGATGCTTGCCTCTCTCTTTGGAGGTGCAGTTGGTGAACGTCCTCCCCATTCCATTCAATTAATGGGCTTTTGCAAGTTACACAGTGACCTTATCCCAACTGACAAATGGGCAATTTCCTCACCCTTCTGCACACAGCGTGTTCACGCTTCCTTATTTACTGCCCATTTTCCAAATGTCACATTTGTTTTCTGTTTACTCTGAGGACTGCTTTTTAGAGGCAGTGCCGTCAGCTGGAAAGTATTGTTCATATGGGCTTCTCCCCTGATTATGCCACACTAAAGCGAAGGCAACTATACATCCATCCCCCAGAGGTCCCGGTTGGACTGTGATAGCTACGACTCTTTCATCATTATGCTTGTCGCACTAACAAAGAATGTTCCGCTGGGCTGGAAGTCTATATTCATTTAGATTGACGAGGGGTAAGGGACTTGTCATTAGGTGTCCGGGCTGTATGGAGCTTTTAGTCCAAGGGACTGTACTCATGAAGTCCTCTCCTGCCTTCTCTTCTCGTACAATGCAATCCCAATTGGTGTTGACATTGACCCAGTCATGTTAATGTTCTTACATATTTATTTTATTTATTTAACCTTTATTTAACTAGTCAAGTGAGTTAAGAACAAATTCTTATTTACAATGACGGCCTAACCCGACCAAACCCAGACGACACCGGGCCAATTGTGCGCCGCCTTATGGGACTCCCAATCATGGCCAGATGTGATACATCTGAGCCAGGGACAATAGTGACGCCTCTTGTACAGAGATGCAGTGCCTTAGACAGCTGCACTACTCGGGAGCCTATATTGCCAAGTGTAGGCTGGCTGCTACAGTAAATTGTGACCTAGACACAAGACACAATGTTACATTGTGCTACATTATGTTTGTATTACAAAGCAACAGCAACAGACATTGTTTTGATTTCATTTTTTTTGCTGCAATTTCTCTTGACTATCTGTGACTGACTTTACTGATGAAAACAAACCCTCTGGACATCTCATCCCCTCGGAGTTGTACCTCACTTCAATAGTGTGAGACTGGCTCACATACCCAATCCTTAGTGTTGGCATTTCACAAGTTACCCTAAACTCTCATCTGTATTTGACAATAAGCAATTTGACCAGTGGTTTAATATAAATGTAAGAGGAGCAGGAGCAGGTTGGTATGAACATCTTCCTACAGTACCCTTTCAGTCGTTATCAAATCCATTGAATGAAACAAGAGAGACCAGAAAGGAATTCCATCTTGTGGCACATCCTCCATGTTATGGATTTAAAAAACCCAAGTCAATGGTTTCACTTCATAGAAACATACAGGCCTCACAGTTCTAGTGTTGCTGTCATAGCTGTCATAACAAGTGACTGTGGTGGGTAGGAGACTCATTTTCAGCAAAGCTAAGCTGTGTTCTAGAAACATTCCAATTAATTTACTACATGAAAAAGCAGAAATAGATAGCAGAACTTTCTTCAATGCAAGCATCTACATTCCAAACCTTACAACTAAAAATGGTTTATCATCTGCACACTGTGTTAGGTTTATAGGAGAGGAAACCTTAATCAGCACTCCCAACAGCTAATAATGGCCTGGCTTCACTTTCCTACTCCATCTCTTCAAGGCAATGACCCTGATAGGGGGAGATCAAGCTGATCCTAACAGTTATAGGCCTATTTCTACTTTGCCATGTCTATCAAAAGTGTTGGAAAAACTTAATAATCAACTGACTGGCTTTCTTGATGTCTATAGTATTATCTCTGGTATGCAATCTGGTTTCCGCACAGGTTATGGATGTGTCACTGCAACCTTAAAGGTCCTCAATGATGTCTCCATTGCCCTTGATTCTAAGCAATGCTGTGCTGCTATTTTTATTGACTTGACCAAAGCTTTTGGTAGACCATTCCATTCTTGTGGCTAAGGAGTATTGGTGTCTCTGAGGGGTCTTTGGCCTGGTTTGATAACTACCTCTCTCAAAGAGTGCAGTGTACCCCAAGGCTCAATTTACATCAACAACATAGCTCAGGCAGTAGGAAGCTCTCTCATCCATTTATATGCAGATGATACAGTCTTATACTCAGCTGGCCCCTCCCCAGATTTTGTGTTAAAAGCTGTTAAATCAAGACTTGGTTTCCTCTATCGAAATCGCTCCTCTTTCACCCCAGCTGCCAAACTAACCCTGATTCACATGACCATCCTACCCATGCTATGCTACGGAGCGGCTAGATATTCTTTACCATTCAGCCATCAGATTTGCCACCAATGCTCCTTATAGAACAGATCACTGCACTCTATACTCTTCTGTAAACTGGTCATCTCTGTATACCCATCGCAAGACCCACTGGTTGATGCTTATTTATAAAACCCTCTTAGGTCTCACTCCCCCTTATATATAGATATCTACTGCAGCCCTCATCCTCCACATACAACACCTGTTCTGCCAGTCACATTCTGTTAAAGGTCCCCAAAGAACATACATCCCTGGGTCGCTTGTCTTCTCAGTTTGATGCAGCTAGCGACTGGAACGAGCTGCAACAAACACTAAAACTGGACAGTTTTATCTCAATCTCTTCATTCAATAACTCAATCATGGACACTTTTACTGACAGTTGTGGCTGCTTTGCGTGATGTATTGTTGACCTTCTTGCCCTTTGTGCTGTTGTCTGTGCCCAATAATGTTTGTACCCCATTTTGTGCTGCTACCATGTTGTGCTGCTGCCATGTTGTGATTCTACCATGTTGTTGTCATGTGTTGCTGCCATGCTATGATGTGGTCTTAGGTCTCTCTTTATGTAGTGTTGTGTTGTGTTGTGTTGTCTTGCTTGTCGTGATGTGTTTTGTCCTATATTTTTATTTAATTTATTTTAAATAAGCCTTTTGCCTTTTGGTAGGCCGTCATTGTAAAGAAGAATTAACTGACTTACCTAGTTAAATAAAGGTTAAATAAAATTAAAATTAAAAATACCTGGTGTATGGTCCTGCGTATTTGTGTTTGATTGTGTGTGTGTGTGTGTGTGTGTGTGTGTGTGTGTGTGTGTGTGATTGAGTGTGTGTGTGGTCGTGTGTATGTGGTCGTGTGTGTGTGTTTATGCTACAGTACTTCAACTTTTACAGCCAAGCAGAGGTCAGGTTCACTTTCAGTCAGGCAAATAATAATACAAATAAAGTCCACTCCTCTTTTGTGCTGCCATCAATCTCAAGCAATTTCATCTCCCATTTGAACACATAAAACCTAGGCTTATGAGCTACCAGCATTATATATTACCTGGAAACTGCAGAATTAAAAGAGACTGAATTAAACGGTATAAAAGTATAGGAAGGAAAGCAGGTGTGGAAGAGCTCTTCGCTCACTGGTTATGAATGTCAATTATATCACTCTGCCACCGAGTGGCTAACACCCCTTCCCCGGAGCCAGCTCCAGCTAGCCGCGACCCAGGCGCCTCTCCCGGCTAGCAACAACAATACCTCTCTCGCCATCTAGCTTGGTTCCCTCTCGTCACGACGCCCCGTCGTACCACCTCGACTGGTCTGCGGACGATTACTCCATCCGCTCTGCCTACAACCGGCCTCCGTCGGAGCAGACGGTTCTACCAACCCCGGGCCTGCTAACTCTAACTTTAAACGCCGTGTCTCCTGCGTGCCGGCGTAGTAACGAATACCTCGCGGCTTCCCTGCCCCATCTATTGCTGTTCACTGGACCCTATGATCACTCAGCTACATAGCTGATGCCTGCAGGACTAATCATTAATCACGGTACTCCATTCTGTTTATTTTTATTTATTTATTTTATTTATCTGTCAGCCCCAGCCATGTACTCAGGCCCTGTGTGTTGCTAACCAACCCTCTGCCCATTCATCGCCAGTTATACCTGTTGTTGTTGTCTTAGCTGAATAGCCTTGCAGTCTTACACGTTGTTGTCCTAGCTAGCTCTCCCAACCAACACCTGTGTTTGCTTTATGCCTTGCTTTATGTCTCTCTCAAGTGTCAATATGCCCTGTTTACTGTTGTTTAGGGTAGTTATCATTGTGTTAGTTTACAGTGGAGCCCCTAGGCCCTCTATACATGCCTCAGATTCCTCCTTTGTCCCACCTCCCACACATGCGGTGACCTCACCCAGCATTACCAGCACCTCCTTATCATCACTTGGTGCCTGGGCTTACCTCCACTGTACTCTCACCCCACCATACCCCTGTCTGCACATTATACCCTGTTCCCAACGCACTAGACGTCCTGTTCTGATAGCCTTTAGCCGTACCCTCATCCTGCTCCTCCTCTGTTCTCGGGTGATGTGGAGGTAAACCCAGGCCCTGTAGCCCCCAGCACCACATCTATTCCCAGGCCCCAGGCACTCTCTTTTGTTGACTTCTGTAACCGTAAAAGCCTCGGTTTCATGCATGTTAACAGAAGCCTCCTCCCTAAGTTTGTTTTACTCACTGCTTTAGTACACTCCGCCAACCCTGATGTCCTGGCCGTGTCTGAATCCTGGCTTAGGAAGGCCACCAAAAATTCTGAGATTTCCATACCCAACTACAACATTTTCCGCCAAGATAGAACTGCCAAAGGGGGAGGAGTTGCAATCTATTGCAGAGATAGCCTGCATAGTTCTGTCATACTTTCCAGATCTATGCCCAAACAGTTCGAACTTCTAATTCAAAAAATGTATCTCTCCAGAAATAAGTCTCTCACTGTTGCCACCTGCTATAGACCCCCCTCAATTCCCAGCTGTGCCATGGACACCATATGTGAGTTGATTGCCCCCCATCTATCTTCAGAGTTCGTTCTGTTAGGTGACCTAAACTGGGATATGCTTAACACCCCGGCAGTCCTACAATCTAAGCTAGATGCCCTCAATCTCACACAAATCATCAAGGAACCCACCAGGTACAATCCTAAATCTGTAAACATGGGCACCCTCATAGACATTATCCTGACCAACTTGCCCTCCAAATACACCTCTGCTGTTTTCAATCAGGATCTCAGCGACCACTGCCTCATTGCCTGCATCCGCTTATGGGCCCGCGGTCAAACGACCACCCTTATCACTGTCAAACGCTCCCTAAAACACTTCTGCGAGCAGGCCTTTCTCATTTCGTCAGTCGAGGATGCCTGGTCGTTCTTTAAAAGCAACTTCCTCACCATCTTAAATAAGCATGCCCCTTTCAAAAGATGTAGGACTAAGAACAGATACAGCCCTTGGTTCACTCCAGACCTGACTGCCCTTGACCAGCACAAGAACATCCTGTGGCGGACTGCTATTGCATCGAATAGTCCCCGCGATATGCAACTGTTCAGGGAAGTCAGGAACCAATACACGCAATCAGTCAGGAAAGCAAAGGCTAGCTTTTTCAAACAGAAATTTGCATCCTGTAGCTCTAACTCCAAAAGGTTTTGGGACACTGTCAAGTCCATGGAGAACAATAGCACCTCCTCCCAGCTGCCCACTGCACTGAGGCTAGGTAACACGGTCACCACCGACAAATCCATGATAATCGAAACATTTCAACAAGCATTTCTCTACGGCTGGCCATGCTTTCCTCCTGGCTACCCCAACCCCGGCCAATAGCTCCGCCCCTGCATCTACTTGTCCAGGCCTTCCCAGCTTCCCCTTCACCAAAATCCAGATAGCAGATGTTGTGAAAGAGCTGCAAAATCTGGACCCGTACAAATCAGCTGGACTAGATAATCTGGACCCTCTCTTTTTAAAACTATCTGCTGCCATTGTTGCAACTCCTATTACCAGTCTGCTCAACCTCTCTTTGGTGTCGTCCGAGATCCCAAAAGATTGGAAAGCTGCTGCGGTCATCCCTCTCTTCAAAGGGGGTGACACCCTAGACCCAAATTGCTATAGGCCTATATCAATCCTGCCCTGCCTCTCTAAAGTCTTTGAAAGCCTAGTTAATAAACAGATTATTGACCACTTCGAATCCCACCGTACCTTCTCCGCTGTGCAATCTGGTTTCCTAGCTGGTCACGGGTGCACCTCAGCCACGCTCAAGGTACTAAACAATATCATAACCGCCATCGATAAGAGACATTACTGTGCAGCCGTATTCATTGACCTGGCCAAGGCATCCTTATCGGCAGACTCAACAGCCTTGGTTTCTCTAATGATTGCCTCGCCTGGTTCACCAACTACTTTGCCGACAGAGTTCAGTGTGTTAAATCGGAGGGCCTGTTGTCCGGGCCTCTGGCAGTCTCTATGGGGGTGCCACAGGGTTCAATTCTTGGGCCGACTCTCTTCTCTGTATACATCAATGATGTCGCTCTTGCTGCTGGTGATTCTCTGATCCACCTCTATGCAGACGACACCATTCTGTATACTTCTGGCCCTTCTTTGGACACTGTGTTCAAACGAGCTAACCTCCAAACGAGCTTCAATGCCATTCAGCACTCCTTCCGTGGCCTCCAACTGCTCTTAAACGCTAGTAAAACCAAATGCATGCTTTTCAATTGTTCGCTGCCTGCATCCGCCCGCCTGACTAGCATCACTACCCTGGACGGCGCTGACCTAGAATACGTGGACAACTACAAATACCTAGGTGTCTGGCTAGACTGTAAACTCTCCTTCCAGACTCACATTAAACATCTCCAATCCAAAATTAGATCTAGAATCGGCTTTCTATTTCGCAACAAAGCCTCCTTCACTCATGCTGCCAAACTTGCACTAGTAAAACTGACTATCCTGCCGATCCTCGACTTCGGCGATGTCATCTACAAAATAACCTCCAACACTCTACTCAGCAAACTGGATGCAGTCTATCACAGTGCCATCCGCTTTGTCACCAAAGCCCCATATACTACCCACCACTGCGACCTGTATGCTCTAGTCGGCTGGCCCTCGCTACACACTCGTCGCCAGACCCAATGGCTCCAGGTCATCTACAAGTCCCTGCTAGGTAAAGCCCCGCCTTATCTCAGCTCGCTGGTAACCATAGCAGCACCCACCCGTAGCACTCGCTCCAGCAGGTATATCTCACTGGCCACCCCCAAAGCCAATTCCTCTTTTGGTCGCCTTTCCTTCCAGTTCTCTGCTGCCAATGACACTTATCTCCCTCACTAGTTTCAAGCACCAGCTGTCAGAGCAGCTCACAGATCACTGCACCTGTACATAGCCCAACCAACTACCTCATCCCCTACCATAGTCATTTATTTATCTTGCTCCTTTGCACCCCAGTATTTTTACTTTGCACATTCATCTACTGCACATTTACCATTCCAGTGTTAAATTGCTATACTGTAGTTACTTTGCCACCGTGGCCTATTTATTGCCTTATGTTCCTTATCCTACCTAATTTGCACACATTGTATATAGATTTGTTTTTTTCCTACTGTATTATTGACTGTATGTTTGTTTTACTCCATGTGTAACTCTGTGTTGTTGTATGTGTCGAACTGCTTTGCTTTATCTTGGCCAGGTCGCAGTTGTAAATGAGAACTTGTTCTCAACTTGCCTACCTGGTTAAATAAAGGTTAAATAAAAATAAAAATAAAAAAAAGGGTATGCTTCCAATCAGTTCCGATCACAAAGCGTCTCAGAGTAAGAGTGTTGATATAGGATCAGTTTTGCCTTTTAAATCCAAATGAATAAGAGGGGGGACCTGATCCTAGACTAGCACTCCTACTCTGAGATGATTTGTGAATACAGGCCCTAAATTGTAGTAGTGAGCCGTGTTGTCATTTCCTAAAGTTGTTCCCCTATCGGCCAATGCCTACCAATGTGTTCTGCAACCAGCTGATTTACATGTCCTCTCCTCGTCCTCTCCTCATCCACTCCTCATCCTCACCCTTGTCCTCTCCTCATCCACTCCTCATCCTCCCCCTCATCCTCCCCCTCGTCCCTTCCTTATCCCCTCCTCATATTTTCCTCATCCACTCCTCATCCATTCCTCATCCACTTCTCATCCTCCCCTCATTCTCCCCCTCGTCCCCTCCTCATCGTCCCCTCATCCTCTCCTCATCCTCCCCCTCCTCCCCTTCGTATCCCCTCCTCATATTCTCCTCATCCACTCCTCATCCTCCCCTCATCCACTTCTCATCCTCTCCCTCGTCCCCTCCTCATCTCCCCCTCGTCCTTCCTTATCCCCTCCTCATCCTCTCCTCATCCACTCCTCATCCTCCCCTCATCCTCTCCTCATGCTCATCCACTCCTCATCCTCCCCTCATCTTCCCCCTCATTCCGCCCCTCATTCTCCCCCTCTTCCCCTTTTTATCCCCTCCCCATCGTCTCCTCATCCACTCCTCATCCTCCCCTCATCCTCTCCTCATGCTCATCCACTCCTCATCCTCCCCCTCATTCTCTCCTCATTCCGCCCCTCATTCTCTCCCTAGTCCCCTTTTTATCCCCTCCCCATCCTCTCCTTATCCACTCCTCATCCTCTCCTCATCCACTCCTCATCATCTCCTCATCCTTCCTCTGATATATGGAGGATGACAATATATTTGGATGTATGCATGCATGTTAGCTCGCGTGTGTGTCTATGTATGTTTGAGTGAGTAAGAGATAAAGACTACTGAGTTACTAGTCGTGTTTACATTGACCCCATAGCATACATATACTGTCACCGTCTTGCCTCTTTATTTATCTCTCTAAAGACCCCCGACACACCCACACCCGTATATCCCCACATACAGATGATCACGACATCCATAAATAATAAAGCATGTATAAATTAAACATTAAACACAAAGTTCCGGATAGCCAATCAAAGTTGGCCAGCCAAGACATCTCATCCCCCCCCGCCCCTTCAAGAGCTAATTAGAATCCTCACATTTCCTGTACCAACACCTCAAACAAACAACCAAAGTGAATGGACATCTAAACCACAGGAAAGAGACTTCTAAACCACAGGGAATTGACATCTAAGCCAAAGGAAATAGACATTTAAACCACAGGAAATAGACAAGTCTAAACCATAGGAAATGTACATCTGGTTGACCTGAGCTCTGTTATAACCAGCCGTGTGTCAGGTTTTGGGTATCTGGTTAGGTGAAATCAGGCGCAGGATAGCAGTGATGTGTGGACAAGTATTTAATCAAAACAAAGCACCAGGATACAACAACATACTAAAGGTGCATAAAAATACAGGTCACACGAAAAATACACGAGCGTACAAAATCAAACACGCGGCAACCAATACCAGCCTCTAACAAACAAACCTGAACTGAATTACAAACATGCACACAAACATGGGGGAAACAGAGGGTTTTAATACATGCACATGTAATTGGGGAATTGAAACCAGGTGTGAAGAAAACAAAGACAAAACAAATGGAATTTGAAAAGTGGATCGGCGATGGCTAGAAGACCGGTGACGTCGATCGCCGAACGCGGCCCGAACAAGGAGAAAGGAGAGGGACCGACTTCGGCGGAAGTCGTGACACCGTGTTTAAAGTAGTTCATGAAAAGACACTCGTAAGAAATGGATTCTGATAAAACTCCCTTCCCCTCCTCTCCCCTACCTTTTCTGCAGGTGAAACAAGGACAACTCTAGTCACCATCAAACCCCTTCAGGAGTATCAATGCTAACCTTTTGTTCCAAACCTCTGGGGGGCCAACCTAATGTCACAACTTCCACCGACGGTGGCTCCTCTGCCTGTTCGGGCGGCGTTCGGCGGTCTATTAGCTGCCACCGGCCTATTAGCTGCCACCGATCCTCCTTTTCGTTCTATTGATTTTTCTTATTGTTTGCACCTGTTTCTGTGTTCGGCATTTCTAGGGCTATTTAAGCCAGTCAAGCCCGCCTCCTTTCGTGCGGGCTTGTTTCTCTGTTTGTTTGGTGGACGTTCGGCTGACGTGTATGTTGGCATGTACTCTCGTTGTGTTTGCGCCAGTTGTGTTTGGGGCGTTGGGGCGTTGTATTTACGCGCCGCAATAAAGAAGGAATATTTTTCCCTACACCCTGCTCTCTGCGCCTGACTCCACACCCACCACTCCTAGCTGTCGTGACACCTAACCAACAGTCGCCATTTTGACAACCTGAACTCCACATCCATAAGTAAACGCCCTTCAATTCCATTAATTCTAGTCAGACATGAATTGCAGGCTCGCTGTATCAAGCCTGGCATTTAAGTTTCCCAAATGACTGCATCTTTGGGACAGAGTCTGAATGAGATGCATCTGGTTTAATTAAGGTGAAATAGAGATGACGGGCCGACGGCATGTTAATGTGATCTAGGGGAAGGTTGTCATTGTGTTAGAGAGGAGGCTGCTTCCCATCACATCCATATAGATCTATTCAGTCACTACTTCCTGTCTCTCACTGTCTCTTCTTGCAATAGACCTGAAAACAGCAGGATGGACGGATAGTCCCTAATCAGCGCTAGGAATCCTGATCATGACTGGCAATTTCCCTTATCATTGTGGATAATAGTATTTCCGGAGAGAGACATTGTGGAATAAGAAGGTCAAGAATTCCAGGGAAGAGAATTGGAGACATTGAGCTGACTTGATACTGGATATTGTTATTCAACTTGTGGATTGGTTCCCACATTCAAGCATGTTTTGTAAAAATGTTAAAGGTTCTGTAGTGGTGATGGTGAGGCAAGAACCTTAATTCTTATTTCAGCGTTGTTTTAAGACACCCTATACAGTACACTTTTTTAGAAAAAAGGTTTCCAAAAGGGTAGGAGAAACCTTTTTGGTTCCAGGTAAAACCCATTTTTGTTCCATCTTGAACCCTTTTGGGTTCATTGTGGAATCTCTGTAGAAAGGGTTCTACATGAAACCCAAACGGGTTCTTCAAAGGGTTCTCCTATGGGGACAGCCAAAGAATCCTTGAAGCTACTAGATAGCACCTTTTTTATCTAAGAGTGTATGTACACTCTTATTAAGAAAAATATAAACGCAACATGCAACAATTTCAACAATTGCACTGAGTTACAGTTCATATTGGGAAATCAGTCATTTGAAAAAAAGCCATTAGGCCCTAATCTATGGATTTCACATGACTGGGAATACAGATATACATCACAGATACCTTAAAAAAGGTAGGGGCGTGGATCAGAAAACCAGTCAGTATCTGGTGTGACCACCATTTTCCTCATGCAGGACAACACATATCTCCTTCACATAGAGTTGATCAGGCTGTTGATTGCGGCCTATGTAATGTTGTCCCACTCCTCTTCAAGTGCTGTGGGAAGTTGCTGGATATTGACGGGAACTGGAACATGCTGTCGTACACGTTGATCCAGAGCATTCCAAAAATGCTCAATGGGTGGCATGTCTGGTGAGTATGGTCATTGAAGAACTGGGACATTTTCAGCTTCCAGGAATTGTGTACAGATCCTTGCGACATTATCATGCTGAAACATGACGGTGGCGGATGAATGGCACGACAATGGGCCTCGGGATCTCGTCAAGTGATCTCTATGCATTCAAATTGATAATCGATCAAATGCAATTGTGTTTGTTGTCTGTAGCTTATGCATGCCCATACCATAACCCCACCGCCACCATGGGGCACTCTGTTCACAACGTTGACATCAGCAAAGCTCTCGCCCACAACACGCCATACACGCTGTCTGCCATCTGTCCGGTACAGTAAAAAACAGATTCATCCGTGAAGATCACACTTCTCCAGCGTGCCAGTGGTCATCGAAGGTGAGAACTTGCCCACTGAAAAAGGTTACAACACCGAACTGCAGTCAGGTCAAGACTCTGGTGAGGATGACGAGCACACAGATGAGCTTCCTTGAGACAGTTTCTGACAGTTTGTGCAGAAATTATTTGGTTGTGCAAACCCACAGTTCCATCAGCTGTCTGGGTGGCTGGTCTCAGACGATCCCGCAGGTGAAGAAGCTGGATGTGGAGGTCCTGTGCTGGCATGGTTACACGTGGTCTGCGGTTGTGAAATCGTTTGGACGTACTGCCAAATTCTCTGAAACGACATTGGAGGAGGCTTATGGTAGAGAAATTAACATTCAGTTCTATGGCAACAGCTCTGATGGACATTCCTGCAGTCAGCTTGCCAATTGTGCACTCCCTCAAAACTGTGTTGTGTGACAAAACTGCACACATTTTAATATGATATTTTATTGTCCCCAGCACAAGGTGCACCTGTGTTATGATCATGCTGTTCAATCATCTTCTTTATATGCCACACCTGAGAGGTGGATGGATTATATTGGATTATCTTGTTAAAAACAGAGGACATACCCCTCTTTGAAGGGACATTTCATAAGAAAGACACATTTGGAGTAACTGTCCAGTCAACACATAGAATTTTACATACTGAGTTATTGTCTTCTATATTCTACAGATTCTACCACTCTCGATCATCTAATGATATAAAGAACAGCAATTCACTGCAACTTTCATTTTCATCTCATATTCATTAATAGATCATCATTGGATGCTTACTAACAGTGTCACCAATATAAATCAAATAAAACATTTCTTGGCATCATTCACTAAATAATTGACAGACTTTGCGAGAAGATGGATTACTGAGAACAATCACATTGAATCAATATTGGGGAGACATGAGTCTATTATTAATGATGAGACAAAAAGATGCATAATCTACAATAACAGGAATAAGAATGGCAATCATCTAAAGTGACTTATCTTGCCTTGTACAGATAATGACTTGGAGTCCAGTATGAAATGTTCAAGGCAAAACCCAGCAGGCAAATCTGTTTGCAATAATGCAATATTGATGTCATTACAACGTCTGACCCTACCCACACACTGGACTCTAACCACACACCAACACATATTTACATGTACACCCCAACACTCACACATACACACCCCAACACACAAACATACACCACCCAACACACACACCACAACACACACACATCCCAACACATATACACCACAACACACACACACCACAACAAACACACACCTCAACACACACATACACCCCAACACACACATACACAACCCAACACACACACACCCCAACAAAGACAAACACACACCCCAACACAGACATACACACACGCACACACAAACCAACACACACCCCAACACACACACACCCCAACACACAAATACACACGCACTCCAACACACACATACACATAATACACATATACACACCCCAATACACATACACAACCCAACAAACACACAATCACCAACACACACATAAATGCCCCAGCTGCCCCAACGCGCGCACCCACGCACGCACACACACACACACACACACACACACACACACACACACACACACACACATATATACCCGACACACACATACACAACCCAACACACACACACACACAATCACCAACACACACACACACACACACACACACACACAAACACCCCAACACACACACACCCAAGTACTCACACACGCAACACACACACACCTAAACACACACCCCAACACAAAACATACACACACACACACACACACACACCAACACACACCCCAGCACACACACATACACACTCCAATACACGCACATCCGAATACACACATACACACACCAACACACATATACACAACCCAACACACACACACATACCCCAACACACACAAATGCACACACACCCCAACACACACGTGCACACACGCACACAAACACACAAATACAAACCCCAACACACACATATACCCTAACACACACATACACACACCCACCACACAAATATACACCCCAACACACACACCCCACAACACACACACACACCAAACACACACATACAAGCCCCAACACACACATACACACCGCAACATACACATACACACCCCAACACACACGCATACACACCACAACACCGACATACACACACCCCAACACACACAAATACCCCAACACACACACACACATACACCCAAACACACACATACACCCCCCAACACACATACACCACAACACACACACAGACAAACCCCAACACACAAATATACCCTAACACACACACATATACCCCAACACACACACACACACCCAACACACAAATATACACCCCAACACACACACCCCACAGCACACACACACCAAACACACACATACACACCCCAACACACACACCCCCCCAACACATACACACACTGCAAAACACACATTCACATTACATCACACACGCATACACACCACAACACCGACAAACACACACACCCCAACACAAACACAGACCCCAACACTCACACACACCCCACACTCACACATACTTACACTGACACTCCAACAAACACACACACACTCCAACACTCACACATACCCCAACACACAAATACCCCAACACACACACACACACACACACATACACCCAAACACACACATACACCCCCCAACACACATACACCACAACACACACACAGACAAACCCCAACACACAAATATACCCTAACACACACACATATACCCCAACACACACACACACCCCCAACACACAAATATACACCCCAACACACATACACCAAACACACACATACACACCCCCAACACATACACACACTGCAAAACACACATACACATTACATCACACACGCATACACACCACAACAACGACAAACACACACCCCAACACAAACACACACCCCACACTCACACATACTTACACTGACACTCCAACAAACACACACACACACACACACTCCAACACTCACACATACCCCAACACACAAATACCCCAACACATACACACACACACACATACACCCAAACACACACATACACCCCCCAACACACATACACCACAACACACACACAAACCCTAACACACAAATATACCCTAACACACACACATATACCCCAACACACACACACACCCCCAACACACAAATATACACCCCAACACACACACCCCACAGCACACACACACCAAACACACACATACACGCCCCAACACCTCCCAACACATACACACACTGCAAAACACACATACACATTACATCACACACGCATACACACCACAACACCGACAAACACACACACCCCAACACAAACACAGACCCCAACACTCACACACACCCCACACTCACACATACTTACACTGACACTCCAACAAACACACACACACACACACACACACACACACACACTCCAACACTGACACATACCCCAACACACACACACTCCAACACACAAACACACACACCAATACACACACATACACTCCAACACACACACACATACTTACACTGACACCCCAACAGACACACACCACAACAACACACACCCCAACACAAACACACATACACCAACACACACCCCAACACACACACAGACCCCAACACTCACACTCCACACACCCCACACTCACACATACTTACACTGACACTCCAACAAACACACACACACACACACACACACATACCCCAACACACACATACACACCCCGACACTCTCACATACTTACACTGACCCCCCAACACACACACTACGCATGCCCACACACACATAGCATGTGTGCACATGCATTCTGACGCCACACACACACACACACACTTTCACACTCACCACATACTCTGCTGCAACTGTCTATTATCTATCCTGTTGCTTAGTTACTTTACTCCTACCGATACGTACATAGCTACCTCAATTATCTCGTACCCCTGCACATTGACTCCGTACTGGTACTCCCAGTACATAGCCATGTTATTACCTCATACCCCTGCACATAGACTCAGTACTGGTACTCCCTGTATATAACCATGTTATTACCTCATAACCCTGCACATAGACTCAGTACTGGTACTCCCTATATATAGCCATTTTATTACCTCGTAACCCTGCACATCCACTCAGTACTGGTACTCCCTATATAGAGCCATGTTGTTTTTATTCTTTATTCATTATTCACTGTGTATTTATTCCTCGTGTCACTATTTCTATTGTTGTATCTTTAACTCTGCATTGTTGGAAAAGGACCCGTAAGTAAGCATTTCACTGTTAGTCCACACCTGTTGTTTACAAAGCATGTGCCAAATAAAATTGGATTTGATTTGTATTAAATTCAATGAAAATCAGCTCCTTAATAACTTGATTTGCATTGTATTTCATACCCAGTGGTTGTAATTACGTCATTGTGGCATCATTGCAACCACTTCCTGCCTTGAGATTTCATAGCATACTGTAAGTCATTATAATGAGGATACGTCTTGTAGTGGGCAGAAGGAAAAACATACAGATCCATTGAGAGCTCATTCAACTAACATTACTGGTATGTTCTGTACTCTTAGACTTGAAAATAGAACTGTGTCACATTTTTTGAGTCAAACCGCATGTATTTCACTCTATTCATACTGTATCCCTATACTCCATCTTCCTAGAAACCGTCATTAAATTAAAGTCCCCTTTGTGCCCAGAGGAAGCAGGAATAGCAGGCACTGCCTTATAGCTCAGGGCAAAAAAAAACTATATAATTGAAACATCCATGCCCATAATAAATTATCATAACCCCAGTCGCAATGAATTCATCGCTCGTTTCTTTCTGTCCACTATCAGCTGCTAGCAGGCCTGCCTCCGCTGCCTCCACTCTACGGACACTCCCCTTGACTCAGAGCATGTGGTAGCTAAAGCTCTCTCTGCTGTTTCAGCCTTTTCAGAGGAAGCTTCAACACCTGGGAGTGTGGAGCTGGACTAGGAAGGATGGTCAAAAGTTACTGAAAAACCTTATTTTTATTCAAAGGTGAAACCAACAGCTTGATGTGCTCCTCTCAGTCTTGTGCCATAGAGGCTAGTTAAGGATAGATCCGCCTCAATAGATCCGCAGACGATGCAATCGCCATCGCATTGCAACCTGCCCTATCCCATTTGGACAAGAGGAATACCTACGCAAGAATGCCACTGCCTGTTCACCCCATTAAAATCCAGAAGGCAAGGTCAGTACAGGTGCATCAAAGCTGGGACCAAGAGACTGAAAATAGCCATCACTAGGTGGCTTCCACCCAGTTACGTAACCCTGCACCTTAGAGGCTGCTGCCCCATATACATAGACTTGAAATCACTGGCCACTTAATAATGGAACACTAGTCACTTTAATAATGTTTACATATGTTTGCTTTACTCATCTCATATGTACAGTTGAAGTCGGAAGTTTACATACACCTTAGCCAAATACATTTAAACTCAGTTTTCCACAATTCCTAATGTTTAATCCTAGTGAAAATTCCCAGTCTTAGGTCAGTTAGGATCACCACTTTATTTTAAGAATGTGAAATGTCAGAATAATAGCAGAGAGAATGATTTACTTCAGCTTTTATTTCTTTCATCACATTCCCAGTGGGTCAGAAGTTTATATACACTCAATAAGATGGGTGAATGTTGGCCTATTCCTCCTGACAGAGCTGGTGTAACTGAGTCAATCCCTTCTATGGAATTGAGGTCAGGGCTTTGTGATGGCCACTCCAATAACTTGACTTTGTTGTCCTTAAGCCATTTTGCCACAACTTTGGAAGTATGCTTGGGGTCATTGTCCATTTGGAAGACCCATTTGCAACCAAGCTTTAACTTCCTGACTGATGTCTTGAGATGTTGCTTCAATATATCCACATCATTTTCCTCCCTCATGTTTCCATCTATTTTGTGAAGTGCACCAGTCCCTCCAGCAGCAAAGCACCCCCACAACATGATGCTGCCACCCCCATGCATCACGGTTGGGATGGTGTTCTTCGTCTTACAAGCCCCCCCCTTTTTCCTCCAAACAAAACGATGGTTGTTATGGCCAAACATTTCTATTTTTGTTTCATCAGACCAGAGGACATTTCTCCAAAAAGTACAATCTTTGTCCCCATGTGCAGTTGAAAACTGTAGTCTGGCTTTTTTATGGCGGTTTTGGAGCAGTGACTTCTTCCTTGTTAAGCGGCCTTTCAGGTTATGTCGATACAGGACTTGTTTTACTGTGGATATAGATTATTTTGTACCTGTTTCCTCCAACATCTTCACAAGGTCCTTTGCTGTTGTTCTGGGATTGATTTGCACTTTTCACACCAAAGTACGTTCATCTCAGAACGCATCTCCTTCCTGAGCGGTATAACGGCTGTGTGGTCCCATGGTGTTTATACTTGCGTACTATTGTTGGTACAGATGAACGTGGTACCTTCAGGCATTTGGAAATTGCTCCCAAGAATGAACCAGACTTTTGGAGGTCTACAATGTTTTTTCTGAGGTCTTGGCTGATTTCTTTAGATTTTCCCATGACGTCAAGCAAAGAGACACTGAGTTTGAAGGTAGGCCTTGAAATAAATCCACAGGTACACCTCCAATTGACTCAAATTATGTCAATTAGCCTATCAGAAGCTTCTAAAGCCATGACATAATTTTCTGGAATTTTCCAAGCTGTTTAAAGGAACAGTCAACTTAGTGTGTGTAAACTTCTGACCCACTGGAATTGTGATACAGTGAATTTTAAGTGAAATAATCTGTCTGTTAACAGTTGTTGGAAAAACGTCATACACAAAGTAGATGTCCTAACCGACTTGCCAAAACTATAGTTTGTTAACCAAAAATGTTTGGAGTGGTTGAAAAACAGGTTTTAAGACTCCAACCTAAGTGTATGTAAACTTCCCGGAAGGAAGCGTTCTCCTGGCATCCGCCAAACCCAGTTTTGTCCGTTGGACTGCCAGTTGGTGAAGCGTGATTCATCATCCTGAGAATGCGTCTCCACTGAGTCCAATGGCGCCAAGCTTTACACCACTCCAGCCGACGCTTGGCATTGCATGATCTTAGGCTTGTCTGCGGCTGCTCAGTCATGGAAACCCATTTCATGAATCTCCCGACAAACAGTTATTGTGCTAAAGGTCCTTCCAGAGACAGTTTGGAACTTGGCAGTGAGTGTTGCAACCGAGGACAGACAATTTTTACCACTTCGCGGTTGAGCCGTAGTTACTCCTAGGCGTTTCCACTTCACAATAACGTCACTTACAGTTGACCTGGGCATCTCTAGCAGGGCATGCATTTTACAAACTGATTTATTGCCACGTTGAAATTGAGCAGTTAAGTAAGGCCATTCTACTGCCAATGTTTGTCTATGGAGATTGTATCTTTGACTCTGAATTGGGGCGTGTTTATCTGCCAGAGAAATAAATATGTAGGAGAAATGTTATATAGCCAACTCTGGGTCAGGAGTACATGAGATTGTGACTTAACATGTCATTTAAAAACCCTTGAGGAGAAATTGACTCTCAATTAAACACGGATTAGTATTTTGCTGTTTCGTATCTGTAATGCATACTATGGGACAATGATCACTGAGATCATATGCAAATTCTCCAATAGACAAATATTTATGGTGGTTATTAGTAAGAATTAAATCAATCAATGTGTAGATAACAGGACTTTTTCAAATTCAGCCATGTGGGTTTTGAGAGTCAATTGATTCGGATTAAAATCAATGCATATACTCTTAAATTGATCTGAGGCCGGGGATTGCCAATCCAGATTCAAATCCCCTAAAATGACCAACTCAGAGGACAAAAAAGGTGTTAAACACTTGGATATACAGTAGCACCAATACCATCCGCCATGGCAGCAGGGGGGCAATAAATCCCAGCCACAAATAAATGGGTAATCTGGTTTACGGACACATCTACAACCAGGACCTGAAATTTCTTGGGAACAGAAATATTTAAAGATTGGGATGCCATGAAATTAGATGTTACATCCAGAACCAGTAAAAATGTTGGCTACACCTACTCATTCAAGGGTTTCTCTTTATTTTTACTGTTCTACACATTGCAGTTTATTTTTTATTTTATTTATTTAACCTTTATTTAACTAGGCAAATCAGTTAAGAACAATTCTTAATTTACAATGACGGCCTACCAAAAATCAAAAGGCCTCCTGCGTGGACGAGGGCTGGGATAATTTATTTAAATTTGTATTAAATAAAATATAGGACAAAACACATATCACGACAAGAGAGACAACACAGCACTACATAAAGAGAGACCTAAGACAACAACATGGCATGGCAGCAACACATGACAACACAGCATGGTAGCGACACAACAACACAACATGACACAGCAACACATTGTAGAATAATAGTGAAGACATCTGTCACGTCCAGGCCAGAGTTGTAGGCTGGCGTGTTTAGGTTTCGTTTTTGGTGAAGGGTTTTTTGAGTTCTAGGTGTTCTATTTCTATGTTGGGGTAATGGTTCCCAATTAGAGGCAGCTGTGTGTCGTTGTCTCTAATTGGGAACCATATATATGTTTGGGGTTTTCTGTTAGCTTTTGTGGGTTATTGTTTGAGCATAGCTTGTTTTGTGTTTTAGTTATGTTCAACATCACGATCTTCGTTACGTTCATTTTTCCCAGTTACGTTCGTCAATAATAAAATGTATACTGGAAGCATCGCTGCGTCTTGGTCTGTCCCTACGGAGGATCGTGACAACATCATAACGATGAAATAACACATATGAAATCATGTAGTAACCAAAAAAGTGTTGAACAAATCAAAATATATTCTACAATGCAGAAAATAGTAAAAATAAAGAAAAAACCATTGAATGAGTAGGTGTGTCCAAACTTTTGACTGGAACTGTATACACTTTCTATAATCTGTCACATCTAAATACACTATAATAATTTAGTCCTGTACCCAAATGCCAATTGTGTCCATTTTTGAAATCATACAGTACTTTGCACCTTTAGCTGCATTAGCCCAAGCCCCCTACGAGACTTAAAGTCAGAGGGGGTATTCTGCTTATTCCCATAAGAGCTAACAGGCATAGGGTCATCTGCAGCTATGTGTTGAGTGAGCTGATACTTTGCCAACGTCCCTGGCCAACCATGTGAGAGCAGAGTAGACTGAGCATTTGGGTGACACATTATAGGGACACATTATAGGATCATAGTAGATCTTCTGTATGCAGTCAAGTCTTGTTCACGGCTGAAAATGTGCCACAAATGCATCCCCATTGCATTCCAGCACTAAGGAGAAACTGAAACATACCCAAACATTTCTACATTTTCTGGTGGGGAAGTATTGCAGCACTATTTGTATTATCCCCATGTGTCAGTGGCAAGCTGTGTAATCCCTCTTGATACATTGATGTATTATAATTAACAGCTCTGTCACGTTCTAGCTGCGTCGCCGGGATGGAGTGTGGCAGGTGAGGATGTCACCTGGGTACCAGGGATGTTTTGAAATGCAGCGGGGCCTTTCTATTGCACAGCCATCCAGCTGGAAGAGGGGCTGGGTGGTTGGGAGGAAGGAGGAGGGGAGCAGGCATGGTGAGGCATAGAGAGGACGAACCAACCTAATTTGTGATGTAGTCGAGCTGATACCTGTGGGCCACCCCCATCCGCCCACCTCTCCTCCAGATCAATACATAGAGTGAGCCCAAGTCGAGTCACAAGAATGTCAGTCAAAACTTGTTATTGGCCCTCGTGGAAGTGTGAGTTGATTAGTGTCTTAAAGTCACATTCTGTAAGAGTGGGCCACCATCAATATTGTAAACAATGGTGAAAATGCATGAGATATGCGACAGATTGACTATTCACGGACTGGAGGGGATGAGGGCATTATTGCCTCAAGCTTAAATCTGATCATGTGATATGTGGAAAGAACTGTATCTTCAATAGCCAGACAGGAAAAGGAGTAACCTTGCTAAGGAAAATATTGATTTGATACTTAAGCCTGCCCATTGCTGGAGGGAATACATACTTACACACAGACATACGTAGGTCAACTAATAATTCACGTATGTTCAACAGAGCTCATCATTAAAAAACAATTAAGGAGAGCAGCACACTCGAGGAGCTCAGATGCAAAAATGTTATGTCCAACGTTTCGACAGACAAGCTGTCTTCATCAGGGTATATTGACAAACACTGCGGGGTGACTCATTTATATAGTGTCAAAAGACACACACAGGTGTCTGTAATCATGGTCGGGTGTGGCCTGATATCATTGGTATATTATATATTAAAATAGCATATATTAAAATAGCATACAAAAAACATAAATGGATAGCGTACGATCATAGATACAATTTGGCTACATAAGCCTGCAAACATTTACAATAGCAAAATCACAATAATCACAAGAATGGCTTCATATCAAAGTCCACGTTGAGACCGAAGGGAGCAAGGGTCTTTAAATGAAAGATCCAGGCAGCCTCTTGTTTTAACATTAAATTGTCGAGCTCAACAACCAGAACACTACTGCTACTGCTAATACTACAGCCAGTACTACTTCAACTACTAGGACTACTTCTTCTACTACTACTAGGACTACTACTATAGTGTCACGTCCAGGCCTGAGTTCAGGCTGGCATGTTTAGTTTCGTTTTTGGTTTAGTAGGGTTTTGAGTTCTAGGTGTGTTTTTCTATGTTGGGTTAATGGTTCCCAATTAGAGGCAGCTGAGTGTCGTTACCTCTAATTGGGAACCATATATATGTTTGTGGTTTTCAATGGGGTTTTGTGGGTTATTGTTTGGGTTCGTAGCGTACGTGTTTATTCTATGTTTACGTTCCGTTGTTTCGATTCTTCGTTTGTTTGTTTGTTATTTTCCCCCAGTTACGTTACATAAATAAAGTATGTATACTGGATACCTCGCTGCGCCTTGGTCCGTCACTAAAGAAGATCGTGACATACAGCCAGTACTACTACAACAACTACTACTACTAGGCATACTACTAGTACTACTACTAGGAATATTACTACTACTGCTATTAATAGAGCTAGTGCTATTACTACTAATACTACTACTACCACTACTACTATTGCTACTGCTTTTGCTACTGGTACTGCCATCACCACTACTACTACTACTACTATTACTGCTGCTTTTACTGCTACTACTGCTACTGCTATTACTACTGCTATTACTACTACTACTACAACTACTGCTACTACTAGTACTATTACTACTACTACTACTACTTCTACTACTATTACTACTACTACTACTAACAGGCCTGCTACTACTACTACTAATATTACTACTACTACTACTACTACCACTGCTTCTACTACTACTGCTGCTACTGCTACTACTACTGCTATTGCTGCTACTACTACTAATAGCTCTACTACTACTGCTACTACTACTAATGATACTACTACTACTACTACTACTACCACTGCACCACATCAAAGATAATTTTACCTTTCCTTGTGGTATTAAAGGTAAACAAGGTAAATGCAAATCTCATTGCCAAGATGTTTTGAGCACGCTATCCCCTGCTGTGCCACTAGTCATATGTTGTTGATATACAACTCAACTGCACAGTTGAAATACATTCAGAGGAGTGCAGTATTGAGTGAGAAATTATTGTTATTCAAAAACAATCAATAATGCACTTAATTTACAGTTGGAAGTTGCCAACATGCAGGTCGGAATTCAGTCAATGGTTTAGCAAATTAATACATGTATTGATTCTCATATGTAATGACGTTTCTTTGTTTTTGAGCCAATGGTGCATACTGATGGGTCCTCTAGGTTTGCTGAGGACAATTCTCAATGATTCAATCCCCTGAAACTACGGCGCAGTGTCTGTAGATTGAACAGAGTGCCCATCAGACACCATGTTTGTGTCCCAAATGGCACCCTATTCCCTACATAGTGCACTCCTTGTGACCAGAGGCCTAGGGGATAGGGTGAAATTAATGACATTTATATTGATTATGGAAATCTGCAGAGTTTGTGAGGCAGTTTAGTTTAATGCATAGTTTAATATTAAACTGCATTTGGATGTTTTGCTTGTAGCTTAAATATACACAAAGTTTGCATCAATAAAATCTGTGTAGGGACACAGCGTCAGAACACCACTTATATTACTACTGCTACTACTACTGCTACTGCTAATACTACTACTAGGACTACTTCTACTACTACTACTACCACTACTACTAGGCAGATTACTCCTACTACGGCCAGTATTACTACTAGGGCCAGTATTACTACAACTACTACTACTACCAGGCACGTTACCACTACTAGGCATACTACTACTACTACTACTACTACTAGGCCTACTACTAATACTAGGCCTACTACTAATACTAGGCCTATTACTAATACTAGGCATCCTACTAATACTAGGCCTACTACTAGTACTACTACTACTAGTACTGCTACTACTACTAGGCATATTACTACTACTGCTATTACTACTGCTACTACTACTGCTTTTACTACTACTACTGCTATTATTACTACTACTGCTATTATTACTACTACTACTACTACTGCTACTGCTGCTATTGCTGCTGCTACTGCTACTATCACCACTATACTACTACTGCTTTTACTGCTACTACTGCTACTGCTATTACTACTGCTACTTTTACTATTATTACTACTACTACTACTACTAACAGGCCTAATATTACTACTTATACAATCACCATTGCTACTACTACTTCTATCACCACTATTACTACTACTACTACTACTACTACTACTACTACTACTTCTATACTTCTATCACCACTATTACTACTACTACTACTACTACTACTATCACCACTACTACTACTACTACTATTGCTGCTTTTACTGCTACTACTGTTACTGCTACTGCTATTACTACTGCTATTACTACCGCTATTACTACCGCTTCTACTACTACTACTGCTTGTACTACTACTACCACTACTACTGCTGCTCCTGCTGCTGCTACTACTACTGCTATTGCTGCTACTACTACTACTGCTACTGCTGCTACTTCTACTACTACTGCTACTACTGCTACCATTACCAATTGCAGTATGTTGCTCCACATCAAAGATAATGTTACCTTCCCTTGTGGTATTAAAAGAAAATTAGGTAAATGCAAATCTCATTGTCAAGAGGTTTTGAGCATTCTATTATTTGCTGTGCAACTAGTCATATGTTGTTGATGTACAACTCAACTGCACAGTTGAAATACATTCAGAGGAGTGCAGTATTGAGTGAGAAATTATTGTTATTCAAAAACAATCAATAATGCACTTAATTTACAGTTGGAAGTTGCCAACATGCAGGTCGGAATTCAATCAATGAATACATGTATTGATTCTCATATGTAATGACGTTTCTTTGTTTTTGAGCCAATGGTGAATACTGATGGGTCCTATAGGTTTGTTGAGGACAATTCTCAATGATTCAATCCCCTGAAACTACAGCGTTGAACAGAGTGCCCATCAGACACCATGGGTGTGTCCCAAATGTCACCCTATTCCCTACATAGTGCACTTCTTGTGACCAGAGCCCTAGGGGATAGGGTGCCATTAATGAAATTTATATTGATTAGTGTAATCTGGGGAGTTTGTGAGGCAGTTTAATGCATTGTTTAATATTAAACTGCAACTGGATGTTTTGCTTGTAGCTTAAATAGACACAACGTTTGCATCAATAAAATCTGTGGAGGGACACGGCGTCTTAATTGAGATTAAAAAGTGTACGCCACGCTCGGCTGAGTCTTCCCGTGAGATTGGAGAGATTAACATTTAAGAGTAATACTGTGGGATGACACTATCTGTCTGGAGCCTCTTTCCCTTCACACAACATCACCTTCGCTTGTCTTTCAATCAAGGCCTATCATCTCTATCATTCATGTTAAGGGGCTGGGATAAAAGTCTGTCAGAGTTCTGACTTGTTAATTAAAAACTCTTGAGTGTTATGGATTAACAGCGTTGGGTATCCTCCTCCCCCAAACATGATAGTCTAAACAAACATGCAGCGGGGAACATGGCTTGGATGAGAGTGATGCTGTGTGCAGAAATGACAGGAGGGGCATTGATTAATGGAGTATCAGCAATCGGGGCTTGCATGCATTGTTAATAACAAGATAAAAGCATAAACACAATTCCCACCAGAAATCATCTCAGCCAAAGGTGATGAAATATCCTGTGAAACAGCCCAGAAATCACCTTTTGTTGAAAGTATAAAGTTGATCAAGTTATTACTATAGAAAACTATTTGTATTTATGTATTTAACCTTTATTTAACTGGGCAAGTCAGTTAAGAACACATTCTTATTTACAATGACGGCCTACCAAAAGGCCTCCTGTGGGGACAGAGGCTGGGATTAAAAATTAAATAGGGGACAAAACACACATCACAACAAGAGAGACACCACAACACTACATAAAGCGAGACCAAAAACAACATAGCATGGCAGCAACACATGACAACACAGCATGGTAGCAACACAACATGACAACAACATGGTAGAATCACAACATGGCAGCAGCACAACATGGTACAGACATTGGGCACAGACAAAAGCACAAAGGGCAAGAAGGTAGAGACAACGATACATCACGTGAAGCAGCCACAACTGTCAGTAAGAGTGTCCATGATTGAGTCTTTGAATGAAGAGATGGAGATCAAACTGTGCACTTTGAGTGTTTTTGGCAGCTCGTTCCAGTTGGCAGAACCGGTGTTGAATGTGGAGGATGAGGGCTGCGTGGATATCTCAGATAGGGTGGAGTGAGGCCTAAGAGGGTTTTATATATAAGCATCAACCAGTGGGTCTTGGGAAAGGTATACAGAGATGACCCGTTTACAGAAGAGTATAGAGTGCAGTGATGTGTCCTATAAGGAGCATTGGTGGCAAATCTGATGGCTGAATGGTAAAGAATATCTAGTCGCTCAAGAACACCTTTTCCTGCTGATCTATAAATGAAGTCTCCATAATCTAGCATGGGTAGGACGGTCATCTGAACCGGGGTTAGTTTGGCAGCTGGGGTGAACGAGTTGCGATGACGATAGAGGAAAGCAAGGAAAGCAAGTGTAGATTTAACCTTAGCCTGCAGCTTTGATATGTGCTGAGAGAAGGACAGTGTACTGTCTAGCCATACTCCCAAGTACTTGTCTGAGGTGATTATCTCAAGCTCTAAACCCTCAGAGGTAGTAATCACACCGGTGGGGCGAAGAGCATTCTTCTTACCAAACCACTTTATTTTCGAGGTGTTCAGAACAAGGTTAAGGGCAGAGAAAGCTTGTTGGACACTAAGAAAACTTTGTTGTAAAGCGTTTAATACATAATCTGGGGAGGTGCCAGCTGAGTATAAGACTGTATCATCTGCATATAAATGGATGAGAGAGCTTCCTACTGCCTAAACTATGTTGTTGATGTAAATTGAGAAGAGCATGGATCGAGCCTTGGGGCCTAGGATCGAGCCTTGGGTACACCCTTGGTGACAGGCAGTGGCTGAGACAGCAGATGTTCTGACTTTAAACACTGCACTCTTTGAGAGAGGTAGTTAGCAAACCAGGCCAAAGACCCCTCAGAGACACCAATACTCCTTAGCCGGAATGGAATGGTCTACCGTACCAAAATCTTTGGTCAAGTCAATAAAAATAGCAGCATAACATTGCTTAGAATCAAGGGCAATGGTGACATCATTGAGGACCTTATAAGGTCGCAGTGACACATCCATAACGAGAGCGGAAAACCAGATTGCATACCAGAGAGAATTCTATAGACATCAATAAAGCTAGTCAGTTGATTATTGACAAGTGTTTCCTACACTTTTAATAAACAGGGCAAAATAGAAATTGGCCTATAACAGTTAGGATCAGCTTGATCTCGCCCTTTAAATAAAGGACGCACCGTGATGGCCTTCCAAGCAATGTGAACCTCCCCAGAGAGGAGAGACAGGTTAAAAAGGTCAGAGATAGGCTTGGCGATGATAAGGGCTGCAACCTTGAAGAAGAAAGCGTCTAAACCATTTGGCCCTTGATGTTTTTTGGGGGTCAAGTTTAAGGAGCTCATTTAGCACCTCAGACTCAGTGACCGCCTGCAGGGAGAAACTTTGTAGCAGGTTGGTGGAAAATGAGGGAGGATCACTACCATGTTGATAAATAACAACTTATACTTGACATAGGCCTATTCAAATTTAACTGCAACCACTGCTGCGTATTGACCTTCAATAGCGTTTTTAATTTGAATATTCATCATTCACACTTAAAATGTGATGATGTGTGTCATTATATTATTAATACCAATACAATGGCCCAATGCATTATGGGGGACGTGAATCACATTGTATGTAAACCAATTATTTTCTCACTGTGGTCTGGAGGGTCAGTCCCCTAAGCAAAGAGCTTGATAAATACTGGAAAGTAAAATGAACAAACAAAGGAAGAAAAAAAAACCTTAGGGAAGGCAAAAATGTGTCACTTTTGGGAACAAACACAAATATATCCTTCATTTTCAGGGAGACTCAGTACTGTTTGAAAATTCCTTCAATCTGTTTGAATGACATTAAAATATCACAAGTAGCAGTTATGTGACTAAAGTCAGATTGCCCATAAGCCTCAGATCTACCTATGTTTGTTATTTTTATCCCACCTTCTTGTGACCAGTTAGAGCCTTTAAATGGGGTAAAATGACTATTCCCCAACCACAATATGTTTCAGCAGTCAAATAAGATGTATCAGAGAAATATGAATCCCTGATAATCTCTGTGGGTTGTATCATGGGAATATGTGGAACACAAAGTATATAACCAATAAAGAGTATTAGGTGATATAATGTCACTGCCCCATCTTGTAATATGTTATGCCGTTATAATGTAGATCTAATGCAGCCCGTAAATTCATCCTGTTTTCTCTACAGCTCACCCTCAATTTGATGCATGACTCCCTGCTCTTTCCAATCCAAGTGCATAAGCCATATATTCAATCAAGCATTCACCTCTATAATTGTTCCCCTCACAATAGGACCACAGTTGAGGAAAAACACCCAGAGGGCCATCAATTACCTGCTAATGGCTTGTATGTTTCAATACAACCACTTAACACCTTTCCCTTCTCCAAACTCAAAATGTCTACCGGTAGACCATGATTAACCAATGACAACATGACTCACACAATGCTTCATACACCACCTTTGAAAAGGTCATCACAACCAGAGCCATATATAGACCTACTCATTCAAGGGTTTTTCTTTATTTGTACTATTTTGTACTATTTTCTAGTAACCAAAAAAGTGTTAAACAAATCAAAATACATTTTTGATTTTAGATTCTTCAAAGTAGCCACCCTTTGCCTTGATGACAGCATTAAACACTCTTGGCATTCTCTCAACCAGCTTCATGAAGAATGCTTTTCCAACAGTTTTGAAGGAGTTCCCACCAATGCTCAGCACTTGTTGGCTGCTTTTCCTTCACTCTGTGATCCAACTGATCCCAAACCATCTCAATTGGGTTGAGGTCAGGTGATTGTGAAGGCCAGGTCATCTGATGCAGCACTCCATCATTCTCCTTCTTAGTCAAATAGCCCTTACACAGCCTGGAGGTGTGTTTTGGGTCATTGTCCTGTTGAAAAACAAATGATATTCCCACTAAGCGGAAACCAGATGGGATGGCGTTTCGCTGCAGAATGCTGTGGTAGCCATGCTGCTTAAGTATGCTTTGAATTCAAAATAAATCACTGACACTGTCACCCACAAAGCACCCCCACACCATCACACCTCCTCTTCCATGTTTCACGGTGGGAAACACACATGCGGAGATCATCCATTCACCTACTCTGCATCTTACAAAGACACGGTGGTTGGAACAAAAATTCAAATTTTGACAGATTTCCACTGGTCTATTGTCCATTGCTCGTGTTTCTTGGCCCAAGCAAGTCTCTTCTTATTATTGGTGTCCCTTAGTACTGGTTTCGTTGAAGCAATTTGACCATGAAGGCCTGATTCACGCAGTCTCATCTGAACAGTTGATGTTGAGATGTGTCTGCTACTCGGTGAAGCATTTATTTGGGCTGAAATCTGAGGTGCAGTTCACTCTAATTAACTTATCCTCTGCAGCAGAGGTAACTCTGGGTCTTCCTTACCTGTGGCGGTCCTCATGAGAGACAGTTTCATCATAGCGCTTGATGGTTTTTGCGACTGCACTTGAAGAAACGTTCAAAGTTCTTGAAATGTTCCGCATTGACTGACCTTCATGTCTTAAAGTAATGATGCACTGTCATTTCTCTTTGCTTATTTGAGCTGTTCTTGCCTTAAGATGGACTTGCTCTTTTAACAAATAGGGCTATCTTCTGTATACCACCCCTACCTTGTCACAACACAACTGATTGGCTCAAACGCATTAAGAAGGAAAACAATTCCACAAATTAACTTTTAAGAAGGCACACCTGTTCATTGAAATGCATTCCAGGTGACAACCTCATGAAGCTAGTTGAGAGAATGCCAAGAGTGTGTAAAGCTGTCATCAAGGCAAAGGGTGGCTACTTTGAAGAAGTAGTGAGAGACAGAAGAACAACAAAAAAATCCAGAAAAACGCATGTGAAAAATGTTATAAATGGAATTGCATTTTAATGAGGGAAATAAGTATTTGACCCCTCTGCAAAACATGACTTAGTACTTGGTGGCAAAACCCTTGTTGGCAATCACAGAGGTCAGACGTTTCTAGCAGTTGGCCACCAGGTTAGCACACATCTCAGGAGGGATTTTGTCCCACTCCTCTTTGCAGATCTTCTCCAAGTCATTAAGGTTTCGAGGCTGACGTTTGGCAACTCGAACCTTCAGCTCCCTCCACAGATTTTCTATGGGATTAAGGTCTGGAGACTGGCTAGGCCACTCCAGGACCTTAATGTGCTTCTTCTTGAGCCACTCCTTTGTTGCCTTGGCCGTGTGTTTTGGGTCATTGTCATGCTGGAATACCCATCCACTACCCATTTTCAATGCCTTGGCTGAGGGAAGGAGGTTCTCACCCAAGATTTGACAGTACATGGCCCCGTCCATCGTCCCTTTGATGCGGTGAAGTTGTCCTGTTCCCTTAGCAGAAAAACACACCGAAAGCATAATGTTTCCACCTCCATGGTTGATGGTGTGGATGGTGTTCTTGGAGTCATAGGCAGCATTCCTCCTCCTCCAAACACGGCGAGTTGAGTTGATGCCAAAGAGCTTCATTTTGGTCTCATCTGACCACAACACGTTCACCCAGATGTTCTCTGAATCATTCAGATGTTCATTGGCAAACTTCAGACGGGCATGTATATGTGCTTTCTTGAGCAGGGGGACCTTGCGGGCGCTGCAGGATTTCAGTCCTTCATGGCGTAGTGTGTTACCAATTGTTTTCTTGGTGACTATGGTCCCAGCTGCCTTGAGATCATTGACAAGATCCTCCTGTGTAGTTCTGGGCTGATTCCTCACCGTTCTCATTATCATTGCAACTCCACGAGGTGAGATCTTGCATGGAGCCCCAGGCTGAGGGATATTGACAGTTCTTTTGTGTTTCTTCCATTTGCGAATAATCGCACCAACTGTTGTCACCTTTTCACCAAGCTGCTTGGCGATGGTCTTGTAGCCCATTCCAGCCTTGTGTAGGTCTACAATCTTGTCCCTGACATCCTTGGAGAGCTCTTTGGTCTTGGCCATGGTGGAGAGTTTGGAATCTGATTGATTGATTTCTTCTGTCGACAGGTGTCTTTTATACAGGAAACAAACTGAGATTAGGAGCACTCCCATTAAGAGTGTGCTCCTAATCTAAGCTCGTTACCTGTATAAAAGACACATGGGAGCCAAAAATATTTCTGATTGAGAGGGGGTCAAATACTTATTTCCCTCATTAAAATGCAATTCCATTTATAAAATTTTTCACATGCCGTTTTTCTGGATTTCTTTTTATTATTCTGTCTCTCACAGTTCAAATAAACCTACCATTAAAATTATAGACTGATCATTTCTTTGTCAGTGGGAAAACGTACAAAATCAGCAGGGGATCAAATACTTTTTCCCCTCACTGTATATACAGTATATGGCTCTGATCGCAACCGTAATCAAAGTCAAACAGTTGAGATGAAAACGGATGATCAGACAGTGTAAATACTTGGTACTTACCACTTTGAGAAGCAATCATCCTCTCAGCCATGGTCTCTTGTATTTCCCCCAGTTATTACTCTTCTTCAGGCTTCTATATGTGGTTGAGAGAGAGAGAGAAATTTGATTTATTAGGATCCCCATCAGCCGACGCCAATGGCGACAGCTAGTCCTACTTGAGCCCAACACATAACAAAAAATACATTACAGACAATAGACTGTATAATACTGTACGTTTCCTTGAATTTGTTCTGGACCTGGGGACTGTGAAAAGACCCCTGGTGGTATTTCTGGTGGTGCATTTGGTGTGTCAGTGCTGTATGTTGACTATGCAAACAATTTGGAATTTCCAACACAATAATTGTGACCCGTTTCAGGAAACCGTGCTTCTACACCTGCATTGCTTGCTGTTTGGGGTTTTAGGCTGGGTTTCTGTACAGCACTTTGTGACATCAGCTGATGTAAGAAGGGCTTTATAAATAAATTTGATTGATTGATGTCGCAAGTCAGAATTTCACAGGAGAGCCATTTGAAGGTTATTTATTTATTTATTTATTTTTCAGCAAAATGCATTTTTGGGGGCAGAAATGCCTTCTGGAAAATGTGAACTTTCATGTGCCTTAATAACAAACTCGTATGCCATCTGTGAATACAAATAAAATCTGTGAAATTAGAGCATGATAGCTAAAGAGATTACATATTCAAACTAATGTCAACCGTGGCATGGCATCCGTGACAGGGATATATGTCTATCATGCATGATGATGTATATGGGTAAGATAGTCTAGCTAGCTACATTTTCAGATATTAAACATTTCTAATTTTGACAGAAAGTGGTTTCATTTCAAGCTGAAGTGTACTGTTAGCTAGCTAAGGTTAGCTGGCTGGCTCCCTAGCTATGTTACGTGTATGACGTTTTTAGTCATATCCCAGAACCATTTGCTTTGCTAGTTAGAGACTAATGTTAGCTAGCTAACATTGAACCTGGTTGGTTAGCTCCCAGCAGATTCATGCAGAGTAGTAATGACATGATTTGACACTATGTTCATTGTTGTTTAACTAGCTAATGTTAGCTGGCTGGCTCATTAGCTAACGTTACGTGATGTGTGTGATCTTACACGTTGTTTACCTAGCTATCTAGCTACATGTCTTAGGCTAAAGTGTTCTGTTAGCTAGCTAGCTAACATTAGCTGACTGGTCCCCCAGCTAACGTTACGTGTATGACATTATTATTTGTATCCCAGAGCTGTTTGCTTTGCTAGTTTGAGCCTAATGTTAGCTAGCTATCATTGAACCTGATTGGATATTCTCCCAGCATATTAATGCAGGGTAGTAATGACATGATTTGACACTATGTTCATTGTGGTTTAACTAGCTAACGTCAGAAAATCTGGCCCAACCAAATCATCACAAAACAAAAAGAAAAATATATCAGCTATTGGAAAGACACCACAAAAAATCGAAGTAAACTTCAATGCTATTTGGATCTAAACAGACAGTGCATGGTGGCAGACTATCTGACCACTGTGACTGATAGAAAACTGAGGAAAACACTGACTAGGTACAGACTCAGTGAGCAGTCTGGCTATAGAGACCGGTCATCACAGGCAAACCTGGCTGCCCAGAGAGGACAGGCTGTGCTCACTCTGCTCCAGGGGAGAGGTAGAGACAGAGCTGTTTTTCCTATTACGCTGTGACAAATACTCAGACCTAAGAGAATATTTCTTTCCCAAAATTATAATTCAATACAAAGAATTAAAACTAAAATATCAAATATTTATTGGGTGAAAAGCCAAAATGTGCAGTTTTGGCAGCCAAATATGTGTCCTCCTGCCACAACCTGAGGGACAGCCAGTGAAAAGTGTAATGTAATGTCGATAATATTTCCCATCTTGTTTTGTTTTGTAATGTGTCTTCTCAGTCATGTTGACACTGGTCTACTACCATTGCTTTAATGTATTGTTGTTCTCATTAATATTGTTGTTGTAGTTGTTGTTAATGGTAATCCCATGTCCACTACTTCTACTATTAAAATTGCTGTTGGTCCCACCATTTATTTATATATATAAAGAGAGAGAGAGAGGGAGAGAGATGCATAGAGAGAGAGAGAGAGGGAGAGAGATGCATAGAGAGAGAGAGAGAGAGAGAGAGAGATGCAGAGAGAGAGAGAGAGAGAGAGAGAGAGAGAGAGAGAGAGAGAGAGAGAGAGAGAGAGAGAGACAGATTTACATAGACAGAGAGAGACTCAGAGAGATCTGGTAAGTAGAGTGGATCAATACATAAAGAACACGGATCAAAACAAAATAGTTATGCAGACTTATTTATTGTGTTACTCACCCTGCAGCAATACTTATCACATCAGGGTTGAATACTGCAGTTCGTGACCATCTCAAAGACGTCCACCCATTAACCAAGAATATTGCTATAATCCAAAACCCTACCACAATTATATTCTGCCCTCTGCAAAACAGTGTGACCTTAGTAATACACGTTGGCCTCTGTCTTTATGAGTCCCTCCACACAGGCTAGAGGGGGGAAGCTCAGAGGAATGTGATTATGCAGAAGGCGTGCCTGAGTTGTTAATGAGACATGATGAGATAGAGGAGAGAGGCTGAGATGTTTGCATTCCAAATGGCACACTACATAGTGCACCTCTATATGGCAATTGGGCTCCATTTGGGACACAGCCTATTCGTCTCAAGGCAGGGAGATAAAAAGTTTGTTTCAGGACAATTCTTGTAAAATCAGCCTTGACACCCAGTCCTATTACTACCCCATTAAGAGTTCTAGGACAATAGCTGCCCTGCTATTTGATCATTTATCCATTGGATCCCCTTGTTAAGCCAAACCTGGCTTTTTCCACACTGCCCTGTGAATACTGATGGGCTGCGAAGGGGTGATTTTGGTGAAATGTTTTAATCTCTTTGAGACTGTCATCCCACATTAAAGATATCATACCTTTGACCTAACTCCTTTAGATTATAATGGATTTCATGGAGAGTGTAATAAAATTGTTGAGGTTTTCATTGATTTCAAATGGAATTACTCTTAATTTTATGTACTGTATTTGTTATCGTTGTATTTATTAATGTATTATAAATGAATACCCTTCCCCTCAGGGCCAACATATAATAACAGTATGCAGTTACTAAACCGAGTAGGTACTGCTGAATATAAGGTTCAATGCCTTGTCGTAAAGGCACTGCTGCAGCATTTGCTACCTGGAATGAAGATGAATAACATGGAAGTCACCACTAACCCTTCTTAATTACAAGACCATCCTGCATCTTAATTGTCAAGAGCATCTGGGTGCAGGGAACATTGTGGCCAAAATGAATTTGTTCAAACTCCAACTGAGATTGGCACCATCCAAACCTGCCAGCCTAATTACCTGCTTTGCATATTTCTGTCAGTGAATTGGTTGTAATGTTTCCCCTGTCAGCACTTGTGACTTCTAGCAATGAACCTGTGTGCGAGTCAGTCTTACCTCTCCTTCCTCTGTGAACCCATTTCAATATAATACTTATATTTTACCAAATGGACAACACATTTTTTTTTATTTCAGGTGGACTGTCTCACAAGCATTGTACTATGACCTGAATAAACTGACTGGGAAAATGTTAGAAAAAACACAACAGAAATGTCATCTGTCATCTTGCCACTAAACCAAAGCACTGTGCAAAACAACCTAATGAGAGAGAGATGCATAGTGAAATACTGGATTTGAGGGAAGAAGAAGGCATTTTTATTCTTCAGAATAAATGTCAGCAGTAAACTAGATGAGACACATTCACTTTAATCGCACATGAGTACCAGGAGTCACCCCTGGGGGATGAGATGCATCCCTTTATTTATTTTTTATCTCTGCCGAGAGGCTTGCATTCCTTACCCGCATGAGAAAGATGGATACTCTCCACTCCAGCAGTCAAGTTATTGTGACAATTATTCTTGATTTGCATAACTAGAACTACATAGTTTATTGAGGTTACACGAACTGTACATTATGTAAAATCACTTCCATTTGATGTCATTAGAACAGCATCTTTTATCACATTTTCCATTATGAGTATATTTCAAGTGAGCTGAGTATTAGACCATCAAATCACCATGAGTGGTTACCCATCAAAGTTCTAAGATATGGAGTTTAACATTGTAGGAAGGTAGCTTTTTAATTTACATTATGTGATACCTACAATATGATGATGATGATGATGATGATGATGATGTTATGGTAGCATTGAGTAAAACAAAGTTAAAACTACCACGGTATGCTGCCATTTTCCTGTCATCCTATATTCACTGGGAAGCTATTTTTCTCATCAAAAGTGCATATTTTATCAATAGATTTTTTTTTTGTATGTATACTTTTCTCAGGCGGTGGCATGAGGCAGTGTCCTTTAGATGTGTTGTTGCATATCATTTCTGAATTATTGTGCAGACAACATGATTAAACTGTATTGAAATACACTGGTGGGTTATCTTTGAAGAACACTTGACAATTCATGAATGCATCCAAGGGCTCAATATGACAAGACGTAAACATGTTGAAAGAGGACAACGGAGTTCCTCCCTGTCCTGAAGAGATATCACAAAGTTGTTTTTTTCCTGAGTATCCCTCATTGAGTGACGGAAAATGTTTTCTATGGTGCACCAACACATGACAAACTACACAGTGACCGTTGACATTCCATGTAACAAACAAACCTAAAGAGTGACGAAGGGTTGCAAGACGAAAGTGCTGAAAATCCAATGCATCATTGTCAAATGTTTGAGCAAACACTCAATTTCACAAGAAATCATGAGAAATGCTTAATGTCCCAAACACTGAATGGATGTCTTTATCTAAAGGAGTTGCGGCTACAGATGTAGGATCTTAGTTTGCGCCAGTTTGCTACAGATGTAGGATCTTGCAGCAACAGGAAATGTGAATTATTATGTGGATTATAATTCGTGGTAGTTTTTTTTGTAGGGGTTGATAAAAACATTTGTAACGGAAAATCAAGTCTGACATTTTAAAGTGTAAATTTGAATCTTTTGAAACTTTTTTAAAACTCGAATACACTTCAAGTTCCTACTGTGCAGGAAAAATCTCAGCAACAAAAGAATGATCAAATGAAGATCCTACATCTGTAATAAAGATCATCCAATTTCTTTGCACAGCTTGAAATCCTTTACATGTTCCTTTCAATCAGCTGGACATCCTTTACATGTTCCTGTCATTCAGCTGGACATCATTTACATGTTCCTTTCAATCAGCTGGACATCCTTTACATGTTCCTTTCAATCAGCTGGACATCCTTTACATGTTCCTTTCAATCAGCTGGACATCCTTTACATGTTCCTTTCAATCAGCTGGACATCCTTTAAATGTTTCTTTCATTCTTTAGCATTTTATTATTTGTAAACACATGCTTGGTTTACTCTTCACTGTGTGCAAATCTGCCAGGTTGTTGTGACGGATGACAAGAAACCAATTAATCACATCATTATGCCAATTAAAAATAATGTTCGCTCCGATGGAGGTGAAAAACCGAGAGAAGCAATGAGACCCTCAAGGAAGGTGATCTGACTCACCAACTCCACCCCTTTCCTCGCCCTCCCAAATAAATAAATAGATCACATTAAACTATGCCGTAAACAATGTATTATTTATGCACACATAAAAAAGGTGCTATCTAGAACCTAAAACAGTTCTTCAGCTGTCCCCATAAGAGAACCATTGAGAGTTCTTCTACCTGGAGCCCAAAATGTTCTACATGGAACTAAAAAGGGTTATCCTATGGGGACAATCGAAGAACCCTTTTGGAACCCTTTTTACTAAGAGTGTAGAGAGGTCTTTCTATATACACATATGTACGATATATCTAAGTTTATGAAAGACTGTGTTGCATCAGCAATACGAAACATGACAACTGGGATGAGTGTATAATAGCCACCCTTACGCAAAGTAGGTCTTTTTTTAGAGACAGGTTCCAGCCATACTGTAGCAACTTTAGTGTGTATCCTTGTAATTCAGATCCTATCAACAAAGCTCATTAGGTAATTTATACCTTGTGCTTTCTCTTTTCTTTACCATTGCTTTCCCAACCACCTCCAAACCACCAGGCAGTGTGTGCAGCGCTCTGTGACACTCAGGTCCTGAAGGGCTCTATATAAAATCAAGGACACTTGACTGGCTATGGCTGACAGGGCCTCCGAGTGGCTTCACATGCTCCCTCTCTGTTCCCCTCTGCCGGCTCAGTGGCTCACATGTTCCGTTAATGACAACCGGCAACACACACAAGACACATGTACCGTGTCAACTGTAATTAGATTAGAAAGCACTGCCTCTCAGCTGTGGCCCCCCAGTGGCATTGTGTAATGTACTCCAAAGGGTTTCTAAAAGGCAAAAGATCTTAATGTGCTTTCTGAGTGCATCAAGTTGAATCACATAAAAAGATGCAAACAACAAAACTGTAGATGCAGGCAAGATTATTGTTTAGCATATCGGATTTATTTGTTGCCATCTCGCTGATTGAGTTTGCTATTTGTTCAATTCTGGACAGACGATGACATATTAAAATGTCTAGGATAAAATGTGTTAAATATCATACTATTATAGATGTAAATGCTATATATGGATGGCAGTATTTGCCTCACATTTAGCTCCAGGGTTACAATGCCTCACATCTAGCCCAGGGGTACATTGCCTCACATCTAGCTCCAGGCAGTACATCGCCTCACATCTAGCTCCAGGGGTACATTGCCTCACATCTAGCTCCAGGGGTACATTGCCTCACATCTAGCTCCAGGGGTACATTGCCTCACATCTAGCTCCAGGGGTACATTGCCTCACATCTAGCTCCAGGGGTACATTGCCTCACATCTAGCTCCAGGGGTACATTGCCTCACATCTAGCTCCAGGGGTACATTGCCTCACATCTAGATCCAGGCAGTACATCGCCTCACATCTAGCTCCAGGGGTACATTGCCTCACATCTAGCTCCACGGGTACATTGCCTGACATGAAGTTCCAGGGCTACATTGCCTGACATCTAGCTCCAGGGCTACATTGCCTCACATCTAGCTCTAGGGGGTAAATGTTTTATTTATTTATTTAACCTTTATTTAACCAGGTAGGACAGTTGAGAACAAGTTCTCATGTACAACTGCAACCTGGCCAAGGTAAAGCAAAGCAGTGCGACAAAAACAACACAGAGTTACACTTGGGATAAACAAACGTACAGTCAACAGCACATTTGAAAAATAAATGTACAGTGTGTGCAAATGTAGTAAGATTAGGGAGGTAAGGCAATAAATAGGCCGTGTAGGTGAAATAATTACAATTTATCATTAACACTGGAGTGATTTATGTGCAGATGATGATGTGCCAGTAGAGACACAAAAGAGCAACAACAAAAAAATATTATGGGGATAAGGTAGTTGGGTGTGGTATTTACAGATGGGCTGTGTACAGGTACAGTGATCGGTAAGCTGCTCTGACAGCTGATGCTTAAAGTTAGAGAGGAAGATATAAGTCTCCAGCTTCAGAGATTTTTGCAATTCGTTCCAGTCATTGGCAGCAGAGAACTGGAAGGAAAGGCGGCCAAAGTAGGTGTTGGCTTTGGGGATGACAAGTGAAATATACCTGCTGGAGCGCGTGCTACGCATGGGTGTTGCTATAGTGACCAGTGAGCTGAGATAAGGCGGGGCTTTACCTAGCAGGAACTTATAGATGACCTGGAGCCAGTGGGTCTGGCAACGAATATGTAGCGAGGGCCAGCCAATGAGAGCATACAGGTCGCAGTGGTGGGTAGTATATGGGGCTTTGGTGACAAAACGGATGGCACTGTGATAGACTACATCCAATTTGCTGAGTAGAGTGTTGGAGGCTATTTTGTAAATGACATCGCCGAAGTCAAGGATCGGTAGGATAGTCAGTTCTACGAGGATATGTTTGGCAGCATGAGTGAAATAATGCTTTGTAGCGAAATAGGAAGCCAATTCTAGATTTAATTTTGGATTGGAGATGCTTAATGTGAGTCTGGAAGGAGAGTTTACAGTCTAACCAGACACCTAGGTATTTGTAGTTGTCCACATATTCTAAGTCAGAACCGTCCAGAGTAGTGATGCTAGTCGGGAGGGCAGGTGCGGGCAGCAATCGGTTGAAGAGCATGCATTTAGTTTTACTAGCATATAAAAGTAGTCAATGAAGACGGCTACCACAGTACTGTATTTTATCAATGGCAGCTATGATATCGTTTAGGACCTTAAGTGTGGCTGAGGTGCACCCATGACCAGCTCAGGAAAGCAGATTGCATAGTGGAGAAAGTATGGTGGGATTCGAAATGGTCGGTGATCTGTTTGTTAACTTGGCTTTCGAAGATTTTAGAAAGGCAGGGCAGGATGGATATAGTTCTATAACAGTTTGGGTCTAGAGTGTCTCCCCCTTTGAAGAGGGGGTTGACCAATCTTTGGGGATCTCAGACGATACAAAAGAGAGGTTGAACAGGCTAGTAATATGGGTTGCAACAATTTCAGCAGATAATTTTAGAAAGAGAGGGTCCAGATTGTCTAGCCCAGCTTTGTAGGGATCCAGATTTTACAACTCTTTCAGAACATCAGCTGTCTAGATTTGGGTGAAGGAGAAGTTGGGGGGGTTTCTGCGGGGGGTGCAGAGCTGTTGGCCGGGGTAGGGGTAGCCAGGTGGAAAGCATGGCCAGCCATAGTAAAAGAGCTTATTGAAAATATTGATTATTGTGGATTTATCGTTGGTGACAGTGTTTTATAGCCTTGGTGCAGTGAGCAGCTGGGAGGAGGTGCTCTTATTCTCCATGGACTTTACGGTGTCCCAAAACATTTTGGAATTATGATTCAGGATTCAAATTTCTGTTTGAAAAGCTAGCTTTAGGTTTCCTAACTGGCTGTGCATATTGGTTCCTGACTTCCCTGAAAAGTTGCATATCGCGGGGGCTATTCGATGCTAATGCAGTACGCCAAAGGATGTTTTTGTGCTGGTCAAGGGCAGTCAAGTCTGGGGTGATCCAAGGGCTATATTTGTTCATAGTTCTACATTATTTGATTGGGGCATGCTTATTTAAGATGGTGAGGAAAGCACTTTTAAAGAGCAACTAGGCATCCTCTACTGACGGGATGAGGTCAATATATCCAGGATACCCGGGCCAGGTCGATTAGAAAGGCATGCTCGCTGAAGTGTTTAAGGGAGCGTTTGACTGTGATGAGGGGTTGTTGTTTGACCGCGGACCCATTATGGACGCAGGCAATGATCACTGAGATCCTGGTTGAAGACAGCAGAGGTTGTACCTGGTAGGTTCCTTGATAATTTGTGTGAGATTGAGGGCATCTAGCTTAGATTGTAGGATGCATATCCCAGTTTAGGTCACCTAACAGTACGAACTCTGAAGATAGATGGGGGGCAATGAATTCACATATGGCGATTCAGAAAGCTAGCGGGCCGGGGCTAGCAGATGGGTCTTCGGCAACATTGCAACGGAAAAGCCTGTTGAAACAACCTCGGACGATTACGTTGGCAGACCAGTCGTGATGGATCGGCGGGGCTCTGTGTCGGCAGTAAAAGGGGTCCAGGCCAATTGGCAAAAGAGGTATTGTAGCTCAAGAATTAGCTGGCAGACCTTTTCGGCTAGCCGGGAGATGGAGCTGGCTGGTGTCTGAGTTAACGGTGAAGACCGCTGGCTAACTGACTACTAGCTAGTTAGCTGGCTAGCTTCTGATGGGGGTTCCAGTTCTAAAGTATAAAAATAAGAGATCCGCACCACATTGGGTGAGGCGGGTTGCAGGAAAGTATATTCAGTTCGTAGATGGAAAGTGAGATTAAAATATATACGAAATATATATACGAAAACGAAACGAGGAAAACGACTATGTACACAGGACAAGACGGGACAAGACAAACACACGTCCGACTGCTACGCCATCTTGGAACATCTAGCTCCAGCGGTACATTGCCGCAATCTTTCCTCTGGTCTAAAAAAAGTAGCCCAATCCCCCAGGGCAGTGATTGGGGACATTGCCCTGTATAGGGTGCCATCTTTCAGATGGGACGTTAATAAACGGATGTCCTGACTCTCTGTGGTCACTAAAAGATTCATTGGCACTTATCGTAAGAGTAGGATGGGTAACCCAGGTGTGCTGTCTAAATTCCTAATCTGGCCCTCATACCAGCATGGCTACCTAACCATCCCCATCTTCCAATTGGCTCATTCATCCCCCCTCCTCTCCCTGTAACTATTCCCCAGGGCATTGCTGTATATGAGAATATGTTCTCAGTCAACTTACCTGTTAACTTCTTAGGGAGTGGCTGCATAGGTGATGGTTTTGGAGAGTCTGGCGTGCCCAAAGTAAAATGCCTGCCACTCAGGCCCAGAAAATAGGATATGCACATAATTAGTACTTTTGGATAGGAAACACTCTGAAGTTTCTAAGAGTGTTATACAATATACAAGTGTTGCATAGTCATCAAAAGCTCTGATTCTTGGCAATGTCACAGCGTTGTCAGATTTCAAAAAGGCTTTACGACGAAAGCACAACATTTGATTGTTTGAGGGTAGCACCTCTAATATTTAAGCATTAGCATAAATCCATAACCCAACACGGGTCTCACAAAACGCATAAAATTGCTAATATAAAATCGCTTAACTTTGATGAACTTCTGCTGAGGGCTTCCCATATAATTTGGCGCCTCACATTTCACCGGGTAGTGTCGGGCTCCCTAAGTAGTAGTTAAAATAAGGTTAAAATAAGAATATAAAAAGAGGGCCATGAATGAGAGCAGAATCGATGATTCACTCTTTTAACCATGATTTGCCATTGAAGGGGTTTTGTTGGAAAAATGTAATTTGACCATAATCTACCCCTTACACTATTGTATGGGGTTTGAATATCCTTATTATACTTTCTGTAACAGGTTGAAGAGTCAGAGGTGTAATTTCAGGTGTGGTGGAGTCTGAAGGGAAATGGCCTAGAAACAGTTGGCTCAAATTCCACTTGAAGGCACTTCATGCGAGCGGCTAAAGAAAATATTAATACATATAAACTGAAATTATATTGTAATACTACTGAGCCTTGAAAAAAAGGAAGTATTCTCAGAGGGAACTTATTTAAAGGAAATAAATCCTCTCTCACCTTCATTAATGATTTTATGGACGAGTGAAAAGCGAAGAAGTTGAATATGCTGTTGAAGCAAAACAATAGAGACTAATTGCTCATATTTTGTTTGTTTTTGGTATGTTATTAGGATCCCCATTAGCTGTTGTGAAAGCAGCAGCTACTTTTCCTGGGGTCCACACAGAACATGAAACATGACATAATACGGAACATTAATAGACAATAACAGCTCACGGACAGAACTACATAAAACATTTGTTTTATAAGAACTATCTGTACCAAATACTTTTTGAAGTGCACTGCTGCTGCATACTGATGGATCTATTCATAGATTGAAAGCTGCTTCCTTTAAAAAAGTTACAGTACTTGTAGAGTTTCCAAACTGAAGTTACTATACAATACTAATTGTATGGACTGCTTATTACCATACGATAAAGGGATACATTAAAGGTATGGTTACACAAAGACTTTCTGAAGTTTTCATGTTGGACTAACAATAGCCTTTACCTTTAAGACATAGCCTTGGTACTTTGCTTTGCAGCTCAGCACCAGAACAATAAGATGGATCTGTCTTGAATGGAGCGAACTGGCTTCATGGAATGCAGAGCAACCTCAGACTACTATTGAGTGACAGTTTGGCAGGTCTAGCTGAAGTCGCGCACCAACCCCCCCTTAACCACAGTTGTGACTTTGGAATATGGACAGCGGCAAATTGAGATTCATCAGGCATACATTCTTGCTCACTGAAATCTATATTCAATTTTGAAGCATCTGTTAAGGCAGTGGCAAGCCGAGACACACTGGGATAGAGAATCGCTTAAGTGTTCTGAAATTGTGCGCAGCGAAAAGCTCTCTTTCCCCACAATCAGAGATGGGGAGTGTTTTAAAATCGGTTCCTTGGGAAACAACAACACACTCATCATAAACACATACAGATACTCGCATGAAAGGAGCTGCCATTTTGAGTCTATTTCACTGTCATTGATATCACTACCACATCTCTTCTTTTTACTACTGGCATGAGTCCAGACTCCAGTCAAATCAAGCAGTGTCAAGTATTAATATTTTTCTTCAGAATAATTAGGAATCTCTCTGTCAGAAAACGTATGCATGTTGGACTTAGATCTCCCCATTAGCAGTGAGGGTTTTCCTGGGGGCTCTAATTTAGACAAATGATCCACAACCGTCCAGTCTCGTGAGCTCATCAGATTTACAGAGGTAGGTTACACCTAGAGAGCCTTTCAAACAGCCTCTAACATGTCTAGTGCTGCAGTGCCTCTTACACTGCTGACCCAAGCATAATACTAGTGTGGAAAGCACAGGCAGCTGCATAGCATAGCATAGCCATAGCATTATGTATTCTCAACTGGACTGGTCTCTAGATGCATAATTTAGGTAACCGTGTTGAAATCTTCTAAACCAAGTTGGATAAGATAGATGATCAAGAAGGAAACAGAAAGAACATATCCGCTAGACTAGACACCAAGGCAGAACTCCCTGTCTCTGAATCCAAGATACACACAATATTTGATAAGTACAAGAAAAACGCCTGCGAAGACTGAACAATTGGAATACCAACGACCTAGACTATATGGTAGCTAGTGCTCAAGCGTGCCTCATCATTTGACCATGCTAATGAGGACTTGTAGAGGAGAGGATGTGAAGAGGTGGTTATCATTATTTGCAGGAAATGGACTTGAAAGGTCAGGACACTGATTACACCTGCAGGTGGAGTTCACCCCACAGAACAACATGAGGGCAGAGAGAGGGCATTGTAAACAACACAACCTTACAGGAGTTTCAGGTTTGCTTTGATGACGCTGGAGCCAAAATGCAGATTTTGTGGCCGACCTGCTCTGCTCAGATCAGAAAAATAACCTTGGCCTTTGCACCCTCTGAGATCCAGCTGTTGTTCTGCTGTAACTGTGGTTCAGATGATGATTGTACGTGGTTACAGTACACAGCAGCACAATCCAAGTGAGGTCAGCCTAAAGGTCAGCTTAAAGGTCAGCCTAAATTGATAGAGCAAATAATAATAGCAAATGTCCAGAAGGACATTTTTATTTTTATTAGTTCATTCAAATGTTGAATTGAACTGTTCCTAGCAACAGTGAAGAGGAAGTTACGTTTTCCTTTAAAGGTACATTTATTGAGAACATAAAAAGATGAAAAGTGCAGTACCAAACGCAAGTTCCTAGTCAATCAAATTTGTTTAGCTGTTTTCCAGAATAAAAAAAACAGATATCCGGCATAGCAAGATATTACATTCTTGATTGAATATGCAGCAGGGTTTCCTTTTGTTTATAATGGTAACACTGTCAATAATGCTTTGACAGGTTTAATTAACCAATCAAAACGTGCATTCTTGGAGTACAAGAATAATTGGATTGTTGTCTTGCCCTTGAAACTTGGTCATCAGGTTTGATTGAATATGGAGTTCCTAGTGTATTTCCTCAAAACCACCCATCCATATGATAATAATGCTTACCCAAATCTCAAATATTCCCTGAACGCATGCGAGTGGTAGTACCTTCTATCATCCCTGTTTGCATGCAAAATGGGCTCCATTTTTAAGAGCCTTAGAGAATACATGATGGTGCCAGTAAAGCTGTTTGTTAGCTCGTAGTGAACAATGAGCCGTGTCAGCTGATAGAGGAAGGAGGCCTTTCCTAGTCCCCCGGGAAGCTGAAGATAGCAAAATGACAATCAATAAGCATGCTTCATTTGTTTTATGCCCAGTCTCCAAACACCCCCAAGTAAAAATATATATTTCTATAATTTTTTGGGCCAGATCTCTTCTCACAACGGTGCCATTGATTCCAGTCAGTTTATTAAGCTAAACAGTAACCTGTCCAGATACCAGCAATGGCGCACAGCTTTATGTGCTGCATTCTATGGCTATTTCAAATAATAAATGCAAAGTTTTTTCAGAGAAAATATTGCTGTGTAGAATTATCTCAACTGGAGGGCTATTTCAATTACTATAGCTACAGTTGAAGTCGGAAGGTTACATACACCTTAGACAAATACATTTAAACTCAGTTTTTCACAATTCCTGACATTTAATCCTAGTAATAATTCCCTGTCTTAGGTCAGTTAGGCTCACCACTTTATTTTAAGAATGTGAAATGTCAGAATAATAGTAGAGAGAATGATCAATTTAAGCTTTTATTTCCTTCATCACATTCCCAGTGGGTCAGAAGTTGACATACACTCAATTAGTATTTGGTAACATTGCCTTTAAATTGTTTAACTTGGGTCAAACATTTCGGGAAGCCTTCCACAAGTTGGTGAATTTTGGCCCATTCCTCCTGACAGAGCTGGTGTAACTGAGTCAGGTTTGTAGGCCATCTTGCTCGCACACGCTTTTTCAGTTCTGCCCACACGTTTCCTATAGGATTGCGGTCAGGGCTTTGTGATGGCCACTCCAATACCTTGACTTTGTTGTCCTTAAGCCATTTTGCCACAACTTTGGAAGTATGCTTGGGGTCATTGTCCATTTGGAAGACCCATTTGCAACCAAGCTTTAACTTGCTGACTGATGTCTTGAGATGTTGCTTCAATATATCCACATACTTTTCCTCCCTCATAATGCCATCTATTTTGTGAAGTGCACCAGTCCCTCCTGCAGCAAAGCACCCCCACAACATGATGCTGCCACCCCGTACTTCACGGTTGGGATGGTGTTCTCTGGCTTGCAAGCCTCCCCCTTTTTCCTCCATGCATAACGATGGTCATTATGGCCATTATGGTCATTATGGCCAAACGGTTCTATTTTTGTTTCATCAGACCGGAGGACATTTCTCAAAAAGTACAATCTTTGTCCCCATGTGCAGTTGCAAACCGTAGCCTGGCTTTTTTATGCGGGTTTTGGAACAGTGGCTTCTTCCTTGCTGAGTGGCCTTTCAGGTTATGTCGATATTGGACTTGTTTTACTGTGGATATAGATACTTTTGTACCTGTTTCCTCCAGCATCTTCACAAGGTCCTTTGCTGTTGTTCTGGGATTGATTTGCACTTTTCACACAAAAGTACATTCATCTCTAGGAGACACAACGTGAGGCACTGAGTTTGAAGGTAGGCCTTGAAATGCATCCACAGGTACACCTCCAATTGACTCAAATTATGTCAATTAGCCTATCAGAAGCTTCTGAAGTCATGACATAAATTTCTGTAATTTTCCAAGCTGTTTAAAGGCACAGTCAACTTAGTGTATGTAATCTTCTGACCCACTGGAATTGTGATACAGTGAGTTATAAGTAAAGTAATCTGTCTGTAAACAATTGTCATGCACAAAGTAGATGTCCTAACCGATTTGCCAAAACTATAGTTTGTTAAACAAGAAATTTGTGGAGTTGTTGAAAAAAATTTTTAATGACTCCAACCTAAGTGTATGTAAACTTCCGACTTATTTTATATGAATAGTTTCAAGCCAGAAGGCACACCCCATGTACATGTAACACTTTGTAGACATAATGGTAAATGACAGCTAGTACGTTGATATTTGTTTACTCAAGAGAAGGCGAGATCTTTCTTTTTGAGTCCAATTTAACATGAAGTGAAATACTTGTCAGTTGAGGCAATCTCATTCTATGTTCAGGCTCACACAACACCTTGCAATGGCTCTGTCACTCATCTACAGTGAGGGAAAAAAGTATTTGATCCCCTGCTGATTTTGTACGTTTGCCCACTGACAAAGAAATGATCAGTCTATAATTTTAATGGTAGGTTTATTTGAACAGTGAGAGACAGAATGACAACAAAAAAATCCAGAAAAACGCATGTGTAAAATGTTATAAATTGATTAGCATTTTAAGAAGAGAAATAGGTATTTGGCCCCCTCTCAATCAGAAAGATTTCTGGCTCCCAGGTGTCTTTTATACAGGTAATGAGCTGAGATTAGGAGCACACTCTTAAAGGGAGTGCTCCTAATCTCAGTTTGTTACCTGTATAAAAGACACCTGTCCACAGAAGAAATCAATCAATCAGATTCCAAACTCTCCACCATGGCCAAGACCAAAGAGCTCTCCAAGGATGTCAGGGACAAGATTGTAGACCTACACAAGGCTGGAATGGGCTACAAGACCATCACCAAGCAGCTTGTTGAGAAGGTGACAACAGTTGGTGCGATTATTCGCAAATGGAAGAAACACAAAAGAACTGTCAATCTCCCTCGGCCTGGGGCTCCATGCAAGATCTCACCTCGTGGAGTTGCAATGATCATGAGAATGGTGAGGAATCAGCCCAGAACTACACGGGAGGATCTTGTCAATGATCTCAAGGCAGCTGGGACCATAGTCACCAAGAAAACAATTGGTAACACACTACGCCATGAAGGACTGAAATCCTGCAGCGCCCGCAAGGTCCCCCTGCTCAAGAAAGCACATATACATGCCCGTCTGAAGTTTGCCAATGAACATCTGAATGATTCAGAGGACATCTGGGTGAACGTGTTGTGGTCAGATGAGACCAAAATGAAGCTCTTTGGCATCAACTCAACTCGCCGTGTTTGGAGGAGGAGGAATGCTGCCTATGACTCCAAGAACACCATCCACACCATCAACCATGGAGGTGGAAACATTATGCTTTCGGTGTGTTTTTCTGCTAAGGGAACAGGACAACTTCACCGCATCAAAGGGACGATGGACGGGGCCATGTACTGTCAAATCTTGGGTGAGAACCTCCTTCCCTCAGCCAAGGCATTGAAAATGGGTAGTGGATGGGTATTCCAGCATGACAATGACCCAAAACACACGGCCAAGGCAACAAAGGAGTGGCTCAAGAAGAAGCACATTAAGGTCCTGGAGTGGCCTTGCCAGTCTCAAGACCTTAATCCCATCGAAAATCTGTGGAGGGAGCTGAAGGTTCGAGTTGCCAAACGTCAGCCTCGAAACCTTAATGACTTGGAGAAGATCTGCAAAGAGGAGTGGGATAAAATCCCTCCTGAGATGTGTGCAAACCTGGTGGCCAACTACAAGAAACGTCTGACCTCTGTTATTGCCAACAAGGGTTTTGCCACCAAGTACTAAGTCATGTTTTGCAGAGGGGTCAAATACTTATTTCCCTCATTAAAATGCAAATCAATTTATATTTTTCACATGCATTTTTCTGGATTTTTTTGTTGTTATTCTGTCTCTCACTGTTCAAATAAACCTACCATTACAATTATAGACTGATCATTTATTTGTTAGTGGGCAAACATACAAAATCAGCAGGGGATCAAATACTTTTTTCCCTCACTGTACCCATCATGTGTTCACTGCTGGTGGAACACCACTGTACAGGAAGAAACAAAGGTCACCAACAGCTCGGGGTTCACATACAATTTGAAATAATTTCACTTTATCTGTACTTGCTTGAGCTTGCCTTGCTTAACGGACTAATAGTTGTTCCAGAACTGCAAGCCCCGCCCGTATGGCACTCCAGGCAGACTTGATTAAACGCTTAAAGAATTTGAACGATTTCAAATAGTAGTTGAATCCATGTTTGCTCACCAATGCTGTTTTCTTTTCTTTTTTCTTCTACAATTTTTTTACCTCCTTTTTCTTCCAATTTCAGTTATGATCTTGTCTCATCGCTGCAACTCCCCATCGGGCTCAGGAGAGGTGAAGGTTGAGTCATGCTTCCCCCGAAACATGACTCGCCAAACTGTGCTCCTTAACACCCGCCCGCTTAACCCGGAAGCCAGCTGCACCAATGTGTCGGAGGAAACACTGTTCAACTGACAACTGATGACCGAAGTCAGCCTGCAGGTGCCCGGCCCGAGTCGGTAGAGCATAATGAGCCAAGTAAAGCCCCCCCTGGCCAAACCCTCCTCTAACCCGGACAACACTTCTAAATTAATGACAGATTTCTTGATTTACTATTTTGAGGAAGTGTTTCTAGCTTTGCTGTTGCTACGGTGGTTCAAGTGGGACTAACGAGTAATATTGACACTTTTTTCCCTTTTTTCTAGCAAAGGTCTTTAGGGAGTATACCGAGACAGAGACAGGTTCTGCTAAAAGCAAACCGAACCTATCTATGCGGACGCCGGGCAAGAAATATGCATCCGTTTTTTCTTTTTAGTTTCCAATCCCAAATGGGAACTGAACTCCATTTGCCACTTGGCAGTGGTACATACACTTTAATTTACAGCTTGTTGGCAAGTAATGATAGAGAATGGGTAGCCATTCTGTAATTCCACACCAGGAACAATGCAGTTGAACATAGATGCTAAAGGACAGGGCACAGTGGCTAAGTGGGGTGGATTTACCAGCCTCACCCAGAGAGGGTGGGAGAGAGAGAGTGAGAGATCAAGAGTGAGCGAAAACGAGAGATATAGAGAGAGAGCAAGAGGAAGCCGGACAGTGTCTAGTCAAGTCGCTGATATTAATGGGTGGCTTTGGGGATGACATGTGGCTTTCAGCCATGGTGCTGGGCCTGGTTGTTGACAAGTAGAGAAGTTGATGGTGATTGGTTTCGCTAGGGGCTATTTGTGCAATCAGCATGTGCATTTGGTGGATGTCTAGAATATGGAGATTATATTCAGTATCAGCGTGTGAGAGGTAATCACGACATGACAGAGATCAATCCCTCCACTGGTATGCTTGTTGAGGCACAGAATAGGTCTGAGAATAGGTTTCAAGAAATAACCTCCTGTGAGAGGGTTCAGAGAGAAAGGAAAGACTCCCTAATGCGTTTGAAGTGGTGGCTCTTCTTGTTCTTGTCAGAGCAATCAGAGCAGTAATCTTTTTAGTGGGAATGTATAATGTGGGCATCCCGGTATGAATATGATTACAGTAAGACATAGTTTTGGGTTTGGGACAAGTGATGGAAAGTTTACTGTCAAGCTATTCTACATGCTACCCTCTTGTTTCACACTGTCAAAGTCAATGCAGTCACCAGCTGTATTGTGTCTCAAATCAAAATACTAATTTGCTTTATAGGGTATTTTGATAGGCGTGAGTGCTAACTACCGTAGTGAAAGCAAGGACTCTGTTTGCAAAGTCTGGTCATCTCTGTGCTTTACTGTTAGAAATACTGCAGTACTATGACCCCAACAACCCATTGTAACACATCTAATTGAATTATATTATGTTGTAACACCTCTAGGCCTACAAAACAAGTCCTTTTCGGAGGTAGTCTCCATTTTGGTTGTCAGGGATACGTTTCCTAGTCAGACAAAAACATCAAGCAATAACCGAAGCCGGATTTGTTCTGTTTTCTGTAAGCCACGCCACTTGGGGATAGGTAGTTTATATATAAATACCAAAAAATTGGTTGTTGATCGAAACATTCTGAAACATTCTGAAGAAAATTACACATTTAATAAAGTTAGCACAGTGCTTGTCTGCAGGTAAACCATGGAGTGACTAGCTCTATATAGAGCTATCTCTATCGGTATATGTTGACTGTAAATGACTGTAAATGGAGACAGAACATTATACAGATAGCCCTGCTCTCTTCAATGACTGCTGTGGGAGTAGCTAGTCCCAAAGCAGAAGGGAATTGAAAAGGTCACTACACAAGAATGAGAGAAGACCGCACACTCCATTCAACATTCTCAATGGAGGTCTTGCGTTACAAGGGCTTATTCATTTCCCCGAGTCCCCCTCAGGGTTATGTCCCCAGATTCAGCCCAGAGCCCAGTGCTTTTTACCGGCACCAGCACATCTTACTTTTCATTCTAAGAACACAATACTAACATATCATACCAATTTAAACAACAGCAAACATTTACTGTAGGTTAGATGTGTAGTCACGACACTCAGAAACCCTGCATCTTAAATGATGTTGCATAACATTCACTGCAACATGTCGATGAGGTCTTCAGAGTAACTAGTTATTAGCTGGTAAAAGCAGCAGCAACAGATCAGTTGAACCGGCGTATATGAGTGATACTTCGTTTTTCTGAGCTCACTCACATCTAGAGACGTACACTTTGATTACATCCAAAATGTGTAATTTAATTGCTCTCAAATCCATGTTTTGTCAAATTAAAAGTGTGTAGATTATGTTTAGATGACCACCGAGAGCTTTTTCAGGAAAAAACTTTGGAGTGCACGCAAGCTCACTAAGGCAATTTCTACCACTTAGGCAGGCCAAGTTGGTATACATCTAACCAAATATCAATATAACTAATGGGCCTCGCTATCAGTTCTTTGAATCAAGGGGAGTCTGACGCTGTGTCCTGCTATCCCACACATTACATTCATTAGAGCAGTCGTTAAGGTCATTAGCCACCTTATTAACCCTGACTATTGATGCCAGCATGTATCTTATCAGACCACTATGACCTTAGACTGGAAGGAAGACATGATAAACTGGACAAGCAATCCGGCCGATTAGAAAGCGTCACCAAAAATGTTTTTAGGAACCACATGGGAACATGTTCTTCTTTAGAATGAAATGTAATAGGCATTTCCAGGTCGTTTATCACCAGTGACCACATGTATCTAGGCTGATAAGCAGATTTCTGCTCGTGGTGTTGCCAAGGGGATTAGCCACGGATTAATGGATCACTGATAGGCATTTCCCCTGATTGGATCCCCATTATCGCCATGCAATGATGATCAGTTACAACAATGTCATAAAAATCTGGGTTATTATCACATTTTAACTAAACTAAAGCATCTATCAGCCGCTGTAACAACTGCTTCAGTGGACACAGATCCAGTTCAAGAACACCATTCAACTGAATTATTTATTAGTGCCCCTGACATTTAATATCCATAAATGGGCATTCTAATAACAGTTCTGATCATCTGGAAGAAATGTGTATTGCCACGGAATAATGCCAATAGCATAAGGATAATGTGGCCATTGATTTAAGTGCTGTATTGCAGGTTGGGAATTTAAATGGTTCAATGATAAATAATATAATCAAATCAAATCAAATTGTATTTGTCACATGTGCCAAATACAACAGTAGACCTTACCGTGAAATGCTTACTTACATGCCCAACAATACAGTTTTAAGAAAATAGAGTTCAGAAAATATTTACTAAATAAACAAAAGTAAAAAATAAACTTAAAAGTAACACAATAAAATAACAATAACGAGGCTATATACAGGGGGTCAAATTGCGGGGGTACAGGTTAGTCGAGGTCATTTGTACATGTAGGTAGGGGTAAAGTGACTATACATAGATAATAAACAGCGAGGAGCACCAGTGTAAAAACAATGGGGGTTCAGCAGTCAAATGGATTGAGGAAAGAAGCTGTTAAGGAGCCTTTTGGACTCAGACTTGGCGCTCCAGTACCGCTTGCCGTGCAGTAGCAGAGAGAACAGTCTATGACTTGGATGACTGGAGTCTTTGACAATTTTTTGGGTCTTCCTCTGACACCGCCTAGTATATAGGTCATGGATGGCAGGAAGCTTGGCCCCAGTATTGTACTGGGCTGTACGCACTACCCTCTGTAGCGCCTTACGGTCGTATGCCGAGCAGGATTCTTTCGATGGTGCAGCTGTACAACTTTTTGAAGATCTGGGGACCCATGCCAAATCTTTTCAGTCTCCTGAGGAGGAAAAGGTTTTGTCGTGCCCTCTTCACGACTGTCTTGGTGTGCTTGTACCATGATAGTTTGTTGGTGATGTGGACACCAAGAAATTCGTAACTCTCTACCCGCTCCACTGCAGTCCCGTCAATGTTAAGGGGGGCCTGTTCAGCTCTCCTTTTCCTGTAGTCCACGATCATCTCTTTTGTCTTGCTCACATTAAGGGAGAGGTTGTTTTCCTGGCACCAGACTGCCAGGTCTGCGTCCTCCTCGATATAGGCTGTCTCGTCGATGTCGGTGATCAGGCCTACCACTGTTGTGTCATCAGCAAACTAAATGATGGTGTTGGAGTTATGCATGGCCACACAGTCGTGGGTGAACAGGGAGTACAGGAGGGGACTAAGCACGCTCCCCTGAATGCTGTTGAGGACCAGCATGGCAGATGTGTTGTTGCCTACCCTTACCACCTGGGGGTAGCCCGTCAGGAAGTCCAGGATCCAGTTGCAGAGGGAGGTGTTTAGTCCCAGGGTCCTTAGCTTAGTGATGAGCTTTGTGGGCACTATGGTGTTGAACGCTGAGCTGTAGTCAATGAACAGCACTCTCACACAGGTGTTCCTTTTGTCCAGGTGGGAAAGGGCAGTCTGTACATGGACTTGCAGGACCTTATCTGTACATGAACTTGCAAGACCTCCACCAGCCGCAGCTAAGTAACATTATGCAGTTGCTGTACTCATAATATGCAAGAGAACTATCGACCTTATGGTTAGGATAGCCGTGAATCTTTCAACTTTCCACTAAGCAGCAATTCAAAGTCAGAGCCTGCGCCTTCCCAGTTCTCCCTTCCATCCATTACGGGGTCTGAGCCGCCGAAGCCTCCCACCATTAGCTTTGATTAATTTAAACCGTAGTCATTGGCGACCCCCATTACCCACAATATTAGACATAAAAAGTATAGTCTAGCAATCATACACTGATTACCAGGGGGCAGGGCTACTGATGTAGAGCCTAATCTGAAGATGGTGCTGGCTGAAGATAAAACTGGCAAGTTTATGGAGTTTAGAGGTATTGTTATCCACGTCGGCATCAACAATGTTAGGTTGAAACAGTCAGAGGTAACCAAGCGCAACATAGTTTCAGCGTGTGACTTAGCTAGAAAGATGTGTCAGCATTGAGTAATTGTCTCTGGCCCCTTCCCAGTTAAGGGGAGTGATGAGCTCTACAGCAGACTCGCACAACTCAATCACTGGTTGAAAACTGTTTTCTGCCCCTCCCAAAATATAAAATTTGTAGATAATAGTCCCACTTTCTGGGACTCACCCACAAAGGACCAAGCCTGGCCTGCTGAAGAGTGACGGACTCCATCCTAGCTGGAGGGGTGCTCTCATCTTATCTATCAACATGGACAGGACTCCTCTAGCTCCACAATGAGATAGGGTGCAGGCCAGGCAGCAGGCTGTTAGCCAGCCTGCCAGCTTAGTTAAGTATGCCCCTAGCACAGTCAGTGTAGTCAGCTCAGTTTTCCCCATTGAGACCGAGGTCGGGCAAAACTAAACATGGCGGTGTTCACCTTAGCAATCTCACTGGAAAAAGTACCTCCTCCATTCCTGTCAATACTGAAAGAGATTGTGATAATACCTCGGATCTCAAAATGGGACTACTTAATGTTAGATCCCTCTCTTTCAAGGCATTCATAGTCAATTAATTAATCACTGACCATAAACTTGATGTAATTGGCATGACAACCATGGCTTAAGCCTGATGAATTTACTGTGCTAAATGAGGCCTCTCCTCCTGGTTACAATAGTGACCGTATTCCCTGCGCATCCCAAAAACACAGAGGTGTTGAAAACATTTATGAAATCAAATTTCAATTTAAATTACTGCATTTTCGTCTTGAGGTTCTACTCATGTAATCTATGCAACATACTTAATCTCTTTTTATAGATACTGTTTACAGGCCTTCTGGGCCATATATAGCTTTCCTCACTGGGTTCCCTGAATTCCTATCGGACCTCATAGTCACAGCAGATAATATTCCAATTTTTGGTGAATTCAATATTCACATGGAGAAGTCTACAGACCCATTCCAAAAGGCTTTCGGAGATGTCATCGACTCAGTTGGTTTTGTCCAACATGACTCAGGACCTACACATTGCCACACTCATACCCTGGATCTAGTTTGGTCCCATGGAATAGATATTGTGTATCTAAATGTTTGTTTTTCTTGTTTTTCTTCCTGGATTATGGATAACCCATTTTATTCCGTTTTCAATTGCAACAAATAATTCTCAGATAACCCAAAGATACCTACAGTGAGGGAAAAAAGTATTTGATCCCCTGCTGATTTTGTACGTTTGCCAACTGACAAAGAAATGATCAGTCTATAATTTTAATGGTAGGTTTATTTGAACAGTAAGAGACAGAATAACAACAAAAAAATACAGAAAAACGCATGTGAAAAATGTTATAAATTGATTTGCATTTTAATGAGGGAAATAAGTATTTGATCCCCTCTCAATCAGAAAGATTTCTGGCTCCCAGGTGTCTTTTATACAGGTAACGAGCTGAGATTAGGAGCACGCTCTTAAAGGGAGTGCTCCTCATCTCAGTTTGTTACCTGTATAAAAGACACCTGTCCACAGAAGAAATCAATCAATCAGATTCCAAACTCTCCACCATGGCCAAGACCAAAGAGCACTCCAAGGATGTCAGGGACAAGAATGTAGACCTACACAAGGCTGGAATGGGCTACAAGACCATTGCCTAGCAGCTTGTTGAGAAGGTGACAACAGTTGGTGCGATTATTCGCAAATGGAAGAAACACAAAAGAACTGTCAATCTCCCTCGGCCTGGGGCTCCATGCAAGATCTCACCTCGTGGAGTTGCAATGATCATGAGAATGGTGAGGAATCAGCCCAGAACTACACGGGAGGATCTTGTCAATGATCTCAAGGCAGCTGGGACCAAAGTCACCAAGCAAACAATTGATAACACACTACGCCGTGAAGGACTGAAATCCTGCAGCGCCCGCAAGGTTCCCCTGCTCAAGAAAGCACATATACATGCCCGTCTGAAGTTTGCCAATGAACATCTGAATGATTCAGAGGACAACTGGGTGAAAGTGTTGTGGTCAGATGAGACCAAAATGGAGCTCTTTGGCATCAACTCAACTCGCCGTGTTTGGAGGAGGAGGAATGCTGCCTATGACCCCAAGAAGACCATCCACACCGTCAAACATGGAGGTGGAAACATTATGCTTTGGGGGTGTTTTTCTGCAAAGGGGACAGGACAACTTCACCGCATCAAAGGGACGATGGACGGGGCCATGTACCATCAAATCTTGGGTGAGAACCTCCTTCCCTCAGCCAGGGCATTGAAAATGGGTCGTGGATGGGTAGTCCAGCATGACAATGACCCAAACCACACGGCCAAGGCAACAAAGGAGTGGCTCAAGAAGAAGCACATTATGGTCCTGGAGTGGCCTAGCCAGTCACCAGACCTTAATCCCATAGAAAATCTGTGGAGGGAGCTGAAGGTTCGAGTTGCCATTAAATACTTATTTCCCTCTTTAAAATGCAAATCAATTTATAACATTTTTCACGTGTTTTTCTGGATTTTTTTGTTATTATTCTGTCTCTCACTGTTCTAATAAACCTACCATTAAAATTATAGACTGATCATTTCTTTGTCAGTGGGCAAACGTACAAAATCAGCAGGGGATCAAATATTTTTTTCCCTCACTGTAGATGCCCTTCCAGACTCCCTCCATTTACACAAAGACATTGGAGTACAACAATCTGTTAACCACCTGAGGATCTAAACTTAACCTTGCGTAATATACTATATGTGATCGCACCGCTAAAAACTAAATAAAAATGTCACAAAAAACTAGCTCCTTGACAACCAGAAAATACCCGAGCCCTGAAGCAGGCTTTCAGAAAATTGGAACGGATTTAAGTCTTCCGACTAGCTTGGAAAGAGAGTGCAAGTGCAAGAGCCCTCACTGCTGCTCGATCAGCCTACTTTTCCAATATGATTGAGGATAATAATTTAACCACCTAACCAAGGATCTAACTTAACCTTGCGTAAAAGCCTAGATGCGGTTGCACCTCCACAGTGTCCCCGACCCCTCCCTGTTTCAGTCCTCAATATATATGCTGCAGAAGTCTACATATGGGGGCTCGGTTCAGTCTGACCTATCGGGTATGATTCCTCTCTCTCTTAACCTCTCTCAACTTGTCCCAGACCTGCTTTTTCAACTCTCCATTGATTTGATAAAGCCCTTTTTCCATCACAAAGTGCTTTACAGATACCCAGCCTAAAACCCCAAAGAGAAAGCAATGCAGATGTAGAAGCACAGTGGCTAGGAAAAACTCAATAGAAAGACATGTAATAGGCAATTAATTGTAAGATTCTACCTTAGAATAACAGAGAGTATGATAAAATATTAAAATAATCAGCCGCTGCTTTTAAGTGAAGTTGGGTTGCACTAGTACATCGGGGCTAAATTAATTGGCTTTTCTCTCCAGAAGGGGTTTTGTTTGTTCACTAGAAGTTCGCCAGAAGTCATGCAGCTTGCTAATTGGCTCAGCATTCTCTTGGGTGCATAATGATGATGTCATTCCCCAAATTGTCTGGAGAGACGTTGATGAGATAATGACTTGATATTCTTAGTGTTCTTTGCAGTGCTTTACGAAGCAACACCAGTTGTTGATAATAAGTACAGTATTTTCTAACAAAGTTGATCCTATTCATGCATGAGTGGCTCATGAGTTACTAGGGAAGGGAAAGGGGATACCAAGTCAGTTGCACAACAAGCCTAGTTGGTTTAGCCACAGAAATGCTGAGAGATTGGTCTGCCATGTAGCTGCTTCTGTCTATAATATGAGCTTCTCAGTATGTGTAGATAATCCTTGCCACCATGGCTTTTTTTGAAAGATATGTTAGCCATGGAGAACGGCATCAGTGTTCGGAGTTTTGGAGAGTCTGGCGTGCCCAAAGTAAAATGCCTGGTAATCAGGTCCAGAAACTAGGATATGCACATTATTAGTAGTATTGGATAGAAAACACTCTGAAGTTTCTAAAACTGATAAAATGATGTCTGTGAGTATAACAGAACTGATATGGCATGCGAAAACCCGAGCAAAATCCATCCCAAAAAATGTCATTTTGTGAGCTTGCTCATTTTCCAATGAGTTGCTATAGGATCTGCTGAAATCCAGCTCCCAGGTTGTAGTACCTATGGCTTCCACTAGATTCCAACCGTCTTTAGACAAGGTTTGATGCATTTATCTTGAAGTGAGGAGTGAGGAAGCAATTTGTCTGGACCCGGGAGCGTGCACCTCGGTTTTTTACTTTTCTATCGCTCAAGATATTATCCGTGTGAAATATAATCGTTAATAAACATAATAGTGTAGCTAAGGATCGATTAGAAACGTGGTTTGATTTGTTTGGACAAAGTTTATAGGTATATTTTTACCGGCCTCTGTGTCTTCCATATTGGGCGGGTGAACGGTGGATTTTCAGAACAGAACGCGCCAACCAAACGGAGAATCATGGATACAAATAGGGACTTTTTAGAACAAAAGGAACATTGGATGTTTTGCTTGGACACTTCGGATTACCATCAGCAGAAGATCTTCAAAGGTAAGCAATTTATTTGAGCTCTTTATGTGTTTTGTGACACCTGCGCTGGTTTTATTATTATGCTAATGGGGGAAGTACACAGGGTGCTGTCCTCAGACAATCAAATATTATGCTTTTGTCGTAAAGCCTTTTTGAAATCTGACAACGCTTGAGATTGCCAAGAGTCTAAGCTTTTGAAGAGTGTGCAACACTATTTTTATGAATGTTTTATAATACCACATTTGCATTTTAAATTTGGCGCACTACATTTTTCCGGATGTTGTCTTCCGGAAAAATAGCTAGCGCCCCACCGCTCCTTAATTATCCCCAAGAGGTTAAAGTGGTTCCAGTCTGCCGTGAAGCGTTCATCCATGTATACGGGTAAGAGTCTACCTACATTTTCCGATATTATACATTTCAATTTTTTTCAGAAAGTCATTTTCATTGTAAGTTAAAACATACTGTTGGCTAGCTAGCAAACATTAGCTTGCTGGCTCGCTAGATAAGGTTACATATATGATCTGTGTAGTAATATTGTTTGTATCTCAGAAATCGATTGACATTGCTCGTTATAGCCTAATGTTAGCAAGCTAGCAAACATTGAACCTAGTTGGTTAGCTATAGCTATCTGCAGATTCATACTACAGCATTTTATGCCTGGTGGCTAGCTATAACAATCTGTTTGTACTGTAGCTATGGGTTGGGATTATGGTTCACTGTTTAGCTAGCTAGCTACAGTACATGTCTAAACAAAAGATTCCACTTCGCCAAATGATTACATCAAGTTAGCCAGGTGTGTCTTGGGGTGATTATGAATATCTATTGTATTTCATGAACATGTGTACATGTCTAGACAATAGTGACCCATCCACTTAGCTAGATGAGGCTGGGGGGCATTTATTTCACATGACCCATCAATTTAGACAAGTGTGTCTGGGTAAGCATCATCTAATAATTATAAAATATTTATAAATGTTTTATTTTTGATATTGCTACTATGCAAATATGCAAGCAACCACTTCACTGTACCATTTACATATTCTGTATCCTGTGCATGTGACAAATACACTTTGATTTGATATAGTGTGTGTGTTTACCAGAGACGGTAATGTGAAGAACAACGTGACCTGCACCAAAGTCAGACTAGGATATACCTGGAGTTTTTCCTTATTGTATGCTACTACTTTCCCCATTTTCAGTCCTGAACTCTTTGGTTGTTTAGTACACTACCTTACACACTGTGTTTAGCACATGGCCTCACATGTGAATGTGAGGTGGGGCTAAGGCTTAAGAGGGTGTGAACCTTTTAAGTCCCACCCAGAGATGGGTGGGGCTATGGCTTAAGAGGGTGTGAACAATGCTGAATCGGTGTAGACAAAGAAGAGATCTCCAGTAGGTGTACCGAAACATTTAAGGGCCGTTTTCTCAACAGTGGGGTTATTAAGTTTATCAAATTTCAAAGCAGAATTACTTTCCCTTTGTTCCTCAACTGCAGTGTATGATATACCATTTTGTAGCTCTGAGTCTCTACTTTTATCCAATGTAAAAAACACAATTACAAATTTTGCTACATAAGACCGAATTGAGGTGGTTAGTTACAAATGTGTCTTCCGCATTTAACCCTTTTGAATCAGAGAGAGGGGAGGGGGCTGAATGGTTAGCATGCAACGTTCATGCATGAGAATTTTGTCATGAATTACCCCCAAGAGAATAACTACATGGTATGAAATACGTGCTCTTGATATGTGACTTTGCGGGAAATTTCCGTTTGCCATCTTCAGGAGATGCATCATTTTATGGTTTACAGCAACCATAGAATGAGCATAATGTTGTACAACATTTTGCCACATGCATTACATTTGGTCACGGAAATCATTAAATTACTAGCGAATGCTCTGATGACCTACATCCCTCAAACTCAACTCTGGAGCTCGAAGCCAGTGCTACTGCGTTTTTTCATTGTTTCCCTCTAATCAGAAACTGATTTTGGCCTGAGACACCAGGTGAGCGCAATTCATTATCAGGTAGAACAGAAAACCAGCAGGATCCGGAGTTGAATACCCATGACCTAAATATTGACAATTTGATGTGTGGCTGAGTCAATCTGCATGCATATTGCAGACACAAAACTGCTTTATAAATATAATAGAATAAGTATAGGACAAAACAATTCAATGAGAAACATGAGTTGTATGTCATTGTAAACTGAGTTGTATGTAAATGTAAACTAAGATTTATGGGTCAAAATCACAAAACAGTATCATTTGGACCATGCAACAATTTTACATTTTTATTTCCGAGTTTGTATTTCTTTTAAGTTTTACTAAAAAAGGGAAATATTAGAAAAACTTGTTGGCCAAGCTCCAGCACTCCAGACAATTCTACACATTCTACACAATTCTACACAACACATTTTCAGTGAATCAGCCATATGATATGTCCACCCTGTTATGGACATGCACTTAACTGTATTTAATTCCTTTCATTTGACTATTTTAATAATATTTACATGTTCATTAAGCTATTGTGTCCCCTTGTCAACCCTGTCCATTTGTTCTGGTCAAATTATAAAGAAATAACAGATGATTTTATACAGAACGTCATCTAATTTGCACCTTTAATTATTTTTACCTTTATTTAACTAGGCAAGTCAGTTAAGAACAAATTCTTATTTTCAATGACGGCCTAGGAACAACGGGTTAACTGCCTTGTTCAGGGGCAGAACGCCAGATTTTTACCTTGGGGATTCGATCTTGCAATCTTTCGGTTACTAGTCCAAAGGTCTAACCACTAGGATACCTGCCGCCCCAAATTGAGACAGGTATTAATTATATTTTATCCAAGTTTATAATTGTGTGGTGTTGGCCGTGTCTTACTCTTTAAAATAAAATACATTACAAATTAATTTGAAAAAGCTATAACGGGACAGAACATAAATTAAAGCCTGAACACTGAATAGACATCTACATAGTAATACATGAGGTAACAACATTGGAACTGCTATTTAGTTATATTATTCACAATATTCATTGTGAAAAACAACACAAAAACACATTGCCGTTACAAAATCATTGGAATTAGCATTTAAACACATTCCTGTCCCTCTCTTCCACTCCCCCTCTCTTGCTCCCCCTCTTTCCATCTCGCCCCCTTTCACCCCAAATTCTCTTTCACATACTTCCAGGTGGATTTTTCCATCTGCACAGAGTGTTTTTTAACAGCCTGTGGCTCTGGCATCAGACAAACTATCTGTCCATCAGAGTACCAACACATTTCTTCCTTTGGATTTGGCCAGAAGAATTTGTTAATGCCATTCCGGTGCATGCACTACACCTTAATGTTATGTTCTTCTACATCCATGATGATGCCAGGGTATCCTTCATGGTCATAATTGACAACACACTCCTTTATGTGATTAAGTTCAATGGTGCCAGATTGCCATGTGGTGTCAGCTTTGTCATGAGATGCAGGGCACTGGTTAGAAGCTGCAGGGTCACCCAGAGTTGCCCCTTTGAGCTGAAAACAAGGACAGTCCAACATGCCACAATCCTTCTTGGACAGACAAGTAATGTCCCTGTATTTTATCTGGCCTGGTGAAACACTGATAACCTGATGAATCTTCATTGTTCCTTTAACGGCATCTAAGGCAGGCATCAGAGGTGAGAAGAGATAGCATATGGTAAGATATAAAGAGTAACAAACAATGTACACATTTCAATACTCAACCAGCTACTGTACAAGAAAAATGTATGTACTGTATGTGCGTATGGGGAGGAAGGAGGCTTATTCTTAAAATACTATGCATGCTATACTGTAATTATGTAATACAATTTATGAACAAAAACACATATTTTGCAACACTTACTGCAAGATATCCATTTGTCCACCCTGTTGAGTGCATGTCCACCCTGTTACGTGTACATGGATAACAGGGTGGACAATAACAGGGTGGACATTTTGAGCTAAAATTAGCAACTATGCTCCAAGTGAGTGTGATAAAGCTAGGATAATGGCTGCCACTTGAAAAGGAATTTGCATTGTTTGACAAATATATTTTGACCAACATATAAGGATGACAATGTAATAGTATGAAATCTAGATACTCACCAGGTTCACCACAGTTGTTTTCACGCCAAGGATGTGACATCATTTCCTGTTTGTGATGTCATTGTATAAAATATATATTATTTTAAAGTGCCAGTAACCACAATGTAATAGGGTGGACATCGACTTTTAGGGCGTACAGAAAACAGCCAATATTCTTATAAAAAGTGCAGCATTTAACATAAAAAGTCTATACATAAGATGACATTTAAAGAGGAAAATTTGAAAATTAGGAAATATTTTTTTTTATGTTGAATTGTATTCCTAATTATTCTCCTTGAAGTTGATTGAGCAGCACTTGGGACATTGAAAAATTGCCTCCTTCAACAGAAATAAAATAGCCTAAAATGCATCAAATGTACTTTGAAGTTTATGTCATTAGCTAATTTTCCCCCAACATCAGCCATCCCCTAACTTCGGACACTCTCTAGCAGTTGGAGGACTAAATCACCTTGAGCTCAACATTTAAATGGACTGGAAGATAACGGCATGTTTTGGGACTAAATACACCCTTCTAGCTAGCTGACCACTGATTTTTGTTGCAATTTATGTAAGACCACACATTGTGCCAGCTTGGTTGCTAAATTTTGATATAACTGCTATGTAAGCAAAAAGGAAATTACATAATACATATCACGAAAACAACTGAATGTTGTCAAGCTTTACCGTATCAAAATGGGAGTCCTCTGTTGGGGGCGTTTTGCAATTTTTTATTTATTTTGAACTTTGAACCATTAACATTTTGACACCTATCACTGTAGACTAAGTTTAACCTAACAACAGCTACATTTAGGCAGTATTTAGTCAAATGTTACAATGTGTGCATCAAAATTAAACTAATTGGGACACTAATTTCAAACAAAAAAACATGGGTACGCTCAGTTATTGTGAAAACTTTCATCATCAGCTTTCAATGCCTTAGCTCTGAAATGTAAATGTTTATACATATTCAGATTGAGTTATCTTTCTAAAATGTGTATTGTGTGTCAAGTTATTTAGCAACATGTGTATTTACCACCCCAGGATGGAGAAAGTCAAGAGGAAGCAGTGGAGTGAAGTGGACATGTTCCATGCCATGGAGGACTGCGGGGCAGGGATGGCTATCTGCCAGGCTGCCAAGGTTAGGCATCTTGATTTTAGGAGATGTATACCACGTGTATGTGAATTTTATCTGCTAGTAACAGTTTTCTTTTCTTATCTACCAAGGTGTACCTCGGCAGACCCCGGCGGACTGGCTGAGTGGCCGGGTGACCCATGGTTGTCGCAGTGGACCACCCACATTGCTTGCACTAGAGGACGAAAATTCTCTCTTGCAGTACTGTATCTACTGCGCCAGCCATGGGTTCCCCTTCACCAGATAGAGGCTGATGAAATACTTTGACAAAATACGCAGATATTTGGTGTTCTATGCGTTTATGTATGTAGAATGCTGGACTGAATGTTCTCAATGTATGTGATGTAAATGTGGATGTGTATGGGGATGCAAAAATAAACATTTTCATGCTGATGGACAATTTGATATTGTATTCTATTGTAGGTTTCGGCACCCAGTAGGAAACAATCTCACCACTGGGGAAGAGGTGATGGGAAATGTTCAGGAGGAGGCACAAGAACCTGAGCATAAGGAGGCCGGACACCCTAGACGGGGGAGAGCTGAGTGTGCCTCACATCCGACGATGGAAACCAAGACAAATCTATAACTGCTATGAGTCTGGGTTGCGTAGCGACCAGAGCAGGCACAAAGTGCTGGCCTGCAGGCAAAAAGAGCAGGCACCAAGGAGCACATCACTGTGCTGGCCTGCTTCAACACAGCTGAGGAGGATGTCCCCCCGTTTATCATCTACCCCAAGTGTTTCCCCGGTGGCCACTACACACCAAGGTAGCTGGAGATCTCAGCCATTTTGACCACTCCTACATTGTAAACAAATCAGAATTTGCCAGAATTTTCCGCTACCCTTACCAGCTCTGCAAGGACATGCGCTATGTGGTGGAAGGGTTTAAGAAGTGTGGCTTCTTCCCTTTTGACCCTTCAGCCATTGAAGGGTCCCATTTAATGCCATCTCAGTCCCTACCGGGTCCCACTACCGCCTCTCCTGGAACCAGCAGCACTGTGCCGTCCATCAGTATCACCTCCCCAGTGACCACAGGAGGACCCTCAGCCCCTGCTCCAGTCCCAGTCCCTGCTTCAGCCACAGCCCTAGCTCTAGAAGATGCTGATAGCGAAGGACCTGGGGCACATCTTGACTGTCCTGAAGTATCGGCTAGACCAATACAGAAGACTCCCTGTGGTCGCCACATGCCTCACTGGGGAGGAATACATGCGCCAGTGGCAGGAGAGGGGTGAGAAGGGGAGGGCCGAGGCAGAGGAGAAAGAGCGTCGGGCAGCCCTCAAAACACAGAGGGCACGGGAGAGGGCTGCCATGGATGAGACCATCGACGCCATCGCCTCTGCTGGACCTCCCGCTGGAACCACTCCTGACAGCTGCATCACCACCACCAGTGCCTCCCAGTGTGCAACACCTGTAGGAGCCGCCAGAGCCCCCAGCTGCAAAAGAAGGCCACGTGCCTACTCTCTGGGCCACACCATCATCAGCCCCTCAACCACACCATTACAAACACCAGCTCCTCCAAGCCATCATCAGCGGTTTCATCCACCACCACCACGATGCACCCCCCGTCTGTCACCACCAACGCGGCCTACTCTGGACCAACTGCCTCCTCCGTCTCCCCTGGTCACACCACCATAGCAGCCTCGTCTGGTGTCCCTGCCCCCTGCAATTTGAATACAGCCACCTCCACAGGTAAACACATTAAATTACAAAAAAAAATACTGTTATGTATTTTATAAAACTGCAATGTTTAAACGTTTTTTTCTTTCTTTACATATCTACAGTCCATAGCACCAGCCCTCAAGGCATGTCCACCTCCTCCAAAACTTCTGCAGCTTCCTCCAGAGGTATTGTTGTAAAAAAGTTTTAAAGGGTTTTCATGAAACATGCTCTGTCTAACACTACTTTTTCTCTTAACTGCAGCACAGAAAAATAAGAGAAATGCTCCACCGGCCACCTCTGTCACGCCACCCATGGCAGCACTCTCAGGTACTTCATAATATTTGTTTTTCTCTCTCAGTTGTATCAATTACTATGGTTGCAGTATCACTACATTTTGCAAAAACGTGTTAATCAATTTGATGTGTTTTTTAAATTTTATTTCCAAATTAAAGAAGACACCACCTGCTGTGCTCACTGCGAGGAGCGTGATCCACCTGCAAGCTCCCCGCAGTAGTGTAGGTCCGAGGTGCCAATGGTGTGCTGTGACTTCTGCCAGCACTGGTTCCACAGTAGGTGTGTGCAGTGGGTTCTAGAGGTGGCGGTGGAGCTGGATTTTTATATATGGGGATGGAGGTCGAGATTTAATTGTTTGTTTTGTTTGTTTTCATATGAAATTATTTATTTGTAAAAAAAAATATATAAAAAAATATAATATATATTTATTCAACCAATCTTTTGTATTTATTCCTTTAGTTTCCAAGTGCATCTCTGCAACACAAACTCCAACAGTGTTTTAATTGTTTATGTCAATGCACATGACTGAAATTAAGGTTATATTTAAACTTGTTAAAATTTTAGTATTAAACTGTTATCTACTTCCTCAAAACATAAGATTAATCTGTAAAACAAATTATGAGACATCATTTGGTTACAACATTGAATATTTTGGTGAAGAACTGTTTTTTAAGATTCCACAAGAGGGCGCACCGGGTTACGCAATGAAAAGTTGACATGCAAGTTATTTTTTCTTTTACCGGAAGGCTAGCCAACTAGTCAACTATCTAGTAAACACTTCGGATACGAGGTTGGTTTCTCATTTTTGTAATACGGGACGTATTGTTTTTGCTAAGCCGTTTATCAAAAAGCTGATTGTAGTGGTATTTCAACTTAAATGTCAAACATGCTAATTGCTGACCTGTTAGCTAACATTTTTACGACACAAATAATCACAAAACATTGATGGCTTGATCACAAGATAACACTGTTGAAGGTAATATATTTCTAAAACGATATTAAATATGCCGATAATACGGGGTTCCATGCTATGCTTCTATTATCATGAAGGCATACACACATAAGGATCCTTTTGAAATTTGATCCAGTGTATATTTTTTATATACAATGTTGAATGATTTATCTTGAGTACACATTAAATGTGATATTGCCCTTAAATGTAAATGTGAACTGAGTTTTATGTAAATGTGAACAGTTTCATGTAAATATAAACTGAACTTTACTACCATCTATCTAAACAGCAGTAGAAAACTTCAGAAAAAATGCTGCATATTGTAAATACTCATGGTATAGAAAAATAACAGTATGTTGCGAGGACAAGCCATTCCAGGTCATTTGTCCAGCGAGTTTAGGTCTTTAAGTTAACATTGGTGAGAGTAGTTAGGGTTACAAAATGATCTACAAAACCACACGCTCCACAAGCCACCAGTATAAGGTCCCATCAAACGTCTCTACTTTCCATGCAAAACTCTACACAGACTAGATAAATCACACAGGATCGAATTACCTACCTCTGTTACATGTTAGCCTGATCTTTCTCACACCATCCATTCATGGTCCAATGCTTGACTGCATGCTAACACTGTCCTGAGTTTATGCTTGCACAATTATACTATTTAAGTTTTAACCTTAATATTTCCCTATGTGGTAGAATAACCATCCAAAGGCCAACGTAGCTCTGTTACCTCACCCAAACAGGACAGGAATATGAAACCCCCCCAAGCTCAATTCAACACGCGCCACCCTATCACATCTCTCTCAATTGAGAATATTTTTTTCTCTCTCTTCACCCAGCACATTAAGAAAGAATCAATTTGTCAGCCAACATTTGGGAGGGAAGGGGATGGGAGTCGACGATGGGGAGGACGGTGGTGGAGTGTTGCACCCTGGGTATCAGGTGTCTCCTGCACTTTCGCGAGAGACGATGACGCCAGTTCGAGGGCCCCTGTGCAAATTAACTGAGGAGACAGAAAAATGCATTATTGATCCACGGAGGCATAAGTTTCACGCTCACAGCACGGGATCGGGTTGTGGTAGGGGGTAATTAATCCACAGCCTGGGCCCAATCAAGGAGAGGATCATATCCCTCCCCCTCATCTCCCCCTCTTTTCAAACACTAGCTGCTTCCATTCTCCATTTAACACAGGAAAATAGGTCACCTGCCTGTGGGGCAAAACTGCTGTGTAGCTAGCTAGCACCGTCGGGATAGGGAGCACTGACAGAAAAATACCTGAGCTTGTTTTCTGCAACATAGCAGCAGCAGAGCAGGTGCCTGTTGTTTTTGTGTACGAACTACCTGTCAGTGTGCTAGTATCCTGTAATTAGATCCCACACGATAACTCTTACGTCATAGCTATGGTTTCACATTGTAGAATCATGTTATCCTATACCACCAAAGCACATTTTCTGTATACCACACGCTAGTCCTCGTGTGTAAAATAGCATGCCTCAAGGACATTGAGATACAATATGCAATTAGAAATGTTTTAACAAATGTTGACCTTTTGGCTTTATGATCCTTTGTGGGTGAATCTCAAAGAAGTGTTGGGTCTACATAAAAGCTGTGTTTAATATGAGAGCTGCTAGAGTTCCAGCGAGGGGGGCGTCTGTGGCTTGCAGGATTGACTGGCTCTTCCCAGTCCTTTCACCTCTGATGCCACTACTGTGCTCACATGCCCAGGGCCCAGTGGTGGAGGTCAGTGCAAGGAACAGTTCTCTAGCACAGGGTCCCAAGTGATGCCAAACAACCCCCTCTCACTCACTGGCTTTGTGGCTCTCCTGACAGTTTCTTTGCACTGCAGTCATGTTGTGTAAGCTTTGCATTGCAGACACATGCCAGATCTCACAATGCCTGGATAGATGTCTAAGATATAACTAACCATAGCAATCTGATGCCCAGAATGCTCAGTCAATGACATGGCATGCAGCCATTGGTTGATGCAATGCAACATTTGCAATGTAGTCAGACTGGAATGCGACCACAGTGAATGGAGATGACAGTGAAATGGGAGTTTTGTGTTATATGGCTCTTGGTGTCATAATCATACTATGATTGTTGTTTGTCATTGTTGCAGTGGCCTTAAACTAAAGTTAAACACTATTTTGGCTGTGCAGGCAGTATAAAGTCGCATCAAAGAAATACTGTAACTCGTCACACGCCAAGAGCCAAACAAAATTGTTTGCTTTTTTACAATCCAGCAGATATTTGACAGGATTCGTTCAGCTTTGTCACACATGAAATTGTATAGGTATTCCATTTACGCCAGTTACTGAAGCTTGCTGTTGTTGCTGAGTGCCTAAAAACATACATTTTCACACAGAAGTTCAGACCAAATGTGTCTGTATAAAAGCACAGGCTAAAGAGCGTTTTGGTGAAGCGGTTTAGTGTTTCATGTGTCAGGTGGTGTGTGAATACTAAATCCCAACAGCTGCCTTGTTACTGTCGTGGTTAGTGAAGAACAAGCATAGCAGCGTAATTCCCTCTCCTTTCCAGAACAAATGAAAATATACCATTGTGAATACCTTTCATCACAGTCATTTGCTGTTTTAATTTGGTATCAAAATGAGCAGAAAATACAAAACATGCATAATTTCCCTTCGTTCCACAAAAGAAGTCATGAACATCATGACGAGTTTACTTAAATGGTTGTACTACAAAAAAAAAATTTGATTTGGCTTTTTCTTTCAATCAATCAAGAGTTGGATGTGCTCCCTTGGCAGTTTATACAACAACATAGAAACAACCTAACCTAGTATAATGTGCCAGTCTGAGACCAAGCTATCCAAGCATTACTTCTCACAGGTAAATCAAATATCGATAATTTTGGGATTGGCAGATGTAGCCTAGTGACTTAACAACTTGCATATGTATTAGGCTACACTGGACCCACATACTGTAGCCTTGTGCTTGCGTTTCATCCTCCTATTGCTTCATTATGTGTAGGATGCAGCACAGTGAAGCCTCACATAAACTACCTCTCCGGACGTTCACCACCCACATTCGGAAAGTATTCCGACCCCTTGACTTTTTCCACATTTTGTTATGTTACAGCCTTATTCTAAAATGAATTAAACATATTTTCCCCTCATCAATCTACACTCAATACCCCATAATGACAAAGCAAAAACAGGTTTTAATATTTTTTGTAAATACATTTTTGCTTTGTCATTATGGGGTATTGTGTGTGGATTGATGAAGAAAAAATGTAATTTAATCTGTTTTAGAATAAGGCTGTAATGCAACAAAATGTGGAAAAGGGGAAGAGGTCTGAATCCTTTCTGAATGCACTGTGTAGTCACATCATCACACCCTCAGCCACGTGCAACATCCTTCCGTTCTACACCCCCAACACACACAACCACCCCCATCACACCCCCATCCATCTTTGGACCTGGCACCTAACTAAGTTGTTATGCCATGATGAACTGAACCAATTAAGCGGTGCACTTCTGCCCGGGCAAAGATGCATCTCCTAATGACCAAGTCACCGTTCACAAGAGTGCTTTGCCATCCCTCCATCTATAGCCTCTCTACCTCATTACCATTCAGTCATTAGCAGTCACTCACGCGGACCAGCCACTCTCATTTACACGGAGATAAACTGCTGATCGGGGGTGGGTGTTGGGTGTTGTAAATCATAATGCACTAACAATAATGCACTAACAACAATGGGTAGTTTTAACACTATTGTGGATAGGCCTGGTGGTAAAGTAAATCATACTAGATATGGGGTTTGTATAAGTACTTTGGTATGTCTATGGGAATATTCGCATAACAAGCTGGTGCTTGACACCCAAGCTACGTATGTTCCACTGTCAATGCTAACATACCACTTACAGTAGAATACACAACCAATATTGTGCAGAATAAGTGGTATGCTAGTGTGGATATTGGAACAAAGCCCCTGTTTTGAAAATAGGTCCAGGAAATTGGATTGCTGTTACTGGTAGTTATTTAGTCCAAGGAGAGGGACCAGAGTGAGCTATAACAGCATGTCTTTTAACAATGCAATTTAAAATACTGCCATGATTGCAACAATATGAAAATGTATGTACACTACATGACCAAAAGTATGTGGACACGTCCTATAACAGCATCCACTCTTCTGGGAAGGCTTTCATTTAGGTGTTGGAACATTGCTGCAGGGACTTGCTTCCATTCAGCCACATGAGATTGGGCACTGATGTCCAATCCATCCTAAAGGTGTTTGATTGGGTTGAGGTCAGGGCTTTGTGCAGGCCAGTAAAGTTCTTCCACACCGATCTCGACAAACCACTTCTGCATGGACGTCGCTTTGTGCACGGTGGCAATGTCATACTGAAAAAGGAAAGGGCCTTCCCCAAACTGTTGCCACAAAGTTGGAAACAGAATCGTATAGAATGTCATTGTATGCTGGAACATTAAGATTTCCCATCACTGGAACTAAGGGGCCTAGCCCGAACCATGAAAAACATCCCCAGACAATTATTCCTCCTCCACCAAACCTTACATTTGGCACTATGTATTGGGGCAGGTAGCGTTCTCCTGGCATCTTCCAAACCCAGATTCGTCCGTCGGACTGCCAGATGGTGAAGTGTGATTCATCACTCCAGAGAACGTGTTTCCACTGCTCCAGAGTGCAATGCCGGTGAGATTTACACCACTCCAGCCTATGCATGGCATTGCACATGGTGATTGCATTGCTGTGTGCTCGATTTTACACACCTGTCAGCAACGGGTGTGGCTGAAATAGCCAAATCCACTAATTTGAAGGGGTGTCCACTTACTTTTGTATATAGAGTGTATGATGATCGTATGTGCCTCATAAACATTTCAAATGAGACCTGCATTGTCAGTTATGTGGCATTTCAAATCTCTATGAATCAATTTGACAAATCTTTGCTCTATAGTCAAAATACAATATGATACTATTTCCCATTTAGCAATGCAAACAAGTCCATATTTGGCAAGTCGTCTTTACGTTCCATATTCTAGCATAACACATTTACCTCAGATGTCTAGGATATCTGCATTGTAAAGACTGATTACACTTGTTCACAAACTGTCCCTACCAAAGAAACAGCGTATTACTGTATGCACAATAACCTTCTACACTGAGTGTACAAAACATTAAGAACATGGCATAGACTAACCAGGTGAATCCAGGTGAAAGCTATGATCACTTATTGATGTCACTTGTTAAATCAACTTCAATCAGTGTAGATGAAAGGGAGGAGACAGGATTTTTAAGCATTAAAATCAAATCAAAATCAAAATCAAATCAAATCTATTTATAAAGCCCTTCTTACATCAGCTGATGTCACAGAGTGCTGTACAGAAACCCAGCGTAAAACCCCAAACAGCAAGCAATGCAGGTGTAAAAGCACGGTGGCTAGGAAGAACTCCCTAGAAAGGCCAAAACCTAGGAAGAAACCTAGAGAGGAACCAGGCTGTGAGGGGTGGCCAGTCCTCTTCTGGCTGTGCCGGGTGCAGATTATAACAGAACATGGACAAGATTTTAAAATGTTCAGACATGGATTGTGTGTGTGCCTTTCGGAGGGTGAATGGGGAACTCAAAATATATAAGTGCCTTTGAATGGGGTATGGTAGTAGGTGCCAGATGCAACGCTGCTAGGTTTTTCATGCTCCACCCAAAGGACATCCAGCCAGCTTGACACAACTGTGGGAAGCATTGGAGTCAACATGGGCCAGCATTACCATGGAACGCTTTCGACATCTTGTAGAGTCCATATTCTGACAAAAAAAGGTGGGGGGGTGTGCAACTTAATATTAGGAAGGTGTTCATAATGTTTGGTATACTCAGTGCAAAACATTTATGGTGGGTTTGTGTAATGGCATCAACATTTCAAGCTGCACATTGTAATTCTGTATTTTAGAAAAGATCACAGACCCTTAAAATTATAATATTTCCGAAAACCAAAATTTTACAATCCAATTACAGCTCCTGAAAGTCCCACTCAATAAGATGTGCATGCCATCAAAGTGGGCCACCGACAGAAATGTAAACATAGGATCAAATGCATCCTATGTCATTTCCACATGTGAATAGCACTGCTGCTCTTTAATTATTAGTTATTTTAATAAAAAAAATGTACTTATCTATTTTTTACATAACACTTATTTTTCTTAAAACTGCATTGCTGGTTAAGGGCTTGTAAGTAAGCATTTCACTGTAAGGTCTTATTTGGCGCATGTGACAAAATAAAATTTGATCTCTAAATGTACGTACAGTATATCTGAAGTGCACGAGAGGAACATTACTTTGCAAAGCCTTGTACGGAGACATGGAGTAATAGGTCCTTAATTTCTTGGTTATATTACTATAATACCAGTGGCGGGAAATGTACCCAATTGTCACACTTGAGTAAAAGTAAAGATACCTTAATAGAAAATGACTCAAGTAAACGTGAGTCACCCAGTACAAATATTACTTGAGTAAAAGTCTAAAAGTATTTGGTTTTAAATATACTTAAGTATTAAAAGTAAATGTAATTGCTAAAACATACTTAAGTATCAAAAGTGAAAGTATGAATCATAAAATAACGAGTACTTTTGTGTCAGGGAAAATGTATGGAGTAAAAAGTACATAATTTTCTTTAGGAATGTAGTGAAGTAAAAGTACAAGTTGTAAAAAATATGAATAGTAAAGTACAGATACCCCCAAAAAACTACTTAAGTAGTACTTTAAAGTATTTTTACTTAAGTACTTTACACCCCTGGATAAGACAGTTGTACTAATCTCGTTTAGGATATTCATAATTTATAGTACCACGAAGAGTAAATGCAAGTATGTAACGCAATCACAGAAACAAAACTTTCCAAACACATTCAACACAAACTTGAACCCTGTGCCACCTCCTTTCCCAATAACCCTCTATGGTTCGGCCTTCCCTATCTCAGGGCCTCTCTTGATTTTTCTCTATCTTTGCGATGAGCCCCATCTCCATGTCTAGTTTTGGCGTTTTAAAGATCAGCATCCACAGAGGCTCCTTCTCATCCTCTGCCTTTGATGCGGCTCCAGAGTGTCCTGGCTAGCCACCGACCCCTCAAACAGGGCCTGTGAAGGGCACCTGAGGAGAGTTTGAGAGACGGCACCGCCACCACACTGCCCCTCTCACTCTCCCCTCAGTCGCTCTTCCTTGTGTGTTTTCTTCCTGGCCATTAGGAGCTTGCTCGAGAACCGTTTTTTTCACTCTCCTAAAATGCCTATTGTGTCATTACACCACAAATAGCACAAGAAAGAATATTTCGACAACCAGCATCTCAGATTGTTCTGATATAATTTCTGTTGTTAGAAACAGATATGATTAGTATTCCTGCAACATTATTTTGTTGAAGTATAATTTGATCTCTGAGAAATTAAGGTAATTGATTGCAACCAAATTGGCCATTTTAATGTCCATATAATATTCAAAAATATAGTACGTAACATCCGAATTGGACTAAACTTTTTTCTAACAATGAGTTAGACATGAGTTAGACAGGAATGGTCAAAAGCCACCCATGGACCCTCCACTCCAGTCCTACCCCAACAACAAATACAGTAGTAGCAGGTCTGACAAGAAGTATGACTCTGCTCTGAGAATTGTTTTTTCAACCTATGTAATCTATACTCAGTGAATTTTGGATGTTCAGAGAAATTTGTCATTGAAGATGTTAGACGGTTCAGACCACTTGATGTTACTGTTCCTGCGATTAGGTGAAAAAAGTTTAAAGATTCCGCCCCACCCCCATCTCAATGTAAACGGGATAGTTCACCCCAAATTACAAAATTACATTGTTTCCTTACCCTGTAAGCAGCTTTTCTAAATGTTCCATCCCGAAAAAAAACCATTCACTTTTCTCCCTAGTAGCCCGCAATTTCCCACCAAAACCGGGTGTCATTCAAAAACATTATAAAGCATATAAATAGGCCTGTCTGGATTTGATAAAAAAAAATAATCTTGACGCCATTCATTAAATACATTGTATGAGCCCTACATTAACCCTCAAGCGTCTAAGCCCTGTCTAAGATGGGGGAGGAAGAGTTCTAAGCTAACATATGGAATTGTTTTAAGATAGTTAAACCAAGGATCAATTAGCTATTTGAGTTTTTTATAAAAACACAGTTCCAGTCAAAAGTTTAGACACTTACTCATTCCAGGGTTTTTCTTTATTACTACTATTTTGTACATTGTAGAATAATAGTAAAGACATCAGAACTATGAAATAACACATATGGAATCATGTAGTAAGCAAAAAAAGTGTTAAATCTAAATATATTTTATATTTGAGATTCTTCTAAGTAGCCACCCTTTGCCTTGAAGACAGCTTTGCACACTCTTGGCAATCTGTTGGTCATTGGTCATCAAAAGTCAAGAATAGACAGTGTGCTTAAACTAATAACACAGAAATTGTATTTTTCTTGTCAATATTCTCTAAACATTCACAGTGTAGGTTGGAAAAAGTATGTGAATCCCTCTGCTAATGACTTCTCCAAAAGCTAATCGGAGTCAAGAGTCAGCTAACCTGGAGTCCAATGACTGAGATGAGATTTGATATGTTGGTTAGAGCCGCCTTTGCCTGTAAAAAAAAATATCACAAAATTTGAGATAGCTATTCACAAGAAGCATTGCCTGATGTGAACTATGCCTCGAACAAAATAGATCTCAGAAGAACATTAAGAAGAGTCCTAGAGCGTCAGCTAAAGAACATGCTAACATCTCTGTTGATGAGTCTACGATACGTAAAACACTAAACAAGAATGGTGTTCATGGGAGGACACCACAGAAGAAGCCACTGCTGTCCAAAAAAACATTGCTGCAAGTCTGAAGTTTGCAAAAGTGCACCTTGATGTTCCGCTGCGCTACTGGCAAAATATTCTGTGGACAGATGAAACTGCAGTTGAGTTGTTTGGAAGGCACACACACGACAATTTGTGGAGGAAAAAAGGCACAGCACACCAACATCAAAACCTCATCCCAACTGTAAAGTATGGTGGAGGAGCATCATGGTTTGGGGCTGCTTTGCTGCCTCAGGGCCTGGACAGCTTGCTATCAGATGGAAAAATGTATTAACAAGTTTATCAAGTCATTTTGCAGGAGAATGTAAGGCTATCTGTCCGCCAAATTGAAGCTCAACAGAAGTTGGGTGATGCAACAGGATAACGACCCAAAACACAGAAGAAAATACTCGAGTCCTGACCTCAACCCGATTGAGATGCTGTGGCCTGACCTCGAGAGCAGTTCACACCAGACATTAAGAATTCCGCGTGTGTCAAATGTGTCAAAATTCCTCCTGACCATTGTGCAGGCCCGATCAGCAGGCTGTTGCTGCCAAAGGATGGCCAGTTATTAAATCCAAGGGTTCACATACTTTTTTCAACCCTGCACAGTGAATGATTACACGTGTTCAAAAAAGACATGAAAACGTATAATTGTTTGTGTGTTATTAGTTTAAGCAGACTGTTACGGTCAACATTTTTTTAGGGTGCCTCTCGGGCTTCCTCGCCAGCCGTGTTCCCACATACTTCTCATAGAAGCACCACTCTGCCGTTGCTGCTTCCATCTCCTCCCTGGGACGGCGATACTCCCCAGCCTTCCTCCAGGGTCCATCTCCAGCCAGGATTTCCTCCCATGTCCAGCACTCCCGGTTATCTCGCTGCTTGGTCCTTGTTTGGTGGGTTATTCTGTCACGGTTTTTCCGATGGAGCGGACCAAGACGCAGTGAGGTTTCCAGTATACATAACTTAAATAAAGTGCAAACTGGCAAAAAACAATAAACAAAGAACCAACCGTCACGCAGGTGTGGCACACACAGGTACACACACACAAAAGCAAATAATAACCCACAAGGCAAGTGGGGCAGGGAACCAACTTAAATAGGATTCCCAATTAGAGACAACGACTAACAGCTGCCTCTAATTGGGAACCCAAACCAACCAACATAGAAATATAACCATAGAACCAAAAACACGCCTGATCACGTCCTGACCAAAAACACCAATGAGCAGCCAAAAGGGCTATCTATGGCCAGGACGTAACACAGACCATTTGTCTATTGTTGTGACCTAGATGAAGATCAGATCAAATTTCATGACCAAGTCATGAAGAAATCCAGGTATTTCTGCAGGATTTCAGTCCTTCACGGCGTAGTGTTACCAATTGTTTGCTTGGTGACTATGGTCCCAGCTGCCTTGAGATCACTGACAAGATCCTCCCATGTAGTTCTGGGCTGATTCCTCACTGTTCTCATGATCATTGCAACGCCACGAGGTGAGATCTTGCATGGAGCCCCAGGCCGAGGGAGATTGACAGTTCTTTTGTGTTTCTTCCATTTGCGAATAATCGCACCAACTGTTGTCACCTTCTCACCAAGCTGCTTGGTGATGGTCTTGTAGCCCATTCCAGCCTTGTGTAGGTCTACAATCTTGTCCCTGACATCCTTGGAGAGCTCTTTGGTCTTGGCCATGGTGGAGAGTTTGGAATCTGATTGATTGATTGTTTCTGTGGACAGGTGTCTTTTATACAGGTAACAAGCTGAGATTAGAGGCACTCCCTTTAAGAGTGTGCTCCTAATCTCAGCTCGTTACCTGTATAAAAGACACCTGGGAGACAGAAATCTTTCTGATTGAGAGGGGGTCAAATACATATTTCCCTCATTAAAATGCAAATCAATTTATAACATTTTTCACATGCGTTTTTCTGGATTTTTTGTTGTTATTCTGTCTCTCACTGTTCAAATAAACCTACCATTAAAATTATAGACTGATAATTTCTTTGTCAGTGGGCAAACGTACAATATCAGCACGGGATCAAATACTTTTTTCCCTCACTGTATATCCATATAAACTTGCATAGATTTTTTTAAACTGGTACCGGGGACCTTCAGAAGAGTCTTGTGAGCGTCCTACAGCAAAACGGAGAACACCATCGTATTTCGTGAGCATCTCCACAGAGGGGTCATAATACTGTTGGCCAAAACGTTCGGACGCGACAGACGTTTTTTTGAGAAGCAGATGTTTGTGAGAAGACCGATTTTCAGGATCTCTCATGGTCTGACAAACACTGCTCTAGTGCTGCCACTTTTCACTACAGATGCAGAAGGGCAAAGCTGACTGGACTGACTGGACTTAAGCACATCGTTCAAACCATGATAAAGCAGAAGAGAACAGGTGATTCTGGTGAAGCAAATGCAACCTACAAAGTAACAAGTATAGGGTAGCAAATTTGATTAAAATTTTTACAGGGCCTAATTTGTAGGCTGATGCATATGTACCTTGCATAATATTTACCCAAATGTTATTAGCCTACCTCCTCTCTGTCTCTAGTGTTGCTTTATTCCTTCCTCACTTTCAACAGTTAATTTGAATACATTTTGTTGACCTCATCTTCATCATTCTAATGACGTCCTTGAATAATATAGGAATATAATTATATGCAGAAAGATTTTAATTGTCTTCACTAAGATTGAAGAGATGGTCTGAAAAAGTAACTGCTATAGCCTACCGCAATCGTGCATTCACTCTTCTTTCAAACTACCTGTGTATTCTATTGGCTGATGTATTTAACATTCAGCAAACAAGGGCTTGCGTCCCTCTTCAAATGGTCTGTTGGTATCAGAATTGCTATAAAAAAAAGCAAGCTATTTTATTCTAGCTTTTGCTGCTTGGGACTCAAAGAACTAAGGAGTGTTTTTTTAAAGGAGAGAAGCCAGCGGAACACAGGTGTGTGTTTTGCCCAAAAGACTGGGGCTATAATTTAGAATATTATTATGCATAACCCATCAATAATTAGCCAAATATGAGGCTAATACTGCATTGAATTTGTTACCTGAAAGAGGAAGGCCAGAACATCTATATACAGTACAGTACCTTCAGAAAGTATTCAGACCTTCAACTTTTCACATTTTGTTAGGTTACAGCCCTATTCTAAAATTGATTAAATAGTTTTTTTCCTTCATCAATCTACACACAATACCCCATAATGGCAAAGCAAAAACTTTTGACATTCTTGTTAATTTATTGAAATAAAAAAAACATGTTTTCAGACCTTTACTTTGTTGAAGCAACTTTGGCAGCGATTACAGCCTCGAGTCTACTTGGGTATGACGCTACAAGCTTGGCAAACATGTATTTGGGGAGTTTCTCCCATTCTTCTCTGCAGATCCCATCAAGCTCTGTCAGGTTGGATGGGGAGCTTTGCTGCACAGCTATTTTCAGGACTCTCCGGAGATGTTAGATCAGGTTTAAACCCAGGCTCTGGCTGGGCCAATCAAGGACATTCAGAGACTTGTCCCAAAGCCACTCCTGCCTTGTCTTGGCTGTGTGCTTAGGGCAGTTGTCCTGTTGGAAGGTGAACAGTCGCCCCAGTCAAGTCCTGAGCGCTCTGGAGCAGGTTTTCATCAAGGATCTCTCTGTACTTTGCCTCAATCCAGACTAGCCTCCCAGTCCTTGCTGCTGAAAAACATCCCAACAGCATGACTCTGCCACCACCATGCTTCACCGTAGGGATGGTGCCAGGTTTCCTCCAGACATGACGCTTGGCAAACTCCAAGCGGGCTGTCATGTGCCTTTAACTGAGAAGTGGCTTCTGTCTGGCAACTCACCGTAAAGGCCTAATTGGTGGAGTGCTGCAGAGATGGTTGTCAGTGTATGTTCTCCCTTCTCCACAGAGGAACTCTAGGGCCCTGTCATTGTGACCATCAGGTTCTTGGTCACCTCCCTGACCAAGGCCCTTCTCCCCCGATTGCTCAGTTTGGCCAGGAGGCCAGCTCTAGGAAGAGTCTTGGTGGATGCAAACTTCTTCCATTTAAGAATGACGGAGGCCACTGTGTCCTTTGGGACCTTCAGTGCTGCGGAAATGTTTTGGAAGCCTTCCCTAGATCTGTGCCTTGACACAATCCTGTCTTGACGCTCTACATACAATTCCTTCACACTCATGGCTTGGTTTTTGCTCTGACATGCACTGTCAACTGTGGGACCTTATATAGACAAGTGTGTGCCTTTCCAAATCATGTCCAATCAATTGAATTTACCACAGGTGGACTCCAATCAAGTTGTAGACACATCTCAAGGATGAACAAGGGAAATAAGATGCAACTGAGCTCAATTTCGGTCTCATTGCAAAGGGTCTGAATTTTGTACAGTTGAAGTTGGAAGTTTACATACACTTAGGTTGGAGCTATTAAAACTCGCTTTTCAACCACTCCACAAATTTCTTGTTAACAAACTATAGTTTTGGCAAGTCGGTTAGGACATCTGCTTTGTGCATGACGCAAGTAATCTTTCCAACAATTATTTACAGACAGATTATTTTACTTATAATTAACTGTATCACAATTCCAGTGGGTCAGAAGTTTACATACACTCAGTTGACTGTGCCTGGAAAATTCTTGGAGCTTGGAAAATTCCAGAAAATTATGTCATGGCTTTAGAAGCTTCTGATAATTGACATCAATTGAGTCAAGTGTAGCTGTGGATGTATTTCAAGGCCTACCTTGAATGCCTCTTTGCTTGACATCATGGGAAAATCAAAAGAAATCAGCCAAGATCTCATAAAAAAAATTGTAGACCTCCTTGTGAGCAATTTCCAAACGCCTGAAGGTACCACTATCATCTGTACAAACAATAGGACGCAAGTATAAACACTGTGGCACCACACAGCCATCATACCGCTCAGGAAGGAGACGCGTTCTGTCTCCTAGGGTTGAACGTACTTTGGTGCGAAAAGTGAAAATCAATCTCAGAACAGCAGAAAAAGGACCTTGTGAAGATGCTGGAGGAAACAAAAGTATCAATAGACCATCGTTATGTTTGGAGGAAAAAGGGGGAAGCTTGCAAGCTGAAGAACACCATCCCAACCGTGAAGCACGGGGTGGCAGCATCATGTTGTAAGGGGTGCTTTGCTGCAGGAGGGACTGGTGCACTTCACAAAATAGATGGCATCATGAGGCAGGAAATTTATGTGGATATATTGAAGCAACATCTCAAGACATCAGTCAGGAAGTTAAAGCTTGGTTGCAAATGGGTCTTCAAATCGACAATGACTCTAAGCATACCTCCAAAGTTGTGGCAAAATGGCTTAAGGACAACATAGTCAAGGTATTGGAGTGGCCATCACAAAGCCCTGACCTCAATCCTATAGAAAACGTGTGGGCAGAACTGAAAAAGCGTGTGCGAGCAAGGAGGCCTACAAACCTGACTCAGTTACACCAGCTCTGTCAGGAGCAATGGGCCAAAATTCACCCAACTTATTATGGGAAGCTTGTGGAAGGCTACCCAAAACGTTTGACCAAAGTTAAACAATTTAAAGGCAATGCTACCAAATACTAATTGAGTGTACGTAAACTTCTGACCCACTGGGAATGTGATGAAAGAAATGAAAGCTGAAGTAAATCATTCTCTCTACTATTGTTCTAACATTTCACATTCTTAAAATAAAGTGGTGATCCTAACTGACCTAAGACAGGGAATTTTTACTAGGATTAAATGTCAGGAATTGTTAAACTGAGTTTAAAATTATTTGTCTAAGTTGTACGTAAACTTCCGCCTTTAACTGTAAATAAGATGTTTTCTGTTTTTTATTTGCAGAAATGCAGTTGTCATTATTGGATATTGTGTGTAGATTGCTGAGGATTTTTAATTTTTTTGATCCATTTTAGAATACGTCTGTAACCTAACAAAATGTGGAAAAAGTCGAGGGGTCTGAATACTTTCCAAATGCACTGTACATGCAGCCTCACTCATCCATGCTGGTGGATTTCTACAATGTTAATGGGCTACGTGTTGCCTAATTTCCCTCTAATGAGAGCATCCTTGAGATGAGACGTTGTGATGAGTCGCACTACAAGTGCACCGTTTAACTTCCTGAGCCCTGGGAGGGTTGTACCACATCTCACTTCCTTGCTTAGTTTCAGGCACGTTTTTTTAATGAGACCTAGACTTAAGTAAGTACAAGTACACACAGCAAACGACCCTGAAAATATTTGACTTTCTCGTGCAGCTATACACGGAATGGTGCATTGACTCTGTCAGAAACAATTAATGTATCAACATTTCAATAGAACCCTTTTTTTGCTGCCAGCAATGTTCCATCTGACTCTCTTTCGGTGTGCAGAAAGAACAATCTCAACAGATGAATTGGAGGAGTTGAATGCATATGGAAACAATCATGAAGGGGTCATGGAATAAATCATGGGAATACAATGCAATATCAGGGAAACTCTAGAGCGCGGATATCCAAACGCTTATACAGAAGCATAGCACGATGACAAGGAAATCAAACGCCAGTTGGAGGGCTGTACAACATGGTGTTGTCGCAGCAGGCATATTGTCTTGTGACGGAAATGGGAGAAGGCATTTGACAAAGAGATGGCTTTGTGTCAACCTCTGACATTATCAAAAAGCTCATTAAAGGGAGAATGGGCAATGTATAATACCCTCCTCCTCCTCCTCCTCCTCCTCCTCCTCCTCCTCCTCCTCCTCCTCCTCCTCCTTCCCCTCCTCCTTCCCAGTACAGGTACAGTACAAGACTGATGACAGTCTGTTTTGCAAAGAGAAGAGTGATTTGTTTACAATACGTATTCTTATGAAACGCACAGATATGTGGAATATAATCATACATGCCCTTGAATCAACCGGTTTGTCATATTTTCATCCAGCTGTCAGTTTATCTATCCATCCCCCATCTAGCCGTCAATTCATCCATCTCTCCATCCCTCCATCCCATGTCATTCATTTTGCAACAATGTGTTCTAGTGTCATGGGGGGGATCTGGTTTTCATTGATTACGATATGAATACATAAAATCAGCATTAGAATGCCAGTATTTTTGGCACAGTGCCTTGGACATTACAGAGCGTATTCTAGAGTTCAAGTCATCACATCATGCGTATGACCCTGCATCTTATTCTATTCTCTCTTTTGACGTTAGATTGTGCAAAGAACTTTCCAAGCCCCGTAAGGCGGTAGATTTCTGGCATCAAGAATCAAAGGCAGTCAGAACACAAGGTAAGTAGGCCAACATAACAATTGCCTGATCTAAACCCAAATGTGCTGATTTTATTATGTTTGTAAAACAAAGAGCAAGGCACTACTTCTGCACCAAGGCTCTGTCAGTGTAGTCACAGTCACAATGGTTCAAGATAATGGTAAACAGACAGATGTAAACGTTACGGACATACCCCAGTGGAGCTATCAAGGGTTGTTAAAGCCTAGTGGGCGTAACGTCTGTGACTAAGTGGCTATGCTAGCGCATCTGGGCCACAACATCTGGGCGTGATTCTGTTTTAATTGAATAACTATCATTTAATGTTTTCATCTGAATTAACATTAGCGATTCATTTAGGAATCAGGACAGCGTAATCTGGCAGCGACGTTCAATTTATGGGCTGGAAGAGTGCCTTGGTGCTTTGAGTTGACAATGGCATTATATTGTTGTTGTATGGAGAATAAAACCTTTCACATCTGGAAGTATTTTGTCATGAGCGTGTACTTTTGTTAGGCCAACCAAGAAGACCTCACATGGTAGTGGATATTTAGACAGAGAGAAATAGAACAGTTAAATCTCTGCTTTATGTGTTAGTTGAAAGAGCCTGTGTACACGCTCTGGAGGAGATGTTCGTGTGCACTTCACCATACATGTTTCTGATGGAGACTTAGAACCCAAGGCCATGCTTGGCTTTGCTAGTGGTGTCTGTGCTTATCCTAAACAGGGATATAGCTGGATTCAGGGTCACATACATGATGAAGGCAATTGACAGTGAATTCCCACGATAGCAGTGTTATGGTTTGTAGTCAGAGCTGTTGAGCGGCAACTTGATCATCCACAACACTGACGGAGCACATCAACACTGACGGAGCGCCTCGACACTGACGGAGCCCCGCGACACTGACGGAGCCCCGCGACATTGATGGAGCGCTTCAACACTGACGGAGCCCTGCAACACTGACGGAGCGTCTCAACATTGACGAAGCCCAGCAACACTGATGGAGCGCCTCAACAATGAGGGAGCCCCGCAACACTGACGGAGCACCTCAATACTGACGGAGCCCCGCAACACTGACGGAGCCCCACAACACTGACGAAACACCTCAACACTGACGGAGGCCCGCAACACTGACGGAGCACCTCACCATTAATGGAGCCTTGCAACACTGATGGAGCGCCTCAACACTGATGGAGCCCCGCAACAATTGATGGAGCGCCTCATAAATGACCGAGCCCCGCATCACTGACGGAGCACCTCAACACTGACATAGCCCCGCATCACTGACGGAGCGCCACAATACTGACGGAGCACCGCAACACTGACGGAGCCCCAAACACTGACGGAGCGCCTCAATACTGACGGAGGACAGCATCACTGACCTAGCCCCACCACACTGACGGAGCCCCACAACACTGACGAATCACCTCAACATTGATAGAGCCCCGCAACACTGACGGAGCACCACAACACTGACGGAGCCCCACAACACTGACGGAGCACCTAAACACTGACGAAGCACCTCAACACTGACGGAGGCCCGCAACACTGACGGAGCACCGCAACACTGACGGAGCATCTCACCATTAATGGAGCCTTGCAACACTGATGGAGCGCCTCATCACTGACCGAGCCCCGCATCACTGACGGAGCACTTCAACACTGACGGAGCCCCGCACCACTGACGGAGCGCCTCAATACTGACGAAGCCCCGCATGACTGACCTAGCATCGCAACACTGACGGAGCCCCGCAACACTGACAGAGCCCCGCAACACTGACGGAGCCCCGCAACACTGACAGAGCACCTCGACACTGACCGAGCCCCGCATCACTGACGGAGCACCTCAACACTGAGAGAGACCCGCAACACTGACGGAGCCCCGCACCACTGACGGAGCGCCTCAATACTGACGAAGCCCCGCATGACTGACCTAGCATCGCAACACTGACGGAGCCCCGCAACACTGACAGAGCCCCGCAACACTGACAGAGCCCCGCAACACTGTAGGAGCCCCGCAACACTGACAGAGCACCTCGACACTGACCGAGCCCCGCATCACTGACGGAGCACCTCAACACTGAGAGAGACCCGCATCACTGACGGAGCGCCACAATACTGACGAATCACCTCAACATTGATAGAGCCCCGCAACACTGACGGAGCCCCACAACACTGACGGAGCCCCACAACACTGACGGAGCCCCACAACACTGACGAAGCACCTCAACACTGACGGAGGCCCGCAACACTGACGGAGCACCGCAACACTGACGGAGCATCTCACCATTAATGGAGCCTTGCAACACTGATGGAGCGCCTCATCACTGACCGAGCCCCGCATCACTGACGGAGCACCTCAACACTGACGGAGCCCCGCACCACTGACGGAGCGCCTCAATACTGACGAAGCCCCGCATGACTGACCTAGCATCGCAACACTGACGGAGCCCCGCAACACTGACAGAGCCCCGCAACACTGACGGAGCCCCGCAACACTGACAGAGCACCTCGACACTGACCGAGCCCCGCATCACTGACGGAGCACCTCAACACTGAGAGAGACCGCAACACTGACGGAGCCCGCACCACTGACGGAGCGCCTCAATACTGACGAAGCCCCGCATGACTGACCTAGCATCGCAACACTGACGGAGCCCCGCAACACTGACAGAGCCCCGCAACACTGACGGAGCCCCGCAACACTGACGGAGCCCCACAACACTGATGGAGCCCCACAACACTGACGGAGCACCTTAACACTGACGGAGCCCCACAACACTGACGAAGCACCTCAACACTGACGAAGCACCTCAACACTGACGGAGGCCCGCAACACTGACGGAGCCCTGCAACAATGACGGAGCGCCTCAATACTGACGGAGCCCCGCATCACTGACCTAGCCCCACAACACTGACGGAGCCCCACAATACTGACGAAGCACCTCAACACTGACGGGGGCCCGCAACACTGACGGAGCCCCGCAACACTGACGGAGCGCCTCAATACTGACGGAGCCCCGCATCACTGACCTAGCCCCACAACACTGACGGAGCCCCACAACACTGACGAAACACCTCAACACTGACGGAGGCCCGCAACACTGACGGAGGCCCGCAACACTGACGGAGCACCGCAAAACTGACAGAGCATCTCACCATTAATGGAGCCTTGCAACACTGACGGAGCGCCTCAATACTGACGGAGCCCCGCATCACTGACCTAGCCCCACAACACTGACGGAGCCCCACAACACTGACGAAGCACCTCAACACTGACGGGGGCCCGCAACACTGACGGAGCCCCGCAACACTGACGGAGCGCCTCAATACTGACGGAGCCCCGCATCACTGACCTAGCCCCACAACACTGACGGAGCCCCACAACACTGACGGAGCCCCACAACACTGACGGAGCCCCACAACACTGACGGAGGCCCGCAACACTGACGGAGGCCCGCAACACTGACGGAGGCCCGCAACACTGACGGAGCATCTCACCATTAATGGAGCCTTGCAACACTGACAGAGCCCCGCATCACTGACGGAGCGCCACAATACTGACGGAGCCCCGCAACACTGACGGAGCGCCTCAATACTGACGAAGCCCCGCATCACTGACCTAGCCCCACAACACTGACGGAGCCCCACAACACTGACAGAGCCCCGCAACACTGACGGTGCCCCGCAACACTGACGGAGCCCCGCAACACTGACGGAGCCCCGCAACACTGACAGAGCCCGCAACACTGACAGAGCACCTCGACACTGACGGAGGCCCGCAACACTGACGGAGCCCCGCAACACTGACGGAGCGCCTCAACATTGATAGAGCCCCACAACACTGATGGAGCGCCTCAACACTGACGGAGCGCCGCAACAATTGATGGAGTGCCTCAACACTGACGTAGCCCTGCAACACTGACGGAGCAACGCAACACTGATGGAACGCCTAAATACTGATGGAGGGCCTCAACACTGACGGAGCACCTCAACACGGACGGGGCGCTTCAACACTGACGGAGCGCCTCAACACTAACGGAGCGCCTCAACACTAACGGAGCGCCTCATCACTGACAGAGGCCCGCAACACTGACGGAGGCCCTCAACACTGACGGAGCATCTCACCATTAATGGAGCCTTGCAACACTGACAGAGCCCCGCAACACTGACGGAGCGCCTCAATACTGACGGAGCCCCGCATCACTGACCTAGCCCCACAACACTGACGGAGCCCCACAACATTGACGGAATCGCCTCAACACTGACAGAGAGCCCCGCAACACTGATGCAGCGCCTCAACACTGACGGAGGCCCGCAACACTGATGGAGGCCCGCAACACTGATGGAGCCCCTCAACATTGACAGGGGCCCACAACACTGACGTAGCTGTTTTGAGGCTAAGTCAAGCCCTGATTGTTCCAGACCGCCTACCAAGCTCTGCATGCGGTATAGTATACTGAGAGACTATAAGAGAGGTCCTAGCAAGCCATCTGTACAAACAACAAAAGACTTGGAGAGAGGGTTTGTCAGATAACTTGCTTTTCCTATTTTTAACACTTTGTTGGCAATGGTAATGGAAAAAACGCTGAAAGACTGATCACGGAGGTTCTTCTTAAAGTTCAGTGTGCATTACAATGTGCGTATTGCTGGCATACTGCATATGCATACAAATGTCTCACCAAGCAGCGTCATAAATCTGTTGCTTGATTCCAAATCCACCTGCTACAGGGATGTTCACAGCGTCATATGTTTTTTCTTCTTTCACATTTGAATTTCAAATCAAGCCCCTGTTATATGGACACAAAGGCATCTACCGCTGACCCCATAATGCAAGAGCTACTTCGTTATTCAGTTTGATATGAAGGCATTTCCTTTCATTGCCGAGCCAAACCCTGCTGATTGCCATTGAATTAATAATGCAGTTAAGATTTTTTTTTTAGGTTTTGTTATTCAACTATTCAGCACAATGGAGAATCACTTAGTTCAGAGTTGATGCGAGTTAATATTAGTTAAAATGTCATGTTCTTTTCTTTATTCTTGTTTCGTGTGAATTCATAGACCAATACGTCCTTCAACTTCTGACCCCAACTGAGACCCAAATTGGAATGCACCGTTTGTCTCTGTTTCTCAAAGCATGTTGTCAGGGAGGAGGGATGCTGAAGGCAGACAACAATGATCCCTGTGCTATCCATCAGAGCTAACATCGCCATGGCAACAGCAGGAAAATATGACCATGAGACTCTCTACAAGGACTTTGAGTAAACAGACACATTTGCCATGTGGCTGACGGGTGTTTCTGAGTTGAGGTTTATCAGTCTGAGACAATTTCACTTTGTAATTTGGATGGAAGTAGGTAACGCTGAGCCTGCCAGAATTAAATAACTATTTGACACAATCAATGGGGCATTTACATTTGAATTTAACACTTTCATTTTTCTTTATGTTATTGGCACAATCAATGTATAATTCCCCTCAATTTAGATATTATCTCTAAACAGTGTACTTCAAAAATAATAAGCTTGGAAATATTTATTGGATGTACAGTGAGTATTTGATCCCCTGCTGATTTTGTACATTTGCCCACTGACAAAGAAATGATCAGTCTATAATTTTAATGGTAGGTTTATTAGAACAGTGAGAGACAGAATAACAACAAAAAAATCCAGAAAAACGCATGTGAAAAATGTTATAAATTGATTTGCATTTTAATGAGGGAAATAAGTATTTGACCCCTCTGCAAAACATGACTTAGTACTTGGTGGCAAAACCCTTGTTGGCAATCACAGAGGTCAGAAGTTTCTTGTAGTTGGCCACCAGGTTTGCACACATCTCAGGAGGGATTTTGTCCCACTCCTCTTTGCAGATCTTCTCCAAGTCATTAAGGTTTCGAGGCTGACGTTTGGCAACTTGAACCTTCAGCTCCCTCCACAGATTTATATGGGACTAAGGTCTGGAGACTGGCTAGGCCACTCCAGAACCTTAATGTGCTTCTTCTTGAGCCACTCCTTTGTTGCCTTGGCCGTGTGTTTTGGGTCATTGTCATGCTGGAATACCCATCCACGACCCATTTTCAATGCCCTGGCTGAGGGAAGGAGGTTCTCACCCAAGATTTCACTGTACATGGCCCCGTCCATCGTCCTTTTGATGCGGTGAAGTTGTCCTGTCCCCTTAGCAGAAAAACACCCCCAAAGCATTATGTTTCCACCTCCATGTTTGACGGTGGGGATGGTATTCTTGGGGTCATAGGCAGCATTCCTCCTCCTCCAAACACGGCGAGTTGAGTTGATGCCAACGAGCTCCATTTTGGTCTCATCTGACCACAACACCCAGTTGTCCTCTGAATCATTCAGATGTTCATTGGCAAACTTCAGACGGGCATGTATATGTGCTTTCTTGAGCAGAGGGACCTTGCGGGCGCTGCAGGATTTCAGTCCTTCACGGCGTAGTGTGTTACCAATTGTTTTCTTGGCAAGATCATTGACAAGATCCTCCCGTGTAGTTATGGGCTGATTCCTCACCGTTCTCATGATCATTGCAACTCCACGAGGTGAGATCTTGCATGGAGCCCCAGGCCGAGGGAGATTGACAGTTCTTTTGTGTTTCTTCCATTTGCGAATAATCGCACCAACTGTTGTCACCTTCTCACCAAGCTGCTTGGCGATGGTCTTGTAACCCATTCCAGCCTTGTGTAGGTCTACAATCTTGTCCGTGATATCCTTGGAGAGCTCTTTGGTCTTGGCCATGGTGGAGAGTTTGGAATCAGCTTCTGTGGACAGGTGTCTTTTATACAGGTAACAAACTGAGATTAGGAGCACTCCCTTTAAGAGTGTGCTCCTAATGTCAGCTCGTTACCTGTATAAGAGACACCTGGGAGCCAGAAATCTTTCTGATTGAGAGGGGGTCAAATACTTATTTCCCTCATTAAAATGCAAATCAATTTATAACATTTTTCACATGCAATTTTCTGGATTTTTTTGTTGTTATTCTGTCTCTCACTTTTCAAATAAACCTACCATTAAAATTATAGACTGATCATTTCTTTGTCAGTGGGCAAACGTAGAAAATCAGCAGGGGATCAAATACTTTTTTCCCTCACTGTAGGCTACTGTGCAAGCTTTGCTCATGGAAATTATTGTTTTGATTTATTAAAATATCCTTATTGTGAGTTACTACATCACTCATTACTACAATACTACATCACTCATGTGCAGCAGTCATCTGTGAACTTGTAGACTGCATTAGAAGACCCTCTAGCAAATAGCATAATTTCTAAATGGCAGTCTAACTAGTGCCAACTAGCTTTCACAGTTGGTGCCACTTTCCTCGAAGTAGCTCCTGCATTGGCATCATAGTGGCATTACTGTAATGCACGTTCTCAGTTATGTGTTATGACATGGTATGACATATTCCGTGACATAAAAGTCATATTCGTCAAGCACTGCCTTAATAATGACTGCAACAGCACACTTAATGACATTCACCATCCTCTGGAGCTGATGATTTCATGGCCATGGTTTGGTTAGGATTATTGAATCCATTGAATCCATCTATTAAATACACAAGGCAAGTAAATCAAAACAACAATTAAATGCCGTCTAACAATAGAACACTGGGAATAAAAAAACCTCGTCTCCATAACTGCCCTGTTTTTTCAGCCTCATCATTCAAGCAGCAAATTCAACAACATTACACCTTTTATCATGTGATCTGGATTAGACATTACGCAAAATTCCAGGTCGGGGAATTTGAGTAATTTCTCTTGATGACTTTAAAGAACCTCTATGGCTCTCTTGGGTCCCTGCTGATTCCCGGAGCCTTCCTAAATCTCTTCCTTTTAAAGGGCACCGAGTTTAAGCAGGTTCAATGGAGCAAATAAATAATGAACCCAAGCGGGGTGGTTAAGAATAGCACATCAGACGAGCCAGGAGACGACCCTGTTGGCCCTACGAGTCCCCAGACTTATGACTCCTGGCAGCCACTAGACCTAGTCTTTGTTAAATAAAACCCTACGTCTCTACTCTCTCTGCTCTCTCGCACCACCTCTGAGCCCTACCTAGATAAGGGATTTTCTCTCTCTCAAGTCCTGTCATCTAAATATAGTTGACAGAGGCGAGACGTTATTTGCTCCTCGGCTGACATTGCCGTTATCTATCATCTATCATTACTGTCACGCGTATCTGTCGATAGGAATGATGCGAATCTGTTGTTGTCGACAACAGCAACGAACAAACATTTGTGATTGCTACAAGGATGTCTTGAAATTCTTAATAGGCATGATGCATCCCCCTGGGCTGCTCCTGTCGATTGAATTGATATTTACAGTACAGTTACAACAGAAGCTATGTTTGCATGTGTACAAGTGAGATAGAGATAATCACACAGTAGTGATGGGAGATCATTGTATTGGAATGAGTAGTACATCTAGGTCGTGGCATGCAACTTACTGTAGCTGATTGATCTCTGAGGTTCTGTATTTCACACAAGAGCAGAGAAGAGAATCGCCTTTGGACAGGACAACACTGTCTCTGTGCTACTTCTACCCTCCAACTGCGGAAAAAGTTAAGAAAAGATCAGAATTGAGCATAACTTCAATAAATGCCTATTGAACAGCCCGTATCCTGTACACAATTGGCATCAATTCACCATTGGTATCAGCAAGCAGAAATATTCCAAGCTTGCAGTATACCTGATCAAATTGTAAATTGTAAGTAAACATAGCTTGTTCCACTGTGGTACTAGATTGCTGAATTTCCATTTCCATCAAGGACAACCTTGGCTCAATCCCCATAAGTTATTTTGTGAAGTTGCTATCTAGTTACACTTGCCTGTTTTAGTAAATACCTATTCTCATTTAGTGGACAGATCTTGATACATTACATTTCCTGGGGTGTTTGAAGTAAAATGCCTTGCTGCATTGACATCCATAATGGTCACATGTTTCTGCTTCGTACTAAATGGCACCTTGTTTCCTATGTAGTGCAATACTACCCTATGGGCCCTGGTCAACATAAATGCACTACTTGGGAATAGGGTACCATTTGGGACACATATTTAAGTGCACTGTCTCTCCCTCCATGTCTGCTTTTAGCTGCCAGATGATATGTGCTTTCAGCACTGTTGCAAGCCATTGTTGCTAATGCTATATGTAATTACCTAAACAAAAGACCCACTGGGCACAAATGTCAATTCAACGTCTATTCCACATTGGTTCAACATAATTTAATTGAAATGACGTGGAAACAACGCACCATTAATCTCCAGCCCAAACAGATTCAATCTGTCTATTCGCAACCACTGTATCCATATTGCACGTATTATATTAACATTGTTGAGCTGGGCTCATTTTAATTTGATAGATTCTGTGTCTGTGTATGTGTGAGAATGAGTGAGAGCAAGATAGAGAAATGTTCATATTTTCATAGAAGGGCTGTGTAAATTATATAATTGGTTTGAAAACATAAGGCGACCTCTTATACAATATTTTACAATGTTATGGAGAACTTGTTACAAAATGATTCAGACTTGGCTGATTGTTAACATAATTGTCTCTGTTTTCAAATATTCTACCTGAATAATTAGAAGTCGGCATAATCATTAGCTTCTCTGTCATTATCTACTCTGGATATTCACAACAATCCTAATTGATTTTAACAGAGAAAAGGTTCATGTTCTGCTGTACAACCCCTTTCTCTTTTCCATGATTGTATGCTTACAATGATTGGCTTCCATTTTGTCTAGATGTTCTTGTTCGGATCACAAAACAGGCATTTTACCATCTGTGGACTGAGTAATGACAGCCCCTGGTGACATTTCACCTCCAGCAGACTTTCCATGGGCCTCTCTGATTACAGTGTCTGACTGGATCCCAGTGGGTGGCAGGGGAAACAGGGTTCTGAGCATGAGAAAGTGGGCAGCCCATGCCAGATCTGTAGCAGGATGAAGGCCTTAGCTCGTCTGCCTAGCAGCAGCTTTGGCCATCTGAATGCCATGGAGGTAATCACCCACATACTGGCAATATGTGAGGATGTTGTCCAATTTGTCGCAAAAATGTGCTTACGAGGGAAAACGTTTTTTTGACACGTGGCTTGATTGAACCATATTATGCATTAAATGTGCAGTGATTGGTTGAAATTGCGAGCCTTCTTTTTGTACTGCAGTGATGGGTCAATATTATGCGATAATATTGGGATGATTTGACTGTTTTATGCGGAAATAGTGTGGTGATTGGTCAAATTTTATAAGCCCTCGGAAAATATGTTGGAATTTTAGATTTTTCAAAAAAAATGTGAATGGATGGACTGACTGATCATTTGGATCTGTCAGTATGGTGTCCAATTTAGGACATCCATTCAACATTAGAGATAATAACCTAAAACCAATATCCTACAAAAACTGCATCCAACATGCTGAAAAATTCATCAAACAATAAATGTCCTAAAATGGACTTAGTTTACAGGGCATTCTACTACCGCCTGCCATTTCAAAGTCTCCCTGAAACACAGGGACATCCGGCATGGCCTGCCTTTGCGGTGGAGCTGGAACTCTGCCAAATATGGTGGCTTTCAGTCCACAAAATGTGTCTCAATGTGGGGAAAGAAGCAGTTTGTATCAGTGGGGGGCTAAAGATGAGCCTGTGAGACCATAGTGAGAAAGATGCCAGGGGTGTTTGGTATATGAACTAGCTCCTCCAAAAGTCCACCCTCTTGGCAAACCTCAAAGGCCCTACACAGCTCTGGCAACGGCACACAAGGTAACAGCAGCGTCTGATACAGTAAGTCGAGAGTGCACAACTGCACGTCATACTCTGTGGGAGTAAGAAGTGACTGAAATTAAGCGGGGTAAGGAACGGCATACAAGAAAAACTGTGGTGAGAAACAATGAACGCTGGAAACTGTAGGCCTATAATATAAAGATCCAATCATCCAACCAGTTTGTTAGCAACAAAAAAGGTTTATAGCATGGAGAGATAAATAGTGGGGAGCCTGGAGGTGTCAGTTGAGTGTTTGTTTGTCAAACCCCGTTTGTTGTACAGTGGTTGCCGTGTGGTTACCTACCACAAGAGTGCATGACAACATATAAGGAGATAATTGCACAGCGAGGTGTTTGGCCCCCACCAAGTCTCTCCCAAACTTGGCATTTATGCTATTGAAATAATGAGATGTGTCAAGGAGTCCGCTGATGTGGTCAAGTTTCGCTGAGCTGCATCTTCAAACCAGCTCAATTCAGTCTCTCTTGTTTGAATGTACACAGCTGGTAAAGACATCACAAGCAGATTTCTCCTCCATGAATCTCCCCCTCCATAGGTTTGCCTCATTGCGTTTGCTTCGCAACAACCGTCCAATCCCTTTGCTTTAAGATGGCTGCGTGGGCGAAGCCACTTAAAATGAAGGGCTGGCCAGACAAAAAAAATAAAACATGCTTTTGTTGCTGGAAGCAAGTCTTGCATTAAGAGAAATGCCACTAATTTTCGAGAGTGAATCACCACAATCAGAATGAACTGCCATCGTGTTCTTCACAGAGAAAAGGACAATTGGCATCGAACAAGATAATGAACACTTCTTTAACTGCAGCAGACCATACTGTACAATTGAGTTGGATTGCAGAAGCAGCACTGCTTAAATGCATAGCACTCCAATGTGTTCTGACCCTAATAACCACAGACCCAACACTTTGTGCAATTCAAAATAATTCCCTGATGGTTTGTGGCTAGAACAGGGCTATGCTGTGTTGCATGGATGGAGAAGTCTTTGTAAAAAGTGGCTGATGTGCTATTCGTGTTATATTCAAAAGAAATTGATCCTTCCCCCTTGCTAGGAAGACTGTGTACTTTCAATGACAAAGCTGCCACCTCTCTCACAACATGGCCTTGGAAAATCTCCAAAAGCAAGAATATATTATTCCGGTTGACAATGCTTCTCTGTCAGAGTGGCTGACTTTGACAGCTCTTGCACCATATTTTTTTACTGACATGAAATAGAAAACTGAACTACTTTTGCTTTATTGCTTATTCCAATCAATTGCTGATTTAGTACCCTATTAATTTTCAGGAACAACAGACAAAATGCCAAAAACGCAACTTTACCAGAGTATATTCAACCTTAAATATGCACAAAGCATTGAGTCAACAGCAGGCTGACATGTTGATGAATGAGCACATAAACATCCAAGTGGATATCCAACGTCATTTATCAAGAGTGGGTAATTAATATGAACGTCATATCATTAAGCCTAAGTGTGATGTTGTTTCTGTGGGATATCACCTTTGCTTAAACTTTTGTTTTTGTACACCATGATACATTTTCTTGAAGACTAATGGGGTTGCATTGTTCTGGTTACCATGTTATTCTTATGCATTGTTTGATGTTAATAAAAGAGAGAACATAAATAGAATATTTAAAGATTTAGGGAAAAAGTACCATTGATCGGGTAGTCAATGTATCCCACTGCTGCTCAATCGCCCAATTACTGTCTGAAAAAAGCTTTGATTAAAACAAAAATGGAAAGTCTTCAAAGAAGGTTTAAACTAACCATGTATTGGAATTTCACCAATAACAGACAACAAACAGTTATCTGGAAAATTGCATTTTGAATGCAATGTTTTGCCATATTAGGAATGTATCATGGCTTTGTAGAACCTTAAATGGATTTGAACAAACTAATGTTATGTGTGAAAGGTGCCTGCATTATAACAGTAACAGTATTATAATGGAATAAAGAAGCTCACTTTGCCAGGCTGCTTTGTGCCTCTCCAAATTATGGAACAAAATACCGGTGGTCCTCTGTTAATATCCTCTGAGGGAACTAAAGTTCCTGTTATCACATAGAATAATAACGAGGGCAAAAACAAACTCAGCGTTCATTAGAGAATATCATAATTAATTGGGGAGAATAACAAAAGTCTGAAAAAATTAATAAATGGTGATGCAATACTTGGAAACGTTACTCCCTATGCAATCCCATGCTCTTCTAAGTAAATCATGGCTCTACCTAGGCAAACAGACAGACCCAGTGACAATGAATCAGTTGCAACTGTGCATCAACTAAGTCATCCTCATTGATGTGGAATGTTTTTGAAGGCAACATATTGCCAAAGCACATGTTTAACAAGCTCCTCCTTGTGTGATTAACAGATGGGGAAAGCAGCCTGTGGTGTCTAATGTACTTTTTAATTACACACAACTTTCGACCATTAAAAGGTGTTTGGGTTTTGACAGGCTTTTTGATGGAAATATGTCGGTCTGAGGTGGTATTCTCATGAGATAAACATGGAGAAGTACTATCCTTCACAGTCATGTTCATAATCACCTTGATAACGACTCCCCACCCTCTATTTCAAGGATTCCAGATTAAAAGGAAATCATCGTCCAATCCAATTCAATCTAATATTGGATTGGGTTGAATTCACTCAGTCCTGTGTGCATCCTTATGGAATAGGTGGAATGGCATTCCTTTGAATAGTTTACTTCAGGCTTGTTGCTTTATTGCTTCAATGGTATTCATGTTGCATTACAGACTGCTTTTCTCTCTAGTCATTATTGGTGTTCAGCCCATTAATTTTATAGTCACAGTTTTGAATCTATATAAATGTGCAATCCTGACTGACGTGGTTTTAATGGTTTGGAAAATAAACATACATCCCTCGAAAGAGCATTTTGCTTGATCATTTTCTAAATGACATAGATTGGTGATGATATTTGATTATCGCTATGTTTCATTGGCATGACAACTTGTGTGTGTGTGTGTATGCGCCTGCAAGCACACGCCTATGTATGTGCACACACACCCACACATTACACACGTATTGCACTCTATTTATACATGTGTTCAATCTCTCTCCTGTGTATTCTCTCAGGTCTTTCATGTTGACAAGCACTGCATGGTAAGCTCAGGGCAATGTTATGACAAATATTTCTATTCTTGCTTGCTCACTGCCTACCAGCTATATCTTGAACAGATGATATCAGACATTTGCCGGTAAGGAGAAAGCCCAACACACCACAGCTACTAAAGGTCGACTATGGAAAGCTAACACAAATATTCTAACACTCAAATTCCTAGTGTCTGGTATTTGTACACACTAATGACATACAGAGTTCACTGGATGTGGTCCAAAAGAGATTAAACAAACAGGACATCAATATGATGTCTAAAAAGGATTTAAGACACAGCTCGTATTGCATACATGCTGTATGTATTTTAATATAGTTATATATCTTAGTATAGTTATGTATTTTAGTATAGTTATATATTTTAGTATAGTTATGTATTTTAGTATAGATATATATTTTAGTATAGCTGTGTATTTTAATATAGCTGTGTATTTTAGTATAGTTATGTATTTTAGTATAGTTATGTAGTTTAGTATAGTTATACACTTCCGTCTTATTTTTTGTCCGTTAAAATAACATCAAATTGACCAGAAATACAATGTAGACATTTGTAGCTGGAGACGGCAGATGTTTTATGGAATATCTATATAGGCGTACAGAGGCCCATTATCAGCAACCATGACTCCTGTGTTCCAATGGCATGTTGTGTTAGCTAATCCAAGTTTAGCATTTTAAAAGGCAAAACACCAGTCTCAACGTCAACAGTGAAGAGGTGACTCCGGGATGCTGGCCTTCTAGGCAGTGTTACAAAGAAAAAGCCATATCTCAGACTTGCCAATAAAAATAAAAGATTAAGATGGGCAACAGAACACAGACACCGGACAGAGGAACTCTGCCTAGAAGGCCAGCATCCCGGAGTCGCCTCTTCACTGTTGATGTTGAGACTGGTGTTTTGCGGCACTATTTAATGAAGCTGCCAGTTGAGGACTTGTGAGGTGTCTGATTCTCAAACTAGACACTCTAATGTACTTGTCCTCTTGCTCAGTTGTGCACCGGGGCCTCCCACTCCTCCTTCTATTCTGGTTAGAGCCAGATTGCGCTGTTCTGTGAAGGGAGTAGTACACAGCATTGTATGAGATCTTCAGTTTCTTGGCAATTTCTCACATGGAATAGCCTACATATCTCAGAACAAGAATAGCCTGACGAATTTCAGAAGAAAGTGCTTTGTTTCTGGCCATTTTGAGCCTGTAATCGAACCCAAAAATGCTAATGCTCCAGATACTCAACTAGTCTAAAGAAGGCCAGTTTTATTGCTTCTTTATGCAGACAAACAGTTTTCAGCTGTGCTAACATAAACCTGGATTAGCTAACACAACGTGTCATTGGAACACAGGAGTGGTGGTTGCTGATAATGGGCCTATGCATACATTACTTTAAAAAAATCTGCCGTTTACAGCTACAATACTCATTTACAACATTAACAATGTCTACATTGTATTTCTGATAAATTTGGTGTTATTTTAAGGAGCAAAAAAAAAGCTTTTCTTAAAAAAAAAGGACATTTCTAAGTGACCCCAAACTTTTGAACGGTAGTGTACATTTTAGCATAGTTATGTTTTTTAGTATAGTTATGTATTTTAGTACAGTTATATATTTTCGACATGTAAGACCACAATTTTTCTCATACAAATATTTTTTAAGTATATTTTTAGCACACTCCAACATCCCACAAAATCATACTAACACGTATAGTGGATTTGAAGTCTGTCACGATGGTAGCCAACCCCCTTCTGTCAAAGGGTCAAATAGTCACCCTGTCCATCTCAGTGTGACAAGTCTTAGATTGTAACTGTAATCTCCTCCCCAGAGGGCAGGCAGACCACTGGAAGTTAATGGTTAACAGCTTCATGTGATCCTGACCATTGCTCATCCTGATAGAGACTGTACCCCCCTCCACCCACCCTCATTGTCCCCATCCACCCCCCTCAAGGGGACGAGGGGCGATGGCGGGGATCATTTCATCATAATACGCCCCCCCGGCCATCATCCTCAGCAACTGCCACGCTGCGTTACCACAGCAGCCTCGGAATGCGGAGGACAGGTCCTGCGTGCTGAAGCACAAATAGAGAGAGGAAGGGAGGGACAGAGAGAGAGAGAGAGACTCTCCCCCCAGGGTGTCCACAACTCAACTCACGCAGAAATACTTGACATTTGTATGTCTGCGAATCAAATAATCTTTGCTTGGAAATAGAAGAGTTATATAATAGGTATGAGACCTTGTGGTCTAGTGTGGTCTAGAGCACAGCCCCCCACCAGGGGCCAGCACTTTTCACTGGAGCAAGTTCCTCTGCCTTTTGTGAGACAGCAATGTTTGTCCACCCCGCGAAGAGGACAAATAAATCAACCCGACCTGTGTGCTGACCTTTAACAAGCCGGTGGGTGTCAACACACCAAGGACAGGACATACTGAGAGCAAGTGGTATTGGTGCTCCATGTGATATTTGTCTTTTTCCATTTGAATGATACTGTACACCATTCACTGTGTAACAACAATTTTTGTTCTTGTTAATAAAAAAAACAAAACAATTTGAGCTGACAGATGAATGGAAACAAAATGAGTAACAAGACTACAGCTGGGATTAAATCCCATCGTTTTTGTCGACATGGCGGCTTTTAAAGGCAATGTTTTGCAGAGATTGCATTCACAGTAAACACTGCAGATGTTACGGAAATTACCTTTAAATACCGCATGGTCGACAGCACTCCACAGACTGAATCCCGGCCTATGATGGAGTTAATTGTCAGTAAACATATCATGTCGTGACGTCTCATTTTGATATCCTGTAGCCCTACTGTATAGTTAATGCCAGAGGAATTACCAGTTCATGTTCCTATTGTAGTCTGCCTGTTCTACAGTATATAATACTGCTCTCTCACCCTATAGAGTACAAACCAAACAAGAAAGCAAACATGTTAGCTTTCTGCAAACATGAATGTAAATATGCAAATAACCAAAACAGGGGCTTGAATATTGTATGACAACAAACAAGCGGGCCAATCCAGGAGAGAACAAATGCCAAGCGCAACTGTAATGAAGTGCACAGAACATCAACCAGACGGAAATTGGCCCGGTTTTAGAAATAGAGTTAAATAAATACATTTCTCAGCCATCTGTAGTACAAAATAACAGAATCTCATGCATTTCTTCCAATCTATAAATACACAGCAAATGAGGGGAATAAATACAGCTATAAATGGGCAGAGAAAACTTCAAATGGAAATAAACAGCAGAGTGAAATCTGAGCACAAACGTCTAATGTCTGCAAGTTTTTTCCGGAAAACTTAATCACTTGGAGATATATCGTTAGGGTATTTCACTTTCACTTTTCTAGGAAGATTCCTGTGTAGTGGAAATTATGAAAGAAGTTAAGATATTTCCTCTATGTGGAATTGAGGACTGTTATAACAGGTTTCCATTCAATGTTTTTACTGTTGTAAAGTGGTACCAAATCTACTACTAATACTGCTACAACAACTGGGCCATTATGCATATTATGCAGCTAAAACATTACTTCTAGAATAGGGCCGTTATGCAGATCATGCAGCTCAAACATTACTTCTAGAATAGGGCCATTTTGCTTATTGTGTAGCTACATCTGCAGGGCATTAACAGGGCCTTATCGTAATCATCAACACCCACCCACTCACTACTTGCACTTTGTCCCTTTATTCAAAACGATCAGAATTGTGTTTAGGTCCTTTGTGGCAAAGACGGAGTGAACAACATTGCTACCCCCCATTCATCTTCTTAGTTAATTAGATGATACTGTCCACAACATGCCATGCATAAAAGGGAGAGATGTCTTGGAAATAAAGAACAATGATAAGAACTGAACATAACACATCATACCTGTTTCTATGATAATATCGACTGGGTAAAAATGTGCAGATCAAAGATGTGTAGGCCTTGTCTATTTAACAATTTTCACATAATAGAAAAAAAGGTGAAAAAACATTTGTGATGAAATAACTTTTGTTTGCAAAAAATCGATGCAGCAATAGACACATCGCTGCCATTTATAAGCTTTCTGTGAGTTTATACGCTAGCCGTGCAACAATTTGTCACCCCCACCTTGTGTTTTCAATGCCTTTTGTGGCCCTATCAATAAACCATCCAATGTCACATGCTGGGTTCTGTTATTAACGGCTGTCTTTATTGTAATCTCACAAAGAAATCATTGATAGCTGTCCTCCATATTTCTTTACAATCCCACCACAGACGTTTCTCCCGGGAGGTAGGTGGGAGAGAGGTAGAGGGAGAGAGAGAGGGAGAGAGAGAGAGAGAGAGTGAGATGGGGGGATACTCCCTTCCCCACTCTAAATCTTTCCTACCCACCTGAGATAAGAGCAGAATTGAGTTATTGAGCAGGCAGTTTAAGATATAAGCTTTCGCTTAAGGGACACTCAAAAGAGTCACAATGAGAAGAGATTGAATGGTGTTTCATTACTTGTGGGCGATTCCCGTGTTTCCTCTCCGTGTGTCTACAGCAGTGCTCCCATTAACCTGCGAGATCAGGAGCTTGCTATAGTGGAGAATTCAATTTGTTTTTATACGATGCAACACGTGGTTACGGGTACTTCATCATACGATTCATAGAGCTGAACAACGTGAATAATGATGACGGTAAATACATTGTGTTTGTGAACTCTATTATTTTACTGTTCTAATGTCATTCCATGACTGATGACTACCTAAAGAGTATCCCCAATATGTACATTGAATTACTGAAAATCTCTCAATAGCGACCCATCTCTTATTCTTAGCTTTGGTTGTGTAACTACTGAGTGCACAAAACATTAGCAACCGCTGTTCTTTCCATGACATAGGTGACACAGCGCCAGGTGAATCCAAGTGAAAGCTATGATCCCTTATTAATATCACCTGTTAAATCCACTTCAAATCAGTGTAGATGAAGGGGAGGAGACAGGTTAAAGAAGGATTTTTAAGCCATGAGACAATTGAGACATGGATTGTGGGGGCGGCAGGTAGCCTAGTGGTTAGAGTGTTTCGCCAGTAACCGGAAGGTTGCTGGATTGAATCCCCGAGCTGACAAGGTAAAAATATGTTGTTCTGCCCCTGAGCAAGGCAGTTAACCCACTGTTCCCTGGGCGCCGTGGATGTCGATTAAGGTAGCCCCCCACACATCTCTGGTTCAGAGGGTTGGGTTAAATGCTGGAAGACACATTTCAGTTGAAGGCATTCAGTTGTACAACTGACTAGGTATCCCCCTTTCCCCTTTCCCTGTGCGAGTGCCATTCAGAAGATGAATGGGCAAGACAAAATATTTCACTGCCTTTGAACTTGGTATGGTAGTAGCACCGGTTTGAGTGTGTCAAGAACTGCAACGCTGATAGGTCTTTCACGCTCAACCGTTTCCCGTGCGCATCAAGAACGGTCCATCACCCAAAGGATGTCCAGCCAACTTGACACAACTTTGGGAAGCATTGGAGTCAACATGGGCCAGTATCCCTGTGGAATGCTTTCAACACCTTGGAGAGTTCATGCCCCAACAAATTGAGGCTGTTTTGAGGTAGAATACATGAGGCATCTTCCCTCATTCAGAATGCTACCATCATTTTCCTGACAGAACAGGCATGGACAACCACTCCCTCTGGGCATCGTACACCATTAGTCCACCTACAACAACAGCACCTCCACAAGGCACAACGTAATGACAAAGAAGAAGGGGGTATTTACAGTGTAAGGAGCTGACAGCGGGTTTTATTGGTTTTGAGGGGAAATGGCCCTGGTTCTCCTTATTGCAATAGGCATGGACAAGGGAGAAGTGCTTTGCTTTGTACAACTCCATCCCCAATCACACCCAGCATGAGATAATAGCGGCCATAATACACTGTGTAGCAGCTAATGGAAACAAGGGGAGTTTAAGAGCACAGAGAAAGAGAGACAAAGGCAGGAGGGAGAGAAACAATTATGATGTGGTTGATTCACCCTTGTCATAAAAAAAACACGACCCGTTTGAGAATTAAAATAAGGATGAGATGGGGGAGAGCAGGGAGAGCCCGGGGTAAGAAACAGCACAGCATGGTGGGTAATGGCTTCCGCCATTTTGTGCCTCTGTTAAACATGGAGGTAGTGAGGAGAAGTGTAATCACATGAATGTCTTCTGTGCCAACGGGAGATGTTGTTGTCGCGAGTTGTCCTTCCCATGATGTCACAACAATACACACACACACACACACACCGAGGGTCTACATAGAGGCAAAGGAAGTTGTGTTGCAATGCTACATGTGACAACCTGTGAGTGTTGGGTCTTAAAGACATTAGCTCACAGTCAAACAGAGTTCACTGTGGTCCTAATATAATATTTGTTACAGTTCATGCAACAGCATGCCAAGTGTTCGCTTCTTGATAAATTGGTCACAATGTCTACAGTTGAAGTCGGAAGTTTACATACACCTTAGCCAAATACATTTAAACTCAGTTTTTCACAATTCCTAACATTTAATCCTTGTAAAAACTCCCTGTCTTAGGTCAGTTAGGATCACCACTTTATTTTAAGAATGTGAAATGTCAGAATAATAGTAGAGAGAATGATTTATTTCAGCTTTTATTTCTTTCATCACATTCCCAGTGGGGTCAGAAGTTTACATACACTCAATTAGTATTTGGTAGCATTGCCGTTAAATTGTTTAACTTGGGTCAAATGTTTTGGGTAGCCTTCCACAAGCTTCCCACAATAAGTTGGGTGAATTTCGTCCCATTCCTCCTGACAGAACTGGTGTAACTGAGTCCGGTTTGTAGGCCTCCTTGTTTGCACACGCTTTTTTACAGTTCTGCAAAGAAATGTTCTATTGGATTTAGGTCAGGGCTTTGTGATGGCATCTCAAATACCTTGACTTTGTTGTCCTTAAGCCATTTTGCCATTTGGAAGACCCATTTGAGACCAAGCTTTAACTTCCTGACTGATGTCTTGATGTTGCTTCAATATATCCACATAATTTTCCCATGGTGTTTATACTTGCGTACTATTGTTTGTACAGATGAACGTGGTATCTTCAGGTGTTTGGGAATTGCTCCCAAGGATGAACCAGACTTGTGGAGGTCTATAATCTTTTTCTGAGGTCTTGGCTGATTTCTTTAGATTTTCCCATGATGTCAAGCAAAGAGGCACTGAGTGATGAAGGTAGGCCTTGAAATACATCCACAGGTACACCTCCAATTGACTCAAATTATGTTAATTAGCCTATCAGAAGCTTCTAAAGCCATGACAGCATTTTCCAAGCTGTTTATAAGGCACAGTCAACTTAGTGTATGTAAACTTCTGACCGGCTGGAATTGTGATACAGTAAATTATAAGTGAAATTATCTGTCTGTAAACAATTCTTGGAAAAATGACTGTGTCATGCACAAAGTAGATGTCCTTATCGACTTGCCAAAACTATAGTTTTTTAACAAGACATTTGTTGAGTGATTGAAATACGAGTTTAATGACTCCAACTTAAACATCCGACTTCAACTGTATGTCGGTAGCTTCTTTGTTATTAATAAAGGCATATGACATGGATTTGAACTCACGGATATGAATGCAGTCTTGTAAATGTGAATAGCAAATGAAGGAAAATGTGGAAAAGCACTTAGCTCATACCTCTGTCTATCAACCTGTTGTTATCCAACGATGCACACAATCTAAAGGATATCTAAGTGAGTAACTGCTCGAAATTCTAAGGTCAACCCAAAGATGTTTCAAGATATTCACCTATCTGGTATTTCAGTCTTAAAAATTAACAGAAAAAGTGGAGCTGAATCTTTTTTTTTTATCTTCCTTGAATCCATGCTGGAATTTCCTCTGTCACAGCTCTCTATAGGGAACAGACTGCTAGGCTAACAAACCTCCATCTCTGCAGTTCCTGTACCTCTTAACAAAACAGTAACATTTTACCTTGTTTCACATTGCTGCAAGGACTTTGAGAGCTTGACGCAAAACCGCCGAGCAGAATGAACAGCACGACTCAACAGTCCACGGGGAAAAGTACCAGACATCTACAAAAATAACCTTGGTTGGTCAAATAATGGGCCTCTTATGGTTAGACTTGTATATCCTCCTGCATATCGCACTGTGACATAAAAGCATAAAAACCTGTGCAGAAGAAAAGAGAGTGTAGACTTCCCTATACGCTCACTCAACTAATGTAGTGCTTTCCATATTGTTCATTATATTTCCATGGCTGTTTACCTGGTAGGTGGGACTCCCCCTTGGGCCATATGCAAGGCGAGCCAGTTCCATAAACAATGTGCGAGTGCCTCTTTCCCAAACAATGAGACACTTACAGTTGACATCTATGCTTGATGTACGCCAAGCAATTCACCTGTTCCTTCAAATGGAAGGTTCTGCAACTGTGGATGTGTTTGCCAACATTGTGCATTGGGCTATAAAGCTGCAGCATATGAAAATATCTGCTACAGCATTTCACTGGACAGAAGCAAAATGTCGGCTTGAACTTACTTGTATGTATTAAGAACATTGTAAACTTCTGAAGACTGTGCTAAAACAGAATCCAATAGGAAGACAATAATACCAGGGACTATGTGGTTGAGAGTAGGGCTGTAATGCCTTTCGAATCAAGCTGTGGTGATTAGAACAAGATCAGCTCACAGAAAGTGTTTCAGCACTGAGCCTGTGGACAGTTTCTCAGCAGGGCAGACACAGGAGCTGTCCAGGGTCCTGAAAGCAGCTCTCTGCTGGGTTCAAAACATCAGACAGAGCCGACAGTTTAACCCGGAGATCAGTAATGTTCAGACAGCCTTCCCCCACTGCTGTACCTTCTTCTGCCAAGGAGAAACCACAGATTGACATAAGTGCAATACACGCCTTTCAGATCTGAATATCTTTCACAAGTGTTGTAATGTAGCCTGATCATAAACTGAAGTGATCCACATGCTGCAATAATGCTGTTTTTTTCTTTACATGCAAACTGTAACATGTAGAACAGTTTGTCAAAAAGAGATTATCTTGTGATTGTCATTGTCAAATAAGCAAAGACCATAGAGTGAGCCTGTCAAGGTGAGGATACGACATCTAGCCGTCATTACCTAGGTTTACATGCAATTGGCAACAGATTTTCATTAGAATATTCTTAAATCTGCTCATTTGTCCTTTAAACAGATTTATTTTGAATAAAAGGCTGTGCGTGCTGATGCAGAGGACATAAAAATAACTTTTAAATTCCCATTTACCGATTTTCAACTCACCAAGTGTACAAAACACTAGGAACACCTTCCTGATATTGAGTTGCAGTTCTTGACACAAACCAGTGCGCCTGGCACCTACTGCCATACCCTGTTCAAATGTACTTAAGTATTTTGTCTTGCCCATTCACCCTCTGAGTGGCACACATACACAATCCATTTCTCAATTGTCTCAAGGCTTAAAATATTGAAATTCAATATTATTACTTGTTAGCATTCTGGTAATAGACATTCAATGTGCTTTTTTTCATTTTTTGGGTATGCCCCCTGTGTACTAAGCTGGTAACAATATCTGGATACCGCCCAACCCTACTGTTGCCATTTATAAAATTGTACTGGCATGTCCTGTTTCAATCAGCCCGGTTGTGACTTTTTTCATGCGTCAGGTAATTCATCCGCATGATATGGTTGGAAGGAAACCTGGTTAATGTAAAGAAACATTTGCATGGTCTCAAGTCCCAGCAGTAACCATCATACTATGTGTCTCTTTAGGCAAGACGCTTTCCTTTGTGATAGGAATTAAATATCCTGTGAATGCCCCTAGAAGGCATGCCGTTCCATACTGTTTCATCGTTTTACCTCCCACTCTGAAACCATATATGTACAGTATTTAATTTCACTCAGTATAAACAAAAATATGTTCAGTCCTGTCAGTCCTTCACCTCTAAAGGCATATCATAATGCATGTAGCCTAATATGCTAAATTGTTTTCCCCTGCTTCAATATACATATCTACCATTCCTATTTACAGTGTTTTGCTTCCTGTGTTTCAAGTTTGGATTCTGTTTGTCAAATTAATCTGAAAGCCACTGACTTCTATTTTCAGTTGCACTGTTTATGCCAAAGGCAACATTATATAAAAAAAAGGAAAATCTCAAGAGGGATTTAACGTAAAAAGAAGACAAAAAAAACACACTCCTAAATAGATTTAAAAGCATTTATGTAATAGGCTCAGAAACAAATCCTTGAATAGATCACTATGCCAGTGTTTTTAAAATGCCGTATTCAACCACTGTAAAAGCCCTGGGACATGGGAAGTGCATTTCATGAGACCACACAGATAATCAGTGCCACTGAATGTACAAAAAAAGAGGTCATCTCAATTCTCTGTGGTAGGAAATAGACTTGGCATGGGGGCGTCATTTTGGACCACTGGTTCCCCATTCTCCATTCTCCACAGTGATATGAGCACTGGTTCTCTGCAACCCGTTAGTAGTAATCATTTTTATAGCCCTTACTTAATTAAAACGTCAGAGCAATATGCGGCCGAGTTCACAGAATTAAAAATAAATTAGGATGGCAGATGTGGCCTTAATGGCTTAATCCAGACTTTATATTGGTTCCAATAAAGCATAGCCACAGTCGAATATCGTTCAATACTTGCTATGTTCAACAGAATCTGCCATAGCAACACTTTAGCCCCGTATTTTAACAAAAACACAGACAACAACTTTAACACATGCACATAATGACATGACAACAACTTTAACATATGCACATAATGACATGACAGACACTATCTGTTTCCTTCTCTTCCTTCCAATTGAAATGTAACCCTGAGTAGGAATGTAGAGCAACTAAATTAGGGGGACCCGATTTCAAGCGGGGCCACTCCACTGATAAGCTGTGAGAGTGATCTGAGAGAGCACTCAGGGTTCTACTGCTACATTATGACAATACTAGACTTAAAACGGATGGAAGTGAAGAGAGTAGAAATCAGATGGGCAGAAAGAGAGAGAAGAAAATACGTCTAATTGTGTTATGCCTCACGGCGATGAAGGGTTTCAGAGAACGACATTTTCTTGGGCGGAAAACTCCAGAGAACTCAGAACCCAGTTTGGAATTCTGTTGCGCCAGGCACATGCAACACAAGGTTAGCATTTGAAACTGAGCATTTAAGCATGTTGGCTTGATGCGTTTGACACCTCCGTGTAATCATATGTCATGTACTGTATGCCCTTTGGGAGGAAAATGGCCTCAAAGGAGTGGTAAAGGGGATAAGGTCAAATATCAAATGAAGGTAACTCCATATTCTAAAGGAGCTGGTGGTGAACCATGAACTGTATCTATTCCAGTTTAAACTAGTCAGGCAGTCCAAGTTAACCGGAACCATTAACATTACTTTAATGGTCAATTGCACAAAACGTTCAATCAAAATTTTACTTCTACTTTAAACAGAACCCCTCTGAAAGACACACATACATACTGTACATACACATATATATATATATATACACAGTTTTTTAGGATTTGATACCAGCAACCCTCCGGTTGCCAGCTCACTTCCCGGGATTCTAACTGGCAACCCTCTGGTTGCTGCCTCACCTCTCTTAGCCTCTAGACTACCTGCTGCCCATAACCATATTACCCATGTAATGCCCCACATATAATCCGTTTTGTTGACAATGAAATTCCCTGACCAATCAAAAAATAACGTGATGGAATATTTACAGTAAATATGGAGTTCATTTTTTTTCTTTAAGATTTTTCTTTTTTTTTACCTGGCAAGGCCTCTGATAGTAGATGTCCATACAGTGCGACTGAAGAGTAGTTGAGCAGTCCTTAAAAATCCCCAGTGCCAACAGAATTTACAGGTCACTTATTCCAAGATTCCAATGTCTGCAATAAAAAAAAGAGAACAAATTTAAGCAGAGATACAGTAGGAGTTTTCCGGTGATAGCACAAGTCTGAGAAGTAACAAGCCCAACCAACCAAGATAAACATCCTTGAAGACTGTCAGCCCATGGAAGACAGAGGAAGGCCGCTATGTCGAAGAAGGAAAAGACCTCTGACATATGCACAGTATCTTCCTTAAACGCTTGAGCAGCTTGATTATTTTTCTGCCAAAAACGGCAGCCGAGGGACGCTTCATTAAATCCTAATTTCTTTGACCGACCAACTGGCCAAGGAAAGGGTTTAATGAAAGAAGATCCTGATTTATCTCTGAACTGTATGTTTTGGCTACTAATGTAAGTGTCATGGGAGGGGAAAGGATGCATTCATTAACATACATGATTATTCATATCAATCCATTTTATTTAGACGACCCAGGATGCTATTGCTCTTCCTAATGAAGGGGAGGAGACTCAGTTTACTTGAATCAATGGTGGAATTCCATTAACATGGCTAAACTCCGCCTGCCCAGGGCATCGGGGCATGTTAATGGAATTCCACCATTCAGTGAGGATTACTTAATAAGACAGTAATAGTATGATGACATCAACCTACATTGTGAGCACAACTATTATGCATTACATTCATATGAAATTCACTGTAATTTTAGAGTAATGAAAATCAATGATGCTAACCTGACTATGCTATCGCTAGTCCTATAAAACATGATGTTTTCTAATGTGAAGAACAACCGTTTATGCATAGTCTAGATAACACTTAGCATTGGCCAAGTAAGCTTATTGTTTTTAACCAAGTTAAGTATTTTGCCAACAATTTTTCATAATTGTTCTGCATCTGTATATTTAAGCTATAAGGCGTGAGGGGTTATGGTATATGGCCAATATACCATGGCTAAGGGCTGTTCTTATGTACGACGCAACATGGAGTGCCTGGATACAGCCCTTACCCGTTGTATATTGGCCATATACCACAAACCCCAGAGGTGACCTATTGCTATTATAAACTGGTTACCAACGTAAGTAAAGCAGTACAAATAAATGTTTTGTCATACCCGTGGAATATGGTCTGATATACCACAGCTGTCAGACAATCAGCATTCAAGGCTCAAACCACCCAGTTTATAATTCGTAAATATAACTCTAGATCCAGTCTTCTCCTTCACCTGTGCTGTAAGCCATCTTCCATCTTAACTGGTGCTGCTCAACACCACCTAAATAACCTGCCAGGTCTTCTCTCAAGTGTCTTTGTCATATTTAGTGCTGGTACTGATTTGCACACATTGATCTGTATACTGGTATTAAAGATACAGAAATGAAGTCTCTCCTTGTGCAGGCTGAAAGTGGATGGCTGTTGGTCATCCAGGAAATCCACAGTAAGTGTCCAATGTGGCAATCTACGATAGCAGTGTAGGAACTCAACTTCGTGGTGGCTTTAGAGCGGAAAGCCTTTCCTTGTAATCTCCGAATTGGTCAGCAGAACAAATCTCCAAAATGAACAGGTTAAAGTTCTGGTAGAACTTTTTAATCTGAGTTTGACGAAGCAGAAAGGCATTTGACTGGGACATCAGCCTACAATATCCTGTCCCAAATAATTTGACAAAAGAGGCAAAGGCCTGGTCTGCACAACACAATTATACAATTCCCGGTATTTCAGAGCATGAGTGTGAAGTGTTTTACCCCCCGTTGTTTTCAGCATGTCAAAACATGAGCATTTTCATAGCTTAGTTCACCTGAGCACCTCAATGTTCTCGATAAACAAACAAACAAATCTTATTTTCTTTCAAATGAAAACAGAGACTTCCCATCCAACAAGTACAGTCAGTGGGCGTTGACAAACTAACAAACGTTCAATGCCTTATAAATGACTTGCGAACGTTTTCTGACGGCAGCCCACCCACAGATTGGAATAATCCGCCGTTGAAGGATTTGGATGACTGGAGTCGTGGAGGGATTACGAAGCGGCAAATGAGTGCGGCTTAATTGAAGCAAAGACTTAATGAGAGTCCCTTGAGGACTGTAATCAGTGGCAGAGGAATGGCCCAGGTAGGGAGAGAGCACGGTCAAAGAGATCAGGCTTTCCAAATGATAATAGCAGGGTTTTTTGATTCCATGCCTGAGCCTGACGGCGAGGTTGTTAAGAAAACTGAAGGGTGTCTCGTGTCCCTCATCACTTGCTTTATGTTGAGGCTAAAGAAAGGGGTCATTTCAGGACAGGTGCCTCAGTTGAACGGAGCATAAGTGGCAACATCATAATCCCAAATCATGTAAAACAGATGTATGTCTATTTTGTCAATTGTGACCAGATAAATATAGGATATCTAGAATACATACAAATCTGTTCCAGGTAGGTAGAAATACTGACCCTCTGAAAATGCTCTACAAGTTAAACTACCTTAGCTTTCTTTGTAGATGTACGCTATTGGATTACGTTTTCTTCAAGTGTTAGATCTTGTCGGGCATTCAGATGGACTTTAAGTTACTTTTGGTTTGGCATTTTGCTTCAGCGGTTTCTCTTCCTGGCAAAACTTTAGTGTGAACACTTTGCTAACTATGTCATTTAGATCAACACCAGGTGGTTAAATGTGATCATTATGAGTGTACCACACACACACACACACACACACACACACACTTTAGGTGTTGTTTTGTAGACAAAATATAATCTAGTCTACACAGACACAGACAGTCATTACTCAATGTTTGCTCTTTTTCACAGTCAGATTTCAATGCCTAGGTTGAGGAATAATTCGTTGAACAACCAGCATTTTCTGTCAGATGAATGCCTGAAAATCCTGTATTAGTCTGCATGCCGTTGAGAATCTGTAATTCCCATCTGGATTCTTATTTCTTTACCAAATAGTTGGTTTTAGTATGTGTCCTGATTGAGTTAGGAGCATTTTATTGATCAGTCTCAACTCACGTCTCTGCACAATAACCATACAACTCCACTTGTGTCTGTCCCCATATCTGTACATCAACATTTTACCTGGTAGGATTTACCGTTTTACTTTGCATTCTGCTTCAATAATAATTTCACAATTTCATCTGCCGATCGTTTAGCACACTTTGTTTTAGGGACCACCTGCTGTACACAGCATTTTTCACGCAATTCTGCATGTAAAATCGGAGCGCACTCAGGTTGAGGTGCTATTGTACTCTCGGCCAGCAAACGCTATAGGTATGTCTGAGCCCTACGAGAAACGTATGCCTCTTAATCCTTCCAGTCCACTGCAATCCCCACTCAAGCCTCTCTGGCTTGGTCACCATTGTGATTCCATTATGTGGCGACAGACTGAAGCAAGTCTGAGCTTGTGCATTCAATTCAACTTGATGACACAAATATGCCGAAGGAGGTTTTAGGCTCAGCTGCATTGATCCACAGCTGAATTCGATTACACGCACACTGAGGACCATTAACAGCAATAATTTCTTCTTCTGTTTCGATGTGATGTCCAATTACATTGCATTAGCCATGTAGATTAGCACTGACCATAAACATTTGATAGTTACGATACTTAGACTAGAGTTAACCAGGACATACAATTACTTTTGTGTACAACCAGCTGGGGCAAACTGCCATTGTACCACATGCAATTAATTGCTGCCTCCAAACTGGAGCAACAATAATGGCTTTGGACATCAGCAGATATTCTATCTCACATTTTATCAACCTAAATATCCCTCTCATCGTTGATTTCAATGGGGTGAATAGGGCCACTAACGTCAAGGACAAAATATTTATATAGTTCTACAGAGAAACTGGCTCATCTATAGCAATGAGTCGGTGAGTTTATCCAAGCAGTATTTTCACGGTGATACAACAAATATCAGTCATCAAGAGTGTAGATGAACAGGGAGGTAGCCTAGATATAATTTGCTGGATACAAAGACATCATTCATTGTCTTTGAGAGTGAGTGAAGCACTGAATGCAGAGAAAACATTGTCAGTAGGCTACAGTACATAGCCTAGGAATGTTTCAAAAAGGCAAACAGAGGTCAGTATTCATATTGTGAAAACTTCAGGATAAAAGTGATATTCAAGAGAACAAATTGATATGTAAACGATGAGGATGAAACAAACAAGGGGAGCTTAAGCCTGGAGGCACAGTCAGTAAAGAACAGCAAGTCAAAAACGGACACAGACAGATGGAAAGAAGTGGGATAAAAGTTGAATGCAAATGTACCTGGTGGGGCCCTAGACAAATACATAAATATCCATATAAAAAGAATGCATGAAAAAATATGGTTGTGGGGGGACACAGCAGTACATTTTTTAAAGATAACCTTTTTAGAAGATATAAAAGACGGATGGAAAGGGAGAAAACTGCTTGTGCCTTTGGCCTACGTTGAGAGTTGTTGCTGAGAGCTTGGTGAATAAGACCCAGTAATGCCATGTGAACGCTCTTCCTACACAAAGGTTTATTGCATTAGTGCTCAGAGCGGCACTGTGTGTGAGTCAGACTCCGACAGTGGGACTGGCTTCATTAGACAAATCTTACACAATGGGCAGGGAAAAGGCCAAGACAGGCTCCCTCAGGAGACAAAGTGCTCTTTTCCATTCGCAGCATTGTCAAACTTAAACTGTGACATCTGTCCCAATTGAAGTGCTACTGCGGCTGATGTTAAGGAGAAGGAGTGTTAAGTCAGGAATGATCCGAACAGTTATCAGCTATTGTTTTGAAGATGGTGGGCCTTAGGGAATCACTGCTAGTCATTTCTAAATTAATAGGTCCCTCAGAGACATGCAGAATATGTAGGCAATGGCATCATTTCTACCATTCACACACCATCCTCCATACAGTGCCACCACACATGCTACCTTACCTGAGATAGCTCAGGTCAAAAGTAACTGCCTCCCTATGGTACAGTATTCCAGAACATGAGAAGAGTCACAGAATGGTATTCTGGAAGAGACCTGTAGGTCATGTTCTGCCTGAATCCCAAATGTCAGGGGTTGTGTAGGGTCTGTTATGTAGACACCTCTACTGACCTTTAACCAGAGAAGATCAGCAGCTAGATTTAATAGAGGGAGGGACACATACATGCATCTGACAAGTGCTATAATACATTATAACCGCATCAAAATGCATTATCATTTCAGGTTTTAAGTGAAGTGTTACCAGAAAGCTTTGCACACATAGACAAGCAGACACTTCTTAAAATAGACTTGTTCCCCAGTTCCCCAGTGTATGCACACACACACACACACACACACACACACACAGACACACACGGTGTTGCAAGCACAATTAGCTAAGGAAGGTGATTTACACTCAGTGGCCTAAACAGCTCACACCCAGATGACAAGAGAGCGTGTGGCCATCTCTGATGTGATAACACACCACCAAATCCGTATTTAATTGGGAGGATTTCTCCACACCCCAGCCTGACGGAGAGACAAGAGCGAGCAAATAATAAAGCTAAAACGAGATCCAAGAAAAAGTAGGGGAAACTAAAGTAAACCAACAAGCCAACAGATGTCTGATTTATTAAAGACAGACACAACAAGACTAAACGTGTAATCCTCCACATCCTGTTCAACTGATCAGCTTCCTGTGCTCAGCAGCTGGCACCTTCCTCTAATTTGTTGGATCCAAATGTTAAGCAGAATCATGTCCGACACATACTTCAAGCCAAATCCACAGTAAAAATGGTCGGCCGCCAGGTATTGTGAGGGATTACTTCATGATTAAAAAGGAGTACGGGAAAAGAATTAAGGAAATATAGTGGCTTGCGAAGTATTTACCCCCTTTGGTATTTTTCCTATTTTGTTGCCTGGAATTAAAATAGATTTTGCGGGGGTTTGTATCATTCGATTTTCACAACATGCCTACCACTTTGAAGATGCAAGAACAAGAAATAAGACAAAAAAACAGAAAACTTAACTATTCACCCCTCCCAAAGTCAATACTTTGTTGAGCTACCTTTTGCAGCAAATACAGCTGCACATCTCTTGGGGTATGCCTCTTTAAGCTTGGCACGTCTAGCCACTGGGATTCTTAGCCATTCTTCAAGGCAAAACTGATCCAGCTCCTTCTAGTTGGTTGGATGGGTTCGCTGGTGTACAGCAATCTTTAAGTCATACCACAGATTCTCAATTGGACTGAGGTCTGGGCTTTGACTAGGCCATTCCAAGACATTTAAACATTCCAAGACACCCGAGTGTTGCTTTAGCAGTGTGCTTAGGGTCATTGTCCTGCTGGAAGGTGAAGCTCCATCCAAGTCTCAAATCTCTGGAAGACTGAAACAAGTTCACCTCAAGAATTTCCCTGTATTTAGCGCCATCCATCATTCCTTCAGTTCTGACCAGTTTCCCAGTCCCTACTGCTGAAAAACATGGTGTTCTCGGAGTGATGAGAGGTGTTGGGTTTGCGCCAGACATAGAGTTTTTCCTTGATGGCCAATAACTAATCTGACCAGAGTACCTTCTGTATGTTTGGGGAGTCTCCCACATGCCTTTTGGCGAACATCAAACGTGTTTGCTTATTTTTTTCTTTAAGCAATGGCTTTTCTTCTGGTCACTCTTCCGTAAAGCCCAGCTGAGTGGAGTGTACGGCTTAAAGTGGTCCTATGGACAGATACTCCAATCTTCGCTGTGGAGCTTTGCAGCTCCTTCAGGGTTATCTTTGATCTCTTTGTTGCCTCTCTGATTAATGCCCTTCTTGCCTGGTCTGTGAGTTTTGGTGGTCGTCCCTCTCTTGGCAGGTTTGTTGTGTTGCCATATTCTTTCAAATTTTTAATAATGAATGTAATGGTGCTCTGTAGGATGTTCAACGTTTCTGATATTTTTTTATAACCCAACCCTGATCTGTACTTCTCCACAACTTTGTCCCTGACCTGTTTGGAGAGATCCTCGGTCTTCATGGTGCCGCTTGCTTGGTGGTGTTGCAGACTCTGGGGCCTTTCAGAACAGGTGTATAGATACTGAGATCATGTGACAGATCATGTGACACTAAGATTGCACACAGGTGGACTTTATTTAACTAATTATGTGACTTCTGAAGGTAATTGGTTGCACCAGATCTTATGTAGGGGCTTCATAGCAAAGGGGGTGGATACATATGCACACACAACTTTTCCTTATTTGACTTATTTTAGAATTTTTTGAAACAAGTTATTTTTTTCATTTCACTCCACCAATTTGGACTATTTTGTGTATGTCCATAACATTATATCCAAATGCAAATCAATTTAAATTACATGTGGTAATGTAACAAAATAGGAAAAACGGCAAGGGGGATGAATAATTTTGCAAGGCACTATATATCTCAATTGCCTGGTCTCTTTTACCTTCAAGCTAATTTGTTGTGGAGAGGTACATTGTGTGGATGTACTGTCTATACACTATATTCAATTTAGGATACACATTTAGCAGATTCCACTGTCCCCCTTAGGGTATTGTATATTTACTGTATAGTGAGGGGTGTTTTAAAAATGTAATACATGCTTTTCAATTTGGGGTAGTGAAAGTTATTCATTGAAAATGGTTTGATATTCCTGTGTTGAGAATGCTTATCCTCTCGTTTTAGGTATAGAGATGAGAGAGAAAGAAACAAAGATACAAGCTCTACTGTATGTGCAGGCTGAAAAAGTATAGTCACTTCAAAAAGTACATGTCATGGTTGAAGTGACAGAGTTGAAACATGCTTCAGTGGAGGCAATTTGAAAGTGGACATCAAACAAAGCCCAGTGGGAGGAAAAATCATATTTACCTGACAGTCAGCATCTGCTGGGCTCAATTCTTGTTGGCACTGTTGTTTACATGGTATAAGAGAAGATTTGCTCATTCTATTTGCATAGCTTACCTTAGGCAACCTTACCTTGTTGCACTATATACTTGGTGTTTACGACTGATATTCAAATCAAGGGTCCTTTGGAGACTGAGTAAATTACTCTAAAATAAAAGCATGTCAAGAGTATGTCGAATACATTTCCTGCATCTACAACCACTCCAAGACAAGTGCAGCACAATAATCAATTCTGCCTCGGTGATATTAATATATTGACGTATTCACCTGCACTCTTATAACCAACCTTTATTTCTGAAAAATGACATTAATCCGCTTGTTGGTACACTTGTGTGTCCTGCAGCATTTTCCATCAACTCCAAACAAGTGTTGTAAAATTGTAATTTCATGGGTGACGAAAAACCTAATTGGACACTGGTCCATGCATTTGAATGATGTAATTTTCCCCAAATTAGTATTTCTTGATTTGTCTCGGCGATATAAGCTCTATGAAAATACCCTGTCCTATGATGGTGTGTGCCCTTAAAGTGACTTCAAAGTGACTATGCCTAATTAACCAGAAATTGACATTTAGCCTATGGTTGTCACATAATATAAAATGTACACTGTACATTTCTGTCTAATAAAATTTGAGTCAAAAAATGTAAGATCGAACCAGTGTAGTAAGCCATAGCTGTGACCAATGGTCATGGACACATGACAATACCCTTTGAGAAGGTTGAGCTAAACAACACTGAGTTTCCTCCTGGACTAAAAAGCATTTAAAATGGAGGTCCTCCATTGAACTGGTCAAGTGCAAAATGCCACCCAAAGACCAAGGCACATCCATGCCATGTCAGAGCAGATGAATGGTGCCATTTTGACACCGGTATTGATTGACTTGTTAATGGATAATTCTGAATGGCCGGTTGTATGCTTCTCAGCCTCAGAAGGCGGGGTGTCGGTCCATTCGGCTTTGGAGTGCCAAGCCCCAACTTGCAGTATGGGACTGCCTTGTGTGTGCTTTATGGTACTGATGTTATTAATTATAATTTTCTTCGTAATAAAGGCCAAAACTGTCCAAGTGTCTGTATGCTCTGCCCATTTGTGACCCATAAAACAAACACCACATGCATGCCTTTTTTCACATTGCATCTCTCCGTACAAAACTCTTCTCATTTGCACAGTGTTCTGCCCTAAGGACTCCCTTGTTCTATTATTTTATTCAAGATGTTGAATAGCTATTTTACAGAGCCTGAATGAAAATTATTCATGCCCATTGAATTAAGTTTTATTTCTGTCCAAACAACAGTAAGAGGCACAACTTGGTCACGCAGTCGTGTTCCAGTTTAATTCTCTTCTTTCTTGACATATTATTTTTCTGAAAAGAATGACTGTACTTTTCTTTCTTTTGCAATATGAGATTTTGATGATGGCTGGCTAGAAAAACTCATAACAAGCTCCTTAAACCCAAATTATTCGTTAATTTCTGTGTTTCCAATTTCTGAATTACAGAGGAAAATAAACCAAAACACATACTTTTTCTGTTGCTGCAAAATAAGAAAGGATGAGATGGAGGATGGAGAGAAAGATGAAACACCTTAACTTCAAGTAACTGAAATGACTCACAAACACTCACACCCCTAAATTCAACCATCTCACAAACACTCACACCCCCAAATTCAACCATCTCAAGAGATGTGGTTTTCTAATAATGTGTTTGCATTCCCGCGTTAGTGGCCTCAGCTGTCGAGGAAAATGGCCCAATCAAAACATCTCAGCTTTAACATTTATCTTCCCGGTAGCAATCTCATACATGTTACTGGAAAATGGCAGCTGTTATCTGCATTGTTTTTATTTGATTTCTCTCTCTGTTTCCGATGGAATGTTGACAGGCATCCATTTAGCCATTCTCTCATTCTGCTCACCTTGTTGCTGCTGACAATAACTGAAAGAACGTTGGGGTGTCATAAAGTCATATATTTGCCTAAAAAGACTCAAATCTTCATCTAAATGTCTATCAAACAACTATACTTATCAACCTGAAAGCAAAGTGTATAACATTTGGCTGATAGGATAAGTGGAAAAGCTTCATTTAGGAGCTCAAGATCCAAATATTATCCACATATTCATCCGCATACACCTGAAATACTTCCTGCTACTGCAAAACACTAGTGTTGTACTCAAACCACATCTGGCCAGTGGTAACTAAAACATGCCTAAATTCCAGTGAATAAAAAAGTTAGGGAAATATTCTGGGGGTCAGATAGTACTTTGTGCTGTCTGACTGGTCACAGATGCATATGGTTTACCCACGAGCAGTAGCTCCATAAATTAATGCTAACAATCAGAGTTGCCCTGTGGCCAGATCCCTAGCATGCAACGTTCTACTCAGATGGCATGCAGACCTAGTCAACATTGGGCACAGCTGAAATTATAACTGCTGTAATTGGATACAAATACAATTTATATTACTTTCAATAATAAATGTAACATGCTTAACCCTTTCCAAAATGTGTAACCGACAAATACCAATGACTTGTATTATGCAGAAGATGATTAATTGCTACAATAGTAATGTTGTTTTGATTCCATATTTTAACCGCTTGTTTTGTACGCTCAACCTTTACCCCCTGTGTACGCTCAACCTTTACCCCCTGTGACCAAAACACCATGCCCTAGTATCTACTAGGGCTCCACTCCAACATTGCACCCACAACAGTGACAAGTGTTGACGTGACATCCGACATGCAAATGGAGCATTTACAGAACATCTACGCAAGGTCAATGTTTTTGTTCCTCTCTACGTGTCTCTCTGTTTGCATAACCGTCATTAAATAGAGCCATTGTAAACCTGTCTGTCTGTGTACCTCGTATAGGCCAACCGAGCCAGCTCAGTCGAAATGAGGCAGCCGGTGAGTGAGTGACTCGGTCCCCTTGACTCTCCATCAACTGTTTATCAGCGAGCCCCTGTGTCACACTGATTTGTGTGCTAAGGCCATGGGAGGAAGCAGGTTGGAAAATAGAGAGGGCCGCCTGCGTTCCGTGAAGCCCGGGCCCTCACTAATGGTGCACAGCACAGGACCATTTCCCATCTTGGGAAACCGTGGGTGGATGTTGATTTCCCTTACTTCTTTTCTCATTTGTCAGAGAATATCCGGATTTATAGGTGTTACCGTGAGCCTCTAACGTTTAAACGTATCATTTGGCCTTATATTTTGTTCCCGGTGTTTCCTCATCTTCCCCATCTCTTCATGCCTCAGTGTTGAGTTGGGATCTGGGTCCCCAGTGTGCAAATCTTTGATTGCAGTAAAGTCGGGCTGACGTCTTTTGTCACGTCTAATGCATTTTTAAACTATAATGAGGTCATTTTGACATCCGATGCCACATTTTATATGGAAGGTCTATATAATGTGACCACTCATTTTACAATTAGGCTACACGTCAATCAGGGGTTGATATCTCTTGGCTGTATAACACATCAATCGGGGTTGATATCTCTTGACCGCATAACACATCAATCAGGGGTTGATATCTCTTGGCTGTATAGCACATTTCATTATATGTGATTATGAGTCCCATAGGGTGGTGCACAATTGGCCCAGCGTCATCTGGGGTAAGCTGTCATTGTAAATAATAACTTGTTCTTAACTGACTTGACAAGTTAAATAACAAAAAACACTTCTTTGCACAAAACAGTATGGTATGGTATGGTTTTCATACCACAGTGTATCCAGTCCAGTATAGTACTGGACAAACAATCAGCAGACACCCTGAACCAGAGATGACTTCCATCTTAGAAATGTGACCTTCCTGGGGCTGACATTCTAGCAATAAATATGACCTTTGCGGGGATGACATTCTAGTAATAAATATGACCTTCCTAGGGCTGACATTCTAGTAATAAATATGACCTTCCTAGGGCTGACATTCTAGCAATAAATATGACCTTCCTAGGGCTGACATTCTAGTAATAAATATGACCTTCCTAGGGCTGACATTCTAGTAATAAATATGACCTTCCTAGGGCTGACATTCTAGTAATAAATATAACCTTCCTGGGGCTGACATTCTAATAATAAATATGACCTTCCTAGGGCTCACATTCTAGTAATAAATATGACCTTCCTGGGACTGACATTCATAACAAGGACCATTATCCTCTGTCCTCAAAGAAGTTCATACCCATCTCTAGCACAGTGTCAGTTCATACCCATCTACACATCTCCAGCACAGTGTCAGTTCATACCCATCTACACATCTCCAGCACAGTGGCAGTTCATACCCATCTACACATCTCAGTACAGTGTCAGTTCATACCGATCTCCAGCACAATGTCAGTTCATACACATCTATCCATCTCAGTACAGTGTCAGTTCATACCCATCTACCCATCTCCAGCACAGTGTCAGTTCATACCCATCTCCAGCACAGTGTCAGTTCATACCATCTCAAGCACATTGTCAGTTCATACCATCTTCCCATCTCCAGCACAGTGTCAGTTCATACCCATCTATCCATCTCCAGCACAGTGTCAGTTCATACCCATCTATCCATCTCCAACACAGTGTCAGTTCATATCCATCTACCAATATCCAGCACAGTGTCAAGTCATACCCACCTATCCATCTCCAGTACAGTGTCAGTTCATATCCATCTACCCATCTCCAGCACAGTGTCAAGTCATACCCACCTATCCATCTCCAGTACAGTGTCAGTTCATATCCATCTACCCATCTCCAGCACAGTGTCAGTTCATACCCATCTACCCAACTCCTATACAGTTTTTGGTTCATACCCATCTCCAGCACAGTGTCAGTTCATACCCATCTCCAGCACAATGTCAGTTCATACCCATCTACCCATCTCCACCACAGTGTCAGTTCATACACATCTACCGATCTCCAGCACCGTGTCAGTTCATACGCTTCTACCCAGTTCCAACACAGTGTCAGTTCATACCTATGTATCCATCTCCAGCACAGTGTCAGTTCATACCCATTTATCCATTTCCAGCACAGTGTCACTTCATACCCATTTCCAGCAAGTGTCAGTTCATACCCATCTCCAGCACAGTGCCTGTTCATACCCATCTACCCATCTCTAGCACAGTGTCAGTTCATACCCATCTCCAGCACAGTATCAGTTCATACCCTCCTCCAGCACAGTGTCAATTCATAACCATCTCCAACACAGTGTCAATTCATAACCATCTCCAACACAGTGTCAGTTCATACCCATCTACCCATCTCTAGCACAGTGTCAGTTCATACCCATCTCCAGCACAGTGTCAGTGGATACCTATGTATCCATCTCCAGCACAGTGTTACTTCATACCCATTTCCAGCAAGTGTCAGTTCATACCCATCTCCAGCACAGTGCCAGTTCATACCCATCTACCCATCTCTAGCACAGTGTCAGTTCATACCCATCTCTAGTACAGTGTCAGTGCATACCCATGTATCCATCTCCAACACAGTATCAGTTCATACCCATCTACCCATCTCTAGCACAGTGTCAAAGTAAATGAACCACAGTATATCTAATGAAACTATGCTACATTCATAACAATAAGGACTGGAAATTCAAATAAGATCAGGTGGAAAAGATTTGGGTAAATAATATTATGTGTGAGTATGGTTTAGATCAGTAACAGACAGGCTGTGATGCTGTTCTCTCTCTCTCTCTCTCTCTCTCTCTCTCTCTCTCTCTCTCTCTCTCTCTCTCTCTCTCTCATCCCCCCCTCTTGTTGATACCAAGGGAAGAAAGGTTCACTTGCCATCTTCATCTAGCTGTGTTTTTGGTTAACTGACAGTCAGCAGACATATTGGTTGTGGCTCAATAGGGGACTGAATCTTTACTCTGCATCAAATGCCAAGCTTTTTCTTAGATCGATGACTGGGGACTGCAGACAGATCCTGTTACTCTTTTATTTTTTCGAACCATACCAAAGACTGCTGGAGCTGTCAGAATTAGGTACTCTCCTAGCCTGTATTCAAACTTGTTCTTGTTTGTGTGTGTGTGTGTGAGTGTGTTTGTTTCATTGAAATATCAAAGTCACAAAGCATCATTTAATAATTACAGCATACATACTGTAATTTGAAAGAAAAAAAGTTACTTGTTTAGACATACCTCCTTCTCAGGTTAACTCTACTCCTCTACCAACTGCTGTGCCTTTACAATTCTCAGTGTGCTTTCACAAAATGCTGCACTTATGCAGGGATTTCTCTGCAAAATTATAATCTCTTAAACTTGACTTTCTCTCACAGATCCTCTTAAACTACTCTGAGCTCTATGCAACAGCAGAATGGTGTCTGGATGACTACCTTAATTGACCTCTTATGTGGCTAGTCTACAGGTTAGTTTCCTGTGTTTCGCTTTTGGTTTAAATATCACTGGAGCAGGTCAGACCAAAAATGATGTTGATAGACTGTCTGAGTTTCACCAAGGATTAAGTTTAGATGTCTACTAATATAGTTTCTTTAGACACATCATCATCATATTCCTCAAATGTGTAAAAAAGCTGTTTTTGCTTTACAGTTAGGCTGCATCCACCTACAAGGAGTGCTATCTCAAAATGGCCGTCAGCCATCTCAGTAATATGGAGCAGCAGAAGATATCTGCCAACTTCTCTCACCTCCTAGTGACTTTCAACCATGAGGCCTAATGCTAACCATCAGACATTTATGCAAATCATTAGCCAAGCTATGAGAAGATGGATTGGTAGAATCTATATGCGCTCTCCTTTCCGTCTAGCTAGCGACTAGCGAGTGTTATGACCTAGGCATGTGTTAATGATGATGAAGCTGAAGGTCCTCTCCGGCTAGAGAAACCATGAGCAGAGCTTAATGAGGTGAAAAGCTGACTTTTGGACAAAAGCAAATTATGGCCTTTCGCAATCAATAGGGAGAGTGAGTGAAACCCAATGGGCTATGCTTCAGTTCTGATAATAAGGAGGAAAGCAACACATTGATTTTCCCTCTTTTTAGGAGTGTTTCACTCTATCTATTGATTTCAATTTACTCGGTATGTACTGACACCTGATAGGGGCTAGCTGAGGCATGTTAATAGTACCTGGGTCCGATGGAGAAAACAAAGGCATGGTCATGCCCTAGTAGGAGAAATAAAAACAACACTGGACCAGATGCACAGCTGACCACATACTTCCCACCAAAGAGAAGGGAATTGTCACCCCAATTTAACACATTGTCTAGTCAAGGATCACTTGTGTTGTGTGTTTTTAACTATTGGTATGGTGTCCATATTAGGACAGCCTCATCCTCAAAAGGAGATGGTCTCAGACGGACACTACTGTAATGCTGTGAACCTTGAATTAAGAGCAAACAACGCAAAGACTTAACCTTCTTAACATAACATAACACTGTCATGGTTCCTCCTGGCACCAGAGGGTGGCAGAGACCACCTTAGAGACTTTTATTGGACTCAGGTGTGTCTTATTATTCCATGATTGTGTCCCTGTTAAAAGAGATGTGTTGTCTGTGGTCCTGCACCTATGCACATTTCTCTCCAAGCGGTTCTCGCCACCCAACGCAACTGGGACCCCTTGGCAGTTAAGTGGGCTCTTGAGGGGTGGAAACACTGGTTGGAGGGGGCACCTCATCCTTTTGTGATTTGGACTAAATAACTGTGTCCCAAATGGTACCCTATTTCCTACTTAGTGTGCTATTTACATATGGCTCTGGTCAAAAGTAGTGCACTGCATAGGGAATAGGGTGTCATTTGGGACATCGTATGTGCTTCCTTTTTTTCTTTGGGTGTGAATGCTACTAATCTGAGTTAAAACATGGTACCTACTACCTTCTGACTACAGGTGACAGTTTAACTGTGAACACCCATGGTGTTGTTTCCATAATACATGCTGTTCATGCTGTGTTCATTTAAAAAACAATGTCACATGATTATGCATGAAGTTAGATACAACATGCCATCAACACAATGCACATAGGCACAGTTGTACTGTAGACAAAAATGTATTAATGTATTCTGAATTAAAGTTAGGAGAGGAAAATACTAACCACTCCATGAAAGTATGTGTAAAAGCCTAATACAGTATGTAGCTAAAGAAAGAGTCTGATACAGCGAGGATAACATTTTTGCCAACAAAATTGGTCAAATGATTTAAAAGACTGTGAGAGCGAGGATGACAGCTTGAATTGTTAGCACAAGTTAAAAGCAATGGCTCAAGCTGTACTTTCAGAGTATATTACTGCCACCTTAACACATAGTCTTCATACATAATGTTTCAGGAGGAATGTACTGTATGTCTAGTCCCCAGACAATTTCTATTGCGTTTTCACTGATGTATTTTACACTGCAATTACGCATTGCTAATGGAATGCAATTCCATTTGTTTGGGGAAAATATTTTTCCTTGAGGGCTGCGCTGCTGCTTATTGTTTATTGCGGTGGTGTGACTGGGAAACGACTTGACTTCGGCAATTCAATACATTGCTTTAAAATAATCCTCACTATGCTATTAAAACATTTTAATGACCTCCTACAATGCAGAAAGAAAAAGGACTCTTCCGAAGACTCCTTTTCCCCACCTTTAGCGCCACTGTAGAAGACCCTAGGACCCACCCAATCTACTAGTATTGCATTAACTATAAATCTGTCAATGCCTGTAGATAGCGTCCCCAAATAAAAGGACATGTAACAAATAACAAACTTTAGCGAGACAGCCAGCCCCAAGGTGGTCTGGTCTGGCAGATATTACCTCTCCTTAACAACTGTTTTTATTTTTATTGTTGAACAAAGCATACACTTCTAGGAATAGTAACACGTAGATGCTCTACATATGGTCATACGGTTAGTGTTAGGGTTAGTAGCTAGTTTTTTTAAATGCTGTAGAGCATCTACAGATGGACTATCCAAATAAAATGTTACCCGAATGGCGACAAAGTGTAGGTTCTTTCAAGCCTTCTTTCAAGACTACAAAGGAAGAACATAATTTTTTTCTGTTGGGCTGCCATGGAATTCTGTGGCTCAGAAGACGTGTTGGATTCCGAGACCTTTCTGCAGCCAGCTGTGATGTGTTGTTACTTTGATCTTCACAGTAGCTTTACTGAAGTTAATTGGTCCTAGTATACAGGTCGAACATTGATTTGACCAGGGGGGAAAATGTGACCAAGATATGATGCCAGTAGAGATCTCCCTGGCAGGCTTCCTGAATGTTTCATGTGCCCAGTTCACAGAATCCCAAGAGATTTCAGAAGGCCAGAGTTGGACATGACTCACAACACAAGTATGGGATATTTTTAAAGCCAGATAGGGCCACAGAGAAGGCTAAGTGTATATACAGTGTAGCTTATCAATTGTGAATATCTCTCAGTGTGGCCATAGTCCAATGCTACCCAGGTCTGAGAAGACCATTTAAGGTAGATTTATCTTAACAAACCAACTTGGAGTATCTCATGAAGTATCTTTTGATTATTGACCCACTTTAGATTTCACCAGTATGTTCAATGTACAACACAGTATTGACTCCCCAACTATCTGTCTTTCTGTAGGATTTAGTTACAAACTGTTAGTAGCCTAGCAAATGATGGAAAGGTGAAAATGCTTTAACATGGATTATGGCGTATTTACAGCCTGTGTTTGACTAGCAATTGGCATGTTAGCTTTGACACCACGTGTCAGGTGTGCAGAACACATAAGTTCCACATTGGAAGGTGACTGCTCTACTGCAATTACTCTGCAATGATGACTGGACTTTGAGACAAGGTCCCGAGTAGCAGACTGTAAAAACTGTGAAAACACATAAGCGCTGACCCCTTTCTGTGACCCGTAGCCAGCTTTCTCTTCTCCACACAGAAGACAATGAGAGATGGGGGGAAAAAATTATATCATTTCTGCAGGTAATTGCTGATCGTAATTATAGCCATATTTGAGTGAGGGAAAAACCTCTGGCATTTCATAGCGTCAGAAGAAGCTAACAGTCAGCTACCCCTTGGCCGCGCAGAGCTAAATTGACTAATTACCGTAGTTTGGCTACACGCACACACACTTCTTCCATTCTTATGAGACAACAATATACTGCCTAAAAAAGCACATATGTTTTATTGATAAACACAACAATGCTACTTTCCTGTCATCGTGCCACTGAGAGACTCCTGGTATTGAAATGTGTCCTGTATTTAGGCCACATTCAGTGAGTCACATCTCTGCATGGACGAGTTTGATGCACGGCACACATCTCTGCATGGACGAGTTTGATGCATGGCACATCTCTGCATGGACGAGTTTGATGCATGGAAGACATCTCTGCATGGACAATTTTGATGCATGGAAGACATCTCTAAAATATAATAATACTAGGTAGATTCATTTTGATACCAGCTGTAGACTCAAAGCCCATGTATTTCTATATATTTTTATGTAAGGTGCCGGGCATTCACTCACTGCTTTAGAATGTAGTGAATTACCGGTAAATGTCAGAGAGTGCTACTAAATGAATGTTTAAACGTAGTTTTCTTTAGCCTATATCATTATGAATCACATTGACATTGTTAGGAATAGGGTCCTTTTTTCTCAATTTCCGCCTGACTGACGTGCCCAAAGTAAACTGACTGTTTCTCAGGCCCTGAAGCCAGGATATTAATAGAATTGGTACCATTGGAAAGAAGACACTTTGAACGTTGTAGAAATGTTAGAGTAATGTAGGAGATTATAACACAATAGATATGGTAGAAGAAAATCCCAAGATAACCAACCTGATTTTCTTTTATAGGGGCATTCTGAAATCTAGCTCTCAGGATGTGATTCCTATGGCTTCCACTGGCACTCAAAGTTCAAGGTTTCAGGCTTGTTTCTTCCTAAACGAGGAAGAATAATGAGTTTTGATGCAGGGACACAGACTTGGAAATGTGTGTATGCGCGCGAAAGGAAGACGACACGCACATGCTAATATTGTTTTCCTATTGAACATACTTCTTTCTGTATGAAATATTATAGTTTAATTACATTTTAGGGTATCTGAGGATTAAATAGAAACGTATTTTGACTTGTTGAAACAAAGTTTAGGGGAAGATTTTAGGATTCCTATCTTGGGATGTTGAACGAGTGGATTACTCAAATCGATGGCGCCAACTAAACTGACTTTTTGGGATTTAAAGAAGGATTTTATCTAACAAAATGACACTACTCAGAAATACACCATGTCATTTGGAACAGATTGTCTTCAGAGAGGGTAGATATTAAAATTCAGTCTGTTAAGCTTTGTAAATTAATAAATACATAGACTCAATTTTGTTTTGTATTACACAGATTTAATTTAGAAAAACCCCATGTTATCACACACAAACCTGCAGTGACCAGCTAGCTTGTCAGCAGGGATAGTTCTATTGAGCAGCGACCATTATTTCACCATGGCCATAATGATATTCTATTCACTGTAATCATTCTAAATTCTCAAAAAAAAAAAAATAGTATGTATCTTGTAAACCATATATAGTAGAGACATAGGGTTTGGACTATTGTTTTTCCAATGCAATTCTCTACTGAATGAATATACTGAACACATATCAATGCAACATGCAACAGGCTCCGTGATTTTACCTAGTTTCAGTTCATATAAGGAACTTAGTAAATTGAAATAAATTCATGAGGCCCTATTCTATGGATTTCACATGACTGGGCAAGAGAACAGCCATGGGTTGGCCTGGGAAGGCATAGGCCCACTCACTGGGAAGCCAGGCCCAGCCAATCAGAATATGTTTTTCCCTACAAAAGGGTTTTATTACAAACATAAATGCTCCTCAGTTTCATCAGCTGTCCCGGTGGCTGGTCTCAGACGATTCCGCAGGTGAAAAATCCGGATGTGGAGTTCCTGGGCTGCGGTTGTGAGCCCGGTTGGACGTACTGCCAAATTCTCTAAAACAACGTTGGAGGCAGCTTATGGTAGAGATATTAACATTAAATTATCTGGCAACAGCTCTGGTGGACATTCCTGAAGTCAGCATGCCAATTGCACGCTCCCTCAAAACGTGAAACATCTGTGGCATTGTATTGAGTGACACAACTGCACATTTTAGAGTGGCCTTTTATTGTCCCCAGCACAAGGTGCACCTGTGTACTGATCATGCTGTTTAATCAGCTTCTTGATACGCCACACCTGTCAGGTGGATGGATTATCTTGGCAAAGGAGAAATGCTCACTAACAGGGATGGTACCAGGTTTATGCACACACTCTGAGAGAAATAAGCTTTTTGTGCGTATGTACAATTTCTGTAATCTTCTATTTCCAGCTTCCATCCACAAAACTTAAAATTGACCCTCTCTCTCCAGAGTACACTTTGCCTTTGATTGTTGAACAAAGTATACACTTCTAGACTTCTTTCATTCTATCCTAAATGGCTGACTTGATGTCCTCTTTTCTCTTATGCAACCTTGCTCCGAGACTACCGGGGCTTGCCTTCATACCTTCTTCCTTGGCTATGTTGCTGATAAACTGAGTTGATTTTATTTTTTTGAGGAACATCTTTCAGTTGGCACGAACCAGGAGCGAACCATTTTCATGTACCTAATAAACTGGCCACTGAGTGTATTTCACAGTTGTAAGATACATTACACCATTTTCATCATGATTTTGGAATTACAACAAAGATCTATATCATTTAGATTTGGCACGCTTCAAAAGTAGGCCTACGTGTACTTTCACCAGAATTGAAACTTTGAAAAGAACATGTGCTTTGTACCTCAATGTGCAGAATGAGGCAAGGAGGAAAAATAATTAAGAGAAAATGTGAACGTAATGTAGACCCATGAAGCAAATATGACTAATGGCATAGTTTGGGATTAATTTCACAGGAGTTGGAATCCAATTCTTTCCATAACTTATCTGAGGCTTATCGTGGATTTTTGCCAGGGGCAGTCCAACTTCTTATCATTGCTTAGTGAATTATGTTTCCTACCCCTTATAAATTCAAAGTAGAGACAGTTTCATATGCTATGTGTTTAATTTTCCATTCGAGACAATTACTCACATTCAGTGAGACACAAGACGTTGGTATATTGATTGAAAACAACACGTCTAACTTACAGTTAAAGATGAGCAAATAAAGTGTCAAAAGTGTCCTTCCTCAGCTCAAAAAATAAATGACAATGTCTCTTACCAGGGCGCTATTTATTGAGTAGCTAGGAGCATGGCCAATACTCGAGTTCCACTAGTGGGGGGTGTTCTGACTCCGGACACCCTGCTAGCGATCTATAAAACATCCAGACCCCTCAGGCTGTTGGGCAGCTCACTTAAAGACATCAATACGGTGGGAAATGAGACACTGAGAAATGGCTTCAAAGGACTGAGGACAGACAACTGACTGAGATGGCCATGTCTTATTTAAGGTGTTGTACTCAATGCACCAGAGTTAATGGAATGACCTGCTCTCTCCATTGTTGAACCCCCAGTGGCTCAGTCAGTACATGGGGTCAGCTACTCCCAAAGAAACATGGCATGGCATGGCATGGCTCATCAGCACTGAAGTTAGTGTTTCAAGGACAACCATGGACCTGTCAAGAGTCATCCTTTCAATAAAGTCATCAAAGCCCACTGACAAAAAGTGAAGACCAAAGTCTAATCTCCTCGTTAGAATTTGCCTGGTTTACCCGTCCAACATCTGATGAACTTTACCAAAATATTTAACAATACCTATGCATTTACACAGCTTAAATTAAGCTATTACACAGAGCTATGCCCATGAATAATGGAATATGCATATATGCATATTATTAATCCTCCGTGATTAATTGAATATGCATATATGTATATTTTAACCCATGAATAATGCAGATAATACATTAATGTAGGTCTAGATGCACACCATAAATGTGTAATATCACCCCATGTTTCTTCAAGGTCATGTGAAGCCAGCTAATTTAGGGTGTTGCTTAAGCAAACTAATGAATGGGTGGACTTGATGAGATTCCAAGTCAACTCAGCTCCCAGTCTCCTCACAAAAAAGAACTCCACTTGACGGTCTGTCAGTATTGTTAATAGATTATTCCACATAGTCTTCAATTAACTGCAACCTCAACACGATTAACATTTTTCAACACTCTTTTTTCCCTTCCCTCCGTCTTCAACTGAAGATATTCTGGATACTACATGAGGAGTAGAATCATTCCTTTTATGTTGAATATTCAGATCATTTGCCAGTCTCTCTCTTGGAACATTGCCTTGTCAATCAAACCGTCACATCCCCTTTATTGGCTCGGCAACAAAAAGACACGTGTACAGCGAATACGAATCGACTGGAGAGAGCGAGAGAGAGAGAGATACAGAGAGAGGTAGGAGAGAGAGCTAGCTGAATGAGTCAGAGATGAAAGTCTTATAGATTACTCATGACAGATGGGCCACAATCTATCAATTTCTCATTGAGTGTTAGTGCCTAGGTAACTGGAATTGATGCAGTATGAAAATGCTAGGATCCAAAGGGTGAAATACTCAGTATCGACTAAATCAGATAAATAAATTGATACGAGGCGTGATATTGGGTCAATTGAACAATACACTGTCACCGAGACCTTTTCAATCATGTTTCTGGAATAAGCCACAGTGGTGGTGGGTGATAATTAGCCTTCCCACAATGACCCACTCTCTGCGTCTGATGCAACCATATTTCAGGTGATTGATTATGTTGTCAGAAGGTGGGGAAATGTATGCACGACTTTTGCTATCTCTGCGCTCACATTTGACCCAACAGGCAACAGATTTCTGCCAAGCTTTCAAAGTGACGTTAAGCTTCTTGGCATAGAACTTCGAGGTTCTAGCCAGAAGTTGAAGCCTGGCATGCCTTGGAGATACATTTTTGGGGAAGTTTTGGATCAATACAATCAATAATCACTCCCCTAACTGTCATTATGCTTGACTAGGTTTCAAAGAACTGAAACTTTGAGCACTTAAATCCTGATGGATCTAAAGACCACAGCGTTCAAAGACCACAATTTATGGATTTCTATTATTGTACATTCACAGCTTTTTGCCATCAAATCTGTTTGCTTTTGTCCTTTCAAGTTATTTGACGCTAGAGTATATACTACTGAAATTACAGAATTGACAATGACTTTTATTGAAGATACAGTCACAGAGCATTCACACCTAAATTCTTACAAAAATAACCACAACAAGAGGGGAAATACACCTCTTAAACCCCACTCACGCAACCAAAAAGTCTCAAAAGTACACTTTTGGATGGAAGTGGTCACAAGGACATTCTTGAGCCTGATTCCCCTTGACGTGCATGCTGTTGGCTGATTTCCCTTGACACGCATGCTGTTGGCCTCTGTCATCTCTCTCTCTGCCCCCCATTCTATCTCTCCAATGTTATCTTCCTCCTTCTCTAACAGCTCGCTAAGTGGCTGAATAAGGTATTTACGTTCAGTGTGCAGCTGCGTGACACCTAATGCATCCCTTCATGCTCTGCCACCTCGCTCACCCCATGGCACCATGCTGCTGACTGTCTGTTTTCTGGGAGATCCACCCATGCAGCACCTCAGCACTGCAGCTGGTATGCTACTCTAAAAGGCAAACGGGAGGTTGGATGCAGCCAGGGAAGGGATGATCGTGTGTGTTTCGATGTAGCACAACAAACAAGGGCATTGAGTTCATATTAGTAAATGGAACAGGGATGAATAGCTGTACTGTGTCCATTTTAGGACATCTGCACTAACTACACGCGACTCGGTTGGATGGAAGGTGGAATGCAGTTATGGAAGTGATGATCTTCTGTGTAGAGACAGAGCACACCAAATACATTCATTGAGTTCATATTGACAAATGAAACTGGTATGAAACATGTGTCCACATACAGTGCTCCATACTTTTCCCCCTTTTTACCGTTCAGTTTCCTCTTGGAGGTGTATAGCCTCATGAATGGTAAAAATATTATTTTCTTGTGTTTTCTGCCTGTCCCTGAAACCACAATTTTCATATATCTAGGTTACATGATGGTTAGCTGTGATCAGTCTGGTTGGTGTTAGCTGTGATCAGTCTGGTTGGTGTTAGCTGTGAACAGTCTGGTTGGTGTTAGCTGTGATCAGTCTGGCTGGTGTTAGCTGTGATCAGTCTGGTTGGTGTTAGCTGTGAACAGTCTGGTTGGTGTTAGCTGTGATCAGTCTGGCTGGTGTTAGCTGTGATCAGTCTGGTGGGTGTATACTTTGGAAGAGATTATAGGGCTAGATGACTTCTCCTGGGAAATAAAAGAGGGCTACCAGAACTTCAATATGTAAACAGATTATCTAGGTACCTCATTCAGGGCTGAAACTGTGTCATTTTCTGTTACTGCCCTCCCACCTGTATCTGAGCCCTCAGCTGTTATTATCCACCCTGATAGCACAGTGGGGCTTTGAGTCTCCTTTCATTTGCCTCCTATTGTAGAGGAGCTTTTACCAGGATATACAGACGCTTCACACTGGGAAAACAGTAAATCCACTTTGATGAAAAGCTTGTTTTCTTCCTGCAGATTACAACTCAGGACCCAGCTGTCTAAATCTTCTTTCTACCACTTTGCCCGAGGCAGTAGTAAACCGGTCTCTAAGTCAAATTGAAGTTCTCACTCTTCATTGAAAGCCTGAGTACAAGTCGCACTGTTCGCCCAAAATCTATAAAATAAACGTTTTATTAGCATGACAGCTACCTTCCGCACTGGGCTATTCATCTTGACACATGACAACGGTGGAGAGAAGAGAACAAATGCAGCTGGGGACAACAACACAAGTGCATCTGTTGAAGGAGCGACTTCAGTGAGACATGCTAGTCAAACAGGAACAACCTAACCGTGTAGCATGGGCAATTTCGTCACTTTGAAACATGAATCACTCCTACTCTCTTTGAGGAACACTTGTCAATTTTGATTTGCCCAGCCCTCTTGAAACAGCCTCGTTAAGTCCCTCCTTATGCCATAGACCTGGGCTTAATCAGCATTTGCCAAAGGACGGAGCTGCTAGGAGTCCTTTTCTTGTCACACACAACTCTCTCAATCTGTGGCGCCCGGCTCTCTCCTCTCTTCACTTCTTACTTTTTTCGACTGGAGATGCCGTGCTGCCATGACAACCAATCTCATCGAATATCTTTATGCTTCCGTATCAGGGAATGTAATGATTGTCAGCAGACGACGGAGGATCCCATCTGTTTATTTGGCCCAGCCAGGACCAATAACACACCGATGTAGAACAATGAACCCCCTTCAAAGACAGCATTGGGAAGCTGAAGGATCGAGACATGAGACCAAATCAGACCACCTCTACATCTGGTGAGGTGGGGGAGGTGGGGGTTCTTGTCCTTGGGTCAGTAGAAGCCATGCAATTAAGGCACACATCTAGTTAATTAAACATTACAGTTCAATCAGCAAGTGAGTCACTAACAGGGGACTAGGTGAGGAAAATAATCCCTTTCATTAAAATATCAGGGATATGGAAGAAGACCCCAAGGCTTAAACAGTTAAAGATAGCAGAGATTTGGCCCATTGGATCAAATGGATATTACGTTAATGATCCTACATAAGGCTCCATTTACAGTCATACAACAATTTATGTTTTTAGAATGTAGAGAGTGAGACAATGGTGGGGCTGACATTTTCTTTTTATTTACTGGCCAATATTGAAGACAATTGAATTGTGGACAGTGTCACTTTGTTCCTTGTAGCGCCTAAGAGAGAAGGAGTGGAGAAGAGAAAAGGAAAACTCCAGGAAAGATTTAATGTTCAATTACAAACGTGGAGAAGAGTCATTGCCGGACTGTCGGAGTCGAGTACAGGAAGAGTCCAAATTTTACCTCAGGGACAAAGATATCCTCGTAGCCTTTGACAGTAAAAGAGGAAGAGAACAGTCATCCTATTAAAATTGCCAGTCCTTCACAAAAGGAAAATAAAAGGTCTACTCTCAGAAGGACAAAGACAGTGTAGGCACAATCCGTTTTTATCTCAGAGCCGGGCTAGCTGGGCTATGTGTGGGGTTTACTGCTGAATTTCAATCATTTACAAGGACTGTTAGCATTTATGCTGTGATCTGCACATTTGGAAGGTCAAAGTTCAGGTTGTTGAGAAAAAACACCAGTCTGGACTTGCTTCTAATAACTCACCGTAGTTACTGGGAAGCGCTACAGCAACAATGTTAATACTGTAGTTTTAAATGTTTGTCTAAGTGTTCAGAACTGGAGAAGAAAAGCTTTGTTTGATGAGCATCCTCTTGAAAATCAGAGAGGATAGAGAGGCAAAATGATTGAATGATTAATATGTTGCCTGATGATGTTAGGGTTGAGGATAGACCATTGGCCATAGGCCTCGAGACCAATCATTGAGCTTCCCCTTCTTTTCTTGGGAGAGTACATGATTGATGAGCAGTAGTGTCAGATTACCAAAACAATTTTTTAATGCTTGATAACAACATACTGTTACCCCATGAATGATGACTTCCCTAAAATATGCCTTCTGGTGAACTGATTTGAGAGAATAGGCTTTGAAACTGACTGAGTAATTAGTGGCCAATTAGAACACTAGACTGAGTTATTATTTTTGGGGGTGCCACTTTGCATAGACATTGCCCCTCTACTATTGTAATTATGCAGTGTTGCATTGTTGTGCCTCGAATCCTACATACAGTGCATTCTGGAAAGTATTCAGACCCATTGACGTTTTCCACATGTTTGTAACGTTACAGCCTTATTCTAAAATTGATAAATTGTTGTTGTTTTTCTCATAAATCTACACGCAATACCACATAATGACTAAGACAAAAAAGGTTAAAAAAAATTCAAATGTAGAAAAGAAAACGTGAACATCACATTTACATAAGTATTCAGACCTTTTACTCAGTACTTTCTTGAACCACCTTTGGCAGCTATTCCAGCCTCAAGTCTTCTTGGGTATGACGCTACTAGCTTGGGACATCCTTCTCTGCAGATCCTCTCAAGCTCTGTCAGGTTGGATGGGGTGCGTCACTGCACAGCTATTTTCATGTCTCTCCAGAGATGTTTGATCGGGTTCAAGTCCGGGCTCTGGCTGGGCCACTCAAGGACATTAAGAGACTTGTCCCAAACCCATTCCTGCATTGTCTTTGCTGAGTGCTCAAGGTTGTTGTCCTGTTGGAAGGTGAACCTTTGCCCCAATCTGAGGTCCTGAGAGCTCTGGAGCAGGTTTTCATCAAGGATCTCTCTGTACTTTGCTCCCTTCATCTTTCCCTCACTCCTGACTAGTCTCCCAGTCCCTGCAGCTGAAAAACATCCCCACCTCATGATGCTGCCACCACCATGCTTCACCGTAGGGATGGTGCCAGGTTTCCTCCAGACATGACGCTTGGCATTCAGGCCAAAGAGTTCAATTTTTGTTTCTTCAGACTAGAGAATCTTGTTTCTCATAGTCTGAGAGTCCATTAGGTGCCTTTTGGCAAGCTCCAAGCGGGCTGTCATGTGCCTTTTACTGGCTTCTGTCTGGCCACTCTACTACTGATTGGTAGAGTGCTGCGGAGATAGTTGTCTTTCTGGAAGGTTCTACCATCTTCATAGAGGACATCTGGAGCTCTGTCAGAGTGACCATCAAATTATTGGTCACCTCCCTGACCAAGGCCCTTCTCCCCCGATTGCTCAGTTTGGCCAGCTCTAGGCAGAGTTTTGGTGGTTCCAAACTTCTTCCATTTCAGAATGACGGAGGCCATTATGTTCTTGTGGACCTTCAATGGGTACCCTTCCCCAGATAAATTCCTCGACACAATCCTGTCACGGAGCTCTACAGACAATTCTTTCGACCTCATGGCTTGGTTTTTGCTCTGACATGCACTGTCAACTGTGAGACTTTAAATAGACAGGTGTGTGCCTTTCCAAATCATGTCCAATGAATTGAATTTACCACAGGTGGACTCCATTCAAGTTGTAGAAACATCTCAAGGATGATAAATTGAAACAAGATGCACCCATTTGATTCTCATAGCAAAGGGTCTGAGTACTTATGTAAGGTATTTCTGTTTTGTATTTTTAATACATTTGCAAACATTCCTAAAAACCTGTTTTCATTATTGGGTATTTAATCCATTTCAGAATAAGGCTGTAATGTAACAAAACGTGGAAACAGGGAAGGGGTCTGAATACTTTCCGAATGCACTGTATATTAGTCACATAATTATATCCTAATCCTTCACCAAGCAACGGCCAATCTATAAGCACTTCTCTAAGGCAAAAAACACCCTACAATTAAACTCCTCCTCTAAACGGCATTTACCAGCATGCAATACATTAAGGAATTTACAATATAAGCCTTTTTTGAATGCCGTAGATCAACACAGCATGTTTTTCCCTCCTCCGTCTCCTGAATGCTGGGTGATGTGGTGTTAGTGCATGTGTGTTGTAGAGAGAGAGAGAGAGAGAGAGAGAGAGAGAAAGTTGTGTAATGTAGTGCAGCGGTGGATGGCTGGGTCGTGTGGAAGCACCTCTGCTCCCCTGTGCACTCTCTCAGCCTCCATTATCTCACCAGGCCCTCCGCCACCCTGCTCTACAAACATGCATGTAGGAACCGCTCCAGGTAATGTTCACTAATTGTGTGAAGAAAACCGCAACCTGAAAAATGCATGGTGAAAGAAAGGGGGAGAAAGATGGAAAAGACAGGGGATGGATGGAGGGACGGAGGGAGGGAGGAGGAAGGGATAGAGGAAAAGGAAGGAAGTGGTGAGAAAGGGAGATGGTGGGAGATGGTGGGAGGGAAGGGGAAGGGAGATAGAAGAAGGGTACACATAGATAGTGGAGATGGAGAGACAGAGAAAGAGATGGCAAAGGGAAGGAGTCACACTGAAAATCCCTGGTCAATTTGCCAGTGAGCGTGTTACGTATTGTTTCTCATGTTTTGGTTAATTCAATGAGTAACTCTCAAACCCTCTCTCTCGCATGCAACTTGCATGCAAAATATATATTCCCCTTTAAGTAAATCTGTCCGCCATACAATCTGGTGGGCTTTTTTTCCTTTTTATTCTTAGCTTTCGATTTAAATTGCAGCCTGATGTATACTGAATTCATAATGAGATGTTTTTGTAACAAAAGGGGGATTTTCTTATGCTTGTGCATGCTTATGTTATTGTTTTGTTTCTACAATGTTCAAACGTTCCGACTGTCACTAATAATTTGTCACATACTCGTTGACCCCAGACACCTCAATTTACAACCTATTCCTCCTACTGCACCCTGCATTTAACATTTAGCCCATAGTGCTTGGGTTAAATAAGCAAAACCTGCTTCCTATCATTTGTTCATTGCTATGGAGTCTACACCTAATGCAAATACCATTTCCTAATGAAAGGAACCAAAGGGGGACAAAAGTGCTGCCCTTTGAATTTAACAATCACCTTTCAAATTATCTTCCCATGTGGAATTCAGTCCCGATGCAATTTGTCTTCATTGAACTAGCTGGTTAGGCCAGAATACAGAAATAAACCCAATGTAGGAACCCCGAAAGCCCAATGTACACTACATGATCAAAAGTACATGGACACCTATTCTTCAAACATCTCATTACAAAATCAGGGGCATTAATATGAGGTTGGTCCCCCCTTTGCTGCTATAACAGCCTTCACTCTTCTGGGATTGCTTTCCACTAGACGTTGGAACATTGCTACAGGCACTTACTTCTATTCACCCACAAGAGCAATAGTGAGGTCGGGCACTGATGTTGGGCAATTAGGCCTGGCTCGCAGGTGTTCGATGGGGTTGAGGTCAATGCTCTGTGCAGGCCAGTCAAGTTCTTCCACACCGATCTCGACAAACCATTTCTGTATGGGCCTCGCTTTGTGAACAGGGGCATTGTCATGCTGAAACAGGAAAGGGCCTTGCCACGAAGTTGGAAGCACAGACTTGTCTAGAATGTCATTGTATGTTGTAGCGTTAAGATTTCCCTTCACTAGAGCTAAGGTGCCTAGCCTGAACCATGAAAAACAGCCCCAGACCACTATTCACCCTCCACCAAACTTTACAGTTGGCACTATGCATTGGGACAGGTAGCGTTCTCCTGGAATCCTCCAAATCTAGATTAGTCCGTCGGACTGCCAGATGGTGAAGTGTGATTCATCACTCCAGAGAATGTGTTTCCACTGCTCCAGATTCAATGGCAGCAAGCTTTACACCACTCCAGCCGGCGCTCCAGCAGGGTGATCTTGGGCTTGTGTGCGGCTGCTCGGCCATCGAAACCCACTTCATGAAGCTCCAGACGAACAGTTATTGTGCTGAAGTTGCTTCCAGAGAACGTTTGGAACTCTGTAGTGAGTGATGCAACAGAGAACAGAGGATTTAACCACACTTCAACACTCAGCGGTCCCATTCTGTGAGCTTGTGTGGCCTACCACTTCGCAGCTGAGCCGTTGCTGCTCCTTGACGTTTCCACTTCACAATACCAACACTTACAGTTGATCGGGGCAGCTCTAGCATGAAAGAATTTTGACAAACTGATTTGTTAGAAAGGTGGCATCCTATGACAGGGCCACATTGAAAGACATTTTACTGACAATGTTTGTCTATGGAGATTGCATGGCTGTGTGCTCGATTATATACACCTGTCAGCAACGGGTGTGGCTGAAATAGCCAAATCCATTAATTTGAAGGGGTCCACATACTTGTGTGTATATATAGTGTAGGTAGCCCGATAAGTCCAATGTATGTAGTACAATGAGCCCAATGTAGCTAGTACGATAAGCCCAATGTAGGTAGCCCTATAAGCCCACTGTAGTTAGCCCAATAAACCCAATGTAGTAATCCCGATAAACCCAAAGCAAACAATCCACGAGCAGTGGATTTAGTACGGTTGTCTCGTAACAAAAAAGTTGGATTATTTTTTCTCTTTCTTGTGATGGCAGGAGATTTTCATTTCCTCGACTGTCATATTGCATGTACAGTTGAAGTTGGAAGTTTACATACACTTAGGTTGGAGTCATTAAAACTTGTTTTTCAACCACTCAATTTATTGTTAACAAACTGTAGTTTTGGCAAGTTGGTTAGGACATCTACTTTGTGCATGACGCAAGTAATTTTTCCAACAATTGTTTGCAGACAGAAATTTCACATATAATTCACTGTATCACAATTCCAGTGGGTCAGAAGTTTACATACACTAAGTTGACTGCGCCTTTAAACAGTTTGGAAAATTCCCAAAAATGATGTCATGGCTTTATAATCTTCTGATAGGCTAATCATCATTTGAGTCAATTGGAGGTGTACCTGTGGATGTACTTCAAGGCCTACCTCAGTGCCTCTTTGCTTGACATCATGGGCAAATCAAAATAAATCAGCCAAGACCTCAGAAAAAAAATTATAGACCTCCACAAGTCTGGTTGATCCTAGGGAGCAATTTCCAAACGCCTGAAGGTACGGCGTTCATTTGTACAAACAATTGTACGTAAGTATAAACACCATGGGACCACACAGCCATCATACCGCTCAGGAAGGAGACGTATTCTGTCTCCTAGAGATGAACGTACTTTGAAGAATCTATATCCACAGTTAAACGAGTCCTATATCGAAATAGCCTGAAAGGCCGCTCAGCAAGGAAGAAGCCACTGGGACCACACAGCCGTCATACCGCTCAGGAAGGAGACGTATTCTGTCTCCTAGAGATGAACGTACTTTGAAGAATCTATATCCACAGTTAAACGAGTCCTATATCGAAATAGCCTGAAAGGCCGCTCAGCAAGGAAGAAGCCACTGGGACCACACAGCCGTCATACCGCTCAGGAAGGAGACGTATTCTGTCTCCTAGAGATGAACGTACTTTGGTCTGAAAATCAATCCCAGAACAACAGCAAAGGACCTTGTGAAGATGCTGGAGGAAACAGGTACAAAATAATCTATATCCAGAGTTAAACGAGTCCTATATCGAAATAGCCTGAAAGGCCGCTCAGCAAGGAAGAAGCCACTGCTCCAAAACCGCCATAAGAAAATGCAGACTAGAGTTTGCAACTGTACATGGGGACAAAGATCGTCCTTTTTGGAGAAATGTCCTCTGGTCGGATGAAACAAAAATAGAACTGTTTGGCCATAATGACCATCGTTATGTTTGGAGGAAAAAGGGGGAGGCTTGCAAGCCGAAGAACAACATCCCAACCGTGAAGCACGGGGTGGCAGCATCATGTTGTGGGGGTGCTTTGCTGCAGGAGGGACTGGTGCATTTCACAAAATAGATGGCATCATGAGGCAGGGACATGATGTGGATATATTGAAGCAATATCTCAAGACATCAGTCAGGAAGTTAAAGCTTGGTCGCAAATGGGTCTTCCAAATGGACAATGACCCCAAGCATACTTCCAAAGTTGTGGCAAAATGGCTTTAGGACAACAAGTCAACGTATTGGAGTGGCCATCACAAAGCCCTGACCTCAATCCTATAGAAAACGTGTGGGAAGAACTAAAAAGTGTGTGCGAGCAAGGAGGCCTACAAACCTGACTCAGTTACACTTGCGCTGTCAGGAGGAATGGGCCAAAATTCACCCAACTTATTGTGGGAAGCTTGTGGAAGGCTACCCGAAACATTTGACCCAAGTTAAACAATTTAAAGGCAATGCTACCAAATAGTAATTGCGTGTATGTAAACGTCTGACCCACTGGGAATGTGATGAATGATATTAAAGCTGAGATAAATAATTCTCTCTACTATTATTCTGACATTTAACATTCTTAAAATAAAGTGGTGATCCTAACTGACCTAAGACAGGGGATTTTTACTAGGATTAAATGTCAGGAATTGTGAAACTGAGTTTACATGCGTTTGGCTAAGGTGTATGTAAACTTCCGACTTCAACTGTAAATAGACTCATGTAATAGAAATTACCATATGCATTACAGAGCTGCAAATATGATTGCCATGTTCTAATAACAGGCAAAGCTGGCTGACTGTAACATAATATTACCCCATTGAGTATTGTTATTCAAAATACTACTGTGTTGTACTTTAGCTGTTATATGCAGTGGTGTAGTACATAAGGATGCAGGTAGCCTAGTGGTTAGAGCATTGGACTAGTAACCGGAAGGTTGCAAGATTGAATCCCCAAGGTAAAAATATGTTGTTCTGCCCATGAACAAGGCAGTTAACCCACTGTTCGTAGGCCATCATTGAAAATAAGAATTTGTTCTTAGCTGACTTACCTAGTTAAATAAAGTGAAAAACTTTAAAGTACTATTTTATTAGTTTTTTGGGGTATCTGTACTGCACTTTACTATTCATGTCTTTGTCAACTTTAGCTTTTACTTCTCTACATTCCAAAAAAAAAGCATGTACTTTTTACTCCATACATTTTCCTTGACACCCAAAAGAACCCGTTACATTTTGACAGGAAAATGGTCCAGTTCACGCACTTATCAAGAGAATATCCCTGGTCATCCCTACTGCCTCTGATCTGGCGGTCTCACTAAATAAAAAATCTTTGTCTGTAAATTATGTCTGAGTGTTGGAGTGTGCCCCTGGCTATCCGTCAATAAAAAAATAACAAGAAAATTGTGCCCTCTGGTTTGCTTAATATATGGAATTTTACATGGTTTATACTTTTACTTGTACTTTTGACACTTAAGTACATTTTAGCAATTCCATTTACTTTTGATACTTAAGTATAATTAAAACCAAATACTTTTAGACTTTTACTCAAGTAGTATTTTGCTGTCTGACTTTCAATTTAACTTGAGTCATTTTCTATTAAGGTATCTTTACTTATGCTCAAGTATGACAATGGAGTACCCCTGGTTATATGCTGCTATCATCTGACGGAAGATGAACATGAGGTGCTAATTCGATAAAGGGGAGCCCAGATACAACGTCTGAATAGGTTCCAGCGTCTTCTAAGGTAGTAAGAAGGTTTTTTTCTACCATGACTTTAAGGCTTCCATCTCCACAGGAGATAAGGATGAGGATGCTCATGAGGGGCATTATGGGGGAGATTTCCCTGCAGCATTTGCTGTAATGTTGCGGTAGAGCCGCCCGTCCTTTAGAGATCATTGCCTATGTTCAATGGTCTCCTCAAAGGCTTTAGCTGGGTTTCAAACAGTAGTACGGCTGCTGATTACCAATAGTGCTGCTGTCGCCTCACTACATTCCCTCACAGGAGAAAAAAGATAAGGGAGCGCTCTAAAAATAACAACAGCTGATGAAGGGAGATGTGCAAAGACGTGATTAACAGCTTACCGTGGCAGGTAAATATATGTATTAGGGTTTAGGATATGCATACTCCTAAGGTATAGTATATATTCAATGACATTCAATGATCATAATTTGAGACAGTTTGCCACAGCAGGAAAATATTTCCACAGCAGCAGGAAATGTTAAATATTTTGTGGATTTTAATTAATGGACATTTTTTTGCAGGAGTTGATCCATGTTTTATTACAGCAAATCAAGTCTGAAAGGTTAAAGTGGAAATTACAAACTTTACAAGCCATTTTAAACATGAAATCGTCTACAAGCATTTCTTGCTGTGCAGGAAATTTGGCAGCAAAAACAGTGATCAAATTAAGGTATTTTAGTCCATCATGGAGCATTGTGGTTGTCTTGGTATAGATGTTCCCCCAAAACAAACTAGACACTGTTATAATTCCTACATCAAAGCTGATTGTTGTTGTAGGATGTTATCAGAGAGAACATTGGGTTTTCCTCTCACATTTGAATTCTGCCATTGCCTTCATCAAAGGAGACCCATGCTCCAATTTTAGTCAGTGACAGCCTTATTAATCTTTTACAGGGCACATCTATTTGTATTTCAGAAAGCAAACTTTATCTGGCTACAAAACAGTAAATACATAAACCCAGCATCTGTATGGATGTAAAATATAGGAATCACTGTTTGTGGCATTGAGCCTGTAACAGTGATGCGGGGCCTTCAGATTCGGGACAAACTCTCTTTGCAGAGTTCTATTTCCTTTTTAGAAGAAGTATAGCAATACAATTAAAACAGTGCTCCAGAGCGTCTAGTGATGTATCATTCCAGGTTGAATTAGTTGCCTTTAACTATTGTTTTTCCCTTTTGATTCTCAGCTTTCGATTTAAATTGCAGCCTGATGTATACTGAATCCATAATGATGCTTGTGCATGCTTATGTTATTGTTTTGTTTCTACAATGTTCAAATGTTCCGACTGTCACTAATAATTTGTCACATACTCGTTGACCCCAGACAGCTCAATTTACAACCTATTCCTCCTACTGCACCCTGCATTTAACATTTAGCCCATAGTGCTTGAGTTAAAGAAGCAAAACTTGCTCCCTATCATTTGTTCATTGCTTTGGAGTCTACACCTAATGCAAATACCATTTCCTAATGAAAGGAACCAAAGGTGGACAAAAGTGCTGCCCTTTGAATTTAACAATCACCTTTCAAATTATCTTCCCATGTGGAATTCAGTCCCGATGCAATTTGTCTCCATTGAACTAGCTGGTTAGGCCAGAATACAGAGATAAACCCAATGTACACTGCATGATCAAAAGTATGTGGACACCTATTCATCAAACATCTCATTCCAAAATCATGGGCATTAATATGAGGTTGGTCCCCCCTTTGCTGCTATAACAGCCTTCACTCTTCTGGGATTGCTTTCCACTAGATGTTGGAACATTGCTACAGGGACTTACTTCTATTCACCCACAAGAGCAAGGTGCTAAGCCTGAACCATGAAAAACAGCCGCAGACCACTATTCCTCCTCCACCAAACTTTACAGTTTGCACTATACAGTGGGACAGGTAGCGTTCTCCTGGAATCCTCCAAATCTAGATTAGTCCGCCAGATGGTGAAGCGTGATTCATCACTCCAGGAAACGTGTTTCCACTGCTCCAGATTCCAATGGCAGCAAGCTTTACACCACTCCAGTCGACGCTTGGCATTGAACAGGGTGATCTTAGGCTTGTGGCTGCTTAGGCTGCTCGGCCATCGAAACCCATTTCATGAAGCTGCCGACTAACAGTTATTGTGCTGACATTGCTTTCACCTATTGTAAAAACACCCCTGCACACTGCAGTCATCAATGGAAAGAAAACACAATATTATTATTGTGGAATCAGTGACTTTCTTACTCTCTGACACCAATATAAACAGAGAAAAACAGGTATAAACTCTCAGTACAGGAGTAATTTGCTGTGTGCTGTGCCAGTGTCTCAGTCCCAGTGTACAATGTCCTACCATGTCCTACCATGGGAACATAGAAATGAGTGGGATCGGGTGGAATGATTGGCACAGGCCTCTAGTCAGCTGTAGCAAACAAAGGGAGGATTTGTATTGGGTTTGAGTTGAACGATCCTGGATCAGTGCCCTAGGGCCCTATTCACCTAGAGTCACCCCTGTCCTGATGCTTAAGCCCTCAATCAATGAATTATACTGCCTCAGTCTTAAGACTACGGCAGTAGAAAGACAAATCCACTGAGTTACATCATGTGTGCTATTTTCCAGGGAAACACTGATCATATCTGACATTATTTGGTATATGTGTTATTGACGTAACCCGGTATTGCTGTAATCAAACCATTTATAGTTACATAAAATAACAATTGACATGGAAAGCTTAGTAATGATCGAAAATGTCAATGATAATCATGTGATTAACATATTAAACCTTTACATTGATGACCTCTTTCTTCGAAACATGAAAATGGAAATTGCCAATGGCTGTATATGGTAGCATGCATGCCTTTGGCTCTATGCATCTGCGTCACTGGATAGATAGAGGTTGATGGGTTGAAAGAGATGCATTGCATTTCAGTACCTCAAATTCATTACATTTCAGGCTCTGCATTGCATTTTAGTCTCTTAAAGCCCAAGTTTAATTTGTTTTCATCTGATCTCTTCTTAATGCTGATTTGACATATGGATGTCAAGGCTGTGTTATTTTTTTATTTGCTTCCACTGTTGGCATGCATATATTAGTATTTGAAGCTGTGTGAAGACACACACACACACCTACACCTTTGAAAAGCCACCCACTGCTTTTTCCTTTTCTTATAACAAGCAGTGACAACAAGGGTGAAGAGGCAAAAAATAGCAGATTGAAGTTGCTTTTAATCAACTCTGACTATATCGCGCATCTTCCCCCTTAATCGGTGCTGCCAAGTGGAAAGTATATATATTTTTTCTGTAATAGTGTATTTAGTGGCTGTGGCCAATTGTGTACAGTCTATGATTAACTTACATTTTTTTGTGGGGCTATGACGCCAAGGACGAATAATCAGGGCAAACGTGACTATCAAAATATGTAATAAGTAATCATAGCGTGAATATTGTGCCGTTTTAGCCCTCTGGATGAATCTAACCCTGCAAGACATTGACATATCCAGGCAACTTACCATATCAAAACATGGGCGGACGACATGGTTCCTTTCTGGCTAGAGAAGATGAGGGACCATTGAAGAGTCAGTCTGAAAGGCAGAGAAAGAGAAGGGCAGAGTTAGAGTCAGGATGTCCTTAATGGTTGAGATGATATGTTAATGGTAGGAGAGCTCAGAGATTTAGCCTGTCAGTTCACTGGACACTAAGTCATCCAAGAGCTTTCCAACAGTGTCTAGCGACTTCTCTCTCGCTATTAGTATTATTTCTTAAAAGACGGAGAATGGGATAAATAAGCTGACTTCAGAGTTTACAACAGAATGAACTAAAAAACAATAGTGTGAACTAAAAAACAATAGTGAACTAAAAAACAATAGAGTGAACAAAAAAACAATAGAGTGAACTAAAAAACAATAGTGAACTAAAAAACAATAGAGTGACATAAAAAACAATAGAGTGAACTAAAAAACAATAGTGAACTAAAAAACTGAATTAGAATCAAACAAACAGGCAAAAAAATAAATGAATCTTACATTAATTTTTTTTTATTTCCAACCACAAATGAGATAGTGTTGGTTCCAGATACTGTCGTTGTGCAGAATGGAGATTTTTACAATGTGACTTGAAGTTTCCCTGACCCATATTAAGCCTAAGCCTGGACTAAAAATCACGCCTATGGAATTGCTCCATGGAAAAATGTATTTTATTCCAGGCCCATGTGTTTAACCTGTCATGGAAACCAGCCCTTAGAACTAAAGTATATTATCTGGAAACTCTCCTGCATCTACCAACCAGCTATGTGTTACCTTGTTATTTCCTCCACAGCAAATGTTATTATACGACAGCATAGTCGTGGAACGCCATGCCCTCATTACTGCTAAACTGTTTTGAATATCTGACAGTGATAGGGCCATTGATCTCCTCTTTTCATATTGCACTTGGCAGCTTCGTGCTCTTTATATTTCCCACCCCAACATAACCACGTCTCTTATGTTTCACCATGTTGCATTTGAAATTAAGGGAAAAGACAGAATAGCAAAAGTCTGCCTCATTGAAAATATAAAAAGGGGAGACTTTTTGTCAGTCTCACGGTAAAAATGAGCTCACTTGCACTGTTGCCCGGAAGGTTATGAGCCAGCAGAAACGTGTATGACAGGTAGAGTGAAATAGAGCAGAGGCTTTCTGACACAAGCCTTTTAATGACTGGGTCTAGTTTTTGGTAGCGTCTCCTTACGCCTTTAAAAGGTAGCCTGCAGAGGAAAGAGCCTGCAGACTGGTGGGGTTTGGCACAGGTGGATGGACACACAGCTGCTGGCTACGTCTGGCTACGTCTGGCCCCACTCTCATCCCCCAGTGAGAGGGATAGACAGGGGGAGGATGGCGTCTGTAATGGTTGGGGGATAGGGTGGGTAGCCAGACTATGACTATCATGGCAGTGCCCTAAAATTGGGCTTGATATCTTCACTCTTCACTGACTCTGTCCCCCAGTGGAGAAGGCTCAGAGGAGAGAGGTCTCCCCAGTCCTCCCCTGTTGGAGGCCTAGATTGTGAGGCATTCATATGGGTGGGGAGAAGGTTGTTGGTTCAGGGGGCTCAGTTGGCTGGACTGTGGTGCTTGCAACACCAGGGTTGTGGGATTGATTCCCACCTGGGCGAAATACTGAATCTGTTCTGCAAGTCGCTATGAATAAAAGTGTCTGTCGATTGACCATAATGTTAAGTGTTTCTATTGTTAGCTGTTTCCATTCTAGCTGGACTCTGTCGATGAGGATACTATATAAATATAATTTCAGTCCGCCCACTATAGAGCCAACAGCCAATAAAGAGCATAGCCCAACACAAGTGTTGGTCAATTGAAAAGGATTACTCATTGAAAATACACAGGCTTGCCTCTGTTAGGGCTGAAGTATGTTAGAGAGGTTTGGAAGGAAAATACTGTTATTTTCTAGCTAGCGCCGTCTACATTTCAGCCCCAAACAGGCTTTCCCCAAGTGTGCTAATCATCTTGCGAGTCACTCCTCACCCAAAGGCCTGCATAGGGTCCATCTTTTAACTAAACACCATGGAGATTTTCCATTCACCCACTCTCTCTCTGCTATGGCCCACTGCATAGTCTCCTCGGTCCTGGAGCTTTGCAGCGTTTTGTCGTTTCTGGCCCTGCATACCTTAACTCTCTCCCTCCTGTTTCCCTTCTTTCTCTATCTATATTTCACTCCATTGTTCTCTTTGTGTTTTCTCTTTCAATCATCAAATCTCATTGTTTCACTCATTCTCTCTCTTCCTCGTGTCAGTGTGAATGTGATTGTGCATTCTCATTCCACAGATTCAGCCAGACTCTGCTCGATATAGGATTGCATTGTAGTGCAGTTTACCATAGTTTTGATTGTATTTAAGCTTTTCTCTCTATGTGAACTTCTCATAGTTGAAGAGGCTTGCATGGCTCAGTAGAAAAAACAATGCTCCACAGTCCATTAAAGACGACTCTTGCAGGTCACTCATAATCAAATCAAACTTTATTTGTCACATGCGCCAAATACAAGTGAAGACCTTACCGTGAAATGCTTACTTACAAGCCCTTAACCAACAGTGTAGTTCAAGAAAATATTTACCAAATAAAGAAATAAAAACATGATAAAAAGTAACACAATAACGAGGCTATATATAGGGGGTACCGGTACCGAGTCAGTGTGCGGGGGTACAGGTTAGTTGAGGTCATTTGTACATGTAGGTAGGGGTGAAGTGACTAGGATTAGATAATAAACAACAAGGAGCAGAAGTGCACAAAACAAATGGAAGGGGTGGGGGTGGGGGGTCAATGTAAAAATGTAAATAGTCCGGTGGCCATTTTATTAATTGTTCAGCAGTCTTATGGCCTGGGGGTAGAAGCTGTTAAGTAACCTTTTGGTCCTAGACTTCGGCACCGCTGTAGCACGGTGCGGTAGCACGGCAAGCGAGAAAACAGTCCATGACTTGGGTGACTGGAGCCACTGATAATTTAATGGGCTTTCCTATTATATAGGTCCTGGATGGCAGGAAGCTTGGCTCCAGTGATGTACTGGGCCGTACGCACTACCCTCTGTAGCGTCTTACATCAGATGCCGAGCAGTTGCCATACATGTACTAGGTGGTGATTAAACTGGTCAGGATGCTCTCGATGGTTGAGCTGTATACGTTTTTTAGGATCTGTTGACCCATGACAAATCTTTTCAGTCTCCTGAGGGGGAAAGGTTTTGTCGTGCCCTCTTCACGACTGGCTTGGTGTGTTTGGACAATGATAGTTTGTTGGTGATGTGGACAGCAAGGAACTTGAGACTCTCGACCCACTCCACTACAGCCCCGTTGATGTGAATGGGGGCCTGTTCGGCCCGCCTTTTCCTGTAGTCCATGAGCAGCTCCTTTGTCTTGCTCAGATTGAGGGAGAGGTTGTTGGTACCCTTACCACCTGGGGGCGGACCGTCAGGAAGTCCAGGATCCAGTTGCAGAGGGAGGTGTTTAGTCCCAGGGTCCTTAGCTTAGTGATGAGCTTCGTGGGCAGAACGCTGATCTGTAGTCAATGAACAGCAATCTCACATAGGTGTTCCTTTTGTCCAGGTGAGAAAGGGCAGTGTGGAGCATGATTGAGATCGTGTCATCTGTGGATCTGTTGGGGAAGTATGCGAATTTGAGTGGGTCTAGGTTATCCAGGAGGATGCTGTTCAAAGCACTTAATCTCTACCGACGTGAGGGCTATGGGGTGGTAATCATTTAAGCAGGTTACCTTCACTTCCTTGGGCACAGGGACTATGGTGGTCTGCTTGAAACATGTAGGTACTACAGACTCAGTCAGGGAGAGGTTGAAAATGTCAGTGAAGACACTTGCCAGTTGGTCCGTGCATGCTTTAAGTATGCGTCCTGGTGGAGGAGAGAATATACGCACAAGATCTTCACATCACAAGGATATTTACACGCTTCAGACAGTGTGCCTTTGGAGAGGCCTTCTCTCAATCGTCAGACTGGCTTCTTGTGAAGTTTTTGATGTTTCCTTGATGTAACCACGGGGCTAAGAGTTAGCCTGACACTCCATTTTGCTTTTTCTCATATTGGTTGCATCTAGCTGCCGTGTTTTTAAAAAAAATAACAATAAATAAAAAGTCTATGCTAAATTATTGAACTCCATCTCACATGAGCTTCGAGAGCTTTTTGTCGCTGTCTGATAGTCTTGCCCCTAATGCCATCTCAGGAGTTCAAGGCCAGTAAAAATGAACATTATTTATGGAGCTGATAGCCAGTGTGTCTGAGAAGAGCTAATGTCACTCTTGGGGGACGCAGTCACAACCAGAATGTAAACAAGAGACCGTATGAGGGCCTCAGTTAGCATTAGCGTCACATAGCTCACTGTTTGGAGCAGTCTGTGCATTCTGTCAGACATTACAATGCAGTTTCTGGAAGCCTTGCAGGCACAGACATCAAAGCTTTTGTTGGCCTGTTCTTCTTGCAGGCCCCTTCTGTTAATGAAGATGTTGAGTGATTGAGGTGCAGTTACATATTCAGTTGTGTAATATGCAACGTTAAGCATGCAAGGAAATTTAACTTTGCTACCGTGTACTTTGCTGCGAGCTACAAGATGTCATACATATAGCTTCAGGAGTTTTAAGTAATCACAGTCATCTTCAAACTTATAATGAGTTGTTCAACTAAAACAGGAGTCAGCCTCAATTGATATAGCAGGAAGAATATTACTTTAATTGATATCTCTGCTGTTTTTAAATAAATTATCAGGAGTGGATTTGTAAACAGTGTAAAATTTCCTTCTATTTTTTCACGCTTTGCATCTCAGAAGACAGTATGTAGGCCACAGAATAAGACATTTGGAGTACAAATGAACATCAGATTCCCTTAATGCTATAAATGTGGTGTCAAGGAAAGGTAAAGTTGCTGAGCTTTGCTCCACTGACACAGGAAAACGGCTCAAGAGACATTGGTTGAAATGCAGTACGGAGCACGTCAACAATGACTCACAGCTTTCCATTTTTTGCAGCTTTCCATGTTGCAGGTTTCCATTCCACTTACATATAGTGCCTTGCAAAAGTACTCATCCTCTTGCCATTTTTCCTATTTTGTTGCATTTGAACCTGTAATTAAAATGTATTTTTATTTGGATTTCATGAGATGAACATCCACAAAATAGTCCAAATTGGTGAAGTGAAAATAAAAAAAATTACTTCATAAAAAAAAAAAAAAAAAAAGTTGTGCGTGCATCTGTATTCACCCCCTTTGCTATGAAGCCCCCTAAATAAGATCTGGTGCAACCAATTACCTTCAGAAGTCACATAATTAGTTAAATAAAGTCCACCTGTGTGCAATCTAAGTGTCACATGCTCTGTCAAATGATCTCTGTATATATATACACCTGTTCTGAAAGGCCCCAGAATCTGCAACACCACTAAGCAAGGGGCACCACCAAGCAAGCGGCACCATGAAGAACAATGAGCTCTCCAAACAGCTCAGGGGACAAAGTTGTGGAGAAGTACAGATCAGGGTTGGGTTATAAACAAATATCAGAAACTTTGAACATCCCACAGAGCACCATTAAATCCATTATTAAAAAAATGGAAAGAATATGGCACCAAAACAAACCTGCCAAAAGAGGGCTGCCCACCAAAACTCACGGACCAGGCAAGGAGGGCTTTAACTTGTTAGGGAGTGGCAGCTGAGGGGTCGGTTTTGGAGAGCCTGGCGTGCCCAAAGTAAAATGTCTCCCATTCAGGCCCAGAAAATAGGATATGCAGATATTTGGTACCATTGGATAGGAAACACTCTGAATTTTCCAAAACTGTTAACCATTTGTCTGTGAGTAAAACAGAACGCATATAGCAGGCGAAACCCCGAGGAATTTCTGTCCTGGAAAAAGTGATTTTGACACATTGCTCATTTGGGCACCCCTCCCTCATGAAAATGACCATATAAGGGCATATGAATGCAGTACCCATCGCTTCCTTTAGATGTCAACAGTCTCGAGACAGTGTATTTTTTTTCATTTTGGATGAATAAGACCAGAGAAGAAGAGCAAACAAGGAAGTCATGTAAACAGTACCCAGCGCGCGCTCCCGACAAAGCGCGCAGTGTCTTTTTTACCGTCGTTATCGATCAGTTTATATTCCGGTTGATTTATAATAGTAAATATACGTAAAAGTGTTCCTTTTACGTATATAGGTATAAGATGAACGAGTTTGCGTCACGTTTTAATGGAGTAGCGGAAGCTGTCGTTTCGGATTATAACGCGCGAACCAAATGGAGGATTTATGGATAAAATACATTACTTTTTCTAACAAAAGAACCATGGATTGTCTTCGTTGGACACTTAGGATGACCTCAGCAGAAGTTCTTCAACAGGTAATTGATTTGTTTTTGCTGTGAAATGTGTTATGTGTGTGCCATGATGGCTAATCGATACATGGCTATGGGAAAAATATGTGAGGTGCTACTCTCAAACAATCAAATGTGCTGCTTTCGCCGTAAAGCCTTTTTCAAATCTGACAACGCTGTGATATTGCCAAGAAACAGAGCTTTTGATGAGTATGGAACACTTGTATATTGGTGGAAGTTTAATAATTCAACTTTTGGATTTTGAATTTGGCGCCTTACATTTTACCTGGTAGTGTCGGGAGCAGCCCCGCTAGCGCCCCAGTGATCCCTGAGAAGTTAATCAGAGGCAACAATGAGACCAAAGACAACCCTGAAGGAGCTGCAAAGCTCCAGAGCGGAGATTGAAGTATCTGTCCATAGGACCACTTTAAGCCGTACACTCCACAGAGCTGGGCTTTACGGAAGAGTGTCCAGAAAAAAGCCATTGCTTAAAGACAAAAATAGGCAAACACGTTTGGTGTTCGCCAAATGCATGTGGGAGACTCCCCAAACATACGGAAAAAGGTACGCTGGTCAGATGAGACTTAAAATTTAGTTTTTGGTCACCAAGGAAAACTATGTCTGGTGAAACCCAACACCTCCCATCACCCCAAGAACACCATCCCCACAGTGAAGCATGGTGGTGGCAGCATCATGCTGTGGGGATGTTTTTTCATCGGCAGTGACTGGAAACTGGTCAGAATTGAAGGAATGATGGATGGCGCTAAATACAGGGAAATTCTTGAGGAAAACTGTTTCAGTCTTCCAGAGATTTGAGACTGGGATGGAGATTCACCTTCCAGCAGGACAATGACCCTAACCATACTGCTAAAGCAACACTCGAGTGGATTAGGGGAAACATTTAAATGTCTTGGAATGGCCTTGTCAAAGCCCAGACCTCAATCCAACTGAGCATCTTTGGTATGACTTAAAGATTGCTGTTCACCAGCGGAACCCATCCAACTTGAAGGAGCTGGAGCAGTTTTGCCTTGAAGAATGGGCAAAAGTCGCAGTAGGTAGATGTGCCAAACATATAGAGACATACTCCAAGAGACTTGCAGCTGTAATTACTGCAAAAGGTAAATCTACAAAGTATTGACTTTGGGGGGGTGAATAGTTATGTTTTCAGTTTTTTTGTCTTATTTCTTGTTTGTTTCAAAATAAAAAAAAATTGCATCTAAGTGGTAGGCATGTTGTGTAAATCAAATGACACAACCCCCCCAAAAATCCATTTTAATTCCAGGTTGTGAGGCAACAAAATAGGAAAAATGCCAAGGGGGTGAATACTTTCGCAAGCCACTGTATTGTTTGTGGACTAGCTCTGTGTCAATACCATCATCCCAGAACTTCTACAAGACAAACTCTCCCAGCTGAACTTTTCCAGCTCCATGGGTCAGTGGATCACTGACTTCCTGACCAACAGAACGCAACACGTGAAAACACCTTTCAGACTCTCTATCCCTCAGCACAGCAGCGCCGCATGGATGCATGCTCTCACCTCTACTCAACTCACTCTATATCAATGACCGCACCTCCAACAATGCATTTGTCAAAGTACTCAAGATTCCAGGTGACACCCCTCTGGTTAGTCTCATCACCAACGGTGATAAGTCCATGTACCGTGGAGAGGTTGCCTGCCTGGTGGTCTAAACCTGGATAACCTGGAACTCAACACATACAAAACCATGGAGATGGTGGTTGACTTCAGAAATCGTCCACCATCATCTCTCCCCGTGGACATTGACGGCTCAGCTGTTAGCGCGGCTAAAGCATGCTGAATCCTGGGACCATCATCTCCCACACCCTCAACCACTCTTGGGCGGCAGGTAGCATTGCGGGTAGGAGCATTGATTCTGACATAACCTGACCTCTCACTTGAACAAAGTAGGTTTTAGCACTCCTATTTGTGTTACATAGTTTAATAACTTTTATAGGAGAGTAACAGTAAACCACAATAACAACACACTGCAAAACAACTTGAGATGTGTGTTATGTATTCTATGTTTTATGTATTCTATGTTTTGTAATTCATAAAATGCAGCCTTTAAAAGACGTGCAGTTTATGGATTTCCACATGGACACACTGAAGTATACATTAGTGCTATAATTTGTCAGCTAAAATCAGCAAGCAATATTTCATCAATAAAAGCAAGACAATTAGGCCAAGTTGACACATGTACTGTTACTGATGTGTTTTGCTTTTGACAAACTGTTCTCACAGGCCATTCCTATACCTTTTACACTAACAGTTATGCAACTATCCATGTGCGTCTTTACAATTCCATTTGGAGGAAATGTTTTATATAATTAAGTCACAGGATGTACACTACAGGTCAAACGTTTCAGAACATCTACTCATTCAAGGGTTTTTCTAAAAATTTTCTATTTTCGACCTTGTAGAATAATAGTGAAGACATCAAAACCATGAAATAACACATATGGAAACATGTAGTAACCAAAAAAGTGTATTTTATATTTGAGATTCTTCAAATAGCCACCCTTTGCCTTGATGACAACTTTGAAAAATCTTGGCATTCTCTCAACCAGCTTCACCCGGAATGCTTTTCCAACAGTCTTGAGGGAGTTCCCACATATGCTGAGCACTTGTTGGCTGCTTTTCCTTCCCTCTGCGGTTTGACTCATCCTAAACCATCTCAATTTGGTTGTGGTCGGGGGGACTGTGGAGGCCAGGTCATCTGATGCAGCACTCCATCACTCTCCTTGTTGGTAAAATAGCTCTTACACAGCCTGAAGGTGTGTTGGGTCATTATCCTGTTGAAAAACAAATCAAAGTCCCACTAAGCTCAAGCCAGATGGGATGGCGTGTCACTGCAGAATGCTGTGGTAGCCGTGCTGGTTAAGTGTGCATTGAATTCTAAATAAGTCACAGACAGTGTCACCAGTAAAGCACCCCACACCATAACACCTCCTCTTCCATGCTTTATGGTGGGAAATACACATGCAGAGATCTTCTGTTCACCCACACCACGTCTCACAAAAAAACGGCGGTTGGAACCAAAAATCGCAAATTTGGACTCCAGACCAAAGGAAACATTTCCACCAGTCTGATGTCCATTGCTCATGTTTCTTTGCCCGAGCAAGTCTCTTCTGCTGTTTGATGACCTTTAGTAGTGGTTTCTTTTCAGCAATTCGACCATGAAAGCCTCATTCACACAGTGTCCTCTGAACAGTTGATGTTGAGATGTGTCTGTTACCTGAACTTATTTGGGCTGCAATTTCTGAGGCTGGTAACTCAAATGAACTTTTCCTCTACAGCAGAGGTAACTCTGGGTCTTCATTTCCTGTGGCGGTCCTCATGAGAGCCAGTTTCATCATAGCTCTTGATGGTTTTTGCGACTGCACTTACAACTTTAACTTTACAACTGCGACCTGGCCAAGATAAAGCAAAGCAGTGCGACAAAAACACAGTTATATATAATCAAACGTACAGTCAATAACACAATAGAAAAATGTATGTACAGTGTGTGCAAATGTAAAAGATTAGGGAGTCAAGGCAAAGGGTGGCTATTTGAAGAATCTCAAATATAAAATATATTTTGATTTAACACTTTTTTTGGTTACTACATGTTTCCATATGTGTTATTTCATAGTTTTGATGTCTTCACTATTATTCTACAATGTATAAAATAGTAAATTTAAAGAAAAACCCTTGAATGAGTAATGTTCTAAACTTTTGACCTGTATAGTGTACAATAATGTATAGCAAAAAACAGCTGAGGTTTTAGCTGAGGTTTGTGTAAAAAAAGACATTATGAATTCTTCCCACTCATTTTCATTGAGGCAACCATAAAATATTGAGTGATTCACGCTAACTGATTTCACCCTTGCACCCTCTCTCAAGTGTGGAAGCAGATCAACGGCAAAAATAACTATTATAATGATGGCATTGACACAACCCCCTTAAGTGAGTATCAATGAGAGGAAAGCTTTCTCCATCTGCTTCGATGGGCTCATCCATGATTCTCTTTACATGCTAATGTACGAAGCCACTGGACCGAGAAGTGGAGCCATTTGCAATGTTTGCAATTAAAATATTTGTATTTTCTTTACTCGCCGTGAAAGGTAGTACGTATTGAAATGGCTGAGGCATCCATAGATTCGCTGAGCTATGATGTTTGCGAAGAACTGAAGACGAGAGGCAATATTTCCATCAACATATTAATACACAACAGATCTGTGGAGCTGTTCAAGCGTTACGTCCAATCAGAGGCATCGTATACCACCACGCCGGTGCCCTAAATGACTCCATTCCTTATTTGCTGCTGTGAGTTTCTGTCATTTTAATTAGTTTTGTTGGACTTGCAGACTTTGTTTTTCCCTTATGAAGTATTATTAAGCCCAGGCAATCCATCATTCTCACCAGCCTTGCCTTTTATCCATGATAAGTACAGTAGAATATTTCTCAAATATGATTTGGAGTCAGTTAATTTCATAATGAAGTTTGCATTTGACTCATTGATGATGACACGTGTGGGTTTCAATGTAAAACACAAATGCAGTGTTCCTGGATGGTGATTCATATAGATAAGGCACTGAGTAAATCTTGTTATTTACAATGACAACGGGCACTATTTATGAAGTAAACTCTCATAACTTTGCCTATGTACACCTATTAATTAATTTTATGCATACTGCATATGGGGCATACCAAAATGAATGAGCTTAGCCCACTTAAATTGATAAATGCAACAATAACATTGTATTATCATGTTTCTTTTTCAAATGACACATTGAGACACTCAGAACGCATTGGAAGGTGAGCATATATAATCTAGAATGAAATAAATTATACATCTAATGCATTTTAAAGATGCTTTTTGTATATTACCTTTAATGTTTGTCAAAAATGGCCACTTTACTATGTGTTTGTGTCCCAAACTTTACCACAACTGTAATTTGTCAACCAGAGGACATAGTCACATTTTGATGTGACATAACTGGATATGGGGTTTTATACCAGCAATAAATCAATGCTCTGAAAGGGGAAAACAAAGGAAATAAACTCGTAAATCATGTAGGCGAACGAGCATCAATACATTTTACGACTCCTGTCTCCTCCATTCAACATCCATATACATTACATACCCACTGTTCGTTCCCATCTCAAACACCAGCACATTTCAATCTTAGCCTACCTATCAGTTGAATAAGCATTACAGTACCTCATATCACAAGTTAAGGCAGCAATAGCATGGACCACCACAGTTGCATTTTTCAACTGTGAAAATCTTGAGTATGACACTAAACAGTGTAGTATTAATATCTTTAATTCAGTCCACTGTTCAGTACCTCATACAGTAGGTACCCATATAAAATCAAAACCTCACTACAAACCATTGTATTCTGGATGTATATGTTTCTACTATCTTCAATTCAGGCCACTATTCAGTACCTCACAGGTACCTACCTAGTACAGTACTTCATAGGTACCTATAACTAGGATCTATATCTCAGCCTTAACGTTGTGTTTTGTTGTATCTTATCATACAGGAGAAGTGTGTTTGTGAATAATTGAAGGACCAGGCCATTTCCTATGCATGTGAGCAGGTTATTGTCAGGGGTACAGTGGGGAGAAGTCAATGGGGCCATATCCTGGAACAGATAGCTCGGTACGTGGTATACTCTGCACAATCTGCCAGCATAAGCACATTCAATAGTTAGTGGCATGGCTGTTGGCCTCCTTTTCCTTTGATAAAAACAGGCTTCTGTTTTCCTCGATCAGAACAAAGGAAAGCGCTTTAATCAAAAGTTTTTTTAACGCCATTATTCATTATAATCCTGTCGGAAGTAAGTCATTTTAAGAGGAATCGATTTCAATTGAAAGTAAATGTATTTAATTATAAGATATCCTCTTAGGGGTAGGGTCCCATTTTCCCGAATTTCTGCCTGTCTGACGTGCCCAAAGTTAAATGCCTGCCACTCAGGGCCAGAAACTAGGATATTCACATAATTAGTACTATTGGATAGAAAACACTCTGAAGTTTCTAAAACCATTATGATATAGTCTGTGGGTATAACAGAACAGATATAGCAGGCAAAAACCTGAGAAATTTCTGTCCGGAAATCCTTTTTCTTTTGCCCTCCTCTCACTTTGAATGCCTGGTAATATAAGTCAATGGGAGATAGGACACAGGTTGCAGTACCTATGGCTTCCACTGGATGTCAACATTATCTGGAAAGTGTCTGGAGGCTATAGCCCTGAGGAGATCCTTATAGAAGAAGACAGACTACAGGAAGGGAAAAAGGTAAACGACCGCGCCCAGCTTTATTTTCCTCTTATAACGTTTCAGTTACCATCCGTGTAAAATATGATCGCTATTATTCATAAAAGGATACATAAGGATGCATTATTAATGATATTTGATTTGTTTGTGAAAAGATGAGAGGTATAACTTGAACGCGTTCTCTTCACTGTACAACGGGCGAGTAGACTGACAATGCTTGGTGGAGTAGCTGAACATAACGTGCCAACCAAACAGAGATTTATGGATATAATAAATTACTTTTTCTAACAAAATAACCATGGATTCTCTTGTTTGGACACTTGGGAAGCCCTCAGCAGAAGTTCTTTGAGAGGTAAGCGATTTATATTAGCTGTGATATGGACATTTTGAGAACCGAGCTGGATATTAATTTATGCTAATGTGGAAAATATGTGAGGTGCTAGCCTCAAACAATCAAATGTAGTGCTTTCGCCGTAAAGCCTTTTAGAAATCTGACAACGCAGTGATATTGCCAAGAAGCAGAGAGCTTTTGATGGCTATGCAACACTTGTATATTGAAGAATGTTAAATATTACGAATTTCTATTTTGAATTTGCCGCGTTATGTTTGCTCTGAAAACGATCCCGCTAGCGGGATCCGTGCGCAGTGTGAGGCTAGGATTTTAATGTGAAGTATTCACCTAAAGGTTTTATAATAATATAATTTATAACAATTAGGTGAATCTCCTTCACAAATACCATCAACATGGATCAAACATCTCCCAATTATCTGTTTGTTAGCATACGGTTTAAGAGCTAATGAACTATTAATAAGTATAATTTGACTGGTCAGTGCCATTAATTGGTTTGACTTCTCTTCTTTTTGCTTTAGGATAGGCCATAGAGATGGTTAGAGGACTTTTCATTGGATCTGTCGGATTATGGAATCTGTGAGCGCACAGGGAGTGCCATGAAGGCCATCTCCATTTTGAGGTAGTACATTTTCTTCTTCTACTACTTCTATGAGTTGGCAAACAAACTGAAAGGTTGCACACTGCCACATGGAGTGTGTTGTTTGAACAGGTATAACGCCAAGGTAAGCGATTTTCTGCCACCTGCAGTTTTGGAATGCTTACTCAAGTATAATTCAGTGGATGATCCCTCCTGATGACCCGGATGGCATTATGTGATCCTTTATTAACCCACAGGAAGTCCCACCTAGTTGACTACTTCAAAATGGTGAAAGTCCTCAATGGTGCTGCCCAATCCTAAAATCTAGCTTTTTGGCCCTAGAGTCCTCTATCATTCTCTATAGGATAGGCCTATAGTCAGGGATCTGTAAGTCAATGAGATTCGAATGCCAAACAAAAGTCTCTTTTGGGCAATGTCAACACTGAAGCTACGATGAAGAGATGAACACCGTAAGACTGCATTGACATCTTATAAATATCCTGATATGTTTTTCCCATAACTTAACATGCATTAAGCTTCCCATACATAATGACGTTGACAGGATATGATTAAGTCGAGAATACATTGTCAGTCACAGTTGTAAGGGAAGCGTTAGGGATTCATGTTAAATGTGATAAGTAATACATTGCACACTGTATAGTATGACTGATAAGACTTCAATACGATATGGACGTTGAAGATCGACAGACTGGCGGTAACACTTTATCTCGGAACCTGTTTCCATCATAACACCTTTAACACATTTTACCATCATAGGAGTATGTTTGTGCTGTAATTTTGCCACAGCGTCATAGGAGGATTGTGCTGTTATTTTACTACAGCATCATAGGAGGATGTCTGTGCTGTCATTTTATCACAGCATCATAGGAGGATGTCTGTGCTGTCATTTTATCACACCACATGTGTTGCAATGTGTGTTTTGAATATCAAAGAAACACATTCTGAAATGTCACACTGTAACAGAAAAGACCACCCTGAAAGAGTCAAAGTGGCATGAGGTCAAATCTGATAAAGGAATAATCCATGATCCATGAACAATCCCTTTTCAACCAGCTACAGTATATACAGTATGTATCAGTATATACTGCTATCATGCTCAGCCCTGCTGTATTCACTGACCCAAACAGAGTGCAGTCCCTGTGTTAGCTGCAAAAAGGTAGCAATGAACTACATGCGTGCTCTGAAAGCCCCCTGCGCAATACATGTCCATGAATAAAACTTTAACTTTATACGGCACCCTGGTCTCATAGGCTGGACATAAAATAGTAACCGTATATCCGGGACACTTAATTGAGTATGATATGTTATGTTTGATATGATTACAGACAGAATAAAGTTTCATCATGGACAACTTTACATGTTTTGCTGATTATCAACTTTGCAACTACTTACTACTTTTTAGCTACTTTTAAATGACTTGGTATGTTAGATAACCCTTCCCCTAACCCTAATCTTAACCCTTTAATCTAACCCTTAACCTCTTAGCGCGCCGATCCCTTTAGCGGGATCGCTTTCAGAGCAAACATAACGCGCCAAATTCAAAATACATATTCGTAATACATATTCGTAATATTTAACCTCGATATACAAGTGTTGCATAGTGTTGCATAGCCATCAAAAGCTCTGCTTCTTGGCAATATCACTGCGTTGTCAGATTTTAAAAAGGCTTTACGGCGAAAGCACTACATTTGATTGTTTGAGGCTAGTACCTCACATATTTTCCACATTAGCATAAATTCATATCCAGCTCGGTTCTCAAAATATCCATATCACAGCTAATATAAATCGCTTACCTTTCAAATAACTTCTTCTGAGGTCTTCCCAAGTGTCCAAACAAGATAATCCATGGTTCTTTTGTTAGAAAAAGTAAATAATTATATCCATAAATATCCGTTGTTTTTGGCACGTTACGTTCAGCTACTCCACCAAGCATTGTCAGTCTACTCGCCCGTTTTACAGTGAAGGGATCGCGTTCAAATTATACCTCTCATCTTTTCACAAACAAATCAAATATCATTAATAATGCATCCTTATGTATTCTTTTATGAATAATAGCGATCATATTTTACAAGAACGGTAAGTGAAACGTTAAAAGACGAAAAGAAAGTTGGTCGGCGCTGGGCGTTCACGTTCGTGAGCGTGCACGTCTGTTTACCTTTTTCCCTACCCGTAGTAATTCTCTCTCTAAGGATCTGGTCAGAGCTTTTTCCTCCATACCCTTTCCAGAGACTGTTGACATCTAGTGGAAGCCATAAGTACTGCAACCTCGGTCCTATTCCCCATAGAAAAAATATTACATGGGCTTCAAAATGAGAGGAGAGCAACAGAAAAATAAATTCCGGACAGAAATCTCTCTGGTTTTTGCCTGCTAAATCTGTTCTGGAATAGCCACAGACTATATCTTAATGGTTTTATAAACTTCAGAGTGTTTCCTATCCAATAGTACTAAATATGTAAATATCCTAGTTTCTGGCCATGAGTGGTAGGCATTTAACTTTGGGCACGTCAGACAGGCGAAAATTTGGAAAATGGGACCCTAGCTGGAAGAGGTTAACCCTTCCCCTTGTACTTCCACCCCGCAGCCCGAGTGACCATTACATGTAATAATGTAAAGAGGACTGTCGAGGACCATGGTCGAGGCGTGTGCTGAGCCTGTATTTTTATATGTCCTAATGGGTCATAGTTCATTAAGAGGACCAAGGAAGCGGAATGTCCTCATTTGACTAAGTCCATGTAGGATCATGTAAAAGCTTTGAGTTTGACCTTGATGTAGGCCATATGTAGAGCAAAAACACTGGAACCACAACATAAACGTCCAACTTTGCAAAAACTGGTTCAATCAATGTTGCTTCCACATAATTTCAACAAAAAATGACGTTGAATGAACTGATTGGACTTGCAAAAAGTCAACGTAAAGGCATTATTATTATTTTTTTTTACCCAACTTTAAACCAAAATCCAATGACATGGTGACATATTTTGTTGATTTCACATTGAGTTCACGTTAGTTGACAACTCACGTTGAAATGACGTCTGTGCTCAGTGGGACATTCGTTTTTTTGTGCAAGCGCAGGTTGAGTACCGTGAAGGAACTGTTCTGTACAATCACTACAGTATACAGTATGCAGACAACTGCTCAGACCGTATAAAAAAACTTTTTGTCATCAAAAGTTGCCTTCATCCCCAAAGAGACAAAGAAACAAAGTACTCAAAAACAAAGTACTACAGGGAATTACGTTGACTCCATAAAGGAATTTGGAGTGGTGTGATGTGATATTAATATTACAAGTTACGGTGCTGTTTCAGATTCAGAAAGTTCTGGTGTTGCCATCCCTGGTTAATGTTTGCGTTAATGACAGAATAGCAACGTTCCCATTGCTCTCCTCGTTTAGCCATGCCTCGCATGAAAACCACATAAATAGCAAAGAGTAATGCGAGCAAATTTACTTAAGTTGTTATTCAGAGGGAAACTATATTTTTCCTTTTTCCCTTCATACCTTTCCACCATGCACCTTATCTCCTTTCTGCAGTGTTTGCCATTTTTGTTCTTCCAATGTCATGCTACAATTCATCCACAATCTGCCTCTGTTGTCCACAACAAATCACCATTCCCCTCTTTTTGTCTTTGTGATCACAAACTGTCTGTTTCTTATTCAGGCTCTCAACCCCTTCGCCACATTGTCCTCTCTCAGCCATTCTTTCCCCTCCGTCTGCCCCCTGTTATTTATGGAATGCAAAACTACAGAGACAGGGAGAATGAACCTGGTGCTACAAACGTAGCCAAACCGCCCAGGCGGGCACTGCCAAGGGAAGATTGCATACAGCCCATGTCACCAACAGGAGCCTTCTGCCACCCTTTACCACCCCTACCAACTCGCCCTCACCCCTCCAGCATTACTAACAATGTGGGGACAAAAGGTTATAGGAGGAACGAGTGAAGGAGGCAACGATGGCTCCCGTATTGGCATGTTGATCGATTCACCGTCACCTTAGACCTCGTCAGTGATCTCCCTGCGCTCGTTCATGTACGGACACGTTTGAGCAAGGCGGGGGGCAAAATGAAATACATGTAAACGGAACTGGAGTCATTTGTCAAGACACATTGCAGTGGGGCGGTGTGATCATCAAAAGATCGTCAAAAGGGGAATGTGTCGTCTTCCCTCATTGATTGATTCCCTCAAGGACAATTGAAAAATTAAATAAAATGATTACTGGCTTCTGCAGGGGACTAATTTCTCATTATTTTTCAAATCCCTTCCACAAGATCCAATACTGAAAGAATATTCTGCCTGTCTTCCATTTAGAACCCCCTTCACTGTGTTTTAATTTATAATTCATATTGGCAGGTTGAAATTTGCATCTTTCATGATCTAGTATTTTTTAAGCATCCACAAAGAGTTTTTGCTGCATGCTTCGCCCCGTCCCACAAAGAGCAGCTTACTGCAGTCTAGGCTGAGAAAGAGTTGACACCATGTCCTATCCCTTCGCTATCCTGAGGTAGCTGTCAAACTGTTAGCCTAGTTACTATGCTGCTCCCATGTGCCCAGCTACAATCCATTACAACGGGGGTGAGCTGATGCTCTATAGAAGCCTGTCCTGGCATCCTACCATTGATTTGCTGCAGGTGTAGGGTGACTGTGTTGTGAAACCGAGGAGAGAGTTGCCCGTCTTCCAAGGTCAGCAGAGATGAAATCAGGATGTAACCCTCCCCAGCTGGGTAGAAACCAGGATATAACCCTCCCCAGCTGGGTAGAATCCAGGATATAACCCTCCCCAGCTGGGTAGAATCCAGGATATAACCCTCCCCAGCTGGGTAGAATTCAGGATATAACCCTCCCCAGCTGGGTAGAGACCAGGATATAACCCTCCCCAGCTGGGTAGAGACCAGGATATAACCCTCCCCAGCTGGGTAGAGATCAGGATATAACCCTCCCCAGCTGGGTAGAGACCAGGGACACAGAGAGACCCAAACTTTACCGCAATGCTTTGTTACCCATGAAACCAATTACCATAAATATCCCCTTGTGACTTCTCCGACAAAAGGCCGGCAACACGTCAGACCGAGCAGACAGAGGCTTGATGATGACCAGTATTGAATTAGGGCTGTTAATGGTTTGTTTTCCAGTGTACTGTGAAACAGTGGTGATGTGAGAGAGTAGGGAAACTATATTTTCATAGGAAATGTAACTAACATAATACAATTACCGTCCCCGTCGTCCAACGCTGCCTAACCGCACAGAAAATGATTTACTACTAGTCCACAAATAACCATATTGGGGGAGAGAGATTGGGCTGCCATCCGCCAACACTCTGGCAATGTACTTTCGACGCTACGCCCAAATCCTGAATCACGTGGAAAGGGGGGCGACAGATGTTGTGTTCAGAGGGCATCCACCTACCCGTTTCCCCTCCTGTTCTGCTTCCTCCTCGCTCCCTGTATTGGGGAATGTAGCAACTAGCAACATAAGTCCATACACAAATCCTTCAATAGGTATGTTTACATGCACACAAAAATACGAGTATTGTGAATACTCAGATTCATATAATTGTTCAATTAAAACGTTTACATGCTATGCAAGAAAAAATTATTTGCTTAACAATCCTGTTTACATGGATACATCTGAAATCAGGCTACCTGTTGGGACATTGATCAATGTAGAAAATCGGCATTCAAAATAAACTTGACATATACATTTTGTATGTGAAAACAATTTCTAAGATGCATACTTTCAGTTTTTCTGATCTCGCTTCATTTGCGCAAAAGAGGGAGGCTGGTGCTAACACACACAGATCAAATATACCCCTGGAACTCTGATTAAGGTGTTAACATGTCCAAATAATTTGAAAGATTGCTCAGAAATCCGGCGTATGCTTACTTGAATTTTGACCTTACACTGATTAAGATAAGCAGAGTAAGGTGTTTACATGACTATCGCCATACTCGGCCTACTGCCATAATCAGTATAATATCAAATTATTAGTATCCATGTTACCGTACTCAATGTAATATTTGAGTTTATAGGGCCTATGCATGCGGTGAAGAGAGAAATTGGCCAACCATGTCTGCGACAAGGCATTGCAGTCCAAGCCGCTGAGGCTCCCTGGAGCGTGGTGGTGGTAGTGTTGTCTCCTAACCTCAAGGACTCGGGTTTAATGCCGTTTCCATGGATCAGACAGAAGGAGGTAGTCTGTTTCCAATCCACGGTAAGGTTTATTGGATCCCACCTGCCAAAGACGACCAGCCCCATGATCACTCATTCTCAACAACCCATTAGGCTACTCTGTGTAACTGCCTTCCAATCCAACAACAGGCGTTTATTGAGCCACAGCCCTGATGCTTGGCTAATTGGATAGGCTCTGTTGTCTCTGTACTTCCAGACATGTACTAGCTGTTTCTGTGATTGAGTGTGTATACCCACTCTCCTATCACAAGGTTGCTGGCTTTTCACACCCCACTCTCCCAGTCCAAGACTGGAACGAGGTGTCTAGGACCCACAAAGGTGGCTAGTCAGCTGCCTGGAAGGCCTCAACGTTTGGTAAAAAGGATTGGCTTCTTTTTCATTCCTGCCAGAAGCAATGATGCGACCATTCCACAGGCATTTAGGGTTTTCTGTAGCCAGTGCAGAAAGAAGATTAAAACATCTGGGCGACTGGACAGAACATGACACAGTACAGCTCCATCCTATAGCAGAGGCAACAAAATGGGAGCCATGTCCAGTTTAGTGGACCGGTGAGACAGTTTGCTTGAACAGCTATGCCTTCCTTGTGACTTTGGAGGCCCAGAAGAAATGGAGAGCAGGGCCTGACCGAGAACAGCTGTTTGCAGTGTAGACAGGTATTCATGGGAATCATCCTGAATGATCACATAACTATTTGCAGAGACATAGGCCTATGGCAAAAATCCTTCTGTTTGCATAATCTAAGTCAAAGATACGTGCAAATAAAGATACGTCCCTTACCTCCAGATTCACTCAAGTAAACCGAACACAATCTGTTGTGGCTAGGTATGTCACAGGTGTACACTTTTATGCATGAAAATGTGGATCTGAAAAGATGCGTCGGTACATAACACATATCATGCATGTATATCCCAGTACCAATGCATGCATTCGAAATTAGGCAATTAATTCCAGACAAGGATGATCTAGGGATAAAGCTGGTTCATCTGCTCATTACCCAGCTCTGGTTACACCATGCGGTAGCAGCTGACTGACTTGTCACCGTTACAGCATTTTGCATTGGCTTCTCGGTTCAGTCATTTGGGCTTGAACTGCCATGCGCCACACTAACGTTTTTAATAATACTTCCAGTTAGAACCCAATCGGAGAAGCCCAACTTCTGACAGCTGTGGTGAAGCTATAACTCATGAAAAATAAGAGGGGAGGCAGGGAAAAAGCCCTCATGTAATTATGAGTGTGCAATGCATGATGCCACTCGGCTCACGCCCACGCACGCTCGTTGATTGCCGTCGTCACACACCTCAAGACAACAGGCCTAGGTGTGTGTGTATGTGTGTGGGGGCCCGGCCATATGGTACATTATCCTGACCTTTAGCAGTCATTTTCTCCCTACTATTGTGCATGAGGACAAAAATAACACCAAAAACACACCATCTGCTGCATGAATTAACTATATCATTGCATTTTCCTAAATGACAATGGATGATTATTATTATTAGTAAAATACTGTATTAGTAAAATTAGTATGATATTATATATGTCATTTCTTGTGATGGTATGCATGGGGGTGATTAGAATAATGCATCCATTTAATCAAACTACCTGTATACCTGTGTGATGTGAGTTCCAGTGTTGAATAATGAATCCATTTAATCAAACTGTACCTGTGTGATGTGAGTTACAGTGTTGAATAATGAATCCATTTAATCAAACTGTACCTGTGTGATGTGAGTTCCAGTGTTGAATAATGAATCTATTTAATCAACTATACCTGTGTGATGTGAGTTCTAGTGTTGTAAGTGTTAGAGAAATGCTGCATCCATGTAGGTGTTCTGAGGATACAATGTTGGATTACCCAAACTATGTTTTATGTTATGATATGCTTGGTCAGAAGACAGATTTTGGTCTTAAGATTTCATATTAAGTGTAGCGATTGTTGAACATGACATTGGGAAATCAAAGAAGCGCTGATTTTACCTGGAGCATAATATAAAATGAGTTTGAGGGGCACACAATATAATTGTTTTGACCTAAATCCTTTAAATGGTCATGTAATCTATTCTGCTGGAACTAGAAAGCATGCTCTAAATGGTTCTCAAAGAGAGTAAATGTCCCCTCTCCATGAGTCATTATGAGTACTCATTGCATTGCTTTCAATGGCAGTACAAAGCAAGACAAATTCATCATTTACATGTTACCTGCCTCTGAAACTGGGAATCCTAAGTATGATAGGTTAATATTTCTTTCCCCCAAATGAACGTTATTTTCAAGGTCTAGCCTGGACTGCACATTATTTCCCCATATTTTAGGAAATGTCTGCTATTGAGCATACAGTAGATAGAAGGCTGAGAGTCATTTAGGAAGATTTATCAATCTAATGCCTCCTTGTATAAATCAGTGTGAACTCCATTTCACATTTCAAAACAACCAATAAGAAATTACAATGAGAGCTTCCATATTCAGCTCAATTGAGGTAGTCTCTTGAAGGAACTAACTATAGAATCCATGTCTCCGCAAATCCATTCAACAGACACAAGGATTACACTGTTTGACTTTCCAGGGGTTCAGAGGACGTAGGATTCCTCAAAGAAGGGGATTGTGTGTGTGTGGGGGGGAGACAATATGGTGGAAATCCATGAGTTAGCAAATAATCCCATTCTCCATCAGCACAATGTATGAGCCACAGGCAGCGCTCGGAAGGCTTTAGCCTTGAGTCATAGATAGTTCCTCCTTTGTTAGCATGTCCAGTGTTTAAAAGCTACTTAAAGTGCTTGTGGTATCTTTGTGGAAGGAGGCCCCCACTCACAAAATGATTAAAGGCTAGTGCTGTCAAAAACAAGATTTTTCTGTGTTTTAAATTTCCACACTATTGGGTTGGAATAATGATGTGAATTTGTGAAAATGATGTTCATGTCCTTTTAGTGTAAGAGCTGTTTGAAAAGGCCACCTGAAATTTCAGCCTGTTTTGGCCTTCCATGGTGACATCACTATGCTGTAAATTAGTTAATAGACCAATAAAGAAAGAGAGCTCTAAACGCAAATGTTCTGTTTTCCACTCCCAGACAGTTCTAGCAATATTCTTGCCTGAAACATTTCTCTTTACTGAGAAGCAGTTTTTTTACCCTTTTAACTGAAAACAATTACAGTAAGGTACTTAATTGTTACCCAGAAATTATTTTAGAAAACAAAAGCTGCATTTGACTTTCAAAGTGACACGATACAGTACCTGCCATGAAAGGGAAAAATACGAGAAGGCAAATATCAGTTATCTTTCACTTCCATCTTTATTAATTTACCACATTGCTTCCACATTTTTTTTTCATTATACTTTTGTTTAAATATAATTTAAAAACATACAATACACCTGTAGTGAAGCCACTAAACTATCCAAGACCCCACAGTCAACCTTCCCCTCATCCCTCCATCCTCAATATCCCCTCCAACCCCCCCAATCCCCCTCCCGCTCAATCCCCCCTATCTCCACCTTTTCAACGGTAACATTTTTATTATCTACTTCACAAAACCAATACTAGCTAGCATGCTAAATGTCTGGAGCGTGGCTATTTAAACACCAGACATCTTAGTTTCTCATCTTGTTTTTTTACTTACTTAGTGCTGCTTCACATGTCGAGTGGGAAAACGCGATTGACATTTATGCGTTGACTCGTAAAGGCTCATTATTTGAATGCTTCCCTGCTGTTTAATTATTTCATCATATTTTTGTCCCTGACTATGTGAAAATGAATTTAGAATTAATTGCAACACAGCTAGCTAGCAATGTTGAAGAGAAAAATCGATGTTATCCAGACATCCATGTAATCCTTGCCTTTGGGCTGCTTTAAAGAGGTCTCTGTAAAATGATAACATCTTTCCTGATTCGCCTGTTTATGGACTGCATTGGCACTCAAAGCTTTGAAATGCTGAGGCTAATCACATTAACTGACACAATTCTTGCAAACGACTGAGAGTTCCCATCATTGGAAAGTTCAAAGGCTAAGATGACTGGTCTTAATTAAATAAAGCTTTAGTCTTCCTCTACAATACAATTCCCTATGTCCATTAGATCCACAGATGATGCAATCACCATCGCACTGCACAATGCCCTATCCCATCTGGACAAGAGGAAAACTTATGTAAAAATGCTGTTCATTGACTATAGCTCAGCTTTCAACACCATAGTACCCACCAAGCTCATCATTAAGCTCGGAAACCTGGGTCTGAACCCCGCCCTGTGCAACTGGGATTCCGGATGGCCCGCCCCCAGGTGGTGAAGGTAGGAAACAACACCTCCACTTCGCTGATCCTCAACACAGGGGCCCCACAAGGGTGTGTGCTCAACCCCCTCCTGTACTCCCTGTTCACGAATGACTGTGTGGCCATGCACGCCTCCTACTCAATGATCAAGTTTGCAGACGAAACAACAGTAGTAGGCCTGATTACGAACAACGACGAGACAGCCTACAGGGAGGTGGTGAGGGCCCTGGTGGAGTGGTGCCGGGAAAAAATAACCTCTCCCTCAAAGTCAACAAAACAAAGGAGCTTATCATGGACTTCAGGAAACCGCAGAGGTAGCGTCCCCTATCCAAATCAACGGGACGGCAGTGGAGAAGGTGAAAAGCTTCAAGTTCCTCGGTGTACACATAACTGACAATTTGAAATGGTCCACCCACACAGACAGTGTAGTGAAGAAGATGCAACAGTGCCTTCAACTTCAGAAGGCTGAGGAAATGTGGCTTGGCCCCTAAGACCATCACAAACTTTTATAGATGCACAATTGAGAGCATCCTGTCTGGCTGTATCACCACTTGGTTTTGGCAACTGCACCACCCGCAAACGCAGGGCTCTCCAGAGAGTGGTGCAGTCTGCCCAATGAACCACCGGTGGCACACCACCTGCCCTCCAGACCATCAAGAACATCAGCCACCCGAGCCACAGCCTGTTCACCCCGCTACCATCTATAAGGCGAGGTCAGTACAGTTGCATCAAAGCTTGGACCGAGAGACTGAAAAACAGCTTCTATCTCAAGGCCATCAGACTGTTAAGTACTCCAAGTGTACTTCTCTTCATACCATATAGTGAGATTAACAATATTGTATCCATTTTTATTAACTAACACTTAGCCCCTTGATGAGAAGTCTAAATCTAAGTTCCTCTGCCTAGGCGTTACAGAACGAACCTGATCTTCCATGGCTTATTGCAAGTAGAACAGGTGAAAACCTCTTTAGGCAAATTCTGAATAAATAAGCAATATTGCTATCATATTCAAGTATACAGTACAATGCCTACCCAAGGACTGTTCTAGTTTGAAAACAGAGAGGATTAAGCAATGATGAAATGAGGACAGTATCGAACAGCTCCACTGCAGTCCTTGGTGACAAATCAACAGCATCACATCTAAGCTGTATCCCTTCAGTTAAATCCCAGGTTGGTGAACAAGCTAAATAACTTGCATGTCAGTTACAATACAATGTTGTTACAAGGAATAAGTACATCAGTGGTATCATATACAATGCTTGCACTTCTTGAGATGATGACGATGAAAAAAACAGGTACTCCTTTCTACAATAATGACAATAACAATCCCTATGATGTTAAACACAAGCCTCATGTATTCCACTGTCCATTGAGCCTATTGATTAAATGTGCCAGTCATGACAGTGAAATTGAATGCTGGCCACATTGACAGACATACATTGACAGACTATTGGAGTCTGTTGCAAAGTGTACTCCATATCTCCTGTAAGCACCTCTAGAGACGCACTGCTCAAATCACTGCAAACATAACAACAGCTATATCCATACGCATAGCAGGGGAAGTGATGGAGGGTGAGAGGTGTACTTTAATCTTCATTGTGCGTTAGATGGGATTAATCTTCAGCCTGGCAGACCTGGTGATTTCCCCCAGTAATGAGACCATGTGGTTCCCTGATTTGCTGATTCGCCATTGGTCTGGGCTCAAAACCTGTTCCAAGCATTTGGCCAGAGCATGCCATATCTAGCAGCTGCTCCACTTCACATTTTCCAAGTTTGCTGAGTGACCTAGCCCTGTCAAAAAACTGGGTTTCACTGTTGTCTGTGCTGGGATTTTGTTTCTCTTCTGATATTCTCTGGAGGTAGCAGTCCTGTCCAACCACATTCTTGATTCAGATTCAAATGCAGAAATGGATTGCTGGAACTGAAGATCAAAAAGGTCAATGCTAACCAAATGTCAACATCTCTCAGTGGGGTCTATAGATCAAGGGTTTTGTTTAGGATGGTCAGACAGACGGACCGATACTAACCACAAAGATACTGGTCTTCCTTTGGTCTCAGCAGGGCTCTGCAACGGTGGCACGGCCACTTAACATCCCGCTCCCCCCACACAGGTGGAGTCCCCCATGGGGAGTGTTCTGTGCCCGCCACCGTTTTCTGAACCTGTTCATTCAAATCAAACCAAATAGTATCGGTCACATACACTTATTTAGCAGATATTATTGAGGGTGTAGCGAAATGCTTGTGTTCCTTGCTCCAACAGTGCAGTAGTATGTAACAATTCACAACAATACACACAAATCTAATAGGAAAATAATGGAATTAAGAAATATATCAATATTAGGACGAGCAATGTCGGACTGGCATTGACTAAAATACAGTAGAATATAATACATTATATACATATGAAATGAGTGAAGCAGTATTTAGACATTATTAAAGTGACCAGTGATTCCATGTCTATGTATACAGGGCAGCAGCATCTAAGGTGCAGGGTTGAGTAACCGGTTGCTAGTCAGCTTGTGATGGCTATTTAATAAATACTCTTAAGGATCGGCGTCCCGCCTACGGGACAGTTGTAAATTATGCAGCGCCTTATGTCAAGATCGCAGATTTTAGAGAAACAACAAATGTCGGTACTTATAAGTGTCTTATATTGTCTGAAAGCTTAAATTCTTGTTAATATAACTGCACTGTCCAAAAATGTCATGCTATTGTTTGAGGAGAGCTCCTAACAACAAAACCCTTTTTTCACCGCAATAGGTTTGATGAATTCACCTCTGAAGGTGAAATGTGTACTTACATTCTGAAATCTTGCTCTGATTTATCATCCAATGGGTTCCAGAGATAACATGAAGTGTCGTTTTGTTAGATAAAATTCATATCCTAAAAAGGTCCATATAGCATGCACAATTGATTTTGTATTTCCACTCGTTCACTTTGCAAAGAAAGGAATCTGTGAAAATCTAACGTTGTTTTAACGAGTGAAATCACAGTCATATGTATTCCTCAGAGAACCTAGAATGTAACAAGACTTCACTATATCATTAGGGGTGTAGTAAATCCTATAAGACACCATATTTGGTCAGAGAGCGACGCCTTCATGGCACTCCGATGATGCGGGAGGCCATCACTTGAACAACTGTATCTTTGTCAAATAAGCACCAATCGGGGTCAAACAAAGCTAGCTAGAAAGCCAATGAGCTGGGCTTTACGTGAGTATCCATGTATGCCATGTATATGTCGTAAAATGTATCTACTAACCTTGTACGACAGCATGCCTTTTCATTTTGGACAAAAATTATAAGAGTATTCCGAGTTAAAACTGGTTGTTTTGCAAATGTTGAACTTATAATATGGCTACTACTACTTGGAAAGCTGAATCAAAGTCCAAGTATACAGATTTGACGATATTCTTGCAGAAAAATGTAATATGATTGCAAATGTCTCCTTCACAATTTGCCCAAATGTACCTGGGGACTTCACACTAAAAGTCATGTAGTTCACTCATACTTCAAGATAACAGTCTGAAACTTTGCACATACACTGCTGCCATCTTGTGGACACTATCAGAATTACAACCAGAGTGATGGCTAGGGACCTTTCTCTTGCATTTCAAAGATGGTGGTAGAAAACAACCGGTTGGTTGTTCTATGTATTTTCTTCGAGCAGATCTATTGCGTTATATTCTCCTACATTCAATACACATTTCCACAAATTTCTAAGTGTTTCCTTTCAAATGGTACCAAGAATATACATATCCTTGCTTCAGGGCCTGAGCTACAGGCAGTTAGATTTGGGTATGTCATTTAGGTGAAATTTTTTAAAAAGGGGGCTATCCCTAAGTTGGATCGGTCCCTTTTTTAAAAACAATGGTGGCCTAAAATGACCTCCCCTAATCTAACTGCCTGTAGCTCAGGCCCTAAAGCAAGGATATGCATTTTCTTGGTACCATTTGAAAGGAAACACTTTGAAGTTTGTGGAAATGTGAAAGGAATGAAGGAGAATATAACACATTAGATCTGGTAAAAGATAATACAAAGAAAAAAAAACATGTAAGAGAAAGGCCACAACGTATTATTCCAGCTCAGGTGCAATTTTAGATATTGGCCCCTACATGGCAGCAGTGTATGTGCAACGTTTTATTCTGATCCAATGAATCATTGCATTTCTGTTCAACATTTTGTGTCAAGACTGGCCAAATGTGCCTAATTTGTTTATTAGTAACTTTTCAAGCTCAAAACTGTGCATTTTCCTCAAACTGTAATAGCTACTGTAAATTGGACAGTGCAGTTAGATTATCAAGAATTTAAGATTTCTGCCAATATCAGATATGTCTATGTCCTGGGAAATGTTCTTGTTAATTACAACCTCATGCTAATCGCATTAGCCTACGTTAGCTCAACGTCCCGCAGGGTACCCACTGATCCAGAAGAAGTTTTAACTAGCCTCTCAAAGCACTTCATGATGACAGAGGGGAGTGCTACTGGGCGATAGTCATTTAGTTCAGTTACCTTGGCTTTCTTGGGTACAGGAACAGTGGTGGACATCTTGACAGCAAACTGGGATAGGGAAAGATTTAATATGTCCGTAAACACTCCAGCCAGCTGGTCTGCTCATGCTCTGAGAACGTGGCTAGCGATGCCATCTAGGTCGGAAGCCTTGCGAGGGTTAACACACTTAAATGTATTACTCACGTCGGCCATGGAGAAGGAGAGCCCATCCTTTGGAGCGGGCCACATCGGTGGCACTGTGTTATACTCAAAGAGGGCAAAGAAGGTGTTTAGCTTGTCTGGGAGCAAGACGTCGGTGTCCCTAGCATGGCTTGGTTTTCCCCTTTGCAATCTTTGATTGTCTGTAGACCCTGCCACATATGTCTCATTTCTGAGCCGTTGAATTGTGACTCCACTTTGTCTCTGTACTGACGTTTTGCCTTGTTTGATTGCCTTATGGAGGGAATAACCACACTGTTTGCATTCAACCATATTTCCAGTCACCTTGCCATGGTTAAATGCGCTTTCAGTTGTGCATGAATTCTTCCATCTATCCACAGTTTATGGTTTTGGTAGGTTTTAATAGTCACAGTGGGAACAACATTCCCTATACATTTCCCGATGAACTCAGTCACCTTGTCCATGTTATTCTCAGAGACTACCCAGAACATACTGTATGCCAGTCCGTGTGATCAAAACAATCTTGAAGCATGGATTTAGATTGGTCAGACCAGCGTTGAAGAGATCTTAGCACCGGTACTTCCTGTTTGAGTTTCTGCCTATAGGAAGGGAGGAGCAAAATGGAGTCGTGATCTGATTTGCCGAAGGGAGGGCGGGAGAGGGCCTTATAGGCATTCCTGAAGGGGAAGTAGCAATTGTCGAGCGTTTTAGCACCGCGAGTACTACAGTCAATGTGTTGATAGAACTTTGGTAGTGTTTTCCTCAAATTTGCTTTGTTAAAATCCCCAGCTACAATAAATGTGGCCTCAGGATATGTGGTTTCCAGTTTGCACAAAGTCCAGTGTTGTTCCTTGAGGGCCGTCGTGGCATCGGCTTTAGGGGGAATATACACGGGTGTGTCTATAACCAAAGAGAATTCTCTTGGGAGGTAATACGGTCGGCATTTGATTGTGAAGTATTCTAGTTCGGTTGAACAAAAGGACTTGAGTTTCTGTACACACCATGAGTAGTTAATCATGAAACATGCGCTACCATGTACTGAGAACCCAGCTGGCTGTATAGATGGGGACAGTTTATCCAATGAGAGCCATGAATCTGTGAAACAGAATATATGTTATTGTCCCTGATGTATCTCTGGAAGGAGATCCTCGCCCTGAGCTCTTCTACTTTATTGTCCAGAGACTGAACATTAGCGAGTAATATACTTGAAAGTGGTGGATGATGTGTATGTCTCTTGAGTCGGACTAGAAGTCCACTTTGAATACCTCTTCTCCACCGGCCGTGTCTTGGAGCAGCCTCTGGGATAAGCTCAATTGCCCTGGGGGTACGAACAAAGGATCCAATTCGGGAAAGTCGTATTCCTGGTCGTGATGCTGGTAAGTTACCGCCGCTCTGATATCCAAAAGTTATTTCCGGTTGTATATAAACTCACAAAAAACGTTCTGGGCTAATAACGTAAGAAATAACACACAAAAAAACAAAATACTGCAAAGTTGCTTAGGAGCTAGAAGCAGAGCTGCCATCTCCTAAATATTCAGACAGAATTGCTGCAGAGGTACACTAATATATATCTACCAAGCTGAAGTACACAGAATGTTACTTAAAAACTACTGGAAAATGCAACAGCAGGGTAACATGAATGGAAATGTAAAGCTTCACTGAGATTTTTTTGGGCAAGTCTTTGTTCTATAAAAGCTTCAGCCGTGGCATACACGGCCATGACATGGAACAGGTAAATGGGCCACTTCTCCTTACAATAAAAGCTAAGATTAAAAATTAAAAATTCATGTAATTTTTGAAAATCTTCCTCTGATTTGTCATCCAAAGGGTCCCAGCTATAACATGTAGTGTCGTTTTGTTAGATAAAATCCTTCTTTATATCCCCAAAAGTCTGTTTAGTTGGCGCCATCGATTTGAGTAATCCACTCGTTCAAGATGCAGAGAAAGGAATCCGAAAATCTACCCCTAAACTTTGTTTCAACAAGTCAAAATATGTTTCTATTTACTTCTCAGATACCCTAAAATGTAATCAAACTATAATATTTATTACGGAAAGAAGTATGTTCAATAAGAAACCGATTTTAGCAGGTGCGTCCTGTCTTCATGTCGCGCGCAAACACAGATTTCCAAGACTGTCCCTGTACTAAAACTGATATTTCTTATTCATTTTGGAAGTTACAAGCCTGAAACTTTGAACATAGACTTCTGACACCCTGTGGAAGCCATAGGAATTGCATCCTGGGAGCTATTTTCAGTATGCCCTTATACATGCCATTGTAAGAGCATGGTCTCTCTCAATAAAAAACACGGCTGCACCATCGAGAGTTTTTCTTTAGATTTTCTCCTACCATATCTATTGTGTAAAATTCTTCTACATTATTTTAAAATTTGTACAAACTTCAAAGTGTTTTCATTCCAATGGTACCAATTATACGCATATACTGGCTTCAGGGCCTGAGCAACAGGCAGTTTACTTTGGGCACGTCTTTCAGGTGGGGCCTAAAAAAGGGACCTAGCCCTAAGAAGTTTAAGAAGGCATCTTGAGTGGTATTGGATTATTAGAACTAAATACATTAGGCAAAGCATTCATAACTGGTAAACCACCTATGAGTAAGCAATATAAAGGACTTGAATCTTTATGCATGCGAACTGTGATGTTTGTTTGTTGTATATGTTTGTCAGTATACAACAAACAAACATCACAGTTCGCATGCATAAAGATTCAAGTCCTTTATATTGCTTACTCATAGGTGGTTTACCAGTTATGAATGCTTTTAAGAGCAAAACTAGAGCAAAACTAGTCATTTATAATAATTAACACTTAGGCATTGTTCCAGTATGTAAAAATCGTTTCAAGAACATGTTTTACATTTTGCCATCATCCAAGCTAACACATTTGATTGTAAGTTTTGTACTTCTTTGGGAACACATTCCCTGCAGACAAGACCACCTGTAACTACAATTAAATGGTGTGATCCACACAAGGTTAAATTCTGTTTGCAGCTAATGAGACAGACAAATGGGATTTGAACCGCAATGTGGGGATGCTAGTGATCGGCCCTCTATAACAATCTTTAACAATGTGTCTACACAGCCCATGAACAACCACAACTTTTTATCTTAAACATAAAATGCTTCATCAAACAGTCACTATGCAAGCTTTTGATTCAGCTTAGCAGTACTTCAAATAAACACAGAGGAAAAATAATGGTGGCCCATGTTGTTATGGAAAAATAAAAGGTGGCTCTCAGTGCGGATTTTGTTCTCTATTGCTGCCAATGCCAAAGCCGACTGTAGCACTCCCCCTCTGAGAGCGTATACTTCCCATCACCGGCCATATTATCTCCTCCATCTTGTCCCTGCACACAAAGTGACCTAGTTCCCCATCTAATGAAAGCAGCACTCCCCTCTTTCATCAAAGTAGTACATGCAAGGTTATCTGACCTCAACACCACCAAGAAAACATTTGGACAGTGTCCAAGTGAAGTACACACAGAACTAATTATCAGATTACAGATTATCAAGTACTAAGCTGCGGTAGTTAAAATGGTGGGTATCGTCTCATGATTTACTGGTTAAGTAAACACGCAAGATGGCTGGCACGATAATTGAGTCAACTACTAAGAACCACTCTATTTCCTTATTTATTCCATCTTTGGATGTATTAGTTATTGGCCCTGATTGATTTAAACTGTGTAAAGAATCCATTCACACTGCTGCTAAAACGTACATTGTAATAGCCAAATAGACTGTTACTTCTACATGCAGACAGGACATGAATCAGACGACATTGTGCCAATTAAAAAAAGCTAAATGTTCACTTGATCACTCAAAGTTTTTCATAATTTCCCCCCACCCCTTTTTGAACGACAGCAGGACTGACTGCTGCCAACTGCACACGTATCAATTAGTCATGGTTGTTTCCCTAACGAGGTTTCCGCACTTTCTAATTAACCATCAGATGAAAAGAGCTTGTCTGATGGTCATCTCCCACATCCTCTGTGACATCTTGCTATGCTCTCTATCAAGGCAAGGGCCAATTTACAGAATGCAATTGAGTTGGAGGTTGGCTGCCGCAAACTGCGTCTTGCTATCTGAACAGGCCTTGAAAAGATCCTGACAAGTGAAACAAAATGAAGATTACTAGTGTTCATTGACTGACAACACATGAGACTGTGGCTTAATCAAACATTATTACAACCACGAATTTGACCATAGATTACATAATAGTGATTGCAATAAATCTGGAGCAAGGATATTCTTTGCCATATTTACTATGCACAGGTATTGCATTTGTCACCAAGTTATTGCAGTGTAATTACATGGTCCAGTTGTAATTATTGTACTTAATCAAATGGTCTTCTCCTAACTCAATCAGCTTTTCCAGGTATGCTACTTCAATAGTCAAGAAGCAATAGTGTTTTCATTTACAAACTAGCCAGTCATATGAACACTCCTTGTAACCAGCTGCTTCAGGGCATTCTGGATGACCCATTGTTCCCTGAGAAAAGCTTGTGCAATGTGAAGACTGGTTACGTTAAGTGATAAAGTGAAATCAATACATGTACAACGACATATTCTTCCATTCACCTGATGGGTTTATTTACCTAATTCAACAGTGTTCATGGCTACATTACAGTTAAAAGGTCTCAATCTCATCACCAACATGTGACTATTCACCCATAAATATAGTTGAGCAATAACAAGGGGGAAATAACTGTGACTAAAGACAATTATGGTGCATCTACATGGTCATTTCAAATGCAATAGTCAGCCTGGGATATGTCTTATAGCTATAATTACAGGATCCAGACAGCTCCTCAGGAAGTCAAACAAAAAGATGTGTAATCTCTCATTCAAAATCTCCAATTATGTATCAATATCTTATTATCAGTAAGCTTGTTGTTGCTGTACATGGGTAGACACCCAGCACAATGTTAAATAATACACTAATATTGTTCCTCTGTAATAAGACACACGTCATTATGGCCCAAAAGGTATACTGTATCTACTGTACATGAACTCAGTATATAATTAGCCTTTGCTTTTGTACTTAAAGTGTCATTGCCAATACTTTCGAATCTAAAAGATGAAGCATCTCAGAGAAGGTATTCACCAGAGACCGAGAAACTGTCCTTAGTATTATTCCCGGATGTATCAAACCAAAATGTTGAGCAATTTGGTTTCCCAATGTCAATGGCCCTTATGGAGAGACAAATTGTACGAGTCATAAATAACAGAGTTTGGAGGGCGCTCCATAAGATGGAGGATAACTTCTATCACTGTTTGATGCCTATAGTGCTGAAGGACCTTTTGATCCATATTTAGTGTGTCTTGCCCTTCACACACTCACACTCCCTCACACACACTCCTCTAATTATCTGAGCCACGGTTGGCTTGCAGCACGGCGCCAATCGGATGCACCGTTACTCTGTGCCGATGGAGCGAAGAGCTCACTCTGCAGTCAGGATGAGAAAAAAGGCACAAAAACTATTTTCTCAAAAAACGAAATCTCAAGTCACAAGCCCAAACATCTGGGTTTAATAAAGAGAACTACGGAGGGGTGTGAGAGGAAAAATAATCTGCGCCTTTGTTGTAAGAGCGTCTGCTGTCTGGTGCTCGGGCTGCTCACGTCTCGAGGCTATCGTCAACCTCTTAAGCGTATTCTTTAATGACCTCTGATACCTTTTAAAGTCCCATCTTCTCCACAATGAAGACCATTAAAAGATTCTTACCCAGAGAATAGGACTGGCTTGAGAGTGGCATAGTGCATTTCTTAACAATAACAAAGTTTGCCGCTTTAAAGATCCAAAGGCATGAAAACCAGATCCACATACATGAACGTAGTCATCTACGGGAGGCTAAATCGAAAAAGTAGAAATGATACATCTCATCAGGGGAAAGTGCATCAATGTTAATCTCTTTTCTTAGCATTCCAATGAGTCGTGACAGCAACATGGGGCACTATGCTCTATCAACTACTAAGCAATGATCAAGTAGGTAACAACACATTCGCCACGCTGATCCTCAACACAGGGGCCCCTCATGGGTGTGTGCTCAGTTCCCTCCTGTACTCTCTGTTCACTCATGACTGCACACCAGGCACGACTCCAACACCATCATTAAGTTTGCCGATGACACAACAGTGGTAGGCCTGATTTCGGACAATGACGAGCCTATAAGGAGGAAGTCAGAGACCTGGCCGTGTGGTGCCAGGACAACAACCTCTCCCTCAACGTGATCAAGACAAAGGAGATGATTGTGGACTACAGGAAAAAGAGGACTGAGCATGCCCCCATTTTCATCGACGGCTGCACCATCGAGAGAATCCTGATTGATTGCATCACTGCTTGGTATGGCAACTGCTCAGCCTCCAACCGCAAGGCACTACAGAGGGTAGTGCGTACGGCCCACTACATCACTGGGGCCAAGCTTCCTCCCATCCAGGACCTCTACACCAGGCGGTGTCAGAGGAAGGCACTAAAAATTGTCAAAGACTCCAGCCACCCTAGTCATAGACTGTTCTCTCTGCTACCCCACGGCAAGCGGTACCGGAACGCCAAGTCTCGGTCCAAGAGGCTTCTAAACAGCTTCTACCCCCAAGCCATAAGACTCCTGAACATCTAATCAAAAGGCTACCCAGACTATAACTAAGTATCGTAAGTAAGCATTGCACTGAAAGGTCTACACTAGTTTTATTCAGTGAATTTGATTTCATGTGAAGTACTCTGTAATTTGGCTCTTTATTCTGCAGTCATAATACATGAACATGCAATGTCGACCCTATTGTCATGCAATAACCTTTTCACTACGATCTATCAAAGAATGGGATGCTGAATCAAATATGTTTTCCTCTCTCTCTCTCCCACCATCACTGTTTAACAGTTTGGTACAACCATCCATCTGCTGTTCATGTGTCAAAGATTTTCTCCCCCCAACCAACTTTAAATATTTCCCTTCTTGTTCTTTCAACAATAGCTTAGAACCACTTGGAAATAATGAAGTCTCAGTGGGCTGACATAAAGGAGGAAGTGATCAAATATGGCCTTGAGCCAAGCGCCTTTGTAGATGGTTTTTGTGTTGCCATTGATCCAGGAGTGGAAACACCCGAAGGAATAGATAATTTATGCACGTTTTATAACTGCAGAAAGGAAGCAAGTCACAGGCAATAATGGGGTAGGACTGGAGTCACACCACCACCACCACCACCGGAAAAGCCGGAGCCAGACCTTGGAGGGGGGTCTATGGAGTGCCTCAAGGCTTAAACCTTGTGTTAAGGGTCAAAAATGACCCACCACTATGTTTAACAGCAGAGAAAACTCCCTAAATTATATTTCTTTCAACTTGAAATGTGATTGCTTTTCCTAGAATTACCACAACATTAGAAAAAGTGAAACATTGCCTTTGTTCATATTTCCATGAAAGCTGTAAACCACCAGGCTACAAAGATTGTCTTAGGGTAATTTTTGTTATAAAATAATTTACACAACACAAAAACCACAAAGACACACACACACAAAAGGAGAATTTGAGATTATGTGTGCTACGTATTGAACTCAGCCAGCAGCTTCTGAAGAGGAATATCACCATGGTTGGCACAGTTAGAAAGAAAAGGCCTGAGCTCCCCCCTCCACTCCTTGCAACAAATGGGAAAGAGAGGCCTTCTCATCAAAGTTTGCCTTCACCCCCACCACCACTCTAGTGTGTTACCTCCCAAAGCGGAACAAGATTGTGGTCCTCCTGAGCACACTGCACAAAACGGCTGAGATCAGTGATCGTGAGGACAGGAAGCCAGCCATCATCCTGGACTACAACCACAACAAATGAGGTGGTGTGGACAACCTGGACAAGGTGATTGGAACTTACAGCTGCAGGTGGATGACTGCCCGCTGGCCCCTGGTCGTCTTCCATAACATAATTGACGTGTCCTCATACAATGCCTTTGTGATATGAAACAAGATCAACCCTACCTTGATGCCTGATAAGCAGAACAAGAGGAGGGTGTTCCTGGAGCAGCTGGGAATTGGCACTTGTAACCCCACACGTTCAAAGTGTTGAGTGCCTTCCCCGCACAGCAGCCTCTGCAGCACTTGTGAAAGCTGTTCAATGGGCTGAATCTTGTTCTGATCCACCGAGGCTGCAGCTGGGTTGAATTGCTCATTGTACAGTATATAAGAATGTATCACTATGTTGCCAAAAAAGTTCAAGACTGTTATTGTTTCCCTTCAATAAAATGCATTCAAAAGTACATTCTGCACATTTCTGCTACTTTCTTAGGCTATACAAGTGCTATCTCTTGCTAAAAAAATGTATGTTTACACCTATGCAGTAGCTTTAGCAATAATAATAATAATAATAAACCTCTACTTTAGTTAAGAATACAATTATGACAGGTGTGTTGATATAAAAACGAGTGGTGTCCACTGATTAAATGCAGTCTTTCTGCATTGTGAAAAGGGAAAACCCAGATATTTACAAAGTTTGTGATGAATGACAGGTTGGGGTTTAAAATTCAATTAAGTTGCTTTATTTTAGGGGTTTAGTGAAGACGGGTCATTTTTTACCCTTAGGACAAGGGGAGTACACAGAATGTTAAGACTACACAAGGGTTAGGTCTAGTAGAGGCTTCCATCTCTGACTGTGCACTGTGCAGTAATTGGCGAGATAACGTACACCTCAACCTAGCCAAGCCTCTGTCGTCAGTTTGCACACTAATGGACTGGGCATATCAATGGAAGAACTTCAGAGCCATACTTATCAATTTCATGTGGTAGGATGCTCATTATAATACCAGATCATCTCCATAGACAACTTTCAAAATGTTGGCTCCCTTTTTAATACAACACAACAACCTGGTCCCTAATTTTAGCTAAATTCTGCATTCCTCTCCTCATCCAAAAAATTAGAAACCTGATGGTGGTTGGTTTCCCCATCTACTGTAGCTGCTGACTGAAGATGGCGTCAGGGTTGGCACAGAAAATAGGTTGTGCACAGAATAACATTTTGGGTCACTGTCTGTTATCATGTGCCGTGAGTGGGTTTAGGTTGAGGGGTGAATAGCACTCTGTGTATGGTGTGGCAGAGGCAATCATTCCCCATACTATGCTGCAGAATAAAAATGCATGAATTGCTATAGCAGTGCATGAAGGGAACCATCTTTTTCTTTCAATCTCTTCTTCTCCTTCACTCTTGTGGTTTGTCTTGCCATTGTTGTGTGGTCCTCTTTAGCTCAGTTGGTAGAGCATGGTGCAATGCAACGCCAGGATAGTGGGTTTGATTACCGGGACCACCCCTACATAAAATGTATGCACACATGACTAAGTCGCTTTGGATAAAAGCATCTGCTAAATGACATATATTTAATATTCTATGAAATAACTTTCTCTTGAGTGGTTTTTGAAGTAATGCATCTTACCATGTTCACATCTTCTAAATATTTAAACTTAGTAAAGTGTTGTGAATGGGCACAATTTGTACCACAGGTAAAGTGTGTGTGCTTGAGTGTGTGATTACGTCCTTTGGAGCACTGAGCTACGTAGGGAGTCACTACACAAGACTGTACTTTAGAGGCATTTTGTTAAGTGTGTGATGACTCCCAGTAGTGCAAACATCCCAGCAAAATATACACTGAGTATACCAAACATTAGGAACACCTTCCTAATATTGAGTTGCACCCCCAATGTTTTGTATGCTCAAATCATATCAGCTATATCCTCTTCTCCTCCCCATTATCCAACCTATGTGGTTGATACCCATAAAGTCTCCCCATGAAGGTCCCCCGTCATCCATTATTCGATCATCAGCAAAGCCCAGTGCCCGGTAATATTACAGTATTGCAAGCTCTGCGCTGGCAACCAAGGGTAGGAATTACACATGTTGACAATAGCCGCCACGCTTGTACTAGAGGAAGTAAAGGTCATCATTTAGATTCCGTAATGTAGCTCACTATATGCTGTAATGTAGCTCACTATATGCTGTAATGTAGCTCACTATGGGTTCTCACTCTTTGTAGCCTTACTCATGTTTTAGGTGTGTCAGGTCACCCATGATACAAGTCAGTATTCGACGTCCATCCATGTCTGCGGACGTCAGGAGATGACGTGGAAACCGGCCATTAGGGGCAACAATGAGCGCTGTTACCTTTAAATTGGTTTGGGTTTTCCAAGAAGATTGGGGATGGCAGATAGTCATAAGCATTGGCCTATGATTCTGAAGGTTGCATGTTCAAATCCAAATAATAAAAAGTTGTTTTTGAGATTTTAGTATTAAGCCTATCCCAAACATTTACCTTTACCTAAACTTTTTTGAGTTTATGCCTAACCTTAAGAACTTGGAGGTAATCCCTGAATTTAACCTTAAACTTAAATTTGACTTTTGGAACAACTTCGAAATTTCACATTTGAGAAACATGGATGAAAAGGCTAATTCTGACGTGGCTGTGAGAGCTGGTAGTTTTAGGTACCTTACATGTCCCTTTTCACGAAAGCTACTGGTTATCTATTCAAAAACATGTTGCATGCAGAATCATAAAGCTTATGAATTCAAGCCTATACATTAATTCAAATATAGTGCCTTGCAAAAGTATTCATCCCCCTTGGCGTTTTCCCTTTTTTGTTGCATTACAACCTGTAATTTCAATGGATTTAAATTTCAATCCCAATCACATTTCAGCATCCCAATCACATTTCAAGTTGAAAGATTTCAATGGTTAATGGATTTGTAATGGAAATACACAAAATAGTCCAAATTGGTGAAGTGAAATGAAAGAATAGCAGATCAGGTTGGGTTATAAAAAAATATCAGAAACTTTGAACATCCCACAGAGCACTATTAAATCCATTATTAAAAAATTGAAAGAATATGGCACCACAACAAACCTGCCAAGAGAAGGCCGCCCACCAAAACTCATGGACCAGGCAAGGACGGCATTAATCTGAGGCAACAAATAGACCAAAGATCACCCTGCAAAGCTCCACAGTGGAGATTGGAGTATCTGTCTATAGGTCCACTTTAAGCCGTACACTCCACACAGCTGGGCTATACGGAAGAGTGGCTAGAAAAAAAGCCATTACTTAAAGAAAGAAATAAGCAAACACGTTTTGTGTTCGGCAAATGGCATGTGGGAGACTCCCCAAACATATGGAAGAAGGTACTCTGGACTGATTTATCTTTTTGGCCATCAAGGAAAATGCTATGTCTGGCGCAAACCCAACACCTCTCATTACCCCGAGAACACCAGCTGTAATTGCTGCAAAAGGTGGCTCTATGCTCAAGTTTTCTGTTTTTCTGTCTTATTTCTTGTTTGCTTCATAATCTAAAATATTTTACATCTTCAAAGTGGTAGGCATGTTCTGTAAATCAAATGATACAAACCCCCCAAAAAATCTATTTTAATTCCAGGTTGTAAGGTAACAAAATAGGAAAAATGCCAAAAGGGTGAATACTTTCTCAAGCCACTGTAAACGTTAAAGATTAAGTAGGCTATACATGCTCACTGCAGAGTGTGGATGCGCTGGATTGTAGCAATGGTTAAGCAGAGGTATTACATCCCCTATTGAAATTCCAGGAGAGTTCCTCTTAAGCCTCAGACAATCACAGACAAGCTCCTGTTGAATAATTGAGCTACTTGACTCGCCGACTGTTCTCATTCAGTGTCTCCCACTCACATCCTCTTCCTCTGTCTTCCTGGTTTCACTCCAGACCTCCTGGCAGAGATTAAGGGGTGTGTATTAAACAAGCGCTGACAGAACTGACAGACCGACACCTTTTAGTATCCACCAAGACCGATCTGATCCAAAACACACCAGAAGAGCTTGTTTCCATGTTGACAGGTTTTTGACAGGGCAAGATGTTTCTCGCAATCACACACACATCTCCCCCCTCCACCAATCCTCCCGCCCCACCACACACAGAGCTCACTGTCTGAGCCAGTGTGATATACAACCCCTCTTTTCTCCTATCAGTATGGATAAGAGCCAGCATGTGACCAGTGGACCCAGAGCTGGGCATAAAGTCTTCCCATGAAGGTCCCCCGTCATCCATTATTCGATCATCAGCAAAGCCCAGGGCCCGGGAATTTTACAGTATTGCAAGCTCATTGATTTATAATTCACAGCTGCGCTGGCAACCAAGGGTAGGAATTAAACGTTGACAATAGCCGCCACGCTTGTACAAGATGAAGTAAAGGTCATCATTTAGATGCCGTGACAAAGGGGGGGCATTAGTGTCTTGTGTGCATCCAATTCCACTAGAGGAAAGGTGCATCCATTGTGTTGTAGACATGTTCGTTTAATCTTTGTATACTTTAAGGAGGTGTCTGTTCGTTAATTTGATTCAGCATACTGTTCTATCCCCATTTAGCACAGCAGTGTGTATATGTATGTACTTTGACAACACATTTGCTGTACACTATACAGTGAGGAAAAAAAGTATTTGATCCCCTGCTGATTTTGTATGTTTGCCCACTGACAAAGAAATATTCAGTCTATAATTTTTATGGTAGGTTTATTTGAACAGTGAGAGACAGAATAACAACAAAATCCAGAAAAACGCATGTGAAAAATGTTATGAATTGATTTGCATTTTAATGAGGGAAATAAGTATTTGACCCCCTCTCAATCAGAAAGATTTCTGGCTCCCAGGTGTCTTTTATACAGGTAACGAGCTGAGATTAGGAGCACACTCTTAAAGGGAGTGCTCCTAATCTCAGCTTGTTACCTGTATAAAAGACACCTGTCCACAGAAGCAATCAATCAATCAGATTCCAAACTCTCCGCCATGGCCAAGACCAAAGAGCTCTCCAAGGATGTCAGGGACAAGATTGTAGACCTACACAAGGCTGGAATGGGCTACAAGACCATCGCCAATCAGCTTGATGAGAAGGTGACAACAGTTGGTGTGATTATTCGCAAATGGAAGAAACACACAGATCTCACCTCGTGGAGTTGCAATGATCATGAGAACGGTGAGAATCAGCCCAGAACTACACGGGAGGATCTTGTCAATGATCTCAAGGCAGCTGGGACCATAGTCACCAAGAAAACAATTGGTAACACACTACGCCGTGAAGGACTGAAATCCTGCAGCGCCCGCAAGGTCAAGAAATTACATATACATGCCCGTCGGAAGTTTGCCAATGAACATCTGAATGATTCAGCGGACAACTGGGTGAAAGTGTTGTGGTCAGATGAGACCAAAATGGAGCTCTTTGGCATCAACTCAACTCGCCGTGTTTGGAGGAGGAGAATGCTGCCTATGACCCCAAGAACACCATCCCCACCGTCAAACATGGAGGTGGAAACATTATGCTTTGGGGGTGTTTTTCTGCTAAGGGGACAGGACAACTTCACCGCATCAAAGGGACGATGGAAGGGGCCATGTACCGTCAAATCTTGGGTGAGAACCTCCTTCCCTCAGCCAGGGCATTGAAAATGGGTCGTGGATGGGTATTCCAGCATGACAATGACCCAAAACACACGGCCAAGGCAACAAAGGAGTGGCTCAAGAAGAAGCACATTAAGGTCCTGGAGTGGCCTAGCCAGTCTCCAGACCTTAATCCCATAGAAAATCTGTGGAGGGAGCTGAAGGTTCGAGTTGCCAAACGTCAGCCTTGAAACCTTAATGACTTGGAGAAGATCTGCAAAGAGGAGTGGGACAAAATCCCTCCTGAGATGTGTGCAAACCTGGTGGCCAACTACAAGAAACGTCTGACCTCTGTGATTGCCAACAAGGGTTTTGCCACCAAGTACTAAGTCATGTTTTGCAGAGGGGTCAAATACCTTTTTTCCCTCATTAAAATGCAAATCAACTTATAACATTTTTCACATGCGTTTTTCTGGATTTTTTTGTTGTTATTCTGTCTCTCACTGTTCAAATAAACCTACCATTAAAATTATAGACAGATCATTTCTTTGTCAGTGGGCAAACGTACAAAATCAGCAGGGGATCAAATACTTTTTTCCCTCACTGTATGTATTATATAGTTTATCTTATTCTCATAAGCATGTTGGGTGTTTCAGTTGTTCAAGAATAGGGATTGGATCTGTCCATCAAGATCCCTTACCCCCAACCACACACACACACACACACACACACACACACACACACACACACACACTAAGCATTCATCGTGAGACTCTTGATATGTGGCTGACTTGTCATATAACAAACCACCAGCGAACGGCAGGCTGCTGCTATAGCACAGGATTACTTCCTCCAGCAAAACACCCATCTCTTTGAACGATGAAAACACCTCTTGAGAGAGCTACCACTTGACAATAAAACCTCCAGCATCTGTCTGAATAGGAGAGATGGGGAGCTTTTCTCGGTTAAGCATGTTTCTCGGTACAGCAGTATCACAGTGGCACAGGGCTAATGATTCCCTCACCCCACTGACAGCTAGACTCAGATTAAATGGAAAAAAGAGAAGGGAAATCTGCAAGAGCTTAAAAGAGCAAGTGACGCAGCACTCCCTCTCCATATTCATCCTCAGTTCACGCTACAGACTGAAAATTAGAGTGGAGGTGGGAGAAGATAGTGCCATGCTGCATATCAAGAAATTAAAATGAATGCAAAAATAGTCTTTAATGTCAATGTCGAGGTAATTTGGGGTGCAAATATACTATATGTCTTCATTATTTACTGACTCATTAACAAACTGCATGGGAAACTATGTAGTACACAAGGTGAGAAGTCTGATTTCAAAACATACTGTAGGTATGGAAACATTTACATTAATTTAGTGTACAGTGCCGATAAAAAGTATTTGCCCCTTTCTAATTGTCTCTACTTTTGCATATTTTTTATACTGAATGTTCTTCAACCCAAACCTAATATTAAATGAATGGAACCCGAGTAAACAATTAACACAACAATTACATACTTATTTCAAAAACAAAAAAAAAGTTATGCAACACACAATGACCCTGTGTGAAAAAGTAATTGCCCCGTTACTCTCAATAACTGGTTGTGCCACCTTTAGCTGCAATGACTGCAAATAAGACTCTCACGTAATTGTGGAGTAATTGTGGCCCACTGTTCCATGCAGAACTATCCTAACTCAGTGAAATTTGTGGGATTTGTGGGATTTAAAGCATGAACTGCTTGTTTCAAGTCCTGCCACATGTCAATTCATGATTAGGTTTGTATTTTCGGTGTCCATATTAGGACAGGCTAAATTGTTTACAATCCAGGTCTGACCTGAAGAAAGCTCCGTCTTTATTTATGCACTGTAGAAAGAAGGTGGGGTAAGTTGTGTGTATGTGAGCGCAAAAGTTAGATGACTACCAATCATAATTTCTATGGTGAACCAGCGATACAACAACCTAATGCCCCCTAGAGCTTTGAGGCAGTATTTTATCTCTAAACTCCTCAAAGGGGTCTCTCTCTCTCTCCTCTTCCCTCTCTCTAGAGGCTCTCTCCTCTTCCCTCTCTCTAAGTGCCCACTCGGTGCTCTCTCATACTTGACTGCTGGTATGAGGTTCTTACTGTGGAATGCAGTGTTTTGTTTTTGCCAGGCATAACGGGACCCATTCCGTCCAAAAATCATCTGTACATAGAACATTATTCCAAGCATATTGATGATCATCCAGGTGCTTCCAGGTGCTTTTTGGCAAACTTGAGTCAACTTTTTGGATGACATGGGTCCCATTATGCCTGGCAAAAACCAAACACTGCATTGCACAGTAAGAACCTCATACCAACATTCAAGCATGATCGTGGTAGTGTGATATAAAGTGGTATAAAGCTCGCCGCAATGGGACTATGGAGCAGTGGAAATGCGTTATCTGTAGTGATGAATCATGCTTCACCATCTGGCAGTCAGCACAGGAGAACGCTACCTGCCCCAATGCATAGTGCCAACTGTAAAGTTTGGTGGAAGAGGAATAATGGTCTGGGGCTCTTTTTCATGGTTCAGGCTCCTTAGCTCCAGTGAAGGAAAATCTTAACACTACAGCATACAATGACATTCTAGATGATTCTCTGCAAGGCCCTTTCCTGTTTCAGCTTGACAATGCCCCCGTTCACAAAGCCAGGTCCATACAGAAATGGTTTGTCGAGATTGGAGTGGAAGAACTTGACCTGCACAAAGCCCTGACCTTGACCCCATCGAACACCTTTGGGATGAATTGGAACGCAACTGTGAGCCAGGCCTAATCACCAAACATCAGTGCCCAACCTCATTAATGCTCTTGTGGCTGAATGGAAGCAAGTCCCCGCAGCAATGTTCCAACATCTAGTGGAAAGCCTTCCCAGAAGAGTGGAGGTTGTTATAGCAGCAAAGGGGGGACCAATTCCATATTAATGCCCATGATGTTCGACGAGCAAGTGTCTGCATACTTTTGGCCATGTAGTGTATTTCCGGTCAGGACAGGCGAAATTGTTTACAATCCAAGTCTGACCTGAAGAAAGCTCCTACTTTATTTATGCACCGTAGTTAGAAGGTGGGGTAAGTTGGGTGTCTGTGTGTAACATGCATGAAAGTTACATGACTACCAATCATCATTTCTTTGGTGAACCAGCGATACGAAAAACGAATGCTCCCTAGAGCTTTGAGGCAGGATCTTATCTCTAAACTCCTCAAAGACTCAGGGGCTCTCTCTCTTCTCTTCCCTCTCTCTAGGGGTTCTCTCCTCTTCCCTCTCTCTAAGGGCTCTCACTCTCCTCGTCCCTCTCTCTAAGGGCTTTCTCTCTCCTCTTCCCTCTCTAAGGGCTCTCTCCTCGTTCCTCTCTCTAAGGGCTCTCTCTCTCCTCGTCCCTCTGTCTCTCTCTCTCTCTCTCTCTCTCTCTCTCTCTCTAGGTTCTCTCTCTCTCTCCTCGTCCCTTTCTGTAAGGGTTCTCTCTCTCTCCTCTTCTCTCTCTCTAGGGACTCTCTCTCCTCTTCCCTCTCTCTAGGGTCTCTCTCTCTCCTCTTCCCTCTCTCACAGAATGAAAGCATGTGGCAAGGAGTGGCAAGGAGCAATTTCCACTCGGTGGATGAAACCCTTGAATGGGACATAACCTAGCAGTTGTAGTGGAGCAGGTGGAGAGCTTCTAGTTCCTCTGTGTCCACATCACTAAGGAATTAATGTGCTCCACACACACACACACTTGTGAAGAGGGCATGACAGCGCCTTCTCCCCCTCAGGAGGCTGAGATTTGGCATGGGCCCTCAGATACTCAAAAAGTTATACAGCTACACCATTGAGAGCATCTTGATTGGCTGCACCACCGGTTGGTATGGCAACTGCAAGGCACCCGACCACACAGCTACAGAGGGTGGTGAGTATGGCCCAGTACATCACTGGGTCAGAGCTCCTTGCCATCCAAGACCTCTATACCAGGCTGTGTCAAAGGAAGGCCCTAAAAAATGTCAGACTCCAGCCACCCAAGTCATAGACTGTTCTCTCTGCTACCGCACGGCAAGCGGTACCGGAGCACCAAGTCTGGAACCAGCAAGACCCTGAACAGCTTCTACCCCCAAGCCATAAAACCGCTTAACAAAACTGCTAAATAGCTAATCAAAGGCCTACACGGACAACCTGCATTGACCCTTTTTTGCACTAACTCCCTTGCTCTGACTCTATACACACACACACACACACACACACACTGTACTCTACCCACATACTCACACCAATCTACATGTAGAGAGTCTTCAAGGCATGCAGAAACCCCACATTCCGTTTCCACAACTCGTTAAAGCAGACACGATTTGGTCTACCGCTCTGACAGTACAGGCCTGAAGGGACTGAGGATCAATGGTTTGAACTAATAAGACCAGACCCAATGTCCTAATGTTCTGTTATTCTTTCGAGTTGGTCTTTTCTTATTTGTCCATGTCCAATCATTGGATTTGTGTCTGAATAGTCAAAATCATCATGCAAAATGTCCATGCAAATTTGAAAAGCCTTTCTTCGATTAACAAAAGGGAAACAATGGACTCTAGAATCAAGTTTACATGTCAGGATTAGACCTTTGCTAATACTCACCCACAACTCTAATCCACTGTCAACATGCTTCACCAGGACACAAATTACTCCATAACAGGCTTACCAGGACAACATGGCTGACCAGCACAACATGGCTTATCAGGACAACAAATGCTACAAGGAGTTAAATATTCAACTGGCTCCCCACACACAGCACTTTTGTAACCGTCTAAAGAGCAAAGTGGTCAATACTCTAAATACCTACCTGGCTTCATTAATGAATACCTGGGGCAAGGAGAAAGAGGGGGGGGACACCTAAAAGTGGCTGATGAAGGCAAAACACACAATGGATGGCCCTGCCATTACTCCCTTATCAATCTTATCAGGTATTACAAAATAGGCAGGTTATTTCAGTTTATAAATATTTAATTACACGGAAGTGATAGTCCAGTAGTCGAACCATGTAGAAGAAATGGGTTGTTATTTCCATGCTGGGATGTTTTGTGCTAAAATGTCTTAATGACATTAAGGATACAAACTGTGCCTTTTAATATAGACCTTTCAAACTGTCAAAACAATAACCCGTTCTGCAGCACTGGATGTTCCCCAGTAAACATCCGGTGCTGCAGCACGCCATACATGCTAACTAGCTAGTCAGTTGGCTAGCTAACACAAAATGATAAATTCGTACTTCTTGATCCAACACAAAAGTGTAACATTAATTATATACACACATTGACTTATGGCTACCAGATCCACTAAACAAAATCATCAGACAAGATACATTTCTCTTACAACTGCCAACAATATAATTAACTAAACTAAATGTAGCTAGCATACAAGTCCAGTGTTTGACCGCAACACTTTACATCTAAATTAGCTAGCAGAAGTAATTACCCCGCTATCAACCTCTCTCTCCCCCCTTACTAATCAGTCTCTCCTAGCTCTTCGTCTGCTACCTCCATAACACAACTATATTTGACAAAAGTTTTTTGCTCACTTGGTTTCAATGAAGACACATACTGTCGTTTTAATGAACCAGTAGCTTGTGCTAGGCATGTTTTTTCGACCTTACATTATGAGACCAAGCTAGTGGTTTGTCTACATGTAGTAAAGCAAATACTAGCGCTGACACCATGTAGTGATAATGTTGAACTGCAAATTAATTACACCAGTATGATACATTACATGAAGCAAACAAATTGCAACTATTTCAAGCAACATGTATTTTGAATTTGAATCAAATTAACCTTAATATTACTTTCAACACCCTCTTGATAGTGATATTTGCTAATAATGTCTCTATCCTGAGCATGTCATCCTTAAGGCCTACTTTCATTACAAGGGTAGGGCTTGCTCTAATACATTTCATGATGGCATGTCCAGTAGCTGTAGAAGTCATATCTGGTAGCCTTTAATTTGGTTACCCTCATTAATTGTCTGTTGAAAAAAAAATTGACACACACTGATCTTGCCCATATCAAACCAGTCATTTATTTTTATTAGCCAATTATTAACACAGACAGCTTATCAGATGTGTGAGTGCTTTTCTTATTTCTAATAGTATCATTTCAAATGGAGAAAACATGTGAGGTTTTGCAAATGACAAGCCACATGTACAAGTGCCAATACTAATCACATCATATGTCTGCGTAGGACATGCCCACGAGGCCAACACTAATCCCATCATATGTCTGCATTGGACAAACCCACGAGGCCAATACTAATCCCATTGTATGTCAGCATTGGACATGCCCACGAGGCTAATACTAATCCCATCATATGTCTGCATTGGGCATGCATGCCATAAATAATCTCACATCCACTGTAACCAAAAGGTAAGACCACGCATAGTGGTGGCAAGAGAAAAATCCCCTGGAGAGTGACCAATGTGAAGGGTAACTTTTACATTGGCAGCAAAGTGGCTGTGTAATGTAAGAGTTCCATCCCTGTATGGCTGACCAGGACGCAAAACGTAATCAAATTACACGTGTAGCTAGCATGCCAACAACTGGAGAAGGAGGACAGTGAGTGTAGCAGGAGGAGATCCTCCAAAGCCGAGATGCTTACAGTATTAAAATAAAGATGCATTCATGATAGACAGGAGGAGACACTATTTGAAGTCTCAGGGGGAATGACATCACAGGGCTACTAGAACTCACCTGCAGCTCACCTCTGCTAAAGTCACACCCCTTTCACCTCTTCCTACGCCACCGACAGTATAACTCAGCCAACGACTGTGATCTGAGTCAATGTAGCAGAATTAAATACCCACAAAATGAATTATGTGGGTGCTGGAATTACTCCGTTGACACAGTCTGCTCTGCTAGCTGCTGATATTAGTGAGGAGAAGGAGGAGGTCAGTGAGTGTAGCAGAGGGGTGATTGTGTTGAGGTTGATGTGAGGAAAGATATCAGTGAGTGTAGCAGAGGGGTGAGTGTGTTGAGGTTGATGCGGAGAAGGAGGTGGTCAGTGAGTGAGCAGAGGGGTGAGTGTGTTGAGGTTGATGTGGAGAAGGAGGTCAGTAGTGTAGCAGAGGGGTAAGTGTGTTGAGGTTGATGTGGAGAAGGATGAGGTCAGTGAGTGTAGCAGAGGGGTGAGTGTGTTGAGGTTGATGTGGAGAAGATTTCAATGAGTGTAGAAGAGGGGTGAGTGTGTTGAGGTTGAAGTGGAGAAGGAGGAGGTCAGTGAGTGTAGCAGAGGGGGGAGTGTGTTGAGGTTGATGTGGAGAAGAATTTCAATGAGTGTAGCAGAGGGGTGAGTGTGTTGAGGTTGATGTGGAGAAGGAGTAGGTCAGTGAGTGTAGCAGAGGGGTGAGTGTGTTGAGGTTGAAGTGCAGAAGGAGGAGGTCAGTGAGTGTAGCAGAGGGATGAGTGTGTTGAGGTTGAAGTGGAGAAGGAGGAGGTCAGTGAGTGTAGCAGAGGGATGAGTCTGTTGAGGTTGATGTGGAGAAGAAATTCAGTGAGTGTAGCAGAGGGGTGAGTGTGTTGAGGTTGATGTGGAGAAGGAGGAGGTCTGTGAGTGTAGCAGAGGGGTGAGTGTGTTGAGGTTGATGTGGAGAAAGAGGACGTCAGTGAGTGTAGCAGAGGGTTGAGTGTGTTGAGGTTGATGCGGAGAAGGAGGAGGTCTGTGAGTGTAGCAGAGGGGTGAGTGTGTTGAGGTTGATGCGGAGAAGGTGGAGGTCTGTGAGTGTAGCAGCAGAGGGTGAGTGTGTTGAGGTTCATGTAGAGAATGAGGACAGTAGGTGTAACAGAGGGGTGAGTGTGTTGAGGTTGATGTGGAGAACGAGGAGTTCAGTGAGTGTAGCAGAGGGATGATTGCGTTGAGGTTGATGTGGAGAAGGAGAGGTCAGTGAGTGTAGCAGAGGGATGAGTGTGTTGAGGTGGATGTGGAGAAGAATTTCAGTGAGTGTAGCAGAGGGGTGAGTGTGTTGAGGTTGATGTGGAGAAGGAGTAGGTCAGTGAGTGTAGCAGAGGGGTGAGTGTGTTGAGGTTGAAGTGCAGAAGGAGGAGATCAGTGAGTGTAGAAGAGGGGTGAGTGTGTTGAGGTTGATGTGGAGAAGGAGATCAGTATTATAGCAGAGGGGTAAGTGTGTTGAGGTTGATGTGGAGAAGGAGGAGGTCTGTGAGTGTAGCAGAGGGGTGAGTGTGTTGAGGTTGATGTGGAGAAGGAGATCAGTATTATAGCAGAGGGGTAAGTGTGTTGAGGTTGATGTGGAGAAGGAGGAGGTCTGTGAGTGTAGCAGAGGGGTGAGTGTGTTGAGGTTGATGCGGAGAAGGTGGAGGTCTGTGAGTGTAGCAGCAGAGGGGTGAGTGTGTTGAGGTTCATGTGGAGAATGAGGTCAGTAGGTGTAACAGAGGGGTGAGTGTGTTGAGGTTGATGTGGAGAACGAGGAGTTCAGTGAGTGTAGCAGAGGGATGATTGCGTTGAGATTGATGTGGAGAAGGAGAGGTCAGTGAGTGTAGCAGAGGGATGAGTGTGTTGAGGTTGATGTGGAGAAGAATTTCAGTGAGTGTAGCAGAGGGGTGAGTGTGTTGAGGTGGATGTGGAGAAGGAGTAGGTCAGTGAGTATAGCAGAGGGGTGATTGTGTTGAGGTTGATGTGGAGAAGGAGATCAGTATTATAGCAGAGGGGTAAGTGTGTTGAGGTTGATGTGGAGAAGGAGGAGGTCAGTGAGTGTAGCAGAGGGGGGAGTGTGTTGAGGTTGATGTGGAGAAGAATTTCAATGAGTGTAGCAGAGGGGTGAGTGTGTTGAGGTTGATGTGGAGAAGGAGTAGGTCAGTGAGTGTAGCAGAGGGGTGAGTGTGTTGAGGTTGAAGTGCAGAAGGAGGAGATCAGTGAGTGTAGAAGAGGGGTGAGTGTGTTGAGGTTGATGTGGAGAAGGAGATCAGTATTATAGCAGAGGGGTAAGTGTGTTGAGGTTGATGTGGAGAAGGAGGAGGTCTGTGAGTGTAGCAGAGGGGTGAGTGTGTTGAGGTTGATGTGGAGAAGGAGATCAGTATTATAGCAGAGGGTAAGTGTGTTGAGGTTGATGTGGAGAAGGAGGAGGTCTGTGAGTGTAGCAGAGGGGTGAGTGTGTTGAGGTTGATGCGGAGAAGGTGGAGGTCTGTGAGTGTAGCAGCAGAGGGGTGAGTGTGTTGAGGTTCATGTGGAGAATGAGGTCAGTAGGTGTAACAGAGGGGTGAGTGTGTTGAGGTTGATGTGGAGAACGAGGAGTTCAGTGAGTGTAGCAGAGGGATGATTGCGTTGAGATTGATGTGGAGAAGGAGAGGTCAGTGAGTGTAGCAGAGGGATGAGTGTGTTGAGGTTGATGTGGAGAAGAATTTCAGTGAGTGTAGCAGAGGGGGTGAGTGTGTTGAGGTGGATGTGGAGAAGGAGTAGGTCAGTGAGTATAGCAGAGGGGTGATTGTGTTGAGGTTGATGTGGAGAAGGAGATCAGTATTATAGCAGAGGGGTAAGTGTGTTGAGGTTGATGTGGAGAAGGAGGAGGTCAGTGAGTGTAGCAGAGGGGGGAGTGTGTTGAGGTTGATGTGGAGAAGAATTTCAATGAGTGTAGCAGAGGGGTGAGTGTGTTGAGGTTGATGTGGAGAAGGAGTAGGTCAGTGAGTGTAGCAGAGGGGTGAGTGTGTTGAGGTTGAAGTGGAGAAGGAGGAGGTCAGTGAGTGTAGCAGAGGGATGAGTGTGTTGAGGTTGAAGTGGAGAAGTAGGAGGTCAGTGAGTGTAGCAGAGGGATGAGTCTGTTGAGGTTGATGTGGAGAAGAAATTCAGTGAGTGTAGCAGAGGGGTGAGTGTGTTGAGGTTGATGTGGAGAAAGAGGACGTCAGTGAGTGTAGCAGAGGGTTGAGTGTGTTGAGGTTGATGCGGAGAAGGAGGAGGTCTGTGAGTGTAGCAGAGTGGTGAGTGTGTTGAGGTTGATGCGGAGAAGGTGGAGGTCTGTGAGTGTAGCAGCAGAGGGGTGAGTGTGTTGAGGTTGATGTGGAGAACGAGGAGGTCAGTGAGTGTAGCAGAGGGATGAGTGTGTTGAGGGTGATGTGGAGAAGAATTTCAGTGAGTGTAGCAGAGGGGTGAGTGAGTGTGTTGCGGTTGATGTGGAGAAGTATGAGGTCAGTGAGTGTAGCAGAGGGGTGAGCTAGTTCACTGGTGACTGCTATTCTCCTGAGACCTGAGACCTAAAGTACTGTTATCCTAGCCCAACCAAGATCATATTTTAGGATGATAGTGGATGGTGCTTTGTGGGTATGAAGTGCTGTTGTGGACAGGGGATCCTAGGTCAGCCATACAGGGATTGTTACACCCACACCAATGATCAAGGACACCAGCTGCAGCTGAAAATCCGTGCAATATCATCAGACAAAATTAGAGTGAGTGACAACCAAATAAAACAGACTCACAGGAAATGTTCATTGACAAAAATACAGCATACTTAATTCAAAGAATCAACACTTTATTTAAAATCATACAAAGAACGCATATGTAGATGGTTAGCGGGTTTAGACATTCATCTTACTCCAAAACAAGACATGATTAAATGAAGTGTCTAATACGAATAATAAACAGAATGTCAGTGTCTGGCTGTAACAGAAACCTGCAAACCAAGTAGCTAGATCTCTGCATTGTTACATTTAACATAATGTTTGTGGTCCTACAACCAATTCTAACAGTAAACCAGTAGCATATATAACCCATTGGCGATATGCACTTCAGTCTCTCCAGGACTAGGGACTTTCTTTGGGACCTTCATCCACAGACACGGTTTAGCAGCTTCACAGATCTCTGTCACGTCCTGGCCATAGAGAGCCCTCTGGGTTCTCTATGGTGATTTAGGTCAGGACGTGACCAAGGGGGTTTTGTCTAGTTGTTCTATTTCTTTGTTTGGGTGGTGTATGGTTCCCAATTAGAGGCAGCTGTTATTCGTTACCTCTAATTGGGGATCATACTTAGTGTGTTCTGTTTCCCACCTGCGTTGTGGGATATTGTTTTGGTTAGTGCGTGTGAGCACTACGTTTGTCGATTCGTTGCGGTTTTGTTGTATGTTTCACTATTAAATATGTGGAACTCAATGCACGCTGCTCCTTGGTCCAGTTATTTTGAAGTGGATCGTGACAATCTCTGTATCTGAGATTAGAAAAAATAGAAATAAGACCAGGACTTGCTTCATTATTCTCAAATTTTCCGTTGCAATTGAGTTTTCTTATTGTCATAGTTCTCTCTTTGGGACGGGAAATCTGTTAATTATCTAGTTAGCTTAGCTACTTGCTAGGTAGCTGACTTGTTTTTAGCAGATCAAGCTAAAGTTTGTGTAATTTAAAAAACTGTCGATCAAATTTATATTTAGCTAGCTAGCTACCTGACATTACCTAGAATAGATGGTTAACTTGATAAAAAACGTACTCCGTCTGCTACACATCATCCTGGCGCTTTCACCTCCTGCTGCTGCTAATGTACTATCCATGCAGGCATTGCAGCCCGCTGCGAAGCTTCTTTGGGAAATCTTGCTATACATTTAAAATTTTCCCCGGACGTAAGGACCATCCCAACCGTGAATACTATGGTCAAATTTTGACCTTGAGAAAACAACTAGACTAAGTTAGCTTAGCTAGCTGTTTACAGCCGCGACGGAACAGCGGTTGTGTACAAATGCACCGGAAATTCTTTGGGGTATCAGGATTCCCTTTTGCACCTCCTAAAAAATATGTTAAAAAGGTCTATAACTGGAAGGTCTCATAACTTTCAATTCCTCTATGTTTGATTTTCTATTCTACAACAAAAAGCACTTTGAGTCTCATATTTGTTGCACCAGTCAGTCCCCTCCTACATAACTGCAGCTAAAAGCATATTATCATAATCTTTGATGTTTTCAAAGCCAAATGTTACCCTCTCTCTGTTCTCCTTCTGCAAACATAATAGTGCTTAAGTAAACGTGCTGTCAGATTGGAATTTCAGTGCTATTGTCGGAATTCAATATGTGTGAGAAGCCAAGCTGTGGCAGACTGATAGTGTCACAACACCTTACTGTGGCCTCCCACGCCTCGTGGTGGCATACTGGGCTTGTGTGGAGCCTGAGAAGACCTGGACAGATATTGAAGGCATCAAAACTCAGTTCAAGGTCAAACCTGGGGTGCTTTCACTTAAGTCAGACAGACAACCTGAGGTAATTGGATCTTCTGTTTTTCATGGATTGAGGCCAACAGATGTCTATTCTCCCCCTTTCCATCACAACTGCCATTTGGCACAAAGTCCTCTTACCCCACGCTCACCCCTCTGACCCTTACTAAAGCTTCATGTCGACACAAGCGGGACGAGTGAAGGGGACTTTGCTGGAGGTGGCCCTCAGACGCTAGTCCCCCACAGCTCACTCAAAGGTCACGCTCGAAAGTGACATAGGTGGCAAGGTCAGTGTCAATGGAAGATCTGTCCTCAAGCCTCAGCCTCTCCCTGTGTGCTCTTCCCGGATGGATTTGCGCTGCCACCAATGTTCACACCACAGAAGCAGGGAACAGAGGACGCTTCCATGCCATGCCCTCACTGGCGACATTGTGCCGTGCAACAAGGGCACTGTTCTGGGTTCATGCACTGAATAGTAAAAAGTTTCCTTTTGATTATGATTTTTGGTGGAATAACTGCAAACCCCCACTACCTTTAGCAGCACTTGTGCTACAAGCGGGCCACATTTACAATAACTAGAGATGCTCCATTTCACAAACCATTGTTTGGCTGACTTTGATAGGATTCATTGAGTTGGAGGGTAATTGGAAGGAGCGGTGTCCATGATGATGGGAGTTTTACAATGCTGATGAGTAAACATATTCCATAAATGGCCCAGCTGTTATAGTGTATGGTGTTTTGCTTAATCAGGAAAATAGGGGGTCCTTAACAGCTTCTACCCCAAAGCCATAAGACTGCTGAACAATTAATCAAATGGCCACCAGATTATTTACATGTAGAATCATTCATTTTTTTACACTGCTGCTACTCGCTGCATATTTTCTATTCATAGTCACTTCACCCCTACCCACATGTACAAATTACCTCGACTAACCTGTACCCCCACACATTGACTCAGTACCGGTACCCCCTGTTTATAGCCTCATTACTGTTATTTTATTCTGTTATTTTTTACTTTTGTTTATTTGGTAAATATTTTCTTAACTCTTTCTTGAACTGCACTGTTGGTTAAAGGCTAAAACATTGGTTAATTAAACATGTCACGGTAAGGTTGTCACGATCTTCATAACGGACAGACCAAGACGCAGCGATGCTTCCAGTATACATTTTAATAACAACGAACGTAACTGGGAAAAATAACGAAATATAAACGAAGATCGTGATGTTGAACCATAACTAACAACAAACACAACTATGACCAAACAATTACCCAGAAACCCCAAGTGAAAACTACAAACATATATATGGTTCCCAATTAGAGACAACGACACTCAGCTGCCTCTAATTGGGAACCATTACCCCAACATAGAAATATATAACCTAGAACCGAAAAAACCCTACACCAAAAACAAAACAAAAACACTCCAGCCTGTCACTCAGGCCTGGACGTGACAGTACCCCCCCCCCAAAGGCACGGACTCCGACTGCGTCAAAAGTCCATTGGGGGGGTCTTTGGGTGTTTTTTTTTTTGTCCCAGGTGGCGGCCCTGGTGCTGGCCGTGTAGGTCCGAAGTCACGCACCGGAGGCCCTGGGCCATATGCAGGACTGGTGACCCTCTCTGGCGGCCCCGGACAGGGGAAGCACACTGGCGGCTCCGGACAGGGGAAGCACACTGGCGGCTCCGGACAGGGAAGCACACTGGCGGCTCGGACAGGGAAGCACACTGGCGGCTCCGGACAGGAAGCACACTGGCGGCTCGGACAGGGGAAGCACACTGGCGGCTCCGGACAGGGGAAGCACACTGGCGGACCTGGACAGGGGAAGCACACTGGCCCTCTGGTGCGGGGAGCAGGAACCAGCCGTACTGGGCTCATAACGCGCACACTGGTGCGGGGAGCAGGAACCGGCCATACTGGGCTCATAACGCGCACTCTGGTGCGGGGAGCAGGAACCGGCCGTACTGGGCTCATGACGCGCACTCTGGTGCGGGGAGCAGGAACCGGCCGTACTGGGCTCATGACGCGCACTCTGGTGCGGGAGCAGGAACCGGCCGCATTGGGCTCATGACGCGCACTCTGGTGCGGGGAGCAGGAACCGGCCGTACTGGGCTCATGACGCGCACTCTGGTGCGGGGAGCAGGAACTGGCCGTACTGGGCTCATGACGCGCACAGGGATCCTGGAGCGTGGAGCAGGGACAGGACGTGCTGAGTCCATGACAGGCACAGGAATCCTGGAGCGTGGAGCAGGGACAGGATGTGCTGGACTCTCTAAGCGCACGGGGAGCCTGGTGCGCGGAGCCGGAACAGGACGTACTGGACTCTCTAAGCGCACGGGGAGCCTGGTGCGCTGAGCCGGAACTGGACGTGCTGGACTCTCTAAGCGCACGGGGAGCCTGGTGCGCGGAGCCGGAACAGGACGTGCTGGACTCTCTAAGCGCACGGGGGGCCTGGTGCGCGGAGCCGGAACAGGACGTGCTGAACTCTAAGCGCACAGGGGGCCTGATGCATGGAGCCGGCACCATGTGCTCCCCCCCAAAAAAATTGGGGGGCTGCTGTGGCCACGAACCCCCCAGGAGCTCCCGCCAAGAAAAGGCCTCCCAATCCGCCTTGATCTTCGCCATGGTCAAGAACCCCTTCTCCTTCTTGCCACGCTGCTTGGTCTCTTGGTGGTGGGTAATTCTGTCACGATCTTCATAATGGACAGACCAAGACGCAGCGATGCTTCCAGTATACATTTTAATAACAACGAACGTAACTGGGAAAAATAACGAAATATAAACGAAGAGCGTGATGTTGAACCATAACTAACAACAAACACAGCTATGACCAAACAATTACCCACAAACCCCAACTGAAAACTACAAACATATATATGGTTCCCAATTAGAGACAACGACACTCAGCTGCCTCTAACTGGGAACCATTACCCCAACATAGAAATATATAACCTAGAACCGAAAAAACCCTACACCAAAAACAAAACAAAAACACTCCAGCCTGTCACTCAGGCCTGGACGTGACAAAGGTCTACATGTTTTATTTTATTGACTTGATATGTGGAGGCATTTGGCTAAGTAAAGCCTGAAATATATTTATAATCAGCCTGAAATTGATTTATCAGCGGTGCATCTATCAGCCTGTCAGATATTAAATATTCACCCAAGGAATCCTTTTAACAAGAAACAGTAGAGGAGAAAGCGTGTTCAAGCCCGAATCAAATTCATTTTATGAAAGCAGATGGAAGACGGTCATTCATGTTTGCTCTAGACAGGCCAACAAGACACAGCCTTTGTCTATTTTCATAATGACCTGTGTTATTCGGTCGCCAAGCCACAGTATGACAATGCCATTCAGGTTCCTCACTGTACCCGACAAAGGTCATCGCGTAAAAAAAAACTGAAACCCAATGTTGACAGAACTGCGAGCATTGATTTTCCTATTCCTTAATGGACTGTCTAAAAATATGCCGCTGGGCTCGGGCCACGTCTTCCCTTTCATACAGTTCAACCGCGCTACTTCCGACAGAGAAATTATGTGCTTAACCTCCTTTAATGGTGGAATTTTTGCTTCTACAGTCTGGATAATAACAAGACGACGCTAATGTTACACTAATGTCCTGTAGAGAGCTTTTAGACAGTTGGGAAGGAGGCCTGAAGTATTGACATTTTAAGATGGTGGCATTTTAGAATACTACAGTTAATTACCCTGGACTGAAAGAAGATTGTTTAATGTCCACTTAAAGGCTAAGAAGACCTATACATCTCAGAGGCCTGCATAGAGCATGTTCTGGTAGAATTTCTGAGACTAATTCAATTGAAATTTCTCCTCTACATCAATGCATAGTTAGCTTCTAATGGCTAGCCATCGTCGAATATGACACTCTCTAGAGCGGAAGTGGGCCTTCTTATTCATAACTGAAGGTCTGACAAGTCTCCTTGATGTATGAGTAGTCCATAGTTACAATAGCTCCAGTTCCTCTGTGGCTGGCTACTCTACCCATGACAGTCCGATCCTTATAAGCACATTTTACACATATCCTGTGTTAGCTGGGGTATAAAATCTTAATCTGAAGGGGAAAAATAAAATATATTATCAAATTGTATTATTCAATATCTGTTTGAATAATGACAAAACCATTCAAAAGAACCCTCTGCTTCTGTCTGCATACACATGTTGGGTAAATTGTGAAGTAATATTGGCTATAAACAAGACTAAACAAATTCCTGATATCAATATTAGGTATAATTCACAACTAAGCAGAAAATACTTCATCTGTGTGGGTCCAAAAAGCATGAGATGATTGAAAATGATTTATTATATTTAGAAGCAGATATGTCAGTCATATTTCAGCTGCCTAGTTACGTGCATGCCTACTGATTCAAACCGTAGCTGTAGGCAATAAATCAAAAGCACAGCATTTTTGCCATCAAAGTTATTTTCTTCTATAATGTCTACCCCCTGTGAATGTGCTGTCTACAATTCTGAGTAATCACTGGGAAAAACAGTCCTTCTATTCTCCTTCCATACTATAATTCAGTGGATGCATAATCCAAGTGAAACGGTAGACCAAGTCTCTGACACCTCCCTCAGCCACCATCAGACAGCACATATTCCTTTTACAAGGTTGGGCAAACACATTCAAACATACACAGAAAAACACACACTCAAACAAGAATACATACACACAAATATGTATATACACACACACACACACACACACACATGCATACACACACTCAAACAAGCATACACACACAGAAATATATATATATATACACACACACACTCAAACAAGCATACATACACAGAAGTATACATATACACACACACACTCAAACAAGCACACACACACACACACACACACACACATTATATATATATATATATATATATATATATATATATATATATATATATATATATATATATATATATACATACATACATACATACATACATACATACATACATATACACACACACACACACACACTCAAACAAGCATACACACACTCAATCAAGCATACACACACACACACACACACACATATATATATATATACACACATACACATACACACACACAAAAGCATACACACAAACATACATACACACACACAAACATATACATACACACACACGCAGACACACACATACCTGGACTAAATCGTTTAGCAGATTCAAAAAGCTGTGAAAGCAAAATCTGTGTTGCTAATTCACAGTGAAGAGCAGTACAAGGCTGAATGAGGTCCAAATCAGAGATTCTCTTCACCATGTAACCCCAGATCAGAGTCTGTGCGTCAGTGCTGACATGGTTAACACTCAATAAAACATCAGAGAGGATGAAGCTCACAGCTCTGGACACATACAACCACACACAGACACACACACACACACATACACACACACATTAAATGCACGTCCGCCATAATGCTCATTAGATTACACCTATATCTGGACCGGGCAAATGATAAGATGAAATATACCAGAGCTTTGTCACTTTAATCTCTGAACCATTAGGATAGGCACCATCTTATATACATCCACCAGCTAGCTATAAATTACAGATAAGAATTAGCCAGTCCTATTGGTGGACATTTAGCGACTGTACCTAGGAAACTGTCATCAACTTCATTTCACCCTTTCCTGCCCGTTCCACCCCCTCTACCCCCCTGTCGATGTCTCGCAAGAGGAGACACTTTTTACATTTTCATATCTAGAGGCAAAGGGATTTATTGGACACCGCTTTGCACATTACATGAGAAGACTGCGTCATATTCCTCCTCCACGGCAGGTGCAGGGTTTGACAGGCACAGGCTATTTATTATTCAATTATTTTAAATATTTCAGCGCAGACAGGATGCACATGCAATCATAAATACTTCAGCCTGTTCCTACAAAGGGGCACTTGTCCGGTGTTGACAGGGAGGTGCTGTAGATTCACTACAACAATGCTGCAGTTATATTCATAAACCCGTTTTATATCCCTCGATCATCCTATGAATAATGTTATCCTCATTTACAGACAAGGACCTTGAGGAGAGAAAACACATGCTTATCATGTACATGTTTCATCACATGATCAGCTTAGCGTGACCAAAGATGGGCATGACAGGAAATATGCAGAACTATTATGTGGGGCATGTAACACATTTGGGCAGCATTCGAAACAACTAAAACATTTTGTTTGCCGTCTGCTGCGATAAATGGAAACACAGCCCTTAATATGCAGAGTAGCTGTGCAGCCGCGACTCAAAGGCAGGTGGTGAACACACACACGTAATCCCATGTCCCAAAGATATGGCCCCTACAAAGATGAAGACAAACACCAGTGGTAATTATGCCCTTCCATTCAGCCTTCCTGCTGGATGCCACCGTACAGAGACAGAGACCCCAGAGATAAACTGCTTTGCACACTGGCATCTTTTCCTTTCCAACATCCCCTCCCATATCACCCCCTCAACAGCCCTCTACCCTCTCATCCGTGGATCAAAATATCCCTCCTAGAAAAAAGCAATCATGTTCCCACCGTGCATCAAGATACGGCATGAAGAAAATAAATTGCAGAAAGACGTTATCACAACTTTTCACGTCCTAATAGTGCCACTAAACAGTCTGGAGATTAGTGAAACACATACCTTTCCGTCTGCTTCTTCTCTCTCTTTTCATCTGCTGCTGAGTGTTGCCGTTACCTAATCTGAGCTGTAGCTGGCTGGCTGATACACCGGGAGAGTTGAAGATAGGTCCTTACCTTGACATGCCATCCAGGATCCTATAGTCCACAAGATTAGCTGACTGAAGCTGAGAGCTGCTCCTCCCAAAAAGGAAATGATGCTGCCCAAGTCCCCCTGGAACAGGAGCCTCTAAATTCAAAATTCCGTAAAACGTACTTTTTCCTCCTATGAAGGATGTCCTTCACTGCTGTGTGCTCCTACTTCCTTTATTTCCCAGGTTGTGCTGTATCTTTTCTGTTGCGTCCCCCCTGGTATTCCACCTTATTAAACCCAAACGCTGATTGGATCTTCTCCACCCGTGTTGCAGACAGGCAGCGATGAAGTGCGAGATCCACAGATGGAGAACACTCCTAGCGCGCACTGGCTCCCCCGAAAGTGACTACAGGCAGTCTGTTCTCTCCACACCTAGAAGACGGGAGCTGTCCTCTGTTCAGCCCAGCATGGGGGGGTGGTCCCCCAGAGTGCAAACGTTGACACCTCTCACCACCAGATAGGAGTTAGCAGTGGATAGCAAACTATTCTTGTAATATATTTCCCTCGATTTCCTCCTTAGATTTTTTCCCTCTCCAATGTGCCTTATTTTGTAGCTCTACTCTCTAGAACGCCGTCTCAGAGACTGGATGCTGAGAAGTGCCGGAATGAAAGCTGCTCTCTCTCTCGCTCTCTCTCCCCCCTCTCTCTCTCTCTCTCCCCTCTCTCTCTCTCTCTCTCTCTCTCCCTCCCTCGCTCTCTTTCTCTCCATCTCTCTCTCTCTTTCTCGCTCACACACTCCCCTCCCAGCCTCTCACTGCATCTCCCATCCCCTTGTTTTCTCTCCATTCCACTCTCATTCCTTCCTCTCTCGCTCACTCCCAGGTCTGTTGTCTGACAATTACAGCTTGGCATTCACAGTCCTGTCAGATAGAAAGGTTGGCTGCCTGCACTCCTTAGGAATCCTTAGGGATACAAATAATGGTCAGATAAATATGGAAAAGAAAATAGAGTGAGTAAAGAAACAAAATGACAACGAATGAAGGAATGAGGAACTAGGAAGTGTAAACCTCTGACTGCATCATATGTGTTTCTTTTTTAACTGATAACTAGCCAGCATCCCTTCAGCATGGGGCTTTTCCATCTCTCTTTTTTTGCAAACTCCTTATAGTGGATTGGGTCAGAAGTTTATGTTGGCCAACTGTCAAGATGGATTGAAGAGGGAGATGAAAATTGCAGCAGCGACAGACCAGTCCTCTGCATTGAGGCAAGGACAAGCGCTATAGCAAACTGTGGAATTATACAATTAGCAGCCGAAACAAATTGACAGCAGTTCCCTCATACACTCAGAATATTAGCCTGGACGCGGAAGCTGATTTAGAGGCAATATGCACATTTAGAAACAAATTTAGAGACAATGTGCACAACATTTAGAAACAAATTTAGAGACAATATGCACAATATTTAGAAACAAATTTAAAGACAATATACACAACATTTATAAACAAATTTAGAGACAGTATGCACAACATTTAGAAACAAATTTAGAGACAATATGCACAATATTAAGAAACAAATTTAGAGACAATATGCACAACATTTGTAAACAAAATTAGAGACAGTTTGCACAATATTTAGAAACAAATTTAGAGACAGTGTGCACAATATTTAGAAACAAATTTAGAGACAGTATGCACAATATTTAGGAACAAATTTAGAGACAGTATGCACAACATTTAGAAACAAATTTAGAGACAATATGCACAATATTAAGAAACAAATTTAGAGACAATATGCACAACATTTCTAAACAAAATTAGAGACAGTTTGCACAACATTTAGAAACTAATTTAGAGACAATATGCACAACATTTAGAAACAAATTTAGAGACAATATGCACAATATTTAGAAAAAATAAATCTGTCCTGGAACATTTCAAGTGGAGCATCTGCATGTATCTAACCTGTCTTTAGACTTTATACTACTAAAGGAACGTGCAGGCATTATCAGGTTGTCATGTGCTAGGCATAGTGATAGTATATGAGAGATATTTTTTACAAACCAAGTATGAATAATGACTGATGATTATCACCTCAGGAATTAAATTGCTGGTAATTGTGCCAATGTGAGTAACATCACCTTGTTTTACTGCTTTCAGCTTCCTTATCACACAATCTTGCTTGCCTAACATTTGTCCCAAAACACTCCATTGACTGGTGCTCTTATACCTGTGTTTAATGGAGTAATCACTCTAGTAACAACATGTTGACAGTTAACAATAATGTAGTTACTGAAATAATTACACCGGTACACGAGCATCTTCATGTAAAGTGTTACCGATATGGACATTAGATCATGTTTTATGTAGATTGTGATAACAGGGAGTAGCATGACCTTGATCTCTATAAGACCCCAGGAAAAATACCTGCTGCTTCTTCAACAGCTAATGGGATATCCACATAAAATGCTAAACACACCTGCGTCTGGTCATCTAACAATGAAGCTGAAGAATGAAGAACCTTCAGCCTGTCCACAGATCTTTGCTTCCTTTCCATCATCACCATTAGACTCCTGTTGTTCACAATGGTGGCTCCTTTATTCCCTGTTGAACCATTTACTCTGATAGTAATAATAGTACTATGTTATAACTGTGTTACATTGCACCAATGATAAATAACAATGTTCCACAGTGTTACAGACTGGGATGTCAAAGCAATCAAAGTGCAAACATAAACCCCTTTTATCTAATTGATATGCATAACAACCCAGCAGAAAAATCGCTAGACGTAGGCCATATTTTGACATTGGAGTCCAAAATAAAAGGAGAACAGTCAGACCTAAGACAGTGCTCTGTGTGGACTACAGTGGTCGCTCTACAGTGTCTGCCTGATGCGGTACAGCTTGCAGATAAGCCTTCGGGCTTAGATACCAGCGCATGTCTCTCCGCATCTCATTATCCAGGTGGTGCCATTTCCAACACAACTCTCCACGGTCCAAACCTACATTCAAAACATCAGCAGCATGCACGCATAGTCAAGTTGCTTCGCTAATTACTTATATCCAGGGCATCCAATTACATGATCGTTATGCATACAGTAATTTGTCTGTTTCACTTTAAAAAATCAAGTATCTGGCAAAACCGGTTAAGTATGTAGAAAATAAGAAGTACTGCCAGCCACATTATTACATAGAGCCTTGATGACATACTGCAGACGAATTCCAACCTTGCCTGTACAATTTTCCTGGAATTGTAAGTGATAGCTTTACTGGAATCAGGCAACACATACCTTGTAAGGCTTTCTTTACAGGAACATTGGTGTGTACTCAGAATACTCACCATTACATCTTCCAGCATTTTACATATCACACAGACATGGTAAATGACAGGCAGATACTAATGGAAACAGCAGGATAAAAGTGTGGCCAATTGGCCACAAGAAGGACATTGTGTTGGGTTTGTTCGTTGACAACCAAGGAATAGGTTTTGTCAGTCACATGTAGGCACCTGTTCTAGACGTTATCAACAGTCGCTGTGTTGCCTCCTTTGTTAACCGTTCACGCTATGGATCTGTTTGTCTTGTCTGTGTTGTCAGCCCTAAGGGTCTCACTGATTATACCTAGGGATTTCCACTAAGTGCTTGTCTGACACTTTTTCCTCAAGGAACAAGAAATGGCTTGTCTCCACCCCATTGATCAACAGTGGAATTGATACTAACACATGTTAAGGCATAGCTAATTAGGGTAGCATGGCTCATTAAGCCTCATGAAGAATAAGAAAATCTCACTATTAAAAGTTCATATTCTGTTAACTCATACCCAAATAATGTTGTTGACTTGCCCTATACACGTATGTGGCCAAAGGATAAATTGGAAGAAACACTTAAAACTCTCAAACTTGTATCTCAAATAGACCATTTAAAAAATGATTGCTATTTCCTCATAGAGGATGTGTACTAGCATGCATATATTTTATGACCGTTATATGCCCACACCATTTCAACACAAAAAAGTTGCTTTTTAACCTCTACGCGATTGAAGTCCCCCCACGGGACGGTTGAGCTAAAGTGCGCTAATGTGATTAGCATGACATTGTAAGTAACAAGAACATTTCACAAGACACATCTGATATGGGCAGAAAGCTTAAATTCTTGTTAATCTAACTGCACGGTCCAATTTACAGTAGCTAGTATAGTGAAAGAATACCATTCTATTGTTTGAGGAGAGTGCACAGCTATGTACTTGAAAATGTCACAATAAATCAATTAGGCATATTTAGGGGGGTAGACTTGACACAACATTTTGAACAGTAAAGCAATGGTTCATTGGATCAGTAAAAATGTTGCACACTGCTGACATCTAGAGGCCAAAATCTAAATTGCGCCTAAACTGCAATAATACATTCTGGCCTTTCTCTTGCATTTCAAAGCTGATAAAAAATATTTAAAAAAATAAATAATTATTTGAATTATCTTTTAACAGACTCACCTACTTACTGTAAATGACCTTTTTCCTTTTTCATTTCACTCATATTGTGATTAATTATAGGTCAAATCTGGGAACAGTAATATACAGCTATGAACCTCTGGTTCAGACAAAGAGAGAGGGGATTAGCAGACAGAAACAGATCTATGAATTAGTAAATGTATGCCAAGCTTCATGAAGTTTAATTTATGAACTCAGGGAACTCTTGAACACCAGAGTCTTAATATGGCAGAACGATTCCCAGATTCTACACTGCTGGCCTGTCTAAGTTTCAGAGTTGAGGTCGGTCCCCCGAGTGGCGCAGTGGTCTAAGGCACTGCATCTCAATGCTAGAGGTGTCACTACAGACACCCTGGTTTGAATCCAGGCTGTATCACAACTTGCTGTGATTGGGAGTCCCATTGGGCGGCGCACAATTTGCCCAGCGTCGTCTGGGTTTGGCCGGTGTAGGACATCATTGTAAATAAGAATTTATTCTTAACTGACTTGCCTAGTTAAATAAATACAAAAATAAAATACACAGCACACTACCCCAATTTCCATCTGGGTGAATCATAATACATTTATGGCTCTGTTTCCAGTACACATATTTAGTCTTGGACTAAAAAGCATGCTCAATGGAGAATCTCCAATGAAAGAGCTTTTTAGTCCAGAACTACACTTAAGCTGTGTCTGCGAAACCAGCACGTTCAAAGAAGCACATCCTTTCCTGTCATGTGCCTTCCTTGTTGAACGATATGCCAAGGACTTTCACATAATGAGTTGAGTTTCCCCATTGTGCTGGAGAAGTAATACATCTGCTAATTAATTAACATGGACTAAACGAGAGGTGATAAATGCAGGCTTATGAAAGAAGAAATGTTTCTCAGAGATAATCATGTTCTTTCCCTTGACGGCTTTTGCGAGGGCAAATACTCTATTCTTTTGGACTCTTGTTTTGCTGAAAGACTGGTGGAATGTAGGCCTACAGTACAATGCAAACAGGATACTAGGCAAATTCTTCCAAGGCAGCTTCAAAGAAAAGTTAGTTATAGATCTTCTGCATTTGTGCTTGACCAAAACACAATAAATATTTTATGTATATCACCAATATTTGCGTACATGTACAGTACCAGTCAAAAGTTTGGACACACCTACTCATTCAAGTTTTTTTTTAATTTGTACTATTTTCTACATGGTAGAAAAATAGTGAAGACGTTAACACTATGAAATAACACATATGGAGTCATGTAGTAACCAAAAGTGTTAAACAAATTAAAATCAATTTGAGATTTTAGATTCTTCAATGCAGCCAACCTTTGCCTTGATGACAGCTTTGCACACTCTTGGCATTCTCTCAACCAGCTTCACCTTGAATGCTTTTCCAACAGTCTTGAAGGAGTTCCCACATATGCTGATCACTTGTTGGCTGCTTTTCCTTAAATCTGTGGTCCAACACATCCCAAACCATCTCAATTGGGTTGAGGTCGGGTGATTGTGGAGGCCAGGTCATCTGATGCATCATCCATCACTCTCCTTCTTGGCCAAAAAGCCCTTAAACAGCCTGGAGGTGTGTTGGGTTATTGTCCTATTGAAAAACAAATGATAGTCCCAAACCAGATGGGATGGCATATGGCTGCAGAATGCTGTGGTAGCCATGCTGGTTGAGTGTGCCTTGAATTCTAAATAAATCACTGACAGTGTCACCAACAAAGCACCCCCACACCATCACACCTCCATGCTTCATGGTGGGAACCACACATGTGGAGATCATCTGTTCACATACGTTGCGTCTCACAAAGAAATCCAAGTTGGAACCAAAAATCTCACATTTGGACTCATCAGACCAAAGGACAGATTTCCACCAGTTATTGCTCGTTCTTTGACCCAAGCAAGTCTCTTCACCTTATTGGTGTCCTTTAGTAGTGGTTTCTTTGCAGCAATTCACCCATGAATGCCTGATTCACGCACTCCTCTGAACAGTTTATGTTGAGATTTGTCTGTTACTTGAACTTGGTAAAGCATTTATTTTGGCTGGTAACTAATAATGAACTTATCCTCTGCAGCAGAGGTAAGTCTGGGTCTTCCATTCCTGTGGCGGTCCTCATGAGAGCCAGTTTCATCATAGCACTGGATGGTTTTTGCGATTACACTTGAAGAAACTTTAAAAGTTCTTGACATTTTCGCATTGACTGACCTTCATGTCTTAAAGTAATGATGGACTGTCGTTTCACTTTGCTTATTTTAGCTGTTCTTGCCATAATATGGACATGGTCTTTTACCAAATAGGGCTATTGTCTGTAAACCACCCCTACCAACACAACTGATTGGCTCAAACACATTAAGAAGGAAATAAATTCCTTTAAATTAACTTTTAACAAGGCACACCTGTAATTGAAATGCGTTCCAGGTGACTACCTCATGAAGCTGCTTGAGAGAATGTCAAGAGTGTGCAAAGCTGTCATCAAGGCAAAGGGTGGCTACTTTGAAGAATCTCAAATATATAATAGATTTATGTTATTGACTATGTTATTTCATAGTCCTGATGTCTTCACTGTTATTCTACAATGTAGAAACTAGTAAAAATTTAAGAAAAACCCTTGAATGAGTAGGTGTCCAAACGTTTAACTGGTACTGTATATAATGTACTGTGTATTTAAAAGTGTTGGATAAAAACAATTACACAATCACTATTTTTTAAGTGGTGTACTTTCAAGTAAATCTTTCTGACATTACATTGGTCTGTCAGTTAGTATGTGCCCGATTGTAACCCCAACAATGGCTAACAGGCTCAAGCTAGGATATTGACCAACTCTGTTGACACAATTTCAATTTCAGTGGTGTCTAACCTTGAAGTTTTTACAGAGGTACTTATAGTCCTTTGATTCAAAGTTAATTTAAAATTAAATCAAACTTTATCACAAGTGTAGACTTTACCGTGAAATACTTACTTACAAGCCCTTAAAACGACTCAAATACCAGTGGGTCGCTAGCGGGATCATCCCGACACTACTAGCGCAAACCTGTAGCGCCAGATTTAAAATCCGAAAATTGAATTATTAAACATCCAGCTATATACAAGTGTTCCATACTCATCAAAAGCTCTGTTTCTAGGCAATATCACAGCGTTGTCAGATTTCAAATAGGCTTTACGGCGAAAGCAGCACATTCATTTGTTTGAGGCTAGCACCTCACATATTTTCCAATAGCCATGTATCGATTAGCAATCATGGCACACACATAACACATTTCACAGGCAAAAACAAAGTAATTACCTGTTGAAGAACTTCTGCTGAGGTATTCCTAAGTGTCCAACGAAGACAATCCATGGTTCTTTTGTTAGAAAAAGTAACGTCTTTTATCCATAAATCCTCCATTTGGTTCATGCTTATAATCAGAAACGACAGCCTCCATTACTCCTTTGAAACTTCGGCGCCGCCTCGTTAAAATTATACCTATAAACTTGTCCAAAAACAATCAAACATAGTTTTAAATGTATCCTTAGGAACCCTTTTACGTATATGTACAATTATAAATCAGCCGAATATAAACTGAACGCTAAAAGCGATAAATAAGGCACAGCGCGCGTCTCATGCACGCGCACTCTGAAGAGTTTTCATAACGTGGTCTCTCGTTCCAAGCTGTTTATCAATGGCCGAAATTCCCCAAGATGGAGTAAAACACCGTCTCGTGGTTGATGACATCATAAGGAAGCGACATGCACTGCGTTAACATGCCTATATATGGTCATTTTGGATAGGAGGGGCTCAAAATGAGCAATGTGTCAAAATGACTTTTTTCAGGACAGAGATTCCTCAGGGTTTTGCCTGCCAAATGCGTTCTGATTGACCCACAGACAAATGGTTAACAGTTTTGGAAAATTCAGAGTGTTTCCTATCCAATGGTACTAAATATATGCATATCCCATTTTCTGGGCCTAAATGGGAGGCATTTTACTTTGGGCACGCCAGGCTCTCCAAAACAGTCACCTTTGCTGCTGGAGCTTGTTTAACCAACAGTGCAGTTCAAGAAAAAGAAAATATTTACCAAGTAGACTAAAATAAAAAGTAACAATAAAAAGTAACACAATAAGAGTAACAATAACTTGGCTATATACAGGGGGGCACCGGTACCGAGTCAGTGTTACGGAGATACAGGCTAGTTGAGGTAATCTGTACAAGTGACTATGCATATGTAACAAACAAACTGCGAGTAGCAGCAGTGTACAAAAGGGAGGGGGAGGGGGGGTCAATGTAAATTGTCTGGTGGCGATTTTATGAATTGTTCAGCAGTCTTTTGGCTTGGGGGTAGAAGCTGTTGAGGAGCCTTTTGGTCCTAGACTTGACGCTCCCGGTACTGCTTGCCATGCGGTAGCAGAGAAAACAGTCTATAACTTGGGTGACTGTTATCTCTGACAATTGTATGGGCTTTCCTCTGACACCACCTGTTATATAGGTCCTGGATGGCAGGAAGCTTGGCCCCGGTGATGTACTGGGCCATTCGCACTACCCTCTGATGCCAAGCAGTTACCATACCAGGCGGTGATGCAACCGGTCAGGATGCTCTCAATGGTGCAGCTGTAGAACCTTTTGAGGATCTGGGGACCCATGCCAAATCTTTTCAGTCTCCTGAGGGGGAAAATATTTAGTTGTGCCCCCTTCACAACTGTCTTGGTATGTTTGGACCATGGGAGTTCGTTGGTGATGTGGACACCAAGGAACTTGAAACTCTCGACCTGCTCCACTACAGCCCGACCTGTTCGGCCCGCCTTTTCCTGTAGTCCTTGAGCTCCTTAGTCTTGCTCACATTGAGGGAGAGGTTGCTGTCCTGGCACCACACTGCCAGTTCTCTGACCGCCTCCCTATAGGCCGCCTCAGCGTTGCCGGTGATCAGGCCTACCACTGTGTCGTCAGCAAACTTAATGATTGTATTGGAGTCGTGTTTGGCCACGCAGTCGTGGGTGAACAGGGAATACACTCTTGAAGGCCCCAGTGTAACGGATGTGTTATTGCCTACTCTTACCACCTGGGGATGGCCCGTCAGGAAGTCCGGGATCCAGTTGCAGAGGGAGGTGTTTAGTCCCAGAGTCCTTAGCTTAGTGATGAGCTTCGTGGGCACTATGGTGTTGAACGCTGAGCTGTAGTCAATGAACATCATTCTTACATAGGTGTTCCTTTTGTCCAGGTGAGATAGGGCATTGTGGAGTGTGATTGAGATTGCGTCATCTGTGGATCTGTTGGGGCGGTATGCGAATTGGAGTGGGTCTAGGGTGTCCGGGAGGATGCTGTTGATATGAGCCATGACCAGCCGTTCAAAGCACGGGGCGGTAATAATTTAGGCAGGCTACCTTCGCTTCCTTGGGCACAGGGACTATGGTGGTCTGCTTGAAACATGTACAGTTGTGGCCAAAAGTTTTGAGAATGACACAAATATACAGTTTCACAAAGTCTGCTGCCTCAGTTTGTATGATGGCAATTTGCATATACTCCAGAATGTCATGAAAATTGATCAGATGAATTGCAATTAATTGCAAAGTCCCTCTTTGCCATGCAAATGAACTGAATCCCCAAAAAACATTTCCACTGCATTTCAGCCCTGCCACAAAAGGACCAGCTGACATCATGTCAGAGATTCTCTCGTTAACACAAGTGTGAGTGTTGACGAGGACAAGGCTGGAGATCACTCTGTCATGCTGATTGAGTTCGAATAACAGACAGGAAGCTTCAAAAGGAGGGTGGTGCTTGGAATCATTGTTCTTCCTCTGTCAACCATGGTTACCTGTGCAAGGAAACACGTGCAGTCATCATTGCTTTGCACAAAAAGGGCTTCACAGGCAAGGATATTGCTGCCAGTAAGATTGCACCTAAATCAACCATTTATCGGATCATCAAGAACTTCAAGGAGAGCGGTTCAATTGTTGTGAAGAAGGCTTCAGGGTGCCCAAGAAAGTCCAGCAAGCGCAAGGACTGTCTCCTAAAGTTGATTCAGCTGCGGGATTGGGGCACCACCAGTACAGAGCTTGATCGGGAATGGCAGCAGGCAGGTGTGAGTGCATCTGCACGCACAGTGAGGCAAAGACTTTTGGAGGATGGCCTGGTGTCAAGAGGGGCAGCAAAGAAGCCACTTCTCTCCAGGAAAACATCAGGGACAGACTGATATTCTGCAAAAGGTACAGGGATTGGACTGCTGAGGACTGGGGCAAAGTCATTATCTCTGAAGAATCCCCTTTCCGATTGTTTGAGGCATCCGGAAAAAATCTTGTCCGGAGAAGACAAGGTGAGCGCTACCATCAGTTCTGTGTCATGTCAACAGTAAAGCATCCTGAGACCATTCATGTGTGGGGTTGCTTCTCAGCCAAGGGAGTGGGCTCACTCACAATTTTGCCTAAGAACACAGCCATGAATAAAGAATGGTACCAACACATCCTCCGAGAGCAACTTCTCCCAACCATTTGCATCAACTTCATGTATTTGACAATAAAAGCCTTTGACACTTATGTAATGCTTGTAATTATAATTCAGTATTCCTTAGTAACATCTGACAAAAATATCTAAAGACACTAAAGCAGCAAACTTTGTGGAAATTAATATTTGTGTCATTCTCAAAACTGGCCACGACTGTCGGTATTACAGACTCGGTCAGGGAGAGGTTGAAAATATCAGTGAAGACACTTGCCAGTTGGTCCGCGCATGCTTTGAGTACACGTCCTGGTAATCTGTCTGGCAAAGCGGATTTGTGAATGTTGACCTGTTTAAAGGTTTTGTTTACATCGGCTACCGGAAGCGTTATCACAGAGTCATCCAGAACAGCTGGTGCTCTTGTGCATGCTTCAGTGTTGCTTGCCTCAAAGTGAGCATAAAAGGCATTTGGCTCGTCTGGTAGGCTCGCGTCACTGGGCAGCTCGCGTCTGGGTTTCCCTTAGTTGTCCATAGTAGTTTTCAAGCCCTGCCACATTTGTCGAGCGTCAGGGCCCATGTAGTAGAATTAGATCTAAATCCTGTATTGGCGCTTTGCTTGTTTGATGGTTCGTCTGAGGGCATTGTGGGATTTCTTATACCGGCTGTTGTGTGACGCTATTGACAGAGCCATTGAACACACATTTTCCTGTGGTCAATATTAGTCTATGAGCTCAATGTAAATATGCGTAATCAGGTCTTAACTGAGTAGATTTTATAGATAATACACAGGAAATACATTGGTGGTCATTAAGAATTAACTATTGTCAAATTATGTCTACGAGATGCAATTGAATAGTCTAGACAGCCCAGAACACACCTTCCAAAATGACTTGTCTACTCAAATAGAATATATTTGTACTGCAATACTTTTTTGAGCCATTTTGTGTACAGTATACAGAGAATAACCATCATTTCCCTTTAGTAGTCTAATGGAAAAATCAAGAGGTTCAGGGTAGAGTCAAGTGCAATATAGAATTAATAGGCTATTTAGATATTGTGTGTTACCACCATTAATACAGTAATAAGGACTGTGAAATACATTACTGGAAAATGTAATGACCATTTCATTTGTACTTTTAAAGGAAAGTAAGAAAGTAAAGGACCCTTGTCAACAACATGTCACCATCTATGTCCCTAAGTGATAGTCATTAAAAGCTGTTGGTTGGGTTGCACTAACATTTCAAGAAACAGTCTGGGTGACTTATTGCCTTTTTTATGAGGCTTAGACATCTAGTGATGATGATGCCCATTAATATTCCGAAGAAGAATGCTTGTAAGGTCAGTCTGCTCGTTGTCTCCCTGTCTACAGGGGAGGGACCAAGTAGCCACAATTTACTGTCGACAGGAAGGACAATTACCCCCATTTAATGATAATTAACAGATATGATGGATGAAAATATAAAGCTTTCCTACCTGCCAGATTATCTGATTTAGAAAATGCACAGTTTGCATTCATTTGCATACGGTAATGAGTTAGAAGCAAGCTAGGGAAAGATTAAGATGTTATTATCTTTATACTGTTGTTAGGAATTGGATAGGTACAATGTTGTAATGCATTGTTGCACACAGAATCCCAGTAGGGGATGTGAGTCACATGCTTGTAAGAACCATTTTAAATATATTTTTTTCTGACTAAATGGTGCTTTTATGGGTGGCAGATATTTGCATAAAATTATAATCACTCCCTTATCATTATTTTCCCTCTCCTACCAACGTAAAGTACTGGATACTGATCATAACATATTCCGTTGCAGTGTTACTGTTAAGATCTTTATGTAGTAATGGTAGGCAAAGTGAGAGATCTGAGTAATAGCACATAAGTAAACACTATAAAGAAGCATAATTACACTTGAAACGAATATCGTACATTGGAAATCAATAATGGCACCTATTATCCTCCATCTTCTCTTGTGGCTTGACATAGGAGTAAACGATTGTAATAACTGTGTGAGTCTGTCACGCAAAAGTCTGAAGTCACTGAACAGATTGCTTCATTCAGCTCTATTGCAATGAGGACATCTGTTATTAAGTGATTTGGTTAAATTACCAGTTTTACATCCAGGACATATTTACTCAAGTGAAAGATTTTTAAATAGCGAAATGGGATTTTTTTTAATGAAATGGACTCAGGTGTCTCATTACGGGTGGATCTCTTCTTTCACAACATATAATGACAAGGCATTACATCTACCTTGCAATCAGCACCCATTGCTGAATATTATCTTAAGCAAAAGCCACAAAAAGAAAACAATGTACCAAACAAACCAAGGAAACAAAGAAATAACTATTATTTTAATTATATCAATTCACCAAAATCTCTACCATAGGATTACCTACTATATGAAAAGTTAAACACAGTTGCGTCAAACCCAATCATATCCTGGGAGGATCAAGTCCTGCAGTTTCCTCTGTATTTTAAAGAATTCATTTTGGAATAAAACGTACATGTAAACACAATTTGCATCCATTGACTGGGAAGACGTCCATAAATCCATTGCAGATTTTAACTTTTCAGTTACTTCAAAGTTTGTGAATTGCTTCTAAAGCTTCTAAAGGAAGAAGAATGTACATTAAAAACATGATTTTTATGTAAAAATAGTGACATTTAACCATGTAGTTATCATGTGCTGATGAATAAGTTTTGTCACTATACTGATGGATTAGTTAAATCAATGTGATGATGACTTAGTTAAATCACTGTGATGATGAATTAGTTAGATCACTATAATGATGAATTAGTTATGTCACTATAATGATGGATTAGTTATATCACTATAATGATGGATTAGTTATATCACTATAATGATGGATTAGTTATGGATTAGTTATATCACTATAATGATGGATTAGTTATATCACTATAATGATGGGTTAGTTATATCACTATAATGATGGATTAGTTATATCACTATAATGACGGATTAGTTATATCACTATAATGATGGATTAGTAATAATGATGGATTAGTTATATCACTATAATGATGAATTAGTTATGTCACTATAATTATGGATTAGTTATATCACTACAATGATGGATTAGCTATATCACTATAATGATGGATTAGTTATATAACTATAGTGATGGATTAGTTATATCACTACAATGATGGATTAGTTATATCACTACAATGATGGATTAGTTATATCACTATAATGATGGATTAGTTACAGTATATCACTATAATGATGGATTAGTTATATCACTATAATGATGGATTAGTTATATCACTACAATGATGGATTAGTTATATCACTACAATGATGGATTAGTTTGATCACTATAATGATGGATTAGTTATATCACTATAATGATGGATTAGTTACAGTATATCACTATAATGACGGATTAGTTATATCACTATAATGATGGATTAGTTATATCACTATAATGACGGATTAGTCAAACCACTATAATGATGAATTAGTTATAATGATGGATTAGTCATACCACTATAATGATGAATTAGTTATGTCACTACATTGATGGATTAGTTATATCACTATAATGATGGATTAGTTATATCACTACAATGATGGATTAGTTACAGTATATCACTATAATAATGGATTAGTTATGTCACCATAATGATGGATTAGTTGTATCACTATAATCACTATAACATTTACGTACATACAAGTGTATTATATCGGTTGAAGGCTTAAATTCTTGTTTATCTAAATGCACTGTCTGATTTACAGTAGCTATTACAGCAAAAGCATGCCATGCGATTGTTTAAGGACGGCGCCCCACATCAAAATATTTTTCCAGAGGCACAGGTTTCATAAATTCACAAATAGAGATTAAATATTCACTTACTTTTTGAAAATCTTCCTCTGATTTGTCATCCAACGGGTCCCAGCTATAACATGTAGTGTCGTTTTGTTATATAAAATCCTTCTTTATATCCGAAAAAGTCTGTTTAGTTGACGCCATCGATTTGAGTAATCTACTCATTCAACATGCAGAGAAATGAATCCGAAAATCTACTCCTAAACTTTGTTTCAACAAGTCAAAATACGTTTGAATTTACTCCTCAGATAACCTAAAATGTAATCAAACTATAAGTATGTTCAATTGGAAACCGCTCCCAAACACTAATTTCCAAGACTGTGTCCCTGTACTAAAACTGATATTTCTTATTTGTTTTGGAAGTTACAAGTCTGTAACCTTGAACATAGACTGCTGACACCCTGTGGAAGCCATAGGAATTGCATCCTGGGAGCTAGAATGCAGTATGCCCCTACACTTTCCATTGTAAGAGCAGGTCTCTCCCAAAAAAATAAGAATTCAGGTTTTTGTTTGGAATTTCTCCTACCATATCTATTGTTTTATAGTCTACTACATTATTTAAAATTGTCTACAAACGTCAAAGTGTTTTCTTTCCAATGGTACCAATTATATGCATATCTTGGCTTTAGGGCCTGAGCAACAGACAGTTTACTTTGGGCACGTCAATCAGGCAGAAATTGAGAGAAAAGGGCCTAGCCCTAAGATATTTATGTCACTATAATTAGTTGTATCACTATAATGATGGATTAGTTATTTCACTATAATGATGGATTAGTTACAGTATATCAATATAATGATGTAATGATGGATTAGTTACACTACTGGTCAAAGGTTTTAGAACACCTACTCATTCAATGGTTTTTCTTAATTTTGTACTGTTTTCTACATTGTAGAAGAAGAGTGAAGACATCAAAACTATGAAATAACGCACATGGAAGCATGTAGAAACCAAAAAAAAGTGTTAAATAAACCAAAATATATTTTATTTTTTAGATTCTTCAAATAGCACCCTTTGCCTTGATGACAGCTTTGCACACTTGGCATTCTCTCAACCAGCTTCACCTGGAATGCCTTTCCAACACTCTTAAATGAGATCCCATATGCTGTGTAATGCGTCTGTGTGTAGCTGGTGTAAAGGAGTCAGGCGCAGGACTGCAGATATGAGTAATAATGGCAATTTTACTCAATAATAATAACAAGACACTACAAAATAATGCCAAGCGCACAATACAATAAACAATCACTCACAAACAAACATGGGGGATCAGAGGGTTAAATAATGAACAGCTAATTGTGGGATTGAAACCAGGTGTGTAAAACAAGGACAAAACCAATGGAAAATGAAAAGTGGATCGGCGATGGCTAGAAAACCGGTGACGCCGCCCGAACAAGGAGAGGGACCGATCTCGGCGGAAGTTGTGACATGCTGAGCAATTGTTGGCTGCTTTTCCTTCACGCTGCGGTCCGACTCATCCCAAACCATCTCAATTTGGATGAGTTCGGGGAATTGTGGAGGCCAGGTCATCTGATGCAGCACTCCATCACTCACCTTCTTGGTAAAATAGCACTTACAAAGCCTGGAGGTGTGTTGGGTTATTGTCCTGTTAATAGTCCTACTAAGCCCAAACCAGAGGGGATGGTGTATTGCTGCAGAATGCTGTGGTAGCTGTGTTGGTTAAGTGTGCATTGAATTCTAAATAAATCACAGATAGTGTTACCAACAAAGCACCCCCACACCATAACACCTCCTCCTCCATGCTTCACGGTGGGAAATACACAAGCGGAGATTGTGGCAGTTGGAACCAGAAATCTAACATTTGGACTCCAGACCAAAGGACACATTTCACCAGTCTAATGTCCATTGCTCGTGTTTCTTGGCCCAAGCAAGTCTCTTCTTATTATTGGTGTCCTTTAGTAGTGGTTTCTTTGCAGCAACAGTTGATGTTGAGATATGTATGTAACTTGAACTCTGTGAAGCATTTATTTGGGCAGCAATTTCTGAGGCTGGTAACTGTAATGAACTTATCCTCAGCAACAGAGGTAACTTTGGGTCTTCCATTCCTGTGGTGGTTCTCATGAGAGCAGTTTCATCATAGCGCTTGATGGTTTTTGCAGCTGCACTTTAAGAAATGTTCAAAGTTCTTGAAATATTCCGTTTTGACTGACCTTCATGTCTTAAAGTAATGATGGACTGCTGTTTCTCTGTTCTTATTGGAGCTGTCAACTCTAACAGCTTTTGAAGTCAAGCGTTCCCGGGAAATTCCTATTTCCTCGTAAATTGACCAGACTTGGTGACAACAGAGGTAAACATAAAAATTGCTACTTAAAACCAGATAAAATAGGGCCAGATATGGTGGTTCTGATATGGTGCTTCTAGTACGGAAAGCATTCTCTGAAAGAAACATTGAACCATCTTGCATTTTATCCAGGTGCTAACAAACTGGGGACCTCTACACGATGCCTAGACAAATGACTGCAGCAGCATCAGGCTATGAGGAAAGCTCTGAAATCCATCGTTGATGGGAGGGTGCCCGACAGTTATGCAAAAAACATTTATTCATCCAGGAGACCCTAATTAGCCGAAGCGAATCATATCTGGTTTAGGAAGAGAAAATAGGTCTAATTTGCGTTATGGTATGTTTGTGGCCTCCGCTCTCATTTCACCCTTCTACTTTCATAACAAAGCAACCAAAATAGACAAATAATATAATACGGTGCTCCTGGGGGCGGGGGGGACTATGTAGTCAGATGAGCATTTGCCTCACTATTGATGCGGTCATGCTTTTGGTGTATCACGAGATATGTCCCTATGTTTTTGGTTCGGTTTCTAACGTGCAAGCTACTGTTCTCACTAGCTACTGGCACTGGAATAAGTTGATTGAATGTCAGCTGTGAGGGTTTATTCTAACAGAGTTTGAAGTCCTCAATCTGCCAACACACTTTTCACATAATTTGATAAGGTAAATTGAACATACAGCGAAACAGGGATTTGTAAAACATTGCAGAATCGGAATAAATACATGAAATGAAATATCAATCCTGCCTGACATGGAAGATCCTACAGATCCAAGCAATTGGAGGACCAAGAATCCTAAATCCTGGCGTTATACTATCACGTGTTAAGTCCATTATACTGGTATTTTCACATGATATGGCTTGAATTCAACTAGCGCTAAACTGGCTGTTTTAAGCCAGTCAAAACAATGAATTCAGCCCTCAAATTGTCTCAAAATGTAAATTTGTATCAAAGAATTGTGTTAAAATGATTTAATTTATAATTGATCATTTGCGACCAAGTTTCTGATCATTTGCAGAAACATCTTATCACATTGACTTGTTATACAGTGGCCAGAAATAATAGTCTTTCACCTTTGATAATGTCGTTTGCCTATAGAGGGAACTCAGAATGTCATATTTAATCTACGAAGTGGCTAACTGCTTTCAAAAATCGTCTTTCGTAATTGTCCCCACACGGGGGACCAAAGCATGTCGGGGCTATTACTTCCACAGCGTGAAAAGATACTTGTCTCTAAAGGGATAGTTCGTTCATTTTCAACCTTGAGAAATGTCTAAAGTCTGGCTGTGTCCATGTTATACGGAATTACTAGACATTTTGTATGAAAAATTTATCGGATGCTCATTCAGGCAGTAAAAAGTCCAATCTCAAATGTCCTTTTAAAAGAAGAACACTAAATGTTTTCTACAGCTTCTACAAGCAGCATAAGACCAAAGTCAATGAACTCAAAGCTCATCAAGGACATTGCAATTTTCCCACACTGTTATCTAAATGTCATTGTGTTACACTGACCCAGACCTGGCTCCAGCAATGACAGATCACGGCACACTGGACACCTCTTGAGCAAAATGTCCATATTGCATTTCTGAGTGGCACAGTGGATTTGGTATGTAATCAACAATGTTATTGTAGAAAGAGAAAAAGCGCTCACATCTAACATAATGGACCATAAGCAGAGCTACTGTTCTTGGATTTATTACTACTGTACATTGTATTTTAGTTACACTGTAAATACACACATCACATGTATCTATACACTGGATTCTTGACATGGTTTACTGAAATATCTTCTGCTGTACATTCTTAGCTGATCATGTGTAAATTGGTTTTCCTTATGTACATATACAGTACCAGTCAAAAGTTTGGACACACCTACTCATTCAAGTGTTTTTCTTTATTTTACATTGTAGAATAATAGTGAAGACATCAAAACTACGAAATAACACATATGGAATTATGTAGTAAGCAAAAAAGTGTTAAACAAATCAACATATATTTTATGTTTTTCAAAGTAGCCACCCTTCGCCTTGATGACAGCTTTGCACACTCTTGGTATTCTCTCAACCAGCTTCACCTGGAATTTCCAACAGTCTTGAAGGAGCACTTGTTGGCTGCTTTTCCTTCACTCTGCGGTCCAACTCATCCTAAACCATCTCAATTGGGTTGAGGTCGGGGGATTGTGGAGGCCAAGTCATCTGATGCAGCACTCCATCACTCTCCTTCTTGGTCAAATAGCCCTTACACATCCTGGAGGTGTGTTGGGTCATTGTCCTGTAATTTTTTTTAAATAATAGTCACACTAAGCGCAAACCAAATGGGATGGCATATAGCTGCAGAATGCTGTGGTAGCCATGCTGGTAAGTGTGACTTGAATTCTAAATAAATCACAGACAGTGTCACTAGCAAAGCACCCCCACACCATCACACCTCCTCCTCAATGCTTCACGGTGGGAACCATACATGCAGAGATTATCCGTTCACCTACTCTGCGTCTCACAAAGACACAGTGGTTGGAACCAGAAATCTCAAATTTGTACTCATCAGACCAGATTTCCACCGGTCTAAAGTTCATTGCTCGTGTTTCTTGGTCCAAGCAAGTCTCTTCTTCTTATTGGTGTCCTTTAGTAGTGGTTTCTTTGTAGCAATTTGACCATGAAGGCCTGATTCACGCAGTCTCCTCTGAACATTTTAACTCTGTGAAGCATTTATTTGGGCTGCAATTTTTGAGGCTCGTAACTCTAATGAACTTATCCTCTGCAGCAGAGAGAACTCTGGGTCTTCCTTTCCTGTGGCGGTCTTCATGGTTTTTGCGACAGCACTTGTTTTTTTCGTATTGACTGACCTTCATGTCTTAAAGTAATGATGGACCGTCGTTTCTCTTTGCTTATTTGAGCTTTTCTTGCCATAATATGTACTTGGTCTTTTACCAAATAGGGCTATCTTCTGTATACCACCCTTACCTTGTCACAACACAACTGATTGGCTCAAACACATTAAGGAAAGAAATTCCACAAGGCACACCTGTCAAATGAAATGCATTCCAGGTGACTACCTCATGAAGCTGGTTGAGAGAATGCCAAGAGTGTCCAAAGCTGTCATCAAGGCAAAGGGTGGCAAAGAATTTGTTTAACTTTTTGGGATAATTGTTTTCCTTACACTTTAAATTGCTTTTCATTTTACTGCATTGTAATGAATGAAGTAATGAAAATAAGAGGCATATTTAGTGAGTGAAGTTTAAGTCACATTAACCAGCTCAGTCATATTACGATCATCAGTTGCTGCAAAGGCTTCTGAGACTTTGGCTCAGCTGTCATAGAAGTTGACGCGACTACAGCATGCACAGTTGAACCAAATCTACCCCCAGCATTTCAATTCATTTTGTAATGCTGTAGAATTTAAACATTTTGTAATGCTCTAGAATTTAAACATTTTGTAATGCTCTAGAATTTTATCAAGGCAGTTGGGCTTGCATTGCTCATCTCCCCACAAATAGTTATTATTCCAATCCCCAGTGGAATATTATTTCAATCCTCAGTGCAGCTCCAGAATAACATATTGGTATTACACTTCCATAATACAATACAATCTCATAATAACCTTAAGACCCATGCGCCCAAGGTTGTGAAATAATGAGAATTACAGATAACCCCAATATCCAAGCAACAGATGTGGTTGTATTTCAGAAGTCATCAAGGACCCCCTAACCTCTCAGTGGATTTTCTTTGGGTTTGAAAAAACAGACAATAAAAAGAGACATATTGATGATTCAATGGTGGATCAGAAAAAAATCACTAACTGACAAAACATACTCTTAATATAAGATGTTTATTAATATATAAATGTATAAAGTCTTGTGACAGAACTTATTGAATAAAATCTTACCGGTTTGCGCCATGCGTTCATATAATACCATTTCTAATGTTCTGTCAAAATACTAAAATGAATAAGAGACCACCTAATACTGCCGTGAGTCAATGCTTAGTTTGTGAAAAAGGACCAAAGTGTCGACAGGGATAGTGTCGCCTGCTAAACAAGTGAATAATGAAGATTAAGGTCTAAAAGACATTAAACACCATGTCAAATACTCTCTCTACGTCATTTAATTAATCAACATTTTCAGGAATGTGCGTCCCTCTGATGAAAATTATGATCAATTGCAATGCACAGATCGACCAGCTTTACTGTATAATTTGTCAAACTGCAGTTAGAATGAAATATTGTATAATTTACTTGCGATGCTTGCGGGGCTGTTGTTACAGTGTACCGTGTCTCTACACTTGTTTCGCTCCAATGTTATGCTAGTCATCCTGAAAAAAAGGGGGATGCCAAACCCGGAAAGAGACACCCTGTATTCTGTGAGCTGTAATGTTTCATTAAAACTGTCCTGCATTCTCATTTTCACTGAATTACCGTCAGTTGGTAGGCATAGGACAGCCAACAGGAGAAGCTTGGCATTATTTATTCTGACTTATTAACCGCACGCCAGCCAAGTCGGAAAGGGATCAATAAAAAAAAAACTGTTGTAGAAAGCACTTCATATAAAAACTGTCAGTGTTTGTTGAATACTGATATAGGCTGACCATGCTGTAAAGTAAGAGGAACTGCAGTTGAATCAGGTTCACCTTCACAGCACTAGCTTAACCTTAATCTGTATTGGTGCTGGAATATAATGATCAAGTCAAGATGGACCACTTTCGTGTGAAACAGAGCCTATATTGTGTGATTATTTTTCTCACAATTCCTCACATTTAATCCTGGTAAAAATGCCCTGTTTTAGGACAGTTAGGATCACCACTTTATTTTAAGAATGTGAAATGTCAGAACAATACTAGAGAAAATTATTTCTTTCAGCTTTTATTTCTTTCATCACGTTCCCAGGGGGTCAGAAGTTTACATACACTCAATTAGTATTTGGTAGCACTGCCTTTAAATTGTTTAACTTTTTGGAAAGGAACACACCTGTCTATACAAGGTCTCACAGTTGACAGTGCATGTCAGAGCAAAAACTAAGCCATGAGGTCAAAGGAATTGTCCGCATTGAAGGTCCCCAAGAACACAGTGGCCTCCATCATTCTTAAATGGAAAAAGTTTGGAAACACCAAGACCCTTCCTAGAGCTGGCCGCCCGGCAATATGGGGGAGAAGGGCCTTGGTCAGGAACATGACCAAGAAAATTATGGTCACTTTGACAGAGCTTCAGAGTTCCTCTGTGGAGATGGGAGAAACTTCCAGAAGGACAACCATCTCTGCAGCACTTCACCATTCAGGCCTTTATGGTAGAGCGCCCAAACGGAAGCAACTCCTCAGCAAAAGGCACATGACAGCCTGCTTTGCCAAAAGGCACCTAAAGGACTCTCAGACCATGAGAAACAACATTCTCTGGTCTGATGAAACCAAGATTGAACTCTTTGGCCTGAATGACAAGTGTCACATCTGGAGGAAACCTGGCACCACCCTACAGTGAAGCATGGTGGTGGCAGCATCATGCTGTTGGAATGTTTTTAAGCGGCAGGGACTGGGATACTTGTCAGAATCAAGATAAAGATGAACGGAGCAAAGTACAGAGAGAGATCCTTGATTAAAACTTGCTCCAGAGCGCTCATGATCTCAGTCTGGGGCGAAGGTTTACCTTCCAACAGGACAACGACCCAAAGCACACAGCCTGAATATCCTTGAGTGGCCCAGCTGGAGCCCGGACTTGAACCCGATCTAACGTCTCTGGAGAGACCTGAAAATAGCTGTGCAGCGACACTCCCAATCCAACCTGACATAGCTGGAGAGGATCTGCAGAGAAGAATGGGAGAAACTCCCCCAAAACAGTTATGCCAAGCTTGTAGAGTCATACCCAAGAATACTGTAATCTCTGCAAATGGTGCTTCAACAAAATACTGAGTAAAGGGTGAATACTTATGTAAATCTGTTTTTTATTTTTAATGCATTTGCAAAAAATTCTCAAAACATGTTTTGCTTTGTCATTATGGGGTATTGTGTTTAGATTGATGAGTGGAAAAAAACTATTTTATTCATTTTAGAAGAAGGGTGTAAGGTAACTAAATGTGAAAAAAATCAAGGGGTCTGAATACTTTCAGAATGCACTGTAATTAATCTCATAGGACTAATAGTACTGTAGAGTTATTTTTACTTGTGCACAATTTAGCTGGGTCACCCCATCCTGCCCCTAGGGGTCCACCACCCTGCAGCGCCCTAACCTAACACACCCCACTTAGCTTTAGGATCTTAGTGAAACCTTAATTATTGGTTTCGGGTGTTAGACCAAGGCCAGAGTGACAACCAACAGCACGGCAGACCCCCAGGGCCAGGACTGAGCAGCCCAGAAGCTAGGGATTGCCTAAATGACGTGGACATGTTTTCAATACAGACTCCTTTCGTTGTACAGTATTCCATATAAGGCATCCAGACCTTATGAAAGTTTCACAGTATAACCATAATCGTCTAATAAATCAGATCTAGTGATACATAACCTGACATTTCTGCCATCCATTGTGACATTATGGGAGGATAACCAACTTTCCAATTAATGGGAATGCATTTTTAGCCACTATAAATACTTGATTACACACATTCTTCTGATAACAGTCTCCAGTATCAACATTTCCAAGCAAACAAAAATAGGGAGAATCTGTAGACATCGTTGTGTCTTTGGCATCATTAAAAGTGAAGACTATTATTTTATCAAATCAATTCTCTGTAATTATTATTACGTGATTAAACTAATCATGTACATGTAATTAACTAGGAAGTCGGGGCACCAAGGAAGATTTTCTGATTTAACTCTTCAGATATTTTAATATCTGATCAATTAGTCTTCTAATTAATGAAATATTCTTCACCTCACGTTAGTCTCATTCCGAACATTGTAAATTGTTGGTTATCTGCACGAACCCAGCCTTTACTATGAATCATCCATACACCAATTGTCTTAATCATTTATTTACTAACTAACTAAATAATCACAGAAATGCATAAACAAACAACACAGTAGATATGGTTACAAGGAAATGATAGGGGAGGTTCCTTAGTGGGCTAAGCCGATATGATGGCTTGGTGGACAAAGGGAAGTGGGTGTGGACTGAGAACAGGCGGGAAGGACAAAATGGTATCACTACACAGTTGATAATTATATTAATTGAAATGCTAATCCTTTGCACATGAACGCTCACTCATTCGGGAATAATTGCAATCAATTTATATTTACGCCCAGTGTGTTGTCGAGATCTCTGTTGGGATCGTCAGTCTGCGGAGAGTCAGTTCATCAGCGTCTCTCTCTGCTTCCCTGAAGATCAAAGTCTTTTGTGGTTAGAATGGACTCTTCAGAGTACCATTCATAAATGTCTAAAAAAATAGATGTTTCGTCGCGCATGTCGGTCTTCACATCCCAGGTTGACATAATTTCTAGCTGCAGACTTGTAATTAGTATTGAATTTTTGCTCTTATTCTGTCGGGATCGATAGTCTCAGAGTTTAACCATTTCCAGCCGGGTAGCCAATGCTCCACGTGGTACGGTTAGGAATTCAATAACTATTTGCAATCACAGCTCACGCTGTGGGTTTGCTTAGTCTAAACTCAAACCTGTCCCCCTCGGTGTCCATCGAGGTGTGCGTGGTCTGAAGAGGATTTCCTTAGGAGGGGGTTTTATTTGTGACAATAGAAAAGGAGGTTCTATGACGCCAGATCATGTCTGTGCTCACTGGTGCGGGCCAATGACTTAGTTATATTTTAAAGGGAATACAATTCTCTCACATTAAAGGTTTAACATCACATTACATAATTTCACAAATAGTTTAATCTTTACTCATTCATTTTATACAAGAATTAGATGCAAACCCCATCATTGAGAAATGTACACATAAACTCAGCAAAAAAAAAGAAAAGTCCTCTCACTGTCAACTGCGTTAATTTTCAGAAAACTTATCATGTGTAAATATTTGTCTGAACATAACAAGATTCAACAATTGAGACAAACTGAACAAGTTCCACAGACATGTGACTAACAGAAATGGAATAATGTGTCCCTGAACAAAGGGGGGGTCGAAATCAAAAGTAACAGTCAGTATCTGGTGTGGCCACCAGCTGCATTAAGTACTGCAGTGCATCTCCTCCTCATGGACTGCACCAGATTTGCCAGTTTTTGCTGTGAGATGTTACCCCACTCTTCCACCAAGGCACCTGCAAGTTCCGGGACATTTCTGGGGGGAATGGCCCTATCCCTCACCCTCCGATCCAACAGGTCCAGACGTGCTCAATGGGATTGAGATCCGGGGCTCTTCGCTGGCCATGGCAGAACATTGACATTCCTGTCTTGCAGGAAATCATGCACAGAACGAGTAGTATGGCTGGTGGCATTGTCATGCTGGAGGGTCATGTCAGTATGAGCCTGCAGGAAGGCTACCACATGAGGGAGGAGGATGTCTTCCCTGTAACGCACAGCGTTGAGATTGCCTGCAATGACAACAAGCTCAGTCCGATGATGCTGTGACACACCACCCCAGACCATGACGGACCCTCCACCTCCAAATCGATCCCACTCCAGAGTACAGGCCTCGGTGTAATGCTCACTCCTTCAACGATAAACGCGAATCGGAACATCACCCCTGGTGAGACAAAACCGTGACTCGTCAGTGAAGAGCACTTTTGGCAGTCCTGTCTGGTCCAGCGACGGTGGGTTTGTGCCCATAGGCGACGTTGTTGCCGGTGATGTCTGGTGAGGACCTGCCTTACAACAAGCCTACAAGCCCTCAGTCCAGCCTCTCTTAGCCTATTGTGTACAGTCTGAGCACTGATGGAGGGATTGCGCGTTCCTGGTTTTACTTGGGCAGTTGTTGTTGCCATCCTGTACCTGCCCCGCAGGTGTGTTGTTCGGATGTACCGATCCTGTGCAGGTGTTGTTACAAGTGGTCTGCCGCTGCGAGGACAATCAGCTGTCCGCCCGGTCACCCTGTAGCGCTGTCTTAAGCGTCTAACAGTACAGACATTGCAATTTATTGCTTTGGCCACATCTGCAGTCCTCATGCCTCCTTGAAGCATGCCTAAGGCACTTTCACGCAGATGAGCAGGGACCCTGGGCATCTTTCTTTTGGTGTTTTCAGAGTCAGTAGAAAGGCCTCTTTAGTGTCCTAAGTTTTCATAACTGTGGTCTTAATTTCCTACCTTCTGTAAGCTGTTAGTGTCTTAACGACCGTTCCACAGGTGCATGTTGATTAATTGTTTATGGTACATTGAACAAGCATGGGATACAGTGTTTAAACCCTTTACAATGAAGATCTGTGAAGTTATTTGGATTTTTATGAATTATCTTTGAAAGACAGGGTCCTGAAAAAGGGACGTTTAGTTATGTGTTTGGTGACCTCTCTGAGGTCACACTCGTCATGCCTGTCCCTTAAGTGTCCACGGACCATTCCCACCTTCTCACAAGTGGACATTTTGTATCAAATTCCCATTTTGGTGATTTAGGAGGTTGCCATGTGAAATCCTTTGTTCTCTCTGTGTCTCTCTTTCTGCATGGCCAGGGGGAAAGAGTCTCCACCAGGAATTTACAACCTGAGATAACAGAACCTGGGTGTAGGGAGAGAGAGAGAGAGAGAGAGAGAGAGAGAGAGAGAGAGAGAGAGAGAGAGAGAGAGAGAGAGAGAGAGGGGGATGCCACGATCTATACCCAGAAAGGGCCACGTAATGACAACATGCTGAGATAAAACATACTCTTTGCCAGAATTCACAAGACCATAACATATGCAAATATGTCCCTTTTTGCCTTTTACACATCCAGCAGAGGAAAGACATTTCTGAGTGCATGTTATTCAGTTTCACTGGGATATACTGTAGTATGTTCTATGGATGGTCTTCAAATGCAGTAATTTATATCTGAGATTATTTGAACATGACTGGCATTCAAACATATCTATATCCATTAATCTTCATCAATAGGTCTACCAGGTTTTCCTCACATTTTTGGATGTTGTGTGATCAGGAAAAGCCTCTATCAACCCTTGATACATTTTGGATATCAACTTTGGAGGTCTGTCAGACTGCGTTAAAATAGTTTAAATCTTTGAAGCATCTGGCTTGTCCAGTGTTTGTTGCACAGAGAAAATAAAGTGTCATATCTGCAAAACTTTACCTTAGCTCTGTCACAGACTGGTCTTCCCTGGCTGCCTGACCCTGCTGAGACCCCAGTCACCATCTGATCCTGCTAAGATGAGGCATGATAAAGAATTACCTTTATACATTATATTATCCAAGAATATAATCAATGGTTCAATTATTAAAATTATCATTATTCCCAGATCCCAGACTGTAGCTTTAAGCTTAAGTTGCTGTCCTGTAGCTACTGTAGGTCTACCCATCAACTCAAGATGGAACTTTGTATCATTCACTGATATTGTTAATATACAGCAAAATTCATATGAGCTCTGTAGACTGGTCTTCCCTGGCTGTCTGACCCTGCTGGGACACCTGTCACCATCTGATCCTGCTAAGGCATGATGCGCATAGTGTTGTGTGCTGACTGGCACTATGACAGTGAAGCCTGTATAACTATTTATTAGGTACTGTGCCAGTGTGAAAAGTAGGGAATTAGCTAAGGAAACTGACAGATCAATAATGTTACATTGCTATACTGACTAATACAAACTCACATTGCACTGAAAAAAATATCATAATATCTGTCACGGTGTGCGCTACTGGGGTGAAATCAGGTGCAGGAGAGCGGGACGTGTCATAAAAGGCGCACACTTTAATGGCACAATAAACAAAAGAAAGAACGCAACAACGCGTCAATATCTTCTAGGCCACTAAATAAAGTGTCTAGCGCTACGACAACAAACACAGTCCAAGTTACGCACAAGCATACAAAATACGGGTCGAACAACCGTTACCCGGAGAAAAATGAGCCTACACACACATTAAACAATGAATAATTCCACACAATGACATGACATATTCACCGGAAATAAATACATGCCGCAATCACTGGAATACAAACCAGGTGCGAGGTGAACAAGACAAAAGCAAAGGAAACAAAATAACAGCTGAGCGGCGATGGCTAGAAAGCCGGTGACGTCGACCACCGAACCACCGGAAGTCGTGACAATATCGGCCTTCAATCATTTGTCTGCTGGTTTCATCGTTTGATTCAGGTCTAGTGTGATTGGGGCAAAAATAGTTTGCAAACAAAATAACATTAGCCAACTTTTGGCCAGCTTGACAAAAGCTAGCCAAGTTAATTTACTTCTGTTGAAACGGGACAAAACTAAGTCTGAAAAACATTTCTATACAAACAACAGCTTTTAGATTGCGATATTAGGTGGTTATTATTACCATCTGATAGATAGTTAGAGGCTAGAGCCGAACTGGCTGTGGTAGCTACTAGCTAGCTAATTAATTCCCCTCAGCCGAGAGGGGATGAAACATTAGCTAACTTTACATGTCAGTCAGTTAGCTACACTACTAGCTCAACACTGGGAATAAACACAAATTTTTTTATGTTAAGTTCAACAGCAGTTACCTTGCCAGCTATATCAGTCATCTAAAGAATAGCCAGTTCCTGCTCTGCTTGTTTTTACAACTCGGAGAAAGAGCACAACACATACACACTGACAGAAAGCAGCTGCCAATGTTCAACTCTCCTGTGCCTTTCCAGACAGCCTTTTAGAAGCTTTGTCTTCACACAGATTGTCCGCCCGCTCTGTGGTGTCTACACAGTCCTAAATCCAGCCAAATGCAACCTCCAAACAGCCTACCCAACCACTCTGATGTGTCCGCATGGTCCTAAAGCACACAGTCGCCTCATTTTGTATCAGTGCAATGATAAAACTGGGGGGATGACAGTGCAAGTTGAGCCCCTGATGTTTTGCTTCTACTTTTCCCCAACCTCAATATGATTGACTGCCCACAAATTCTGAAACATTGTCTAAGGCAGGCAAAAAAAGTAACTTACTAAGGCCTACTTCAATGTAAAAGACCAAGTGTATATTTGACTGTATACTGGTATTATAAACCGCGCTGCCTATGATATTGCAAAACCTGAAATGCATATAGCCTATCTATTTACTAGGCTACCAATTCCAATTAAATAAGAGATGCGGATGTTAATTTGTTGTATGGCTCCTTCGGGAATATGAACCCATCACGGTCAGAGGAGGTGCAATGGTTGTGAAAATTTATTTTTGAAAAAGATTCCTATGTCTAGTTATTTTAGATTAAAAAAAGTAAAAAAACACAGATTTTTCGCTCTTGTCGCTAACCTAACGACAAATGGCTGCATTCTTGATAATACGTTTTTGGTTTTTTATTATTTTCATCATATCCCCGATTTGCACAAAATACTTACTTGCCAGCTTGCAATACAATATTTCAACCACTAGCATATGTGTGTATGCATGGTCTAAAGTTACAGGGAGGTGAGCACATTCTCACGTCAAGTATCATTTTTATAAATGCCAACTTTTGCGTTAAAACTGAAGCACACACATTTTGGGTATATTTTGTTTGTACCAACGGTTTATATTATGAGGCTCCAGAGCCCTAAGGGCTCTGGCCAAAAGTCTTGCAATATATATTGGGAATAGGGTGCCATTTGAGATGCACCCCATCACCACTCAACTTCCGTCATAGTCATCTTGGCGACATTGTTCAAAGAACACAAATGCTGTGTGGCAGTAAATAAATAATGATTTATAGGGGTGTACCACATTCTATCCTGTTTGCATTATTTTCTGAAATGAAGCTCAACCCTGGTTTATTAGGCTACAGTACATACACTACCTGTGTATTAGTAGGGGAAAATAATTGAAGAAAATGGCAACACAATGACAATGAAGAGGGAGGTGGTTCCACACATTCCTACACTTCCTTATGGTAATAGGAAGTCCGGTTTAATTGGCTTAGGTGTAGGTAGGCGAGGTTGCACTCCCCTCAGGGCTTTGTGGGTGGATTAGCAGGAGCTGGATTGTCACTCTGGGTGCTATAATGAGCATGTGTACTTTGCAACACTTAGGGGAGAATCCAGACTAAATCAATTTGAAAAGGCAGCCTTGCCCTTGTCATTCATGTAGCTTAGACATCACAAGCTCTTGCACCATGCAATTACCATTGGATGAAATAATAGTTAAATATACTGTATCTGTTAATAGTCATTTGGATGAAAATCATGTTGGTCACTGACAAGTGGGTTACATTTCTTATAATCAGACCGTTACTTTAATCTGAAGTGAGTTTGTACACACACACAGTTCTTTGACAGGAATGTAGTGGCTACATAACTAAGTCCCTTGTTATCCTTGAATTTGTAATGCACTTCACCTCAGAAGAGCCATGCAGAATTTGATGAGCAAGCTCTCTGGTTTGGGTTCTAGAACAGGAAGTTCTTTTTGATGCCTTGTCCACTGAAATGCAGAGTATGGTGTTTTATATAAATCCTGGCTTGCCTTTTGACAACAGTTTTATCTGCTTTAGCTATAAATACAGTAGGTTACTCCTCTTCTGATTAAGGAATGTCAGCTAATTATGCATTAGATTAAACTTTCACCTGTGCCCCCTTACACACACACCATTTGAATGGTTATGCATATTCTGTATGGTGCTCAGTGATGAGATGATTTAATAAGGTACGTCACATATTATGTCCAGTAGGACCATAATCACCACAAAATCAGAGACACCACAAAGGGTTTCCTTTTATCCACATGTCAAGATCTCAAAAAAGGTACTTTAAACTGTCTGGGTACACCCTCATAGCTAGCACATTTTCCATTTCTATGCACTTCATGGTCTGTTTGATGTTATTCATGAGCTGCAACTGAAAGTAACTGCATGAGGACTGAATACGGCTTTGAATACAAAGTGCTGGCTGTCGTGCTCAAGGACTGTATGCGTACCTGGTCTTAATAATGAATTTGAATAACATGTTGCCTATCGGTTACTATAATATATGCCATTTAGCAGACACTTTTATCCAAAGTGACTTACAGCCATGCGTGCATGCATTTTACGTATGGTTGGTCTTGAGAAACAAACCCACTATCCTGGCATTGCAAGCGCCATGCTCTACCAACTGAGCTACAGAGGACAACTATCACCTTCCAACTCTTTTGTTCCTCCATGAAGTGGGCAGGGGAGGTGTGGGTCTTTCAGCTATCTTTTAAGTGGTAATTAGAGTGTTTGTTGAAATTATTTCTGGCATATAATTGTGATTCTTTCAGTCAAGTGAGAAAGGCTTACGTCTATGTTTTCAATTTATTGGCTTGTGATGATATCGCTTTTTGCTTTCCTACTGTGAACTGGCCATGAAAGCCACCTGGGATGTTGTAGAAACAGCGTTGTTTACTGTATGCTTGAAAATATGTAGTGATGTTCTATGGCCTGATTTCTTCATTTATATTCCACAGTTCACGCTTATTCAACTCTGTCCCCACGCTTGTCAAATTAACTCCAGAAAGTGGACCTGGATATAGATTTTTTTGGGGTTGGTTTAGTTTTGAAAGCACTCTGTTGTTGGAAGGTTTCACTCTGGCCCTGGAAGATGCTGTCAAGGGTTGTTAAAGAGACATTCCAAACACAAGCCCAGATCAAAACCGTCTACGAGATGTTGTCTTACACATTTCCCACTGGCCTCAGTGTGGGTGGAATACATTACGATTCTATGGTATATTACAGTATGTGAGTATGTTACTGCATAGAACATAGATTGATTAAATATATGTCTGTGGTGCGTTCTAATGTGGTTCTTCATGTATTTGAATGTATTTGGTTGAAATACTTATACATTTGGACACATTTTGCTCTCTTACAATTTTACAGCTCTATCAACTATACTTTGATGGTCATGGTTTGATAGACAACATAAACAGACAAACCACAAAATATATTATTCCACTATAATAACTACAATATGCTTCCTCAAATCCATGAGGACCTGCCAGACTGAATTCTAACCTCAGTGTCTTTTAATTCTGAACATTCATAGCTCTTCACCTGTAGCTAAATAATCATATGAAAACCCTGATGAAGTCTATAACGTACATGTCCAACCAACATGAGTATTTCTAAAGACTACTTTTACTGTCCTCCAAGAGTTGCTGGTTATGCTTCTCATATACAACTAAATAAGCAGAGCAAGAAGATTAAGGCATTCACACCAGGGTGTACTGGGATTATTCAATATCTCTTCTATTACCTGGATAATGACAAGTAGATCTTTCCATAACCTGTTTTTTGCTTTTGCAAACTTTAGGGGGCCTTACAATATGACATGAATTCATGGTTTGTGGCCCTTGCAAGATTAATGTCTCTTGAATGGAATACATTAGGTCCAAGATAAGGCAAGACACCAAGTTAATGAAAATAAGCACAAATAGCACAGACATATTTCAAGTTTAGGTATTTGTTGTGCAGCATGTTTGAGTACGGCCAAGTCTAAACCATGGCTGTTGTTCACACAGTGACTGGTGCAGAGGAGTACATCAGTGCTTTTTTCCTCTCTTCTTTGCTACGGTTGGCAAGTCTACGTCTGCTCAGAGCTCCACGAGGTATACTCATGTCTGCATTCCCTCACACATGAGACTTACGTGTACCCACTAACCCCTTCCACATTCATTGCTCCCTAGCTTTTGTTTTTACGAAATTGCCTGTTGGGTGATATGAGAATTCCCAGTCCCACCCTTTGGCCCCCTCTGTAAACATTTCCGAATCTGCTCTGTGCCATTGTTGCTGGCATCAAAGTGCAAGATGGTCCTAAGACACAGTCCCTGTCAACATACTGTATCATCACAAAGCTGCTTATATCTGGCTGGAGATTAATTTGGGCTGGGTTCGCAATGGACCTTGAGGCTGCCATATTGTCCTTTACAACACTAGAGGCCCAGTAGGGCAGCAGACTGGGGGATTGGTGGGCCAGCCATAATGGTAGTTGAATTCCCCTCACAAATGTCTCATAATTATGATTGTGTGCCCCACTGCTTTATGGGATATGGCTTCCAATAACAGCTTGGAGAGGATAGGGGAGGGACGATCTGGGACGTTCCACCAGTGCTGCGTTCCCATTTTAAATCACAGTCCTCACATCAAAGGTACTCAAAGACTGTCTCCCTGGTCAATGTAAACAAATAAACAAATACTTGTAGGGCAACCAATCAGAAGTGCTGATTCTCTAATACTCACAAGTTGGGCTATTGTTGAGCCTTTTGGAACAGTAGTTTAATGGTTGATGCAGAATAAGGTTAGATACGTTTAAAGTGGGACTGAAAAGCTGTGTATGTATTAGGGACATGTGTTCTAAAGTAGCATATTTTCAGCTGCCGTTTCAAAAATGCATATCTACGTCTTCGGCACAACTTCCTTATTAAATTGCATTGCTTTCAGATGTTCGGGCATGTTGAACAGTTATATATTTTTCATCAGGACATATCTTAAATACCGGCCTTTTCTTATCATGGTCTTAAACAATAGGCATTTTCCACTAAAACATTGAGAAGCGGATAAGAGAAGTATGTGGCATCTTTCGATGTTCTGATAATGGAAAGTGAGGTTGTGGCTTTCTACATATCCTCTCACCACCACACATTTTAATGAGGTCCCGTTGGACTGACAGCCTGAATAGGACTGACTGGACTGAATAGGTCAGTCAGATGTTAGTGGAGAGCTGCACAGAGATCTTGCTCGGATAACATATTTCATACAAAACTAGGCCAAGGAAGCCAGGAATACTCCTGAGGAATCACAGATGCAGCTTTTTATCCTCCAAAATGTAGTCCTACCTGTCATAAGGTAGACTCATGCTCTCTTACCGAGCACTCAGTTTAGAAAGCTGCAGACCACTATACTCAGCCTGTGTGATCGATCAGCCTGTAAAAAATGGCACCATAAAAAGGCAACACTTAAAGCTATTGGGTGGGTGGATACAGTATATGTTAGTGTGGATGAGGGTTGCTACTGCTTAAAGTTGATCTAATAAAAAAAGATGCCTAACTTATTTATCTGTGTCTACGTGGTGAAAGCTTAGAGGTTTGAATCAAAATGTCTTATGCATGAGAAAACAACACAAGCTCATAAGGTTCCTGTTAGTGCTGCGTGATTACCCGAAATGTTGGTTAATTTTCATTTTTTAAAGAACTAATTTCGTTTGTTTTTCCTTCTTCTGTGAGCTTTATGTGCAGTTACTATTCTACATAGTTTAGCGTGTAAAATGTGTTAAGTATAATGACCATAATCCATTGCGCGCCGCTCACATCTATGCGAAGCAGACATGGAGACTGAGAGAAGAGAGAACGTGAGATGGAGAGGGATAGAAAGCAGTTGCTTTGTGAGCCTTAAAATACATGATGTAAGTGATTGACAGTTTCTCTTCAGCAGTCATAAAAGTATGCCTTATTTACTTTGAAGAACTACTAAAATTGTGCTTTTGTCAGACAGCATAGGTAGCAGCTCTATAGAGATGTGATTATGACTTGGAATTAAATAATAAAGTCATCAAATATATATATATGTTTTAAAAATAATGTGAATACATTATGGCTAATAAGGGATAAGCAGTCATTTTCTTTTTGTCTTTAACCTTTATTTAACTAGGCAAGTCAGTTAACAAATTCTTATTTACAATGATGGCCTGCCCCGGCCAAACCCTCCCCTAACCCGGAAAACTCCCGATCATGGCCAGTTGCGATACAGCCCGAGATCGAACCTGGGTCTGTAATGATGCCTCTAGCACTCCGATGCAGTGCCGTAGACCGCTGCCCACTCAGGATCCGAGTCACTACCATCATGGGACTTTTATTCATGGTTTTATTCTGTGTTGTTACAGCATTAAATCCACATAATGTACAGTGCATTTAATGTAAAATAAATCAAAACTGAAAACCATGACTATTTTTTGATAATCGATCCGAAACCGAACCGACCTCAAAAAGCACTAAATCGCTCAGCTCTAGTTCCTATACGGTAGTACTTCAAAACAAATACACATTTACAGAGAGAATGCTTTTCAACTTCTGGAAAATATTTCCTCTAATTTCTGACAAGCATTGGCTGTCACGATCCTCGGAATGGACAGACCAAGGCGCAGCGAGGCATCCAGTATACATTTTTATTTAAACGAAACGTAACTGGGCAAAATAACAAAATGAACGACGATCGTAACATAGAACATAACTTTACATAAACAACGAAGCTATGACCAAACAATAACCCACAAAACCTAAATGAAAACCCCAAACATATATGTGGTTCCCAATTAGAGACAACGACACACAGCTGCCTCTAATTGGGAATCATTACTCCAACATAGAAAATGAACACCTAGAACTCAAAAACCCTACACCAAAAACGAAACCTAAACACGCCAGCCTAAAACTCTGGCCTGGACGTGACAGTACCCCCCCCAAAGGCGCGGACTCCGACCGCGCCACCCAAAAGTCCATGCGGGGGTCTTCGGGTGGGTCTTTTGATCCCAGGTGGCGACTCCGGTGCTGGCCGTGCTGGTCCGAAGTCACGCACCGGAGGCCCTGGGCCATTTGCTGGACTGGGGACCCTCACTGGCGGCCCCGGACTGGGGACCCTCACTGGCGGCCCCGGACTGGGGACCCTCACTGGCGGCCCCGGACTGGGGAAGCACACTGGCGGCCCCGGACAGGGGAAGCACACTGGCGGCCCCGGACAGGGGAAGCACACTGGCGGCTCCGGACAGGGGAAGCACACTGGCGGCTCGGACAGGGAAGCACACTGGCGGACCTGGACAGGGAAGCACACTGGCGGACCTGGACAGGGGAAGCACACTGGCCCTCTGGTGCGGGGAGCAGGAACCGGCCGTACTGGGCTCATAACGCGCACACTGGTGCGGGGAGCAGGAACCGGCCGTACTGGGCTCATAACGCGCACTCTGGTGCGGGGAGCAGGAACCGTCCGTACTGGGCTCATAACGCGCACTCTGGTGCGGGGAGCAGGAACCGGCCGTACTGGGCTCATAACGCGCACTCTGGTGCGGGGAGCAGGAACCGGCCGTACTGGGCTCATAACGCGCACTCTGGTGCGGGGAGCAGGAACAGGACGTGCTGGGTTCCCGACGGGCACAGGAATCCTGGAGCGTGGAGCAGGGACAGGACGTGCTGAGTCCACGACATGCACAGGAATCCTGGAGCGTGGAGCAGGGACAGGACGTGCTGAGTCCACGCCGGGTGCAGGGATCCTGGAGCGTGGAACAGGGACAGGACGTGCTGAGTTCACAACGGGCACAGGGATCCTGGAGCGTGGAGCAGGAACAGGACGTACTGGGCTGTGGATGCGAACCGGAGATACAGTGCGTAGAGCTGGCGCAGGATATCCTGGTCCAGGGAGGTGCACCGGAGACCAGGAGCGCTGAGCCGGCACCACTCTACCAGGCTGCACACTCACCGTAGCCTGACAGATGAGTGGCACTGGAATCTCTCGCACCGGGCTGTGAACGAGCACTGGGGACACCGTGCGCAAAACTGCATAGCACGGCGTCTTACCAGTGAGACGCTCTCCCCAACGCTCTCTCCACAAAGCACGAGGAGTTGGCTCAGGAGTCCCTCCGGAACCGGCCAACCTCCTCGTGTGCCCCCCCAAAAAAGTTTTTTGGGGCTGCCTTTCAGGCTTCCGTGCCAGGCGAGTTCCAAAGAACTTCTCTCTGTTCGGATCCCATGATCCGTATACCTTCTCACACCTGCGCCGCTCTGCCGCCGCTGCTTCCAGCTCCTCTCTTGGCCGACGATACTCTCCAGGCTGGGCCCAGGGTCTGTCCCTAAATAATTCCTCCTCCCAGGTCCAGTACTCCCGGGTCTCTCGCTGCTTGGTCTTCTTATGGTGGGTTATTCTGTCACGATCCTCGGAACGGACAGACCAAGGCGCAGCGAGGCATCCAGTATACATTTTTATTTAAACGTAACGTAACTGGACAAAATAACAAAATGAACAACGATCGTAACATAGAACATAACTTGACATAAACAACAAAGCTATGACCAAACAATAACCCACAAAACCTAAATGAAAACCTCAAACATATATATGGTTCCCAATTAGAGACAACGACACACAGCTGCCTCTAATTGGGAATCATTACCCCAACATAGAAAATGAACACCTAGAACTCAAAAACCCTACACCAAAAACGAAACCTAAACACGCCAGCCTAAAACTCTGGCCTGGACGTGACATTGGCGCTTGAAACTTTTAAGTTCTAAGAAAATTGTGCTTTAAAGTCAACTATATAATAGTGGTTTAAAGTCAAGAACAGTGCATTCGGAACGTATTCAGACCCCTTGACTTTTTCCACATTTTGTAATGTTACAGTTTTATTCTAAAATTGATTAAATAAACAAAAATCCTCATCAATCTACACACAATACCCCATAACGACAAAGTGAAAACATGTTTTCTGAAATTTTTGCAAATGTATTACAAATTACAAACAGAAAAACCTTATTTACATACTGTAAGTATTCAGACCCTTTGCTATGAGACTCGAAATTGAGCTCAGGTGTATCCTGTTTGAGATACATTAAAATGTTTCTACAACTGATTGGATTGATTGGACATGGTTTGGAAAGACACACACTTGTCTATATAAGGTCCCACAGTTGACAGTGCATGTCAGAGCAAAAACCAAGCTATGAGGTCAAAGGAATTGTCCGTAGAGCTCAGAGGCAGGATTGTGTCGAGGCACAGATCTGGGGAAGGGTACCAAAACATTTCTACAGCATTGAAGGTCCCCAAGAAGACAGTGGCCTCCATCATTCTTAAATGGGAAAAGCTTGGAACCACCAAGACTCTTCCTAGAGCTGGCCTCCCGGCCAAACTGAGCAATCGGGGGAGAAGGGCCTTGGTCAGGGAGGTGACGAAGAACATGGTCACTCTGACAGTGCTCCAGTGTATTACTATTTAGGTGGGTTGTTTGGCAAGATATTGACAGTTGGCTAAGTCTTTTGGAGCCAATCCTGTCGGAAAAATCACAATGGTGAAAAATTAATTGTAATTTGACCAAAGCAAATTCATTTGGCATGGCCATACATTCTTCTCCTTGTTTCTATTATACAGTACTGTAGGTTGTTCCATGACTTGCAGGACATAAACAGACTACATATTCACACAAAGATGACTTGTTAAGATGACAGTTTTGCACACTCTTGGCATTATCTCAACCAGCTTCACCTGGAATGCTTTTCCAACTGTCTTGAAGGATTTCCCACATATACTGAGCACTTGTTGGCTGCTTTTACTTCACTCTGCGGTCCAACTCATCCCAAACCATCTCAATTGGGTTGAGGTCAGCTGATTGTGGAGGCCAGGTCATCTGATGCAGAACTCCATCACTCTCCTTCTTGGTCAAATAGCCCTTACACAGCCTGGAGGGTCATTGTCCTGTTGAAAAGCAAATGATAGTCCCACTAAGCGCAAACCAGATGCCTTGAATGCTAAATAAATCACCAACAGTGTCACCAGCAAAACACCCCCACACCATCACACCTCCTCCTCCACGCTTCTCGGTTTGGATCCACAGATGCGGAGTTCATCCATTCACTTAGAGTCAACCTACGGTTGGAACCAAAAAACTCACATTTGGACTCATCAGACCAAAGGACAGATTTCCAACAGTCTAATGTCCATTGCTCGTGTTTCTTGGCCCTAGCAAGTTTCTTCTTATTGTTGTCCTTTAGAAGTAGTTTATTTGCAGCAATTTGACCATGAAGGCCTGATTCACGTAGTCTCCTCTGAAGCATTTTTTTGGGCTGCAATTTGAGGTGCAGTTAACTCTAATGAACAGCAGAGGTAACTCTGGGTCTTCCTTTCCTGTGGCGGACTTCATGATAGCCAGTTTCATCATATAGCTTGATGTTTTTTTTGGACTGCACTTGAAGAAACATTAAAAGTTCTTGAAATATTCTGGATTGACTGATCTCCATGTCTTAAAGTAAGGATGGACTGTTGTTTCTCGTTGCTCATTTGAGTTGTTCTTGACTTAATATGGACTTGGTCTTTTACCAAGGAGGGCTATCTTCTGTATACCACCCCTACCTTGTCACAACACAACTGATTGACTCAAACGCATTAAGAAGGAAAGAAATTCCACAAATTAACAAGGCACACATGTTAATTGAAATGCATTCCAGGTGAGTACCTCATGAAGCTGGTTGAGAGAATGCCAAGAGTATGCGAAGCTGTCATCAAGGCAAAGGGTGGATATTTTAAAGACTCTCAAATAACATTTATTTTGATTTGTTTAAACTTCTTAGGGAGCAGCTCCCGAGGTGACGGTTTTGGAGAGTCTGGCGTGCCCAAAGTAAAATGCCTCCCACTCAGGCCCAGAAAATAGGATATGCACATAATTAGTACTATTGGATAGGAAACACTCTGAAGTTTCTAAGAGTGTTAAAATAGTGTCTGAGTGTAACAGAACGGATATGGCAGGTGAAAACCCGAGGAATGTCTGTCCTGGAAAAAGTGTTTTTGACACATTGCCTCAATTTGAACCCCTCCCTATTGAAAATGACCATATAAGGCAGTAAGATTTCAGTACCTATTGCTTCCACTGGATGTCAACAGTCTCTAGACAGTGTTTTGATTACGTTTAGTTGCTCTGGATGGTAATAGAAGAAGAATTGGGAAGTGGTCACCAGAAGTAAACAGAAAAGGATGCGCGTTCACAGGCTTGCGCGCGCTGGGGTTTTTTCCTTTCCTTTCGCCCAGTTTATAATCCGGTTGAAATATTATACTAAATATACATTAAAGTGTTCCCAAGGATACATTATCAATGACGTTTGATTGTTCTTGGACAAGTGTATAGGTTGAACGAGTTCTCTTCACAGTTCAATGGGCGAGTGGACGCTGTATTTTCTCATCAGAACGCACCAACCAAACGGAGATTCATGGATATAATAAATAACTTTTTCTAACAAAAGAACCATGGATTGTCTTCGTTGGACACTTGGGAAGCCCTCAGCAGAAGTTCTTCAAAAGGTAAGGGATTTGTCTTGCTGTGAAATGTGTTTTGTGTGAATATTGGAGGTGCTATCCTCAAACAATCAAATGTAGTGCTTTTTCCGTAAAGCCTTTTTGAAATCTGACAACACTGTGATATTGCCAAGAAGCAGAGCTTGTGATGACTATGCAACACTTGTATATTGATGAATGTTTAATAATTCAACTCTTGGATTTTGAATTTGGCGCCTTGCATTTCACCGGGTATTGTCAGGAGTGCCCCACCACTCCCTAAGTAGTTAACACTTTTTTGGTTTCTACATGATTCCATAAGTGTTATTACATAGTTTTGATGTCTTCACAAGGTAGAAAATAGTACAAATAAAGAAAAACCCTGGAATGAGTATGTGTCCACATTTTTGTCTGGTACTGTATATCACTCACATGGAGAAGAACACAATTAAGTATGCTATCTTTTAGTTATTTTATTTCCAGACAATTTTTTTAAACTCACTGTGTGGTCAATTGAATTCCACAAATGGGATTACTTTGACTGTGTACTGAGCAAAATAACATACCTACACGCACAACGAATTTCCAAGAATGTCTAAATTGAAATATACTGTAATTGCATAAGCTGTATACATCCATATGTATTTATACATCCCTGGCTATGATTATAACATCATATAATTGGTTCCATGAATGTGAGCTATATGGTAGAATTAGTTACGTAGCTTGTAGAAAGGTATACTTATTGCTATAGGTTACTGATACAGTCACAATTCCTCTTCTTTTAGCAAGCCTTATTCAAAGTGACAGCACTTGAAATCCCTCTCCGTTCCATTAAATATGAACTAATTAAACTGCTCAACACATGGAAATGAGTGAGAGATTTGGTGGAAGACCTACATATTAAAATGTCCTTGATTGCCGTTCTTAATCAAAGTTTATGTAGACGTTAATTAATGTTGATGAAGTGCACTCAGAGTTATGGGCGAGGTGAAGCTACAGTGAACCATGATGTTTTGATGGAATAATATCTTGAGCTTAGTTACCGTACAATTCTGCACACCAAGACCTACTGTATGTCAACTGGTGTAATTGCAACATTGTTTCAGAGAAGCGGTCTTGCTAACATGTTGTTTATTCAGCTTTGACATGACACGTTCTGTATACAGCTGCACAAAAGTTGTCTGTCAGAGAAAGACCATGTCCTCGGCAGGTAGCCTAGCAGGTAGCCTAGCGGTTAAGAGCCAGTAACCGAAAGGTTGTTGGCATCTTCTGTCAGTATTCCCTGCAATGTTTCAGTTAATTCCTGAATACCCCAAAACCTTGCAACCGCAGATACAATTGTGTCCAGCTTCTTGGACTTCTTCCTCGTTTGGCCAATGCAATGAATCACTTGCGCAATAAACGCCACAAAATCCACCTTCTTGACTATCAATGTGTCCATCTCTACTGATGTACGTGATGGCTTTTCATAAGAATAGCACCACAGGCTATAACACAGCCAACACTTGAACTAATCTTGTCCTCTGAGACATCTTCATAAAGCCAGTGCAGCTTTGCTTTTTTAGCATTGTTATTCTTTTTGATCATTCCCCAGGTTCACGTATAGCCTCACTTGTGGATAAATTAAGAGTAATACTGATAGACATGCCTGCTGTGATGTAACCGGGTGGAGGTACATTGTCCAGAGTCATACCTGCAACCAATAAGAACACACAAACAATTTATTCAAACGGACTAATAAACAAAATCACATAATTACTGCAATTCACGTATTAGAGGCAGGTATCACTCTGGAGAATAAACCTACACAATCACAGTGAGCAATTAATCATAATTTTGTTCTAATTTCTGCAGTTATTATGCTTGAGTTCAACACACTGTCAACTCGATTTTGCACCAACACTAAACTTATTCTACAAAAAAACTATAACAACCAAAATACCTCTGTCAATACCACCATGGGGATAGCATTTAGTCCACAACACCACAATACACCCCAATGTTTATCCCAGTTGGCTGTCGATACCCTGGCTAAAGAAAATTTTGTGTCGTTGTTATTCACACGACGGTCCACGACCTCTCAATCGATGGGCTCAGTCAGAGCCCTCTCTGTGATGTCCTTTTGAGCTGAGCCAATGACCTTTGTGCAGGTGCATCTTCATTTGTTGCCTGTCTCTCAGTATCTGCCTTGCAAAGGTCACCTTTGCTGAATGGAAAGGCACTGCAATGTAGGGCTCAACTAATGCTGCATTCATAACCAAGTGGGAAGGTGGTATTTACCTCAAACTGTGAAAAATCCACCTGAATAACCCTCCAACTACTAATTACTAGGGGGAAACTTGTCTACTTTTCAGCAGTTAAATGTAACAGCAAAACATTATTTACAAAATAAATATATTAATATTGTATTTGAACACTATAATTTGTTTTAAAGAGTCACGGATTCCCCCGGTACTGCTGCTCACATTCCGTGCACCAGCTCCAGAGGTCTACATCACTGGCCTCTAGGCGTCACTGAACTGTTTCATTGCGCACACCTGGTTCCCATTCCCCCTGAATAGTAATTGTATATATGTGCCCTCTGTTCACCATTGTCTGGTCGGTTATTGTTCCCATGTCTGTTGGTCTTGTGAGTCCCTGTGCTTTGTTGTTTCGGCTTTCGTGCTGTGTGTATTATGTACTCGTTATTATGGGTCTCGTCCCGTGTATTTGAGGTATAACCTTGCTATTTTGTTTGGGTTACATCCCTGTGTTTTTGTGCACGTGTTTGTTTTGGGCTTCGTCCCCGTGCCGTTCATGGCATGTTGTATTTTTGGGTGGAGTATTAAAACCCCCTATTACGTATTCCTGCACCTGTCACCAATAATTCATACAAAGTGACAACATGCATGATAGCTGTACTTTTAGTTTACTGTTAACGCAGCTTGTTGGCCATTAGCCAATCTGTGTTTCTCAATGAGTTCAAAGCCAGTGAATGTATCCAGCTGGTATTTACGACTTCACATCTTGTAATTACCATCTTCCCACTTGGTTGTGGACACAGCAATAGACTCAAGGTTCAGGTAGGTTTCAGGTCCTTTTCTGCTCTTGACTGTTGGCTCTTACAGGGCTATGCATTTGTTTGCATTTGTCTATTCGTTTTTAATTTTAACTAGGAAAGTCAGTTAAGAACAATATCTTATTTATTATGACGGCCTACCTCGGCAAACCCGGATGATGCTGGGTCAATTGTGCGCCACCCTATGGGACTCTATTTCACAGCCGGATGTGATACAGCTTAGATTTGAACCAGGGACTGTAGTGACGCCTTTTGCACTGAGATGCAGTGCCTTAGACTGCTGTGGCACTCAGCGCATGTTTGTTCTATCAATGAAGTATTATTCATCAGTTCGTGGTTTCTTGGTGTTTTTGTGATGCTATTTTTCCCTTTAACTTTACTTATGTTCATCCCAGACCATATGAACATTATAGATTGCCTCATGCAGGCTACTAATCCACTGACATGTGGATAAGCAATAGGTCATCAGTGTAAATGTTCGAAGTTAAACTAGTTAGTATAAACTCATAACCTTGAAGTTAATGTAGCATGTATAGGTCAATATTCCTAAAATACACCTGTGTATTGCTGTATAAAAAACAAAAATGTTTGTAAAGTATGTCATTTATGGAAGTAAATTCAAGTTCCACCCACCACATTCCTAGTTTGACATTAACTGAAGAGGAAGCAGACATGTTTGTGGCAGGACTATATGCCTGCATCACACACAAGCCTCATCTTGAGTGAAACATTGCATATAACATTTCAATATAATCCCTCTGTGTTCCCTGCAGATAGCAAAATGTGAATTGAATGAGGATGAGAGTATATTCAGTAAAAAGTGAACCCAAGGTTGGAAGCATACTGAATGTTAGGTGGGAACTGAAAGATGTAGGGCTCTATTTTAACAAACACAGAGCAATGGTACATCTTAGATGTATAGGTTCAGTGGGTGTCAGAAATATTTGAGCTATTATCACAACAGGAATTATGGGCACAGTTGCTAGCGGTGGCCCAAAGGGCTAGGTTTTGAAGAATAAACTAGTTGTGGGTGTGTCGGGGCTCGACCCCCTCACTGGCCAATGGTAACGGGCTCTAAAGCTACATATGTGGTTGCTTCAAGTTGTGTATTTACTGTATTTTATGTATCACGTTGTCATCAACTCCAATTTGAATGTAAGCCAGTTATAGCCTAGTTTGTTAAGCAGCCTACAGAATCAAAATAATGTATGTAGGCTTATCCCATCTTTGCTAAATATGTTGAACATGTTTGTAGATATGGTTGAACATAGCATTCACACTAATATATACTGTATATGTTTGAGCTATGGACATTTCAAACATTGTCAATAAGCAAGATTATTCACTATTGATAAGACTTAAGACTTTTTCCAAATAGGCTGTCTAAATACAGTTAAAGGCACCATAATTGCTCCCAGTGGGCATATAATATTAAAGTAGACTATGGGCATTATGTACTCACTGTTTTGCTGCTCGTAAACTTGGTATTTTATTAAAGCTTTGGGGACATTTTCTTTTTCAAAGCAGTCTCACAAGTCAAACCCTTTATTGATAGGCTGCTATTTGGCAGGACAAAAAAAAAAACTCTTAAGAGGGGGGGTGCTATGCTTGGTTTTTAATAAAATGAAAAACAAGCACTTTTTTAAAACAACAGTATGTCTAAGATGGGGTCAGAAGAATAATATCATAAATCGCAACTCTTGTTCCATGACACTGTGTACACAGCTAGGCCTAAATGTCTTTAAGCATGACATTTGTACATATATTACTAGGCTCCTGTCAATTGTATCGTTGCCTATGTGCGAGTCACTTACAAAAAACAAATCTGCCGTTGATATGGCTTTTTTAAATTTGTTTTTATTTTATGTTTTTACATGTATTTAACTAGGCAAGTCAGTTAAGAACAAATTATTATAGAGAATGACTGAATAGTTTGGAGGAGTGCGTCTTTGGTAATAGGATGATTATCAAAAATAGCCTACTGGGGATGGATAAACTAAAATGGGGATGATTAGCCTACTAAAATGAGGTATGTGAATTGCAAATCATGAAAAAAAGCATGAAGGCAAAAACCTCCACAATATTTCAAGGCACTCAGTAGAAAACCCCTCTTCATATGCTACTTGGCTAATGCATGGCCAAGACGCACCTATGCGAAAGCTGCTAAACCAGCCTTGATTTAGGGGAGGGTAGGTTTTGCTTGGTTTTTAATCAAATTAAACTAAATGGGGCGTAACAAAACATTTCTATATAGAGATTCACTGGCACTAAAGGCACATCTCGTTCCATGGGCACTGTGTCATGGATGTGATTCTGCTCTCAAAATCTTTGCCAATATCAACTGCGTTACCATTAAGACCTGCCTGGCGGGTCTTAACTTCCTTTAGCGCTGCATGAAATTGTCACTTTATTAAGAACACACCTCAAATATTGACACCCCTCCCCCTCGGGGCGAGCGAGCTGATGTTAGACAGGTAAATTGCCAAATCTGGAGTAAGTGGTGGAAAATGCCAGTGCGACAGTTTTAAATTACAAAATTTTAAGCTAACGTGCGTTTGACACTTGTGCCTCCTTAACACCAGCTGAAAATGGAGCCATGAATGCTTTCTAGGCCATTTCACCAGCATTGTTTGACTTAGAGACACTATTTAATCCTTGTTGCATCAAAAGCTGTTAAACAAAATGAGAATTTCCATGTAAAAGGACCCATGATCACCAACATGTGAAGTTCATATCAAATTGGGTGTAAAATGAAAGCTAATTGAAAAAAGTTTTGATTTCTGGATAAACAGATGGAAAAGGGGTTTAAGAAAATATCTACCAGAAAGTCTTAAAAGGTATCGGAAATGCATGGGCGGCAGGTAGCCTAGTGGTTAGAGTGTTGGACTAGTAACCGGAAGGTTGCAAGATCAAATCCCCAAGGTAAAAATATGTTGTTCTGCCCCTGAACATGGCAGTTATAATAAAAACACAATCATGTTGAAGTAAAGACCCCTGGCAACAAAAATCAACACTTATCACAGTAACACTTAGAGGTCATTTCCATATTTAGATTTGTATACATTTTTACCTTCTGTAAAAAATATTGCCTTGTAATTCTGTTATCAAAAACCCACATCTTTAAGATATTTTCTAATTTCTTTCCCTCGTGAGGAGAGAGGATGTAAAAGTTCAGAAGTAACAAGTATGGTAGACCTTGCAAAGTGGTTGAACTCTGGTCAGTCCACCCTGGCCTTGATGTTAGGTCCGTTTGTGGACATTGACTGGACCAAATCTGAACCTATGTAAATTTGGACAGCACAGTAGTGAGTAGAGCACAGTATAATATAGTACAGAACAATTCAATACAGTGCAATGCAATACAGTATGGTAAAGTATAGTACACTACAGCAGAGTATGTTGTACTGTGATGTCCACATTTTTTTTACTTGAGGAGAAAGACATTTATATCCATAGCTGTGCATTTCCATGTAAATCCACTTACTGTATATGAAGAATATATATACAGTACCAGTCAAAAGTTGACACTTACTCATTTTTACTATTTTCTACATTGTAGAATAATACTGAAGACATCAAAACTATGAAATAACACATAGAATCATGTAGTAATAAAAAAAAGTGTTAAACAAATATATTTTTTCAAAATATATTTTATATTTGAGATTACTTTAAAGTAGCCACACTGCCTTGACAGCGTCGCTGTCTCAACCAGCTTCATGAGGTAGTCAACTGGAATGCATTTCAATTAACAAGTAAACATTTGTGGGATTTCTTTCCTCAATGCGTTTGAGCCAATCAGTTGTGTTGTGACAAGGTAGGGGTGGTATACAGAAGATAGCCCTATTTGGTAAAATACCAAGTACATATTATGGCAAGAACAGCTCAAAAAGACAAACAGAAATGAAGTCAACTTTGAAAGTTTCTTCAAGTGCAGTAGCAAAAACCTTCAAGCCATATGATGAAACTGGCTCTCATGAGGACCACCACAGGAAAGGAAGACCCAGAGTTACCTCTGCTGAAGAGGATATATTCTTTGGAGTTACCAGCCTCAGAATAAATGCTTCACATTCAAGTAACAGACACATTTCAACATCAACTGTTCAGGCCTTTGTGGTCGAATTGCTACAAAGAAACCACTACTAAAGGACACCAATAATAAGAGATTTGCTTGGGCCAAGAAACATGAGCAGTGGACATTAGATGGGTGGAAATCTGTCCTTTGGTTTCAGTCCAAATTTTATATTTTTGGTTCCAACCGCCATGTCTTTGTGAGACGCAGTGTAGGTGAACGGATGATCGCCGCATGTGTGGTTCCCCTCGTGAAGCATGGAGGAGGTGTGGGGGTGCTTAGCTGGTGCCACTGATTTATTTATAATTCAAAGCACAACATTCTGGAGTGATACGCCATTCCAACTGATTTGCACTTAGTGGGACAACAGTACATTGACCCAAAACACACCTCCAGTCTTAAACACTATCGGCAGGATAGAACAGGAGCCTCTGATAAGACAAGGGGTTGCGGTCTTTTTGTAAGCAACAGCTGGTGCACGATATCTATGGAAGCCTCAAGGTTTTGCTCACCTGAGGTAGTATCTCATGATAAGCTGTAGACCATACTATTTACCAAGTTTTCATGTATTCTTCATAGCTGTCTATTTACCACCACAAACCAATGCTGGCACTAAGACTGCACTCAATGAGCTGTATACGGCCATAAGCAAACAGGAAAATGCTCATCCAGAGGCGGCGCTCCTAGTGGCCAGGGACTTTAATGCAGGGAAACTTAAATCTGTTTTACCTCATTTCTACCAGCATGCTAAATGTGCAACCAGAGGGGGAAAAAAACTCTAGTCCACCTTTACTCCACACACAGAGACGTGTACAAAGCTCTCCCTCATCCTCCATTTGGCAAATCTGTCCATAATGCTATCCTCCTAATTGCTGCTTACAAGCAAAAACTAAAGCAGGAAGCACCAGTGACTCTGTCAATAAAGAAAGTTGTCAGATGAAGCAGATGCTAAGCTACAGGACTCTTTTGCTAGCACAGACTGGAATATGATCCGGGATTCTTCTGATGTCATACGTGCATACACCAGCCAGAAGCCATGGATTACAGGCAACATTCGCACTGAGCTAAAGGGTAGATCTGCTGCTTTAAATGAGCTGCCACTTTAAAATGGAAATACTATGTTTTATAACGCCATCTAACTGTAAATCATCATATTGGCATTGTTGAGTCACTGGCAGGAGAACATTTTGGAACTCCCAAAAATGGCTGAATTTACCAAGTAGCTTCTAGTCTGAGAATGAGTTTATTACAGAGAATGAAATAATGTTAGTTAGGGAGCCAATAAACCTACTGAAGCCATTCATGTTTGAGCCGATGGTTGCCCCAGATCAGAGTTTGTTCTCGTAGCAGTAACAATACAGTTATGCTGCCTGAAACACCTCCGCTAGAGGGTCGGCGTTGGCAAACACAAACTGGTGTGAGTGGGGATGCTGCCAGGTAATGGCTTGAGTACGAGTGCGTTGTAGGCGATACAGCACAAAATCCCAGCGGATGGTGGCTATATTACATCCAGTCAGGTTCCTGTCAGTCTGTCTGGGTGGCGAAGTATTTATTGGACATGTTACTAATCCTTATGAAGGACTTCCTGGCAGAAGATGTTACTCAACCAGTCAGCAGCCAATATGCCAGTTAAATGATTTGTGAAATGTTGCTTGATTATACATTTAAGGTTAATGTCAGTAGTGGGTAGGTACTCATCAGTTTATCATCAATGATGTTTGGCGCAACGGTAATACATTTACCTTTAGATTAGATGACCGGAGTTCGAATCGCAGACGGCATCATGATTCATAATTTCATTATGGGTGTGCTGATTATTAACGCATTGTGATTTAGATTCGGTATGAGACTAACTTTTATGATTTTGTTTGCAGAGCATACAGGCTGGAAGTTTATCGCCAGTTCATCTTATGGGCACGAGAGAATTGGACGAGGTGTACGGCGTCTCATCCCTGCGTGTCGTTTCTTCCAAGTGGCACGCATAGCCAGAAGCAAAGGCTTTGAATAAAGTTTGACTAAAACCAGTTCATTTAGTAAATCTAGCCTAGCCTAAAACACAGACCTAATGCCTGCGCCTTAAGTAAAACATTAATATAATATTTTCACTAATCCCATGTCCCTGTTGCTAGAGTAGTGACTTCAACTAGCTTTGGCTATCATCAATTGGAATGGAATGGTAACTACACTGGGCAGCTGGTAGGCAGAGTCAAAATATAATAACTTCAATTATATGCCATTTAGCAGATGCCTTTATCCAAAGCGAACTGGGTACATGGTACTGGAAACAGATCATAGAAACAGGATTACAATTTTGATATCATGGATGGTCAGTCCTTGCATCTATAGCTCTGTCTATGAATTTGAGTGGTTAAATATCTCCAGCCCCATCCCACAGCTTTTTACCGAAAGAGGAGCAGGGAGACACTTTGTTATTGTTTCTACTGCTGATTGCCACTTTAAATTAAGATGCAGATAAAAAAACACACCAAAATACACCGCCCCAACAGATCCACAGATGATGCAATCTCTATTGCACTCCACACTGTTCTTTCTCACCTGGACAAAAGGGACACCTATGTGGGAATGCTATTCATTGACTACAGCTCAGCATTCAACATCATAGTGCCCTCAAAGCTCATCACTAAGCTAAGGATCCTGGGACTAAACACCTCCCTCTTCAACTGGATCCTGGACTTCCTGATGGGCCGCCCCCAGGTGGTAAGGGTAGGTAACAACACATCCGCCACGCTGATCCTCAATACTGGGGCTCCTCAGGGGTGCGTGCTCAATCCCCTCCTGTACTCCCTGTTCACTCATGACTGCACGGCCAGGCACGACTCCAACACCATCATTGATTTTGCAGATGACAAAACAGTGGTAGGCCTGATCACCGACAACGATGAGACCGCCTATATCAAGGAGGTCAGAGACCTGGCCATGTGGTGCCAGGACAAGAACCTCTCCCTCAATGTGATCAAGATAAAAGGAGATGATTGTGGACTACAGGAAAAGGAGGACCAAGCACGCCCCCATTCTCATTGATGGGGCTGTAGTGGAGCAGGTTGTGAGCTTCAAGTTCCTTGATGTCCACATCATCAACAAACTAACATAGTCCAAGCACACCAAGACAGGTGTGAAGAGGGAACGACAACACCTATTCCCCCTCAGGAGACTGAAAAGATTTGGCATGGGTCCCCAGATCCTCAAAGTTCTATAGCTGAACCATCGAGAGCATACTGGCCGGATTAATCACCGCCTGGTATGGCAACTGCTCGGCATCCGACCATAGGCTCCACAGAGGGTAGGGCGTACAGCCCAGTACGTCACTGGGGCCAAGTTTTACACTGCTGCTACTTGCTCTTTATTATCTATGCATGGTCACTTTACCCCAACCTACATGTACAATTTACCTCGAATAACCTGATCCCCCTGCACATTGACTCGATACCTGTACCCCCTGTATATAGCCTCATTATTGTTATTTTATTGTGTAACTTTTTTTTTCTTTTAACTTATTTTCTTAACTGCATTGTTGGTTAAAGGCTTGTAAGTAAGCAGTTCACTAATGTCTACACCCATTGTATTCAGGTTTATCATTTGATTTGAATCCATTCTTATGTAATACAAAATGCAGAGGTGCCTTTTTTTGTGGGACTGAAAAAAAATGCCTGAAACGTAAAATAAAGTCATTAACCGGTTCCCATGCATTTGAAATTAAGGTTATGTTCCGGAACAGTATAGATTACTTTAGTTCCCGGTTCTGATTCTGTGCCTCGACATGTTCGTTATTTTCCTGTTTTCGGGTTTTGTCCCCTGAACCAGCTCCAACCCCTGGTTTTATGGACTGATTTGATAAGCAGCACTGCATCTTCAGCAAACATCTCAGTCAGAGCTCACATTTATGACGACTTCATCATTATAGGTATAACCCCTGTAGTGGAAGAAGTCATATTTACACTATGTGCTTATGGCTGAGTACTTATTCAAATTAGGTATTTTTAAATGCACCAATTTGTTGGAAGTTACCACCTGCCATAGGTTGCTGCATTAGAAATTAAGGAAAGTAGAACATAGTAACTAAGGGGTGTTTCAAATGAAATACGGAGGTATGGGAAAATGGCGATGGGTTCAAATAGGGGGCAATTCCGATTTACAGTAGGAAATGTACGCCTTTCCTACTCACTTAGTAATTGTTATTCAGACATACCTTTTGCAGGTGGGTAACGAGCTTTGCAGGCCGGTGTTTCCCTTGCGTGCGCTGAATGCATTTCATTTAACCTCTGAAAACCCTCCCACTCAATAGGGTTTTCAGTACGTTTATCTTAATCCAATTTTAGTTTTAGGAAAGTATGTATGAATAATTTTCATATTCAAGGTCCATCCATGAAATATTGGAAGGTGGGAAAAAGTGTACGATAAGGTTTGAACAATAGTCCTACAAATCTACCCTAATTCTCATTAATCATGGCACTGTGACAACGGTCCAGTCTGTGCCAGGTTTAATCTGCTACGTATTGTCCCAAAGTATTGCACAACGTTAGCCTAATATGATCCACTAATGCTAGCGATTCTCAGAAACAACTACACAGATGTGACAGAGGGGGAAAAAAAGATAAACGGAATGGAATTATGCTAAATGTAAGCTACAGTACAAATTGAAGAACACTAAAGTGACAGTTATAAATATGTGGGTATTAATGACGGTGGCTCCCGATAGTGGCTAATATTTTACATGATACAAATTGTAAAATAAAACAGAATAGCCCGGGCATGTAATTAAAACAATCTAAAGTGCATACATCAACTTGGCAGGTTCAGCCCTAAAGAAGCCTATAGCTTGGGTCTCCAAATTTCATCCAGCAAATTATGAGGGCACACAAACAATCTGAATAACGGAACAGCTATTTATAGCTTACTTCACTGTGGAAAAGGGTCCGCAATACATGTAATGTTGATATGACTCTGTTTGTTTCCGTATGAATGTTCATATTCATCTCCAGGGATCGTAAGGAAAAAATATTCTAAAACAATTTGTGTATTCTCCAACTGGATGACTCATTTACCTAGATCTTATCAATAGCTCTTATCAATTTATAAATAGCAGCGCATGTAGAATGGTGTTATTTCTATCGGGGGAACAAAAGAAAGATCCTTTTTCCACTTGAAACCACCAGGTTCACGTGACCTTATTCTTGTGTAAAGGTGGTGGAATTAAATCAAGCTCAGAATATGGCGTATCTGTAGACGCACCACCACTACCTCTTCATTTATTAGATCTCCACCCAGAACGAAAAACGAGTGCTTAAATTGAAGGTCAGAATACACATAGAGGAAAGGGAAGGGGGGGGGCATAACGTTCAATTCATGCAGCTTAACTGAATTTCAATCAAGACATTTTTGGGGGGGCTGGATCAGGTGTTTTAGTGTTGGTCAAAAGCCTTCATAGATGCACACAATGAGGCTTTCCCAAAGGTTAACTACCACAGGGACATAAACCAAACCAAAACCATTTTCATTAGTTGTATATGCATGCTATACAGAATACATCATAGACAGTGCTGTTGGCCATTGGATATCAGGCTCACACAGCCATAGGATGCTACCCAGGGAAGAAAATGATTACGTTATGACTTAGTGGGTTTCCATCGTGTCTGAGCTCCATGGTAACGTGCAGGATTAAATGCTGACATTGGAGCCAAGGAGTGTACAAGCTGCTGGGAGCAGGTTTCCATGAAATATGCATCCATGTCGGAACCCAGATCAAATACAAAATGTCTGTATTAGGCTGATAAGACCTCGTCCTCCATGTTGGGACTGTGAACCAATATCCTTGGTTGGTGGAAGAGTCCCAAGAGAATGTTAGCTAGATTCCCTCAATCTCACACAAATTATCAAGGAACCTACCAGGTACAACTCCAAATCTGTAAACATAGGCACCCTCATAGATGTTATCCTGACCAACCTGCCCTCTAATTACACCTCTGCTGTCTTCAATCAGGATCTCAGCGACCACTGCCTCATTGCCTGCGTCCATAATGGGTCTGCGGTCAAACGAACACCCCTCATCACTGTCAAATGCTCCCTAAAACACTTCAGCAAGCAGGCCTTTCTAATCGACCTGGCCTGGGTATCCTTTAAGGATATTGACCTCATCCCGTCAGTAGAGGATGCCTGTATATTCTTTAAAAAGTGCTTTGCTCACCATCTTTAACTACTTAGGGAGTGGTGGAGCGCTATCACAGTGTTGTCAGATTTCAAAAAGGCTTTACGGCGAAAGCACAACATTTGATTGTTTGAGGGTAGCACCTCCAATATTTTTCCATTAGCATGAATTCATAAACCATCGCGATTCACACAAAACAGATTTCACAGCGAAAACAAATCCCTTACCTTTTGAAGAACTTCTGCTGAGGGCTTCCCAAGTGTCCAACGAAGACAATCCATGGTTCTTTTGTTAGAAAAAGTCATTTATTATATCCATATATCTCCGTTTGGTTGGTGCGTTATGTTCAGAAAATCCAACGTCGAATCGCCCATTGAAACGCGAAGAGAACGTGTTCAAATATCCCTACAAACTTTTCCTAAACAAATCAAATACCAGTTAAAATGCATCCTTAGCTATCCTTTTATGAATATTAGCGATAATATTTCACTCGGATGGTCACCTATACCTTATATAAGCAAAATAAAGTGGGGCGCGCCAGCCAGACTCGCGCCCGAGAAAACCATGGATTGTCTTCGTTGGACACTTGGGAAGCCCTCAGCAGAAGTTCTTCGTAAGGGATTTGTTTTCGCTGTGAAATGTGTTTTGTGTGAACCGTGATGGTTTATGAATTTATGCTAATAGAAAAATATTGGAGGTGCTACCCTCAAACAATCAAATGCAGTGCTTTTGCCGTAAAGCCTTTTTGAAATCTTACAACGCTGTGATATTGCCAAGAAGCAGAGCTTTTGATAATTATGAAACACTTGTATATTTATGAATGTTTAATAATTCAACTTTTGGATTTTGAATTTGGCGCCTTGCATTTCACCGAGTAGTGTCAGGAGTGCCCCACCACTCCCTAAGTAGTTTTAACGTGATCAAGACAAAGGAGACCATTGTGGACTACAGGAAAAGGAGGACCGAGCACGCCCACATTCTCATTGACGTGGCTGTGGTGGAGCAGGTTGAGAGCTTCAAGTTCCTTGGTGTCCACATCACCAACAAACTAACATGGTCCAAGCACACCAAGACAGTCAAGAAGAGGGCACGACAAAACCTATTTGCCCTCAAGAGACTGAAAAGATTTGGCATGGGTCCTCGGATCCTCAAAGGTTTTACTGCTGCACCATCAAGAGCATCCTGACGGGTTGCACCACTGCCTGGTATGGCAACTGCTCGGCCTTCAACCGCAAGGCACTACAGAGGGTAGTGCGTACGGCCCAGTACATCACCGGGGCCAAGCTTCCTGCCATCCAGGACCTCTATACCAGGCGGTGTCAGAGGAAGGACTAAAAATGGACTCCAGCCACCCTAGTCGTAGACTGTTCTCTCTGCTACAGCACGGCAAGCTGTACCGGAGCGCCAAATCTAGGTCCAAGAGGCTTTCCCAAACAACTTCTACCCCCAAGCAGAACAGCTAATCAAATTGCTACCCAGACTATTTGCATTGCCCCCCCCTTCTATGCTGCTGTTACTCTGTTATTGTCTATGCATAGTCACTTTAATAACTATAGCTACATGTGCATATTACCTCGACACCGGTGTCCCTTCCCATTGACTTTGTACCAGTATCCCCTTGTGTATATAGCCCCGCTATTGTTATCTACTGCTGCTTTTTAATTATTTGTTATTCTTATCTTTTTTTATAGGTATTTTCTTAACTGCATTGTTGGTTAAGGGCTTGTAAGTAAGCATTTCACTGTAAGGTCTACACCTGTTGTATTCGGAGCATGTGACATACAATTTGATTTGATATGAGGAAATCATTCAATGGAAGTCAATTCATTAGGCCCTAATCTATGGATTTCACATGACTGGGAATACAGATATGCATTTGTTGGACACAGATACCTTAAAAGAAATGGGCCTCACAACGAGCCTCAGGATCTCTTCACATAATTTTTTTGTATACAAATTGCCATCGATTAGATGCAATTGTGTTCTTTATCCATAGTTAATGACTGCCCATACCATAACCCCACCACCACCATGGGGCACTGTTCACAACGGTGACATCAGCAAACCTCTCACCCACACAATGCCATACACTTAGTCTGTGGCTGTGGCTGTGAGGCCGTTTGGACGTACTGCCAAGTTCTCTAAAACAACATTGGTAGAGAAATTTACATTGAATTCTCCAGCCACAGCTCTGATGGACATTCCTACAGTCAACATGCCAACTGCATGCTCTTTCAACTTTAGACATCTGTGGCATTGTGTTGTGTAGTGAACTGCACATTTTAGAGCGGCCTCTTTAGAGCGGCCTTTTCCCCCAGCACAAGGTGCACTTGTGTAATGATCATGCTGTTTAATCAGCTTCATGATACGCCACACCTGTAAGGTGGATGGATTGCCTTGGCAAAGAAGAAATGCTCACTAACAGGGATGTTAACAAATTTGTGCACAACATTTTAGAGAAATGCATTTTTGGTGCATATGGAGAATTTCTGGGAACTTTTATTTCAGCTCATGAAACATGGGACGAACACTTTACATGTTGCGTTTTATATTTTTGTTCAGTCTATTCATAGTGAAGGAAGACAAACTCATGTAGTATCAGAATCCATGAAGGTAGTTTCATACAAATGAAAGCAAATTTACACTTCATCGCCATGACTGGGTTTAATAAAAAGGTGTGTAACCAAGCATGCCAAAGCAAATCTTCAAGAGACAGGTGCTCTCCATGATAATCTAATGTGATTTCTCAAACCCAATCCAAACCCTTCATTTGAATACCAACCCTGAAAATAGCCCATTAGAAGAGTGGGGGAAATGAGGAGCAAAGGCTCATGGGATATGCTTTATGAATGCAATCCACCCCTATGATGGAATAGATCTTTGTGGCAAGGAGGGCAGATAAACTGCTTGTTTTCTACGTGATGAATTAGGATTCATCAAAATCAAATCATTAACATCAACAAAATGGAGGAAATTAGGGTTTTATGAAAAAGGTGGCTCTAAAGAGTGGGATCACATGAAACAACTTTGTCTGGCTCTCCAAACTATCATGTGAATTTCACCTTGATTAAAGGGTCTTCTATAAGTGCCTGAGACTGCTCAAGGTAAATGCCTGCGCATGATAAAACAAAGAACGTAGGAATTCCAACTTAATTAGATGCTGGAAAGTACTTGGAGTGCCTCAGGTCGATTTCAAATGAGATTGGAAAAAATGAAAGTCACTTCAAATGAGAGCAGTGAATGTCACACTTTTCAACAATTTGGCGTCAGGAATATTAGAATAGACTTGGGCTTTTCAAAGTTAAATGTCATGTTTTCAAATTCATCCATTTGTTGTACAGATGCATATTTTACTAATCAATACCGAACCTGAACTGACGTCAACACTCTTGACCGGACTTGCGCGCTGCAAAAGAAAATCCAATCTGATTTATTTATAAAGCCCTTTTTACATCAGCAGATGTCAGTTCTTATACAGACAAACTCAGCCTAAAACCCCAAACAGCAAGCCATGCAGATGTAGAAGCATGGTGGCTAGGAAAAACTCCCTAGCGAAAGACAGGAACCTAGGAAGAAACCTAGAGAGGAACCAAGCTCTGAGGGGTGGACAGTCCTCTTCTGGATGTGTCGGGTGGAGATTGTAAGAGTATATGGCTATTAAGGCCTTCAAAAACGTTCATAGATAACCAGCAGGGTCAAATAATGGGCAAAAGGCAAATTTCCTTGACGTGATGTGCACAATAATCAATAATTGCATGTGGCATGATGGATATGTTAATGGTGGTAGTTTAGCAATCATTGATTTAAAATCCAATAATGTTGTGGGTCCATCAGACCCGCGAACATTGGGTGAATAACAAAAACACCTCAAACCCTGCTTCATTTACACATAGTGGTCATCTGCTTAATACAGTCGATATATGCCACTTCAAAAGTAAATTAATCACAGTCACTGTACATATTTTACTTTGGTGTTGTCATCTCGTCAAACACAAAAGTCCTGCCTGTTTTGAAATTGATCTTGTCATTGAGAAGATAATCTGCTAGTATGTATACAGTATCTTGGTTATCAAATAATAGAAAATATGCATGTTTAAGTTACTCAAATATAACAATTTGATTTCATACTCAATTTAAAGATAACAGTACACTGTCACCATGGTACCTGCAACTGCTATCTCTACCTACTGTAAGCAGCCTTGCCCCCGTTGTTTCACTCTTCTCATGAATGAGGCAAATCAGTGTGGCCTTATACAGAAAACCTTTTGATGGACCACAAATCACTCTATCTGCAGAGAGCTGCAGGAGATCTCGGCAGCAAAGGCTTGAAAATAGTATTAAATATGGCCGTGAGAAATGTCAGTTTGCACACATCATTGAGCAATCCCTGCGAGTCCCCTCCAACCCCTTCCCCGGCCCGACAGCCCTGAGCACAGGGGGAGCTAAACAGGTCAATCTGCAGTGGGAGACATTTGAACACTTGCTTGATGGGAGGTGGGTTTTGGAATTTACAGTCAATTGTGTGCGGGACTGAAGACATCACGCAGCACGGTTCCAGTCAGGGTCCACTCTTACCGGCTGGAGAGATTCTGAGGAGCGACATCGATGGCTGCAGGGAAAAGAGAAACAATAGAAACAAAATGATTTTCAAATGTAGTGGGAGAAGAATTGTGCACGTGTTTGTAGTAAAAAGTGTTATTTTGGAAAGTACAGAGTACAGTTGTAGGATCTTAATTTGATCACCCTATAGCAGGATATAACTCAGTGTATTCAGTAAAATCAGTGGGGAAGCCAAGTCCCCCCCCCTCCCCCAGAAAAAAAACTGATTACAACCTACACTACGTGTTGTGATAATTGCGTTGTCTGCTGTTAATTCATATGCCTTGCGACTGTGATATATAGGCCTAAAGGCTGAGACAATAAGACAGTGGCAGAATAAATTCAACTACACCTTTGTTTTATCACAAAACCGGATAGAAACCTCTGTCCAGTGACAGTTACATGACCTACAGCATGGTCAAGCAAGTTAATGTTTCCAACATTTTCGGAAAGTTGCATCGACATCAAGAGCCGACTCCACTATTGCAGCACCATTTCAACATCATCAAATCAACACTGCTTAGTCTAATACAGTGACAACCAAAAACAATTTAGTCTAATCAACATAAGCTAAATATGATTTAGTTGTCCATGGTTCTGATTTCTGTTTGCGCGTGTGTGTGTGTGTGTGTGCGCGCTCGCGCGTGAGAAACTCCAATGCCATCCTCCTCTCTTTCATGTTAACGTAACTGTCTACCACTCTGTCATACATTACACGCTTTTAGTTTGTTGTCCTAGGCTACCTGGATAAAATGCTTGCTCGCTAGCCTTACTTCCTTTCATGGAAACGTTAGCTAGTTAACATTAGCCTTCTACATCTAGCCGCTGTACATATTGAACTTACAAATCTAATTTTATTTGTCACATGAGTTGACTACAACAGCCTTCCCTTGACACCTTACAGTGAAATGTTTACTTACAGTAAAATGCCATCTTCAGGCCAGGGGCACAACAATGTATGAATTAATGGTTTGATCAGAATCAACGTTATAATCATTGTTCAGTATGGACAATTAAGTAAAACCATATGTCCAAATCCCTATCTCGATCTACAGCTAATTTAGGAAAGACAATTTTAGCGAACTAGCCACCAGTGGACAACATAAATTCAAGTGGTTTCTGTTAATGACATGTGCTCTCAAAGAGATTTGATAGGAGAGACGTAAAATCCAAGCTGGTTTCCCTTGACACTTTTTTTCCTTTTTTCACAAGGACCATTCACAGTTGTGCTAGCTCAGTTTAGCTCAACTCTGATTTTGGCAAAAAAAAATTAAACTTTTTTTGTCAAGGGAGGCCAAATGCTCACTGCCTTCCCATGCATTCAATAACACAGGTGGCAACAATGTCATACTTGGACCAGACAGTATCAGATGGCCTACACGTAGAGAGAAAGGGGCTCAGTTTCGCTCTCTCGGATCCTGTGATACATTCAGCCTCTTGAGAATTGAAGGAAAATTATGAAACAGAGATGAAAGAAATTATTTTGTTCATTTTATTAATTTTTATGAATTTTTGGCTTCCCTTGGCATCCATGAATACACACCACTGAGTGTATTTGAGGTTTAAACAGGCTTCTGAAGTTTGTAATCTCCATTTAGAAATTTCAGACTTTATTTTGTCTTCACAAAAAATGGCCATTCATTATAATCCACATAATAATTTTCCTATTGCAGCAATAGGAGCAGAATTATTTTCCTTCTGAAGCAAATTGGCTCAAATTAAGATTCTACATCTATATGTCATCACTACAGTAAAGGCTCTATGATATATAAATCAACTTAAAGAGATGCTATAAGACAACTGTATGATCCAATTGGGTGGTCAGTTTTGAAATACCGCCACCTACCATAGATCGTATACTGGACGCATTAGAATCACAACATCCACAGTTTGGTTGAATCAATCACAATTTCCATGTAACAAAGGTAAAACGAATTGCACTTAACATAGTTCTTCTGAAGCCAATTTCTTATTTTCCAAACTATCACTGACTAAGTAACCAGTAACCACCATCATACATCAAATGGTATTTTTATATGACATACATAAGAAGTTAATAGCCCAGGTCTTGTATTCTTTCAATTACACAAATACTAGACTATTGTGTGGGCCTGCTTATTATGTCCTCACGATAAATGCACACAATATAACAAGAATTGTTGGGGATAGTGTGTTCCATTCTTACGCTCTTCCCCTCATTCATCACGTCATAGTGTGCATTCAGCAATGTTATTTTTTTATCCCTTCTCTCCTGTATTTTCACTGCAAAGTAATTATACCTTAAATGCGGCCCAGACTCTCTCTGCATTTAGATTGCATCCCAAATGGCACACTATTCCCTATTTAGTGCATCATTTTTGTCAAAAGTAGTGCATTATAGGGAATAGGGTGCCATTTGGGATGCAAGCTAAATGCAGAGAGAGTGTAGTCGTCGCCTCATTTCCTTGCCCTCTTGGTGTAATGCAACGCGGGTAATGTCTTGTATTCCGTTAGCCCCTTTTTGTTGCAGATCCCGTGGTACTTCAGACATGGACCCCACTGATTTGCATGGCGAGAGATGATTTAGATGTTTTCCGCCACCTCATTCTGTCGTTATCAGCGTTTTTCACCTGTTCAATCAAGCCTTATCTGAGCGGGCTGCTGTCTTGTAATTGACAATAAAAGTGACAAGCACAAACAAACACAACCACTCGACTTAATTTGAACTTTGCACATGAGTTTAGTAATTTGCAGAGTTTCAAAAGTTGGAATTACAACAAGAACGTTTACAGTTCTCTTATGGTGCACTACTGTATGTGAGAACAAGTATCACAAGTGAAGGTCTCCCTTGTAGCAAGCGAGTGTGTAACAGTCAGTTGGTTAAAATCACCAGAGTCTTATGTAGCATGATGTTCATTCATGAAGCTATTGAGAGAGAAACTATTCGTCATTATTGAGCTCATGGATAGATGCATGTTGATGTTCCATCTTCAAAGCCTCTCAACATGGATTTAAGTAATGTGTCCTCATTCATTATTTACCACATCTGAGATACTTATTATTCCATTTAATTGAGATCAACTCCCATGATACTCAATCCTGCTTGCAGTACATATGTGAGAAACACACTGTAGTTTTCCAACATGGGCATGGTTCCTGGTAGGTATGTGAGGAACATAGATTTGTCCAGCATATGCATTTTTTTCCATTCAAACGCATAGCTCTGATGGTAAAGAGTGAGGGCTCTCAATCATCCCAGTGTGCTTGAAACAAGATTCCCAAGATCATTCAATCAGTGAATAATTTAAATGCCGCCAGGGTTCTTGTTCGGCTCCCTTGGACATGAAGCCCTCAATACATTTGAATATATTTTCACTTTATTCACCCTCAACATATTGGTTACTGCATCTTGCCCATACCAGAGGTGTCTAGGGCAGGTGTAGAGATTGACGGCAAAGATGGATTTCTCTACTTTCAACACGTGACCTATAGCCTATACTTCAAGACCTGTAGCCTATACTTCAAGATTAAAGGGATAGTTCACTGAAAATTCTAATATCAGATTTTTCAATTGAGAGATGCTATTCCCCGAAGCATGATCCTCCTCATTCAGACTGATCTAAGAGTTGTGCAGTCCCTCTTAACAATTTCAATGGCTTGACATGTACCAGCTGCAACTGTTTCAATCTAGCAGGAAAATCTAAATTAATGTTAACCAATTAATGGAAATTAACAGACTATAGCCTAAAGGCAGTAGACATAGAATGGTGAATTTTATGAAAATGATTGAAGTTAACTCAAAATGTGCGAAATAATTATTAAATAAGAGCTAAAATATTATTGTTGGGGATCTTAAGAAAATCATTAGAATTAGTGTCTTTGCCTCTTCAGTCTATTGCCAAGTGCACTAGTGTCACTGATTGAGGACCAGAAGAAAGATTATCTCCCAAGGAAAATAAGATTAACGCTACACGCATGGAAAAAGCCTTTCTAATGCAATTCCACTACAGTAGCTTTCCCCATTTAACAATGAGCCTGTTGTGCTTTCTATTATCTTTGTAAACGTACCAAGCATTTCTCATTGGCCATGGCAGTTCTGCACAACGTGGTGCTTTCTCTGCTCTGTTGTCTAATGCTGTTCCACGCAGTCAAAAAGCTGCCGGTTTGCAGATGTCTCCTGTTTCTGGGGAACGAGAGGGGTTGACAGTGGGGGCAATCCTAAGTCATGTCACATTTGTTTGTTGCCACAGGAACCACGAGAACAACAAAGTTGACAGCCAAAGCATGGTGGTGCTATAGAGATTCATTAAAGAGTATCAGGGTGAGAAGAATATAAATTCAAGCTGGCCATTAACGTACAGATGGTGATCCAGAGATATAGACAACAGTGGGAGACGACCGGAAGGTGCAGAGTGCAGATAAATATGATGTGGTAAGCAGTGTGTAAATTAATCCAGAGGGGGCTTTTGGCATTACTAGTCAAGTGCTGAGTTCTTTGTTTTCCACTTGCTCACACAGCCTGTGGAAAAGAGGGTGACTAGTCAAATTTCACAGGCTACGTGAACGAAGCACCCCTGTCCTATTTGTTTGACCCAGATCTGCTGATGCAGTCCTCTCTTTCCTCCCTCTTCTCCTGTCTAGCATCATTTATTATTCAAATCATTCCTTCCAATTCCCTCTTTCATGTTCTGCATGCCGATTGGCTGTGCATTACATTATTCTGAGACCACCAAGATTTGGGCAACATCAAAATAGGACACCATTTTATAATTTGGTGGGCTGACATTCTAATTCAACACGGCTAACATGCTTAATTAACAGAGGTTTACATACTCACATATTGTCAGTTTGTACTGCTCATTTGACCAGGCCCGGTTTCCCAAAAGCATCTAAAGGCTAAGTTAATCTTAGAACCACAATGAACATAGCCTTAAGATGCTTTTTGGAAACTAGGCCCAATGCTCTAAGGCCACAGTGGTGGCCTCGGGGGTAGGAAAAGGGAGCTTCTATTAAATGGGAACCTGCTAAAGTACATTCTGCTTGCATGAAATTCATGCACATATTCAGCTAGTTTCCCCTGCTCTTTAAAAACTTAGAAGGTGGAGATAGGCTCCCCTTATTTGCGAAGAGGTCAAGCAAGTAAGTCCACCTGGAGCCTCTCCAATCGCTATGCAATTGACCAATCCTCAGTGACGTGATTGGTCTGTCCATCAACACATATCATTGGCTCACTGGGCAAATAAGTCTACCTACTGTACCACTGCATGGCAACTGTTATAGCTGTTAGCCTGAGCTAATGCTAGAGTAAGGCATTTCTTGAATTGACTGTAAATTGCATTGAAGGGACTTAGTTTGGAGTTCAGATGTGAAATCTAAGCTGAGGAATTTAAAGTGATCCACATCAGTTCATTATGCCGGGCGCACACTACACAACTTTAAAATCCTAACATCGTCTTTCCTATAGTTTTTTTGTCTTGTGCACCACGCACTAAACGATGTAGCATAAACAGGGTGTCACACACTACAAGATTCTTCACTTGGTCTTGAGGACTCTCCATACCACCGCGCTGTCTCACCAAAACAATGTGTTGATTTAATTAGATTTAACCTAGCTACAATGAGCTGTGGCTCAAAGCAGCCTCATGAATGTTTTCTGTCAGACATTCACACTTGCTATACAAAGTTGAAATATCTAGCCAATACATTTTGAATTGAATAACATTTTGTGTAAAGAGCTTGTCAGAGCTGTAACGATTTGACACTTTTGCAAGTACACGTGCATACTAGTAGTAGTCATCGCTGCTGAGAGTCTACACATTCTGGGTGATGCGATACAATGTTATCATCTCACTGGCTTCTTCTCTGGCGAGCGCTCATTGGCTGTTGCTGATCATCGTTCTCAAATCTTGTCGATGAACATCTTACACTACAAGAGCATTGAAGATTTTGTTCCAATAAAATCAAATGTTTTAAAATATTGTGATGTCTGGAACTGCTCAAAGATGGGATCGGTAGCCCTCAGATTGCGTCTGACCCACTCACATTAAATGAGCGCCGGTGACAGCCTCACGCCCTGAGTGGTCAATGACATGGAGAATTTGTCTCCAATCTCAAACTGGAGACAAGGCTTTACGGAACCAGGTGTGGCAGGTAGCCTAGTGGTTAGAGCATTGGGCCAGAAACCAAAAGGTTGCTATATCAAATCCCTGAGCTGACAAGGTAAAAATCTGTTTTTCTGCCCCTGAACAAGGCAGTTAACCCACTGTTCCTAGGCTGTCATTGTAAATAAGAATTTGTTCTTAACGGACATGCCTAGTTAAATAAAAAAATATATACCAATCAAGAGATCATCTTAATAGAAGACAAAGAATAATAGGGTCCTAATATCATTCAGAGGAGCCCCAGGATCTTCTCTAACATTCCACATGGTTGAGAACATTCATTCAGAGGAGCCCCAGGCTGCTCTTCAACCTTCCAACTGTGGGTCCCCCCCTTTTTTAAAGGGACGGACTCTTTAAAGTTGTAATTGTAGAATGCACAAGGGGCATTCTTTTGAAATTGGGTAGTGCATTATCAGTTCCTCTTGTCATGTTAGTCATTGCATACACTAGAGATATTTATAACTTAGCCCATATCAGTTAATGTTTTTTTATTCAGGTTTTTTAGCCCACAGATATAATTATTTTTTTGTCACTCAAATATCAAATGAATACACGTTAGACATGGCAAAATGTATAGAATTGTAAGAAAATTTGTTTGAAAACTGCAACATTTTCTTTACACCCCATGACAACATTTGTAGAGTTGCAGGAAATAACCTTTAAACCTGCAACATTCTTTCCACCAACAAGAGGGGTGTGAATAGTTTGTCATTAACACTGCTTGTGCCCATAGAAATAGATGTGCCATGTGCACGGGATGTTCCCCAATGCTGGAAGGGGGGCCCCCGAGTGAAAAGGTTTGTGAACCCCTGGTTTAGAATTATCTGAGGGACCCCAGGCTGCGCTCCAACATTCCATATGGTTCAGAACATTCAATTATCTCATCTCCTGCACCTTACAATTAACTTATCTTCTACAAAAAAAAAAAATCTGATGATAGTCCTGATTACCCAAGAGGCATTATGGGACTCTTCAGAATGGAGTGCAGGCAGCACATAAGAATGGCTCATTGAATTAATCAAAAGACGGTCAGAAAGCGCTGACATGTTGAGATCTGATAAAAATGTGTGCCTCCTGAATCAGATCATGTTAAATCTCCATGTTGAAAAATTTGATTAGAAACAATTCTGTCATGTTTCTTTGTCACTGATTGGGTATTGCTGAAAAGTGTTGCTGATAATGGTGGTAGGCTGGAAAGTTCAGGAAATTGGAGGTTGCATTGGAGGTGTTTGGCCAATTATATTACGTGCAACCTCTCACAGGCTGTTTATAGATAGTAAGCATTGCATTAGACGGTGTATCCCATACATATGACTAATGAAACTTGAAACTAAATGCGTCATTTAAGCCCCACCACTGCACTTTAGTTCTACCACTGAATCCCCTGTGTGATACTTATGCCAATAATAATTCAAAGCTCTGTGATGGCGAATGCATGGCGTAAAAACATATTTGATGTCTTTGATCAGATGGACAGACATTACAGTACCTCCACCACCATGGACAGTCGTTACAGTACTTCCAGCACCATGGACAACAGCACATTTCCAAGAGGCATTTCCAGGAAGTCTCAAATCTCTACTACTGTCCATTCTACCAACATAGCACACTCAAAGCCATAAGTTCAACGACACTCATAGTGTCATTCATATGTATTATGTCACCATAAATGACATATTGTAACTGTCAGCTCAGGTGATATATAACTACAATTGTTAAATGTCTTATTTTTTTTGTACACATTTATATTTGCTTGTGTGCAAAACTAGCAGCAGATGTGAATCTGTCTCCCTGAAAGGAGAGGACAGTAGTTGGACATCACGCTGCTGTCTCTGTAACACATCATTCTGCAGTGTGAAGGAGCTGAACACCTATATACCATGTGCTGCCCTGTCAGGACTCAACATAGAATGTCCAATATGTCCCTGTCTGACACCTATTTCACATTGGCTAGGCCTTTCAATATGCTCTGTATGACATGATTTTAGATTTGTTAGGCCCTTTAGTGAGAGAACCCCCCAACCCCCCACACACACAATCCCTGACCAAACAAAATTGTCATTAACCCTTGTACATGTCTTACACTGATCCACAGTGACCCCTTTATAATTATTAATTAATATTGTCCCCCAAAAAACATATGATAATAGTTTGCAGTAAGTGCTTTTATATTGCTGTTTGGCCATTTCAGCACTTTTGCATGAACATTGACCCTTCATGTCAAAACAACCCACACCCAACCAATGCTTTCGCCCACTAAGACCTCCACTGTTGACTGTGTGTGGTTTTCTGCTTAGTTCTTTCTTATTCCTTCCCTATTGTCCCAAGATACCTACTGAAAGTAATCCTGAAATGTGCACCTGCCAGGATCAATAACGAGATCCTGCCACAGGGAAACAAACAGCGAGGCTGCTGGGAGCTATGTGGTTTCCTGTTTCTGTTGGTGAGTCAGTTAAGCACTAAATGACCCCTACGATCTACAGTAATAAGGCAAGCACCAGCATCTAATTGCCTTTAATACATCACAATTATGACAGTAATTGTTTCTGACGGTTGATTGCGTTTTTCCAAGCTGTAAAGATATTTCTGAATCCAAAACAATAAAAAGTGATATTGTCACCTTTAAAAGGGAGGGATTAAAGCCATCCATTTTTGTTTCTAGTCGAGGGGACCCGCTTGAGGTACCGCCAGTAACAGGTGCGAGCATCAACACTATGGCATAATTGTCACATAATTCCACCCTTGACTTCATACCTACTGCAATCTGGGCTGAGAAGTAGTCATAAGGGTAAGATTTAGCCTGTCAATGGCCTCTTTAGTCATTATTCAGAATCACTTATCTGTAAACACTCGCTCAAAAGGCCCTCTTCTGCAGGATTAGAGTATTGTGGTATAAAACGATTAGACAATTAATATTTCTCAGTTGGGTTTATCACCATTAGGGCACCTTGACTGCTCATTACTGCTAACATCACAGATGCTAAATATATTAACTGTGAGTTTGAAAATAGTTGACCACTCCTGACCTGTAGGTATCATGGCCTATATACAGTACATCATAATGACGGACAACCTATTTATAAGATGTTGTTAATGCTCCAGAGCATTCTGATTGGCTTTCAGGTTGACTCAAACATCCATAGGCAAAACAAGTTTGTTGAAGACAGGTATAGTATCAAACAGGACTGAAGTAGGACAATCGTGTGAATGCATTCCTGAAAAAAGCAAAAGATCTATTTTTTTTCCCCTCACCACCAAAACAATAATTCAAACGTAAATGTTTCATCAAAGAGAGTCGTCATATAGGAACAGAAACTCTGCCTCTGTTGCAGTTGCCTTGATGATAACATTTGTCAAAGCACACACCATTGATTTCAGCACATAATTGTCTTGCATGCATCGCCAAGGTCATTCTCAGGTTTTATTGGAACTCCATAACCAATTCATGAGTGTATTATGACTGAATTATATTCTCTCCATCATCAAGGTCTGTTTGAATGATTAATCATTCAAATTCAATTTCCATTATATTGTGTTTACAGATGGCAGGTAAATTGTTCATAAATATTTATAATTTCATGATTGTCCCCCACATATACATTTGATAACCATAAAAAGTTTGTTCTACCCAGCAAACGTTTTTTGGGTCTAAGAATGTTTGCAAAGGCTTTGAAATAAGTGCAGAACCTCAATCGGTTCAGTTTTGCACACTGGCGTTGAGGGAATATTCTGTTTACTGTCCCAGAACATTCTGAAACACATTGGTGTTATTGTAGCTGGGCAGTCATGTACAACATCTTAAAATGTTTTATATTGTTATTATAATACTTTTTTTATTTTACAGTTTCCATTTGGCACTCTCACAATGTTCATAGAGAGCTCTGCCAAAGAAAGAAAGCCATTTAAACATAAAAAAAGCAACCAGCAACCAATAAATAGATAGCAACATGGAACAGCTGTGGATGTATACATGTCGGGAATAATATGCAGTTAGGTGATGGCCTTTTCTCTCAGTCATGACATTCCAGTGCACATGTCCTTTTGTTACTCTGATTAATATGCATATGCCACCTGTGCCATCTAAATGTAACTGGGGACGTAGTATTGTAGCATTGTGAGTGCTTAGAAAAGCTATGCCATTTTTGGGGATTGGGATTGGAGAGTTTATCAGTCCCTGAATATATTTTGTATTACGAGATTAAATCATTTTGGAATATGAGAACAATATACATCAAAGCTCCTTGCAAAGCAGGCTTCTCATTGTATTTTAAGCATTTTAGATTCCTTCTTTTGATGTGCCTCTCAAAGCCACACTGAGCTCTGTTCACTGTCTCCCATGTGCTATCCAAGGGCTTAAATCAGCGCTAGAAGTCTTCCCCAGAATAACACTTTGACACAAAGTTAGAAACCCAGATTATGTTCAATGTCAGTGATAATAGTGCCTGTTGGTGCGGAGTGAATTCCTAATGCGGGAACATCAAACTGGCAATATTCCGTGCTTCTCTCTCTGGTTTTTCAACTTCCTCTTACATGGGAATTGCTTCACTCCACAGTGTAAAAATGCTACCATCCACTCCCCTGGCTCTCTTCTCTGCTTTGACTGCTCATTGATGGGGCTATGGATACGTGTGTGTTTGGAGGCAGAGTGCATTTTTGCAGTATCATAATAAAAGAGGGTTATAGGTTCTTCATTCCAGCTCACCCACAGAGAGACAAGCTGCCATGGGATGTTCCTCCAGGATAGTTCAAGCTCCCCAGAGTACCATATGACATGCAACATCTGAAGAAGCTACTGTAAGATCTGAAGGAAGAAGCCCCTATAAAGGCACATCCTATCCCACTAGCCTGGATTTTGGATCATCATGGTGCAGTATGAATTAGTAAAATATTTTTTTCTCTCTACGTACCCACTTTAGCCAGAACCTGGTTCGCCTGGTCAATGAGGCACTATGTGAGTCTGGCCTCAATGGATGCACGGGCAGCAGTTAGTACATTTTAAATATTATATGGATCCATGTTATGGTCCTGTGTGGCTCAGTTGGTAGAGTATTGCACTTGCAATGCCAGGGTTGTGGGTTCAATTCCCATGGGGGAAATGTATAAAAATGTGTAAGTCACTCTGTATAAGAGCATCTACTATATTACTGAAATGTATCTGAAGCAAGAACCCCCTTTAAGATCTGAAGCAAGCAACCCCTTTAAGATTGCTCTTGCTGCTGTTGAGTCTATGCAGACGACACCATTCTGTATACTTCTGGTCCTTCTTTGGACACTGTTAACTACCCTCCAGACAAGCTTCAATGCCATACAACTCTCCTTCCGTGGCCTCCAACTGCTCTTAAATGCAAGTAAAACTAAATGCATGCTATTCAACCGATCGCTGCCCGCCTGTCCAGCATCACTACTCTGGACGGTTCGGTCTTAGATTATGTAGACAACTACTAACACCTAGGTGTCTGGTTAGACTGTAAACTCTCCTTCCAGACTCACATCAAACATCTACAATCCAAAATTAAATCTAGAATTGGCTTCCTATTTTGCAACAAAGCATCCTTCACTCATGCTGTCAAACATACACTCGTAAAACTGACCATCCTACCGATCCTCGACTTCGGTGATGTCATTTACAAAATAGCCTCCAATACTCTACTCACCAAATTGGATGCAGTCTATCACAGTGCAATCCATTTTGTCACCAAAGCCCAATATACTACCCACCACTGCAACCTGTACGCTCTCGTTGGCTGGCCCTCCCTTCACACTCATTGCCAAACCCACTGGCTCCAGGTCATCTACAAGTCCCTGCTAGGTAAAGCCCCGCCTTATCTCAGCTCGCTGGTCACCATAGCAGCACCCACTCGTAGCACGCGCTCCAGCAGATATATCTCACTGGTCACCCCCAAAGTCGATTCTACCTTTGGCCAACTTTCCTTCCAGTTCTCTGCTTCCAATGACTGGAACGAACTACAAAAATCTCTGAAACTGGAGACACTGATCTCCCTCACCAGCTTTAAGCACCAGCTGTCAGAGCAGCTCACAGACCCCTGCACCTGTATATAGCCCATCTGTAAATAGCCCAACCAACTACCTCATCCCGTACCGTATTTATTTATTCATTGATTTATCTTGCTCCTTTGCACCCCAGTTTTTCTACATTGCACATTCATCTACTGCACATCTACCATTCCAGTGTTTAAATGCTATATTGCAATTACTTTGCCACCATGGTCTATTTTATTGCCTTACCTTCCTTACCTTACCTCATTTGCACACATTGTATATAGATTTGTTTTTCTACTGTATGTTAGTTTTACTCCATGTGTAACTCTATATTGTTCTGTGTCGAACTGCTTTGCTTTATCTTGGCCAGGTCGCAGTTGTAAATGAGAACTTGTTCTCAACTTGCCTACCTGGTTAAATAAAGGTGAAATAAAAAAATAAAACATAAAAAAGATCTGAAGGAAAACAGACTTCTGTTTGTCTCTACATCTGGCAAGGATGTAGAGCAGTGCTGGAAATAGTGTGCCATCTATGTTGTGTGAACTTCAAATCTATTTGAACGGTTTTGGTATTTGGACATGTCGGTTTTTGGTGAGAAAGGGACAGGTCATTTGTCATTCTGGCATAAAGTAAGAGACTTAGGGCAGCAGAGTTGGTGTTGTTCCCACACAATGCTAAATCTCTCCGGCGTCCCTCTGTGGTCTCACTAAAACTTAACTAACAATGAAAATAAATAATGGAATACACAATAATAGCTGTTTCTAGCTCCAAAACAACAGTGTTTTCTTTTGGTGTAGAGGATACACACCAAGTACTCGGGAACACTTTGAAGTAAATGTGGGGATAGAATTGTTACGCCAGCTCTAAGATAATAAATGTCAACGGACCTCTCACCAGGGTCTGCTATGCTTCATTGCCTCGCCATGAAAATACAGCATGACAAAGCACCCATTGATACGAGATTATGGCATAAAATACTGCCAACCAGGCCTTCTCCAAGGCCAGAACCACAGAGAGGCGCATTTACTCAAGAATACTTTTCATACCAGGACTATCTCTAAAGGGCTGCATACACCGGGAGCTGTTTTGGAGCAATTTGATAATAAGCCATACTTACAGTGATGTCAACACTGTCTTTTTTCAGTTTCATTAAAGCTATTATGGCTGAATCGAACAGTTAAACTAGGGGAAAAACTAGACTTCAAAGCTCCCAAGGCATTCGTTTATTAGATTTGGGAGCGTTATAATTTGGGAGAAGGTTGTATTTTTTTTCAAGGCGGTATAAAAATTTCACAGCTTAGCTGTTGCCTATGGTGTGTTGACTGCGATGCTACGATTGTTATTGTATTACGTCTGAGTGCAATCTAAAAGTGTGTTTGGGCTACACTTGTAATAATACTTTTGTTTATCTTCTTTCTAAAAAGCTTTTGATGCAGTCTTTGACACCCATAGACCTGTCTGACAGGTTGAGTTGAAAAATAAGCATTTTAATGTATTTATTTATTGTTTGACTCTTTCTAAATCTGTTGTGAACAGCTGTTACTCATTCTTGTGTGGTTGTATACCTATATATACAAAAGTATGTGGACACCCCTTCAAATTAGTGGATTTGGCTATTTCAGCCACACGCTGCTGACAGGTGGATACAATCGAGCACACAGCCATGCAATCTCCATAGACAAACATTGGCAGTAGAATGGCCTTACTGAAGGGCTCAGTGACTGTCAACGTGGCACCGTCATAGGATGCCACCTTTCCAACAAGTCAGTTCGTCAAATTTCGGCCCTGCTAGAGCTGCCCCTGTTAACTGTACGTGTTGTTATTGTGAAGTGGAAACGTCTAGGAGCAGCAACAGCTGTCTTCGGTTGCAACACTCGCTACCGAGTTCCAAACTGCCTCTAGAAGCAACGTCAGCACAATAACTGTTTGTCGGGAGCTTCATGAAATGGGTTTCCATGGCCGAGCAGCCGTGCACAAGCCTAAGATCACCATGCACAATGCCAATTGTCGGCTGGAGTGGTGTAAAGCTTGGAATGAATCACACTTCAGCATCTGGCAGTCCGATGGACGAATCTGGGTTTGAGGGTGCCAGGAGAACGCTACTTGCCCAATGCATAGTGCCAACTGTAAAGTTTGATGGAGGAGGAATGAGGGTCTGGGGCAGTTTTTCCATGGCTCTGGCTAGGCCCCTTAGTTCCAGTGAAAGGAAATCTTTTTTTTTTCAATTTTCTCCTAAATGACATACCCTAATCTAACTGCCTGTAGCTCAGGCATGGAAGCAAGGATATGCATATTCTTGGTACCATTTGAAAGGAGACACTTTAAAGTTTGTGGAAATGTAAATTGAATGTAGGATAATATAACAATAGATCTGGCAGAAGAAAATATAATCTTTGAAATGTTAGTTGAAAGGTCATAGCCATCACTCTGGTTGTAATTCTGATAGTGTCCACAAGATGGCAGCAGTGTATGTGCAAGTTTCTGATGGATAACTTGAAAAATGAGGGGACAACAAGACTTTTAGTGTGAAGTCCCCAGGTACATTTTGGCAAACCGTGAAGCAGACATTCACATTCGTATTCCATTTTTCTGCAAGAATATCGTCATCTGTATACTTGGACATTGATTTAGCTTTCCAAGTTTCATGATAATCCTGTAAAGCCCAGCTCATTGGCTATCTAGCTAGCTTTGTTTGACCCCGATTGGTGCTTATTTGACAAAGATACAGTTGTTCAAGTGATGGCCACCCGTGTCATCGGCGTGCCATGAAGGTGTCGCTCTCTGACCAAAGATGGTGTACTATAGGATAAACTAGACCCCTAATGAAATAGTGAAGTCTTGTTACCTTCTAGGATCTCTGAGGAATAGATACGAACGTGATTTGACTCATTCAAATAACGTTTAGGGGGAGATTTTCACAAATTCAAATCTTTGCAAATTGAATGAGTGTAAATACAAAATCGATCTTGCGTGCTATATGGACCTTTTTAGGATATGCAAAATGATTTTATCTAACAAAACAACACTTCATGTTATCTCTGGGACCCTTTGGATGATAAATCAGAGCAAGATTTCAGAATATAAGTACACATTTCACCTTCAGAGGTGAATTTATAAAACCTATCGCGGTAAAAAAAGTGTTTTGTTGTTAGGAGCTTTCCTCAAACAATAGCATGGCATTTTTTCGCAGTAATAGCTACTGTAAATTTGACAGTGCAGTTATATTAACAAGAATTTAGTCTTTCAGCTGATATAAGACACTTCTATGTACCGACATTTGTTACGCTAAAATCTGCAATCTTGTTATAACGCGCAGCATGATTTACAACTGTCCCGTTGATGGAACGCCGATCCTTAAGTTAATGCTACAGCATATAATGACATTCAAGACGATTCTGTGCTTCTAAATTTGTGGCAACAGTTTGGGGAAGGCCCTTTCAGCATGACAATGCCCCCATGCACAAAGTGAGGTCCATACAAAAATGGTTTGTTTAGATCGGTGTGGAAGAACTTGACTGGCCTCCACAGAGCACTGACCTCAAAACCATTGAACACCTTTGGGATGAATTGTAACGCCGACTGCGAGCCAGGCCTAATCGCCCAACATCAGTGGCCAACCTCACTAACGCTCTTTTGGCTGAATGGAAGCAAGTCCCCGCAGAACTCTTCCAACACCTAGTGGAACGCCTTCCCAGAAGAGTGGAGGCTGTTATAGCAGCAAAGCACCAACTCCATATTAATACCCATGATTTTTGAACAAGATGTTCGACGAGCAGGTGTCCACATACACTACATGGCCAAAGGTATGTTATTATTCTGTACATTTTAGGAAAACTATATATACTATATTGTAAACATTGAGACATGCCAAGCAGGTGACATTTAGTCAGCAGCGCCAAGTAAAACACATTTGCATATAGCCTCCACATACAATGTGTACAATACATACATGTTATTTACACATTGAAACGGCGGACAGAAATGGTGGTCAAATTGAAGCTGTGTTATTCTTTGGTTTTCACTTAAATTTTTTTAATGAACAATTTTCTATTTGAGAGGTAAGACACTGTCAACTGAACATACTGCAGCTTAATACTTTACTTTCATGTGATGGTGTGCTTCCTTTTTTAACATCTGACAGCAAGGCTTTTGCAGTTCAGACAAGAGACAAGGGGAAAGAGTGGGGGCAATGGAATGAGCAGCTGCCCAGTAGCTAGGCAACCTTAGAGAGCAGCACTGCATCATGTCCTTAAGAAGTTAAAAATCAAATGGGGTTTTCAAGCTTTATTTTCTTATAGGGTGTTCAAGCTTCTGACTCTGGCTGGTCACTTTGAGATTGATTAAAGGTACACTCAGCGAAATGACGTTGCCACAAGCAGCACCACAGATATTGGGTGCGTTTCAGTGGTAAGACTAAAGCAACTGACTGACGAAAGTCAAGAAGTGAAGTCGGGCGGGGGCATTAGAGACAGCCAAAAGTCAGACACTAATGTGGTTTTCAAACAGCATGGCTGAGATAAACATGGCAGTGTTGCCATTGTTATAAAAGGTTTTATTTATAATGTAGAAATAAACACGTATCTAACCCCATATCACACACTATCACACAAACTGAAATCATATAATATGTGTGTACATTGTCCAATCAGTTAGTGAGAGCCTCCTATCACATTTATTTGCATATATCCACTGTAAAAATAAACAAAAACAGCTTTGACAATAGAGCAGTCATTTGCAGTCACCTTCATGACCTTTGATCGCATGATTTTTGTCAATTTCGTGCAGGCACATGTCTGAAAATGTGTATCCCAAGAATACAACAAACTTTGAAAGGTGGTGAACAACTATAGTCAACGACTTGACAAAAGTGATCTGCCCATTGAGACGAGCATGACGCAAGACTTTGTTCTAACACAGTGTATCTCTGCACATTTACAGGTGTGCTTCACGCTGTTACAACGTGCTAGCTATGGAACCAAAACAACTGAAGTTTAGCCTCGCGCTTCAACGCTCCTGGTTGTTGTGGAAATTTACCCACTACTACCGTTTACTTCGTACCTTTAAACCTAACCTATGACCTGACCCATCACCTTAACCATTACTGCTCCAAAGTGGCAACAAGTGATATCCCCAAAAACAAAAAAAAACGAGCTCCTAGCCTCCTACGCATTGTAACAATGTGCGCTGAGAGTCGGGAAGAAAGTTCAGGGAGTGAGTGTTTTAATAAAATAAACGAAACAAAATACAAAACAAGAAATACTAACAGCACACAGACATGAAACTGAAACAGAAATGCCTGGGGAAGGAATCAGAGTGAGTGACCTAGAGGCCCGAGAAGAGCACCCGTGATACGCTTAGACTTCTTTCTGTCTCTAACAGTACTAAAGTACTAAAACTGAAACTAAATCATATAAAATATAATTTAAATGTTTTTTAAAACACAAACTAAATAAAAACTACTAAACTGAATTTCAAATATATAAAAAAAAATACAACTTTAATAACTTTGAGAAGTTGATTCTGGTGTTAATTGAAGGGTGACATCTGGAAAACAGCCCTGACAGCATGTAAAGTTGGCAGAAAGTTACCATTGCATTTAAAATATGTAATGCGTTTGGAATACTGCAGCCTAAAAACTGCATTGAGTTTACATAATATTTGCCTAAATGGTTTCCACCTTCTCAAACAAATCATAAAATACACTCTTAGAAAATAGGGTTCCAAAAGGGTTCTTCGGCACTTCCCATAGGAAAACCCTTTTTGGTTCCAGGTAGAACCTTTTTTGGTTCCAGGCAAAACTCGTTTGGTTTCCATGTGCAACCCTCTGTGGAAAGGGTTCTACACGGAACCAAAAAGGGTTCTTCAAAGGGTTCTCATGAGGACAGCAGAAGAACCCTTTTAGGTTACAGATAGCACCTTTTTTCCTAAGAGTGTAGGAGACCAATCTTCCTGCCATCCAGGGCCTCTATATAAGGCGGTGTCAGAGGAAGGCCCTGAAAATTGCCAAATACTCCAGCCACCCTAGTCATAGACTATTCTCTCTGCTATCGCACGGCAAGTGGTACCGGAGCGCCAAGTCTAGGTCCAAAAGGCTTCTTAACAGCTTCTACCCCCAATCCATAAGACTCCTGAACAGCTAATCAGATGGTTCTTGGACAAGTTTATAGGTATAGGTTGAACGAGTTCTCTTCACGTTTCAATGGGCGAGTGGACACTTTTCTTATCATAACGCACCAACCAAACGGAGATTTATGGATATAATAAATAACTTTTTCTAACAAAAGAACCATGGATTGTCTTCGTTGGACACTTGGGAAGCCCTCAGCAGAAGTTCTTCAAAAGGTAATTGATTTGTTTTCGCTGTGAAATGTGTTTTGTGTGAACTGTGATTGCTTATGAATTTATGGTAATGGAAAACATATTGGAGGTGCTACCCTCAAACAATCAAATGTAGTGCTTTCGCCGTAAAGCCTTTTTGAAATCTGACAATCTGACATTTCACCAGGTAGTGTCGGGAGTGGGGCGCTAGCGCACCACTGCTCCTTAAGAAGTTACATTTGTTTACAGCCCCAATGACAATGCAATAACGATAACACTGCACACTTCCCTATCCCATCTGGACAAGAAGAATACCATATAAGAATGCTGTTCATTGACTATAGCTCAGCATTCAACACCATAGTACCCTCCAAGCTCATCATTAATTTAGAGGTCCCTGGGTCTCTACCCCGCCCTGTGCAATTGGGTCCTGGACTTCCTGACGGGCCATCCCCAGGTGGGGAAGGTAGGAAACAACATCTCCACTTTGCTGATCCTCAACACTGGGGCCCCACAAGGGTGCATGCTCAGCCCTCTCCTGTACTCCCTGTTCAACCACGACACAACTTTCCACCTTCTCCACTGCTGTGACTGCTGCCGTCAATGTGGATAGGGAGGTGCTCCCTCTGCTGTTTCCTGAAGTCCACAATCATCTCCTTTGTTTGGTTGATGTTGAGCGAGAGGTTGTTTTGCTGACACCATACTCCGAGTGCCCTCACCTCCTCCCTGTAGGCTTTCATCATTGTAGGTAATCAAGCCTACTACTGGAATTTGGCTTGTCACCTAAAACCCTCAAAGTTTTACAGATGTACTATGGTGTTGAATGCTGAGAGCATCCTGTCGGGCTGCATCACCGCCTGGTATGGCAACTGCACAGCCCACAACCACAAGGCTCTCCAGAGGGTGGTGCGGTCTGCACAACGCATCACCGGGGGCAAACGACCTGCCCTCCCGGACACCCACATCACCCGATGTCACAGGAAGGCCAAAAAGATCATCAACGACAACAACATCCCGAGCCACTGCCTGTTCCCCCCGCTACCATCCAGAAGGCGAGGTCAGTACAGGTGCGTCAAAGCTGGGACTGAGAGACTGAAAAACAACTTCAATCAAAGCCATCAGACTGTTAAACAGCCATCACTAACACAGAGAGGCTGCTGCCTACATACAGACTTGAAATCATTGGCCACTTAAATAAATGGATCACTAGTCACTTTAGTAATGGCACTTTAATAGTGTTTACATGCCTTGCATTACTCATCTCATATGAATATACTGTATTTTATACCATCTATTGCATCTTGCCTTTGCCGCTCTGTCATTGCTCATCCATATATTTATACGTATATATTCTTATTCCTTTACTTAGATTTGTGTGTATTAGGTAGTTGTTGTGGAACTGTTAGTTTACATGTTAGATATTGCTGCACTGTCGGAACTAGAAGCACAAGCATTTCGCTACACTCGCAATAACATATGCATGTGACCAATAACATTTGATTTGATTATCCATGCATAGTCACTTTACCTAAATGTACATATTACCTCAACTACCTCGACTAACCTGTGCCCCCGCGCATTGACTCTGTACCGGTTCCCCCTGTATATAGCCTCGCTACTGTTTTATTGTTGCTCTTTAAATATTTATTTTCTTTTATCTTATTTTTTATTTAAATGTTTTTATTTATTTTTACTTCAGCTCATTTGAGTAAATACTTTAACACTTATTTTTCTTAACTGCATTGTTGGTTAAGGGCTTCTAAGTAAGCATTTCACTGTACGGTTTACACCTGTTGTATTTGTCCCATGTGACAAATAACATTTGATTTGATTTGACTATAGTAAGTGCTTAATGTGATGGATAAACTCTGAATTATCTCTGTCCCAATGATCTCTCCTTCCTCTGATAGGAACTCCTCTTCAATGATTTAAAGGGAAATTAATGTAATACCTTAAGACATATAGTGGAAAATCCCAATGGCCCATGCCTCCACCAATCCAATGTTTGTTGATGTTTGGGAAGTAGTGAACAAGTACACATTTCTGGAGGAAGGATAGATCATTGGGAAGCACCCTATGTCATCTCTGTCAATTAGTCTGATTTCTTAAGGGACCAGAATGTGAGGACCATGATTTCAAATTGATGATGGTTCTCTATCTTGGTGGGATGTGTCAGTAATATCAATTGTATTCCCCATCAATTTTGTATCATCCACTGAACCCGTGACACACATTTTGCAAAACGCAAGATATTAGTAAGCTGAGGACAGTTAATAAAATATAGTAATATATGCCATTTAGCAGACACTTTTACAGTTATTCCAACATGAAGACATGGGACTACTTCAGAACACAAAGCATACCACCATCCAATGGGGAGAACATTTGTAGACTGTCACAACTCCTGGCTATGGTTGTATTTTGAAGTGAGTCTTTGTTCTAAGTACATTCAAGGACCCATCACAAATACCTTTGGCAAAGGACTGTGCCCGTTGACTGTTTGTAAGCCAGATAAAAGCAAAGCAGGGTGACTCACCTGTGGTTTGCTTGTCCCTTTGCTTTTATGGGTTGATCGCCCACACACACCATGTGGGTTCGAAGCATCCTCAAACGTGCGGAAAAGGGCGAAAGAGGGAGAAAGAGAGCTTTAAAAAGAGGGGGAAAGAGGATGGTGGGGGCAGTGATGAGCATTATGCTAGCGTGGGCACTCGAGTGGTATATTTTTCTCATCCTTATGGCAATTGTGCCTTTTAGTGCCTCAGACATTTCATACTGTTTGTGTTGCGCGGCTGTCTCTTCTGAATTGGTCCGTGCTATCATGCCTATTTACTCTGTTCCATCTGACTGCTCAATCCACGATCAGTCCAACCAGGCGATTTTATAAACTTGATCTCCGCTGTTAAAAAGCATCTCGACATTATCCCCCATTTCTTTTATACTACAATTTGGTTTTCAACATCAGAGATTTGTATAAACCTTGCTGTCTGTCTCTCCGACCTTAGCAACATTGTTGTCACGATCTTCAAAGACGGACTAAGGTGCAGCGTGCCGGGTTGAGTAAAACATATTTATTTAGTTGAACTCACCGAAACAAAAAGGAAGAACACAACGATTGTAACTCAACGTGTCGCGCACAACAGCAACTAACACACTGAACATAAACAATATCCCACACACAGGTGGGGGACTAAACAACCTAAATAGGATTCTCAATTAGAGACAACGACTAACAGCTGTCTCTAATTGGGAACCCAAACCAAACCAACATAGAAAACCAACATAGACCCAAAACACACCCCTGATCACGTCCTGACCAAAAACACAAACGAGCAGCCAAAACGGGCTAGCTATGGCCAGGACGTGACAATTGTTTCTATATTCAAATCAGATCTCCACTGTCCCACTGAGGATTAAGCATAATTTTTATGGACGTATACAAAGACATTTCAATAGAAAAACATGTCAAACAAAACAAAATTTAGCTAGTTTAAAGTGACCAGTGTTATATGACTCTATGTACATAGGGCAGCAGTCTCTAAGGTGCAGGGTAGAGTACCGGTTGGTAGCCGGTTAGTAACAGTGACTAAGGTGCGGCCAGCATGGCAATGGAACATTTAGAATGAACGACTGGGTCACGTCTACAGATATTGAACAAAAAGACTTCACGAATGGGTCACAACTCTGGCAACCTAACAGATAGAATGAACGATCAGCCGGCTTGGGTAGCAGCCAGTGATGTGTATAAACCCTGGATGACTGACAGGGGGCGTTGCAATGAAGCCATCACGCAGCCATTTTGGTACTCCTCCATTTAAACAAATATTTTGGAAGCTATAGAAATGCATTTATTACGTCTACATATTTTGTTGACATGCTTATTATATTTCAGACATTGTAGAACAATAGTGAATACATAAACTATGAAACAACACATATGGAATCATGTAGTAATAAATTTGAGATTCTTTAAAAGTATACAGAAGTTAGCCCTATTTGGTAAAAGACCAAGTCCATATTATGCCAAGAACAACTCAAATAAGCAAAGAGAAACTACAGCCCATCATTACTTGAAGACATGAAGGTCAGTCAATGCGGAAAATTTCAAGAACATTTAAAGTTTTTTTCAAGTGCAGTTGAAAAAACCAAGCGCTATGATGAAACTGGCTCTCATGAGGACTGCCACAGGAAAGGAAGACCCAAACTTACCTCTGCTGCAGAGGATAAGTTCATTACAGTTAACAGCATCTCAGATTGCAGCCCAAAAAAATGCTTCACAGAGTTCTAGTAAAAGACACATCTCAACATCAACTGTTCAGAGGAGACTGCGTGAATCAGGCCTTCAAGGTCGAATTGCTGCAAAGAAGCCACTACTAAAGGACATCAATAATAAGAAGAGACTTGATTGGGCCAAGAAACACGAACAATGGACATTAGACCGGTGGGAATCTGTCTTTTGGTCTGATGATTTTGCGATTTTTGGTTCCAACCTCTAGCGTCTTTGTGACACGCAGAGTAGGTGAACGGATGATCTTCTCGTGTGTGGTTCCCATCGTGAAGCATGGAGGAGGAGGTGTGATGGTGTGGGGGTGCTTTGCTGGTGACACTGTCAGTGATTTATTTAGAAATCAAGACACACTTAACCAGTATGGCTACCACAGCATTCTGCAGTGATACGCCATCCTATCTGGTTTGCACTTAGTGTGACTATCATTTGTTTTTCAACAGGACAATGATCCAACACACCTCCAGGCTGTGTAAGGGCTATTTTAACAAGAAGGAGAGTGATGGAGTGCTGCATCAGATCTGGCCCCCACAATCACCCAACCTCAACCCAGGTGAGATGGAATGGAATGAGTTGGACTGCAGAGTGAAGGAAAAGCAGCTAACAAGTGCTCAGCATATGTGGGAACTCCTTCCTTCCAGCCATAGACCAGTACCACACCATATCTAGCAGCATACCACTCTGCATCCCAATGCTTGCTTGCTTCTGAAGCTAAGCAGGGTTGGTCCTGGTATATCCCTAGATGGGAGACCAGATGCTGCTGGAAGTGGTGTTGGAGGGCCAGTAGGAAGCACTATTTTGTTAGGTCTAAAAAAATATATCCCAATGACCCAGGGATAGCTTGGGAATTTAGCCAGGACACCAGGGTTAACACCCCTACTCTTACAATAAGTGCCATGGGATCTTTAGTGACCACAGAGAGTCAGGACACCCGTTTAACATCCCATCCGAAAGACAGTCCCAGTGTGTCAGAAGTTTACATACACTCAATTAGTATTTGGTAGCATTGCCTTTAAATTGTTTAATTAACTTGGGTCAAGGTAGCCTTTCACAAGCTTCCCACAATAAGTTAAGTGAATTTTGGCCCATTCCTCCTGACAGAGCTGGTGTAACTGAGTCAGGTTTGTAGGCCTCTTTGCTCGCACACGCTTTTTCAGTTCTGCCCACACGTTTTCTATAGGATTGAGGCCAGGGCTTTGTGATGGCCACTCCAATACCTTGACTTGTTGTCCTTAAGCCATTTTGCCACAACTTTGGAAGTATGCTTGAGGTCATTGTCCATTTGGAAGACCCATTTGCAACCAAGCTTTAACTTCCTGACTGATATCTTAAGATGTTGCTTCAATATATCCACATAATTTTCCTACCTCATGATGCAATCTATTTTGTGAAGTGCACCAGTCCCTCCTGCAGCAAAGCACCCCCCACAACATGATGCTGCCACCCCCGTACTTCACGGTTGGGATGGTGTTCTTCGGCTTGCAAGCCTCTCCCTTTTTCCTCCAAACATAACGACGGTCATTATGGCCAAACAGTTGTATTTTTGTTTCATCAGACCAGAGGACATTTCTCCAAAAAGTACGATCTTTGTCCCCATGTGCAGTTGCAAACCGTTGGCTGGCTTTTTTATGGCGGTTTTGGAGCAGTGGCTTCTTCCTTGCTGAGCGGCCTTTCAGGTTATGTCAATATAGGACTCGTTTTACTGTGGATATAGATACTTTTGTACCTGTTTCCTCCAGCATCTTCACAAGGTCCTTTGCTGTTGTTCTGGGATTGATTTGCACTTTTCACATCAAAGTACGTTCATCTCTAGGAGACAGAATGCGTCTCCTTCCTGAGCGGTATGATGGCCGCGTGGTCCCATGGTATATATACTTGCGTACTATTGTTAATACAGATGAACGTGGTACCTTCAGGCAATAATGTAAGTTCGCCTATCAGAAGCTTCTAAAGCCATGACATCATTTTCTGGAATTTTCCAAGCAGTTTAAAGGCACAGTCAACTTAGTGTATGTAAACTTCTGACACACTGGAATTGTGATACATTGAGTTATAAGTGAAATAATCTGTCTGTTATCAATTGTTGGAAAGATTACTTGTCATGCACAAAGTAGAACCGACTTGCCACAACTATAGTTTGTTAACACGAAATTTGTGGAGTGGTTGAAAAACTAGTTTTAATGACTCCAACCTAAGTGTATGTAAGTTTTCCTTAAATTATTACTAATGTTACTGTCCCCACTACAATAAAAAAAATACTTCAATCCGTGTTATTTTGTCCTTGAAACATTTATTTGAAATAGTTTAGAATTCCATTAATCTCTATGGAGGACTGCATTTACTGGGGAGTGCCAATATGGCCGACCGGAGGCTTCAAAGCCTCTCAGGGGACAATAGATAGCATTAGCAATCCAGGATTTATATACATCATGTTTAGCAACCCTAGATTTGTGTTGGGACTGTATCTTGTATCATTAAAATCCATTTCGTAATATAGCTAGGGATGCTATAATCAAGGGGATATTAATTATGATGCATGGATATGAGCAGACAGTGCGGGTCTTGGATGGTTGGTGGCCTGGCGGTTGGGAGCTTGGGCCGGTGGTCGAGAGGTTGCTGGTTCGGGTCCCCGATTAGACTGGGTGGGGGATCTGTCCTTGTGCCCCTGGACGGGGCGCTTGACCCTGGTTGCTCGTGTAGGTCGCTCTGGACTGGAGTGTCTGCTAGATGACCAAATGTAATGTAAATGTTGAGCGGCTACACTGTAGGTAGTTTGCGTGTTTTAAAATTCAATAAATAAATTAAAAGCAGATTGAGGGTAAAACAATAATGTGCTTAATGATGATTTCATCATACCGCCCGAAACCTGGAACTTAAATGATGCAATCCAGTGGTAAGAGACCTTAATTAAAGTGTGCAACAAAAACAACTAACGAGATGGATCTTATTCTCAGTGATTTCATATCTTCAAATCTGCCAGGGCAGCCATTCCTATTTCCGTCCGCCTTTGGCGTATGCTATGTTTTATGGTAACCCCTCCCAAAGGAATGATAGACTCAACATATTTGCATGTGAACGCTGGGAAACTCAAACGTGACAACAAAAATAGAATAGAAGCATAGCGTGAGACGACAGGGGCAATCACCTCAATACATTCAATATTGAATAGGTATGTCAGAGTTATAGAAGGTAGAATGCAACAAAAAAATTGACTATGCTTTGTATTAAAGTTTAGCCATGTTGCGCTAACTTGACTGATACTGTGTTGAGGCTTTTGGTGTACTTTCGGAACCTTAAAATCCATATCAACACAGATCATAAGGGATTTAAGGCTACCTCTGTTATCTGTTTAGGTTTTTAGGTTGACACTTTTGTATTAAGTCCTGGCACATACTGTACCTCAACTTAAACCAGCACACTAGAACTGTAGAAACTCTATGTCTGGGCGATTGAATAAATACTAAACAGCATGATGAAAGGCATGGACAGGAATGAAAACCATGTGTCCATATCCCTATGCATTGAAATTCCTTCTTCATTTTCTTCTTTATCTTTGATATTCCGTCCATGATAATGCATGGTAGTGTGCCTCTGTGCATCATCACAGGATCTCTGGATGCAAACACAGAGGCAGAGCTGACATTCTTTAATAATGCATGGGATTTGAGGTACCATTCCAGTGTCAGGGTTGTCATTCACCAGGAAACACACCCATACACCTCCATCCATGCAAACAGAGTGGACTTAAGCAGGCTGGGTTTGAAAGGGAGATAAGTGGCAGTGAACTATGTATGGCAGGAGCTATTTGACTAGAAAAAAGTTGGGAGCATCCAGTGTTTTGCCCCAAAAATGGTGTTAAAATTGACAGCCGAAAGTCTGGTGTATAGCTATTGAACAATATGCAGCAGTCCTGTAAGTATTTGAATCTTTGCAGATTAATTCAAAGATGTGTAATGATCTTATCTCGTTGACTGACCCACTGCAAGTTCTTTGCAAACTCAACATTTGTTTTTGTGGTAACATTCTACGTCTTTCACTTCCACTTCTGAATGACTCTAATATGGACACCGTGCAGTTGGGTATAATGTTGAGTGGCTACATAACAGTCCGTAGAGGTCAATAACTTAAAATAATGCAATTAAAAATATAATATTAGACAATAAGGTAATCTATCCTTAAATAACTATTATTTTTAATTTCTGTTATGACTCATGTTCTAGTAGCCTACAGATCATTCAGTCGATGTTCACAAGGCCATTGGCTTGTATTCAAGAGACAACGACGACAAGCGATATAATCTCATAAATCTGGAGTCTGTTAAATTTACTGGAAATGTGTTTTTTAGAAAAATGATATTCACAGTGTAAAATCGACAGATTCCTTGAAGGCTGAAGGCTCAGAATTGAAGGAAGACATTGCTGTGTTTTATCATTCTGACAATAGCTTGGTTAATACATTTCGAATTTCCACCCAACAAACATATTGTTCCATAGAAGCAACATTCTGTACAGGTGGTGGTCACTGACTTTCCCAGGCCCTGTGAAATAGTGACAGTGCTGGTAAAATGTATGTGATGATAGTGTTGATACCAGTGGCTGAGTGTGTGGTTCCACTGTGATGAATTTCACTATCCTAGATGGCCAACCCTACACAAGTCAGAACAAGCAAACCCTTCAACCAGCATGAGGCTTCACCAGACAGCCGTTGTCTTACCAGCTAAGGTCACTGTCAGAAGAAGACAGTTTAATATCTCCAGTGCTGACAGATAAAATTTAATTGTTACCTTGTGAAATAGATATCACAAATTTGAGAAACGGACCTAGCTTGGGTTTGATCTTGACAGCTTTCTTCAAAGTCTCACAACTCCTTGGGCCCTAACTTTTGTGAATTTTGAGAATGGGGTACAGATTCCTTGCAAGGTCATTACAGAGATAACCAAATGAAATGAAATAAAACCTGTCTTATGCAGCAGTGCACACACTGGCAAGGTTTTTGCGACTTATGCCAGTGAACTAAAAAGGTAGCTACACGATATGAAATCAGGCCATGGTTTTTGTCTTCAGCTGTGTCCCTGAAAGGCTTGCCAAGAAGCATTACTGTTTACAGTTGGATTGATCAGTACGCAGGTATGATTTTCCACCTCATAAGTTACAGCTTTATTCTCCTCAAACAAGGTCTCTTTGTGTTGGGCAAAAAAACTAAACCGAGTGTTCTGTCAACAAAAGATGTACCCTGTAAAATGTACTACCAGGAAAACAATTTTGTCTTATTTTAACCTAGATTTCAACCAAAAATGGGATGGTTGATCTGACGTTGACTTTTCAAAATGGGCTCATTGTGCTGTCCTCAGTGACGTCTTCAGCAGTTGCACTTACGTAAGTAGTTAAGAGAGTCCTTGTGTAAGAGACATTTGCAGCAGTTCACACCAAATCAACTGCTTCATTCCCATTGAATGATATTTATTAAAATTATATTTATTGAAAAAAACAACTTATGTTGGTCGAATCTCCACAGAATAAATGTGGGTTAAAAAATAATATACATTACTTCTTCTAAGCTAGGTTCTAGAATATAAAAATGTTGACAGGTGTCTTTTTAAAAACAAATAATGGTCAGAAATGGTCAAGATCTAAGAAAGACAACAATAGGTCCAACTCTGTACTAAAATCAGACATCAAAGCTGATTGAATCTCAATGAGGTCCATCAATTCCTTTGTCTGTCAAATGATCATGTTGTACTCAACATTGTATTCTGTATCCCACAGGTGCGCCGCAGGTCATAGATGTATCACTTCTGATTGATAGTGTTGACTTGGTTGTCTGTGTGTTTCTACTAATAGGTTTCAAGTGGCTGTTTGACAGGCTCAGGACACTGACAGGAATATAAATAAATACCTAATAGAAAATAAACTTGTTAATTATCAATGGAATACATGGATGTTTCTTTTCAAGAGCCACACAGTGATAAACTGCATTTGTAGACTTCTAGACTTGCAAATCATTAACCTCATGAAAATCTCATAGGTTTGACTGTCGTATGGTCAAAACAAATATACAGTATGTGATACCAGTACCCTAAATCATGAGCAGATGATTTCACACAACCCACCCATTTCGCACAATACACAGACAATTGTGTTGATGGTGTGTTTAGAGTGCAAACATAATTTCATGCATTTATGCATTTCTATTATTCACACTGATAGCTGTGTGTACTTCAACTACAGTACATGTATCCAATGAGTCACATGAATAAGTGTCATTTTGAGGTAATGTGGGTGTGCAGAAAATCCCTCTACACATGTTGAGCCTCGAGTACAGTGCCTCTAGAAAGTATTCACACCCCTTTACTTTTCCCACATTTTGTTGTCTTACAACGTGTGATTAAAATGTTGTTAATTGTCTTTTTTTTCAAAGATCTACCCAAAATAATCTGTAATGTCAAAGTGGGAGAAAGATTCTAACATTTGTAAAAAACGTATAAAACACATATCTTTATTAGATAAGTATTCAATCCCCTGAGTCAATATAGGTTAGAATCACCCTTTGCAGGGATTACAGCGGTGAGTCTTTCTGGATAAGTCTCTAAGAGCTTTCCACACCTGGATTGTGCAACATTTGCCCATTATTCTTAAAAAAAATCTTCAAACTGTCAAATTGGTAGTTGATCATTGCAAGACAACCATTTTCCCGGTGTTGCCATAGATTTTCAACTGTAACTCTGCCACTCAGTATCATTCACTGTCTTCTTGGTAAGCAACTCAAGTGTAGATTTGGCATGCTGTTTTAGGTTATTGTCCTGCTGAAAGGTGAATTCATCCTGTCTGGTGGGAAGCAGACTGAAACAGATTTTCCTCTTAAAATTTGCCTGTGCTTTGCTCCATTTCAATAAAAAAAAATATCCTGAAAAACTCTGCAGTCCTTAAAGATTACAAGCATACCCATAACATGATGCAGCCACCATTATGCTTGAAAATATGGAGAGTGGTACTCAGTAATGTGTTGTATTGGATTTGCCCGAAACATAACACTTCATATTCAGGAAAAAAAGTGAATTGTTTTGACACATTTTTGCATCATTACTTTAGTGCCTTCTTGCAAACAGTATCCATGTGTTTTTCTTATTTTTCTTATGGGGTATTGTGTGTAGGTCAGTGACAAAAAAACTACATTTAATCCATTTTAAATTCAGAATGTAACACAACAAAATGTGGAAAAGGTCAAGGGGTGTAAATACTTTCTGAAGGCACTGTAGATGTCTCTGTGGTTGTCCAATTCAGCTGGAATTCTGAATAAACTGGACCCCATCAGTTCCTTTAACCTTCAAATACTCGGTTTTGTGTCAGTGACAAAGTTATATGATACAAATACTGATCACACCGAATTAACTATGTATATTATTCTAATTGCATGTGACCTTGTGTTTAAAAAAACAAATTAAATTATTGAATGAATTAACTGTGTATTGTTTTAAAGATCGCACTGAATTAACTATGTATTTTATATGAACGGTTTATATGTTCGTTTTCATTTGCATAAAATATGTAGTCCGCGGTTTTAATATTAATTGCGAATATGACTAAATTGCCTCTTCCTACAGCGGTAAAGCTTTCTACTGTGGCTATCTCTGTATGACTTAACAAAGCATGGATGCCTCTTGCTGTTTCACCACCAATCAAACTGTTCAGTCTTTCATGAAAGACACTGAAGATCATTCAAATGATCCTTCTCATTTACCGTTTCTCTGGCCCATTCTTAACAGAGAGAGAGAAAGGGTAACAATGGTGAACTGTTTGGCACTGAACTGACAGGCAGACCTTCGATTTCTAATTGTGATACAGATCATAAGTGGTGTGCAGTGCACTCTTGGGAGTGTGGTTTCTGTTTGCCTTGACTCTCAAAGTATAGGGCAATGGGTTTTCTGTTTTTCTCTGTACTGTGAGGCTTAGGGGATAAAAGATGATAGGAATCAGTGACATTTGGAGTTTCTAGATCCATTAAAAGGTGAGCGAGAAAGAAATATGCAGCGATAGAGAGAGCGGACTGTCACACATGACTGCAGCCACCAAGGCTGACTGTCCCTCCCCACGGCCCACTACCACTACATTTCATAAAGTACTTTAAATCATACAAAACTGATGAGTCTACAATCCTGATCCCAAACTTTTCTGTAATGAAGTCAGGATCTGACAATCAGACTTGTCTGGCAATATCAATTATATTACCAAAGCATTATAAAAGCAACATAACACTTCACTGCAAAGATTTGGGAAGGCAACTGTGGTGTGGTACAAAATAACTTAGCTGTAGTGTTGATGTTGTGAGTGGCTTGTCTGATACACCAATTTTAGGTGAATATTAGACTGGAGGTATACAGTACCAGTCAAAAGTCTGGACACCTACTCATTCAAGGGCTTTTCTTTATTTTTACTATTTTCTACATTGTAAAAATATTCAAGACATCAAAACTATGAAAAAGTACATAACTGTAGACAACAATACAAATGCTATAGTAATACAAATGTAAGTTTACTCACTCCCAGGAATGTCATACATGATGGATAATTATCTTCCTTAAAGAAAAGACACTGACCTTTACACATCTAGATGGCCGGGCGGGGTGGGTGTGGAGCCAGAGACAGCAGTGGGGTCAAATTGTAGAACCCAGTTTTTTCAAACAAAACTACAGTACATTTTATCCCTGGGACCCTCAGGATGACAAATCGGAGCAAAATTACTGAATGTAAGTACATTATTTAACTTCAGAGGAGAATGTATCAAACCAATTGCCGTGATGAAAGTGTTTGGTTGTTGTGCACTCTCCTCAAACAATAGCATGGTATTTCGTTGCTGGAAAAGCTACTGTAAATTGGACATTGCAGTTAGATTAACAAGACTTTAAAGTTTCTGCCCATATAAGACATGTCTATGTCCCTGAAAGTTGGCTATTGTTTACTTTATGTTTTTTTAACCCTTTTTCTCCACTTTTGTGGTATCCAATTGGAGGTTACAGTCTTGTCCAATCGCTGCAACATTTGTACAGACTCGGGAGAGGTGAAGGTCGAGAGCCATGCGTGCAAAATATAACTCTGCAAAAATCGAACTCTTCCTTTCCTGTGGTGGTCCTCATGAGAGATAGTTTCATCATGGCGCTTGATGGTTTTAGCGCCTGCACTTGAAGAAACTTTCAAAGTTCTTGAAATGTTCCTGATTGACTGACCTTCATGTCTTAAAGTAATGATGGGCTGTTGTTTCGCTTTGCTTATTTGAGCTGTTCTTGCCATAATATGGACTTGGTCTTTCACCAAATAAGGCTATTTTCAGTATACCACCCCTACCTTGTCACAACACAACTGATTGGCTTAAACACATTAAGAAGGAAAGAAATTCCACAAATTAACTTTTAACAAGGCACACCTGTTAATTGAAATGCATTCCAGTTGAGTACCTCATGAAGCTGGTCGAGAGAATGCCAAGAATGTGCAAAGCTGTCAAGGCAAAGGGTGGCAACTTTGAAGAATCTCAATACATTGTTTAACAATTTTTGGTGACTGCATGATTCCATATAGAAAATAGTACAAATAATGAAAAACCCTTGAATGAGTAGGTGTGTCCATACTTTTGATTGGTACTGTATGTTAACCTAAACGCATAAGGCCTAAATCTAAATATCAGGTTTTAAATCTATCCCAGATAAGTTTATGACTACATTGGGCTCCTGAGTGGTGCAGTGGTCCAAGGCACTGCGTCTTAGTAATAGAGACATCACTACAGACCCTGGTTCGATTCCAGGCTGTATCACAACCAGCCTTGATTGGGAGTCCCATAGGGCGGCGCACAATTGGCCCAGCGTCATCCGGGTTAGGGTTTGGCCGGGGTAAGCTGTCATTGTAAATAAGAATTTGTTCATAACTGACTCACCTAGTTAAATAAAAAATGTAAACATGTAACAGTCATGACTACATGTAACAGGCATGACTACATGTAACACAGTCATAACTACATGTAACAACTACAGTACACAGTCATGACTACATGTAACTATACAGTCATGACTACATGTAACTACACAGTCATGACTACATGTAACTACACACGTCATGGCTCATTTAATGGCCATTTACTTAAAATCCAGCATCACTTGATGTAACATCAACTTAATGCTAGGTGAAAATATTGTCCTGGTCTTCTGAATGACAAGAGTCTTAAATACAGAAGTGGAGGATTGATAAGAGAAAAGTTAATTGGGTTACCAGTGATGCAGAAGAGATGGAGCGAGAGAATCGTCTCTCTTCGATTGTCGAGGTGACACAAAGATTACATGCAGAAAAGATGACACTGAGTCACCGTGCGGAAAACGCAAGCCGGGCCCGACGTCAATAACAAGGATTTGTTCCTGCTTACCCAAGGATCCCTGCCACATAACAACAACATTTCAAAAGCCTAGCCCAGCTTGTCATTGTAATTCATCTCCAGTGCATATCAGAAATAATAACTATATCCTTGGAAGGAATTTGATTGTGTCAATGCTGTATAATATACAATACATGCACTCCAGTCTCCACACCGTACATGTCATATACACATCAAATATACAGTACACAGTTTAGAGACATACTGTATTGTACATTAATTCCACATGGGCAAGTGTGAATTATTATTCTTAATGTGGTAATTCAGGAGGCATTGTCAACCCATATTACACTTTAGTGCTTCTTGTTTACTTTAGTTTTCCCAAATTTTCTATTTCAGACGCAGCTGGAGACTGAGATAGCTAGACAGCCCTCACGGCTCTCAATTCCTCTTCTTAAACCCTCCAGGCACTTTGTAAAACAGAGCGAGAAAGCGAACAATGGGGTGAATCATCCAATTCATGCATGCACAGTAGCAACGCTGAGTCATGTCACATGTCATTTTCTGTAGGAACCAAAGCAGAGTTGTCAAAAATCAATGGTTTAAACAGGACATCAGAGGTGGGGGATTCTTCCCTGAAAAAATGTCACTATCCTTCCATCAATACATCATAGTTTGAGTGAGAGCTTTATGTTTCAAAGCCATCATGTAGGTCAGTGTTTCCCAACCCTGGTCCTCGAGTACCCCCAACAGTACACATTTTCATTGTAGCCCTGGACAAACACCTCATTCAGCTCATTAAGGGCTTGATGATTAGTTTACAAGTTTAATCAGGTGTGCTTGTCCAGGGTTACAAAAGAAATGTGTACTGTTGGGGCTACTGTAGGACCAGGGTTGGGAAAAACAGGTGTAGATGTCCACTATGTTTTTGTGTTAGTCTGTGTCTACATATTCCATCTTCACTTTCAACTTATAGACATCAATTGAAATGTAATTTTTTTCAACCCAGAACATTTTAAGAAAACAAATAGAAAATCAAACACCAGTTTGTTTTTTCCTCTAGAAGATGTTTGTTTACTTGAGACTTCCCTGCAACTAACAGAACTGAACTCATGAATAAACGGTTTATGAGTTGAACATCCTTTATGATCGGTGGATTTAAGATCTAAGGAATACTTTGACAAAGAGTACAGTGATTTTCTACAAAAAAAGGACCCATTGATATTTCCACTGCTGTTCACTATTATCTGTGTATGTGTCCACTGCTTACTACTAGTACTACATTTTGTTAACAAGGAAAACAGATGCAGTTCATATCAAGCTTTACCTCATCCTTAAGAGTATCATATAACTAATATCAATTACACTGAACAAAAATATAAACACAACATGCAACAATTCATATAAGGAAATCAGTCAATTTAAATAAATGAATCAGGCCCTAATCTTTGAGTTTCACATGACTGGGAATACAGATATGCATCTGTTGGTCAAAAATATACCTTCAACAAAAGGTAGGGCTGTGGATCATAAAACCAGTCAGTATTTGGTGTGACCACCATTTGCCTCATGCAACGCGACATCTCCTTTGCATTGAGTTGATCAGGCTGTTGATTGTAGCCTGTGGAATGTTGTTCCTCTCCTCTTCAATGGCTGTGTGAAGATGCTGGATATTAGCCGAAACTGGAACACGCTGTCGCACACATCAACCAGAGCATCCCAAACATGCTCAATGGGTGACATGTCTGGTGAGTATGCAGAACATGAAAGAACTGGGACATTTGTTGCTTCCAAGAATTGTGTACAGATCCTTCTGACATGGGACCATGCATTATCATGCTGACACATGAGGTGATGGTGGCGTATGAATGGAACGAGATGGGCCTCAGGATCTCGTCACTGAATCTCTGTGCATTCAAATTGAAGGTGATCATTTGCCCACTGAAGGCGGTTATGACGCAGAACTCCAGTCAGGTCAAGATCCTGACTGCAACAAGCATGAAGATGAGCTTCCCTAAGATGGTTTCTGACAGTTTGTGCAAAACAATGTTGGTTGTGCAAACCCAGAGTTCCATCAGCTGTCCGGGTGGCTGGTCTCAGACGAATCCGCAGGTGAAGGGCTGTCGTGGTTACACGTGGTCTGCAGTTGTGAGGCCAGTTTTAGGTACTACCAAATTCTCTAAAACTACGTGGAGGCTTATGGTAGATAAATTAACATAAAAATTCCCTGGCAACAGCTCTGCAGTCAGAATGCCAAATGCACACTCCATCAAAACTTGAGGCATCTGTGTCATTGTGTTGTATTACAAAACTGCACACTTTAGAGTTGCCTTTTATTGTCCCCAGCCAAGATGCACCTGTGTAATGACCATGCTGTTAAAAATAAATATTCTCAGGGATAGACCTCTTTTTATCAATTTTTGCCTAAAATGACATACCAAATCTAACTGCCTGTAGCTCAGGCCCTGAAGCAAGGATATGCGTATTCTTGGTACCATTTGAAAGGAAAAACTTTGAAGTTTGTGGAAATGTGAATTTAATGTAGGAGAATATAACACAATAGATCTGGTAGAAGAAAATACATTGAAATAAACAACAGTTTTCATCACTCTGGTTGTAATTCCGATGGTGTTCACAAGGCATGCTGTGTCACGATCCTCGGGAAGGGACAGACCAAGGCGCAGCAAGGTATCCAGTATACATGTTTATTTAACAACGTAACTGGGACAAAAAGTGACATAAAGTGACAAAAGTGACAAAAGTGACAAAAAGTGACAAAAAGTGACAAAAAGTGACAAAAAGTGACAAAAAGTGACAAAAAGTGACGAGATCGTGACGCTGACCATAACATGTGAACTAACCAAGCTATGTACAAACAATAACCCACAAAATACTAGAAAACCCCAACCATATATATGGTTCCCAATTAGAGACAACGACACACAGCTGCCTCTAATTGGGAACCATTACCCCAACATAGAAATAGACAAACTAGAACCAAAATAACCCTACACCAAAATGAAACAAACACACGCCAGCCTAAACTCTGGCCTGGACATGACATGCTGTCATACAAAGGTTAGTAGCTACATTTTACGACAGATACATGGTTTAGCTACTGTAAATTGGACAGTGCAGTTATATTAACAAGAACTTAAGCTTTCAGCCAATGTAAGACACTTATATGTACCGACATTTGTTGTTTCTCTAAAATCTGCGATCTTGACACAAGGCGCTGCATGATTTACAAAATAAATTCTAACTAGAAGGAATGTAAACAAATTTGTGCACAATATTTAAGAGAAAGACGTTTTTTGTGCGTATGGAACATTTCTGGGATCTTTTATTTCAGCTCATGAATACAAACACTTTACATGTTACGTTTATATTTTTGTTCAGTGTAGATATCTAAAATACTTAATAAAAGCTTTGCCCTGACATAAAAATTAAACCCATCAGTCGTTCAGTAACGTCACTCAGAGGATATTTTTCATAAAACAAACGCCTAGAGAGAGAAGAGGTCGACACTTTGCTTTAGCAGATGTATTCCTGACATTGATGGTGGAAAATTAACACAAAGTCTAGTAACAGAAAATGTCGGAGTGCATCTAGTATCCTTTACTGGTGGGTAGATCTGACCAAGACCCCAGAGCACTTTAACACACAACTTGTCTTTGCTCTGAGACTGGCAGAGCAGGGGGTGGTTGGCAGCTTGCCCTTGGCTGATGAGGTGTGTGTGTGTGTGTGTGTGTGTGTGTGTGTGTGTGTGTGTGTGTGTGTGTGTGTGTGTGTCAGGGTTAGCAGATCACATGAGCTGTGAATCTGTCATTTTCAAAATATCCTATGTCCTATATCGGCAATCAAACTGATCTGACAGGGACAGACAAGCGAAAGCCATACAGTGAGAGTTTACTGAAAGATCAAAATGTTTCATGTCTTTAGTAGCCTAGGCCTTATCAATGAGAAGGGAGTAGAACTACCATGTGTCAAGGAAGGCCCTTGAATTCACCCTCTGATGAGTCTAACCCCCCTGCTTCAAGAGACCTTTCAAAGCTGTTGTTTTTCCTGCTTATTTTACACAATGTCTTCTCTTGTCTTTCCTGTCCCTTCTACTCACTGTAAATAAAAGCTTGTAAAAATGCAAGAGGAGTGGGAACTGCCCCCACTATCAGACAGAAAAAGTGAAAGTATGTCACCTGAAAAGGGAAAATCAGACAGTCAAAGTCCGAGGCATTTGTAAATACTGAAATAAAAATGGTTGACTGTATGTAGCACTCATCCAGGTGCTGCATATGCTTGAAAGTATAACGTCAAAATCCAGTCAAAATGCATCTCTAATAATGAAGTAAGGTAACTAAGCAGATAGTATGGCCCTCATGAACTATGGACCAGAAACAATATCACCTCAGTCTCTAGCTTTTGAAGTTACCCACTGGCATGAAAAGCATAATCGCCAAGCATCACTTTCTGGTGGGAGTTTTAGTGACACCAGAGTGGAAGACAAAGTGATTCTCTCAAGGTATTCTACAAAAGAAATCCACCGAGACAAAGAAAACGTTGCGTCTTAAATTGCTTGCCATCTTTATTCAATACATTTATTTTAGTTCATCGGAGAGGGGGGGAAAAAACTCTTCAGTGAGTCTCCAATCTATTCTGGAGTGGGGTATAAATCATGGGAAACATGCTTAGAATGCATCAATTTGTTATTGTTATGCCATTTTTATGGAAGAGGAAGAAATATATTTAAATGTGAGAGTTGATGCATTAGAATGGATAGATTCCTGACTGGCATTGTGCATTCCAATGGCAATCGATCATAGGCTTTATCCCACATGTCTAATTCGTTGAACAGGTCCAATATGCTGTTGAAGGGAACAAAAGCAAAGTGGTTGTTTTCTAGCCAGTAAACTCAGGCTTGCTCTGTTACAGATCCATACTTATCTTTTAATAGGCTTCTGTATTTTCCCGAATTTTGTGTCTCATTTTTCGAAGTTTCATTTCAGCATGATTTGTTAGCCCATGGGTACTGGAGTGGAGTAAAGTCAGAATAACTGAATATACCAGAAGGGATTGGTGCACAATGTGCAGTGTAAGTTCTATAATATCTGTAATTTTTGCTGTAACGTATGGGTGAAATCAATTGTAATTCAATCTCATTCAAGAGTGACTACACTCTAAAAATTAGGGGTTCAACTAGGTTTCTTCTAAGATCCTCAAAGTGGCACTGAAAATGGCCCCCAAAAGTTTCTCCCAAGAACCACGTAGGAGGAGGGGTTCATCGAGAAACTTCCTTAGTTGGTGGAGGTTCTTGCAGGAACACAACTGCCCAACTGAAACATTTGGATTTGAATTTGGAAGGACAGCAGGTGCAGGCAGTTAACAGAAAAATGTAAAGATTTCCTCAATTTAAGGTAAGGCTTGCTCCTTGTATGATCTAAATTGGTATTGTTTTATCTATCTATTTGTGCAAATAACTCTAAAACAGAAACTGGACACCATTCAATGGATATCAATCAACAAAGAGGTAAGAATATGTAGGCGATAAGAATATGTTGAAGGCTGGCTTGTTTTGGGTGCAGATAACTGAACTGCTCACTTTTGTGTCTGTAGGTATACAGACAAGTAGGCATACAAAGTTATGTCAATTGTTATTGGTATGTTATGCAGATCACATTTTCCCATCCTCCTCCCTTACCTCTTCAATGAATATCCCATAGGCCTCTACATTATGGACAAGGTATGTGTATGAACACCGTTATCAAAACTGTTTTTCATTCACATTCACCACAAAAACCAAGGTTTGAATACTGCTGTGTGCATGTTTTGTTAATCATCTGTATAATGACAATTTTTGGGATACATAGACTTCACCCTCCTTACACATCTGATGAATATAACAGGAAACCTTTTCGATCACCACTGGATGCACTGGAACATCATTGTATACGGAGAACATCAACACATTAACATCTACACGCCAGAGGATACACCCATTGGACATGGGGCTCTGCTGGGAGTTTACCCATATTTAGATTTTTTTATTCTGCTTTTCCACAAAAATGATAACAAACACTGACAACTAGAATATTGTTGTTATTGTTATGCGCATTATTATTAATAATAATAATAGGGGGGTAGTTAAAAAATGTACCACAAAAGTTTAATGCGAATGCTTCTTCGAGGATCCATTAAAAGGGGAACTTATAGGAGTTCCCCCAGAGTTTAAATTTAAAGGATACTCCAGGAACCTTTTCTTTTTAAGAGTGTACCGCTAATTACAAAGCACCATATATTCCATAGTACGCAGGATCGCTGTCATGTGATAGCCTCAATTCACGTAGTATTTCAGTGAGATGGTTGTTCTGACAAACAAAGGCACTATAACGTAGGATAATTTGGAATAAAAGTAATTGGGCACAAACCCACACTAAAGGCATCGGGTAACCCATCCTTTTTCCATTGCACTGCCACAATCTTAATTACATTTTTCATTTCAAACACTTTTGTACCCACAGATATGCAAACACACTCTTACAGACACGCAGTGGCCTTTGGGCGATTGGAAATTTATGTTGCGCACAGTCAGTTATTACTTAAATTAGAATTCAACCATGGGAAAAACACACTTTAATTAACCCTCATTGCGGAGCCTTAATCAAAGTGACTCAAATAATCCCACCTTGCCGCCTATTCGTTCCCCACATTAAGAGAAGCCATACATCACTGTGGTGTATAGATAAATCACAGGTCCTTAAGTGTCAACCTCTTGTGGGGCAAGCCAACACCCTTTTTGATTTTCAATCCAACATCTTTGTCTCAAGTAATTTCCCCAAAAGAAAACCAATCTTGATTTTCTATCAACAGCGCAAGTCAAGGTACTCCCCATCCCATTATGACTAAGTGGGCTTGAGCGTTAGCTACATTCACAATCATTTCTGGTGGAAACATAGGGGACCTAAAGACCAATGTCAAAGTGGCTGTGTTCACTCATATTATTTTGCTCTCTATTGCTAACCTGGGATCCTGTATTGACTCTGAGGTTTTAACTGTGGAGTGAAGAACAAAGGTAGAGAGGAGGCCTTGCTGTTTGACTGAGTGACAAGCTGTCTGAAGTCCCAACAGCAATGCCCTGGTGGATCTGACAGACGTATGGACATTTGTTTCAGATGTAGTCTCTCAACCAAAAGTGACATGATACAAGTAAAGTAAAGAGGTGTTACAGTTGAGGCCCGGATGTGGTCAATATCACAGGCTGGGGATATAGGAGGTAGCTTATATTTGAGTCACAAATAGAATAGATTTTTTATTGTCACATATCAGATAGGTGAAGTAAAATGTGTTTTTCTACAGGGTGATCCATAGTAGTACAGGGCACCTGGAGCAAATTAGGGTGAAGTGAAAATTAGGGGTACGTGCCTTGCTCAAGGGCACATCGGCAGATTTTTCACCTTGTCGCCTCAGGTATTCAAACCAGCAACTTTCTGGTTACTGTCCCAATGCTCTAACCTCTAGGCTACCTGCCACTGCACTGAGGATCACTGAGGATTTACAGGCGATCTCCCAATCAAATATCAAAACACACTGTACTGTATATTTTATAAGGAAATGCAATAGCGACGACATCTTGCCACTTTGATATTAATTCCCTTAAAATCCCAATGTTAGAAGAAAATAATTTAACTCGCGTTGAACTTAGTTCATGGTACTACACGGCACTCTAATGTCTCCATATTGCAGCAAAGCGTCCATGGAACTGTACATGGAAAGGCATTAACATCCAACAACTAAGCAACTGAGTAATGACATGAGAATACATACATTACCTCCCTATCCTGTCGATCTTTACATGTTATAGTGGACGTAGGGACCTCTTTTATTGACTCCTTGTGTCACTCCTTCAAGCAGTGTACTCCTTATTAAAACAAAGTATCAAATCTGAAGCAAAGATGGAGACAAAACGTCATATAGTGCATGCAGCCAACACCAGCAATGTATCTGAATACTTCTCCAAGCCATACTAGAGGCCTGTGGTCTGGCATGCATAGTAAACCGGACCCATACCCTGTGGGGAACAAAAGTACAGACAAAAACATTGAGGTCAGTCTCCAAAACAACCCCCAACCCCCCTTAGTACTCTCTCTTCAAACAGCGGGGAAGCCCATTGGATTTGACATGAAATAGAATGCACTGCACTCTGGCCCATCACTTGAAGGAGGCCACAACCCTAGGGGCTTAAGAGACTCTGGAACTGATGCATTCTGCGCCCAGACTCTGGAACTGATCCATTCAACGCCCAGACTCTGGATCTGATCCATTCTACTCCTAGACTCTGGAACTGATCCATTCTAAGCCCAGACTCAGGACCTGATCTATTCTACGCTCAGACTCTGGAACTGATCCATTCAACGCACAGACTCTGGATCTGGTCAATACTATGCCCAGACTCTGGAACTGATCCATTCTATGCTCAGACTCTGGAACTGATCCATTTTACGCCCAGAATCTACGCTCAGACTCTGGAACTGATCCATTCTACACCCAGACTCTGGAACTGATCCATTCTATGCTCAGACTCTGGAACTGATCCATTCTACACCCAGACTCCGGAACTGATCCATTCTAAGCCCAGACACTGGAACTGATCCATTCTATGCTCAGACTCTGGAACTGATCCATTCTATGCTCAGACTCTGGAACTGATCCATTCTACACCTAGACTCTGGAAATGATCCATTCTATGCTCAGAATCTGGAAATGATCAATTCTACGCCCAGACTCTGGAACGGATCCATTCTACGCCCAGACTCTGGAACTGATGCAGTCTACACCCAGACTCTGGAACTGATTCATTCTATGCTGAGAATCTGAAACTGATCCATTCTATGCTTAGACTCTGGAACCGATCAATTCTACACCCAGACTCTGGAACTGATCCATTCTACACCCAGACTCTGGAACTGATCCAGTCTACACTCAGACTCTGGAACTGATCCATTCTACGACCAGACTCTGGAACTGATCCATTCTATGCTGAGAATCTGAAACTGATCCATTCTATGCTCAGACTCTGGAACTGATCTATTCTACACCCAGACTCTGGAACAGATCCATTCTACGCTCAGACTCTGGAACTGATAAATTCTACATTCAGACTCTGGAACTGATCCATTCTACTCCTAAACTCTGGAACTGATCCATTCTACTCCTAGACTCTGGAACTGATCCATTCTACACCCAGAATCAGGAACTGATCCATTCTATGCTGAGAATCTGAAACTGATCCATTCCTTGCTCAGACTCTGGAACTGATCCATTCCACACTCAGACTCTGGAACTGATCTGTTCTACGCACCAGAATCTGGAACTGATCCAATCCACGCCCAGACTCTGGATCTGATCCACTCTACGCCCAGACTCTGGATCTGATCAACTCTATGCTCAGACTCTGGAACTGATCCATTTTACGCCCAGACTCTACGCTCAGACTCTGGAACTGATTAATTCTACATACAGACTCTGGAACTGATTATTCTACGCCCAGACTCTGGAATTGATCCATTCTACTCCCAGACTCTGGAACTGATTAATTCTACACCCAAACTCTGGAACTAATCCATTCTGCGACGAGACTCTGGAACTGATCCATTCAACGGCAGACTCTGGATCTGATCCACGATACGCCCAGACTCTGGAACTGATCAATTTTACGACCAGACTCTGGAATTTATCCATTCTACGCCCAGACTCTACGCTCAGATTGTGGAACTAATCCATTCTACAGCCAGACTCTGGAACAGATTCATTCTACGCTCAGACTCTGGAACTGATCAATTAAACACCCAGACTCTGGAACTGATTATTCTACGCCCAGACTATGGATGTGATACATTCTACGCCCAGCCTCGGGAATTGATATTTTCTAAACTCAGATTCTGGAACTGATCCATTCAACTCCCAGGCTCTGGAATTGATCCATATTATGCTGAGAATCTGGAACTGATCCATTCTACACACAGACTCTGGAACTGATCCATTCTACGCCCAGACTCTGGAACTGATCCATTCTACGCCCAGACTCTGGAACTGATAAATTCTACGTCCAGACTCTGGAACTGATCAATTCTACGCCCAAACTCTGGAACTGATCCATTCTGCACCGTGACTCTGGAACTGATCCATTCTATGCTGAGAATCTGAAACTGATCCATTCTATGATTAAACTCTGGAACTGATCAATTCTACACCCAGACTCTGGAACTGATCCATTCTACACCCATACTCTGGAATTGATCCATTCTGTGCTCAGAATCTGGGAATGATCCATTCGACGCCCAGACTCTGGAACTGATCAATTCTATGCTGAGAATCTGAAACTGATCAATTCTATGCTTAGACTCTGGAACTGATCCATTCTACACCCAGACTCTGGAACTGATCCATTCTACACCCAGACTCTGGAACTGATCCATTCTACGCAAAGACTCTGGAACTGATCCATTCTACGCTGAGAATCTGAAACGGATCCATTCCATGCTCAGACTCTGGAAATGATCTATTCTACACCCAGACTCTGGAACTGATCCATTCTACGCCCAGACTCTGGAACTGATCCAATCTATGCTGAGAATCTGAAACTGATCTATTCTACACCCAGACTCTGGAACAGATCCATTCTACGCTCAGACTCTGGAACTGAAAAATTCTACATCCAGACTCTGGAACTGATCAATTCTATGCTGAGAATCTGAAACTGATCCATTCTATGCTTAGACTCTGGAACTGATCCATTCTACACCCAGACTCTGGAACTGATCCATTCTACACCCAGACTCTGGAACTGATCCATTCTACGCAAAGACTCTGGAACTGATCCATTCTACGCTGAGAATCTGAAACGGATCCATTCCATGCTCAGACTCTGGAACTGATCTATTCTACACCCAGACTCTGGAACTGATCCATTCTACGCCCAGACTCTGGAACTGATCCAATCTATGCTGAGAATCTGAAACTGATCTATTCCACACCCAGACTCTGGAACAGATCCATTCTACGCTCAGACTCTGGAACTGAAAAATTCTACATCCAGACTCTGGAACTGATCCATTCTACACCCAGACTCTGGAACTGATCCATTCTACTCCTAGACGCTGGAACTGATCCATTCTACGCCCAGACTCTGGAACTGATACATTCTACGCTTAGACTCTGGAACTGATCCGTTCTATGCACCAGAATCTGGAACTGATCCATTCTACGCCCAGACTCTGGATCTGATCCACTCTACGCCCAGACTCTGGAACTGATCTATTCTACACCCAGACTCTGGAACTGATCAATTCTACGCCCAGACTCTGGAATTGATCCATTCTACTCCCAGACTCTGGAACTAATCCATTCTGCGACGAGACTCTGGAACTGATCCATTCAATGGCAGACTCTGGAATTTATCCATTCTACGCCCAGACTCTACGCTTAGATTATGGAACTAATCCATTCTACAGCCAGACTCTGGAACATATTCATTCTACGCTCAGACTCTGGAACTGATCAATTATACCCCCAGACTCTGGAACTGATTATTCTACGCCCAGACTATGGATATGATACATTCTACGCCCAGCCTCGGGAATTGATATTTTCTAAACTCAGCTCTGGAACTGATCCATATTATGCTGAGAATCTGGAACTGATCCATTCTACACACAGACTCTGGAACTGATCCATTCTACGCCCAGACTCTGGAACTGAACAAGTCTACGCCCAAACTCTGGAACTGATCCATTCTGCGCCGTGACTCTGGAACTGATCCATTCTATGCTCAGAATCTGAAACTGATGCATTCTATGCTTAGACTCTGGAACTGATCAATTCTACACCCAGACTCTGGAACTGATCCATTCTACACCCATACTCTGGAATTGATCCATTCTATGCTCAGAATCTGGAAATGATCCATTCTACACCCAGACTCTGGAACTGATCCATTCTACGCCCAGACTCTGGAACTCATCAATTCTATGCTGAGAATCTGAAACTGATCCATTCTATGCTTAGACTCTGGATCGGATCCATTCTACACCCAGACTCTGGAACTGATCCATTCTACGCCCAGACTCTGGAACTGATCCATTTTACACCCAGACTCTGGAACTGATCCATTCTATGCTGAGAATCTGAAACGGATCCATTCCATGCTCAAACTCTGGAACTGATCTATTCTACACCCAGACTCTGGAACTGATCCATTCTACGCCCAGACTCTGGAACTGATCCAATCTATGCTGAGAATCAGAAACTGATCCATTCTATGCTTAGACTCTGGAACTGATCTATTCTACACCCAGACTCTGGAACTGATCAATTCAACGTCGAGACTCTGGAATAGATTATTCTACGCCCAGTTTCTGGAACTGATCCATTCTACTCCCAGACTCTGGAACTGATCCATTCTGTACCGAGACTCTGGAACTGATCCATTCAACTCCAGACTCTGGATCTGATCCACTCTACGCCCAGACTCTGGAACAGATCCATTATACGACCAGACTCTGGACCTGATATTTTCTACGTTCAGACTCTGGAATTGATCCATTCTACGCCCAGACTCTACGCTCAGACTATGGAACTGATCCATTCTACAGCCAGACTCTGGAACAGTCCATTCCACGCTCAGACTCTGGAACTGATCAATTACACGCCCAGACTCTGGAACTGATTATTCTACGCCCAGACTATGGATCTGATATATTCTACTATCAGACTCCGGAACTGAACCATTCCAAGCCCAGACTCTGGATCTGATCCATTCTACACCCAGACTCTGGAACTGATCAATTCTACTACCTGACTCAGGAACTGATCCATTCTACGCTCAGACTCAGGAACCTAACCATTCTGTGCCCAGACTCTGGAACTGATCCATTCTACGCCCAGACTCTGGAACTGATCCATTCTATGCTGAGAATTTGAAACTGATCCATTCTATGCTCAGACTCTGGACCTTATCCATTCTACACCCAGACTCTGGATCTGATCCATTCTACGCCCAGACTCTGGAACTGATCCATTTTACGCTCACACTCTGGAACTGATCCATTCTACTCCCAAACTATGGAACTGATCCATTCTACTCCCAAACTATGAAACTGATCCATTCTATGCTCAGACCCTGGAACTGATCCATTCTGTGCCCAGACTCTGGATCTGATCGATTCTACGCTCAAACTCAGGAACTGATCCATTCTATGCCTAGACTCTGGATCTGATTGTTCTACGCAAAGACTCTGGAACTGATCCATTCTACGCCCAGACTCTGGAATTAATCCATTATACTCCCAGACTCTGGATCTGATCGATTCTACGCCCAGACTCTGTAACTGTTCTTTTCTACGCTCAGACTCTGGAACTGATCCATTCTACGCCCCGACTCTGGATCTAATCCATACTACTACATGACTCTGGAAATGATTCATTATACACCCAGACTCTGGAACTGATCCATTCAACGCTCAGACTCTGGGACTGATGCATTCTACCTTCAGATTCTGGATCTGATCCATTCTACGCCCAGACTCTGGAACTGATCCATTCTACTCTCACACTCTGGAACTGATCCATTCCACGCCCAGACACTGAAACTGATCCATTCTACCCCAGACTCTGTAAGTGATCTATTCTACGCCCAATATCTGGAACTGATCCATTCTACGCCAGATTCTGGAACTGATTATTCTACGCCCAGACTCTCTAACTTATACATTCTACGCCCAGACTCTGGAACTGATCCATTCTAATTCCAGTCTCTGGATCTGATCCATTCTACGCTCAGACTCTGGAACTGATCAAATCTACGCCCAGATTCTGAGACTGATCCATTCTACTCTCAGACTCTGGAAATTATCCATTCTACGCCTAGACTCCACGCTCAGTCTCTGGAACTGATCTATTCTACGCTTAGACTCTGGAATTGATCCATTCTACGCCCAGACTCTGCAACTGATCATTCTACGCACCAGACTCTGGATCTGATCCACTACGCCCAGACTCTGGATCAGATCAACTCTATGCCCAGACTCTGGAACTGATTATTCTACGCCCAGTCTCTGGAACTGATCAATTCTACGCCCAAACTCTGGAACTGATCCATTCTGTACCAAGACTCTGGAACTTATCCATTCAACTGCAGACTCTGGATCTGATCCACTCTACACCCAGACTCTGGAACTGATCCATTTTACGACCAGACTCTGGAACTGATCCATTATACGACCAGACTCTGGACCTGATATTTTCTACGACCAGACTATGGAACTGATCCATTCTACAGCCAGACTCTGGAACAGATCCATTCCACGCTCAGACTCTGGAACTGATCAATTACACGCCCAGACTCTGGAACTGATTATTCTACGCCCAGACTATGGATCTGATACATTCTACGCCCAGACGCTGGAATTGATATTTTCTGTGGTCAGATTCTGGAACTGATCCATTCTACTCCCAGGCTCTGGAACTTATCCATTCTACGCCCAGACTCTGGACCTGATCTATTATACGCACAGAATCTGGATCTGATCCATACTATGCCCAGACTCTGGAACTGATCCATTCTACTACCTGACTCAGGAACTGATCCATTCTACGCTCAGACTCAGGAACTGATCCAATCTGTGCCCAGACTCTGGAACTGATCCATTCTACGCTCACACTCAGGAACTGATCCATTCCACGCCCAGACTCTGGATCTGATAGTTCTACGCGCAGACTATGGATCTGATCCATTCTACGCTCAGACTCTGGAACTGATCCATTCTACACCCAGACTCTGGAACTGATCCATTCTACACCCAGACTCTGGAACTGATCCATTCTACGCCCAGACTCTGGAACTGATCCATTCTATGCTGAGAATCTGAAACTGATCCATTCTGCGCTCAGACTCTGGACCTGATCCATTCTACACCCAGACTCTGGATCTGATCCATTCTACGCCCAGACTCTGGAACTGATCCATTCTGTGCCCAGAATCTGGATCTGATCCATTCTACGCTCAAACTCAGGAACTGATCCATTCTATGCCTAGACTCTGGATCTGATTGTTCTACGCAAAGACTCTGGAACTGATCCATTTTTTTTATTTCACCTTTATTTAACCAGGTAGGCAAGTTGAGAACAAGTTCTCATTTACAACTGCGACCTGGCCAAGATAAAGCAAAGCAGTTCGACACACAACAACACAGAGTTACACATGGAATAAAACAAACATACAGTCAATAATACAGTAGGAAAAAAAGAAATCTATATACAAAGAGTGCAAATGAGGTAGGATAAGGAAGGTAAGACAATAAATAGGCCATGGTGGCAGAGTAATTCCAATATAGCAATTTAACACTGGAATGGTAAAAGAAAACTGTGCAGTAGATGAATGTGCAATGTAGAAAAACTGGGGTGCAAAGGAACAAGATAAATAAATAAATACGGTAGGGGATGAGGTAGTTGGTTGGGCTATTTACAGAAGGGCTATAAACAGGTACAGTGGTCTGTACACTGCTCTGACAGCTGGTGCTTAAAGCTGTTGAGGGAGATAAGTGTCTCCAGTTTCAGAGATTTTTGAAGTTCGCTCCAGTCATTGGCAGCAGAGAACTGGAAGGAGAGTCGGCCAAAGGAGGAATTGGCTTTGGGGGTGACCAGTGAGATATACCTGCTGGAGCGTGTGCTACGGGTTGGTGCTGCTAAGGTGACCAGCGAGCTGAGATAAGGCGGGACTTTACCTAGCAGGGACTTGTAAATGACCAGGAGCCAGTGGATATGGCGACGAGTGTAAAGTGAAGGCCAGCCTACGAGAGTGTACAGGTCGCAGTGGTGGGTGGTATATGGGGCTTTGGTAACAAAACGGATGGCACTGTGATAGACTGCATCCAGTTTGTTGAGTAGAGTATTGGAGGCTATTTTGTAAATTACATCACCGAAGTCGAGGATCGGTAGGATGGTCAGTTTTACGAGGGTATGTTTGGCAGCATGAGTGAAGGAAGCTTTGTTGCGAAATAGGAAGCCAATTCTAGATTTAATTTTAGATTGGAGATGTTTGATGAGTCTGGAAAGAGAGTTTACAGTCTAACCAGACACCTAGGTATTTGTAGTTTTCCACGTAATCTAAGACAGAACCGTCCAGAGTAGTGATGCTGGACGGGGGACAGGTGCGGTAGCGATCGGTTGAAGAGCATGCATTTAGTTTTACTTATGCTTAAGAGCAGTTGTAGGCCACGGAAGGAGAGTTGTATGGCATTGAAGCTCGTCTGGAGGGTAGTTAACACAGTGTCCAAAGAGGGGCCAGAAGTATACAGAATGGTGTCGTCTGCATAGAGGTGAATCAGAGACTCACCTGCAGCAAGAGCGACATCATTGATGTATACAGAGAAAAGAGTAGGCCCAAGAATTGAACCCTGTGGCACCCCCATGGAGACTGCCAGAGGCCCGGACAACAGGCCCTCTGATTTGACACACTGAACTCTGTCGGAGAAGTAATTGGTGAACCATGCGAGGCAGTCATTTGAGAAACCAAGGCTGTTGAGTCTGCCGATAAGGATGCGGTGATTGACAGAGTCGAAAGCCTTGGCCAGATCAATGAAAACAGCTGCACAATAATGTCTCTTGTCGATGGCGGTTATGATGTCATTTAGGACCTTGAGCGTGGCTGAGGTGCACCCATGACCAGCCCTGAAACCAGATTGCATAGCGGAGAAGGTACGGTGGGATTCGAAATGGTCGCTATGCCCAGACTCTGGAACTGATCCATTCTATGCCCAGACTCTGGAACTGATCCATTATACTCCCAGACTCTGGATCTGATCGATTCTACGCCCAGACTCTTTAACTGTTATTTTCTACGCAAAGACTCTGGAACTGATCCATTCTAATTCCAGTCTCTGTATCTGATCCATTCTACGCTCAGATTCTGGATCTGATCCATTCTACGCCCAGACTCTGGAACTTTTCTATTCTACGCTCAGACTCTGGAACTGATCCATTCTACTCTCAGACTCTGGAAATTATCCATTCTACGCCTAGACTCCACGCTCTGTCTCTGGAACTGATCTATTCTACGTTCAGACTCTGGAACAAATCTATTCTACGCTTAGACTCTGGAATTGATCCATTCTATGCTCAGACTTTGAACTGATCAATTCTACGCTCAGACTCTGGAACTGATCCATTTACCGCCAAGACACTGGAACTGATCGATTCTATGCCCAGACTCTGGATCTGATCCATACTACTCCCGCCTCTGGAACTGATCCATTCTACGCCCAGACTCTGGAACTGATCAATTTAACGCTCAGACTCTGTGACTAATCTGTTCTACTCCCAGACTCTGGAACTGATCCACTCCATGCCCAAAACTGAAACGGATCCTTTCTACCCCAGAAAATGGAAGTGATCCATTCTACGTTAACTACCAGCGCGGTTCACACAAAACCCATATCACAGCAAAAACAAATCCCTTACCTTTCGAAGAACTTCTGCTGAGGGCTTCCCAAGTGTCCAACGAAGACATCCAATGGTTCTTTTGTTAGAAAAAGTCATTTATTATATCCATAAATCTCCGTTAGGTTTGGCGCGTTATGTTCAGAAAATCCAACGTCGAATCGCCTATTGAAACGTGAAGAGAACGCGTTCAAATATACCTATAGACTTTTCCTAAACAAATCAAAGACCAGTTATAATGCATCCTTAGCTATCCTTTTATGAATATTAGCGATAATATTTCATTCGGATGGTCACCTATACGTTATATAAGTAAAATAAAGTGGGGCGCGCATCCAGACTCGTGCCCGAGAAATCTTGTTGACATCTGAGCTCCTTTGACCATTTCCTGTTCCTATCCGTTTTGCTTACTCCTATCGCTCCCAGTCTTTGTATAGAGACTGCTGACATCTAGTGGAAGCCATAGGTACTGCAGTCTCAGTCCTGGTTAAAATAAAAATGAATAGGCAGCCTGGAGAAGAAGGACAAGTACAAAAGAAACTGCAAATCCGTATGGGTTTTCCTCGGGTTTTCGCTAGCGCCCCACCACTCTCTAAGTAGTTAACTCTGGAACTGATCCATTCTATGCTCAGACTCTGGAACTGATCCATTCTACACCCAGACTCTGGAACTGATCTATTCTACACCCAGACTCTGGAACTGATCCATTCTACACCCAGACTCTGGAACTGATCTATTCTACACCCAGACTCTGGAACTGATCTATTCTACACCCAGACTCTGGAACTGATCCATTCTACACCCAGACTCTGGAACTGATCCATTCTACACGCAGACTCTGGAACTGATCCATTCTACACCCAGACTCTGGAACTGATCCATTCTACTCCCAGACTCTGGAACTGGTCTATTCTACACCCTCAAACATTATTACATTTAAAACTCTAATCTCATTAAATATATATTTAAAATGTAGCCCTTTATTAAGTATGATAATGAATTAACATATATACACACAAAAAAAAACACATTTCCAGATTCATAAACAGTCACCTGACATTCCAGCTGATGTTTATAAACAATACATAGAGGTCTGCAGCAGGAGTGCTACAGCTCTTTTTCATGCACATACAATTGGCAACTGTAATGAGTTGCTGGTTGGTGTCACTTCATAGCTGTTCAGGTTTATTTTCATTGGGAGGTACATCAGCATGAAGCTAACTATGCAGTGCCTGTGGGGTAAATTCGCTGCGTTACCGAGGCCTGCATTTGAACTAAGACTGGGACGATACCAGTATTGTAATATTTTTTCCATGGCAAACATGAAAACACAAAGCAGACCAAACTCTTTGTTCCTTTAAAAACCTGCTAGACATAAAATAGTGTGTGCTATTGCTTGGAAAATAAATACATGTGACTTTGGATGACAACATAATGATGTTTGTTTCCAACATTAGGGCTGTTTTACTAAAGAAGTTAAATCCGCTTCGTGCTTTCGAGTATCGTGATACAGATATCGCCCTGGCCCTAATTTGAACAAGGTGTTGATTTAGATTATAGAGGCTCCACTTCTACACCAAATACCAACATACACATACGAACAACAACTTACAGACGTACACAAACAACGACTACATCTCCTCTGCCCAGACACACATGCTCACACTACAATCCCTAGTGCCTGCATTATTGCAGTCGTTATAATTTCTTTATTGACTTTACAGTTGTATAACTCCCACTCGATACAATGTATTAGGAAATCATTACATAAATTCCTCCCCATGCATTTTTCAGGAAGGTCAAATTATATATTAGGGAGCTTTGGATTAGTGTCATATAATCATTTTACATTTAGCTAATTTAAAGTTGAAACAAACATTTTGTTTATATATTGACAAAACACTGTCTTCTTAACCAATAATGTATGTTTATAAAAGTATTTTCTTAATACAGTGGGGGAAAAAAGTATTTAGTCAGCCACCAATTGTGCAAGTTCTCTCACTTAAAAAGATGAGAGAGGCCTGTAATTTTCATAATAGGTACACTTCAACTATGACAGACAAAATTAGGAAAAAAAATCCAGAAAATCACATTGTAGGATTTTTAATGAATTTATTTGCAAATTATGGTGGAAAATAAGTATTTGGTCACATACAAACAAGCAGGATTTCTGGCTCTCACAGACCTGTAACTTCTTCTTTAAGAGGCTCCTCTGTCCTCCACTCGTTACCTGTATTAATGGCACCTGTTTGAACTTGTTATCAGTATAAAAGACACCTGTCCACAACCTCAAACAGTCACACTCCAAACTCCACTATGGCCAAGACCAAAGAGCTGTCAAAGGACACCAGAAACAAAATTGTAGACCTGCACCAGGTTGGGAAGACTGAATCTGCAATAGGTAAGCAGCTTGGTTTAAAGAAATGAACTGTGGGAGCAATTATTAGGAAATGGAAGACATACAAGACCACTGATAATCTTCCTCGATCTGGGGCTCCACGCAAGAGCTCACCCCGTGGGGTCAAAATGATCACAAGAACGGTGAGCAAAAATCCCAGAACCACACGGGGACCTAGTGAATGACCTGCAGAGAGCTGGGACCAAAGTAACAAAGCCTACCATCAGTAACACACTACGCCGCCAGGGACTCAAATCCTGCAGTGCCAGACGTGTCCCCTGCTTAAGCCAATACATGTTCAGGCCCGCCTGAAGTTTGCTAGAGAGCATTTGGATGATCCAGATGAGGATTGGGAGAATGTCATATGGTCAGATGAAACCAAAATAGAACTTTTTGGTAAAAACTCAACTCGTCGTGTTTGGAGGACAAAGAATGCTGAGTTGCATCCAAAGAACACCATACCTACTGTGAAGCATGGGGGTGGAAACATCATGCTTTGGGGCTGTTTTTCTGCAAAGGGACCAGGACGACTGATCCGTGTAAAGGAAAGAATGAATGGGGCCATGTATCGTGAGATTTTGAGTGAAAACCTCCTTCCATCAGCAAGGGCATTGAAGATGAAACGTGGCTGGGTCTTTCAGCATGACAATGATCCCAAACACACCGCCCGGGCAACGAAGGAGTGGCTTCGTAAAAAGCATTTCAAGGTCCTGGAGTGGCCTAGCCAGTCTCCAGATCTCAACCCCATAGAAAATCTTTGGAGGGAGTTGAAAGTCAGTGTTGCCCAGCAACAGCCCCAAAACATCACTGCTCTAGAGGAGATCTGCATGGAGGAATGGGTCAAAATACCAGCAACAGTGTGTGAAAACCTTGTGAAGACTTACAGAAAACGTTTGACCTCTGTCATTGCCAACAAAGGGTATATAACAAAGTATTGAGATAAACTTTTGTTATTGACCAAATACTTATTTTCCGCCATAATTTGCAAATAAATAAATTAAAAATCCTACAATGTGATTTTCTGGATTTCTTTTTCTCATTTCGTCTGTCATAGTTGAAGTGTACCTATGATGAAAATTACAGGCCTCTCTCATCTTTTTAAGTTGGAGAACTTGCACAATTGGTGGCTGACTAAATACTTTTTTGCCCCACTTTATCTGAAAGGGGGTAGGGGGTAGAAAATGTGGTACATTAAACCCCGCCCCTAGGCCTAGTCATGGTTGCCCTGCTTTTGGCTCTCACGTGCTGACTCTGACATTCTGATGCACAATGCTCACCAATCACAAAGCTTCAGACACATACTATGATAGACAGTCAGAAAGTTGTAAAAATAACATCTCTCTATGCCTGCACAAAATATGTACAAGGCAGAGGCTGTAACAAATGAGCATGTTAGTCACCATTAAACAGTGGACTCCCCCTGGGTTGGCATCTGAACAAGGCCCAGCAGAATACAACATGTAGCTGTTACAATCTCTCAGACCATAGGCCTGCTTTACATACGCAGGGGCGGCAAGGGGCCTAGTGGTTATAGCGTTGGGCCAGTAACCGAAAGGTTGCTCGATCGAATCCCAGATCTGACAAAATCTGTTGTTCTTCCCTTGAACAAGGCAGTTAACACATTGTTCCTAGGCTGTCATTGTAAATAAGAATTGTGTTCTTAACTGACTTGCCTAGTTAAGAAAAGCACCGTGGATATCACTGCAGCCTCAACAACTGCAGTCCAGGAACACTGATTTAGCAAGTGGTCATGTTTAAAAATGTGATAATTTAAAACAGGGAACAAATAGTCATTTCTGTTGTCCTTGTATAATGACTTCTGTTAGAAAGCCATATTCACTGATTCAATCACTGTTTCACTCAGTGCTAATATGTATTCGGGGCCAATCCAACAACACAGTTTTACATATACTAAATCTGAGGAAACGAGAAGGGGATAATATAAACCTGGGAATGTAAATATGGCTTTGTAAATGTCAAAAGTAATAACACATCTGAGTTTATAGAGGACAATTGGGTGTCTGGGAGGCAGCTGGGGACGACATTTGCAATGGCACACAAACGCACACAAACACACACGCACACACACCCCAGGATGCAAGCGACATTATCCTGTCTGGAAGCAGGGCCAAATATTATGGCTTTCTGTAATTGGTATTGACTTGGGGGGGGGGGCTTTGTGGGTGAACCAATGCTTCATCTGGTGCCCCCCTTTTGGCCTAAGGGGGCTACTGGCTGCCAGAAAGCAACAGGTCTAACAACATCCATGAAGAGCCCTTTGATGACAGTCTCAAGTCAAGACCCTTGGCATCCTTCTCCTTTCAACCAATAAACTGGGTCATATGGTGGCTTTGAAGAGTAGTGCAGCGTTCGGGATTTCACTTTCCACATCCTGACTTATCTACTTACATGGTATGTCACCTCACACATATCTAATGTCAAATTGTTAATTTTCAATCCACAGGAGAAGACATTGAGAAGACATTCCTTCACAATATTTTTCTATTAATGTCATGATAATAAAGTTGCTTAATTAAGTTCACTCTGATGAAATCACTGCAGTTCAAAGTACACAACCTCCATTTTGGAGGTGACACTGACACCACTGTCAGCAGTAGCCATCCAATCAGGCTCAAAGGTAACAAGGATTGACGGATCACATGCCCATTCCATTCGTCAATACCGCCGTAAATTTGTACCCGACTTTTTCCATTTTCCATTTAATGAAACTACAGAAAGTAATTCCAGTCCCAGTATGATACAATGTAAATGGATCAAACAATAGGCTGTGAGCTGAGCATCATCACGTCAGTAAAATATCACCAAGGTTTAATCAATGAAGCTTGCCAATGGAAAAGGTGCCTCAGAACTCCTTGCAGGGTTCATAATGAATGTTCCTAACATGGCTTACACACAGAGTGCCAGTGTGACTAAGAGGCTCAGCTTGAGACCTGCTAGTACACCAAGAACACATAGGTCATGTTAAACAGGATCTTACTGTAAATAGAGGCATCTATCACATACTGTAAACACAAGATTAGAAAAACATGGGTTTGAATAACTCCTCCTGCTACAGTTCTGCAAAGCTTTCTCTTTTCTTAGCTCCAGTATCTTTCTCCTAGCATGCTATAAACCACAGGAATTGAATATGTCTGTAGAAATGTAGATATAAAGGTTAAAAGAAAATAAGGTTTTATAAAATAAAATAGTTAAAATGGTCATTATATCACATATACTGTATCTTTAAGCATCTCTAATTTCCAGACCCAACTTGGCTTCCTCTCATTTCCCTACCTCAGATGGCTCCCTTTCCTCTGGAAGGTATTGGCACCATGGGTGGGCATCTCCACCAAATAATAAATTCCCTTTTCTTGGAAAGAGACGGGCCACTGGCCTTTCTCCATGTCCCTGTGGGGGGAACTGAGAGATGTGCTGAAAGGCCAGGTGGAGGTGGAGACCCATCTGGATAAGATGCTCTGTGGCTCCATTGTGCAAACTCTGCTGGACGTTAATGGCTGCCATTGTTTAAAATAATTATGATGTTGGATTTGGCCATGCACTCTGCTGTCTCTTCCAGACTCTGTCTTCCTGGAGTCTAATAAACATTAACTAATGATAGGGTTAATAAGTGGCCCCCATTTTCTCTCTGGAGAAAGCCTTTTGAGACAAACAATACTCTGCATTCAGAGCTTTCTCTGTTTCTACTCTACACAAACAATTCCAAATGTAACACAGTACATGGTCCATCTCTGCCACAGTGGACCTGAGATTCAAAACAAGCATTCCCAACCAATACACAGCACAACAAAGCACGCAACACTAAAAAAGCGCTCTTTCAGTTACAGAAAAGGGTGGTGGTGGCGGGTAGTATTGAAATGTTCGGTAGTAGGGGTTAATATCAAGTCTAAGAGGGGGTCAGCAGAGGGACCATTTGGGTAGATGGCCACGCCTCCTGCCTGGGCTTAATCCCAGCCCCTGCAGGGCAGCTGCTGCTTGGTTTAGTTCCACACAACCTGCCAGTGCTAAAATGTCTGCTGCGGATTAGACTGTAGGCTAACACAAACAAATTGTACAGAGAGAGAGAGAGGAGAGTGAGAGAGAGAAGCGGAGAAATTTCTGTTTTTAAGTGAATTTACAACTCACTAATATATTTTGTATGCTGAAAAAAGCCTGCACATTCATTTTCTTTTATTCCAATCCATGAATTAAATATAAATTCATTACAGCTAAAATGCAATCCAACTCTTATGACCAACTGCTCTCTATGAATGACTCCTACTATATTTAATTTGAAAAATGTTACACCCTGCAACAGAGACACATACCAACAGATACACATACCAACACATACACATACCACAAACTTTTGAGGATATGAACACAGTAAAGTCTAAAGACGTGTTCCCATATATACTGTATACAGCTAGTTAGCGTACACAGAGTTGGAAAATGATGTTGTCAATCAGCCATGATTTTCCTCATCGTTGTTGTCAAGATTAATTTGCTTAATCAGTGCCAGGCCAAAGGTCCAATTTGACATATTACTCATTCATAAAGCTGTGATGAAGCTATTTAAATTAAGCACCTAATCATGGCAACTCAGCAACACCCACACCTGGAAATCAAAGTACTAATAGCTCCATATACAATTCCTCTCATAGTCAGGTAGTCTGGTAGTCAAGTAACTTTTTAATGTACTGTACAAGGTATTTGTCCCGTGCAAATATTTTATCTAATCACTGATCTGACAGTGGAAGCTGTTTAGTGAAACTCAATCTTTCCCCTACCTATTAATGTAAGATTAGTGATTATCTCAAAGAAGGGACAGAAGTAATGCTGCATTTTCAAAGTATTCAAACAATCAAACAGGGAACCACACCTGCTTGTCTGTCTGGAGTAAATACTGAAAAATGGGCCTCATGTAGTGCTGCAACACTAAATTATCGATTGGGTAACCCACGGGTAAACTTAGATATCAGAAAATGTATTACTAAGCTTTGAAATAAAATGAATATCATTGAACTAATAACATACTGTATGTATACAGGACCCAAATCCCAAAGTATGCCAGAGATGGTGTATGATATCCTTGTTCTGCCACTGTGAGTCAGGGCATGGATGTAATTGTGTTATTTGAGGTGCGTGTCAATGCCCTAGCTGTCAATGCGAATTAATGATAGTCTGCCATCGACCGCAGTATGCATTGCTAAATTAAACATCCAGGGGAAATTAGATGTCTGTGTATGTGCAGCAACAAGTAAAAGGGCCTCTGGGAGCAAGGCGTCCACCACCCCACAGTGATGGAGAGTCTAGCTCGATACAGCATGACTAACACTGTGTGCACATTCATTCGGTTAAAAGGCCTGTGAATTTGACAAAGTGTTAATATGCTTCCTTTAGAATGCTTTACGGGTAAAATTGTATCCGCCATTTTTACTGTCATGCCACATGCTAAGAATCAATGGGCTTTCTATAGCTGCAAACCATAAAATGATTTCGATACAGTATTTGATCCGGCATCTCAACAAATTGGTGGAATAAGTAAAGTGGGTGTCAACTAGTCTGCTCAGTTTGTTCAAGAGAAGAAGTGTTCTACCACATGCTGATCGGAGATGTCTTGATGTTTGAGTGGGATAAAGAGGGCATCTGTGTCATTTAAGAGCGTTTGAATCTCTTTTCCCATAGCACATGTGTGGAGGCGTCCAATGAATGCTCTATGGATCTACCTCAGCCCCCGCACAGATGTTGAGGCTTGCTACTGTACCTATCACTTTCTGCTTGGCCATTTTCAACAGACTGCAACCCACTGCAGATACTCAGCCTTTAATAGCAACCTAGATTAGAAAAGGCATTTCTGAAATATAAATTCATTAGGGGATCCCAATTCAGTAGATAAAACTATGACAAGCACGTGAATGCAATTGTTGAAATCTAAAAATGCGGCTTTGTATTTAAAGCAAATGTATACACTATGCAATTGTTTAGACTCATCGCAGTAATTCCATCTGAGCCTTGAACTTCCAGCGCTCTGATGCTTGACTGGTCTATTTCCATAACCCGGGACAGCATACTACTGCATCATTGGTTCAACCCTCTAAACCATACAGGACTTAGGCTACTCAGTATTCCTTCACTCACCAGAGTCTTTCCCCAAAAGACTATCTGCCCTCCCTCCAGAAAACCAGTACTCAGATGCCCTGTGACCCCTGTTCTGAGTAGCTTAGTCCGATGTTGAAAATATCCCTGGGGAACCCGAGGAGCCATGTCTGTGTAGACATTAATTAAATTAAATTGTATTTGTCACTTGCTTTGTAAACAAGTGTAGACTAACAGTGAAATGCTTACTTACAGGGTCCTTCGCAACAATGCAAAGAGAAAAATACTAGAAAATAATCACAAGGAATAAATACATAATGAGTAACGATAACTTGGCTATACTGTATACACGGGGTACCAGTACCAAGTCGATGTGCAGGGGTACAAGGTAATTGAAGTATAACTAGAAATAAAAGGTACTAGGTAACAGGATAGATAATAAACAGCAGCAGCATATGTGATGAGTCAAAAGAGTTAGTGGAAAGGGGGGTCAATGCAGAGGGGGCAGATGCTGTTCAGGGTCCTGTTGGTTCCAGACCTGGTGCATCGGTACCGCTTGCCATGGAGTAGCAGAGAGAACAGTCTATAATTTGGGTGGCTGAGGTCTTGGACAATTTGTCTAATTTTATAGAACTATACCGAACTCCTATACCGAACAAAACTACGTTTTGTCAGACAAATCAAAGTCAAGAACACACCGTTAAGAAATCAACTGAACACAAACAAGTGCTTTAGGGATGGCACTCCTTTCCTGCAGTCACATGACCAAATGCCCTCTAGTGGGATAGTAGTCCTTTCCAGTAGTCACATGGCCAAACACCCTCTTTGTAAGCCCATAACCATGTGTGTGAGGTGTATACTTTTGTTTCAAGTAGAATTGTTTAAAAACCTGTTAGGGGTCGGATCCCACTTGCGGGATCGATTTGACAACATCCGTTGCAGAGCGCCAAATTCAAAATACCAAAATCGTAATATTAAACATTCATGAAAATACAAGTGCCTTACATCATTCTTTATCTTAGAATCTAACTGCTTTGTCCGATTTACAATAGGCTTTACGGTGAAAGAATAGCATTTGATTATCTGAGGATAGCGCCCCACATACTTCCTGCATTTAAATATATTTCAAACTTGCACAGGCATTACAAAAATCAAATATAGCGATAAAATAAATCAGATCTTCCGCTGGTTGCAATCCCACGGGTCCCAGGAACACAAAGAATGGTTGTTTTGTTCGATAAAGTCCCTCTTTATATTCCAAAAACTCAGTTTGGTTGGAGCGTTTTGTTCAGTAATCCACCCGTTCCACTCGTTCAACATACAGACAAAGGAAACCTAAAAAAAGTTACCGATAAACTTCATCCAAACAAGTCAAACAACGTTTCTAATCAATCTTCAGGTACCCTTATATGTAAATAAACAATAATATTTCAGACGGAGAATAGCCTGTTCATTAGGAAAGAAAAATAACGAAGAGAAAGCACATAGTCACATGCGCAAAACAGTAATTAAATGCATATCCTAGCTTCTGGACCTGAGTAACAGGCAGTTTACTTTGTGCATGTCAGGGTCTCCATACTTTCGAACACTGCCCCCTAGCCCGAAGAGGTTAAGACTACCAAGAAACACTCTGTGTGACCCTGATTTAGACCACTGCAGTAAAAGGTTAACCCTTGTGTAGTCTCAACATTATGTATACTCCCCTTGTCCTAAGGGTAAAAATGACCCGCCTTCACTAAACACCTAAAATAAAGCAGCTTAATTAAATGTTTAAACCCAAATCTATTTTGCATGAAGAAACAACATGTCATTCATCACAAACTTTGTGAATATCTGGGTTTTCCCTCTTCACAATGTTTAAAGACTGCATTTAATCAGTGGACACCACTAATATTTATTACAACACACCTGTCATAATTGTTTTCTTTACTAAAGTAGATGTTTATTATAATTATTGCTAAAGGTACTGCATAGGTGTAAACATATTTAGCAAGAGATAGCACTTGTATAGCCTAATAAAGTAACAGAAATGTGCAGAAAGTAGTTTTGAATGCATTTTATTGAATGGGAACAATAACAGTCTTGAACTTTTTTGGCAACATAGTGATATATTCTTATATACTGTACAATGAGGAATTCAACTACAAAATACTAGTCTTTTCACATTTTTTGAACCATTGTCCCCACCCATAAACAACAACAATAAATAAGAATAAAATAGATAATAGATACAAAACAAAAACGTGAAGAACATAAATCAATCAACTCTAAATAGCACATGTAGGAAAGTATACAAGTGTGTGTGCATGGACAGATGTATTCTCACATGTGCAGCAAATAGTATTTGTTTTACAGTCCTTCTTTGGGGTCAGAATTGGCATCTCCTCCTGTTGTCTGCCCCAGCTGCAGCCCCAGGTGGATCAGAACAAGATTCAGCCCCCTGAACAGCTTTCACAAGCGCTGCAGAGGCTGCTGTGCGAGGGAGGCGCTCCCTTCTTTGAATGTGTGGGATTACAAGTGCCTTTCCCAGCTGCTCCAGGAACACCCTCCTCTTGTTCCGCTTATCAGGCATCCAGGTAGGGTTGATCTTGTTCCATATCACAAAGGCATTGTATGAGGACACGTCAATGATGTTATGGAAGACGACCAGGGGCCAGCAAGCAGTCATCCTCCTGCAGCTGTAAGTTCCAATCACCTTGTCCAGGTTGTCCACATCTCCTTTGTTGTGGTTGTAGTCCAGGATGATGGCTGGCTTCCTGTCCTCACAGTCACTGATCTCAGCCTTTTTGTGCAGTGTGCTCAGGAGGACCACAATCTTGTTCCGCTTTGGGAAGTAAGAAACTAGAGTGGCGGTGGGGGAGAAGGCAAACTGATGAGAAGGCCTCTCACCCCCTTGTTGCGAGGAGTGCAGGGGGGAGCTCAGGCTTGTTCATTCTAACTGTGCCAACCATGGTGATTTTCCTCTTCACAAGCTGCTGAGTTCAATCAGTAGCACACATAATAAAAATGTATCATTTTGTGTGTGTGTCTTTGTGGTTTTTGTGGTGTGTAAATTATTTTATAACTGCCAGGTCAAAAATGACCCTAAGACAATCTTTGTATCCTGGTGGTGTACAGCTTTCATGGAAATACGAACAAAGGCGATGCTTCACTTTTTCTAATGTTGGGGTCGCTAGGAAAAGTCATCAAATTGTCTCTGCTGTTAAACATAGCCAAATTAGCATAGCCAAATTAGCATAAATTCATAAACCATCACGGGTCACACAAAACACATTTCACAGCGAAAACAAATCCCTTACCTTTTGAAGAACTTCTGCTGAGGGCTTCCCAAGTGTCCAACGAAGACATCCAATGGTTCTTTTGTTAGAAAAATTTATTATATCCATAAATCTCCGTTTGGTTGGCGCATTATGTTCATAAAATACAGCGTCCACTCGCCCATTGAACCGTGAAGAGAACTCGTTCAACCTATACCTATACACTTGTCCAAGAATAATCAAACATCATTGATAATGTATCCTTAGGAAAACTTTTATGTATATTTACTATAATATTTCAATCAGATTATAAACTGGACGATAGGAAAGGAAAAAACCACAGAGCGCGCGAGCCCGTGAACGCGCTTCCTCTATTGTTTACATCCGATGACCACATCGAAATTCTTCTTCTATTACCATCCAGAGCAACTAAACATCATCAAACACTGTCTAGAGACTGTTGACATCCAGTGGAAGCAATAGGTACTGCAATCTTACTCCTATATATGTCTGTTTTCAATAGGGAGGGGTTCAAAATGAGGCAATGTGTCAAAAACACTTTTTCCAGGACAGAAATTCCTTGGGTTTTCGCCTGTTATATCAGTTCTGTTATACTCACAGACAATACTTTAACACTCTTAGAAACTTCAGAGTGTTTCCTATCCAATAGTACTAATTATGTGCATATCCTATTTTCTGGGCCTGAGTGGGAGGCATTTTACTTTGGGCACGCCAGACTCTCCAAAACCGTCACCTCGGGGAGCCGCTCCCTAAGAAGTTAAGACAACAAAAGGGTTAAGCAGCTCCTCTGGTACACCCTGACGAAAGGGTACACACTGATATTGTCAATAAGGCCATTTATCACCCAGTACTTAAAACCTGCAACAAGATGGTGTGCAACAGGGCTGTATCTCGGGCATGCTACTTTTGGAATTTCCCCTTTCTATTTATTTGTCTATTTTTGACAAAGGCACAGCGAACCCTGTCAGACCTCCATTGTGGATGAGAATAATTCATCTTCGAGTGAGGAGTGAGGATAGGGGGGAGACAAAGCACCGGAGCTATTAGGACTGTGGAGGAGGAGAGAGTTTACCGATTGGGGGGAGATGGAAGTCCCCTCTGCTAGAACTTCTGGCAGATGATCATTAGCACCTCAGGCTTGATTGATATGGCACATTTCCGATGGCAGGTGCACGACTCGTCTAAACACCGCCATGCCTGGTGATTATTCTAATTTTAAGATGCATCTGGTGGAGTACACTCACTCAAGACGTGTCATTTAAACTGTATATTAATGGCGCAATGTTTTGGATTTGAGACAGGGGAAAGCTGGCCCAATTCACTTGGCATATCGTTCAAATTCATCTCTGAAATTGATCCTGGTACGTGAGTAGGTCAGAAGTAGGTCAAGGCCGACTGTTTGAGAGAAAGGAAAATCGTTGAACCTTTTGGATGATACCTTTTCTGTGTTTAGACTGATTCTACATTTCACTGTTGAAATTAAGTGAAATAGGGAGTTGTTTTCGCTCCAGAGCAGCAATCGAGAGAATGTATGGCGCAGAGCGGCTCTGTTCATTCGAAAAGCTGTATATCCATTTCACAGAGTCTAAGGCGATTGTGCTGTAGTTTTAATTAATAAGGTTTAGGAGGAAGAACAGTTCAGTTCAATGGTGAGACAGATTCTTTAATTTGGTTAATACTTTTAGCTAGGCAGGGAACATGTTTATCTGTCTGAGACTTTTCATTGAAATGGAATATGGCCTTGTCATTGGTTAATTTTCTATTTTATTCGCAAGAAAAGATTGGAATATGGCATAACTTTCAAAAGACAATGCTAACCGGATACACATCCTCCTTAACCAGGACACTTCTTAAAGACTTTACAGATTGTCTGCCATTTGAATACTAATGCATGAAAGGAAATACAGTATATCTGAAAACTGTAAGCATCTCCCTGTGATTTCAATTGATGAGATGCATTTCTTAGGTATGCAATGGTGTCTGATGGTATCGTGGAAACCACACTTTCTTCCACAGCAAGTGTATAAGATCATGTGTTCAGTTGATTTCACCTTGACTGTGCACTGAACCCTGCTTGGGTAACATTGTGAAAGGGGGAATTGCATTGAAATTCAATAGAAATAACAGTACAGCATCAGACTGTTATATTTGAGAGAGAGAGAGATAGAGAGAGAGAGCCAGAGGAGAAGAGAAAGACAGAAATGTCAGCCAATTTAATGTCATCATTGCTGAAGATCTTTATCGTAAGATCTGCCTTTGTTCCTATCCTACTTGACCTCTATCACATTCTCCTAGAATCTCTAGAAAGACAGCCAAACATCAAACACAGCTATCATCTGAAACTATCTCCCAAGTTATTGATGGTTGCCCTTTGCTAAAGACAATGACACAGCCTTTCCTTCTATCTCAACCATCTCTGGCATGTCCCTCTGGCATGTGACATGGGAAGACTTTGCCACCAGCCTCAACCCGTCGCCTGTACGCAGTCAATATGTGGCATCCAGACTGCCATGAGGGCACACATTTGTCACAATGGATTCCCTGGCAGAAGTGAGTCACAGATGTTTATTTTGTGACGTGACATCAAAGCCAAATCTGACAGGCATGTGCTAGGGCAGAACTGCCCAGCTCAATGCCAAGATGGCACCAAATGGCAGCCGAAACGCAATGACCTCTACGCTCTAATATAATCTCACAGTAGGCTAGCGAAGCCAATTAGGCAATTGTATGTTCATGAGCACCATTCAAAATGATGACCTGCTGTCTGACTGGCTAACAATTCATAAAATGTAGTTGATGCTTGATGCCTTGCTTTTTCTTACCTCTTCTATGGCTGGTGTCTGTTGATCAGTATCCTGTATTATTGTCGGTGTTATATACGCTTATCAGGAGATCCAGCCTACCGTACCCCCTTGCCTGTCCAAATAAAATATTTAAATATTGATAATTTATTTCACCGAGACGTGCACCAACAGAAAGACGGATCAATCTCAGATAAATTATCAGAGCAAGCGAAACAGCGTCCCTTCTGTCTTACTACAGTCATTCGGACTGCTCATGAATTTAAACAAATTATTACTCTGCCAGTCATGCCCCCCCTCAGTCCTTGACTTGTCTTAAATATGTCTAAAAAACACACTAATTGTTTTAACCACTTCTAGGAGGGCATGTTATCTTTTTATGGTTTCCCCCCCATTTCCCCTCCTTCTCCCGACATATCCTACCGATCCTCGACATCGGCGATGTCATCTACAAAACAGCTTCCAATACTCTACTCAGCAAACTGGATGCAGTCTATCACAGTGCCATCCGCTTTGTCACCAAAGCCCCTTATACCACCCACCACTGCGACCTGTATGCTCTAGTCGGCTGGCCCTCGCTACATACTCGTCGCCAGACCCACTGGCTCCAGGTCATCTACAAGTCCCTGCTAGGTAAAGCCCCGCCTTATCTCAGCTCGCTGGTAACCATAGCAGCACCCTCCCGTAGCACTCGCTCCAGCAGGTATATCTCACTTGTCACCCCCAAAGCCAATTCCTCTTTTGGCCACCTATCCTTCCAGTTCTCTGCTGCCAATGACTGGAACGAACTAAAAAAAAATCATTGAAACTGGAGACACTTATCTCTCTCACTAGTTTTAAGCACCAGCTGTCAGAGAAGCTCACAGATCACTGCACCTGTACATAGCCCAACCAACTACCTCATCCCCTACCGTAGTCATTTATTTATATTGCTCCTTTGCACCCCAGTATTTTTACTTTGCACATTAATCTACTGCACATTTACCATTCCAGTGTTAAATTGCTATACTGTAGTTACTTTGCCACCATGGCCTATTTATTGCCTTATGTTCCTTATCCTACCTCATTTGCACACATTGTATATAGATTCGTTTTTTTCCCTACTGTATTATTGACTGAGTGTTTGTTTACTCCAATGTGTAACTATGTGTTGTTGTATGTGTTGAACTGCTATGCTTTGTCTTGGCCAGGTCGCAGTTGTAAATGAGAACTTGTTCTCAACTTGCCTACCTGGTTAAATAAAGGTGAAAAAAAAAGAAAATCCAACTCCATATAGTTGAAGGTGCCGTGCCTGGCAGGCCCGCCCTAACGTACGTCCTGGCCCACCCTACCGTACCACCTTGTCTGTCCAAATAAAATATTGAAATATTGTTAATTTATTTGACCAAGACGAGCACTGACAAATAGACCCATCATTGTCAGATATAGCATCCGAGCAAGCAAAACAGTACTTCTCTGTGTCAGTATGTGTAGCCCATGTATCTGATTCTGCCTGGACATTTTATTTTTTGCCAGACCACATCAAATACATGGGGCTATATATTGTAATACAGAACAACACTGTTTCAGTTGATCAGATACTATTTTGGACTAACGTGCAAAGTTAACCTACTTTTTGAAGTGATTTGTTTTACAATCAGATGAAAACATTATGACTGGTTGTGTTCATGCCACTGTCAAAAGGTAAGCTAATACATTTGTACAGTTAAATGACATGTCGTTATTATAAAACCCACAATAAATGCTAAAGCAGTCATTTGGACTGCTCAATAATTTAAATAAATATTACTCTGCCATTTTTTAAATCATGTCCCCCTCTGTCCTTGACTTTTCCTAAGTAAGTATATAATGCACACTGCCATTGTTAAAATCTTAATATCACAAACAGTGGTGATATAACTGGTGATATAGAAAGATGGCGTGCCATTTATTATATGGTTTCCCTGTTGCCCCTCCTCTTGACAGTAGGAGCAGTCCCCTCCTTCTACAGATAGTTGAAGATGCCATGCCCAGCTAAAAATCACATCGATAATTGCCTCGAAAGTGAAACTAAACTATCCTGAAACTAATTTCACACATAATAACAGCTGAAATAAATAAAGTAGGCTAAAGTATGATGGGGGAGAATGGATGAGTTGATGAGTGAGGGAAAGCGAACGATGCATAAAAATGTAATCACCAATTGTGAATGAAGAACAGGGCGGGCCATTCTATTGTATCGATATATTCTAATTATAATGTCAGTCTACTCTTGCCTACTTGGAGTACACAGTGAGAGCGTGCATAATTTAACATGGCAAGAAGACCAAGACGAATGAATGCACTCGTTAGCGTTGCTACAATATTTGAAGGAAAACGGCTCCAATGGTGGGGAAGAAATTAATCATGATGAGTATTCTTCTGATTCTGAGCTTCAACCTGAACCTACACCTCTGAGGCCTAAGCGCAAAAAAGCAGGAACTGTGTGCACTGAGCTGGTGCCCACACCACAACCAAATATAAAGGTGAGACAGCCGTTTGGAATAGAACAAGCCGGTGAGAATTCTACAGGCTATTATCAGCACAAAATGTCATCACTGAGGGAGCAGGTCCTACATATCAAGCAATAAATAAATTCAGCAACGCACTCAACAGCTTTCATTGTTTAGGCCATGTTGAGGCTCAGAATCAGAAGAATACTCATCATGATCAATTTCTTCCCCACCATTGGAGTCGTTTTCATTAAAATATTGTAGCAACGCTAACGAGTGCATTCATTCGGCGTACACATCACTGACAAACTGAAATGATGCACCCACACAGATAGTGTGGTGAAGAAGATGCAACAGCGCCTCTTCAACCTCGGGAGGCTAAAGAAATGTGTCTTGTCACCTAAAACTCTCACAAACTTTTACAGATGCACAACTGAGAGCATCCTGTCGGGCTGTATGCATCGCCCACAACCACAAGGCTCTCCAGAGGGTTGTGCAGTCTGCACAATGACAGGGGCAAACTACCTGCCCTCCAGGACACCTACAGCACCCAATGTCACAAGAAAGCCCAAAAAATCATCAAGGTCAACAACCACCCGAGCCAATGCCTGTTCACTGTCCAGAAGGCGAGGTCAGTACAGGTGCATCAAAGCTGGAACCGAGAGACAGAAGCTGTTTCTCAAGCTCAAGGCCAACAGACTGTTAAAACCTCTTACGGATCATTGGGGCGCTAATGTTGCATAGTCTACAAAATCGTAGACTCTTGGCAATATCACAGCGTTGTCAGATTTCAAAACAAATTTACGGCGAAAGCACAACATTTGATTGTTTGAGGATAGCACCTCACATATTTTCTGCATTAGCATAAATTCATAACCAGCGCGGGTCTCACAAAACACATAAAAGAGCTAAAATAAATCGCTTACCTTTTAATGATCTTCTGCTGAGGGCAATCCGAAGTGTCCAAGCAAGACAATTCATGTTTCTTTTGTTAGAATAAGTCATTGTTTATATCCATAAATCTCTGTTTGGTTGGCGCGTTATGTTCAGAAAATCCACCGTCCACTCGCCCATTGTACAGGGAAGAGAAAGCGTTCAAATTACACCTATCAACTTTGCCCAAACATAATTTATAATGTATCCTTAGGTATACTTTTAAGTATATTAATGATTATATTTCACATGGATAATATCCTAAATGATAGAAAAGGAAAATACCGAGGAACGCTCACACTGTCTCGTGCACAAAAAACTAAAGTGACTTCTTCTATCCACTTACAAATTCTTCTTCTGTTCGGTTGTCTTCCATGATAAAGGCATGAAACCTTGTATAAAGACTGTTGACATCTAGTGGAAGCCATAGGTACTACAATCTGGGTCCAATTTTACTGAGAATCCCATAGACAGCCATTGAAAGTGAGGGCAATTCCTCTGACAGAAATTCCTCTGGTTTTTGCCTGCCATATCAGTTCTGTTATACTCACAGACATTATTGTAACAGTTTTAGAAACTTCAGAGTGTTTCCTATCCAATAGCACTAATTATGTGCATATCCTAGTTTCTGGGCCTGAGTGGCAGGCATTTTACTTTGGGCACGCCAGACTCTCCAAACTTCCGAATACTTCCCTGGTGCCTGTAGAGGTTAAACAGCCATCACTAACACAGAGAGGCTGCTGCCTACATACAGACTCGAAATCATTGGCCACTTTAATAAATGGATCACTAGTCACTTTAATAATGCCACTTTAATAATGTTTACATATTCATCTCATATGCATATACTGTATTTTAAACCATCTATTGCATCTTGCTTATGCCACTCGATCATCGCTCATCCATATATTTATATGTACATATTTTTATTCCATCCCTTTAGATTAGTGTGTATTAGGTAGTTTCTGTGGAATTGTTAGATTACTTGTTAGATATTACTGCACTGTCGTAACTAGAAGCACAATCATTTCGCTAAACTCTCAATTACATCTGCTAACCATGTGTTGTGACCAATAAAATCGTTGGAAGACACAATGTATGTAACCTAATTTATGTCCCTCTTACTGCCCTGAATGCCTCTGCTGATCCAGTGCTTCTCTGGGTTCCCGAGTGGCGCAGTAGTCTAAGGCACTGCCTCTCAGTACAAGAGGTGTCACAACAGTCCCTGATTCAAATCCACATCCGGCTGTGATTGGGAGTCCCATAGGGTGGTTCACAATTGGCCTAGTTAAATAAAGGTTAAATAAAAAAAAGATAAATGAATAAATCCCACAGCTATTGTATGCAGTAATCATGTGTCTATAAACCAGAGTGATACTGTTGGCATTGAGGCAGTGTGCCCTAGTAGGAAGTCCACTGTGCAGCTCACCCTGCACTAACATAAATAACATGAGCATGTCTACTTCTGCTAAGCTTCCCAGTAAAGTAATGAAAACAATCAATAATCTCAGCAAAGTGCTAAAAATAGCCCATGTTTTGTATGTAGCTTAAGAAACAAGGTTCATGAAATCAATTACTTGCTAGTAACAGATGACATTCATATTGTGACAATCTCTGAAACTCATTAGAGAATACCTTTGATGATACATGGTTATAGCATCAACAGAAAAGGTGGAGGTGTTTATATTCAGAACCACATTCCTGTAAAGCTTAGAGAGGATCTCATGTTAAATACTGTTGAGGTAATATGGCCACAGGTTCATCTGCCTCACCCAAAGCCCATACTGGTGGGACTTTGCTATAGACCACCAAGTGCTAACAGTCAGTATCTGGATAAAATGTGTGAAATGCTTGATAATGGATGTGATATCAACAGAGAGGTATATTTTCTGGGTGATTTAAAATATTGACTGGCTTTCATCAGGCTGCCCACTCAAGAGAAAGCTTCAAACTGTAACTAGTGCTTCCAACCTGGTTCAGGTTATCAGTCAACCTATTAGTGTAGATACTAACGTCACAGGAATTAAATAATCAATATGTATTGATCACATCTTTACTAATGCTGCAGAAATGTACTTTAAATGAGTATCCAAATCCATCAGATGTAGTGATCACAATATAGTAGTTATAGCTAGGAAAACCAAAGTTCCAAAGGCTGGGCCTAAAATAGTATATAAGAGGTCATACAATACATTTTGTAGTGATTCCTATGTTTTTGATGTAAATAATATTTGTTGATCTGTGGTGTGTAATGAGGAGCAACCAGACGCTGCACTTGACACATTTATGAAATTGCTTATCCCAGTTACTAATAAGCATGCACCCATTAAGGAAATGACTGTAAAAACTGTTAAATCTCTGTGGATTGATGAGGAATTGAAACATTTTAAGGTTGAGAAGGATGATGCATAAGGAATGGCAGATAAGTCTGGCTGCACAACTGATTGGCAAACGTACTGCAAATTGAGAAATTCTGTGACTTAACTGAATAAAAAGAAGACTATGCTACACTATGGAACAAAGATAAATGACATAAACAATGATAGTAAAAATCTTTAAATTAATTAAATTAAATTAAATGTTGGGCAAAAAGGCAAACTCAGCTCTATCATTCATTGAATCAGATGGCTCATTCATCACAAAACCCACTGATATTGCCAACTACTTTAATATTTTTTTATTGGCAAGATTAGCAAACTTAAGCATGACATGACAGTAACAAATGCTGAGACTACACATCCAAGTATAACTGATAAATTCATAAAAATTATTGTAATTTTTTATTCCGTAAAGTGTGTCAATCAACAATGACAAGCCACGGGGTCTGACAACTTGAATGGCAAATTATTGAGGATAATAGAAGATGATATTGCCACACCTATTTGCCAGCCATTGTGTCAGCCATTGTTGATCAATTGCCTTCCACAAAGTATCAAAATACAAAAAATACTACTTAAACAGGACACTTAAAGAATTTAATTTAAATGTTAATACATTTTTGACCACAGAAACAATGAGAAAATATAGAAAAATAAATAAATAATAAAATGTTAATTATATAAAGCAACCCATGTAATCCTCTGCCAGAGAGTAAAGTCAGTCACCATTATTAGTCAGTTGTACAACCAAATGCCTTCAACTGAAATGTGTCTTCCACATTTTACCCAAACCCTCTGAATCAGAGAGGTGCAGGGGGCTGCCTTAATCAACATCCACATCTCCGGCACCCAGGGAACAATGGGTTAACTGCCTTGTTCAGGGGCAGAACAACAGATTTTTACCTTGTCAGCTCGGAGATTTGCACTTGCAACCCTCCGGTTACAAGTCCGGCACTCTAACCACTAGGCTACCTGCCACCTAGTGGTAGCCACAATTGGCCCGAGCCAATTTATAAATCACAACGGAATCAGCCCGAGACCCAATTAATACATTTGGGACAGGTAAATCACACCGGAATCGGCCCAAGCCCGATCATCATCAAGAGATATGTTGGACCCTATGTCAGAGAGGTGTTTTTGGGATCACATCCAGGGCCGACAGAGAAGTTCCTTACTTTCCCCCCCTTCCACTTGCCTCTTCCATTTATTCCCATAGTAATTTGTTATGGTATGCATTGCCAACAAGGGCATAAATTGGGTCAAGATGCCAGCAGAGTAAGTAGACCTTTAAGTAGTAAAATAAAGGTTAAATTAACATAAATAAATAAGACCTGCAACACTTCTAACAGCACATATCTCAACACTAGTGAGACTCATGTCGCCTAAGGAAGGCCTACAGTATATCTAAAAATACTTTTTTCATCTCTACATGTAGGTCTCCTGATTTAAACCCAATCAAACTTTTTGCAACTAAAATGTAGTTGAAATAATATTCTGCATGTTTGCCTGGCATGGATTGTGACTCCATCTCGGTCCTCGCCCTCTTCAACTCTTTCCACCAATTATTACATTTAGAGGATTGGAGGATTCTAAATAAAAATCTAAGTTTTTTTTTTCATTAGGGCAAATCTGATCTGTGAGAATATCTAATGGGCTTTTATATAATTATAATGGAGGGTTAATAATAATAATCGCTTTGTTTAAAAAATAACAATATTTTGGAGATTATGTCGTTTCAAACAACCGAAAGTGAGTGATTGTAATCTGAATAAAGAGAAAAAGGCCATTCTTGAACATGAGGTGAGACATTCTTAATAATTTGTAAATATAGCCAGTTTGTTATTTTGAATTAGTTATTTGTGTTTTTAGAGGGAGAGAAACCAAAATCCCAACTATTTTTTGGAAAATCGTCAGTCCACATGAAATTGCCCCATAGTATTTATCCAAGTTCTCTCTTAACTCCAGGACCACCAACATTTTTTATTGTTGTTGCCTGATGCAGGACTCTAGGGCCAGAGGAGAGACTCTCGGACTGAAAATGCCTCCATTAATTGCCAAAGTTTAGACTACCGTTAGATCAGCGATCTAACTCCCCTTGTGATAGTGCGGTGCAATGACAGAATGCCACCATCTAACACAAACAGTCGCAGCATAAACTCATAACTTTTAAAACTTTTAAGGGCTAGGCCCCTTTTTTCCCATTTTCTGCCTGAATGACGTGCCCAAAGTAAACTGCCTGTTGCTCAGACCCTGACGCCAGGATATGCATATAATTGGTACCATTGGAAAGAAAATACTTTGAAGTTTGTAGAAATGTAAAATTAATGTAGGAGACTATAACACAATAGATATGGTAGGAGAAATTCCAAAGAAAAACCAACCAGAATAATTTTTTTGTTTTGAGAGACCATGCTCTTGCAATGTTAAGTGTAGGGGCATACTGCATTCTAGCTCCCAGGATGCAATTCCTATGGATTCCACAGGGTTTCAGCAGTCTATGTTCAAGGTTTCAGACTTGTAACTTCCAAAACAAAATATCAGTTTCAGTACAGGGACACTGTCTTGGAAATTCGTGTTTGAGCGCGCCATTAAGACAGGACACACCTGCTAAAATTGGTTTCCTATTGAATATACTTCTTTCCGTAAGAAATATTATAGTTTGATTACATTTAAGGGTATCTGAGTAGTAAATAGAAACTCATTTTGACTTGTTGAATCTAAGTTTAGGGGTAGATTTTTGGATTCCTTTCTCTGCATGTTGAACGAGTGGATTACTCAAATGGCGCCAACTAAACAGACATTTTGGGATATAAAGAAAGAGTTTATCTAACAAAATGACACTACATGTTATAGCTGGGACCCTTTGGATGACAAATCAGAGGAAGACTTTCAAAAAGTGAGTGAATATTTAATCGCTATTTGTGAATTTATGAAACCTGTGCCGGTGGAAAAATATTTTGATGTGGGGCGTTGTCCACAAACAATTGCATGGCATGTTTTCGCTGTAATAGCTACTATAAATCGGCCAGTGCAGTTAGATTAACAATAATTTAAGCTTTCAACCAATATAAGACACTTATATGTACCGAAATGTTTAATATCCATAATTTGTATGATTATTTATTTGAATTGCTCCCCCTCCAGTTTCACCGGAAGTTGTCCCGCTAGCGGGACGCCTTGGCTTAAACTACTAGCACACAGCTCGGACACCTATGCATACCCCACAACAGATGTCACCAAAGGTCTCTTCACAAGAACAGACTATGGGAGGTGCACAGTACTAGATAGAGCCATGGCTACATGGAAGTCTATTCCACATCAGGTAACTGATGCAAGCAGTAGAATCTGATTAAAAAACGGATACAAATACACCTTATTGAACAATGGGGACTGTGATGAGACACACAGACACAGATACACATTATAAGACAAGCACTCTACACACACATACATATGGATGTTGCATTGTAAATATGTGGTGACCTGAGGGAGCACACACTGCGTTAAGTAAGGTGTTATGAAATGTAATGTCATGTAGTATTTTAAACTGTATGTAACTGCCTTATGTTACTGGACCCCAGGAAGAGTAGTGGGACCCTACATCGTTGCCTTGGGGACCCATAATAAATACAAATACAATACTTGGAGTACACAGTGAGAGTATGTGTAATTTACAATGGCAAGAAGACCAAGACGAATGGATGCACATCCTGCGTTAGCGTTGCTAAAAAATCTGAATGAAAACGACTCAGATGGTGGGGAAGAATTGAATCATGACATCTCTGATGAGTATTCTTCTGATTGTGCTTAAGACTGAATCTACACCTCAAAGGCCTAAGCCAAAAAAGCCAGAACTGTGCACACTGAGCATGTGCCAACACTAAATAAATTGGTGACACAAGAAGGAGGAGGGAGGATATTGTTTGGATAGAACAAGCCGGTGGCAACTCTACGGGCGATTATCAGCACAAAATGTCATCACAAAGAGCAGGCCTTACATCTCAAGCAAAAATAAACATCAGCAACGCACTCACCTTGTTTATGTGACATGGACATTTTCGAATTGATGCCATTGCGTGAATATGCACACCATGTAAGCACGAGCTGATAATAATTGACTCTTTTTGACTGCTGTCATATCGACACGTGCATTATAACGCATTATTACTTTTGTGCTGATTTTCACAATTTATCAAGCACACTTATTGCTTATAATGATGTTTAGGCTACTGATGTTTTCATCATTTGGCCACGCATCTTGCTGACTGTGCGTCTTGGTGGCTGTGGTGGTTTGCGAGTGCATCCCTGACCCAGAATACTGCATGTTATGTGAAAATCAAATCTATTTGTATGCTGTCAACTTTTAACTATTCAACTATTTTTCTCTGAGACACACACAAACGCACACACACGCAAACGCACGCAAACGCACACAGTAACCTGTGGTTACTTTGATTAAATATATTTCTGGGTTTGTTCTTTCGAAGTCCTCATGTGCATTTTCCATTCTTTCATGGTAGGTTGAGCTTTTCAGGCATTGTCAGACTTGTTTAAATATTTAATAAGACGTGGGAAAGAAACAAAAAAGACCAAGTTGAGGGCAGAATCCCTCCTCAGAAACCTAAGGTATATTTCCAATGAAATGGTGTGCAATGAAGAGGAATAGAGCTAAGGCTGTGTCTGCCATTCACTTATTTTAACCAAATGGTGAGAGTTGTCCCTGGTGACATTTGAACTTGTTCGCCTCCCCAGAATAACTGTACCCAGGTGAATTTTACTAAGCGCGCTCACTGCAGTGTCTTAAAACCAGTCTTTGTGTTTCTACACAGTGGTAAAAAATGTATGGTCATTGTGTGTGGCGGTGGAGTATTTTTACCTGACTCATCTACTGTATATGCAATTGGTCACGTTGTTTAAATACTCGTTATAAATATGTAACATTACTTGAAGTGATGCGTGTTTAAATGTCCAAATACAGTTAATTGGCACAACACTAAGTCAATTGATATTTTCTGCCAATACATTTTTCTTAAAAATAAAAAATCTCCATCAAAATCCATCAGTTTAAGCTAGAGATATCTGTTTTTTTCATGGGCTGCGTCTTAATCCACCGCACCCGCCTATGGCGGCCTTCCGCATCTGCGGTGGAAGGTGGCCAAGCTACAGAAATGTTTGTCAGACAATGAGACACCCCGAAAATCGGTCTTCTCACGAAATTGTCTCAAACTATTATGACCAATGAATGGAAAGGGGAGACCCTCACGAACACGATGTTCTCCGTTTTGATGACTAGTCTGAAGGTAACCGGTATGATCAAAAGTTTGGACACATCTACTCATTCCAGGGTTTTTCTTTATTTTTACTATTTTCTACATTTAAGAATAATAGTGAAGACATCAAAACTATGACATAACACATATGGAATAATGTAGTAATCAAAAAAGTGTTAAACTAATCCAAATGTATTTTCTATTTTAGATTCTTCAAAGTAGCCACCCTTTGCCTTTATGGCAGCTTTGTACACTCCTGGTATTCTCTTAACTAGCTTCATGAGGTAGTCACCTGGAATGCATTTCAATTAACAGGTGTTCCTTGTGTGCCTTTCCCTCTTAATGTGTTTGAGCCAATCAGTTGTGTTGTGACAAGGTAGTGGTGGTATACAGAAGATGGCCCTATTTGATAAAAGAACAAGTCCATATTATGGCAAAAACCGCTCAAATAAGCAAAGAGAAATGACCATCATTGATTAACCTCTCAGGGATTGCTGGTTCGCTAGCGGGCTACCAGGGAAAATGTAAAGCGCCAAATTCAAAATTCCAAAGTTGAACTATTAAACATCCACCAATATACAAGTGTTCCATACTCATCAAAAGCTCTGTTTCTTGGCAATATCACAGCGTTGTCAGATTTCAAAAAGGCTTTACGGCGAAAGCAGCACATTTCATTGTTTGAGAGTAGCACCTCACATATTTTTCCAATAGCCATGAATCGATTAGCCATCATGGCACACACATAACACATTTCACAGCGAAAACAAATCAATTACCTGTTGAAGAACTTCTGCTGAGGTCATCCTAAGTGTCCAACGAAGACAATCCATGGTTCTTTTGTTAGAAAAAGTAATGTATTTTATCCATAAATCCTCCATTTGGTTGGCGCGTTATAATCAGAAACGACAGCCTCCACTAGTCCATTGAAACGCGGCGCGAACTCGTTCATCTTATACCTATAAACTTGTCCAAGAACAATCAAACATAGTTTTAAATGTATCCTTAGGAACACTTTTACGTATATTTACTATTATAAATAAGCCGGAATATAAACTGATCGATAACGACGGTAAAATAGACACTCCGTGACTTCTCGTGCGCGTGCCCGGGTACTATTCTCATAAAGAGGGGTCTTCATTGTTTGGTCATTTTCTATGGTCTAAATTCATCCAAAATGGAGGAAAACACCATCTCGAGGCTGTTGACATCATAAGGAAGCGACGTGTACTGCATTCATATGCCTTTATATGGTCATTTTCAATAGGGAGGGGTTCCCAAATGAGCAATGTGTCAAAATCACTTTTTCCAGGACAGAAATTCCTCGGGGTTTTGCCTGCCATATGCGTTCTGTTTCACTCACAGACAAATGGTTAACAGTTTTGGAAAATTCAGAGTGTTTCCTATCCAATGGTACTAGATATATGTGTATCCTATTTTCTGAGCCTGAATGGGAGGCATTTTACTTTGGGCACGCCAGGCTCTCCAAAACCGACCCCTCAGCTGCCGCTCCCTAAGAAGTTAAAAAATGTAAAAATGTTGGTTCCATGTTTCATGAGCTGAAATTTTCCATACACACAAAAAGCATATTTCTCTCAAATGTTGTTGTCACATCCAGGCCTGGTTTAGTTTGAGTTTTGGGTTAGAGGGGTTTTATGTTCTAGGTGTGATATTTCTATGTTGGGTTGATGGTTCCCAATTAGAGGCAGCTGATTTTCGTTACCTCTAATTGGGAACCATATATATGTTTGTGGTTTTCACTGGGGTTTTGTGGGTCATTGAATGTTTTCTATGAATGTTAGTATAGTATAGTATAGTATAGTATAGTATAGTATAGTATAGTATAGTATAGTATAGTATAGTATAGTATAGTATAGTATAGTATAGTATAGTATAGTATAGTATAGTATAGTGGTGTGTGCACGTTTAGCCAGACCGGAGTTACGATCTTTATTTGTTTACTGTTTTGCCAGTTACGTTACGTAATAAAAGTATGTACACTGGAAACCTCGCTGCATCTTGGTCCGTCCCTATAGAAGATCGTGACAGTTGTGCACAAATTTGTTTACATTCCTGTTAGTGAGCATTTCTCATTTTCCAAGATAATCAATCCAACTGACAGGTGTGGCATATCAGGAAGCTGATTAAATAAGATGACCATTACACAGGTGCACCTTGTGCTGCGGACAATAAAAGGCCACTCTAAATGTGTAGTTTTGTCACACAACACAATGCCACAGATGTCTCAAGTTTTGAGGGAGCATACAATTGTTATGCTGACTGCAAGAATGTCCACCAGAGTTGATGCCAGATAATTTAATGTTAATTTCTCGAGCATAAGCTGCCTCCCAATGTCGTTTTAGAGAATTCGGCAGTATGTCCAACCGACCTCACAACTGCAGACAACTTGTAATCACGCCAGCCCAGGACCTCCACATCCAGCTTTTTCACCTGTGGGATGGTCTGAGATCAGCCACCCGGACAGCTGATGAAACTGAGGAGCATTTCTGTCTGTAATAAATCCATTTGTTAGGAAAAATGTATTCGGATTGGTTGGGCCTGGCTCCCCAGTGGGAGGGGCCCTGCTCCCAAGTGGGTGGGCCTATGCCCTCCTTGGCCCACCCATGGCTGCGCCCCTGCCCAGTCATGTGAAATATATAGATTAGGGCCTAATTTATTTATTTCAATTGACTGATTTCCTTATATGAACTGTAACTCAGTAAAATCATTGAAATTGTTGCATGTTGTGTTTATATTTTTGTTCAGTATATATACATTACATCTCCTAGATATAGGACAGACACTTCAAAACCTTATTCCTTACGATTTATTTGTTGACTGTCTTTTTTGCCATATATAAATGTGTTATTCAATGCGTTTCTATGGGCTATAGTAGTCAAAGCCAAATTGTATATTTTATCAATTTTTTTTATGTTTTATATATTTTTGTATAATACCTAAAATTCTAAATCAAATAGCTAAATGATCAATTTTCTGAAAATAATTACATATGTCAGCTTATAACACCCATTTACAGGGTTTAATTAATTGTGCTTCATATGAAATAAAAATGTGATGAATCAGTAGGTTCACCTCTGAAGTATTCACATAAATGTAAAACTTGAAAAAGGTAACAGTGAAACATGTAAACTCTATTCAGAACTTGGAAAGTCTTTCATTATAGATTTTTTGTGTTAAAGAGTACATCCCTCAAAACCTTGTATCTCTTCTCCCACACACTATATATTACACAGATGCAGCTCTCGCTGTATGTATGAGACCAGAGGTAGGCCTATGTTACGTACCTAGATCTCTTACAAAGCATAATATATTTAATATAATATTTAATCACACAAACACTACATTTCACCATCTTGTGAGCTGAAGTAAATGAGGATTCACAAATGTTATATGTAGTGCCACAACATAGAGGGACAGTGCAGGGCACTGTGTTAACAAAATGGCTCCCCCTTCTGGTCAACACAGACTGAGACCAGCAGCACTTCATCACACAGTGCCTGCATCAAGAACACCTGCATGTGTCACATGTTTGACAGCCCAAAGTGGTGAAGATGTAGCGTCCTCTGCTCAGACGTTACATGCATCAACCAATAGTTGCATGCCACTTCATTGACTGTGCCGTCGGGCACCAGATTGCTATTACATACAATGTGGTTAGCTTATACTTTAAATACCTATCCAGGCGTTTTAAGATTTGGTATGCGTCAGCAATGCCTAGGCAGAGGAACACGCATGCAGTATTCAAGAGAGGGCAAAGGGAATGGGTGCATACAATAACAATTAAATATGTTAATGGGTTTAACCCACACAGGGGATTAAAGGGACATTTCGCTTCAAAAGCAAAGTTTGTCCGAAGTTTTTCTAGACCTCAAAAGTAGAATAATGTTGCGAAATGTCCATGTCCCAGGTCTTGTGTTGTATAGATACAGTGTTGAAAATGAATTAAAAAGATAACCACCATATGATTTTCTGATTTTATTCGGTGCATATCTTTACCAATTAATTTAGAGTTGATAGCTGTATCTACAAAGCTGATGACGTGGGACATTGATTCCTCCTGACATCAGACTGCTTTTGAGGTCTGGAAAAAACAATCTGACTAACTTTGATTTTGGACAGTAATATCCCAATCTGCAGTTAAAAAAAACAACAAACCATCCAACCAGCCACTGTTTCTGGTAAACAGCAAGAGAAATTTACCCACTCTCACATTTATAGACAGAGCAATAGAGGCAAGAACTGGCCAATCCATGAGATCAGAATTATAGTGTTTACCATTGTTTTAAGCAGTGGAGCAAAGTACTTAATAAAAAATACTTTAAAGTACTACTTAAGTGTTTTTTGTGGTATCTGTTCTTTAATTTACTATTCATATATTTTGACAACTTTTGCTTTTACTTAACTATATTCCTAAAGAAAACTCCCTACATTTTCTGACACCCAGAAACACTTGCTATATTTTCAATGCTTAGCAGAACAGGAAAATGGTCCAATTCACGCACTTATCAAGAGAACATAAGAATTTGTTCTCAACTGACTTGCCTAGTTAAATAAAGGTAAAAAAAATACTAATAAATAAATAAATAAATAATAACATCCCTGATCATCCCTACTGCCTCTGATCTGGCAGATTCACTAAACACACATTTGTAAATTATGTCTGAGTGCTGGAGTGTGCCCCTGGCTATCCATAAATTAACAAGAAAATGGTGCTGTTTGGTTTGCTTAATATAAGGAATTTGAAATGATTTATATTTTTTACTTTTGATACTTAAGTATATTTAAAACCAAATACTTTTAAACGTTTAGTTAAGGAGTATTTTACTGGATGACTTCAGTCATTTTCTATTAAGGTATCTCCATAGAAAGTAAGAGAATTGGGTACTTTTTCCACCAATGGTTTTAAGGCTGTACAGCTCATTCTCTTATTTAACCTTTATTTAACTAGGCAAGTCAGATAAGAACAAATTCTTATTTACAATGATGGCCTAGGAATAGTGGGTTAACTGCCTTGTTCAGGAGCAGAACGACAGATTCGATCTAGCAACAATTCAGTTATTAGACCAATGCTCTAACCACTAGGCTACCTTTCGCCCCTTATAGCGCTATGCTCACTCTACCTAGTTGTATATGATATACAGTTGAAGTCAGAAGATTATGTACACTTAGGTTGGAGTCATTAAAACTCATTTTTCAACCACTCAACAAATTTCTTGTTAACAAACTACAGTTTTGGCAAGTCGGTTAGGACACCTACTTTGTGCATGACACAAGTAATTCTTCCAACAATTGTTTACAGTAAGATTACTTCACTTATAACTCACTGTATCACTATTCCAGTGGGTCGGAAGTTTACATACACTAAGTTGACTGTGCCTTTAAACAGCTTGGAGAATTCAATAAAATTATGTCATGGCTTTAGAAGCTTCTGATAGGCTATTTGACATTATTTGAGTCAATTGCAAAGGTACCTGGGCCTCTTTCCTTGACATCATGGGAAAATCAAAAGAAATCAGCCAAGACCTCAGAAAAGAAATTGTAGACCTCCACAAGTCTGGTTTATCCTTGGGAGCAATTTTCTTTAGGGCTGAAGATACCACGTTCATCTGTACTAACAATAGTACACAAGTATAAACACCATGGGACCATGCAGCCGTCATACCACTCAGTAAGGAGATGCGTTCTGTCTCCTAGAGATGAACGTACTTGGTGCGAAAAGTGCAAATCAATCACAGAACAACAGCAAAACGAGTCCTATATCGACATAACCTGAAAGGCCGCTCAGCAAGGAAGAAGCCACAGCAAGAAAAAAGCCAGACTACGGTTTGCAACTGCACATGGGGACAAAGATCATACTTTTTTGAGAAATGTCCTCTGGTCTGATGAAACAAAAATAGAACTGTTTGGCCATATGAACCATTGTTATGTTTGGAGGAAAAAGTAGGAGGCTTGCAAGCCAAAGAACACTATCCCAACGTGAAGCACGGGGGTGGCAGCATCATGTTGTGGGGGTGCTTTGCTGCAGGAGGGACTGGTGCACTTCATAAAATAGATGGCATCATGAGGTAGGAAAATGATGTGGTTATGTTGAAGCAACATCTCAAGTTATCAGTCAGGAAGGTAAAGCTTGGTCGCAAATGTGGCTTCCAAATGGACAATGACCCCAAGTATACTTCCAAAGTTGTGTCAAAATGGCTTAAGGACTTCAAAGTCAAGGTATTGGAGTGGCCATCACAAAGCCCTGACCTCAATACCAGAGAAAATTTGTGGCCAGAACTGAAAAATTGTGTGCAATCAAGGAGACCTACAAACCTGACTCAGTTACATCAACTCTGTCAGGAGGAATTGGCCAAAATCCACCCAACTTATTGTGGGAAGCTCGAGGAAGGCTACCCGAAACGTTTGACCCAAGTTCAACAATTTAAAGGCAATGCTACCAAATACTAATTGAGTGTATGTAAACTTCTTACGCACTGGGAATGTGATGAAAGAAATAAAAGCTGAAATAAGTTGTTCTCTCTACTCTTATTCTGACATATCACATTGTTAAAATAAAGTGGTGATCCTACCTGACCTAAGACAGGGAATTTTTACTAGGATTAAATGTCAGGAATTGTGAAAAACTGAGTTTAAATGTATTTGGCTAAGGTGTATGTAAACTTCTGATTTCAACTGTATGTACACTTGGTTTATACTCCCCTATCTCTAAATGTTTGTCCAATCGTCGTCCGGGTTAAGGGATGGTTTGGCCGGGGTAGGCTGTCATTGTAAAATAAGAATTCGTTCTTATACTGACTTGCCTAGTTAAAAAAAAGGTAAAAAAAATTAATAATATATATCACTAGCAGCGCTCCGAGTACCTGTAAATAAACTTGGAGAATAAAGGTGATTCTAATTCGGATTCGGATGTACAATCACATTGTTTAAAACAATGCAGTAAAATAAGCTTTTAACTTGTGTTCTAATGGGTTACAACAGTTGAACTAACATCATGGGGCATTTGTAAGTTTTATTCTTCACAGATTACCCCTTTAAGTATTGGAATCAGCCTTAAAGCCATAAGTGACTGCTCTTATGAATTCCAGAAGATGTAGAGAGTATTATATATTTTCCTTTGGATTCTATTAACTCACGGATATTCAATTGACTCAAGCCTGATCATACATTAGATGTGAATGACACTAAAATGAACTCATCATCAAAACCGATAATGCCTTACTAGTCTCATTTGCTACATGAAGCTCAGATACAGAGCCGAATGTCAAAATTGTGCTTTGAGATTTCTTCTGTCCATACATGTTCTACGAAACTGTAATCATGTTCTGTCTATTATTGTGCTGTTGGGAAATAACATGAGGAATGGAGCTCTATTAAATCCACGGAATTACGCGGCTCGCTTGTCGCAATCCAATTACTTTGTCACTTTGCTCCGGCTCAAATCCCAACCCCCAGCCTCAATTCATCCAGTGAGGTTCATCTCTGAAATATGTTTGTCTGTACATTTTCAATGAGTCTCAAATCCAATAGCAGAGAGTGCTGTTAAAAATAATTACTTAGGTTCCACACTGTACATTACTGTACAGTGCCGTGCAAAAGTATTTATCCCCCTTGGCGTTTTTCCTATTTTGTTGCATTACAACCTGTAATTTAAATATATTTTTATTTTGATTACATGTAATGGACATACACAAAAAAGTCCAAATTGGTGACATGAAATGAAGAAAATTACAAAAAATGTACAACTGAAAAGTGGTGCGTACTTAAGTATTCACCCCCTTTGCTATGAAGCCCCTAAATAAGATCTGGTGCTACCAATTACCCTCAGAAGTCACATAATTAGTTAAATAAAGTCCACCTGTGTGCAATCTAAGTGCCACCTGATCTGTCACATGATCTGTCACATGATCTCAGTATATATACCCCTGTTCTGAAAGGCCCCACATTCTACAACACCACCAAGCAAGCGGCACCATGAAGATCGAGGATCTCTCCAAACAGGTCAGGGACAAAGTTGTGGAGAAGTACAGATCAGGGTTGGGTTATAAAAAAAGATCAGAAACTTTGAACATCCCACGGAGCACCATTAAATCCATTATAAAAAAACTGAAAGAATATGGCAACACAACAAACCTGCCAAGAGAGGGCCAACCACCAAAACTCACGGACCAGGCAAGGAGGGCATTAATCAGAGAAGCAACAAAGAGACCAAAGATAACCCTGAAGGAGCTGTAAAGCTCCACAGCGGAGATTGGAGTATCTGTCCATAGGACCACTTTAAGCCGTGCACTCCACTCAGCTGGGCTTTACGGAAGAGTGGCCAGAAAAAAGCCATTGCTTAAAGAAAAATATGGTGTTCACCAAAAGGCATCTGGCAGACTACCCAGCCATATGGAAGAAGGTACTCTGGTCAGATGAGACTAAAATTGAGCTTTTTGGCCATCAAGGAAAATGCCATTTCTGGCGCAAACCCAACACCTCTCATCACTCTGAGAACACCATCCCCACAGTGAAGCATGGTGGTGGCAGCATCATGCTGTGGTGATGTTTTTCAGCGGTAGGGACTGGAAAACTGGTTAGAATTGAAGGAATGATGGATGGCGCTAAATACAAGGAAATTCTTGAGGGAAACCTGTTTCAGTCTTCCAGAAACCTGTTTTCAGTCTAACCCTAACCCTTCCAGCAGGACAATGACCCTAAGCATACTGCTAAAGCAACACTTGAGTGGTTTAAGGGGAAACATTTAAATGTTGGAATGGCCTAGTCAAAGCCCAGACCTAAATCCAATTGAGAATCTGTGGTATGACTTAAAGATTGCTGTACAGCAGCGGAACCCATCCAACTTGAAGGAGCTGGAGCAGTTTTGCCTTGAAGAATGGGCAAAAATCCCAGTGGCTAGATGTGCGAAGCTTATAGAGACATACCCCAAGAGACTTGCAGCTGTAATTGCTGCAAAAGGTGGCTCTACAAAGTATTGACTTTGGGGGGGTGAATAGTTATGCATGCTCAAGCTTTCAGTTTTTTTCTAATTTCTTGTTTGTTTCACAATAAAAAAAAGCATGTTAGGTAAATCAAATGATACAAACCCCCCAAAGGTCTACTTTAATTCCAGGTTGTCAGGCAACAAAATAGGAAAAATGCAAATGGGGTGAATACTTTTGCAAGCCACTGTATGTCCATAAGGAGCATCGTGCAAATCTAATTTGAATTTGAAACACTGATAACATGAGAGGTTATAATTTATCCCACGTACGCTACACAGTCCATAATATGCAAACAAATCTTCCTTTATGTGTATGAGCCAATGAAAGACCAGCTTTGAGCGGACACTGGCACTGTGCCACATGTGGCATCTCATTGGGGGTTGCTGAGGGGGCCAAAAGAGAAACTGGATCCATTGTGTGTGTTGCTCCTTCAGCCTGCCCCCACCTCTCCCCCAAACAAATTGGTTTGTTGATTTAATGAGCACTTTCTAAAAAATATAACTGCAAGGAGGCATTGAGCTCCAGCTGCCCCACAGTGCTCCAGCCACAGTCCAAATTAGCCGAATAGCTGGACTTGACGCGGAACAACAGCCAGCTAAGAGAGAAATGCAGTAACAATTGACATACTGTAATAATAATTCATTACTTTTCTACAGTCTAATTTTGTACATGTACAACACAGTGGAGGAAAAAGTTATTGTGCAGACTGTTAAAGTAGTGCACTGTATGCACGTACAATTTGCATCAAAGAGACCTCCAAGAATTGGATCCAAAGTGAAACTGGCACTGCTATACACATTTGTCTAGGAGCCAGATGGCGGTCTGAGAAAATACACTTTATTTCCCACTAAAAAAATCACTTGAACTCGGCTCGACTATCAGCTATCGATGGCAGCCCCATGTCAGGCAGCTCCACTGGGGTTGTCACCTAGTGTGCCCTGGTAGATTAGCTTAGTCTTTGGCTAATTAGCTTGGCCATCATATCAGTGCCTGTCCTTATCAGCCTGGGGCGTTGTGTTTTCTCTCCCTCCACACCAGAAACACAGTTAGACAGCTCGTCCCAAGCTGAGTCCACAGACTGACAGGTCTATCTGTGTATTTATTGATTTTACTGCTGAATATGCTATCTCCTAGTTGTGCTAAAAGCAGTCCTATGTGTCAAGGTGAGACTTGCCCAAGACTTCACATGAACAAATAAAGCAGGTCTAGAACACTTTCGAAAATTGTCACTGCTGTCTTTCCTGAATTTCGAGAACTACCTTACTCTGTTAGGTAGAAATCGGTTAGTTGTTGATACCAATTCTATTCAGTAAATGCAAACCTAAAGGATGTCAGTAAATATGTCTGCAAAATTAAGCCAAACTATTTCTAGAGATACAAGGCTGTTACTAGTGTAGACTTGTACAGCGTACTGGGGTACTGAATTTGTATGTGGAAAGGCTGTTACAGAAGTTAGCACTATCGTGATATTCATGTAGGTTTCCAGTCACATAAACCAAATTACAGATTCCAGTGAACCACTCTACTACTACCAAAGCTGCTTTTAGAAATCTTCCATTATGTATAATTCATTCACCCTGAACTGAACATATCCCACTCAGTAAAATCACTTACAATGTTGATTCAGTGCTCATATCAAATGAACCACAGTCTAATTCATGTGATCTGCAGATGGCACATAGTAGTCAGTCTAGTGTAGTCATTCAAAATGCACCCCTGCCCTCTCAATGGCAACTCTGTCCTAGCACACAGTCATGCAGATCCACTTGGTTATTTCACAGTCAGTTATAATATTATTAGGAAATAAATAATATGGAATTTGAAGCCATTTTAGTTTGAGCTTGAGAGGGAATAAAATGTCAAATGCCATCTGTCATTATATGTTGTACTGCATGTTCAGATAAATGGTATTGTAGTGACCATACTTAGGGAACAACGGAAACATCTACAGTATGTGTAAAAGAAAAGTGTACAGAGATATTTGCTTCCAAGAAAGCAATGAAAAAAAAATACGCAAGATTGAATAGCAGCTGCCTAGTATTGCCTCTGAAAGAGGAAATCCTTTCATCACATTCCAGTCTATAGCAACATGGGCTAAGGATAAATGATTAAGTGAATACATATTTGCCTCATGTATTCACTCAAAGCTTCAGGGTTTTTATCATACAGCCTAGTGCATAACATTGCCTGAATTTAAATTCCTTCACAGCTTATTCAGGTGTACACAGAGTGAATAGAGATCTACCTTTCCAAGCACATCTTGTTATAAATTATCAATCTAAAAATCACATTCAGCTGCTGTGCCATATACACGCAGGAAACTGCCAAAATGAAGGAAACACTAACATAAAGTGTCTTAATAAGTCATTGGGCCACCACGACCCAGAACAGCTTCAGTACACCTTGGCATAGATTATACAAGTGTCTGGAACTCTATTGGAGGTGTGCAACACCATTCTTCCACAATAAATTCCATAATTTTGTGTTTTGTTGATGGTGGTGGAAAACACTGTTTCATGCGCTTCTCCAGAATTTCCCATACGTGTTCTATTGGTTTAAATCGTTTTCATGCTCATCAAACCATTCAGAGACCACTCGTGCCCTGTAGACAAAATAATCGCCAGAATAATGGCCTGCCCAGCATTTTTATAAATGATCTTAAGCATGATGGGATGTTACTTGCTTAATTAACTCAGGAACCACATCCAGGAACCACACCCTCATTTACTCAAGTATTTCCATTATTTTGCTTACCTGCATATACAGTCATCACCTCAATAATGATGAGCAAAAAAGACTGCATCATATAAATAACACAAATACTGAGCTATATAAAAATATGTTATTTTACAATACTGGGTCGTGATTTCAATCACTTTTTCACCTCACCCCTTTTGATCTGAACAAAACTTCCCATACATATTTGCCCATGGTAGAAGTGGTCCGAAAGTAACTTTTGAGGAGATGAAGGTGATCAAAGTTGACCCATTTTGCATACCCCACCCTACCATGAGACATCAACGTCTTCAACACTGGAAAAGATAAACGGTTGAGTTTGATATCATACAAAGTCTTGTAGGGTTATCAAAATGTGTCATTTCTTGATTATAATTTTTTTCAATAATCTTTTTTTTTTTTACCTTTAACGTCAAATATCTATAGAAACGCACAAACTCAAATTATTATTATTTTTTAAAAATGTTGTAGCTTAGACCCTACTTAACATAATCTGAGGTGTTTGTGTTGTGCCTGATATTGGTTGAGACACAGCATACTCTTGAATACCTACTTGAATACCTAAACCACTGGTGTGCATGGCCAAAGAGCTCTATTTTCATGTCATCTGACCAAAGCACCGAATCCAATCCAAGTGCCAATGCCATTTAGAAAACTCCAGACGTTTACATATGTTGGATGACATGTTTATAGAGCTCTTTGGCCAAGCACACCAGTGGTGGGTCAAAGCAGAAAATATCCCCATACCTAGTGGTGGGCCAAAGCAGAAAAGATCCCCATACCTAGTGGTGGGCCAAAGCAGAAAAGATCCCCATACCTAGTGTAAAATATGGTGGTGGATCTTTGATGTTATTGGACTATTTTGCTTCCACTGGTCCTTGGGCCCTTGTTAAGGTCAAAGGCATCATGAACTTTACCCAGGACCAGAACATTTTAGGCAAAAACATGGTTGCCTCTGCCAGGAGGCTGAAACTTATCCACAAGTGGATCTTCCAACAAGACAATAACCCCAAGCACATCAAAATCCAGAAAGAAATAGTTAATTTACCACAAAATCTAAATTTTGCAATGGCCATCTCAGTCTCAAGACTTGAACGCCATTGAAAACCTATGGTTTGAACTGAATAGGGCATTCCATAAGCGTAGACAGAGGATTTCAAGGATCTAGAAAGATTCTGTAAGGAGGAATTGTCTAAGATCCCTCCCAGTGTATTCTCCAATCTCATAAAAAAAATAGAAATAGGCACAGTACCTATTTACCTCTTCGCATGGAGAGTACCCACAGTACCTCCTCGCAAGGAGAGGTGTTGAAAGGTATTGAAAACAGGGGTGCCAATACTTTTAACCCCAATTTTTGTGAAAAACAATTACTTGTTAAACAAAATCTCTTTCTCTGAGCAATTGTATTAGTATCAAATAAAATAATTTCCCCTTCTTTTTAATAGACAATATAGCTCAGTATTTGCATTATTTCTTTCATACTGTGTTTTTTGCTCATTGTTATCAAGGGTGCCAATCATTTTGGACCTGACTGTACATACACTCCCGCCTCATGAGTGAGAGAAGGAAATTAAGAAAAATAGGAAATGAATGAAAGGGCCTGACAAACCGAGACTGTCTAATGTCTCCTTTAATGGTTTTCTTTGTAACATTTGGCTCTAGGGGTCTCATTGAGACCAGGTAATGACATACAAAGAGTGTGCGTAAGACTGTAAATTGGCTTTCATGACCATTAAACTTTGATATAGCGATAAGTAATGCAGTTAAGAGGTTTTCCGGTCTCCCTATCTGAGACCACCAGCCTCACAGATTTAATCTCGAAGGTTGATATGCACAGATATGTCCAAAGCCTTTTGCTTGATACTACATCATGTACTGGTATATACTGTTCTACACAAATTATACTAAGATTGATTATTTTCCAGCTCACTCTTTTGTGCCAACGTGATTAGAGTATTCTACCCGGCCACCACTGAGCATTATTATGGCAAAGCAATAGATACATCTGTGACTGCAACCTAGCTCAGGGTCTTCGAAGAAAATCTAAATTAGACTCCTGGGTGAAACATGCACCTGGACCGTGAACGATTGGCTCCACCTTCCCACAGCAGCGTGGCAGTGTGTGCCAATGTGTCCCCATTTCCATATATTTTTTTAAGCTGGAGACTTTTGAGTATTGCTTCAAAGAATCTCCCACTATTACACACTTGGGGGATTTCGATGGCGATGTCCTGTTTGCGAGTGGTGAGGGAAGGGTGGCCAACCTTACCACTAGGTTAGCACCTTCCTCCTCTCATCTCGGAGCAGGGCTCCACAGACAGACGGGCTGGGAGACTGTGTGCACTGGAGTGTAGTGGCGACTGGAGATCAGGTCCACTGGGGAGCCTCCACAGTCTGCAAGGCTGTTTGCACCTGTCAGCTCTGAGTAATTCCCAGCCCTTTTTGATTGATTGGGCACCGTTCCCTAGGCCATACCACTCATGGCCAAGAACCACATAAGGGTGATGATTAGGTGGTACGGTCCAGTAACACATGAGGATATTCTGTTATATTTCTCAACCGTATTAAAAAGATGATTCAAGGGCTGATGGGGTGTGTATGCGAGGTAGATTGATTGCACAGAAACGTCTATAAGCATTCAATCAAATCAAAGTGTGGGTGTAGCAAAACAATACCTTAAAATACATAACAGTACGCAAATCGCAAAAAAAATAATAATAAAGGAAATATCGAAATATTAAGAAATATAGAAATATTAGAATGTCAGAGTCCGGATATAAATATATCTGTATATGATGGTGTTTATAGACATTATGGACAGTATATGAATCGAAAAGGTGTGTACAGCAGTTGTTGTATAGGATGAGCCTTGACTAAAATACAGTATATAAGTGTGAAGTGGATAAAACAGTACGCAAACATTATTAAAGTGACATCAGTGCATTTATAAAGCGTTAAATACACTTGTTAATGTAGGCTTAACATTTGACAAGACCTGAATGACTACTATATAATCACACAGACAAAAGAGAAATATATTGATAACCAGGAAATCATAGTTGGAGTAACTGAGTTATGCTGGGAAAAACACTAAAAGTAGACATTCGATATTTGTATCTTCAGCTGACTTATTTTTAACCATACCTACTCCGGCTTTTCCAAAGCATTTTTTTTTACCTTTAGTACACCATGTGGTCAAAAAACCTCTTCAGAAGAAGTCCAATGCCTGCCAACCAGGAGTGATCAATAGCTATCGATCCATCCTGGGCCTTGTAAGACATTAAGTTACTTAGATTTTACTTAGGCTATTGCATGTGAGTGTGGCTCAGGATAGTAACCCACACAACTAACCTGGCCTCAGGGCAATTCGTAGCATTTTTACATTTGACTCCCTCCATTTAGTAATATATGTTTTGTTACATTATGTTACGTTACATACAAATGGAATAGTGGTTGTTCAATATCGTAGGAAATGGATGACAATTATTATAACGTCTTCGAGGACACATAGTATTATATGTCTTTCTTTGAGATTAGGCTGCTTGTTGTGTCGTAGGAAAATGTACGTTGCTGGTTAGGAAAACTTACGATAAAGATTAGGAGGTTTTACGCAAAAGGTTCTGAGAATTAGGTTCAGTTTAGGAAAAGGGTTGTACCCAACATGACTCAAACGCAAAACCTTTGAATTACTAGGTGGTTGTGGTATAGGCCCGCTCATCATCCTGGACCAACCTCCCTACTTTAGTTTGTTAAAGATGCACTCTCAAACGTTTGTATAATTTCAGCCAGTAGTTTTGAAAGTGGTGCTTAAACGGGTCCCCATTTTTTTGTGTACTATGACATCCAATTGTGTACTACATCATCCAACTCTTGTGGTACGTTACAAATCTAATTTCTGCCATATGTTACTAATTTGTTGTGCTTAACGGAGTACATCTTTATGTAACCAGACCATTATTTAGTTTGTAACGTACCGTAACATAACATACTTCATGGAGGCACAAAAATGAACGAAAAATAGCAAACGTCTGAGTTAGGGGTCCAGTCTGACACATCCTCTAAATTAAATACAGTCAATAATTTCCGCTTAGAGTTACTTTCAGACATTTCAGAGTGGTTTCCCCTTGTCATGCACAGTACATTATACCATTATTATTATTATATTTTATTATGCCTTAAAGAGCTCCGTTCACATTTCAACCCGTTTGGCACATCAAGTCAATTCCCATTGAGGTTGTTCCAATCATACATTGGTAAGTAAGGACATTGGCCCCAGGGACAGCTAGTGTGTTGTTGATTCAGCATGCATATCTTCAGAGTAATTTTAGGCCTTGGCACATATCCCCTCAGCCTTCACAATAATCCATTATTGAATATGTACCATACCTCAAATAATACATGTTTGCCTCTTTGATAACATCAGTCAGTCTAACTATTAATGATCACCCATCCATTTAACACTTCCCTCCCAATTGCCTATCTTGAGAAGGTTGCTGGCTCCGTTGTTAGGATGGAACAGAAAATGTAGTCCACCCACTCAAGGTTATATGAGGTAGACATGTGGGCGGCTAGAAGAGAAGCCTGATAAATAGTGCTTCGTGCTAGTTGCACGCTAAGACCCTGCAAGGAATTTTGCTCCGTTCTGCCGCTCTCTAGTTTTCATAAAGAAGCGCCACACTTGCACTTTCACCTCAACAGTAACGTGGAAGGGAGCTTTTTACGTGTGATTGGAAAGTTTATCCTTTTATCTTGAAGGATGGCTATCAGCAGCTTGTATCAGCATCTAGTCATAACATTCCTTCTGGGTGATATGAGTGTCAGATATTGCCCTCCCTTATATTTTCCCCAAATTGGAGACCAGACCTTTTTTGAGTGTATTTAATGTGTTGAGAGTTTGCAATGGCTTTATATTGAAGATAGTTTGTGTCATATATTATACTTTGACATCAGTGGCAGCTGGTGGGAGGAGCTATGGGAGGACAGGGTCATTGTAATGGCTGGAATGGAATAAATGGAACGGTATTAAACACATCAAGCATATGGAAACCACGTTTGACTCTGTTCCCTTTTTTCCATTCCAGCTATTGCAATGAACCCGTCCTCCTACAGCTCCTTCCACCAGCCTCCACTCTTTGACATGATGTTCTATGGGTTGCTGTGCTTCTCACGCTTGTGTTTCCTAACTGATTTATTGTAAATTCCTCCCCCTTGGCTGGTCTTCTTGGAGACGGGAGTTGGCCCAGATCTGCCACACCTGGGCCTGATTGACTAATGAGCTACCTGAGCTCCTTATAATGAAACTCCCAGCTCACTGCTGCTGGAGGAGGAAGACCACGTCACACACCACTGCCGATGACCTTGCAAGCAGAGGGGGACCATACATGAGTGATGTTTGAATATGTCTGCTCAGAATGGCTCGCTGCTCATGCATGTTTTCCTCTCTGTGGCCTGCAATGGACTGGACAATGGGATGGGTGCCACAGATGCTTGATGCCAAAGGACGACGAGGAATGACTGCCAAAATACTACCAACAAACGTACCATTAGCAGCTGAGCAAATGACGGGTGGTGGGTGTAGCCATCTTGACGACCTCCAGCAAGATGGACCCAGTGGTGTATTTGTACTTAAGTATTTAAGTACAAATATTTAAAAGTACTACTTAAGTAGTTTTGGGGGGTATCTATACTTTATTTTACTACAATTAACAATTTTGAACGCAACATGTAAAGTGTTGGTCCCATATTTTAAGAGCTGAAACAAAATCACAGAAATTTTCCATATGCACAAAAATATTATTTATCTCAAATCTTGGGCATATTTGTTTACATCCCTTGGCCAAAATAATCCATCCACCTGACATGTGTGGCATATCAAGAAGCTGCTTAAACAGCATGATCATTACAAGTTCACCTTGGGGACAAAAGGCCACTCTAAAATGTGCAGTTTGGTCATACAACACAAGGCCACAGATGGGGCGGCAGGTACCCTAGTGGTTAGAGCGTTGGACTAGTAACCGGAAAGTTTCAAGATCGAATCCCTGTGGTGACAAGGTAATAATATGTCTTTCTGCCCCACTGTTCCATTGAAAATAAGAGTTTGTTCTTAACTGACTTGCCTAGTTAAGTAAAGATAGTTTTTTTTTTATGTCTCAAGTTTTGAGGGAGCGGCATTTGGTTTGCTGACTGCAGGAATGTCCACCAGAGCTGTTGCCAGATAATTGAATGTTAATTTCTGTACCATGAGCCCTGCACTGTTGTTCGGTTAGCTGGTTTTCTGTAGAACAGTAAGTGCACATGTGATGATTATGTATTCCATATGCAGTGATTCGCATTGTGCCCACCAATGGAATGGGTGGAATAAAAGGCCAGCAATACTCCGTATTATTCAGAGCCCCATGAAATGGCACCATACACAATAGATGACTAAAAGTATGTGGAAATGTGCTTGTCAAAAATATAATTCCAAAATCATGGGCATTAACATGGAGTTGGTCCCCTCTTTGCTGCTATAACAGCCTCCACTCTTCTGGGAAGGCTTTCCACTAGTTGTTGGAACATTACCAAGGGGACATGCTTCCATTCAGACACGAGCATTAGTGAGTTTGGGCACTGATGTTGGGTGATTTTACTGGGCTCGTAGTCAGTGTTCCAATTCATCCCAAAGGTGTTCGATGGGGTTGAGGTCAGGGCTCTGTGCAGGCCAGTCAAGTTCTTCCACTTCCGATCTCGACAAACTATTTGTGTATGGACCTCACTTTGTCATGCTGAAACAGGAAAGGGCCTTCCCCAAATTGTTGCCACAACGTTGGAAGCACAGAATCATCTAGAATGCCATTGTATGCTGTAGCATTAAGATTTCACTTCACTGGAACTAAGGGGAAAGGGGCCTTCACTGGAACTAAGGGGAAAGGGCCACTGGAACTAAACAGGAAAGGGCCTTCCCCAAATTGTTGCCACAACGTTGGAAGCACAGAATCATCTAGAATGCCATTGTATGCTGTAGCATTAAGATTTCACTTCACTGGAACTAAGGGGCCAATAAATGTGTTAAATACTTTTTTGGTTATTACATGATTTCATATGTTATTTAATAGTTTTGATGTCTTTACTATTATTCTACAATGTAGAAAAATATTAAAAATAAAGAAAAAACCCTGCAATGAGTAGGTGTCCAAAATTTTGACCTGGTACTGTATGTGTTATAAATGACCAAATGTGTCTGACTTTAAATTAATTACAGCGTCATACAATATTGAGTCTTTATGGTTGTGTTATGAATGACCGAAAGTGTTACAGGATACTACATAGTGCCAATAAATAGGTCAAGGTTCTGCTGATTATGAAGGTTATCTCATGATCCACAGGTTACTGTAGGGTGTGAGAGATATTTAAATGGGTTGATAGACCTGCAAAGCTTGTGTTTGTGTGTCAGAATCAGAGTAGTCCAACCTGAGACTACCGCACCAGCTATTCCCCTTCTGTTCCGGTGCTGGAGACCTGGGCTTGATTACAACCTGTTAACAATGGTGCCAACATTTTGTGGCTGATCTTTCAGTGGAGGAGTGGGTGAATTTGTCATAGACCTGACTGGGCCCATCAATAGTTCAGAAAGTCATAATTATTTCTAAACCATGCCCATTTCCACAATGTATCTTCTTAAACTAACCCTAACTAATGAAGTCCAAGTTTGATGCGTTGATCCACCAGACCTTCCGCACATTTTGGCAGAAGTGTCTGGAAATTAGATGTAATGTGACTAACATGACTTCACTTTAGAGAGCATGTCATCTTTCAGCACAACATGTCAACCTTTATAAAGCACCTGTTTATATCATATTTGACATAGTGGGTTATGTCACATTTGACATTGGTGATTATGTCACACAGTTATGCCACATCTATGAACCCTTCATAAAGCATGATATACAGTTATAGATGCATGTTAACACTTATGTAGTGCTTATGAAGGCATTATCAAAGCTTTATGAAGCCTTTATAAGTTGAACGTAATTTAAAGCGAGACCATTACGGGCAGTTTCTTGAGTCATTTTCTTTGAAGGCATCTTTTATTTTTTACTCAAGTATGACAATTGGGTACTTTTCCCACCACTGCATGGACTATATCTCTGGGACTTTTGGACAGGTGTGTGTGTGTGAATGGTGTCACCCTTTCCTTGAAACCTTTACAATCTTGTCTGTGTAGTGGCCAAACCTGTTTGTTACAATATAATAGATTTACCAGACAAGTATCAATATCCTCCTGGTGGTAATAGAGGGAAACACTCTCACTATGTCTTGGAGCAGAGCCATACAATCTTGAATATTCTTTCAAGCCTCTCCACAGCTCCATAACCTTAACCTCTCCAAGCAGCTTCTGGAGAAGACAGAGTGCGTCATGTTTCCCAGCTGAGGAGTTCAACTTTGTGCCAGCTGAAATCAAAAGGCTTGAAATGCGAGCATGTGCAGTTCCACTGATATTGATTTAAAATCTTGTGATTCAGCATTTTTTTAAACCCTTGAACACAACATGGGAAGCTTTCAAAAACATGCCAATTTGGACATTCTGATCCTAAAGAGAAGTTCAGAAGGGTTAAACAATTATTGTGTGCGCCTCCGTAATGATGAGTGGAGGGTTTTATGTCCACTTTGGGATTTTCATTTCAAGTATGCCTAAATTTAGTCTCAGAGTAAAGTCTTTCTTCAACTGTTTTAACATTTTGGGTTTCATCCCATTTGTTACTATGAATCCACATTTAGCTTCAACCTCGGTCAGACTCAGCTGGAACACTTTGAAATTGAGTTTTCAAAAATAAAGGTCTTCTTTTAAATCTAAGCCACGTCTAGCCTACATCTTCTTCACTGTGACTTTACAGCATGTATGAAAGCCCTCTACAAAGGCACAATCCTAAAACTCATATGTAGATGACATGAATTGGAAGCAGTCACTGCAGCATTAGCTCTGCCTGGGCCTGAGAGAGATTTGGAATCACCACTTGCCTACATTGTGAGTGATATCTTTCTATGGGCATAACATTACAAAGGTGGAGTGTAGCCCCTGCCTGAGGGATTGACCAAAATCAATCTAATCTCCCTGAGACAGCAAATCTGGTGACTCCCTGAAAGTTGAATCATGCCACCGGGGGTAGAGTCGGCATGATGAAGTGCAGATGACATGCTAGGGCCCACCCCCCTAACTACATTATCCCCATGAGCTCAATAAATACCAAAAAGCTTTTGCCAATTATGACATTGGGCTTTTAATGTGTTAGTAGGCGACAAAGTACCCTCATAAATGTTAAAGACTACGGTTTTCATTGGGGAGAGGTGCCAATTAAAATTAATCTTCCCACGCCATACCTCCATATTGCATTCCGATTACGTCAATGCATGTGTAGAATTTCCAATTTCCAACTGGGAAACCTCTAGAAGAATGACTTCAACAGTATCAGTCTCGGTTGCCTTAAACATGCAGAGAAACACTGAAGGATGTTCCATGTGGTTTAAAACAACATTATTTTTCCAATGGTGCACTCCTGTAGGCTCTTGGATCCAGTGTTGCTCCCTCTTTGAGAAACCAACACCTTGTTGTGGTCTCAGAATAAGTACCACGTTTCACAAAGTTGAAAAAGTGCCAGATTCATTGGAATAGCTACGCTATTTAGAAATGCAATATAACCACTTCTGCTGACACGACAACAAGTCCCCAGTCATGTTTTATCCTTGCTGAGTTTGTCCAAGGGATTATACTTTCCAAAGGTAAATATACAATGTCCAGAAGTTCCTCAATCCTCAGGGCCCAGTTTTTAAAAAGTTATCTATCCGGATTTCGGCAAGTCAGTTAAGAACACATTCTTATTTACAATGACAGCCTACCCCAGCCAAACCCGGATGACGCTGGGCCAATTGTGCACTGCCTATGGGACTCCAAATCACAGCCAGATGTGATGCAGCCTGGATTCGAACCAGGGACTGCAGTGACACCTCTTACACTGAGATGCAGTGCCTTAGACCGCTGTGCCACTCGGGAGCGCTGATGCATAGAAATTGAATGAAAATACGTCCGTCCCCATTCACGTCAATTATTTATCTGTTCTATTCATTATATTTCTATGAATTTAATCCGATCCTATAGGTGAAATCCAGATAGATAACTTTAGAAAAAAGGGGCCCAGGAGTTGGAGTCTGTATACCTTAACATGAAAAGGCTACATTCCACAACTAGCATTACATCAGTTGTGTTGTCAGCCAAATCAACTTCATTTCTCAAACAATACAACATCAATACAGCCAAGTTGGCTGCCAACACTGGACACTTGACAAAATGCATGGCATGCCAAAATCCACTGAGAATCAGTCTATATTGCAAAAGACTGACTTCATGCAATAAGTAGAGATCCCCTAGTCTGACAAATCCACAAAGGAATGTAAGTGTTTAAATATCCATCTGGAAATGTCAAAGTCCTTAACTACTTCTCACCACAACTCGTAAATGGCGCATCATTTAAGCTTGGATAGAGAGATTACATGTTTAATTTTGGAGAGGTATCAAATATTCATTAAGAATAATAAAAGATCTTGTCTCTCTTTCCCGTTTACTCCAAACACCTTCATCACTAGCGAAGTCTGTACATGATTTACAGTGTTCTTTTGCCGGAGAGATTCTTCAAGAGTGAATTAAACCCGTGCAGACTTCCAGGGGTGAGGGACTTTGCAGATACCAGTGGGGGCTGTAACTTATCATGAGCCCTATTGTCTTTCACCACCTGTCGTCAAAATGTGTGCAAAACATAACTGTGAGCTACTAGTGTCTACAGAGACTATTAAATGTAATCCATTGAGAATTAATTAGTCTTTAATTGTATTTCCATATAAGTTTAAGATATATTGTACTATAAAAATACTTTTACTAGTATTCATTAAGAATTCCCTATAGGAGCAGAGCTTGAGTCCTTCCCATTTTGCCTGGGGGTTCTTAGTTTGCATTCAAGGTCCAGTAACAAGCGCTTTATCCTTACAATAGCTAAGCCAGAAGGAGTTAACTACGTAGATTTCAATTCATTCCAGAATTCATCCCTCTCCTCAGCAACAATACCTCCATAAGCTCTACCACTTTGTGTACTTCAAAAGCCCTAAGTCTGAGTTTTTTATGTATGTAAAACAAAAGGGATGTACTTTTCATTCTTTCAGGTTTTTAGAAAGAAAACATTAGTAATTACACCAGAATTCAACATAAAATACACCTGGAAAGGTTGAAACTTTTTCTCTTATTCTACTCCAAAGTTCTTGAAACAAATGATTGTACAACTCAAGCTCTCACAAAGCCCGGCTAAACCGCGGACAGGAAGCGACGAACGTGCCCAGTCTTATCATCTGCTGGCACAGCACAGATTAGTGGTGAATAGAAAAAGGGTGTGAGGGAGAAAGAAAAATGGTAAAAGCTGCTCTCCAGTATTAGAACAGACAGTTGCATTAGCTTTCTAATAAGATGAGACGGAGCAATACTAAGCCCAGAAAATGGGAGAAAACCATTTCCTAGCTCCTCAGATTTTTTTTCCCTCTCTCCCAGTTCAGTTTATTGTTTTTCTGTCCTCTGTCCTTTATACTTGTATCGGATTGTGCTGGTTAGCACAGAAGAAACATGTCATAGGTTTACCTCGTAGGGCATTAATTATACTCTATACTTTATACTCTCATGCTCTGACCTCGCTTGTACTGATAATCTACTTCCCGCAGCCCCTCCTCTCATCGTGGCTGTTATCGTCGCAAAGTTGAACCCCTTGGCAGCCACGTGCCCCTGAGTGCACCGTGATCCTCTTTGTCCGATTGGCCTTTATGATTAATGAGCCTAGCGACTACTAATCACTGCAATACTCAGGATGATGGTGCATCTCCCTACCTGCACAGGGTCTGTCATGAGCATGCATGCCCACACAATTCTGTTGCTATGCTAGGCTATAGGTGGCTGTGCAGTATTAGGTTACACAGCTTTACCAGGCTGTATATAAGCATTTTGAGGCCAGGGATGTTCCAAGTAAATCAGAAAAGTAAACCTACAACTTCATAAGAGCAGTAGAGATGAGACGCTAACAGGAAACCGATCATAACCTTTGTGATTGGCCTGACTGAAACATGGCTCAAGCCTGATGAATTTACTATGTTAATTGAGACTTCTTCTCCTGGTGACCATATCCTCCGCACATCCCAAAAAGGCGGAGGTGTTGCTAACATTTATGACAGCAAATGTCAATTTACAAGAAGAAAATGACTGCGTTTTCGTCTTTTGAGCTTCTAGTCAAGAAATCGATGCAGTCTTTTCACTAACATTTTATAGCTACTGTTTACAGGCCTCCTGGGCTGTATACCGCGTTCCTTACTGAGTTCCCTGAATTCCTATCGGTCCTTCTAGTTATGGCAGATAATATTAACATTTTGTGACTTCAATATTCACATGGAGAAGTCTGCAGACCCACACCAAAAGGCTTTTGGAGCCATCATCAACTCAGTGGGTTTTGTCCATCATGTTTCGGGACCTACGCATTGCCATAGTCATACCCTGAAGCTAGTTTTGTTTTGTGGAATAGATAGTGGATCTAAATGTTTTTCATCATAACCCTGGACTATCGGGCCACCATCTTATAACATTTGCAATCGCAACAAATAACTAGCTCAGACACCAACCAAGGATTGTCAAACGCTAAACTATAAATTCTCTGACAACACAAAGACTCCTAGATACCCTTACAGACTCCCTCCACTTACCCAAGGATGCCAGAGTACAACAATCAGTTAACCACCGATATAAACTTAACCTATGGAAATAACATAGATCAGGGTTCTCCAACCCTGTTCCTGGAGAACTACTGTCCTTTAGGTTTTTGCTCCAACCTTAATCTAGCGCACTTGATTCTAATAATTAATGGGTGATAAATTGAATTTGGTTAGTTACAGATGAGGTTGGATTGAAAACCTACAGTAGGGTAGCTCTCTAGGAACAGGGTTGGAGAGCCCTGCCCTGGATGCAGTCGCACCGCTAAAAACAAAAAACATTTGTCACAAGAAACTAGCTCCCCGGTTTACAGAAAAGCCTTGAAGCAAGCTTCCAGAAAATTGGAACCGACATAGTGCTCCACCAAATTGGAAGACTTCCGACTAGCTAGGAAAGACAGGACCATGCAATATCAAAAAGCCTTCACTGCTGCTTGATTAGCCTACTTTTCCAACCTGATTGAGGAGACTAAAAAAGATCCCAAATGTATTTTTTATACTGTCAAAAGCTAAATAAAAAGTAGCATTCCCCAAGTGAGGAACTTCATGAACTTCGAAGAAGTTGCCTATTTCTCCACATGCCTATTTCTCCAAAACTCAGTTGTCCTGAGTCTGCACAGAACTGTCAGGACCTCGGATCAATGGAGACACTTGAGATTTTTTTATCCTGGACCTCATTCCAACTAAACAACTAAAATGCCTACTTCCTGGGCTTGGTCCTCCTATGTTGAACATACTAAATGGCTCCCTATCCTCCGGATGTGTACCAAACACACTAAAAGTGGCGGTAATATAGTCTCTCCTGAAAAAAGTCAAACCTTGACCTGGAAGAAATTCTAAACTAAAAATCGGTCTATATCGAATCTCCCATTCCTCTCTAACATTTTAGAAAAACTGTTTTAGAAAAAGTCTTCCTGAAGACCAATAACGTATGCAAAATGCTCCAGTCTGGTTTTAGACCCCATCATAGTACTGAGGCCGCACATGTGAAGGTGGTAAATTACATAATAATGGCGTCTGTCCTCGAGCTCCTAGACCTTAGTGCCGCTTTTGACACCATCGATCACCACATTCTTTTGGAGGGATTGGAAACCCCAATTGGTGTGCACGGACAAGTTCCTGCCTGATTTAGTATTATCTGTCAGAAATATATCAGTTTGTGTCTGTGGATGGTTTGTCCTCCAATAAATATATGGCAAGTTTTGGTGTTCCTCAAGGATCCATTTTATGACCACTATTGTTTTCTCTATATATTCTACCTCTTGGTGATGTCATTCAGAAACACAATGTCAACTTTCACTGCTATGTAGTTGACACACAGCTGTACATTTCGATGAAGCACGGTGAAGCCCCAAAATTACCTACCCTGGAAGCCTGTGTTTCAGGAAGTGGATGATGGCCAATGTTTTATCTTTAAACTCAGAGAAAACAGAGAAGCTAGTTCTAGGTCCGAAGAAACAAAGAGATCTGCTGTTTGATCTCTTTTGACAAACATATCAACAATATTTCAAGAGCACCCTTTTTCCCATCTTCGTATCATTACAAAACTCAATCTTTTTGTCTGAAAATTATGCAGAAAAGCTCATCCATGCTTTTGTCACTTCAAGATTAGACTACTGCAATGCTTTACTCTACGGTGACATGGATAAAGCATTAAATAAACTTCAGATAGTGCTAAATACAGCTGCTATTAACTTGACCACAACCCCAAAATTCAATCACATTACTCCAGAGCTAGCCACTCTACACTGGCTTCCTCTTAAGGCTAGTGCTGATTTTCAAAGTTTTACTGATAATCTATAAAGCATTACGCAGACTTGCTCCTACCTAACTCTCCGATTTGGTCCTGCCGTACATACAGTGAGGGAAAAAAAGTATTTGATCCCCTGCTGATTTTGTACGTTTGCCCACTGACAAAGAAATGAACAGTCTATAATTTCAATGGTAGGTTTATTTGAACAGTGAGAGAAAAAATAACAACAAAAAACATCCAGAAAAACGGATGTGAAAAATGTTTTAAATTGATTAGCATTTTATTTAGGGAAACAAGTATTTGACCCCCTTGTCACGTCCAGGCCTGAGTTGACAGGCTGGCGTGTTTTTGTTTCGGTTTTGGTGTAGGGTTTTTTCTGTTCTAGGTGGTGTATTTCTATGTTGGGTAAATGGTTCCCAATTAGAGGCAGCTGAGTGTCGTTACCTCTAATTGGGAACCATATATATGTTTGTGGTTTTGCACTAGGGTTTTGTGGGTTATTGTTTGATCATAGCGTAAGTGTTTAGTTCATGTTATGTTCATTGTTACGATCTTCGTTTGTTTGTTTATTGTTTTCCCAGTTTGCGTAATTTAATAAATATGTATACTGGAATTATCGCTGCGTCTTGGTCCGCTAATATAGAAGATCGTGAAACCCCTCTGCAAAACATGACTTAGTACTTGGTGGCAAAACCCTTGTTGGCAATCACAGAGGTTAGATGTTTCTTGTAGTTGGCCACCAGGTTTGCACACATCTCAGGAGGGATTTTGTCCCACTCCTCTTTGCAGATCTTCTCCAAGTCATTAAGGTTTCGAGGCTGACGTTTGGCAACTCGAACCTTCAGCTCCCTCCACAGATTTTCTATGGGATTAAGGTCTGGAGACTGGCTACGCCACTCCAGAACCTTAATGTGCTTCTTCTTGAGCCACTCCTTTCTTGCCTTGGCCGTGTGTTTTGTGTCATTGTCATGCTGGAATACCTATCCACGACCCATTTTCAATGCCCTGGCTGAGGGAAGGAGGTTCTCACCCAAGATTTGACGGTACATGGCCCCGTCCATCGTCTCTTTGATGCGGTGAAGTTGTCCTGTCCCCTTAGCAGAAAAACACCCCCAAAGCATAATGTTTCCACCTCCATGTTTGACGGTGGGGATGGTGTTCTTGGGGTCATAGGCAGCATTCCTCCTCCTCCAAACACGGCGAGTTGAGTTGATGCCAAAGAGCTCCATTTTGGTCTCATCTGACCACAACACTTTCACCCAGTTGTCCTCTGAATCATTCAGATGTTCATTGGCAAACTTCAGACGGGCATGTATATGTGCTTTCTTGAGCAGGGTGACCTTGCGGGCGCTGCAGGATTTCAGTCCTTCACGGCGTAGTGTGTTACCAATTGTTTTCTTGGTGACTATGGTCCCAGCTGCCTTGAGATCATTGACAAGATCCTCCTGTGTAGTTCTGGGCTGATTCCTCACCATTCTCATGATCATTGCAACTCCACGAGGTGAGATCTTGCATGCAGCCCCAGGCCGAGGGAGATTGACAGTTATTTTGTGTTTCTTCCATTTGCGAATAATCGCACCAACTGTTGTCACCTTCTCACCAAGCTGCTTGGCGATGGTCTTGTAGCCCATTCCAGCCTTGTGTAGGTCTACAATCTTGTCCCTGACATCCTTGGAGAGCTCTTTGGTCTTGGCCATGGTGGAGAGTTTGGAATCTGATTGATTGATTGCTTCTGTGGACAGGTGTCTTTTATACAGGTAACAAACTGAGATTAGGAGCACTCCCTTTATGATTGTGCTCCTAATCTCAGCTCGTTACCTATATAAAAGACACCCGGGAGCCAGAAATCTTTCTGATTGAGAGGGGTTCAAATACTTATTTCCCTCATAAAATGCAAATCAATTTAAAACATTTTTCACATGCGTTTTTCTGGATTTTTTTGTTGTTATTCTGTCTCTCACTGTTCTAATAAACCTACCATTACAATTATAGACTGATCATTTCTTTGTCAGTGGGCAAACGTACAAAATCAGCAGGGGATCAAATACTTTTTTCCCTCACTGTAATGTACCTACAAGTACACTACGGTCACAAGACACAGGAATCCTTGTTATTCCTAGAATTTCGAAGCAAACAGCTGGAGGCAGGGCTTTCTTTTATAGAGCTCTATTTTATGGATTGGTCTGCCTATCTATGTGAGAGACGCAGACTTGGTCTCGACCTTTAAGTCTTTACTGAAGACTCTTCTCTTCAGGAGGTCCTATGATTGAGTGTGGTCTGGCCCATGGGTGCGAAGGTAAACGGCAAGGCACTGGAATGACGAATCACCCTTGCTGTCTCAGCCTGGCTGGCTCCCCTCTCCACTGGGTTGGGTTAGTGATGTGATCTTCCTGTCCAGTTTTGCGTCCCTTCAGGCACGTGCGGTGGGGGAGCTCTTTGTGGTCTATACTCTGCCTTGTCTCAGGTTAGTAAGTTGGTGGTCTGTTGATATCCCGTGGTGGTGTGGGGGCTGTGCTTTGGCAAAGTGGTTGGGATATATTCTGCATGGTTAGCCCTGTCCGGAGGTACCCCCCGTCCCATCTCAGAGTCTCAGTATCTATGCTACAATATTCTATATGCCGGGGGGATAGGGTCAGTCTGCCCTATTTCTCCTGTCTTACCTGGTGTCCTGTGTGATCTTAGTTATGCTCCCTCTAATTATCCCATATCTATCCCTCTGCCCTGCCCTGTCGGAGGACCTGAGCCCTAGGACCATGCCTCAGGACTACCTGGCCTGATGACTCCTTAAGAGCCAACTAACATTTACTCCTGAGGCTGCTGACCTGTTGCACCCTCCATAACCACTGTGATTATTATTTGACCCTGCTGGTCATCTATAAACATTTGAACATCTTGAAGAACGATCTGGCCTAAATGCCCAAGTACTCTTATAAATATCCACTGGCACGGCCAGGAGAGGACTGGCCACCACTCAGAGTCTGGTTCCTCTCTAGGTTTCTTCCTAGGTTCCTGCCTTTCTACTGAGTTTTTCCTAGCCACGGTGCTTCTACATCTGCATTGCTTGCTCTTTGGGGTTTTAGGCTGGGTTTCTTTCTAAGCACTTTGTGACACCTGCTGATGTAAAAAGGGCTTTATAAATACATTTGACTGATTGATTATAGAAAGTCAATGCGTTCAGAGAAGTGATGCAGTGCCATAAAAGGCAGCTATTGGTTTTATGCACGAAGTAGTTGAGAAAGATCTCAGAGCCTTCAATTACTATCTACAACAGGTGTCTGGAGTTGGAGAGGGGAGAATGAATGATATCAGCAACACACCACTGACTGTTAGGATGCACGTACCCTGCTGAGATGTCTACAGAGAGGGTATGAGTTGAATCGTAACACCAGTCCCTAATGAAATTGGAATGTACACCTCAGAACTGTAACTCGTTGCCCACTGAACATAAAGATTCTGAAGGCTAAAATCACCAAGGTCTTTCCAATACATCCTAAAGCTATGTCTCCCCAACCCCCTCTCACCCTCACCTACCCTCAACCCATCACCTACCTCACTTAAGGGAACATGGAGGTGAGTTAAGGTGTCACAGAAGAGAGACAGACAGGGCCAGAAACAATTGTCCCCATCTCACCCAGTGGAAAGCAACACCTGTCTCCTTTACAGGCATCAGTGCTGCCTAGCAGCCTCTCAATGGTGGCAGTTTGTGCACAGGCATGGCTGAAGGTATTACACACTTTAGCTAGTTGACACCTGCATTTAAACCTAACAAGCACCAAGTTGTCTTGGGCAGAGAGGTGGTTATTTACAGCACCATATTGTCTTGGGCAGAGAGGTGGTAGCTAACAGTAAGGTAAGGGTCGAAAGGTTATACACAGCAAGATACCGTAAGACACCCAAACATGTCCGAATCTGCTTTGACTTTCCCAACTATAAAGAACCTAATACTTTTCTAAATGTAACGTAAAGTAACTGCTTGGTTATCACATCAGTGGGGCTAAGCCACTGCCAGTTTAGAAGGATAGCTGGAGGCATCAACTATTCATGGGCAATTATGTGGTGAGGCTGGGCCTCTCAAGAGAACAACAACCTCATAAGAAAATAATATGCACTGGCTTTCATCACCATTCATGGGAGTCTTAAAGGAGGGGAGATCGTAAATTATAGGCTTATAAATAGTGGAAATATGTAGTATAGTTAGCAATGATTTCTGAGCAGGAATTATGGGACTAGGAGTGACATAGCACCTTGTAGGTAGGTATTACAAGCCAGGGAGTTTTGCCCATTGTGAGAATATCCGAAGAGAACTGTTCTGGATGATTAGTTTAGGTAACTGTTATGGATGATTATAACTTTTCTGGAGGGTTAGATAACTAGAGAACTTTTCTGGATGGTTAGATAACTAGAGAACTGCTCTGAATGGTTAGATAACTAGAGAACTGTTCTGAATGGTTAGATAACTAGAGAACTGTTCTGAATGGTTAGATAACTAGAGAACTGTTCTGAATGGTTAGATAACTAGAGAACTGTTCTGGCTGATTAGTTTAGATAACTAGAGAACTGTTAAACTTTAATGAGGCTGAAATGAGAAACTGTCTCTGATGCTTAATTTCTCAATTATAAAAGATGTGATGTTGCATGGAACTCTTTCCACCAGACAACCATGTTGTAGCACCAGAATCCCATGCCTGCTTGGGAATTATGGGAGTGATGTTGAGGAATCAAGAAGTTATAGGTCCAAAAGCATTTATTAATTTGACACAACATTACAATGAGATAAATAAAGATGGAAGCTGAGTTTCATTCCCTAACTCCTTCAACAGTTTAAGAAATACTGTAGTTGCCGACTCTGCGCAACCCGAAACTGTCCACTATCATAGACACATACTGTAGTTGGCATTCTCAACTCTCAATGGATTTGACTCATACGATGACATGATTAAACATCTCATTGCTGTTTCGTGGCTGGAGTACACCATTGCCAAGTATCTTGATTAACCAATCACTGAAAGGAAATGCTAACATTACATAATGTCTGGTAGTTGATTTACATAAGAAAAGTTAGAGAAAACATGGATACTTTTATAAAATGTGGATTTTCTTGAAAACATTATAGCGTTTCCCTGTGGTTACCTTAACCACAATCTCCTGGACAGCCTACATAAACATAAATGCTACCGTAGATCGGTCTTAATACTATGGGCACCAATAGCTTACGAGCAGCAATAGTTGTGGTGCTTGGATTTTTCATCATTGGTTATTTGGACAAATCACGATTTCGCATTCTTTCAAATTTACATAAGGGAGGGGACATTCCACCCATAGACTTAACAGAGAGAGGGTGTAGCTCCTCATTCTGGTTCCACTCATTGTTTTAGCATCTCTTCTCTTAACACATATAGACCCAGGACTTAATTGAGTTAACCAAGATTACCTTAACCATATTAATTTACTTGTGTGTTGTTATACAGTATTTCAAAGCCTTAAGTGAAAAAATGAGGCGAGAATACCAAATACAGCATGTGTTTGTGATGGCGAAAGAATGCCCTTTGGGTATAAATGCAATTTCTCTTTCTTTTTGAAACCCGAGCACTTGTGAAGGTTTTCCATTTCTAACACCATTAGAAACTTTCATGGGGATTTTACTTCCCGATTTTGATCCGTGAGATGTTCCCCAAAAAAAACAGACTGCGCTCTTGATTGCCTGGTTACCTTGAGATAAGAGAAGAGGTTTTAAATTCTAGCCCTAGAGTGAAAACTATTTCTTTGTTCTTGAACTCAATTTTTTGCTTTTAAGTAACTGCAACGTGAACCAATTACTTACATGAATGTGCCCCCTCTGAACAATGTTTTGACTTGAATACTGATTCAGCAGCCTCGCAACTCAGAATTTACATGTTGCCTCTTACACTTGCCATGAATAAGTACAGCAATGTCTCTCTCTCCATATTTTATAAAAGTTGATTATTGCGTCTGCAGCAGGCTCAAGGACTGCGCCAACTGTTCCATAGCTTCAAATGTATTTTTGGCGATGAAAGAGATAATCTGCTTGCGAGTCACTCCCAGCTGTGCTTGGCTTCTTGGGCCACACAGACACCACCGGAATCAGAAATGAGGGTTGACTCCCTTTCAATGTCTGACAGTCGACTCACTGATCCATTTGCCTAATGATGGAACCTACTCTCCAGATCCCACCAACTCGCCAGCAAGGGAGAGAGAACCCAACTTCAACAGCTTTCATCAGCATTCCTTGCACGCCCTTGAAATGTAAAAAACCAGCAAGGCTTCATCTGTTCATTTCCCCCACTTACGATACAGTTCTCTGGCTGATTGCACCTGGTTTATTAGTGTTTTGTCTACTGAAATTCAGTTTGTGTTGCATGTTACAGCTGTCATATCAACCTCTTTGAAGATGGGCCCACGTAGCAGCTAACACAAAGACACACCTCAACCTTTCTCTGACAAACTGTCAGTGGGAAGAAGTGGCAATTCTGTTGATACATTTTAACCGTTATTTGATCTCTGAGACAAACATTTGAACTACTCTGGATGCAAAACAATGGGTTTGTTTTAACATTCTGGTTGTGGCAGAAAGATACATTAAACAAAACCACAACCCACTGAAGGGTGAAATGAAGTCCAAGTTAAGTAAATAACAGTCCCAGTTGAATATAAATAGACCTACTTCAAATTAATTATTTTTACTACTAGAACTTTTTGAAATACTGTAATGTCAACACACAATGGAGGAACTTGCTTTAAAAGCTTTCAGCTGAGGGTATGCATTCATGTTATTTTGTGAGCAACACATCTGCTCCCTTCTAGCACCCAATAGTGTTAAATGGACATTACTCTTTTCTAGGACTCAGTGGAAGCTTTCAGATACTTAAGTTGGGTAAAGCAGTTTGTATACATCAATATTTACTGCTTCTGCTTGTGCACTCCCACTTTAATATTTGTCTACCTCCAGACTTCCAAACTTAGGGGAGTATACAAATGTATATCCAGGCTAGTTCCCCAAGCATAATTGAAAATATAAGGGAGAGATGTTCTACAGTGAGGGAAAAAGGTATTTGATCCCCTGCAGAATTTGTACTTTTGCCCACTGACAAATAAATTATCAGTCTATAATTTTAATGGTAGGTTTATTTGAACAGTGAGAGACAGAATAACAACAAAAAAATCCAGAAAAACGCATGTGAAAAAAAGAAATTCCACAAATTAACAAGGAACACCTGTTAATTGAATAGCATTGAGAGAATGCCAAGAGTGTGTGAAGCTTTCATCAAGGCAAAGGGTTGCTACTTTGAAGTATAGTTTGATTTGTTTTAAACTTTTTGGTTACTACATGATTCCATATTTGTTATTTAATAGTTTTGATGTCTTCACTATTATTCTACAATGTATAAATAGTACAAATAAAGATAAACCATTGAATGAGTAGGTGTGTCCAAACTTTTGACTGGTACTGTAAGACACGCACTCTACACACACACACATACACACACAATAAACATGAATTTTGTATTGTAGATACGTGATAATAGAGTAGTGGCCTGAGGGAACACACTTAATGTGTTGTGAAAAGTGTTATGGAATGTATTGTCATGTAATATATTAAATTTAATATAACTGCCTTATTGTTACTAGACCCCAGGAAGAGTAGCTGTTACATTTTCTTTTATTTAACCTTTATTTAACTAGGCAAGTCAGTTAAGAACACATTTTTATTTACATTGACTGCCTACCAAATGGTTAAAGGCCTCCTGCGGGGACGGATGCTTTTTTTAAATAGGACAAAACTCACATCACGACAAGAGTCACCACAACACTGCATAAAGAGAGACCTAAGACAACAACATAACATGGCAGCAACACACGAAAACATAGCATGGTAGCGAAACAACATGACAACAACATGTTAGCAACACAACATTGCAGCAGCACAAAACATGGTACAAACATTATTGGCACAGACAACAGCACAAAAAGGTAGAGACAACAATGCATCACACAAAGCAGCCACAACTGTCAGTAAGAGTGTCCATGATTGAGTCTATGAATTAAGAGATTGAGATAAAAGGGTCCAGTTTGAGGGGTTTTTGCAGCTCGTTCCAGTCGCTAGCTGCAGCGAACTGAAAAGAGAAGCGACCCAGGATGTGTGTGCTTTGGGGACCTTTAACATATGTGACTGGTTGAGCGGGTGTTCTGTGGAGGATGAGGGCTTTATTAGAATGAAGCCTAAGAGGGTTTTATAAATAAGCGACGGGTATACAGAGATGACCAATTTATAGAGTATAGAGTGCAGTGATATGTCCTATAAGGAGCATTAGTGGAAAAATCTGATGGCCGAATGGTAAAGAACATCTAGCCGCCCGAGAGCACCCTTACCTGCCGATCTATAAATGATCTATAAATTAATCTAGCATGGGTAGGATGGTCATCTGAATCAAGGTTATTTTGGCAGCTGTGGTGAAAGAGGAGCTCCAGATGTGACGCTTGGAATTCAGGCCAAAGAGTTCAGTCTTGGTTTCTTTAGATAAGAGAATCTTGGAAGAGTCTTGGTGGTTCCAAACTTCTTCCATCAAATCAAATTTTATTGGTCACATACACATGGTTAGCAGATGTTAATGCGAGTGTAGCAAAATGCTTGCGCTTCTAGTTCCGACCATGCAGTAATATCTAACAAGTAATCTAACAATTTCACAACAACTACCTTATACACACAAGTGTAAGGGAATGATTAAGAATATGTACATATAAATATATGGATGAGCGATGGCCGAACGGCATAGGCAAGATGCAGTAGATGGTATAGAGTACAGTATATACATATGAGATGAGTAATGTAGGATATGTAAATATTATATAAAGTGGCATTGTTTAAGTGACTAGTGACACATTTGTTACATCCCATTATTCATTATTAAAGTGGCTAGAGATTGAGTCTGTATGTTGGCTGCAACCACTCAATGTTAGTGATGGCTGTTTAACAGTCTGATGGCCTTGAGATAGAAGCTGTTTTTCAGTCTCTCGGTCCCAGCTTTGATGCACCTGTACTGACCTCGCCTTCTGGACGATAGCGGGGTGAACAGGCAGTGGCTAGGGTGGTTGTTGTCCTTGATTATCTTTTTGGCCTTCCTGCGACATAACATCGTTGCAGATGTTATTTCTTACCCTCACCACCTGGGGGCGGCCCCTCAAAGTCCAGGACCCATTTAAAAATGATGGAGGCCACTGTGTTCTTGGGGACCTTAAATTCTGCAGAAATGTTTTGGTACCCTTCCCCAGATCTGTGCCTCGACACAATCCTGTCTCGGAGCTCTACGGACAATTCCTTCAACCTCATGGCTTGGTTTTTGCTCTGACGTGCACTGTCAACTGTGGGACCTTATAGAGTCAGGTATGTGCCTTTCCTTTCCAAGTGGACTCCAATCAAGTTTTTGAAACATCAAGGATGATAAATGGAAGCAGGATGCACCTGAGCTTAATTTTGAGTCTAATGTCAAAGGGTCTGAATACTTATGTAAATAAGGTATTTCTGTTTTTTGTTTTTAATGCATTTGTCATTATGGGGTTGTGTGTGTAGATTGATGAGGGAAAACATTTATTTAGTCCATTTTAGAATAAGGCTGTAACGTAACAAAACGTGGAAAAAGTCAAGGGGTCTGAATGCTTTCCGAATGCACTGCATTTAACCCCTTATTTGTGGCACTAAACAGTCTCCAAATGTACTTCCATATATTTTTTCAACTGGTACCGGGGGAACCTTCAGACGAGTCTTGTGAGGCCTGTCTGCATCGTAGAGCAAAACAACCGATGTGTTCGTGAGAGGCTCACCTTTTCACAGAGAGGTCATATTAGTGTGTAGCCCAAACTGTTCGGATGCTACAGACAGAAGTTCGCAGATCAGTTGTACCGAATTCAGATGAGTCCCAAGATGCTTGTGGGGGTCGTAGAGAAAAACGGAGAGCACCGTCGTGTTTGTGAGAGTCTCGTAATAGTTTGTAGGCCAAACCATTCGTACGCTACTGACAATTCTGTGAGAAGACCGATTTTCGGGATGCCTCATGGTCTGACAAACACAGCTATGGTCTGACAAACACAGCATCCAATGCAAAAAAAAAGCGGACAGGTTTTTATGAGAATTAATTTATTATGCCAATTAGATTTCCATGGGGGCGCGGACATTGACCTTAGGGGGTTCATTTTGAAGTGGTTACATTTCCCCAGACCTCTTATTCAGTTTTATACCAAACCATGTGGTGGGGTTGTGGTTGGGCCGAAACAGACTCAGTATTGAAGTGAGTGCCAAAAACAGTATACCATTGACTTCAGGATAAAAATACCCTGGGCTTTTATGTTAGCTCAGTCATCCTCTGTCCTTATGGGGGAAATCATGTCAATGCTGACATTTAAAATGCAAGCTGCCAGGACAATAAGGTATCTGGCCATAAATATTACAAGGAGAATACACAAGGCTGTCTTTAACTGTCGAGATGGGCTAGGAAAATCGGAGGGATTTGCTTTGAAAAGCAGACTGTGTAACAACGCCAAAGGCTGTGCAACAAACAGGTAGCGATGGTCATGGCGACCTTGCCCACGCTCTGTGTAAAGAAGTGCATGTGTAGCCACCAGCCAGTAAACATTAACTGAAACAAGAAGAAAATGATTTGTTCTGATGGGAAGTTATTGGCAGGCAAACCCACACTTGTGGGGGCATAGCTGTGTGGGAGCTTGTGTGTGTGACCAAGCCATCTCATGCTACCGGTGACATCAATAAAAATCTATGAGCTGCAAGCATCAGAGAGTACATGCTATGCATTTTGACATGTTCTAATTGTTTTATAATCCAAGATAGAAAACATTCAGATCCTCACATAATCAGATAGAAAATCAGAACGTAAAGACATAATTAAATCACAAACTTATACAGACAATCACTACACAGCATTAACATATGATGTGGTTAATAAGAATTAATATGATGTTCCTTGTCCTTTGGCAACGTAGATGTAGATCAACAAATAGTATCCACAGTTGTTGTCTTTACCATTACAGAGAACAGCTAAAGGAAGAGTGGGTAGATGAATACAGGTGTTTGACCTGGGTGCTATGCAGTGACACATCATCTGGATTGACATCAGTAGATGCTTGAGGAGAACAAGGGTATATAGGACAGGAAATGACTTGCCGTCGCCCTGGTGAAAAGCCACAGACCGATCAAGGAATTTTATTCCAAAGATCAGATGTTCCCAGTTTACATTCCCAACATGGTGCATAAAATTAAAGGGATTTGGGGAATCTTTAAGTCCATCCTCCTGTAATTGATAATGGATAGATATTGTGGTGTGTAGATAATAAACAAATGTTAGCTTTGGTTGCCATCCCAGACCAAAACAGCACAGCATTTAATCCTACCACATCAAAACAGATTTAATTTTAAATGGGCATATTTATTGCCCTAGGCTGTGTATACATGCTGGTACTTGAACATACAGTGTGTGTTTTACAAGAAGTACTCACAAGGATAATAAAATAAAAGACCATTTGGACAAGGAACATTTTGTCGGTCCCCGCAAGGAAAAATGCTATTTTAGGCTTAGGAGTTTGGTTTAGGGTTATTGTTAGGGTTAAGTTGGGTTAAGGTTAGGGTTCGGAGTTTTGGATGGGAATATAGGACTTTGGATGGGAATCAATTATTTGGACCCCACAAGGATAGCAATACAACACTGTGGGTGTCAAATCAAATTGTATTGGTCACATACACATGGTTAGCAGATGTTAATGTGAGTGTACCAAAATGCTTGTGCTTCTAGTTCCGACTTTGCAGTAATATCTAACAAGTAATCGAACAATTCCCCAACAACTACCTTATACACACAAATATAAAGGGAAGAATAAGAATATATACGTATAAATATATGGATGAGCAGAATAGGCATTGTGCAATAGATGGTATAAGGTTCAGTAAACACAGTTGAAGTCGGAAGCATACATACACCTTAGCCAAATACATTTAAACTACATTTTTTCACAATTCCTAACATTTAATCCTAGTAAGAATTCCCTGTCTTTGGTCAGTTAGGATCACCACTTTATTTTAACAATGTGAAATGTCAGAATAATAGTAGAGAGAATGATTTATTTCAGCTTTTATTTCTTTCATCACATTCCCAGTGGGTCAGAAGTTTACATACACTCAATTAGTATTTGGTAGCATTGCCTTTAAATTGTTGAACTTGGGTCAAACATTTCGGGTAGCCAACCACAAGCTTCCCACAATAATTTCCTCCTGACAGAGCTGCTCGCACACGCTTTTTCAGTTCTGCCCACACATTTTCTATGGGATTGAGGTCAGGGCTTTGTGATGGCCACTCTAATACCTTGACTTTGTTGTCCTCAAGCCATTTTGACAACTTTGGAAGTATGCTTGGTATCATTGTCCATTTGGAAGACACATTTGCGACCAAGCTTTAACTTCCTGACTGATGTCTTGAGATGTTGCTTCAGTATATCCACATAATTGTCCTACCTCATGATGCCATCTATTTTGTGAAGTGCACCAGTCCCTCCTGCAGCAAAGCACCCCCACAACATGCTGCTGCCACCCCTTGCTTCACGGTTGAGATGGTGGTCTTCGGCTTGCAAGCCTCCCCCTTTATACTGTACTCTATACCATCTACTGCATCTTGCCTATGCCGTTCAGCCATCGCTCATCCATATATTTATATGTACATATTCTTAATCATTCCCTTACACTTGTGTGTATAAGGTAGTTGTTGTGAAATTGTTAGATTACTTGTTAGATATTACTGCATGGTCGGAACTAGAAGCACAAGCATTTTGCTACACTCGCATTAACATCTGCTAACCATGTGTATGTGACCAATACAATTTGATGGAAGAAGTTTGGAACCACCAAAACTCTTCCAAGATTCTCTTATCTAAAGAAACCAAGACTGAACTCTTTGGCCTGAATTCCAAGCGTCACATCTGGAGCTCCTCTTTCACCACAGCTGCCATTTGGAAATTGCTCCCAATGATGAACCAGACAGAGGGAGGTCTTGAAATACATCCACAGGTACACAATTGACTCAAATGATGTCAGTTAGCCTATCAGAAGCTTCCAAAGCCATGACATCATTTTCTGGAATTTTCATAGCTGTTCAACTTAGTGTATGTAAACATCTGACCCACTGGAATTGTGATACAGTGATAATCTGTCTGTAAACAATTGTTGGAAAAATGACTTGTTTCATGCACAAAGTAGATGTCCTAACCGACTTGCCAAAACTATATTTTGTTAACAAGAAATTTGTGGAGTGGTTGAAAAACTAGTTTTAATGACTCCAACCTATGTGTATGTAAACTTTCGACTTGAACTGTTCATATGAGATGAGAAATGTAAAATATTAACATTATTAAAGTGGCATAGTTTAAAGCGACTAGTGATTTGATTCATTAACTACTAGCGCCCCACTCCCGACTATCCGGTGAAATGTAAGGCACCAAATTCAAAATCCAAAAGTTGAATTATTAAACATTCATCAATATACAAGTGTTGCATAGTTATCAAAAGCTCTGCTTCTTGGTAATATCACAGCGTTGTCAGATTTCAAAAAGGCTTTACGGCGAAAAGAAAAACATTTGATTGTTTGAGGATAGCACCTCCGATATTTATTCATTAGCATAAATTCATAAACCAGCGCGGTTCACACAAAACCCATTTCACAGCGAAAACAAATCCCTTACCTTTTGAAGAACTTCTACTGAGGGCTTCCCAAGTGTCCAACGAAGACATACAATGGATCTTTTGTTAGAAAAAGTCATTTATTATATCCATAAATCTCCATTTGGTTGGTGCGTTATGTTCAGAAAATCCAACGTCGAAACGCCCATTGAAACGTAAAGAGAACGCGTTCAAATATACCTATAAACTTTTTCTAAACAAATCAAAGACCAGTTATAATGCATCCTTAGCTATCCTTTTATGAATATTAGTGATAATACTTCACTCGGATGGTCACCTATACGTTATATGAGTAAAATAAAGTGGGGCGCGCACCCAGACTCGCGCCCGAAAAATCTTGTTGACATTTGAGCTCCCCTGACCATTTCCTGTTCCTATCCATTCTGCTTACTCATATCACTCCCAGTCTTTGTATATAGACTGTTGACATCTAGTGGAAGCCATAGGTACTGCAATCTCGGAGCTGGATTGCCTTGAAGTCAATAGGGAGATTCTCAAACAGAGCAAAGGTCACAAAAACTGCAATTCAGTGGGTTTTTGCCTGCTATATCAGTTCTGTTACACTCACAGACATTATGTTAACACTTTTAGAAACTTCAGAGTGTTTCCTATCCAATAGTACTAATTGTGTGCATATCCTATTTTCTGAGCCTGAGTGGCAGGCATTTTACTTTGGGCACGCCAGACTCTCCAAAACCTTCACCTCTGCTGCCGCTCCCTAAGAAGTTAAAGTGGCCAGTGAAATGAGTTTCTATGTAGGCAGCAGCCTCTCTGAGTTAGTGATTGCTGTTTAGCAGTCTGATGGCCTTGAAATAGATGCTGTTTTTCATTCTCTCTGTCCTGACCTCGCCTTCTGGATGGTAGCGGGGTGAACAAGCTGTGGCTCGGGTGGTTGTTGTCCTTGGTGATCCTTTTGCACTTCCTGTGACATCGAGTGGTGTAGGTGTCCTAGAGGGCAGGTAGTTTTCCCCTGGTGATGCGTTGTGGAGACCGCACCACCCTCTGGAGAGCCTTGTGGTTGACGGCGGTGCATTTCCCGTACCAGGTGGTGATCCAGCCCGACAGGATGCTCTCGATCTGTAAAAGTTTGTCAGGGTTTTAGGTGACAAGCCAAATTTCTTTAGCCTCCTGAGGTTGAAGAGGCACATTTGCACTTTCTTCACCACGTTGGATGTGTGGGTGGACCATTTCAGTTTGTCTGTGATGTGTATGCCGAGGAACTAAAAACTTTCCACCTTCTCCACTACTATCCCTCCAATGTGGATAGGGGGTGCTCCCTCTGAGGTTTCCTGAAGTCCACGATCATCTCTTTTGTTTTGTTGACGTTGAGTGAGAGGTTGTTTTCCTGACACCACACTCCGAGGGCCCTCACCTCCTCCCTGTAGGCTGTCTCCTCTTTGTTGGTAATCAAGCCCACTACTGCTGTGTCCTCTGCAAACTTGATGATTGAGTTGGAGGCATGCATGGCCACGCAGTCATGGGTGAACAGGGAGTACAGGAGGGGGTTGAGCACGCACTCTTGTAGGGCCCCAGTGTTGAGTGTCAGCGAAGTGGAGTTGTTTCCTACCTTCACCACCTGGGGGCGGCCCGTCAGAATGTCCAGGACCCAATTGCACAGGGCGGAGTTGATGAGCTTGGAGGATACTATGATGTTGAATGCTGAGCTGTAGTCAATGAACAGCATTCTTATATAGGTATTCGTCTTGTTCAGATGGGATAGGGCAGTGTGCAGTGTGATGGCGATTGCATTGTCTGTGGACCTGTTGAGGCGTTATGCAAACTGCAGTGGGTCTAGAGTGGCAGGTAAGGTGGAGGTTATATGATCCTTGACTAGTCTCTCAAAGCACTTCATGATGACAGAAGTGAGTGCTACGGGGTGATAGTCATTTAGTTCAGTTATCTTTGCCTTCTTGGGTACAGGAACAATGGTGGCCATCTTGAAGCATGTGGGGAGAGCAGACTGGGATAAGAGGGATTGAATATATCCGTAAACACACCAGCCAGCTGGTCTGCACATTCTCTGAGGACGTGGCTAGGGATTCCGTCTGGTGTGTGTGAGACAGACAGGGTGAGTGATAGAGTGATCATGGTACTTTTTGTATTTAAGATGTAATATTGTTTTCATAGCTCTCCTTTCAAAAGAAAGCTTGTTATGTGGCCTCAGGCTACCCTGTCGTATTTCTCTAATCAAGCCAAGCATTGATGTGCAATAAGTGCTTTATTCTCCATTTAATTCTACCACAGAAGAAAAGAAATTCACCCAGTGAAATATCCACTCAGTGTTGGCTTGGATTCGGCCTGACTTGGGATCGGCATGACTTGGGATCATCACTACAAATCTAAATACCCCTCAAACGTCCATGACGAAGAGTTGTTATTTTCATCCATATTAACCCTTTCATGCGTGAGTGCACGTGATGATGTTATGACGTTTTCTCCATAATAGAATGTGATTGTTATTCAACAATACATTTAATCTGTGCTGCCCTCAAAAAAAGGAATTTAGCCTGTTTTTATTTATAGGCTGTTTAAACTTCCAATGATTTTCTAAAAAGTTTTTATTTTCTAAGAGCAGTTTGAATTGAGCTGTGTTCCGCCTCCTCGTTCATTCACATAAAAATAGTCATTTTTACTTTTACGGACAATTACATTTTTGGGACATTTCTGACCCGGACAAAATTCCCCAAGCACTTCCTAATTGTTTGTGCAGTTCAAGTCTGCAGACATTTTCTCATCGGAATGATCTGCACACGTGTTCACATTTTCCTTCTTTTGCCAGCATCGCAGTCATTGTTGTTTTCATTACTAATAATAACTTTGGAAATGTGTGCGTTTCTATCAAAGTAAGTGCCTTATTACATTGTATAGTTTCAGTATGTCGTGTTATGTCGTTTCTATTGTAGCTCACTGTATTTATGGAGCATAATATATTTGTATATTCCTTATAACCGCGGACACGTGAGGTAACGTTACTCATTTCATAACCTTTATGGTGTTACTTTTAGAAACCACACCAATATCATAACTAGAACTGGACATCTTTCGAGCTGAAGATTGAGGCCAGCCTATGTATGCTAGTGTACACTCCTTAACAGCTTTACTGGATGAAAACACAGCAAGAAAACACATAGGCCAATATGTAATAGTCGTCAATTTTATTGCAGTATTGGTGGTGGTTGGTTCAACAACAACTTGTTTTACTAGAGGAAAAAAAACTGAATATGCATATGCATATTTAATATTCATGCAGTGACTGAACAACAACTGCACCTCTGAAGGCATAGTATCATGGCAGGTCACCTGTCAAGTCACCTGTCAGGTCAGAGCGTATGATACTCCTCAAAGCGTATGATACTCCTTGAGCGTATGATACTCCTCAAAGCATGGTGAAACACATCACAAGCTAAACACATGTATTTTGTCAACTTCCTCTGCTTACTTCTCCTGGTGCCAGACAGGCAGACTTTGCAGTGCCTCCGTGTGTGGCTACCTTGAGCAGCAGTTTGAGGGACTTTGCAGGGAAAATGCCGTGCAGTGAGGCGTAGGGGATTGTCCGCAGCAGGGCGACCCCCAGTGGATGGGCGCCGAGGGGTGTGGTGCTCCTCCAGCACCCCTCTAATGAGGTTCTCTCTATTCTTTTGGTAGGTAATTACTTTACCTATGAGGGAGTGGAGAGGATGAGGAAAGTTAGAGGATGATGAGGCAGTGGGTAGGTGGGTGAGATATTGTCACTATAATTGCATAATGTATTTGTATGTGAAATCTACATCCAATTACAAAAATACCTTGGTCAGTAATCATCTCACCTGTTAGTTGGCGGTGAACTATGCTGCCGTTGAGGACAGCAGTGTCGATCAGATGGAAAAATATCTTCTTATACCACTTGGTCGTTTTCCGAGCGCATTCCACAAAGTTGTTTATCATGTCCGCCTTATCCACTGCCCCCATTTTGAGATTATAGTCAAGCACACAGTCTGGTTTGATCTTTCTCTCTCCCGTCAGGTGGTCCACCTTCCCTGTGGCTGACACGGTTCCTGTATGGACAGTGGAGAGGACATGGACGTCTCGTTTGTCATGCCAGTTTAAAGCCAGCTGTTGACCATTCTCCTTGAACTCCACCTCCCCTCTCTGCATCTTCCTGCAGCCCGAATGCCAGGCCCCTGTGCTGTTGGAGAGCAGATGCTGGAAGAGTGTGGGACTGCTGTACCAATTGTCCACGTACAAAGTGTGTCCCTTGCCGAGATGAGGAGCCAGCATGGTCATCACCACGGACCCGGACACCCCAAGCCCCTCATAATGTTTGATGTCAGTGGTGGACCCTGTGTAAACTATAATGTCCTGGACAAATCCTGTCTTCACGTCGCACATGACAAAGAACTTGACCCCAAACCTGTGCCTTTTGGAGGGAATATATTGACGGAACGCCAGCCTACCTTTCCATAACATCAGGGACTCATCAATGCATAGGTCCTTGTATGGCACAAAGACCTGACCAAATGCTGATGTCAGGCTGATAAGAACATTTCTTATTTTGTGTAACGGGTCACTTAGGATGGCAGTAGCATTGATGACAAAATGCAGGCATCGCAGCAGAGCTAGGAAGCAGTCTTGGGAAATAAGGGTGGCAAAGAAGGGGGTTGCAAACATAGGATCTGTGCTCCAGTATTCTCTTAGGGAGTTCTTCTTTACTATCCCCATGAGGAGGAATGTCACCAGGAAAGTATACATTTCACTAATTGTGGTTGTCACCCATTTAGCGAGTTTCCCCCTAACTCCTGGCTCTCTCTTCTCCTGTAGCTCCAAGGCATAGCGATTGGTCTCCTCTGCTATGTTTCCCACCAGCTCCTCTGTCAGAAACAACTTGAAGCACTCTGCCTGAGTTGCAAATGGCAAGGGGCGTTGCACTTCAGACTGGGTACTCATCAAAGCAAACAGCAGGGCCAGGAGGGATGAAATGACTGGCGGCCTTCCAGCTACCACAGAACTCCTGTACTTCATCCACTGTCGGTCTGCCTCCATCACCACCAGCATCTTCAAAGGGACCTGGTACTTTGTCAGTGGACAAGGGAACCTCAGATTCAGGGTTCTCAATGGCTACAAGGTTGGGGGGCAGCTCATCACTGTCACTGTCAGAATCAGATTCCTGACTCATTGTCAGAATTTAGAAAAATCTCCAGAATTTCCACATTTGTGAGTGGTCTCCTTTTGAAAGACATTGCTAATGCGACAGCTTAGCTCACTAGCTACATACATAAACAACAACACTGAGTGGCTCAGAGTGGGAGTGAGAGGTTACGTTGAGCACGCGACACTTGTATCAATAAATCACTATCAGAAAATGTTTTGTGTGGTAAATATTTATATACTCACTGTTTTATTCACGTTTTCAATTACAGGTGACAAATCATGCATTCCGATTCTTGCATAGATTGTAATGGGCACATATTCTGTGTGTAAAATATTCCAGCTGTGTAGCCATGTTTGTTGACATACAATGCATACTATAAACAGACCAAAGTCATCTTGTCTTCTCTTATTATCTTTGGTTTCTGTGAGGAAAAAGAAGCATGGCTGAAACTCGTTTACTTTCGACGTCTAGAAAGTGTTTTATCTAATTATTTTGGTCAATGGTGAGCTCACCTGTGATGTGATTAATTATACACAGTAATTGCTATTAACTAATTCATATTGTAGTTTATGTCAGCCGAGAGTTAGAAAATATGACCCCTTGTGTTGCGTCCATCTTTCCTCAGCGTGAGGACAAATGTAGCCTACATTTTTCCGATTAGGGTGATTGTGTTATGCTGTAGCTACTTCTGTGAAGTTGAATCCAAAAATAAACTGCTCACATTCTGGACATAACTTTGTAAGGACTGTGATTGTGTAAATAGTTTCTGAAAAAAGTGTGGCCAGCTCAATTGTTGATTGTTGTCATTCGAAACTGGCGTTTTAAATAAACATTCTAAACGAACAGAACGTTCTAATCACAAGGATGAGATCGTACACTTGAGGGACCACTGTAGAACGATCACAGCTATGACATGGTACGTGTGAAAGAGTTAAGGAAACACAACGTGAGCTCTAACCGAGTGTTGATTAGCCAAATGAGCCGCATTCCACGAATTAAGATGTCACAAAACTGGTAAAGTACCAGTGTATTGACAGCATAGAGGAACCAGCCTATAGACTAATTGAGTGTGTTCTTCCCTTGATGTACTGTACAGTGGGGCAAAGTATTTAGTCAGCCACCAATTGTGCAAGTTCTCCAACTTAAAAAGATGAGAGAGGCCTGCAATTTTCATCAAAGGTACACTTCAACTATGACAGACGAAATGAGAAAAAGAAATCCAGAAAATCACATTGTAGGATTTTTAATTTATTTATTTGCAAATTATGGTGGAAAATAAGTATTTGGTCAATAACAAAAGTTTATCTCAATACTTTGTTATATACCCTTTGTTGGCAATGACAGAGGTCAAACGTTTTCTGTAAGTCTTCACAAGGTTGTTGCTGGTATTTTGGCCCATTCCTCCATGCAGATCTCCTATAGAGCAGTGATGTTTTGGGGCTGTCGCTGGGCAACACGGACTTTCAACTCCCTCCAAAGATTTTCTATGGTGTTGAGATCTGGAGACTGGCTAGGCCACTCCAGGACCTTGAAATGCTTCTTACAAAGCCACTCCTTCGTTGCCCGGGCGGTGTGTTTGGGATCATTGTCATGCTGAAAGACCCAGCCACGTTTCATCTTCAATGCCCTTGCTGATGGAAGGAGGTTTTTACTCAAAATCTCACGATACATGGCCCCATTCATTCTTTCCTTTACACGGATCAGTCGTCCTGGTCCCTTTGCAGAAAAAACAGCCCCAAAGCATGATGTTTCCACCCCCATGCTTCACAGTAGGTATGGTGTTCTTTGGATGCAACTCAGCATTCTTTGTCCTCCAAACACGACGAGTTGAGTTTTTACCAAAAAGTTCTATTTTGGTTTCATCTGACCATATGACATTCTCCCAATCCTCATCTGGATCATCCAAATGCTCTCTAGCAAACTTCAGACGGGCCTGAACATGTACTGGCTTAAGCAGGGGGACACGTCTGGCACTGCAGGATTTGAGTCCCTGGCGGCGTAGTGTGTTACTGATGGTAGGCTTTGTTACTTTGGTCCCAGCTCTCTGCAGGTCATTCACTAGGTCCCCCCGTGTGGTTCTGGGATTTTTGACCCCACGGGGTGAGATTTTGCGTGGAGCCCCAGATCGAGGAGGATTATCAGTGGTCTTGTATGTCTTCTATTTCCTAATAATTGCTCCCACAGTTGATTTCTTCAAACCAAGCTGCTTACCTATTGCAGATTCAGTCTTCCCAACCTGGTGCAGGTCTACAATTTTGTTTCTGGTGTCCTTTGACAGCTCTTTGGTCTTGGCCATAGTGGAGTTTGGAGTGTGACTGTTTGAGGTTGTGGAGAGGTGTCTTTTATACTGATAACAAGTTCAAACAGGTGCCATTAATACAGGTAACGAGTGGAGGACAGAGGAGCCTCTTAAAGAAGAAGTTACAGGTCTGTGAGAGCCAGAAATCTTGCTTGTTTGTATGTGACCAAATACTTATTTTCCACCATAATTTGCAAATAAATTCATAAAAAATCCTACAATGTGATTTTCTGGATTTTTTTTCCTCATTTTGTCTGTCATAGTTGAGGTGTACCTATGATGAAAATTACAGGTCTCTCATCTTTTTAAGTGAGAGAACTTGCACAATTGGTGGCTGACTAAATACTTTTTTGCCCCACTGTATATGCCATGGTGTTTGCTAGGCTTCGGGAGTGGGTGACAATATTAACTTGTTAGGGAGTGGCAGCTGAGGGGTCGGTTTTGGAGAGCCTGGCGTGCCCAAAGTAAAATGCCTCCCATTCAGGCCCAGAAAATAGGATATGCAGATATTTGGTACCATTGGTACCCCGAGGAATTTCTGTCCTGGAAAAAGTGATTTTGACACATTGCTCATTTGGGCACCCCTCCCTGACCATGACCATATAAGGGCATATGAATGCAGTACCCATCGCTTCCTTTAGATGTCAACAGTCTCGAGACAGTGTATTTTTTCATTTTCGATGAATAAGACCAGAGAATAAGAGCAAACAAGGAAGTCACTCTTTCATGTAAACAGAATGGAACGCGCGCTCCCGAGAAGTCACGCAGTGTCTTTTTTACCGTCGTTATCGATCAGTTTATATTCCGGTTGATTTATAATAGTAAATATACGTAAAAGTGTTCCTAAGAATACATTTAAAACTATGTTTGATTGTTCTTGGACAAGTTTATAGGTATAAGATGAACGAGTTCGCGTCACGTTTCAATAGAGGAGTGGAAGCTGTCGTTTCTGATTATAACGCGCGAACCAAATGGAGGATTTATGGATAAAATACATTACTTTTTCTAACAAAAGAACCATGGATTGTCTTCGTTGGACACTTAGGATGACCTCAGCAGAAGTTCTTCAACAGGTAATTGATTTGTTTTTGCTGTGAAATGTGTTATGTGTGTGCCATGATGGCTAATCGATTCATGGCTATGGGAAAAATATGTGAGGTGCTACTCTAAAACAATCAAATGTGCTGCTTTCGCCGTAAAGCCTTTTTGAAATCTGACAACGCTGTGATATTGCCAAGAAACAGAGCTTTTGATGAGTATGGAACATTTGTATATTGGTGGACGTTTAATAATTCAACTTTTGGATTTTGAATTTGGCGCCTTACATTTTACCTGGTAGTGTCGGGAGCAGCCCGTTAGCGCCCCAGTGATCCCTGAGAAGTTAAAGATCTCTTTCAAAATAAAAACTCTAAAATAATGATATATAATGTTGTTCTTGTTGTTTTGTTTTCACGCCATCCTTTGATCATCCTGCTGGTGCTCAACAAAATATAATTAATTTTAGAAATCAGTGTTCCACACAGTGGCTCAGTGCTCAATGAAGTACCATGGGAATCATCCTGCAGTCCTTAGAACATAACTGAACTGTGATGTCAAGCCAATAGTCTCTGTGCCCAAGAACACTAAGGTAACCTGCCTAAATGACTACTGACCTATAGCACTCACGTCTGTAGCCATGAAGTGCTTTGAAAGGCTGGTCATGGCTCAAATCAACAGCATTATCCCAGAAACCCTAGACCCACTCCAATTTGCATACCGCCCTAATAGATCCACAGATGATGCAATCTCTATTGCACTCCACACTGCCCTTTCCCACCTGGACAAAAGAAACACCTATGTGAGAATGCTATTCATTGACTACAGCTCAGCGTACAACACCATAGTGCCCTCAATGCTTATCAATAAGCTAAGGACCCTGGGGCTAAACACCCTCCTCTGCAACTGGATCCTAGACTTCCTGACGGGCCTCCCCCAGGTGGTAAGGGTAGGTAACAACACATCCGCCACGCTGATCCTCAACACAGGGGCCTCTCAGGGGTGCGTGCTGAGTCCCCTCCTGTACTCCCTGTTCACTTATGACTGCACGGCCATGCACGACTCCAACACCATCATTAAGTTTACAGTAGTAGGCCTGATCACCGACAACGACGAGACAGCCTATAGGTAGGAGGTCAGAGACCTGACCATGTGGTGCCAGGACAACAACCTCTCCCTCAACATGATCAAAACAAAGGAGGTGATTGTGGACTACAGGAAAAAGAGGACAGAGCACGCCCCCATTCTCAGAGCACACCAAGACAGTCATGAAGAGGCAATGACAAAACCAATTCCCTCTCAGGAGACTGAAAATATTTTGCATGGGTCCTCAGATCCTCAAAAGGTTCTACAGCTGCACCATCGAGAGCATCCTGGTAGTGCGTCCCCCCCAGGGACAGCATGGAAGAGCACCAGTAAGCCAGTGACTCAGCCCCTGTAATAGGGTTAGACCCAGCGCGGGTCACACAAAACCCATATAAGAGCTAAAAAATATCACTTACCTTACCTTTCGAAGAACTTCTGCTGAGGGCTTCCCAAGTGTCCAACGAAGACATCCAATGGTTCTTTTGTTAGAAAAAGTCATTTATTATATCCATAAATCTCAGTTTGGTTGGCGCGTTATGATCAGAAAATCCACCGTGGAGTCGCCCATTGAACCGTGAAGAGAACACGTTCATATTATACCTATAAACATTCTACAAACAAATGAAACATAATTTTAATGTATCCTTAGGTATCCTTTTATGTTTATTTACTGTAATATTTCAATCGGACGATAACGTGAACAATAGGAAAGGAAAATAAAGTGGAAAATAAAACGATGTTGACAAAAGTGGTCCCTTCACTACTTCCTCTTCCTATCCATTCTGCTTAGTGCTAGACCTTCCAGACACTGTGTAAAGACTGTTGACGTCTAGTGGAAGCCATAGGTACTGCAGTCTCAGTCCTAAAATATAAATGAATAGGCAGCCTGGAGAAGAAGGTCATATACAAACAAACTGCAAATCCGTATGGATTTTCCTCTGGTTGGGGATGGAAATTTCAGAATTATAATAAATAAATAAAAATGCAACATGCAACAATTTCAAAGATATTACATATAAGGAAATCAGTAAATTTAATTAAATTCATTAGGCCCTAATCTATGGATTTCACATGACTGGGAATACAGACATGCATATTTTAGTTACGGATACAGTACCTTAAAAAAAAGGAAGGAGCCTGGATCAGAAAACCAGTCAGTATCTGGTGTGACCACTAATGGCTGTGCCAAGCTAATTATGTACAGTCGTGGCCAAAACTTTTGAGAATGACACAAATATTAATTTTCACAAAATCTGCTGCCTCAATTTGTGTGATGCCAATTTGCATATACTCCAGAATGTCATGAAGAGTGATCAGATGAATTGCAATTAATTGCAAAGTCCCTCTTTGCCATGCAAATTAACTGAATCCCCCAAAACATTTCCACTGCATTTCAGCCCTGCCACAAAAGGACCAGCTGACATCATGTCAGAGTGTTGACGAGGTTGACGAGGACAAGGCTGGAGATCACTCTGTCATGCTGATTGAGTTCGAATAACAGACTGGAAGCTTCAAAAGGAGGGTGGTGCTTGGAATCGTTGTTCCTTCTCTGTCAACCATGGTAAACTAAAAGGAAACACGTGCTGTCATCAGTGCGTTGCTCAAAAAGGGCTTCACAGGCAAGGATATTGCTGCCACTAAGATTGCACCTAAATCCACCATTAATCGGATCATCAAGAACTTTAAGGAGAGCGGTTCAATTGTTGTGAAGAAGGCTTCAGGGCCCCCAAGAAAGTCCAGCAAGCCCAAGGACCGTCTCCTAAAGTTGATTCAGCTGCGGGATTGGGGCAGCACCAGTACAGAGCTTGATCGGGAATGGCAGCAGGCAGGTGTGAGTGCATCTGCACGCACAGTGAGGCCAAGACTTTTGGAGGATGGCCTGGTGTCAAGAAGGGCAGCAAAGAAGCCTCTTCTCTCCAGGAAAATAATCAGGGACAGACTGATATTCTGCAAAAGGTACAGGGATTGGACTGCTGAGGACTGGGGTAAAGTCATTTTCTCTGATGAATCGCCTTTCCGATTGTTTGGGGCATCTGGAAAAAAGCTTGTCCGGAGAAGATAAGGTGAGCGCTACCATCAGTCCTGTGTCATGCCAACAGTAAAGTATCGTAAGACCATTCATGTGTGGGGTTGCTTCTCAGCCAAGGGAGTGGGCTCACTCACAATTTTGCATAAGAATACAGCCATGAATAAAGAATGGTACCAACACATCCTCCAAGAGCAACTTCTCTCAACCATACAGGAACAGTTTGGTGACGAACAATGCCTTTTCCAGCATGATGGAGCACCTTGCCATAAGGCAAAAGTAATAACTATGTGGCTCGGGGAACAAAACATCGATATTTTGGGTCCATGGCCAGGAAACTCCCCAGACCTTAATCCCATTGAGAACTTGTCGTAAATCCTCAAGAGGCGGGTGGACAAACAAAAACCCACAAATTCTGACAAACTACAAGCCTTGATTATGCAAGAATTGGCTGCCATCAGTCAGGATGTGGCCCAGAAGTTAATTGACCGCATGCCAGGGCAGATTGCAGAGGTCTTGAAAAAGAAGGGTGAACACTGCAAATATTGACTCTTTGCATCAACGTTATGTAATTGTCAATAAAAGCCTTTGACACTTAGGAAATGCTTCTAATTATACTTCAGTATTCCATAGTAACATCTTACAAAAATATCTAAAGACACTGAAGCAGCAAACGTTGTGGAAATTAATATTTGTGTCATTCTCAAAACTTTTGGCTACGACTGTACATGTAGGTAGAGTTATTAATAACTACTTGGGGAGCAGTGGGGCGCTCCCGACACTACCCAGTGAAATGTAAGGCGCCAAATTCAAAATCCAAAAGTTGAATTATTAAACATTCATCAATATACAAGTGTTGCATAGTCATCAAAAGCTCTGCTTCTTGGCAATAGCACAGCGTTGTCAGATTTCAAAAAGGCGAAAGCACAACATTTGATTGTTTGAGGATAGCACCTACAATATTCAGCCATTAGCATAAATTCATAAACCAGCGCGGTTCACACAAAACCCATTTCACAGCGAAAACAAATCCCGGGGCTTTACCTAGCAAAGACTTGTAGATGACCTGGAGCCAGTGGGTTTGGCGACGAGTATGAAGCGAGGGCCAGCTAACGACAGCGTACAGGTCGCTGTGGTGGGTAGTACTGTGAGGAAAAAAGTATTTGATCCCCTGCTGATTTTGTACGTTTGCCCACTGACAAAGAAATGATCAGTCTATAATTTTAATGATAGGTTTATTTGAACAATGAGACAGAATAACAACAAAAAAGTCCAGAAAAACTCATGTGAAAAATGTTATAAATTGATTTGCATTTTAATGAGGTAAATAAGTATAGGGGTAGCCAGGCAGAAAGCATGGCCAGCCATAGAAAAATGCTTATTGTAGTTCTCAATTATAGTGGGTTTATCGGTGGTGACAGTATTTCCTAGCCTCAGTGCAGTGGGCAGCTGGGAGGAGGTGCTCTTATTCTCCATGGACTTTACAGTGTCGCAAATTTCTGCTTGAAAAAGCTAGCCTTAGCTTTCCTAACTGCCAGTGTATTTTGGTTCCTAACTTCCCTGAAAAGTTGAATATCGCGGAGGCTATTCGATGCTAATGCAGTATGCCACAGGATGGTTTTGTGCTGGTCAAGGGCAGTCAGGTCTGGAGAGAACCGAAGGGCTATATCTGTTCCTGGTTCAAATTTTTTTTTAAGAGGCATGCTTATTTAAGATGGTGAGGAAGGCACTTTTAATGAATGCCCAGGCATCCTCTACTAACGGGATGGGGTAGATATCCTTCCAGGACACCCGGGCCAGTTCGATTAGAAAGGCCTGCTCGCTGAAGTGTTTTAGGGAGCGTTTGACAGTGATGACCCATTACGGATGCAGGCAATGAGGCAGTTATCGCTGAGATCTTGTTTGAAAACAGCAGAGGTGTATTCTATGATATCTATGAGGGGGGGGCAATCAGTTCACATATGGTGTCAAGGGCAGAGCTGGGGGCAGAGGGTGGTCTATAGCAAGCGGCAACGGTGAGATACTTGTTTCTGGAAAGGTGGAAGCTTAGAATTGTTTGGGTACAGACTTGGATAGTAAGACAGAACTCTGCAGGCTATCTCTGCAATAGATTGCAACACCGCCCCCTTTGGCAGTTCTATCTTGTTGGAAAATGTTATAGTTAGGGATGGACATTTCAGGGTTTTTGGTGGTCTTCCTAAGCCAGGATTCAGACACGGCTAGGACATCCGGGTTGGCAGAGTGTGCTAGGGCAGTGAATAAAACAAACTTAGGAAGGAGGCTTCTAATGTTAACAGCTAGTAGTCAGCCAGGTATGGTAGGAAGGTATGGTATGGTAGGATGTGAATACAGTGAGGGTAAACCTGTGCATAGAGTGACGATGAAAGAGATATTGTCTCTAAAAATGTCATTTAATCCAGGTGATGTCACCGCATGTGTGGGAGGTGGAACTAAAGTGTTAACTAAGGGGTATTGAGCAGGACTATAGGCTCTACATTGAAATAAGGCAATAATTACTAACCGAAACAGCAATGGACAAGTCATATTGACGTTAGCGAGAGTCATGCGTAGCCAAGTTGTCATAGGATCCAGTGAGTGACTTCAAGCAGCTAGCAAGCTAGCAGAAAGGTCTTGGAGGGACGTCGTGACGGAAGAAAGTCTGTTGTGGCCCCCTCGTGCTGTTCCGTCGACATACGGATCAGCAGGGCTCCGTGTAGTAAACCAGGCCAATTGGCAAATTAGGTATAGTGGCCAAAGAGTTTGTCCGATGGGCCTCTTAAGCTAACAGTCCGATGTGCTCAGGACAGCTAGCAGGCCACGGCATTTAGTGGACTTAGCAATGTCGGAGCCAGTTGAGAAAAAAAAAACTTGGGCGAATCACATTGGTGGTCCAGCCGTGATGGGTCGGTGGGGGTCCAGGCCAGTTGGCAAAATAGGTTTGTAGCCCAAGGAGTGGCTGATGGACCTCTACGTCAAGGCTGGAGATGGGCCTAGCTTCAGGACAAAGACGTTAGCCAGGAGTGGCCACTCGGATAGCAGCTAGCTAGCTGCGATGATCCAGGTGAAAAAAGGTTCAGGGCTTGCGGTAGGAATCTGGAGATAAGGAGAAAAATAAGTCTGATTTTCTCTGGTTTGAGTTGTGCTGTGCAGACTGGCTTGAGTTGTCCATGCTAGAGGTGGCTGATGACCGCTAGCAGTGGCTGGCTGACCACTAGCTAGTATCAAATCAAATCAAATTTTATTTGTCACATACACATGGTTAGCAGATGTTAATGTGAGTGTAGTGAAATGCTTGTGCTTCTAGTTCCGACCATGCAGTAGTATCTAACAAGTAATCTAACAAATTCACAACTACCTTATACACACAAGAGTAAAGGAATGAATACGAGTATGTACATATAAATATATGGATGAGCGATGGCTGACCGGCATAGGTAAGATGCAGTAGATGGTATGGAGTACAGTATATATATATGAGATGAGTAATGTAGGATATGTAAACATTATATAAATGGCATTGTTTAAAGTGGCTAGTGATACATTTATTTCATCCAATTATAATTATTAAAGTGGCTAGAGATTTGGGTCGATGGCCGAACGGCATAGGCAAGATTCTGTAAATGGTTTAGAGTACAGTGTATACATTTGATATGAGTATGTCGGATACGTAAACATTATATACAAAATTGTTTAAAGTGGCTAGTGATACATTGTTACATCCAATTCCTATGTTTAAAGTGGCTAGAGATTTAAGTCAGTATGTTGGCAGCAGCCACTCAATGTTAGTGATGGCTGTTTAACAGTCTGATGGCCTTGAGGTAGAAGCTGTTTTTCAGTCTCTCGGTCCCAGCTTTGATGCATCTGTACTGACCTCGCCTTCTGGATGATAGCGGGGTGAACAGGCAGTGGCTCGGGTGGTTGTTGTCCTTGATGATCTTTTTGGCCTTCCTGTGACATCGGGTGGTGTAGGTGTCCTGAAGGGCAGGTAGTTTACCCCTGGTGATGCGTTGTGCAGTCCTCACTACCCTCTGGAGAGCCTTACGGTTGTGGGCAGAGCAGTTGCCGTACCAGGTGGTGATACAGCCCGACAGGATGCTCTCGATTGTGCATCTGTAGAAGTTTGTGAGTGATTTTGGTGACAAGCCGCATTTCTTCAGCCTCCTGAGGTTGAAGAGGCGCTGTTGCGCCTTCTTCACCATGCTGTCTGTGTGGGTGGACCAATTCAGTTTGTCCGTGATGTGTACGCCGAGGAACTTAAAACTTTCCACCTTCTCCAATACTGTCCCCTCGATGTGGATAGGGGGGTGCTCCCTCTTCTGTTTCCTGAAGTCCACGATCATCTCCTTTGTTTTGTTGACATTGAGTGAGAGGTTATTTTCCTGACACCACACTCCGAGGGCCCTCACCTCCTCCCTGTAGGCCGTCTTGTCGTTGTTGGTAATCAAGCCTAACACTGTAGTGTCGTCAGCAAACTTGATGATTGAGTTGGATGCGTGCTTGGCCACGCAGTCATGGGTAAACCGGGAGTACAGGAGAGGGCTGAGAACGCACCCTTGTGGGGCCCCAGTGTTGAGGATCAGCGGGGTGGAGATGTTGTTTCCTACCCTCACCACCTGGGGCCGGCCCGTCAGGAAGTCCAGGACCCAGTTGCACAGGGCTGGGTCGAGACCTAGGGTCTCGAGCTTAATGACGAGCTTGGAGGGAACTATGGTGTTAAATGCTGAGCTGTAGTCGATGAAAAGCATTCTTACATAAGTATTCCTCTTGTCCAGATGGGTTAGGGCAGTATGCAGTGTGATTGCGATTGCGATGTCTGTGGACCTATTGGGACGGTAAGCAAATTGGAGTGGGTCCAGGGTGTCTGGCAGGATGGAGGTGATATGATCCTTGACTAATCTCTCAAAGCACTTCATGATGACGGAAGTGAGTGCTACGGGGCGTAGCTTTCTTGGGAACAGTTACCTTAGCTTTCTTGGGAACAGGAACAATGGTGGCCCTCTTGAAGTATGTGGGAACAGCAGACTGGGATAGGGACTGATTGAATATGTCCGTAAACACACCAGCCAGCTGGTCTGCGCATGCTCTGAGGACACGGCCAGGGATGCCATCTGGGCCGGCAGCCTTGCGAGGGTTAACACATTTAAATGTTTTTCTCACATTGGCTGCGGTGAAGGAGAGCCCGCAGGTTTTGGTAGCAGGCCGTGTCGGTGGCACTGTATTGTCCTCAAAGCGAGCAAAGAAGTTGTTTAGTTTGTCTGGGAGCAGGACGTCATGGTCCGCAATGGGGCTGGTTTTCTTTTTGTAGTCCGTGATTGACTGTAGACCCTGCCACATTCCTCTTGTGTCTGAGCCGCTGAATTGTGACTCTACTTTGTCTCTATTATGACGCTTAGCTTGTTTGATTGCCTTGCGGAGGGAATAGCTACACTGTTTGTATTCATAAAAGCAGTGGTTCGCGTTTTCAGTTTTGCGCGAATGCTGCCATCAATCCACGGTTTCTGGTTGGGGAAGGTTTTAATATTTGCTATGGGTACAAAATCACCAATGCACTTGCTAATAAACTCGCTCACCGAATCAGCATATACATCAATGTTGTTGTCAGATGCTTTCCGGAACATATCCCAGTCCACGTGCTCGAAGCAATCTTGCAGCATTGAATCAGATTGGTCGGACCAGCGTTGAACAGACCTGAGCAGGCGTTTCCTGTTTTAGTTTCTGTTTGTAGGCTGGGAGCAACAAAATGGAGTCATGGTCAGACTTGCCGAAAGGAGGGCGGAGAATAGCCTTGTATGCATCATGGAAGTTGGAATAACAATGATCCAGGATTTTACCAGCCCGGGTGGCACATTCGATATGCTGGTAAAATTTTGGGAGCCTTGTTTTCAAATTAGCCTTATTATAATCCCCAGCCACAATAAATGCAGCCTCAGGATATGTGGTTTCCAATTTACCTAGAGTGAAATGAATTAGTAGCTAGTTAGCTGGCTAGCTGCTGATTCATAAACCAGCGCGGTTCACACAAAAGTCATTTAACAGCGAAAACAAATCCTTTACCTTTTCTGCTGAGGGCTTCCCAAGTGTCCAACGAAGACATCCAATGGTTCGAAAAAGTAATTTATTATATCCATAAATCTCCGTTTGGTTGGCGCGTTATGTTCAGAAAATACAACGTCGAATCGCCCATTGAAACGTGAAGAGAACGCGTTCAAATATACCTATAAACTTTTATTAAACAAATCAAATACCCGATATAATGCATCCTTAGCTATCCTTTTATGAATATTAGCGATAATATTTTACTCGGATGGTCACCTAAACGTTATATAAGTAAAATAAAGTGGGGTGCGCACCCAGACTCGCGCCCGAGAAAACTTATTGACATTTCAGGTCCCCTTACCATTTCCTGTTCCTATCCGTTCTACTTACTCCAATCATTCCCAGTCTTTGTATATAGACTGTTGACATCTAGTGGAAGCCATAGGTACTGCAATCCAGTAGCAGGATTGCCTTGAAGTCAATGGGGAGAGTGACAAACAGAGCAAAGGTCACAAAAAACTGCATTTCCGGATGGATTTTCCTCTGGTTTTTGCTTGCTATATCAGTTCTGTTATACCCACTGACATTATGTTAACACTTTTAGAAACCTCAGAGTGTTTCCTATCCTATAGTACTAATTATGTGCATATCTTATTTTCTGAGCCTGAGTGGCAGGCATTCTACTTTGGGCACGCCAGACTCTCCAAAACCGTCACCTCTGCTGCCGCTCCCTAAGAAGTTAAGTGTGTGCCCTCAGGCCACTATGCTACTATCACATATCTACAACACAAAATCCATGTGTATGTGTGTTTATAGTGGCACCTGCTTTACTGAAAGCCAGTGGCGTGTCGTTAGTAAAGATTGGAAAAATGAAGGTGCCTAGACAGCTGCCCTGGGGCATTTCTGATTCTACCTGGATTATGTTGGAGAGGCTTCCATTAAAGAGCACCCTCTGTTCTGTTAAACAGGTAACTCTTTATCCACAACATAGCAGGGGTGTAAAGCCATAACACATACGTTCTTGTCATTGTTGATAGACATCAATAATCTGTACATGAGGGGACTAAGCACACACCCCTTAGGGGCCCCGTGTTGAGGGTCAACGTGGCGGATGCGTTGTTGCCTACCCTCACCACCTGGGGGCAGCCCGTTGGGAAGTCTAATATCCAGATGCAGAGGGAGGTGTTCAGTCCCAGGCTCCTTAGCTTAGTGATCAGCTTGGAGGGTAATATGGTGAAATGCATTCTCAAGTATGTGTTCTTTTTGTCCAGGGGGGAAAAGTCTGTGTGGAGTGCAATAGAGATTGCGTCACCTATGGATCTGTTGGGGCGGTATGCAATTTTGGAGTGGGTCCAGGGTGTCTGGCATGATGGTATTGATGTGAGCCATGACCAGCCTTTCAAAGCATTTCATGGCTACAGATGTGAGTGGTACAGGCTGATAGTCATTTAGCCAGGTTACCTTGGAATTCTTGGGCACGGGGACTACAGCATTCAGGCGTGGACTGAGCAAATGTGGGGTATTATTCATGGAACTGCTCCAAGGCTTAATCTTTCAGAATCATTTTCTTCTGAAAATGTCATGGATTTGAACAAAGACTGTGTTAAACAAAAAATCAATAGTGAATTATTTCACAAGCTAATAATAATTGAACTGGCAAAATGTATGTCTTATATTTCAGTGGCAAAAACCTCTCGGGATAAGGTGCCCTTGAGTGATGAGAGGTTATGTCGGGTTGAATCTCCACATTACTGAATTAGCCGCTTTCAAAAGACGCATAATAGCCAAGGCTTTTCTGAAGGCTGTAGTGTAGGTAAACTTATCACTGCTTGAGTAGCTGTGTAAAACCATTTACTCTGAGCATAAAGACATATTTTCATCCAATTTTCCTGCAAACACTAAACAAAGCTGACATTGTGAAAGTAAGTCCAGTTAATTCATTTTTCGACCTTCCAATACAAAATTGCTCCATAATCTCAGAATTTTTATATGGAATTGTGACTGCAGACCACTGTGAATGTCCAACGTAATTTCGTGGTCAATGGTCTCATAAGGACCCCAAGGTAACAGTATTAAGTCCGTGAGTGTGTCACAAAATCAATGAAAGCAATATAACAGTCTGTCTATAATATGACTGCTCAGATTATCTTTTCATTGACTGACAGTAATTCAACCTCTCCTTGTCACACAACCCTTATCACTGCAAACAAATCGAACCCGATTTCTATTAAAGTTTACCCTGTATGGACATTGTTGATAATTCTAACATGAAATTAAATCTCCTCTATATCTCTCTGATAAAATACGTCACTCACTAGGTGAGAGTGAGAAATTATTCATACAAAAAATGGCTGACCTGTCAGTCAAGGGAAAGACTACACCAACATACATGTACTATATTTTCAGTCAAATTAAGAAAATATGGCCTGCAAGGTGAATTGGAACTTGGACCACTAGACACTGAAGTATAACACAGCCTTCAGTCATTGTGGCTGCCAAGGATACACACACACTCTCACTGTGGGCTTTATGCTGGAATTAGGCTTCAGACTGCAGATGACTAATGGGGAAATCTAATTAAATACAGGATTTGTAAAAGTATCTGTGCTGAGGATTACAAAGGCTCAGCCTAGCTAAATCCTCAGAGTGATATTTCAAAAACTCTGGTTACATAAACCATCGGACAAGGAAGACCACATAAGGCCACCTCCGTGCTGCCTTAAAGGGAAAACAGTCAGCCGTTTGTGGGTACCTGAAAATCCAGATTGTGCAACTATGATGTGTAGCGATCTTTGCAAATGAATGCATTTAATTTAACCTGAATAATAACATTCCCTATCGCTTCATGAGCCATAGCCAATGGATTCTTGGGATTTATAGAGTAATATGATACTTTAACTTTGCCGACATGAATGGCGTATCATTTTTGGAACCATGCCAAGGTTGGGGATGGTGTCAACTTTCCTCTGACCCTGGCATTTGTTGCATGTCCTCTAATGTGTTGCTCGAATTCTAGCCACACTAGCTACTAACTGTAAATGACCAATTTTATATGATCCACTTACAGGTTTTATGGATACTCTATACATGATTCTCTCCATCTGCAGTACCCAGGTATTTCAAATGTTAGGTCCAGGATGCTGATATAGACTGCATCACAGTTAAATGATGCATGATTGAATTTGAGCACAATGCCTCAAGAGACATGGGGTAAGCAAACATCACCATCATGTGGTAAATGCTACTCAATTAAAGAAACTTATTGAGACAAACAATGACAAAGGCATCATAACAATTTGAAGTGAATATTGATCTAAAAGTCAGTTGCTGACAGGGGTTGGAACTGGTTCAGGGAACAGAACAGAATACCAGAAAATAACACAACATTTCAAGGAACAGAAAAAGAATGTGGAACGAAAGTGATCTATAATGTTCCGGAACAGAACTGTTATTTTAAAAGAATGGAATACGGTTAATAACGTTATTTTATGTTCCAGGCTTTTTTTTCAGTTCCAACATAAAAAAATACTTAACAAAGCACCTATACAAAGTCCATTCTGTCACTCAGCTTATGCCAGTGGCTGCTTGCAAGCTGAAAATCTTTGCCAGTGTTTGTGCGCATGTTTAGGGCTACCTTCCCCTGCCCCTCCGAAGCATAGGCTACTGTATTGACATTACAAGCATGATTCAGAAGATAAGGAGAGAGATTTGGATAAACTTTTTCAATGCTAGTTATTAAGGACACTATAGGCCAAGTTATTAAGTTTCACGTTGGATTTATTAAAAGGGAAGACATGTTTTTAATTCTGGTGCCGCTCTGCACAAAAGGTTGATAGCTGGCTAGCTCAAAGGACATTCAAAGTTCCTCTATAGAAGCTACTACTTCCAGGAATAATTCTGTGGACCTAATTCAGATAATGCATGTCATAATATGCCCAGCACATCAAACCTCCTCCTCAATCAACCCTCTCTCCCCACCCAAAAAACATTCAGTCGCATCTTGCACCATAGGCTACACTTGTCTGTCCATCACACATGTAAACAACTATATTGCAAAAAACTATTGATTTCACAGGATTAAAAAGGAACAGAAAAGAACGATATAAACCAATACTTTGTTTTTCAAACTGGTTCAGAACTTTATATTGCTGGGCTGAACATTGGAACGGAACAAAAATAGTTTTTCTGTTCAGAAGGAATCGATTGGAAGATATTTTAGGCTTCCAACCCCTGGTTACTGATGCAGGGAATTGTAATCCTATGTTCTCTACCTACCTTAACTTCTTAGGGAGCGGCAGCAGACGTAACGGTTTTGGAGAGTCTGGCGTGCCCAAAGTAAAATGCGTGCCACTCAGGCCCAGAGAATAGGATATGCACATAATTAATACTATTGGATAGGAAACACTCTGACGTTTTTAAAACTGTTAAAATAATGTCTGTGAGTATAACAGAACTGATATAGCAGGCAAAAACCCGAGGAATTTCTGTAAAAAAAAAAGAATTGTGACATTTCCTCAGTATTTTAGCTCCTAGATTGCAGTACCTATGGCTTCCATTAGATGTCAACAGTCTCTGGACAGTGTTTGGAGGCTTTAGCACTGAACAGAACCATACAGAAGAAGAATTACTGCAGGAAGCAGAAAAGTCAATAACATTTTCCATGCACGAGAACGTGAGCACGTTCCACTTTATTTTCCTTTTATAACGTTTAGGTTATCATCCGTATAAAATATTATAGTAAATATACATAAAAGGATACCTAAGGATACATTAAAAATGATGTTTGATTTGTTTGGAGAAAGTTGATAGGTATAATTTCAACGTGTTCTCTTCACGGTTCAATGGGCGACTCGACGGTGGATTTTCTGAACATAACGCGCCAACCAAACTGAGATTTATGGATATAATAAATGACTTTTTCTAACAAAAGAACCATTGGATGTCTTCATTGGACACTTGGGAAGCTAAGTGCTTTATTTGAGCTCTTATATGGGTTTTGTGTGACCCGCGCTGGATATGAATTTATGCTCATGTGGAAAATATGTGGGGCGCTATCCTCAAACAATCAAATGTTGTGCTTTCGCCGTAAAGCCTTTTTGAAATCTGACAACGCTGTGATATTGCCAAGAATCAGAGCTTTTGATGACTATGCAACACTTGTATATTGATGAATGTTTAATAATTCAACTTTTGAATTGGTGCCTTACATTTCACCGGGTAGTGTCAGGAGTGGCCCGCTAGCGCGCCGCTACTCCCTAAGTAGTTTAAAAGGATATAATATCATTATGAGTTTAGAGGTCCTAAACCTCAAGACATGTCATTGACTCAGACAAGTAACAGTCTTGCCTACCATCATGTCAAGAGCTTCTTCCTATGTCATTAACTCTTGCCAGACACGATTCAAGGATTCACGCAACATGTCTGCACAGGGCAGAGTTAGGGGAAAAACATCCCACATTGTGACCCTGGCAAAGTGGATTGAAAAATGTACAATTATTTGCCTCGGAATTGCTTTAGCCAATGTCTGGCAACGTCCCCCCAATCTCATCCCCCTGCCAACATATTACATAATCAGATCTCTGTGGTGGTATACCCAACCTAATATTACTATTAGAGAAATGAGGCGGCCATTATATTTGAGAGCGCTTTCATTTCCCTCTTCTGACGGGAAGAGATTGTCCTCCCACTGACGCTGATTGAAGAAAGTTGCCTTCAATGTCAGCCCCTCTTATCATGTCAGTGGCAAGCACATGCTCTGCCATACTCTAATGCTGAACATGGCCAGGAAAATAGACACATTTCATGTATGATTTTCTAGGTTAAGCATTACAGGATAAAAATAAGAGGCATGTTAAGAGATGAAAAACTTTTCTAGCCCCTTCAGGGGATTTAAATACTTAAAAATAGTCTATCTACTGTATGTTCCAGTGTCTCCCTTTCATGGGAGTTCTCACACTGAGGTGTTTGTCATGCTGAGTAGGTATTCACTTCTGGGATTTTATAAGGAGATAATATAGTACTAACATTGATATTTAGGCCATGTCATACCCCAGAGTTATCCAGAGATAGACTTGAGGCATGGATAGTGCTTGATGTAGTGACTTGAATGAATGAGAAAAACATTCCACTCATGAGTATGTGTACAAGATATAAAAGATGTAACTTGTGAATTCATCCGAGATCTCAGTAAACAAATTACTGAACGTACTAAAACAACACAGTCATGAGCAGTTTGAACAAAAAAATCGTAAAAAAGGATATATTTTGGATATGGATGATTTCAAAACTTTTGGAACATAGGGTCCTGCTTCGTAAGGTAATGCTAACGTGATGCAACTACATATCTGTTAATTTGTTTGCTAAAATTGTTTATGTTTACATTGGAGATGGCACAGTCGAAACCCTTGAGGGAGTTTGGCGAGTCGGTGTGACAAATATGCATTAGAAGCCAACATTTGTTAATGTTGTCATTAGTTACATGACCTCTGATCCAAGCTGTCAGCCAACATATGATTGGTACAATTTCATTTGTACCAAAGTACAGAAAAAAACTGGTTAAACCATAAAGTGGTTGTCTGATTTATGTTACCGTTCTTAAACAGACAGTACATTTCATTAGTAGATGGGAATGTGTTGACTCTTTCCAGACCTACTAAGGAGGGAGTTGTCTCTCTGTTAAGTCTGGTCCTAACCCTTGCAACAAGGATGGGAGGAAGACAAGAAAGACTTCTGTGCTAAGCATGACTTGCTCAAGATAAAGCATTTAGCACAGACTGTTCGAGAGTGCTTCAGTGTAATTCACTCACTCTTTTCAATCACTTTAAAATTCCACCAAGCGCCTGAGAGATGGTCTCTGGTGAAAGGAGTAATTGCAGCCGGGTGTATGTGAGACCAGTCATTCACATCCGCTTCAATTTTTTGTATTTTTCAATTACATTTAAAATGTCTGCTGGATGGATCCAGAGAATAGTCCTTCCAGAAAGTCTCTTTTGTAACTTTGACTTCAAATTTTTAAACATTGAGTCGACTTGGCACTAGCGGTGCGTGGGTGAAGATCACTGAGGAAGCCAAGCCAGAAAAAAAGCCATACTAGAACCTGTGTTGTGAGAATTGTGTTGTTTGCTCTATAATCTGTTAGTTCATATGCCTTGGCACTGATATACAGTGGGGCAAAAAAGTATTTAGTCAGCCACCAATTGTGCAAGTTCTCCAACATAAAAAGATGAGAGAGGCCTGTAATTTTCATCATAGGTACACTTCAACTATGACAGACGAAATGAGAAAAAGAAATCCAGAAAATCACATTGTAGGATTTTTAATTTATTTATTTGCAAATTATGGTGGAAAATAAGTATTTGGTCAATAACAAAAGTTTATCTCAATACTTTGTTATATACCCTTTGTTGGCAATGACAGAGGTCAAACGTTTTCTGTAAGTCTTCATAAGGTTTTCACACACTGTTGCTGGTATTTTGGCCCATTCCTCCATGCAGATCTCCTCTAGAGCAGTGATGTTTTGGGGCTGTCGCTGGGCAACACGGACTTTCAACTCCCTCCAAAGATTTTCTATGGGGTTGAGATCTGGAGACTGGCTAGGCCACTCCAGGACCTTGAAATGCTTCTTACGAAGCCACTCCTTCGTTGCCCGGGTGGTGTGTTTGGGATCATTGTCATGCTGAAAGACCCAGCCACGTTTAATCTTCAATGCCCTTGCTGATGGAAGGAGGTTTTCACTCAAAATCTCACGATACATGGCCCCATTCATTCTTTCCTTTACACGGATCAGTCGTCCTGGTCCCTTTGCAGAAAAAACAGCCCCAAAGCATGATGTTTCCACCCCATGCTTCACAGTAGGTATGGTGTTCTTTGGATGCAACTCAGCATTCTTTGTCCTCCAAACACGACGAGTTGTCTTTTTACCAAAAAGTTCTATTTTGGTTTCATCTGACCATATGACATTCTCCCAATCCTCATCTGGATCATCCAAATGCTCTCTAGCAAACTTCAGACGGGCCTGAACATGTACTGGCTTAGGCAGGGGGACACGTCTGGCACTGCAGGATTTGAGTCCCTGGCGGCGTAGTGTGTTACTGATGGTAGGCTTTGTTACTTTGGTCCCAGCTCTCTGCAGGTCATTCACTAGGTCCCCGTGTGGTTCTGGGATTTTTCTCACCGTTCTTGTGATCATTTTGACCCCACGGGGTGAGATCTTGCGTGGAGCCCCAGATCGAGGAAGATTATCAGTGGTCTTGTATGTCTTCCATTTCCTAATAATTGCTTCCACAGTTGATTTCTTCAAACCAAGCTGCTTACCTATTGCAGATTCAGTCTTCCCAACCTGGTGCAGGTCTACAATTTTGTTTCTGGTGTCCTTTGACAGCTCTTTGGTCTTGGCCATAGTGGAGTTTGGAGTGTGACTGTTTGAGGTTGTGGACAGGTGTCTTTTATACTGATAACAAGTTCAAACAGGTGCCATTAATACAGGTAATGAGTGGAGGACAGAGGAGCCTCTTAAAGAAGAAGTTACAGGTCTGTGAGAGCCAGAAATCTTGCTTGTTTGTATGTGACCAAATACTTATTTTAATAATTTGCAAATAAATTCATTAAAAATCCTACAATCTGATTTTCTGGATTTTCTTTCCTCATTTTGTCTGTCATAGTTGAAGTGTACCTATGATGAAATTTACAGGCCTCTCTCATCTTTTTAAGTGAGAGAACTTGCACAATTGGTGGCTGACTAAATACTTTTTTGCCCCACTGTATAAGACTAAGGCTGAGACAATACGAAGACACCGTGGCAGAATAAATTCAACCACTCCTTTGTTCACAATGCTGGAGAGCAACCTCTGTCTGGTGAAGTCCACAACGAATATTGCATGTAACAAAGAGTTAAAGCACCTACAGCATGGTCAAGTAAGTTAACGGTAATTACATTTTCAGACTACTAAACATTTTTTTTTAGATCCAATGGGAGTTACCACAAGTCAGGAGTTGACTCCATTATTCCAGCACCATTCAGCATCTTTAAATCACCTATGCTTAGTCTAATACAGTGAAAAGATACCAAAAACAAATTATTCCAATCAAAGTAAGCTAAATAGCTGTCCATGGTTCTGATTTTGCTCTCTCTGTGTGTGTGTTTGTGCGTGCAAGTAGAAAAAACTTGTTGACTCACCCTACTACGCCAATGCCATCCTCTTTCATGTTGCCTAAAAGGTCTATCACTCTGTAATACAGTACACACTTTTAGTTTGTTGTCCTACGCTACCTGTCTAAAATGCTTGCTTGCTAGCCTAACAATGAGCCAGCTAGTTAACATTAGCCTACTACATCTAGCTACATACTGAACTTCCATCCTCAGGCCATGGGCACAATGTATGAATGGTTGGATCAGAATCGCTGTTATAATTTGCCATACTGGCCAATGGTGAGGTAAAGCCAAAACTCCAAATCCCTATCTCCAGCCATGGCTAATTTCGAAAAGGGTCAATTTAAGCTAGCTAGCCACTGATAGACAATAACACAACAATTCAAGTTTTCTGTCATTACGTTTTGCCTTTGATGTGATTGGAGTGAAGCCAAATCAAAACTGGCTTCCCTTGACACTTTTTTTCTTTGGTGCACCACAGTTGACTCAGTTTAGCTCAGCGCTGTTTGGCTATTCTTTTTTTTTATCAAGGGAGGCCAAATTCTCGCTGGCTTCCTTTGCAATTAATTCTACAGGAGGCAACAATATGATACTCTTTTTGACCAGTGCATCAGATAGATGGGCTCAAATGCTTTTTCCGTTGAAATACATTCAGCCTCTAGCAAATTGAAGGAAAAGTATGATACAGAGATGAAATATTAAATATATATATTTAATTTTTTCTGTAATGTTTTGGGGGAAGCCTGGCTTCCTTTGGCATCCATTATTACACGTCACTTGCGACTTGGTTGTCTGCAACACGTTTGTGTGTCTACCAAAGGAGTTGTGACACCTTAATTGGGGAGGTCATGGCTGTAGCAGAATGAGTGGAATGGTATCAAATACGTCAAACAAATGGTTTACATATGTTTGATGTCGTTCCATTTACACCCTTCCAGACATTATGAGCTGTCCTCCCCTCAGAAGCCTCCAGCGGTGTCTACTATATCCACTCAAGACCCGCAGCGAAGGAAAACAACAAACTGGACATATAAGCTGACTGACACTAGACATTTTACACTACGTGGTAGGATACACATGGCAGGATACATCGACAGTTCTTATTTCTAGGTTGAATTGACACTCGACTCCAGGGGTGGTAAATAAATCTTCTGTTTTCGCTCTATCCATCTCAAAGTAATGCCTACAGCCTAGCAAAGACTATGTTGTTACAACCCCATTTCTGAGACCTCTCCACCCTAAGTGTCACAGAAGCACAGTGTTTGTGTGGCTCCTGTTACTGAGGATATGAGGACAAGGCGAGACCCAAACGCAGACAAAGGAGGCAGATGGTTGAGCTCTGATATTTATTATAACAAAAGGGGTAGGCAAAAGGCAGGTCAGGGACAGGCGAGAGTTCATAAACCAGGTCAGAGTCCAAACAGTACCAGGCGATAGGCGGGCTCGAGGTCAGGACAGGCAGGGGTTCAATGATCAGGCCTGAGTCCAAACAGTATAAGGGGATAGGCAGGCTCGAGGGCAGAACAGGCAGAGTGGTCAGGCAGGCGGATTCGGCGTTAGGACAGGCAAGTGTCAAAAACCAGGAGGGCCATGAAAAACAGCGACTGGGAAAAATAGGAGCTAGGAAAAACACTGGTTGACTTGGCAAAACAAGACGAACTAGCACAGAGAGAGAGACAGGGGACACCAGGGACTAATGGATAAAACAGGTTACACCTGGAGGTGGGTGGAGACAATCACAAAGACAGGTGAAACAGATCAGGGTGTGACAGAGGTACTAGGTCAGTATTTTGCAGGTCAGTCCCAAACAGTCCCTACAAGAGGGATTAGTCTATAGCCAAGGTGTCTGAGGGAGAGGAAGGAGCAGAAACTGAATTAACTCAAAATAAAAAACAGGCTCAGAACCTTGACTGTAGAAACAACCACTTCCTTAGGTTTCATTCAGAGTGAACTGGTACAACAACATTCCCAGCATTTGTGAAATACCGACTACCGATCTAAACGTAACTCAATAGCTGTAAATGTCATGTTTTTGATGTTCTTTAAGATGTGGAATAGGCTTTTTGATATATAGTTAAAATAAACCGATACCCAGTATAACTAGATGCATAAGCTGAATAAACATTTCAAACACAGCATACTCGTAATAATAACAATGACTAAATTAGTACTGGACCAGTCAATAGCCCAATATTCCCAGACGTCGTCATTAAGCCCTAAACTGCATAGTTTGTGGGGAAAAAACAAAGCGCCTTGAATCATGTCTCTGATGCTGGTAGTTATCCATATGGTCGATATGGAGAGAATTATGCTAATTCACAATATTGTGCATGCTAAATATCCATGCAATAAGCTCTGTCTCATACTTTGCATTGGAAGTGTGTGGATGGATTTGGGCAGATGTGTTTGTTTGGGTTACGCTTGATAGATGAGTCTCGGCAGTGGAAGAACCTTTCACAGCTTTAATATCATGTGATTAATAACTCTATGCTACTCCACACTGCTCTAAAAGAGAGGAGACCTCATACCAACACCAAAACAAACATATTGCATTCATGTAGGTGACTCTAGGACATGTCAAGTTAACATCTACTTATTTTTCCTCTATTTGGATTCTGAGGACAATACTATGATTTAGTTACACACTACAGGTAATTGCTAGGTGTGCTGTGCACCTAGTTTACTAGCACTGATTTGAAACCCTATTTGGCCAGTTCCCTTTCATTACAATTTAATCATGTTCTTCACTGTGTCTGTTATTGTGTACAGTCAAATAGGCATGGGCGGTATACCATATACCGTGGTATTTGTAAATACTCACTAGGACCATGCCTCAGGACTACCTGGCCTGATGACTCCTTGCTGTCCCCAGTCCAACTGGCCGTGCTGCTGCTCCAGTTTCAACTGTTCTGCCTGCGGCTACGGAACCCTGACCTGTTCACCGGACATGCTACCTGTCCCAGACCTGCTTTTTTCAACTCTCTAGAGACAGCAGGAGCGGTAGAGATACTCCTAGCCACCGTGCTTCTACACCTGCATTGCTTGCTGTTAGGGGTTTTAAGCTGGGATTCTGTACAGCACTCTGTGACATCAGCTGATGTAAGAAGGGCTTTATAAATGCATTTGATTGATTGGTGTTTTTTCAATACCATCAATATATTTGTAGCTACTTTTTAAGTAAACACCAGCAGTCAACAAGTGCAATACGTTAGTGTCACGTCCTGGCCATAGAGAGCCCTCGGGGTTCTCTATGTTTTAGGTCAGGACGTGACTAGTTGGGTATCTAGGTTATAATTTCTATGTTTTGGTTTTGTATGGTTCCCAATTAGAAACAGCTGATTGTCATTACCTCTAATTGGGGACCATACTTAGTGTGTCCTCTCCCCACCTGTGTTGTGGGTTATTGAATGTTTGTTTGTTTTTCATGTTAGTGCCTGTGCACTACACACGTTTGTCCGAGCAGTCATTTCTTTTGTTGTTTGGTATTGTTCCATATTAGAATAAATATGTGGAACTCAATGCATGCTCTGCCTTGGTCCGTCATTCATGAAGATCGTGACAGTTAGAAAACTATGCAGATTACGTTCTTCATTTCACCCATCACACTGTTTTATTATGCGGTTTAGCAGTAGTCCTCAGTCACATGCTGTTTGATTAAAAGCACACAACTACAAGAGGAGTCTTGTGAGTCACTCACTGCAGGACGCGCCAGGTGATCAAGTTACAGTATGGAATTCACAACTAAATATTTGCCAGAAAGATATCTTATAACTATTAAGTTAACTGTCTAAAAATGTGCTAAACGCTCTTAAGTTGTACATTTAGTTTGTTTAGTTTAATTGTGAACCCTTACCTGGATTTCTATGTAAATTGGTCAAAAACTGTGATCACAACAATAGACAAACACAGTGTACTTAAACTAATAACACACAAAGTATTGTGTTTTTCTATACTGAATACATCATTTAAACATTCACAGTGTAGGTTGGAAAAAGTACGTGAACCCCTAGGCTAATTACGTCTCCAAAAGCTAATTGGAGTCAGGACTCAGCTAACCTGGAGTCCAATCAATGAGACGAGATTGTAGATGTTGGTTAGAGCTGCCCTGCAATATAAAAAACACTCACAAAATGTGAGTTTGATATTCACATGAAGCATTGCCTGCTGGGAACAATGCCTCGAACAAAAGAGATCTCAGAAGACCTAAGATTAAGAATTGTTGACTTTCATAAACCTGGAAAGGGTTACAAATGTATCTCTAAAAGCCTTGATGTTCATCAGTCCACGGTAAGACAAACTGTCTATAAGTGGAGAAAGTTCAGCACTGTTGCTACTTTCCCTAGGAGTGGCCGTCCTGCAAAGATGACTGCAAGAGCACAGCGCAGAATGCTCAATGAGGTTAAGAAGTCCTAGAGTGTCAAGATTTACAGAAATCTCTGGAACACGCTAACATCTCTGTTGACGAGTTTACGTTACGTAAAACACTAAACAAGAGTGGTGTTCATGGGAGGACACCACGGAAGAAGCCACTGCTGTCCAAAAAAAAACATTGCTGCACATCTGAAGTTCGCAAAAGAGCACCTGGATGTTCCACAGCACTACTGGCAAAATATCATCTGTGGACAGATGAAACTACAGTTGAGTTGTTTGGAAGGAACACACAACACCTTGTGTGGAGAAAAAAAGGCACAGCACACCAACATCAAAACCTCATCCCAACTGTAAAATATGGCGGCTGGATTATCATGGTTTGGGGCTGCTTTGCTTCCTCAGGGCCTGGACAGCTTGCTATCATTAATGGAAAAATGATTTCCCATGTTAATCAAGACATTTTGCAGAAGAATGTAAGGTTATCTGTCTGCCAATTGAAGCTCAACAGAAGTTGGGTGATGCAACGGGACAATGACCCAAAACACAGAAGTAAATCGACAGAATGGCTTCAACAGAAGAAAATACACCTAAACCCGATTGAGATGCTGTGGCATGACCTCGAGAGCAGTTCACACCAGACATCACAAGAACATTGCTGAACTGAAACAGTTTTGTAAAGAGGAATGGTCCAAAATTCCTCCTGACCGTTGTGCCGGTCTGATACGCACTACAGAAAACATTTGGTTTAGGTTATTGCGCCAAAGGAGGGTCATCCAGTTATCAATAAGAATCGGTGTGCCGCTAGTGGGACAACTTCCGGTGAAACTGGAGGGTCGTAATTCAAAAGAATTCTAACAGTTATTATAGCAGTTAACTACTTGTGGGGCGCTAGCTACCCGGTGAAATGTGAGGCGCCAAATTCAAAATCCAAAAGTTGAATTATTAAACATTCATCAATATACAAGTGTTGCATAGTCATCAAAAGCTCTGATTCTTGGCAATATCAGATTTCAAAAAGGCTTTACGGCGAAAGCACAACATTTGATTGTTTGAGGATAGCACCTCACATATTTTATGCATTAGCATAAATCCATAACCAACGCGGGTCTCAAAAAATGCATAAAATCGCTAATATAAAATCCCTTACCTTTCGAAGAACTTCTGCTGAGGGCTTCCCAAGTGTCCAACGAAGACATCCAATGGTTCTTTTGTTAGAAAAAGTCATTTATTATATCCATAAATTTTCGTTTGGTTGGCGCGTTATGATCATAAGATCCACCGTTGAGTCGCCCATTGAACCGTGAAGAGAACACGTTCAAATTATACCTATACACTTTCTACAAACAAATCAAACATCATTTTTAATGTATCCTTAGGTATCCTTTTGTGTATATTTGCTATAATATTTCAACCGGATGATAACGTGAACGATAAAATAAAGTGGTGCGCGTTCACAATCTCGCGCGCGTCAAACCTTTTTTACAAAAGTGGTCCCTTGACTTCTTCCTGTTCCTATCCGTTCTGGTTACTCCTAGAATTCCCAGTCTTTGTATAGAGACTGTTGACATCTAGTGGAAGCCATAGGTACTGCAGTCTCAGTCCTACATAACATTGTTTCCAATAGGCACAATGGAGAAGATGGTCATATACAAAAAAAACTGCAAATCCGAATGGATTTTCCTCGGGTTTTCCCCTGCTATATCAGTTCTTCGCCGTAAAGCCTTTTTGAAATCTGACAACGCTGTGATATTGCCAAGAATCAGAGCTTTTGATGACTATGCAACACTTGTATATTGATGAATGTTTAATAATTCAACTTTTGGATTTTGAATTTGGCGCCTTACATTTCACCGGGTAGTGTCGGGAGCGGGCCGCTTCTCCCTAAGAAACTGGTTACCACTCTTGGCTTTGGGCAAAGGAACAACACAGTCCACCAGAACCCTACTGAAAGGTTTGTCAAAAGCAGGAATAGGCTGCAAATGTGAAAGCGGTACAGCAGGGTTCGGTTTTCCTGTCTGCTGGCAAACATAACAGAATTTACAGTAAGACACAACATCCTGTTTCAGACCAGGCAAAAATAAGTTAAGCAAGATACAGTCATGAGTCTTGTTGACCCCTAGATGGCCTGCCTTACAACCATCATGAGCCAACTTCAGTATCTCTTGTGGAATTGTAACTGGAACGACAATTTGAGAGACACTGGGCCAATCGTCTTGCCCAGAAGTGGCGCGCGAGAACCCCATTTCCTCATTAGAACATAATCTCTGTCAAAGACGTATCACAGCAAAAATAGGGGAGAGGGAAACATCTTTACTCCGTTCATCAATTAGCTGCTTCCTAGACATCAGTGTCAACTGTAGGGATCTTCTCTTCTTTCAGCGGTCCTACAAACTCGTTCACCTTTGGGGTTTTCAAAAGAGAGGTCGAGAGGTTTCGAAAAATCAGGATCACCCTTAACTTCTTAGCGATCAACGCACGAAGTGACCGTTTTGGAGAGCCTGGCGTGCCCAAAGTAAAATGCCTCCCATTTAGTCCCAGAAAATAGGATATGCACATATTTAGTACCATTGGATAGGAAACACTCTGAATTTTCTAAAAGTGTTAACCTTTTGTCTGTGAGTAAAACAGAACGGATATGGCAGGTGAAACCCCCGAGGAATTTCTGTCCTGGAAAAAGTGGTTTTGACAGAGTGCCTCATTTGGAACCCCTCCCTTATGAAAATGCCCATATAAGGGCATATGAATGCAGTACCTATCACTTCCTCTGGATGTCAACCATGGATTGTCCTCTGGATGTCAACAGTCTCGAGAACCACTTTTTCCAGGACAGAAATTCCTCGGGTTTTCGCCTGCCATATCCGTTCTGTTTTACACTATAGGTTACTTTTCTGAACCCATCAGGTTCCTCTACTCAGGGTTCCTTGCAAACTACAGGATGTTGCACAACCTTCCCTCCAGCCAAATCGTTTCCCAAAATAATTGAGAATCCCTTCACCGGTAGGCTAGGCCTCACTCCAACAACAACGGAATCAGAAATAAGAACAGACTCGAGTTCCACATTAAACAAAGGAACTTCCATTCAACCCATCTCCACGCCTTGTACTAACACACTGTAACCAGTTGCTGAAGTGTCAGACAAAGGCATCTTCACTGGCTGCTTAAAAGTATCGCCACTGTGCAGAGATACAAATTGGTCTGAAACAGTGGGTTCATACACATCTGATCCAAAATCTTGTTTAGGAGATAGTCCTAACCAGAAACTTAATGGGCTGGAGTACTCTCACAAGAAGAAACAGCTTTTTCCTCTCTCTCATTTTTCTGTTTCAACATAGAGACTGTGTCCTTTCTCACTGCAGTAATGACAAACTGGCGGACACAAAAAAGAAATGGACTGAAATGGACTGAAACCTCACAGTACGAGGGGACTTCTCTGGATGGATTTTTGCCTAGGGATAACTACTGGGTGCTTTGTCTGTGTCAACACAAACTCATCTACAAGAACTGCAGATTTCACAAGAGTGAGATCCTTGGGCTCATAAATGCAAGTAGCAACCCTTTCGTGAAGGCAATTTTTTACAGTGAGGGAAAAAAGTATTTGATCCTCTGCTGATTTTGTACGTTTGCCCACTGACAAAAAAATGATCAGTCTATAATTTTAATGGTAGGTTTATTTGAACAGTGAGAGACAGAATGACAACAAAAAAGTCCAGAAAATGCATGTGAAAAAGTTTTATAAATGGATTTGCATTTTAATGAGGGAAATAAGTATTTGACCCCTCTGCAAAACTTAGTGGCAAAACCCTTGTTGGCAATCACAGAGGTCAGACGTTTCTTGTAGTTGGCCACCAGGTTTGCACACATCTCAGGAGAGGTTTTGTCCCACTCCTCTTTGCATGTCTTCTCCAAGTCATTAACTTCTTAGGGAGTAGAGCACAAGGTGACGGTTTTGGAGGGCCTGGCGTGCACAAAGTAAAATGCCTCCCATTCAGGCCCAGAAAATAGGATATGCACATATTTAGTACCATTGGATAGGAAACACTCTGAATTTTCTAGAAGTGTTAACCATTTGTCTGTGAGTAAAACCAAACGGATATGGCAGGCGAAAACCCGAGGAATTTCTGTCCTGGAAAAAGTGGTTCTCGAGACTGTTGACATCCAGAGGAAGCAATAGGTACTGCATTCATATGCCCTTATATGGGCATTTTCATAAGGGAGGGGTTCCAAATGAGGCAATGTGTCAAAATCCAGAAAATCACATTGTAGGATTTTTACCTCTCTAGCAAACTTCAGACGGGCCTGAACATGTACTGGCTTAAGCAGGGGGACACGTCTGGCACTGCAGGATTTGAGTCCCTGGCGGCGTAGTGTGTTACTGATGGTAGGCTTTGTTACTTTGCTCCCAGCTCTCTGCAGGCCATTCACTAGGGGTGAGATCTTGCGTGGAGCCCCAGATCGAGGAAGATTATCAGTGGTCTTGTATGTCTTCCATTTCCTAATAATTGCTCCCACAGTTGATTTCTTCAAACCAAGCTGCTTACCTATTGCAGATTCAGTCTTCCCAACCTGGTGCAGGTCTACAATTTTGTTTCTGGTGTCCTTTGACAGCTCTTTGGTCTTGGCCATAGTGGAGTTTGGAGTGTGACTGTTTGAGGTTGTGGAGAGGTGTCTTTTATACTGATAACAAGTTCAAACAGGTGCCATTAATACAGGTAACGAGTGGAGGACAGAGGAGCCTCTTAAAGAAGAAGTTACAGGTCTGTGAGAGCCAGAAATCTTGCTTGTTTGTATGTGACCAAATACTTATTTTCCACCATAATTTGCTAATAAATTCATAAAAAATCCTACAATGTGATTTTCTGGATTTTTTTTCCTCATTTTGTCTGGCATAGTTGAAGTGTACCTATCATGAAAATTACAGGCCTCTCTCATCTTTTTAAGTGAGAGAACTTGCACAATTGGTGGCTGACTAAATACTTTTTTGCCCCACTGTATCTTTACACACAGTGCCTTCAGAAACTATTCATACCCTATTCATACCCACATTTTAATGTGTTAGAGCCTGAAATATTTTTTATTAACCCTTTCACACGTACCATCTCATAGCTGTGATTGTTCTACAGTGGTCCCTCAAGTGTATGATCTCATCCTTGTGATTAGAACGTTCTGTTCATTTAGAATGTTTATATAAAACGCCAGTTTCGAATGACAACAATCAACAATTGAGCTGACACACTTTTTTCAGAAACTATTTACACAAACACAGTCCTTACAAAGTTATGTCCAGAATGTGAGCAGTTTATTTTGGATTCAACCTTCACAGAAGTACAGCATAACACAATCACCCTAATCGGAAAAATGTAGGCTACATTTGTCTTCGCGCTAACTGAGGAAAGATTGACGCAACACAAGTGGTCATATTTTCTAACTCTCGGCTGACATAAACTACAATATGAATTAGTTAATAGCAATTACTGTGTATAATTAATCACATCACAGGTGAGCTCACCATTGACCGAAATAATTAGGTAAAACACTTTCTAGACGTCGAAAGTAAACGAGTTTCAGCTCGCAGCCATGCTCTTTTTCCTTACAGAAACCAAAGATAATAAGAGAAGACAAGATGACTTTGGTCTGTTTATAGTATGCACGTTGAAGGGATGTGTCGTCTACTATAGTTCACATCCCATCATTCATTTCCGAAAGTCCTCAAAAAATGAGTGAACCCTTACTCACCTCATTTTGCTATAAGTCTTTGGTCAAACAGACGATTACGTGAAACCCAGAATGCATTGTATGTCAACAAACATGGCTACACAGCTGGAATATTTTACACACAGAATATGTGCCCATTACAATCTATGCAAGAATCGGAATGCATGATTTGTCACCTGTAATTGAAAACGTGAATAAAACTGAGTATATAAATATTTACCACACAAAACATTTTCTGATAGTGATTTATTGATACAAGTGTCGCATGCTCAACGTAACCTCTCACTCCCACTCTGAGCCACTCAGTGTTGTTGTTTATGTATGTAGCTAGTGAGCTAAGCTGTAGCATTAGCAATGTCTTTCAAAAAGGAGAACACTCACAAATGTGGAAATTCTGGAGATTTTTTTAAATTCTGACAATGAGTCTGAGTATGAAAGTCAGGAATCTAATTCTGACAGTGACAGTGAGGAGCTGCCCCCCCAACCTTGTAGCCATTGAGAACCCTGAATCTGAGGTTCCCTTGTCCACTGACGAAGTGCCAGGTCCCTTTGAAGATGCTGGTGGTGATGGAGGCAGACCGACAGTGGATGAAGTACAGGAGTTCTGTGGTAGCTGGAAGGCCGCCAGTCATTTCATCCCTCCTGGCCCTGCTGTTTGCTTTGATGAGTACCCAGTCTGAAGTGCAATGCCCCTTGCCATTTCCAACTGAGGCAGAGTGCTTCAAGTTGTTTCTGACAGAGGAGCTGGTGGGAAACATAGTAGAGGAGACCAATCGCTATGCCTTGGAGCTACAGGAGAAGAGAGCCAGGAGTCAGTTCTCAATGGGATTAACGTCTGGGGAGTTTCCTGTCCATGGACCCAAAATATCGATGTTTTGTTCCCCGAGCCACATAGTTATTACTTTTGCCTTATGGCAAGGAGCTCCATCATGCTGGAAAAGGCATTGTTCGTCACCAAACTGTTCCTGGATGGTTGGGAGAAGTTGCTCTTGGAGGATGTTTTGGTACCATTCTTTATTCATGGCTGTATTTTTAGGCAAAATTGTGAGTGAGCCCACTCCCTTGGCTGAGAAGCAACCCCACACATGAATGATCTTACGATACTTTACTGTTGGCATGACACAGGACTGATGGTAGCGCTCACCTTATCTTCTCCGGACAAGCTTTTTTCTGGATGCCCCAAACAATCGGAAAGGGGATTCATCAGAGAAAATGACTTTACCCCAGTCCTCAGCAGTCCAATCCCTGTACCTTTTGCAGAATATCAGTCTGTCCCTGATTATTTTCCTGGAGAGAAGAGGCTTCTTTGCTGCCCTTCTTGACACCAGGCCATCCTCCAAAAGTCTTGGCCTCACTGTGCGTGCAGATGCACTCACACCTGCCTGGTGCCATTCCCGATCAAGCTCTGTACTGGTGGTGCCCCAATCCCGCAGCTGAATCAACTTTAGGAGACGGTCCTTGGGCTTGCTGGACTTTCTTGGGCGCCCTGAAGCCTTCTTCACAACAATTGAACCGCTCTCCTTGAAGTTCTTGATGATCCGATTAATGGTTGATTTAGGTGCAATCTTACTGGCAGCAATATCCTTGCCTGTGAAGCCCTTTTTGTGCAAAGCAATGATGACATCACGTGTTTCCTTTTAGGTTACCATGGTTGACAGAGGAAGAACAATGATTCCAAGCACCACCCTCCTTTTGAAGCTTCCAGTCTGTTATTCGAACTCAATCAGCATGACAGAGTGATCTCCAGCCTTGTCCTCGTCAACACTCACACCTGTGTTAACGAGAGAATCACTGACATGATGTCAGCTGGTCCTTTTGTGGCATGGCTGAAATGCAGTGGAAATGTTTTTGGGGGATTCAGTTAATTTGCATGGCAAAGAGGGACTTTGCAATTAATTGCAATTCATCTGATCACTCTTCATGACATTCTGGAGTATATGCAAATAGCCATCTCACAAACTGAGGCAGCAGACTTTGTGAAAATTAATATTTGTGTCATTCTCAAAATGTTTGGCCACGACTGTATATAATTAGCTTGGCACAGCCATTAGTGGTCACACCAGATACTGACTAGTTTTCTGATCCAGGCTCCTTCCTTTTTTTTAAGGTACTGTATCTGTGACTATAAGATGCATGTCTGTATTCCCAGTCATGTGAAATCCATAGATTAGGGCCTATGAATTTATTTAAATTGACTGATTTCCTTATATGTAATATCTTTGAAATAGTTGCATTTTTATTTATTTATTATAATTCTGAAATTTCCATCCCCAACTACAACATATTCCGTCAAGATAGAACTGTCAAAGGGGAAGGAGTTTTAATCTACTGCAGAGATAGCCTGCAAAGTTCTGTCATACTTTCCAGGTCTATGCCCACAAAGTTTGAAATCTCTCCAGTCTCTCACTGTTGCCGCCTTTATAGACACCCCTCAGCTCCCAGCTGTGCCCTGGACACCATATGTGAATTGTTTGCCCCCATCTATCTTCAGGTTGTTCTGTTATGTGACCTAAACTGGGATATGCTTAACACCCCGGCAGTCCTACAATCTAAGCTAGATGCCCTCAATCTCACACAAATTATCAAGGAACCCACCAGGTACAACCCTAAATCTGTAAACATGGGCACCCTCATAGATATTATCCTGACCAACTTGTCCTCCAAATACACCTCTGCTGTTTTCAATAAGGATCTCAGCGATCACTGCCTCATTGCCTGCATCCGTTATGGGTCCGCGGTCAAATGACCACCCCTCATCACTGTCAAACGTTCTCTAAAACACTTCTGCGAGCAGGCCTTTCTAATTATCCTGGAAGGATAATGACCTCATTCCATCAGTAGAGGATGTCTGTTTGTTCTTTTAAAAGTAATTTCCTCACCATCTTAAATAAGCATGCCCCTTTCAAAAAATTTAGATCTAAGAATAGATATAGCCCTTGGTTCACTCCAGACCTGACTGTCCTCGACCAGCACAAAAACAACCTGTGGTGTACTGCACTAGCATCGAATAGTCCCCGTGATGTGCAACTTTTCAGGGAAATCAGGAACCAAGAGACAGTCAGTTAGGAAATCAAAGGCTAGCTTTTTCAAACAGAATTTTGCATCCTGTAGCTTTAACAAACAGATCACTGACCATTTTGAATCCCACCATACATTCTCCGCAGTGCAATCTGGTTTCAGAGCTGGTCACGGGTGCACCTCAGCCACACTCAAGGTACTAAATGATATCATAACCGCCATCGATAGAAGACAGTACTTTGCAGCCGTCTTCATCGACCTGGCCAAGGCTTTCTACTCTGTCAATCGCTATTCTTATCGGCAGACTCAATAGCCTTTGTTTCTCAAATGACTGCTTCACCTGGTTCACCAACTACTTCTCAGAGTTCAGAGTGTCAAATCGGAGGGCCTGTTGTCCGGACCTCTGGCAGTCTCTATGGGGTACCACAGGGTTCAGTTCTCGGGCCGACTCTTTTCTCTGTATATATCAACGATGTCGCTCTTGCTGCGGGTGATCCTTGATCCAACTCTACGCAGATGACACCATTCTGTATACATCTGGCCATTCTTTGGACACTGTGTTAACAAACCTCCAAACGAGCTTCAATGCCATACAACACTCCTTCCGTGGCCTCCAATTGCTCTTAAATGCTAGTAAAACTAAATGCTAAATGCATGCTCTTCAACCGATCGCTGCCCGAACCCGCCCGCCCGAATAGCATCACTACACTACTACACTACGGTTCTGACTTAGAATATGTGGACAACTACAAATACCTAGGTGTCTGGCTAGACTGTAAACTCTCCATCCAGAATCATATTAAGCATATCCAATCCAAAATTAAATCTAGAATCGGCTTACTATATCGCAACAAAGTCTCCTTCACTCACGTTGCCAAACATACCCTCGTAAAAACGGACTATCCTACCAATCCTCGACTTCGGGCAATGTCATTTACAAAATAGCCTCCAACACTCTACTCAGCAAACTGGATGCAGTCTATCACAGTGCCATCCGTTTTGTCACCAAAGCCCCATATACCACCCACCACTGCGACCTGTATGCTCTTGTCGGCTGGTCCTCGCTACATATTCGTCGCCAAACCCACTGGCTCCAGGTCATCTAAGTCTTTTCCAGGTAAATCTCAGCCTTATCTCAGCTCACTGGTCACCATAGCAACACCCACCCGTAGCACGCGCTCCAGCAGGTATTTCTCACTGGTCATCCCCAAAGCCAACACCTCCTTTGGCCGCCTTTCCTTCCAGTTCTCTGCTGCCAATGACTGGAACGAATTGCAAAAATCGCTGAAGTTGGAGATTATATCTCCCTCACTAACTTTTACTTCTTAGGGAGCGGCTCCCGAGGTGACGGTTTTGGAGAGCTAGTCACTGGATGTAACGCGCCAACCAAACTGAGATTTATGGATATAATAAATGACTTTTTATAACAAAATAACTATTGGATGTCTTCGTTGGACACTTGGGAAGCCCTCAGCAGAAGTTCTTCAAAAGGTACTTCTTCCTAAGTAGTTAAGCATGAGCTATCTGAGCAGTTTACCGATCGCTGCAGCTGTACACAGCCCGTTTTATTTATTTTTTGCTCTTCTATCACTCCAGTGTTAATTTGCTAAATTGTAATTACTTCGCTACTATGGCCTATTTATTGTCTTACCTCCTTACTCCATTTGCACACACTGTATATAGATTTTTCTATTGTGTTATTGACTGTACTTTTGTTTATCCCATGTGTAACTCTGTGTTGTTGTTTATTGTCGCACTGCTTTGCTTTACCTTGGCCAGGTTGCAGGTGTAAATGAGGTGAAATAAATAATCAAATAAAACATTTCTGTTTATTATAATTTGTAAAATAAATCTAAAAACATAATTACACATTGACATTATGGGGTATTTTGTGTAAGCCAGTGACACAAAATCTCAATTGAAACCATGTTTTATTCATGCAGTAGCACAACAAAATGTGTAAAAAGTCAAGGGTGTGAATGCTTTCTGAAGGCACTGTATATAGGTTCTTGCTTTAAGGACCACGTCCATATGTCAGGGCCACAGCATGCATCATTTAGCCGTACAAATCCGGAAGGTCAAGGAAAGGTCAGAGGGGTTTGTGGGCTCTACAAAGCCTCAGAAAGAAGTTGGAGGAAATCCAATAGTTTGCTCATTAGTCCGCTTGGGTGCCATTGATGTATACAGTCCCTAAACAACATGAGGCCTAGGCTTTTCATGAGTCAATGAGTCAGACCTGCGCTCAACACAAACCAAGCAGCAGCAGTAAATCGCTGTAGGGGCTTTTATTGCAATGCTGTCCGTCAACTACTCTTTCTCTTTGTAGACTTAATAGAATGAATTGGCCTTCGTTTTTGACACATTTCTGACCGCAACTGCAGTGAAGGTTCCTATAGGCCATTTAACATCAATACAGTGAATCGTTATAGCTCTGTTGTTGTAATACATGTCTATTTACCTTACGACTGTGCCATGATGTTGAACTGCTGCAGTGAAATACCTTCGTTTGAAAAACCTTTTTTGCCAACGGACTAATTAAGGGAATAGAGTAAATTGGGGAAATGTATTTCAACGTCTGTGATATGTACAAAGGTTTGGAGTGGCAGGTTATTTTCAGAAAACCAGGAATGAAGTTGCAGCATCTGGACTATGCCTCATGTACAAGGTTGTAGTGACAACTCATTGACAATGGATAAAACCTGAGGAAAACAGAGAGGCTGATTATTTTGTCTGAAAGTGACTGAAATGCAGCTTCTGTCGAATAACAGATGGTACTGAAAACAACAAAAAACAGGGACACACGACACTCCAAGGCGAGAATAACACACAATACACAGGAAAGCTGCCTGGCAGTGCATGCTAGAGTGACAGACATTTGGAGTATGGCTTAATTTAAATGTCTTTTCTTGTAAGGTCACTAGATGGAAGACTGCCTGTAGTGGCTAAATTGTCCAATATAATTGTCCCAATACAATTTCCATTCTAATCCCTTAGCCATAATGGAAAGTGGTGAAATGTTAGTCTTGACGCATACAAATCCAATGTCCAGTCACGTCCTGACCTAAAACACATGACAGTACCAACCCCCTCCCCAAAGGTGCGGACTGGGGAGAGTTTGGGTGGGCAAATAGTGTCGGTGGCGGCTCCGGTGCGGGACGTAGCACCTTCTCAGACTGCGGATCCGGCCATGGAGCCGGGCTGAACACTGTGCCCGGACTGGGCCCCGGCACAGAGGAAGACTCCGGCCTTGGAGCGGGACTGGACGCCGTGCCTGGACTCGTCACCGGCGCAGAGGAAGGCTCCGGCCTTGGAGCAGGACTGGACGGCGTGCCTGGACTGGAAACCGGCGCAGAGGAAAATTCCGGCCTAGGAGCGGGACTGGACGCCGTGCCTGAACTGGGCACCGGCGCAGAGGAGGGCTCTGGTCCTGGCACCGGGCTGGAAAGGCGCACACTGGAGGCCTGGTGCGTGGAGCCGGAACAGGTTGCACCGGGACTGGTGACACGCCTTTCAGGGCAAGTGTGGGGAGCCGGCACAGGACATACCGGGCTGGGAAGGCGCACTGGAGGCCTGTTGCGTGGATCCGGCACAGATTGCACCGGACTGGTGACACGCTCCTCTAAACGCCTGCGCTACAGCATACTCCTAGCCAACACCTCTCACCGATATCCCTCATTAAACTCCTCGATCGACTGCCAGACGGGCTCTGGCTCTCTCCTCGGCTCGGCCGACCGCCCCTTGTGCCCCCCTCCCCCCAAAATCTTGGGATTGCCCTTGGGCTGTTTGTGGCCGCAGACCCCGGCGTTGTCGCTGTCCTCCAATATTCTTCGGGCAAATCCCGCCAAGGAAGGGTCTCTCATCCACCCAGTATTTCCTCCCAAGACCAACTCTCCTTTACCTTCTGGGCACGCTGCTTGGTCCTGCGATGGTGGGATATCCTGTTTAGATCGTCTTCCAGATTATCAGACCAAGGCGCAGCGAGCATAGAGTTCCACATATTTTAATTTAAGTGAAACATGCAAAGAGATAACCGATCGAAACGATAACGTAGCGCTAACAGATACTAACGCAAAACAATATCTCACAAATGCAGGTGGGAACAGAACACACTAAGTATGATCCCCAATTAGAGGTAACAAATAACAGCTGCCTCTAATTGGGAACCATGCACAACCCCAACATAGAAATAAAACAACTAGAAAAAAAACCTAGTCACGTCCTGACCTAAAACACCATAGAGAACCCAGAGGTCTCTCAATGGCCAGGACGTGACAGGTAAACAGAGTTTGTTTCTAGTAATCTCTCTTCCTTCAGGCTTCTTCTTCTTCTTCTTTGGACATTATATGGCGGTTGGCAACTGGACTGGAGTGTGGACCTCAGTTCATCTTTCAATCACCCACGTGGGTATATGCTCCTAAAAAGCCATGAGGAGATGGGCGTACAGGAGTGGCAGGTACTCCTGTGTCCATCTTATCCAAAATAAGTTGGCCATGTACTGGACTTGCTTCCAACGGCATCTGATGTACATGTCAATTTCTTGAAAAATTCCAGGGTGTAGGATAGGCTTCGAATTTAACCGTAAAATGTGATTTGGGGTGAGGGCTTCTAAATCCAGGGGGTCGTTGGTTACGGTAGTGATTGGGTGGCTGTTTAGAATGGCCTCTACTTCACACAGCACGGTGTGCAATCCCCCCTCATCTAGGGTCTGTTGTTTCAGGACAGAATGGAGCACCTGGGGAATTATTCCAATGAGCCTTTCCCTGACTTCTCCATGGTGGGACGCCCAAGGGGGATTGAAACTCCATTGTATTTTCTTCCTGAAGTAGACCATCTTGGATCTTGCCTTGGTTAAAGCAGATACAGCTTCTCTGAGTTCTCTCTCAGTACCAACGAAGTTAGTTCCATTATCAGATCTTACATGTTGTACTGGTCCTCTTCTGCACATAAATCTTCTTATAGCATTGATACACGAGTATCATGTCAAGAGAGTAAGTCATGTCAATGTGTATTGCTCTACTGGACATAAATGTAATGATCACTCCATATCTTTCAACATTTCCTCTTCCCTTTCTGATTTCTATAGGACCAAAGTAATCCACACCTACATTGGTAAATGGTGGGATGTCTTCTGCTCACCAATCTGGCCTCTTTGCCTTCTGCACACAACACACTCTGAGATGATATTCCTTGCTGCATAGTTTGCATTGGTGACCCAATACCTTTGACGGAGAAGTAAGTGAGAGCATGTGGTTCCTTCCACCATGTCCTGTTTGTTGATGTATGTGGCGGAGGATAAGTGTAGATATTTGAAGGTCTTTGGAGAAAATGACAGGGTGCATGACTTCTTCAGGAATAGCTGCCTTATATAGCCAAGTGTGTATTTTCTAAACAGCATGGTAAACATGGTCTGGTATGGTCGAAAGACTGTGTGCGGCCATTCCAGTCACTCAAAGTAGGCCTTGGAGCGTGTATGCCTTTTAACTCTATTCTCCGTTGGCTAGTAGAGGGGGAACACACACTTGACAGGGGATTAATGGCAAACACACATAACAGAAATGCATCATGAATTGGAAACATGCAAATATACAATATGACCTCTTTGGCTCCTACTCTGCCTTTGTTTACATTTCTAACATTGTAAGGTCACTAGGTGTAAGAGTCACATGATAAGACCACATATAATGTGTAATAAGTAGAGGTCTGTAAGGTTATTGACCAAGGAACTGAGAGCAACCCAATAAAATATGTGATACTCCTCCGCCTACCTGTCAGTATTTGTAATATCACAAAGAAAGTGTTTACCGGCAAGAGACTTATAAAAGTTGACATGTGAGGGATGAATGGCACCAGTAAATCAAAATCTGAAAAATTACTTCTCTAAGGTTTTGCCTGAGAGACCTTATTTGGTCTGGGCCAACATCACATTTAATTTTTTCATTTTTAAGTGATATTATGTTATACATACACTGAGTGTACAAAGAATGTAGGATATTGCTCTTTCCATGACTCTACTCCATACTGTAGAGTGAACAGGGGAATCAAGGTGAAAGCTATGATTCCTTATTAAATCCACTTTAAATCAGTGAAGATGAAGGGGAGGATACAGGTTACAAATTGATTTTTAAACCTTGAGACAATTGAGACATGGATTGTGTATGTGTGCCATTGAGGGTGAATGGGCAAGAAAAAATATTGAAGTGCCTTTGAACTGGGTATGGTAGTAGTTGCCAGACACACCGGTTTGTGTCAAGAAAAGCAACGCTGCTGGGTTTTTCACGCTCGACAGTTTCCTGTGTGTATCAAGAAGGGTCCACCACCCATAGGACATCCAGCCAACTTGACACAACTGTGACAAGCATTGGAGTTAACACAGGCCAGCATCCATGCCCCTTTGAATTGAGACTGTTCTGTGTTTTGATTTAAAGATTGATTCATTGATTAAATCAAGTCATTGCTGCACTATAACATACTGTATACATTGTCAGTCTAAAGTTTGGACACACCTACTCATTCAAGAGTTTCTTTATTTTACTAATTTCTAAATTGTAGTATAATAGTGCAGACATCAAAACTGTGGAATCATGTAGTAACCAAGAAAGTGTTAAATAAATCAAAATATATTTAATATGAGATTCTTCAAAGTAGCCACCCTTTGCCTAGATGACAGCTATGCATCCTCTTGGCATTCTCTGTAGGGAACATTCTGATGTGCACATTCATTGTTTTAAATGAATAAATCTGAAAATATATTCAAGCACAGCTCACAACATCCAAATAACATCAATTACATATTGTATATTCTGAACCTGGATTCCTTTATCCCCTCCCAAAAGGACAATGCAACACAGAATTATATTTATTTCAGCCATGTCAGTGAGTTGATCTCCAGCATGCTGCCTTTCTCCCTGTAAGCTTTTGCTCTCTGAATGATCCCTGCCTGAATATTCTCTGGCTGTCTCAGCGTATTTGGGGAAAGAGCTAAAATGACACTCTTTTTACCCATCAATCTCCCTAGGGGTCTTAGCTGCAGATAATGCCACCCAAGTCCCCTGCTTTAGCATCAAACCCCCTGGGCATAATAGTCCCCTGGTGAAACGTTGTGAATTAATTCCCAGTCTTGTCAGAGCCCAAAATCTGACCTTTTCTAGCACCATTCACACACAATGCCACACTCTATCTACGTACATTATCATATCCCTCTCATCATTAGTTTGATAATTCATTTTGATGTTATGTCATATTAGAAATGCTAAATATGCCTATTAAGTACCTAAGAAAGGGAAATGCATATACAGAAATGGTATTGGTGAATTGACTACAGCCAAGGTAAATGGAAAATTCCTTTCAAGCTAAAGTAAGCCCATGCACACCCATTAAATCCCTATTGCCAGCTAGTGGCTATCTAAATAACATCTGAATTAAAAGAGAGAAGGACAGCAACATGATGGCACTCTAGTTTTGCAACTGTTACAGACTGTTTCTTCAACATCAATGTGTACAACACAATTATCTTGCTTGTAAGGATCCTACGGCAGTTAGCTAGCTAGCCCTTCCAGTTGAAGATAAACCCATTTGCAAAAGGAGCTGGAATTGACAGTGAGTAATGAAAAGGTGCTGGCCTAATACCGAACAGGGCCCATTGCAACTAATTTGACCCTGTAGTGTGAGAGGTACAAGAGGTCTCCAATCCAAGTACCTGCCCAACCGAGTCCTGCTTAGCTTCAGGAGCTAACCCGCAAAGGGATAAAGCTGGCAACCAGTCAGAGAAGAGGCAATGCTCTTTAACACCTCTGGGTGCTTAACACCTCTGGGTGCCTATAAAGAGCCTTTGTGATTGACAACACATCCTGTTGTTGCACTGTGCCTCACATCTCACATCACATGGACAGAAAGAAAGACGCTCCAAGGTCCTGATGCTTTTACATTCACCCTCCACACACACACACACACACAAACCCCACCTCACCTCACAGGTAGAGCAATGATGTTTGCATATACTGTATCTGCAATCTGTGGTAGAACAATCCAGCGAACCACGTGGCAGACCTAGGCTGTGTCTCTTTGAAATGTCACAAATTCTCGCAGGGATCTCTCTCAGCAGTCGTCAGACTGTCTCCCCATATGTCGAGGAGGATGCCACAATCTTTCTAGTTTCCAAGATATAGAGGAGAATGATGGTCTTGTGACCTTGGAAACACCTCAGGGGTTGTACGGTTCCCATGTGTTAAAAGTTGAGCAAGGTCAGAGCAGAAGAAAACATCAGGGAGATGTCAGTGAAATAGCTTTTTACTCTTACGATTGATTTCTCTGAGTAACGTAGGGCTGTTACGGTAACCGTATTACCTCCACGCCAGCAGTCATGAGACATGACCACAGTCAAATTCCCTGTGACCATTTAGTCACGGTAACTAGGCTCCAAGCTCTGATGCTGCTGATGGTCGTTAGTAGCCTACCAAACTTGCTAACTGCCTCGTAGTCAGCATTCTATTGTCCCTCTAATCACTCTGACATCAATGCAAATGTTATCGAAAATCAAAACAAACACTTCATGAGAGCCCATGAGCTCATGTTGCGCTCATGTTCTATAGGCTATGCAATTGTGTGAGAAAACACTATTAAAAAGAGGAGGATCCCATCAGCTTTCTATAGGCTAGGCCTACTAAATTTATTTCTGAACATTCCTAATATTAAGCACATTACTTTGCTTTACAACAGGAGTATAGCCTACCTGGCTGGCATGAAAATGAACCACGGGAAATTCGTCCTACATTTGCTGCCCTGGTTCCGATACAGGTGCAAGGTAATTGTCCATTCTAAATCAAACTACAGTGGCCAAATAACTAAGCACATGAATCCGCTTTACAACAAGTGTAGAGCCTATCTGGCATACACCGGCAGCGAGTGACTTTCAAGTTTGGGGAAAATAGTTTTCATCATAAAAATATACCTTTATAATAAAACATTGCATGCATTATTGCATTTATGGTAACTTTTGAGAATGGTGTTTTCCTGCTAATTGATATTATTTTGGAACATACGTGCTTATAGCCTACTACTATGTGCGCATTTCTGCGCTTATAATGTGAAGAAATATCCTAGTTTATCAACATTTTAAGAAACTTTCTGATCTGTTGTGTCAGCCTCATTGCTTTTAAAATATTTTTTGATGCGAGTGGTTGTATTAATTTGGGATCTATCGCATCCCACAACTGTCCCAGACTATGTTTGGAATATTTATTTCTCGCACAGAAGGACAAGTTGACCAATAGAATAGGTCAACTTTTGTACTCAGGTAATAGTAGCAGGTACACAGGGTATAGTAGGGTATAGTAGCACTAGTAGGCTAGTGCTTTTGTTGTTCGGTAGGCCTACTCATCTTGTTGGCTTGCGAAAAGTAAATGTGGCAAGTTCTTCTAACATCTTAAATATGTGCCTCGGAATTCAATAAGAAGGATGTGCACAGTTGCTACTTCAGAGCTGAAATAGATGCATGTGAGAAGAACACGATCAGGTGACGGGCATTGCCTAATAAGAATTGCGATATCTAAGAGAATCATGTGAGTGAGGTGCTTCAGAACACACAGCCGGGAGAAGGGAATTATAATTATTATATTCAGCCCAAGATCACAAAGGCCACTGGCCGAAAAAGGCATGGATTTTTTTAGGGCGCATTACAGACACACTAGGGGGATGCCGCTGGGAAATTCAAGGCATTATCAAGTGCTTGTCAAATTGTGAATGAGAGACTGATGAAGTGTGTGCAGCCTGTGAAAGAAACAAAGCAGAGCTCATGCCTTTCATGCAACTTTTTTTAAATCATCATCAGAGTCGTATCATGCAGCCTTAGATTATTTTACAAATCCAAACATACAGCAAAACATTTATCACATATGGTTGCATAAATAACTCTAAATTAAGCAAATAGGAGGACCTGTTTCTTTGTTAACCACTCAACACAGAATAGCCGCATGTGTGCACTCCCTCAGAAATCGTTCGTCCTTTCTCTTTTATTCATGTTCAATTGTATTCTTCATACTCTAAAATAATGCCACGTAATTCTAAGCAAATCTTGTCTGCTAAATGAACTAGTGTAGCCCACAGCCATTCTGTATGGCATAGCCAGATCAGGGCCTAACATAAGGACAACTCAGAGTATGCTATTGTGTTCTTCTGAAATATATTACATTTTCTTCCTATCATGTTTCTTTCGACCTGTCTAAAATAAATACTGGATTTACTGTGATGGTGTAGGGTATATTAAATTGATTTATTAGACTTTTTAAAATGTAGATGTTTCATAGGTCTGCTTCAGTGGATTGTAGGCTATGCGTGGAAGCCAGAAAATGCTAAATGTGTTTATGTTAATTAATGGTAAATTACAGTGAGATCGGCAGTTGTTTGCTTGGCAATGACAGGCTTACAAAATGTAATGATCGCCACACCCCTAGTAACAATCCTTTTAATGCAAATAAATCACCCCCTCCCGCTATATTTTCTCCATTCATTTCATTTCAATACTTAACACAATTTCTCATGTGGGTCAAAGTGATTGGAAACCTCCGACTTTGATCAAATACTGCCTGGGACATTCAGTTCCCTAATGACCTACTGCTCTTTACACTAGCATGACAAAAGACTGCACTGTGGAATGGTTGTCTAGGAAACGTTCGGCTGAACAGAAAGGCGAAGACAGACAAACACAGTTTTACCTCGGCTCAAAGGAGTGTAGAGCATGGGTAGAAAGATAGAGCTATGAGAAGACTGAAAATAACCTTCTCTCACTCATCACACACTCACTCACACACACACCCTGACACAAATACACTCCACACAAACTCCCCTCTCAGGCAGCCCAAGGCGACTGCAGAGGCAAGAGTACATCTAGTCCTGAGACAGTCCAGCAGAGTGAACGTGGAGACAGGTGATACTGCCACCATGAGAGTGAGGCTAGGAGAGGTCCACACAAGGAGGACACAAAGCAGGGCTTGACAAGTCACGGCTAATGAGCTCAGTGTTGTATTAGTTGCATCTATTATTTCTGGTGCCATATCTGATTTTACCATGGCATGAACCACAACTTTGAGTAATGTTATTCTAGTTACCACAGTAGTGAGATATTAACCATAATATAATGGTTACTACTGCAGCGTTGTTGTGGTGAAGAGGTTACTACTGCAGCGTTGTTGTGGTGAAGAGGTTACTACTGCAGCGTTGTTGTGGTGAAGGGGTTACTACAAAGGTCTCATTCTACTATTGCCATATTCCTCACATTGTCTTATTGTGATTCCCTGGTACTGTACAAACAAGATAACAGTCACATGAAGACTTAATGCTGAAATATGTAATTTATTGATAACGTTGAAATAGGAGGCTTTTTCAGTCAATATATGACTGTCTTGGAAATGAGACAGATGGATGGAGGCATAGGAAAAATTGGAGGGAGGGGGGACAATCCTCATATTGATTTTCTCATCATGACTTGAAATAGCAGAAATATTGATTGCCTTTGTGAGAAGCATGGTGCAATGGAATGTTGAAGAAGTGTCTCGAAACCTTCCATCCTACTCGGTCAATGAGGCGAGAGGTCAAGGAAGGAAACAGGGGTGACCTGTTTAATTGAGAGAGCAAGATGATATTATCTCCGACTCTGAGCTCAAATCTGCCTCCCACATGCAGACATTCTGCGGCCTTGAACCAGCTAGCTCAAGGCTAATGTAAGGAAGGAAGGATTGGAACTTAAAGAGCATCACTATAGCTCATTTGCATACAGAAATAGATATTGCCTCCCCAGATACTTTGCCAGACTTAATGCTACTCCCACAATCCCAGATTCTCCCACCTGCAGTCAACTTTCAGATGATTCACACAGTGTGAATGGAAGAAATGTATTTTATACCGAAATGGATTTGAAATATCCAACAACAAAAACTCGTATGTCCAACAACAGAAAACAGCCTATATCATCCCTGCCTATCATTTCTCAGACTTTAAATTGCTTCAAAATGTTATTGTGCGACATCAAATACGTCATGAAGGCGATCTTTTTGGTTTTTCTCAAGGAATATATGTAAATAGTCGGTAGTGACAAAACCTTTGAAAAAACCTTTGAAATACAAAACAATGAAAGCATACAAATTGCTTCCCAAGACTAAGCATTATCGTTGATGACTTTTCATTCAGCTGTTGTCATGGCAGTGGATTCAGTGGAAAAATAAGTGTGTTCTCTCTCTGTGTGACATAAATCAATTTAAAGCTTTTAGTCTTCCAAGTATTTTTTCCCAGGTACCCATTATTCCGGGAGCTTCAAATTGAAGGGAGCTATCCCTTTGATGCCAATTGATTTCTCTTCCAGTTTTGCGATCTCATTATTTACCTTCTCTCTGTTTTTCTGTCTCATTTTCCCCTCACATGCCAACTCAAACAACTGGTGAATTGGTATTGCTTTTTTTCAGAGAATCTGGCTTTCCAATGCATTTCAACTCTATTATGTGTGGCTGATGGATTCATGAATTGTAACGTGTGTGTGTGTATATTGGGGTTGAAGGAATAAGCTTAACATTGCTTTACACTTTTATGGTTGTGCTTTCACACCTAAGCAGTTTTTCCTAACCCTCTAATCAGTGAAATGTTCTCTGAGGTGTTTTCTGCCATATCTCACCCTGCTTCTGGGAAGAACACAATTTAACCTAAATTCCATGTCTCAATCTGAACCCTAATACAGCTCCTCATCAAAATGCATTTATTTTCAATAAGAAATCAAAAATGGTTGTCCAAAAGGTAACAGCAAACCAAACTTCAAGGGCTGGAACATTCTGCTCGAAGTGGCCATAATTTAAAAATGAAGGTGACTAAAATATCCACAGGGGTAATAGCTAGGTTGTCTTTGCATTTCCTTTTAGAGCTTCTTTGGTCTGAGCGGGATATGTTTGCAATTCACCATTGAGGACTTGTCGCCTTGTAATAAAATGCTGGCCGACTTGTTCAAAGCTATGAAATGTAGTCCTGGCCACTGAGTCTTTTATGGCAAGGCAGTTCACATGCATTTCCCAGCAGTGTGTGTGTTCGTGTGTGCGTGTGTGTATAGAAGGTGGTGATATGGCGACAGAGGATCTAATACAATTATGCTTTGGTCAATGCCTACGGGGGGCCGTTTGAATCAGTTGTTTCCTCCATTTGGCCACCGATATATGTGAGAAATGCATAGATGTCCCCTAGGGGCCTAGGCCTATTCTCAAACCCCTTTTATACTGGGGGTAAGGCCGTGGTGCATGAGGTTGTGTGTCGGGGGGGACTATTTCATACTATTCAGCATGGATGTTAAACCCATTATCTTCCCAAGGACAGAGCACAACAGTCCGATAACCCACGAGGGCCACTGTCATTATTGAACCATGTTTTTCAATGGGGTTTCTACAAAAATATATAAATAAAAACCTGACCACATGACTGTGGAAAAAGACCCTCCATGATTGTCTGGGGAATGTTCACAAACCTAGACAGGTCTAAACTTTAAATTGCTTGCTAAATGACTGGAAAATTAAATATGCTAAATGACTGGAATATAAAATATGTTAAATGCCTGGAATATAAAATATGCTAAATGCCTTTAGTATTTACAGGGGGAGTGGTTGAGGTGTTGTGTGTGTGTGTGTGTTCCTTTTAAGAAGATGAAAGGCATTACTTTGCTACACATCCTAAATGAGGAAGTCCCCACTAGCCAAGAGGATGTTGAACGTTTTCCAGGATTCCAGTTCAGCTGACATTGAAATGTCCTTCAGGGTTTCCACTTCAGCTGACATTGAAATGTCTTTCAGGGTTTCTGCTTGGCTGTACCGAGTACTCATGGGCTTTCTTATTTTTTCGGGCACTACCACTACAAATGTAAGTCGGAACGTCGAGAAACAGCAGGGCTTTGATGAAGTGCGGGCAGTCTCATAGCGTCTCTAGTCCGACATCGCCGCTGGATCTGATTGGATTACCCAGCGGGAATGACAAATGTCTTCCATTCTGGGTGCCCATTCTTTTGGGAGAGAAAGAGAATTAAAATGTAATTTGATTTGTGGACAAAAAGGGATTTTTAGACAGGGTGTGTATAATCGGGGGATGTCTATTGTCTGTAGGGATACAGATGGGTGGGTGGGAGGAGAATGAAGAGACCTAACACAGAGCTTATTTAACATCAGGCTTCTGGACAATTTGGCAGAACCTCTCTCGCTCACCCTTCGTAATGGCCGTCTGCCTTTGGTTGGCCAAATCAGACAGTAGGTATGAGGAAACTGCAGATTTACGATAACAATTTTTAAAAAGCCCATCTGCCTTAAAGAGGACCCATTAATGACATTATCTGCAGTGTATATCATCAGATCACCATGTGGAATCAGTTGGAGAGATGTGGTGAAGCCGGATGCACTCTCACTATATGATGTCATATACAGTGCCTTCAGAAAGTATTCACACCCCTTGACTTTTTCCACATTGTGTTGTGTTACAGCCTGAATTTAACATGATTCAATTTAAATTGTTTGTCACTAGTCTACACATGTTTTTCTAAATGTTTCCAAATTAATAAAAAATAAAAAGCTGAAATGTCTTGAGTCAGTAAGTAGGACCTATAAGTAAGCATGGGTCAAAATAAAAAAAAAACAGTCATTGAATATCCCTTTGAGCATGGTGAAGTTATTCATTACACTTTGGATGGTGTATCAATACACTAAGTCACTACAAAGATACCGGAATCCTTCCTAACTCAGTTGCCGGAGAGGAAGGGAACCGCTCCGGGATGTCAACCCCTATGTTATGGCAAGCCTAAATAAGTTCAGGAGTAAGTATTTGTTTAACAAGTCACATAATAAGCTTCAGAAATTGCAGCTCAAATAAATGCTTCACAGAGTTCAAGTAACAGACATCTCAACATCAACTGTTCAGAGACTGCGTGAATCAGAACTTCATGGTCTAATTGCTGCAAGAATAGACTTGCTTGCGCCAAGAAACACAATCAATTGACATTAGACTGGTGGAAATCTGTCCTTTGGTCTGATGAGTCCAAATTTGAGATTTTTGGTTCCAACCGCCGTGTCTTTGTGGGACGCAGAGTAGGTGAACGGATGATCTCCGCATGTGTAGTTCCCACCGTGAAGCATGGAGGAGGATGTGTGGGGGTGCTTTGCTGGTGACACTGTCAGTGATTTATTTAGAATTCAAGGCACACAGAACCAGCATGGCTACCACAGCATTCTGCAGCGATATGCAATCCCATCTGGTTTGCGCTGAGTGGGACTATCATTTGTTTTTCAACAGGACAATGACCCAACACACTTCCAGGCTGTGTAAGGGCTATTTTACCAAGTAGAGTAATGGAGTGCTGCATCAGACGACCTGGCCTCCACAATCACCTTACCTCAACCCAATTAAGATGGTTTGGGATGAGTTGCACAGCATAGTGAAGGAAAAGCAGCCAACAAGTGCTCAGCATATGTGTGAACTCCTTCAACTGTTGGAAAAAGCATTCTAGGTGAAGCTGGTTGAGAAAATACCAAGAGTGTGCAAAGCTGTCATCAAGGCAAAGGGTGGCTATTTGAAGAATCTCAAATATAAAATATATTTTGATTTGTTTAACACTTTTTTGGTTACTACATGATTCCATATGTGTTATTTCATAGTTTTGATGTCTTCACTATTATTCTACAATGTAGAGAAATAGTAAAAATAAAGAAAAACCCTTGAATGAGTAGGTGTGTCCAAACGTTTGACTGGTACTGTATGTAAATTAGATATTTCTGATGCAACTGCGGGATGCTGGCCTTCTAGGCAGAGTTCCTCTGTCCAGTGTCTGTGTTCTTTTGCCCATCTTAATATTTTATTTTTATTGGCCAGTCTGAGATATGGCTTTTTCTTTGCAACTCTGCCTAGAAGTCCAGCATCCCGGAGTTGCCTCTTTACTGTTGACGTTGAGACTAGTGTTTTGCGGGTACTATTTAATGAAGCTGCCAGTTGAGGACTTGTGAGGCGTCTGTTTCTCAAACTAGACACTAATGTACTTGTCCTCATGCTCAGTTATGCACCGGGGCCCCCCACTCCTCTTTCTATTCTGGTTAGAGCCAATTTGCGCTGTTCTGTGAAGGGAGTAGTAGTACACAGCGTTGTACGAGATCTTCAGTTTCTTGACAATTTCTTGCATGGAATAGCCTTTACTTCTCTTATTTGTTTCTGGACATTTTGAGCCTGTAATCGAACCCACAAATGTTGATGCTCCAGATACTCAACTAGTCTAAAGAAGGCCAGTGTTATTGTTTCTTTAAATCAGCACAACAGTTTTCAGCTGTGCTAACATAATTGCAAAATGGTTTTTTAATGATCAATTAGCCTTTTACAATGATAAACTTGGATTAGCTAACACAACGTGCCATTGGAACTCGGGAGTGATGGTTGCTGATAATGGGCCTCTGTACGCCTATGTAGATATTCCATAAAAAAATCAGCCGTCTACAGCTACAATAGTCAGTTACAACATAAACAATGTCTACACTGTATTGCTGATCAATTTCATGTTATTAAAAAAAATGGACAAAAAAATGAGCTTTTCTTTCAAACACAAGGACATTTCTAAGTGACCCTAAACTTTTGAACGGTAGTGTAGATGGGTGATAAAAAAAAACTATCTAATCCATTTTGAATTCAAGCTGTAACACAACAGAATGTGGGGTTAGTCAAGGGGCATGCATGCATGCTTTCTGAAATCACAGTAAATGTCTAACACAATGAAAGCATTTGACACACAGCTTGCCCGGGAGGCAAAACTGAGCGATTTCCACTAGATGGGACAGCTGCAAAGTCAAAATTGACTATTTCATAGAAATTAATGAAAAAACAAGTTAATTTAAGGTTAGGGTTAAGCATTAGAGTTAGCTGTGTGGTTAGGGTTAGGTTTAAATCAGATTTTATGACCTTGTGGCTGTGTCAACACTCTGCAGAGCTGCCTCCAGGGTATGATTCATGACAAATGCCAACCTGCATTTGGCAAGCTGCAATGACAACTGTGTGTGTATGTGTGTGTGTGTGATCATGTGTATCTGTTCCCACATATGTGGGTAGGTCATGCCCATGTTGAGGGGCCCACCACGGACATATTGCTCTACTTCATTTTGAGCAGAGTCACGTCTGGGAGAAAGGCTATTATGGTCTGAATATGAGGGAGGAGTGTGACCCTCGAAAAACTGCAGGATGCTTTTGTTGCAGTCCATCACGCTATTGTTCTCCATTACTTTACAGGTGCCAACCTTGACAGCACACTTCTGCTCAGGCCAAACACACTCATGCACATGCAAATAGGTCCATACACTTGTGTGAATGCACATGTATGAACGTACACACACTCAATTCTTATTGCATTGTGTCAAACAACCGGCCGTGATCGAGAGTCCCATAGGGCGGCGCTCAATTGGCCCAGTATCATTCAGGTTGCCCGGGGTAGGCCTTCATTGTAAAATAAGAATTTGTTCCTTGCCTAGTTACATAAAACTAAAATAAAATATGTAACGGACAATTAGGGGTAACACTGCATCAACAGTTTTGTGTGGCCCAGTAAGGTTGAGGGTTTTGTGTGGCCCAGTAAGGTTGAGGGTTTTGTGTGGCCCAGTAAGGTTGAGGGTTTTGCCTGGCCCAGTAAAGTGGAGGGTTTTGTGTAGCCTCGTAAGGTGGAGGGTTTTGTGTGGCCCCGTAAGGTGGAGGGTTTTGTGTGGCCCAGTAAGGTGGATGTTTTTTTGTGGCCCAGTAAAGTTGAGGGTTGTGTGTGATTTATAATACTGTAATTTGAAAGGGTGCTTTTCATGCATTAAGTTCATAGCGGCATATGGACATATCACTGGTTACCTTATAATATCCCATATCATACTGATAAAGTCTACATTTGACATCTTTCTGCACATCAAAACATATGCCAACATAACCGAAACAATAACTCAACAGCCCAGACAGGGGTCATCTTTGTTTCTGTCTCTGTGTGGCTTTGAATTACAATACGGTGGCGTGATCTGGTCTGAGGCTAGTCAGGTTACAATCCTGAGGTGCCAGGATGGACTCTTCTGAATTTGTCTGGCATACTCCATATCCACCGGTCTAGGAGAAAAATGAGCTCCTCAGCTTCAGCCTCCCCTGTCCAGTGAGAGGCCCAGTGTGTGTGTGTGTTGACATGCCCTCTTTGGCCTAAGCCCAGTGTGCCACTTCCACCTGTGTGCTCTGACATGAATGCTAACCCTGCGTGAGACACGTAAAAGGTGGTGAGAAGGAGGGGAAATGGAGACTCATTCCTGCCGGGTGTTCATGGTTAAGATGCACAACAAAAGGAGTGGTCCACCTACTGTATTCACTAAATCATCTCTGTGTGCTCACTTGCCTGCCGTGTGTACCGGCAGGACACTCAATAGAAGCCAACTCCTGAGCCCAAGCAAGTCACCCTGGACGACATTGTCTGCCAAGAAGTGAGCATGATGGAGTAGACAGTGTATGCAGCATGCCATTCAGACTGTAACTACATTTTTACTGTATTATTCTGTCTTGTAAACTACCCTATAAAGTTAAAGCTAAGGTGCTCTCTGAACAAAGTCATGTAGCCTAACACCCTTAAAAGGCTGCTGAACTAAATGGCCTACCAAATGGGTGAAAAAAGATAAACCTGTCTGCTTCTGATAAATGCAAAGGCTTTGGAATTATCGTGAGCATGTGTACTAAATCAAAACATGCAGCTAGCAAGAGAAAATATAAATAATGTATCTGATTTGGGACTGGTATTGCAATGAATAGAATTTGTACGTATCCAATGTACTTAACTATCTTATCTGACTTACAACAGGTAAAGTGGAATAAAGTTTAGTGACTAAAAGCATATCTGTATTGCTTTAGGTCTCACTACAACTTGCAGCAGAGGACTCCATTAAGAGGAGTCACTATGAGTGTGACTTAAGAAGGACAAATGTATAAATATTCTGTGCCAAGACTGGAAGGCAGTTGTTTTCATTATTCCAGCTCGGCTTTTATTCTGAAGTAATAAAAAGTGTATTTGAACTCACATGCTCCGGTATTTGTGAAATATGATTGACCAAATATTTCCACGACACGCACAATGGGATTGCCTTGCAGTTCTCCAGCTGTATCCAATGAAATAGTGGTGGGTTCAAGTCACCAGGGCAGGGGCATGGGATGGGCCGCAGAGCCGCGCACAAAAGACGGACCTAGCCCATGAGGAGGAGGAGGAAGGTGGAGTGGGGGTGGACCCCCACCCCGCCCTACTGGGTAGCACAGAGCAACGCTTTAAGGGGCATTGCACTAATAATGGTGCTAACTAGGGAAACGTTCCTGCTGTTCTCAGTGCCAGTGTGAACATTCAAACTAAACAATGTAACTAATAATGGCGTGAAAAACAGCCCTTAGATATGAATTCAGAGGGCAGATAATATTAAATATCAAAGCATTCGACCTCTCACTAAAGGAGTAGGTCAAAAGTTATACTTAAATGACATGAAAAGCACACATGTATAAATCCCAAACTCTAAAAGTAATTGGAAATGTCAAATTATTTGTGATATTGTGGTTTCACGCTGATCTGAGACATGGAGAAACGACTTTGTTCAATTGTATTCTACGGTATTCTTAAAACCTGTTAGGGATCCAATCCTGTGAACGGATCGATTTTGCAAACATCCAGTGAAATGCAGAGCGCCAAATTCAAATTACAAATATACTCATTTAAACATTCAAGAAAATATAAATGTTGCACACCATTCAAAAGCTTAGAATTTTGTTAATAACTTCAGCAGCAGTGGTGATGGTTTTGGAGAGTCTGGCGTGCCCAAAGTAAAATGCCTGCCACTCAGGCCCAGAAACTAGGATATGCACATACTTAGTACTATTGGATGGGAAACACTCTGAAGTTTCTGAAACTGTTAGAATAATGCCTGTGAGTATAACAGAACTGATATAGCAGGCAAAAATCCAAGGAATTTCTGTCCAGAATTATTTATTTATTTATTTTCCTTTTATATAATTTAGGATATCATCCGTGTAAAATATAATCGTTAATATTCATAAAAGGATACCTAAGGATGCATTATAAATGTTGTTTGATTTGTTTGGGCAAAGTTGATAGGTATAATTTGAACGCTTTCTCTTCACTGTACAACGGGCAACTCGACGGTGGATTTTCTGAACATAACGCGCCAACCAAACGGAGATTTATGGATATAATAAATGACTTTTTTTTTCTAACAAAAGAACCATGGATTGTCTTGGTTGGACACTTGGGATGCCCTCAGCAGAGGTTCTTCGAAAGTAATTTATTTTAGCTCTTATATGGATTTTGTGTGACCCGCGCTGGGATATGAATTTATGCTAATGCATAAATATGAGAGGTGCTATCCTCAAACAATCAAATGTTGTGCTTTCGCCGTAAAGCCTTTTTGAAATCTGACAAAGCTGTGATATTGCCAAGAATCAGAGCTGTTTAATAATTCAACTTTTGGATTTTGAATTTGGCGCCTTACATTTCACCGGGTAGTGTCAGGAATGGGGCGCTAGTGCCCCAATGATCCCTAAGAGGTTTTAATCTAACTGCTTTGACAGATTTCAAAAGGGCTTTATGGCGAAAGCAGAACATTTGATTATCTGAGGACAGCGCCCCGCTCAAATATTCAATTAGCATAATAACATAACCAGCAGAGGTGTCCCAAAAATAGAATGAAATAAATCTTAATCTGATGGCATACCCAAGTGTCCCAGTTACACAATAAAAGGTCCTTTAGTTCGATAAAGTCCCTCTTGATATCCATAAAGCTCCGTTTGGTTGGCGCGTCTTGTTCAGTAATCCACCTGCCCAAAGGCGTTCATCCATGCAGACAAACAATATCCAAAAAGTACCGGTAAAGTTCGTAGAAAAAAGTCAAACAGCGTTTGTAATCAATACTCAGATACCCTAAATTGAATAGAAACGATAATATTTCATACAGAATATAACCTGCTGAATAGAAGAGAAAAAGAGCTAAGCGGGCACTCCCTGTTACGCACAAAATCCATAATACGACACTTGACGTGACCTCAGGAAGAACTTGTCTTACTCCCTGGATTTTCATGATAAAAGCTTCAAACCGTTTTCTAAAGACTGTTGACATCTAGTGGAAGCCATAGGAACTGCAATCTGGGAGCTATTCCCCTATATAACCAATAGGCCTTCAATTGAAAACTGGTCACCTCAAAAATCCCACTCCCTGGACGATTTTGCTTGGGTTTTTGACTGCCATATCAGTTCTGTTATACTCGCAGACATTATTTTAACAGTTTTAGAAACTTCAGAGTGTTTTCTGTCCAATTATATGCATATCCTAGCTTCTGGGCCGGAGTAACAGGCAGTTTACTTTGGGCACGTTTTTCATCCAAACTTCAAAATACTGCCCCCTATCCCAAACAGGTTAAGATATATGTGTTGACTGAATATAAGCAAGTGATGTCTGCTAAATAATCAAGTTGATGGCACAGTCGTATAGCCTCGGCACCTACATAAAGCTGCGTGTGGGTGACCATCAAAGCTTTCTAATGAAGGTAAACAAATTGTTGCTCACTGGAAGATACTCTATCAAACACACATGGTCACGTTGTACAGCGCCATTATGGCTATTAGCAGGTAGCTGGACAATAGACTTGCCTGAAGGAGGGTAGGGGGAGAATTCTATCATCAAATGTATTTCTTAGTTAGGTTGGCTGTATCACAACCGGATGTAATTGGTTGCAGTTTCAGTTGAATCCACTAGAAAAGACAAAACAAATAGCAGAACAAAAATGATCACATCCGACCGTGATTTGGAGTCCCATAGGGTGGCGCACAATTGGCCCAGCGTATCTCTCCCTCTAAAAACAGAAATACCGGTTTTGTCCAAAATCAATGAGATTTTTATTTTCACTGAATCTCAGTTTGGATATTGGTTAGACTACAAGTATACAATTAGGGTGTGGAAATGTTATGCTCTTAGTACTGTAGCCTACTCCTGACCGTCACGTTGTACAGCGCCATATTTTCCGTTCCATCCTAACGGAGACCCTGAGGGTTTTTAGTTTTTCTTGGAATAATATTAATCAAATTAATTAAGCAAAATTTCTTAAAATCAGTCCCATATACTATGTTCTTACAAAAAAAGAAAATTCACTAGTACAGACACTATTGAAGGCTATCAAATGCTTCTCTGATGGTCAAACTAGTTCAAACTAGCTTTAATGGTTACAATGGCTGACACGTGCCATAGAATTTTGCAGCACCATGCAAGCTGTGCTGCAGTACGCTGCAACTTTTAAAGGAAGAACCACTGTACATGATTCTGACATGCCAAAACTTGGTATATTTGGAACGTCATCTGGGAAATTATTAGAAGATAGATAGGAGTTACATAGTTCAGAATACACAAGATCAAGCACACACAAAATAACAGTTTTTCATTTTTTTCATTTTGAAAGTAATCTTTTATTGACAAGGTATAAGTACATTTTTGATGCCAAGAGTTGGAAACACATCAGATGGCTTCCACAACAAGTGAAGAATATCAGCAAAAAAATGGGATTGATAAACCTAGCAACTAGAAATGAGCAGATGTTTTAGTAAGTGGTGTCAGGTGTGGTCACGGGATGTTTCCAAGTGTCCCTAAACCTCTCCAAAGTGGCATATGTCTGTAAATTAGATAATTCTAGTGCTATTACATATTTGCAATCCCCAAATGCTATTTGTTCAGTATAAAACACAATTTCTACCATATCAACCTCACTCAAACATTGGGGTAGTGTTATGGGGTATCAGGGTACGTTCAAGTGTCCTTTCAACTTCTCCAAAGTGTGGTAATTGCACTGTTGTTGCACAATGGATGTGCCTAAAAGTTATTGTTCACTATAAAACTATGTTTCTATCACACCAACCTCTCTCAAACATTGTGGTGGTGTCGAGGAACATACAAGGGATATCTAAGTGTTTCATGCGCAAAGATATAGTCACTCGGTGGATATTCGATGTTGCCATCAAGTCATACATCATCAGATAGCATTGGCAATAGGCTAGATTTGTTCCTATCAACCTAAGGATTAATTTTATATACACCATGTAGCTATACCTCAAACACAGAACAAATCGAAGCTTACCTTGTAAGATGTTTGCTGTTTGGTGAAAACGTGGTGTAAAATAACAAATTTTACCCTCGGGGCTGGTGATCAATAAAGGTAGGTACAGGCAGACAATTGAGACATCCTCATGATCTGTGGAGTTCCGGCTTTTGGTGTGAATCGAAAGGTAGCAGCCATCTAGGTAGCAGCCATCTTGAAACAAGGTCATCGGCTCGGCCATCCCTTATACATTCATATGCCCATATATGGTAGTAAGTCACACCAAATATTTTAAGGCACGGATCAATAGCCAAGACACTCAACATTCCGCAGACACCATAGATTTGCAGATAGGTGCTACCGTTCTCATACCAGACTGTATTGAATAAAAAAAAATCCAATAGGGTCCCGAAATATGGGGACTTTACATTTAATAAACCCTGGGAAGAGTAGCTTCTGCCTTGATAGGAACTAATGGGGATCCATAACAAACCCCAGGAAGAGTAGCTGCTGCCTTGGTAGGACCTAATGGGGATCCTTAAGAGGTTTTAATAGTAGTCCAGATATTTCTGTAAGAGAAAGCATTTCTCCCATGCGTTTTTCCATGCCTCTGTTTTAGGACATCTCCAAATGTACCTGCACATCCTGTAGGCCTATGTTCTACAAACACTAATTATCTGCTTCCTAACTATGAATCCGCCCAATAAGATTGTAAACACATACACAGCTGTAAACAAATTCAACAAAAGCAACAGTAAATCTACTCTCCGCTATACCCAACTGTACAACGCAAACCTACTTCTCAGTAATTAAAGCCAATTTAAACGCTTACGAGGACATAAAATAAACATGATTAGGTTAGACAAATACAGAGGTCAATATTCTTGCAGGCCTGGGAAATGAATAAAACATTTCATATGACAAACACTTGAACAGTCGGCAATCATGCTAAAGAGTTGTTTTTTCAGTCCAAGGCTACAGAGAACCCTACTGTTAACCCACTTATTCTTTACAAGTGATGGATATCATGGAAATATTTTGGTCTGCTGTCTATTACTACCACAAAGAGGGATCCTAGGGTTACCTCGAAAATATGCTGTTAGTTTCCATGGGCATTTACTGTGCTTGGTGGCTCTGATGTTGTGAGGTTGTAGTCATTCCAGCCATGCTTTATCATAAGATCTCATTTATTTCTAATGCACACTCTGAAATAGGTGGAGGATGTTTTATGTTTTTCAAGTGTAAAATTAAAGAGGAGGGCATTCCAATTGGCAAACTGTGTGTGTCAACTGATACTGATGAAAACCTAATAAATCCTGTTCCACAGGGGAGGAAAACCTACAGAGCGCTCCTTTAAAAAGATAGGAAGGTGACAATGCTAATTATGTTTAATCTCCTTCTTTCGCAGTGAAATCAACAAGATCTGGAGAAAAGCTATCTCCCTCATGAGCTTACAGGAACCTGAAAAAGTTGTCACTCATTGTGAGGTGCTTATCACAAACCCTTGTTCAAGTCATCCTCTAAAATTACTGTAGATACTGACTGTTAGCATTTGGTGGCCTATAACACCCACAATTATAGGCTTTAGATGAGGCAGATGAAACTGCAACCACAGTACTTCAATAACACTTGACATGAGATCTTTGCTAAGCATTACAGGCCTCATGTTATTTAGGGAGCGTATGAATCAATGGCACCCAAGCGGACTAATGAGCAAACTATTGGATTTCCCCCAACTTCTCTTTCTGAGGCTTTGAAGAACCCACACACCCCTCTGACCTTTCCTTGACCTTCTGGATATGTACGGCTAAATGATGCATGCTGTGGCCTTGACATATGGGTGTGGTTCTGAAAGCAAAAACCTATATACAGTGCCTTCAGAAAGCATTCACACCCCTTGACTTTTTCCACGTTGGTGTGTTAAAGCCTACATTTAAAATGTATTAAAATTACATTTTGTGTCACTTAATGCACCATAATGTCAAAGTGAAATTATGTTTTTCGACATTGTTAATAATTAATTAAAAATGAAAAGCTCAGTCTTGAGCCAGTAAGTATTCAACCCCTTTATTATGGCAAGCCTAAATAAGTTCAGGAGTAAAAATGTGCTTAACAAGTCACATAATAAGTTGAATGGACTCACTCTGTGTGCAATAATAGAGTTTCATTTGATATTTGAATGACTACCTCATATCTGTACCCCCCCACATGCAATCATCTGTAAGGTCCCTCAGTCGAGCAGTGATTTTCAAACACAGATTCAACCACAAAGTAGGTTTTCCAATGCCTCGCAAAGAAAAGCTCCTATTGGTAGATGGGTAAAAATAAAAAGTAAACTGTCATTGAATATCACAATGAGCATGGTGAAGTTATTAATTACACTTTGGATGTTGTATCAATACACTCAGTCACTACAAAGATACAGAAGTCCTTGCTAACTCAGTTGCCGGAGAGGAAGGAAATCGCTCAGGGATTTCACCATGAGGCCAATGGTGACTTTAAAACACTTACAGAGTTTAATGGCTGTGATAGGAGAAAACTGAGGATGGATCAACAACATTGCAGTTACTCCACAATACTAACCTTATTGACAGAGTGAAGGAAGGAAGCCTGTACAGAAAATTCCAAAACATGCATCCTGTTTGCAACAAGACAATAAAGTAATACTAAAAAAAATGTGGCAAAGCAATTTAACTTTTTGTTCTGAATACAAAGTGTTATGTTTGTGGCAAACATAACACTTTAATTCACCTTTCAGCAGGACAATAACCAAAAACACAAGGCTAAATCTACACTGGAGTTGTTTACTGAGAAGAAATTGAATGTTCCTGAGTGGCCAAATAACAGTTTTGACTTAAATCTGCTTGACAATCTATGGCAAAATAATAATAGGCACAGTTTGTACAATCCAGGTGTGCAAAGATTTACTCAGAAAGTCTCACAGCTGTAATGGGTGCCAAATGTGATTCTAAAAAGGCATTGACTCAGGGGTGAGAATACTTATGTAAATTAGAGATTTCTGTTGATCATTTTCAATACATTTGATAAAATGTAAAAAAACATGTTTTTGCTTTGTCATTATGGGGTATTGTGTGTAGATAGGTGAGAGTAATGAATCTATTTAAACCATTTTGAATGCAGGCTGTAACACAACAAAATGTGGAAGTAGTCAAGGGGTATCAATACTTTCTGAAGGGACTGTATGTAGTGCTGAGCGTTTAACTTCTTAGGGAGCGGCAGCTGAGGTGTCGGTTTTGGAGAGTCTGGCGTGCCCAAAGTAAAAGGCCCCAGAAACTAGGATATGCACATAATTAGTACTATTGGATAGGAAACACTCTGAAGTTTCTAAGAGTGTTAAAATATTGTCTGTGAGTATAACAGAAGTGATATAGCAGGTGAAAACCCGAGGAATTTCTGTCCTGGAAAAAGTGTGTTTGACCCATTGCCTCATTTTGAACCCCTCCCTATTGAAAACAGCCATTTATGGGAGTAAGATTGCAGTACATATTGCTTCCACTGGATGTCAACAGTCTCTAGACAGTGTTTGGTGATGTTAGGTTGCTCTGGATGGTAATAGAAGAAGAATTTCGAACTAGTCACCGGATGTAAACAGAAGATGAGGCGCGTTCACGGGCTCGCACACGCTTTGGTTTTTCCCTTTCCTATCGTCCAGTTTATAATCCGGTTGAAATATTATAGTAAATATACATGAAAGTGTTCCTAAGGATACATTATCAATGACGTTTGATTGTTCTTGGACAAGTGTATAGGTATAGGTTGAACGAGTTCTCTTCACGGTTCAATGGGCGAGTGGACGCTGTATTTTATGAACATAACGCGCCAACCAAACTGAGATTTATGGATATAATAAATTACTTTTTCTAACAAAAGAACCATTGGATGTCTTCGTTGGACACTTGGGAAGCCCTCAGCAGAAGTTCTTCGTTCTTCCGAGGGATTTTATATTAGCGATCTTATGCATTTTATGAGACCCGCTTTGGTTATGGATTTATGCTAATGCATAAAATATGAGAGGAGCTATCCTCAAACAATCAAATGTTGTGCTTTCGCCGTAAAGCCTTTTTGAAATCTGACAATGCTGTGATATTGCCAAGAATCAGAGCTTTTGATGACTATGCTAGCGCCCCACTGCTCCCTAAGTAGTTAACCGAAATGCCAGGTTATTTTCCGTTTTTAAATAACTAATTGACCAACTGTCGGTTCAATTATTTGAATTGTGCGCTCAACGTGCAGTTTCTCTAGAGAGATTTCTCCCTGGGAAATGTTGTCCAACTATAGAGAATGATAGAGGCATCTGGTGGCCAAAAAGGCCATATTAGCATGGGCAGTGCCATTGAGGGCTTCCGCCATTTTAATGTAGTCAACTGAGTGGGACTTCCAACCTCCTTAGCGGATCTCTCCTGATGTCCAACCGGGTCATCAGGAGGGATCAGCCAATCGTGAAGAAGAAAGTTGACTACTTAAAAATGAAGATCGCCTCAATGGCGCTGCCCGTGCTGTCACAGACGCTATAATGACACAGATACAAAGATGAGTCCTCTATTTATCTCTATGTGTCCAACATCATAGTTAAGCACAGGCAATTTGGTAATTGCGCCTACAGCTGCCTGTTCTCATTGGTTCTTGCCTGGAAAACCTGTGGGGCCGGCAGACAGACAGACAGAGAGGAAGAGCAATAGAGGGATATAGATTGGTTGCTTAAGTGTCTCTACCAGACAATACATCTAATTTACCGACAGTTGTTATTTAGCAGTCTTAAAAGTATGCCTTAACTGCTTTGAAGAATAACTGAAATTGTGATTTCGTCAGACAGCAGGCAGCTAGCCATCTAGGCTATTCCACTAGCCTGAATGATGACTCTTTGGCTGGCTGGCTGGCTGGTACTGCTTGAGCAGAGATGAGATGATGACAAGGAATACAATAATAAGTCACTAAATAAAAAACATGCAATATACACAACTTAAATATTTTATTAAAGTGATGTGAATAAAGGATGGTTTATTAATAAGTGATATGCAGTAATGTCACTACCATCATTGGGGTTATATTAAAGAAACAATAAAGTCCTCATCATACACTCTAAGAAAAAAAAGGGTCTCAAAAGGGTTCTTCGGCTGTCCCCATAAGTGAACCCTTTTTGCTTCCAGGTAGAACCTTTTTGGTTCAGGGTAGAACCCTTTTTGGTTCCAAAAGGGTTCTACCTAAAGAGTTCTACTTGGAACCAAAAAGGGTTCTTCATAGGGTTCTCCTACAGTCGAAGAACCCTTTTACGTTCTAGATAGCACCTTTTTTCTAAGAGTGTACTAAAAACAACCAAAATATATTTTGTAGTAAAGTAATGTGAATAAATTATTGTTAGAGCCCAGAAATGGGCTGTCACAACCATCTATTGTTTAATTCTGTGTTGTTAGAGCACTGAAACCACAAAATGCATTTATTGTTACCGAAATTGAAAACCATGATTATTTTTCAAAAACCAAACCGAAACAGAACTGACCTAAAAAAAGCTCTAAACACTCAGCACTAGGGATAAGGCTCTGAATATATACAGCAACACCTCCCCCATGAGCATTCCTGTCTCTTCTGTAGATCTGTCACACCCTGATCTGTTTCACCTGTCTTTGTGCTTGTCTCCACTCCCCCTCCAGGTGTTGCCCATCTTCCCATTATCCTCTGTATATTTATACCTGTGTTCTCTGTTTGTCTGTTGCCAGTTCGTCTTGTCTTACCAGCGTGCTTTCCTGTCTTCCTTTTTCTCAAGTTCTGTTTCCTAGTTTTCCCTATTCTGGCTATTCTGCCTGCCTGCCGTCCTGTACCTGCCTGACTTACCTGATCACGAACCCATGCCTGTCCTCGACCTGCCCTTTACCTGCCCCGTGTTTTCAATAAATAATCTGAGAACTGTACTATCTTCCTCCTGTGTCTGCATCTGGGTCATATCCTGAGCCATGATAAAATCCTTGTATTGCTACTGCTGTATCATCAAAGGAGATTATCTAAGTGAGTCTCATAAATGGCTAAGATATTAATGTTATGTCATCTTATGTTAGGAAGTTATTGATTTCATGAACCTTATTTCTAAGGCTACATTAATATGGGCTATTTTCAGCCCTTTCCAGGGTAGCTTGTGGAAAACAGCAAACAAAGCAAGATTTAATTTTCTTCAGCAGTCCATTAATCAGTTGGTGTGTGTGTGCTCTGGGGTTGAAGCTACGGCATTTGGGAGCGAGGCTGGACAATTAGCCTATCATAGCGGATGTAAGTAATGTCCCCACCCATTATTTTTCTCTTCTGGCACACAGCTTTAGTATAGTCTTTGTTGAGGAAGATGTATGTTCCTCTCAAGTTCTTGCCTCTTTCCAGAACAGTTACCTTGTACTTGAACCTCAATAACTTGACCACTATCGGCCTGGGCCTGTCACCAGGCTGGAAGAGGGGTTTCCAGTCATGTAGGCGCTCTCCACCTCAATCTTCATATGAGCTAACAAGACATTTGCCAGGCCGTCTACAGTCGCTCATGCATCAAAATGCTGTCGCAAAACAAGGAGTCCATCAGTGGCGGCAACACATCCACAATTCATGACCAACGCTGGCAGGTTGGAAAATGCCTACGTGGCACTTTATTTTAAAAATGATAAAATCCAGTGCTGCTGCTCATCATGATTCGACTGGATGGTTCAGAGAAGAGGATTTTGGATAAAGCAATTATTAAATATGAATGGCTGCTGTATTTGGAACCAACATGGTGGTGGCCCATAAATCTTTCATGTGACATGTAATGGAAAAGTGCCGACACGGGAAACCCAAAATGACCTTCTGAGAAACGCCTGAGGAAGTGGATGGTAATGACAAAAAATAGTTATTGGCAAGGCTTCATGTTTGAGGACAGTTGGAACCCCCAATGTCTATTTATCTAGACTTAAAAAGTCTCAGAGTTTAACAAAAGAAAAATACCTTGGAATCATATTGTTGACATCTACCCTTAAGTCGAGTCATGAGAAGTGAGCCCCATGGAAGCGTAGTGTTACCTCACAAACAACAACCAAGTTAGTAGATTCACAGTGGATAGTAATGACAAAAAATTGAAGGAAAGGCTTAAGGTGTGAGGACAATTTGGAACTCAGAATGTACATTTTCTTCACTTAGAGTTTAGCAAAAGAAAAGCAACTTGTAACATTGTAAACTTTGGCTGTTTGAGCCCCACAGGAGCATGGCATCAAACAAAACCTCTAACAATGTATTATCATTGGTGATAAGAACCAAGTCTATTATGTTATCCAAGGTGCTAAGCTCACTAAACAATGTTTTACTTTTGAGACAGCTCTGCCAAACACCAACATAGTTAACGTGCCTTGGATTGTTGGCCCATACTCCTTTCGACTTCTCCACAGTAACTGTTCACCATACAGTTGATTATACTGTAAATTATGAATATATTCCTGTTTTGCAGGCAATCTGTTAGCATGTCAGCATGTACTGCAGTAAAGTTAGCCTCCTCTACAAATAAAAATGTATTCCGCCCGGACACATTTTACAGCGGGTATAAAATGTGCAGCAAAATGCTTGTGCTCCCTCAACATTGCAGTTCAGTAATCAAGAATACATATCAATAATAAGAATCATGTCAAATAATCCAATAAGTAATAGAAGAGTTAGTATGCCTGATGTGTACACAATAGGATATGCGGAATATATAATAAACAATAGGATATTCAGAATAGATAATGTACAAGAGGACATACAGAATAGATATTGAGCAATAGTATATACCGAATAGATCATGAACAATAGGATATACAGAATAGATAATGAACAATAGGATATACAGAATAGATCATGAATGTGCTATTTCAAGTATGACTGTATTTACAGATCTAATGTGGGTAGTGTCTTGGTCACACCTTAAATAAGTATGATATAGTAGAGCAGCAGTGTTGACTGTGTGTGTGTGGGTCCAAATAGTCTCTAAGGTGCAGGTCTGTTTAGGGAGACAGCCAGGATAGATGTTCAGCAGTTTGATTGCCTGGTGGTAGAAGCTGTCTCGGAGCCTGTTGGTTTGAGACCCGATGCTCTGATAGTGCTCACCAGATGGTAACAGAGTGAACAGTCTGTGTCTCGGGTGACTGGAGACCTTTACGACCTTCCAGGCCTTCCTCAAACACTGCCTGGTGTAGATGTCTTGGAGGGCAGGAAGCTCGCCCCCAGTGTTGTATTGGGCCGTCCACATCACCCTCTGTAGAACTTTGCAAAGGAGGGCGCTGCAGTTTCCGTACCAGGAGGCAATACTGCCATTTAAGAAGCTCTTGAGGGTGCAGCTGTATAACTTATTGAGGATATTATGGCCCATGCCAAATTTCTTCAGTCGCCTGAGGTTGAAAAGGCGCTGTTGAACCTTCTTTACTACAGTGTTGGTGTGATTGGTCCATGTCAGGTCCTCTGAGATGTGCACACCGAAGAGTTTGACCCTCTCCTCTGCATACCAGTTTATGTCAATAGGGACGTGCTCCTCCCCGTTTCCTTTAGTCCACGGTCAGATCCTTGGATTTAGCTGTCGTTGAGGGAGAGGCTGTTTTCCTGGCACAACCTCCTCCCGGTAGGCTGGCCCATCGCCGTCGGTGATCAGGCCCACCACCATTGTGTCATCGGCAAACTTGTTGGAGTCGATTAGGGGAGGGCGCTGAACACACACCCCCGTGGGCAGAAGTTTAATGTAGGGTTCTTCTACATTAAAACTTTTCTGTGTGGCTGTTAAATGAACAAAAACACCAGTCAACAACACCTCTGGGGAAAGTGAAAAAACATAATTCTAGTGGCCAACAGCGAAACCTATTTTAACTCTAGAATAGCCTGCACCTCTCCATTCGTCTCACAGCTCCTCGCCAAAAAGCGGAACGCCTCAATGGCCTTTCACCTCACAGACAGAAAATAAAGGAATTCCTTCTTTAAAAAGGCTAGAACAAGAAGAAACAAGACACTTGGATAATCAAGTCATGTCTCATTGGAAAAGTGCAAAACACTCACTCTGCAAAAAGTAATATTCTAGTGGAAAAGGTCAGAACTGTCATTACCAGTAGAGCATGGGCCCGGGACACACAGTTACCTTTTTAATAGGATTTTACTCTGTAACTGTCAGAACTTGTTAAGCCTTTACACTCGTGGGAATTGGCCTATATGGATAGGGCTAAATTTAAATGTTTCTTACAGAAGAAATATGAAAAGCATATGCATGTTAGCAATTGAAAGGGAACAGTTTGGAGTTAATGGGAAAATTACACAACAGTTCACCTGACAGAAGACTGAATCCAAACATTCCACTTTTGATTGTATGTACATTTTACAATTACTGTAGTCTTCAAAGCACTTCTTGATAACGAAATCAGAAAATACTCTGAATACAACATTCAGTAAACCGGCATGAAAAAAATGACTAATTCCCGTGGCTGTGAATCAGGGTACGAGTGTAAACGGTTAATAAAGTTAACAGAGTGGAATTAGAAATGCTGTTTGGTGGTATGACTTGTCCTAGAATAGTGTCTACACATCGATCAGCAGCAATACTATCTACACATCTATCACCACCAATACTGTCTGCACATCTACAGTATCAGCAGCAACACTGTCTACACATCAATCAGCAGCAATACTGTCTACACATCTATCAGAAGCAATAATGTCTACACATCTATCAGAAGCAATACAGTCTACACATCTATCAGCAACATACTGCCTGCACATCCACAGTATCAGAAGCAATACTGTCTACACATCAACCAGCAGCTATACTGTCTACACATCTATCAGAAGCAATACTGTCTACACATTTATCAGCAGCAATACTCTCTACACATATATCAACACCAATAAAGTCTACACATCAATCAGCAGCGATACTGTCAACACATCTATCAGCAGCAATACTGTCTGCACATCTACAGTATCAGCAGCAATACTGTCTAAACATCTATCAGCACCATACTGTCTGCACATCCACAGTATCAGAAGCAATACTGTCTAAACATCTATCAGCACCAATACTGTCTGCACATCTACAGTATCAGAAGCAATACTGTCTACACATCTACAGTATCAGAAGCAATACTGTCTACACATCTATCAGCAGCAATACTGTCTACAAATCTATCAGCAGCAATACTGTCTGCACATCCACAGTATCAGAAGCAATACTGTCTAAACATCTATCAGCACCAATACTGTCTGCACATCTACAGTATCAGAAGCAATACTGTCTACACATCTACAGTATCAGAAGCAATACTGTCTACACATCTATCAGCAGCAATACTGTCTACACATCTATCAGCAGCAATACTGTCTACAAATCTATCAGCAGCAATACTGTCTACAAATCTATCAGCAGCAATACTGTCTACACATCTATCGGCAGCAAAACTGTCTACACATCAACAGTATCAGCAGCAATACTGTCTACACATCTATCAGCAGCAATACTGTCTACACATATATCAACACCAATACTGTCTACACATCAATCAGCGGCGATACTGTCTACACATCTACAGTATCAGCAGCAATACTGTCTACACATCTATCAGCACCATACTGTCTGCACATCCACAGTATCAGAAGCAATACTGTCTAAACATCTATCAGCACCAATACTGTCTACAAATCTATCAGCAGCAATACTGTCTGCACATCTACAGAATCAGCAGCAATACTGTCTGCACATCTACAGAATCAGCAGCAATACTGTCTGCACATCAACAGTATCAGCAGCAATACTGTCTACACATCTATCGGCAGCAAAACTGTCTACACATCAACAGTATCAGCAGCAATACTGTCTACAAATCTATCAGCAGCAATACTGTCTGCACATCTACAGAATCAGCAGCAATACTGTCTGCACATCAACAGTATCAGCAGCAATACTGTCTACACATCTATCGGCAGCAAAACTGTCTACACATCAACAGTATCAGCAGCAATACTGTCTACACATATATCAACACCAATACTGTCTACACATCAATCAGCAGCGATACTGTCTACACATCTATCAGCAGCAATACTGTCTACACATCTATCAGCAGCAATACTGTCTGCACATCTATCAGCACCATACTGTCTGAACATCCACAGTATCAGAAGCAATACTGTCTAAACATCTATCAGCACCAATACTGTCTGCACATCTACAGTATCAGAAGCAATACTGTCTACACATCTACAGTATCAGAAGCAATACTGTCTACACATATATCAGCAGCAATACTGTCTACAAATCTATCAGCAGCAATACTGTCTGCACATCTACAGAATCAGCAGCAGTGCTGTCTGCAAATCTACAGTATCAACAGCAATACTGTCTACACATCTATCGGCAGCAGAACTGTCTACACATCCACAGTATCAGCAGCAATATTGTCTGCACATCTATCAGCAGCAATATTGTCTGCACATCTATCAGCAGCAATACTATCTACACATCCCCAGCATCAGCAGCAATACTGTCTACATATAAATCAGCAGCGATAATGTCTACACATCTATCAGCAGCAATACTGTCTGCACATCTACAGTATCAGCAGCAATACTGTCTACACATCTATCAGCACCATACTGTCTGCACATCCACAGTATCAGCAGCAATACTGTCTAAACATCTATCAGCACCAATATTGTCTGCACAACAACATCATCAGAAGCAATACTGCCTACACATCTACAGTATCAGAAGCAATACTGTCTACACATCTATCAGCAGCAATACTGTCTACACATTTATCAGCAGAAAAAATGTCTAGAAATCTATAAGCAGCAAGACTGTCTGCACAATTAAAATATCAACAGCAATACTGTCTACACATCTATCAGCACCATGCTGTCTGCACATCCACAGTATCAGCAGCAATACTGTCTAAAAATCATGCAGCAGCAATACTGTCTGCACATCTACAGTATCAGCAGCAACACTGTCTACACATGAATCAACAGCAATACTGTCTACACATCTATCAGCAGCAATAATGTCTACACATCTATTAGCAGCAATACAGTCTACACATCTATCAGCACCATACTGTCTGCACATCCACAGTATCTGAAGCAATACTGTATACACATCTATCAGCAGCAACTCTCTCTGCACATATATCAACACCAATACTGTATGCACATCAATCAGCAGTGATACTGCCTACACATCTATCAGCACCATACTGTCTGCACATCCACAGTATCAGCAGCAATACTGTCTGCACATCCACAGTATCAGCAGCAACACAGTCTACATATCAGTCAGCAGCAATACTGTCTGCACATCTATCAGCAGCAATACTATCTACACATCCCCAGCATCAGCAGCAATACTGTCTACACATCAATCAGCAGCGATACTGTATACACATCTATCAGCAGCGATACTGTATACACATCTATCAGAAGCAAAACTGTCTACACATCTATCAGCACCAATACTGTCTGCACATCTACAGCATCAGAAGCAATACTGCATACACATCTACAGTATCAGAAGCAATACTGTCTACACATCTATCAGCAGCAATACTGTCTGCCCATCTACAGTATCTATCAGCACCAATACTGTCTGCACATCTACAGCATCAGAAGCAATACTGTCTACACATCTATCAGCAGCAATACTGTCTACACATTTATCAGCAGAAGAAATGTCTAGAAATCTATAAGCAGGAATACTGTCTGCACAATTAAAATATCAACAGCAAAACTGTCTACACATCTATCAGCACCATACTGTCTGCACATCCAAAGTATCAGCAGCAATACTGTCTACACATCTATCAGCAGCAATACTGTCTGCCCATCTACAGTATCTATCAGCAGCAATACTGTCTACACATCTATCAGCACCATACAGTCTGCACATCCAAAGTATCAGCAGCAATACTGTCTAAACATCTATCAGCACCAATACTGTCTGCACATCTACAGCATCAGAAGCAATACTGTCTACACATCTATCAGCAGCAATACTGTCTACACATTTATCAGCAGAAGAAATGTCTAGAAATCTATAAGCTGGAATACTGTCTGCACAATTAAAATATCAACAGCAAAACTGTCTACACATCTATCAGCACCATACTGTCTGCACATCCAAAGTATCAGCAGCAATACTGTCTACAAATCATTCAGCAGCAATACTGTCTGCACATCTACAGAATCAGCAACAACACTGTCTACACATCAATCACCAGCAATACGGTCTACACATCTATCAGCAGCAATAATGTCTACACATCTATCAGCAGCAATAATGTCTACACATCTATTAGCAGCAATACAGTCTACACATCTATCAGCAGCAATACTGTCTACACATCTATCAGAACCATACTGTCTGCACATCCACAGTATCTGAAGCAATACTGTCTACACATCTATCAGCAGCAACTCTCTCTGTACATATATCAACACCAATACTGTATACACATCAATCAGCAGTGATACTGCCTACACATCTATCAGCAGCAATACTGTCTGCACATCTACAGTATCAGCAGCAACACAGTCTACATATCAGTCAGCAGCAATACTGTCTACACAACTATCAGCAGCAAACAATTCTACACATCTATCAGCAGCAATACTGTATACACATCTACCAGCAGCAATACTGTCTAAACATCCATCAGCACCATACTGTCAACACATCCATCAGCACCATACTGTCAGCACATCCACAATTGTAGAAGCAATACTGTCTAGACATCTATCAGCAGCAATACTGTCTACAAATCTATCAGCAGCAATACTGTATACACATCTGTCAGCAGCAATAAAGTCTACACATCTTTCAGCACCAAAACTGTCTACACATCTATCAGCAGCAATACTGTCTGCACATCTACAGTATCAGCAGCAATACTGTCTACACATCTTTTAGCAGCGATACTGTCTACACATCTATCAGCAGCAATACTGTCTGCACATCTACAGTATCAGCAGCAATACTGTCTGCACATCTACAGTATCAGAAGCAATACTGTCTACACATCTATCAGCAGCAAAAATTTCAACACATCTATCGGCAGCAATACTGAATACACATCTATGAGCAGCAATACTGTCTACAAATCTATCAGCAGAAATACTGTCTGCACATCTACAGTATCAGCAGCAAACTGTCTGCACATCTACAGTATCAGAAGAAATACTGTCTACACATCTATTAGCAGAAATAATGTCTACACATCTGTGAGCAGCAATAACGTCTACACATCTATCAGCAGCAATACTGTCTACATATTTATCAGCACCAATACTGTATACACATATATCAGCAGCAATACTGTCTACAAATCTATCAGCAGAAATACTGTCTGCACATCTACAGTATCAGCAGCAAACTGTCTGCACATCTACAGTATCAGCAGCAATACTGTATACACATCTATCAGCAGCAATACTGTCTACAAATCTATCAGCAGCAATACTGTCTACACATCTATCAGCAGCAATACTGTCTGCACATCTACAGTATCAGCAGCAACACTGTCTGCACATCTACAGTATCAGCAGCAATACTGTATACACATCTATCAGCAGCAATACTGTCTGCACATCTACAGTATCAGCAGCAAACTGTCTGCACAACTATAGTATCAGCAGCAATACTGTCTACACATCTATCAGCAGCAATACTGTCTACACAACTATCAGAAGCAAAAAATTCTACACATCTATCAGCACCATACTGTATACACATCTATCAGCAGCAATACTGTCTACACATCCATCAGCACCATACTGTCAGCACATCCACAAATGTAGAAGCAATACTGTCTACACGTCTATCAGCAGCAATACTATCTACACATCCCCAGCATCAGCAGTAATACTGTCTACACATCAATCAGCAGCTACACTGTCTGCACATCTACAGTATCCGCAGCAATTCTGTATACACATCTATCAGCAGCAATGTCTGCACATCTATCAGCACCAACACTGTCTAGACATCTATTAGCAGAAAAATTGTCTAGAAATGTATTAGCAGCAATACTGTCTGCATATCTAAAATATCAACAGCAATACTGTCTACAATTCGATCATCAGCGATACTGTCTACACATCTATCAGCAGCAATACTGTCTGCACATCTACAGAATCAGCAGCAATACTGTCTACACATCTATCAGCACCATACTGTCTGCACATCCACAGTGTCAGCAGCAATACTGTCTAAACATCTATCAGCACCAAAACTGTCTTCACATCTACAGTATCAGAAGCAATACAGTCTACACATCTATCAGCACCGATACTGTCTACACATCTATGAGCAGCAATACTGTCTGCACATCTACAGTATCAGCAACAATACTGTCTGCACATCTAAAGTATCAGAAGCAATACTGCCTACACATCTACAGTATCAGAAGCAATAATGTCTACACATCTACAGCATCAGAAGCAATACTGGCTACACATCTACTGTATCAGCAGCAACACTGTCTACACATCAATCAGCAGCAATACTGTCTACACATCTATCAGCAGCAATACTGTCTACAAATCTATCAGCAGCAATACTGTCTGCACATCTACAGAATCAGTAGCAATACTGTATACACATCTACAGTATCAGCAGCAATACTGTCTACACATCTATTAGCAGCAATAATGTCTACACATCTGTGAGCAGCAATAATGTCTACACATCTATCAGCAGCAATAATGTCTACACATTTATCAGCAACAATACTGTACACACATCAGCAGCAACACTGTCTGCAGATCTACAGTATCCGCAGCAATTCTGTATACACATCTATGAGCAGCAACACTGTCTACACATCTATCAACAGCAATACTGTATACACATCAATTCTCACCATACTGTCAGCACATCCACAATTGTAGAAGTAATACTGTCTAGACATCTATCAGCAGCAATACTGCCTACAAATCTATCAGCAGCAATACTGTCTAAACATCTGTCAGCACCAATACTGTCTGCACATCTACAGTATCAGCATTAACACTGTCTGCACATCTACAGTATCCGCAGCAATTCTGTATACACATCTATCAGCAGCAAAAATGTCTACACATCTATCAGCAGCAATACTGTCTACACATATATCAGCAGCAATACTGTCTACTCATCTATTAGCAGCAATACTGTCTACACATATTTCAGCAGCAACACTGTCTGCTCATCTACAGTATCAGCAGTAATACTGTCTACACATCTATCAGCAGCAATACTGTCTGCACATCTACAGAATCAACAGCAATACTGTATACACATCTACAGTATCAGCAGCAATACTGTCTACACATCTATTAGCAGCAATAATGTCTACACATCTGTGAGCAGCAATAATGTCTACACATCTATCAGCAGCAATACTGTCTACACATTTATCAGCAACAATACTGTACACACATATCAGCAGCAACACTGTCTGCAGATCTACAGTATCCGCAGCAATTCTGTATACACATCTATGAGCAGCAACACTGTCTACACATCTATCAACAGCAATACTGTATACACATCAATTCTCACCATACTGTCAGCACATCCACAATTGTAGAAGCAATACTGTCTAGACATCTATCAGCAGCAATACTGCCTACAAATCTATCAGCAGCAATACTGTCTAAACATCTGTCAGCACCAATACTGTCTGCACATCTACAGTATCAGCATTAACACTGTCTGCACATCTACAGTATCCGCAGCAATTCTGTATACACATCTATCAGCAGCAATAATGTCTACACATCTATCAGCAGCAATACTGTCTACACATATATCAGCAGCAATACTGTCTACTCATCTATTAGCAGCAATACTGTCTACACATATTTCAGCAGCAACACTGTCTGCTCATCTACAGTATCAGCAGTAATACTGTCTACACATCTATCAGCAGCAATACTGTCTACACAGCCACAGTATCAGCAGCAATACTGTCTGCACATCTTTCAGTAGCAAAACTGTCTACACATCTATCAAAGTAAAGATGTCTTCACATCTATCAGCACCAAAATACTGTCTGCACATCTACAGTATCAGCAGCAATACTGTCTACACATATATCAGCAGCAATACTGTCTACACATCTATCAGCAGCAATACTGTCTGCACATCTACAGAATCTGCAGCAATTCTGTCTACACATCTATCAGCAGCAATACTGTCTACACATCTATCAGCAGCAACACTGTCTGCTCATCTACAGTATCAGCAGTAATACTGTCTACACATCTATCAGCAGCAATACTGTCTACACAGCCACAGTATCAGTAGCAATACTGTCTGCACATCTTTCAGTGGCAAAACTGTCTACACATCTATCAGGAGCAAAGATGTCTTCACATCTATCAGCACCAAAATACTGTCTGCACATCTACAGTATCAGCAGCAATACTGTCTACACATCTATCAGCAGCAATATTGTCTACACATCTATCAGCACCTATAATTTCTGCACATCTACAGCATCATCAGCAATACTGTCTAAACATCTATCAGCAGAAAAACTGTCTACACATCCACTGTGTCAGCAGCAATACTGTCTACATATCTACCAGTAGCAAAACTGTTTACAGATCTATCAGGAGCAACACTGTATTCACATCTATCAGCACCAACACTGTCTGCACATCTACGGTATCAGCACCAATACTTTCTACACATCTATCAGCAGCAATACTGTCTACACATCTATCAGCACCAAAACTGTTTACACATCTATCAGCACCAATACCGTCTACAGATCCACAGTATAAGAAGCAATACTGTCTACATATCTATCAGTAGCAAAACTGTCTACACATCAATCAGGAGCAAAACTGTCTCCACATCTACAGTATCAGCAGCAATTCTGTATACACATCTATCAGCAGCAATAATGTCTACACATCTATCAGCAGCAAAACTGTCTACAAATCTATCAGCAGCAATACCGTCTACACATCTATCAGCACCAATACTGTCTACACATCTATCAGCAGCAATACTGTTTACACATCTATCAGCACCATACTGTCTGCCCATCCACAGTATCAGCAGCAATACTGTCTGCACATCTACAGTATCAGCAGCAACACAGTCTACATATCAGTCAGCAGCAGTACTTTCTACACAACTATCAGCGGCAAAGATTTCTACACAACTATCAGCGGCAAAGATTTCTACACATCTTTCAGCAGCAATACTGTATACACATCCATCAGCACAATACTGTCAGCACATCCACAATTGTAGAAGCAATACTGTCTAGACATCTATCAGCAACAATACTGCCTACAAATCTATCAGCAGCGATACTGTCTACACATCTATCAGCAGCAATAATGTCTGCACATCTACAGTATCAGAAGCAATACTGTCTACACATCTACAGTATCAGAAGCAATACTGTCTACACATCTATCAGCAGCAATACTGTCTACAAATCTATCAGCAGCAATACTGTCTGCACATCTACAGAATCAGCAGCAACACTGTCTGCACATCTACAGAATCAGCAGCAATACTGTCTGCACATCTACAGTATCAGCAGTAATACTGTCTACACATCTATCGGCAGCAAAACTGTCTACACATCCACAGTATCAGCAGCAATACTGTCTACACATCTATCAGCAGCAATGCGGTCTACACATCTATCAGCAGCAATACTGGCTACACATTTATCAGGAGAAGAAATGTCTAGAAATCTATAAGCAGCAATACTGTCTGCAAAATTAAAATATCAACAGCAATACTGTCTACACATCTATCAGCACCATACTGTCTACACATCCACAGTATCAGCAGCAATACTGTCTACAAATCATTCAGCAGCAATACTGTCTGCACATCTACAGTATCAGCAGCAACACTGTCCACACATCAATCACCAGCAATACTGTCTACACATCTATCAGCAGCAATAATGTCTACACATCTGTGAGCAGCAATAACGTCTACACATCTATCAGCAGCAATACTGTCTACATATTTATCAGCACCAATACTGTATACACATATATCAGCAGCAATACTGTCTACAAATCTATCAGCAGAAATACTGTCTGCACATCTACAGTATCAGCAGCAAACTGTCTGCACATCTACAGTATCAGCAGAAATACTGTATACACATCTATCAGCAGCAATACTGTCTACAAATCTATCAGCAGCAATACTGTCTACACATCTATCAGCAGCAATACTGTCTGCACATCTACAGTATCAGCAGCAACACTGTCTGCACATCTACAGTATCAGCAGCAATACTGTATACACATCTATCAGCAGCAATACTGTCTGCACATCTACAGTATCAGCAGCAAACTGTCTGCACAACTATAGTATCAGCAGCAATACTGTCTACACATCAATCAGCAGCAATACTGTCTACACAACTATCAGAAGCAAAAAATTCTACACATCTATCAGCACCATACTGTATACACATCTATCAGCAGCAATACTGTCTACACATCCATCAGCACCATACTGTCAGCACATCCACAAATGTAGAAGCAATACTGTCTACACGTCTATCAGCAGCAATACTATCTACACATCCCCAGCATCAGCAGTAATACTGTCTACACATCAATCAGCAGCTACACTGTCTGCACATCTACAGTATCCGCAGCAATTCTGTATACACATCTATCAGCAGCAATAATGTCTGCACATCTATCAGCACCAACACTGTCTAGACATCTATTAGCAGAAAAATTGTCTAGAAATGTATTAGCAGCAATACTGTCTGCATATCTAAAATATCAACAGCAATACAGTCTACAATTCGATCATCAGCGATACTGTCTACACATCTATCAGCAGCAATACTGTCTGCACATCTACAGAATCAGCAGCAATACTGTCTACACATCAATCAGCAGCAATACTGTCTACACATCTATCAGCAGCAATACTGTCTACAAATCTATCAGCAGCAATACTGTCTGCACATCTACAGAATCAGTAGCAATACTGTATACACATCTACAGTATCAGCAGCAATACTGTCTACACATCTATTAGCAGCAATAATGTCTACACATCTGTGAGCAGCAATAATGTCTACACATCTATCAGCAGCAATACTGTCTACACATTTATCAGCAACAATACTGTACACACATATCAGCAGCAACACTGTCTGCAGATCTACAGTATCCGCAGCAATTCTGTATACACATCAATGAGCAGCAACACTGTCTACACATCTATCAACAGCAATACTGTATACACATCAATTCTCACCATACTGTCAGCACATCCACAATTGTAGAAGCAATACTGTCTAGACATCTATCAGCAGCAATACTGCCTACAAATCTATCAGCAGCAATACTGTCTAAACATCTGTCAGCACCAATACTGTCTGCACATCTACAGTATCAGCATTAACACTGTCTGCACATCTACAGTATCCGCAGCAATTCTGTATACACATCTATCAGCAGCAAAAATGTCTACACATCTATCAGCAGCAATACTGTCTACACATATATCAGCAGCAATACTGTCTACTCATCTATTAGCAGCAATACTGTCTACACATATTTCAGCAGCAACACTGTCTGCTCATCTACAGTATCAGCAGTAATACTGTCTACACATCTATCAGCAGCAATACTGTCTGCACATCTACAGAATCAACAGCAATACTGTATACACATCTACAGTATCAGCAGCAATACTGTCTACACATCTATTAGCAGCAATAATGTCTACACATCTGTAAGCAGCAATAATGTCTACACATCTATCAGCAGCAATACTGTCTACACATTTATCAGCAACAATACTGTACACACATATCAGCAGCAACACTGTCTGCAGATCTACAGTATCCGCAGCAATTCTGTATACACATCTATGAGCAGCTACACTGTCTACACATCTATCAACAGCAATACTGTATACACATCAATTCTCACCATACTGTCAGCACATCCACAATTGTAGAAGCAATACTGTCTAGACATCTATCAGCAGCAATACTGCCTACAAATCTATCAGCAGCAATACTGTCTAAACATCTGTCAGCACCAATACTGTCTGCACATCTACAGTATCAGCATTAACACTGTCTGCACATCTACAGTATCCGCAGCAATTCTGTATACACATCTATCAGCAGCAATAATGTCTACACATCTATCAGCAGCAATACTGTCTACACATATATCAGCAGCAATACTGTCTACTCATCTATTAGCAGCAATACTGTCTACACATATTTCAGCAGCAACACTGTCTGCTCATCTACAGTATCAGCAGTAATACTGTCTAGACATCTATCAGCAGCAATACTGCCTACAAATCTATCAGCAGCAATACTGTCTAAACATCTGTCAGCACCAATACTGTCTGCACATCTACAGTATCAGCATTAACACTGTCTGCACATCTACAGTATCCGCAGCAATTATGTATACACATCTATCAGCAGCAATAATGTCTACACATCTATCAGCAGCAATACTGTCTACACATATATCAGCAGCAATACTGTCTACTCATCTATTAGCAGCAATACTGTCTACACATATTTCAGCAGCAACACTGTCTGCTCATCTACAGTATCAGCAGTAATACTGTCTACACATCTATCAGCAGCAATACTGTCTACACAGCCACAGTATCAGCAGCAATACTGTCTGCACATCTTTCAGTAGCAAAACTGTCTACACATCTATCAAAGTAAAGATGTCTTCACATCTATCAGCACCAAAATACTGTCTGCACATCTACAGTATCAGCAGCAATACTGTCTACACATATATCAGCAGCAATACTGTCTACACATCTATCAGCAGCAATACTGTCTGCACATCTACAGAATCTGCAGCAATTCTGTCTACACATCTATCAGCAGCAATACTGTCTACACATCTATCAGCAGCAACACTGTCTGCTCATCTACAGTATCAGCAGTAATACTGTCTACACATCTATCAGCAGCAATACTGTCTACACAGCCACAGTATCAGTAGCAATACTGTCTGCACATCTTTCAGTAGGAAAACTGTCTACACATCTATCAGGAGCAAAGATGTCTTCACATCTATCAGCACCAAAATACTGTCTGCACATCTACAGTATCAGCAGCAATACTGTCTACACATCTATCAGCAGCAATATTGTCTACACATCTATCAGCACCTATAATGTCTGCACATCTACAGCATCATCAGCAATACTGTCTAAACATCTATCAGCAGAAAAACTGTCTACACATCCACTGTGTCAGCAGCAATACTGTCTACATATCTACCAGTAGCAAAACTGTTTACAGATCTATCAGGAGCAACACTGTATTCACATCTATCAGCACCAACACTGTCTGCACATCTACGGTATCAGCACCAATACTTTCTACACATCTATCAGCAGCAATACTGTCTACACATCTATCAGCACCAAAACTGTTTACACATCTATCAGCACCAATACCGTCTACAGATCCACAGTATAAGAAGCAATACTGTCTACATATCTATCAGTAGCAAAACTGTCTACACATCAATCAGGAGCAAAACTGTCTCCACATCTACAGTATCAGCAGCAATTCTGTATACACATCTATCAGCAGCAATAATGTCTACACATCTATCAGCAGCAAAACTGTCTACAAATCTATCAGCAGCAATACCGTCTACACATCTATCAGCACCAATACTGTCTACACATCTATCAGCAGCAATACTGTTTACACATCTATCAGCACCATACTGTCTGCCCATCCACAGTATCAGCAGCAATACTGTCTGCACATCTACAGTATCAGCAGCAACACAGTCTACATATCAGTCAGCAGCAGTACTTTCTACACAACTATCAGCGGCAAAGATTTCTACACAACTATCAGCGGCAAAGATTTCTACACATCTTTCAGCAGCAATACTGTATACACATCCATCAGCACAATACTGTCAGCACATCCACAATTGTAGAAGCAATACTGTCTAGACATCTATCAGCAACAATACTGCCTACAAATCTATCAGCAGTGATACTGTCTACACATCTATCAGCAGCAATAATGTCTGCACATCTACAGTATCAGAAGCAATACTGTCTACACATCTACAGTATCAGAAGCAATACTGTCTACACATCTATCAGCAGCAATACTGTCTACAAATCTATCAGCAGCAATACTGTCTGCACATCTACAGAATCAGCAGCAATACTGTCTGCACATCTACAGAATCAGCAGCAATACTGTCTGCACATCTACAGTATCAGCAGTAATACTGTCTACACATCTATCGGCAGCAAAACTGTCTACACATCCACAGTATCAGCAGCAATACTGTCTACACATCTATCAGCAGCAATGCGGTCTACACATCTATCAGCAGCAATACTGGCTACACATTTATCAGGAGAAGAAATGTCTAGAAATCTATAAGCAGCAATACTGTCTGCAAAATTAAAATATCAACAGCAATACTGTCTACACATCTATCAGCACCATACTGTCTACACATCCACAGTATCAGCAGCAATACTGTCTACAAATCATTCAGCAGCAATACTGTCTGCACATCTACAGTATCAGCAGCAACACTGTCCACACATCAATCACCAGCAATACTGTCTACACATCTATCAGCAGCAATAATGTCTACACATCTATCAGCAGCAATAATGTCTACACATATATTAGCAGCAATACAGTCTACACATCTATCAGCAGCAATACTGTGTCCACATCTATCAGAACCATACTGTCTGCACATCCACAGTATCTGAAGCAATACTGTCAACACATCTATCAGCAGCAACTCTCTCTGCACATATATCAACACCAATACTGTATACACATCAATCAGCAGTGATACTCTCTACACATCTATCAGCACCATAACGTCTGCACATCCACAGTATCAGCAGCAATACTGTCTGCACATCTACAGTATCAGCAGCAACACAGTCTACATATCAGTCAGCAGCAATACTGTCTACACAACAATCAGCAGCAAATACTGTCTACACATCTATCAGCAGCAATACTGTCTACACATCTATCAGCATCGTACTGTCTGCATATCCACAGTATCAGCAGCAATACTGTCTACAAATCATTCAGCAGCAATACTGTCTGCACATCTACACATCTATTAGCAGAAAAATTGTCTAGAAATCTATTAGCAGCAATACTGTCTGCACATCTAAAATATCAACAGCAATACTGTCTACATATCTATCAGCACAATACTGTCTGCACATCCACTGTATCAGCAGCAATACTGTCTAAACATCTATCAGCACCAATACTGTCTGCACATCTACAATATCAGCAGCAACACTGTCTGCACATCTACAGTATCCGCAGCAATTCTGTATCCACATCTATCAGCAGCAATAATGTCTACACATCTATCAGCAGCAATACTGTCTACACATATTTCAGCAGCAATACTGTCTACTCATCTATTAGCAGCAATACTGTCTACACATATTTCAGCAACAACACTGTCTGCTCATCTACAGTATCAGCAGGAATAATGTCTACACATCTATCAGCAGCAATACTGCCTACATAGCCACAGTATCAGCAGCAATACTTTCTGCACATCTTTCAGTAGCAAAACTGTCTACACATCTATCAGGAGCAAAGATGTCTTCACATCTATCAGCACCAAAATACTGCCTGCACATCTACAGTACCAGCAGCAATACTGTCTATACATCTATCAGCAGCAATACTGTCTACACATCAATCAGCAGCAATACTGTCTTCACATCCACAGTATCAGCAGTAATACTGTCTAAACATGTATCAGCACCATACTGTCTGCACATCCACAGAATCAGCAGCAATACTGTCTACACATCTATCAGTCCCTATAATGTCTGCACATCTACAGTATCAACAGCAATACTGTCTACACATCTATCAGCAGCAATACTGTCTACACATCCACAGTATTAGTAGCAAAACTGTCTACACATCTATCAGGAGCAAAGCTGTCTTCACATCTATCAGCACCAAAAACTGTCTGCACATCTACAGTATCATCACCAATACTGTCTACACATCTATCAGCAGTAATACTGTCTACATATAAATCAGCAGCAATACTGTCTGCTCATTAACAGTATCAGCAGAAAAACTGTCTACCCATCAATCAGCACCATACTGTCTGCACATCCACAGAATCAGCAGCAATAATTTCTACACATCTATCAGCACCTATGTCTGCACATCTACAGTATCAGCAGCAATACTGTCTACACATCTATCAGCAGCAATACTGTCTGCACATCTACAGAATCTGCAGCAATTCTGTCTATACATCTATCAGCAGCAAACCTGTCTTCGCATCTACAGTATTAGCAGCAATATTGTCCACACATCTAAAAGCACCAAAACTGTCTACACATCTATCAGCAGCAATACTGTCTAAACATCTATCAGCACCAATACTGTCTGCAAATCTATCAGCAGCAACACGGTCTAAACATCTATCAGCAGCAATACAGTCTACACATCTACGAGCATCAACACTGTCTACACATCTATCAGCAGCAAAACTGTCTACACATCAATCAGGAGCAAAACTGTCTCCACATCTACAGTATCAGCAGCAATTCTGTATACACATCTATCAGCAGCAATAATGTCTACACATCTATCAGCAGCAAAACTGTCTACACATCTATCAGCAGCAATACCGTCTACACATCTATCAGCACCAATACTGTCTACACATCTATCAGCAGCAATACTGTCTGCACATCTATAGTATCAGAAGCAAAACTGCATACACATCTACAGTATCAGAAGCAATATTGTCTACATATCAATCAGCAGTGATACTGTCTACACATCTATCAGCACCATACTGTCTGCACATCCACAGTATCAGCAGCAATACTGTCTACAAATCATTCAGCAGCAATACTGTCTGCACATCTACAGTATCAGCAGCAACACTGTCTACACATCAATCACCAGCAATACTGTCTACACATCTATCAGCAGCAATAATGTCTACACATCTATTTGCAGCAATACTGTCTACACATCTATCAGCACCATTCTGTCTGCACATCCACAGTATCTGAAGCAATACTGTCTACACATCTATCAGCAGCAACTCTCTCTGCACATATATCAACACCAATACTGTATACACATCAATCAGCAGTGATACTGCCTACACATCTATCAGCACCATACTGTCTGCCCATCCACAGTATCAGCAGCAATACTGTCTGCACATCTACAGTATCAGCAGCAACACAGTCTACATATCAGTCAGCAGCAATACTGTCTACACAACTATCAGCAGCAAAAAATTCTACACATCTATCAGCAGCAATACTGTATACACATCAATTCTCACCATACTGTCAGCACATCCACAATTGTAGAAGCAATACTGTCTAGACATCTATCAGCAGCAATACTGCCTACACATCTATCAGTCCCTATAATGTCTGCACATCTACAGTATCAACAGCAATACTGTCTACACATCTATCAGCAGCAATACTGTCTACACATCCACAGTATTAGTAGCAAAACTGTCTACACATCTATCAGGAGCAAAGCTGTCTTCACATCTATCAGCACCAAAAACTGTCTGCACATCTACAGTATCATCACCAATACTGTCTACACATCTATCAGCAGTAATACTGTCTACATATAAATCAGCAGCAATACTGTCTGCTCATTAACAGTATCAGCAGCAAAACTGTCTACCCATCAATCAGCACCATACTGTCTGCACATCCACAGAATCAGCAGCAATAATTTCTACACATCTATCAGCACCTATGACTGCACATCTACAGTATCAGCAGCAATACTGTCTACACATCTATCACCAGCAATACTGTCTGCACATCTACAGAATCTGCAGTAATTCTGTCTATACATCTATCAGCAGCAAAACTGTCTTCGCATCTACAGTATTAGCAGCAATATTGTCCACACATCTAAAAGCACCAATACTGTCTACACATCTATCAGCAGCAATACTGTCTAAACATCTATCAGCACCAATACTGTCTGCAAATCTACCAGCAGCAACACGGTCTAAACATCTATCAGCAGCAATACAGTCTACACATCTACGAGCATCAACACTGTCTACACATCTATCAGCAGCAATACTGTCTACACATCTACAGAATCCGCAGCAATTCTGTCTTCACATCTATCAGCAGCAATACTGTCTACACATCTATCAGCAGCAAAACTGTCTACACATCAATCAGGAGCAAAACTGTCTACACATCTATCAGCAGCAATACCGTCTACACATCTATCAGCACCAATACTGTCTGCACATCTATAGTATCAGCAGCAATTCTGTATACACATCTATCAGCAGCAATAATGTCTACACATCTATCAGCAGCAAAACTGTCTACACATCTATCAGCAGCAATACCGTCTACACATCTATCAGCACCAATACTGTCTACACATCTATCAGCAGCAATACTGTCTGCACATCTATAGTATCAGAAGCAAAACTGCATACACATCTACAGTATCAGAAGCAATATTGTCTACATATCAATCAGCAGTGATACTGTCTACACATCTATCAGCACCATACTGTCTGCACATCCACAGTATCAGCAGCAATACTGTCTACAAATCATTCAGCAGCAATACTGTCTGCACATCTACAGTATCAGCAGCAACACTGTCTACACATCAATCACCAGCAATACTGTCTACACATCTATCAGCAGCAATAATGTCTACACATCTATTAGCAGCAATACTGTCTACACATCTATCAGCACCATACTGTCTGAACATCCACAGTATCTGAAGCAATACTGTCTACACATCTATCAGCATCAACTCTCTCTGCACATATATCAACACCAATACTGTATACACATCAATCAGCAGTGATACTGCCTACACATCTATCAGCACCATACTGTCTGCCCATCCACAGTATCAGCAGCAATACTGTCTGCACATCTACAGTATCAGCAGCAACACAGTCTACACATCTACAGAATCCGCAGCAATTCTGTCTTCACATCTATCAGCAGCAATACTGTCTACACATCTATCAGCAGCAAAACTGTCTACACATCAATCAGGAGCAAAACTGTCTACACATCTATCAGCAGCAATACCGTCTACACATCTATCAGCACCAATACTGTCTGCACATCTATAGTATCAGCAGCAATTCTGTATACACATCTATCAGCAGCAATAATGTCTACACATCTATCAGCAGCAAAACTGTCTACACATCTATCAGCAGCAATACCGTCTACACATCTATCAGCACCAATACTGTCTACACATCTATCAGCAGCAATACTGTCTGCACATCTATAGTATCAGAAGCAAAACTGCATACACATCTACAGTATCAGAAGCAATATTGTCTACATATCAATCAGCAGTGATACTGTCTACACATCTATCAGCACCATACTGTCTGCACATCCACAGTATCAGCAGCAATACTGTCTACAAATCATTCAGCAGCAATACTGTCTGCACATCTACAGTATCAGCAGCAACACTGTCTACACATCAATCACCAGCAATAATGTCTAAACATCTATTAGCAGCAATACTGTCTACACATCTATCAGCACCATACTGTCTGCACATCCACAGTATCTGAAGCAATACTGTCTACACATCTATCAGCATCAACTCTCTCTGCACATATATCAACACCAATACTTTATACACATCAATCAGCAGTGATACTGCCTACACATCTATCAGCACCATACTGTCTGCCCATCCACAGTATCAGCAGCAATACTGTCTGCACATCTACAGTATCAGCAGCAACACAGTCTACATATCAGTCAGCAGCAATACTGTCTACACAACTATCAGCAGCAAAAAAATCTACACATCTATCAGCAGCAATACTGTATACACATCAATTCTCACCATACTGTCAGCACATCCACAATTGTAGAAGCAATACTGTCTAGACATCTATCAGCAGCAATACTGCCTACAAATCTATCAGCAGCGATACTGTCTACACATCAGCAGCAATAATGTCTGCACATCTACAGTATCAGAAGCAATACTGTCTACACATCTACAGTATCAGAAGCAATACTGTCTGCACATCTATCAGCAGCAATACTGTCTACAAATCTATCAGCAGCAATACTGTCTGCACATCTACAGAATCAGCAGCACTACTGTCTGAACATCTACATTATCAGCAGCAATACTGTCTACACATCTATCGGCAGCAAAACTGTCTACACATCCACAGTATCAGCAGCAATATTGTCTACACATCTAAAAGCACCAATACTGTCTACACATCTATCAGCAGCAATACTGTCTCAACATCTATCAGCACCAATACTGTCTGCAAATCTACAGTAACAAAAGCAATACTGTCTACACATCTATCAGCAGCTATACTGTCTACACATCAATCAACAGCAATACTGTCTAGAAATCTATTTGCAGCAATGCTGTCTACACATCTATCTGCACCAATACTGTCTGCACATCTACAGTATCAGCACCAACACTTTCTACACATATATCAGCAGCAATTCTGTCTACACATCTATCAGCTGCAAAACTGTCTTCGTATCTACAGTATCAGCAGCAATACTGTCTACACATCTAAAAGCACCAATACTGTCTACACATCTATCAGCAGCAATACTGTCTCAACATCTATCAGCACCAATACTGTCTGCAAATCTACAGTAACAAAAGCAATACTGTCTACACATCTTTCAGTAGCAATACTGTCTACACATCTATCAGCAGCAATACTGTCTGCTCATCTACAGTATCAGCAGCAATACTGTCTAAACATGTATCAGCACCATACTGTCTGCACATCCACAGAATCAGCAGCAATACTGTCTACACATCTATCAGCAGCAATACTGTCTACACATCCACAGTATTAGTAGCAAAACTGTCTACACATCTATCAGCACCAAATACTGTCTGCACATCTACAGTATCATCACCAATACTGTCTACACATCTATCAGCAGTAATACTGTCTACATATAAATCAGCAGCAATACTGTCTGCTCATTAACAGTATCAGCAGCAAAACTGTCTACCCATCAATCAGCACCATACTGTCTGCACATCCACAGAATCAGCAGCAATAATTTCTACACATCTATCAGCACCTATGTCTGCACATCTACAGTATCAGCAGCAATACTGTCTACACATCTATCAGCAGCAATACTGTCTACACATCTATCAGCAGCAATACTGTCTGCACATTTACAGAATCTGCAGCAATTCTGTCTATACATCTATCAGCAGCAAAACTGTCTTCGCATCTACAGTATCAGCAGCAATATTATCCACACATCTAAAAGCACCAATACTGTCTACACATCTATCAGCAGCAATACTGTCTAAACATCTATCAGCACCAAAACTGTCTGCAAATCTATGAGCATCAACACTGTCTGCACATCTATCAGCAGCAACACTCTCTGCACATCTATAGTATCAGCAGCAATTCTGTATACACATCTATCAGCATCAATAATGTCGTCACATCTATCAGCAGCAATACTGTCTAAACATCTATCAGCACCAATACTGTCTGCAAATCTACAGTAACAAAAGCAATGCTGTCTACACATTTATCAGCAGCAATACTGTCTACACATCTATCAGCAGCAATGCTGTCTACACATATATCAGCAGCAACACTGTCTACACACCTATGTTCACCAATACTGTCTGCACATCTACAGTATCAGCAGCAATACTGTCTACTCATCTATCAGCAGCAATACTGTCTACACATCTATCAGCAGCAATGCTGTCTACACATATATCAGCAGCAACACTGTCTACACACCTATCAGCTGCAATACTGTCTACACACCTATGTTCACCAATACTGTCTGCACATCTACAGTATCAGCAGCAATACTGTCTACACATCTATCAGCAGCAATACTGTCTACACATCTATCAGCAGCAATACTGTCTAAACATCTATCAGCACGATACTGTCTGCACATCCACAGAATCAGCAGCAATAATGTCTACACATCTATCAGTACCTATAATGTCTGCACATCTACAGTATCAGCAGCAATACTGTCTACACATCTATCAGCAGCAATACTGTCTACACATCTTTCAGTAGCAAAACTGTCTACACATCTATCAGCAGCAATACTGTCTACACATCTATCAGCACCCATACTGCCTGCACATCTGCAATATCAGCAGCAATACTGTCTACACATCTACAGTGAGGGAAAAAGTATTTGATCCCCTGCTGATTTTGTATGTTTGCCCACTGACAAAGAAATTATCAGTCTATATTTTTAATGGTAGGTTTATTTGAACAGTGAGAGACAGAATAACATCAAATAAATCCAGAAAAACGCTTGTGAAAAATGTTATAAATTGATTTGCATTTTAATGAGGGAAATAAGTATTTGACACCCTCTCAATCAAAAAGATTTCTGGCTCCCAGGTGTCTTTTATACAGGTAACAAGCTGAGATTAGGAGCACACTCTTAAAGGGAGTGCAAGATCTCACCTTGTGGAGTTGAAATGATCATGAGAACGGTGAGGAATCAGCCCAGAACTACACGGGAGGATCTTGTCAATGATCTCAAGGCAGCTGGGACCATAGTCACCAAGACAACAATTGGTAACACACTACGCCGTGAAGGACTGAAATCCTGCAGCGCCCGCAAGGTCCCCCTGCTCAAGAAAGCACATATACATGCCCGTCTGAAGTTTGCCAATGAACATCTGAATGATTCAGAGGACAACTGGGTGAAAGTGTTGTGGTCAGATGAGACCAAAATGGAGCTCTTTGGCATCAACTCAACTCACCGTGTTTGGAGGAGGAGGAATGCTGCCAAGAACACCATCCCCACCGTCAAACATGGAGGTGGAAACATTATGCTTTGGGGGTGTTTTCCTGATAAGGGGATAGGACAACTTCACCGCATCAAAGGGACGATGGACGGGGCCATGTACCATCAAATCTTGGGTGAGAACCTCCTTCCCTTAGCCAGGGCATTGAAAATGGGTCGTGGATGGGTATTCCAGCATGACAATGACCCAAAACACACGGCCAAGGCAACAAAGGAGTGGCTCAAGAAGAAGCACATTAAGGTCCTGGAGTGGCGTAGCCAGTCTCCAGACCTTAATCCCTCGAAAATCTGTGGAGGGAGCTGAATGTTCGAGTTGCCAAACGTCAGCCTCGAAACCTTAATGACTTGGAGAAGATCTGCAAAGAGGAGTGGGACAAAATCCCTCCTGAGATGTGTGCAAACCTGGTGGCCAACTACAAGAAACATCTGACCTCTGTGTTTGCCAACAAGGGTTTTGTCACCAAGTCATGTTTTGCAGAGGGGTCAAATACTTATTTCCCTCATTAAGATGCAAATCAATTTATAAAATTTTTCACATGCTTTTTTCTGGATTTTTTTGTTGTTATTATTTCTCTCACTGTTCAAATAAACCTACCATTACAATTATAGACTGATAATTTCTTTGTCAGTGGGCAAAAGTACAAAATCAGCAGGGGATCAAATACTTTTTTCCCTCACTGTATCAGCAGCAATACTGTCTACACATCTACCAGCAGTAACACTGTCTACACATCTATCAGCAGCAATACTGTCTACATTTCTGTCAGTAGCAATGCTGTCTACACATGTACAGTATCAGCAGCAATACTGCCTACAAGTCTATCAGCAGCAATACTGTCTGCACATCTACAGTATCACCACCAATACTGTCTACACCTATCAGCAGCAATACTGTCTACACATTGTGGCAGACAAGGGGGTTTGTCAAGATTTTTACCCATATCAGACACGGACAGAGAAGGATTTAGCTCAGTTTCAAGGGTGTTTATTTAAATAATAAATCAAAAAGAAAAGGATAGGTCTCCCCCATGAAACCTTTTCCGGGATACCGTCTTCTTGGTTCCGGGTCATGCTGTATACTGTCGGGCATAAAAACAGAACTCCTCCTGTTACCTCTGCAACCATTCCCAACTATATGGGAGTCCTTTCTTCCCCCACTCTCCCCTATGTGCTGCCCTTCTTTCAGCTTTATGGGACTTGCACAGCTGGACCACCTCCTAATCAGGCCCAATTAGTCCTGGCCGGAGAGCCCGTCGAGACCTGGCACGTCCAGTAGATGGAGCCATCGCCTCGATGTATACTCCGTCTGTCCCCAGGCCTCGACGAGTCTCCCCCTGGTGGTTGACCTGCTGTACGCCACCACCCCCCTCCTTAGCTCTGTCGCGGAGGGTACTGTCATCAGTGTGACGTATGTCTCCCTTCTCGATAGGGCATCCGCGTTTCCATGCTTCGCCCCTGACCTGTGCACAATAGAAAAAGAGAAGCATTAAAGGGACAAGGACCACCTCGTGACCCAATCATTTGTGTCCTTTCCCCCGGCATGTTCCGTGACCAGGGTGAAGTGGGTACCTAACAGGTAATACTTGAGTGCCCACTTCACCGCTAGACACTCTTTCTCATCAATAGGTATCAGCTTTCGGCTGATGTACATGATGGGGTGCTCCTCCTCATCGTGTATCTGGGACAGAACGGCCCCTAGTCCCGTATCACATGCATCCGTCTGGACCACCATCGGCACCTGGAAATCGGGCGTTACGAGAATTGGATGGGAGCACAGCGCTTCCTTCAGACGGCTGAACGCAGCTTCTGTCTCGTCCGTCCATTCACTGTTTTCTGGAGGCGGGCCCTGGTTAGATCGGTGAGGGGGGTGGGAAGCTATAGCCGCAAAGTTGGGGATAAACCGGCTATAGTATCCTGCCAGTCCCAGGAAGGACTTGATCTGTGTCTTGGTGTGTGGAACGGGCCAGTCATGTACCGCGTGAACCTTCCTCTCCTGGAGCTTGACGTTCCCACGTTTGATCAAATACCCCAGGTACTCCACCTCCTCGAACCCTAGCTTGCATTTCTTGGGGATTGCAGTCAACCCAGCTTGTCTGAGCGCGCCCAGCCCCACCTGGAGGCGCGTCAGGTGCTCTTCCCAACCTTGGCTGTGGGTGATCATATCATCCAGATAGGCCACTGCGTACTGCTGGTGGGGACGAAGCACTCTGTTCATCAGTCACTGGAATGTGGGCGGGGCTCCATGGAGACCGAACGGGAGCACCCGGTACTGATACATACCGTCTGGTGTCGAGAACGCCTTCTTCTCCCGGGAGGAGGCTGCCAGCGGTACCTGCCAATATCCTTTGGTCAGGTCCAGGGTGCTGATGCACCGGGCCTTTCCCAATCAGTCGATGAGCTCGTCTACCCTCGGCATGGGGTAGGCGTCAAATAAGCTTTTGTCGTTCACACCCCGGAAATCATTATAGAAGTGGAGGCTACCATCCGGTTTGGGCACCAATACGATGGGGCTGCACTGTGAGACTCTTCAATGACCCCCATCCTCAGCATAGCCTCCACTTCCTGTTTCACGGCCTTCCTTCGGGCCAACGGAATCCGATATGGCCTCTTTCGTACCGTTTCCCTGGGCCGGGTACGGATGTGGTGTTCAATGAGGGTCATGCAGCCCGGGTTCTCGGAGAACACCGCCGTATTCCGATCGACGAGCTCACTGAGCTCTTGCTTCTGGGCCGGGTCGAGGTCCTCATTGCTCGGGACCACCACTGGTACCGTTGGCGTCCTGGGTCCCGACCATAACAAGGCCAAGGCTGTCCTCTCATGCCACTTCTTCAACAGGTTCACGTGGTAAATCTGTTGGGGTTTCCGTCTCCCCGATTGCCGTACGCGGTAATTGACAGGTCCCAACTTTTCGATCAACTCGTATGGCCCATGCCATGTTGCCAGCAACTTACTTTCGGCCGTGGGGATTAAAATAAAGTGGTGATCCTAACTGACCTAAGACAGGGAATTTTTACTAGGATTAAATGTCAGGAATTGTGAAAAACTGAGTGTAAATGTATTTGGCTAAGGTGTATGTAAACTTCCGACTTCAGCTGTAAGTATTCAGAACCTTTTCTATGAGACTCGAAATTGAGCTCAGGTGCATCCTGTTTCCATTGATCATCCTTGAGATGATTCCACAATTTGATTGGAGTTCACCTGTGGTAATTTCATTTGATTGGACATGATTTGGAAAGGCACACACCTGACTATATAAGGTCCTATGGTAGACAGTGCAAGTCAGAGCAAAAACCAAGCCATGAGGTTGAAGGAATTGTCCGTAGAGCACTGAGAGAGGATTGTGTCAAGGCACAGATCTGGGGAAGGGCACCAAATAATTCTGCAGCATTGAAGGTTCCCAAGAACACAGTAGCCTCCATCATTCTTAAATGAAAGAAGTTTGGAACCACCAAGACTTCCTAGAGCTGGCTGCCCAGCCAAACTGAGCATTCGGGGGAGAAGGGCCTTGGTCGGGGAGGTGAACAAGAACCTGATGGTCACTCTAATAGAGTGGAGATGGGAGAACTTTCCAGAAAGACAACCATTTCTGTAGCACTCCACCAATAAGGCCTTTATAGTACAGTAGCCAGATGGAAGCCACTCCTCAGTTAAAGGCACATGACAGCCTGCTTGGAGTTTGCCAAAAGGCACCTTAAGGACTCTCAGACCATGAGAAACAAGATTCTCTGGTCTGATGAAATCAAGACTGAACTCTTTGGCATGAATTCCAAGCGTCACATCTGGATGAAACCTGGCACCATTGCTACGGTGAAGCATAGTGGTGGCAGCATCATGCTGTGGGGATGTTTTTCAGCGGCATGGACTGGGAGACTAGTCACATTCGTGGGAAAGATGAACGGAGCAAAGTACAGAAATCCTTTATGAAACCTGCTCCAGAGCGCTTAGGACCTCAGACTAGGGCGAAGGTTCACCTTCCAACAAGACAACGACTCTCTAAGCACAAAACCAAGACAACGCAGAAGTGGCTTCGGGACAAGTCTCTGAATGTCCTTGAGTGGCCCAGCCAGAGCCTGGACTTGAACCCGATCAAACATCTCTGGAGAGACCTGAAAAAAGCTGTACAGCACGCTCCCCATCCAACCTGACAGAGCTTGAGAGGATCTGCAGAGAAGAATGGGAGAAACTCGCCAAATTTGTAGTGTCATACCCAAGAAGATTCGAGGCTGTAATTGCTGCCAAAGGTGCTTCAACAACGTAGTGAGTAGAGGGTCTGAATATTGTAAATGTAAATTATGTAAATGTGATATTTCATTTTTTGGTTATTTTTTTTTACCTGCAAAAAAATCTACAAACCTGTTTTTGCTTTGTCATTATGGGGTATTGTGTGTAGATTGATGAGAAGTTTTTTAAATCCATTTTAGAATAAGGCTGTAACGTAACAAAATGTGGAAAAAGTCAAGCGGTCTAAATACTTTGTGTTGCACACTCTTCAAAAGCTTAGACTCTTGGCAATCTCACAGCATTGTCAGATTTCAAAAAGGCTTTACGACGACAGCACAACATTTGATTGTCTGAGGACAGCACCCCATGTACTTCCCATATTAGCATAATAATAAAACCAGCGCGGGTGTCACAAAACACATAGAAAAAGCTCAAATAAATCGCTTACCTTTGATGATCTTCTGCTGAGGGCAATCCGAAGTGTCCAAGCAGAAAAAGTCCCTATTTATATCCATAAATCTCTGTTTGGTTGGCGCGTTCTGTTCAGAAAATCCACCATTCACTCATACCATTATACAAGACAAATAATATACCTATCAACTTTGTCTAAACAAATCAAACCACGTTTCTAATCGATCCTTAGCTACACTTTTATGTTTATTAACGATTATATTTCACACGGATAATATCCTGAATAATAGTAAAGTAAAATACCGAGGTGCGTGCTCCCGGGTCCCTCACGCCACAGACAGAAATCACTTCCTCTCTCCACTTGAAACCTTGTCTAAAGACGGTTGACATCTAGTGGAAGCCGTAGGTACTGCAACCTGGGTCCTGGATTTCAGCAGATCCCATAGACAACCATTGGAAAAAAAGGCATGTCACAAAAAAACATTTTTCTGGATGGATCACAGACATTATTTTAACAGTTTTAGAAACTTCAGAGTGTTTTCTATCCAATAGTACTAATTGTGTGCATATCCTAGTTTCTGGGCCTGAGTGGCAGGCATTTTACTTTGGGCACGCCAGACTCTCCAAAACTCCCAACACTGCCACCGCTCCCTAACTAGTTTTAATAAATGCAGCATTTGTTCCAGTTCAAAATAGTCTTGCAAAATAATTTACTCATCAGATTGTCCTGCTTTCCCCTCTTCCTGTAATAATTGCTCAACGAGTCTGTGACTGCGGGAATTCTTGGGGGGTGCCCTTTTTTTTGCTTGAGCACATGCCCCCTAAAAGTTCTGTGCATGGCCCTGCACACACACTTACACCCTTACAAACACACACTAGTGCTGAGCAATTAACTGAAATGTATGCTATTTTTAACAACGAATTGACCTACATCGGTTCAATAATTTGAATTCTATTTATTTTCTTTATTTTTAGCTTAATGTACAGTTTCTCTAGAGATAAATCAGATCAAGCCTGAACTGTGCAATATAGTAAGGAGTTATAGTTTCCAACAGGCCAATGTTCTACATAGTTTCTTCACAAAAAACATGTTAATTATCTATAATGACCATAATTCATTGCACGCTGGTTTGTGAGGGCATGGAGAGAGCAGCTGCTTTGTGAGGTATCTGTACCTGAAAATACCTTTTTCGGTTACTGTACCATCAACTGAATTTCTCTACATGGAGTAGCCCTAAAATCACCCCTTATCAATCAAATGAATTTATAAAGCCATTTTTACATCAGCAGATGTCATAAAGTGCTATACAGAAACCCCATCTAAAAACCCAAACAGCAAGCAATGCAGATGTAGAATCATGGTGCCTAGGAAAAACTCCCTAGAAAGGCAGGAACCTAGGAAGAAACCTAGAGAGGAACCAGGCTCTGATGGGTGGCCAGTCCTCTTCAGCAGGTCCGGGAGGAGATTATAAAAGTACATGGCCATTAAGGCCAGATTGTTCTTCAAGATGTTCAAACGTTCATTGATGACCAGCAGGGTCAAATATTAATCATAATGGTTGTAGAGTGTGCAACAGGTTAGTAACTCAGGAGAAAATGTCAGTTGGCTTTTCATGGCCGAGCATTCAGAGGTCGAGACAGCAGGTGCGGTATAGAGAGAATCAAAAACAGCAGGTCCGGGACAAGTTAGCACGTCCGGTGAACAGGTCCGGGTTCTATAGCCGCAGGCAGAACAGTTGAAACTGGAGCATCAGTACGACCAGGTGGACTGGGGACAGCCAGGAGTCATCAGGCCAGGTAGTCCTGAGGCATGGTCCTAGGGTTTAGGTCCTCCAGGAGGGATTTTAGCAGTCATGTGCATTTTACCAGTAAGCCTAAGGTCTCATGAGTCTTAAGTAACCCCTGTGGATAGGCCAAGTCCTAGTAGACTACCCCTGGTTGAGAAACACTGATCTAAGTGATTGATAGTTGGTATTCAGCAGTCATAAAAGTATGCCTGATTTACTTTGAAGAACTACTACAATTTTGATTTTGTCAGCATTCACAGCAGCTCTAAAGAGATGATGATGACAAGGAATGAAATAATAAAGTCATCAAATAAAACAATTAATAAAGTAAAGTAATGTGAATAAATTATGGTTAATAAGAGATCAGCAGTAATGGCAGTGACTACCATCATTGGACTTTTATTAATTGTTTTATTCTATGTTGTTACAGCATTCAACACACATAACTACCTCTTACACTACGCAATACCTCATCCGTGAGTGCATTCAAGATCCAGTTGAAAACATATCTGTTTGACATGCATTTTGGGTAGTGTGTATCCTATGTGACTGCGATGTATGTGTGTGTGTTCTGAATGTATTGTAATGTGCAATGTAAAGCGACCTTGAGCTATGGAAAGGCGCTATATAAATAAAACTTCTTCTTCTTCTTCTATAATGCATAGCGCATTTAATGTAAAAAGATAATCGAAACCGAAATCGTAAAAAAAAAACCGTTGTAATAATCAAACCGATACCGAAACCTACCTCAAAGTACTAATCACTCAGCAATAGCACACACACCATGCTTTAATCCAGAAAGCTTACCGTCTAGCAGAGCTGAATAAGTACCCAGTTATATCATGTTGTACTTTGTTTATAGCTCATTTCAAACACTGGGTAGATTTATTTTCAGAGGCGTTGGAGGGGAAGGAAAAAATCAATTGACAGAATAATGATGCGAGTCCCGTCTGTACTACCTTATCTCCTTTATACTCAGAATCATCAGTCAAACCATGGGTCGCGACCCCATGTGGGGTTGCCTGATTTGAAAATGGGGTTGTGTGAGAAACTCGCTAGATGCAGTTGTAATAAACAGACCGGTTTCAGTTTTCGTCCTACAAATGTGGCTCTATCCTTTGAACAGTTTAAGATAAAAAAAATATTATGACCCCATCACTGAAAGACTCTCAGGAACATGTATGTGTCTTCTGTTTCCTTCTACAATGTCCACAAGCCACGCAGGACTCATTAGAACGGAATGGACAAGACCAGGCACTAAATTAGACTGGGGGAAAGAAGATCATACAAAAGTATTGCCTGATGATCTTCTGAACTTCCCAATACCTTCCTGATTCATTTCAGTCACTTCAACCCATACTTCCTTCAGATTTAAATACTGTCAAAAGTACTGTCAGACTGATTTGTAATAGACTGTCATAGCCCACATTAAAAAAGTTAACATTGGCCATTCATTACATGTAAAATATATATTTTTTTATCAATGGCCAATGTTAACTTTTTTAATTGGGACTATGACAGTCTATTACAAATCAGTCTGACAGTACTTTTGACAGTATTTCAGAAGGAGAGAGAGTGTGATGAAGAGAGAAGCCAAGAAGCTGCTCAGTGTGCTTTTCAAAGCCTCCTCAATGTAGCAAAACAGCAACAGAAAATAAACACCATTTTAGCTAATGAGGTGTTTAGCGGTCCATGGGCTTTCCTCCCTGCATAATGATGGGGGAATGAGGAAATGTATTTACACAGAGGGAAGATAAAAGGATTTGTAAGGGTATGTAAGTACAGAAGAGGAGCCGAGAAGGCGATCAATAATTAATTTACTTTCAGCCAGTCAAGGGCAATTAAAATGCCCCCGGCCCCCACTAATCTCACTGACCATTGTCCCAAACAGGGATTACAGCAGTTATAGATCGATACTACAACACACACAAACCCCCCTAAACACTGTATTAGTTGGATTACAAGTTTTTTGATACCATTACAAATGTATAGCACACTGTTGTTGATGGATTTCTGTTTACCTTGAGTATGTAACTGGAAACAACACCTAGGTACATAGAATGTACTCACTGACCGCTTATAGCCTATATGCTGTATATTGTACATCACCACACACACAGGTGCTATGTTACCTTTTTAAAACAGTTGAAATATTTAGTGCACAGTAGTAGGCTAGAATAAAAGGCACTAAAACACTACGCAAATAAAATTAAAATTTGTTCCATTAAACATCATGTTCATCTTTCATGGCATCGTGTAGGCTAGAGCCATACATTTACACCAATGAGAACATTAGCTATCCTAGTGATCTCTAGACTTCTCCCATACATTCCAACTTCCACCACATAATCTAAATACATTGACATACTATGTGCTGGATATGAAACGCCAACACTATCTAGTCTAGAAATCTGACCGCGTCTGTTGAAGGTCGGAGGGATGTACAGAAAGGCTAGCGCACTCATGCTCTGACACAACAAACATGGCCGACGGAAGGGAGGTTGGTGTGGCAGGTGCCGCTTCTCCTCCAGATGCTGTTATTTAATATAAAATACCAGGTGTACGTCGACCCCAGCTAAGTAATTCATGCAAAAACTTAAAGCGCAATTATGTGTTTTATCTCCAGTACATTGTTATGATTGTCAGTTATGTAGCTGCTTTACTGATAATCTCAGTGCGTCCTTGCTGGGATGACACAATCAATCTACTGCCGGAGAATATCAACACCAAACACATTGATTCACCATTCCACGGGAGCCGACAGTACACAGCATACCATAATGTTCTGAATAATGGCCAAGTCTATCTTGCTCCCTATTCCACTGAACCGCTTAGGCGTAACAAACACAAGTCCAAAATGTATCGGAAACTGTTAAACTACCTGTTCACTACCTTCCTACTCTCCGGGGATGTGCAACTCAATCCTGGGCCTAACATCACCGAGCCAGCGATACTCACCGGAGTGGAAAGCAATGGATGGTCTCGTCCACTGATCGTCGCCGCTGCGGAGATGGGTGAGTGCTATGGTCCCATGGTTTCTCTCGACTAACCCGACTCCAGGATGGAATTTGACTCTTTAAACATATCCAAGTCGCTATATGTGATCCCTGACTCTGCTTCTGGTAAGCAAGCTGTTTTAATTAGTTCCCCGCACCCAGTGCAAGCAGGAGCGATAGTTAATTGCACTACCAAACTGCCCCTAATCAAAACGGCCTAAACCCAGCCGTCAGAAAACACAGAAAATTTAACTTTTTCCAATGTGTCAATCACTCTCGAGTCATCTGGGACCCACGAGCTAAGCCCAAGGGACTACTAGGGGGGCACTTGAACATTCGTAGTGTCATTCCAAAAAGTGATCAAATTCAACATCTTCTCACAGACTCCAACCTTGACTTCCTCTGCCTTTCAGAGACATGGCTCCATAAAAACTCTCCATATGCTGCTTTGATTGTGCCTGGTTACAATGTTTTCAGGAGAGACAGGATTGAAGGAAGAGGAGGGGGTCTGATGATTTACATTAAAGAACATATCCGATGTAAACAAATTGAGTGGTCATGTGATAATGAACTAGAATGTATTGGCCTGAATGTTACACTGTCTCCCCAAATGTCTTTTACCCTTATTGGAATGTATAGACCACCTTGCACCAAAAGTGTGTTTTTTGATCAGTTTAATAACATGCTTAGGGAATGTGATTTTGGGAAAGAGGTCATCTTAATGGGAGATTTTAACATTAATTATGAAGACAAGTCTTGTAGGAAAACCTTCAAACGGATCACTAATACCTTTGACCTTACACAGCTAGTTAAAGGGCCAACCAGGGTGACTTGTTGCTCTAAAACACAGATTGATTTGGTGTTCAGTAATAAACCAGAGAGAGTGACTAAATCATTCAATATGATTACTGGGCTGTCTGATCATAATCTGACACTTATAGCCAGAAAGCTTTCTAAGAGCAGGTTTAACCTCTCTACTGTTAGAAAGCCTGATCAACTAAGAATACCTAAGAGTGAATTAAATTATTTTGAAAATGCAATTAAGGGAATAAACTGGAATGGTCTCTTGTCCTATAAAGATGTGGAAGCTGATAGTCAGGTTTTTCTAACTACAATCCTGACTACAATAAATGGCTTCCTAAAGAAAATCAAATCTAAACCTGGCCAAAAGAGCACTCTTCCTTGGCTAAATGGAGAAATTGGAAACTGATGAAAGAACGAAATTATGCTCTAAAAACATCTCTAAAGTCCAAATTAGAGCACAACAGACGTAGGTTTACCAGGTTGAGAAATAAGGTGATGAAAGAAATCAGACAGGCCAAGGCAAACTTTTTTATTAACATAATTGGTGAAGCAAAGGGAAATTCTAAATTGATCTGGGAGAATCTAAAAAAGTTAACAGGGAAAGACCATAGTAACACTGCAAAAAGACTAGAAATTATGGTGAATAACAATCTAACACAGGATGCAGTCGAAATAGCAATAGCCTTCAATTCCTACTTTATTGACTCTGTCAGGGTACTGTCACAGAACCCCTCCAATGGTTTATTGGGCTCAGTGCTAGTGAATGATGCTCAACCTGTCTTCATCATAAGGGAGATTTCTGAGTCAAAGGTGAACAAGGTGATTAGCTCACTAAAGAACTCTAAAGCCAAAGATGTGTTTGGGCTGGACTCTACCTTTCTTAAAAACTACAGAGTCACTCATTGGCCCCATTACTAAGGTCACCAACACATCTATTAGTCAGGGGGTGTTTCCAAGGGTCTGGAAGTCGACCATAATAACGGCCATCTTTAAATCCGGTGACCCTGCTGACGTGAGTAACTACAGGCCCATTAGTATACTACCTGTGGTGTCGAAAGTTGTTGAAAAGTGTGTAGCAGAACAACTGATTTCCCACCTCAACAACAGCCCCTTCACATTACACTCCATGCAGTTTGGCTTCAGAGCGAAACACTCCACAGAAACGGCCAACTGCTTTCTTCTGGAAAATGTGAAGTCCAAGATGGACAAAGGGGGCGTTGTTGGGGCTCTGTTTCTGGACCTAAGGAAGGCTTTTGATACTGTTAACCATGAGGTTCTCATCACAAAATTGTCCAAGTTCAACTTTTCCCCCGATGCCTTGAGGTGGATGAAATCATACCGTGAAGGCAGAACTCAGTGTGTCAGAGTGAGCAATGAGTTGTCGCCCACTCTTAGCTACCATGTGGGCGTGCCCCAAGGGTCAATACTGGGGCCCCTCCTGTTCAGCCTGTACATTAATGATCTGCCTTCTGTCTGTACTGGGTCTGAAGTTCAAATGTATGCAGATGACACAGTGATATATGTGCATGCAAAGAGCAAACAACAAGCTGCACAAGAACTCACTACTGTAATGGTCCAGGTTACAAAGCGGCTCAGTGACTTAGGCGGCTGAAGACATTTCCTGTCGGGCTGTATCCCCCGCCTGGTACGGCAACTGCATCGCCCGCAAACGCAGGGCTCTCCAGAGGGTGGTGCGGTCTGCCCAACGCATCACCAGGGGGCAAACTACCTGCCCTCCAGGACTCCTACAGCACCTAATGTCACAGGAAGGACAAAAAGATCATCAAGAACAACAACCACCTGAGCCACTGCCTGTTCACCCCGCTATCATCCAGAAGGTGAGGTCAGTACAGGTGCATCAAAGCTGGGACCGAGAGACTGAAAAACAGCTTCTATCACAAGATCATCAGACTGTTAAATAGCCATCACTAGCACATTAGAGGCTGCTGCCTATATACAGTTGAAGTCGGAAGTTGACATACACCTTAGCCAAATACATTTAACTCAGTTTTTCACAATTCCTGACATTTAATTATAGTAAAAATTCCCTGTCTTAGGTCAGTTAGGATCACCACTTTATTTTAAGAATGTGAATTGTCAGAATAATAGTAGAGAGAATTATTTATTTCAGCTTTCATTTCTTTCATCACATTCCCAGTAGGCCAGAAGTTTACATACACTCAATTAGTATTTGGTAGCATTGCCTTTAAATTGTTTAACTTGGGTCAAACATTTCAGGTAGCCTTCCACAAGCTTCCCACAATAAGTTGGGTGAATTTTTGCCCATTCCTCCTGACAGAGCTGGTGTAACTGAGTCAGGTTTGTAGGCCTCCTTGCTCGCACACGCTTTTTCAGTTCTGCCCACACATTTTTTACAGGAATGAGGTCAGGGCTTTGTGATGGCCACTCCAATACCTTGACTCCAATACCTTGATGGGCGGCAGGTAGCCTAGTGGTTAGAGCGTCGGACTTGTAACCGGAGGGTTGCAAGTTCAATTCCCCGAGCTGACAAGGTAAAAATCTGTCGTTCTGCCCCTGAACAAGGCAGTTAACCCACTGTTCCCCGGGCGCCCGAAGGCGTGGATGTCGATTAAGGCAGCCCCCTGCACCTCTCTGATTCAGAGGGGTTGGGTTAAATGCGGAAGACACATTTCAGTTGAAGGCATTCGGTTGTACTGACTAATAATGGTGACTTTGACTTTGTTGTCCTTAAGCCATTTTGCCACAACTTTGGAAGTATGCTTTGGAAGACCCATTTGCGACCAAGCTTTAACTTGCTGATTGGTGTCTTGAGATGTTGCTTCAATATATCCACATAATTTTCCTACCTCATGATGCAATCTATTTTGTGAAGTGCACCAGTCCCTCCTGCAGCAAAGCACCCCCACAACATGATGCTGCCACCCCTGTGCTTCACGGTTGGGATGGTGTTCTTCAGCTTGCAAGCCTCACCCTTTTTCCTCCAAACATAACAATGGTCATTATGGACAAACAGTTATATTTTTGTTTCATCAGACCAGAGGACATTTCTCCAGAAAGTATGGTCTTTGTCACCATGTGCAGTTGCAAACCGTAGTCTGGCTTTTTAATGGCTGTTTTGGAGCAGTGGCTTCTTCCTTGCTGAACAGCCTTTCAGATTATGTCGATATAGGAATCGTTTTACTGTGGATATAGATACTTTTGTACCTGTTTCCTCCAGGATCTTCACAAGGTCCTTCGCTGTTGTTCTGGGATTGATTTGCACTTTACGCACCAAAGTACGTTCATCTCTAGGAGACAGAACGCGTCTCCTTCCTGAGCGGTATGACGGCTGCGTGGTCCCATGGTGTTTATACTTGCGTACTATTGTTTGTACAGATGAATGTGGTACCTTTGGGCATTTGGAAAATGAACCAGACTTGCAGAGGTCTACAAAAATGTTTTTTTTAGGTCTTGGCTGATTTCTTTTAATTTTCCCATGATGTCAAGCAAAGATGCACTGAGTTTGAAGGTAGGCCTTGAAATACATCCACAGGTACACATCCAATTGACTCAAATGATGTAAATTAGTATATCAGAAGCTTCTAAAGCCATGACATCATTTTCTGGAATTTTCCAAGTTGTTTAAAGGCACAGTCAACTTAGTGTATGTAAACTTCTGACCCACTGGAATTGTGATACAGTGAACTATAAGTGAAATGTCTGTCTGTAAACAATTGTTGGAAAAATGTATTGTGTCATGCACAAAGTAGATGTCTTAACCGACTTGTCAAAACTATAGTTTGTTAACAAGAAATGTGTGGAGTGGTTGACAAACGAGTTTTAATGAAAAATGGAACACTAGTCACTTTAATAATGTTTACATATTTTCATTACTCATCTCATATGTACATACTGTTTTCTATTATATTCTGCTGTATCTTAGTCTATGCCACTCTGACATTGCTTGTCCATATATTTATATATTCTTAATTCCATTCCTTTACTTACAGTGGGGGAGAAAAAAGTATTTAGTCAGCCACCAATTGTGCAAGTTCTCTCACTTAAAAAGATGAGAGAGGCCTGTAATTTTCATCATAGGTACACTTCAACTATGACAGACAAAATGAGGAATAAAAATCCAGAAAATCACATTGTAGGATTTTTTATGAATTTATTTGCAAATTATGGTGGAAAATAAGTATTTGGTCACATACAAACAAGCAAGATTTCTGGCTCTCACAGACCTGTAACTTCTTCTTTAAGAGGCTCCTCTGTCCTCCACTCATTACCTGTATTAATGGCACCTGTTTGAACTTGTTATCAGTATAAAAGACACCTGTCCACAACCTCAAACAGTCACACTCCAAACTCCACTATGGCCAAGACCAAAGAGCTGTCAAAGAACACCAGAAACCAAATTGTAGACCTGCACCAGGTTGGGAAGACTGAATCTGCAATAGGTAAGCAGCTTGGTTTGAAGAAATCAACTGTGGGAGCAATTATTAGGAAATGGAAGACATACAAGACCACTGATAATCTTCCTCGATCTGGGGCTCCACGCAAGATCTCACCCCGTGGGGTCAAAATGATCACAAGAACGGTGAGCAAAAATCCCAGAACCACACGGGGGGGACCTAGTGAATGACCTGCAGAGAGCTGGGACCAAAGTAACAAAGCCTACCATCAGTAACACACTACGCCGCCAGGGACTCAAATCCTGCAGTGCCAGACGTGTCCCCCTGCTTAAGCCAGTACATGTTCAGGCCCGTCTAAAGTTTGCTAGAGAGCATTTGGATGATCCAGATGAGGATTGGGAGAATGTCAGATGAAACCAAAATAGAACTTTTGGTAAAAACTCAACTCGTCGTGTTTGGAGGACAAAGAATGCTGAGTTGCATCCAAAGAACACCATACCTACTGTGAAGCATGGGGGTGGAAACATCATGCTTTGGGGCTGTTATTCTGCAAAGGGACCAGGACGACTGATCCGTGTAAAGGAAAGAATGAATGGGGCCATGTATCGTGAGATTTTGAGTAAAAACCTCCTTCCATCAGCAAGGGCATTGAAGATGAAACGTGGCTGGGTCTTTCAGCATGACAATGATCCCAAACACACCGCCCGGGCAACGAAGGAGTGGCTTCGTAAGAAGCATTTCAAGGTCCTGGAGTGGCCTAGCCAGTCTCCAGATCTCAACCCCATAGAAAATCTTTGAAAGTCCGTGTTGCCCAGCGACAGCCCCAAAACATCACTGCTCTAGAGGAGATCTGCATGGAGGAATGGGCCAAAATACCAGCAACAGTGTGTGAAAACCTTGTGAAGACTTACAGAAAACGTTTGACCTCTGTCATTGCCAACAAAGGGTATATAACAAAGTATTGAGATAAACTTTGTTATTGACCAAATACTTATTTTCCACCATAATTTGCAAATAAATTCATAAAAAATCCTACAATGTGATTTTCTGGATTTTTTGTCCTCATTTTGTCTGTCATAGTTGAAGTGTACCTATGATGAAAATTACAGGCCTCTCTCATCTTTTTAAGTGAGAGAACTTGCACAATTGGTGGCTGACTAAATACTTTTTTTCCCCACTGTAGATTTGTGTGTATTGGGAATATTTTGTTAAATTGTTAGATATTATTTGTTAGATTTAGTCAGAGCTAGAAACACAAGCATTTCACTACACCCGCAATAACATTTGCTGAAAACGTGTATGTGACCAATAAAATGTGATTTGATTTGACATAGGCATTCAATCGTCCATCAATTTATTACGTTTCTGGCCAACACACAATAGACATACCTAGGGAGGCGCGCCATGGGAGAAGGGGAACGCGTACCAGAGGCCACGGTCGCGGCACCCGTCATCCCAAGGCACGCCAGCTTGCACATAGTAAGGGGATCCACTGAATGACACAAACAGGATGGCTTAATTAACAATCATGCCCTTAATTAATCATCTCACCCTTAATTAACAATCACATATGCCTGGCACTAGCAGACCAACAAGGGTGCGTTCACATTAGGGCAACAGTTCTACCCAGTTACATAAATATGCGGCACCTTCAAACAACACCAGTGTAAAAGTGGGTCAGAAAATTCTGACTGTGAGATGGGACTCAAAGATGGATGATAGGGGAGGCTTTGGGGAATATATCTCACGCCCGGGGATAGTTGGCTTTCAGCCTTCCACACCAGGCAGTTTCTGTCTGCAGACACTGATGGAGGCTCATTTAACTAAGTAACTGCATGCCCCTGACATCTGTTCTGGGCTAGTTAATGCACACATCTGTACAGTTAGAGAGAGAGAGAGAGAGAGAGAGAGAGAATAGAGAGAGAGAGAGAGAGAGAGAGAATAGAGAGAGAGAGAGAGAGAGAAACAGACAGAGAGAATAGAGAGAGAGAGAGAGAAACAGACAGAGAGAATAGAGAGAGAGAGAGAGAAACAGACAGAGAGAATAGAGAGAGAGAGAAACAGACAGAGAGAGAGAGAGAGAGAGAGAGAGAAAAACAGAGAGAGAGAAACAGAGAGAGACAGAGAGAGAGAGAGAAACAGAGCAAAACAGAGAAAAAAACAGAGCTATATGAACTCTCTGTCTAGGGATTTGAGGCATTATAAACTCTCCACCACTCCTTGAACGGAAATGCATTAGTTATTTGTTTCTTTGGAGGTCAAACACTTTTTAAACTTTAAGAGCTTGTCTGTGTGTGTATATAGGCCTGTATGTATGTGTGTGTACGCAATTAGCATAAACACAAGCCTTGTATTTTATAAACTGCCTCATTTTCTGCCAAGCCCATCCATTACATGTAAATGTAGGTCCCAGAACCAGACGTCTCAGTTACAAGATTAACAAGTAGATGTGCGTTTGTCATCCCACAATGAGAGTGAGACGGAAACAGTCTGAGATCATTACAGCTGTGAGAAGCTGTGAGAAACTGCCAGCTATGTCTTGGATAACAGTAAGTCTAGTGACCCTCTGGGCCACTTCAATCCAGTCTACCGAGAGAGCCAAAGCATAGTGGGACTGAACATCTCACTCTCGAACTGCAAGGCAGGTGACATCCCCTTACATGGGAGCCAGAAGGGGACTTAGGCTACACCTCTTGTGGACCGCTAGACTATAACTACTTGAAGCCTATTATGTTGAGCATGCCTGGATAGTGTGTTGAGTGCATGGGGTTAGAACTCATCTGTGTTCAACCGACGCATAGAAGAAAAAAAATAACTTGAGAAGCAGTGCAATGCTTGACTCTGTCCCCCTTGGTACGCAATACACAAGTTGCCCTAGCAGGAAGTTGATAGTTGCCTAAGGCAATGGGGGGAAATTGAAAAGTGGGACTGAAAAAATAAAATGCACTCCAGCTACTATTTACAGATATCTCTTTCCAGGGTGCTTCAGTGGAAACAGTCTCTGATTGGAATCCTAATTTCCTTTTTTCAAAGCAAGTTTTCACAATGGAAAGTCATACAAGCTAGAAGAGTACACAGATGGAGTTAGTCGTTGATATAGCAACAGACGCTAACAGCTCATCAAATCCCATTGTGACGCCGGGGTGGACACATTTTGGCAAGTGGACAGTATTTGTCATTACAGGCCCATACTGCCTCCATGTGGATGATGGAAATAACTTCAGATTTCAGTGAATTTCCCATGATCCAGGAGGATGTCAACACTGGGGGCCTGTTCAGGAGAGTGACTAAACCAGCTAGCCAGCCTTGATGAAGAATTACAAAAAAATTATAATATATATTTTTCTTTATTTTTACTATTTTCTACATTTTAGAATAATAGTGAAGATATCAAAACTATGAAATAACACATATGGAATCATGTAGTAAACAAAAACTGTAGCCACCCTTTGCCTGGAATGCATTTCTATTAATAGGTGTGTTTTGTTATAACTTAATTTGTAGAATTTCTTACCTTCTTAATGGATTTGAGACAATCTGTTGTGTTGTGACAAGGTATGGGTGGTGTACGGAAGATAGCCCCATTTGGTAAAAGACCAAGTCCATATTATGGCAAGAACAGCTCAAATAAGCAAAGAGAAACGACAGTCCGTCATTACTTTAAGACATGAAGGTCAGTCCACGTGCAATATTTCAAGAACTTGGAAAGTTTCTTCATGTGCAGTCGCAAAAACCATCAAGCGCTATGATGAAACTGGCTCTCATGAGGACCGCCACAGGAAAGGACAACCCAGAGTTACCTCTGCTGCAGAGGATAAGTTCATTACCGGCTTCAAAAATTGCAGCCCAAATAAATGGTTCAGAGTTCAAGTAACAGACACATCTCAACATCAACTGTTGAGATGTGATTCACTGCGTGAATTCGGCCTTCATGGTCGAATTGCTGCAAAGAACCCACTACTAAAGGACACCAATAAGAAAGACTTGCTTGGGCCAAGAAACACGAGCAATTGCCATTAGAACGGTGGAAATCTGTCCTTTGGTCTGATGAGTCCAAATGTGAGATTTTTAATTCCAAACTCTGTGTCTTTGTGAGACGTAGAGTAGGTGAACGGATGATCTCCGCATGTGTGGTTCCCACCGTGAAGCATGGAGGAGGTGTGATGGTGTGGCGGGGGTTTGCTGGTGACACTGTCAGTGATTTATTTAGAATTCAAGGCACACTTAACCAACACGGCTACCAAAGCATTCTGCAGCAACACGCTATCCCATCTGGATTGCGCTTAGTGGGACTATCATTTGTTTTTCAACAGGACAATGACCCAACACACCTCCAGGCTGTGTAAGGAGAGTGATGGAGTGCTGCATCAGATGATCTGGCCTCCACAATTACCTGACCTCAACCCAATTGAGATGGATTGGGATGTGTTGGACCGCAGAGTGAAGGAAAAGCAGTCAACAAGTGCTCAGCAAATGTGGGAACTCCTTCAAGACTGTTGGAAAAGCATTCCAGGTGAAGCTGGTAGATAGCTTTGCACACGCTTGGCATTCTGTCATCAAGGCAAAGGGTGGCTATTTGAAGAATCTCAAATATAAAATATATTTTGATTTCTTTAACACTTTTTTGGTTACTACATGATTCCGTATGTGTTATTTCATAGTTTTGATGTCTTCACTATTATTCTACAATGTAGAGAAATAGTCAAAATAAAGAAAAACCCTTTAATGAGTAGTTGTGTCCAAACTCTTGACTGGTACTGCATATATTATTTTATTGCATTTTTTATTGGTCCGCGGGTCTACAAAAGGGGGGCGCAGGTCGCCAGTTGAGGTCAGAAGTGGGAGAAGGTAAGCTACCTTGGCGAATACAGACAACATTGGCCCGCTTACTCTGACTTCTACTTATTTCGCACACATTTATAGCAGGTTACACATTTATAGCAGGTTTCAACCATTGATGTATATAATCCCTGGCTTGTTTATGCTATGTATTGGCCATTGAGAGGCTTTGAAGCCAGTGGTCGGCCATATTGGCACTATCCAATAGGAGCAGTCCTCCATAAGAATGAATGGAATTCTACAGTATTTAAATTAAATGTTTCAAGGACCAAATTACATGTATTTAAGTATTTTTGTGACTAACAAAATTATTGGGGAACCCCCCGGTCGGTAATTCGACAATGATTAGGCTACTACAAGTTTTGATAGCTGGCCTCTAGACTCATTTACCAATCTCCTAAAGGAAAATTGCTGACATGGGCTAATTGGGTGACTGTCAGTGACTGACAAACTGCTGATGCACAACCAAATTTCAAAATTGCACCTTGTGTATTCTATTGTTCTAACTCGCAACAGTAAGTTGAGACCCAGACTGCCAATGCCTGGTGTTCTCCAAAACGATGACTACTATTGGTATGCGTTTGCACTTGCCTTTACCCAAAGCCAAAGTGTCAAATCGTTACACCTCTGAAGTTCACAAGCAATGTTATTCAATTCAAAATGTTGGCTAGATATTTCAATTCTGTATGCCAAGTGTGAATGTCTGACTGAAAATGTTCATGAGGCGCATCACTGTTTTCGCGAGACAGCGTGGTATCGAGAATCCTCACAATCAATCAAGAATCTTATAGTGTAACATCCTGTTTGTGCCAGATTGTGCACAAACCCCTACCCTGGCAAGACAAAAAACTACAGGAAAGACGGTTGTTTAATGTGAGATGCTCAGCGATGTTAGGATTGTGAAAGTCGTGTAGTGTATACCCGGCATTACATTCAAGCCCAGAAATGTGTGATGGATCCCAAATCACAGTTTAAAATAGTGTAATGTATAGCCACACAACATTCAGATCTAAGGCTGCGTTTACACACCCAAAGTCAGATTTTTTCCACTAATTGGTATTTTGACATTAAATCTTTTTCACAACTGATCTGATTGGTCAAAAGACAAATTAGTGAAACAAATATCAGAATTGGGCAGCATGTGTATTACATTTCAAACATTCTAAATGTTTCATAGTCTATATTTCATACACTATTGGCTAATCTGCAAACAAAAAGGAAAATTTAAACTAGCTGGATGACTTCGTGTGGTTACAGTTAAACGTACAGTTGAAGTCAGAGGTTTACACACACACTTAGGTTAGTCATTAAAACTCGTTTTTTCAACCACTCCACAAATTTCTTGTTAACAAACTATAGTTTTGGCAAGTCGGTTAGGACATCAACTTTGCATGACACAAGTCATTTTTCAGATTATTTCACTTATAATTCATAGTATCACAATTCCAGTGGGTCAGAAATGTACATACACTAAGTTGACTGTGCCTTTAAACAGCTTGGAAAATTCCGGAAAATGATCTAATGGCTTTAGAAGCTTCTGAAAGGCTAATTGACATAATTTTAGTCAATTGGAGGTGTACCTGTATTCCAAGGCCTACCTTCAAACTCAGTGCCTCTTTGCTTGACATCATGGGAAAATCAAAGAAATCAGCCAAGACCTCAGAAAAAAAATTGTAGACGTCCACAAGTCTGGTTCATCCTTGGGAGCAATTTCCAAACGCCTGAAGGTACCACATTCATCTGTACAAACAATAGTATGTATAAACACCATGGGACCACGCAATCGTCATACCGCTCAGGAAGGAGACGCATTCTGTCTCCTAGAGATGAACATACTTTGGTGCGAAAAGTGCAAATCAATCCCAAAACAACAGCAAAGGACCTTGTGAAGATTCTGGAGGAAACAGGTACAAAGGTATCTACATCCAGATCCACAGTAAAACGAGTCCTATATCGACATAACCTGAAAGACTGTTCAGCAAGGAAGAAGCCACTGCTCCAAAACAGTCATAAAAAAGTCAGACTTCGGTTTGCAACTGCACATGGGGACAAAGATAGTACTTTTTGGAGAAATGTCCTATGGTCTAAAGACTTATGTTTGGAGGAAAAAGGGGGAGGCTTGCAAGCCGAAGAACACCATCCCAACCGTGAAGCACAGGGCTGTCAGCATCATGTTGTGGGGGTGCTTTGCTGCAGGGGGGACATGTGCACTTCACAAAATAGATTGCATCATGAGGTAGGAAAATCACGTGGATATATTGAAGCAACATCTCAAGACATCAGTCAGGAAGTTGAAGCTTGGTCGCAAATGGGTCTTCCAAATGGACAATGACCCCAAGCATACTTCCAAAGTTGTGGCAAAATGGCTTAAGGACAAAAGTGTCAAGGTATTGGAGTGGCCATCACAAAGCCCTGACCTCAATCCTATAGAACATTTGTGGGCAGAACTGAAAAAGCGTGTGCGAGCAAGGAGGCCTACAAACCTGACTCAGTTACACCAGCTGTCAAGAGGAATGGGACAAAATTCACCCAACTTATTGTGGGAAGCTTGTGGAAGGCTACCTGAAATGTTTGACCCAAGTTAAAACAATTTAAAGGCAATGCTACCAAATACTAATTGAGTGTATGTAAACTTCTGACCCACTGGGAATGTGATGAAAGAAGTTAAAACTGAAATAAATAAATCTCTTATTATTCTGACATTTCACATTCTTAAAATAAAGTGGTGATCCTAACTGACCTAAGACAGGGAATTGTTACTAGGATTAAATGTCAGGAATTGTGAAGATGGAGTTTAAATGTATTTGGCTAAGGTGTATGTAAACTTCCAACTACATATAAATGTTTACGTCTACAGCTTTAATAAACAAGTTCACACGGATTAACACCATATTGTCTGTTCTTCTCAATTTGTCAGATATCAGAAATTATTAATGACATATTTTGTGGCAGGAAATGGATTGTCATTAATTATAGGTGTTCATCAGGGCTACAAAGAAATCTCAGGTATTGCAGTACGTCCACACATCAGAAAGGAGCAGCAGATTTTAATTCAGTATATGAAAACTTAAGCAAAAGAGTACATTCTGTGTGCACTACATCATCACCCACTGACTTTTATCCACAGCAAGTCTGTTTGGTGGGAAATTGCATATTTTATTTGCATGAAAATTTGGGTGATTTACGATTCGAAATCATACGATATGTTACACATTTTGTGCTTAAGATCCTGGAGTGCATCTTTAAGAGGTTTTATCTTGATGTGTTCTTTTGAATGGCTCATGGAAAATAAGTAAAATACTTTTAGCACATTTTTAGGCATACAATTGCACTGTGAATGAGTCTGGTGGGGCTTGATACAGATGAAGAAAGCTTCTCTGAAACAGTAGTTTTGAACAAGACTACAGGCATCAGCATCCATTTAAACAGAATTCTCTCTCAATTTCCAGCGTTAAGAAAACATACTTTACATTTATTTACAGTCATCTTTTGTCATTGTTCATAGGAGCAGGACAAGGTGCCAAAGCAAGGCATTCAGTTACACTTAATAGACCTCCAATGAATACAAGTACAGTTTTACATACACTTTATCAAAGCATCTTGATGTGCTTAGAAAAAAATGTAAAAAAAATAAAATACAGGTTTACATGAAGAACACAATATTGTGAGAAATAAAAATAACATTACACAGATCTGCAATACCAAAAGTTGTGAACATTTTACTGAAAGCAAACAATCGTATCAGTCAACTTTGACCACTTAAGGCTAAAATAATGAACTGAGATTCAATGGAGGAAACTACAGAACTTCTTTAGATCTGGTAAAACAAACTACATTTAATAAAAAGATAACCCTGGCTGAGCTTTTAGGGATCTGCAAGGGGGCGTGGTCAGTGCTGCTGAATTTAGTAAACAAATTTTAGGCCCTCAATATTTGTTGTACATTTTTTGCAGTTTTAAAGTTAATTTCTTCCTATTCTAAACATTTTGCCATGGAGCTAAGAGAACATTTAGCAGTTAAAGAACAACCTGCAATTCTATGCATTTTGCCATGGCTAATACTGTCTTATTTTGCTAAAACTTAATAACAAATTCAATACTACAAAATTGTTTTGGGAAATTTAAATTCCTCTGACTGTTCAGCGTTTATTTTGATGATTGTTAGTTTTCAAAGATTATATTACGAAATTGTATATGTATGTATATATATATATATATATATATATATATATATATCCATCCATTTTATATATATATATCCATCCATTTTACACATACACTACCAGTCTAAAGTTTGGACACACCAACTCATTCCAGGGTTTTTCTACATTGTAGAATAATAGTGAAGACATCAAAACATATGGAATCATGTAATAACACAAAAAATATATTTTACATGTGAGATGCTTCAAAGTAGCCACCCTTGATGACAGCTTTGCACACTCTTGGCATTCTCTCAACCAGCATCATGAGGTAGTCACCTGGAATGCATTTCAATTAACAGGTGTGCCTTGTTAAAAGTTAATTTGTATAATTTATTTCCTTCTTAATGCATTTGAGCCAATCAGTTGTGTTGTGTCAAGGTAGGAGTGGTATACAGAAGTCCATATTATGGCAAGAACAGCTCAAATAAGCAAAGAGAAATGAAAGTCCATCATTACTTTAAGACGATATTTTCCGGATTGACTGACCTTCAAGAACTTTGAAAGTGTCTTCAAGTGTAGTCGCAAAAACTATCAAGCGCTATGATTAAACAGCCACAGGACAGAAAGACCCAGAGTTACCTCTGCTGCAGAGGATAAGTTCATTACAGTTACCAGCCTCAGAAATTGTGCCCAAATAAATGCTTCACAGAGTTCAAGTAACAGACATCTCAACATCAACTGTTCAGAGGAGAATGCGTGAATCAGGCCTTCACCAAACAGAAGAACAGACTTGCTTGGGCCAAAGGGTGGCTACTTTGAAGAATCTAAAATATATTTTGATTTGTTTAACACTTTTTTGGTTACTACATGATCCCATACATGTTGATTTCTTCACTATTATTTTACAATGTAGAAAATAGTAAAAATAATGAAAAACCCTTGAATGAGTAGGTGTCCAAACTTTTGACTGGTACTAATATTATCATTTATATATATATTTTTTTTACAGTTTGGAATTAGGCAACCCTAAAACACGCTTACGCAGAAAAATCCCTGGCAGCTACGAGTGTGTTGCTTTTAAACATAAAAAAGACCAACAAAAAGCCTCCTAGTATATCCTCAGTAAGAAAAGTTAAATGGCGCATAAAAAAAAGAAAATGGTTATTAAATTGTTAACTTTTTGGGGGGTATTTCAATTCTCATGGTTATTCCACCCTTCATCGAAGGTATAGGTTTGTTTCAGGGCAAATATGAATGAGACCATTTTGTCGTGAAATCATATTGCAATTGATTGAATAAAGGCAATTGTCTGTGTTGAAGCTTTGGTTTCAATTGGGTAGCAGATTAAACTTCTCAACAGCATTTCAACAAACGCCATGGAAACGGAAAGGAAAAACAACCAACCAACAAAAAAAACTCCTTAGACAACAAACTTGTTCTTGGTGGTGGAACCACTCTTGGTGGCAGTGTCTGTGTGCGATTGATATCCGATGATCACCTTGTGTGGCACGCCTAACCTCTCCTTCCACCCTTGTCTACAGAGGAGGGAAAATACACAGTCTAGTAAAAATATCTGGATATGGATAAAAACAAAGAGATGGTCAACATCTTTCAGGGCTAACTAAATGGTATGGCGACACCGGCTCACCCTATGCGTGTAATGGCATCCTTGTTTTCGTAGTCTGTTGTCCATATCGCAAGTTTGTCTCCTTTTGTTCGGATGTTGACTACTGCCCCGCATACATCATCACTGTGGTCATCGAAGGCTTCGCCAACTAGGCACAGGAGCTGAAACGCACATGGACAGCCGATGTTTTAACACTTTAATGACAGCTAGACATAATCAACTTTCTGAGACATGTATTGCATGGCCAAGTAATGCATTTGTAGATTTACTTCTGGGAAAAGGGCTGTGTGAATATATAGTGTGTGAGAGAGGTCACTAGATAGCAGAGTTATATCCCACACACTTAACATGAGAAATACACCAACTTTTACAGAGTAGGGTAACGTACAAATAGTTAATACATCTTTGTGTAGTTCTGCACTTTGTGCGTGTAATCAGACCTGTAGGGGTGGGGTACTAACCGTTTCCAGCCAGAAGCGGTCGAGGTCGGCCCTGCGCTGCTGTTTGGAAAGTGTGATGAGCCACCTGCCGCCACACTTGTTCCTCCCGTCCTCCCACATGGGCTCGATACCATCCTGCAGCACAAAAACAGACCAGGCTCAGGGGTTAAAGGGCAAAGTTCAATTCAATTACTTTTTTTGCCTTTATAGGTCAGGGGTCGCTTGTCTGCAAAGATCAGCCTCGATATTTGCTTGTTTCGGTTGCAGAACTTGATACATGATAGATGGGATTTGGATTAAACTGGTTTTCAGATAAAGGGATTAAGCTATACCCAAGAACAACTCTGTTCTCAGTTTCTGTATGTTTGGTTGTTACTTAAGAGGAATAGATGAAACCTAAAACTTGAAAAGATCATAACATTGAATTATGACTGCTAGAGGCTGTTTAACAGTCTGGGTACTGGTCTATTTAGGGCAGACTGACCTCCTTGGGTGGGGCCATAACCCTTGCAGTGAAAGCTAAAGCAACAGGCTGAAACGAGACCTTGGGAGATGTGACAACTGTCACAGCGTAGCCCGCTGTCTAAAAGGCACTGAGCAAGTCAATAACTCAACTGAATTAGTGAATTAACAATTGTTTTATGGACAATTCATTGGTTGCTGCTACTGGCCACCACCTCAACAAAAATATACTGTTATGGATGTAGAAAAGTGTATGGAAGAAAAAGGAGCATGTGTGAGATTACAGATAAGGAAAAATCATCATTACCTTGAAAAGTGAGTAGTCACAGCCGGAGATCAAGTTACTTGATAGTTGGATGTGATTATACAAACTGGGAAAACAGGAGGAAAGGCATAGTAGTGACGCAGTAAGACACTCAGATTCTGAATATATGTAAGATGTTGTAGGTGACTTTCTACAATAAAATACTTACGCCCAGAAGTCTTCCACTGTGTCAAACTTGGAGATGAGACGGAGGTTTGCTTGCCAGGTTTTCGTTTTGTCATTCTTAAAGAACCACAGAGCCCATCTGCATAGCAAACAAAATACAACAATTTTATGTCAACACTATAGACGGATTGGCTGACGTCACAAAAATAATGTGTAAACATCGATGTGGCCGGAAACCCTGATTTGTTATGATTCTGAACGGTCAGATAGCTAGCAACAGGTGTGACTGATTTCATGGCAATGCTAATATGGCAAGAATTCACTAGCTAGCTAACCAACAACGATGTATTTGAAAGACAAGAGCTAATTGTTCAAATGTTTATATTTTCAATAAACATTGAGACCAAATATAGTTTACATGTCAACATTCTAAGCCAACCCTGTCAGTTTTGCCCCATAGTTGCACATGTCGGTTTAGTTGCTGAACAACCAACCTGTCTATAGCCTAAGCATATATTGCCAACGCATCAGGCAAAACACACTCCCAGTCATCATTATGACAGTTTTCAGTTTACTATGTACGCTTCTTACACATTGTGTAGGGATTTAGGGGGAAGCTGTTGGTCCTGTGTGGCTGGTAGAGCATGGCACTTGCAATGCCAAAGGTTGTGGGTCGATTCCCGCTGAGGCCACCAATATGTAAAATGCATTCGCTCACGACTAAGTCACTTTGGATAAAAGTGTCTGGTAAATGACATATAATAAGATGAGCAGTTCTTGAACCAGCAACCTTGTGGTAACAGGGCAAGTGGTCTGTGGATAATGGTGCAGATCAGCTGCCACAGTACACCTCTAGGGATATACAGTGCTTCCAGTAATATTTTAACCCAGGACTGACAAGACTGGTAGAAACCATAGTCAGACATTAACATAGTACTTACCTATTTTGTAGTGGATGTTTGATGTAATCTTCAGGATTTACAACTTCTTGACCTGCTGTTTCACTTTTTTCTTCCTCGGAATTAGGGGGATTCCAACTTGATTCCTGGAGAGATGTGGAAGAGATCTCAAAAAGCGACCTAGCATTTGAGATAAACTTTTTTACGCCCAATTGGTGCAACTTGTCCCTGGAACGCACCAAGAAGGTCAACTCGCTAGCCACCTTTCTTGAAGGGGCGGTGGCGATCATGCCTGTTCATAGTACTGTTAACGGTTGACACTGCTGGGCATGATTCTTTTTTTAACCTTCAATACTTATGAAGTTATAGTGACTAACATTGAGACTTCTTGTGACTTGCTATATGCCCAACTCCAGCATGCACAATCGATTAGCTAGCGACTGCTCGTGGTTCACTTACGAGCTCTCGAAGAGTCGAACATTCCAACAATCACTCACATTTGCGGTGGTCGTGCACTCGCCGCAACACCCACCATACATTAGCATCACTAACTAATATATCACATTTTATATATCTGGGTATAACTAACCTAAAACTGGCCATTATCTTACAAAATGTAGTTAATGCAATCACTCACCGACTCAGCTGTCGCCATCTTCTGATGAGCTGATTCACAATTCTGTAACGTGAAACATAACAGCGGATTGGATTGCGCTTTCCAACGTGACAACCAAGTATGGTAAACCTAACTGCGCATGCTCACAGATGTAACTCTTCAACTTCAAAATTGCTTGGAACACGTGCATGGTACAGTAATTAAGTCTATGACCACTATTTATTTTGTGAATCGTTTTATTTTTACATTAGTTTAAGGCATTAGGGGTTACCCACCTATTATTACCACTTCATCTGTACACAATTCAGACATTTTATTTAGTCTCCATTAATCAGTGCATGCATTTTCATATGCTTTGATACCAGGGTGACTCATCAAAACATGCCAATACTCTGCTCAAAATAGTGCCTACGTTGTTCTGCTCCATCATATTTTACCTGTTAAGCCCCTATCAATGATGCATCCATAATAAATCAAAGTCGCATAAGTAAACCATTTGGTTGTGTAGCTCTGAATGATTGGCAGACTTCAATAGGATTAAATGGTTGAGCTTAAGTCCTTTGTTCCAATTTGAGTAATACAGAAAAAATATATATATTTTCAAAAGTATAGCCGGTACCTATGACACATTCAATTTCAAACTGTAAAGAAAACTTAAGACAGGACTATTGCTTTTTTGACACAACCACATATGTACGCAACTGGACTGGAGATCTAATTCTGAAAGTTGAATGACATTAAGTGCACAGGGTTAAGTGCTACAGTGTATGAAAGGTGATTTCTTTATAAAGGCCGGAGGTGGGCGTGATGGTCAACATGGCAGGAAGGCACTTCAGAACTTCAAGACGGTACGGATACTGGAAAGGACAAATTAAAATAGAGTGATTAGCATACAGCTTTAAAAGCCTTTAATATACTTTGTGTTGGAAGTATATATTTTTATAAACTAACATCACACTGATGTAATATGATGCAACACCTGATCTATTTACCTCTTTCCAGCATGCATGATGTCAAAGCCCTCATTGATCTGGTCAAAGGGCAAGGTGTGGGTCACAAACTCATCCACCTTCAGCTTCTTGTTCATGTAGTCAGTCACTAGTTTGGGGACACTCTCCACACTCTTCCAGCCTGGGTAAAGGAACAGGAAAACATCATGAGGAATCTATGCATTACCTTACTTCCATTAAAAAAAAGTCTCATAACTAGTGCCACATTACTGCTCATTTATGCAAAAAAATAGGTGACTTTACAGAGTAAAATACATTGACGTCAAAAAAGGCAAGGTTCCTCATGAAAATCATCCACGACATTAACCTCCAAATGCTGTGCCCTTCCACACACGGCCAGTAACCAGCTGGAACGGACGTGTGGAGATCTCCTGTCCCGCGCCTGCCACCCCGATGATGATGCTCTCGCCCCAGCCTTTGTGGCACGCCTCCAGAGCTGCCCTCTGAAACAACAAATTGAGCATCAGAAGATTGCTAAGAAGATGAATATTTAGGGAAGCCAAAGGGACATGTATTTTGCAGTTGTGGTCCAAGCCTGAAGTACCCCCTACAGTGACCTCTGGTGGTGAAGAGTATAACACCTTCCATATCGGAGCGCAAAAAGGGGCCACTGTTCAATTACTTTCCCAGTTTCCTGCCTCACCATCTTAGCAGGAGTTGTGGAGAGTTCATAGCTGGCAGGGGTGTGTTCAGTGAGGGAAAACATTCAAAATGTTGCAGACAGAATTGCAATGAATAGAGCTGACCCAATTCCCTATTCTACATGACAGATGATCTTAACTGTTCTACTCCACACATTTCTTCCGTTGCACCCTTCTGAACAACTCCAATGAGCTCAGTAGTGAACTAGTGCTGCAGGCTATAGCATTAGCTCGAGCTACTTTCACCACTCCCCTGTGGTCCCCTGACCAGTGTGCTTTTGCTAGAGTGTCTTTATTTTGTTAGACAACCATAAGAACAATGTACATAACAATAGACAGACAATACAACAATGCCATGGTGTAGCCTAATACAAAAAGAAGTAAGGACAAAACATTGTTAGCTTACATTCCATGGCATATGGAACATTTTGCACTTATCGTAACATACAGTATATTTGGTTTAATTAACATTGTTCAATAGAACTCTAGTCAACTTAGTCAAATAAATATGCCCAAAGAGTTACCAAACACTCCCACATTCTTTGATGCTGTTGAATTTTCCGATTTGTAATAGTAATTGTACTTTCAAGGATGAATAAGTGTCTTAACAAATTGTTTAAAAAGGTTAGGTGTTTTGAATATGAATATTTTACCTAGCAGAAAATATTGTGTTGTTAATTGAAGGACTATGGACATTGAGGTCACCAAAGATGATAAGCTGAGGGTTAATATGTTGCTTGATGGTGTGATGGGAAAGCCAGCCTTGAACCTGTAGCAAGGACAGCACAGTTATGTTGTGCTTTTCTATCTTCATCTTAACCTTCCACGTGGGGGGTATAGCAGACACCAACTAAGCATATACAGTTGAAGTCGGAAGTTTACATACACTTAGGGTTGGAGTCATTAAAACTCGATTTTCAACCACTCCACAAATGTATTGTTAACAAACTATAGTTTTGGCAAGTCGGTTAGGACATTTACTTTGTGCATGACACAAGTCATTTTTCCAACAATTGTTTACAGACAGATTATTTCACTGTATCACAATTCCGGTGGGTCAGAAGTCTACAAATACTTAAGTTGACTGGGCCTTTAAACAGCTTAGATAATTCCAGAAAATGATGTCAAGGCTTTAGAAGCTTCTGATAGGCTAATTGACATCATTTGAGTCATTTGGAGGTGTACCTGTGGATGTATTTCAAGGCCTACCTTCAAACTCCGTGCCTCGTTGCTTAAATCAAAAGAAATCAGCCAAGACCTCCGAAAAAAAATTGTAGACGTCCACAAGTCTGGTTCATCCTTGGGAGCAATTTTCAAACGCCTGAAGGTACCACGTTCATCTGTACAAACAATAGTACGCAAGTATAAACACCATGGAACCACGCAGCCGTCATACAGCTCAGGAAGGAGACGTGTTTTGTCTCCTAGAGATGAAAGTACTTTGGTGCAAAAAAGTGCAAACCAATCTCAGAACAACAGCAAAGGACCTTGTGACGATGCTGGAGGAAACAGGTACAAAAGTATCTATATCCACAGTAAAACGAGTCCTATATTGACATAACCTGAAAGGCCGCTCAGCAAGGAAGGCACTGCTCCAAAACCTCCATAAAAACTACGCCGACTACGCTTTGCAACTGCACATGAGTACAAAGACTGTACTTTTTGGAGAAATTTCCAGTTTCCTGTGAAGCACAGGGGTGGCAGCATCATGTTGTGGGGTGCTTTGCTGCAGGAGGGACTGGGGCACTTCACAAAATAGATGGCATCATGAGGGAGGAACATTTTAGTGGATATACTAAAGCAACATCAGTCAGGAAGTTAATGCTTGGTCACAAATGGGTCTTTAAATGGGCAATGACCCCAAGAATACTTTCAAAGTTGTGGAAAAATGGCTTAAGGACAACAAAGTCAAGGTATTGGAGTGGCCACCATAAAGCCCTGACCTCAATCCTATAGAAAATTTGTGGGCAGAACTGAAAAAGCATGTGCGAGCAAGGAGGCCTACAAACCTGACTCAGTTACACCACCTCTGTCCGGAGGAATGGGCCAAAATTCACCCAACTTATTGTGGGAAGCTTGTGGAAGGCTACCCGAAACGTTTGACCAAAGCTAAACAATTTAAAGGAAATGCTACCAAATACTAATTGAGTGTATGTAAACTTCTGACCCACTGGGAATGTGATGAAAGAAATAAAATCTGAAAAAAATACTTCTATTATTCTGACATTTCACATTCTTAAAATAACGTCTTAGGGATCCAATCCTGTGAACGGGTTCAATTTTGCCAAAATCCGGTGAAATGCAGAGCACCAAATAAAAATTACAAAACTACTCATTTTAAACATTCCATTAAATACAAAAGTGTTGCACACCATTCAAAAGCTTAGAATCTTGTTAATCTAACAGAGTTGTCAGATTTCAAAAAGGCTTTACAAAAACATTTGATTGTCTGAGGACAGCGCCCCGCTAAAATATTCAATTAGCATAATAACAACCAGCAGAGGTGTCACAAAACTCAAAAATAGCATAAAATAAATCGCTTACCTTTGAAGAGCTTCATCTGATGGCATATCCAAGCGTCCCGTTTACACAATAAAAGGTCCTTTTGTTCAATAAAATCCCTCTTTATATCCATAAAGCTCTGTTTGGTTGGCGCGTTTTGTTCAGTAATCCACCTGCCCAAAGGCGTTCATCCATGCAGACAAACAATATCCCAAAAGTACAGGTAAAGTTAGTCGAAAAAAGTCAAACAGCGTTTGTAATAAATACCTAAAATACCCTAAAATGAATATAAACTAATATTTCAGACGGAATATAACCTGCTGAATAGAAGAGAAAAATAACCAAGCGCGCACTCCCTGTTACGCGCAAAATCCACAATAGAACACATGACGTGACCTCAGGAAGAACTGGTCTTTCTCCATGGTTTTTCATGATAAAAGCTTCAAACCTTTTTCTAAAGACTGTTGACATTAGTGGAAGCCATAGGAACTGCAATCTGGGAGTTAACCTATAAGGCTTTGAATAGCATGCCAATTGAAAACAGTGAGTAACAGTTTACTTTGGGTACGTTTTTCATCCGAGCTTAAATACTGCCCCCTAGCCCAAACAGGATAAAGTGGTGATCCTAACTGACCCCAGACAGGGTATTTTTTACTAGGATTAAATGTCAGGAATTGTGAAAATTGAGTTTAAATGTATTTGGCTAAGGTGTATGTAAACGAGTTGTTCAAATATCCCCATAGGTTCGACACAACGTTCCAAAATTAAGCAACGTTTCATCCTTGTCCACAACGTCATTTAGAAAATAAATGTGTTTTTTAATAAAAAGGTTGCCAACAAAGAGGTTGTCCATCAATTTCAATATTTGTCTTAACCCACCCTCTTGAAATCAGTAATACATATTTTATTAAAATGTTCTCAGTTTTATTGTTCCATATAAATATAAAATATTTTCTGTTCATCTTGTTTGAAAAAAGTATTATCTGGTGAAGGAAGAGACATAAGATAATTGAAATGAGACAGATTTTTTTTTTATTCATGTGACATTATTAAGTTTATTAAAATGGACAGTCTTACCATAATGCCCACGTTGCCAATGCATTCAAAGGAGTAGTCCACCCCACCATCGGTCATCTCCACCAGCACCTCCTGGATGGGCTTGCTGTAGTCCTTGGGGTTCACGAACTCAGTGGCCCCAAACTCTTTGCCCTTGTCAAACTTTTCTGGGTTTATGTCCACACCGATTATCCTGGTCGCCCCGGCAACCTTGCAGCCCATAATGACTGCAAGGCCGACGGCGCCCAGGCCGAAAATGGCACAGGTGGAGCCAGGCTCAACCTGGAGGTAGGTTGGGAACGCAAGAGTTACATAATGGATTTTGTCAGTAAAACAATGTGATGCAATTTTAGTGTGAGATGTGAGTTATTATGATCATTGCCTATTCATTTGCTTTCCTAAATTTGATGGTCATATTAACAAAGTATTTGCACCAGTGGAAAGTTAATTTACAGAGGATATAAAACAAGCTGTAACCCTTCGCTTGTGCTTTCCACTTCTAGACAAGGTACTTTGTCTTGCAGCCTGGCGTCACCCACCAACCTTGGCAGTGTTAAGGGCAGCTCCGTAGCCTGTGGAAATGCCGCAGCCCAGCAAGCACACCTTGTCCAGGGGGGCCTTCTCATCCACCTTGGCCACCGAAATGTCGGCCACCACTGTGTACTCAGAGAAGGAGCTGGTCCCCATGAAGTGGAACAGCTGCTTGCCCTTGCAGGTGAACCGCGAGGTGTTGTCAGGCATCAGACCCAGGCCCTGGGTTATTCTGCAGAGAGGGGGAATGATTATCAGTAACAGCCAGTTGTAATAGTAGAATGCACAAGGTGCAATTTCGAAATTGGGTAGAGCATCATCAATTGATCTTGTCATGTTAGTCATTGCATACCTTAGAGGGCTAATTATAACTTGTCTGAAATGTCCAGATGAACTAGTCCATGTCAGCTAACCTTGTTTTATTTCGTTTTTTTTTAGCCCACAGATAGTAGCAATTTTGTCACCCAAATATCACATAAATACACATTAGACATGGCAAAAAGTAAATAACTACAAGAAAATTTGCTTTAAAATTACAACCTTTTCTTTGCGCCCCCATGACAAAACACGTTGAATTGCAGGAAATAAGCTTTAACCCTGCAAAATTCTCTCCACCAACAACAAGGGTGTAAACAGTTTGTCATGAACAGTGCTTGTGCCCATAGAAATAGACGTGGTGCGTGCGCACGCGCACAGGATGTTCCCCAATCCTGGAAGACTTCAGCCTGACAGAATTTGGCCTTGATTTGGTTTAAGTTGCGATGTTGGTGTTTGCAATACTGGCTGCTTCTTCGCCCGCACAGCAGCTATTGCAATTCCAAGACTGGAGTAGCATACGGTCCTACTATATCTGAGATTATTCTAACTGTCATTACAGATATGCTCAGTCTGTCACTGACGGTTTCCTGGCTGACTTGGAAAATAGAATGAGCTTGACCTCAACCTTCCAAGCTATAATTGACTCATCCTGCACTAATGACAAGGCCAGATTCCCTTCTAATTACCTGATCTTCTGGCAGAGGTTGGTCTTGGGGTTTTTGCAGAATTTGCACTCACCACACTGTGGAATATACAATAGGATGACGGTGTCACCTAGGAGATAAAAATGACTTTTAGTAAGGAGACCGTTCAGGAGGACGATGTCATTCAAACATTAATTCCAGCCCAGTACCTAAACATCTTATTTCGACTGATCATCTGATTTAACTGATCAAGTCCTTGTATTATTTGATTCTGGCATGTAAGTTCTGGGCTAAAATAAAATAAAAATGTTTTTTTTTTATTGCCACATACTCCAGATACAGTGCCTTCAGAAAGTACTCGCAGCCCTTGACTTTTTCCCACATTTTGTTGTGTTACAGCCTGAATTTGAAAGGAAATGCATGTAGATTGTGTCACTGGCCTACACACACACACACACACACACATTTCCACGTTGACATTATGGGGTATTATGTTTTTAGAAATGTTTACAAGTTAATAAAAATGAAAAGATGAAATATCTTGAGTCAATAAGTATTCAACCCCTTAGTTATGGCAAGCCTAAATACGTTCAGGAGTCACATAAGGTGCATGGACTCACAGATTCAACCACAAAGACCAGGGAGGTTTTCCAATGCCTCACAAAGAAGGGCACTTTTTGGTAGATGGGTACACTTTAAAATGAGACATTGAATATCCCTTTGAGCATGGGTAAGTTATGAATTACACTTCGGATGATGTATCTATACACCCAGTCACTACAAAGATACAGGCGTCCTTCCTAACTCAGTTGCCGGAGAGGAAAGAAACCGCTCAGGGATTTCACCACAAAGCCAATGGTGACTTTAAAACAATTGCAGACTTTAATGGCTATGATAGTTTTCTGGATCAACAACATTGCAGTTACTCCACAATACTAACCTAAATAGAGTGAAAAGGAGGAAGCCTGTACAGAATAAATATATTCCAAAACATGCATCCTGTTTGCAAAAATGTGGCAAAGAAATGTTTGTTTTGAATACAAAGCGTTATATTTGGGGCAAGTCCAAGACAACACATCACCGAGTACCACTCTTCATATTTTCAAGCATGGTGGTGGCTGCATCATGTTATGGGTATGCTTGTCATTGGCAAATACTAGGGAGCTGTTTTAGCATAAAGATAAATGGAATAGAGCTAAGCACAGGATTTTATGCTTTATGCTAAAACAACTCAATCCAACAGACACTAGGAGACAAATTCACCTTTCAGCAGGACAAGATCCTAAAACACAAGGACAAATATACACTGGAGTTGGTTACCAAGACAACATTGAATGTTCCTAAGTGGAACAGCTTGAAAATCTATAGCAAGACTTGAAAATGGCTGTCTAGCAATGATCAACAACCAACTTGACAGAGCTTAAATACATTTTTTTTTTAAATAATGTACATTCCAGGTGTGCAAAGCTTTGAGATTTACCCAGAAAGACTCACAGCTGTAATCACTGCGAAAGGTGATTCTAACATGTAGACTCAGGGGTGTGAACACTTATGTAAATGAGGGGGTCTATTAAATCCATTTTTAATTCAGGCTGTAACACAACAAAATGTGGAATGAGTCAGGCGGTATGCATACTTTATGAATGCACTATAGGTGCAGTGAAATGTGTTGCTGACAGGGTCAGTCATAGTAGTACGGCACCCCTGGTGCAAATTAGGGTTAAGTGCCTTTCAAGTACACAGACAAATGTTTCACCTTGTCGGCTCGGGAATTTGAACCAGTGACCTTTCGGTTACTGGCCCAATGCTCTAACCGCTGTTTTAGGGATAATACATTTGTTGATATTCACAGTCTCTCACCTGGTTTAAACTTGGTGACTCCCTCTCCCACGCTTTCGACTGTCCCGGCACCCTCATGACCCAGGATGACAGGGAAAAGTCCCTCGGGGTCGCTGCCACTCAAGGTGAAGGCATCTGTGTGACAAACCCCTGTTGCAAAGACCTGAAAGACAACATTGCCATTAGTTAATTCATTCATCACAACCAGTAGGCTATGAATCATGTGTGCCAACTAGCATAAAACATCCCTAATTGTTGAACCACATCTCAACCCACCAGGACTATTCCCTATAGTACAATACCAACTACTGCACATGTTATGTTGATCATAGAAAGTATCACATGGTTGTCTCAAAGGTGCAGACGGCTAGCTATTATAATAGAGGAATGTGGTAAAATGCTTATAGAGTATACCATAATGACATTCTCTAGTCTAAACACTGGGCCAGATAGGCCCTGTTGAACATATTCCAAAGATGTCTTCCTCACAGACAGGGAAACACAGGAATCTCTCTAGTATTCCAGCTGCTGAACAGTTCATCCCTGCCGAAGAGCGGCCTGCCTCAAACAGTATGTTATGTTCTACAGATCGAGAGCTCACTGACATTGTTCTACGAATACATATTGTATCACACACACAAACCAAAGACATCAGTCTGCTGCAGGATGAGGTTGTTGGCTGTTGTTGTTGCTGGACATGTAATGCAAGTGCAAGTACAATACTGGAGCATTAGTCTTTGACATTTTTGGCAAAGGGAAGGGTTACCTTGATGCGCACTTCGTTGGCCTTCGGTGGGGCCACCTCCACCTCCTCAATGGACAGAGGTTTCCCAGCCTCCCAGGCTACTGCTGCCTTGCACTTGATCACCTGGAAGAGAGAAGCTCAATGTGTCAACAGTCAACTTCATACACAGAAAATATGATTTGGAAGATTGATTGGGGTGTCTGTGGGCAGTGCAGTTCAAGGGAGGAGGGGGGTCAGTTATTGAAGATGGAATGTGCAGTGACTGGGCCTCTTAACAGTTGGACGGACTTTAATTTGTAGTCTAGAGCCAGGCCTACTAAAGCCAGTATACCATCTCTTTAGTTTAATCTGGAGGGGACTGGTTCAGACATGAGACAACTTGAAACAGCAATGAACCGTTTGTGATTCTAGCTGATGTTACTGTCCAGAGAGGCCAAAGCAATGTGGTCTCTACTACTCTCTATTTTAGTTATTGTCACAAAAAGACCCATAATAAACTGTAATATACTGAACAAAAATATAAACGCAACATGGAACAATTTCATTGGTTTTACTGACTTACAGTTCATATAAGGACATCGGTCAATTGAAATAAAATAATTTAGGGCATAACCTATCAAAATATACTTTATATTTGAGATTCTTCAAAGCTTTGCACACTCTTGGCATTCTCTCAATCAGCTTCATGAGGTAGTCACCTGGAATGCATTTCAATTAACAGGTGTGCCTTGTTAAAAGTTAATTTGTGGAATTTCTTACCATCCATACAGTGAGGGGAAAAAAGTATTTGATCCCCTGCTGATTTTGTACGTTTGCCCACTGACAAAGAAATGATCCGTCTATAATTTTAATGGTAGGTTTATTTGAACAGTGAGAGACAGAATAACAAAAAAATCCAGAAAAACGCATGTGAAAAATGTTATAAATTGACTTGCATTTTAAAGTACATAGTGAGTGAAACAGTATGTAAGCATTATTAAAAAGTGACCAGTGTTTAATGTCTATGTACCAGAGGCAGGTGGGAGGAGCTATAAGAAGACGGGCACACAAACGGCTGGAATGGAATCAATGGAACACGTTATTTCCATGTGTGTGATGTGTTTTAATTAGTACCATTCCATTGATTTCATTCCAGCCATTACAATTAGCCCTTCCTCCTATAGCTCCTCCAACCTGCCCCCTCTGCTATATACATAGAACAGCAGTCTAAGGTGCCGGGTGGTAGCCGGCTAGTAACAGTGATTAAGTTCAGGGCAGGGTACTGTGCGGAGGCCGGCTAGTGGTGAATATTTAACAGTCTGATGGCCTGGAGATAGAAGCCGTTTTTCAGTCTCTCAGCCCCAGCTTTGATGCACCTGTACGGTCTCCGTCTTCTAGATGGTAGCGGGGTGAACAGGCCGTTGTTTGGGATCTGAAGTAATGATCTTCTTGGCCTTCCTGTGACACCAAGTGCTGTAGATATCCTGGAAGGCAGCGTGCGTTGCTGACAGTGTGGTTGCCGAACCAGGCCGTGATACAGCCCGACAAATTGCTCTCAATGGTGCATTTGTAGAAGCTTGTGAGGGTCTTCGGGGCCAAGCCGAATTTCTTCAGCCTTCTGAGGTTGAATAGGCGCAGTTCTCCACACTGTATGTGTGAAGGGACCATTTCAGGTTGTCAGTGATGGGCACACCGATGAACTTGAAGCTTTTGACCCTCCACTGCAACCTGTCGATGTGGATGGGGGCTTTCTGCTGTCTCCTGAAGGCTTTTGCTCCCATCAGTTTGCCAGGGCGTTCAACTACTGCCTGTAGGCTGTCTCGTCGCTGTTGGGAATCAGGACTACCACTTTTTTGTCTTCAGAAAACGTGATGATTGAGTTGGAGACGTGAATCGTCATATTGAACGTCTACTGTAAATCCATATTATGCTTCAATTGCGGGCTATCGTTTTTAATAAAAAGTTAATTGTATGTGACAGAGCTCCACACAACTATCGTAAATAGTGGAGTTAGGTCGGCTTTGCCTACCTAGATTCATTCAAAGCCCACCTAGTCATACCCCTCTAATTGCATAACGGTAATTTAACTTTATTCACATCCGCTTAAAATGAAAAAGACTACAATGTTTCTTTGAATCGCTCTCTGGCTATACGTGGAACTTCCACGGCCAGGTCATTGTCCATGCAAACAATGCCTTTGCGAGCAAAATACACGCTTTTTTTGTCGTTTCAACGGCAAAATGTTAACATTGCACTTTTTAAAAAGCACAAAATGTAAACGTATGCAATGTTGATTTTTATGTACTTTGAACTTACCTTCCCAGCTGCCTCCATGTTCTTTCTTCAGCAAGAGAGAAAGGGGTGGCAGCAGTGTTGCCAACTCCTCAGTAAGGAGAGTAGCTATTGGCTGTCCTAAAAGTCGCTAAAAGACGTCATCACATAATTTACATAATTGGCCATTTGCTTTTGATGGACGCTGTAGGAGAGAGGAAGAAAGTTCATTTGTAGTTCTAAACATATTTAGGGTGTTTTCTACTCAATTTTTGCCTCTCCCACGACGTTATTCCTCTCTCCTAGATCACATGCCAGCATGGAACAGTGTTCAGCGATAGCTAATGCCATGGTGGCCTCAGCATTTTTTGCAGTCAATTTCTTTAACCATAAATGGCAGCTTGTTTTGGGTGGAACTGTTATAAGGCTTTGCCTTTTGAGTATGTTGGCAACACTGAGTGGCAGTTCAAGAATTTCCGTCTCGACCAATCAGGAAAGGTGTTGGTGTCCATGACGATGTGTTCCATGATTTGTGGAAATCCATGAAATCCTCAGCCAACCACATATGCAGTGAATGCACACAGGCATGACATTTCCTCACTGGAGTATATCTCATCTGTTGACCACACAGCTATTCTCAGACAGAGTTCAGTGTGTCAAATCGGAGGGCCTGTTGTCCGGACCTCTGGCAGTCTATGGTGGTACCACAGGGTTCAATTCTCGGGCCGACTCTTTTCTCTGTATATATCAATGATGTCGCTCTTGCTGCGGGTGATTCCCTGATCCACCTCTGCGCAGACGACACCATTCTGTATACATCTGGCCCTTCTTTGGACACTGTTAACAAACCTCCAAACGAGCTTCAATGCCATACAACACCCCTTCCGTGGCCTCCAACTGCTCTTAAACGCTAGTAAAACCAAATGCATGCTTTTCAACCGTTCCCTGCCTGCACCCGCCCAACTAGCATCACTACTCTGGATGGTTCTGACTTAGAATATGTGAACAACTACAAATACCTAGGTGTCTGGCTAGACTGAAAACTCTCCTTCCAGACTCATATTAAACATCTCCAATCCAAAATTAAATCTAGAATCGGCTTCCTATTTCGCAAAACAAAACCTTCACTCACGCCGCCAAACATACCCTCGTAAAACGAACTATCCTACCGATCCTCGACTTCGGCGATGTCATTTACAAAATAGCCTCCAACACTCTACTCAGCAAACTGGATGCAGTCTATCACAGTGCCATCCGTTTTGTCACCAAAGCCCCATATACCACCCACCACTGCAACATTTATGCTCTAGTCGGCTGGCCCTCGCTACATATTCTTCACCACACCCACTGGCTCCAGATCATCTATAAGTCTATGCTAGGTAAATCTCCACCTTATCTCAGCTCACTGGTCACGATAACACCCACCCGTAGCACACGCTCCAGCAGCTATCTCACTGGTCTCCCCCAAAGCCAACACCTCCTTTGGCCACCTTTCCTTCCAGTTCTCTGCTGCCAATGACTGGAACAAATTGCAAAAATCGCTGGAGACTTGTATTTCCCTCACTAACTTTAAACATCAGCTATCTGAGCAGCTAACCGATCGCTGCTGCTGTACATAGCCCATCTGTAAATAACCCATCCAATCTACCTACCTCATCCCCATATTGTTTTTTACTTTTCTGCTCTTTTGGACACCAGTACTTCTACTTGCACATTATCTGCATATTATCACTTCAGTGTTCATTTGCTAAATTGTAATTACCTCGCTACTATGGCCTATTTATTGCCGTACTTCCTTTGCACACACTGTATATAGACTTTCTTTGTTTCTATTGTGTTATTGACTGTACGCTTGTTTATTCCTTGTGTAACTGTGTTGTGTCTCACTGCTTTGCTTTATCTTGGCCATTACGCAGTTGTAAATGAACTTGTTCTCAACTAGCCTACCTGGTTAAATAAAGGTGAAATAAAACAATTTAAAAAAAGTTACAGAAAGGAGAAGTATCTCACAAGATTAGTCACAGTAGCCATTTAGAAGACATATTACAGCTTGATATGGGACATCAATGAGCTTTACAGAAATGAGAATGACAAAAATGGATGGTTGAGACAAATTATCACATTTCATCCACACAAACAGCTAACAAATTTAGAAGATTAATCATTTGCCTTTGCAGAGAACTGCTGGATTATTTGCTTTTGGCAGTGGTACTAGCAACCTATTTTTCTTTCAGGACATGACCAGTTGACACAAGGTGTTGAAACAAACCCAAATTCATCCTGAATTTGAAGGAGGTATTGTTCCGATTCTGGAACACTTGTTTATTTGCATGAGCAAAAATAAAAGGACATTAAGTTAGATGTCCAAATAAAAACAGGAGAAACTTCTACAGAGCACTGTGTAATCAAAGGCTTTTCTTTACAAAATGTGGCAGTACTCTGTAACCACATTGGATTTCTGGGGTAAAAACTATATTTTCCACTGACTTGTAATGAATACTAATGTCCATCATATCTTCCACTTACAAAACCAAGCCTTATAAACATCCTGGAATCATCAATTTCTGTCTCTTATCAACATTGCACTCCAACATGAAAGCTCTGTCATATTCAACAGTATAATACAGTGACATCCTAAATGTACCCCAAAACCATCCAGTGTGAACAATGTTGAAGAGTTGCAAAAACTGGGCTATTAATGATACTATTCCCTGTGACAGCAGAGTGCTTTCAAGGTTCATTAAATAAAAAGCCATTAATTCACACATTATTCATTATAGATTGGTATACAAAAACAAATTGATAATTGAGCAGTATAAAAAGATGCAATGTTCGTTCTCCATAAGTCAAGTCCAACAGAGCCAAGCTCCAGCATCGCATCACACTGATTTGCTTCCTGTAGGGATTGACACTTGGTGAGGATCCCACGAGGCATACAGTGTTTGTCATCATCTGCTACCTGGATGACAGAAAAAGGCATCAACGCCACAGGAACACACATCATGAAATCTAAAACAACAAATTGTCTATTCAGTCCCTTGGATTCCTTTTCCAGGATTTGGACTCACCTCTGAATCCTCGTCCGCCTCCACCTCCTCTTCCCCTGAATCCTCCTCCTCCCCGCCCACCACCGAAACCTCCTCTGCCAAATCCGCCACGGTCACCACCACCCCTGCCACCACGGAATCCACCTGGGAGGACAAATTCATTTTGTTTGAATATCAATGGACTAACATTCCTCCACTTTTATTCACAAGAGAAAAAAAACCCATGGGGCTGAGCGGTTGACATTTCACTCTTACCTCCGCGGGGACCTCCTCTTCCACCTCTACCTCCTCTGCCTCCCCTTGGGGGACCCTTCTCACCCGGGGGTCTGGGAAGAAACCTCTGAAGTGGTAGGAGTTTCATTGGGTCTACGTAGAACTGTGGACCAGAATATGATGTTACACAATACAGGTCAAGACATTTCTATGCAATAACTAAAGCAGATTTATGGTCAATTTATGGTCAATCCAGTGTCCACGGCACAAAGGTTCCGCAGGGGGATTATGATGCAACTGTGGCAAAAACGGAAGTACACGTTGGCTGTGCGGAGGGGCCGCACTGTCCTTGCAAAATTTTTTTATAAAGACTTGTGAATCCGTGGTTTGAGTCACAGATGATAATTGGTTGACAGGAGAGTTGAGGGAGGTGTTTCTGTAATTTCCATTCCAAAAAGCATGAGAAGCCATTCACAAAGCTCCTCATTCTCAGATAAACCCACTGATGCCAGATTGGGTCACATAGACAATAAAAAAGTACTTAAGCAACTACTGTCAAGCTCTGCTACATGTAACAAACTGATATAGCTTACCTTCTGTAATTTTTTGAACGAGGATGCCTTCATATTATCAGAGAGTTTGACAGAGAAATACTGTAGCTTTAGGTTAAGGGGCCAACCAGTGTCACAAATGGCATGAAATTCAGTGTTAAACAGTAGAAAAATTCTTAGCATGCAACTTTTTACATTGAGAGTAGTATTTTGTATCACTGAAAAATGTAATGATATAAACTAACCACAAATACGATACAGGTTAGACAACAAAACATTGAAAGGATACAAAGTCACGTAGCTGACCGAAGATTTCATCCACCTTCCCGATCTGCTCCTTGTTTTCCAAGTACACGGGCGCGTTGAAGTAGGGAACTTTGTTCTCCTCCGTTACACACTTGCACACAATTTCATCCTCACAGGGGTGCATAAACTCCCCTAGTGCTGAGGAGGAAAGAGCAAGGACATATGGTCAGTACAGAAAAAAACATGGATCATCACCTGCAAGTAAACCCATCACATAGAGGTTGCAACACCTGGCAGACAACATGGACATTAACTTCTTGGGGATCGGCGCACGAGGTGACCATTTTGGAGAGCCTGGCGTGCCCAAAGTAAAATGCCTCCCATTCAGGCCCAGAAAATAGGATATGCACATATTTAGTACCATTGGATAGGAAACAGTCTGAATTTTCCAGAAGTGTTAACCGTTTGTCTGAGTAAAACAGAACGCATATGGCAGGCGAAACCCCGAGGAATTTCTGTCCTGGAAAAAGTGATTTTGACACATTGCTCATTTGGAACCCCTCCCTTATGAAAATGCAGAATGACTCAAGACATTTCTAAAAACATTATCCCACTTTGATATTATGGGTTATTGTATGCAATATTGCCAAGAAACAGAGCTATTGTATGTGATATTGCCAAGAAACAGAGCTTTTGATGAGTATGGAACACTTGTATATTGGTGGATGTTTAATAATTCAATTTTGGGATTTTGAATTTGGCGCCTTGCATTTCACATGGTAGTGTCGGGATTGGGGCGCTAGCGCCCCAGCAATCCCCGAGAAGTTAATAGACAACTAGAGTAAATTCAGGATGCCAAGCATCAACAATGCCCCCTGCATCACTAGAAAGTGTTTAATCAATATGGGTGCATCATCACGTCGACAAATTATTCATCTTACCAACAACATATTCTGGAGGGCCATAGTCCTGGAAGCCTCCTCGTCCTCCTCGTCCACCACCTCGGAAACCGCCGCCACCACCTCGACCCCCATATCCTCCTCCTCCACCACCGTATCCTCCTCTTCCCCCTCCACCACGGTTGAATCCGCCACCACGGCCGCCTCTTCCACCACCTCCTCGGAAAGACATGTTCTTGTGCGCCTGTTATAGTTAGGAGATGATATTAGCTAAGTGGCATAGCTACAATTCCATGCATTTTATTTTCAAAGACAAGATATGTTTTTCAAACAATGTCAGTATTAAACTTTTCCAAATGCCTGGCTATCTCAATGCCATAATAGCTAGCTACGCCAGTGTTTCTCAAAATGGGGTCCCCGGGGGCACGCGAAGGTACTGCAGGGGGTCTGCGGACAGATTTCTAAATATTTTGTTAAAAAAATGTACCATTTTGAAATGAACATTTGACCGTTTTTAAACGAATATTACTAACAGATTAAACACATTTTGTCCAAGGGATCCATTTTCACCTTGCCGGCTCAGGAATTCTAACAATACAGTGGGTTGTTCCACGAAAAGAGTGCTTTTTGCATCCCTTTGATAAGCAGAAATTGTGCACAAACATTGAACTTGAAAAGCCTGTTATATTAAATTAAAATGCAAGGATTTGGGGGGAATAAAGGCTTGTTAAAGTGCCAAAACTCAGCATTTTGACTAGCGGACTAAACACCACCGCCATCGTGAAGGAAGTTTATGATGAATTTCCCCAACAGAGTGGAGCAGAGACTAGGCTTTGTGGAATCTAGCTCCTACATTGATACTCCCAAGGTCAATACTTAAATCCATACTTTTTCAATAAAACGTTAATCAAATACAAACCCCAACTTTTTGCTAATTTCTGTTTCTCGAAGATGGCAACTCAGAGTGAATGTGCATGTGTCTATTGTATCTCCGATGTTTGTAAATGAAACCAAGGCTATAAAATGATTGTAATATGTAAAAACACTAATTTCACTCTCGTTATTTTTCAGTATCTCTGTAGAGAAAATGTGCCAAGTCAATAAAGTTATGCGCCAAATTTTGTGTTTGGAGCATAACTTGATAAAAAAGCTGTTCTCCATTGAATTATATTTTCACATTTCATTATTTGTCCTGAAGAAGACACTTTGCCTGGCTATAAGCCTATCTTGCTTTTGCCCTATACTGCAAGACTGGACACTATACCAACAACGCAACTATATACACATCAGTCAGAGAGGTGAGTGAACTATATTACTGCTTCTACGGTGAGTGCTGAGTAGATAGAAGCCTGCCAGGTCATGTTGGGTGACGTGACAAACAATGGATGCTACACCCAAATGTAAAGCAAGTGCTGTGCTAAGAACATGTACCGTTACAACGGTGAAGCCTGCAAAATCTGGCACGTTATATTAGCTTTTTGCAAAGGGTATTCCTCAAGCTCTGTCATTCAAATGTTTTGGGAGACAAAAAAAACACAGCAGGTTACAAAGAAGCACTTCGTAGCTATGTTTTGATGTTCGTGATGTCACTTGTCAGGGACTGGTCCAAATTCACATTTTGCCACCATCTAGCCTGCTAAATAGCTGTGAGAGTACTTGATGCTGTTCACTTAGGGTTAGTGCTAAATACCAATACATTGAAAATGTGTCCTATGTAGTTGTTTTCAAGGTGGCTGGTATGAGGCAGTTCAGTCTTCAGAGCCTTGTAAATGTTTTTTTTGCTGGAATCAGTGCAGTTTATCCTCCTTTCACTAGAGTAACACATTTTCTATTTTAAAGGATTGTCTTACCGGTGACCCCAAATCTTATGTGGTGCTTACATTGTTAATTCCTCAAATTTATTAAATCAGGTTTGAGTTTTTTTTATCCCAGCTATTTTTATTATTATATCAGCAGATATCAGTTATTGGTTAATATTTTCACTCTAATATCAGATCCAAAAATCCCATATCAGTCATGCTCTAGTTTTCATATGGTGAAACTATTCCTTTAAAAAAAAACAAATTCTATATATATATATTTTTAGATCTAATACTCAAATCAAAAAGCAGGTGAGCTGATTCTATTTTTGGCAATTTTATTGTGTTTTATTGTGAAACACTGAGCGGGCAGAGCATAACAAATCAACCCCGAACCCCATAGATAGACAGAGTAGAAATGTGTAGTATTATGCAGGATATTAGCTTTAACGCTGCAACAACAAAGCTCTCTGACAAGGGACAAACGTTTGAAAACTTAAAAAACTCTCCGATGCCAAAGCACTGCAGAAGTTATAGTAAAACTACAGTACTTGTATGCTGTTTTCCTCTCTCAAGTTGTGTTCTGATTATGGTCCCTGATGAATGTATAACAAAAGGGGTCCCCGGTCCCAAAATGGTTTGAGAACCCCTGAGCTAACTACGTAACTTAGGTAAGTTAGCTAATTAATTGACTTGAGCGATGCATTATATCACGTTATCAGTACAGCGACTTGTAATGACTAACGTTTTCGTTGACATTAACAAATTAAGGTACTACTGTTACACTGTAACTTTACAGAAGGGATCAATTGAACAAGCTAACAGTTAACTCGACTTAGCTAGGGTTAGCCAACATGGACTTCTTATTTACAACATATCAAACGACTATCACGTTATGCTTTGCTGAGCACATTGTGGTAGCCTTTTGCAACTGATGAAATACAAAAAATATATATTTAAAAAAACATAGCTACCTTCGTTCAACAAATAAGATCAGCTGCCGGAGCGAATTGTGCCAAACACTATTTCCACGCGATGCAGACGCATGTGGTGCTGTAAATTAAAACCGGAACTGAAGCGCTAGTTACCACAGCCACAAAGTTCAAATTGCCTATATCGTAAAAATGTATGATAACAAAAATTTATATTTTGGTCTTAATTTAATATTAATGTTAGGCATGTGGTTAGCAGTGTGGTTAGGTTTAAAATCTGATTTTAATCAAAATAAAATGTAGGAATAGGCGGGTTTTTTGACTTTGTGGCTGAGTTAACTAGCGACCACACGGAATAACAGAAGAAAAAGGGACTGTCGTAAAACTCAGACTGTTGTAAAACAAATGTGCTTAACTCACGCTGAGAAAAATGCTCACTACACGCGCACGAATTGATACCAAAAGAAAGGCTCACAGCACTGGAATTGCTACCAAGTTAACAATAATTTTGAGACCGGATACATTTATACTTTACATAGAGTAGGCTAAATGAAATACGACTGTTTCACAATAATTCTTTTTAGAAACGACTTATTGTTGTAAAACTGCAATTTTGTACAGCTCTGGTGGGCCAAAGCGTTATATGCATCCTGAGCCTCAAGCCACGTGTAACAACCTGTACCAGAGCTATCGTGTGTAATGTGTACATGTTTGACATATGTATATTCATCAGCCTACTTGTTGATGTGCATTTCCCCTCGACTCACATCTAAAAGAAACCATAATGAATATTGAGGGCCAGGTAAGCAATGACGTGTCTGTCTTGTTAGGGTCAGATCACATTTAATTACGTTCTTATTAGGCTATGTATCGATGTGTGCCTGATGCTGGTGTAGACCTTACAGTGAAATGCGAACTAACAAGCCCTTAACCAACAATGCAGTTTTAAGAAAAATAAGTGTTAAGTAAAAAATAGATAAGAAAAAAATGATTCAAGAGCAGCAGTAAAATAACAGTAGCGAGGCTATAGGGGGTACCGGTTCAGAGTCATTGTGCGGGTGCACAGGTTAGTCAAGGTAATTGAGGTAATATGTACATGTAGGTAGAGTTATTAAAGTGACTATGCATAGATAATAAACGGAGAGTAGCAGCAGCGTAAAAGAGGGGTGGGGGCAATGCAATAGTCTGGGTAGCCATTTGATTAGCTTTTCAGGAGTCTTATGGCTTGGGTGTAGAAGCTGTTCAGAAGCCTTTTGGACCTAGACTTGGTGCTCCAGTACCGCTTGCCATGTGGTAGCAGAGAGAACAGTCTATGACTAGGGTGGCTGGAGTCTTTGACCATTTTTAGGGCCTTCCTCTGACACGGCCTGGTATAGAGGTCCTGGATGGCAGGAAGCTTGGCCCCAGTGATGTACTGGGCCGTACGATCAGGCCTACCACTGTGTCGTCGACAAACTTAGTGATGGTGTTGGAGTCGTGCCTGGCCATGCAATGTATATATTAAAACCCGGAGCCCCCTCCTGCTCTGCTCTTGCTGATTAAAAGCTGTTTTTGTGCTGCTTAACCAATGGCTGTGCTGTATAGGGTTATGGTGTCAGTTCAGGAGGAGAGTCAAAGGTTTCTTCCCAATATTTATTTTTGATTAGGCCTAGTCCAAAGAAATGCACTATCTTGCAAGGAACTAGTTTATAGCCTATGTTCTGTTCAGTTTGAGAAGACTGTGAAGATGAGGAGTACCGGAAGTCAAGTTTGATAGCTTTCTAATACCTTAATTGATTTTATAAAAAAAAGGTGTTTCTTGCCCAACATTTATTTGTCATAGTTATTGATCACTATATAGTGATTATGTGCACGAGCACAAATCGCCACATCTGTAATTTTAGTCCAGTCCGAATCTGCCATATCAGTAATTTTGGCAGGAATGATATTATCCCACCTCTAAACCCTATTCGGATGGGATTCGTTTTTCTGGGGGAGGTCAGGTAATGTAAAAACAGACATCAGTAATTTGAGTCCCGTCCGGATCTGCCATGGCAGCAGTAGCAGTGTGTGGGTAAAATCAATGGGAAGCCCCCATATTACAACCTACACTATAATTGCATTGTTTGCTATTAATTCATATGCCTTGTGACTGTGATATATAGGCCTAAAGGCTGAGACAATAAGAAGACAGTGGCAGAATAATCACACCTTGCAAGTAAAAAAACATGTTGACTCACCCTACTTGTAGAGAAACGCCAATGCCATCCTCCTCTCTTTCATGTTGACAAAACCATCTATCACTCTGTCTTACAGTATTTTTTGTTGTCCTAGGCTACCTGGCTAAAATGCTTGCTCACTAGCCTTACTTCCATTAATGCGGAACGTTAGCTAGTTAACATTAGCCTTCTACATCTAGCTGCTGTACATATTGAACTTCCATCCTCAGGCCAGGGGCACAACAATGAATGAATGGTTGGATCAGAATCGCTGTTAAAATCATTACTTTACTGACTTTATTGTCCCCATGGGGAAATTTTGTTACAGCGTCATGTACACGTTTAAAGTGGTGTTTAAATAACAAAACAAATTGACAATGCAACTTTCATAACAGTTACATACCAATAAAAAGAGACTAGCCTGCTGGCCTTACTGGGTCGATAGGAACATTAGCCCGAGCTATTTAGGAGGGATAAATGATTGCCTAGTTCTGTTTTTCCTGCGGAGGGGTGCCCTATACCTGCGCCAAGAGGGGAGTAGGGGGTGGCTTGGGTCTAAAATGATTTTGTGATAATCCTTCTCAGCATATTTCTCTGGCTGACAGTGGAATTGCCAAACCAACAAACAATACAAAAAGTTAAAATACTCTCAATGAAAGATTTGTAAAACAGAGTCAGTATAGTACAATTAACATTAAAAGATCCCAGCTTTTTGAGAAAGTACAGTCTCTGTTGACTCTGTTGACTCATTGTCCATGGATAATTCAGTCAAACCACAATTACAAATCCCTATCGCTATCCATGGCTAATTTAGGAAAGGGCCAAATGTAGCTACCTGAGGACAACAACACAAAGAGATACAACAATTCAAGTTGTTTCTGTTAATGATGTATGCTCTCAAAGTGATTTGATAGGAGAGATGCCAAATCCAAGGTGGCTTCCCTTAACTATTTTTTTCTCTTGCCAGGACCATTCACAGTTGAGCTCGCTCAATGCTGATTGGCTAATTTTGTATACTTTTTTTTTCAAGGGAGGCCAAATGCTTGCTAGCTTCCCTTGCATTCAATGCAACGGGCGGCAACAATGTGATACTCTTTTGAACCAGACAGCATCAGACAGATGGCCTACAAGTAGAGAGACAGAGGGGCGCTGTTTCGCTTGCTCGGATGCTTTCTCCTGTGAGATACATTCAGCCTCTTGCGAATTGAAGGAAAATGATGAAACACAGAGACGAAAGATAAAATGTTTTACGTGTTATTCTTTATTTTGTTGGTAAATTTACCCTTGGCATCCATGAATACACACCACTGCATGGCAGTCATTTTTACATGGCAGGAGAGTACCAATTCCAGACAGTTTTGGCAAACTCCAAATTCCTCTGATAACCATACTAGTCCAGTGCGAATTGACATCCCTGTGTTTTGAGAGAAATGTCTGAGTTTGGCAGTAGTGATGGGCATTCCGGCTCTTTTCAGTGAAACGGCTCGTTCGGCTCAGCTCACCAAAAAGAGACGGCTCTTTTTGGCTCCCAAACGGCTCTTTAAAAAAATATGTATTGTATATTTTTCAAGTCAAACAGTTTGTGATAGTTTGACTATGATTGGTGTTAAAACAATTCTAATTAAATTATAAAATGAAATCATACTCTACCTAAACCACAATGTATTTAAAAATGCATTGGTTTGTTATGAAAATAATGCTATTAAACATTTGCATTTAAAGTATAACTTTTTCATGTATATACACAAAGTGCATGTTAACAATTTGCAAAACTGCAGCATCCCACAAATTGAAATAAATGTAAAAAAGAAGGATGCTATTACACATGTGCATTTAAAGTATAACTTTTTAAATGTATATCAACGAAGTGCATATAAATATAACAATGCAAAACTAATACAATCTGAACAACATAATAATAGAATATTGCACCATATCAAAGAACAATAAATAACAATGTGCAAAACTGCAGCATCCTACTTAAAACATTAAACTGGTCCCTCTTCTCTCTTTTCTCTATTGCCATGTTATAACCAGCAGCACACAGCAATGCTGACCATATTTTGCTTTTATGAGAGATTTGCATTCAGAAATGCAAGCTGCCTCACTTTCGAGGGGCTGATGCGGTTTCTTCTCTCAGTAATTATTTGTCACGTTTCTGTCCCTCCCTGCTCCTGAGGTTATTCTTTGAAGAGCCTCATCAATCGCTCTGGCATCACTGAAGGCTAACTTCTTAAACCTGGGGTCAAGTGCAGCGGTTTCTGATAGCACGTGATTATATTCCAATCTGTGGAACTTTCTGTCCACTGATGAACATAGGGTGTCCATCAACTCTGTCACATGTCCTGTGGGTTACATTTGCTTCTCTCAGGCGGCTGGCTGTGATTCGCTGCAGACCCTTACACAGGAGTATCATTTTTCAGGCTGTCACATAGCTGGAAAGAGAGAACAGTAACTTATTAGTTCAGGTTCATGTTTTGTCTACTGATACTACATTCACATCTACTGCTCATATACATATATAATACTGGATTAAATAATGATGTAGTAATAACTGCTTACCGTACCTCTCTCCACTGATCTCCACAGTGACCTGCTCAAAGGGTTCCAGGACTGCACACCTCCTCCACCACCTCCCATTCCTCTTGGGTCAGAGCATCAACAGGTGCATTGACAATCGCCAGGGTAGAGATGATGGCATCCTTTGACTCAAGAAACCGCTTCAACATATAAAATGTTGAATTCCACCTTGTAGTGCAGTCTTGTTTAGGCCTCAGCTCAGGCATCCCCATCTGGCGTTGTGTAGACTTTAGTTTTTCAGCACCTACTGTGCTCCTGTGGAAGTATTCCACAGCTGCTTTCACTTTGTCCACAGTGGGCTTCATCACCTTCAGAGCATCTCTTGCAATCAGGTTGATTGTGTGGGCAAGACATGGATGATGGGTCCATTAAAACATTTTCATGGCTTTGGTTATGTTAGCTGCATTGTCGCTAACGCAACTTTTCCATCTACTTGCCATTCTCTGGCCACTCTCAACAGTTCCTCTGCCAAGTTCTCTGAAGTGTGTCTGTTGCTGAACTCAAAGCAGTCCAGAAGACAGCTAGACATCAAAAAGTCTTCAATGAAGTGACATGTATGTTATAGATATTTTGTTCTCAATGTTCACAAACTGAACATCAATTAAACAAACTCTGTCTGTTACCCAGTAGTTGTAAGATACTGGTTGAAATAAGACAAACAGAAGCCCAGAATACAATGGTCAATTGTAAATGGTTTAATTCAGGAGAGCTCTCAGCTCTAAAAGGTGTACACAGTCTTTTATATGGTACAATGTTGAAACACGAAGATGCAAAATTCCCACCTCTCCCCCCACCCTCTCCAAGAACATAGTCTCTTCCCACAGCCTTATCACAATCTTTGCAAATAAGTCAAACTTGGGAGGTGTTGGGAGGTTCTTCTCAAGCATGGGCCTCTTGCATGTGTCTGGTAGAATCAAAAGATTCTTTGTTCACACAGACTCCCCCTAAATGAAGTCATACTTCTGCACACCAAGTTAATATCTAGACACACACACACATTTTAATTGGACTGCCATTTGTCTTGCAACCCCATCTCCATTGCATACACTTTCAGAATAGAATGTTCTTAGTATTAAGTACAAACATTTAGTCATAAAAACATAAAATCTATAACAATGTAACTAACATGTAAGAAGTGGTTACCCTTGATGTCCAGCAGTCAGTGGTAAGACAAACTGCAGTAGCTTTTTGGACTATTTCCTGCACTGAAGCCTGTGTGCTCTTGTACAGTAGTGGAGTAAGTGATTTTGAAAGGGTTTTCCTGCTTGGAATTGTGTGCATTGGATTTAGGCTATTGCTATAATTTCTAAAACCTCTGTCATCCACGATCAAAAATGGCTGGAAATTGGTGGCAATCATTTTAGCCAATGCAATATAAATTTGGCCTTGTTTTGCTACAGACATAGACTTCGGCATAAACTGGTCCATAGACGACTGCGTTGCTGTGGGTCGCGGAGTAGGCCTACTTGACTGAGTGGATACATCTCCACGTGTAGAGGTGCTGGCTCCACCACTATCACTAGCAGGCCCGCTAGTTTCTCGAAGCTCCGCTACAGCTAGCTTCACAGTTGGGTGCACAGTTCGCATATGCCGGTGTAGGTTGCAGTGGAGGTTCTAGACCCTTTCAACTGGGGGGGCCAAGCTGGGGCCAGTTGTACTGTTAGAGGGGCCAGTTACATTAGACGTTATTGTTGTCATATCGTTTTCTTCACTTCATTGCAGGCATTAGTAGGCAAAAGACCATGTCCCTCTAGTAAATGTGTGGGTTTAATTAGTGTTCCACGTTGCCACTGTCTAATAACGGATGTAAAGAAAGAACGATAGCAAAAATTTGTTATGCAAAAATAATTTCATACTCCACATTTAGGGGGGCCACAAGGGGGTCCAAAATTGTTGTCACGGGGCACTGCCCCCCCCAGAACCGCCAGTGGTAGGTTGTGCATAGAACAGGCTCGGCCCTCCCTCACGCATCTTTGGTTCATTGGTTGACACTGCGTGTCTGATTGACAGGAACAACAGGTGAGGCTGTTAGTCTGAGCAGACAGTCAGAACGAATGTGTGTGCCCTTGAGCATTTAGACCTATATTATTTTATTTATTTTTCGTTCTTTGAATTAGTTAATTTTATAAATTTAAATCTTTTGATTATTCATATCTTAATTCTTTAATATTTTTATAAATAGATTCTGCTCTTCTGATATGCGAGCCGGCTCCCAACGTTCACCTACAAGAGCCGGCTCTTAGAGCCGACTCGTTGCGAACGACCCATCACTATTTGGCAGGTGTTGCTCGCGGTTTGAGCAAGAAAACAACTGATTCGATAAATTGGACGAAGTGCGCGTTTTCTATATATGAAGGGCCTACATGTACCAACTTTCCCAGTGAATGCTTTTGTTTATCTTATGTGCAAATGAATTGAACATCGCCAAATGCATCATAAAAAAAGATTGCGCCTATTTAATGCAACTCTTGTTGTTAATAGATCACAAAGCAGCATACAACTGAGGTAAACATTTGGAAATGACAAGTTAACTTTCTCATTCATAGCCTAAAAATGCATATGAAGTGCAAGTGCGCTGTTTAGCTCACATCTTAAGGCTGGTGGGCATTTAGGACGTTAAAATATCCTAATGATTATGATCACACTTCCTCAATTCAAATATTATGGCGACACTATACCAAAGATGGTTTGGTATGGTTTACAAACTTTATCCGAGTTATCAGTGTTGCCTGTTATCGCCCGACTTGCTGAAATATCTTCACGCCTAGAAAAAAACCTACAGGCTTTCATCATCTTTCAATCTATTGAGAAAAAAAAACTAATTACACGGGGTAGTTTGGAAACTAAGCCCGTCACTTATCGTTCTCTGGAATGATGGAAATTCTGGGGTAATACATACATAACCAACGTTCTCAAGTGATACTAGTCCCGGGCGAATGGGGCTCTAAAAAACTATCATCCCGTTATCCCTGTGTTTTTAGGGATATTCCATAGTTTAACTAGGTGCTGCACCCAGTTTGGATATAATAAACATAGGACTGAAGGCCATTAGCCTAATATCTCTAGACATATGTAATATCTTCATGCCTAGAAGAACCGCCAGGCTTCCGTCATAATGGTCGATTTTGAATGAGGGAAAAAAATCATATTACAGGGGCAGTTTGGTAAAACTAATCCCGTCCGTATCGTCCACTGGAAAAACAGACATGCTATAATTACATAACCGACGTTCTATAGTAATACTATTCCCGTGCGAATAGGCCTATTAAGAACAAGAGTCGAATTGAGGGGGTATGAGGGTATGCCATAGGCGTACCCTTTATTAAAGAATACAGCACACACGTATAATTCAACTGACTTGATGGAATTGATCCCCACTACAAAGTAGTCTGTCAGTAGTTCAAGTTCTTTGCCTCTTACATCAACATCGACACGTAATTTTATTTCAGGGATAATTAAGGAGTGATTTCAGTGCCAACAGAAATTGTATTAGAATTTTCTATTTTTTGAATGTTTAATGCACTAATTGAATAATTGAATTCATGTTTTTTACCAAGATGTTGTCTCTGGTTTTAATCTAAATTTAGGGACCTGAATTTTAAAACTGAATCTAAAGTGCATCTGGTTACGGTGCTGCTCTCAACACTGCCAAGTTAGGAATTTCAGACTTCTGCCATACTTATGGGCGTTTAATCATGACAAACTTAGCCAAAGTATGAATGGCATTAAATAAGACTTCAAACCCCATGCATTCACGCTAAGACAAAACAAAATAAGTCTTCTCACTGCTGTTAATTGCTTAGTGCAGTCTTGTGTCTCAACAGGCTTAAATGGGATGTCAATATAATTATAAAGTTGTTCCTTATCCCTCTTCAGGTGGAGCCCGGCTCCACATGTGTAGTGTTCAGGTAGGAGGCCGTGGGCCTAGCTACAGTCATGGGCTGCAAGGTGGATATCAACCCTGACAAGTTTAACAAGGCGGAGGCGTTTGCTGCCACTGAGTTTGTGAACTCCAAGGGCCACAGCAAGCCCATCTAGAAGGTGCTGGTGGAGATGAACAACGGAGGGGTGGACTTCGCCCTGAAGTTTATGAGGAATGTGACTGTCATAGTTGGCATTCAGCAAGTCACATTTTTATTCCATCAAATGATAAAATACAAAGCAATTAGGCCACATGTAAGACGGATTGTGTGGCCACAAACCTTCCTTGTAAATCGGCAAGCTAAAGTCTAGTGGTATCCGTGTGGCCCCTGAGCCACGCAGCGGTCTAAGGCATTGCATTTCATCACTACAGACCCTGTAAAAAATTAATCAGTATCCAAAAAGGGTCAGATATACACTGAGTATACGGCAGGGTAGCCTAGTGGTTAGAGTGTTGGACTAGTAACTGAAAGGTTGCAAGTTCAAATCCCCGAGCTGACATGGTACAAATCTGTCGTTCTGCCCCTGAACAGGCAGTTAACCTACTGTTCCTAGGCCGTCATTAAAAATCAGAATTTGTTCTTAACTGACTTGCCTAGTAAAATAAAGGTTACAAAAAATGCTCTTTGATTTATTAGGATCCCCATTAGCTGAAGCCAATGGTGACAGCTAGTCTTACTGGGGTCTGACATATAACGAAAAATACTTTACATTTTACATATATTTAAAAACATTAACATGTAGTGTGTTAATGTGCGTCTATCAGTTACACATACACTGTACATGTCAGTACATACACACAACAAGTAGGTCTCATGGGGGAGAGGTGTTGTGCCGTGAGGTGTTGCTTTATTTGTTATTGAAACCAGGTTTGCTGTTCACTTGCGCTAAATAACATGGAAGGGAGTTCCATGCACTCGTGACTGTATAATACTGTACGTTTCCTTGAATTTGTTCAGGACCTGGGGAGTGTGGAAAGACCCCTGGTGGCATTTCTGGTTGGGTTAACTGGCCAGGTGAATCCAGGTGAAAGCTATGATCCCTTATAGATGCCACTTGCTAAATCCACTTCAGTAAGTGTAGATGAAGGGGAGGAGAAAGGTTAAAGATGTTTAATCCTTGAGACAATTGAGAAATGGATTGTGTATGTGTGCCATTCAGAGGGTGAATGGGCAAGACAAAATGACTAGGAGAGACACTAAAATCGAGACTAAGTTTAGCTGGTCTAAATATTGTTTGTGGCATTGAAGAGCGTCCCCAAACTCCTTGAGGAGTACATGAACAATAAACTGAAGCTGGATGTGCTCTGGATCAGATCAATGAGGCCTTTGACCTCCTGCACAGCGGGAAGAGGTGAGGGTTCTGAAAGTGTGTGTGTGTGCTCAGTCACTGGATAGCTGAGTTATGTCCCACATACTTAACATGGGATAATTACATCACAGCTTTATAGAAGGAGTTGTAGAGTAGAATTACTTACAAATAACTCATATCCTGTCTTGGTGTAGTTGTGCCTTTAGTTGTTGGCTAAAGAGGATGGAGTCTCAGTGACTGCCTTTTATTAAGTCATAAGGGAGAACTTCCACATCAATACAATACTGTATGTGGTAACATTACAGGATGTGATACATTGTAGCTGTCTCTAATAAATGCTCTTTAGCTCACCTGTGGGTTTTTGTTCTTTGACCACTTTCTCCCCATCCCCGTCTATCATTCAAACAATTATCAAAAGGGGGTACTGACAGGCCTGAGCCAGCTGGAGGAAGAGGAATTTCATAGGTTGATTATTATGCTGACCAGGGGCTTCAGATAAGCCATATCCTTATGAACTACCTTCTAATTACTACCTAGGCTCCTACGGTTCAAATATTTTAATTACCTCTACAAAGTGCACTGAAACCTCATTATATTCCCATTATTTTACTGTAATGGTTGATTTTAATAGTTTGATATTCGTATCGACATGTGTATTGATTTAGCTGTTATTTAATCAGGTTGTTTTAGTTGTAGGTCTACTCCAATTGGACCTATTAATTTTGAGACCATAATAAGAATTGTGTAATTACTAGTATGGGACAGAAGGATGAAGTTGTTATTTGAAGAGTGAATCAAGATTAAGATGTGAGGGTCCAGATTCTATTATGGGATTCTGTTATGGGGAAATGTATCAGATATGTTATTGCATGACTTTAAATGCATTACATGTTTTGTGCACAGCTGATTTTAATGTTGTCCCTGCATTGGTTACATTGGTTACCAGTAGATGGCAGGCACACCCCACAAAAAGCCTCTGACGACACCATCCTCAAGCACAGAATGAATCAAATACTGACGGATATATTAGACCCTACTGTGACTAAATTGATTGAGACTCAGTGTTGAAATGTGTAGTATTGTCACTGATAGAGACTTTTATTCAATCATGGAAAATTATCAACTATTAATTCAGGCTAAAGCTATTCACTTGATACAATCAAAGAACTTCAATATTCCCCCCTATGTAACACTTTAATAGAGCTTGCTAGTATGTAATGCTACGCTTGTTTGATGGGAGACGCAAGACAAATTTCCCCATGGGGATTCAATGTCAAATAAATTAAAGTATTACATACATTTGCATTGAGGAGAAGGCGGAAGAAGCAGCGAGAATGTTTTGACAAATGGGACAGTGTCACCAGCGGTTGAGAAATATATGCTTCATGTGGCCGGGGTATAGTTTCGACCTTGGTAATATTACATATTGATTTAATATAGAGCGCTCTGGCGGGCAAAAATAACAGTTGCAGCCTGTCAGGGCCCAAGACAAAAGGTTGCTTGGGGAATGCCTCCCAATGATGAACTGAAATAGCTGTCTCGAAATGTGCTTTATTGAAGTTCCATTCAGATCAAATGAATACCCTTGGCAGTTTCCCTGCTTTTCCATCTTTATTTAAAATGGAAAATGAACCGGTGCCTCCCCTCTCCACATTCAGCTCTGCGTTCTGTGTGTAATCAATCAGAGATGCAAAGCTTCGAAAGTTAGCAAAAAAGAGAAGAAGGGAGAGAGAATGGGGTATGGGTACGAGGGGGCGGGGGATCAAAAGGCGAGAGAAGAAAGGAGGAGACAAGTTTTGACAGGTGCTTATGTGACTTGGCACTCTCATTTATAAATGTTGGATGAGCCCACCCTTCCAGATTTATAAGGCTTGCTTTGGGGACAAATGTCTATGTGTCTGTCTCATCTGTGGGAAAATATCCATGTTGAAGTCTAGAAGTCTGTCTTCTTTTCTTTAGGGTGTGTTTTGAATTTCTCAACCTTTAGATTGTCACTGTGCTAAGACACTGATACACCAAGGAACTGGTGTTTGGATTACATACATCAATACCGCACTACATGTTTGAGAGACATGGGCCATATCTCGTTCCCTATTTCATCATGTGTTTCTCTGTGTAATATGCTGCGGAGTCACGTCTCATAAAGCATCAACCATCTCAACCACTGATCTCCTTCAGTCCGTCCATGTTTGTATCTTCTTGTGAATTATGAGAGATGTCATTTTTGTTTTACTATGAGAATACGTAGGCAATGTATTGCAATACAAATTATTTCACTACTTGATCAAAACATTCTGTTGTAATAAAATAATGAGTGAACCAATCTACAATGTCTGCCTGTCTCTGATGTAAATCCATCCCATGAGTATAGTAGGACATGTATTTCAAACTTCAATAGTATTTCCACAGGAGAAGTGACGATCCTGAGGAAGATACCTTTCGGACTCGAGTCTATGTTTAAATAAAAATTAATGAAGAAATATAATTATATTTTCTGCTTTCCCAGCAAATATCAAGCTTTCAACCTGCAGTTGAGGTGTTGTTAGTGTTTGCTTCATTCCGACAGATATTAGAGACTCATAAGGAAAATTTACAAACAACAGAAATGCCAGCGTGGGTAAATACTGCATGGTGAACAAACAGACCCTCGTAGGAAAAAAATGTCAAAGGCCTGCATTGTCTTCCACAATATTTAGATTGGGATCAAGAGATTTCCTCCTTAATTATAATATTCTTGTATATATGACACAGACAGATGGTGGCACAAACCAACCAGGTTCTAGAACTCAAAACCATGGGCACTTTATGATTTTGAGTAGAAATGTAAGTTGAAGATTGAGCACTGTGCGTTTATGGCCTTCTTAGTGTGGGTTAGTCAGTGTATGAGACTTTACTGATACCAATGATTGCATGTGTGAGATGCGCACATTTCCAGGATGTGCAAAACTCCATAGGACCCATTTACTATGTTATTCTACGTTCAGGCCTGCTGCTCTTTTAAAGACGTGGGCAATTTAATGCCACATTCCATAGAAACTGCATATTTTTAATGAATGGGTAAATTATGAAAGATGATGAATGACTGACCAGACAGTGGTGATTTTACATCTGGCACTGAAGCACGGCAATGAATTCAAGAGCATCCAACAGTGTAGCATAATCAAGAAGAAGTACTGTAGGCAGTTAGTTGTGGTTCACATGTAGACACCTTGATTTCTCTTCTGATGAATGTCTTTGTCTATTTTCTACTATTATGTAAGTGAAAGATAAAGTTAAGTTACAGTTATTCACATGGTTGTGACCCTATATGGTAAAACATTGCATGCAAATTCAGACATGTGTACGTAAAGAAAATGTATTGTTCAGTCTTCAGATTGGATTGGATGGTCAAATATTTTTTACCCATTTTGCCTGGGATTTTGAGCACCAAAACAAAAGATTTATGGAGGTTGAATTTTATTGCATTACTTTTAGGCTTAAACCCACAAAGTAAACAACAAATGTGACATGTTTAATGAACACGGTGTAGAGCATACTCACTGAGCTCTCACCCTTAATCGTCATAAAGGATGAAATACATGTACCTGTTTGAGAGAGTTTCTTAAAGAAAGAGAGAGGAAAGTGAGAGAGAGAGAGATAGTGGGATTGATACAAAGCCGCAACTGCTATGGAAGAACACGTAACTTAAGTCACTAAATACTAGCAGTGGAGGCCCCTGTTTAATCAGCAGATCCTGGCCATTACTGCTAAGGCCAGGCATAGCCTGTGACATCCCCAGCCTTGCTCTTACACCGTTATAAGGCTTTAGCTTCTTTGTCACTGGCACACTCTGCATCAATGGAGGAAACCCCAGGCCCGAGCATAGAAATAGAATGATAGAATATAGAATATAATCCTATATTATAGAATTTAATTAAATGGACCCAAGCCTCTCTGTGTCGTGTGAGGTCAAGCCATTGGATTGTTTTGAAGACATGGACATTGGAGGAGTGTATTTCTTGTCATATCTATTCTGTTTAGTCCGTTATGTTATTAGTCAGAATATAGCTTTAGCCTATTGTGCATGGATCCCTCTTGATATACCTATTTCAGACTGTCAGCTTCTTATTATGAGTCAGCAAAGGATAGACAACAAAGGCCTTAAACAGGATTATAGCAACCCACACTTGGTTCACAATGCATTTTCTTTCTCTTTACACACACACACACACACACACACACACACACACACACACACACACACACACACACACACACACACACACACACACACACACACACACACACACACACACACACACACACTTTTCTGCATGACAGGCTAAGCTGTTGTTGTGTCTGTCAACAACAGTAAAGTAGTAATTGTGAGATTACTACTGTATGTCCGTGCCACGCCTCTGTCTGGTTTCATCCCCATCCCTCGCTGTATCTGACGTAGTAAATAATGAGTCACCTGAAGACATTGTGGCTTGTTGTCAATATGGTCTGTGATAGGCTACTCCCCTTTTTTTGTTACACTGGGGACATAAAAAAAACACAAATTCTATACATTTATTATACATTTTAAAGTATAATTCAAATATGAAGTAATATTTAATTGCATTTACTGTCTTAAAAATATAAGTTATAGGTAAAACATAAAATGACAGACAGTATATAAAAACAGATGCAATTTGAATGTTGTTGAATATGAGAAAAATGTTGAACTATGATTACCAAACAAATACATTTTTAAACTCAAACTCCATACTATTGTCATACAAACATCTGATAACTCTTAGTTGTCATACAAATGTCATACAAATGTCACAAAATACTACAATTAGCTAGCATAATTTAGCGAAATTGCTAGCAATGCTAGATGGTCATTCAAAGTTCAAATCTCCAATGGTCATTTTGAAAGATGTTTGAGAAAGTGTTTTAGCTTGCTGAGTTTTTTGACAAACCTTTTACCTGATTTGGTGAAATGTTTTTAACTAGCTAGATCCCAATATGGTTTGACTACGCCAAGCAACAGTAAAGCCAACTAGCTAGCCACCATAGGCACAACTGTACTTTTTTAAAATTAGTATTTGTTTTATTTTAAAATTAAAACTATAGTTCAACTATCCCTTGACCTTGTAAACTAAGTTGGACAGCTGTATGGACTTGAAGTTTGTTAGAGCTGTTTGAAAGTTTCTAAGAGTAGGCCTAGTGTTCTCAGAACCCTCTGAAGACTTTAGAAGAGCATTATCCCCAAACCCAATCCTAAACATTCTGGGAGCCACAATCTCTATCTTCTCATTTGTGTAATATTCACCTGAAAGGCTAGAAGATGAGAGAGGGAGTCTATGATGATGGCCTATAGGCCTACTCAGTAAACCCCTCTTCTCAACTGTTCACTCAACATCATCATAGCATGTGGTTGGGAGATGGAGTGGGATAAGACAGCTTTCCCAGCCTTCCGTGTTTACCCCCTAATCCTGGGGAAGAACTTCACAAGCCAGGGGAATACTGGGTTTCTTTAGATCCCAAAACCAGGCATGCCCCCTTTTTTAATGGAGAGCAGGAATTTGGTAAATTACGGGGGAATGTTTTTTAATATCATCAGTGGGAATTTACATTCTAGTCATTTAGCAGTCACTCTTATCCAGAGCGAATTACAGGAGTAATTAGGGTTAAGTGCCTTGCACAAGGGTGCATACATTTTCACCTAGTTGGCTTGGGGATTCAAACCAGCGACCTTTCGGTTACTGGCCCAAAGCTCTTAACCGGTAGGCTTCCTGTCGCCCCCATTTGTGTGTGTGTGTGTGTGTGTGCAAGCATTACAGTTGTCTTTATGAAATATGACATTTGGTACACTCAAATTGGTAACATCCATCACAAATTAATTTCAGTGTTGTGGTACGACAAAACAAATATTGAGATGAGAATTTCATGAGTAATGGATTCCCCACTGACAGCTCAGTGTAGTCCAAAGATGAGCTTCCCAAAACACTATTCCTTGGCCTTTTGTCAGTCCACAAAATGGATTAGTGCCCGTCCCAAAATACGGTTGCAACTAAATACAGTTGAAATGTTACTTTGGCTTGTGAAAACAAAACCCAAATTATACGCTACAGAGGCTTGTGGCCATCACTCACTGTCTGCCTCCCACAGATTTCAATTATACACAGCCTAAACAGAACAATTGCACAATTTACACCATCAATACGTTCAATTAAGCTTGTCCTCACGCCAAAGAGGTGTCTCAAGCTCAAGGTAGGCCTATACACCAGTTGTATGTCTCTGTTGTTGATCTGTTGTTGTCGTTACCTGGCATTTCTGTTCAGGAACTAGGCCTACATTACAGCCAGGCCCACTTAGCTTTGATTCGTTTTTGAGAAGAACACAGCAGAAAGATTGAATGACTTTTGGAAGATGGTTGGTTTCAGGCAAAGCACATAAAGGACGGTCAACTTGAGTTATGTTAAAACACAAACACATTTAACCTTAAAATAAGGATTTTTTCTTGAATGTGAAATTCTGGCAGGGGACTTTAGGATGTGGAGAGTACTCTTACCACATACAGTGAAAACCAACAACCCATCCGGCCTCTATCCGAGCTATGTTGTTTCAGCAAAAGCGGATCTGCTCGAGTGAGCTGGAACTTCTTCTGTTCGTGTTTGCTCATACTTTTAGATTCCCGCTTAGAGCAAACATAAGCATCGGCAGATTTGCTTAATATCATCCTGGGCACAAGATACACCGATAGGGAATGTCATCCCAGTCCCAAGATACAGAGTCAAAATCAGAAAGTTAAACAAGCAGTTTATGAGAAGAACCGTATAGGCTGGAAGTTATAGAAGATAGGTGAACACAAACACACGTTCCTCCGTGCACCCGCCCCTTCCTCCCCTCATCCCCTTTCACTTCACCAACACAACTCCATCTTTCCTGGCTGGATTAGTTAGAGTGAAAGCCTCTCATATTAAATTGATCATATTTGAGGTTAACATAAATTAGCACTGCTACGCAGACAGCATAGCCAATGAGGCCCCTGAAAAGGAAGGAAGCTCCTCAGATGGGCGCTAAAGCTAATAAGCAGGCCAATCACTAATCTTGTAAACAAACTCACTATGTGGCCCTCTCCTCTCTCGCCTCATAAATAATGTATATTTTGCCAGCCTCCCAATGTCTCTTTTGACTTTTGATTTGCCGGTAGAGTTCAATCTGTTCTCCAAACACATCTCTTTTTCCGTCCCCCCTCCTGTTTCTTACTCCTATTGGTTTACTTTAATTAGTGATATGGAAGGTGGGGGGGAGGGGGTTTGAGAGGAGGGCAAATTCTGAAAACAAACACTGCCTTGAATGGTAGGATGCCGGTGGATGCAGCCAGTGCCATTTCACAGACGGCGGGGACACATGGTTTAAGTCAACACTACTAATTACATTAGATCCCCCTGGCACATGGGGTAATTTTGCCTCCATCCCATGGTACAATAGGACTGATCTTTTTTTACCCAAAGCAGTGTCTCTTGAATGATTTTAACAATCTATTCGTAATGGAGATAAGGGCCACCACAATCTAGGAACTGTACTGGGTGAATATGTATGTGTGGGGGGTGTTGTGTCTGTATATGCACAATAGTTCTTTCATCGTGTGTGCGCGTCATGCACATCCCGTTAAACAGTTGTCCTGTTTGATATTTCAGTCCCCAGCCCACATGTCTGGGGAGTATGAGCAAACACATTTGGTTGAGAGGATGTTCCTCAAGCAAACATTGCGAAAATCTGGCCTTGATATGAATGTCAGCCTCTGTCATTGATAATTGGGAGGGTATGAATATTTTACTCTGTATTTTATAGAAATATCTCATGCACAGGTCCATCGTAAAATAAGCTAAGTCCTTTCCTAGCTTTACATTACTTCCATCCCATTTTGACATGACATTTTTGTAATGTAGCTGAAAAAGTAGTCTGAATTTAATCATGCTATACCTGTAGGGACTGTAGCACCCACTAGAGGGAAATATTATATACAGAACCCTATAGCTTACTTTTGTATTGTATTAGCCTATTACTTTTTCCCATTTTGACTTCTAGCATTTATAAAGACTGTTCTGTGAGTGACAGACACCAGTGTCCAAGTTGAGACACCATCAAACTGGTGGATCTCTAGTGGCAAATCCTAGGGCTTTAATTGAGTGTGGTCCCAGGGTTAGTGTGATAGAAAACAAACAGGACTCCCCTCCTTCAAGTGATTAGGACTTAATTAAGTAGGACAAAGTCAAAAGAGCAGGTTTTGTTTATGTCTGCAGGAAGATCTCAAACACTAGGAATTGATTTAATAACAACAATATAGAGAGCTAATAATAACAATGCCACCAAAATCAATTTGACCCTCAAACCAACTATTTGTTATTTACACATTGAATTTGTTAATTTATTTTGTTTAATTTGAAAGTATATAAAGTGTAGATCAATCCTATTATTGAAAGATCATGGTCACGCATGCACACACACACACACACACACACACACACACACACACACACACACACACACACACACACACACACACACACACACACACACACACACACACACACACACACACACACACACACACACACACACAACCATACTAACCATACCCCCTTGAATCAAACAAAAATAAAAAACAAAATAAAAAAGTAAAGCAGCAAGAACAGCCATGCTGATTGCTAACGCTTTTAAATCAAATCCCCTAATCCAGGCACCACCACACCTCCGTCACTCCACTTTCTAAAGCACCCTGCTCCTCTCCTCACAGTTTCCCCTGAAATCAACCCAGCCCACAGACAAAAAGACAGACAGGCCTATCCTGTCAAGTGGCCTATACCTAATCCCCATACTCGCTGTCCTGGGGCCACCATCCCAGCCATCCCCGCCCCAGAGCTTTCCTCTCCTGCTCTAACAGGTTACACACCCTCCGACCAAAAGGGGAACACCCACAGTCACCGCCATCTAAGAAGGTTACCTGCTCCTTCAAACAACCCCAAAATCCGGGATGCTGCAATTCACTCATTCTGTTGTGGGGGAGGTAGGGTGTGGGACTTTGATTGTGGAGAGTCAGGAGAGTCTGTGTGTGGCAAGGTGGCCAACTCTAGGCTTGCCCTGCGGTAAAGGCCTAGATCCATCCATTCCATTTAGGAAGCTTTTGTACCTGTCTCACCCTGCCATTCTGCCATTCAAAGAGGCTGCTATAGTCATCTCTCGGTCTCGGCTCATTAACAAAAGAGGTTTACCGGCTTCAGAACCAAGAGCTGAGGGATCAGAGCTCCCACGGATAATTGAGCTATTTGGAAGAGAGTGAAAATATTGCTTAATGGCGGGTTTCAATGTTGAGCAATCTTTGAAAAGAGGTTTTGAAAGCTGTTTCATGGAGAAAAAAATGTTTAATGGTAAGGCACCCATCAAGGTGAAGATATGATTTGCAGCCTAATACTGGATCATTTTATCTCACCTTTATGACAGATATAAATGCTTTTACTCATAATGTCAGACTGGTGTATAATATAAGTTAAATTATGAGGTAAATATTTATAAAATTATCCAATGCCAAGGCAGGCAAGACTAAGTAACAGACTGGTAAAACCAATCTGTGATATTATTTGACCATTACTGTGTAAATACTGTAATTAAATAACTGCGGATTGGAATTGAGCCTCAGCTCTTTTCTCAGCTCAGTGCCAGTGTGTCAAAGCTAATTTAACACCACTAGAGGGAGCACTGATGCACCAAATCACGCCAGCCATTGCACTGGTGTTGTAGAAATCGCTGACTGACTAACACAATTGAAGATGTACTGCAGACAATGCTGCGTTTTTGTAGCATTTAAACAGTGTAAGCAATGCTAGGGAAGGTTCAATTGAATTCCATGACCGGTTCAGTAAGTATGAACACTATAGGTTATGATAATGAGATTCAATACAGCATGTAGGACCTGCAGAAAAGCCATGGAGCATGGAAATATTCAGAGATTAAATAGTATACCAAAAGAGAGGACTTGGGACCATTACATATGTTCTGTATAGGAGCCAGTTAGTCTACGTTATGGCACTGCAATGCAGCACCACAACTCAGTAGCAGTTATAGTATGGAGTATGAAGTTAAAAAAAGGTCTACTTCCACACACAGTCCCCTACTAATTCAGGCTGTGAAAGTAGAGTTCTTCACCAGACAGTTTGCTCTATGTCTCTCTCTTATCAGCAGACTCCAGAAGCATTCATCTTAGGCCCTGGTCAAGCCTTTTAACATTATCTGAACCTTTGTGTGCTTCACCGTTTGTTTGAATAATCGGAAAACCAAGATCATTTTTAAAAAATTACATCATCATTAAATATGAGGCCTTTACATTTTTCCACGATAGAGAGTAGACCATCTGTCATGATTAGGACAAGCGACTTAAGACTCCTGATCCAAATGCTTTCTCTCTAATGGTCTTGTACTGACTGCATGTGTGTGTCCATCATAACGTGGTGAGGTAAGGAGATAGGGAGCTAGTTGAGGTGTACACACTAAAGAACAAACTGTAATCTCTCCCTGTCATTTGAGCTCAGCTAAAGTCCAAGAGATATTAACTATTAGAGCTATTGAATACTGTTGGGGAAGAGTAAATCTGTGACTCACTCACGCTGTAGGTGTAGCTAAAGACTGCAACCCCCTGAAAAAATCCAAACCAGAACCAAATATTCAAAAGAGGCAGCGATGGACGTGCCGTAATGTTTCACGTAGGAGCAGGTTCAGATTAATGCTTTGAAACGCTGCCTCAGTAAATTACGACCTGAAGTGAGTTATATCTCTGTGGTCTGGTAAAGATGTGCTTAAAAAAACGCACCCCTAAAATCATAAAATGTTATGACATCAAGGCGTGGGTGCAATGAAAGTATAATAAATCTTGGATCTCCTCCACCTATACAGGGCCATTCCTTGACCACATGACTCCATTGTCAGTCTGAGATGTTCTCAATAAAGCTGTCTGACCTCACAGTGGTGTTAGGACACTTCACTTTGCTCCCTCATCAGGAGATGTGGATGTGGGGTCCAGGTTTTCTCCCATGGCCTCTTCCCTCCCTGGGCCTGTATTAATACAGTTCTGATCTAAGATCAGGTCCCCATGGGCCTGTATTCACACATTTCTGATCTAGGATCAGGTCCCCCTGGGTCTGTATGGCGATACAACGTCACCCCAGAAAAGGGATTTTCCTGTGACATCATAGGGAAGCGTGTAGTAACTCGGAGTGTTGAGAGAGGCTGAACGTTCAAAGGGTTCTGTCAAAGATAGTGTATAATTAGGGATATCTGGGGGCTTATGGGTAAAAATCAACACCGTTTGTCTACTGTACTTAGAGTGAGGTTACTGTTTACTGTTTAGTCATCAACAACAAGGAAGTTAGCCTGTGTAATCAACTGATTCTTTACTTTGACTCAAAATAACCGATTGATCAAGAGCGTTAAGATAGATGCTCTTGATGTAATTACACAATGAAGATAAAAAAATATTTCAATGCTAGTACGTGTTTATTTTGCCAGTCCACACAGTTTTTAGTTATAACTTCAATAACACTATAGTAAAATTGACCAGAACTGAATGAAACAACATGATCTATGATCTCAGTGTGAGACACTACAATTTGACATGGCCTAATAAAAACATGCAGTCACCACCCCTTGTCCTAACCAACTATTTCAGCCGTTTTGTTTTGTTCCCCTCTCTCCCTGTGCACTTGTCACCATAGTGAGCACACAGCACCGCCAAACATCTTAACACTCACTCACTCACTCACTCACACTGCAATCAGAGGGTGCTCAGTATAACATGTTTCTGGCTATGTTAAGACATACAACAGGTTTGTGCTAAGGTCAGGGCTATAGCCACAGTCTGGGAATAGCCAGGCTCAGGCCCCTGTTGATTGAAGGACCGTGAGTGTAATGAGATGTTGTGGCCAAACCTCAAGGTGTGGAGATGGAGATAAATTGCTCTGGAGCTCTGGCCCTCCTCTGCATTTCTCTCGGAGTGCGGAGGGGGAGTCAGTACTCGAGGTGAGAGGAACGCTTCTCACCCCAGTGGGCGTGGTGTTAGTATGTGTGTGTGTGTGAAAGAGAGAGCATGTGTGTGTGTGTGTGTGTGTTTGTGTGTGTGTGCACTTGGTGAAATCGCTTCGACGACAGGTAAAAGACACAGCTGACACAACCTGTCACCCAACCCATCCAATCCCAGAGTGCACTAGGGCTGGAGATTTGCACTTTGCAAAATTGGCATGACTTCTATTGCCGTCCCTCAGTCTAATAGAGGGAGGTAGTGGACCCTCAAAGCTCCCTAGTAATGCTGAGAAGGGAGTGTATGTAGTGGTAATGAATCCCTAATGAGACTGACACACTCTTTACACTGTTAGGACATTAATAAGGCTCTGTTGTCAGGCTAGCCCATGCCAAGGGGACTCATATGCCCAAGGTGCTGAGAGCTGAGATATCAATACACTTCACAGCTTATAATAGTTTACACAAAGTATAATGTCAGGATTGTTTTTCTTCCAATAGTGCAGAATCTGCAAGTATTGCACAGAAAGCTATCCTTGTTTTGTTGTCAAGTATTCATACCCCTTGACTTATTCCACGTTCTGTTGTGTTACCGCCTGAATTCAAAACAGATTCAATTGATATTTTCTCAATAATCTACACAAAATACTCCTTAATGACAAAGTGAAAACTTTTTTTTTTTTTTTTAGCACACTTATTGAAAAATAAATGCAGAAATAAATGCTGAGTCCATACTTTGTAGAAGCACCTTTGGCAGCGATTACAGCTGTGAGTATTTCTGGGTGTCTGTAAGAGCTTTCCACACCTGGATTGTGCAACATTTGCCCATTTTTTTTTTTTTAATTCTTCAAGACTAGTCAAATTGTTTGTTGATCATTGCTAGACAACCATTTTCACGTCTTGTCATAGATTTTCAAGTAGATTTATGTTAAAACTGTAACTCGGACAGTCAGGAACATTGACTCTCTTCTTGGTAAGCAACTCCAGTGTAGATTTGGCCTTGTTTTTTGGGTTATTGTCCTGCTGAAGGGTGAATTCATCTCCCAGTGTCTGGTGGAAAGCAGACTGAACCAGGTTTTCCTCTAGGATTTTGCCTGTGCTTAGCTCCATTCCATTTATTTTTTATCCTTAAAAACTATCCAGTCCTTAAGATTACAAGCATACCTATAACATGATGCAGCCACCACTATGCTTGAAAATATGGAGAGTGGTACTCAGTAATGTGCTGAAATTGATTTGCCCCAAACATAACACTTTGTATTCAGGACAAAAAAATAATTCTTTACCACATTTTTTGCAGTATTACTTTAGTGCCTTGTTGCAAACAGGATCCATGTTTTGGAATATTTATATTCTGTACAGGCTTTCATCTTTTCACTCAGTCAATTAGGTTATTATTGTGGAGTAACTACAATGTTGTTGATCCATCAGTTTTCTCCTATCACAGTCATTAAACTCTGTAACTGTTTAAAGTCACCATTAGCCTAATGGTGAATTCCCTGAGTGGTACTTACAGATAATTGTATGGTGGGGTACAGAGATGAGGTAGTCATTCAAAAATCATGTTAGACATTATTATTGCACACAGAGTGAGTCCACGCAACTTATTATGTGACTTGTTAAGCATATTTTTACTCCTGAACTTATTTAGGCTTGCCATAACAAAGGGGTTGACTCAGCTTTTAATTTGTAAAAATCTTAACACAATTCTACTTTGACATTATTGGGTATTGTGTTTAGGCCAGTGACAAAAAAAATCTAAATTCAATCCATTTAAAATTAATTCTGTAATGCAACAAAATGTTGAAAAAGTCAAGGGATGTGAATTCTACTGAAGGCACTGTATGTACAGCAATACATAAAACCACTGTAACTCCATAAAACCATAATGCTATCCCTGTAAATGTATCTCCCACCTTGGCATCCTGCTGCTATGCTGTGCTGCCGGTGGACAGATGTCCCACTGATGTCCTCGACCCGGGGCAGGGCCCTATGTGACCCTGGCAGCGTGGCCATGCGGGGCCCGAAGATAATATGACATGATGAATCTGGTGGAGTAACTGAAGCCAGCGGCTCCTGTCGGCCCCAGTCGCCCCCTGTCGTCCACTGATCAGGTTCCATAACGTTTCTGGGAGCACCACAAAGGTTCCCCACGTGTTTGCTTTGATGCTCCTGAGGAGATGCTGAGAGCTGGGAGGGAGAGAGGGGGAGAGGGGGGTTAGGGAAAGGGGGAGAGAGAGAGAGGAGGAGAGAGAGTTGATGTCCACAAAAACAGAATGTATCCTAGTTTATAATACATGTTATTAATAAGCCATTATATAGTGCCTTTGGAAAGTATTCAGACCCCTTGACTTTTTCCACATTTTCAGTACTTTGTTGAAGCACCTTTGGCAGCGATTACAGCCTTGATCTTTCTTGGGTATGACGCTACAAGATTGGGATACCTGTATTTGGGGAGTTTCTCCCATTCTTCTATGCAGATCTTCTCAAACTATATCAGTTTGAATGGGGTGCGTTGCGGCACAGCTATTTTCAGGTCTCTCCAGAGATGTTCGATCGGGTTCAAGTCCGGACTCTGTCTGGGCCACTCAAGGACATTCAGAGACTTGTCCCGAAGCCACTTCTGCGTTGTCTTGGCTGTGTGCTTAGGGCTGTTGTCCTGTTGGAAGGTGAACCTTCGCCCCAGTCTGAGGTCCTGAAGCGCTTTAAGGCAGGTTTTCATCAAGGATGTCTCTGTACTTTGCTCCGTTCCTCTTTGCCTCGATCCTAAATAGTCTCCCAGTCCCTGCCGCTGAAAAACATCTCCACAGCAGGATGCTGCCACCCCCAGGATGGTGACAGGTTTCCTCCAGGATGGTGACAGGTTTCCTCCAGACGTGACGCTTGGCATTCAGGCCAAAGAGTTCAATCTTGGTTTCATCAGACCAGAGAATCTTGTTTCTCATGGTCTGAAAGTCTTTAGGTGCCTTTTGACAAACTCCAAGCGGGCTGTCATGTACCTTTTACTGAGGAGTGGCTTCCGTCTGGCCACTCTACCATAAAGGCCTGATTGGTGGAGTGCTGCAGAGATGGTTGTCCTTCTGGAAGGTTCTCCCATCTCCACAGAGGAACACTAGAGCTCTGTCAGAGTGACCATTGTGTTCTTGGTCACCTCCCTGACCAAGGCCCTTCTTCCCAGATTGCTCAGTTTGGCCGGGCGGCTAGCTCAGGAAGAGTCTTTGTGGTTCCAAACTTCTTCCATTTAAGAATGATGGAGGCCACTGTGTTCTTGGGGACCTTCAATGCTGCAGGCATTTTTTGGTACCCTTCCGCAGATCTGTTACTCGACACAATTCTGTCTCGGAGCTCTACGGACAATTCCTTCAACCTCATGGTTTGGTTTTTGCTCTGACATACACTGTCAACTGTGGGACCTTACATAGACAGGTGTGTGCCTTTCCAAATTATGTCCAATCAAATGAATTTACCACAGGTGGACTCCAATCAAGTTGTAGAAAACATCTCAATGATTATTTTAAATATATTTGCAAACATTTCTAAAAACCTGTTTTTGCTTTGTCATTATGGGGTATTGTGTGTAGATTGCTGAGGATTGTTTTTTATTTAATCCATTTTAGATAAAGATAAAGATAAAAATGTGGGAAAAGTCAATGGGCCTAAATACTTTCCAAAGGCACTGTAAATACCTATTAACATGTATGCTTCTGCTATACATTAGTGACATGTATAGATTTCTGCAGAACGCACCACTAACAATATTTGGCAGTAACTGCAGGCTTCAACAAAAACAAAAGGAGAAAAGAGTACAGAAATGCATTATTCATTATTTAAACAAACACAAAGGTAGAGTATGTAGAAGCCTTATCCAAATACAGTGGCGACAACTTTGTAGTCCACAACAATATGCTACGCTTTTGTAATGCGTCTGTGTGATGCTGGTGTAGAGGAGTCAGGCGCAGGACAGCAGATATGAGTAATAATATCAATTTACTCAAAGAATAATCACAATACACAACATAATATAGCCAAGCCCACAGTAACGGACCGCAATACAATAAACAAACACTCACAAACATACATGGGGGAACAGAGGGTTAAATAATGAACAAGTAATTGTGGGATTGAAACCAGGTGTGTAAAACATAGAAAATGAACAAAACCAATGGAAAATGAAAAGTGGATCGACGATGGCTAGAAAACCTGTGACGTCGACCGCCGAACCCCGCCTGAACAAGGAGAGGGACCGACTTCGGCGGAAGTCGTGACAATGACAGGGGCATGGTCGGGCACATATTACAACAATTACCTCTTAATTGCCTTATAGTTATCATATGTTATGAGTATGTACTGTAGCCCCACAGCTTTGTGAAGGCGTTTAATTGTTGCTGTGGTAACAGTTAGCACTCTCAGGTTGAAACTCTGCAATTTCCGATCCAAGGTTTATCTTTCACAAATAACTATGAAATTGCTTGGCACAAAGTCCTCCTCACACTCAATAAGCTAAAATGAGATGTCAAGTGCTCGAGCCGTTCGTTTGTACCAAACGCAGCTGGCTGAATTTGTACAGGGATTCCTATGAGGTCTGCCAGTTGGAAACTAAAAACCTGCTTGAGATGGATTAAAGGAGACCTCTCACCCCCTAAGGCATGCTCACCTTTTTACAAACACAAATGATTATACACATGCACACACACACACACACTCACACTCACATGCATACACACACTCACACACATGAACATGCTTGCACACTCGCATGCATGCACACACACACACACACACACACACACACACACACACACACACACACACACACACACACACACACACACACACACACACACACACACACACACACGCACACACACACCGTCAAAGCAGACATAACATTTTACCCTAGACACTAAACATAGACAGCATAGCATAGGTGATGACAACTCACAACATAAAATAGCCAGGCCAACATACCTATTTCAGACTGCTGTGAATGTATTAGCCTACACCGTGTCTATACACAAGACCTACAGTATAGTGCCTTTGGAAAGTATTCAGACCCCTTGACTTTTTTTTAATCCTCAGCAATCGACACACAAAACTCCATAATGACAAAGCAAAAACAGTTTTTGTTGAAAAACTTAAATACCTTATTTACATAAGTATGCAGACCATTTGCTATAAGACTTGTAATTGAGCTCATGTGCATCCTGTTTCCATTGATCATCCTTGAGAAGGTTCTACAACTTGATTGGAGTCCACTTGTGGTAAATTCAATTGATTCAACATGATTTGGAAAGGCATACATCTGTCTATATAAGGTCCCACAGTTGACAGTGCATGTCAGAGCAAAAACCAAGCCATGAGGTCGAAGGAATTGTCCGTTGAGCTCCTAGACAGGACTGTGTTGAGGCACAGAACTGGGGAAGGGTACCAAAAAATGTCTGCAGCATTGAAGGTCCCCAAGAACACAATGGCCTCCATCATTCTTTAATGGAAGAAGTTTGTAACCACCAAGACTCTTCCTACAGCTGGCCTCCTAGCCAAACTGAGCAATTGAAGGAGAAGGGCCTTGGTCAGTGAGGTGTCACTCTGACAGAGCTCTAGAGTTTCTCTGTGGATATGGGAGAACCTTCCAGAAGGACAACCATCTCTGCAGCACTCCACCAATCAGGCCTTTATGATAGAGTGGCCAGACGGAAGTCACTCCTCAGTAAAAAGCACATGGCAGCCTGCTTGGAGTTTGCCAAAATACACCTAAAGATTCTCAGACCATGAGAAACAAGATTCCCATCATCCCGGAAACCCTAGAGACTGTGTATTCCCAAAAATATGGAGTAAAATACATGTAACAAATTTGCTGATCTCTCAAATACAGGATATACACCAAAATCCCTTTAAAATACATTTGGGGGACTATCTGTTGTTCCAGTAGTGAATATGTTATTCAAAGCATTTGTATGGGCTAACAGCAGTAAGGCCAAATATATTATTTCATAACAAATATGTTTAATACTTTTTTTGATACTTCAAGGGGTCTTAAAATTCCAAATCAAATAGCAAAATGATCCTTGGTATGACCTTCTTAATGATCCTTAGTATGAAATGTTATGCCTGGTCTACTTTCAAAGAAAGTCCCCTATGTTAAGTGCATACAGTATGGGATTGGCCCCTTTTTTTCAATTTTCGCCTAAAATGACATACCCAAATCTAACTGCCTGCAACTCAGGCCCTGAAGCAAGGATATGCATTTTCTTGGTACCATTTGAAGGAAACACTTTGAAGTTTGTGGAAATGTGAAAGGAATGTAGGAGAATATAACACATTAGATCTGGAACAAGATAATTCAAAGAAAAAAACTAGAGTTTAAAAAGAAAATTGTAGCATCATCTTTGAAATGCAAGAGAATGGCCATAATGTATTATTCCAGCCCATGTGCAATTCAGATATTGGACACTAGATGGCAGCAGTGTATGTGCAAAGTTTTAGTCTGATCCAATGAACCATTGCATTTCTGTTCAAAATGTTGTATCAAGACTTCCCAAATGTGCCTAATTTGTTTATTAATAACTTTTCATGTTCAAAACTGTGCACTTACCTCAAACAATAGCATGGTATTCTTTCACTGTAATAGCTACTGTAAATTGGACAGTGCTGTTAGATTAACAAGAATTTAAGCTTTATGCCAATATCAGATATGTCTATGTCCTGGGAAATTGTCTTGTTACTTACAACCTCATGCTAATCGCATTAGCCTGCGTTAGCTCAACCGTCCCGCAGGGGACCCACCAATCCTGATTAATCAAAGGGCATAAAGGACACATTTTAAGAAATCAAAATATCAATTAGTTATTTCACATCGAAACAAAATGGCTAGTCCTTTCCCACTCTCCAATACATGCTGAAAGAAACCTCAAAACAAAACAGTGATGAGGATAATCATTGATCCCCATCTAAGCCGCGTTCAATCACACTTAAATGGGGCGGCTCTTCCTACCAGAGGAACAGGCAAAAACCTTTAAGTCTGCAGCTAATGCCCGCTTTAGTCCAGTCCCTCGAACCTTGGTCGCGCTACAACTTAATACCAGACGAACTCACGCTGGGAGGCTAAGTCGGAATCAAGGCCAGAGTCCAGACGCCGAGTGCCGCTTTTAGTTCCTCATTTTGTCGCCCCCATTCTCTGTCCAGCGCTCCCCTTTGTGAGTCACCATACTCTGACAAAGCCCCCCGTCCTCCCCCTCCCATGGGCCTTACAGAGCCAAGCCTAATGCAACCACCACACCACAACCACACACAGGCCAACACTAAAATATGACATTTCGTCACCCCGCTCTCCCCATGCCCTCCCCCGCCCACCCCCTTCTCATAATCCAATCAGCAAGGTCTTAGCTTTTCTAATATAGTGGTGCTCTCACTCTAACTTTATCCCTGCAGCTGTGCTGGTCTGCTCATTGGCAAGATTAGGGGCTCCTGCAACTCCTATGATCATTCATTTCAATATGAATGAGACCAATAAGGGGGTGGATTATGCCCTGGTTACTTTGGATATCCAACTCCGTCCTTTGATGCCCTCGGGTTTGAACAGCGAGGTCGGAGGCTGCCAGGTCACATGGTGCATCGGCACCACCACCTGGCAGCTCGCTCTTTCCTCATATGTGCTTATTAAACACGCCACACTGGCACCGGGGCCCATGGGCACCGAACAGGCCAATTGTGGGCCACCGGCGGGACCAGATGGCGATGCCGCCGTCTTCGCGCCTAGCCAGGTGGGGCCTTCGCTGTGAGAGAACGGCTTGCTGGGCCGGGTCCCACTGCGAGTGGCCAGGCACAGGCAGGAGGGTGGCCAGAATGCAGTGCCAAGCCAGGGAGTAAAGCAAACAATGCCACATTCCAGTTCTCTCTCTCTCTCTCACACTCACACTCACACACACACACACACACACACACACACACACACACACACACACACACACACACACACACACACACACACACACACACACACACACACACACACACACACACACACACATATACAGACGTGTGTGAATATGCTTTCCCCAGTATACACAAAAACATAGACAGATTTCCACACACTCATCCATTGACCACCTTATTCATATACATCCACATGGACACATACATACTGTATTAAGGACTGTAAACATACGCTGCACACCACATACAAAACACTCGTAACCACACACATAGACATCCGTTCTCAGGCTCCACTAGTATTTCATTAGTCCCCTTGACTTGTGTTATCTGCTCCACTGGCCCTCCTGACAACTCCAGGGGCCAGGGGCCCATTGTGTGTGTAGTGGTAGAGGTGATTAATATCTGTTTTTCCTTCTTTGTGGGAGAGGAAGACACAGCTGATTCACTGTGACCCCCTTAATCCCTACTGGGTCGACGCACTCTCTCTCTCTCTCTCTCTTTTTCCCCTAGCGGGTAGGCTACTGCTACCCCATGATGGGTTTGGTTCCGGGCTGTATCACAACCGTCCGTGATTGGGAGTCCCATAGGTTAGCACACAATTGGCCCAGCATTGTTAGTGTTTGGCCGGGGTAGGCTGTCATTGTAAATAAGAATTTGTTCATCACTGACCTGTTTTGACAGGTGACGGGAAACGTCTTTCTTTGTGTCAATTTAGGGAATAACCATTCTGAATTGGCAAAGATGGCCAGGTTGAGAGGTTGTGTGGGGTGGAAGGGGTGTTTGAGCGATTGACTGGCTTGCAGGGTCTATTGAGGACTTGGTCCTGTTGACAGATATACTGCTCCCTTTGTGACCACCGCTATGATGGAAATGGCAGGTGGAGTATATGTAGTCGGCATGAAAAACTTCCACAGCTGTTTTGGGCTTTGTGAACTCGCTACGGCGCTTGGTTTCCAATTCTTTCCCGCTCCTTGTTGCCTTGTTGACGTAGTCTCTAAACACGCAAACATGGTCTTATGGACTTAGCTCTTAATAACAACCTTCGGTTGGAAAAAATGTCCAGGCCACTACTAACACTCAACACTGTTGGATGAGAGCTCTTAGCAACTGGATAACGGATAGCAATGGGAACTGGTTTAGACCTCTTTCCAAGGTAATGGATAGTAATGGGAACTGGTTTAGACCTCTTTCCATGGTAACGGATAGCAAAGGGAACTGGTTTAGACCTCTTTCCATGGTAACGGATAGCAATGGGAACTGGTTTAGACCTCTTTCCAGGGTAACGGATAGCAATGGGAACATTCTAGTCCTTTAACATCTAGAAACACAAGATACTAGCTGGAGAATATCTCTATCAAAGCTTAACCCCATGAGGGTCTTTGAAAGGATGTTGAGGAATCCTCTCGAAATGGACAGAACACGATTATAATTAAGCTTGATAAATAAATAAATAAATGAAAATTCTGAACAGTGGTTGAGTGCAAATCTCAAGTAGAGTTTATATTTTTGTGCAAAATGATTAATTCATCATATGATTCAAGCCAATTAAATGGGTTACACATTAAACACTTGTTTATACAACACATTTAAGAAATAAGTTGATCATGTGATCATTAATTAGCAAATTAGAGCGTAAGATGCTTGAACCGAGGAATGTATTGAATTTCCAAAACGTTACATTCATCCTCAAGCAAAGCACAGTTTATAGTAGGTTTAAAGTCATGGGTGACCTGGCAGTGTGTATGTAGTGTGTGTGTGTGTGTGTGTGTGTGTGTGTGTGTACAGAAGGAGCAGGCAGGGGTGCGGTGCCTGACACGGACCAGTCAGGTTTGCGTGCAAGGGGGTAGTCCGGAAGACCGGAGATCTCTCCATAAAGGTGTCTTATGAACGGCGCCACCCGTCATAACGCTTCCAGAAATGACCTACAGCCAAACCCTGATTTCCTTTTTACTCTTCCCTGTCAACAATGGAAGGCGGCACCATCTTTTTTGGACTATCACTATACAAACCAAATATTGTCATTATATGTTTTCCATAATCATGGCATTACTGCATGATGAAGAAATGTGCTATACTCCTATAACCCTGTGCTTTATATCCTTCTGAGGCACCAGAAATGATTAACACACCAACACAGAAATGAATAACACACCAACACAGAAACGATTAACACACCAACACAGAAACAATTAACCCACCAACACAGAAACTAACATACCAACACAGAAGCTAACACACCAACACATAAACTAACACACCACACCAACACAGAAATGATTAACACACCAACACTGATACGATTAACACACCAACACAGAAACAATTAAGACACCAACAAAGCAACTATTAACACACCAACACAAAAACGAACACACCAGCACAGAAACTAACACACCAACACAGAAACTATTGGCCCCCAAATACAATTTGAGTTTTTAGTTTTCTTCTTGGAGCTTCTAAATGATATACTGGCAGTAAGTGTTCAGTGTTAGCTCACAGCAAACCTCACAGTTAATTCAACATGCCAACACACCTGTACATCCCATTCAACCAGCTCAACATACCGTAAAACTTCAATTAAAAGCCTGGGAGTTTATTCGCTTAAATCACTGAACACAACAGGAACTTATTAGAGAAAGGCTTATATTTCAGCCAAGTGTCTATTTCCTTAATAATGCACACAGCTTTTGCTCATTTGCATAGTGAATTGTTTTATTCCAGCATTCACTTCAGAATTTTAATCAATTTCTTAATTTTCTACACTAATGTGTTATTATTTACACACTGTGTCATCTTTGTTTGTCTTAAATGTGTTTCTGTGACAGAATAATGATTCTCTCTCTTTTTTTGTCAGTTCTTACTTTTGCCACTAGTGGGAGATATGCTGTTTTCTAGGGGTCTCTACTCCCAAAATTGTTGACTGTTTTGGTGCTTGCCAGTCAGCTAGCAGTTCTCAGCTGTTAGCTGCCAATAGCTAGCAGTTTCTTACTGATGATAAAAGCAGATGATTTACGTAATTATTTTGACTTATTACTGAATTATTTAATGCAACAAATTAAACATTAAACCTCCTAAACAATTTATGGTAATTCATGGTAATCTCATAAACAATTCATTTAGACCCAGCGTTTATTTGAAACAGGCGTTTATTTGCTGCAATGTGTACCATTGCCCGGGTATTAAAAGGGACAGATGGCTATTTGAGACGCTGCATTTAATTTAAGTTTTACAGTAACACACCTTTCTATGTAAAATAATTGAGCTATACATCGGTGACATATGGAAACATGTCAATGTGACTGGTATCTGTGTAAATAAACAATGGGCTGAGGACCGAGCTCTGATGCGCACCACCACAGCGAAGCAGTCACTTTCTTTCACTGAAACACCTATACCTGTTCCACCGTCTGGGTTTCAACCTGATGAATGACATCATAGCCTGCGGCTGCTCAGAGCTGGGCCATTTGTTAGGAGATAAGAGAGACTTCCTGGATTAGGGAGGTAGTTGAGGTACATCTCCAGAGAGCCTGTTTGTTTGGGTAAGGCAGCTTGTTCATTACGGCTAAAACTGTGGGAGGTTGGGAAGCCAACCTGTCTCCCAGATAGTGCGGGAGCCACGCCAACATGTACTTAACCCGTCTGCAAATGCACTCGCTTCCCATTGATGCCTCCGATGCATTATTATGAGTTGTGCATGTGGCATAATGCATTGGATTTAAGAGAGTTTGGGACCTGCCTAAGATCTAGAGAAATGCTTGAAATGTATGAAACAGTTGGGTGTCACATATATATATATATGAATATACAGTACCAGTCAAAAGTTTGGACACCTACTCATTCAAGGGTTTTTATTTATTTTAACTATTTTCTACATTGTAGAATAATAGTGAAGATATCAAAACTATGAAATAACATGTATGGAATCATGTAGTAATGAAAAAGTCTTAAACAAATCAAAATATATTTTAGATTTTAGATTTTAGATTCTTCAAAGTAGCCACCCTTTGCCTTGATGACAGCTTTGCACCCTCTTGGCATTCTCTCAACAGTTTCACGTGGAACGCTTTTCCAACAGTCTTGAAGGAGTTCCCACATATGCTGAGCCCTTGTTGGCTTCTATTCAAAAAATATTTAGAATTGGGTTGAGGTTGGGTGATTGTGGAGGCCAGGTCATCTGATGCAGCACTACATCACTCTCCTTATTGGTCAAATAGCCCTTACACAGCCTGAAGATGTGTTGGGTCATTTTCTTGCTGAAAAACAAATGATAGTCCCACTAAGCGCAAACCTGATGGGATGGCGTATTGCTGCAGAATGCTGTGGTAAAGTGTGGTGGTTAAGTGTGCCATGAATTCTAAATAAATGACCAACACTGTTACCAGCAAAGCACAACCACACCATCACACCTCCTCCTCCATGCTTCACGGTGGGAACCACACATGCAGAGATCCTCCATTCACCTACTCTGTGTGTCACAAAGACACGGCGATTGGAACCAAAAATCTCAAATTTGGACTCATCAGACCAAAGAACAGATTTCCACCAGTCTAATGTCCATGGTTCCTGTTTCTTGGCCCAAGCAAGTCTCTTCTTATTATTGGTGTCCTTTAGCAGTGGTTTCTTTGCAGCAATTCAACCTTATTCACGCAGTCTCCTCTGAACAGTTGATGTTGAGATGTGTCTGTTACTTGAACTCTGTGAAGCATTAATTTGAGCTGCAATTTCTGATTTTGGTAACTATAATGAACTTATCCTCTTCCTTTCCTGTGGCGGTCCTCATGAGAGCCAGTTTCATCATAGCGCTTGATGGTTCTTGAAATGTTCCATATTGACTGACCTTCATGTCTTAAAGTAATGATGGACTGTCGTTTCTCTTTGCTTATTTGAGCTGTTCTTGCCATAATATGGACTTGGTCTTTTACCAAATTGGGCTATCTTCTGTATACCACCCCTACCTTGTCACAACACAACTGATTGGCTCAAATGCATTAAGAAGGAAAGACATTCTACAAATTAACTTTAACAAGGCACACCTGCTAATGTAAATGCATTCCTGGTGACTACCTAATGATGCTGGTTGACAGAATGCCAAGAGTGTGCAAAGCTGTCATCAAGGCAAAGGGCGGCTACTTTGAAGAATCTGATTCCATGTGTTATTTCATAGCTTTGATGTCTTCACTATTATTCTACAATAGTGTAAACATAAAGAAAAACCCTTGAATGAATAGATGTGTCCAAACTTTGACTGGTACTGTACATTTCACATTTGTGACAAATTGGGAAAAGTACCGAAAATACATGTATAGTTCAAAATAATATTTAGAAATGAATACAGGTCATATTGAGGCAACCAATGAAGAAACTGTGGGTGGCCCAGCACTACTTCTTGGCAAGCGACCGTGCTTTAGAATGATTAAGCACTCACTGCCTGTGTCACTTTGAAAAATGTTCACTGACCATACTGTTCATATCCAGGCTTGTGGGTTGCTCTGAGGTCAGAATCCTGCAGCCAGACACGCTTATCACAACACGAGATAAGCCCAACTTGAATGACAGCACGTAAATGGTTTTGATCCATGCAAATTGAAAAGTCATCCTTCCATAGCAAAAGGAAACATAATTGAACAGCAACCTCATGTTGAGTATTATAACAAAGGCACATCATAGAGACAATGGCTAATGAAACATCCTGAAATTCAGATGTATAGATGTTAAATGCATCAAATCAAATCAAATTTTATTTGTCACATACACATGGTTAGCAGATGTTAATGCGAGTGTAGCGAAATGCTTGTGCTTCTAGTTCCGACCATGCAGTAGTATCTAACAAGTAATCTAACAAATTCACAACAACTACCTTATACACACAAGAGTAAAGGAATGAATACGAGTATGTACATATAAATATATGGATGAGCGATGGCTGACCGGCATAGGCAAGATGCAGTAGATGGTATGGAGTACAGTATATACACACATATATATGAGATGAGTAATGTAGGATATCAGCATTGAACAATCTATGCGTATACAGATTCATAAACTGGTAGACTGATCAATAGTTTGTATTAGATGGCACTCTTCCAGACACAGTGAATGCTGGTTTTCCCCAGTGGCTGTGTCTGTGTGGGGCCACTGTTTGCCCCAGTGTCTGTGTGGGGCCACTGTTTTCCCCAGTGGTTGTGTCTGTGTGGGGCCACTGTTTTCCCCAGTGTCTGTGTCTGTGTAGGGTCAATGTTTGCCCCAATGTCTGTGTCTGTGTGGGGCCACTGTTTGTCCTTGTGTCTGTGTAGGGCCACTGTTTGCCTCAGTGGCTGTGTCTGTGTGGGGCCACTGTTTGCCCCAGTGGCTGTGAAGGGGTAATTAGATGTAGGGTTGTTTGAGTCCCTGTTAATCCTGAGCTGATTAGTGGAATTTACTCATCAGGGCTCTGTGAGACAGAGAGAGAAATGGATAGAGAGAGGGAGAGAAAGAGAGAAACAGATATGCAGATATACATACAGACAGAGCCCCCCACCAACCTCCTCCGGCCAATGAGAGCTCGACCCTGAGGTCACCTGGCTCACTAGACTAATCCTGAATCTGCCTTGTAGATTAGCACTTTCCCACTCGCAGCCACTCCAGCTCAAATCCGGTAAATCCCGAGGTAAATGTCAAAGCTTCCGGTAAGTGGGAGAGCACAGCATTGTGGAGTGGATTAAGGAGAATGGGATCATATTTGGGAGCGTATAACCACTGGTGATTAGGGTGAGGCCAACAGTAAAAGCTGTATTTAGCGTTTTTCTCACCCAATCCCAATGGCCGAGGCCCTGATCTGTTTGGCCTCTGATGTCTGTCATGTCTTGCATTGTTGAGTACTTGTCACTTTGGATTCATCAGTAGTCATGTATTTAGATTTTGGTATTACCAATTGATCACACTTTACAATTGATTAGGTATATACTGTACAATTCTTTTTAGTATTTTTTTTATATAAAACAAGGAGAATACAATCAACACTCATTCTATGGATATAAAATGCATAGGATTTGTGTGGCTCTGAAAAGGACGTCACAATGTTATGAATGCAACTCTCCCCTGCAGAGTTAGGTTTCTAAGTTGTAGTAACATCATAGCTAACTCTTTTATAATACTGTCATAACACACTCCTGCTTTTAGAGATGGGTCATAACTGAATACTGCACAGATCTCTGAACTCCTGCTGTAATACAGTCTTGGATAATGGATAGGGAGGCAGCCTCTCTACTGTAGATGGCACTGTTAAACTTGACGTGTTCTTACTGGCCTCTGTGACAGAGGAAGTGGAAGAGGGAGTTTGAATCTGGTCCTCATTACCACATCCAGCCCCAGAAATATAGTTATGCCGACAACAGGTCTGTATCAGTTAGTTATGCCGACAACAGGTCTGTATCAGTTAGTTATGCCGACAACAGGTCTGTATCAGTAAGTTATGCCGACAAAAGGTCTGTATCAGTTAGTTATGCCGACAACAGGTCTGTATCAGTTAGTTATGCCGACAACAGGTCTGTATCAGTTAGTTATGCCGACAACAGGTCTGTATCAGTTAGTTATGCCGACAACAGGTCTGTATCAGTTAGTTATGCCGACAACAGGTCTGTATCAGTAAGTTATGCCGACAACAGGTCTGTATCAGTTAGTTATGCCGACAACAGGTCTGTATCAGTTAGTTATGCCGACAACAGGTCTGTATCAGTTAGTTATGCCGACAACAGGTCTGTATCAGTAAGTTATGCCGACAACAGGTCTGTATCAGTTAGTTATGCCGACAACAGGTCTGTATCAGTAAGTTATGCCGACAACAGGTCTGTATCAGTTAGTTATGCCGACAACAGGTCTGTATCAGTTAGTTATGCCGACAACAGGTCTGTATCAGTTAGTTATGCCGACAACAGGTCTGTATCAGTTAGTTATGCTGACAACAGTTATAGAATTAGGAGGGGGCTAACGGGATAAATCAATCACACAGACCACAATAGATAGAGGGACTTTGGCAGGTTTTTTTCTCTTTTTCTTCCCCCGTTTTCCCCAGAAGTGTCAGGGAGTCGTGGAACAGGGGTGGAGTGGGGATTAGGGACAGAGCAAAAGGCAAGCATGTTATTGTAGCGGAGTTCACAGGGGAGTCAAGCAGAGGGCAGTGGGCCGATCACACGCTACGTTGTGATTCACAGAGGAGGCCTGAACACAAATCCTGGACCCCGCTCTTCGAGAAAATAACTTTAGTCAGCTTCGAGCTTGAGGATGATGGGAAGGAAAACTAAAGGGAAGTGGATCACCTCACACACACAGTCAAAGCAGACGTAACATTTTACCTTAGAGACAAAACATAGAGAGCATAGCATAGGTGATGACGAGACAATTTATTGTGTTGTCCAAACGTAGCCGAAACAGACCATGACCATTATTACTATATCACTGTGAAAACAATTTTTGATTTCAAATGACTGTCATAAGGTGGGTGTAGCTGGTGTACAGAGTCAGGCGCAGGAGAGCAGAGATGAGTTGGCTAAGCACTTTACTAGGCAATGTCAAAATACAGAACGCAATCGCGTCATAAAACAAATGCCCCCAAAAAACCCAAGTAAGGCAGCACAAAGTACAAAATAACCACACAATACAGGCTACACAAAGCACGGGTGAAAACATACAACCCGACGTACCAACATGCCAAAACAAACAATTCCCCACACAGACATGGGGGGAACAAAGGGTTAAATGGACAACAGTAATGAATGAAAATGAAAACCAGGTGTGTGTGAAAACAAGACAACACAAATGGAAAATGAAAAGGGGATCGGCGATGGCTAGAAGACCGGTGACGTCGACCACCGAACGCCGCCCGAACAAGGAGAGGAACCGACTTCGGCAGAAGTCGTGACAATGACAGGGGCATGGTCGGGCACATATTAAAACAATTACCTCTTAATTGCCTTATAGTTATCATACGTTATGAGTATGTACTGTAGCCCCACCTGTACCCAGAGAAAACCACACCCACCCAGTAAGACAGACTGATGAACCAGGCATTCTTGAGTCAGGGTCTGACCAGACTGGTCCCTGTCTCGTGTCGAGACGTAGGTGAACCTTACTGAACCTCTTTTAATGTTGCATGCAAACTGTGGTGATGACTTCATACTCTGCTGGGATGTTGCTTTGTCTCCTAGAAGGGCCGGCCCTTCGTGAATGGCTGGTAGTCGTCATCGCATTCTTCTCCATGTACTGAGGGCCTATGAGACAACTGTCCACCCCACCCTAATAAAACACAGGTGGTGAGAGAGAGAGATTGGGAGGGAGGGAGGGAGGGAGGGAGGGAGGGAGGGAGGGAGGGAGGGAAGGAAGGAAGGAATTAAGGAAGGAAGGAGAGAGAGAGAGAGAGAGAGAGAGAGAGAGAGAGAGAGAGAGAGAGAGAGAGAGAGAGAGGAAATTTAGCATCACACTGGGCAAAAACTGGTTTAATCAACGTTGTTGTTTCCACGTCATTTCAACAGCAAAAATTACATTTAATGACAATGAATCAATGTGAAAAACTGATTGGATTTGCAAAAAGTCAATGTAAGGGAATATCACATTTTTTCACACAACTTTTAACATAAATCCAATGACATGTTGACATTTGTTGTTGATTTCACGTTAGTATTCACGTTAGTCAACCAAATGTAAATCTAAAATAGATGTTGAACTGACGTCTGTGCCCAGTGGGATAGTCATTAGAATGACTTTATAAGAAAGTGATGACTATCTGGCTCCATTTTCATGACTGGATTACACAATTAAGTGTTGATGTCAATGTTTGATTAAACACAAGCCAGCAGCAATGGTTGAAATCTTTCATACTAAAACATAATGGACATCGTGCTCTTAAATAATTCACTATCCAATTAGGTTTCAAGACATAGCAAATCAAATGACTATTTCATGAAACATGATGAAGTTAACTTTGATGCTCATTTCCCCTGGACTCAATTGTAATGTTGTCTGACCCGCATTTGCTTTGGTCTGAATTACTAATCAAGTCCAATCAAGTTGGCGAAAATGTTACCTATTCTCTAAGCATTTTCTCTCAACTCATGAGGTTTCATAAAGAAAGAAGAAATATAACAGTGAAGGAGAAAAGCACAGTCATTTTGTCTTTCTTTTTCTTCTTTTCTCTGATAACATCCATATGAGTATGACCAATCCCTGCCCTGGGCATGCATCTGTTTTCTTCCCAGGGAAATAAGGACTGTAACTCAATGTGTTTAAAGGACCGGGAAGGAGTGAGCGTCCATTGGGAGTGAAAGACAATGTGTTGCCCACTCTGGGGACAGATGTTGTGTTTTTCCAGAAAACCATAATCCTGAGTGGGAGAATAACATTGGGGAAACATAACCTAACCTTGGCAGCAGACAGACAGCGTAGGCATAGGACGGGACACCGATGAGCCTGGACCAGCAGAGTATGTACACAGCAATTATATCTCTTAGCACTCAGCAGTCTACATAGCTAAAACACACTCCTAGGGTCACAGCCCATAGGGATAAGGTTTTCCCATTAAAACATCATCAGACACCGCCGTTTATTTAAGGAGATGTAGGATTTTCGCCACTACTGTTGACTCTTCCCGTCACTGGAGAGCAAAGATAATAATTTGGAACCGAAGAGAAAAATAAAACAATAATCTCTGAAGAGACGAATTATCAGCACAGGTCAAGAGTTCTGTGTATGTACATACCTTTATTTGACGCCGGGGGAATTAAGATGTGAAACAAACGGGTCCATGTTCAGTTCACTCTTGGCTCTTTTGAATGGAACTAAATTCATACTCAATTCATACTGCAAAAGTTCTTGCTTTTTTTCAAAGTACTTTCATGAACAAACACGAGGTCCTTGTTCAAATGAAAAAGATGATTCATAGAATAAATAATCAACTTTTTCTAATCAAGACATGTTGCTATGGTTACAGATCTTAGACAAACAATAAACAATTTTCCAAACTTCCCCTTAGCCTTAACCCAAACCCGAGTGGCTCATATCAGAACCGTTTCTACTGAAACAGTCAGGAGACAGGCTCATTTGTTTCTCACACCTACTCTCTGATAAATATATTAACAGGAAAGCCCTGTAGAAGAGGATCAGCCAGTGGTCCAAACCTCAGGACACAGTCCAATGTGTACTGCATGACCTCCTCATATAGTTGATCATCCCCAAACACCCCCTCCACCCCCCACCTCTGTCCCAACCACCCCTCTCCTTCTCCTTACCCCTCTCTGTCACCCCTCTCCTTCTCCTTACCCCTCTCTGTCACCCCTCTCCATCTCCGTAACCCTCTCTAAGTCACCCCTCTCCTTTTCCTTACCCCTCTCTGTCACCCCTCTCCTTCTCCTTACCCCTCTCTGTCACCCCTCTCCTTCTCCTTACCCCTCTCTGTCACCCCTCTCCATCTCCCTAACCCTCTCTCTGTCACCCCTCTCCTTCTCCTTACCCCTCTCTCGGTCACCCCTCTCCTTCTCCGTAACCCTCTCTCTGTCACCCCTCTCCTTCTCCTCGCCCCTCTCTCTAAAATTTGATTTGATTTGTCACCCCTTCTCCTAGCATGCCGCCCGTTGTGTAGATAGCACATTTGTTCTCAATGGGGGCTGCCTGTTCATTGGCGAGTGTGTGTTGAATGAAAAGCAGGTCCTTCCATATCCCTGGAAAGCCAAGACATGCCAGAGTACAGACATCAAGACCCAAGGAGTCTAAGAGAACTGGAGTGACTCGAGTGGCATAATATGCAGCTGGAGTGGGTTGATCATTGTAGCTTTCACGAAATCGGGGACGGGTCCATTCCAGCATCCTCCAGTAACATTCCGGATACGTTCCACCTTGTATTTAGGCCCCTTCCCACCCATGAGGGAAAATCCAGGAAAGACATTGATGACTGCTAAATAGTTTTAGTCAACTGAGTCATCCACAAATACAGGAATTAGTAACATTTTGAGTGCCTCGATAATATCCGTATTTGCATAACAATATTTATTTGCAAAAAAGCAAGGCCTTTATTATGCAAAGTGTAGCCCTCCTGGCTGTCTCACCATTGGCCAAAAGACCCCTATCCATCTACCCCAGACACCCTGTCCCTCCCCCCACACGGCATCAGTCAGGTGTGTGTCTCACCATGGCAATTTGTTAACCTCTAACCAGTGAACACCGCTGACCTCTGGAGCTTTCTCTGGAGCACCGTATGATTGGACACAGGAGGAGGGTAGCAGAACACCCGCTGCAGACACACACACACACACACACACACACACACACACACACACACACACACACACACACACACACACACACACACACACACACACACACACACACACACACACACACACACACACACACACACACACACACACACAACCATACTAACCATACTAACCATACCATATCATTCAAAGTATGCTTGGAGGAGGAAATAAAGTTGCAGAAGTAGAATCCTTTTGAGACTTTCATTATTTCCCCTAGCCATGATAAGTATTGTATATATCTGAATACCTAAATCATGTTTATGCATAATAATTTAGGCTCACAGTATAATATACAGTATCTCGTTCACTCTTCCATGGATCTTCAAATCCTTTGACTGGCTGTCAGCTGTCTTTATGAAGTTGGATCTGATTAGCATGTTTGACATGATGAAGCCAAAGGCAAGACAAAACAGTCTTCAGAATAGCTTTGCAAAATATTGCTTTTGAAGTGAAGTAATGCAACTGAGCAGTGTATTTCTTCATTGGCTATTATTTAATATTGTTTGTGAGTACTGAATTATATTTGTTTAAATAAAATGAACCTAAACCTAGTTTCCAATAAATCAGAGCTATTACCATTTGTTTTCACTCTTCTATTACTTGGCCAACGTAAGTGGGGGCATTAAATGGTAGTTCATTTCCTTAATGGTTTATTATTCCGAGCACAAAACTGTCTCATTGCTAAGTCTGAGAGCAAATTTTCTATGGCAATGCATATTCATATGTTTAACATACAGACATGCATTCTTAATGATCCAGGATTGGACAGAATGCAATCAGCTCATTAATACTGCGTGCCATGCCTGTCTCCACCAGACACCACCAGACACCACCATGAGACTTTTAATGAAGCACATTCAATTACTCCACAAAGAAGGATTAAATGTGTGAGTGAAAGTGAGAGATGCAATAGTATTTTTCAATGTATTAGTTATTAGTTCATATGTTGGAGAAAAAGTTTTTTGTGTGTGTCTTTTTTGGACCCATGAGGCACAGGGGAAAGCTGTGCTGGTCTTTTCAACCAGAAAGGCACATAAGATTGATTTAATACTGCACAGTACCATCGACTGTCTCTAAGTATACACAGCCTTTGTCACAATTTACAATACATCTTCTTCCAGAGAGGCTTAGAGAGACAGAGAGTGAGAGAGAGGGAGTGTGTGAGCGAGAAAGAGAGAGAGAGAGGTAGACTTACAGCTAAATGACACCACATTTGTGGCATTGTGCATTTGGGTCCTTCTATCGTTATTACATAACACTTGAATCAAAATGGAAACGCTCATAAAAGTGTATCTTAATTGACCCAGCTTTGTGCCATCTAGTTTATACAGACAGGCACACTTTGACCTTATACAAAGTACCCAAGTACACACCATCTGCTCAAAAGCATAATAGAAGCCAAATTAAACTTGAGGAAGGAGAGAGGATGAAACTCAGCAGAGCCCCACACAGAAGTTATGAGCTGCTAGAAGTTAGAGAGATTTACAGCAGTCCAAAACATAGCAAAGTGCTAGACGCAATTAATGGACTGTATCATAAACATCTGGATACATTTACTGTCCGAGCTAGCTTTATAAAAGCCACTTAAGCCATTTTTAGTGCTGTACTAAAAGCTCCTTTTAAGATGATAACGTATACCAAAATCTGTCAAAATTATACACTGACGAACTCCAGTCCCTGCCTCCCGTCAAAACTGTGATACGTTTCCAAGCTAGGTACGTCATTTCATCAGAAACAGGACAGGAGCTGGACGCTGGATGAAAAGACGTGAGGAATTTCTTTCTCGACATGTGCTTTTTCAAGTCTTAACATTACCCTCTTTTTTTAATATCCATGAGACTCCTGTCACTTCGGTTGAATAAATAACATTAACCAGCCTTGAAAGCCAATTTAGGGGTAGAAGACACATGTCTAAATAAAGGCTGGGCAGCGTTCAAGAGCAGGACATGGGGGTAATGGTTGAGTGGTCGTTTAGAAATTATTAATGATTTTCCCCTCCCTGTAATTTCGGACGGGGCGTTAGATGAAGGGGTCCCTTCTCTCCTGTTTGCGTGGCAGCAGCGCTAGCTCCTCAAACAGACTGCAATTTATTCCTCTGCAGTTTGTCCGTCAAGGCTTGCTCTGACAACATAATCCCGAGCTAATCTGCCGTGTTCAGGTTTTCTTATTGGCTCTCATGCAAAGCGGTCCGCCAAATCCCGCTACCTGTCAGTTGGGCCTCGCTCGGGGAGCCCAGACGAGCTGCCAGGCAGGCCCACTGCAGTGGCTCCCGTAGTGGGGAAGAGAGGGAGCGAGAGAGGGAGGAAGGCATGGTGCCTGGGTGGACTTAACCCGTATCTCCCTCTCTGTAATCCACTGTAAACAGCCAGAGCCTTAGCAGGGCTAACTGCCCTAATCAAGCTCAGAGAGCACCCAATCGCTATCATACACAGCACCTTATGAACTAGAGATTTAAGCATCCGTCCCAGTGTGTGTGTGGGGTAGTTGGAAGGGAGGGGGAGAGGGCCACATTGACAGGTCCTAATCCCCAGGGAGAGCCAGAGGTGGCAGGGGAAAGCAGAGTTGGGTGTCCATACACCTGCCTACTGCTGCTGGAACAAATAGCGCAGGTACTCCTTGAGTGATTTTAGGTGCTTAAGTATTACTAATGGGGACAAATGACAACATTGCACTTTAATGTGATTTACCTACCCAATAAAAACATATTTACTGACAATGTAATATAATGAATTACCCCAACATCTGAGATATTGCCCACATAATATTTTCTATGTTCAAAATATTTCACGTTTTCAGTTTTATGTTGATATCAAGCCAAAGAAAGAAAAATGTCATAAAACTCACTCATCATCCAGATGCATCGATTAAGATGGAGGTATGCCTCGACAGTAGGCAGAAAATTCCAACAAAGCACAGCACATCCCAACTGAGAAACCTGCAGTCAATAGTCAAACCAGCCTCTGAGATCTAGCTTGCTCCATGTAAATTTCCCTCACATCCTCCAAGACTCACTGACAGTGACCCAAAATCCACAGGAAAAACATAAAAGGCCTGACCACAGCCAAAAGCAGAGGAACTAGAACTAAGCCAACCCCCCAACTCTAAAAAACTTTTGAGGAACTTCTGAGTGGCTGTGTCATGACACAAACAATAAAACTAATCTCCTATTTTTCCCCCCTCTTTTTCACCCTTCCAAGTTGTAATGAACTGGTTCGGAAGGGTGTTGGGTGGGTAGGGGGAGGGATTGAAGGATAAAAGACCACAGAGTACAGCACACAGTCCCTTTTACTGATAAAGTTGAGACAAAAACATTTATTTTGGAGTGAAGTGGTTGGTTGATCACTAGATCGCAAGGTAGCAATGGGGGGCAGTGTCCTTGATTAGTTCTCGTCAATGGATGTCAGAGTATCAGGTTGAGTGGACAACATCAGTGCAATACATCAGCTTCCCTGTGAAATATAGTCATCATGCAGTCATTAATACGTGTCAACATTAGCTACTACAGATAGTGTTCTCAACATGGCATGTTATTGTATTCTGAATGAGCTTCTCAGTCCTCTGGGTACTGCTTTCTCCTTCTTAATTCAGTAGTCGTTAATCTTAATTTGCATTGGCATAATTCAGCCCTTTCAGAACACCTTGTATGACTATCTGTAGAGGGTGCAAACTGACTTATGGCACTGATGTGTTATAGGGTTGTAGGCATGTCTTTTGAAAACAAGTGGGGCTCTGGGGTGGGGTGTGTGTAGGGAGCTTGAGGCGATACATGAAGGTTGGGTGTAGAGGTCCAGGTCCGGCTTCTGTGACTCCTCAGTCTGTTCTTGGAGGGCTGCTCTCTCTCCTTCCATCTCTCCTCTAGGAATGCTCTCTTTCTCCTTCCATCTCTCTCCTTCTCCAGGACTGTGGGAAGCTTTGGGCAAATATGTTTGCCACTTCAAACCCCAAGATAACATCGGCCCACAGGGCGGAGCTCCCAAGAGTGTGGAGATGGGCGAGAGGGGTTGTGGAACCGCAGGGAAACGTGAACACGACATGTCACTGATAAGGGTCCTCCAGTGGGTTAACACCAGAGCTTGTACCAAGGATTGGCCTGAGAAGCCCTCTTAGAAAGCCCTGGCATCTGCCCGATAGCAAAATCCTGAGTGCTCATACACACCCCTATTGCACACGACAGGATGGGAGGGTAGTATGGCGTGCTATCAGAGACACAAGGACATATGGACATCCACAAGCTTTTAACCTCCATGACCTCTGAACTACCACTATTACTACTACTACTACTTCTACTACTACTGATACTACTACTACTACTACACGATTGGGTGGGGTGAATGTGATGTAACACCACCCACTGACCCCCCAAACAGAGTAGTCCTGACATTGATGCTCTGGAGGGAATTTTACGCCTCACTTAAAACGTCCTCATGCTTCCCATCTGAAACAGTTCGGAACAGTTCATGCAAACAGTACCAGTAAAAAGTTTGGACACTGCTACTCATTCCAGTGTTTTTCTTTATTTTAACTCTTTTCTACATTGTAGAATAATAGTGGAGATATCAAAACTATGAAATAACCAAAAAAGTGCTAAACAAATCCAAATATATTTTAGATTTGAGATTCTTCAAAGTAGCCACCCTTTGCCTTGATGACAGCCTTGCACACTCTTGTCATTCTCTCAACCAGCTTCATGAGGTAGTCATGCATTTCCATTAACAGGTGTGCCTTGTTTATTTATTTGTGGAATTTCTTTCCTTCATAATGCTTTGGGCTAATCAGTTATATTGGAACAGAAGATAGCCCTATTTGGTAAAAGAAAGTCCAAATTATGGCAAGAACAGCTCAAATAAGCAAAGAGAAACGACAGTTCATCATTACTTGAAGACATAAAGGTCAGTCAATCCGTAACATTTCAAGAACTTTGAAAGTTTCTTCAAGTGCAGTCACAAAAACCATCAAGCGCTATGATGAAACTGGCTCTCATGGACCGCCAAAAGAAAGGAGTTACCTCTGCTGTAGAGGATAAGTTCATTTGTGTTAACTGCACCTCAGATTGCAGCCCAAATAAATGCTTCACAGAGTTCAAGTAACAGACACATCTCAACATCAACTGTTCAGAGGAGACTGCGTGAATCAAACCATGGTCGATTTGCTGCAAAGAAACCACTACTAAAGGACACCAATAATGAGAAGAGACTTGCTTTTTTTTTAACCTTTATTTAACTAGGCAAGTCAGTTAAGAACAAATTATTATTTACAATGACAGCCTACCCCGGCCAAACCTTAACCCGGACGATGCTGGGCCAATTGTGCGATGCCCTATGGGACTCCCAATCACAGCCGGTTGTGATACAGCCAGAACCAGGGTCTGTAGTGACGCCTCTAGCACTGAGATGTAGTGCCTTAGACCGCTGCGCCACTCGGGAGCCCAAGAATCCAAGAAACACGAGCAATGGACATTAGAACGGTGGAAATCTGTCCTTTGGTCTGATGAGTCCAAATTTGAGATTTTTGGTTCCAACAGCCGTGTCTTTGTGAGACGCAGTGTAGGTGAAGGGATGATCTCCGCATGGAGGAGGAGGTGTGATGGTGTGGGGGTGCTTTGCTGGTGACACTGTCTGTGATTTATTTAGAATTCAAGGCACACTTACCAGCATGGCTACCACAGCATTCTGCAGCAATATGCCATCCCATCTGGTTTGCGCTTAGTGGGTCTATCATTTGTTTTTCAACAGGACAATGACCCAACACACCTCTAGGCTGTTTAAGGGCTATTTGACCAAGAAGGAGAGTGATGGAGTGCTGCATCAGACGACCTGGCCTCCACAGTCACCTGACCTCAACCCAATTGAGATGGTTATGGATGAGTTGAACCGCAGAGTGAAGGAAAAGCAGCCAACAAGTGCTCAGCATATGTGGGAACTCCTTCAAGACTGTTGGAAAAGCATTCCAGGTGAAGCTGGTTGAGAGAATTCCAAGAGCAACGCTGTCATCAAGGCAAAGGGTGACTACTTTTAAGAAAAGCTCAAATCTTATATATTTTTTGATTTGTTTAACACTTTTTTGGTTACTAAATGATTGATTCCGTATGTGGTCTTTGTCAAGGGTTTTTTCGGCTGTTAAATTCTCGAAACAAGCCGAAATTCGGTAGCTTAATGTCTACGCCCCTTCCCAGTGTTTGGTCAACAGTAGGGTTTCTTCAATTAAGTGTTTGTTGTCATTCAATGATAGACGACTCGTTTTCAAGCCGATTTTTCCACTTGAGAAATATTGCACCAAACACCTTAGTCAGATGTAAATTCGTGTGATTAAGATCTCTTCTGCAAAAACGTCAACATTTCTGACATATTTCTTGACTCATCTTAGGTTAATTATGACAATTTTTAGGAAGTGTATACTGGCTACGGTGTCTCAAGACGGACAAACAGTACTATTCTCGTTTTTCATGTGAATGTCTTTTAAGGGAGTATGTGAGGCACAAACGTTCACTTAGCCTAGCCAAGTTCTGCTAGGAGCAAACTGAACCTAGTATGCAGACACGTTTAGGTGTCATGCTCCATGAGCCATATCATGTTGAGGGGACCACACTTGTTCTTACAAAGGCAACATGGAAATGATTCCTGTTGACAGTGGTAGGATTAGGGCACAAAGTCACCACTCAGAATAGTGCCAGAGGTACGTACAGTAATGTATCGTTTCGCCAAAGATTTAACTGATTAATTCTGTAATGTATTAAGAATGAACAACGCCATATTTTGATTTAAGTATACTGTTTTAAGTACTGCGGAACACAAAAAGTTGAATGGAAGGGAAGAATGTAGGCAGATATGAAGAATAAATGTGGTCAAAGGAGACCATAACATTTATTTTGATATGTCCATATTCTAAGGTAAATTCTATATAGATTTGACACAATAATACCATGTAACTTTGATCTGGCTTACACTCATCTTTCAATAGATCTGTGAAACTTATACTGGGTTCCTAAAGTGATATTGGGGAATATTGAAGAGACTTGAATGGAAAGAAAAATACAAGCAAACATTAATCCTTGACTCTGGCTCTCATTGCATATATCTGCAGATTGCTGTAATATTATTCCATATCTCATATTTCATGCCCAGCACCCCACAAAACAAATGCCACAGGATCCGGAAGACTTGAGCAAAGCAATAAAAATTGATTGATATTTCAGCCTGAAGAAAACCACCTGTCAGGTGCCTTTTGGCGGCTTTACATAAATAGGGTAATAAATAGATCGATCACACATTGCGAGGGAGAGTTATGTCACATTAAAGAGACGGGACTTTGAGCACCAGGCTCGCATCGTCTCATTACTCAGAGGCCGCCCCCTCTGGGAAACGTGGCGTTGTCAGCAGGAAGGAGGACACAGAGTCTGGGGAGACAACACATGTGGCAGGAGCCAAAGCAGAGCAATGATCCAAAGATCCCAGACACTCCCTGGATGCCTGGCTGGACTTGGTGAGACCGGAGACATCCATCAACGTAAACTGCCAATTGGACTCATCTGACCGTGACAGGGATATGAATATCAATCAGATGTGTGAACTCAAGGGTAAAAGACACAAACTCACACCACCCAAGTGCCAGGGGTAGATACTGTAGTCAAGGTTGGTTGCAGAGGACATGTACAGTAGTTTTCCCTTAGTTTCACAAGCCCTCTTTGAGTGTAGCACTGTTTGATATCCATTAAATACATGTATTTCAAAACATGTGAGTAGCTCCCAAAAGCAGATCAAGAGAGGTCAATGAAAGCCGCCATGGTACCCCTTTTAATGAGGAGCTTGTACAGTTATTATTTACTTGTAGTTATTATTGCATTCAAGTTTTCACTTCAGTTTGATATGCTGTTATTTTTTTGCGCAATGCTTATGGATTAAGAGCTCGATCCGCACTCCATTCCTCGACTAAGAGTGGAATCCAATGCTGTATTTGGGTTTACTGGGGTTTATTCTTTTCTAAACCTCATATGCATTTAGAGCCAATAGGCTTTCAATTATTTAAACTTTGTCAACAAGGCTTGCTTGTAGAAGGGGCCTGGTGCATGGTGCTCCGTTCGCCTGCAAACCATGTAACAAAAATCCAATGGCTGTTTGCCAAGCCTCTGACCTTTCTATGGGTTTGTTTAATTTCCAGTGGTATACTCTAGTCTCCATGATTCCCCCTTCTACCTATTTCCATGGGTATATTCCAGTCCTCAGGATTCCCCCTACTGCCTATTTCCAGTGGTATACTCCAGTCCTCAGGATTCCCCCTACTACCTATTTCCAGTGGTATACTCCAGTCTCCAAGATTACCCCTACTACCTATTTCCGGTGTTATACTCCAGTCCTCAGGATTCCCCCTACTACCTATTTCCAGTGGTATACTCCAGTCCTCAGGATTCCCCCTATTTCCAGTGGTATACTCCAGTCCTCAGGATTCCCCCTATTTCCAGTGGTATACTCGTTATACTCCAGATTCCCCTACTACACCTCGGAGAGTGGCAAGGCCGAGGGCCTTAAGGCACGGACAGGAGTCTTGATTTATAGGGATTTTGTGTCAGCGCTGGGATTCTGCCGTTAGCTACCGATGGAGGTGGACAGCGGCCTGTGAGACCTGGGGTTCTGTTTGAGATCGAGGCATCGAAGCTAGCATTAGCAGGTTGTCAATCGGCTGCTTATAGTAAATCATATTTTCCAATGTCCTAAAAGGTGCTGCATAGTTGCTTGGCATGGGATCATCAACGAAGGAAGGAATGAGATCCGCATGACGCTTTAGGAGATATGATGAAGGGCGTTTAATTTTGGGCTGTAGTCGGATGTGATACCGCGTACAATATTGCACTGTACATTTGTTTTTCCATTCCATTTCGAGGGTCTCCCAAATAATCTATAAATGGCATCCGAAATGTGGATGACAAAGAACAAACACTCATGATAGATATGGTGTAGTGGTGTGCTGGCTATTTAAAAAAATTAAAAATGAAAGTGACCGGCACAATGAGAGGAGAGGTCGTTGGGAGTAGACCTCTGTTGGCTTCTCACGACCAGCTGTTATAAAAGAAAAATTTGTCAGATAATCCTCCCAAAGCTCCAGCCGTCAAACTGAAGCATTCTGGGTCTCGGCTACGCTCATAAATGAAATACCACCTGCAACCAAAGCCACGCCAGAGAAAAAGTTATTTTTAGGTAAGGACATGAAAGCGCATGATCCCATGACAAAATAAAAGCTCCATGCGCTGATCTCGCCTGCAGAAGTCAATATTGTTGAAGTCTTGTGATGGCGATGTACGATGGGGGGCTGTGACGAGCGCTCCAGCTAAGACGAGCCGCTGTCAGTCTTATTTTTTGAACAGCGGAGATCCGCCGGTGTCAGGTGGATCATTCTGTCCACGGTTATGACAAGACACCTTGACAGGGATACCATTTCAGCGTGTTTGTCTCACCATCTTACTTGTCTTTTATGAATGATGGAGAGGGAGGCTATGTCCATGTTGAGACCACAACGCCGTCCATTTCAATTGACAGGATTCATTGCTGAATTTCGACATGGGTGAACTCCCCTTTATTGACTATGCTGCTTGTTCAATTCCAACAACAATGGCTGTTACATGATGGATGGTGGGCAGATCTCACTCACATTGGCTGTGGCCTTGGGAAGCCAAAGCAATTGACTCTTCCTGAAATGGCCCTCTCTGGAATAGTGTAATGCGTTAGTATTACCGAGGGCTCTAAATATATGTCACAAGTGAGCCTACCGGGACACAGCATCTCCTCTATTTTCATCTGCTGCTTACGGTCAAGTACAGTCAACTCACTTAGCACTTCATCTTTCTGCAGTCCACACTGCGCTGGGCTCCCAAACATATGGCTGTGTGTGTGTGTGACTGTGTGTGTGTGTGTCTGTGTGTGAATCTACTACACTACATCACCGGCCGCCTCCCCCGCTGACCGAAGCGAAGGAGAGGAAAAAAATAAATGCACACACTCCTCCGTGCTCTGCAGTTCCTCAAACATGACCTCTGTGATGACTTTGACCAGATTCCTCCGTACTTTAAACAAGACTCCCATTACGCCTCTTGAGTACAGTAACAGGTTTGCTTGGGGGATGAGACGGATGTGTGCGTGCACGCGTGCATGTGTTTCTTTGTGGTAAAGTAGTGTGCCTACCCTACTGTATAAATCACTTGACCCAGACCGACTGTTGACCATGGATTTATGCCAGTGTGAGAGGTTCCCGATGACAACCCATCTGCCCTCACTGTAATGGATGGTACACAGAGAGCACTGTCATCCAGCAAGTATGCTGTCTGAATGGGTCTGTAGTGGTGGGGTGGTGGAGTTGGGTTCATCAGTGACGCTACATAGGCGGTAGGGTAATGGATGGTGCTCTCCCCAGGGTGGAGCATATAGCTTCTGGGCCTCTTCCCAGTGCCTTTTGGGAAGGAACCCGATGCTTGAATTCGATCCGGCATCAGCATTGCCACAGTGGGTAGAGAGTCAAGGCAGTAGACTGTAGACGCTCCACAGTGTTGAAGTAGCTTTGAAAAATACAGTTAACAAAAATATAAACTCAACATGTAAAGTGTTGGTCCCATGTTTCATGAGCTAAAATAAAAGATCCCAGAAATGTTCCATATGCACAAAAAGCGTATTTGTGCACAAATTTGTTTACAACCCTGTTAGTGAGCATTTCTCCTTTGCCAAGATAATCCATTCACCTGACAGGTGTGGCATATCAAAAAGCTGATTAAACAGCATGATCGTTACAAGTGCACCTTGTGCTGGAACAATAAAAGGCCACTCTGAAATGTGCAGTTTTGTCACACAACACAATGCCACAGGTGTCTCAAGTTTTGAGGGATTGTGCAAATGGCCTGCTGACTGCAGGAATGTCCACCAGAGCTGTTGCCAGATAATTTAATGTTAATTTCTCTACCATAAGCCATTTTAGAGAATTTGTCAGTACGTCCAACCGGCCTCACAACGGCAAACCACATGTAACCACGCCAGCCCAGGACCTCCTCATCCAGCTTCTTCGCCTGCGGGATCATCAGAGAGTGGAAGGGTGGGTACAAAAGAGTATTTCTGTCTGTAATAAAGCCCTTTTGTGGGGAAAAACTAATTCTGATTGGCTGGACCTGGCTCCCCAGTGGGTCAGCCTGGCTCCCAAGTGGGTGGGCCTGGCTCCCAGATGGGTGGGCCCGGTGGCTGCGCCCCTGCCCAGTCATGTGAAATCCATAGATTAGCCCTATTGAATTTATTTCAATTGACTGATTTCCTTATAAACTCGTCCCTTTTTCAGGACCCTGTCTTTCAAAGATAATTCGTAAAAATCCAAATAACTTCACAGATCTTCATTGTAAAGGGTTTAAACACTGATTTTTCAATTAACCATATAAACAATTAATGAACATGCACCCGTGGAACGGTCGATAAGACACTAACAGCTTACAGAAGGTAGGCAATTAAGGTCACAGTTATGAAAACTTAGGACACTAAAGAGGCCTTTCTACTGACTCTGAAAAACACAAAAAGTCCAGGGTCCCTGCTCATCTGCGTGAACGTGCCTTAGGCACGCTGCAAGGAGGCATGAGGACTGCAGATGTGGCCAGGGCAATAAATTGCAATGTCCGTACTGTGAGACGCCAAAGACAGTGCTACAGGGAGACAGGACGGACAGCTGATTGTCTTTGCAGTGGCAGACCATGTGTAACAACACCTGCACAGGATCGGTACATCCGAACATGACACCTGCGGGACAGGTACAGGATGGCAACAACAACTGCCCGAGTTACACCAGGAATGCACAATCCCTCCATCAGTGCTCAGACTGTCCGCAATAGGCTGAGAGAGGCTGGACTGAGGGCTTGTAGGCCTGTTGTAAGCCAGGTCCTCACCAGACATCACCGGCAACAACGTTGCCTATGGGCACAAACCCACCGTCGCTGGACCAGACAGGACTGGCAAAAAGTGCTCTTCACTGACAAGTCTCACCAGGGGTGATGTCTCACCAGGGGTGATGGTCGGATTTGCGTTTATCGTCGAAGGAATGAGCATTACACCGAGGCCTGTACTCTGGAGCAGGATCGATTTGGAGGTGGAGTGTCCGTCATGGTCTGGGGCGGTGTGTCACAGCATCATCGGACTGAGCTTGTTGTCATTGCAGGCAATCTCAACGGTGTGCGTTACAGGGAAGACATCCTCCTCCCTCATGTGGTACCCTTCCTGCAGGGTCATCCTGACATGACCCTCCAGCATGACAATGCCACCAGCCATACTGCTCGTTCTGTACGTGATTTCCTGCAAGACAGGAATGTCAGTGTTCTGCCATGGCTAGCAAAGAGCCCGGATCTCAATCCCATTGAGCACATCTGGGACCTGTTGGATCGGAGGGTGAGGGCTAGGGCCATTCCCCCCAGAAATGTCCGGGAACTTGCAGGTGCCTTGGTGGAAGAGTGGGGTAACATCTCACAGCAAGAACTGGCAGATCTGGTGCAGTCCATGAGGAGGAGATGCACTGCAGTACTTAATGCAGCTGGTGGCCACACCAGATACTGACTGTTACTTTTGATTTTGACCCCCCCCCTTTGTTCAGGAACACGTTATTACATTTCTGTTACTCACATTTCTGTGGAACTTGTTCCGTTTATGTCTCAGTTGTTGAATCTTGTTATGTTCATACAAATATTTACACATGTTAAGTTTGCTGAAACGCAGTTGACAGTGAGAGGACGTTTCTTTTTTTGATGAGTTTATGAACTGTAACAACAAAATCTTTGAAATTGTTGCATAATGCGTCTATATTTTTGTTCAGTATAAATAGAGGGAATTCGAGACGCAGTGTTGTTGAAGTGAAAAGGAAATGTCAACACGTGTTTCATGTGTATGGAGAGGGACTATTGGCATACAACATTTCAACACGGCTATGCTTTTGATGTAACTAATGATTAAAAAATCTAACTTTTGAAGTCTAATAAAGGCTGATTTAAGGTAAACAGTCGACAAAGCCAAATATGATTGAATATTATTGAAATGTGCTATATTTCTTCAACAATAACTACTACTTAATTTACAACATCCAGCCATTATCTTTTCTTTACTAATGCATGAGATGATTGCATTATTAAGACATTAAACAATGGAAAACAACAGAGCTAAGTTACAAAGGTGATCCAATAGAACCTGATACATTGTAAGAGGTTCCAACAGCTCCAGAAGATATATATATATATTTCAGCCAGACTCAGAGTATCACAAAGCATAACATCTTCCAGACAAACTGAGCCTGCATCGCAAATGGCACACTATTCCCTACATAGTGCACTACTTTTAACCAGAACCCTATAGGCTCTGGTTGAAAGTAGGGCACTACATGTGGAATAGGGTACTATTTGAGATGCAGGCTGGGACTATTAGCGGGGAGATAGCTGAGGCCTTCACAAACCATGGTGATGAAGTGTCCTATTTCCAAGTTGTCTCCCAAATCTGGGGCCCCCACTCTCCACTTCACTTACTAGACAGCCCAGAAACACAGCAGACAAGGCGTTTTATCTCTCTGTGTGTGTGTGTGTTCTTGTGTGTGTTCATGTATGTGTGTTTTTTCTTGAGTTTGAGAGGGAGACTATCTTCTCTGTGTATATGGGCAATAGCATTATTAGTTAAATGTCTCTCTTAATGTAATTTCAATTAATTGCATACTTTTGAAACTTCAGTGAAAAATGACGCTCCCAGTGTGTAGGCTCCAATATAAGACAGATTTACGCATCAAACGGTTCATTTTAAATTATTATTAGTACAAACCTTTCTGAGCTTTTGCATTTTAGTGCCACATTTAGTTTGTGCTTCTTGTTGCGTCTAAACAAGTCAAGTCTCTGTCTCAAAGTTCCATTGTTAGCTCAGAGAAAACATGTGGACGTGAGCTGCCAGCTGTTAGCTGTAACAGGAGTGACTGGGGAGCAAGACAAAGTGGTCCAAATTCTTTATTCTTAAACCAACAACAGGAATTCACCGCACCAATGAATCTCTGAGGGAATGACATGACAGACCCAGATGTTTTTTAAACGGGGGCATAGATAATGCAGATGTTGCACTGTCGCTGTACACCTAACAAAACATATATGCTCCTCTTTTTCTTCTCTTTTACAGGGAAGTGTTTATCTCACAATGCAGGCAGGAAAGGGGCATTAATCACCACTGTGCCTTGGGAGCCCAGCCAATCATAACAGGTATAGTTGATGGTCATTTACACAAGGGTTCCTGGTGTGTATCTGTCTAGGTAGTTGATAATGGACTCCATGCTGTGGAGATGGGGAGGGATGTTAGTTTTACCACTGGAGTGATAGGTTGGGGTTTGTAGGTGTGTTAGTTACCTTCAGTAACGAATTGCGCCTTGTCTTCACAATCACAATATTTATGTTTTTACTTTAATTCTATTCAGTAGACGTGTGTTTCTTCTGCAATACCCAATTAGTGAGTGTTTGTATTTTTTTGGTAAATGGAATGCTTTAAAAACATGTTCAAAGGTTCTCTCTTCTGTTGGATGACAGTCAAAGGTGCTCTATTCTGTTGGATGATTTAGTCAAAGGTGCTCTATTCTTTCGGATGATTTAGTCAAAGGTGCTCTATTCTTTCGGATGATTTAGTCATAAGTGCTCTATTCTGTAGGATGATTTAGTCAAAGGTGCTCTATTCTGTATGATGATTTAGTCGAAGGTGCTCTATTCTGTTGGATGACAGTCAAAGGTGCTCTATTCTGTTGGTTGATTTAGTCAAAGGTGCTCTATTCTGTAGGATGATTTAGTCAAAGGTGCTCTATTCTGTAGGATGATTTAGTCAAAGGTGCTCTATTCTGTAGGATGTGTGTATAGTTATTTAGTGAAGGAGTTATGGACTATTCATTATAAGTAGACAGACAATTCATGTATTCACATGGAAAATGTTGGTGTATGGGACCTTTGTCTAATGGACCTTCGTCAAGCTGACTCTGCTTACTCTCTACGTGTACCGAACTTAAGGGAAAAGCAACATCATTCTGTGGTACGCTGGCAACATGGGACCAACCAAGGGTGTTGGGTAGCTAGTGAGCCTTGGCACCGTGGGGCCAACCAGGGCTGTTGGGTAGCTAGCGAACCTTGAGCGATGAGCTGTGTGTGTGTATTTGTGTGAGAGTGCACACAGTCAGGCTTGACGGCAGCAGCCAGGACCTCATCTGTGACTGAGTGGGTGCTATAAAAGACTAGAAGTGACGGGTCATGGTAAAGGTTAACAAAATCAAGGCGTGGAATTTACGAGCGCCCGTGCACCAGCGTCGCCAGCATTGATGGTGTGTGTAGAGGGCGGTTGGAGAGGGGGGATTATAAATACAGAGACTGTGTGTGTGTGTGTGTGTGTGTGTGTGTGTGTGTGTGTGTGTGTGTGTGTGTGTGTGTGTGTGTGTGTGTGTGTGTGTGTGTGTGTGTGTGTGTGTGTGTGTGTGTGTGGAATCGATCAGTCTGTGTTTAGGTCTCCTGTCTCTTGAGGTCATCAAGCTGACCATCTGTATTGAGACGTGGTGTCTACCCCCTAAAAGCCCTGCTCCAGATATCATGCCATCTGACAATGCGTTGTTAGTTCTCTGTTGTCAGCAAATGTCCAAACACACTAAACAGTATGTGAAATGAACTTTTCATTTAACAGCACACTTTCACTTCAATCATTCCATTTCATCCACTGTCTGTATCATTTTGTGGAACCTTTAAAGGGGCAATCAGCAGTTGCTACGTCCATTTTGGTATTTATAAATTAATGATATGTACCCATTGATTCTTGAAGAATATAGCTTATGAATGCCTTATGAGCTTAGCTCAACTGTCGTACCCCATCAGAACCCAAAATATAAGATTGTTTTACTCAAATGTTTGTAAACAACGTAAATATAAACAAACATTGTATAGCCTCAACATGGTCAAAACTATAATTTTGATATCATGGATGGTCAGTCCTTGCATCCGTAGCTGTCGATGAATTTAAGAGGGGTTACATTTCTCCAGCACCATCCCTCAGCTTTTTTACCAAAACAGGGGTGGGGAGTACACTTTCTTATTGTTTCTACTGCTGATTGCCACTTCAAGTGCGAATAAGTCGTGTTGTCTATTATCGATTATCTGTGACGTGGTTAGGGCTGTGGCAGTCATGACGGTTATCGTCATGCAAAAGACTGCCACGGTAATTGACAGTGATGAGCGCCTTTGGAACATCTACATATAAAAAAGTATATTAAATCAATCACCATGAATCTATTATTTATATTGGTCAAGTCTAAAGAAACATTATGCTATGATGAAAATGTATTTCAGAAGAACAGAATATGAGTTGGCCTACTTTAGGCCTATGTTATCTGGCTATGCTCCATCCCATAAGATGTAGGCTTGTTCATTTACAGTTGAAGTCGGAAGTTTACATACACTTAGGTTGGAGTCATTAAAACTCATTTTTCAACCACTCCACAAATGTCTTGTTAATTAACAAACTATAGTTTTGGCAAGTCGGTTAGGACATCTACTTTGTGCATGTGTAACAGTATAGCTTCCGTCCCTCTCCTCGCCCCTGCCTGGGCTCGAACCAGGGACCCTCTGCGCACATCAACAACAGCCACCCTCAAAGCATCATTACCCATCGCTCCACAAAAGCCGCGGCCCTTGCAGAGCAAGGGGTACAACTACTTCAAGGTTTCAGAGCGAGTGACGTCACCGATTGAAATGCTGTTAGCTAACTAGCCATTTCACACCGGCTACACGTGACACAAGTAATTTTTCCAACAATTGTTTATAGGCAGATTATTTCACTTATAATTCACTTTATCACAATTCCAGTGGGTCAGAAGTTTACATACACTAAGTTGACTGTGCCTTTAAACAGCTTGGAAAATTCCAGAAAATGATGTCATGGCTTTAGAAGCTTCTGATAGGCTAATTGATATCATTTGAGTCGATTGGTGTACCTGTGGATGTATTTCAAGATCTACCTTCAAACTCAAAAGAAATCAGCCAAAAAATGGTAGACCTCCACAAGTCTGGTTCATCCTTGGGAGCAATTTCCAAACACCTGAAGGTACCACGTTCATCTTTACAAACAATAGTATGCAAGTATATACACCATGGGACACGTAGCCGTCATACCGCTCAGGAAGGAGACGCGTTCTGTCTCCTAGAGATGAACGTACTTTGGTGCGAAAAGTGCAAATCAATCCAAGAACAACAGCAAAGAACCTTGTGAAGATGCTGGAGGAAACATGTACAAAAGTATCTCTATACACAGTAAAACAAGTCCTATATCGACATAACCTGAAAAGCCACTCAGCAAGGAAGAAGCCACTGTTCCAAAACTGCCATAAAAAAGCCAGCCTACGTTTGCAATTGCACATGGGGACAAAGATCGTACTTTTTTGAGAAATGTCCTCTGTTCTGATGAAACAAAAATATAACTGTTTGGCAATAATGACCATTGTTATGTTGGGAGGAAAAAGGGTGAGGCTTGCAAGCCAAAGAACACCGTCCCAACCGTGAAGCACGGGGGTGGCAGCATCATGTTGTGGGGGTGTTTTGCTGCAGGAGGGACTAGTGCACTTCACAAAATAGATGGCATCATGTGGAAAGAAAAATATGTGTGTATATTGAAGCAACATCTCAAGACATCAGTCAGGAAGTTAAAGCTTGGTGGCAAATAGGTCTTCCAAATGGACAATGACTCCAAGCATACTTCCAAAGTTGTGGCAAAATGGCTTAAGGACAACAAAGTCAAGGTATTTGAGTGGCCACCATAAAGCCCTGCCCTCAATCCTATAGAAAATTTGTGGGCAGAACTGAAAAAGCCTGTGTGAGCAAGGAGGCCTACAAACCTGACTCAGTTACACCAGCTCTGTCAGGAGGAATGGGACAAAATTCACCCAACGTATTGTTAGAAGCTTGTGGAAGGCCACCCAAAACATTTGACCCAAGTTAAACAATTTAAAGGCAATGCTACCAAATACTAATTGAGTGTATGTACACCTCTGACCAACTGGGAATGTGATGAAATAAATAAATAGCTGAAATAAATAATTCTCTCTAGTATTATTCTGACATTTCACATTCTTAAAATAAAGTGGTGATCCTAACTGACCTAAGACAGGGCATTTTTACTTGGATTAAATGTCAGGAATTGTGAAAAACTGAGTTTAAATGTATTTGGCTAAGGTGTATGTAAACTTCCGATTTCAACCGTAACTGGCAAGATATGCTTTAAGTCCCGTGAAATAATTTTTCTACGATTTTATAGTAAGAAGAATATAATTGAGCTGAATAAAATAGAAAGTATATTTTTCCCATTATGGAGCGAGTGCGCATATTAAGTGGCTATGTTGAGTGGAAAAGTGAATATTTGAAGCAGGTCCTATATGCTAGATTTAGAGTTATTTAGTAACAAACCTTTGAATGTTTAATAATTCCAAACATCAATGGGCTGCATGGTGCGACTCTAGGCTATTGATGACTTGAGGAAGTAGGAACAATAAGCTTGCGCTGCACAGCTGTTCTCTCATCAAGTCATCATATTTGTCACCCATCAGACTATTCTCCGTTTGATCTTGTCTTTACTAATATGTAAAATGAGCTTAGATTTAGAATGGTCCATTATCAAATGGGCAGGAACAGGGGGAAAAATACATGTCATATGTTTGCACTCGAACACCGAATGGAGGCCACACGCTTTCCCGCCGGTCCGTTTTGTAGTCTACTGCAGGTTTATAGTGGAGCATGTGCTTAATATTAGCAGCTGAGAAATAAATATAAGAATACTTATTTCACTCCAGGCATCAACCACTGTTTGAGAAGCATGCTCTCGCTGCCCTGACAAGTGATATTCCGCCCAAACTCTGTAGGCTATGGGCTCTCCAACCTTATTCCTGCAACTACCCAGTGCTTAACATGGGAAACCAAGTGAAATTTGTTTGGGAACATCGATAGCAACATGTTTTCGCAACAAAACCTATTTCACTATGTTGAAATAAGTTTGACAGCTTGTCTGCGTGCTCGAGAAAGAAGAGAGAGGAAGAGATGGAAATGCATGGTGGTGAAATATTCTGTATAGCTAAAGGTTATTTCACCCAACTAATGATGAAAATATTTTAAAAAGCCCTATTACTAGGCTATTTAAAGTCGAATACAAATTCACTATAATTGTAGGATAACTGTAAGCCACCCTGCACAATCAACTAACCATCAGCATCACCTAGGGCTATACATTCTCTCCCAGACTCATAGATACACATTTTGGAGCGTAGCATATGGTAACCAGTCCATCCAGTGTACATAATAATAATAACCACACTCAAATACTAGACCAATTATGTACCAAAGACATCTTATATCAGTTTTGTTTTATGTTTTTCTGCCATGCATAATATGTATTAGGCTATGTATTGTATAACGGCACAATCATAATTTTATTCAGTTTTTTGGGGGGGGGGTCCATAAGGAGTTTTGAATGAATCATCACAAAACGCTGTCCTTTTCGTTGTGTTAGGCTTTGAAACAACATCCTCAACGACCATGTTTTAAACTGTTTCAACCTGCTGTTGAACTTCTTTCTTCAAATTGATCATCACAGTGAGGTGATATTTAATAGTACCACAGAGTAGTTAGAGGAAAAATAGAGCCTTGAGTACCAGGGCCATTAGGACTAGATGGTAGTTAGCACGTTGGGTACTACAAAGCATGTTCAGAGTGTATAAAAGGAGATTACCATGACTCAACGGTCACATGGAATTTTATTGCGGTCATGACTAGTGTGGCGGTAATATGGTCACCGCAACAGCCCTAGATGTGGCCAGTATGATAAAAGGGGTGGGGTAAACTGAGTTAAAATGTTGCTTTCAATGACAATCACTTATTCTTTGAAACTTGCCTCACAAAGCTCTCATGAAAATATACAGTACCAGTCAAAAGTTTGGACACACCTACTGCACTCCTTCAAGATTGTTGGAAAAGGGTTTCAGGTGAAGCTGGTTGAGAGAATGCCAAGAGTGTGCAAAGCTGTCATCTAATTTTAAGAATCTAAAATCTAAAATATATTTTGATTTGTTTTACACTTTTTTGCTTACTACATGATTCCATATATGTTATTTCATAGTTATGATCTCTTCACTTTTATTCTACCATGTATAAAATAGTAAAAATAAAGAAAAACCTTGGAATGAGTAGGTGTGTCCAAACTTTTGACTGGTACTGTACATAGTAATGTCTAGCTCAATATTCTGTATGGGTCTGTTGGCCCCATCATGTGTCATACGATTGATGAATTGTCTGTTTGAAGATAAACAGATTGGTTGAGTGAGGAGAAGGGTGGAATTTAAAGTAAGTAAGAGAAAAATGGGTAAACTGATGTCAGTTAGACCCATGTGATGTATTGACAGCTAACTAATGAACACTGAAGCACATAGGCCTATAGACTAGCAGGACGTTGAGTTAACTGGGTGGAATTAGATTTGTTATTGTCACCATTTCCCCCCATTTCTCTCTCCCTCCATTCTGTCATTGTTTCCAAGACTATGGAAAATCAAACAAAACAGATAAAGATAGACATCTATTGATAATTTTATATCTGAGATAAAAAGCTCAACAAACCAAATATGATTTAGTAAAGTCCACATGACCAATAATGATAATCGCTTCAGCTGAGAGTGGAACAAATACCCATCTTGTTTAGTCCCAAGGGTCTGCCACCGCCATAGCCACACCTGTTGTCTTGCTCCTCAGACATGAACTGCCAGTCCAGTAAGGCCACACATTGGAAAGTAACCCACACCTGTTTTGTTAGACCTCCCCTGTCATATCATCCGCCCTATCCCATTACGGCTCTGATGACTTTGAGGAAGTGATCAGAATAAGTCTGCATATAAACCCTGCTCTCTAAGCCCTTTGGCTTTAGCCTGGGTTTGTACAACACTCTGACGCTCCCAATGCCATGGCGACGGCCCCACAGGGTCACAGTCATCCCGTTGTGTCACCGCGCCAAGAGACAAAAGACAGTGGCGTCCATGCCATTCCTACGCCTTTCCCCCTGATGGCCTGTTTTTTAATAGGTTCACACGGAGGTGTTGCTCCCCTTCTTGTGGGGTAACAAACCCTCGCACCCCCTACCGCACCTGGCCCTGTACATGTTTACTATAGCGCTAATCCACTAGCGCTAGCGTCTCACTGAGCAACAAGTCTGTGACTTAGTGACTCGACTTGTTTGTAGGAGGGCTTCCAGCGGCGCCGCGGTAATTGGCTTCCTCTACCACCGCCCGCCCGTCAGGCTTTTCATTGGCCAAGTCGGCTGAGGAGGAGGATGAGGGAGGAGGAGGAAGGAGGAGCAAAGGATTATTGGATGAGAAACAGCCCGGGAGAGTCAGGCACAAGGGAGAGCCACGACTTCACAGCTGATGGCAAATCCAACAGCTCTCTCTCCAATCAGTGAGCTTCTGAAACAAAGTTTTGCTTTGTTTTCCTGTGACTTAGGAACTTAGAAAAATGTGGAAGATTTGGTAGGACTCTGCTGGTTCTCTGTGTTAGGCCCAACCCTAAGATGATTAACTGTACCTAGTGACGGGCTGAAACTAACACCCGACCACCAGCCAAAAACAGCAACATTTAACCCTATGGGGTAACGCTATCAATCATACAAGCCTGTTTCATTACATACATTTCACTGTGTTTAACACTGTCACTGCACCCAAAATGATCAATTGTAATGACACAGATGATATTAGTTAGTATAGAACTACCCTACACAGCATCCACTGGGACTTGAATGGATTTGGCCAGATAAAATAAAAGGATTACACATTAAGCCATTGTTTACTACGGTGGGTTAAATTTGGAACGAGTAGTAAGTTATGGCTTCACCATATACATTTCAAAAAGGGATGTGCATATGATTTATTGAGTGCAATGAATTGACTCAGGGGTGACAGGGGTGCAAGTATGAGTAAAACATAGGGATTTAATGTAAAACAAGGTGTGAGAATCTCTGTCAAGACCTAAACATATCCATAACAAAGTGTGTTTTGGAGATACCACTTTCAGTTCAGCCTTTCTGGTCTAGGAGGTGTATAAACCACTGCTTTAAATCTGCCAACCAGAGCAGTGCATACCATGGAATACATGACGAATAGGGAATGCCTGTCTTGCAACAGAAACCTTTCTTTACTTTCACAGAGGCTCCGGCCCTGTATACTAATGATAAGAAGCCCGCATTCCTACACAGGCCCCCAAGCTTGAGGCCCCCCAGGCCCAACTGGTGACCCCACCTGACATTGTCCAGTCCTGGGGGGGCCCTAGCTCCATTGCATGCCCTCCTCTCCCTCCCCCCCACCTTCCCCCAAACACTCAACCACGCTGAGGGTAGTCAAAGATAAGGGGAAGACAGCAAAAAGGCCTCTCTGACTGTGGTCAACACAGCTACTACATATAATGTTGTTTCGGAGTGATGCCGGAGTAATAGTGAATACTTTGTGTGGATTTGTTTTTGTGTGAGTAAATAAAGAGCTGTAAAAATGTCAAAAACAGTTGAAAGGTTTCCTTACATGGATTGGAAATTATAATAATGAATTTAAAGTTAAGTACTTTAATTACAAAGTTCTTATATAATAAGTGGAGGTCAGAGACCTGGCCATGTGGTGCCAGGACAACAACTTCTCCCTCAACGTGATCAAGACAAAGGAGATGATTGCGGACTACAGGAAAAGGAGTACCGAGCACGCCCCCCTTCTCAGCGACGGGTCTGTAGTGGAACAGGTTGAGAGCTTTAAGTTCCTTGGTGTCTTCATCACCAACAAACTAACATGGTCCAAGCACAACAAGACAGTCATGAAGAGGGCACGACAAAACCTATCCCTCTTCAGGAAGCTGAAAGGATTTGGCATGTGTCCTCAGATCCTCAAATGGTTCTACAGCTGCACCATCGAGAGCATCCTGACTGGTTGTATCACTGCCTGGTATGGCAACTGCTCAGCCTCCGACCGCAAGGTACTACATAGGGTAGTGCGTACGGCCCAGTACATCACTGGGGCCAAGCTTCCTGCCATCCAGGACCTCTATACAAGGCAGTGTCAGAGGAAGGCCCTAAACATTGTCAATGACTCCAGCCACCCTAGTCATAGACTGTTCTCTCTGCTACCGGAGCACCAAGTCTAGGTCCAAGAGGCTTCTAAACAGCTTCTACCCCCAAGCCATAAGACTCCTGAACATCTAATCAAATGGCTACCCAGACTATTTGCATTGCCCCCCATTTTTTACGCTGCTGCTACTCTCCGTTTATTATCTACGCATAGTCACTTTAATAACTCTACCTACATGTACATATTACCTCAATTACCTCGACTAACTGGTGCCCCCGCACATTGACTCTGTACCGGTACCCCCTGTATATAACCTTGCTATTGTTATTTTACTGCTGCTCTTTAATTATTTGTAACTTTCAATAAAATGTATTGTTTTAGGTATTTTTTCTTAAAACTGCATTGTTGGTTAAGGGCTTGTAAGTAAGCATTTCACTGTAAGGTCTACCTACACCTGTTGATCTCGGCGCATGTGACAAATAACATTTGATTTGATTTGACTGTTTGAACTAATATCTATTTTAGGGAGATAGCAAACAACTCCACAGGCCACATGTTGGGACAGAGTACTTCTCATAACTCTGGTACATCCCTCTTAACACAAATACTGACAGTCAGTCAGACAATGTTCGAGATCACCTGTGGTCTTTAGGACAGTAGGATTGTGATGTCACCATGTGTTTGCATTTAGCTAACAGTCGGGGTGCCCTACGATGCATCAGAATGTGTAGACAGACTGGACAGTCACTGATAAGCCTACAGATGTCCTGTCTCTCATGTTGTCAGACAGCATAAGACCTCAACCCTGACTGGCTGCTGACAACAGCGTCAGATCAATGTCCAATTTTGCTTGATATTTGATTGATGTCAATTTAACTAATAAACCAAACATTGGTTTGACACCCACGTTGCTTGAAATCAGGTTTAGAAAAAAAACTGGAAAAAAAACAGTGAGCCGTTGTTGGCTTTTAACCCACCTTTACGTAACATGATCATGTGAAATAAGCGTACAACATTTGCACACAAACACATAAATATACACCAAAAGTTACCCCAAGTGTTGATACCCAATGCATTTGGCCATTATGCAACATTTCAGGTTAACAAGGGATGAAAAGGGTCTTGTTAGTCACTTCATAAACCCCAGCTTAGTGTGGTCTTATATGGTCTTATATAGCCTGAATAGGTTTAAATGGACTTTGGCAGTGGGCTAAGAGTGACTTAAGGGAGGCTTACACTACTTTGCGTGAGGCTGAAACTGGAAGGGAATTGGCTGTCAGGAACCACAACAGCGGGTCCAGGGTTAAGGAGACTGTTTGAGGAAGTTCTGGGATTATATCCATTATTGACATGGAGTAATGGCAATGGACGAACTGCATAGCTTAAGTTTTGGACTATGGGAATTTTGGGTAAAAACACTGAGTCACCTTAGCCTGGTTCCATGTACTGTATTGTAGTGCTGTATAGCCAACTCCTATGGTCATTATTATTATTAGCAAGACAGCACAAACAGTTCTGAGACCAGGAAAGAGTAATGTATGCTGGTTATTACCAGGCTACAGTCATGTGTGCTGGTTATTATCAGGCTAGCGTCATGTATGCTGGTTATTACCAGAATAGTCATGTGTGTTGGTTGTTATTAACAGGCTATAGTCATGTATGCTGGTTATTAACAGAATAGAGTCATGTCTGCTGGTTATTATCAGGCCAGAGTCATGTATGCTGGTTATTACCGGGCTATCGTCATGTGTGCTGGTTATTATCAGGTTAGCGTCATGTATGCTGGTTATTACCAGGCTAGAGTCATGTGTCCTGGTTTTTACCAGGCTAGAATCATGTATGCTGGTTATTACCAGCCTTGCATAATGTACACTGATTATTATCAGGCTAGAGTCATGTACGCTGGTTATTACCAGGCTACTGTAATGTATGCTGGTTATTACCAGGCTAGCGTCACGTGCGCTGGTTATCACCAGAATTGTGTCATGTGTGTTGGTTATAGCCAGGCTTGCTTCATATGTGCTGGTTATTAGCAGGCTTGACTAATGTGCTCTGGTTATTAACAGGCTAGTGTCATGTGTGTTGGTTATTGCCAGGCAAGTGTCACGTGAACTGGTTATTTCCAGGCTAGAGTCATGTGTGTTCGTTATTACCGGGCCTGCGTCATGCCTGCTGGTTGTTACCAGGCTAGCATCATGTGTGTTGGTAATTACCATGCTTGCATCATTTACGCTTGTTATTGCCAGACTAGAGTCATGTATGCTGGTTATTACCAGACTAGAGTCATGTATGTTGGTTATTGCCAGACTAGAGTCATGTATGCTGGTTATTACCAGGCTAGTGTCATGTGTGTTGGTTATTACCAGGCTTGTGTCATGAGTGCTGGTTTTTACCAGGCTAGACTCACATGTGCCAGTTATTACCAGGTTTGTGTCACTTATGCTGCTTATTACAAGGCTTGTGCCATGTACGCTGGTTATTCCAAGGATAGTGTCATGTATGCTGGTTATTACCAGTCAATTGTCATGTGTGTTGGTTATCACCAGGCTTGCGTCATGTGTGTTGGTTATAGCCTGGCTTGCGTCATTTGTGCTGGTTATTAGCAGGCTAGAGTCATGTGTGCTGGTGATAACCAGGCTAGTGTCATGTGTGTTGGTTATTAATGGGCTTGTGTCATGTATGCTGGTTATTACCAGGCTAGAGTCATGTTTTCTGGTTGTTACAAGGCTAGCGGAATATTTCCTGGTTATTACCAGGCTAGTGTTATGTATGCTTGTTATTATCAGGCTAGCATCATGTGCACTGGTTATTACCAGGCTATAATCAAGTGTACTGGTTGTTACCAGGCTTGCACCACGTGTGCTGGTTTTCCCAGGCTAGAGTCACGTGTACTGTTTATTACCAGGCTCGCGCCATGTATGCTGGTTATTTCCATTCTTGTATAATGTACGCTGGTTATTACCAGGCTAGAGTCATGTGCTCTGGTTATTACCAGACTAGCGCCATGTGCGCTGGTTATTGCCTGGCTAGAGTCATGTATGCTTGTTATTACCAGGCTAGCGTTATGTGCGCTGGTTATTGCCAGGTTATAGTCAAGTGTGCTGGTTGTTGCCAGGTTTGCATTACATGTGCTGGTTTTTACCAGGCTAGACTCACATGTGCCAGTTATTACCAGGTTTGTGTCACTTATGCTGCTTATTACAAGGCTTGTGCCATGTACGCTGGTTATTCCAAGGCTAGTGTCATGTATGCTGGTTATTACCAGTCAATTGTCATGTGTGTTGGTTATTACCAGGCTTGCGTCATGTGTGTTGGTTATAGCCTGGCTTGCATCATTTGTGCTGGTTATTAGCAGGCTAGTCATGTGTGCTGGTGATAACCAGGCTAGTGTCATGTGTGTTGGTTATTAATAGGCTTGCGTCATGTATGCTGGTTTTTACCAGGCTAGAGTCATGTTCTCTGGTTGTTACAAGGCTAGCGGAATATTTCCTGGTTATTACCAGGCTAGTGTTATGTGCGCTGGGTATTACCAGGCTAAAGTCATGTATGCTGGTTATTAACAGGCTAGATTCATGTGTCATGGTTATTACCAGGCTAGTGTCATGTGTGTTGGTTATTACCAGGATAGTGTCATGAGTGCTGGTTATTACCTGGCTAGCATCATGCTTGCTGCTTATTTCCAGGCTAGAGTCATGTGTGTTCGTTATTTCCGGGCTTGCGTCATGCCTGCTGGTTGTTACCAGGCTAGCATCATGTGTGTTGGTAATTACCATGCTTGAATCATTTACGCTTGTTATTACCAGACCAGAGTCATGTATGCTGGTTATTACCAGGCTACTGTCATGTATGCTGGTTATTGCCAGACTAGAGTCATGTATGTTGGTTATTACCAGGCTAGTGTCATGTGTGTTGGTTATTTCCATGCTTGTATAATGTACGCTGGTTATTACCAGGCTAGAGTCATGTGCTCTGGTTATTACCAGATTAGAGTCATGTGTGTTGGTTATTTCCATGGTTGTATAATGTGCACTGCTTATTGCCAGGTTATAGTCAAGTGTGCTGGTTGTTGCCAGGTTTGCATTACGTGTGCTGGTTTTTACCAGGCTAGACTCACATGTGCCAGTTATTACCAGGTTTGTGTCACGTATGCTGGTTATTACAAGGCTTGTGCCATGTACGCTGGTTATTCCAAGGATAGTGTCATGTATGCTGGTTATTACCAGTCAATTGTCATGCGTGTTGGTTATCACCAGGCTTGCGTCATGTGTGTTGGTTATAGCCTGGCTTGCGTCATTTGTGCTGGTTATTAGCAGGCTAGAGTCATGTGTGCTGGTGATAACCAGGCTAGTGTCATGTGTGTTGGTTATTAATGGGCTTGTGTCATGTATGCTGGTTATTACCAGGCTAGAGTCATGTTTTCTGGTTGTTACAAGGCTAGCGGAATATTTCCTGGTTATTACCAGGCTAGTGTTATGTGCGCTGGCTATTACCAGGCTAGAGTCATGTATGCTTGTTATTATCAGGCTAGCATCATGTGCACTGGTTATTACCAGGCTATAATCAAGTGTACTGGTTGTTACCAGGCTTGCACCACGTGTGCTGGTTTTCCCAGGCTAGAGTCACGTGTACTGTTTATTACCAGGCTCGCGCCATGTATGCTGGTCATTAGCAGGCTTGTGTCATGTACGGTGGTTATCAAATCAAATCAAATTTTATTTGTCAAATGCGCCCGAATACAACAGGTGTAGACCTTACTGTGAAAATCTTACTTTCAAGCCCTTAAACAACAATGCAGTTCAAGAAAGAGTTAAGAAAATATTTACTAAATAAACTAGTATTTTTTTAAATATAAAGTATCACAATAAAATAACAATACCGAGGCTATATACAGGGGGTACGGGTACCGAGTCAATGTCCGGGGGTACAGGTTAGTTGAGGTAATTTTTACATGTAAGTAGGGGTAAAGTGACTATGCATAGATAATAAACAGCAAGAAGCAGCAGCAGTGTAAAATCAAGGGGGGGTGAATGTAAATAGTCCGTGTGGCCCGTTTGATTAGTTGTTCCGCAGTCTTATTGCTTGGGGGTAGAAGCTGTTATTACCATACTTGCATCATGTAAGCTGGTTATTATGAGGCTAGCGTCATGTGTGTTGGTTATTACCAGGCTTGTGTCATGTACAATTGTTATAACCAGACTAGTGTCACGTGTGCTGGTTATTACCAGTCTAGAGTCATGTATGCTGGTTATTGCCATGTTACAGTCATGTGTGATGGTTATTAACAGGCTAGAGTAATGTATGCTTGTTATTACCAGGCTCGGAGTCATGTATGCTGGTTATTATAAATTATAATGCTTGTCATTTCTCAGGAGAATGCCTAGACAGGCGTCAGGGGGTCACGTCTTTTCCCTGACCCCAGAGTTTTAAATCACATCGTACGTCATTGAGTAAAGCGCTGAAGCTCGTGTCATATAGCCTTGTTTCATAAAGGCTACATGTGACCTCAAAAACCTGCTACGGGACAACGGTTGTGTCTGTCATTTGGTTGTTGCTGTCTCATCCTCCCCTATCTCTGGACTGGCTATCCAGACTCCTTGTTCCGGCCAAACTCTATGCCATGCCAATCGACGTTAGTTTCTTCTCCGCAATGAGTCTGGATCTGAGTTCTTCCCTGATAATTTCTAGAATGGAAAAACATTTGAACTGTTCTGATTGGTCCCAGAAACCAATGGGTTGGGCCAGAGCCACAACACACGTGGCTAAAGCAGCGTTTTGAAAATTCGGCATTGATAGTCTGATTGGTTAGAGATGATCCAATCCCTGATTACTTTGTTTTGAACAACACGCCTCATTTTGACATCACCTCAAACGACTTCAACAATGGCAGTCTCAGACTGAAGTATGTAGTGTACATAGAGCAGCGGAGGAATTCAGTTTGAGTCGTCAGGCATACCTAATTCATCTTCCCAAGTGTGTTTTCACAGACGTTAGTAACTGAAATACTCCATACAATTACAGTCGTTAAAGTCTGTTACACCCAACATGACTCAAGACAGTATCGTGGTCAACATGGTCTCATTAGAATATGTCAACATAGTGACATTTAACCGTTATAGTTACATCACCTGACATATTAGTACGTCACCTATGCTGACGTATTACTAATGTAGTTATTATGTCACATACTGTAGCAAATGTAGTCTTGGTGGCTTGTACATGTTGGCTCAATTCATCAGCAAGTGACACAGAGAGAACTGCTAATGATTTAGAGATTGCTGTCCACTGACTCCAGTCGGTGGGACTGTGTCCCAAATGGCACCCATTCTCTACGTAGTGCACTACATTTGACCAGAGCTTATATGGAATAGTGTGCCATTCTGGATGGTGCACTGGTCATTTCTAGACCTAAACAGAATGGTTGCAGTGTCTCCCCTCAGAGCTTGGAAAAACGTGGCCTCCTATTACCATGAGGCTGGGAAAGGGATGACAGTACCATGAGGCTAGGAAAAGAGATGACTGTACCATGAGGCTGGAAAAAGGGATGACTGTGCCATGAGAGGCTGGGAAAAGGGATGACTGTGCCACGAGAGGCTGGGAAAAGGGATGACTGTGCCATTAAATGCTGGGAAAAGTCCTATTTATCATCCCTGTTGAATCTGTTATTGCTGTTAATCTGTTCCCTGGAACCACATCAAATCGGAGCAGAGGCCAAATGGGCTGTCATTAATTCAGGGCCTTGATAAGCAATGGCCGACGTTTTTAGTACATTTCAGTACATTCCTGACAGCCACAGACAGCAAAGTACAGACAGACGATACCGCCGGTGGTATCACATTGTTCGTTATGTCTGACTAGTTTGATTAGGGTCCCTAAACTTTTATGGACAGCTATATATTGCGGCCCTGTCAGGCCGGTCGTGATAAGCTATAGAGGCAGCGTGGTGGAACAGGTTGTCAAACATGCTGTCTTTGACCTTAGATGACCTCTGGCTCAACAATGAAGGAAAGATAAGATTCGGAGAGACGGGTTCTAAAGTTTACAACATGCTATTGATGAGTAACCTGGTAAGGCATCTATCGTTGCACAGTCCATACAGTAGGCTTATACATGATACCCAGGGTTTATGGTTGAGGCAGTTTATTCCCCCATGGAAATGGATATGCATTCATATTAAAGTAGCTAATAAGGCCTCCATTTTAGCATAAATGTGAAAATCAGTGTGTGTGTGTGTATATGTGTGTGTGTGAACCCTATTCTCTTTGGTTCCAGCCAAGGGAAGAAAAACAGTACCCAGCAACAGGCCCCAAAATAAAGACAAGGTCATTATACAACATGGTAGACTGCTGTGGGGTCAGGTTATTATACAACATGGTAGACTGCTGTGGTGTCAGGTTATTATACAACATGGTAGACTGCTGTGGGGTCAGGTTATTATACAACATGGTAGACTGCTGTGGTGTCAGGTTATTATACAACATGATAGACTGCTGTGGGGTCAGGTTATTATACAACATGGTAGACTGCTGTGGAGAGGTTATTATACAACATGGTAGACTGCTGTGGGGTCAGGTTATTATACAACATGGTAGACTGCTGTGGGGTCAGGTTATTATACAACATGGTAGACTGCTGTGGGGTCAGGTTATTATACAACATGGTAGACTGCTGTGGGGTCAGGTTATTATACAACATGGTAGACTGCTGTGGGGTAACTAATCAAACAACAACTTCCTAGGAGAACATAGAGTTCCTCAGGGAGATCACACTCCAGAGAGGACAGGAGGGTTATGTTATTGGACTGGAACACTTCCCATGTCCAGTCTAAAGTGGACTTAGTTCAGTCTCTAGTGGTCTTGCAAACACATCACAGCTGACCACTGGTTAAAGAGTGCTGCCTATCTGGCTTTGATTCAACTGTGAAGAATCATGTTGAACAAAAAAGGTTTTCGAAGAACACCTATAAACAATTAAAATAATATGCACTGTAAAAAATTGCTAATACACAATATGATTATTTTTACTCAGGCTACGATATGTCTTACAAGTACACTGCAGTGACAGTGTTTTGGAACCATTGATCTCCACTCACTTGGCTTTCTTTGTGTTAGGTCTTCCCTCTTGTGGTAACTCTGAGTCATTGCAGAAACATGTCTCCATAATATCTAATTGAAAGTGCACACATTCTTCATATTGTATAAAGCACTACCAAAGAGCAATTTTTCCAGAATGTTTTACAATTACTGTGTATATGACTGCCTTCAGAACGCAGAGAATGATAAATAAGTCCTGATGGCCTTTTGAGAGAGACTTAACCCAGGCCTCATCAAGGCCTACAACATAGACCTTGCTCACAGATGCTCCCTTCACCACCTCCCCAAATCCAATATGTAGGCCAGACAGAGTGATTTTAGTACAAACCCAGCCGTATATTGTATGCAGCCAAAGGCAGCCTCATCCTCCCACTCCCACCCATTCTGGCAGGCGGCCATTTTGTTCAATAGAATCTGAAGCCAGCTTATCTCCACTGACTTCAAAGTGTGCCAGAGGTAGGAGGTGAGGCCACGGGTAAATCTGACGAACACTGCTTCATCTTCACTGTGACTTGTTGAAGGACAAGATTTGACTCCCTTCAGTCGGCGCCGCGTTTAGAGCCTGTCGGAACACAGTCTCCTGGCGAGCTTATGGTCCTCTTAATTGATCTAAACACTTTGTTTTGTTTATTTAAATGGGACTCTTAGCACTGGGGGTGTTTGTTGAGAAAAAGTAGAAAATACCAAATGTCTTTTCGTTTTTCCTTCATTTTTCCTTCCTTTCCCCTTTCATCTTTTCTTTTCTTCTTTGGCCATCAGCTATGTGAGCCAGAAAGCCTTGGTAAACATCCCAGGCCAGTAGCCTTGTATCAATAAGCAGCGTCTCCCTTCTGTAATGTGTGGTCCCAATGAATTTGGAGTGGTCCTCCCCTCTTCTCCCTTTTGAAGTAGCTATAGCCCTACAAATGTGTTTGCACTGATTTTAGGGGGAAACCCCTCGATTATTAAACATACCATTATCAATGGGCTCAAATATGAAAAAGGATGAAACAGACACACACATATACATATATATATATATATATGTGTGTGTATAAATATATATACATATGTGTATATATATGTATATATATATATATTTATATATATACTGTATATATATATATAGTACCAGTTAAAGGTTTGGACACATCTACTCATTCCAGGGTTTTTCTTTATTTTTTACTATTTTCTACATTGTAGAATAATAGTGAAGATGTCAAAACTATGAAATAACACATATGGAATCATGTAGCATCCAAAAACGTGTTAAACAAATCAAAATACTTTTTTATTTTATTTTATTCAAAGTAGCCACCCTTTGCCTTAATGACAGCTTTACACACTCTTGGCATTCTCTCAACCAGCTTCATGAGGAATGCTTTTCCAACTTGAAGGAGTTCCCACATATGCTGAGCACTTGTTGGCTGCTTTTCCTTCACTCTGCGGTCCAACTCATCCCAAACCATCTCAATTGGGTTGAGGTTGGGTGATTGTGGAGGCCAGGTCATCTGATGCAGCACTCCATCACAGTCCTTCTTGGTCAAGTATCCCTTAAACAGCCTGGAGGTGTGTTTTGGGTCCTTGTCCTGTTGAAAAACAAATGATAGTCCCACTAAGCGCAAACCAGATGGGATGGCGTATCGCTGCAGAATTCTGTGGTAGCCATGGTGGTTAAGTGTGCCTTGAATTCTAAATAAATCACAGACAGTGTCACCAGCAAAGCACCCCCACACCATCACACCTCCTCCATGCTTCAGGGTGGGAACCACACGAGGAGATCATCCATTCACCTACTCTGCATCTCAGAAAGAGCTTTTTGGATGGAACCAAAAATCGCAAATTTAGACTCATCAGACCAAAGGACAAATTTCCGTCGGTCTAATGTCCATTGCTCGTGTTTCTTGGCCCAAGCAAGTCTCTTCCCATTTTTGGTGTCCTTTAGTAGTGGTTTCTTTGCAGCAATTCGACCATGAAGGCCTGATTCTCCTCTGAACAGTTGATGTTGAGATGTGTCTGTTACTTGAACTCTGTGAAGCATTTATTTGGACTGCAATCTGAGGTGCAGTTAACTCTAATTAACTTATCCTCTGCAGCAGAGGTAACTTTGGGTCTTGCTTTCCTGTGGCGGTCCTCATGAAAGCTAGTTTCATCATAGCGCTTGATGGTTTTGTGACTGCACTTAAGCAGTTCTCTGCCCAAACTTTCAAAGTTCTTTACATTTTATGGATTGACTGACCTGCATGTCTTAAAGTAATGATGGACTGTCGTTTCTCTTTGCTTATTTGAGCTGTTCTTGCCATAATGTGGACTAGGTATTTTACCAAATAGGCAAAATCTTCTGTATACCCCCCCTCATCCTTGTCACCATACAACTGATTGGCTCAAACGCATTAAGAAGGAAAGATATTCCACAAATAAACTTTTAACAAGGCACACCTGTTAATTGAAATGCATTCCAGGGGACTACCTCATGAAGCTAGATGAGAGAATTCCAAGAGTGTGCAAAGCTGTCATCAAGGCAAAGGGTGGCTACTTTGAAGAATCTCAAATATAAAAAATATTTTGATTTGTTTAACACTTTTTTGGTTACTACACGATTCCATATTTGTTATTTCATTGTTTTGATGTCTTAGCTATTATTCTACAATGTAGAAAAAAAGTAAAAATAAAGAAAAACCGTGGAATGAGTAGGTGTGTCCAAACTTTTGACTGGTACTGTATATATCAATGCTCATGTACGGTCATAGGCATCAAGCCACTGTTTAGCATTAGCTAATACTAGGAGGCCTAGGCTACAGTAGCTCACAAACATGTGAGCAGCTATTTTAGTTTGGTTTAGAAGAGGCTGTGCATAATCAGAGGAAACGCAGGTATTTGGGGTCTACATTCTATGATGCACAGTCATGTACCATATCCACGTAAATGTTAGGCCTGGTATGTCTAGTATATGGGCATGTTTGAACCAACAAGATGGGTCAGTAGAAATATGTATATTCCTCCATAATCAATGGACTCCGGGACAGTGAGCATTATTTTCTGAACAGTCTTTCTCTTGTCATCATAATGTCATAGTTCTTCTTAATAAACATAATGATTCTCTACACAGTGATTTTCGGTATGCTAGTGACTGACCCTTGACCCTACACAAGAAGAAGTATCTTTCACAGAACATTACAACCAATACAATGGCTGAAGGAGCTAGGAGACACTCTATCAACCATTGGTAAGGACCACATTTCAAAAGCATAATCTAAGCATTTCCAAAAGTATTTAGTTATTTATTTGCCACATGAGTTACAGCACATCTTGGGACCATCGATCAAGGCGAGCTGTGCTCTTTGCTAACGTGAGACAGAGGATTCTGCAGGCTTGGTATGCAGACTTGAACCCTCTATTCATAGTTGCTACACGGCATGTAAATCACCAGGCGAGAGCGCTTTGGACTCAAAGGCTGAAGGGGAAGTATTCTTCACAACGGGGAGCCGAAAGTTCAGTGATAAATTACATAGTTTGAGCTCCTCGATGCTCTTGCTGTTTCGCTGTGATGGGAACGGGGCCTTTAGCGTGCATTGGTAACTTGTAAATTCAGTACAATCACTCAAAAAAGGGGCTGTTAGCCATTCGTTGTCACATTGTGTCACAGGTGCTGGAGTGCTGTGACTCAGTGAGTAGGCCCGAGTGAATTCACACATGGAGGGAGAAGGAGTCTTGCACCTCGTGCCAAGAACCAATCCAGCCAGGGGTCATGTCCCTCGTTCCTTCCTTAAAACATTAAATAGACTCAGAGAGAGGAACGATGAAAACCTTACAACCTCTGTTATATCAATTAATTTTCATCCTGGCATTTATACAAGCAGTGTCAACTAATATCATTAACAAACAGAATCATTACCAGGCCCTGCCGAGGGCAGCACAGAAGGAAATGTGTCATAGGTTGAACACTCCTCCAATAATTTTTGCACAAAAGGGGCCCCATTTTAAGCCCCTGCCTCTCAAAAATAACATTTTGTGTGTTCATCCGAGGGTATAAATTACATGTAATTACTAGCAGGTTTCTCACTTGCTAGACAATCCAACACTTACTCGTCCTCTTCCTGTTTAACTATCTGCTTCGGATCGCAAAGCCCAGCTGCTTATTTTACAACGATTAGCTGTACATCAGCATTACCACCTCACTTCCAGCCGTTTCACATCCAGCATTAAAAGGGATGAATATTGATCTGCTAAAGAGGATTTATTTATTTCATGCTCTATCCAAAGATCAACTGCTACCAGCTTTCGGCGGATCTGCGTAGGCTCTCGCCAAGTAAAGCTACTGCATACATGACTTTGGACTTGACATTTTAGGCCTGGAAGAAAACCAAACAGTAAATTCACTGCAATAATCCCAGATAAATGAGATGATCACTGCGAAAGCTTAGATAGTTAAGTGGCCTACACTTAAGTCCAGAGACGATAAAAACATGGCTCGTCAGAGAGCGTCCATATGGGAGAGTGCCGCGGGCAGACCTTAAAACAGGGAAGGGAAGACTGTTTTTACGTGCTATATCGCTGCCACAGTGTTTCAGTGAAAGGAAACACAGAGACAATTCAGAAGCGCGACACAAAATGACAGACATCTGACCGATCCATAATTGTTAATTCCAATCAGAAAACCTGACATTGACATATCGTATAAATCATTCATTTTGTTTCTATTCCACCCTATACGAATCCTATATTTACCCCCTCACACACAGTGCCCAGTCCCATCGCTGCAGTGTAGGCCCTTTGTTAGCAGTGGGGACTGGTGCACTAATACAGGGATAAGCCTCATGCTGTCTGCTCAGTGGCATGAGTTGTCAGAGGAGACAGAGAGAGAGAAATGGCCATCTGGAGATGCAGCCAGCACACCCAGGTCACGTTTGAATAGTGGCTGTGCTCAGCTGGCCAGCAGTACAGTCATTGGCCATGGCCATTCTATAAGACTGTGGCTTTAAATATGATACTGGTGTGGTCATTATTCAAAATACATGTCTAAGTATAGCCTTATACCCCTTTTTAGAGTCTTCACAGTAGGGCCTAGTGCAAGGCAAGATACTACCATTTTATGTGGATTGTCTGATGACATCAATATGCGGAAGGAATTTGGTGTTAACAAAATACATTTAAATAAATGGTAATAAATAGTGTTGATTGTAAAAAAGAAATAATCATAATAATAAGTGAAAATAATTTAAATGTAGTTGCATATTTCAATTGTATTTTATTGTATTTATTGTGTTATTGTAGCCTAAATGTGATAGCAAGTGCTATGCAATGTAGGATAAAATGTACATTTGAAATTAAGGTTTAATTCATAAAATAGTAGTCTAAATTATATTATACTAATGTTACTAAATTATTGGAATTAATGATGATGTATTATGCAAGAATTAAACTAATAAACCAAAAGCTGTAACCATACAATTAACAATCTGAAAGGCTGATGCAAATTAATATAGACCAATGAACAGCAAAATAAATTGGAAACTTGGATAGTGAACTTCAATAAATTGTTCGTTAATCTCCGATGCGAGGATTTCAGTGTAACAATTTTCATATGGGGAAATAACAAAAATACAACCTAAATGTCTAGGTTGACATAAATGTGTATGTCATAGTGTTTAGGCTCCATGTTTTCATACACCGCGAGCCCTCCTCAATTGTATATGATCAGGACACACGCTCGAGCGTAACGATCCATCACACACAATTCTGACTACTGAGCGGTTTCTACCTTATATCTTAGTCAAGATAACTGTCCAAGCGTAAAATGGAAAATTGCGTTCGCCTACCAGAAGATGGCGTCTGGTACCATCTCTACATGATAACTGTATTAGCCCTATTGGGCCTACATACTTCAATCATTTCCTGCACTCTTCTCTAATTCTGTAGGCTATTTAGAGCAGCCTACCACAAATCATATTTATTGCATACTTCACTGTATGCATGCATATTATTACAGTCCTGCTAGTATTATTTAAATATTATCTATTTTCTATAATAGGCCTATGTATTGTCTTTAAAACATCTGTAGCTCTTATTTTTTTGTTAAACCGAATGTTGGTCTACATTCGATACAAGACAAGCTTCTACAAAATACATCTAAATACGATATCAATTGTGTAGGCATCCTATCCTATTTTGAACTATATTGTTCATCCATGTGTTTTTTCAAACATAGGCATCTAAACCAATTTCCTATGGTCCCGAGTGGCGCAGCGGTCTAAGGCACTGCATCTCACTACTTCCAGTTCCTGGTTCAAATCCAGGCTGTATCACATCTGGCCGTGATTGGGAGTCCCATATGGCAGCGCATAATTGGCCCAACGTCGTCCGAGTTTGGCCGGGGTAGGCTGCCATTGTAAGTAAGAATGTGTTATTAACTGACTTGCCTAGCTAAATAAAGGTTAAATGAATAAAAATACAAAAATATGATAATTGAGGCCTGGGTGTAGCAGGTTCTAATTGATGCAGAGAAACGGGAAAACAACAACCTTCACTTTACTCAAAAAGCAAGACATCTTTATTTACACATTTCAATGTTGCTTATATTATTCATCATATTTATAATTGTGCAATAGGCCATCTCTATTTTGAACTGTAAAATTCACATTGAGCCTATACAAAAATAGTGTTAGATTTTTATCTAAAATTGATAGGCTAGAGAGCACATTCGATATGAGAAAAACATTTCCTACACGGGCTACAGCAATAATCTGTCTAAATAGTATGTGGTTATTTTGTTCTTTTTGGTTGTCTTGGAGTCATGTCCATCACCAAATACAATTGTGTTGTCAAAGTAGACCTAGGCTAATCGACTTAATAATCGAATGGGTCACCACTTAATTAACGTCCAGCAATACATTTTCAACACCGCGGCGCAGGACATTGTCTTTGCGCCCTATGCTAGCCTACACTTTTCCAGCGTGCCAGAATTATGTCAGGGCCTCTTTTGAGTTCTATGAAAACGTGCTTTGGCAGTGAGCAGTCAGCTGGCAAATAGCAGGGTTGTGCAGCTCGCGCCCGGAACGTATTGGTTGTCTTGGTCGGCAGATGTCAGGTCTTAAAACGCAGAACGCTCTTCCTATGTATTTTCTATGAATGTCAAAAACTGTGGTTGTTGTAGCCTATATGAATGTCTACTATATAATTTGTGTTACACATTTCGGATAGGGAATCTTACTGAGGAGTTTGACAAAAAACGAAGACCACACAGAAGGAAATTGTTAGCCCCAACAATCAGCTTAGCAAAAGGACTTAAAAAGAGCCACCACTCCTATTAACCTCATAGCTCACTAAATGCCCTTGATCCATTACAGGTCATTCTAGTTCATGAGTGGAAATTGTTTGTAACACGATTAGATTTACAAAATCCATTGCCATCCAAGCAGGCATGTTAAATATTGTAGCGACCCGCACAGACAGCTGTGTGTTATGTGTTAGGTTTTTAGTTGGTTGTGTTGTACTTACCAGTACCCCAGTGTTCGCGGGGTCCGACATGCCAATCAACCTGCTATCTGCCAATCACGGGCATCCTGGTGATTGCCGGAGTGGCATGAAGGGGGGTTGAAAAGGGGGATGGAGCATTGGAAGTTAAGACCAGGTTTTGCCATTGTTCTCTCTCTTACGTCTGGCCTTCACAAGAGAAGGTCACGGTTGGTTTGTGGGGTATATTGCGTTTATTTGGCGTGGGCTACGGCCAAACAGTAGCCTGTGTTGAAGTTGGGTTAATAAACCGTTAATTCGTAACTCAAACCTCTGTCTAGACAATTGTTCCTTTTATGATCTAGTCAGGTCATTACAATATGTTACTTCCGTAGTGTTGGTGGGGTCAACACAGGTGACAGCATGCTTAAAAGCAAGTTACCATTTGTAACCATAACATTGCTTTGAATCATTCAGGTAGCACACTTTAGAGATTAAACATGGGCAATCTTGCTGTGATACTGCATATAGTGTATGTTAAGCACAATAGTTATGTAAACAAATATGGTAGCCTAAATGGATGAGTAAATTGTAATAACTATCTAGTATCCAAATTGCAATGCTAACATTTGCAGGCCTCATTCTAAAGACCTAAATGTTTTGCCATTTCATTGTAAATTCATCGGCTTTGGGATAAGCATAGGCAGATAACTGATGCAAGAGCAGCAGAGGAGTTCAGCCTTTGGCAGAGAGACCCTTTTAAAAGGAAGTCATATTTTCCACTGAAATCTGAACTCAAAACGATATGCTTGCCATACCACAAAGAGGATTGCCCCGAAGCACTCACGCTGGACCCACTGGATGAATGACAGCAGTGCCTAGCCAGCCAATCAGGGAAGTGATTTAAATCATGCAGGTACATTGTTGTCACTTCAGTAATTGCAAGTAAAGGTGACTGTGCTCTCAAACACACGATATGCCTAAACGTGCTCTTTTGACATTTGTAATGAGCTGAGAAGGAAAATACTTTACAAAACCCACAGCCTTGACATGGCTGAATGGAACATGAATGTTTGCTTGACTAATATAATATAACGCAGCGTGGGTAGAAATTCAGTGTGAAGACAATCTCAGGTCTACTGAGCCACTTTAAGGAATCAATACCAAGCCATGGAGCTGGAGAGATGGATATCTGAGGATACATGAATATGTTGTACTCCTTGACACTGCCTCAGCTCACCTAGCAAGAGAGAAAGAGCACTGTTAGGTGAAGCCGCAAACAAGGAGGAAAATTCTAAATTATGAAAGGCAATGGAGAGACTGTTCAAATTTAGTCTGTCATGTTTAGTGTCTTCCCTGGTTGGTGTGTCCTTCTGTTTGGTGTAAGTATTTCTACTTTAAAAAATTATTGTGTGATTTTATTACTTTTTTAACTTGCTGATTATCTTGTATGTACTTAGGGTGTCTTGAAAAGCACTTCAAATAAAATGTATTATTATTAGAATACTTTGCTTGTTGGTTCTGGTCTAAATCTAGACAATAATATAAACAAGGCAGCAAAATAATGTAAACTCATTAGTGTCTCTTTATAATTTGTATAATCTTTATAATTTTACGTTGGGGACTCCATATAGGTTAATAGGTAATAGGTTAATTAATATTGAAAAGATTTCAACCATTGTGGTTTTTTTTTTTTTAGATCAGTGGAGCCTAATGAGTGAAATAACGTTTTGTCCATCCAGAATATCTTCTCAGTGAGGCGTTTTATTTCAGATTCCCACCATGGAGAAAAGTACAACGCTGTACTCACAGACAGACTAAAAAACAATTGATGATAGACTAATGAAAAGGTTTCAGTCTTGTATCATCGTTCTGCACATGCAGCAGGAAAAAAACACTGATGTCAGAGTACTGCAGCTTCAAAGACTCCTCAGTAGTCCGTGCGCTCACACACACACACACACACACACACACACACACACACACACACACACACACACACACACACACACACACACACACACACACACACACACACACACACACACACACACACACACACACACACAGTCTTGTACAGCTAACCTTGTGGGGAAACACAATTCAGTCCCATTCAAAATCCTATTTTCCCTAATGCCTAACCCTAAACCTAACCCTAATCCGTGCTCTTACCCTAACCTTAACCCTAAACCTAACCCTAGCTCCTAAACCTAACCCTAAAACTAATCATAAAACTATCCCTAGCTCCTAACCCTAACCCTTATCATAATTCTAACCCTGACACTATTTTTAACCTGAACCCTAAACCCCCTAGAAATAGCATTTGATCTCGTGGGGACCAACACAATATCCCCAGTTGGTCAAATGTTGTGGGGACTTCTGGTCCCCACAAGTATAGTTTAACACGTCCACACACACACACACATAGGCAATGTTTACTTAACACACATTCATCTGTTTTATGAAATGGCAATTCACAAACGTGGCTACATTCAGTTCACTTTGGAACCAGTGAGATGTATAGTAGCAAATTACAAACACTATCCGAATGTGTAAATCATGCATTTCACCATCCTGAAGAAAACAAGCAATCAAGCAGAGAAAGAGGAGATTTGACATATATCAACCTCAATGCCCTAAAATCACTTTACAGTAAGTGGCCATCCTGGAACGTATTCACATGCACTTTCAGGTTAGCTATGATGACTCTCAAATAATCCTACTGTAGCTTTAGCTAAAATCAACAACAGACAGTAGTATTGCCATTGGATTTGTGTGTTTAAACAGTGACAATGTCCCTTATAGATTGTGCTTACACACAATCTATAATGACAGAGCAACACACTTAAACACCTATGTTTAATGGCACGGAGAGGGTTAATTAACCATGGTAGATATGAGAAACCTTGGAAACAAAAGGCCTCCCATTCGATTTAAGAGTATATCCTCAGATTAAAACTAAGGCTCTTTAAAGTTGTATGTGAAAACTCCTTTAAGCTCACCAACCCCAAGAGAGGAGAGGTGTTTTCTTAATAGTTTCTCATTGACTTCCATGGACTCCCAATCATGAGTCACCCCGTGTGTGCTGCCATTACCCTTCACACCTGCTACCCCAGCCCCCCCTCCAACTGAGCTCTGCTCTTTCTTTATATCATAATGGGCAAATGGCCCGCAGCTAACCACTAACTCTAAATGACCCGCAGCTAACCACTAACTCTAAATGACCCGCAGCTAACCACTAACTCCAAATGGCCCACAGCTAACCACTAACTCCAAATGGCCCACAGCTAACCACTAACTCCAAATGGCCCACAGCTAACCACTAACTCCAAATGGCCCACAGCTAAGAACTAACTCCAAATGGCCAACAGCTAACTACTAACTCCAATTGGCCCACAGCTAACTCCAATTTATAGAGCAGAATATAAAGTCAATATTAACCTTTTGAGAGGTGGCCAGACCGCTACTCTCTTACTGAATCACTAGGTCAGGTCTCTCTTTAACTGTGCATTTAATGCTCCTACACCGCAATCAGGCCATTATTGTAAATAAGAATCTGTTCTTAACTGACTCGCCTACTTAAACAAAGGTAAAACAAAATAATAATAATACTATATATACAGTATGTCGACACCAGCTCGTCGAACATCTCATTCCAAATTCATGGGCATTAATATGGACTCTACGGTGAAGCAATAAAAGTAGAAAAAGAAGCTAAATTCCTTGGCGTCACCTTCCAGAAGAACATGAACTGGACATCCCATATAGCGAACATAGAGAAAGAGGGCCGAAAAAGACTAAACCACCTAAAAGCACTGTGCGGAAGAAAATGTGGAGCCTCACCGCAGACAGTGTTGAAAGTCTACATCAGCTACATCCGATCTCTCTTCGAATACGCCTTACCAGCCTGGATAACAGCTTCGCCACAGCAGATGAATCGGCTGCAGAGGATCCAGAACTTGGCAATAAAAATGGCTTACAGACTACCAAAATACATCAGCAACCACCACGTTCACAGCATATCCGGACTCGCATCAATTAGCAACAGACAGTCCATCATTGGCCAGAGGTTCATCAACAGAGCAACTCGCAATCCATCATTGAGGAAAGCTGTGGGACAGGCCAGGTGGACCACAGACACACCCATGTCCATCATGCTGAAACTGTCTTAATAAAATTGTGTGTGTATATGTGATGCATCCCTTAACATCCCCCTCCCCCCCAGATGTGAGCTGTAACCCTAATAAAGTATAACACAACAAACTCATGTCGGGACAGGAAAATAGAGTAACTAACCCATGCCTGTTTTGAGAAAAATAATAGGGCATCTAGACCCTGGGGATGCCTTGCTTGACCAGACCCTCCTTCCTTGCTCCTGGCCTGCCCTGCCTCTTCCACCAACTAATTTGTTCTTATGGACAGAAAAGAGCAGAAGCTCTGAGCTGTCCGATCATGCACATGGTTTATTGTTGTTGTTGTTGTTGGCTTTCCACTAAATGTTGGAATATGGCTGCGGGGGACTTGCTTCCATTCACCCACAAGAGCAATAGTGAGGTCGGGCACTGAAGTTGGGCGATTAGACCTGGCTCAGAGTCGGCGTTCCAATTCATCCCATAGATGTTCAATGGAGTTGAGGTCAGGGCTCTGTGCAGGCCAGTCAAGTTCTTCCAGACCGATCTCGACAAACCATTTCTGGATAGACCTCACTTTGTGCACAGGGGCATTGTCATGCTGAAACAGTAAACGGCCTTCCCCAAACTGTTGCCACAAAGTTGGAAGCACAGAATTGTCTAGAATGCCATTGTATGCTGTAGCGTTAAGAATTCCCTTCACTGGAAGTAAAGGGCCTAGCCAGAACCATGAAAAACAGCCCCAGACCATTATTCCTCCTCCATCAAACTTTACAGCTGGCACTATGCATTGAGCAGGTAGTGATCTCCTGGCATCCGCCAAACCCAAATTCGTCTGTCGGACTGCCAGATGGTGAAGCTTGATTCATCACTCCAGAGAACGCTTTTCTACTGTTCCAGAGTCCAATGGCGATGAGCTTTCCACCACTCCAGCCGACACTTGGCATTGTGCATTGTGATCTTAGGCTTTTGTGCGGCTGCTCGGCCATGGAAATCCATTTCATGAAGCACCCGACGAACAGTTCTTGCTTCCAGAGGCAGTTTGGAACTCGGTAGTGAGTGTTGCAAGCGGAGACAGATGATTTTTACTTGCTAGGTGCTTCAGCACTCTGCAGTCCTGTTCTGTGAGTTTGTGTGGCATACCACTTTGCATCTGAGCCGTTGTTGCTCCTAGACATTTCCACTTCACAATAACAGCACTTACAGTTGACCGGGGCAGCTCTAGTCCCGTTGACAGTCACTGAGCCCTTCAGTAAGGCAGTTTGTCTATGGAGATTGCATGGCTGTGTAATCGATTGTATACATCTGCCAGCAATGGGCGTGGCTGAAATAGCCAAATCCACTAATTTGAAGTGGTGTACACATACTTTTGTGTATGTGTGTGTATGTATGTATATTTGTGTATGTGTGTGTATGTGTGTGTGTGTATATGTATCAAATGGTGGGTGTTGGTGAGGGTGTACATGTACTTGTGCATGTGTGTGTTTGTGTTAGAGGATAAAAAATGAAAGAGCAGTATTGGCATGTCTGATATTGGCACTTCAAGATCAAAGAATCCTCCCTGAAATTACACTTTATGACAAGATGCCATAGCATCTCTTCACACTCTGACCACAGACCATTCAAATCATCACTTCTCTTTCTAGCAGTGTGTCAAAAAAGACTCTATGGAATGAAATGAGGTTTTGTAGAACTAGTGCTGCTGGCATATGATGCTTTGGCCATAGGCCTGCATGTCTTCCATTATCATATTATGTAGACAGTCACTGTGTCTCAACTACAGTATAAGTCTGTCTGTTCTTTTACATAGTTCCTCTGCCACAGGGATTTGGGGTTCCATGCTATTTATGACAAATAATGTCTTCATACTGCAATAGCACACGTTGAGCAACCACATCATCCAACCAATCCCAAAACCATAACGTGTAATATTATAGGTTGTTTTTTGGACATTGCAAGTGTGGGATTTGATCATTGTGGCTCAATACAGCCAGTATAGGACGTCCTGATTAATAATTGATATCATAACCTTTTACAAAGGACTGTACATGTAGGCTACTACTGTGTGTCGATTTTTGTTGTATTCTACTGACTCCAACATCGAATTCGTCTGCCAAATAATACAGTGTCCTTTCCATATAAGCCGCTGAACCCTACTATCAGCTTTGGATCCACCCCTTATCCACAGAACTGTATCCCTCTTGGACCTAGTGATACAGTATGTGCCCTGGTGGAACATAGGCTGCATAGCCCAAAGCTAGCCTCTAGCCCCAGATGGGAAGCCAGGCCATGAGCTGCTGTTTGCTGACCAAATGTTTGTCGCCCGGTTTGATCAAGGGCCTACTCTCTGCTGTGTCTGCTACTGTTGTCACATGGATCATAAGCCACCGGTCTTGACGGCTGCTCTCGCAGGCTCTCTACATTTTCCTTGGACCCTTTTCCCCTCACCCTGCCTTAGTCCTCCCCCTCATCCCTACAACCAGCCACTCTCCAACCCCCACCCCAACCACCCCCCCACCCTCACCCTCTCAATCCACTCTCGGTTCATTTCAATTTGCATCCCGACTGGCCCGGATTCCCCCAGCCCAGTTAAAAGGCAGGCTATTTGTTGTGCTCTTGGTTAATGCCGTGCAGAGCTTTAAATACCCATATCAAATCTTGGAGGCTCAACCGATTCAGTTTTGCAAACCTGTATCGAACAGGGGTTCAATCCGTTAGCTTAGAAATGCACACTTCTTAAATTCTGTGATAAAGTAAAACCAATCACTGGATTAGGCTCTCTCTCGTTCCAGACAGTGACAGTGGATTTCTGTATAGAGGATCTCTTTTTAGGAACGTAGTATGGGATTATAGGCTTGTGGAATAACATTGTGCTCTTTTGATTTTTCTCATTTTTAAGAGATCTTATCATTGATACATTTTTTGTTCTGTTCCAGTTTCTTAATGATCAATATACAGTATAGGTCCAGCAGCATTACCGTTGGTGTGTGGGATGTCATCAACGCAATCGAGAATGAGATTTGATTGAATAAGCTTTCAGGTTTCAAAAGGTGAGCAAAAAAGTGTTATATTCATCAAACATAGCAAGGCCACTGTCATAATTCATAGCATAGCCATTGCAAATGTAACATCACATGATCATGTGAGGCATTCAACAACCTACCACAGTATTTTTTTCATGAGGATAACTTTATATGCCATATGGTGAATTCATAACTCAAAAAGAGGAGGATCTCAAGAGTCCAGTGCTAGAATGTTGTTGTGGTTATGCAGCCATGTTCCAGCTGGTTTTGGGGAGAAGTGGGAGGTTTTGTGAAAAGAGTGAGGTTGAGTCAAAACCCATGGCAGGTACATAAATAACTTTCAACAATAAAATATACAACTTCTGGCTCTGCTGTTTCTGTTCCAAGTGTGTAGCAACACTATAATACTATCCTGGACCACATTGGGTTGAATTGAATGAGGGAGCCATCTACTCACTGCAAGCTACAGACCAAATGATCAGTCTCTTTTCCCTGACATGAATATGAATTTCCACTTGGGGTTGCCAAAAAGCATGGATCTCTGGAAGCTCCCACTCGGTCTAACTCACATTTAAAGCCTCGAGGAATCGTTTGTGGACAGCCCTAGATCCAACTGTCATATTATTTTTTGGTTGGTTTTGCTCGAATGCAAAACGATCAGTGTGATGATTGGTGATGAAAACTCATCTCACAGTTTTGATGACTTAAGTGTGAAAAGTGGAGAAGCGGCTTATTTTAGTGGTGCACACTTTTTAGTCCCAACTCACCACAGTTATTGGACTCCAATTTAGATGACGCTGCTCTTCTATGCCATGTCGTTACTCAGTAACTACATTGATTACAAGAATGCAATTAAGCTTTTGTACATGGCAAGTACAGATAATATAACATAAAACAACGATTGCATTGTAAAATGTGTTTATTCACATAGATATAGTATTTTAAGTACTGCAGACTGATATTGTGGTATTGTTTGAGCACTAAAACATACTGACCCATGGCATGTGAGCATATATAATCCATGTTATTAAATCAGCTTGGACCGAAATGCTACTTGAGCTCTCGTATGAAGATCAAAGGACAGTATGGCTGCAGATATTGCACTACCCACAACCCCTTGTGTCAGCTCCAGCTCCTCCATGACATGCAGATTTGACATCTAGCTGTACGCATTTATAGTCAGTGTTATAATGCATTCTAAACGTATCATAAGGCATTAAAATGGATGTTATAAGGCACTATATACATGTACCTCATAGAAAGTGTTACCGAAACGTCTATTGTTTTGGTCATTCCATCGTCACTCACATTCATAATCTTCCAATCCTTCCACTCTGATTTGAGCAGTCTTAATTTGACTCATTGATCTGTTAAAACACTCAGTGTAAGCCTCCATTTTCTCAACAAGCTCTCTGTATAATCCCTCTATTTGGCAGGAGAACAATGTATTTATTCATGTGATCTAAATGGATACTACATACGTAGGAGAAGAAGTTGACATTGAAACAGTGTAAAGTGGTTTGTATTTGTTGTATGTACTGGGTCATTACACTTTTTGAGAAGTGTAACTTGTTCAACTTCATAAAACACTAGTTTTCCCATCTCAAGAGGTAAAAAAAAAAAAACTATAGTAAGTGCCTATTAAGTGCCAAATAAAGTAAGAGGGTTGACCGTTACAGGGTTGACCGTAACAGGTTTGACGATTTCATCTTAAATCAGCCATGAATACCCTTGTGATAGGGGGAATGGATGTTTGTTGTGGGCAACAGGGAGGGGCAATTGAATGTGAGCTTCCAAAAACAATGAAATTGTTAAAACATTTCTATCTATGGGTAACAGAGTTTTCCACCGCAAAACAAAAATAAAAGAGTAGAACCAGCTCACCTGCTTTTACACTATGATTTTTTACAAATATTTTAAAAGGATTAATTTTACCATATCAAAACGAGAGTTCAGTTCATATAACAGGGTTGACCTTAAAATGAGGGACACTAATCACATGAAAAAAAATAATCATCTTCAGAAATTACTTTGTCAAAGCAACAAAATAACTAGGGCTTTACCATGATGGTGACAAGTTACAGAGGGTGTACTTAGGGACATACAGTATTTATGGAATTCTCAATGTGGTCTATATTAAAGGGAACTTCATTTAATATAACAGGCTTTTAATATTCAATATTTGTGAACAATTTCTACTCAAAATATAAAATGCACTCTTTTTGTGGAACGACCCTACTATTACAGCAAAACTAATTTGGTCCTGTTTGAAGCTGCAGGTTTTCCAATGTACCTGGTGCATACTCGATAAGTTCATGCCAGCTGACACCATATTGCAAGACTTGATCTGCTCAAATGTTCTCCCACATGCAAGACGGGTTTTCAAGGTGCATCTTCAAGACGCGTTTTCAAGACACAAGAGGCGTTTTCACCCAGACATTGGGCAAACAAGGGCTTCTCCATGCCAAGTGAATATTACGATTGTGCATCTACCTGTGTCCGCGCGTGTGTGTGCTCCCAGCACACTACTTTTCCCATTTCTCAACCTTACTGCGGTGTCATTACAGTCATGTGTTTCCTATAAAACAAGGGGAGTTTAAAAGTTTTAAAACTGTGGGACTAACGGTGCTGTAGGTACAGCGAGAGGGCAATGACTGATTGCAAACCAAATTAATATAAATTAAATGCAGTCATTGAATCTAGCCATGAGATGCCATAATAAATGACAATATATTTTAATCACCAATTTGGAGTGGGAATTTGGGTGATTTTTAACATCGTGAATGAGAATATTTTCAGAAATCATAAAGTGCGATAAACGGTTGACCTACTGTATAAACTTTCATGAGGATGTTTTAAATAATTTACTGGAAGGGTTTTCCCTTTAGTAATCTTATTATTGCCTGTACTCAGTGTTGGAGCAGCACCTGTCATAATAAATGTTACAGACACTTTAAATCCAAACAGCCAAATTGTGCAGCCATTTTAGTTTCAAAATGTGAAATCCCTTTTCTTAAATTAGACCACACCAAATAGCTCAATTATTAATAGGATTATGAACTAATTCACAAAATTATATTTCCATTTGAATCATTCTGAGAGATGGGACCTTTGTACAAGGGTAGGCTGGAACATGTCCCTGGTTGACCGCTTGACCACCTTAGGTTACCTACTTAGCAAAAAAGGTTAGCGACTGGTGTCCTGAGTTGTCCTGGGACCTCCCTCAGTCTAAAATCTAAATGGACACAGCCTTTCCACCAACACCAACAGGCTTTGGGAGTACGGATTATGAAGCAAAATGGACAGCAAAAATCACATAAGGTTCCCCACTCCCAACCATTAGGTGGTTGGCTGGCTAATCCAGGGATTACCTGAGATAGCATCTCCCCCACTCTACATTTTCCCCGAAAACACTACAAAGTGACCAGAGCCCTAGGCCTTATAGGCTATATATCCCACACATTAATCTTTAATAGCAGTAGTACTTTAACACAGTGAAAGAGAAGTAGGCGTATAAACCCCATATGCCTGATGTCCACGGACCATCTGTGGCGCTCTCTGGTGGAGCAGTGCTCTTGGGATAGTACTGCTAGTACAAGGCGCATGGTGGAGTTGAGTGATACCGTTGAAGTGAAAGGGCATTTCCACGTCAAGGGTATACAATACAGAGTTTTTTTTCCTGAGCGCTGTTATATTTCTTAAATAGAGAACAGACACTTCAAAACAAACTTCCTTTGGGTTTATTTTTGGACTATCTGTTTTTCTATGTATGAATCTATTAATCAATACATTTCTGTGGGTAATAGTAATATGGACAAATTCAATGTTTCAGAAAATAATGTTTTAAATATATTTTTGAAATCTACAGGGGTCCTAAAATTCTAAATCAAATAGCTAAATTATCCTTGGTATGACCATCTTAAAACAATTCCATATGTTAGCTTAGTAAAAACCCAGCCCTGGGCCCTTTTTAAAAATGCTATAATGTTTCAAAGTGGATTCTAACAATGGACCACCCTCAGTATAACCCACTGCCCCATCCCACCCAGAGATCCCCTGAGCCACCTGGTGACAACAAGCGTAGCAAAAGATGGGCTCCACAAATATACCTAAGAGGTGTCTGCTGTGCTGCGACTTGGGTTGACTACACCCCAAGGGCAATGTGTCTGGAAGCTACCATCAGAGTCATTGTTGGGAAGCATCAACACTTAGATACCTTTCCCCCTTTCCTCTGATCCTTACATTCTCAATTCTTACATTCTTGTTAATGACATACGTTCATGGAATGTCTGTGTACATGAATCCTGGGGTAGGGATACGAAGAATAATGCAAAATACGAAGAATAACCTGACTAGAAATAATATTGACTAATTACATATATTGATCACTCCACTGTTCGACTAATGTTGACCTGGGGCTGGTCTATATGGACCTTGCTCTTGTCAGTGTACTGCATGGGGGATGGGCCATAGCTTCCAAGGCCTAAACATTTGCTTTATGGTCGTACAAACACGTAACAGGAGTGCTACTTGTTTTGCCCAAAAGAGGGCCACAGACCTCAATCAGCAGCAGTGGTGGAAAAAGTACTCAATTGTCATACTTGAGTAAAAGTAAAGATACCTTAATAGAAAATGACTCAAGTGAAAGTCATCCAGTAAAATAATCCTTAAGTAAAAGTCTAAAAGTATTTGGTTTTTAATATACTTAAGTATCAAAAGTAAATGGAATTGCTAGAATATACTTAAATATCAAAAGTCAAAGTAAAAGTATAAACCATTTCAAATTCCTTATATTAAGCAAACCAGATGGCACAATTCATTTTTTTTAATTGACGGATTCCCAGGGGCACACTCCAACACTCAGACATGATAAGTGTGTGAATTCGATCATTTTCCTGTAACAAGTACTTTTGGGTGTCAGGGAAAATGTAAGGAGTAAAAAGTACATTATTTTCTTTAGGAATGTAGTGAAGTAAATAAAAATGTTGGCAAAAATATAAATAGTAAAGTACAGATACCCAAAAAGAATTAAGTAGTACTTTAAGGTATTTTTACTTAAGTACTTTACACCACTAATCAGCAGTGATCTGGGTGGGATATAAGCCCATTTGGGAGGATGGGGTGTGTGTCATTTTGGGAACACCCACACATACAATGCTTCAGTTCATTTCTGAACAAATTCCCTCTGATTAGCTAGGTTGGACGTTCAGCGTATTGCAGCATTTTTGCCATGCTGTGCCTATTGGAGGTAGGGGTTGTCTCTGGATATTTTTAAGCCCATAACCATGTGTGTGAGGTTTATACCTTTGTTTCCAAGTAGATTTGTTTAAGACTATCAAGAAACACTCTGTGTGACCCTGATTTAGCCCACTGCAGTAAAAGGTTAATAGGGCTTATTATTAAATCAGAGCGAGAGAGAGATAGAGAGAGAGATACATACAGCTCACCTCTTGGCAGTAGTGCTGTAGATTATGTAATCACAGCCCACTACCACCACTATCAAACCATAGCAAAATTACAGCATCTAAAAAGGGCAGAAACAAACCACAAGGGAGAAGATCCCAGTAAATTACACAAGACCAATCAGACCTGAAGACGGACTAAGAATAACATAGAAAACTACCAGAAAGCAACTGGGAATCAAAAAATGTAATCCCTCCTAGACAACTTTCTGGCCCACACATATCATTGACAAATTGGCATCCTTATCCAAATTGAAAAAAGACACCTAAAAACAATCCAAAAAAGACAAATGATGGAAAATGGTTTGATTATGACATCAAATCTGTAAGAAAAAAACATAGGAATCTATCCAACCAAAAACATAGAGAAGCAGACAACCAGGATGTGCGCCTTCAGTATTGGACAACCCTAAAATGATCCAAACAGCCTTTCAGACCATGGAGAACCATATCACCAGGATCTTCGCCTTCAGTATTGGACAACCCTAAAAGAATCCAAAAACCGACTCTCAGAACAAAGCAAGAACAACACATATGACACCAACTTAATGGCATTGAGGAATCCATTGGTTCAAACAACTTCTGGGAAAACTCCCTAAACACACCACACTGAGAAGAATTGGCAATCCAAAATAATGACCTACTGAACACTCAGTTTGAAGAACTATATAGAAATATTTTTAATGAATTTGGAACAAAAATAAATATGCTAATTCTTGAACCAGAAAACCAGAACACTTTGGATTCCCAAATACTGGCCCTGCAACCCATAAAGGTCTGTGGTAGTGTCAGAATATTGAACAAAATGATAAAATACACAGGCCACAAATTTAGCACTGCCATACTCAAACTATTTAACAAAGTTTTAGTGTGGGCTATCTGGAACGAAGAACTAATTTCCAGAAAATGAAGTCATGCACAAAGTAGATGTCCTAACCGACTGGCCAAAACTATAGTTTGTTAATAAGAAATTTGTGGATTGGTTGAAAAACAAGTTTTAATGACTCCAACCTAAGTGGTTCCAAAACTGCCACAGCTCCAAAACCGCTGATGGTCTGATGAAACAAATATAGAACTGTTTGGCCATAATGACCATTGTTATGTTTGGAGGATAAAGGGGGGGGCGGACACCATCCCAACTGTGAAGCACGGGGGTGGCAGCATCATGTTGTGGGGGTCCTTTGCTGCAGGAGGGACTGGTGCACTTCACAAAGTAGATGGCATCATGAGGGAGAAAAATTATGTGGATATATTGAAGCAACATCTCAAGACATCAGTCAGGAAGTTAAAGCTTGGTCGTAAATGGGTCTTCCAAATGGACAATGACCCCAAGCATACTTCCAAAGTTGTGGCAAAATGGCTTAAGGACAACAAAGTCAAGGTATTGGAGTGGCCATCACAAAGCCCTGACCTAAATCATTTCAAATTCCTTATATTAAGCAACCAGACAGCATGATTTTATTTTTGTATTTTTTATTTACAGATAGCTAAGCGCACACTCCAACACTCAGACATAATTTACATACAAAGCATTTGTGTTTAGTGAGTCTGCCAGATCAGATGCAGTAGGGACTTAGACAATTTTCCTGTCCTGCTATGAATTCGAAATTTAACGAGTACATTATTTTCTTTGGGAATGTAGTGAAGTAAAAATGTAAAAAAAATATAAATAGTAAATATATCCCAAAAAATGACTTAAGTAGTACTTTAAAGTATTTTTACTTAAGTACTTTACACCACTGGTGTTTTGGCAGCCAACTGTGTGGCCTCCTGCCACAAACTGAGGGACAGCCAGTGAGAAGTATAGTGTGATTATTAATTAATATTAGCCTGTTCTTTATTATTATGTGTTGTAATTGCTGTTAATATGATTACCACCATCATAATTATTGCTTGATTACCAACAGTCTAGTATATCCCTGTCTAGCCTAGTCAGCCTAGTCTATCCCTGCCTAGTCTAGTCAGTCTAGTCTATCCATGTATAGTCAGTCTAGTCTATCCCCGTCAGGTTTAGTCTATCCATGTCTAGTCTAGTCAGTCTAGTCTATCCCCGTCAGGTTTAGTATATCCGTGTCTAGTCTAGTCAGTTTAGTCTATCCTTGTCTAGTCTAGTTTATCCATATCTAGTTTAGTCAGTCTAGTCTATCCATGTCTAGTCAGTCTAGTATTTCCCTGTCTTGTCTAGCATATCCCAGTCTAGTCTAGTCAGTCTAGTATATCCCTGTCTAGTCTAGTTAGTCTAGTATATCCCTGTCTAGTCTAGTCAGTCCAGTCTATCCCTGTCTAGTCTATTCCTGTCTAGTATATCCCTGTCTAGTCTAGTATATACCTGTCTAGTCTAGTCAGTCTAGTCTATTCCTGTCTAGTCTAGGATATCCCTGTCTAGTCTAGTATATCCCTGTCTAGTCTAGTCAGTCTAGTCTATCCCTGTCTAGTCTATTCCTGTCTAGTCTAGTATATCCCTGTCTAGTCTGGTATATCCCTATCTAGTCTAGTCAGTCTAGTCTATTCCTGTCTAGTCTAGGATACCCCTGTCTAGTCTAGTATATCCCTGTCTAGTGTAGTACATCCCTGTCTAGTCTAGTCAGTCTAGTATATCCCTGTCTAGTCTAGTATATCCCTGTCTAGTGTAGTACATCCCTGTCTAGTCTAGTCAGTCTAGTATATCCCTGTCTAGTCTATCCCGGTCTAGAATAGTATATCCCTGTCTAGTCTAGTCAGTCTAGTATATCACTGTCTAGTCTAGTATATCCCTGTCTAGTCTAGTCAGTCTCGTCTATTCCATGTTTGCTTTAACAACGGACGTGTTTTACTTTCCATGTCAGTAATGTACACTAAACTTCTTTCTACGGTGCATAGATGAAAAGAAAGCCTTCTTCAGGTCAGACTTGGATTGAATACATTTAGGCTGTCCTAATATGTACACTGAAAATGCTGTATATTGAATTGGATTGTGAGAGAGAGAGGTTGCATGCTGGGTATGCTGGTCATGATGTCAACACCATTGTGCCATTGAGGTTCAGAATACTGTACGGTGTATAACGACAACATTCTTGAGAGCATATTAAACCAATCACATAGAAATCCTAGAGCTGTTATGAGTGGAGACAGTACGTGTCAGAGGAGAGACTGACATGTACACACACGCACGCACGCACGCACACACACACACACACACACACACACACACACACACACACACACACACACACACACACACACACACACACACACACGGCTGTCCCACGGTCTGTTTATTGAGCCTCTTGATCTTTTAGGTGACAGGTTGCCTGATGGCACACAGCCGCACAATCCCAGAATCCTTTCTGCTCTACACTCTTTGAGGAGAAATGCTCAATATTTATGCTCAATTTTTACATTTATTTATTTGTAATTATTTCCTTCAATAGCTTGTGAAGGGAGCCCAAAAGCCAACCCCAGGACATGCTATGACATTAGTATGTGAGACACAAAGGGACAAACAGCGTGGCATGCAAAGGGGAGATTGACAGTGACAGGAGGAAGGAGTGGGGAGTCATTGTGTCCTGTCTAATACACAAGTGGAGAAATGTCAGTGCTGTTGTGCGACCAACGACGCTGTCAGTGAGGGAACATTTCCGGACGAGCCAATTTCTGCTGACAGCCTGTTGAAAGAGAGAGGGGCTATGACGCTCACTTCCCATATTAAGCATTAACGTGAAGCAATCAGGACAGCTCCATTATAAAGTCATTGGTAGTCTAGTGGCTAAACATGAGCGTGCAGTGTACTTACATGGAAATAGTGTGTATGTGCACATGTTTGTATGTATGTGTGTGTGTCTGCAGGGTGAGGCCGCCCCAACGATTATAACATACACGATCTCCTGGTTAAATACAACATATTGGCATTAAACACCTCAAGAGGGAAGGATGCTGATGTTTTTTTATATCTTACATCATGTCAGGAAAAACACTGGAGCAACCAGTCAGTGTATAATGCCATCTCTCCAACAATATTGACATAGGGAGCAGGCAAGAAAATGTCAGCCCCTATAACATATGAAATACTTAACGTAACCAATTTTCACCTGTCAATCAGAAAGGAAAATAATGACATATGGACCCGAAATCAATATGGCACAATTGAATTTTCAACTCCCAAAGATGTTTCGTTCTGCACCTTAAAAGACTGTCAAATGTCACAGGGCCAAGAGCTGCAGAAGGATTCTGAAGGTGTATTTTATTTCACCACGCTGACGTCTTAGCAACAAGGTTACTTCTGCTGCTAGGGGAAATGGTTTCCTTAGGAATATTGGGTTTGTAGGCAAAACATTGCAACACAAGGCCATTTTGGCTCTAATCAACTGTTAGAGCCCAGTGCGACAAGCAAGGTTTGAATTGGGTTGCAGTTATTGTCATGAAATTGAATGTCTGCTTCTGTTGGCAATTCTCCTCTACGGCCCATGGTTCACTCATGTACAGGCATTGAACATGAATGTGAAACTTCAAATGGATTGAAATGCAGTAGGAATGCACAACAATAGAAGTACAATATTATTTTGGTCGGTGATTACATCTTCACATAATAAAGACTTACATGTATGTCATTCTTCTGCATAGTAAAGGTATACTGTGGACCAAATGGAAAACAAATCGGAACATTTTATCTGTAAGAAAGTCTCTGTGTTTATTAGAATCTCTCCCTTGTAAGTGTATGCAGGTTGTGAGAAAATACAAGAAGGAAGAAACTTTTCTACTCCTCTACAGACAAGAACATCTATAATTCAGTTGACATAATCAATTAATATCTGATATTTTTTGTATTTGTATTTTTATTTCACCTTTATTTAACCAGGTAGGCCAGTTGAGAACAAGTTCTCATTTACAACTGCAACCTGGCCAAGATAAAGCAAAGCAGTTCAACACATACAACAGACTTTCCAACAGATAAAATGTTCCGATTTGTTTTCCATATGGTCCATACTACAGTCGATCTTTACTATACAGGAGAAGGACGTTAGTCTTCGTGTGCTGCCTCATTTAGAACACAGTGCACTCTGCCTCACATAATCAATAGGTGATGGGGGGGGGTACAACAGAGGCACCCATTACTGTCCCAGCTGTTTGGAACATCGAACGGAGAGGGATGCTTTTGAAGAGTCGCTTTATCCTTGGAAGTTCTCGCAGAGACTGCATTGTGGTATAACTACACAGTATTGGTCACTTGTAAGGAATACAAAGTACAGTGAACAAACAGTTTGTGATCATGTATTGTGAGGTAGTGCAACGGTTAAATATTCACAACAACCCAGAAACAACAAGGTGGCAAACAGTGTGTGGCCCATTTGAGAATGGGATCGCAACATTACACAACCAAGTCTGTTTAATTATTTTTTTTTTCTCTATGAATCACAAAGGAATGTGTTCTCTGCCTCTCTCTCTCTCTCTCTCTCGCTCTCTCGCACGCGCGTGCGCTCTCTCCCTCTCTCCCTTTCTATATACAGTTGAAGTCGTAAGTTTACATACACCTTAGCCAAGTAACTTTAAACTAAGTTTTTCACAATTGCTGCCATTTAATCCTAGTAAAAAATTCCCTGTCTTAGGTCAGTTAGGATCACCACTTTATTTTAAGAATGTGAAATGTCAGAATAATAGTAGAGAGAATGATTTATTTCAGCTTTTATTTCTTTCATCACATTCCCAGTGGGTCACAAGTTTACATACACTCAATTAGTATTTGGTAGCATTGCCTTTAAATTGTTTAAGCCATTTTGCCACAACTTTGGAAGTATGCTTGCGGGTCATTGTCCATTTGGAAGACCCATTTGCGACCAAGCTTTAACTTCCTGACTGATGTCTTGAGATGTTGCTTCAATATATCCACATAATTTTCCATCCTCAGGAAGCCAAATATTTTGTGAAGTGCACCAGTCCCTCCTGCAGAAAAGAACCCCCACAACATGATGCTTTAACCCCCATGCTTCACAGTTGGGATGGTGCTCTTCGGCTTGCAAGCCTCCGCCTTTTTCCTCCAAACATAGCGATGGTCATTATGGCAGAACAGTTCTATTTTTGTTTCATCAGACCAGAGGACATTTCTCAAAAAAGTACGATCTTTGTCCCCATGTGCCGTTGCAAACCGTAGTCTGGCTTCTTCATGGCGGTTTTGGAGCTGTGGCTTCTTCCTTGCTGAGCGGCCTTTCAGGTTATGTCAATATAGGACTTGTTTTACTGTGGATATAGATACTTTTGTACCTGTTTCCTCCAGCATCTTCACAATGTCCTTTGCTGTTGTTCTGGGATTGATTTGCACTTTTCACACCAAATTCCTGAGCGGTATGACGGCTGCGTGGTCCCATGGTGTTTATACTTGCGTACTATTGTTTGTACAGATGAACGTGGTACCTTCAGGCGTTTCGAAATTGCTCCCAAGGATGAACCAGACTTGTGGAGGTCTGATTTATTTTTATTTTCCCATGATGTCAAGCAAAGAGGCACTGAGTTTGAAGGTAGGCCTTGAAATACATCTGTCACGATTCACTTCTGAGGGGACAGACCAAGACGCAGCGATGTAGCCAGAATACATGATTTATTCACAGACGAGACGAGACGAACAAAACAAGAAACGATGAACAAGACGAGAGCCCTAACGCTAAATGCTAAACTAACACAAAGAGAACTAAACCTAACCACGACGGAAGAAACCTAACTAAACCCTCGAACGGAGAAACCTAACTAGACAAGAACCTGATGAACCTAACATAATCATGACATGAACATACAATAAACCCACGAAACTAAGGTGCAATTCCCTAAACATAGTAAATGGTTCCCACCAGAGACAACGAGACTCAGCTGCCTCTAATTGGGAGCCATTAACCCAACATAGAACTAGACACCATAGAACTGTGAAACCCCTAAACCAAAATGAACCCAAAACGCGCTCCAGCCTGAAAACCCAGGATCAAGGGCGTTACAGCACTTCCCCAAAGGCGCGGACTCGGACGCGCCCAAAAGTCTGTGGGGATCTAGGGTGGGTTCCTTTGTCCCAGGTGGGGGCTCCGGTGCTGGCCGTGCTGGTCTGATGTCACGCACCGGAGGCCCTGGACCCTTTCTTGGAACTCTGCGCGTGGAGCAGAAGCTGGCCCTACCGGACTCGTGATGCTCACTGGAACTCTGGTGTGTGGAGCAGGAACTGGCAGTACTGGACTCGTGATGCTCACTGGGACTCTGGTGCGTGGAGCAGGAACTGGTCGTCGACTGGACTCGCGGATGCTCACTGGGACTCTGGTGCGTGGAGCAGGAACTGGTCGACTGGACTCGTGATGCTCACTGGGACTCTGAGTGCGTGGAGCAGGAACTGGTCGTGACTGGACTCGCGGATGCTCACTGGGACTCTGCGCGTGGAGCAGGAACTGGCAGTACCGACTCGTGATGCTCACTGGAACTCTGAGTGCGTGGAGCAGGAACTGGCAGTACCGACTCTGATGCTCACTGGAACTCTGGTGCGTGAGCAGGAACTGGCAGTACCGGACTCGTGATGCTCACTGGGACTCTGCGCGTGGAGCAGGAACTGGTCGTACTGGACCCGCGTGATGCTCACTGGGACTCTGGTGCGTGGAGCGAACTGGCAGTGCCGGACCTGGATGCTCACTGGAACTCTGGTGCGTGGAGCGGGCACTGGCAGTGCCGGACTCGTGATGCTCACTGGAACTCTGGGTGCGGGAGGCGGGAACAGGCCGAACTGCCGGACGCGCACTCTGGTGCGGGAGCGGAACAGGCCGAACTGCTCGGACGCGCACTCTGGTGCGGGAGCGGAACAGGCCGAACTGCTCGGGACGCCGCACTCTGCGCGGGAGCGGAACAGGCCGAACTGGGCTCTCTGAGCGCACGGGGAGCTGCAGTGCGCGGAGTCGAACAGGACGCGGTTGGACTCTCTGAGCGCACAGGGAACTGGTGCCGGAGCCGGACAGGACGCGTGCTGGACTCGGAGCGCGGGAGCTTGGTGCGCCGAGCCGACAGGACGCGTGCTGACTCGGAGCGCACGGGGAGCTGGTGCGCCGGAGCCGGACAGACGCGTGCTGGACTCGGAGCGCACGGGAGCTTGCGTGGAGCCGAGCAGGACGCGGTGCTGGACTCTCTGAGCGCACGGGAGCTGGGTGCGCCGGAGCCGGAGCAGGACGCGTTGACTCTCTGAGCGCACAGGGAGCTGCGCGCGGAGCCGAGCAGGACGCGTTGGACTCTCGGAGCGCACGGGAGCTGCGCGCGGAGCAGGGACTGACGTGTAGAAACCACTACACGGACTGGGATCTTGGAACACGGAACTGGAATCTTGGAACGTGGAACAGGATCTGGAATGTGAACAGGGATCTTGGAACGTGGAACAGGGATCTTGGAACGCGGAACAGGGATCTGAACGTGGAACAGGGATCTTGGAACGTGGAACAGGGATCTTGGAACGTGGAACAGGGATCTTGGAACGTGGAACCGACTGGACGCAGAAACCTCCACCCGACCTGGGACCTGATACGAGAGAGCCGACATACCTCCAGCCAGCTCACTAACCCTGGCCTTACGGGTGAGTGAGCCGAATCTCTCGGACTGGGCTGTGGATGCGCATCGAGATTCTGCCCGTAGACCACAGGATAGCTTGGTCCCAAAAGGCGCACTGGAGGCCTGGCTCGCAGAGCTGGCACCACTCTCCCAGGTAGCACACAGACCTCGGCCCGACCCATGAGTGGCGCTGGGATCTCGCACTGGGCTGCGGACACGCATCGAGACACCGCACACGGAACTGGAGCAGGATATCCGGGTCCCAGGAGACGTACCGGGACTTAGTGCGCAGCGATGGCACCACTCTTTCTGGCTGCACCCTTATTTTCCCCGACTGATGAGTGGAGCGGAATCACTCGCACCGCCTCTGAATCCCTATAGGGGAAACCGCGCGCAACACTGCATAGCACGGCCTCCCTTCGCCGCGACGCCTCCCCACGCTCTCTCCATAAAGCACGAGGAGTTGGCTCAGAGTCCCTCCTGAACCGCCAACCCCTCGTGTGCCCCCCCAAAAGTTTCTTGGGGCTGCCTTACGGGCTTCGTGCCAGGCGAGTTCCAATGAACTTTTTCTCTCCTGGGGTCCATACGCCATATAAGTCCTCATAGCTCCCACGCCAGTCCTCGCACACCTGCGCTGCTCCTTTCCCAAGAGCTAAGCTCCCGGTCTCTCGCTGCTTGGTCTCAGGGTGGGTTATTCTGTCACGATTCACTTCTGAGGGGACAGACCAAGACGCAGCGATGTAGCCAGAATACATGATTTATTCACAGACGAGACGAGACGGAACAAAACAAGAAAACGATGAACAAGACGAGAGCCCTAACGCTAAATGCTAAACTAACACAAAGAGAACTAAACCTAACCACGACGGAAGAAACCTAACTAAACCTCGAACGGAGAAACCTAACTAGACAAGAACCTGATGAACCTAACAACATAATCATGACATGAACATACAATAACCTTACGAAACTAAGGTGCAATTCCCAAACATATAAATGGTTCCCAATTAGAGACAACGAGACTCAGCTGCCTCTAATTGGGAGCCATTAACCCAACATAGAACTAGACACCATAGAACTGTGAAAACCCCTAAACCAAAATGAACCCAAAACGCTCCAGCCTGAAAACCCAGGACTGGGCGTTACAACATCCACAGGTACACTTCCAATTGACCAAAAAAAGCTTCTAAAGCCATGACATCATTTTCTGGAATTTTCCAAGCTGTTTAAAGGCACAGTCAACTTAGTATATGTAAACTTCTGACCCACTGGAATTGTGATACAGTGAATTTTAAGTGAAATAATCTGTTTGTAAACAATTGTTGGAAAAATTACTTGTGTCATGCACAAAGTAGATGTCCTAACCGACTTGCCAACACTATAGTTTGTTAACAAGAAATTTGTGGAGTCGTTGAAAAACAAAGTATATGTAAACTTCTGACTTCAACTGTATACAGTATATCTCTCTCTCTATCTATCATCTCTTGCCATCCCCAGAGGAGGCCATTGGGGTAAGGTCTCGGGCCAGCCCAAAACAGCCCAGAGAATGGGAAATGGGGTAGGGTCTCGGCCTGAAGCCGGTCTCCAAATGAATGCTGTTTTAATGGACCAGCAGCTGTGCTGGTAGTACTGATTACGGGTGACTGTTGATGGGCTGGGCAAATGTTTACGAAGTGAGGAATTCTGGTCCGTATTGCTGACATGGAAAGGGAAAGGGAGAGACCATAGGAGTAAGCTATTGGAGTAGGCTATCTGGGGCTGCTGGAGATCGCCTGTAGATACCGGGGTGCCAGTTCACATCCGTATTCGCCACAGTCTGCTATTATGTGATATGAGGCCAGCAATAAAATGGTCTATTCAGAATGCAACTAGATATATTGTTAATGACCCATCCTTGAATTGATGTGTATTCAGGCACAGAGGAGATGTCAGTGAGGTTTATTAGACTTCCTTATATAAGGTAATTGATAACTCAATAAAATGACGCTTGGGCCACTAATATCGTAAACGTTACATATCTGCGCAGCTGGGCATTTGAAACCGGGGAAACAATCATTTTACGAGCACCCTGGCGAGATGTAGCTATGTTCCCTTGCATGCTGAGAGTCCCTGGTCATCCAAACAGGTGGTCCAGAGTTGATATTGGAAAGGAGACAACAGAAATGAGGGACTTGGATAAGCGGGCTTACATGCAACACTATCCTCCATTGAACAGATGATAATGCTCATTTTATGGGAGTCTTTTTGGATGCAAGCAGATCCATACTTCATTTCAAAAGTATGAGAAAGTATGTTTCGCCGACTATAAATCAGTCCCATCCACTGTGTGTGCAGTGTAGTGTGGAGGGGGTGTTTGTGTGTATTGTCAGTGCCAGTGTCTGTGACACAATAGAGGGGCTGGCGTCTGGCTTGAACGGAGTTATGCAGAAGTTGTTGGTTGTTTTGCTGATCGCTTCCTGTGAGTGTCAAAAGAAGTGTGTATTCAGGCACAGAGGATCGATTCTAGCTTCCAAGAACCAACCTCCATTTTGGCTCAAATACAGTACAGTGTTTTTAATTATAAAGAGAGTGAAGCAAGGATAGACTATACATGGGTTCCAAAAACAGAAAGAAGTAATCTCTCATTGGACAATTTCACTTTGCTATGCAAATGATTGCTCATACTGGACTATCATTCAGATGATTTCTTTCTTTCTTTGTTTTAGAATGTTGGGCTTGTTGCCACAGAGTTATAGAGCGGGATAGCTAAACAGCATGTTGAACCAATGGAAAGCTCCGGAGACAATGTTAGGATTTTTGTAACCAGTGAGGTGTGTTTGACCTTTCAATTGATTTAGACAAGTCTGAACTAGACATAAGGACAAAACTTGGAAAAAGTTGGTCAAAACATGTCATAATAACAGATAAATGTAGAGTTTCAGTTATTTTGAGTTATTTGTATATGAGATCATAAGTAGCACACAGAAGGATTAGAAAAATAAGTTATGTCCAGAAAATATGCAAATTTCAGTCTGCCTGGTCTTGAGTTACAGAATATATCAACAGACAATATTTTATATTGGCATCTGCAGTTGTTTTCGAGCCTAGGGGCAATCATAAATATTATAACAGAAAAAAGGGGAGAAAGTGCAACGCAATGGGAAAATGAAGATGTCTGCCACTGGTCACCTTGTATCTATCAGGTGTGCCGCCAACTATTTCTTCTGCCGTTTGCTTTGACTTAGTACCATCTGGTTTGAAAGAGCTCCCTCCGGGAGGAGGATGGTGAAAAGGGAGGGTGTGGGTGCTATGACAAACTGGAGGGGCATAACAAAAACGTACATTTGCATACATTGACAATTTCTGTTGGATATCATGTTTGTTTTTTTTTTTTGTTTTTTTTTTATCTGACACAATATTTTCCAAACAAGTGTATATCATATTTTATATTTCATATTCAGGTTGCTGTGGCATAACCACAAACACATTTCTCCAGGATGCGTCAGTTGTCAAATGGGAAGAGAAACCGCCTCCTCCTCCTCCGTCTCTCCTCTGTTCGCATGGAGTAACTCACTTTTGTCTCTCGCAGTAGTAGACACTCTTGACAGAGGTAAAAAAACAGACTAACACATGTACCAAGAGAAATGCCGCTAGGGGGGAGGAAAAGTGTTTTGGTGTTCCCTCAAAATAGGGAACATCATAGACTCATAGCACCACGCTTCTGTTTGAAGAGTGCTGGCCCTGCCTTGGTCCCCAGCTGAAAACTGTCACAGTGCTCGAATTGAAACCAGATCCAGATCCAGCTCTCTCTCTCTCTCTCTCTCTCTCTCTCTCTCTCTCTCTCTCTCTCTCTCTCTCTCTCTCTCTCAGCTGAAAACTGTCACAGTGCTCGAATTGAAACCAGATCCAGATCCATCTCTCTCTCTCTCTCTCTCTCTCTCTCTCTCTCTCTCTCTCTCTCTCTCTCTCTCTCTCTCTCTCTCTCTCTCTCTCTCTCCCCTCTCTCTCTTTCCCTCACACCCAGTTCTACTGTCACCGCACAATATCAAAACTAAATATTTGGGAAGGGTGATATCACTCTGCCAGGCCTCATTACCAAAGTCTGAAGCTCAAATGTACTTTCAAAGTCTCCAAATCCCATCTCATTTGAACTGCCAATATGCAGAGCCTTCCCCAACTGCCACGAACCATGCCAAAGCAATTTGTCTCTTTTATTGCTTTTGGAAGCCAATATGCTTTAATTAAGGAAATACGTAAGCACAAACAACACCATAAATAATCCCTTTCCCACCCATGACAAAGGAATTGCTTCAGATCTTTTACTTGTCATGGGCATACATACTACACTAATTAAATCAATTCGGGACCTTGTTATTGAAACCGGGGAGACACAGATTGTTGGATTGTTTTGTCGTCTACCACCATGCTTATTTCTAGACATGCTTGTTCGCCTCGATTGGACAACAGGGTCCGTGACGAATGTTAGGGAATGTTAGCGCTGATGACCGTAGCCTCTGTTATCATAAACTCTGTACAACAAACCACTAGAGTCCAAATAGAGCCAACGTGTGAAGAGAGCTAAAACGTGTTTATATATGTGCTGTGCAACACGGCTCACTCAATAAGATTGTTGTAGAGGTCAGGATAGACACTCCCAGACAGATGCCCAGTAACCCATATCCATTACCTTGGACCTGGAAGTTAATGTCTTGCTTAAGGAGATTTGACATATGGCTCAATGTAACAAAACAGTCAAAACCATCTGAAATGTGGCAGCTAGTAGCAATACAGTGTAACCTTGCTGTCTCAAATTGGAGGTTTGCTTCCTACTTCCTATGGCTACGATGATGTCGGATACCATGATGGGGTTTGTACTGTATCACAGAAAGTTGCCAAAAGGTTACTAGAACCCCGTAGATACAGACTCATCTAAAAGTAATGTATTTCACAGGCAGATATACAGTAGATATAAGGTAATTATAAACCAATAGTACATCTAAATTGAATGAGACGAAATTTGAACTGTAATCATGAGCAGTGATTTCAATGTTTTAGGAAATCGTTTTTGACATTATCTACTGAGATGAGGAGCAACGCTCAATCATATGAAGATAAACGTTTGAAGCAGAAAATCAACATTAGAAAGACTGTCATATTGAATTATAAATATTTAAACAAGACGGTGACCTTGCAATAGAATATGAATGAAGTTGAACATTAAGCAGCAGTGGTTGTGAAGATCCTGATCAAAAACGAAATGTGACACATGAAAAGTCATTTAATCAAAAATTGTGTACATCACTGACTATTCATTTCTATTGTGAGGTCATGTTGTGTTTAAACAGTTGGTGGTTGGTGTAAGACTATGTTTATAAATGGATGAAAATCCATTATATGGTTTATATGAAAAGATAAATGATTTCATTAGCTGCGGTTTACAATATGTAGTTATTTTAGGCACTGCAATCTGATGCACAACAGGCAAAAATGTCTTCCATGCACTTATATTTTAAACCAAATCCTTCCATACACAAACATGTTGATACTATTTGATGCAGATTAAGGCATGTTGTTTAAACGGTTCATTAATAGTGACTGCTCTCTGATCCCATAGAGTAAGCCTAGCTTTCATTGTATTTGTCCACGGATTACATGGTGCCATCTATTCAAGGACAGTTTCACAAGTGTGGGTGCCATGTCGTTCTAGTGATTATAGCAGACTCCATGGTTAATAGAGCATGTTCTAGTGATTATAGCTCCATGATGATTGACAGCGAAAGACTGCACGTTATAAAATGGAGGTCACCAGAACTTATGTTCAAGTTCTCATATGTTGATGTTTTGATTATTTATAGCATTGTTATTTATATATATTTATATATATATATATATATATATATATATATACAGTATGTACATATGCTGAGCACTTGTTGGCTGCTTTTCCTTCACGCTGCCGTCCAACTCATCTCAAACCATCTCAATTTAGTTGTGGTCGGGGGATTGTGGAGGCCGGGTCATCTGATGCAGCACTCCATCACTCTCCTTCTTGGTCAAATAGCCCTTAAACAGCCTGGAGGTGTGTTTTGGGTCATTGTCCTGTTGAAAAACAAATGATAGTCCCACTAAGCCCAAATCAGATGGGATGGCGTATCGCTGCAGAATGCTGTGGTAGCCGTGTTGGTTAAGTGTGCATTGAATTCTAAATAAATCACAGACAATGTCACCAGCGAAGCACCCCCACACCAAAACGCCTACTCCTCCAAGCTTTACGGTGGGAACCACACATGCAGAGATCATCCGTTCACTTATTCTGCGTCTCACAAAGACATGGCGGTTGAAACCAAAAATCTCAAATTTGGACTCCAAACCAAAGGACACATTTCCACCGGTCTAATGTCCATTGCCCATGTTTTTTGGCCCAAGCATTTTCTCTTCTTGTTATTGGTGTCCTTTAGTAGTGGTTTCTTTGCAGCAATTCGACAATGAAGGCCTGATTCACGCAGTCACTTCTGAACAGTTGATGTTGAGATGTGTCTGTTACTTGAACTCTGTGAAGCATTTATTTGGACTGCAATTTCTCAGGCTGGGAACTCTAATGAATTTATCCTCTGCAGCAGAGGTAACTCTGGGTCTTCCTTTCCTGTGGCGGTCCTCATGAGAGCAGTTTCATCATAGCGCTTGATGGTTTTTGTGACTGCACTTGAAGAAATGTTCAAAGTTCTTGAAATATTCCGTATTGACTGACCTTCATGTCTTAAAGTAATGATGGACTGTTGTTTCTCTTTGCTTATTTGAGCTGTTCTTGCGATTTGTTTAACAATTTTCTGGTTACTACATGATTCCATTATGTGTTATTTCATAGTTTTGATGTCTTCGCTATTATTCTACAATGGAGAAAATAGTAAAAATAAAGAAAAACCTTGAATGAGTAAGTGTTCTAAAACTTTTGATCCGTAGTATATATTTATATTTGAATTAACTTAGAAATATTTAAGGGCTACGTAACAACATAGTCTCACTAGAATTTATGTAAAATAAAATTTAAAAAATTACATGTATCAATTGTATTCTGATCTGTCAACCCTTTCCTTAGCTCTGCAGGAGATACTTCCGGCGCCGACAGAGATGGCAGCCTCGCTTCACGTTCTCAGGAAACCATGCAGTATTTTGTTTTTTTATGTATTACTTCTTACATTGTTACCCCGGGAAATATTAAGTTTTATTACATACAACCGGGAGGAACTATTGGATATAAGAGCAACGTCAACTTACCAACATTACGACCAGGAATACAACTTTCCTGAAGCGGATTCTCTGTTTGGTACCCCAACTAGGACAATAGACTGGATCCCAGCCGGCGACTCAAAACAACGGCTGCGCAGGAGAAGGGGGAAACGCGGCGGTCTTTTGGTCAAGCTACGTCGACGGGCGCATTGTGCACCTCTCCCAAGTATTTTAATCGCCAATGTACAGTCTCTGGACAACAAAGTAGACTAAATCAGATCGAGGGTTGCCTTTCAGAGAGACAGCCAAGACTGCAACATTCTTTGGTTCATGGAAACATGGCTCACTCACAATCAAATTCCGACCGCATTATCTACCAAGAGAATTCTCCTCGATTATAATCACAGCCGTGTACATCCCCCCTCAAGCTGATACATCGACGGCACTGAAAGAAATTCATTTCACTCTAGGTAAATTGGAAACCACATATCCTGAGGCTGCATTTATTGTGGTTAGGGATTTTAATAAGGCTCATTTGAAAACAAGGCTCCCAAAATTTTACCAGCATATCGAATATGCCACCCGGGCTGGTAAAATCCTGGATCATTGTTATTCCAACTTCCGTGATGCATACAAGGCTATTCTCCGCCCTCCTTTCGGCAAGTCTGACCATGACTCCATTTTGTTGCTCCTAGCCTTCAAACAGAAACTTAAATAGGAAACGCCCGTTCTCAGGTCTGTTCAACGCTTGTCCGACCATTCCGATTCCATGCTGCAAGATTGCTCCGAGCACGTGTACTGGGATATGTTCCGGCAAGCGTCGGGCATCAACATTGATGTATACGATGATTCGGTGAGCGAGTTTATTAGCAAGTGCATTGGTGATGTTGTACCCATAGCAAATATTAAAACCTTCCCCAACCAGAAACCGTGGATTGATGGCAGCATTCGCGCAAAACTGAAAGCGCGAACCACTGCTTTTAACCAGGGTAAGGCTACCGGAAACATGACTGAATACAAACAGTGTAGCTATTCCCTCCGCAAGGTAATCAAACAAGCTAAGCGTCAATATAGAGACAAAGTAGAGTCACAATTCAATGGCTCAGACACAAAAGGAATGTGGCAGGGTCTACAGTCAATCACGGACTACAAAAAGAAAACCAGCCCCGTTGCGGACCATGACGTCCTGCTCCCAGACAAACTAAACAACTTCTTTGCTCGCTTTGAGGACAATACAGTGCCACCGACACGGCCTGCTACCAAAACCTGCGGGCTCTCCTTCACCGCAGCCAATGTGAGAAAAACATTTAAATGTGTTAACCCTCGCAAGGCTGCCGGCCCAGATGGCATCCCTGGCCGTGTCCTCAGAGCATGCGCAGACCAAAGTCAAAAGTCAGTTGTACAACCAAATGCCTTCAACTGAAATGTGTCTTCTGCATTTAACCCAACCCCTCTGAATCAGAGAGGTGTGGGGGGCTGCCTTAATTGACATCCACGTCTTCGGGGAACAGTGGGTTAACTGCCTTGTTCAGGGGTAGAACAACAGATTTTTACCTTGTCAGCTCAGGGATTCGAACTTGCAACCCTCCAGTTACAAGTCCAAAGCTCTAACCACTAGGCTACCCTGCCGCCCAACTAGGCTACCCTGCCGCCCAACTAGGCTACCCTGCCGCCCAACTAGGCTACCCTGCCGCCCAACTAGGCTACCCTGCCGCCCTGGCTGGTGTGTTTACGGACATATTCAATCAGTCCCTATCCCAGTCTGCTGTTCCCACATGCTTCAAGAGGGCCACCATTGTTCCTGTTCCCAAGAAAGCTAAGGTAACTGAGCTAAATGACTATCGCCCCGTAGCACTCACTTCCATCATCATGAAGTGCTTTGAGAGATTAGTCAAGGATCATATCACCTCCATCCTGCCAGACACCCTGGACCCACTCCAATTTGCTTACCGTCCCAATAGGTTCACAGTTGACACAATCGCAATCACACTGCATACTGCCCTAACCCATCTGGACAAGAGGAATACTTATGTAAGAATGCTGTTCATCGACTACAGCTCAGCATTTAACACCATAGTTCCCTCCAAGCTCGTCATTAAGCTCGAGACCCTAGGTCTCGACCCAGCCCTGTGCAACTGGGTCCTGGACTTCCTGACGGGCCGGCCCCAGGTGGTGAGGGTAGGAAACAACATCTCCACCCCGCTGATCCTCAACACTGGGGCCCCACAAGGGTGCGTTCTCAGCCCTCTCCTGTACTCCCGGTTTACCCATGACTGCGTGGCCAAGCACGCATCCAACTCAATCATCAAGTTTGCTGACGACACTACAGTGGTATGCTTGATTACCAACAACGACGAGACGGCCTACAGGGAGGAGGTGAGGGCCCTCGGAGTGTGGTGTCAGGAAAATAACCTCTCACTCAATGTCAACAAAACAAAGGAGATGATCGTGGACTTCAGGAAACAGGAGAGGGAGCACCCCCCTATCCACATCGAGGGGACAGTAGTGGAGAAGGTGGAAAGTTTTAAGTTCCTCGGCGTACACATCACGGACAAACTGAATTGGTCCACCCACACAGACAGCGTGGTGAAGAAGGTGCAACCCAAATCTCTAGCCACTTTAATAATTATAATTTGATGAAATAAATGTATCACTAGCCACTTTAAACAATGCCATTTATATAATGTTTACATATCCTACATTACTCATCTCATATGTGTATATACTGTACTCCATACCATCTACTGCATCTTGCCTATGCCGGTCAGCCATCGCTCATCCATATATTTATATGTACATACTCGTATTCATTCCTTTACTTTTGTGTGTATAAGGTAGTTGTTGTGAATTTGTTAGATTACTTGTTAGATACTTCTGCATGGTCGGAACTAGAAGCACAAGCATTTCGCTACACTCGCATTAACATCTGCTAACCATGTGTATGTGACAAATACAATTTGATTTGATTTGATTTGATAGCTGAGGCTTCTAAGATGTCTAGATATCTGTCAGGTTTGAAGCTGCTGTAATGCTTGCTAATTCACTCCTTCAATCACTTGCAAGCATTCCTTAGTAAGCATCTTAAAAGACCAGCTAGGCCTCTCCTGCCTGTGCAAGATTGTTATCCCCAACACAACTTGTGAATTTCAGCATAGATTCTGTCCATTAGTATACTTGCATGCAAGATGGATAAAAAAGGAGTTGGCCCAACCCAGTACAGTGAAATATTTACTGAACTACATTAAATAGGGAATCTGCAATCTAAAGATGGAAACAGCTCCACTGACCGCCCCACCATCGTTCTTTTTGTTTTTGTTGTTGAGCGAAGGAGTGTCGTGCAGCATGGTAAAAAATAATTGTTGTACATATTGTGCTCTTCTACCGCACGTGCAATGATGTCTGAGGGGAAAAACTGTGTTTCTTGTTTGCAGTAACCTCTTTGTTGTTGTAATTTCCCAAACGAACGTGGCTGTTTCACCATTAAGGATTCCAGCTTTAACACTTAACACTGATAGTCTTTTTGAAGACATCTTAGAGGCTTCCAATATATAGAACATGCATTTGCTGCAGTTTGTCCAATGGACTTTAATGTTGAATCACCATGGAGGCTCTGTCTGCCTTTCTTCTGGGTCACATTCATTAGGGCACACCGTAGCAACATGTATTATAAAGTTAAACAAAAAGGACTGTTTCTTATTGGACAAGTTCATATAGTCACTCCCTCTTTCAGCCCGGTGAGGTACCTTATGAATATGACCCTGGTTCTGAGTCAGTCCTACTCAATGGAGTTTCCGTCTTTAGAAAAAGGGAGTATTTCTCTCTCTCCTTTCTATGTGTAATGCAAGTTGTTCCAAAGTGGGAGGTAGCTAACTAGCCTAGCGCTGTTTGCACCCAGCGAAGACAGTACTGCGTCGTCCCAGACCCCAAAGAGAATACATGTGTGTGTCCTCTTTGTTCTGACACATCCACCATCCACCCGCATCTGGCAATAGTCAGGCCTTATGGACTGCTTTATGAAGACAAGTGTATTGTATGATCAGGTTTCTCAAGCCTCATTTATTAAATCAAGCAAAGCATCAATGCGGTTTTTCTAGGAGAGGAGAGGGAGGTGAGGGAAGGAGAGAGCCCCCCCCTTTCCTGCTTGTGTCGGGGCTGCCACTGGGAGATACTAGTGCCTTTCATGCCTTCTGTGAGAGAGAGAAAAGGAGGGGTGGGGGGCTGTAACATCACCCATCTGCCTCCCCTCTTGTGCACTTCTCTTTTCCCAATGCGACCCCCTCCCTCTTTTACTTCCCCTTCCTTAACGTTCAGCTCTGAAGGAGAGAGCATCACCTTTTGCCAAGTCATTTTTCCGAATCAGAAGAAATTGTGCTTATTGCTTTTTTTCATTCTAACATGAGGGGAACTCATGGGAAGGGGTGTTGCACCACACAGACGCATGTAGCACACACACAACCACACACACACAGCATACACATACACACAACAACACACACACACACAGCATACACAAACACACAACCACAACCACACACACACACACACACACACACACACACACACACACACACACACACACACACACAGCATACACATACACACAGCATACACACACACACAACAACACACACACACACAGCATACACAAACACACACACACACACACACACACACACACACACGCACAGCATACACAAACACACAACCACACACACACACACATGCACACACACATGCACACGCACACACACACACACACACACACACACACACACACACACACACACACACACACACACACACACACACAGCATACACAAACACACAACCACAACCACACACACACACAGCATACACACACACACACACACACACACACACACACACACACACACACACACACAGCATACACATACACACAGCATACACACACACAGAATACACACACAGCAACTCCACTCCCACTTGTCTCCAATTCCACATCCCAACCCTCAGCTTCCCTCAGCCAATCCCAATGTTGTTCTTTTTTTACCGCAAACATCCTTTCTATATAAAAAAATTATAATAATCACCTAGTTTTTCAAAAGTATCTGTAATCTGATTACAATATTTTAGCTGGTAACATAACTGATCAGTTACTCTTTCAGTTACTCCCCAAACCTGCAATGACACACACACCACCTGCCCCTCTGAAAATTAATGATCTTCTCCAGGGAGGGCTTGAGCTGAATAGTCTATATACTGTATACACAGTTATAACTGTTTACAGAGAAGTGGGTGGTTTAAGCATTCATCTTATTGCACGCCAGAATCTTATTCAAAGAGGACAACTTTACCGATTCACAACAAGGCCTCTTTCGGCCCAACATAAACATATGTTTAAAATAAAATCAAAGATATGGAAGCTTCTGTAACAAAGTGACTTGCTTGTTGAGCGGTGCAGCTTACCAAAATGTGGCCTGTTTCTAGACATTTTGAAAGTATATATTGTCTTGAATTATACCCTCAAATATCATACCATTTTCTAGCAACAAGTATGATTTCAGATTCTCTGAGCGCTAACACCATGTAGCCTACACAAATTATCCAGTTACTGCAATTTTAATGGAGAGGTTTTTTTTTACCACGATTCAATGCTGAAATATCTGGGCTCCAGTGAGGACTTTGGTGGAGAGAGGCTGCGGCGCACTGGCGGCAGAGAAATCCAGACAATATTCAGAGTTTATTCCTATTCCCATCAGGTACATTGACTGAGAATAAGTGTGAGAGTGAGGGCACGGGGTCACTGGTGACTAATTTTCTGAGCACTCACAGATTGTTTAAGTAATGGAGCACTTATTGCATTCGCTCAACCCATCACAGCAAACAAGCCCTGAAAAATCCATACAAATTCCCACGTGAGATAGACTAGGGAGGGGAAAGGAGCGGACCGGGCCCTGGGTCTATTCTTTAAAGTATAGCGAGTGGAACAGGCCTAATGTGCAATTTAAAATCAATATCTTAAAAAATGCTTTTCCTACCTGCAAAAGCATCATCTAAATATCAATAGGGCTTCAGAGAAAACTGGGAGGCGATAGAAGACGGATTCCAAGGTGCTTTGACCGGGGATTTGGCACTGTCTATCCCGAAAGGAATCGGTCCTCTCTTCGCTTTCTCTTTCAATTTCAATACAGCGCCACACTAGACGCATGAGGTTTAATAAAGTAGCGCAGTGTCTGTCAAGCTAGGTGTAGTCTTCAATCCTTTCATATTCTAAGTAAATCCCAAAGAAATGTGTTGGGGATACTAAGAGAGAGAGGGAACGAGGGAGGGATGTAGGTAGGTACGGAGCAGGGAGGGAGGGAAGGAGGTAGGGAGAAGGGAGGGAGCAGGGAGGGAGGGATGAAGGTAGGGAGCAGGGAGGGAGGGAGCAGGGAGGGAGGGAAGGAGGTAGGGAGAAGGGAGAGAGGGAGCAGGGAGGGAGGGAAGGAGGTAGGGAGAAGGGAGGGAGGGAGCAGGGAGGGAGGGAAGGAGGTAGGGAGAAGGGAGGGAGGGAGCAGGGAGGGAGGGAAGAAGGTAGGGAGAAGGGAGGGAGGGAGCAGAGAAGGAATGAGGGCATGATTTTTCTAAGCTACCAGAGGATTTCTTTTCCTCCACTACTCCAAAGCTCAAAGTAGTCACTTTATCTATTTCAGTGTCTAGATTCTGTCCAAATATATAGCATTCTTGGAAAGATGACTCCTTTTACAAGTGTGCTTGGTTTTGACAATGGAAATAATATGTTAATACTTCCATACAGTATTTGTATAGTGAATATTTGCTACGTCCTTAGATACTTGATGAAAATGAGTGGTAGCAAGAATAGTACCTAAAAATAATTAAGCAAGTGAGATTATTTACTTGTTTTATTCTACTGAATTGAGATTAGAATAAATGTAATTAATTTGCTAATCCAGTGATCCTGAATATGTCCTTAATTACATAAACCCATACATATACATCTATCAGGTGCTGTTAACCACAGTGAATAGGCCTAAATTAATTTTGTCTGATTAAAATTCCACCACAGCTCCTATCTCTATTTCCTCCACTCTACCTGTCATCTTTGACGTTTCAAACCAGACCCGGCTCTTCCTATAAGAACAGAAGAGAGGACATGATCTGTCAAAGAAAATCACTTTAAACACAGCAGGACCGTTTCAGTCTAAATTATGATGCCGTCTGAGGAGAAAGAATTGACGTGATGTGTTTCCTCTTGGTTCTAATTTTTTATTTTCCATTTCTAAGCCCGAAGTTGAGTCAGGTAGCATCGGAAAATGGTTGCTATTCCAAAAAGGTAATTCATGTCTCTATCTTTGCCATGTTTGTGTTTGCTCATCTCTCTCCATCTGGATTCCATTACAAATGGGATTCCGACCGATAAGACAGTCATCAGGGAGAGAGGAGGAGGAAGAGGCTGGGAGAGAGGAGGAAGAGGCTAGCAGAAAGGTGGAGGAAGAGGCTGGGAGAGAGGAACAGGAGAGGCTGGGAGAGAGGAGGAGGGAGAGGCTGGGAAAGGGGATGAGGAGAGGCTGGGAGAGAGGAGGAAGAGGATGGAAGAGAGGAAGAGGGAGAGGCTGGGAGATAAGAGGAGGATAAGGCTGGGAGAGAGGATGAGGCTGGGGAGAGGAGGAGGGAGAGGCTAGCAGAGAGAATGAGGGAGAGTCTGCGAGACAGGAAGAGGAGGAAGAGGATGGGAGAGAGGGACAGGGAGAGGATGGGAGAGAGGATGAGGAGAGGCTGGGAGAGAGGAGGAAGAGGATGGGAGAGAGGAGGAGGAAGAGGCTGGGAGAGAGGAGGAGGGAGAGGCTGGGAGAGAGGATGAGGAGAGGCTGGGGGAGAGGAGGAGGGAGAGGCTGGGAGAGAGGAGGAAGAGGATGGGAGAGAGGAGGAGGAAGAGGCTGGGAGAGAGGAGGAGGGAGAGGCTGGGAGAGAGGAGGAGAGAGATGCTGGGAGAGAGGAGGAGAGAGAGGCTGGGAGAGAGAAGCAGGGAGAGGCTGAGAGAGAGGAGCAGGGAGAGGCTGGGAGAGAGGAGGAGAGAGAGGCTGGGAGAGAGGAGCAGGGAGAGGCTGGGAGAGAGGAGGAGAGAGAGGCTGGGAGAGAGGAGCAGGGAGAGGCTGGGAGAGAGGAGGAGAGAGAGGCTGGGAGAGAGGCTGGGAGAGAGGAGCAGGGAGAGGCTGGGAGAGAGGAGGAGAGAGAGGCTGGGAGAGAGGAGGAGAGAGAGGCTGGGAGAGGCAGTTGACTTTAGAACACACAATTGCACCATAGGGAGATGGAGACAGAGGACTGAACAAGTCCTATTGACTGTTTAGTCAGGTATTTGTGTGTTCTGGCACCTTATGTTTAAACTAGTATCTATTTTTCTGACTATTACGCAATCAATCTCACTCAATTACTGGATTGTGGTCGACAAAAATGTGCTAGCAACACAAATCATGAGAATATGAGACACAGTAATTAATTTCCTTTATATTCGTAAAAAAAACAGCTAACACAACAAATGCTACATAATGTGTTTCTCATGAGGGTATTTTTGCTATGAGGCTGCCATTGCTTCTAGCAGGGGCATCAAGGTTGAGAGTTATTCCCTCTGCAGAGGGCTAGACACATCAGACACAGACTACTCTCATTAAGAGACGACCTCAGCCGAGGTCAGGGGTCGCTGTAGTCTGACCTCTCAATGACCCCTACATGACCCCTGTCCATATTGGCCTGAGGCCAGGGACTGACCGACTGACCATTGCAGCCATATCTGTGCCTGTAATGGAGTTTTCACAGGGGAGAAAACAGAGTGGAGTGTCAATGGGGGGTTTTCTTGGACAATACAGTTTGTACAGGTTGAGATTGGCTGGTTGTGGCCTGCATTGTAGGCTACATCTAGTTGTGTGTGTTTAATGAAAATGTCTACATTTACTATGGTTTCTTGTCTTGTAAATTGTCTGGGGTTGACGAGAAATTGCAATACACATTTTCAATATGTGTTAGCTGAAAATAACTTATGCTCACCAAATGAAATGAAAAAAGTCATCCCAGATTAGCTGTCTCTAACTGAAGTAGATAACAAAAGTTGTTTGTTTGAAGTTGTTGCAAAGTGCATCATGGCTGGTCTGTATTGGCTATTATCCAGAGGAAACAGTCTGATGCATGTCATTATGGAAACTGGCCAACTTGAATTACATAGAAGTAAGGTAGCAGTGTCTTAGTTCAGAACTGTGGATAGTGGGATACATAATCTGTAAACATACAAGCATTAATCTCAAAAAGTATAAATGGTCGACAGTTTACATAGGCTCTGTCAACGTACTTGTGAAGCGAAATGTTATGGAACGTATTATCGCAAGACATTTGTTCTTAGCGTGACAATGTTTGGCCTAGGGCCACCAACATGTTTTATTTAATAAAGTGGGAATTTTGCACTGTTTTCCTTTCATTACTTTTAAGTTGAAAACAGGAACAGAAAGCCCTCGCTTTAAAGCATGAACTTTCCCGCCCAACAACTGTCAAATGCAATATGAGCATCTGGATTCAGAGTGGGAGGCTTTTAGCAGGATGTCCGTTTAATGGGACCGTTTTTCAAGCTTCTTTCTCCCTTTGCATTTCTCTACGCTCAGCAGATTCCCTCAAACTACTGACCAAATCAAATCAAATGTTGTTGGTCACATACACATATTTGGCAGATGTTATTGCGGGTGTAGCGAAATAATTGTGTCCCTAGCTCCAGCAGTGCAAGAGTATCTAACAATTCACAACAAGACACACAATTCTAAAAGTTGAAGAATGGAAATAAGAAATATATAAATATTAGATTGAGCAATGTCGGAGTGGCATTGACTATTTGCATTGTCCACCCCCCACCACCAACCCCTCTTTTACGCTGCTGCTACTCTCTGTTTATCATATATGCATAGTCACTTTAACTATACATTCATGTACATACTACCTCAATTAGCCCGACTAACCGGTGCCCCCGCACATTGGCTACCCGGACTATCTGCATTGTGTCCCGCCACCCACCAACTGCCAACCCCTCTTTTACGCTACTGCTACTCTCTGTTTATCATATATGCATAGTCACTTTAACTATACATTCATGTACATACTACCTCAATTGGCCCCACCAACCAGTGCCCCCGCCCATTAGCTAACCGGGCTATCTATCTGCGTTGTGTCCCACCACCCGCCAACCCCTCTTTTACGCTACTGCTACTCTCTGTTTATCATATATGCATAGTCACTTTAACCATATCTACATGTACATACTACCTCAATCAGCCCAACTAACCGGTGCCTGTATATATCCTCGCTACTGTTATTATTCACTGTCTTTTTACTGTTGTTTTTATTTCTTTACTTATCTATTGTTCACCTAATACCTGTTTTTTACTTAAAAATCACACTGTTGGTTAGGGCCTGTAAGTAAGCATTTCACTGTAAGGTCTACACCTGTTGTATTCGGCGCACGTGACAAATTAACTTTGATTTGATTTGATTAAAATACAGTAGAATAGAATATGGTATATGCATATGAGATGAGTAAAGCAGTATGTAAACATTATTTAAATTGTTTAAGTGACTAGTGCTCCATTATTAAAGTGGCCAGTGATTCCAAGTCTATCTACAGTATATAGGGCAGCAATCTCTAAGGTGCAGGGTTGCATAACCGGGTGGAAGCCGGCTAGTGATGGCTATGTAACAGTCTGATGGCCTTGAGATAGAAGCTGTTTTTCAGTCCATGATTTGATGCACCTGTACTGACCTTGCCTTTTAGATGATAGCGGGGTGAACAGGGGTGGTGGATGTCCTTGATGATCTTTTTGGCCTTCCTGTGACATCTGGTGCTGGATCAAGACCTGGGTTTAAATACTGTTTGAAATCATTTAAATACTTTGAACTTTAAATACCTTGAGTGCCAGGTGCTCGGGGGTTTGCGCTTGTGAGACATTTCTATTGGTTCCATTGCAACAGGCAAGCTCAATCAAGCACAGCCAAAGTATGTAAAATGATTTCAAAAAGTATTTAAACCCAGATCTTCCCCGGTTCTACTTCAGCTTTGGAGGCTGGAGATTTAGGCTGCAGAGGACTCTAAGCCAGGCGCCGTGGGGGAGTATTTCAGAGGCTGGGAGAAAAAAGTCAACAACAAAAAAGAGCATGGGAGTCACGGGGACCGAGAGGAAAGGGAGGGAGGAGGGTTCTTCATGCTCTCGGCCAGACTTCAGGCACATGTATAAAAAAGACCACCGTGCTCGGGGATGAGCCAATAGGCCGCTTTAGGGCGCTGTACTCAGCGCTAGAGATTGCCATAAGCTTTGACAGATTCAAAGGGAAAGGCGACATAACGAAACGCTTTAGCGGGGATGACTGTATGTCCGCTAACTGAGAAATTGAGTGTCCAAGCTTCAGTTCTGTGTCGAGAAGCAGTTTAATAGAATCTGTTCTCAATCTCCATTGTGTTTCCATTTATACAGTTACATTTACTTTTGACACTTAAGTATATTTAAAACCAAATACTGTTAGTAGTATTTTACTGGGTGACTTTCACTTTTACTTTTCCATTAAGGTATCTTTACTTTTTGGGGTGGCAGGTAGCCTAGTGATTAGAGCGTTGGGCCAGTAGCCGAAAGGTTGCTAGATTGAATCCCCAAGCTGACAAGATAAAAATCTGTCGTTCTGCCCCTCAACAAGGCAGTTAACCCACTGTTCATTGTAAATAATAATTTGTTCTTAACTGACTTGCCTAGTTAAATAAAGGTAAAATATATATATATATTTTTAATTACTCAAGTCTGGCAATTGGATACATTTTCCACCAGTGCGTTCATATTCCTTCCCATAAAATAAATGTTTCTCTGTATCAGGATTATTTGTTTTCCAGATCGACATAGAAGTTTGATAAGAAGAGGGTAATTTCAGTGGTTATGTGTTAAAATGGACAATATAACAATTTATATGACAAGGTCTTGTCAGATCACAAAATCTTATTTAGGTTTCTAAATCACTATAAAACATGTTTTGCCATGGAATGTATCCAGTCCATCAACCAATAGGCAGCACATCTCACAGTGGAACTATGTAGCGTAGAGACAGTCAGGGTCACATGACGTACTCTGGAGAAGGATCGACACGGGCCACCCGTCTCTTTACCCCGATGAAGAAATATCAACACTAGTCTCACGGTAGCCAAGGATTGAGAAATGGAGCTGTTTTCATCTGGGAGTCAGATTTGGTCTTCTTTCTTTTGTCTTCTTTCTTCATGCACTCAAAGGCCCTGGTTCCAAAGCAGATGTGCCTGGGAGGCACGGGCATCAGGCTGGGGGTGAAAGTCAGGGTGCGGGGGTGTGAGGGTTAAGTTTAGGGTCAGGGGTTGCTTTAAGGTCAGGGTTACGGTCAGGTTGAGGTCAGAGTAAGGTGAGGGTGTCCACTCCCCTTGGGGCGGTGTTTAAGTTGTCAGTGTTTAGCTCTGTGTACAGTTAACCAGCTATCCGCCAATTAGTGGTCACTAGATTAGGTGAACTAGATCAGTCCTAGGTGTTCAAACACTTCAGAGGATAATAGTCTCACCAATATATTAACATCCACCAACACACAGTCATTTTTATCAAGGCTCTTCCGCATTTGGCAGGTTGTAGGGGTAAAGGTTATACTACAGAGCAGTTATAGTAACTACTGAACATTTGATAGGGCATTGTTGTTCTAAGATTTAGGAGTAATTTGGCTCAATATATTTTAAGGGAGAATTGTTGTAGTTGGTGGGTATGGGGTCGTCAACAGAGACCGGTGGTCCCACAGCAGTGCTGAATTGCCAGAGACCCCAATGATTTGCCAGCTTAGGGATGAGTTACATGCCCTCCGATATGATTTATTTCAAATGTCAACTAAAATATTATTTATGTTTCTATGGTATCTCGCGGCAGTTGTTTGTGATGTCACCCTTGGCTGTCACCACCATTTCTGTGCTCGCCTGCTCTCTCAGGGTTGCGGCATTCTGGGAAACCAAACACCATCCGACGAGGGGGACAGGGAAGAGTCTCGGTATATGTGCTTCACCTCCCTGTGTCATGCCGGGGGGGCACAGACAGTGAGTCATATCAGACATATGCCATCCCTCAAAACCAAAATTATACTCCCTGAAGAAGAGGCAAAGACAGACTGGGCTTGTGTTGTCAAACAATCTGTCTGTCCAATGGGCCGACAGCCATGGGAATAATAACATTCTCATGACTGTGTAGTAGTGTATTCAGCTCTTATGGCAACGGCAGATATACATCTGCGCCTGACAAAACCACTTAGCGTTCCACTGTATGACTTCATGAATGGTAGATCATGATTGGTTCATCTTGAGTCTTCGTTGTTGCACAATACTTTTGATATACAGTATTGAGCAGTTTTTTTCTTGAACGTGTTTTTGAAATTCATATTCATGGCGGCTGTTGTGGGAAAAAACTTGTGATCAATGTGTTCACGTGTAACTTCATGGATTGTGGTTTACTTGTGGATTTTGACTGTTGGAAAGGTAATGAAATTTGCCCAAGGCATCATTCAAAGATGCAAAGAAATGTGATATTCCACCTATTCATTAACTCCTCTTCTCGATCTCTCCATTGTCTTAGAAAATCCAACCAGGGGCATTCTCATGGCTTTCCTGGGCTTAAGATCTCATAAAATGAGCTGTCACCTGCTTAGTTATTGGGTCCTTACAAATAACCAAGATGCATAACTTGAGAAAGCACCAGTTCCTAAACCCTCTGTGGTACAGAGAAAAAAGCCCTTTCAAATACATTATTATTAATATGTTGCATAAACTAGGTCTGGACTGTACAGCAGATCGGATTAGCCAAGAAATGTAATATCAAAACGATGCCTCTCTCTCTCTCTCTCTCTCTCTCTCTCTCTCTCTCTCTCTCTCTCTCTCTCTCTCTCTCTCTCTCTCTCTCTCTCTCTGTGTTGTCATTTAAAATGATATTTTCTGAAGTTAATGACAAAGCAGGGTAGGTATAAATGGCTCATCCAGGGTGCTAATTTTATTGGCTGAGCAGACCCCGTAAAAAGGTCATTAAGCCTGGTTTGTGTTTAACCCACGAGCGTGAGGTGGAGGAAACAGTATTGATTAAATGACAGTTTAACAAGCAGCTGTTTAAAAAAAATAGTGTTGAAGGTGGGGGGGGCACTTGAAACGACCACTCGAGCTGACATTACGTTGAGGCGAAGGACTGGAGAGGAAGAAACCATGGCGAGGGCCTGCTTCCTTTGACGTGGTCATGATGGAAATCACACACCCCTGCTCCTGACAAATTTATGTTAACAAGCAAATTAGCCACGGCGGAGAGAGGGGCCTGTGACAAATCAATAGACGGCAATAAAAACGCTGGTGCTGACCACACACTGTCTAGCGAATGTAAACTGCTAGGCGGCTCCATGTCCCCAAGGCCAGGCCAACAATAACCTACAACTGAGCGAGCCACAAAAGGTATCGACACAGAGCGCAGCCTCAATTTCCCCAGGCGGCAGGGGCCTGTCACATCAAACCGGCTATTAGTCACAAATTCTTGCTGCCATGGATCCATGCGTTCTCTAGGGGAACGTTGTCAACTTGAAAGTTGTGCCACTGGCAGAAAGGACATCTGTTTCCACTGTAGTGTGTGTTGAACAGAAGAGGGATAGGGGTTGGGTTGAGAAAAAGGAGGACAAACAGAACCACTTTGGACATGTCAAGCATTGTTAAAATGAGCAATTGAGAAAGGATGATAAACGATACTTGTTTAAGTATGTGTGGCTATGGAGAAAGTGGTATTTTCTGTGTTTTGAAGGTTGTGTGTTCGCCTTGAAATTTAGTTCTACTTTCTGACATATAAAGTACGATTACGCAAACAACATTGATTACACTATCAAAGTAATTACAAACGTCAACAATGTCCAAAAGCAAATTTGGAAACCACAATTTTCCACAAAATACAGTTTGTAAAAAGGTAGATGAAATTAATGAAAGGCCAAACATTTGTTTTGTCTGTAGGTGAACATAACATATAGATATTGAATTTTAAGCACAATTTCCATTAATAACCAAGCAAATATTATCACAAATAATAAGATGTTTCCACCAGCCCTCAGTCCCTACTTCACACCTCCTTACTATATGTCCACACGTCTGTCCCTGTGGGGCACAGTGGGCGATCCGACATGGCTGTCAGTGCTGCAGCCTTGTAGATTTCAATCAGCGTCTCACAGCAGGGTGCCAGGTTCCAGACCGGTTCCACTTCATTTCCCTTCACACGGAAACAGGTGTCCCTCGCTGGCCATCACTCATCACTACCTAAGTGATCCGTCCCCATCCATTATGGCTCTATTAATTGCCCCCTGTGTTCCTCAGTCGCCTCCCGGTTAATGTTTAATGTGGCTCACTGGCTATACATGCTGGATCAATTAACAAAGACACAGAGCAGGTAACAAAGACACAGACACAATTACGCATACAGGGGCAGCCGGCAGATAGTGGCCTGCTATTGGACAGTTGAAAGGACATGTCCCATCACTCTTGTTATGGAGTGGCAAACATAATGGAGGTGGGATAAATACATATCATTTTGTTAATTAAGTTGGACAGGAAAGTCGTTTTTAAGAGCTCATTAACACAATCATTATTATTTGGGGTGGAGGGTAGTGGAGAGGTTAAACAGGACATCTGATGAATAGACTAACACTATTAAAAAAAGTAACTACACAGTCAAGTCAGCTGCCTAGCAATTCAATTGTCTGTCCAATCAAGAGACAAATAAACTGTATAGGACTTTTCTAAAACCTTCTGTATTCATTGCAGAAAGAGTTTTGGGTTTGCCTACATACTCCCACAACGTTTGATACCCAAAGGTCTAAAATAACCTCCATGAGGTCTAATAGTGTCAATACTTTAGTACAAACAAGTAAATATACAATGCCAACAAGGGGCCATGTGTTCTAAAACAATAGTTATCTTAGATTAAGACATGCACGTGTTAAGGAGAATTGTTTTAAAAGAAGATTTACGATTATCTCGCATTTGCCTCTCAATCAGGGGCGGTATTGTCTGGGGACAAATCTGGAATACAGATGAGATGGGGCAATGGAGGCTCAAAAATATAGATCCATTTTTGAGACAAGGGTTTGGCACATTGAATGAATTCATGCTCTCCCTCTCTCTCCCTCTCTCTCTCCCTCTCTCTCTACACCTCTCCCTCTCTCTCTCCCCTCTCTCTACACCTCTCCCTCTCTCTCTCCCCTCTCTCTGCACCTCTCCCTCTCTCTCTCCCTCTCTGTCTCTCCTCTCTCTCTGCATCTCTCCTTCTCTCTCTCCTCTCTCTGTGCATCTTTTCCTGTCTTTCTCTATCTCACAAGTGACCATTAGGGAGGTGCTCTGCAGGCGATCAATCACTAATCAGTCATTGAAAATGCTTGTTCTGTTCTTGCAGGATGTTAGTAGCTGATACTGTAGCATGGATGGACCTTTATAGTACGGCCTGTTGTATTCAGTTTCTTTGTATTTATTTTCTCAAATCAAATCAAGATGTATTTATAGAGCACATTTCAGACATGGAATGCAACGCAATGTGCTTTACAGGAAATTAAACAAATTAAAAACAATAAAAATAAAAGCTGAACATTTTTTGAATAACTATTTCATAAAGAATTGCACTCACATAAAATAATTGTTTGTGTTGCAGTAAAGTGCACAGAAACTGCTCTGTTTTTTTCATTTCTACTGGTGTATGGATTGTGAAAGATACGTTTTATTTCGGTAGGAAATGTAGTTTGGTTGAGCTCAAGAAGACAATGTAACACAAACAAATCCAGATTGTAAAGGTGGGTGATTCTTTTTTTAAAATGTAATTTTATCCAATGTTTCTTATCAAAAACACACCTAACATCTAACCGAATGCCCACACGCACGCATGCAAACACACATACACAGACACACACACACACAAATCACCCTCATGATGCCTGAGGTTCATACGACCCCCCAGGATAAGAATCACAGTATAACCTTAGCATAGTTTTATCTTGACCACCCTTAACTTCCTTAAATACCCAGTGCGGTAAAAAATATGATTCTCCTGTGTTTTATATATATTTCCACTCGATGAGGTTGGAATAAAACTGTGAAATTGTGAAAATTATGATAATGCCCTTTTAGTGTAAGAGCTGTTTGAAAAGACTGCCTGAAATTTCTGCCTGTCTTGGTGGGATGGAGTTTTGGCCTGCCTGGTGACATCACCAGGCGGTAAATTAATTAATAGACCAATAAGAATGACAGTTCCTCTCTGCGAATAACAGCTAGTTTTAAATTTTCCACTTCCCACTCAGACTACTCCCAGACAATCTAGCTAAATTCTTGCTTGAGAAATTGCTCTTTGCGAATAAGCTATTTTTGTTTCTTTTTGACCATTTTAATTTAAAACAATCACAGTAAGGTACTCAATTGTTACCCAGAAATGATTTGATATTGAGATTTATTTATTTTTTACGGCTGCATTGGACCTTTCATCTGCAAAAAAGAAAGACACTGGACTTTCCAAAATATTTGAGATGTATAATAATCATTTATATAATAGTAGATCATGTACAATTGTAAAGTGTTAATTATGTGTTCGATTAATCATCTAGAAAGGAATCAGATCACGAAAAGGCAGTCACACTCAAGGAAAACTGATAGTCTTATACATTTTGTGAGTATTTCAAACATCTTACACAAAAACATCTTGAAAAATGACACAACAGAATGCAAACTTAAAAACTTCTGACACTATTATTATGTGCTGCACTATACAACTAGATACAAAAATTACCCCCCCATAAACAATTCTCACACAAAGTAACTACTGCCAAATAAAAAGATTCACTACAAAAGATGGAAAGAAAAAAGAGAAATATTCAGCTTGCCGCCTAGCAGATATCCCACAACTTATTAAATGTGTCTGTGGAATACCCTATTAGGAATGAGGAATGGATGTAGAAGGAAGAAAGGGCTTTACTTTAAATTGAGTGAGTGCCAACGCACATTTATTGGATCTAATGTGGTACAAGCGACCCCCTGCCACAATATTGGAGCTCCCCGGGCCAGCACTGTCACAGTGAGAGAACATAATAACCTTTTTTAAGGGGGACGACCCGCAGAATAAAGACTTCACAGTCGGTGCGAGCCAAGAAAACGGAGGGCTTCGCGCCTCAGATGAACATAATCTTTTGTTATTACATTGTTAATACGTTTTCGTTCTGCGCTATGATCGCAAACCTCCAACAAACCACCCACTACCCTACACCTCCCCCTCCCATGATAAAGTTGATTTCCATTTCAGTATCCGTGTAACCTTGTGAACAGATAGAAAGAACAACTGCCTCAGGGTGTAATACTTAGTATTGACCAATATCTCCATCGCCATCTCACAAAGGATGAACTTATCCTAATGCTAGGTCTCGCGAAAATAAAAGCCATTTTGTTAAGTGTTTTTGAAAGTTTTTATCATGCTTATTCAGCTGCCAACCTGGACCTCCGGTTCTACCTGTGAGTCACCCCCCTACAGTAGTTGCGGACATACACCACGGAGCAGGAAAGCATCACCACCTCTCATTAGCAGTGTAATTAAGATGCCATCAGATAATGATCAATCAGAGAAATCATTCGGTGCAAAGACATACACATTCATGCAGATGTGCACAGGCACACACACACTCATAGACACACACCAAACAAGCATGCACACACACACACATATTTCATTTGTTTTATTCATACACTATTGGAGTGTCATGCGTAATTATTTTTATAACGTTTTAAATGTCTACTTTGCTGCTATGTTTAAGTTCATATCCGAATTATTTCCCTCAGAAATCGTGAAAATCCTAATTCAATACTTCGTCCACATTGAGACACATCCAGAATACAGCATTTCACACAGACACACAACTCTGTCTAATAGATTTAGCATACAGACCGACCGATGAATGGAGAGTGACAGGTATTGAATATCATACGAAGGATCCTATCTTCTTCCTCTATCATGGAGGTGTGATAAATAAACATGTGGCCTGTTTGGCAACATGTCAATGCAGTGTTTTATGAGGCCACATTTATACTGCATTATACAGCAGTTCACATTAACTCGATGAAACCACCGACAACCCACTCACGACGACCCAACCCTGGCCACCGTACCGTCACAGCACAATTATGCAGAATCCACGCCGCTTTGATTTAGGAACTATCAATGGCTGAAAATCATCCTAGGATGGCGTGGAAGAAGGCCGGGAGAGATTGAATTGATTGAACTTTATATTGTTGTTGTCTGAGATCTTAACATGACAGAATTTACAACCCGAGGAATAATAATGTCATATAAAACTGACAGAGGGGAGACAGCACCCTCTTGTTTGCTCTCTATCTCCATCTTTCTCTCAGGGGTTACCCATCCCGATCCTTTTCCATTTGAAATGTATTCCGTTGTATGACAAGTTTGTGTTTGACATGGGAGGAGGGGAGGGGATCGATAGCAATTAATGTCCCATGTGTATGTGGAACGTGTGACACTTTATCACACAATAAGATGTTTATATGACTTCTAAGATGATCTATCCATATTCTCTGAAGTACTATTTTAAATGTATAGGGTGGAATAAATATTTGATGAGTTTTTGTCTGAATGATTTATTGTTCTAAATAGTTTTCTCTATGCATATGTTTTTGAAGTTCCAAATTCCCGCCCATGTCCTTGAGAAGGCTCGTATGTGTTGTTCAAAATGTTTATGGGGAAATAAAATCGAATCGACACATAAGAAATGGACACACTGGCCATCAGAACAACTATGCGCAACATCAAATGAGCAAACTTCTACTCCTTTCACAGACCCAGGGAAAAAGGGTGCCATTTCGGATACCACAAAATAAACCCAATCCATTTGAACACTTTTCTACCTCTGCTGGTCTGTGACACAGAGCTATGGACGTCTGGTTTTGGCCTGAATAGGACCAGTTACCGGATGAGTGGGTACATCAAGGTGACCATCTCCACCTCCTCCTCTTCCCATTTTCCTTCAAACCCACACACTCCACCCCACACTCCCATCATCCGGGCCCATGTTAGTGCAGTGTAATTACTCGCCCCAACCCCCCAAAAATGACAGGACGTTGACCCCGACGAATTATTGAATTTTCATCGTCCGCCTAAGGCCATGTCGGGGCTATTCAATTTTTGCCTGAGGAGGACAAGCCATTAAAGGAGATAAGTCAAGAAACCGTCTCTTCTGATTGCCCGAAAGAAGCCATTACCACGACACAGGAGCGGGGACAGCTCTGGTGAGAGTGGACATCAGAAAGATGTACACACACACACACACAGCATGTCTCCATCATCCACATACTCACAGACAAATCACCCTCCACCACACACACACACACACACACACACACACACACACACACACACACACACACACACACACACACACACACACACACACACACACACACACACACACACACAACTCAACCATCCCCCGTCCTCCAGTCGCTATTGGAGAGCAGCAGACAGAATTTACATGACTTGAAGGGAAGTGACAGAGAGCAATCAGCCTGGGGAATAGGGTTAGAGCCTACCGCGCAGATACATATTACAGCCCAGCACCCAGCCCCAATCAGATTGCTTATACCGGCCACGACCTACGACCCTGACACATATCAACCAATTGCCCTTTAGAATAATTATGTGGAATAATCTTTTGGCATTTGATTTGAGGCAGATGGTCAGGGAGCCCACTCCTAATGTATTTTTGGGGGTCATTGGTAATAAACACTTTTGGTGCGGCCCGTCTGGTGCCTAAGTGAAATACCCTTAGAGCTGGAGGTCAACGTTATCTATTTGTGTCTGTCTGTCAGTCCGTCAGACTGTCAGTCTGTTCAACCATCCCTTATGGTTGTTGTGGATGATCACCATTGGGAATAGTATGATCCTGTGATTGTTTTTTTTAAAGCATCCCTTGACGGCCCCCTTTGATGACCGTCTGGTAAAATCTCATCTTTACTTGAAATTATATCTTGCTAAATCACAAAGCACCATTACAATGCAAATAAATTAAAGAGAGAAAAACAATATTGTTTCATTATACTGTCAAATACAATATTCCTGACCATCTTCTTGTTTGAAACCATCTTCCTGTTTGAGACCATCTTCCTGTTTGAAACCATCTTCCTGTTTGAGACCATCTTCCTGTTTGAGAACATCTTCCTGTTTGAGACCATCTTCCTGTTTGAAACCATCTTCCTGTTTGAGACCATCTTCCTGTTTGAGAACATCTTCCTGTTTGAGACCATCTTCCTGTTTGAGAACATCTTCCTGTTTGAGACCATCTTCCTGTTTGGGACCATCTTCCTGTTTGAGGCCATCTTCCTGTTTGAGACCATCTTCCTGTTTGGGACCATCTTCCTGTTTGAGACCATCTTCCTGTTTGAAACCATCTTCCTGTTTGAGACCATCTTCCTGTTTGAGAACATCTTCCTGTTTGAGACCATCTTCCTGTTTGAGAACATCTTCCTGTTTGAGACCATCTTCCTGTTTGGGACCATCTTCCTGTTTGAGGCCATCTTCCTGTTTGGGACCATCTTCCTGTTTGAGGCCTTCTTCTTTCAGCCAAACTCAACAGAATTAGATCATCAGCTTTGATTAGCAGGTTTAATTAATTCATCAATACCTGGGGAGCTCAAAAGAGAGCTTCAAAGTTACTTAGGATCACTGTGATGTTTCTGAATGACCTTGATGAGGTCCTGAAATGTATACCATGCTAGAGCAGGAAATGTGTTCTCTGCTCATTTCACCTCCATATTTTATGCACACAGTGTCCATGTTAGGACAGTCACAGTAGTGGGTAGAGGGTGTAAAGGTACAATGTTTCTGGTACATTAATCGACTAGGACTCACATTGGGCACCTATTTATTTTTGTTCCGTATCTACGTCAAGTTAAATTGGCACCCAATGTGGGGGTTATTTTATTAAAGCAAGACGAACAGGCATTGCACATCAAACATGATCATTACATCATTTACATGAAAGCAGAACCCACTGCCTCTCTTCCATATGAACATCCCCTTGCCTCGTTCATTAACCAGTTGATGACCATTAACCAACAATGACCATTAACTCAGTGTGACCTTAACCCCGGCCATATAGCTACACAACTATAAACTTAACCCTGTAGTACTTGTCTTGCCACCTCACCCCACCGCTGTCACATTGTCACATTAGTCTGTGACCTTAATCATACACTCCTATCAGAAACCTAGTGAACCTAGCCTCCCATGAGAGTTCTGCTCCTTCACAAACTCTGGCTGAGCCCGGATACCCTATTTAGGGCTGTGATGGAGGGGGGCCCCGCTCAGCCACCCATCTCATCGTTTCACACCCTCTACCCAGCCCCCAGCTAGTCCCCACTGGCTCCCTTCACAGCAGGATGGTAGTTGTCCATTTTGGCCGTATCCTCTACCCCACCTCCACCCTCCACAGAGGGTTAACATCATCACATGTCACTGTCACACATCAAACCAGAAATGTAAGATCATTTGAGAGTTTGTGTCTGCTATTCCCTCTGTGAGATCCTCACATGGGGCCTTTTTATGAATCCTGTTTTTTTAAAGTTGTAAACGTTGTTGTTGTATTAGCTTGATATTCTGTAAAAGAGCAGGAGCGAAAGGAATAATACAAAAAACGTGAAGGAAGCACACTAATGATAATATGAAATATGCAGAAGAGTTATTTTGCTAGCTGAAGGAAGCACACTAAGGAGATCATATTGTGGGAGCAGACTCCATCGACTCCGTCAAGCGATCAAATGTTCCACTCGCTTGCTTGTCATTTAACGAAATCTCACCAGGTCACACCTTTCCATTTTGCCCCGAGGACACCAATTTATCCTGCGCATCTGTGTACCTATGGGATCGTAATCACGTGTGAGACTATGTGGACGTTGACCACGTCCCATGTACATGTTGTGAGTATGCTCCCCCAGCTTTCATGTTTCATCATGTTTGGTTGTGGACTGCATCACTTTACATTTATTGAAATGAGCAGATCCCCGGGGGTTGTGTGTAGAGCTGAGGCCTGCAGCCCTGCATCTATCGACTCCCCAGGATTAGGGCTGGCTGAGGCTGCAGGCAGGTCCCCTAGGCCCGTGGAGGTGACCCACGCCATGCCAAAGTTCAGGAGGGGTGAGAGCTCCCAGGAGCTGATTAGGGGCCGGCCTGTCCCAGCGGAGACATGAAAGTGTGAAATGATATGTGGCATGCATGCACACACACATGCACACACATGCGCACACACACACATGCGCACACACACACATGCGCACACACACACGCGCACACGCACACACACACGCACACACACACACACACACACACACACACACACACACACACACACACACACACACACACACACACACACACACACACACACACACACACACACACACGAACTGGGCCAGTCACATCAAACAGGCCCCAGCTCAACAAAGGCAAGTACACAAACATCAATTAGTGAGATGGGCCATGTGTGACAGCTTGGTAAATAGAAAAAGGAGCGAGGATAAGTAAAATAATGTCCAAATACAATAAAATTTGACTTTTGTGAAGTCTTTACCATTTACTGCTGTGACTGGTGTAGGTATCTAGATATTCCAGTCCATGTGTACTATAGAATGTTGGACTATCCCATTGTCTATGTTTATTAAGGTATTGGGCTTTCCCAACATGAAAGTTGACTTTTCTGCATACCTTGTGAAATAAAAGTGCATTGAATGAGTGTTATAAAATGTACTTCTTTGAAGCATACCCTCAATAAGACATTTCTTAAAACATCTTCATTTTTTTGTAATTCAGTCTTGATCCCATGTTAAGTCTGCTAATTGCGCTGAGAAAACCAAGGAGCTATGTTCGATCAAGGCCATCCATTACACAGTGGTAGACAGGGTAATAGTATTCTGTTTTTAGGTGTTACGAGGTTGTACGGTTCTTTTAATTGGTTCTTTTGTTTAGTAAAATCTTGCTGCCTTTGAAGTTATAATTAACTAGGGCATGTCAACTTTTTAGCTTATCACTTTCCCACAAAATAATTATGCAAAACAAGAATATGACAATTACTAACTGTATTTTGCTATTGGTTACCATCACATCACCACCCAATAATAACATTATTTTAACGTCTGTGAAAAGGCTAGGGAGTGCCTATATGGAGAAATTGACTAATCAAGGGGTTGAGTATATGAACAACGGACTCAATTCAGTGCTGAAGTGGTTATCTATTTCCCCTCAGAGTGGTATCATCACCACCATCACCACTATCACACAGCCGCTCTCTTTCAGCTTGGAGAGGCAAAATAATTGGATTCTTTCCCACAAATAATGCCTTCACCCTTGAGTTTAATTAACAAGTAGACTGTGGGGCCAGGGTCCATCCTACTACAGTCCACACTGCTATAAAAATCTTCCTGTTTACTAGCCAATATTATTATGACTGGCTGATTATATAGGTCATTATAGGAAGATGCTGTTTTTGAGAAAATTGTGTAGTTTTGGTGTATTTATCAAAGGGATAATTTAACCTGAATGATCATAATTTTGCTGCTGAATGTACCTGTAGAAGACTTTAACATCTCTTTTAAAAGCTTTAAACGTGTCTTTTGTGTTTATGCGATTCATATGAAAATGTGACCAGTATATGAGCTGAGAAATGTGACCAGTCTATGAGCTAAGAAAAGTGCTGTACATTGTACACTTTCAAACCCACACATCTGGTTTATAGAGCAGAGCACATAATTTGGTCCAGAAAAAAACCCATGAAGTCCGTAGTCAATATAGCAACAAACACAGGCTTTGAAAACAACTACACCAAACAGAGGCACATTTCCCAATCTATCAGAGGTCAGGCGACGGTGCTACACTGTTGGTCAACGCATTTAACAAGGCAAAATCCCAAGTAACGCCAATTTAAGGGATCGAGGCACTATGGTCGGTGGATTTAGGGGACTTACTTTATTACCGTGGGTGTTGTTTTATGAGCAAAGTGCACGCCACACTCTGCGTATCTCAAGCCCCTGTGCGTATTATAACTCTTCCTAAGGTACTTAGGACCGCTTTGTATGAGGAGCTGCCATTTTGCTGTCACTGTCCCCCTACACTCTCTCCGGTCTCTAAAGCTCCATGTTTGTTGTTCCATTCCACTCTATGTCTCCCCGAGGAGCATCCTCATTTTAATACAAATAGAACGCTTCATCATGCGGTGGCACAAACGTTCCCATGCTGCATTGCTCCAGTGGCTTTATCAGCTCCATAGGACGAGAAGCCTAGGGGAAGACGGCACACTGTGAAAGCAGACAAAACAAAACATTTTATTTTGTTTTCGTCTCAGTTGACCATTCTGATTGGTTGACCGTTCTGATTGGTTTTGTCTAGCGGGCACAATTGAATCGAGCTTACATGTGACAAAACAGTCTTACGACACATTTATGTTAATCCCCCCCCCAAAAAAGAAATTCAATCCTGCAAAAGTAATCAGAAAACAAATAAATAAAATGATTTCAAAATCAGCTTCTTGAATGTGTTGGTAGATAGACATACAGGGATGAAGAATCCACTGATAGATTGCCCAGACAGACCAGACAGAAATGTGGCAAATCGTTGTTTCTTATGTGCTAGAAGAAAGGTTCTGAGATCTAAGAGAAAGTGCTTCTTACCAGCCTTTGCTAGCCAGGGCCTGCTCTAGTCTAATCAGATGTGCACAGCTGTATCCCAAAAACCAGGGAGATCATTTAACGAGAGATGTGTGCAGCCCTCTCGGCTTGGGATTTCTCTCCCATCCTCGCTCTCCTCTGTTGTGGTAAAGAGGCGGCAAAAGGGCCAGCGGGGCAAGGACACAGCCCGGGGCAGTAGCTGCCAATACCCCTTCTCCCCGAGAACCACTGATTTGTGGCTTCTGATCGCGCACACCTAAAGCTGGCCACCATGGACTAATTGCCGCTTCATCTGGTCGCGGGGATCCATCTTGGCTAACAAGAAAGCACTAGAGGTCTTCATTTAGCGATCAAGTCGGCTCCCCCAAGGGAATCTCCCCAGTGCAGCTGCTGCTGTTCTAGTCCCTCTTCCCAATCAACACATCAAACGCCCCCCCGCTTCATTTCCCCTCCCTCCTTCTATTCTCTTTCTCTCTCCTTCACTATTGCTCCGAAAGAGGCAAGGAAAGTTCCAGGATGGAGGAACCAAAGACCAAGACACAGCGGTGAATACTGAGCGGCAGCTTTAGCCCAACCCTGCGAGCACTCTGGATTTAGCGGGATATTTATTCTTTTATATCCAGACAATAGAGATTGCACATGCCCTCCCGCGCACGCCAGAGTCCCTCTGGTAAATCAGAGAGAAACTAGCCAGAATGTAATGAGACTCCATCAAGACGATTGTCTAGGTTTGGCCATAATCGTGCATAAATTCACATTGTAGCGAGCTAACAGCAGAGGCTGTTGTATGTTCATTGGAACATATGTTCCTTGGTATTATTTTCAATGGCTCCTTAGGAAACAAAATGAGAGAAGTATTTTCTAATAAGTTTGACTTCAGTGGACCTCTGGACTCTGTGTTCCAAGCTAATCAGCTAGGTGGTCGACATGAGAGTGATCCCTCTGCTTGTTTAAATTCAGAGCAGAATATAAATCTAATAAAACTTCTCCCTGTACCCCTGTAGACAGAGACTTATGTGTTTATTAAAAGCATTGTTTAGCATATGCGTTGATTGGTTTTATAATTACGGGAAGTTACCATAGTGAGACACAGACACAATTTATTAATGGTGGAGAGTGGAGTATTGACAATAGTATTCCAAGTTATATCATCAAACTGAACTAGCCTGTCCAATCCATCTGTCCGTCCTTCCGTCCGTCCATGCTATACCTACAGTGCATACATCATACATCATACTGTACGTAAAGACAGTCAGCTTTACAGGTGGCTGCAGAGGAAAGTCATCAATTCAGTTATTTGTTTAGAACTAAAATATAGACTACACCCATGTTTTAACTGGTTGTAGTTGACATACTTGGCAGTTAGCGTTGTAACTGTAAAAATGATTAGTAATGAATAGCCTTGTACGGGTAATATCATGTGTGATGTATAGCATATGCATTGGTTAATGATAAACTAAGCACGAAGTTACACACAAAGTCATGACCTTACGATGCATCATGCTGTCATGTTAACTAATGGCTCTGTCATTTGCCTTCAAATTGCCTGCAATGTATTGGCAAAGTCTACTTGCCCAGCTCAGTGAATAAACAAATCATTTCACATATCAATGGTCATAAGACATGGGGAATCACGAGCAGTAATACATCCGGCGTGGCATTTTCAATTCCATGTTAATAACACATCTCCAAGTGAGATAATGAACCAGACCAGTAACTATGTATCGGGTCATCTCTGTGCCAATCAATAGGCCAGTCAAAAAGTCAATAAACATATGCGTGCATTAATTCCATCCCAGTTATTATCATATAAAACAGCTCAGTAAATATGCAAATGATTGCCTGGGACGATCTTCAATATCTGTCAACTTGCTACTTGAGCGACAAGCCTCCCCACATTGGTTTAGCCATGATGTTTATATTCATGGCCAGATAAAACGTCCCTTATCTGCTTCCATTATGCATCAACCTTATAGATGAATTATGTAATGTATTATATCTCTTTAATTCAACACTATAATGGAGCTATTACAGATTGGAAGACAGAGATGACAACAAAATACTCCAGTGTCATAGCAATAATAAGTGACATAGCATATCAAAGGATCCCACTTTGCCTCTTGATTAGCCCACATGGTAAACTATATAGTACCAGTCTATTGCCAGAATCTAGTGACAATACTGGTAGCACTGGTTGAAGCCTCATTCTCCAGGATTTAATGTATTTCTCGTAATTTATAGGGTGTGTGTGTGTGTTGAAACACGCTGATACTGCCAGCTATACACATGGACAAATGTGTGCTCCAGTAAACAAATTATAAAAATATTGGTGAATCAAATCTCAATAAATCAAGGATCAATGAGGATTTTACACGTCACTGTGCCCCAGCTGCCTGGCAAGACCATCCACAAGCAGCCCTGCCACTCAGGCCGGCACCGCAAAGATGCCAGCGTTGCATCCTGTCAGTGTGCCAGTCCTTTCCACCCCTATTTCACCCAGCCATGCAGATTTTGCTTGCACTAATCCCCTTCTCCTTGCTCCTTCCCTTCCCTTCCCTTACCTTTACCCTTCTCCTGGGTAATATGACACGGAGACGAGATGACCAAATTCTCCTTCCCTCATCCCTCTTACAACGGAGGAACTAGGGGCTGCGGAGCCTCATGTCTCCTGTCTCCCTCTGTAACAAGATGAGTTGTTTTCCATGTGGACCCTTAATGCCACTTGGAAGCTTCATTCGGCAGATCCCCTATGCGCCATAGTGAAATCATAGCCTGGGCCTCAAACCTCGCTTGTTGATCTTCAGATTATTGCTCGACAACAGGTTTCCCCTAAGCCCCTCCCTCAGTGGGAAACCCAGACGTGGGGTGAGATGGTGATACTGAGATGTCTTCCCTTCCTTCTCTTTTCTCTCTTTCACCACCCGAGTGCTCACAGCTGCCACGCCACCGTGTCCGCTAAGCACGTTTTAAGACCGGTCCCAGTCGAGCCCTCTCTCCTCCAACCAGGACACAGGCCCTCAATCCAGACCTTTTTAAGTGATCATCCTTGTATCATAACAGATTAAGGGCTTGCTGCTACTTTGGATTAGGCCTAATCTAACCTTTATCCGCTCACATCTTCACCTGAAATTTATAAGGACCTGAAGTCAATCGGCCAGGGCCCGTGATTTACAATGACACTGATCTGTCTTTCGGCGCTCTAATTATCAGGATTAAGAAAAACACTTTTGAGTAATTATTTTCACATTGAATAAATATTAAGCTTTCCCGGATTTAGCTGAGTTTTCTCCCAGCAAGAAAAAAATATCTAAGGAGGTTTAGACGCTTGCAAGTAACTGAACTGGCAAATGAAAGTCCCCTAATAAGGAATAGGATAACCAACAAACAGAGAGGAAGTAGAACACGAGAAATACTAAGGAAATGTATGTTATTTTGTCTTAAACACATTTTTAAGGTGAAGCGCACCATTGTGCGCTATGCCCTTATTTACAGTTCACTTGAGAGACACTGAAGCGTAGCTGAGCACAGTTAGAGAAATATGATATTATTCTGTGAGAACTAGCTGACTAAAATGTGTCAGCTGTCGTGTCTTTGCTGCAAGTTAGAATTGAACACCATGTCAATTCACCTCAGTATATCAAAAATTGTATGCATAATTTTGGATTTCACTTGCTGAATAAAATGTGCAACATTTTATACATTTTTGGCAATTTTCTTGAGCTAAAAAGAATCCTGGGAAGAAGGTGACCTCCAGCGAGTTCTTGATATTATATATTATTTCAATCATACCCAATTATAAATTGGAATCACATCAGAGAGCATCCTTCAAGGCCCAGATAACCTTTTAAAGAGAGAATTCCCTGAGAGGCCCAACCTCTGACCCCAGGCCTGCCAGCAATCTTTCTCAAGAAGACATTGCCGTGGTCACAGAGGTCTCTCTCTCTCTTTCTCACACTCTCTCTCTTTCTCTCTCTCTCTCTCTTTCTTTCTCTCTCTCTCTCTCTCTCTCTCTCTCTCTCTCTCTCACACACACATACACACACTCACACACACTATTTGTCTCTCATTCACAGTTCTCTTCAGCAGCAATAAAGGAAAATTATAATTATTATTATTTCATTGTTACTGGTATGAAAAACAGGCACATTACGTAATGTGCATTCCTTGTTTTCAATGATCTCTTCCACACATTAGAAAATAATCACACAAATGAAAAGTGTCTCAAAAACCACTGAAACATCAAAAGATAATTAATTAAAGGGGAACAGATAATAATCTTGGTATGCCTTGAATCAATCTAAATGACCTAACTCCATCCTTTGTACATTTATTTGTTACAAAAGCCCACATGACAGAGGGGCCCAGAAAGATTTATGGATAAGGTTAATTTTCAAACATTGATCCAGGAAATAGCAATGCTGTTTTTCCTGAGTCAAATTAATATCACAGCAGTGTGCTGCGCGTTACTGTGTTGCCACTAACCCACTAACCCCTCTGTGCCCCCCTAACAACCCCCCTAGATAAAATGAAGGCCTCTTGTGTCCACCTGCCTTCTGCCCAGGACCAGATGTTGCTACACTTTGATGCAGACTGAATTCTTTGGGAGTGCACAAGCCCCCACATACGAGCGTTTGAACAAAAACGTACGCTGTATTTGGCTTTCACCACAACACACAGTTTGTTTTGACCATACCTCTGTGACAGATTTCAAGCTCTTTAGCCACTGATCAATCTATTTTGTTTTTGTGACATTATGTCTGCATTGCTAGGTTGTAAAACATTTTTGATTTAGGTTTATGCAATATTTTACTGTATATTATGAGCATCCAAGGAGAAATGGTAACAATTGCAGCAACATCAGACAATTAGGGAGAGAGTTCTGCCATTTTTGAAGGGGTTGATATTTACAATTTAACGACAATATACATTTCCACTTTTGTGATTTTTACAAATTAAATATATTGAATTATTTGTATTCAATAGAGTTAATTAGTCTTCCATGTCTGCCTGTAAGAAGCAACATCATTGTTTAATAAAGGTTTAGGTATAAAAACAACATAAACATGTTGCCCTTATGACCCTTAAAGGCCTTGCCTTAAATTCTTCTCTCCTTTTTTAAACCTACACTCTTCGAAAAAAGGGTTATTTGGCTGTCCCCATAGGAGAACCCTTTTTGATTCCAAGTATAACTCTTTTGGGTTCCATGTAGAAAACCCTCTGTGGAAAGGCTTCTACATGGAACCCAAAAGGGTTCTACCTGAAACCAAAAAAGGTTTCTTCAAAAGGGTTCTCCTATGGGGACAGCTGAATAACCCTTTTCAGTTCTAGATATCCCTCAGGTTTAGGTGTCATGAATCTTATCCGATAGTGATAAGGTGCTCAAGTTAGGTGACCTACTTTGTCTTTCTTTGCCTGGTTTGGTTGTACAGGAGCCATCTGTGGTCAATAAAGTCTTAAAAATAACTCTGAAGGATAAACCAACATTTAATGTGGTTCTCAAAACATCGCCCTCACACTGATCTTCTGCTGACCTTCTGCTGACCTTCTGCTGATCTTCTGCTGACCTTCTGCTTCAGTGACAAGAGCCTATGTAAACTACACTTATGCTCCTAAGAAAGTTAGAACATGTTGCATACCCGCCAATTGTTGCCTTTGCTAATCAAGCCCAGGCAGAGAAAACAAACTGCTTTTGGTTTCAACTTGTGACTCAGGCAGAGGTTACCGTGCCAGTTCACTCGATAAGGCGTCTTTTGTCATGCCTTCTCTTTGAGTAAATGTGCCAGGATACTCCTGCAATTCCTACAGTATCATACCAAGCAAATTTGTTCCTTTGATAATAAATTGTTATAGTTTTTTTTCCTACTCAGGCACTTTGAAGAATATATTTAAGATATGAATAAGATATGTTGCGGACTGGTTATTGTCATAGCATAGGACATACTGTACGCCAAACCCCCTCGACATTATAGCCAGTTACACACCCCAAGTCCCTATCGTCTCTCTCCAGCATTCTATGTGGGGATTCAACAAGGATGTTTTATTTTCCTTGGTCTGTCAGTCGACTGCCTCAGCTCAAGGTGATAAATTCGAGGAGCGGCGCTCTTCAATTGGGCTGTCATGGAAATCGACACACGGATCAATTTGGCAGCGGATCAGTTCACCCCTGTGGCCAACGTCCAGTGTCACAACCTCACAGGTCTCTAGCAAGGCTGAGGTGTCTTGCCGCTGTATGTTGGTTGTCACTAACTGCATGGACAGTCTTAGTGATTTAGAGGCCTCAGGCAGGGGCCAGTCTGAGCATGGGGATTTCAAAAAAATATATACAGTATATTTGACTACTAGTATTATTTTTTTTATTATGCCCAGCTCACAAGGTCCCTTGATGACGTAAGGCCTGAGGCAATTGCCTCTTCTGCCTAATGGTAAGTCCAACACTTACTAACTGGCCAGAAGTTCTACAATTTCTCTCCAAAAAATGATTTAAAATGAACCCTCACCTTTAGCCATACTCTTCTTTTTCATAAGTGTTCACAATATAGCACATTTAGAGTTAGCAGCATGTCCATAGATAGCAAACCCTGTCTGATGCTTCTTTTCATACAGAAAACGAACTCCTCTCTCTCACTGTTTACACAGGAAGTGGAACCCATGCCTCGCACACCTGTAATTCATCAAAACACAGGTAATTATGGGTCAATAGCCCGATGCAAACCCCTAAATATCAGGGTTGGTTCTGAGGGATCTTTCAAGCGCCATTAACATTGACATGCAACAGTAAGCCCAACAAAGTAGCATAGAGATTACTCTTTCCTGCCGGCATAATCCATGAATTTCTTGCTCCCCTTTTCCTTGTCCAATTGCATGTCTAGACTGGGCTTCTTTTTTTTTTACCTCCAACAAAGCTTTGGGAACAGTTTAAAATTATCTTCTCAGGCCAGTTTTCTCCGTTAGCTAGTCTGAAGCCAGTGATATTAGGGACGTTTTTCATTGTTTTGTCTCGTTGAAACCCCCAACCCATGAGTACACACAATTTACCCCCTAGCAAACAAACAACAATAGCTGTCTGAAGCCCCTTATTCCATCCTTCAAAAGTCCTGTTGTTGCCTTCCCTATAGTGTAATGTACCATTTACAGGGTCTTTAGGTGGTTGATGACTGACTCTAAAAACGTACAACTAATGTATCCATAACCAACTTTGTTTTCTGATGACTAATGAAATAATTGCAACAGGTTGTGAATACACAGTAGGTAAAACGTCAAAGTTACTAGGGGAGGGAGAATCTCTGGGACATCATCCTCTCCGCTAGAGAAGAGCCCTACAGGGGATAACATTCCAGGAAATCCCCCAGGAGTGAAGTCTTCCTCAGGCCACAGTCATCAATATCCTGTTTGGTACAATTAGAGGCCTTTAAAATAGTAATCAGTACTACAGCCTTAAATACTCTCATAGGCATTTGGGCTATGCTTACTATACCATCAACTAAACCACCAAACCTAAAAAAAACGACATTGTACAACCTACATATTATAATATCTTTATAATATCGGAGTGAGGCTGTCCTTATATGGATACAATACATTATAATTACATTTCTCACCGAGACATTTTGGGGTCCCGAGTGACGCAGTGGTCTAAGGCACTGTATCTCAGTGTAAGAGGTGTCCCTGTAGTCCCTGGTTCAAATCCAGGCTGCATCACATCTGGCTGTAATTGGGAGTCTCATAGACCTCATGTCTGGGGTAGGTCGTCATTGTAAATAAGTATTTGTTCTTAACTGACTTGCCTGGTTAAATATAACAATTTCAAAAATATGACCATTAGGGAACCATGATGAAATTGATGTTAATCCCTGCTGCATATTCACAACAGAATATAGCCTTTATTGATCTGTACTGTTATTTGCAGTGAAGATCACATTGGTAATTAAAACATATTTAGCATTTGACTCTTTAGCTTTGATGGCACAACAGAAAACAGGGCAATATGGAGAATGGAGGCCAAAAAGGATACCTAATGAGTGTGACAGGTTTATCTCAGGCGAGAATTGTTGAAGCATTATATAGACAATTTGGTGGTTGGGGGGTGACTTTTCTTAATTATGTTTATGTTGTGAATATATCACAGGTGTTCCCTTTCAGTTGCTTGCTGGCACAGTATGTTGATCAATGGTAACATATATTGTACATTTGTATAAGCTAAAATATATAGGATATTACATTAATATAACTTTCACAAGACTTCAATGAAGAAAGATAAAATACCATAAAATATGTATATCAGCCCTGTCTTATTAGAGTGCAATACAAGGAGCATGCTCAGCTGTTTTCCATTTCTCCCTGGTCTCTGTCCTCTTCCCTCACTCCCTCATCTCTCCCTGGTCTCTGTCCTCTTCCCTCACTCCCTCATCTCTCCCTGGTCTCTGTCCTCTTCCCTCACTCCCTCGTCTCTCCCTGGTCTGTCCTCTTCCCTCATCTCTCCCTGGTCTCTGTCCTCTTCCCTCACTCCCTCATCTCTCCCTGGTCTCTGTCCTCTTCCCTCATCTCTCCCTGTTCTCTGTCCTCTTCCCTCACTCCCTCGTCTCTCCCTGGTCTCTGTCCTCTTCCCTCACTCCCTGGTCTCTCTCTGGTCTCTGTTCTCTTCCCTCATCTCTCCCTGGTCTCTGTCCTCTTCCCTCACTCCCTCATCTCTCCCTGGTCTCTGTCCTCTTCCCTCACTTCCTCTCTCTCTCCCTCTTTTTGCCCTTTGTGTCCTCACTGGTAGAAGCCTGTTTCCACCAGGGAGGGAATAAGAGAGAGGGAAAAGTATGGCGCTCAGCTAGAGATGAGCAGGCTTAGACAAATGGTCTCTCTCCCGTTGTTTGGCAGCTGGGCCCTCAATGGCTCCCAGAAGACCTAACACTTTAGATCGACAGTAAGGTACCAGGGGCGCATTGCAGACCGAACAGGATAGGAACGCGAAAGAAAACTCCTTAATCTGAAATCTCAGCTGTCCAACACTCGTTATTGAGGACAGACACTGGAGGAGCCGACACGGCCACTTGGAGCCAATAGTTCCCCAAGGTCCAGACATACCACCTGAGAAATCGGTAACTTTCACACAAATACTTTATCACCCTCTCCTCTGTTTCTTCCATAAATCCTGAACCAGCGGTCCAGCTTCTATCAATAAAACCCCAGACACTGAAGGGGCTGTTAAACAAAGCCATTTGTTACACTGTCATTTAATGGGAATCAAAGGGGGATTTTCTTCATTTATGAAGTTTCCTCTTAAGCACGGAGAAGAAAACATACTTTAAAATGCATTATTCACATGTTTTTGGCTTATGCTGCAGTTGGATCCGAGATGGGCGATAGAAAGTTTTCCAATTAATTGCTTCACTCCCTCGATCTTCACTCACATCGGAGGAAGGGACTGTTCCAAATAAAACACAATGATGGTCCTAAATATGTTCCTGGTTACTGAGTCTTCCCTGGAACAATTGCATAAAACCTAATGCCAATGAGAAGCAAGGCTATAATCTAAAATTGTGAAATTGTCCAAAAATGTACTCAGCTAGAGTTTCTGTATGTAGTTGGACCGATTTTGCTGAACAATAATGATCACAGGTTACAAACCCACCCATGTCAACCGATACTCCAGTCCTAATTAGTGATGACATTGGTTGCCCACACATTGCCAGAACAATTTAACAGAAGATCTTTGATGTGGCTACTTTTCTTCACTTTACTGTTCACCTTCAGATGAAACATGAACGTCTAGGAAACCTCATACTTGGTACTTTCTGATAACTATGTATCCTGTGTATCTATACTTCTAATGTACGTCTTCCAAGTCTGTGTGACACTGACACCAACTCTGTGACTGACGCTGTCCATACGGACACTGCATCAACGGCAGTCATATGCACTGATTCCAGGCCTGTGTTTAAGGGTCACTGTGGCTGGATTATAGTTGGTTTTGGACACATTATCCATGTATCTTTTTATTGCTGTACGCTACAACCACGTCCAAACCAACCAATAAAGTCTTGGTGGCAGGGACTTCAATGCAGTCTCTTTAATTTACCTTTATGTCAATGAGGTCTCTCTTTGACTTGCACTGATTGGCTGTAATTTAGGCCTAGTTGTGCCAATGACTAGATGATACTGAGTATTAACCATGAGTGAAAACCATGAGTGAATCATTATTTAAAAATGTAGAAGCAAGTATTCAATGCATTTGATAGAAAGTGATTCATCAAAGCCATTGATAAAAAAATATATTTGCAATATGATATAATTTCTTTTTTTAAATGTACTGTACATGTGTAGATATATAGAGATGATACCTGTCTCTATCCAGTTATGATGGGTGTCACTGTAAGAGCACAAAATAAAGACTTAGAGATGACATGACACATGGCTCAGAGAATTTATGTCTGCTGAATCGTCTTGATCACGACATAAACTATGCCGTTGGTTTTCGGTTACAGTGGGACACATATGGTATGTGTTTTAAACATCAATTAATATCCTTGATTCATTAATTTAGTCATGGTTTCTGTGTGTCTGTTTACAAGGATGTTGTGTGGTTTATCTTCATCACCTGTGACAAAAGAGAACATATGAGCTGTATTTTACCTAACTGTCTATGCTCATTTAGCATATGCCAAGTTTGTTCATGTGTGAGATGAACATACTGTAACCTTGTATACATGTCATTTAGCAGACACTCTTGTCCAAAGTGACTGACAGTAATGCATGCGTACATTTCCAGATACAGTTGGTCCCGGGAATCAAACACTCTATCCTGGTGTTGCAAGTGCCATGCTCTACCAACTGAGCTACAGAGAACACATCTTGAATCACGAAACGTCAAAAGACTCTCTAGCATATACTCAATGGCTATGTGCTCCCATCATGGCCTCTTGCCTGTCTCTGGTTTCATGGTCAATGTGTCAGATGTTTCCTGGTCCTTGAGCTCCACCAAGTTATGACATCGCTGCGTTTATTGTCAAATTAAAGCTGAATCGCTCATCACCAGTAAACGTTTTCTCTGTGTTCAAGCAATAAACGTTTGCACTGCAAATAAAACCATTTTAACATTACACCAATGATAAAACCAGATAGGCATGATTAGTTAAATACTCGTGCTTTTCAATATATCTATTGTGAGTGTGTGAATAACTTGGTGTGTGAAGAAGTTACTCATTATAATATGTTATACAAGGCCCCACTTGATTGGACAATATAATAGGAGGACTTTGTTATGGCGAAGAGATTGCGAATAACAGAAGATATTGCACAAGCTAAGTGAGACATCAGAGGTATTAAATTGAAGCGATAAAATACATTGATTCATTTTGCCACAGGGTAAAGTGATCCCATGTTATAGTAATCTGCTAGTATGAGTATTTGGATACATATTAGATGAAAGTATTTAGATATTATATTCAAGTATCCAGTGGTGGAAAAAGTACCCAACTGTCATACTTGAGAAAAAGTAAACATACCTTAATAGAAAATGACTCAAGTAAAAGTAAAAGTTACCCAGTAAAATTCTACTTGAATAAAAGTCTAAAAGTATTTGGTTTAAAATATACTTAAGTATTAAAAGTAAAAGTATAAATCATTTCAGATTCCTTATATTAAGAGAACCAGATGGCACCATTTTCTTGTTTTTTTTTATTTACGGAAAGCCAGGGCCATACTCCAACACTCAGATATAATTTATAAACAAAGCATTTGTGTTTAGTGAGTCTGCTGGATCAGAGGCAGAAGGGATGACCAGGGATGTTCGGTTGATAAGTGACTATTTTCCTGTCTTGCTCAGCATTCAAAATGTAACAAGTACTTTTGGGTGTCAAGGAAAATAGGAATGTAGTGAAGTAAAAGTAAAGTGAAGTACAGATACCCCAAAGAACTACATAAGTAGTACTTTAAAGTAGTTTTACTTGAGAACTTTACACCACTGCAAGTATCTATATACACATTTACTGTGTGAAGTCCTTAAATTATATTTATGGTGTCCATATTAGGACAGCCTCAGTCTCAGCATGAGTTGTTTCATATGATTTGTGATCACTTTAAGATGTAGCCATGTTGGAATCTCCTTTATGTGGAATCTATAATCTCCCAGTGAAATGGTCACATTGATGAGAAAATGTTTGTGACACACTGGCGTGCTTCTTCAAACGGAAAGCTCCCACTCAACTGCATATGATATATCCTGTTACTATGAAATATAAAAATTATTATTGCTGTATAAAATAGCTGAACGTGCTCCATTGGGCCCTTAAAGGGCAAAGCTGAGGGGATAGTCATGATTTACACACACACACACACACACACACACACACACACACACACACACACACACACACACACACACACACACACACACACACACACACACACACACACACACACACACACACACACACACTGACACATTACACACACACACACACAGCAAGGGCCCAGTGAACTCCCCTAATACACATGCACAAGCATCTACCCAGGGACATTTACCTTTCGCCCTGGTTGTCTCCGTCTCATTGACGTGTGACCATCAATTTGCCCTGTATTTTAGCTCCTTCTCTGTCCCCCTCCTCTCTTCTCTTTGAATTGCCTCCCTCTTGGGAGCACCTGTGTTTGCTCCTGATGAAAGTCCATGACCAGGGTCTTCATTTATAAGGGAGATAAAATGCTTTGTTGAGTTGTACTGGACTGCAGTAGTCCTATGGCAGCATGCAGTTATGTTGTTCACACGCACTGCAGTGTGTCCTGGTCGCCACACAGACAATCATTAGATCACATAAAACATTCCAGAATGGAAGGGAACAACATAACATCTCATGACAAAAATAAAATGTTGATATTTCTTTGTTAGATTTTTTGGGGGGGTATTTCTTTAGTAAAATCTTTTGGTAGAAATATTTTTCAAAAGAATGAATTTATTTCAAATGTTTTGAATTAAATTGTGTGCAAAGCTGCTAGAAAATAGTAGAAAATAGTAAAAAATAAAGGAAAACCCTGGAATGAGTAGGTGTATCCAAACTTTTGACTGGTACTGTATAAGTAAGTATAGCATTCTTGTCTGTAACCAAGCAATTCTAGTGTACACTATGTGTGTTGTGATCTACAACATAGAGTTGTTCTTGACATAAAATTAAGTCTACGGGAGGAAATAACGCTGCATTAGCATGTCAGTGAAGACAGGGGCAGGTAGAAATAAATCTACGATTCTCACTAGTGCCATCGTCTGTTCTCTTCCCTTACCACCCATACTTCCTGTAACCTCGATGTCAGAAAGAAAATTAAGGATTAGTGGTGCTCTGAATCAATGAAATTACTTTAAATTAGTTCCTTGGCTACCCACTAGCCCAATGCGTGGCATGTTTAAGTTGACATTTCAAATGTAGAAGTAATTTGCATTCTATTTGACTCCGAATGATATCGCCGATATTAAGCATTCTGCCGGCAGAGTTTTGAATCCCTCAGTTCAAAGATATGAAGCTAAGCATCCCAGATTAATCAGGCTAAGTAAGACTCCTGTCAATCTAGGACAAAAGACAAGGTGGGATTTTAGTTCCAATCACATTCTTAGGTGTCCACTTGTGACACTGAGCAAATCTTCAACTGGTGCTGCATTTCTCTTATTAAATAAAGATCACTCACCGAACACATGTACCTATAATATCTCTTCAATCTGGTGAAATTCTGAAACAAAAAAGAGAACAAATATTATGTTGAGGTTAATACATGGAGCCGCACACGGTGAGGTAAGAATCTGGCGTGATCCTGTTGCTAAGATACTCGGGTAATGCCAGGGAAACAAGCCCATGTTGCTAATCTGGTGGGAGCCATGCATGTCTCCACATATTTTGGCACAGGGACGACTGACTACTAGCTGCATCGCCGGTCTACTCCTTGAGTATACAGTATTACCACTTTATCTCCCAAAGCCACAATAATCTGAAGAAATAAGAAATGTATCACACTGTAATGGTAGTTGGCTGCCTTGTGCAATTTCAGAGAGGATTAGGTTTCATGGGGTGGATTTAGTCTAGTCCTAGTGATTTTGACTAAAACATAATTGTCAATTTTTTTTCATTTGAATAATGATTTATTTTTGTTATTGTCAAAATGACAAAAACTCTGGGTCATTTTAGTCAACTAAATGTCCTTTCACTTTAGTTACATCACATTTGTATTGCCTCATTAACCTATAGTAAACATAAATCACTGACTTCCATGTGCACAAACATACATAGCCTTGTCCTACCAACATATTTTTATGCATCACATCCTATTCTATTCCCAACAACAGAAATATGCCAAATATATATAACAATTATGCCCATGTAAATTCCTAGTTCAGTCTACATACAGTACCAGTCAAAAGTTTGCCTCCCTCTTGGGAGAGATTCTACACACCTACTCATTCAAGGATTTTTCTTTATTTTTACTATTTTCTACAGTGCAGAATAATAGTGAAGACATCAAAACTATGAAATAACACATGGAATCATGTAGTAACCAAAAAGTGTTAAACAAATCAAAATACTTTTTATATTTGAGATTCTTCAAAGTAACCACCCTTTGCATTGATGACAGCTTTGCACAATCTTAGCATTCTCTCAACCAGCTTCATGAGGTAGTAACCTGGAATGCATTTAAATTTACATGTGTGCCTTGTTAAAAGTTAATTTGTGGAATTTCTTTCCTTCTTAATGTGTTTGAGCCAGTCAGTTGTGTTGTGACAAGGTAAGAGTGATATACTGAATACTATTTGGTAAAAGACCAAGTCCATATTGTGGCAAGACCAGCTCAAATAAGCAACGCGAAGCGACAGTCCATCATTACTTTAAGACATGTAGGTCAGTCAATCTGGAAAATGTCAAGAACTTTGAACATTTCTTCAAGTGCAGTTGCAAAAACCATCAAGTGCTTATGATGAAACTGGGTCTCATGAGGACCGCCACAAGAAAGGAAGACCCAGAGTTACCTCTACTGCAGAGGATAAGTTCATTAGAGTTACCAGCCTCAGAAATTGCAGCCCAAATAAATGCTTCACAGAGTTCAAGTGACACATCTCAATATCAAATATTCAGAGGAGACTGCGTGAATCAGGCCTTCATGGTCAAATTGCTGCAAAGAAACCACTACTAAAGGACACCAATACGAAGAAGAGACTTGCTTCGGCCAAGAAACACGAGCAATGGACATTAGACCGGTGAAAATGTGTCCTTTGGTCTGATGAGTCCAAATTTGAGATTTTTGGTCCCAACCGCCGTGTCTATGTGAGATGCAGAGTTTGTGAACAGATTATCTCTGCATGTGTGGTTCCCACCGTGAAGCATGGAGGAGGAGGGATAATGGTGTGGGGGTGCTTTACTGGTGACACTGTCTGTGATTTATTTAGAATTCAAGACACACTTAACCAGCAAGACTACCACAGCACTCTGCAGCGACATTCCATCACATCTGGTTTGCGGTTAGTAGGACTATCATTTGTGTTTCCACAGGACAATGACCCAAAATATACCTCCATGCTATGGAAGGACTATTTGACCAAGAAGGAGAGTGATGGAGTGCTGCATCAGATGACATGGCCTGCACAATCACCCGACCTCTACCCAATTGAGATGGTTTGGGATGAGTTGGACCGCAGAGTGAAGGAAAAGCAACCAACAAGTGCTCAGCATATGTGGGAACTCTTTTAAGACTGTTGGAAAATCATTCCAGGTGAAGCAGGTTGAGAGAATGCCAAGTGTGTGCAAAGCTGTCATCAAAGCATAAGGTGGCAACTTTGAAGAATCTCAAATATAAAATATATATTGATTTGTTTAACACTTTTTCGGTTACTACATGATGTGTTATTTCATAGTGTTGATGTCTTCACTCTTATTCTACAATGTAGAAAATAGCAAAAATAAACTTATGACTGGTACTGTCGATATTGCACATTACATACAGAACAAACAGACTGTGAGAGAGAGAGAGAGAGAGAGAGAGAGAGAGAGAGAGTGGAGAGAGAGAGAGAGAGAGAGAGAGAGAGAGAAAGTAGTAGCACAATCACCAGATGGTGCCCCAAAGTATTGGCAAAGTAGTATGGATTGCGTCTCCGTCACTTGATCACGTCATTGCCATTGTTATCAACTTTCTACAGACGCCGCAGCCACATTGATGTCCAAAAGTAGAATGGGGGCTAATGACTTTAAACGGGAGCTAATTGCGTTTCATCCAGTGATGTAGTCGAGTCACTAAACCTAGAGTCTGAATCGAGTCCCAAGTCCCCTGTGCTCGAGTCTGATTCAAAGTCTGAGTCACCAATTGTCATTAGCTACAGCTAGCTAATGAGGTAACATGACTGAACAAGGTGTAACCTAAACAAATGGTTAACGGTCCTGTCCGCAAGCAGCCTAGTTTTATAACGGCCCGCTTTATGAATGTAAAATGCGGCCCATCAATGCACGATAGGAAGACAAAAACGTAGTGCCGGTATTGTGGATCATGTATTTTGAACGGTAAGGGCGAGAATCAAGACGTTTTCTCTGAAGAAAAGAGGGAGACATTGCTACATTGGCTACTGAACCTGGCTATGTAATGCAGTGGGGAAAGTGCAAGGGTTGAGCGAGACTAGAAATTCAAGAGCCTACTTTTCTATACTCAAAGGAGAGAAAAACATAGCTAGACTGTTGTTTTAATATTAAATTAAATGCAGCTTGTGTTTCTTAGTCAGGCAAAGGTTAGCTAACTAGAAGGTTAGTGGTGATTGGTTAGCTAATTAGAAGCCTAGTTGTGATTGGTTAGCTACAGGGACGCAAGAGAGTCACCTGCATGTGTATTTTTGGAGGCGGAGCCGGATTAGAGCCTGCCTGCGCACACTCATCGCTTGCTCCCCCACAGCTCACCAGCTGATGTGGCTGTGTGTGCCGGGTGTGGCGTGTCCTTCCCACTGCTGAACAGAACTGCACTGCGCATCTGTACAGCCAATATTAATCACTGAAAATCTCTCAATCTCTCCACAATTTTTGTCACGTCTAGTTTTAGTCAATTGAAATGAAAAAAATCTTTTTCGCTTAGTTATAATTTTGTCGGGTCTACTTAGTCAGTAATAGTCTCCTAAGTTGTCACATAAAAAATTTATTTAACTAATATTTTTGTCACTATTTTTGTTGACTAAATCAACACTGCCATGTGCTCCTAAATATAACTACATCTGAGTCATAAATTAGCACGTGAATGTAGTAATAACCTTACACTGACAGGCATCAATATTGACAAGTGCCATTGGAATTTCTCACTCAGATGACACTTATTCAGTGAGGACTATAGGGACACTCAGATTGAATAGGGACTTCCGAATGTATATTGCTGTGTGATTCCACCTCAGTCAAGAATAGAGTTGGAATGAAGTTTGGAGTGAAGGACAGAGATAGATGGACTAGATGAAAGACAACAATAAACCTTTCCACGGTGACTGCATGACTTTGGGAAAACAAAGATGTCGTCCTTGTTGGTCATACACCACTCAAATCAACAAGAGTCTTTTGAAGTGTTCAAAGTGGAATAGCTCAGTATTAGCTGGATCCAGACCCATCTATGTCTGGTCTGTTGGTGAGGTCAGATTTTCACCTGTGGAAAGCTATAGTAGTGAGCCCCTGTCATCTTAAAATAATCTTAATGATGGCATAGGGATGGTAAGGTCAAGCTCTATTACTACACAAGGTGTTCAGTATTCAGTCAACACCAGCGCTGCTATTCATTCACAGTTAGTCTCTCCAAAACACATCATCAAAATGGACTGATTGATGTTAACCAATTCAATGTTTCTCACGATGCTGCACCGCCCCTCCCGTCCCCAGACTCCCACCTCCACTGCAGGATTTTATGCTGTCTCTCTTCTTACCTTTCTCTTCATTTTCTCAAGGTCAGAAGCGTGATGGATCGTTGGCCAGACATGAGAGTAACTTAATGATGTTGGAATGACATTTAGCCACGGAGAGGCTGTATTTAGCTGCATCTGATCTGACTTGGTCCAAAGAGAACCACCATAGTCACTCAGAATTGCTGCAGAATGAATTGTAGGGTACAACTGTTAATGAAAGAGAAAATACATTCACTTCCCACATAGGAGTATCATGTAGTAGCCTTATTTCTATTACAGCATGTTGGATGACTGTCATTCATATTCCAATCACCCAGTTAAATGTAACATTGATAGGTTTAGGCTACTACACGATACTCAAATTTTCCCTATGCCCATCGTGAGTTTGCTACAACCTAGCCTATGAATGAAAGTTAAAAAAAAAAAAATCAGATGACTGACAGTGACATATGGACAGACAGCGACACATTCAATACCGTCTTGCACACTCTTGCCTGCATCTAGCTTATCTAGGGCGTAATCATTAGTCCAGCAGTTGCAAATGAGAGTTTCTATTGGGCAAAATCAGGTATTTTTATCCCTGTTTCGTTTGCTTCCGTTTAAAGAAACGTTTTACAACAGAATCAGCGGAACACACCCCTAATCACACATAAACACAGTTTACTTTCATAGCAGCCATGTTGTATTCCTTCTCACCTCTATGCGCTCTCCTCCTCTCACCTTTTCCCTTCGTTTGTGAACTTCAATGAACAACACATCAGCTGTACGTGACCAGGAGAAAAAACTTTTCCAAACCAAACCATGTCATAACCGCTACACACGGCCTACATCGTTGTAGGCATATTAGCTAAAGTAATGTCCTAGTCAACATAACATAACTAATAGAACTAATGTGTTAGTAAACCCGCTACAATCATGCAGTAACGTTACAGTGTATAGTCAGTAAGCAGTTACACTGGCGGGCCAAAGTGGCAATAAATAATAAAACCAAAAGCTTACCTTGACTTGGAAGAGTTCCAGCGTTGTGTTGGATAGTCATAGACAGCTAGCTAACGTAGCATCCCTCTGTTTGAGCTGGGTGTTTGATTAACTAAACTAGCCAGCTGCATTTGCCACCAAAGTAAGTGAAACTGAAAGTGAAAGAAAATTACAATCTCTCTCTCTCTCTCTTTCTTGCTACTCCTTAATTTTTTAAGAAATGTATTTGTTGAAAACTGTTCAACTATTGTCTTTCTATCTTTTTTGAGTCAACTACTACATTTTATGCAGTGCTAGCTAGCTGTAGCTTATGCTTTCAGTACTAGATTCATTCTCTGATCCTTTGATTGGGTGAACAACATGTCAGTTCATGCTGCAAGAGCTCTGATAGGTTGGAGGACGTCCTCTGGAAGTTGTCATAATTACTGTGTAAGTCTATGGAAGGGGGGTGAGAACCAAGAGTCTCCTAGGTTTTGTATTGAAGTCAATGTACCAAGAGGAGGACGGAAGCCAGCTGTCCTCCGGCTACACCATGTTGCTACCCTATAGAGTGCTGTTGAGGCTACTGTAGACCTTCATTGCAAAACAATGTGTTTTAATCAATTATTTGGTGATGTGAATATATTTAGTATAGTTTTATCTAAAAATGATAACCTTTTCAATGTTTTACCATTTTTATTTTTATGAAATTCACTGAGGAGGATGGTCCTCCCCTTCCTCCTCTGAGGAGCCTCCACTGCAGTATATGCTGTTAAAATATTATATGTAATCATACGATATAGCACATTTCAAGCCTAGCCTTGTGTATCTGTAAACATTTTCTCCTTCATGGGTGTGTGTTCGGGTTCTAACCAACACCTTCCATCCCAAGGCCAATACACATCGCTATAAACGCTACACACCACAGTGAGGGAAGAATCAATAGTGTGTTTTGGGGCCACCCAGGAATGACAGACACATTTCAATCGTCCTAGCAGAATCGTTGGTAGAAGAAGAGGTCTGATAGAAATGTTTTCCAAAACCTCTTACTGCTCTCAATCTCCACGGAGGCTCCGGTGAGCAGGAGGAGAAAATGCTTGTTTACCCGGCGAACAGACTGGGGCCCTGATTGCCATCCCAACGGTAATGGCCAAGGATGAGGCAGATCAATAGCCATCTGCACCAATTCCTCAAGTAATAACATTCAATAGGAAAATCCATTTACTTTTACTTATCGTGACTTTATTTCATTTGATCATATAGGCGGCCCATCCCAGCTAGTAGCGGTTAGACTATGTGGACAGTTATGGTTGAAGACCAATAGTTACTGTGTTACCATTGGCCTAAGCCTGCTTGTTAATGCTGGGAAAATTGGAGGTGTTCGGAGCAAATAGGTGGAAGGGGTAAGAAATGGTGTTGAGGAGAGTGGGGTGTTTGTGTACAGTTGTGTATTGGAATTGTTTGCAAGTTGCTGGGTCTAACCCTCTGCTGCCTAGTATTTCAACCTCACTGTCTCACATTGACCTTGAAGGATGGTTGTTGATATCACCACAGCTCTTTTGGTTCTTGTTTTGTGTGTGTGTGTGTGTGTGTGTGTGTGTGTGTGTGTGTGTGTGTGTGTGTGTGTGTGTGTGTGTGTGTGTGTGTGTGTGTGTGTGTGTGTGTGTGTGTGTGTGTGTGTGTGTGTGTGTGTGTGTGTGTGTGTGTGTGTATGTTCCCGGTGGCTCAAAACAGGAAGTTTAATAACAGTTTGTGTGTTTGGCTGAACTTGCCTTTGGACTCGGTTCAAAAATCCTCTTGCTCAGTATCCCAGGTGGACCACTCTGGTACCATGAAATGTCTTCATTTTCTCTCAGTACGGTTTATTTTGCAGTTGTGGACTGCACTTATGGAACATTTTCCTGTTTACTCACTTAAATTACGAATCTTGCTTCAATTCTTCACATCTCCCTTTTATTTTATTCTGTTTCAGTATTGTCTTTTATCCCTGTCTCTCCTTAGCTCAACCTTTTCACTGTTATTTCCTGATGTAAAGAAACAGTATATTGGCCTGTTGCTGTCCATGCTAGTGCCTGTTCCGTGTCTACCAAATTAAACACTGATTCTGGCTGCCCTCTGGATAACCCTGCTACTAACTCCACTGAATCCGTGGCAAAGCTCCTGGGAATAATATCTCTATTTTGGCTCCTATATTGTTTTCCTTTTCAGATGATGTTATTACATACTGTAATATCCCTGACAAAGAGCATTCACTGTCAGAGAGATTCTTTGTATTATACATTTCACACATGAATTTGTGTACTAGAATCTCTAACATTTTCATTTAGCTTTTGAGATTTACCTCACTGTACCATGATCTGTGAACTGTATTTTTTTTGCCACGATTTTCTCTTTGATACTAATATCAAAAAAATTCCCAGCAACTACTAAAAAGACATGTAAGCACGTATGCAATCAAAAAACACACATGTACAGACACACATTTTTTGTTACAAAATGTAGGTGATGGGTTGTAAAAGTAACATTCAAATTCACGCCCCAACTTATTATACTGTAAATCCTACCTCAGTGCACCATTGACTTACCTTCTAAACCTTTAATTCGTAACAGCGGTCCTTTGCACTTCAGTGGAATTAGTTGACTTTTTCTCTGTATTTCGCTCTGCCTTGGTTGTCTCTTGGAGGTATGATATGTCACCAATATAGCAGCATACCCTAAGCCTGCATTAGAACACAGTTTTCCCAAATATAAAAGTTATTACACATTTTGGTGTTATCAATAATTAAAGAGCCATATTTAGACCACGGTAGGCATAAAGTCATATGGATTAGGTGGACCTCAGTTTCAAGTTTCACAAACCAACCAAACATGTACGGTTGTCAATCACTGTATCACGAAAGGTGAGCATTTTGACACTGATGTGTCATATGGACATAAAATTTGCATCGTCAACATATCTACTGAATGAAATTCCAGATCTTTAATGTAAACTAGCTTGCCATCTCAGGTCAACCATATGATGATACTATGATACCATTCACCAAGCCAGAATGACATCCATACCCTGTACGTTGGCAGCACCTGCCTGGAATGATGCCAATCACATTTCTAGCTCGCCCAGGGCACAAGAGGAATCCAATCTGTAGTTTTGGGGAGGAAGGGGGCACACATTTCCCACAATATTAAATCCAAATTGGGAGGGCACCGAGCACCGCTGGGCAACTGAATGGGCACGATGATCCAACAGGATTAGATGGCCACACACCGTACTATCTACAGTACACTGGTATTGACCTTATGAAATGGCCCATATTAAAACTACTGGTCCATTCCTGTAACATTTGTCAATTTGCTTACATCCTTTCACTGAATGCGTGTGTGTGCGTACGTGCATTCATGTGTGTGTCTCTTCCTCATAAAGCTGGCCCTACGATGCCTACGTGAGTTCACCCATAACTCTCTTACAACTTCACTCCAGTGCAGCCCCAGACAGCTGCAGCCCTGCAGCCCTCCACCAGAATCCATGGGATAGAGCTCCTCCATAAATCCTCCATCGCATCAGTAAGATGTATGTTTTCTCTCCTCCCTCTCTCCATCTCTCCGATTCTCTCACACATCTTTTCAACCATCCTCTGTTTCTCTCCTGTGCGTCTGTATACTACAGTAAGTGGGTATGGATGGGGAAGGGTGGGCTGGGGTAGACCAGGGAGTGATATAGATGCCAAGGTGACCTCTAAAGAGAGGGGGGGATCTTCTCCAGTGTAATTGACTTATGCCATTCTAAACTGTGTATTGCAGAGAGAATGTTTGCTCACATGCCATGGTTCAGAAAACAGGTTTACTAGTACTATAGTGGTATTAGTAATGGGGAGATGCATAGCACCCAGTGCTACTTGAGACAACACATTTCAGGAGGAATTTCAATTCATGAAAATACAACATAGTGCATCCTAACTACATGAGATTGTGTGTAGGAGAAATGTGTTAGGGAGAAATGGAAACCACAATAATTTCCAATTATTTCTGAATTCCCTTAAAATAGTTTGTAATTTTTATATAAAAAACTCTTGACTGAGTCTGAAAGAGAAGTAGCCATATATTTCCTTTTCCCTTACTATTGACCCCACAATCCTTTCCATATTTGTTTGTATCAGGGAAATTCACCAGTTGTTTTGCTCCATACGTTGTGTGTCTCACAGAAAGTATTCATACCCCCTCACATTTAGTTGGTTTACAGCATTCCAAACATCTGCACACCATAATGACAAATTGAAAACATGTTTTTAGAAATTAAATACAGATATATCTCATTTACGTGATCACACCCCTGAGTCAATACATGTTAGAATCACCTTTGGTGGCGATTACAGCTGTGAGTGTTTTGGGGTAAAGTCTCTAAGAGCTTTACACACCTGGATTGTGCAATATTTGACGATTATTCTTAAAAAATCTATTCAAGCTCTGTCAAGTTGATTGTTGATCATAGCTAGACAGACATTTTCAAGTCTTGCCATAGTGTTTCATGCCGATTTAAGTCAAGGAACATTACACTGTCATCTTGGTAAGCAACAACTGTAGATGTGGCCTTGTGTTTTAAGTTATGGCCCTGCTGAAAGGTGAATTCATCTCCCAATCTTCTATTGGAAAGCAGACTGAACCAGGTTTTCCTCTAGGATTTACTGTACTGTAGCTAGCTGTATTCGGTTTCTTTTTATCCTAAAAAACTCCCTAGTGCTAGTCGATAACATGAATCAGCTACCACCATGCTTGAAAATAGGTACTCAGCAATGTGTTGCATTGGATTTGCCCCAAACATAACACTTTGTATTGATGACAAAAAGTTCCTTTCTTTGCCACATTTTTTGCAAGTGCCTTGTTGCAAACAGGATGCATGTTTTGGAATATTTTTATTCTGCAAAGGCTTCCTTCTTTTCACGCTATCAATTAGGTTAGTATTGAGGAGTAACTACAATGTTGTTGATCCATCCTCAGTTTTCTCATATCACAACCATTAAACTCTGTAACTGTTTTAAAATCACCATTGGCCTCATAGTGAAATCCCTGAGCAGTTTCCTTCCTCTCCATCAACTGAGTTAGGAAGGAGTCGGACACTTGTATCTTTGTAGTGACTGGGTGAATTGATACACCATCCAAAGCCTAATTCATAACTTTACGATGCTCAAAGGGATATGCTTTGAGGGACGTTACAGATAATTGTATGTGTGGGATACAGAGATAGGGTGGTCATTCAAAAATCATGTTAACCACTATTACTGCACACAGAGTCCACGCAACTTATAATATGACTTGTTAAGCACATTTTTACTCCTGAACTTATTTTGGCTTGCCATAATAAAGGGGTTGAATACTTACTGGCTCAAGACATTTCAGCTTAATAGTATTTATTAATTTCGAAAATGTTCTACAAACAAAATTCCACTTTGACATTATGGGGTATTTTGTGTAGATCAATTTAATCAATTGAATATATATGTAACACAACAAAATGTGGAAAAGTAAAGGGGTGTGAATACTTTCTGAAAGCACTGGATATCTAAGTATGGGATCAGAGTCAGAAAACATAGATTTTTACTGGAACAATTAAGTGTGTTCTATAACCTCATGTCAAACTTTTATTTGTAAAAATGGAAAGGAAATTATTGTTTTAATATTTGTTAATAAATGCAGTGATACAAAAATAAATATTGAGGACAGAAAAGTGCAGGAAAATGTAATGTTTTCTTTTTATATACTTGTAATGCCTGTGTAGAATTAATTGTTGAATCATTTTAAATATAAAAGCTAAAATAATTGAAAGTAAATATTTTTCAGAAATAAAATTGCCTTAACAGTGTGTGTGTGTGTTCATGTGTATGTGTGTCTAATTTTCCAATAATTGGCGCACAAACAACAAACCTTCGTGTCAGGCTCTGAATGTCTCTCATTACAGTGTAGGGGGCAGATAAAAAATGGAGGGTGGAACAATTAGCATGTCTGAAATGTGGGTTTAGTGAGCTGGCCATTGCGGAGCGAATGCTATGTCAACGCAGAGAGCCCAATCTGAAGAGGCTCACACACAATCTGCTCCACACTTTAATTACCTCGCAATGAACCAACTTCAAAAAAACGTCTTGAACTTTCATATATATTGATCTTAATTATTTCAGCCCTGGAGAACAAACTCTGAAGTGGAAACAGAAGAGTAGTTCTATTTTTTTCTACTGACTTGGATTTTGCTCAATTGGTGTGGAGGTGTTCTGAAAAAGAGAAGTGGAAAAATAGCCTGGGGGGCCTAGCAGAGGATTTGACCTGTTCTGGAGAGAAAGGAAAGAAAGTGTTTTTTTCCCACACTAGCCTGGCCCTGGTTTAAGGTCAGGAAATATATCGGTACCCCTGTAGGTGTGTGTGTTTGTCTCCCCTGGACGATATATAGGTGTGCGTGTGTGTTTGCCCTCCCCTGGACGGTATATAGGTGCCTGAGGTGCCAAACTATTTGAAGATTGTGCTGACCTGCCTCAGCCGCTCTCAGCTTATCCAAAATAAAATAAATAATACTCAAAGTTTCAGCTTTTATAGACTTTCTCGGGTTCCTCCGCGTCATCTTCATCTACTTTTAGCACTACGGCATCACAGCCAGTCACACAATGGTATGTAGACTCCTTGATGATGTATTAAGTTTGGTAAATAATGCTTAGTTAATAGGTGAAAGTTCACCAGTTTGAAAAATTCAATGGCCCCTCAAGTTTTGCATGGAAGCCTCCATATAGGCCTTACATCTGCTAGTGTAGATTTATCTTTTACAATTGTATAAGCAACATAGAATGTTTAGGCTTTTATGTCTTAAACAATATGTTCTGTTTACATTTGCAGTGAAGTGTCAACATGAACACCAGTCATTTTCAACCCAGTACCATCTGAAACCCCTATCATTTTTCTACCTCTTGTGAAATGTCATACGTCAGGCGTCACTTCAATTAAATACACTGAGCTGTCTAGCAACCTTATCCACAATAACTGTATCTTGCTAGGACACAGCCTAACACTGGCGTGAGAACCAGAACAACATCCCAGGCTTTACCGTAGAGTAAAACGACCATATTTCCACACGATGGGAATTTATTTCTCTGTGCCGTATTTTCATAGTGCAGTTCTGCCCGATGGTGGTTATGATAATTTGATCTGTGAAGACAGAGATTTGAACTGCTGACAGGAAGATGCAAATCCCTCAGTAAGTCCTATGCTATATAGCCCCCAGCTGCATGTGCAGTTTAATATCTACGGGAATGATTCAAATGAAAAGGTGAAACCACCATTGTAGTAATAATAAGGAGGAACGTGCAATAGGGTTTGGGGAGAGAGGGTAATATTTTGTCACGTTAGCCTGACCTTTAATGTAAACAGAGGTTCCTGAATGCTAATTTGAAAAAAATTGCTAAATTAATTTACATCTTTTTTTTACACCTCAGAATGTCCTGCAGAATATGAAAATAAGTGAGCGGGGGACGATATTCTCGCAGATTGGTAATTCAGTATCAGTTTGCTGGCCTGGGTTTGAATTTATGAGGTCAATACAATATCCAAAACATACAGCACATGTCTCTTAATAATGCATTATAAAGAAGCTGAAAATGATTTTGAGTTGACATTACAAAACATTCAGATTCAGAGTATTATTCTGCCAGTATTCATTATATTTAAACAATTTCCCATATGATACATTTATGCCTGTTTTTGGATTATCTTCTTAAATAAAATGGCTGTAAAATCTGAGCTCCATTTGCCAAACCTTAGCTGGTTCTAGGTACTGGCCAAGAACAGAGGTCTACCACAGCGGCCAGGACATTCCATGAGTTCCTGTGGAAACTTTGCTGACCTATCAAATCCAAAGGGAATGACATCACAAGGGGCAATGCATCCAAAAATGGCTGTCATTGGCCCGCATAGACACCAAGATGCATGTGTACCCAATCACTTATGTCGGTCTAACTTGACCACTGTGTTGATGTTTTTAAGAAATGTGCTGTATTTTTTCGCATCCTTTCTAAATGTATTTTGCTGCCACTGGAATTTAGGCCTACATGTGTAACTGTCTCTCTGTGACCACCTATGCATGACAGTGGGAATAATAATAACCAATCAGGTCCTTCTGAATTAAGAGTAACCATAAGTAGACTTGATTTACACTTGATTCAATTGTGGTGCATTGTAATGTGAGTTTTTTTTCTGGCTGTAAAAATGTCCCTGAATGTTCTGGTTCTGGTGTATTAATACACTTTTATAAGAGGGCATGGCCTTATAAAAGCTAACAGTGATCTGGATAGTGATCTGGGTAGTACCAGGGAGGTGGCTGCCATCTAGTCATTACTGGTCATATGAGAAAGGTCAGGACTCAGGACGCCTGCCATCTCTAGCAGAGAAATTAACTTTTACCATGAAATGAACCCTCCTTGGGAATATCTGGATGAGCTTTGACAGCCAAAATGACTGAAGCAGTACTAGGGTAAAGGCACTACTAGATAAAATGTTTATTTAGTTCTAACTTGTGGTCAAGAGATATCCATTTAAATTTAATGAAAGTCCATACTCATTGCTTGTAATGTCACCAACCATGTAACCAACCATGACGGATTGAGGTTTCTTTTTTGAGGGCCTGCAAGTTAACCATGGAACCTACTCAAAGGTGATCTGACATAGAAAAATTCATACCACTGATAATTTCTTAATTCAACACCCAACACCGTACATGTTCAAAGTCTAACAAAACTCTAATTCTTTGAAGGCCTCTGTTTTTGAAAGACACCTCTGCTGAGTCAATAACACTGGTTGGTTAACAGAGCTCAAAGAAAGAAAATAGATCAATAGTGTCTGAAGAACTCAGGTAAACTATCTAATGGAAACCAAATTGGTTGTCTAGTTTATTGTACAGAACAGGAGAGAGGAGGCATAGAGAATGAAGGGCATTGGCCAAGGGCAGGGGTCAGAGTGTTTTCAATCATAGGGAATGGCGTCTGATTTAAAATTAGTCTATCAGCCATGAACTAGACACAGACAGGGCCAACACTGGCCAGCTAGGGAGATACTCAACTATGGTTTCATTCTAAAAAGCTCACAAGTTACCTTGTTATTATCAGTTAAGGTGAACTAAAATATCCATATTGTGCTGCCTCTCCATTTAAGCTGTGAAAGAGACAGGAGTGTACAGTCCTACATTTACATACCTGGACAATCTTGGTGACAAAATCGTCTATCAACCTGTGCCCAGCACCTTCCCTGTTGCCCTCCCACCTGCCCTGTTGCCCTCTCACCTGCCGCAATGCCATCCCACCTGCCCTGTTGCCCTCTCACCTGCCGCGTTGCCATCCTTCCTGCCCTGTTGCCCTCCCACCTACCCTGTTGCCCTCTCACCTGCCGCAATGCCATCCCACCTGCCCTGTTGCCCTCTCACCTGCCGCGTTGCCATCCTTCCTGCCCTGTTGCCCTCCCACCTACCCTGTTGCCCTCCCACCTGCCGCAATGCCATCCCACCTGCCCTGTTGCCCTCTCACCTGCCGCGTTGCCATCCTTCCTGCCCTGTTGCCCTCCCACCTGCCCTGTTGCCCTCTCACCTGCCGCAATGCCATCCCACCTGCCCTGTTGCCCTCTCACCTGCCGCGTTGCCCTCCCACCTACCCTGTTGCCCTCCCACCTGCCCTGTTGCCCTCCCACCTGCCCCGTTGCCATCCTTCCTGCCCCGTTGCCCTCCCACCTGCCCTGTTGCCCTCCCACCAGTCCTGTTGCCCTCCCACCAGTCCTGTTGCCCTCCCACCTGCCCTGTTGCCCTCCCACCTGCCCTGTTGCCCTTCCACCTGCCCTGTTGCCCTCCCACCTGTCCTGTTGCCCTCCCACCTGCCCTGTTGCCCTCCCACCTGCCCTGTTGCCCTCCCACCTGCCGCGTTGCCCTCCCACCTGCCGCGTTGCCCTCCCACCTGCCGCGTTGCCATCCTTCCTGCCCTGTTGCCCTCCCACCTGCCTTGTTGCCCTCCCACCTGCCCTGTTGCCCTCTCACCTGCCCCGTTGCCCTCCCACCTGCCCCATTGCCCTCCCACCTGCCCCGTTGCCCTCCCACTTGCCCCGTTGCTTGCCCCGTTGCCCTCCTACTTGCCCCGTTGCCATCCCAGTCACCAAGTGGTGGCGACCGTTGCACTCGACCGCCACCGGTCGAGTGTGTGTAGCTAGCTACCTAGTTTAAATATCAACAGTAGTGCCACAGCAGCACAACATTTGATTAACACTTGATAACACTTGATTTACATCATCATCAATATTCGGTCTGGTTGGCTGATAAGAGCAGCAGAGAGATGCATAAAGACAGAGAGGAGCGGCTGCATCAACGACCCAACTCCATCCCTTCTTCAGTCGGCAGTAGCAACACAGGTAGTCTAGACTCTATCTAACCACCATATGCTAAAATATCCACACAAGCCACTAGCCAGCCAGCCATTTAGCTTGAGTTTGAAGATTATATTATGAAGATTATTTAAGAGCATTGAAGATAAATCCAAAATAAATCAAGCTAGCTAACTAGCAGATTTACAACAATCATCAACATGAATGATCAGCTGATAGCCCACCCTCTTCTCCAGATGTCAATCATGTCTTCAGTTTGAGCACCTGCCATCTGAAAGTTCTGTGCACGGCCCTGCAAATGCAATACCCCAGCTCAACACCAACAGTTTCAAATAGGCTACTATAATCATTCCAATCCAAATTAAAAGGCAAATCAGGATTAACAGGCTGGCTTTAGGACCATGCGGACGGCTCAGAGCTGACAGGCAGGCTATTTGCCCAGCTTTCTGAGAGCACTGACTGAGGAATGGGTGAGTGTGCATCCATGCAACTGCAGAGAACAGCACAACTTTTCTCTCAAAACAGTGCAGAGGTAAAGATGGCTGTAGTAGATGGCATAGCTAGGTACACTATATATACAAAAGTGTGTGAACACCCTTTCAAATTAATGGATTTGGCTATTTCAGCTACACACGTTGCTGACAGGTGTATAAAATCGAGCACACAGCCATGCAATCTCCACAGACGAACATTGGCAGTAGAATGCCAAACTGCCTCTGGAAGCAATGTCAGCACAAGAACTGTACGTTGGTAGCTTCATGAAATAGGTTTCCATGGCCGATCAGCCGCACACAATCCTAAGATTACCATGCGCAATGCCAAGCGTCGGCTGGAGTGGTGTAAGTGGAAATACATTCTGAGGTGATGAATTTGGGTTTGGCGGATGCCAGGAGAATGCTACCTGCCCCAAAGCATAGTGCCAATGGTAAAGTTTGATGGTGGAGGAAAAATGGTCTGGGGCTGTTTTTCATGGTTCGGGCTTGGCCCCTTAGTTCCAGTGAAGGGAAATCTTACAATGCATACAATGACATTCTAGACGATTCTGTGATACCAACTAGGTGGCAACAGTTTGGGGAAGGCACTTTCCTGTTTCAGCATGACAATGCCCCAGTGCACAAAGCGAGGTCCGTACAGAAATGGTTTGTCGAGATCGGTGTGGAATAACTTGACTGGCCTGCACACAGCCCTGACCTCGACCCCATCGAAAACATTTGGGATTAATTGGATTGCCAACTGTGAGCCAGAGCCTAATAGCCCAAAATCAGTGCCCGACCACACTAATGCTCTTGTGCTGAAAGGAAGCAAGTCCTCTTAGCAATGTTCCAACATCTAGTGGAAAGCCTTCCCAGAAGATTGGAGGCTGTTATAGCAGCAAAGGTGGGGGGACCATCTCCATATTAATGCCCATGATTTTGGAATGAGATGTTCAACGAGCAGGTGTCCACATACTTTTGGTCATGTTGTTTAACTGCTGTTTGACTTGACATGAAACTAAACTAGAGTTTTAATCCCACTGCTGAGCTAGTGTGTAGCAGCTATTTGCTGTACGACGTGTTTGTAGACTGTTAAATCCCCTATCGACTGAGGTGAATGAAGCTACAGCAGCCAAGGTGATAATGGCTGGTATCAATTTTGCTTGATTTGCTGTTCTCCAAATAGCATTTGAATGTTTTTTAATTGTGTAGAAATCCACCCCCCCATCACTTTGCCATACACAAAGTTTAGCTGAAATTACACCCTAGGGATAGGGCTATGGTTTCAATAGCGGAATCTCTGCCTTTGCGGCATGCTGGGTGAGCTAAATCAAGTGCAACAAAAATAATCTCTATTAGTCTAGTAGAGAGTCTTTTGTGAAGCATTATCCAAAACAATGATGCTTTTGCAGCCGTCAGTCATCCTTTCCTCCGCCACTACATCAGTCAGTTATTGTCTGTTGGCCACAGTCACACACGGGTGTACCCACAACTCTTTTGTCATCATTTCATCAGCAACCAGAGGCTGTGTTGCTGCTTACTGAACTAAACATTAGCAGAGTCAATAAAAATTCCACCATGCCCCCCTTCCACAGTGCAAACACTGAGAAATACAGTATGTAAACACTACCATGCCACGCCGCGGATGCCAGAACACAGGAAGAAAAACTAGAGCTCTCTTCGACCGACCGTACAGTATCAATAACTGAAATGTCCAGTGGTGAATCCACACTGTTCATTAGGTGTGTCGCCTCTGGCAGATATGAAGGTCGGCTGTCCTTTTCCGCTCTCCTCTCTGCCGAGCGTCACCTGTAACTGCTAAATGTCAATGTGAAATATCAACTAATCTCAACTGAGTTCCCCGTGTACGGTTGGCCCGCTCATGGAGTCAACGGTGCAGGAGTCTTATGATGACCACTGCTGACTTAACACGTGCCCGTCTAGGAGGAGCATGCATCAACAAATTACAAGTCTGGAGGATATCTTCAGGTGTCTTCAGGTGTCTTCTGTTGTCTTCCAGTGTCTCCTGAAAATAAGTATTGAGAAATATAGTCAAAGCAAGCTATCTATACTTTGTGATGTCTGTTAAGGGTCTATAATACCTCAATTGTGCCCAATGTGAACATGCAATTACTCTTTTTTTTACATTTAGGCTATTCCCAGATTACAGTTTACTTCTGGATTCACAATTTGGATATATTTCCGTATATATGTCCAACATATAAAGCCTATATGAACCTAAAGTCCAACTAGGGCAGATTCTCGATCATATGTAACCCTTAAGATCCCTCCCACCAGTCCTATTCACCCTGCTGGGTGTTAAAGAAATGTGACACAGGTTAATCAATGCAGCACCCACAGGTAATGGGTGTTGACGAACAACTCCCAGGGAGTTTTGAACTAGTGTTATGCTTGCAATTACAAGCTTCTGCAATTACATCCTTCGGGGAGCTATTGTATGTTTCAAAGTAAAGCTGCCTTGCAAAAGACCCCATGTGTGGCAAGGGGCAAGGAATCCACTCAGAAAAACTACAGCCTTTGCTGCCTTAATTCTTCTTTATTTGGGGTAATTCTCATACTCTGTGACCAGTTGTTTATGAAATTACTTTCTCCTGTTTAAGATTTCCCTACAGCAAAATATAGCTTTTTATTTTATTTATTTTTGTGTGCAAATTGTGACATTGTCAACTTTTGCATGTACGGTATGGGTGGCAGGTAGCCTAGTGGTTAAGAGTGATGGTCAAAAACTGAAAGGTCGCTGGTTTGAATCCTCAAGCCGACTAGGTGAAAAGTCTTTCAATATTCCTTTGAGCAAGGCACTTAGCCCTAATTGATCCTGTATATCACTCTGGATGAGATGATTGAAAGAGCAAACCCAATAATTGATAGGAACAATATAACTTTAGTAACACAGCTATATTAGTGAGTGATATTGCATTGATATTCCATCACCAGAGGAGGCAGTAAGACACTCAGAAGTAAAGGTATGAAGAGCCTAATGACTGCTGAGGGGAGTTATCTGGTTACCGGTCTGCTGCCCCCACACTAAGACTGGGAGAATAATCTAGTGGGCACACAGCACTCTGGGGCCTCCTTATCAGACCCCCTGCCTCCAGACCGCAAAAATACCTTCTGCTTCACTAAAGACAAAACTCAATGGACAATCCAGGATCTGTGAATTTTCTGTGATGACAGATGTCCTTTTTAAGACTAAACATTGGTGCTGCATTTCAGAGGTGCAAACTGGCAGATGAAACTATCCTCCGTTATTCCAAGTCAGTTACTGGCATCATTCATGGAGAGCTGCTTTTCTTCTGTCAGCTACTTGATAGTAAGGAGGCCCAGGGAGAGATATGAGATGCTACTCAACTAGCTTCAGTTGCAGGTCATGCATTGGTTTTCCAAATGATAAAAAAGTCAAGGGGAATCTCCCAGTGACACTGTAAGGTTTCAAATTGCAATTTTAAAGAGGGATAGATGTACATGCTTTCGTGACTATCAAGGTCACAAATGGAAGCCAGAGAAAAATATGTTGATTTCATTCTTACAATACATTGTCTCTGTAAGGTAATGATTTGATCTAAGCTATTTCATTGCAGTGAACAAATCCAGTTTATATATCTTAGATTGTCGTTAAGTTAAGAGGTACATTATGTGTGAAAAGTAAGTATTAAGAAAGCCATAAATGCAAGCACATAAGAAATGTTTAAATTGGAACTGCACCCTCTCACAAACAGCGTATCCTCATTGTGAGTTTCTCAGAATGGCTCAATTATCACAGCAGTTGCAAATCCATTGTCTGAAAGGTGAGGCAAAATAGACAATATTTATTTCCTCCACCAAAACATAAATCAAAGTATTTCAGGGGCAAATTCACTAAAGGAAAGCTTTGGTTTGTCCAGGCCGTCACTTATACTGATCACTGCAGACAAGATCTAAGAAATAAGGCAAATATTTAACCTCGACTTGATCTTTCACTGAATATCCAACCCTGAATGGAATTATCTGCAAGAGGTCTAAAATTGAATGAAATAAGTCCTGTGTGTGCCCGATGATACAGAAAAAGTAAACATTAATTCAAATTATCAGTTCAGAATCTTAATTTGTGTTTGATCTTATCCCAAATGTAATTTGGAGACACTTAATCGGATTTGAAACACAGGAAACACCCTATATAGGCAATGATGATCAGTGACCCACAAATATGATATTCTATGAAATTCAACAAAACTATTGTGGCAATCACATTCCTCTTTCTTTCATCTTTTTCTGAGGACTGATGTTTGCATTGACTTTGTTGCATAGGCTAGAGCCAGACAGAACACTGTCTACTCTACTGCACAACACAAACACAAACCCAGACATGACAGCTGTCAATCCAACGGTTCCCTCCAGCTGGCTCCGCCTGTCAGCCGTCACTCTCTCCACACTCTCCCAAGGTTCCGCTGGGCTCGGGCATCTCTCCCCTTGTTTTCCCATAAAGAGATCCTATTCCTCCGCAAACAGGCTGATGTCGTCCCTTTTGATAACAATGTAATAATTCAAAACAATTGATTCAGCTCTTTGATGAGTACACTTTTATGGGTCATGAAGACTACCCTCCAACCGACATCTGTTTGATTTTAACTACTTGAACTTTATCCTCCGCTGGATGATTTACCGAGCCAGATCGGTCCAGCCTGTTAAAGTCTTACTAATATAAGGGGAACAGGGGCAGGATGACATGAATGCAGTGCCAAACCTTTCCAATTCAACATTTTACTAAAGCTATGGGAATAGAGTTCTGATACCTTAGGAAAGTAAGTTAGAGGTGTTGGCATCGTCACAAAAATGAATGATGTTACAATGTCTAGTCCTGATTTATAAGATGAGGACTAGATGTTTAGATGTTTGAATGTAACTTAAACATTTTACACAAGTGTCCTCTTGATATGAATGCATGAGTTCTGCAAAAGTTTGAGTAAAGCAATTTTTTCTCAAGTTAGGATTTGACCCATTGTTAATGTCAACAGTGTAGTAATATATATAGTAATACATGCATTATGTGCCTCATTGCCCATTGTTCAACTTTACATATCTTCAATCACAGAACCAATACAGCATACTCTGTATACCTCCACCCTACTGGGGGAATGATTCAACCAGTGTCTAGTTTCCCTCACAGACAATTTGCTTGGACAGAGACATAAGGTGTGTTTTTACTCAGACAGAAATTAAAGTCTAATATTTCTTAGTTTCTCCCTTCCTTTTCCCTGGCTTGCTTTATTTCTCCAAATTATTAGGGCGCTGGGGACTGCGTCTGTTTCTGCTGCTGCCCTGCTCGTAGTTGGAGCTGTTTGCTAAAGCCATGGTAAGGCCCCTGAGATTCACCATCTCCTAGACGCCTATAACTCATCCCTAGCCCTGTCTCTGAAGGGAGCTTTTCCCTCAATCCCGGGCCTGAAATATCCTTTCAAAGGCCGCAGACTGGAGACAGTATGTAGGTGTTTTAGATAAGGTAGGAATTGCATTAAGGGATTTTTCCGTTAGAAAGTTGGGTTTGGAGTTTTTTCCTTTCTTCCTCAGAGGCTTGAGAAGGACACTGGAAAAGGATGAGAAAAGAAGTAGAGGTACAACAACGTTAAGAACGGTGGCTTAGGTTTGTGGTCAATTCACAGCTCATAAAGGAAAGAAAAGAGTATGTAGTGGATGTGAGTCATGCAGAAGGGCAGTTGGAATAGAGCACAGTTGTGTTCAGGAAGAATACTCCTGAGTTATTGGACCACAGAGATATTAACAAAATATTCCAAGAACATTGATCTCTTCATATCCATAATTACAAGGAACTCGATTGAGACTGAATGTGGGAGAAAAAGTTGCTTAGAGAATTATGGATTTCAGAGCATGGAGTCCTTGATGCCAAATGTGAAAGCGTTCAATTAAAATCTCCAACCCTCAACCTCAGAATGAGCGATTAGTTTATTAAAGCCGAGAACTGGCCAACAGAGACTCTTAAAAAAAAAAGACAGTGGCGTGTGTTATCAAATCCGTGGCGTGTGAAAGCAAAAGTCATTTTAAACAGTGAGCCCTTTTCTACTCCATGCTCTCTGTTTTATAAAAGCTTACTGTCCGCCGTGGCGTTTACTTTAAAACGTTATAATTAAGCGGTCCCGGTTTTTTCGAGGCTGATCGTGTTTACTTTTGCCAGCTTAACAAGCATAGGACCCGCTCGACACACAGTCACACTGCCTCCCCGCTCCACATCGTATTAGCGGTTCAGTTTGTGGGCTCAGGTTACAGTGAGATTAGCCCTCTGGCATTCCCTTTGGTGCCGCGCCGTAGCGCACTTTCACCCAAAGGGCTCGGCCACTCATTTTCTCGATGAAATCCCACCTCCCCTTTGAAATAACCCCTTATTTTCCTTAGTAACCCCTCCTGCTAGAAACAGGAGCAGTGAACTCATACATTACATAGTGTATAAGAAAATGAGAGTTTTATGTGAGTTCATGCACAAATAAAACATACTTTTGGGTGATAAACTACATTTTGCTTAACAACACTGTACCGGCATTCACATTAGCTGACTTGCTATACTGTAAAAAAGTAGGCTAACCCTGAAGTTTTTTCGGCAAATTGTGAGTGAAAGAATAATAATTTCTTATGGCATCACCTCCAATGAATATTTGAATATGTTTGTCTGGGGAATGCTTGGATGAATCTGACTTGAAAGATATATTTCAAATGCAATAAGAACAATATTAGCGTTTGCACCAACATAACACTGGAGCATACAGCACCACGGTGGACATTAGAATAGTTACACGCTGTCTAAATCGTAACAACATCTACATTTTAGTCATTTAGCAGATGCTGTTATCCAGAGCGACTTAAGGTACTGAATACATACATTTTCATACTGGTCCCCCCGTGGGAATCAAACCCACAACCCTGGCATTGCAAGCTCCATGCTCTACCAACGGAGCCACATAGGAACCTAAATCAAAAAGGAATAATGAGTATTGCGAGCTAATACTCTTTAAAATGTAAGATTAAAACAGTGTGTACCAAAGTGGTAATTGGTAACTGCCTATAATTTAAAGGCTCCCGAGTGGTGCAGCGGTCTAAGGCACTGCATCTCAGTGCTAGAGGCATCACTACAGACCCTGGTTTGATCCTGGGCTGTATCACAACCAGCTGTGATCAGGAGTCCGGAGTAGGCTGTCATTGTAAATAAGAATGTGTTCTTAACTGACTTGCCTAGTTAAATACTTAAAATAATGACATGTATTTAGGCTACATACAGCAGGATTTCTGCTGGTAATTGTTGTTGATTGTTGATAAAGCCCATGTCCAACTTTTATTATAGAGTACCAAGGAATGTTCTTTGTTTGAGGTCAGTTTAGCAATTACAAAGTGAATCAATTACACACTAAAAACAAATGGTTCTATGTAGTGCCAAATAAAGGTTATTTGGCTTGTAACCATAGCAGATCACTTTTTGGTGCTATATACAACTTTTTTGTGAAGGTTCTATAAAGAACCCTGTGTTCTATGTGTCACCAAAACAGGTTTCTGCTATGGTTGTAACCCTTTGTAGATCATTTTGAAGACCCATACAGGTTTTTTTTATTCTGTTAAGCCATATTATAGTGTAAACATTCCCATAGGTGTTATTATCGTGTTAATTGACAAGTTGAATCAGGTGTGCTAGCTCTGGAACAGCTGGGGGTCCATGATGAGAGAATTGAGAACCACTGACTTATTCAACCATTCTCAATTGACTCAAGGCCATATGCAATGGTCACTGGCCCTAGACATATATAACATGTACAGTAATGGCATGGCAACAGATTAGATCAACTGGAATGACACTCTCACTCACAGTTGCACAAAAAGAGCTGTGAACAAACCACGCCCCCAAAATATTGTAACAAGCCAAATTCCTTATATTAAGCAAACCAGACGACACTATTTTATTTTTTTATTGGTGGATATCCAGGGGCACACTCCAACACTCAGACATAATTTACAAACTAAGCGTTTGTGTTTGGTGAGTCTGCCAGATCAGAGGCAGTAGGGATGACCAGGCATGTTCTCTTGATAAGTGTGTTAATTTGACCATTTTCCTGTCAACATGTAAGGAGTACTTTTGCGTGTCAGGGAAAATGTATGGAGTAAAAAGTACATTATTTTCTCTAGGAATGTAGTGAAGTAAAATTAAAAGTTGTCAAAAATATAAATAGTAAAGTAAAGTACAGATACCCCAAAAAATGACTTAAGTAGTACTTTAAAGTATTTTTACTTAAGTACTTTACACCACTGATTACAAGCAAGGCTGTCTTCAAGGGAGGGTTCCCTACCAGTCACTGACTAGCACCCACAGAAGAGCAGAACCCAGCATTCTGAAAGGGAAGACAGGGAAAAGGAGCAAGACAGGGGGAAAGTTGTTCTAAACAGTCTGGCAAGAAGTTAACTGGGAGGAAGGAGATTCTTCAAGTCAAATCAGATGCCAATTGGATAGCTAACAGAAGCATAACTTGTGATTGGACAAGAGCCTTGTCAGATATTATGTCATGTGAGTATCAGGACCGTTAGGATGAGTCGGAAGATATAGCCAGCAGCAGTAATAAAAATAAAGTTAAAGTTAACACCCAGTCCGTCTACAGAATATCTTCTCTCAACTCCAAGTCTGCTAACTAGAACAACTCATCCAACTTTTCCAAGGTAAAAGAGGATTTCCTACTTCTCTGCATGCACCTGGTGTATACATTTTTACTTTAGAGCAGTAGAGAGTTTTGTACAGCCTAGGCAGAGATTAAGGCAAATTCTGATAAGGACTCAGAGTTGACTCTGAGCATTAAGGAGGATTAATGTTTAGCTGTGTGTGGCAGGGGCCTTCTCAGCGTCGGTGTTGACGCAATGTTGCAGCCCACGCATTAATCCAAAATTAGTATAAAAGATCAGCTGTGGCCACCGAGGCAAGCCTTCTTAGGACTTAAGCCAGTAATCAAAACTCACTTTGGGACAATGAGGCACTGGGAAGGCCCTGTTTTGAAGGAGGGAGAAGGGGTATTGAGGAGGAAGAATTGGGCAGGGGTGGTGGCGGTGGTGGTAGGGGATGGGGTGTGACGAAGGCCTCTTGAAATAATGTAGGGATAGGTGCCATCCACAGTGGGTTGAATCCTCCTCTAGTGGTGTTGCTGTTGGTTCGGGTTACCACAGTGCTGAACAGTGGTTGGAGTTGTCCATTAAACACCATTGTTAGGTTAGAGCCTTGGTTCTCAGCATGTGCATCTAAGAGGGTAGTCTTCTTACTGCAATTATACTTTTCATGATTAATCCTTCACTGTGCATTTAACTGTTTTAACTAGGATGATATGAAACAATAGGTGACAATATGACCTGCATGCACACAAGATGCACACAATATTCAGGATGTCTGAATTTAGGATGTTTATATTCAGGATGTCTATATAGAGGATGTCTATATTCAGGATGTCTATATTTAGGATGTCTATATTCAGGATGTCTATATAGAGGATGTATATATAGAGGATGTCTATATTCAGGATGTCTATATAGAGAATGTCTATATTCAGGATATCTATATAGAGGATGTCTATATTCAGGATGTCTATATAGAGGATGTCTATATTCAGGATGTCTATATAGAGGATGTCTATATTCAAGATGTCTATATAGAGGATGTCTATATTCAGGATGTCTATATAGAGGATGTCTATATTCAGGATGTCTATATTCAGGATGTCTATATGCAGGATGTATATAGCAGTAAACAGCAGTAAACATCAGCAGTAAACATCAGCTGTATAACATTAGCAGTAAACATTTGCTGTATAACAGCTGTATAACATCAGCAATAAACATCAGCTGTATAACATCAGCAATAAACATCAGCAGTAAACATCAGCAGTATAACATCAGCTGTATATCATCAGCTGTATAACATCAGCTGTATAACACCAGCTGTTTAACATCAGCAGTAAACGTCAGCAGTAAACATCTGCAGTATAACATCAGCTGTATAACATCAGCAGTAAACGTCAGCAGTAAACATCAGCAGTATAACATCAGCAGTATAACATCAGCTGCATAACATCAGCAATAAACATTGCCCTGCCAAACTGGTTCTGGATAGTGAGGCAGAAGTTCAGACACCACTCTATTTTTTGGGGACGTACAGTAGATATGTTACGTCATACAAGCTGTACACTAATAAGGAAAAGTATTAAATGAAACTCATTGAAGATTTATGCTGTGCACAATAAAAAAAGTGGAGACATATGCACGTGAAAATAGTTCCGAACTATATGAACAAGTTCTTAAATTATTTATTTCTAGAGATTTTTTTGTGCTGTAGAAAATTACAGTGGCCTTGAAAAAGAAATCATCTCCTCAATCAGCTCCTTTTGGCTTGAGCCAAGTGGCAGCAGCCTTTTAACTGAGCACTAACTTTCCAGAGAGCCTTTCCATGTCCACAGCATTCACAAAGTATGCGAACAACAGACCAAATACAAATGAAAGGGGACGACACGCAGAAAAAACAACAACACAGCCAGCCAACCATTTAGGGCATTTGTACCGCACTGTGGCAAAACCCAATCTCTTCAAGTGCCAGCAGGGTACCAGCCTAACCAAGCTGAGGCACCCCTCACCATCTACTGCCCCCGCCCCCGCCCCCAACCACCCACTGCTCCAGCTAAGATTAGACAAATTAAACACCATTATTCACGTCACTCCCACAGCTGGCCTTTTAAGTGGTTTTATGTTAACTATCATAATGGTTTGCTTTGAAAGCCCCAGTCTTCTCCTTAATTTATAATATGAAAAAGTACTTTTGGCCCAGTCTTGGTGGGATTTTTTCATCTCTCGCACTGCAGTGGAAAAATAGTGGGGTTTTGGGCCTATGTCAGACAGACAGAACTGAAGCCAGTTCAATTGAAATTCTGCCAGTCTACCATGTAATATTTTATCAATTATGAAACATTGTTGAGTGTAGAGAGGTCTTTTGATGCCGTCTTATTCGGACAGGATAGTACAGTATGTGTGGAAGGTGGTCTAACTCTCACATCTCTCCATACGTTTCTAATGTAGGTTCCTGTGGGGAAAAAAGCCCTGTCATTTAATCCGTTTTTTTCCCAGCGACCTGAAAATGGATGTTGTATTGGCAGGAGGCCAGTGGACTTAGCAAGGCCGGTGATGGATAACCTAGTTTCAAACCCATCATCACCCAGAAACATGTGCAACGTGTCTGCAGTGTGATGACCCCCACCCAGGCTGAGTTTGGTCTAGACACGGACACAGGAAGTGACAGTTTGTCAACTTCCTGTTCTCTGCCCCATATCTGAAATACATAATGACATGACTGCTAACAGGCTCTGACACATGCTTGGAGTGCTACTGTGGAATACTTAAAGCTAATTAACAAAATAGACATCCAAATATCTCAGCATTCTTAACCAGTTATATAAGAGTTAATAACCTTACCTGTCAGATCATTCAGTAGAGATAAAAACTTGCAATGTTTGTTTCTGAATCATTTGACTATTTAAAACAATGAAACCATTTTCAATGTATGATGGTGAAATTCCATGGCTAGAATGTCATCTTGATTAGATTAGGGGAGAACTAACCTAACAAATCCTGATATCCTAACTGACAGTATCACTTTATGGGCCATGAAAATTCAAACGTGCCAACTATAAAAGCAAATTCCACTTCACTGCATCTGCACAGAACATTATTTTCTTTGATGAGTCGCGAGTATCAACATCAAGTCTAGCAGCAGGGAGCGTGTAACTTTCCTAGAAGAAGAAAAAAAACTTTCACAGCAGGTTAGGATTCTGTGTCTATACATATAGAGCTACTCAAGCCTTGGTGAAACATGATATGTAACTCTGTGAGCTCCGTGTTTTAGATCCGGCATTAAAAACCCTCAACAATATTTTTTCCCCTTCTACTTCACTCAGCATTCCACATTAGCACTCAGCGTTATATTTCAAACTCTTGGAAATTAGGAGGAGCTCGCTGACACTTTCAGAGGAGTTAAAATGACAAATATATGTTTTATTGATTATAAACACATGGAATGGCAATGATACTATGCCGGGTTAGTTATCACTGGAAAATGAAAGACAAAAGACTGTGGAGTCAAATCACAGTGTCTGTATGTGTTTTGAGGCGCTGTGGGGTGCTGCTTCTCATCCCACAACACAGCACGGATTTATGCGTGACACATCTTAGTAAGTGGAGTCAGCGCATAAGAAAAGCGTAGCTGGAACCGCACTCTCTTTCACATTCATATGTTTCACATTTCTACTCCCTCTCGCTCTCTGAGAGGATGACATTTCATTTCTTACTGCAAGTCATCTCATAAGGACTAATTCAATTTAGACCAAAGCCTGTCCATAATACTTACTCCATTTTTTTTTTTTCATTTCGACTTCATCTTGTGCATAAGTGAGAGAAAATGTTCGAATGTTTTCTCTTAGCAACAGTCAACGTATTTTGACACAGCAGTTGTTAAAGGATGCGTCAGTAAGACAAAATATGTAGAATTTATCCCTAGCTCCCCTAATTGCATTCATTGGTATCATAATCCATCAAGAAGACATTGACTTTTCAGCATCAAAGTGAGCCTTGGCAGGTTTAGCGGTGCACATCTTTCTTTGGTTAGACCAGACAGCTCACTGAATGAACCTTATGATTTATGCTGGTGGGGGGTTGTTGAGTAGACTATGGGAAGCATCAGTGGCCCTTACCACTGGGTTGCATTGCCTTTTAGCCTACTCATTCCACCTATGCCTTTTTTTCTCAACTGTGCCCTCACTGTAATTTGGTGGTGGGGGGTTTGGACTGCCATGTGTAAGATAAACGAATCAAGGGGGTATAATTGCAGTCTTTGAAAATTGTATTAATAATAAATGAACGAGGGCATTCATTAATGGTTAGAAATCCATTACCCAGTCATATGACCAGGTCAGACTCATGTGTCTGGGGTCACTCTACAGCTGAGGGTATACAATTGCTTATTGAAAATGACTTTTCTGATAGGTATCCCTGTTGTAGTTTGATTTGATTGCAAAAATCTATGTTTAGGACATAGTTGTGGATATGAAAAGCATCTATATCGCATCCTAGTGTCAATTGTTCATCTGCACAGGTGTGACGTTTGGTTTGATAGCAAAAATCTATGTTTAGGACATAGTTGTGGATATGAAAAGCATCTATATCGCATCCTAGTGTCAATTGTTCATCTGCACAGGTGTGAAGTTTGTTTATAATAAAACACCTTAACACTAAATCACTAAATGAAAGTTTTTATATAGAAAATGTATTGATATGCTTTGTCATAGTTTTTCATGGTGCTGTAGGCCAAATTTTTAAAACAGTTCAAATTATAATGTCCAAGACTAATTAAGTAGATGACCACTCAACAAAAACGTGCTTTAATTGAAGAATAACAAGTAGCACTCTGCTTTGGAAGGCCCATCACATCAGCCCGTCGTCCTCATCCTCCAGAATAGCATGAGTTTTCTATATTTAAGTGTTGGGGTCAAGAATGATCCTCTGTGGGATTACAGTGGCACCCATCATACCAGTCAACAGTATCAAACATCCAGCCTTCTCTGTTGCCATCAGAGACACTCGCCCACACTGACTGACTGCACCCTGCACCCGCCGCCACTGACAGCTAGCGAAAGGTAACCGAGCTCCGCTTGTTTCATATAACTAATCTGATCTAATCTGGGATCTTTCAGGGTTTTAGAGGTACTGTAAAGTGACATGGGACAAAAATGCCAATAATGTGAGGACAAAGGCTGGGGTTGGAAGATTAGGTCTACTGTACACCAAACAGAGTCAATGTTATAACAGACGTAGATTCTCATACCTTATCACTAACTCTGCCATCTGGTGCTATATTTCATTGAGTGAACATAGTGGCATAATGTAAGTGTGGGACAGGGTTTTGCACCATCAACAACAAAAAGTTGTAAGGAAAATGAATCAAGTCATGTAAATTCAACAGAAAGTTCCCAATTTTACTAGGCAAGTCATTTAAGAACAAATTCTTATTTTCAATGACAGCCTAGGAACAGTGGGTTAACTGCCTGTTCAGGGGTAGAACGACAGATGTGTACCTTGTCAGCTCATGGAATTGGACTTGCAACCTTTCGGTTACTAGTCCAACACTCTAACCACTAGGCTACCCTGCCGCCCCTGGAAAGTTCCCAATATGTGACTCACTTATTGTAAATGTGTAGGCCTTGTCTGCTAGTCCTGTGACATAACTGCTGGTAACACCGTGTACCGAGCTGTGAGGAACACCCATAAGATGGCTAGTAGGATTGTAGCAAGGTTAAGCACGGAGGTTTGACTGCCCCAACAGTTTAAGGGGCTAGGGGGAGTTGCTCTTTAGCAGTCAAGCACTCAATGTTCCTGCGCTGCATTTTCATCCATTAACACATCTACCGTGTAGGTTTTCTATTTGGGAAGTGTAATGGGAGGCAGATGAGTGTCTGACATGGATCCCCTTGCAGTAAAGAGGCCCCAGTAGGAGGAGAAATTTGTCCAAGTAAAATCACCCCGACAGGGGGGAAACTCTTAGGTCAGAAACCCCAAAGTTGAGGCAAGCAGAGCCACACTGAAAACAGTGTGATCTATCATCGCCACAGTGCCCCTATATGTTAAGGGACCAAACACGCTGGGAGCTCCCTGCTAGCTTCCACTTGATCAAGGTTAAACGGGGATAGAGGGAGGAATGTTTTGAAATGTTTTTTTTGTATATGTTCATAGGCCTATATACCACAACTGATCACAATGTCAAGGAGAGATATTTTTTAAGTCTAAGAGCGGTTTACTTGTTGCTAATGCTACATCTGAGATAACATCTATATGCTGACAGAAATCATTTTTCATAGATCATTACTACGTTTCTGTCCACTAATATCACTGTATACTTTGGCCATGAGTACAGTCGATTGTAAGTTTGGTTTTCATTCTGTGATTAAATAAATTCTCTCAAATAAACCCCTTTTAGCTTATAGCTTCCCAATCTGACCTCCTACTGGCCCTAGAAGTAGCCTATGAAGCTAGCTAGTTCCCAGTTCTCAGGGATCTAGACAGTCTGGGATGTATTACCACGGGAGCTACAGAGTCGCCCTGACAAGAATGCCGGCGGTTTAAAACAAATGTTATTGTTTGTCACAGGAAACCGATGTGATTACTGTTTTCTCTCACACACACTCACGCTGAGCACTGCGCCGTATTTGTGCATATGGTTCTCATTCTCAACCAGCACCTTATAGTCTTCATCTTTATTAAGTCACACCTAGGATAGGTTCAACAAAGCACCACACTGTTTAAACAAAGTATTTGACAATCTCTAGAAGGAAATCTGTCTGTTCACTTCAAACAATAGATTGGGTTTCCTTAACATGGCAGCGGTTCAAAAGGGGGATCGACAGGAGGAAAGACACTATAAAAGACAGGAGGAAAGACAGGAGGAAAAGACAGGAGGAAGGCAGGATGGACGTGTGTGTGTGTGTGTGTGTGTGTGTGTTTGAATTCCTACATTATCAGTACCCCAAAGTCCTAACATTTCAACCTGAATGTCCTGAAAAGGCAGAAAAATACGTTTTCTGTTATCAGGACTTTTTTCAAGTCCTGAATATATTTAAATGCTATTTTAAGCTAAAGGGTATAGGGTTTTGGAGTTAAGGTTAGTAATAGGTTTAGGGCTAGGGTTTAGGTTAGGTTAGGGTTAGGTTTAGGTTAAAGTGGAACCAACAGCATTTTAGCAACATGAAATCTTATTAAAATCATCTGTTCATATACAGTTGAAGTCGGAAGTTTACATACACCTTAGCCAAATACATTTAAACTCAGTTTTTCACAATTCCTGACATTTAATCCTAGTAAAAATGAAAAAGATCACCACTTTATTTTAAGAATGTGAAATGTCAGAATAATAGTAGAGAGAATGATTTATTTCAGCTTTTATTTCTTTCATCACATTCCCAGTGGGTCAGAAGTTCACATACACTCAATTAGTATTTGGTAGCATTGACTTTAAATTGTTTAACTTGGGTCAAACATTTCGGGTAGCCTTCCACAAGCTTCCCACAATAAGTTGGGGGAATTTTGGGCCATTCCTCCTGACAGAGCTGGTGTGACTGAGTCAGGATGTAGGCCTCCTTGCTCGCACACGCTTTTTCAGTTCTGCCAACAAATTTTCTATAGGATTGAGGTCAGGGCTTTGTGATGGCCACTCCAATACCTTGACTTTGTTGTCCTTAAGCCATTTTGCCACAACTTTGGAAGTATGTTTGGGGTCATTGTCCATTTGGAAGACCCATTTGCGTCCAAGCTTTAACTTCCTGACTGATGTCTTGAGATGTTGCTTCAATCAGAAGCTTCTAAAGCCATGACATCATTTTCCAAGCTGTTTAAAGGCACAGTCAATTTACTGTATGTAAACTTCTGACCCACTAGAATTGTGATACAGTGAATTAATTATAAGTGAAATAATCTGTCTGTAAACAATTGTTGGAACAATGACTTGTGTCATGCACAAAGTAGATGTCATAACTGACTTGCCAAAACTATAGTTTGTTAACAGGAAATTTGTGGAGTGGTTGAAAAGCAAGTTTTAATGACTCCAACCTAAGTGTATGTAAACTTCCGACTTCAACTGGTACACCCCCAAGAAGAATATGACACTTTTTTAAACATTATATATTGTCACGATCTTCGGAACGGATAGACCAAGGCGCAGCGAGGTATCCAGTATACATTTTTTATTAGATAACGTAACTGGAAAAACAAAAACAAAACGAACGAAGATCGTAACGTTGAACATAACAAGTAAAAACCAACATTGCTATGCTCAAACAATAACCCACAAAACCTAATAGAAAACCCCAAACATATATATGGTTCCCAATTAGAGACAACGACACACAGCTGCCTTTAATTGGGAACCATATATATGTTTGGGGTTTTCTATTAGGTTTTGTGGGTTATTGTTTGAGCATAGCTTTGTTGGTTTTTACTTGTTATGTTCAACGTTACGATCTTCGTTCGTTTTGTTTTTGTTTTGCCAGTTACGTTATCTAATAAAGAATGTATACTGGATACCTCGCTGCGCCTTGGTCTATCCGTTCCGAAGATCGTGACAGAATAACCCACCACAAAAGGACCAAGCAGCGATGTTTAAAGGAGTCCTGGACTTGGGAGGAGATATTGGCTGGGAAGGGGCCTTGGAGGAAAACGACGGAGCATCGTCACCCCAAGAAGGAGATGGAAGCGGCGAAGACTGAGCGAGTTATGAGGATATATATGGAGCGTGGAACCCGGAGAGGGAGAGATATGTTGGGACTCGCCTGGCGCGGAAACCCGAGAGGCAGCCCCAAAAAACCTTTTTGGGGGGGGAACACGGGGAGTTTGGCCGGTTCAGGATGGACTCCTGAGCCAACTCCTCGTGCTCTCTGGAGGGAGCGTTGGAAGGAGCGTCGCACTGAGCAGACACCGTGCTATGCAGTTTTGCGCATGGTGTCTCCAGTGCGCATGCATAGGCCGGTGCGCGAAATTCCAGCACCACTCATCTGTCGGGCTAGGGTGAGTGTGCAACCTGGAGGAGTGGTGCCGGCTCATGCGAGCGAGGTCTCCAGTACACCTTCTGGGACCGAGATATCCTGCACGGTTCTGCGTGTGGGGTCTCCGGTTCGCATCCACAGCCCAGTGCGTGACATTCCAGCTCCCATCATCCATGAGGCAAGGGTGAGTGAACAGCCGGGAGAGAAGTACCGGCTCCACGCACCAGGTCCCTGTACGCCAGATAGCCCAGTACATCCAGTCCCTGCTCCGCGCACCAGGCCCCCTGTGCGCTAGAGAGTCCAGCTCGTCCTGTTCCGGCTCCGCGCACCAGGCCCCCTGTGCGCTTAGAGAGTCCAGCACGTCCTGTTCCGGCTCCACGCACCAGGCCCCCCATGCGCTTAGAGAGTCCAGCACGTCCTGTCCCTGCTCCACGCTCCAGGATCCCTGTGCCCGTCGTGGATCCAGCACGTCCTGTCCCTGCTCCACGCTCCAGGATCCCTGTGCCCGTCGTGGACCCAGCACGTCCTGTCCCTGCTCCACGCTCCAGGATCCCTGTGCCCGTCGTGGACCCAGCACGTCCTGTCCCTGCTCCACGCTCCAGGATTCCTGCGCCCGTCGTGGATCCAGCACGTCCTGTCCCTGTTCCACGCTCCAGGATTCCTGTGCCCGTCGTGGATCCAGCACAGCCCGTTCCTGCTCCCCGCACCAGAGTCCCAGTGCGCGTCATGAGCCCAGTACGGCCCGTTCCTGCTCCCCGCACTAGAGTCCCAGTGCGCGTCATGAGTCCAGTACGGCCCGTTCCTGCTCCCCGCACCAGAGTCCCAGTGCGCGTCATGCGTCCAGTACACCCGTTCCTGCTCCCCGCACCAGAGTCCCAGTGCGCATCGACAGTCCGGAGCCTCCAGAGAAGGTTCCCAGTCCGGAGCCTCCAGAGAAGGTTCCCAGTCCGGAGCCTCCTGAGAAGGTTCCCAGTCCGGAGCCTCCTGAGAAGGTTCCCAGTCCGGAGCCTCCTGAGAAGGTCCCCAGTCCGGAACCTCCAGTGAAGGTCCCCAGTCCTAAAATAACTGTTCCGGCAAATAGCCCAGGGCCTCCGGTGTGGGACCCCGATCCAGCACGGCCGGCACCGGAGCCGCCACCTGGGACAGGAAGGCCCACCCGAAGACTTTTGGCGCGGTCGGAGTCCGCGGCCTTGGGGAAGGGGGGTACTGTCACGTTCAGGCCTGATTTTGACAGGCTGGCGTGTTTAGTTTCGTTTTGGTGTAGGGTTTTTTTGTTCTAGGTGTTGTATATCTATGTTGGGGTAATGGTTCCCAATTAGAGGCAGCTGTGTGTCGTTGTCTCTAATTGGGAACCATATATATGTTTGGGGTTTTTCTATAGTATTTTGTGGGTTATTGTTTGAGCATAGCTTGTTGTTTGTGTGAATAGTTATGTTCAGCGTTACGATCTTCGTGTTCATTTTGTTATTTTTGCCCAGTTACGTTCGTAATAAATATGTATACTGGAAGCATCGCTGCGTCTTGGTCTGTCACTTCAGGAGATCGTGACATATATGGTCAGTTTCACGTTATCATACATTCTTATAATGTTTCGTAATTACGTATACTAAGGCATTTGTAAAACTTCTATGGCAATATAGAGTGGGAAAGCGGCCGTGCGTTTGGACAATTAATAGACACTACATTAAATAAAACCTAATAAAAACATCTGCCTCGTCCAAAACCGGAGTCTACGCAGACCGATGCGCCATAGCCAATCAGAGCTACAGTAGGCCTTTATGCAAACAAGCCATTTGGCCTGCCAACATTCACTTTGAACTTGACTGTGTGTTTACAGGAAGTTGCAACAGCGCAACTTCAGATCATTAGAACGCATTCGCCAGAAGGCACAAAATATTCCTGAATGGATTTCTGCAAGTATGTAAATACTACAGGAGTCCTTGTAGTCCTATCGATCAGACAACCATGAAAGGGTAGGCTCTCTCTCCCTCAGTGACGCACAACAACAAGATCAAAAACTAATGCTAGCCAGAGCTAGATGAGCTAATAGTTAACGAAGGAACATTAGATAAAACCTCTCAAACTTTTTCAGCTAGTTGCCCATCAGAATTGCACTGATAAACGATGGGGAATTGTTGCCTACTTGTCCTTCAGCAGTTTGCCTGCCAATGCATTAATTCTTGTCCCAACCAAGCACCCAAGCTAACTGCTCAAGTTGGCTAGCTTGCTAGCTAGCTACTTCCAGACACAAATGAGAGAACACCTTATTCTGACCATTTTACTCACCGTAGAAGAGTTGGTTAGGCTGTTTACATGTTATCTAGAGTGGTCGTGACTAACTATTACCTTTTTTGACTATGTTTACTGACACCTGTCATATCGAGTGCGTGTTGCCCATTATTAAATGTATCAGTTATTCTGCCCTCAGGCACACTCCGGTGAGAGCGCTCTGAAATCGGAGTAGACATCCTAACTGGATAAGAGTCGTTCAAGTTCTTGCTAGCTAACCAAATAGCACCTGCATCTCTAGCTGTGTATAGCCACCGAAAAATTATGTGAGGGGGGAAAAGTCAGTCAGTCACCCACTTCTGCAATGACATGACATCCTCCTAGCAGCTACCTATCTAGCTAACAGTAGGCTCCTTGTTTTTTGCTTGCTACATAAATAGATACGGTAGCCTTTTAGCAACGTTATGACTGACTTGTGATCGTTGCCCTTGCTAGTTTATTTGTTTTGGCATTCCCAGCCTTACTGACATTTGTAAATTTTTGTCTGAAATATTGAGTCATTGAAACTGAAACAGTGCTTCCCAAATGGAGTCAGCAAAAAATTTTACAGGCCAGATGTGATTTACAACCTAATAGCAATATTTTTTGGAATACCAAGAAATGTTTTGGTGAATTATATTAGTCATGCAGTAAACTGTATCCATCTATTCTGCCAAAAAAGCCTTAGTGTAGGTCATTGAATGCTGAGTCAAACAGAACCCATTTTTAAGACCTCCATTTTTAAGACCTCTTGGTTTTGTAGCATCAACTGGGAATTGTATATTTTTTTATTATATTATGATTGTCTGTTTGTTTCATATCTGCAAAGTAGTTAAAACGCTGTCAGTTCCACTTTAAGGGTTAGTATTAGGGTTAGGTTTAGGGTTAGGTTTAGGGTTAGCTGTTAGGGAAAACACAGTGTGTGTGTGTGTGTGTGTGTGTGTGTGTGTGTGTGTGTGTGTGTGTGTGTGTGTGTGTGTGTGTGTGTATATGAGTGTGTATGTGTGCACATGTCAGTGTGTTAAATTTTACAAATGATTTACCAAAAAGTATGATGCCTACTAAATTAAATGCAATCTCTCTTTTGCTCTCTTTCTCTCCATTTTTCTCTCAATTGTTCTCTCTCTTTCCGAGTCTTTCCCTCTGTTTCTCGCTCTCATCCCCTTTCTGGGGGTTAATGAAGCACAGAGGAAGGGAGAAACAGAGTACTAGTAAAACACAAGTCTATAGGCATCTAGTAGGAAAGCTGAGAAACTGAGGTCCCAGTCACCCGGCATGCTGAAGCTAGGAAACTGAGGTCCCAGTCACCTAGCATGAAAAGCTGAGAAACTGAGGTCCAACTCACCCGGCATGACAAAGCTGAGAAACTGAGGTCCCAGTCACCCGGCATGCCAAAGCTAAGAATCTGAGGTCCCAGTCACCCGGCATGACAAAGCTGAGAAACTGAGGTCCCAGTCACCCGGCATGCCAAAGCTAAGAATCTGAGGTCCCAGTCACCCGGCATGACAAAGCTGAGAAACTGAGGTCCCAGTCACTCGGCATTAGAAACTGAGGTCCCAGTCACCCGGCATGTCAAAGCTTAGAAGTCAGACTGTTTGTTTTGCCTCGTATGTCAACACGGTCTCTTCTGTTCTCCTAGAGAGGCTTTTATCTTCAGCAGCTTTCCAACATGCACTGTGTGTGTGTGTGTGTGTGTGTGTGTCTCTTTGTACCACCCGCCTCCAACCGAACACCTCAGTCTCAAGACACCACAACCAATCAACCTCCTCAATCTAACTCAATATGCAAATGTTGTGAAAGGAGCCAATTAGAGAATTGATCTGGTTTGAAAGTTTTAATTCCAAAAATATGTTTTTCAGAGGCCTCCCTCCCGGTAATGGTTCTCATGTGAAGCTGTGGCTTTTTCCAGAGGGAACTTGAACGTGCTTGGTGGTAAACATTTGTTTATGTTTTCCTCGGGCTGGCACATCATTTCAAAGGGAAGCATGTCACATAACAGACCCTCGTATCTCCTTCACATTGAAAACACATTGAGGCGCTCGCTGTTAAAATGTCAAACCAACCGACAGGCATGCTTGTTGATTCTGTCAAGTATTTATTTTTTCTGTGCCAGACGTAAAAAAAAATGGAGATTAGTATGAGAAAAAGTTATGATAATTGAACCATTTAATCAAAAAGCTATTGGTTGGTTTAGTCAAACTTGGATTCACACTCTGAAGCCCCCTGACATGCAGGGCTGTGTTGGTTGAGGGGTTTGGCGGAATCGTGTATGTGTGCGTGCGTGTGTGCGTGTGCATGTGCGCGTGCGTGCGTGTGTGTGTGTGTGTGAGGTGGAAGCCTTAATCCGTTGGAATGATCTCTACTATATAGGGATGTAAGTGAGTGTGTGTGGTGTGTGTATTCACTTGGCTGCCTGTATGGTGTTAAGAGAAGGCCATAAAGCACATGACTGGGCACTATTCTGTAACTTTATTTTCCACTGTGTTAAGCCACAGCACATGGTTAACAAGGCCTCCTGTTTTAATTGCTCCCACCGCACAGCTCAGACACACTACTTGAGCGATGACAACCAATGTCATTGGCAGGACCACCAAGCTTAAAGCTAGTATATGCCTGCGCCGGTGAATAAAACATCATTTTTTATTTTAATACTCAGTTCAATATTCGAAGTGCTCCGCTCTGCCATATTTTGATTGAATTTAGAAAATTAATACATCTTCTGACATTTCATTTATGTTTCATCACATTGATACAATCAGGAGAAATATGTCCTCTCCCCTCTTTTGAAGGCAATGCTGTCGAGTTTAACAGCTTTTAAATTAAATTAGGATTCTTATGAAGTCCCATTTTCACTAGATGACATTTACCAGAGTCCTAAAAAGGCTGGTTGACAAGGTTTTCATTAAATACTAGGCAAGTCGTTTGCTGCTTGAAAGGGAGAAAAATTCCACTAAAATCATTGGTCTTTTTTATTGCTTTCCATGCATGGCCTTTACCCAACAAACAAGACTGCAAATCCACATGTAAGTAGCCATCACCTCAAACCTTAAGTCCTTGCAATATGTTAAAATAAAATTTCCTCATGTTTGAGTGTCATTAACTAAAGGACACACACACCTTTATAACAACTAAATCAAACATGACACTGAATGATATTTGGTCAGCGTCGATTACATTTGATCCGGTAAGGGTGCTTGAGTATAGCTGAGATCAATTATTCCGTTAGTACGTACTAAACCTTTTATTTTATTGCCTTTATGTCGAACATTCAGGTGTGTGTGAATGCATAATCGAAGTGTTTGGTGTATGTAAATTCTATGAGTCGGAGATTAGATCAGACCTATTAAAATGCCAGTGGAGGGTGGATATGCAGTAGGACAGCAGTACCATAGTGTCATCTCAGACAGCCCTGATAGCACAGTGCTGTGAGGAATGGTCCTGGTCAGCCTAAGGAAGACAGAGATGGAAGCAGAGATGGCCTTATCTGGGCTTTAATTTCTCTCCCGAGGTGAGCTGTGAGAAGATCAGTGACACTAAACCCCAGGAATTACCCTAGATATTGCCCCCCTGTGCTCTGCAAATGAAATCCGGCCGCCGGGTAGGAAGAACATCATGGTTAACGCTCCAAAAATCTGTTTTTGTGCTAGACCACAGCTGGCGTGATAGGGAGGGAGACGGAGGGAAGGGAGGAAGAAAGAGAGGGGAGGAAGAGGGGAGTAGGGGACCGGAAAAGTCAGGGAGAATAGGAGAGAGTGAGAGCCTGTTGACGGACAGATGGTTCAGCCTCTCGCAGGTCCAGACTCTGGAAGAGTTCTCGCAGGAAGTCCCTGGGTTTTGTGCGTGCCCTTCCTCTAGCAGAGTGAGTTTATATTGAAAAAAGGTGGTGGTGAAACCAGAACCATGGCCCACCTGTCTAGGGGGGTCTGAGAGGGCCATGGGGTATGTGTGAGTGCGTGTGCGTGTGTGTGTACAGTATGTCCGTGTATGTGTGTGTATGTGTGTGTGGTGGGGCGGGAGGGGGGCTCCTACCAGGCTCCTACCAGAGCACTGTGATCATAACCTTCAGAGTCCTGAGCCCCACCAGCTGTCTGTCCCATATGCTGCCCTGTGAATGTCTAAACAGAGTCTACAGCCAAGGAGCTGGGACCTCTCTGACAGAGTCTACAGCCAAGGAGCTGGGACCTCGCTTACAGAGTCTACAGTCAAGGAGCTGGGACCTCTCTTACAGAGTCTACAGTCAAGGAGCTGGGACCTCTCTTACAGAGTCTACAGCCAAGGAGCTGGGACCTCTCTTACAGAGTCTACAGCCAAGGACCTGAGACCTCTCTTACATGCTACACTCACACACACACAGTTTCACTTACTGACAATACACTCACACACACACACACACACATACACACTATCCCTACAAACATGCAGACACCCACTCACACACACCAAGACCCCCTGGGGACCTTTATTAATAGGTCCTGATCAACAAGCTGTACTCTTCAGAAGCCTCTCTACATTGCCTCTCTTCTCCAGAAATAGAAGGTGCACATCCAGTTAGAAGACGGAGAGGACTTAAAGCTTCTAAATAAAACGATGGATGTTCACCCATTGCCAAATCTACTTGTACTCTGTTCCAAGAAGGAAAAGGTGCTAATCTCCAGTCAAATCCAGAATAGTAGGTAGTTAGCAAGGAGAGCTAAAGATAGACGGGACGGTAACCGATTCCACTTGAGATTGAACTTTGATCTAACTATGTTGGCCCCTTGAGCAACGAGAATAATGACAGTTTCTGTTCGGTTGTTTGGTTAACATATAGGGTGGTATGTGATAAACCTGTAACATTTGGCCGTAGTTCAATGGGATGTAAAATGTGGTGCTATGGAAATTTTTTAAAATGTAATGGAAAAACTGTGGTGGCCAGTTTGTTAAAGGATTCCTCAAGGAGACTCAACTAGAATGAATAGAAGTTCTACATATCAAAAAATTAAAATAAATCTTGACGCTGTGATTTCTTAGCATTCCATACACCAGAATCAAGTAGGATGAAAAGGGGGACTCATTTGAAATATAAACACCCCAAAAATACATGTATTTATTTTGTAATTTGTATTGCCACTATATGTGCAGTATGTTGTCTTGTAATTACAGGTAGCCTAGTGGTAAGAGTGTTGGACTTATAACTGTGAGGTTGCAAGATCAAATCCCTGAGCTGACAAGGTAAAAAATCTGTTGTTCTGCCCCTGAACAAGGCAGTTAACATGCTGTTCCTAGGCTTTCATTGAAAATAAGAATTTGTTCTTAACTGACTTGCCTAGTTAAATAAAGGTACATATTTTTTTTAAGTCAAGTAGTAAGAGGCCTAAGGGAGGTTTGGAGATGCTTAGTTCCCTGGTCATTTGGACTTTCCACAACTTGGGAGTGGAAATTCACAAGTGTTATTTTCCAAGTGGTTTGGATGGGGCTTTACCTGGCTTTGGCTGTTCACTTAAAAGCGTTCAGTACCTTCTGCCTTTTGGCTGCCTGCACGTGTCTTGAGGCCATGGCGTAAAGTACCAACCCTTTAGCTGACAAGTACTGCAGCTACCACTTACTAGGCTTCTACATTTTACTCTCCCCTTGCTTCAGCAATCCTACGGTTTGCATTAATAAGGGAACTTGAGTACGATTCAACGCAGTTGTCGGAACTCAAGCATACCTCAGTTAAATGATACAGTACCGTCTACCGCAACGGTTTTAAAGGAGAGATTTTGTTCATTCTGAGAATACTGGTCTATATCGTTTTACTGCATGTGAGTAATGATGACATGATAATTTTTTGGTCTTTCATCAGCTTCTCTGTCTGTGATGTCTGGTTTCTGTCACTTTCACCGTCATGAATCATTACTTTGACCAGACTCCTACTTGCTGAAACCGATTTTACATCCAAGCCTTGCAAAAGTAATTTCAAAATCAGGTCTAATTTAGGCCCAGTAGACTTTGAAGATTGACTCAGGGCTTAGTGTAGAAAATGCCTTGTTATGACAGAGCCTTCTCACATATTTGTCCAATTATCAATTATTATTAGGCTACTGAGTTTGTCTATGCTTTTTATGTCGAACAGTGGTTGTTGAGTCAGGAACGGAGAACTGACGATAGCTTGCTTTTTTCCAAACAAGGTGTCATGGCTGGTGTTTGGCTGACCACACTGGATCACAGATAAAAAAGCAGATATCTATTTTTCTGTTTTCTGTTATGCCTCACACTTTATTCAAACCAATAGCTTTTCTCTGTTTCCTGGTAAATGCCCAACCACGTCACAATGACTAGAACCATAAACTGAACAGTTCAGGTATACAGTTCCCCCTCGTTCGCCTCCATTAGCCTCCTCTTTACAGCTGGCATTTCTGACGTCTCATGTTGCGTTCCCCAAATGTTACAGACAGAGAGGGCAGACATCGTAAAGAAAAGAAAAAGCGCTTGCCCACCTGTCGTTTCGGCGTGGGGCTAGGGCGGCCATTTGAGACCCACCTGTGATGCTTTGGTCTGGTAGGGGTGGAGTGGGGGCAGTGGTTAATTTGGAAACCCCATCAAGCACACTATGGACAGAGAACCCCACCACCCCCATTCTCTGCCTAAACAGGTGGGGTTCCCCACTGTAGCCTGCATAGATATTGGGTTTCCCCCTTTGATACACTGTTACAGAGTTAATTAATTTCCCAGACCGCCACACACCCTATTCGACTGACAAACAAAACGGGGAATGTCGATATGAGAACACCTCTTGAGAATGTGTGTCGATTTTACAAGCGGCCATCAACATGTGTGATTTAACCCTTTGACCCTTTGTTGGGAAACCAAGATAAAAACAAGAGGGGAAGTGGCCATGTGACCATGTCAACAACAATACATTGTGATAGTACTCATGGAGTAATCACAGCTTAAGTACCTGTGTACCATAAACAACACAGACATTTGTCTACACATCACATTTCTAGAAAGAAATTGGGACAAACTTCAACATTAATTGAGAGAGAGAGAGAGAGAGAGAGAGAGAGAGAGAGAGAGAGAGAGCGCTTGAAAATGCTGCCTTGTATCCAGATCACGTCGAGGGATTCTCTGTCACTCAAAGGTGAAACAACAGCCTAGGAAATTGGGAAATACTGACAAATTGTATTGTGTAGCCACATTAATATGTCTCAGGAGCTTAAACAACCATGTACAAGTTGTTCTCCACCACTTCCAAAGCCAACAAACTGAACATCCCCCTCCTGTGCTAGTCTAAGTTGTGCTCTGCTTTCTTGACATTGATTGGTTATTGTTGAGCTGAAGAGACACCCGACACCATGACCCCTGACCCCTGCGATTCCAGTTGTTTGGTGATTCTTCATTTCTGGTCGTTGACACAGTGGCACGAGGCGAACTTGGACTGCACTTGACTCCCAGCGTCCTCCCCTCTATATTCTAGCCGTCCTATATCCAGCGATGTGTCTGACATAGCTCCCCACTAACAGAACAATGCAAAGGATTACGACAGGGAGCTAAAGTTCAAGACCGTAAGCATCCCTATGAAAATACTTGGGTCAGTTCAAACAACCAGGAACTTTCATGATGTAAGCCATCTCACCCCACACATGCTGCTTGATTTCTTTCCTCCATTACGTAGGTAACGCAAATTAGCTAGGCCCTAAAAAAAGAAAAACCTGTTTTCAGAAATAAATGTCTTTGTTGTGATGTGTGTGATGTATATGTTGGAACGGTGCTGAAATCAGTGATGTACATACATTTGTAGCAGATATAACTGGAACATATTCAAATGAAGGCCTCCTTTATTTATTGTGACGCACATTAGAAAAGCCATAAGTTAGTTCTGTCAGGGCTCTGGCATGTTTTAATGGCCCTGGGAACGTCTCTGTCCGAGTGCCATGACAAGTATTGATGGAGAAATGAAACCTTGCCCGATTAACAAGCAAATAAGAGCCACTTGTGCAACATTGCTTCAGGGATATCAGTGGCACACATTTTCTGTGAGCTATACGGACAATTCAAAAGGTTCCCGTGAGGCAAATGGTCACTATTGGTATTTTAGTTTTTTCCTTGTGTCTCAAGAGGTGGGCTGGCATCTGTTGTGACCTTTGACTCTTTTGTCATTGGGATGTGTAAGGGATAAACGCAGACACTCTGTATATTATCTTTGAAATAATGGACGACATGGATGTCCGCGGAGTTCACATGGTGGTCTGCGGGGTTCATTAGTTCCAAGATAATGTACAGAGCAGAGCCGTTTATCCCGTTTATACCACGTTTGCTAAAGAAACATGTTTTCATAGATACTTTCATTTTGATAAATAAAACCAGTTGTTCAATCTTCTTTCCTGTCCCTTGCTTGCTAGCTAGCCAATTAAAACTAACAGAGTCACGTCAAACAGTACTATTTTTTGTGACATTTAGTTGAATACATCCATAACTATGATCTGACAATGCACGATTTCGCCTGGAATAGAAAGGTTTGTCTCTTTAGGTAACTGTTCATTACAGTAGAGGAGATCGCATTGCAAATCAAACACTAGGCTAGAAGCTAGCTAAATAGTTTGTTGCTAGCAAATCTGCCAATATGACAACCAAATTCATCTATAGCAGTTGCTGTGAACAGAAACATGTGGGAGGATTTGACAATATAGGGCAACTTGCGTCATGACTGAAACATTGACAGACCGGAGAAATCCATGTTCATCACTCATCTCGTTACGTCATCAAGTGCTGCAAAAAAATATGTCTCTGCAAAAACAAATGAATGCTAGCTAGCTAAGACCTGCGTTTACAATGTATCCAATTTCGGTTTGTGTCGTTGTTGGTTTATCTTTCTGCAACTTTGTAGCAAGTACAGTCTGCATGGTGCAGTGATTTTAAACGGTAAAAAGGCATTTACTGCTGGAACTACTTTAGAGGTGTCCTATATTGTTTCCAACTGTCCCGTATATATGAATGTCAAATTCTAAAATACCCTTCTAGCCATTCAGAAATGAGTATTCAACAATGCTGTATTATGATGTGTCATATGATCTGGTGTAAGAGAGAGAAGCTCTATTCTACCTTATAGTATTTCCCTCTGTCCTGATAGCTTGGTCCGATGCGCTTGGTGATTTAACAAGTGAAAAGACTTCCTGGAAGGGCAGGGGTATTTTTGGCTGTGACAATATTTATAGAACCTGGGCACGCTTTATTTCAGTGAGATTGTCTACGCAATAGCATCCATAAATTCATCCAGTGTTGAAAGGATGCGAACATACCATGAGGGCATTGAATAGCAAAAGTGAGAAGTTCCAAAAGCTTAACAATCCAAATTCATCCAGCAATACGTTATTATTTGTGTCTTTTAATTTCACCTCTTTTTAATTGGTTATTTATCTTTGCTATCTCTGTGCATCACTGTTGAACTTATTCAACTGTCCATGAGCATACCTCATCTAGCCCCGGTGTTAATTTACTATTGCAGAGGAGGAAAACACCAAGGCAATATGAGAAAGGAAAGGGGGAAATCCTCCCCCAAATGAGCCTTGTGTTTTCGTGTTTGCTCACCAAACAAAACACAGGAATTAATGACATGTTGCTCGACTGAAAATTATAAAATTATAATTAGCATTTTTCTCTCTAGGAAACCAAATGCTCCCACACAGAGCTTTGCCTTGGAAATAAGTTTAAAGATGCCACTCTAGCACCCACAACATTTAACTGGAGAATATTACCTCAAAGTCCATATTCATTCCACTTCTATAAATGAAACACTATGTGGGTGTTGAGTGGCGCAGTCGGAGTGGGTTTGAAAAATTGCCCTGCTTTATGAGATATCAGTTTCAGTTGCTCAAAGAGAAACATCTGGTTGTTGGGCCGCTCTCCAAAGAACACAAACCCAGCTGACAACAAAATACTCCAGAAAGAGTGCAGACCTCCTTTCAAAACAGCATGCCACCATCTTTGTTACAGTAGCTTTCAGTTTAGACTCAATATGCACTTAGTTTTTATTTTTCTACTTAGTTGTGTTCCGCCACAGATGGTGCAGTTAATGAATAATGAAATAGTAATCTACATACGGAATTTCAGGAAGTGCATCACCCATATGTTTTGAGTTTTACTTTGTGGATGTTTTGGTTTGGTTATGCTGGAGTATTTCTCCAAGTTTTTCAGACTTAAGTCCAGTGAACTGTAGACTTTGTTGTGTCTGAAGTCCATTTTGTCAAATCTTTACTATAATGAATCAAAATATAAAAGCAACACGCAACATTTTTTTTTGATTTTACTGAGTGACAGTTCATATAAGGAAATCAGTCAATTGAAATACATTTATTAGGCCATAATCTATGGGTTTCACATGGGAATACAGAAATGCATCTGTTGGTCACAGATATCTTTTAAAAAAAAGGTAGGGACGTGGATCAGAAAATTAGTCAGTATCTGGTGTGACCACCATTTGCCTCATAAAGCGCGACACATCTCTTTGATCAGGCTGTTGATTGTGGCCTGTGAAACATTGTTCCACTCCTCTTCAATGACTGTGCAGGAATTGTGTACAGATCCTTGTGACATGGAGCGGTGCATTATCATACTGAAACATGAGGTGATGGCGGTGGATGAATAGCATGACAATGGGCCTCAGGATCTCATCACGGTATCTCTGTGCATTGAAATTGTCATCGACACAATGCAATTGTGTTCGTTGTCCGTAGCTTATGCCTGCCCATACCATAACCCCACCGCCACCATGGGGCACTCTGTTCACAACGTTGTCATCAGCAAACCGCTCACCCACACAATGCCATACAAGTGGTCTGTGGTTGTGAGGCAGAATATTTTTTATAGTGAGCATTTTGTTTTTGTTTTGTCTAGTTTGTGACGTCCTGTAGTAAAACAACAAAAAATGAATTGTCACAACAACAACAAAAACGGGCAAGTCTATTGTAACATGTTAAATCATGGTACTTTCAAAAGCAGTTTCCTTACAAGACAATAAATGCTGAATGAGTGAATATGTCATAATGTGTTGTTGCCGTAGTGTTACCCCATTGGACATTGTACATTGTTTCACTTGGTAGTAATCCAAACACCCCTGGTGAGAAATAGCCTTCTATATTTCGTTTCTACCTCTCTGGGCCGCTCTCTCGCTGGGCTAGAAGGTAGCTGAAGAGACAGCCCTCTCCATCTGTCACCAACGTTGACCCACGGCCCATCTTTCTTGTCAGCAACAGGCTTAAATGAAAATAATATTCTCCCTAATTCTTATAAAACCCAAGCAGGTCAAAAGGTTCTGAAATTATTTTACACAATCTTCTGTCCCCTGTTAACAAGGTAGTGACTTTATGGCTAGAGGTCGCCGTAAGGGGTGGTGTCTGGCAGCACTGCCGCAGGGGCTTTCACAGACCATGTTGGGAAAACACCCCTTTGTTCCTAGAAAGCCCAACAGCATGCTGGGATATTGGTGAGGTTACGATGCGATTCAACTCGCGGTTATCAGAGATGCAAGGAATTCCACCTATGTCAGTCCCCGTACATACCACAACACAGAGTTCTCAACCAGTGCTAGAGCAGGATATGGGGCCCATAAAAAGTGTGTAAGACCAGGGAAAGGAAAACATTTTGGGAAAAACTAGGAATTTCTGGCTTCTGTGTGACCACAACATTTTATTGTGAAACACGTCAGTCTATTATCATTCTTTTCCTTTTTTCTCTCTGTTACTAGTTATTTTCGTCTGCATTCGTTTACCACAGCATCAGCCTTTTCCTTCCAAATGACATCTGAAGGCAATTCCTTCCCCTTCTGCACCCTTATAGAATCACTGGAGCCTTCACCAAAGCCATGCCCTTCTATTTTACTGCAGAAGAAATTTAAAAGTACACCCTCAATTGAAGTTTGTTGACTTTTATCATTACAGTCATTCAGTCTTTATATGTATAATGAAACCTTAAAGTAAGAGAGCGAGAGAGCTGAGGGATAAATTCATGGAGTGGAAAGCTCTGTTCGTAGATCGGATGTTTCTTATATGTGGTTTCGGTGACCACAAAAGACAGCTAATGAATTGGACTATTCGCTGCTGCAATTGAGAGAAAATGCAAATGTTGCCCTTTTCCTTGCATGTCTAGACTTTTCTGGGTTGATTTGTATTCCAGCAAAACTGGGTTAGTGACTTTCTCAATGAAACTTCTTAAAATAACAATGATCTTATATAGTTTCGGGTCTTGATACTGCAGCAAACTGACTGGGTCCCATGGGCCACATCACTGTGAAAGTCTCTGCGTAAATTTCTGCTCATGTGACACAATACCTTCTACCTGTGTAATGTGCAGTGGTGTAAAGTACTTAAGTAAAAATACTTTAAAGTCGTTTTTTGGGGTATCTGTACTTTACTTTACTATTTATATTTTTTGCCAACTTTTACTTTTACTTCACTACATTCCTATAGAAAATAATGTACCTTTTACTCCATACATTTTCCCTGACCCCCAAAAGTACTCGTTACATTTTGACAGGAAAATGGTCCAATTCACACACTTATCAAGAGAACATCCCTGGTCATCCCTATTGCCTCTGATCTGGCAGACTCACTAAACACAAATGCTTCATTTGTAAATTATTTCTGAACAAGAAAATGGTACCGTCTGGTTTGCTTAATATAAGGAATTTGAAATGGTTTGTACGTTTACTTATACTTTAGATCCTTCAGTATATTTAAAACCAAATACTTTAATACTTTTACTCAAGTAGTATTTTACTGGGTGACTTTCACTTTTACTTGAGTCATTTCTATTAAGGTATCTTTACTTTTACTCAAGTATGGCAATTAAGTACATTTTCCACCACTGGTAACGTGTTTCTGTTTAATCCTCATCTTTATCTTTTTGTGATTTTGGTTGAATGAACTAGGGCCATGAACTATATGGGTGACAACGTATTTGCTGGGACAGTGATGCTTGAGTACACAATAATCAATTACATCTCATTGACTAAAGAGAGGCATCAATAAGAAACAAACATGCTGTTATTGTCTTTTGTACCTGTGTGGCAGCGCATGTGTATTTTCCTTCTTTCTGTTTCTTGGCTATAATCAAGCAGTATAGCTTTTTAGTTTATTTAACCTTTATTTAACTAGGCAAGTCAGTTAAAAACAAGTTCTTATTTACAATGAAGGCCTACACCGACCAAACCTGGACGACACTGGGACAATTGTGCGCCGCCCTATGGGACTTCCAATCACGGCCGGATGTGATTCAGCCTGGATTCAAACCAGGGACTGTAGTGACGCCTCTTGCACTGAGATGCAGTGCCTTAGACTGCTGCCCAATTGTAAATTAATATTGAGCTCTTGCTGATAGTTTTTTCTTCAGTGTCAAACGGTTGCTATTTTTGTTGTTAGCTACTATCTCACAGGCTGCAAAAGTTACAGGATCATTTTTGTTCTGTCTGATATGTTACATGTCAGTGTTCTGCCAGTTTACTTTGGCAGCTTTCGGCTGCGGGAAAAGAATGCACAAAGCACTCCACAATTTCTCGTCTGCATTGAATCTGCATTGAAGACTTACACATTGAACCTTTTTTTCTTACAAAAGCATGAAATGTTGCTTAGAAATATAATTGTATATAAACTCAGCAAAAAAAGAAATGTCCCTTTTTCAGGACCCTGTCTTTCAAAGATAATTCGTAAAAATCCAAATAACTTCACAGATCTTCATTGTAAAGGGTATAAACACTGTTTCCCATGCTTGTTCAATGAAACATAAACAATTAATGAACATGCACCTGTGGAACGGTCGTTAAGACACTAACAGCTTACAGACGGTAGGCAATTAAGGTCACAGTTATGAAAACTTAGGAGGCCTTTCTACTGACTCTGAAAAACACAAAAAGAAAGATGCCCTGGGTCCCTGCCCTTCTGCGTGAACGTGCCTTAGGCATGCTGCAAGGAGGCATGAGGACTGCAGATGTGGCCAGGGCAATAAATTGCAATGTCCGTACTGTGAGACGCCTAAGACAGCGCTACAGGGAGACAGGTCGGACAGCTGATCGTTCTCTCAGTGGTAGACCACGTGTAACAACACCTACACAGGATCGGTACATCCGAACATCATACCTGCGGGACAGGTACAGGATGGCAACAACAACTGCCCGGGTTACACCAGGAAGGCACAATCCCTCCATCAGTGCTCAGACTGTCCGTAATAGGCTGAGAGAGGCTGGACTGAGGGCTTGTAGGCCTGTTGTAAGGCAGGTTCTCACCAGACATCACCGGCAACAACGTCGCCTATGCGCACAAACCCACCGTCACTGGACTAGACAGGACTGGCAAAAAGTGCTCTTCACTGACGAGTCGTGGTTTTGTCTTACCAGGGGTAATGGTCGGATTCGCGTTCATCGTTGAAGGAATGAGCGTTACACCGAGGCCTGTACTCTGGAACGGGATCGATTTGGAGGTGGAGGGTCCGTCATGGTCTGGGGCGGTGTGTCACAGCATCATCGGACTGAGCTTGTTGTCAATGCAGGCAATCTCAACCCTGTGCGTTACAGGGAAGACATCATCCTCCCTCATGTGGTACCCTTCCTGCAGGCTCATCCTGACATGACTCTCCAGCATGACAATGCCACCAGCCATACTGCTCGTTCTGTGTGTGATTTCCTGTAAGACAGGAATGTCAGTGTTCTGCCATGGCCAGCAAAGAACCCGTATCTCAATCCCATTGAGCACGTCTGGGACCTGTTGGATCGGAGGGTGAGGGCTATGGCCATTCCCCCCAGAAATGTCTGGGAACTTGCAGGTACCTTGGTGGAAGAGTGGGATAACATCTCACAGCAAGAACTGGAAAATATGGTGCAGTCTATAAGGAGGAGATGCACTGCAGTACTTAATGCAGCTGGTGGCCACACCAGATACTGACTGTTACCTTTGACCCCTTCCCCCCCTTTGTTCAGGGATACATTATTTCATTTCTGTTAGTCACGTCTGAGGAACTTGTTCAGTTTGTCTCAGTTGTTGAATCTTGTTATGTTCACACAAATATTTACACACGTTAAGTTTTCTGAAAATAAACACAGTTGACAGTGAGAGGACGTTTCTTATTTTGCTGAGTTTATGAGTTAAAAGGACCAAAGTACCTAAGATACATTTTTTTATTATATTAATTTAAATATTAATGCTCTACTCTTCAGTATCAAAATGGGTTTAGGCTGAAAGAATAGTCATTTCTGAAGAGGTTGTAATGGCAAATTTGGCTAATGCATAAAATATATACAATATGTATTAGTAATGCTGTACGATTGCAGTCCTAGCGGCATTATGCATTTTGACAGTACTACCAAGGAACAATTACTGCTGATAAACAAACCAAAATCAACATAGCTAGGAAACATTTGTCTTATCAGCAATATATCACGCTTCCATAACACTACTGGAAGAGGCCTGCCAGTAGTATTAAGATAGTATTACTATTCCTCATTCCTTGGTTAAGTTCTCAGTCTGTCACATTGGCCAAGGGAGTAGTGGAATGAAGTCATCACTGGAGTTAAAAGCTACCGTGTCACTGATAGCAATGTTAGAGGAGGGAAGTAAAGTTGGCAGAGTCTGTGAGTGTCTCTTGAGAACTGGAGAATTGGAGTAGTAGAGGAGGAAAAGGGGGACTGGAAAGCAGAGGCTGAAGAAGAACACGGAGGGAGGGAGGAGAGAAAATAGCGGAGGAGAGTAGCGAGACAGTTTGGAGGAGGTACGACGAGCAGGGGATACGGGAGGTGAGACAGGAGCAGGGGATACAGTAGGTGAGACAGGAGCAGGGACACAGGAGGGGAGACAGAAACAGGGGATACGGGAGGTGAGACAGGAGCAGGGGATACGGGAGGTGAGACAGGAGCAGGGGATACAGGAGGTGAGACAGGAGCAGGGGATACGGGAGGTGAGACAGGAGCAGGGGATACGGGAGGTGAGACAGGAGCAGGGGATACATGAGGTAAGACCGGAGCAGGGGATACGGGAGGTGAGACAGGAGCAGGGGATACGGGAGGTGAGACAGGAGCAGGGGGTACTGGAGGGGAGACAGGAGCAGGGGATACGGGAGGTGAGACAGGAGCAGGGGATACGGGAGGTGAGACAGGAGCAGGGGATACAGGAGGGGAGACGGAAGCAGGGGATACGGGAGGTGAGACAGGAGCAGGGGATAAGGGAGGGGAGACAGGTACAGGGGATAGAGGAGGTGAGACAGGAGCAAGGGATAAGAGAGAACAAGAACCACAGAGAACGAAAGGAGAGGAGGGAGGAAGGAGGGAGGAAGGGAGAGAGGAGAGAATAACGGGAGAGAAGACAGACAGTTCCTTGTTCCTCTGGCTCCAGGCCCAGCTGGTGTCTGTAGCTCCATACTGCTGCTGGTGTCAGATCTTTATTCCACCCTGGAGACAGCTGGAGGTGTCAACACCACGCCGGCTTTAGTTACCTCCCCACAAAAACTAGCCCTGTGTTTGTGCACACAGCCATCCCCCTGTCACAACACACATCCCATGTTGACACGGAGCCTCCTGTGAATGTACAAGGAAAGACTAGACCTCTTTTTTCGTGACTAGCAACAAATAGAAATTGACGCACCAACCAGGATAGAATTGGAAGTGATCAGATTATATTTTTCCTGGTGATTGTGATACACTACATGACCAGATGTATGTGGACACCCCTTCAAATTAGTGGATTCACCTATTTCAGCCACACCTGTTGCTGACAGGTGTATTAAATTGAGCACACAGCCATGCAATCGCCATAGACAAACATTGGCAGTAGATTGGCCCGTACTGAAGAGCTCAGTGACTTTCAAAGTGGCACTGTCATAGGATGCCACCTTTCCAACAAGTAATTTTGTCAAATTTCTGCCCTGCTAGAGCTGCCTCGGTCAACTGTAAATGCTGTTATTGTGAAGGGAAATTTAGTGAAGGGAAATCTTAACACTACAGCATACAATGAGATTCTAGACAATTCTGTGCTGTCCAACTTTGGGGAAGGCCCTTTCCTGCTTCAGCATGACATTGCCCCTGTTGCCAAAGCGAGGTCCATACAGAAATGGCTTGTTGAGATCAGTGTGGAAGAACTTGACTGGCTTGCACAGAGCCCTGACCTCAAGACCATCGAACACCTTTGGGATGAATTGGAACACCGACTGCGAGCCAGGCCTAATCGCCCAACATCAGTGCCCGACCTCACTAATGCTCTCGTGGCTGAATGGAAACAAGTCCCCTCAACAATGTTCCTAGTGGAAAGCCTTTTCCATAAGAGTGGAGGCTGTTATAGCAGCAAAGGGGGGACCAACACCATATGAATGCCCATGATTTTGGAATGAGATGTTCGACAAGCAGGTGTCCACATACTTTTGGTCATGTAGCTTGTGTTTTGTTTGACCGACAACGAAGGAAAAGCGTCTCTGGAGAACTAAAGTTGTAGAAGAACTTTCATGCCCCATTTACAATGAAACAATCACTCACTTCTGGGGTTTCAAATTCACAAGGATCTCAGACCGACATTCGGGGGGGGTTAACACTCAAACCACAAATCAAACTGCTAGGAAGCCATATAATATACTTCTTAATGGATTCCAGGAGAGAAGATGGTCTGGCCATCAAATCTGCCTCTCTGAAACTCATTCCGTGTACCTTTTACAACTTGACAACTATAAGAGGAGGGACAAGAGTACACATTAAAAAAGATTAGAGGAATCCATTTCCATTTGATTCGTTTATTAATTTCCCCCTGAACACTTTGTAAAGAGATGGCTAGCGCTCCGTGCCCTGCCAGCAAGTGATAGCAGAGTGGGAGAACTAAAGGCAATGGCTATGAACTTAAACACATTCCTTGATAATGAGGTTAGTAATGGTACAGGGGGTGAGTGGGAGTGGTACAACGGCAGACCCCAGCACTCATCCAACAGACATCATCATCCCCGAACTAGAAGGGTACGGATGACACTCAAATGAACTCAACATTGGAGCTACTCATGTAGAGAGACTACTGCAATCTTAGAGACTACACAGGCCATAACAAAGGCACTGAAAAGTTGGTTCAGTCATTCAATTAATATGTGGGCGTATTATAGTCTGTTTCATTGTTTATGTTCATACATGTTACAGATCAATCTTTCATATATTTCAGCATTTGCTTGAGCCTTCCTGGAGTGCCAGGACAGTGGGCGTTTACTTTCAGGGCTGTTCCATTGATTCCACTGTGGCAGGCAAGCCCAATCAAGCCCAGCTTCGTATTAAAAAGATTGAAAATACAATTTGACCCCAGGTCTGGTCCACACATTCCTAGCACAAGCAAACCATTTTGAAACTCTGGAACTTTATTCACCTAGGAGTACACGTGCCACAGCTTGGAAATTTACCATGCAAATGTGTTTTGCTAAATCGGATGATGCCTAATAAATCATAAGCATAATGTTATTAAATTAGTAGGGACTTAGTAGGAGCAGATACCATATTAAATCCTGTCTTTTCCAGTTCACTGGTCTCGATAGCGATATATCAAAGTCCCAGGTGATATACTCACATCTCCTCCATCTCCTTTGGCTTTCATCACCTGGTAGCGAGGCATCTGCATAGGGACACAATAAATAATAAATTGGTTTGGATTTTCTGATGGTATTTCCATTTGTGCGTCGTGCAATTGTCAGGAAAGAGGCTTAACCGTTAATTCCAAACCGTGGCCCCTTTCAACAGTCACTGTTTGTTGCTCAGATTAACGGTGGGGTCTCCATGGTTATATGGCATGAGATGATATGTGCTGCCTGTACTTTACAGGATGCATATTCATCCCAAGTGCACATTCAGATTTAGCTCTCGTAGGCTCAACTAGAATTAGAGAGACACTCCTTAGAATATGACCTGGTAATCCTTGAAACATCCAAATACACAAAAATGTGGGAACTTAATAAGGTGATTTTGCAAAGCACATCATAATTGTGCCTTGTGCTAACCAATACGGAAGATGTGTCTCCACTCCATCATGTCCCTACTTGGGCAAAATTGTTTATCCAAACCAAGCAGAAGGATAGCACTTCACTTATTAAGTGATGCTATCACACTGTCATGTAACTATGTGAGGATTCCAATGATATTGGAATACGTCATTCATAGTAGGGAGCCTTATGATTCAGGGATATGCTTCCATTACTCCAATCACAAATCAAAACAGGGACATCCCAGTCTGTCACCATCTATTTCAGGGGTAGGCACCTTCATATTTTGATTTAAACGACCTAGAAGACCAGCTGTGTTGAATTTAGGCAATCACTGATCGGTTAGCTCAGTTGGTCAGGTGTTGCGCCTAGTTGGAATAAAATCCTGCAGTACCTGTGGCACTCCAGGAACAGGGTTGCCTACCGTTGATCTATTTGAATGGTGTTTCATAACACTGATTTGTAGAAAACTTTGAGGAAACTTGGGTGTGAGCAATGGAGGAAGGGACAATGTGAGGGAGGACAGTGAAGGGGTTGATGTTTGGCTGAGGTGAACAGGTGCAAGCCTCAGCCCTCTCCACTTCTGTCCACTGTTCTGCCCCACTGTGAGTTGCAAAGCTGCGGCCTCTGGAGCTCTGGAGCCGTGACGGAGTGGGTCAGCAGGAAGCTGTTGGCCCTGAGCTGCAGAGCTGACAGGCAACCCAGAGTGCTCCACTCCCTTCACGCCATGTTGAGAGTGGAGGGGGGGACAAAATGCCCAATCGTGACCTTCTGAAGTGGCGGGCGGCGGGTTCCACCTTCGGTGCCAACTCCTGCCTGCTTTCTGCTGCACTGCAGTGTTCCTGCAATGTTTCTACATTCCCCCACATCAACACAGGGGGAACTGTACTTATGACCCCCGTTCAGTTTGTCTTGCTGAACGATGTGCCTGTTCGGATTTCAAGATGTAATTTCTGTTAGATCCTTGGGTTGAAAAACTTGGGGGATCTGTGTGTGTGTGTGTTGTGTGCCACTGTAATTGGATGGAAACTTAATTGGGTGTCAGGAGAGAATAGTACAGCTGGATCCCTCTGCAAGTCTTTATTTATCGTGCAGCAAGATACGGCTGCCATTTTCTATTTGGTTTCCTGGGAAATTGTTCAGAGAGCATCTTAATCTAGCTTGTTCCTCCCTTTGTCTTTATTGTTAGAGATAGTCCTCCTTGTTGTTGGTTTTGTGTAAATTTAGTAAGTGATGGTAACTGAGTGGAACTATAAACTGTCTTAGCTCTTGATTGTCACGGTACGAAGAGAACGATTCTCGTTCTCCATGGCATGCAGTGAATTCTACTAGATTCTACTAATATTGTAAATGTTATGACTGGGCGTATGGGTTTGTTAGTGGCCTCTATGTCTATGTAGGAGCATGTGGAAATGAATTTCCTCCTTGGAGGACAATCAAATCTAATCTAATACTATAAAACTTTATACATACCCAAAATGCCTATTTAGAACGCAAGTTCTAAATAGAATGCAAGCCACATTTAGAACGCAAGCCACAAAGTCATAAAATCTGATTTTAAACCTAACCCTAACCCCAACCTTAACCGTAACTACACTGCTAACCCTAATGCCTAACCCTAACCTTAAATTTAGACCAGAAATAATGTTTTTGTTTTCATACATTTTTACCATATTGCCAATTTTGACTTTTCAGCTGGATCATCTATCAGAAACACGTCAACCGGACACATTATCAACAAATGGCAGTTGCATCTACACTGTGCAGATATTAGCATCCAACATCACTCAATTTCCTATGACAGTAAATCTTGTGCCGCAATGTGCACCTTTGGCAAGGAATAACCACATGTATGTGCATTGCATTGTTGTATAGCCCAACATGGTAACACTTTATATTAAGGTAGCCCAGGTTAAAATGGGTTATAGGCTTTTAATTATCAGTTTATAAACAGTTATAACTCATAAACATAACTACAGGATTAATAATGAACCTAATATGAGCTACTTTCAAAACATGTATAAACCCCTTATGAAGGGTACTTTACTGTAAACCATTACCTATACTTCAATAGAAGCCTTCTCCATGTAATTCCATCCTTACATGGCTGAAAAAAGCCCCTCACTATTGATGGTGGAAGCGGATAGTGAGCATCACCAAGCAATTTCAAGTCCTTCATCAGTCATGATTCATGTATACTTTAGATTAATTTAAGGCAGTCCCTTTGTCTATGCATTGTCTGTCTTTCAGATAGATTTTCCTAAAGGAAACAACTTGAGCCCTATTTATCAGAAATATAACCTTTCCGCATTCTGGCCCACAACATCAGGGTAGAGACTTTCATATATTCCTCACTTTGAACTTCAGATAACTCAAAATACACAAGAGACACATAAGACAACAACATGTCAAGGCAGCAACACATAACAACACAGTATGGTAGCAACACAACATGACAAAAACATGGCAGCAGCACAACATGGTAGCAGCACAAAACATGGTACAAACATTATTGGGCACAGACAACAGCACAAAGGGCGAAAAGGTAGAGACAACAATACATCACGCAAAGCAGCCACAACTGTCGGTAAGAGTGTCCATGATTGAGTCATTGAATGAAGAGATTGAGATAAAACTGTCCAGTTTGAGTGTTTGTTGCAGCTGCAGCGAACTGAAAAGACGAGCGACCCAGGGATGTGTGTGCTTTGGGGATGTTTGACAGATTGTGACTGGCAGAACGGGTGTTGTATGTGGATGATGAGGGCTGAGGTAGATATCTCAGATAGGGGGGAGTGAGGCCTAAGAGATTTATAAATAAGCATCAACCAGTGGGTCTTGCGATGGGTATACAGAGATGACCAGTTTACAGAAGAGTATAGAGTGCAGTGATCTGTCCTATAAGGAGCATTGGTGGCAAATCTGATGGCCGAATGGTGAAGAACATCTATGAGCTCGATAGCACCCTTACCCGCCGATCTATAAATTACATCTCCGTATTCTAGCATGGGTAGGATGGTCATCTGAATCAGGGTAATTTTGGCAGCTGGGGTGAAAGAGGAACAATAATTACGATAATCAAATGTATTTTGTGTCATGTTTCCTATTAATTGCTCTTAGATGGGTGAGGATGCATAAAGGAGTTACTCAGCGGGCCAAAAGTTGTCAGACATGCAAAATAAAATAAAAAAGTAATTTTCATAGGGAGAAGAGATGATCTCATTTAAATGATCTATCAAAGCAGCTATCATCAGTTATAGAGAAAAGGCTTCAGCCACCATTTTCTGCTCCACGGCTTTTTTCTCAACTCAGTAAACCCCTCTTCAGTTATTAACAATCTCCCTCCCTCCCTCCCTCCCTTCCTTCCTTCCTTCCTTCCTTCCTTCCTTCCTTCCTTCCTTCCTTCCTTCCTTCCTTCCTTCCTTCCTTCCTTCCTTCCTTCCTTCCTTCCTTCCTTCCTTCCTTCCTTCCTTCCCTCCCTCCCTCCCTCCCTCCCTCCCTCCCTCCCTCCCTCCCTCCCTACCTTCTTTCCTTCCCTCCTTCCCTCTCTCCCTACCTTCCTTCCTTCCTTCCCTCGCTCTCCTCACAAGTCATCCTGCTCTTTGGATTGTATACCTAGGTGTCTGATTCCAAGGTATAAGATTTGATATTACAAATGATAACAAGTATCATTCTATTTTTATTGATGAGTCATTTGGCAACTGTATGTGTACCCATTTGAAGGATGAAGGAACTTCAGAGTGTCCCTTGGAATCACACAACCCCGATGTCTTCAGACATGACTCTGTTGTTGTGTCCCTTATGAAACATACTGCACAGTGCATTGTGGCAGGGGAGTGAAACAACCTGGAACAAGATTTTATACTTCTAATGACATCTATCAACAATCTGGGACTTTGCGTCAAGGCCCAATGTCTTTCCTGTTAGCTAAACATCGTTTGTGACAGCCCTGCAATTAATTGTAACGCTAGAGGGGTGGAATGTGCACAGAGTTCAAATGGCCTTGGCTGACACATCGCCATGCGCTAGGATACATAGACTCGTAGACACGGAAAGCAGCAAGACATCAAGCGGCAGCTTAGCTCAAGTCAATGGCCTGGCTTTCCCTCCAACCAGGGGGCCAGATGCAACTTAGTACTCAGCCTTCTCTGTATTAGCAGTCGCATCATATAGAGACCGTGGCCACAGAAATGTCCCCATTCGTGACAAAGTTATTGCTTTGGTGTGGCTTATTTTCGAGGCAACTGTGGGACACCATTTCATGATTTATTGACTTGTTGAAGCATTACCAGGAAGGAAGCCAGGGGTGAGAAACATGGAGAGACGAGACAATGTGCCGATATAGCTCTGACAAAATGCATTCCCCTCCACATGACATTAAACCGTGTCACTGTGTAATATAATAATCTATTAGTGACACAATCTATCTTATAATAATTAGTCTATACAAAGTTGCATTGGCGTTTGTTGTGGGAATCCAGTAGCATAACTTGCCGGTGTGTTTTTGTGTACGTAACCGACCTTGAATGGAGAAGATGAAGGTGACAGTCATCAAGGGTAGCGAAGAATCAAGTGACCAATGTTCTAGCTGTGTTAACCCCATTGGTATTTCAATAGCAAGTATGTAGACAGGAAAACATCTATGGTGGCCTTCTTTACAGACACCACCATCTCCTTCAGGCTTTACAGTCCCAACAGGAAGGCAAAATGGTGTTCACAGAGACACCAAGGCTGGAACAAGCTAGTGGGGGTGTGGGCGAGGGAGGCTGTCCAGCCGGTGTTTACTATTTCATTTCATAGTCCCATGGCTACATGTAATAACACATCCAAACTGTAACAATGCATTGCACGACATTGAATGCAAATACATGCAAGGCACAGCAATGGGTGTGCATAACATTGGATGTTAACCCAAGGCACAGCAATGGGTGTGCATAACATTGGCTGTTAACCCAAGGCACAGCAATGGGTGTGCATAACACTGGATGTTAACCCACGGCACGGCACAGCAATGGGCAATGGGTTGTTTCCACTTCCTGATCTGGTTTTGTATAACTAACTTAGCACTCACTGTGCTTAATTCTCATTGATACAAAGTTTTTATTAAGGACAGTAGATGGTATATTGTAATGGATCATTGTTAGATACCACTTAAAATGCCACTTAAAAATGTTTCCTAATAGGAGCATTGTTGCAAGGTCACAATTTCAATATTCTTTGCGAAATATAGATTTTATTTATCTCAGCATAGGCATTCATTCAAAGCCAAACTTCCATATCTTCTGTCATTTTCATTTTTTAACATGAGCAAACACAACCTCTGGATCAGCTGGCTTGTTTTGAATGGGGAAGTGGTGTTATTTTCATTGCGAGTGAGGGGCAAGTTGCCTCACTGTGCAATCAAGCTCCATTTAGAACGACATGAGCCAACAGGATTACTGATATGTGTTTAGACAGGAACATGTTCAAAACGAGAAGCATTCCAGTGGCAAGTTTGTGTCTTTTGTGAGAAGTCCGTTGATGTGCCAAGGAAAACTGACCTCTCTCTGGCATTTAAAGAAGCTTTGAAAGCTGCCACACAATGCCCAACCTACCTTTCATTTCTCAACGTGTTCTTCGCAGCTAATTAGCAAGACCTCCTGGGCAAATTATATTTAAAGGTAATGTTTCAATGAAAAACATTTGCATGGAAATTATAAACAATAATAGTTCATACATGTATAGTGACATTTTACACTTGACACTTTTGAATTCCGCTGGTTTACCCTCCAAATCCACTACGGTAATATTTTGCTGCTCTTGTAATTGTAGACATTGACAATCCTCAAGCTGTTTATAAACATCAAAGGCGTACTGGAGCCCCATGTCAAGCGTACAGTGTTCACTTTGTTAAAGCTTGCCTGGTTAGATTTATGCCATTGGGTGCTTAACCCTTGTCCCTTTTAAAAAGTAGTCCATACCTATTTGATACAGGGAAAGAACATTAATCTACTCCTCATTCCACTCTATATATGACAGGCATCTGAGGTGTCTAATGGATACTGTATGGGATTCCCATGGTATAATGTCATACAGTTAATCTTAGTTACTAAGAGAAAGAAAAAGGAAAAAAAGAATGAATGAAATAATTAAATAAATAAAATATAGGTATGGAATAGACATCAATAGACAGTAATTAATCAGTTAATATACAATTAATTATGTGATACAATATTTGAACAATCAATTATGTGATACAATATTTAAACAATATTATGATTGAATCTTGAACAAAAAGAAAGAGCAATCTTGAAAAAAAGAAAGAAAGAAAGAAAGAATGAAAGAAAGAAGACAGAGAGAAGAAGAAGACTGGAGTGAAGAAGAAGCACATCAGATACTATAACAGCAGTGTCTCTAACTCTTCAGATGGCCATTCCTCCGGGAAAAGGTTTAGGAAAACATCAAAGCCTCTGTTCTTCTTTTTCTTTCTTTTTCTCCTCTCTTTGACTAGAATTATTCCATTAGGGCAGAATGTGACATAATTACTAAAGATGGTGGTGGTGGAGAGTCTCCTCAGGATTACCTACCTCTCCCCTTTGATGCCCACGGTCATCCAAATGAGACAGCAGCCGCAACACAAAGATAAGCCCTCAATAAGCAACCAGTGCAGATGGACCACTAGTCAGCCAGTTCACCAGCACCACAAGGCTATAGAACAAATTATTTTACCTCAAACCAACCGCATCCAAACAACCCAGCTACAACAACACGTCTCAACAAACCATATGAAGTGATTGCAGATCCTGAAGTCTGAGGTGATTCCCCATTACATACTCATCATACTCATCCTAAGGGCAATAGACAGCTATACGGCACATGTATATCCCATTATGTTGATATAAAGCAATGCCGGCGGTGGAGAGATTGTGAACACGTTGAACGCTAATCCCCCTTATCCTGCTGTTAGGGCAGGGTGTGCCTCAGTCCTCTGTAATAGTCAGCAATGAGAAGCTTGAGTAAACACAATCAATGGAAGACACTGGGATATGCTCCGCCGAGACTTCCGAAGTCTCTCCCTCTTTATTTTCCCCTTTCCACCTCCCGACATTGGCTTAAACGCCCCAACCTTTGTGATTTCCCGGCAAATTAAATCCCAAACAATGTTATTGATCGGAGATTGGATATTACAAGTGGACAGCGATGATTGGGAATGTTATCAGTAAATCAACAATTCAGGAAAGTGTTGGGATGAAAACCTGTGACTCCCTCTATCACTCTCTCCTCTGTCCTTGTGTCTTGCCACTCCTGCTCCCTTGCTTGAGGATTACAACCTCTTCATCCATTATTAATGAAGTTAAACTACTAGTGGCATGCTGGATGTGCTGCATGGGAGATTTGTAGCTAATCCAACGCAAAACAGCCTCAGTCACATAATGAAGGGGAAAAAAGCACAAATGTCAACAGTTTCACACAGGGACTGGATTAGGCGCCTCATTGCTAGCTAACACACAAACACACACACCTTTCCCCGACGGGTCCTCACCCATGGATTAGTGTTTCTTTAAATGGCTTGAGGAAAGGGCGACATGACTACATACTGTAGATATGTGTTGTTCATCTCATGTTAATATTAACTGTTGTACCATTGTATTTATATCGCATTGACTGTCATTGGAATACAATACTGAGGAAAATGGGAGGACATAGTTTATCTACATTTATAAACTGGGTGGTTCGAACCCTGAGTGCTGATTGGCTGACAGCTGTGGGATATCAGACCGTATAACACAGGTATGACAAAATATTTATTTTTACTGCTCTAATTATGTTGGTAACCAGTTAACTGAAAGCAATAAGGCACCTCAGGGGTTTGTCGTATATCGCCAATATACCACGGCTAAGGGCTGTATCCAGGCACTCCGCGTTTCGTTGTGCACAAGAACATCCCTTAGCCATGGTATATTGGCCACATACCACACCTCCTCAGGTCTTTTGCTTAATTATAAACTGAACAGCCCTTAGCCGTGGTATATTGGCCGCATATCACACCTCCTCGTGCCTTATTGCTTAAATAAACACTGAGAGTAAGAGTGAAGTCCATCAGCAAGAAGATGCTTGGTCAACACAAGGGACAGCATGTTTCAGTGTGAGGCAATGGGGGGGTCTGGCAATTGCAGGGTTGGTGGTTCTACTGTAGTAGTCTGTGTACAAAGCAATTCAGGGAAGTAGTACCATGAAGCAGAGACCAATTTTGCCTCAACTGGAACAAACTGACAACGATAAATAAGATGTGTTCCAGGTCTAGATAGCAGGACAAGCGTTTAATCGCAAAAAGTGACAACAGCTTCATGTTTATGATACAGTACTACACAGTCTGATTTCAGGGCCTGGTTGTAAAAAACATCTTAAGTTTTTCTCTTAAGGGTTTACCTTAAGGAATAATTTTCCCTTACCTAAGGGAATTTGAAGGCATGTATGGAAGAAACAGTATCTCATTATCATGGAGACGACCTGATTCATTGACTAAACTTATCATTAAAGAGATCACATTTATTTTGTGAGATCCCAAATAAGAACTTTTACAATCAAGACAAGAGAAACAAATTGCTTCAGAAAATAATAAAACAAGTTTCTTTAGGTTCCTTTTTCTCAACTTGTTTCTAGTGCGTTCTAGCATGTCAAGCTAGCTTACAGAATAGCTAGCTAACTAGCCAGCTAGCTCTGTAGCCATGGATTGTGCACCTTCCATTGTTTAGCTAGCTGGTGGAGATGTTCCTTTTGAAACCAGGGCAGAGGAAAGCAACATTCACCTCCACAAATGCTGTTTACATTGATATCTATATTAAATGAAGCACTGACGGGACATCATGGTCAACCCTTAACTTTTTAACTTCATTGAAGGGGGGAATTCAGGAAAATTTAAGGGAATAGATGAGGGGAATATTAACTTAAGGGGTGTTATGCAACCAGGCCCTGGGCCATATGTAAAATGTATGCACGCATGACTTGTAAGTTGCTTTGGATAAAAGTGTCTGCTAAATGGCAAATACAGTGCATTCGGAAAGTATTCAGACCCATTGACTTTTTCTACATTTTGGCAAGGCAATTAGAAATGCCAGACGGGCTAATTTTTCTGACTTGATCACTATTAATCAGAATAATTCAAGACTGCTCTTCTCGACCATTGATTGCCTGATAAATCCTACCCCCCTCAAACCAATGTGAACTTTCCTCGACATCTAAATGTGATGAGTTTGCGGCATATTTCAGAGATAAGATAACCAACATTAGGCTGGGTATCAGTCAAGCAAGACTTGATGAGAAGTTTGATGATTTGTGCCACCATCTTCAAAACAGTTTTTAATTGCGTATCTAAAGAAGCGCAAGCACTGTCCACAGGCACTTTCCACACTTCATTCAAAACTGCAATGGCGAAACCCCTTCTGAAGAAAGATAATCTAGATTCTTCAGTTTTTAGCAATTTCGGCCAATCTCCAACCTTCCATTCTTAAGCAAAATTCTGGAGAAATTGGTTAAATTATTTTTGTATTTTTGAAAAATTCCAATCTGGTTTTCATACCCACCACAGCACAGAGTTAAAGTGGTCAATTATCTTAGAGCCAACATAGATGCCAAACAGCTCTCTGTCCTTTTTAAGTGCTGCGTTCAACACTTTTGACCATTATGCCCTTCTGGACAAACTGGAGAGGTGGGTTGGCCTCTCCGGTCCAGTTCTAAATTGGTTTAGGACCTATTTAACTGGTCAAGAGTTTTTTGTCAACCATGGAGAAACATCACTCAGAGAAAATACATATCACATGTGGTGTTACACAAGGTTTGGTTTTGGGTCCCGTACAGTTCATATAGGTTACCCTTTGGCAGCGTTTTCAGAAAGAACAGCATTGATTTTCACAGCTACACAGATGATACACAACTTTACATTTCTGTTTCACCAGAGGATTTTAGCTCCACGGATAAATTATTAGACTGTATTAGTGACTTAAATACTTGTATGGCTCATAACTTCCTCCAGCTAATTCAACACAAAACCGAGATACTTATTGTTTGAGCCAAAGCACAGAGAGAGAATCTGGCTGCACATTTTAAAAATACAACACCAGGTAAAAAAAAACCTAGGTGTTATTTTAGATTCTGAACAAAATTTCTAATCATGTGACCAAAATAGCTTTTTACCACATGAGGAACATTCCCAAGGTGCGGCCGTTTCTCTCTCAGGCTGATACGGAGAGACTCATCCATGATTTTATTACAAGCAGGCTTGACTACTGTAATGCTCTCTTGTCTGGTCTACCCAAGAAATCCATTGGTCAACTGCAAAACATACAGGTCCTCTAGCACTGGAATTTTAACTATCCCAAAGCCTATGGCCAAGTGGCATGGACGCAGCCTTTAGTTATAATGCCTCCAGCCTCTGGAATAGCCTGCCAGAGAACCTGGGGGGGACGAAACTGTGGACATAGCTAAAAAAGATCTTAACAGACATCGTTTTAGCTTTGCTTCTCCTTCGGATGCCTTTTAGTCGTTACATTTTTGTCATTTTTTGTTTATTATCTTATGTTTGTGCAGTAAATATTGCAGCTTTAATTTTAATAGTTTTTTATTCTTTTTTTTCCTGTGAAGCACATTGTGTTGCATTCCATGTCTGACATGTGCTGTATAAATAAGGATTGATTTGATTTGGAATATAAATATACACTGAGTGAACAAAACTTTAGGATCACCTGCTCTTTACATGACATGGACTGACCAGGTGAATCCAGGTGAAAGCTATGATCCCTTGTTGATGTAACCTGTTACATTCACTTAAATCAGTGTAGATGAAAGGGAGGAGACGGGTTAAAGTAGGATCTGTAAGATTTGAGACAATTGAGACATGGATTGTGTATGTATACCATTCAAAGGGTGAATGGGCAAGACAACATATTAAGTGCCTTTGAACAGGGTATGGTAGTAGGTGCCAGGCGCACCAGTTTGAGTGTGTCAAGAACTGCAATGTTGCTGGGTTTTTCACGCTCAACAGTTTCCCCGTGTGTATCAAGAATGGTCCACTACCCAAAGGACATCCAACCAACTTGACACAACTGAGGGAAGCATTGGAGTCAACATGGGCCAGCATCCCTGTGGAATGCTTTCGACACCTTGTAGAGTCCATACCCCAACGAATTGAGGATGTTCTGAGGGCAAAAGGGGGGTGCAACTCAATATTAGGAAGGTATTCCTAATGTTCTGTACACTCAGTGTATACTGTATGTACTGTAGATTATGGTGTATAAAGACATTATGGACAGTATATGAATAGAAAAGGTGTAGAAGTTATATAGGATGAGCCTTGACTAGAATACATATGAAGTGAGTAAAACATGATGTAAACATTATTAAATTGTCCTGTTTTCAATGACTACAGTGCCTTCAGAAAGTACTCACACCCCTTGACTTTTTCCACATTTTGTTCTGTTAAAGCATGAATTAAAAATGAATTGAGATTTGTTGTCAACGGCCTTCACACAATATCCCATCATGTCAAAGTGGATTTTTTTTTTTACAAATTCATAAAAAATGAAAAGCTGAGTCAATAAGTATTCAACTCATGGCAAGCCTAAATAAGTTAAGGAGTAAAAATGTGCACAACAAGTCACATAATAAATTGCAAGGACTCACTCTGTGTGCAATAATAGTATTTAACATGTTTTTTGAATGACTACCTCATCTCTGTACCCCACACATACAATTATATGTAAGGTCCCGAGACACCCATAGGTAGATGTGTAAAATAAAAAATGCAGACATTGAATATCCCTTTGAACATGATTTAATTACACTTTGGATGGTGTATCAATACACTCAGTCACTACAACGATACAGGTGTCCTTCCTAACTTAGTTGCCGGAGAGGTAGAAAACAACTCAGGCATTTCACAATGAGGCCAATGGTGACTTTGAAGCAGTTACAGAGTTTAATGGCTGTGATGGAAAAAAAACTGAGGATTGGTCAACAACATTGTAATTACTCCACAATACTAACCTAATTGACAGAGTGAAAAGAAGGAAGCCTGTACAAAATATTCCAAAACTTGAATCCTGTTTGCAATAAGGTACTTAAGTAAAACAGCAAAAAATGCAGCAAAGAAATTCACTTTATGTCTTGAATATAAAGCTTTATGTTTGGAATCACTGAGTACCACCTCATATTTTCAAGCATGGTGGTGGACGCATCATGTTATGGGTATGCTTGTCATCGGCAAGGACTAGGGAGTGTTTTAGAATAAAAAGAAACGTAATAGAGCTAAGCACAGGCTAAATCCTAGAGGACAACCTGGTTCAGTCTGCTTTCCAACAGACACTGGGAGACAAATTCATATTTTAACAGGGCAATAACCTAAAACACAAGGCCAAATATACAATGGAGTTGCTTACCAAGATGACATTGAACATTCCTGAGTGGCCTAGTTACAGTTACATCTGCTTGAATATCTATGGCAAGACTTGAAAATGTCTATCTAGCAATTATCAACATCCAATTTGACAAAGCTTGAAGAATGTTTTAATTCATGTGCAAATATTGTACAATCCAGGTGTGCAAAGCTCTTAGAGAGTTACCCAAAAAACTTATAGCTGCAATCGCTGCCAAAGGTGATTTTCACTCTCAAAATTACACTTTTTTTATAGAACATCAATCTAGTTGGGTGTGCCTGTCAGGGCATGGCTCCACAGTGGGTGTGCATCAGTCCACCCAGGCCCATCCATGTCTACACCCCTGATGCAAACAGTGCATGATGACAATTGCGCATCACAAATAGCCTACTAACCAACACTTTGAACTAAACTTTTTCAATACCTGGTTTGCATACCCATTGTTGCCTTAGTTAGCATTTACAGGTAGATATCATAAGTCGAAATGTCTTTCCTACCCTGCCAGCTACCGATGTCATTCTTCTGTGAGCTGCTCCATGCCAAAACCAGTCGAGAGCTGCGCACTTTTACTGCCTGCAGATGATATTCCGCTGAAACTAGGCTATGTGTGCTGCGTGCATGTGAATATATTTCATGTGCTTTGCAATTGTGTAGGCTACTTTTTGCATGATATCTCTATTGTACTACATAATTACACACTGTCACACACTGAAAGCCTATAGGTTCACCACTGTACTAACCTGTCACACACTGAAGGCCTATAGGTTCGCCACTGTACTAACCTGTCACACACTGAAAGCCTATAGGTTCACCACTGTACTAACCTGTCACACACTGAAGACCTATAGGTTCACCACTGTACTAACCTGTCACACACTGAAGACTTATAGGTTCACCACTGTACTAACCTGTCACACACTGAAGACCTATAGGTTCACCACTGTACTAACCTGTCACACACTGAAGGCTTATAGGTTCACCAATGTACTAACCTGTCACACACTGAAGGCCTATAGGTTCACCACTGTACTAACCTGTCACACACTGAAGGCCTATAGGTTCGCCACTGTATTAACCTGTCACACACTGAAGGCCTATAGGTTCACCACTGTACTAACCTGTCACACACTGAAGGCCTATAGGTTCGCCACTGTACTAACCTGTCACACACTGAAAACCTATAGGTTCGCCACTGTATTAACCTTTCACACACTGAAGGCCAATAAATTTGCCTCTGTGCAAACATGTCTATAATAGTTATAAAGGCTGTTAGGATACTGTATTAAGGTTTCAAGAATATTTGGCCTGGCTAAGGGGTTTTATGTGCTGACTGAATGGAAGCTAATTCAAGTTTTTTACTCCGCTGGTCTTGGCTGGTCTCATAAAGAAATGAGGAGTCCTGACTGTCCGAGACAGAGCGCAAATGTATCTGACATGGAGACAGGACCAAAACACTCAACATGGGGTCTGTGACCGGTCTAGAGTACTACAACACTGCCTGGAGATAGAAGCTGTTTTTCAGTCTCTCTGTCCAAGCTTTGATTTACCTGTACTGTCTCCGCCTTCTAGATGGTAGCGGGTTGAACAAGCCGTGGCTCAGGTGGCTGAGGTCCTTGATATATTTTAACATCATTGTTTTTTAACACAAAAAAAAACATTTGATTAATAAAATATTTAGTCAGTCGTCTTCCTCAAATGAAGGGGATGATGACGCAATCTTTGCAAGAGGAAGGGAAACTGATTTCATTGGTCCTCAACTCGTGACTCAGTCATTTCATTCAGGGTAAGTGGAGTTAGCCATGAGTTAGCCTAGCCCCGGAGTAAGTTAGTTCTGAAGGATTTGTTGACATAGAAATTTGAAGTGAGCCACTTCACATGACCAAAGTTACCTCGCTACAGCACATTCAGAATGTATTCAGACCCCTTCTCTTTTTTCACATTTTGTTACATTACAGACTTATTCTAAAATGTGTTAAATCAAACATTTTGCTCATCTATCTACACACAATACCCCATAACGACAAAGTGAAAACAGATTTTTTTTCATGTATGCAAATGTATTAAAAAGAAAAAAACAGAAACACCTTATTTACATAAGTATTCAGACCCTTTGTTACAAGACTCAAAATTGAGCTCAGATGCATCCTGTTTCCGATCATCTTTAAGATGTTATTACAACTTGATTGGAGTCCACCTGTGGTAAATTCAATTGATTGGACATGACTTGGAAAGACACACACCTATTTATATGAGGTCCCACATTTGACAGTGCATGTCAGAGCAAAAACGAAGCCAAACGAAGCCATGAGCTGGGCTCCCGAGTGGCGCAGCGGTGTAAGGCATTGCATCTCAGTGCTTGAGGTGTCACTACAGGCACCCTGGTTTGAATCCAGGAGTCCCACAGGGCGGTGCACAATTGGCCCAGGGTCATCTGGGTTTGGCCGGTGTAGGCCATCATTGTAAATAAGAATTTGTTCTTAACTGACTTGCCTAGTTAAATAAATGTTAAATAAAAAGAAAATGTAATGAGGTCGATGGAATTGTCCGTAGAGCTCTGAGACAGGATTGTGTCGAGGCACAGATCTGGGGAAGACTGCAGCACTCCATCAATCAGGCCTTTATCGTAAAACATCAACCAGCTAGCTAGGTGTATAGATAGCTAGCTACTTAGCTAAACAATGGAAGGTGCACAATCCATGGCTACACAGCTAACCTTAGCTTGCTCTTTAAGATATCTTGACGTGCTAGATAGTAATAGAAACAAGTTGAGAAGAAGTCAATAAACAAAGCACGTTTTATTATTTTCTGAATCAATTTGTTTCTCCTGTCTTGAATGCAGAAGTTCTATTTTGCGATCCCCCAAAATGCCATCTGTATGACAAGATGTTCAGTCAGTAAATCCGGTAATCTCCATGGTAACCAGAGACTCTTTCTGCCACATAGATGTGGTGAAAGAGTCAATGGAATGCAGACATGTAGAAGTTGTCAGTTTTCAGGTTTTGAAGAAGTGACTGCTAAATGCCTTCTCCCGTTCGTATAAACTAGTTAGCATAGCTAGCATACAGAAATCGGTGGCGGTAATCAAATGTGTGTTTAACTGTAATGCAGATGATTGGTAATGATGACATGCATGTGTTGGGGTTGACATCCATACAAGCATTATACTCAGACTTTTACCTAAACATAGTGTGAAATACGCATAAACAATATCCTACATGTAGGCTAATTTTGCTGGGAGGCAATGACAAGACTTGGGATCTTTCCCCCATGGCCCTTTCCTCCACGTGTTTCCATGGCAACCCCATTGTTTTGGTTGAGACCGATAGACCTCTTTACCGCATCTACAGTATGCATTCAAACTACCGTAAAACCCCTTAAATTATGCCCTTATCAAAGGAAAATGTTTGAGGGGCTCTATGCAACACCCTTAAATTTCCTTAAGTAAGGGGAAATTATATATTCAGGTAAATCTTTAAGGGAAACACTTAAGATGTTTTATGCAAACGTGCCCAGGTCCTTAGCACAACCGCTCTCCCTCTCCCTCTTGCTCTTTATCCCTCATTCTTTCTTTCTTTCTATCTATATCTACCATCTTTATCTCTCCATCTCTTCTCCTCTTCTCTTCTACTATCAACATCTAGCTCTCCATCTTTTCTCCTCTCCTCTTCTACTATCAACATCTATCTCTCCATCTCCTCTCTTCTTCTACTATCAACATCTATCTCTCCATCTCTTCTCCTCTCCTCTTCTACTATCAACATCTATCTCTCCATCTCTTCTCCTCTTCTACTATCAACATCTAGCTCTCCATCTCTTCTCCTCTTCTACTATCAACATCTAGCTCTCCATCTCTTCTCCTCTCCTCTTCTACTATCAACATCTATCTCTCCATCTCCTCTCTTCTTCTACTATCAACATCTATCTCTCCATCTCTTCTCCTCTCCTCTTCTACTATCAACATCTATCTCTCCATCTCTTCTCCTCTTCTACTATCAACATCTAGCTCTCCATCTCTTCTCCTCTTCTACTATCAACATCTAGCTCTCCATCTCTTCTCCTCTCCTCTTCTACTATCAACATCTATCTCTCCATCTCCTCTCCTCTTCTACTATCAACATATATCTCTCCATCTCTTGTCCTCTTCTACTATCAACATCTATCTCTATCTCTCTCAGTCTTTCCTTTAAAGTCATACTCTCTGCCTCAGTAGACCAATTATGGCTAAGCTGATTCCGATTGCGAGCGATACACCTGAGGTACATGGTCAGGGGAGTTAGCGTGTAGCCGATCTGTTTTACATGTTATTGACAAGATGGAAGTATCATGGTCTTTTTATTACACCAATTTCATTCTTGGCCAATTTCCCCTTCGGCAGGTTAGTGGCAGTTCGCCATAGATTTTTTTTGTGGAATTGATCAGCGAACTGCTTGAGCAATTTATTGGTCCCCTTGCATCTGTGATTAAGATCCGCATGCTACGTGCCCTTATCTATGTGTCCATCAATATTTTACAAGACTGATTGTGTGATCTTGGCACTCGTATTAAAAAAGGTTGCATTGTGTTCTATATGAGCGTGGGTTGACTTCCCTGACAGGGGGATTCTTTGTTGTTCTCTGGAACATTTTAAATCACCTCTGACCATAGCAATGTCATGTCTTAAGTCAATAAGAATACAGACATGCCTGTTAAATCTGATCAGAAATGACAACAGAATATTTGTTCACATGTCAACGTGGGCCCAAGTTTAATTCAAACTAATCCTTTCTCATTGGAAGCGGTTGTAATGTATGAGATTCCTATTAGAGCAGTCAAAGGCCAAAACCACCATGACATCAGCGGCGCATTTTCTTTGGGAACTCAAGGCTAGGATAATTACAAAGAAGATAGTATAGGCAAACATCTGAGTACTTTTTAAATATAAACTGCATTAGTTGGTAGGCAAGGGGGAGTGCAAGCAACCATGTAAGTCATTACATGTGCCAGCTCTATTAAATTCAAACCACAGACTCATGTTTAGCTGGACTGTACTAGTAGCCTAGCCTACTGTCATGCTGCATCTTTTCCCTTTGGGTGTTGAGACACAGCTTGGATATAATAAGGATCAGGCGGAAAGCCATTCAACAAGCTCAAGAGCTATCCAGGAGTCATCCTTTTCATTTGGTTAATTTACAGGCAGCTTTTTATTATTCATTTGACTTAGAATAATGCTTGGCCAGTTGAAATACCTTTTTTTTACATTGAAGAAGTTTGTAGTAGTGAGTTTCTAATCTTTCTCTCTGCTTGTTTCTCTCTCTCCCTACCTCTTTCTCTTTCTCTCTCTTACTCTCTCTTTCTCTTTCTATTTCTCTCTCTCTCTCTTCTCCCTCCCTTTCCTCCTCGCTCAAGTGTAGCGATGGTAAATTAAGCTGATTTCCGAGCCATTACACTCTAACATATAAGCAGTACATAAACTGATTTGTTTAAAGATTTGTGGCCTTGGAAACACCATTTGACTCCCATTTTTATTACATGGCCACAGAGTGCCGGCCAGACATTACGTTAGGCGACAATCACATGTGGGTTTGAGGGCTGATGCAGAAAACGAGGCAGACCAGTTTCTCAGGCAGATGTACACTCCTGAGAAATCGACTTCACGTCCACATTACCAAAGCCTGCCACTGAAAGAGAGATTTTACGCTGAAAGACAGATTGATAGTGGACCATATGGTGTCATCATGCATAGTCCAGTGTTTTGGGGTGGGAGATGGTATGAAAAATGTACAAGTTCATGTCAACCTGGAATGGAATGTATTGACAGTAGTGATGTAGAGATTTGATTGGTGCAGGTGAGAAACACTTGCACAACGTTCTGCTTTGGGATATTTTTAGTCCAACTATAACTATACTTGAACTGATTCTTCATGGTCTACGCTGGATTCGACTTTAATGACTAGAAACTGGGGCACGAAAAATAATTGGATATGCCAAACTATTTATCCTACATGTCAGAAGAAATAAAGTGTTCTCGAAATAGGCTTATAACACACTGTGTCAGGGGCTTAATATTAATGACACAATGGAGCTGAATAGAGGGAGGTGTGTGATACAATGCCAAATAGTTCAATATCTCAACACTTCGGATTTTGGTGCATGAGTATCAGTGGAGGCTGCTGAGGGGAGGACGGATCATAATAATGGCTGGAATGGAGTCAATGGAGTGGTATCAAACACATGGAAACCATGTCTTTGATGGGGTTGATACCACTCCGTTGACTCCATTACAGATCTTATTATGAGTCGTCCTGCCCTCAGCAGCATTCACTGATGTAGTACTGGTGAGTGATAATTTAATCAGAGATAAATTATCTGTAACAAATGTGTGCTATACACAGTGATCACTCACCCCCTATAACCCCCACAAAACAATCTAGTTATTGGGCTCACAGCAACAAGGCCTATATAGAGAGAGAGAGGACTGTTCTGCTCTGGCACAACACAGTCAACGAAGCATTTACTAATGTAACATACATCAAATCATAAATAATTTAGAAAGAAAAAGGTAGATGTAGGCTATGTCTAAATCCAACCAAGAAAACACAACATCCATTTGCAATGCAATGTTTATTATACCATATTCACAATTAATAGACAACATGGAGTTGATTGATTAGTTCAGCAACTGATAGTCAATCTCATATAATTTGCCCTCTCTTTGATTATATGATGGCTGCATTAGGCTACACATTCATGTAGTGGAATAAAAAATACATCCACAAACATGAAAGTGAGAGGGTCATGTCTAAAAGTTTAGAGTAGGCACAACTAAAAAGTTGAAAAGTCTAACTGCAGTGCTGTCGACAGCTGAATGTGTGCCAAGTAGATGATGTGCTCGTTAAGAATCAGGAGAGCGCACTTGGTCAGGTCACCTCCTTTCTCACATCACAGCCCCATCAGAAATTCTTTCAAGTGTCCTTCTGCGTCGCCAAAGATGACAACAGCGAATCGATAAGTGCTTGAAATGAAAAGAAGCCGTCGGTTTGCCCCCGAGGCAAAAGATTTCATAGCACCAGCAGCAAGCAGTCTTTACTGAACTTCATGCATTCTTTTGCAGCTTTCTTCGTGAAAAAGAGAAGGCAGGCTCTCGTTTTTATTCTCCAGATGAAGGTAAGCGCGGTTATAGAACAACGTGACTCTCAAGACGCAGCCTTTTCCCCCTTCTGATATGACAGGCGGGGTTGGGCGTGATGTACCAAAGGGATGCATGCCAGGTTGATATATTTGATAACAGAGTTGGGGGATTTAGGAGTCCTGCGTGTTCGCTGTAGGCCCACACGGAGATTAAACATAATGGGTGTATATTGGTCATCTTCAGAACATTTGTTGTGATCTGATATTAAAATAGGGCGTCGCAGAACAGAAAATATAGTCTTATATCTGCATTACAGGCTACCTTGCGCGTGTCTTAATTCATAATAGCCTACGAATGTGCTTGTTATTTAACTAGGCTATAGACATGTGTTATGCCTATGACCGGACGCAGAGAAAATCAGGGATGCAACTCTCATAAATAAGGGTAATTGATTTCCTGTGTCCATTGATCTAATCCGATTGCCTTACCCGCAAATGATAGCACCAGTATAATCATATCTTTACAATAGTCCATTAGACATGCACGTCGAATGCATAATTTACCCACAAGACTATAAGGCCTACATGTTAGGAAGGTGTTTCAAATAGTATGCGTAATGGTTTTCTGCGCGCATCATTAAATTAAAGGGGCAATGTGGAAAAATTTAAGATATACAAGGCCTTTGTCTTGTGCATGTTTTGCTTCAGTGCCCCTTTGCCGCGAAATTCCCATGTGGTTGTGTGCATTAATTACTTGTTTAATGAGAGTATGACTAAAAATGTGAAAGAAGGATTAGGCACGTGAAATGTACATCCGGTCTGCTTGGCTCACTTAAGATGTGAAAGGAATATCAGTCTGTATTTTAAGGATCTATAAAGTTCATTTGCATCCCTGACAGCTGTTTGCTTGTGCAGAAAATATTCGATAAGTCAACCCAAAACGTGTCAATTAAAATGTAGGCCTACTAACTAGATTTACATAAATGTTTATCTCTGTTACACCAAAAATCTTACACGAAAATATTTTCACTTTAAACTGCCAAAACCTTTATGTAAATATTTTTAATTAACATTTAAGGCATGGTAATTTACACTGACACTGTAAATCTGTTTCAAATGGAAGATATTTGTTTTATCATGATATGAACATTTTCAATTCTCATATTTGCACCTGCCAACTAAATTCTAGTCTACTTTTATGATTTATTGTTGTGATGCTGGTTAGTAAATGTAATCAATTCATTAATATATAGCTTTAGCGAGTGGTTTCTGGTAAATGTCAACATGTATAAGGCTCTCTTCCAGCAAATGTCTTGTAGCCTATGTGGGCCGCAAAGAAATGATTGACTTTGAAATAACAGTGATATAAATGAACATAGGCTTCAAATGCCCTAAACTTACTGAGAGATATAAACAGTATAGGCTATTTTATACGGGAATTATGGTCAAAAAACATGTAGTCATTGCCAATTTGCTTATGCAAACATAAACTGTGAATTAATTCCATATTTTATATATTATCTTAATTAATGACGGTTTAAAAACAAAAAAATACAAAGGGTAGCCTATTTGTTTTAATTAGGTTTTATGCAATGCTGTTACATTTCGTTTATTTTATTTTATTATTCATTGTGGTTGTGAATTGAGCGTGTCTAAGTTTATACTGTCTTTAACTACACATGCACGTCGGCGCAGATAAAGACACCCACTGAGGAACACACACTCACACAGACACACACACGCGCTCTGTCTCAAAGCTCAAGCGAGAGAAAAAAAATGCGCCACTCTTGGAGTGTCTGTCTGGAAAAAAAAGTTGTTAAGGCTGAGGACGATCCAAGAAGAGAATTATCTACTGAAGTGACAGCGCCTGCTTCACCATTTTTAATCGCACTGTAGCTAGATGGTTATAAAATCGTATGTGGCATCAGTTTTGATCCAATAAGCGGGAAAGAAAATAAATCTAAGTAGCTCTGAGACTTTTTCCTTCGGGAGGCAGACAGCAACTTTCATATTTTGGACCTGAAACTTCGCTGTCTCCGGTTCTTATCTGAAAGGTGATAAGCGGAACCATCGGTGTGGAATTTACCTCTTAACCAGACAAGAATAAAACAGGGAAGGACGAAAAGCGCTGGCGTCTTCGACCACTGGTAAGTGCTGAGGCTACACTTTGCGGAGATGTGAGTTAATGCAAGTGAAAGAATTCGTTCCACCTCCGGTTAGCCTTTTCGGCGTAATCTGGGAAAGTCTGATGTGAATTTCATCAGCACCGCAGTAACATGAAGGGACGTGATAAGTGAGTTCGTGGCAGGTTTCACCTTACAAGTCCGCCAGATGATAATGATGTATCGTTAGCACTGAATTGAACATGGAATGGACTGGACTTCATGGTCTTGCGCCTCTAATTAGCCTAATGCAAAAACATATGTTTTTGTATTTTTGTATGTTTATTTTCCTAATGCAGACAGGCTGGACTGAGATTGTTCATGGTGTTGAAGGGCATTGTGCAAACTAAAGAAATGAAGAAGCATACATTGAACCTTCAAATATCGCTTCTGATTCAACAATTGGTTGTGGGCTAATGGACTGATTGCACATCAGTTACGTTGCGTATATTGCTGTGATTGCATTCTTAATCTCAAACTGGCAATGTCTCCGATTGAAATAAATATAATATAGGCTATTTATATTATATGTCGATTATAGTAATACCCTCAAAATATTTTACACCAGTAACAGGCACATTAATGATGCTAAATACTGATCATTTAGGCGTATAACTAGGCTAACAACGAATATAGACCGAATGTAATGATTTAGGACAAAAATAATTAGACATTCATGGTGTCATAATACACACATTTAAATTGACCTAATTATTATTATTATTATTATCGATATTTTTATAAATGGTAATAATACAGTAGGCCTAGTAGTAGTAGCAGAAGCAGTAGCAGTAGTAGTAGTAGCAGTAGTAGTCGTACCAGTAGTAGTAGTAGTAGTAGAAGTAGTAGCAGCAGGAGCAGTAGCAGCAGTAGTAGTACAAGCAGTAGTAGTAGAAGTAGAAGTAGAAGTAGTAGTAGTAGTAGTAATAGTAGTAGTAGTAGTAGTAGTAGTAGTAGTAGTAGTAGTAGACCTAGTAGTAGTAGGCCTTGTAGTAGGCCTAGTAGTAGTAGTAGTTGCAGCAATAGTAGTAGGCCTAGCAGTAGTTGTTGTTGTTGTAGTAGTAGTAGTAGCAGTAGTAGTAGTAGTAGTAGCAATAGCAGTAGTAGTAATTAGTAGTAGTAGTAGCAGTAGTAGTAGTAGTAGTAGTAGTAGTAGTAGTAGTAGTAGTAGCAGTAGTAGGAGCAGTAGTAGTAGTAGTAATAGTAGGATCAGTGGTAGTAGTAGCAGCAGTAGTAGTAGTAGCAGTAGTTGTTGTAGTAGGCCTACTAGTAGTACTAGTCCTAGTAGTAGTAGTAGTAGTAATAGTAGTAGTAGTAGTTGTTGTAGTAGGCCTAGTAGTAGTACTAGGCCCAGCAGTAGTAGTAGTAGTAGGCCTAGTACTAGTATTAGTAGTATGCCTAGTAGTAGTACAATGGTTGTCATAATGAGAGACTTGCAAAGTAATGTATAGTATGTATTAAAATACACTTCTACGGTTAAAATAAAAATAGTTAAAATACACTTCTACAACCAGGTACATGTACCTCCTTATCGTGCAATATTAATTTAATTAGTACTTTGTAATTTTTTTTAAGTAACATGAATCCAATTAATATGATCAATTGAACTAACATTTATAGCACACAGGCCTATGTGCATACAAGGCTACTGCTCTTTTTAATGGCCATGTAATTTTATTCAGCCAAAAACTAAACAGGAACTTCCAAATTCAAGTGAATATTTTCTATATTTCTATATTGTGTCTTCTTTGAAACGGATATTCCCCGTCAATGTCATTTTCAAACCAGTTGTAAAGAGAAGGGGCTAAGGGGAGCCTGCTGAAATATGAATGAAATCGTATTACTGCCGCTGATTAGATAACACGGGGGATTTGCAATATCCTTACACCTTGCAACCTGACACCCCATCTTTCATTTTAAGGCGGAATACACGAGAACCTGCTCCACTCAAACCAGGGTTAGCAGGTACACGCCATGGGAAAACTAACCTCTAATTTCTCACCCTTTTGAATAAAATCACAGATGTATGCTATAAAGCAGGTGAGGCGAGTATCAGATCCGTGCCGCTCAGGCGGGTCCAGAGAGAAAAATAATGAAGGGGAAAAACGGTTAACAGCATGATTGCATGCAAATTTCCCATCTTAAATTATCATAAGCAAACAGTCGGAAGTCTGGTCTAATAAAATCCCATCTGTGTTACTTCATATCGAGTTAGTATAGAGCTGCGAGAATGAATTTTGTAATATCCCACCGACAGACATCTCAATCAGCCATTAATCCCGTGATTTTACTGCGGATTCACTGAACTTCCAACGCCCCAAACTGCTGCATGCTGCCTGGCACAATTTACACCAACCCCGTCACAGAGCACCGTTGCCCTGCTTTTCTGTGGGACGGCATAGGCCTCACATTTGAAGAGCAGATTATGTTATGGGGCCTATTCAAATGTTGGATATTTGAGGAAACTTGAGGGAAATTATGTATAGTGTCATATATTAACAATTATGAAAACATATAGGTGAAAATTGTGTTTGGTCCTATACTGCAATTTATTGATTGTAAATGAATAATAATTGTGTGATTTCTTTGGAGCAGACAAGGTAGTGTGTGATCGATGCAACATTTTCAGGATTCTTATAATAAATCCAGTCCCTTTCTTTTCCAGAAGCCGTTCCTCTAATTGCGACAATGGACTCCCACTGCCGCAAGCTTGCATCAACTTCTGCACAAATAGGTGAGTATCTATGTGTAACTCTTGACGTACCATCACCACACTTCAACGTGACATTATTTTCTCCCACTGCAGAAAACAGATGCTGAGATTATAGCAGCATAATTTCGCGTTTTGTTTCTATTGCATAGCAGGAAATACGATGCATTTCTCTTCTTTAATTGTCACTTTTTGTCACATAGGCCTACTTCTTCGTTCCCAAAATATCAGAGACCTGTCTAGGCCTAAAGTAGCTTCAGTCCAGTTAAAATGGAAAAAGTGGTTTTATACTGTCTTAGAGTGGCACCTGGTGGCTGTGTATGGATGTGCAGTAGCGGGCGACTGGGAAACTGAGTAGGGAAAGGCCTAAGCATAAATTCTATCTTCATACACCCAGCTTTTGTTAAGCGTGCCAGAGGTTACAATTTACACGCAACACTATATATGGACTACTTTGCTTTGTTGTCATGTTGTCTGTTTTCTCCATTTGACGTATTAAGTAGTCTAATAGCCGACCCTTGGCCTATGAACGACAGGCTACTTAATTTAATTTATTAAATTAGCCTATAAGGAACTCTTATTTTTACGAGACTCCCATTGAAACTTACAGTAGCTGTAATTGATATTCCACTCGTGTTAATGTATCTTACACTAAGTTGTGGCCCATATCAGTTAGCCTATGCCAAAATATGATGAAACATTTTAAATGCATACACAGAAATATGCACATTAACAAAAACTGCTATTGTCCGTAAGAGTATAAGCTGCATTAACGAAAAATACGGTTTATTTCGTCTGGGCCATGTCAATAATGTTGGAGTGGATTTAATTGATTGTGTTTTCGGGGAATTACATAAAACGAATATTGTTTAAGTGCTAAATGAATTACCAGTTTGTCAACCCTTAATTTAGCTCATTTTATTTTCGTTCATGCTATATTGGATCTAATCAAGTGACAAAGCACGCATCATCCCGTGAGCTTACTTTGCTCCATAGCAGCAACTTGAGCAAGGACGGCGTTGTGATCACTCATTGATTAACAATAATAAGATAAATAGAAAACATAATTATTTGAGGTAATGCAATGATGAGCCAACGAGGCTTGCAAATGTAGGCACCGGAGTGAAGAGACACTCGAGCGACCTGATTATTGGGATCCCCTTTCAACTGTTTTACACCAGCCTTAATATATGCAGGTCTTGATAGATTGACTCCAGGGAAAACTAAATGTATAATGAAAGCTTATTCGTGAGGAGGAATATACTAATGGGGGAATCTGATGTCCCCTTAATCTTATGTAAAAAGCCTTGTCGTCTCCCTTATATTGACTGAATTACTAATTAATGGCCCTCTATGGCGTATTGCGCGCGGTAATCCGCGGAAGAGAGATAAAGCATTCTGAAGGTAAAAAAGAAGAGGAAACCGATAATCCACTGCAAATCTGGTATAAAAAAAAATATTGAGCAATCACTTGCTTGCATAGCCTACATAAAACATTTGGACTGTTATGCCATTAACATGTTTTTCTTTTGAAATTATTATTATTATTATTTGCCTATTAAAAAACATAAATCAGTCAACATAAATCAGTTCTCAGAATCCTCGCAAACACGCAGAATGCAGGTGGATGCTTTAGGCCTATGTCATATTCAAATAAAATGGGTAACCACTTGAAGCATTAGACCCCAAATAAATTGCATATCAGGGGGATTTAAACAAATAAAATCCACCTGATATGCCTGACAGGGGCGCACGGATAGGCATTCCCGAGAATCCTCAAATAAACTGAAGAAATAAATGATGAACGGAAGACATGCAGGCTAAATTCCCATCTTCAGCCAAGGATTGCATATATTATCGGCCAGCTACATATGTACCGACAGTGGGGTGGCTAAACACACAGCACGAAGTTATTTTTATAAGGAGGGAGGATGGAGGAATAATCATACCCTTGGTTTCGACAGCTCTCGCTACCTTCCTCCATGGTCCGCGGGCGGCTCTCCCACAAGAGTGCAAATAAGGTGTATATCAAGGGCTTTCACTGGATTATCTCAATAACGTATTAGTAGCCCATATCCTGATATCTACGATAATGGAGAGAAAAGACGCGTGATGGCTAAATATTCATAAGTTTACATGCTGGCCTATTGCCTTATCAAGAATGCATGCAACAATAATTTTTTTGTGTGCTATTAACTCAAGTTATGAAGAATTTGTGTGCTATTATTAATATTTATTTTGTTATTATTATTAAACATAATAGCAATGCATTCATAAACAATACTATATTATCAATTAATATATTATCTGACATGTGGGGACTGACAACGGGTTTTTTTTCAAAGTATTGTGTATGGTGTTGCATGAATGAAGATTTTAATGCTGGTTGCATTTACAATGTTAACACAAATACCTAAGGAGAAGTATAGTGGTCACTGTCAAAATCCTGCTTAGAGAATAACCTCAAAGCATAGGACATTTATCTGCTAGGATACTGGACATGTGTTTACTTTCATTTTACGTGTCATGATCTTGAGGGAATTAGCGAAAATGCAATGGGAAATCAGCTCTAAGTCATTAAAAGTCCTTATACCAAATTCTTAGGCAAATGAGAGTCTTATCAGATTAAAAACCACTACAAGTCGACTCCCTGAGAACCGCTGAGAGATCCAAACGTACAGGATATCGGCTAAGGACCTAGATAAACTGCATCATTTTGACGAGCTAGAATGAAATGGTTACTTATTGCCTAAACCAAGGCCATTTAACTTTTACCCAATTCGTGACAAATTAGGATAAATGTGTGACTAGATTGTGTCACTTTACTTCTGATATTGATTTTGCTGGTCATCGTTTATTATGGTAGGCCCGAAATTGGCAACAACTTGAAAGTGACAACATCAGTTCTGTGAACTGGGCCCTGCATGGGGTCAGCGCATCACCATATCCCCATCATAGACATGCTGTAGCGTTGCTCTTGTGCGCCTTGCTTAGAGATGACTGTTAATGGATGACTGTTAAGGTCAGTTCATCAGGTCATCTTTATTGCATCGTTTCTTCAATGGGAAAAAGATAAGATTAGCAAGAACACAATGAATAGGCCAGTTTTTACCAAATAAATGCATCGTGCTGATTGTTTGACTTGATTTTTAGATATGGTTGCTTTAGTTGGGTTAGTGTTCAATTCTGCAAAACGTGCATTCGGTTCGTCTTGGGTAGGCTACACTACACGGTGCATCCCGTCTCTCTTTACATTATTTTATTTGAAAGAAAAATATGCACCGTACTGTACCCCGCTTAAACACATTGGCAGACATCTCTTATTTCCCCGCGCACCGGTTGGCTGGGCAAACCGTCATGTCCACGTTGACGGCCTGTCAAAAAAATGGGAAGGCTCTCGGTGACGTCAAAGGCGTAGAGGAGAGAGTCACAGTGGGACAGCCAGAGCGCAGCGAACAGCTGAAATGAAGAGTGAGCGGCGTAGTGTGCCTAGCCTCTGGATCTAATATCACCTACCTGCCCTTGTCACTCTGGTACTCCGCACAGCTAGCAGTATCAGTCCGAGATACATATTTGCTCTTCCTTCAATCAAAACGCCGTTGCATTTTAATCCGACGCGAATAATGCTGGGTTTCTTCTAAAGACATTTTAATCCGTTTAAACAACTTTTTTTTAAAACATTAATTTGCGAGAGGAGACGTGTTGCTGTGAATCTTAACACCACTGATTCCCCCTTTTCTCTATCCGTCGGACGTCTCTCTTTTTTTGCTTGCACTGAGGGAACTTAATCCGCCTCTGACAGCGAGTTTTGCGCGCTATCCTATTCATATGAACTCTATGAAGGATCCATTGAATTTGGACCATCATCACCACCACCACCTAACCGGAACTAAACTCTCCTCCACGCACCACACGGCACTAGCAATGGCCTCTAGTCTGCAGCCGTTGCAGCGGTCTGTGGACTCCAAACACCGGTTAGAGGTGCACACAGTATCAGACACCTCCAGTCCGGAGTCCGTAGGTAAGAATCATCCCGTGGTGGCTTTTTGAGGAGGGATGACCGTTTTTCTGATGATTAGAAACATAAGATGTCACCCTACAGCCTCTCTCAACAAAAGCAGTTTGAGACCGAGAACGATATTAGTTTATGTATGCAAATAGTTTGGGTATTGGAAATATCAGACAGAGGATCACTCTCTTTTTGACTATGCAGATATTGTGATTGCGCCAGTAATTGATTTATTTGTGTCCATAAGTGTCAGGGAACTTGACGCTGTCGTTACTTTCATAACCACCTTTGACTCCGGTGAAGTTATATATATTTTTCTCATATTGTTTCACGCATATTTTTGTAAGTGTAATAATTGTAATCAAACAATGTAAAACTATATTCGATTAATTACAAAATGTATAAACGTTTTTAAATACCGTTTGTATAGTATTACCATTGTGCATACTAACATTGTTTTGGAGTCACGTTGTAGGCTTTTTAACTCATTTTCATGTAGCCTACATGCTTCAAATAAGGAATCGTGACATTATTAGTAGTTTTACCATGAGAGTAACATTTGATCCAAAGGTTTTACAATGGATTCCAATTTTACAAGGAGACCTCTTATAATAATACTACCCAGGATAGGCTACTTCACGCCTGTGACCGTCCCGATGATGACTCGTAATATTTTGTTTACTGTTTCAACAGAGAAAGACTCAAAAGGCCAGAGCAAAACTGACGACTCCTTAGATGATCCTTCTAAAAAGAAGCGACAGCGGCGACAGAGGACTCACTTCACAAGCCAGCAGCTACAGGAACTGGAGGCCACGTTCCAGAGGAATCGCTATCCGGACATGTCTACAAGAGAGGAGATAGCCGTGTGGACCAACCTCACAGAGGCCCGCGTCAGGGTAAGGCCCTTGAGAAGAAACGAACACCATTCATGTGTATAATTTCGGGTTATTTGTGCCACTCATATATGGAGTTGAGGCAAGGATGTCAATTATTACGCAGGGAATTTAGGCACGCATAATTACTCAACGCCAGAACATGTTGTCTTAGGGAAATAAAGTTGCATTCACAATATCCTTGGTAAATAATAGGCTGCCTAAAAACAAATACTCAGACTGGTTATTCTTTGCAATGATATGACTCAGTTATAATGTCACAAAAGAGTAAAATACCATACATTAGATGGCTATGCCTATAATGCATTGTTATTTATAAAATCTATAATGATAGGCCATCCACCTACTTTACTCATATATTTTTCCCTGTACAACAGTACGATTTTACTGTTAATATCTCTGCAGTGGAAATATAGCAATTTCACACATTTACTATATTTAGGCTATAATATCACAGTTTTGTTAGATATCTGGCATTGCTCATAACTAGATAGTTAGGTTGTTATTAGTTGTTTTAGAAAAACAAAGCATAATTACAGGCTAATAAACTTGTTAGCTGTTAGGACTATTGACATTAACGGCTGACAGATACCAATATTGTTACTATGTTCGTGTGAATGAGGTGCAAAGCTTGTATTTTGCGTTTGTCACTCTCGTGTTGTATAACTAAAGTCACTAACGTGTTTGTCTCCGCCTATGGAGGAATACACATCTTCAGACACATTAAGATGGTCCAACGACAGTTAGGAAGGATGGATGTGTATTGGGATTCTATTGGAATCAACCCAGATTGCTCTGCATGAGAGAAAGTGACTCAATTTGGCCTGGTAGAGTTTCAATCCAACATACGATTGTTATCACAAATAGCGTTGCGCTTTTCAAGCAATACTTTGATTTTTTTTTTGATTATGTAAATTAATTAAACGTTTGAGAATAACTCGTTATAGATTTTTTTTGCATGGCCTGTGTTAACAATAATAATAATTTAGTTGCATATTTATATTATTTTGCAAAGCCTGTGTTAACAACAATAATAATTTAGTTGTATATTTATATTATTTTGCTAATTTTTAAGGTCGAGATTTGTGAGAAATACTTTAATTGATTTACAGTTGTATGTCTGATATTGACTTAAGACACACTTGAAGGCCACACATGAATACCACATCTGGTTCCTTGCAGACCAATTAGGCTACCCATCCATCACATTTTTGTGAATTGCACAGGATAGCCAACAAGTCCTAATATTATTACGTTGGCCTGTTGGTTATAAAATAAAGCACATTGGGCCGCGTACATATTGCATTAATAGCCTATTATCAAATTCTGAACTAATTTGTCTTTGTCATAGGTGTGGTTCAAGAACCGGCGAGCAAAATGGAGGAAAAGGGAAAGAAACCAGCAAGCCGAGCTATGCAAGAACGGCTTCGGTCCTCAGTTCAATGGACTTATGCAGCCCTATGAAGACATGTACCCCAGCTACACATACAACAACTGGGCCGCCAAGGGGCTAACTTCGGCCTCCTTGTCCACCAAAAGCTTCCCTTTTTTCAATTCCATGAACGTCAACCCTTTGTCATCGCAGACGATGTTTTCCCCGCCCAACTCCATCTCTTCAATGAGCATGACCTCCAGTATGGTGCCGTCCTCGGTTACTGGCGTGCCCGGTTCGAGCCTCAACAGCCTCAATAATTTAAACAACCTTAGCAACCCCTCTCTGAATTCGGGAGTTCCCACGCCAACCTGCCCGTATGCCCCGCCGACCCCTCCTTATGTGTACAGGGACACTTGTAACTCCAGTCTGGCAAGCCTGAGACTGAAAGCCAAGCAGCACTCGAGTTTTGGATACACCAGTGTTCAGAATCCAGGCTCAAATCTGAGCGCGTGCCAGTACGCCGTGGATAGACCAGTGTAATACCTGATAATACACGAGCCCCAGTCAGAGGAACGAGAGACTACTTCTTCTTTTTTTTTTTCCAGAAGGGCACTAGAATACTAAACCACCGAAACCCGCGATGGAGTTTCAAACTTAAACGGGAGTAATTAGGCTTTTTTTTTTATCCTAATTAGTATTTTGTTCTACACCGGCGAGTGGAGAATGTATGATACTTTACTTTCCACGCTTGTTTATTTTAAGATTTCTAATTTTGGACGTTAATTGACTGAAAGGTTGTATATATATCGAAAGATCATCTCCAGTTTATTGAGGCGAATGCTGTTGCTCTCCAGTTTTCTCAAGGTTCAATTTAACAAAGCATGTGAAAACCCTAAAGGAATAATGTTTTGCTTGCAAACAAGGGAATGTACATACTAAACGCACCAGTTGTGTGTTTCTAACATATTATAAATTTATTATTAAATGTCTGTGTGAATATCGATTTAGAGTAGCAATCTTGCGTATAAAAAGACGCATCAAATGTTCCTGCAATTAAATTGGTTTTGCTCTGTGTATACTATTTAGTACGGAATTTTGTTTCGTTTTTTTTTCAACAAAAAAATAAATAAACTATTGTGTTTTATTTAATGGAAGTAAATATATTGTTCAAAACGTTTTGTTGAGGATTTTTGTGCTGATCCAAGTGTTAGTGTGAGTTTTGTCGAGTCTAGAGTGCAGGGAATGACAGTGTGTCTATCGGGGTTCGATTATGCTAGCTACTAGGCCGACTAATCTAAAGCGAAAACAATGGCCCTCTCCAATACACATATGAATCGAGACGCAGGGAGATGCACGGGTGGAGAGGGCGAGATGCCCCGTCAGATTAACTGCTGAATCGCCCCGGAGTGATCACTGGTGCTTGAAATAACACTGGAATCCACAAAACGGAATTGGGCCACACAACAAAGACCCGAGCTCATTACCTTCTGACACATAATAATCACGAGTGCTATAACAATGAGCAGCACTGGACGTTTAAGATGCGCCTCTTGATGCAGTGTAAAGTGATTATAGACTTACATAACATTCTATATCACAATACATTACCATAATCAATAATACCAATACAATGTTAGCATCTTGTTTTTAATTTTACTTGTGCAATGTTCTACGAATCTCTCATAAACACAACGATTAACTATTGCACAACTATTCTCTAGCCTATTGAGAGATAGACTATATTAATGATATGTGTTGTGCAGATTGACAACAATCTGTCTGTTCAATAAGATAACAACAACACCAATCATAATATCAATAACAATTGGCTAACTACGACTACGATAATAACAATGTTATACTTGGCTGAATAGTACATTAAACATTTTTAAACGTGGCCTACTATTTTTTCCAGATAGCCCATGCACCTTCTTTTACGCATTGTGTTGACATGTTCGATCCGGCATTGTAGTTTTGTCTAGACAGTCCTCTTTACAATGTGCTGTGGTCCGTTATCAAATGCACCAGTGCGTTTCTGGAAAATCAAAACAACTACAAGGCACCGAGAAAATATAATTCACAAGTTTGAACAAACAAAGAGAGGTATGTAGCTCGGGGATGGAGGAGGCTGGGAATTGTGATCTGATGACAGCGCAGAGCTCGAGATCATTGTAGAGTGCTGATGAAAAATGGAAGAGTTACCACTGTTGGCCACATTGGCTAACAAGAAAAATCCAACCTTCAGCAGATGTCGAGGGAAATAGCCTTCCATTCGAAATCAAATGCACTGTGCAGGGGGGTTTATTTGGCCTAGTGGGATTATTTCATATTTTCAGGTGAGCCCTTGTTCATCTGATAATGTGTTATTCATTATGCTCATACAATGTTTTAAACAATATTTGACCTAATTTAGTTGTGCTGTATCGAAAGCCAATCACTATATTTGCCCTTATTGCAGCATCCACCAGCTGGAGCACCTAGGCTACACAAAACAAACCTTTTCCTTAAAAAGAGCACCCATAAAAATGATTCCTAAAGACCTGGAGGCAGTACATTTTCAATTTCAGATCCGCTTGAGTTTGATGGAGTCGGAAACATGAAGCAATAATAGGCTGACAAGGATAAGTCTTGCAGCCTGGCGAATATGCAGTCTGCGTCTCAATACACATCCCAATCAACATTTGGGCACAGAGGGCCTGAAGAGACAAGTCTTCAGGGAAACATCTCACTCGCCCAGAAACCGCCTAAGACTCCAGACCTCTCCTTCTGTAAAGCATGGACTACCCGGTAAGAAATATATTTCAATGCTTTCAATAAATTACAAAAATATAACAGGGTTGACAGGCTTATATTTTGGTAATTGAGTGGTTTGCTCAAACATTTTTATTTGTGACCAAATAATTTCACGTTTTTGAATTTAAAATAATGCAAAATGCTTTTGGCTTTTAAAAATGTAGGAAGGAAATCAATTTGACGAGATTTATTTTATTGCAGCTCAATTTTACCTGCATAACGAACGTCCTAAATAATATTAAAAACGCTTCGGTTTGATTGCTGTCATTATTGAGATTAATTTTAAAGCGATATAAACAACCATTCAAAAGTAAACTCAACTCCGTGTTTCATGAAGTCAATGTTATTTCAAGAGCTCATCCTCCACTATGCTGGGCCGCCTTCGCTAATAGCCTAATAAACCTCACAGTTTACTAGGCTACCACAAACAACACCAATATGACTAATAACTACTTCGACTTTAGAGAATAAGCAACGTTTTGTTACCTTTTTGAAGATGTGTTACCCTTTTGCAGGTTTTTTCGCTTGTTGGGGTTCTTATGATAAGGAAAAGTTACAAAAAATGCAGAGACCCTATCGCCTTTATCCCACCACTGGGAATTCAAATGAAGCAAGTGAGAGCACACATCCGTGCATGACTCGTTACTTCTAATCTAAATAATTAACAAGCTCTCAATATTCATGTCATGGTATGCCAAACATGTGAGACATTTTGCCATTATGGTGTCTATTTGTTGTCCAATTACACACACCAATTACATGCAACTCTGATCTTCTGAAAGCTATTTTCCAACGACTTTGTTATGCACGTCAACTTGTTTAGGTCTTTCTGTTCTGTGCATAATGTGTTCGACATGCCCTTGCAATTTTTCATTTCAGATACACCGGTGCACAAGTTGAAAAAAATGCATGAGCAATTTCCTTTTCAAATAATTTTGTATTCAAATATCACCCAAATCAAGCATAGGTTTGGTCATCTTAGTGGGCTATTATATATAATACATTAACAATCTTAAGCAAGTAGAAAATTCATGTTTTCAAAATAGAAATGCTTTTTTCATATGGGTGCCAAGCAGTTATGGCGGGCAATTTTTCAATAGAATCATGGAGTTTTTTCTCGTTTGAACAGGGAATGGGGTGAGTTAGGTCTTAACTATCGAAACAACTATTTATATATTCATTCTTCGTTTTTACCAATGTGTCATGTGGAATTATAGTATTTCAAAAGCGACCAATTTATTAACACTTTCAACACTGTTGCATTGTAGGCTAGCTTGGCAATGGCGGAATTGACGACATTATTTGAGAAGAATATGCCTTCTTTTTTTCATTCTCATGAGTTAAATTGGCTATCAATAAACAAACAACTATTGAGCAGGCCTACATTAGAGGTGTTGCCTAAACGCAAATCCCATTCAGCCATGGAAATGTGCACCTCTTCCTTTTGATGTTTCGTTTGCATTATGCTATACAAGGCACATTGGTATTGTCATAATCAGTGAAATATATCAAAGAGAATGGCAAGCCCTCTTGAATTGGCTGTATAGTAGCAATACACATTGAATAATCTCAGACAACCTTGTTCATGCTTATCAATTCCAATTATTCTCCTCTCACACACACAAGCACAGGAATCCACACACATGCACATTGGCCATACCACTCTGGGTCAGTGAGGGGCTTCTGACCAATCATAGCATAGGGGTCGCTGCTAGAGGTCAGGTGAGCTGACCTCACACATTCTCACCCCCACACACACACAAAAAGAGGCCCTCCATAACAAAATGTAATACAAGTATTCCCTAACTAAATGTACACATCACCTGATCTTCGTTTGTGTGAATAAAGAAAATGTTTAAAGAAAATACCTATACATGATACATGGAAGTTGCATAGACAGTGTAATTACAGTGTGGGAACACATTTTTGCATAAAACATCTGTTATACCTGTTTGTGGTAAATAATTGTACATAACACAAGTGAGAACCTTACAATAAAGGGGTTCTAAAGTCACTTGTATGTTTGCATGTGTGCACACCTGTGTGTGTGTGTGTGTGTGTGTGTGTGTGTGTGTACCTGTGTATGCCTGTGTGTGTATATGCGTCTGCTTGTGCTGTGAAGCCTGGGAGCATGCAAGTGTGTGTGACTCGGACAGCTCTAGCTCCTCTCGTCCCGTTTCCGAGGGCCGCTGGCTGGCCGGCCGTCTGGAGCGTGTGAAAGCAGATAACCAGGGCAAATTTCATGACTCACACACTTCCTGCTCTGTGAAGTTATATTAAAGGATGCAGAAAAAACTCTCTGATGTTTTGTCTCCAAATCGATTGCTACACATTGAGCATGTTGGCTTCACCCTTGAGTGTGTTGAAAGGATTGGTACCATGGCCCTAATGTGCCTGCAATAGAAAAATAATATGATCCGAGGATGGATTGAGTAGATAAATAAACAGTCTTGTGGTTTCTAACAGTCTTGCCTTCAACCATGTGGTGTTATATTGACTATTCAGTTTTCTAGTAGTCTTCTAGGAATGTATTGGAATGGGAGGTAATAGCCTATTAGGAATGTGCACTATGTGTCTTTTGGTTGACATGGGGCCATGTATCAAGTGTCTCAGAGCAGGAGTGCCTTATGACCACAATGAATACAATTACATGGACAGGGGGAACTGATCCTAGATCAGCTCTCCTACTTGAGACCAGCCACGAGACCAGCTACATCCTTCCCTAAGCAGCCTTCTGTGCTTCACAGTGTAAGGGGTTTTTAAACACGAAATACACAAGTTCATTATAATTTATTGAATATGCAATATGTCTGTTGTGTCTCTGTTGGCTGCCCTATATAGATATATTATAAGCACATTCATAGTGCCTTTTGAGGTATGCCTAAAAAAAACAATCTCAAACACAGAGCCATATTATCCACTAATCACCCCACCTACTGCAACTACCAATATCTTCCTCTTCATGTCCATTCATGTTAACCTGAGTCTCCCCCTCATGTGAGTCATCATGTTCAGACACCTTTAGTTTACACTGTAAGTCTGCCGTCTGGCCAAACGGCATCAATCGCTTCTCAATGTTTTCCTTTCTGCCGTCACCTCCTATAACATTATAATTGGCTATTACCTCTACTCCCTACTGTCAACCACCCAGAGTCTCTGACAACTATTCTGATACAGAACATACTTTAATGCTGGTAAAAATTTTACCGTATGTAGGAGGATACATTTCCTAGAAGGCACTTTTTATAGCAAAACATATATAAAATAAATATATACAATGGTAAGAAAAAGTATGTGAACCCTTTGGAAATACCTGGATTTCTGCATATAATTTGATCTGATCTTCATCTAGGTCACAACAATAGACAAATACAGTCTGCTAACACACAAACAATTATAAGTTTTCATGTCTTTATTGAACACACCGTGTAAACATTCACAGTGTAGGGTGGGGAAAGTATGTGAACCCTTGGATTTAATAACTGGTTGACCCTCCTTTGGCAGCAATAACCTCAACCAAATGTTTTCTGTAGTTGCGGATCAGAACTGCACAACGGTCAGGAGGAATTTTTGACCATTCCTCTTTACAAAACTGTTTCAGTTCGGAAATATTCTTGGGATGTCTGGTGTGAACTGCTTTCTTGAGGTCATGCCACAGCATCTCAATCCTGTTGAGGTCAGGACTGACTGGGCCACTCCAGAAGGCATATTTTCTTCTGTTGAAGCCATTCTGTTGTTGATTTATTTATTTATTTTGGGTTGTTGTCCTGTTGCATCACCCAACTTCTGTTGAGCTTCAATTGGTGGACAGATAGCCTAACATTCTCCTGCAAAATGTCATGATAAACTTGGGAATACATTTTTCCGTCAATGATAGCAAGCTGTCCAGGCTCTGAGGTAGCAAAGCAGCTCCCTCCACTATACTTTACAGTTGGGATGAGGTTTTGATGTTGGCGTGATGTGCCTTTTTTCTCCACACATAGTGTTGTGTGTTCCTTCCAAACAACTCAACTGTCGTTTAATCTGATCACAGAATATTTTGCTAGCAGCGCTGTGGAACATTCAGGTGCACTTCTGCAAACTTCAGATATGCGGCACTGCTTTTTTTGGACAGTGGATTCTTCAGTGATGTCCTCCCATGAACACCATTCTTGTTTAGTGTTTTACGTATCACAGACTCGTCAACAGAGACGTTAGCATGTTCAAGAGATTTCTGTAAGTCTTTAGTTTACACTCTAGGATTCTTCTTAACCTCATTGAGCATTCTGCACTGTGCTCTTGCAGTCGTCTTTGCAGGACGGCCACTCCTAGGAAGAGTAGCAACAGTGCTGAACTTTCTCCATTTATAGACAATTTGTCTTACCGTGGACTGATGAACATCAAGGCTTTTAGAGATACTTTTGTAACCCTTTCCAGCTTTATGCAAGTCAACAATTCTTAATCTTAGGTATTCTGAGATCTCTTTTATTCGAGGTATGGTTCACATCAGGCAATGCTTCTTGTGAATAGCAAACTCAAATTTGGTGAGTGTTTTTTATAGGACAAGGCAGCTCTAACCAACATCTCTAATCTCGTCTCATTGATTGGACTCCAGGTTAGCTGACTCCTGACTCCAATTAGCTTTTGGAGAAGTCATTAGCCTAGGGGTTCACATACTTTTTCCAATCTACACTGGGAATGTTTAAATGATGTATTCCATATAGACAAGAAAAAAACAATAATTTGTGTTATTAGTTTAAGCACACTATGCTTGTCTATTGTTGTGATTTATATGAAGATCAGATCAAATTTGATGACCAATTTATGCAGAAATCCAGGTAATTCCAAAGGATTCACATACTTTTTCTTGCCACTGTATATACACTACAGCTCAAAAGTTTGGGGTCACTTATAAATGTCCTTGTTTTTGAAAGAAAAGCAATTTTTTTGTCCATTAAAATAACATCAAATTGATAAGAAATACAGTGTAGACATTGTTAATGTTGTAAATTACTATTGTAACTGCAAATGGCTGATTTTGTTATGAAATATCTACATGGGCGTACAGATTCCCATTATCAGCAACCATCACTCCTGTGTTCCAATGGCACATTGTGTTAGCTAATCCAAGTTTATCATTTTAAAAGGTTAATTGATCATTAGAAAACGCTTTTGCAATTATGTTAGCACAGCTGAAAACTGTTGTTCTGATTAAAGAAGCAATAAACTGGCCTTCTTTAGACTAGTTGTGTATCTGGAGCATCAGCATTTGTGGGTTTGATTACAGGCTCAAAATGGCCAGAAACAAAGAACTTTCTTCTGAAACTCTATTCTTGTTCTGAGAAATGAAGGCTATTCCATGCGAGAAATTGCCAAGAAACTGAAGATCTCATACAACGCTGTGTACAGTCGTTCCTCCTTTAACTACTTTGGGAGTAGCGGCGCGCTAGCGGGCCACTCCCAAAACTACCCGGTGAAATGTTAGGCGCCAAATACAATATCCAAAAGTTGAATTATTAAACATTCATCAATATACAAGAGTTGCATAGTCATCAAAAGGTCTGCTTCTTGGCAATATCACAGCGTTGTCAGATTTCAAAAAGGCTTTACGGCGAAAGCACAACATTTGATTTTTTGAGGATAGCACCCCACATATTTTCCACATTAGCATAAATTCATATCCAGCGCGGGTCACACAAAACCCATATAAGAGCTAAAAAATATCACTTACCTTTCGAAGAACTTCTGCCAAGTGTCCAACGAAGACATCCAATGGTTTTTTTGTTAGAAAAAGTCATTTATTATATTTTGTTTGGCAGTTTGCTTGGCGCGTTATGATCAGAAAATCCACCGTTAAGTCGCCCATTGAACCATGAAGAGAACACGTTCAAATTATACCTATAAACTTTCTACAAATAAATCAAACATAATTTTTAATGTATCCTTAGGTATCCTTTTATGTATATTTACTGTAATATTTCAACAGGACGATAATGTGAACAATAGGAAAGGAAAATAAAGTGGTGCGCGTTCACAATCTCGCGCCCGTCAAACGTTGTAAACAAAAGTGGTCCCCTGACTACTTCCTCTTCCTATCCGTTCTGCTTACTGCTACAGCTTCCAGACTCTGTATAAAGACTGTTGACATCTAGTGGAAGACATAGGTACTGCAGTCTCAGTCCTAGTTAAAATACAAATGAATAGGCAGCCTGGAGAAGAAGGTCATTTACAAAAGAAACTGCAAATCCGGATGGATTTTCCTCGGGTTTTTCGCCATATCAGTTCTGTTATACTCACATACATTATTTTAACACTTTTAGAAACTTCAGAGTGTTTCCTATCCAATAGTACTAATTATGTGCATATCCAATTTTCTGGGCCTGAGTGGCAGGCATTTTACTTTGGGCACGCCAGACTTTCCAAAACCGTCACCTCTGCTGCCGCTCCCTAAGAAGTTACAAGTTGCAAGCTTACACCGCAGGACTTAGAGGTACCCAGCGTCATAGCTTCATTGCTCCAGACCACCACAAGGGGGAGTTATAGCACTCATTATGCATTTGGGTCCCAAGGTTTTTATATGACCAATCATATCAAGTGGTTCCAACGACAAATTTGACGCGAGCCACATTACGTTGGAACCAAATGTAAGTAGTTATAACGTCATAACGAGTCAATCAAAAAATTTACAATTGAAAGGAATATGTTAGTTAATGTAGAGACAAATGTTTGTGCATATTTTAGGGTCCCATTTTCCGAATTTTCGCCTGTCTGACGTGCCCAAAGTAAAATGCCTGCCACTCAGGCCCAGAAACAAGGATATGCACATAATTAGTACTATTGGATAGGAAACACTCTGAAGTTTCTAAAATAGTTAACATAATATCTGTAAGTATAACAGAACTGATATAGCAGGCAAAAACCAGAGAAATGTCTGTCCGGAAATCATTTTTCTTTTGACTTTTCCTGACTTTGAATATCTGTTTATTGAATTTCCAGGTAGATAGGACTGAGGTTGCAGTACTTATGGCTTCCACTAGATGTTGACAGTCTCTGGACAGTGTAATGGAGCATTTATTGTGGAAGAGAGTCAAAAGGTTGTCGATTTTGTATGACATACCAGGATGTTCTTTCTGTGTAGTGCATGAAATGCCCGGGAGCGAGCAGCACGGAGTTTACCTTCTGTATCGTGTATCGGTTATTATCCGAGTGAAATATAATAGCCAATATAGATAAATGAATGCCTAAGGATAAATTATTAATGATGTTTGTTTTGTTTTGGAAAAGTTGAGAAGTATAATTTGAACGCGTTCTCTTCACTGTACAACGGGCGAGTAGAATGGAAATGCTTGGTGGACTAACTGAACAAAATGCGCCAACCAAACAGAGATTTATGGATATAATAAATGACTTTTTCTAACAAAAGAACCATGGATTCTCTTGTTTGGACACTTGGGAAGCCCTCAGCAGAAGTTCATTCGAAAGATAAGTGATATTTTTTAGCTCTTATATGTGTTTTGTGTGACCCGCGATGGTTATGAATTTATGCTAATGTGGAAATTATGTGAGGTGCTATCCTCAAACAATCAAATGTTGTGCTTTCGCCGTAAAGCCTTTTTGAAATCTGACAACTCTGTGATATTGCCAAGAAGCAGAGCTTTTGATGACTATGCAACACTTGTATATTGATGAATGTTAAGTATTACGAAATTTTATTTTGAATTTGCTAAGCTTTGTTTGCTCTAAAAACGAGCCCGCTAACGGGATCGGATCCCTAAGACGTTAATTTACGAAAATCGCTATTTAGCAAGTTATCTGACTAGCTAACATTAGCCAGCTAGCTAGCCAGTGTTATGACATGAGAATTCATTTGTAATTTGTGTTGTTTAATGTTTTAGGGGCTCGTCTTGTGAAATAGTGGATGTAAAGAATCTAGCTAGCTAAAGCATTTACTGCAAATTGAATATACAATTGTGTAAGCTTGCCTTGCAATACAGCTGAAGTAACATATCTAACTATTTACTTGCTTATTGTGTAGTGTAGGATAAAAATAACTGTATGCCTATGGATGTGTAGCTAGCTACAGTATGTAGCCGATCTGTGTATGGACCCTAAAACGTTAGGTTCTGAAGTAATATTCATACCAATCTATGAACCTCATATTTCATAGTTGTTGTATCAACTTCAAGTCTGAATGGCATTATTGAAGCCTATGGATAGAGTAGAATACAATAACTTTATTGTGTCAAGGGTGCAACTCCTATATACATGTACTGTAGTTATTACCACGCATGAGATCCCCACATTGTAGCCTGTACATTGATATATTCACTGATCATGTACTCTTCCTTGGCAAATAAAGGTGCGGTTCAGGTATGAATCTCTGAGACATTCTTTTTCAGTCATATCCAATACCAGTTGTATCAAACTCCATTCTTTGAATGATGCTGTGTCGGCATGTATGTATTACAATTATATACTTCAACAGTGTTTACCAGTCCTGTTCCTGGGACATCAATGATTACACATTGTAACTATGCAATAGACTAGAAACATTATTTAAGTAAAGGTTGATTTGTAATTCATATGTACAGAAAAAAAACGATGCATATCTAACTCCCTTCATCTGCATTAATCTGAGGACACGGGATAGTATTTCAATGAGATACTTAATTTCAACCAGTGGAGAATGTGAAACGCTTTATTGGAAGAAGTTCATTATCCAGGTGTTATAAAAACATAATACATGCATTATAATTATGATAATTGTAATATTATATTATAAATACAAGTTCAATCTGTACTTCAATGCACATCTGGTGTGCATTATAAAACGAGGAAGAAAGATGAGGCGGGGAGAGAGGTGTAGAAGACAGAAAGGGAAAGAGGTAAAAACAGAGGCAGACAGCATATGATTAATGAATTACAGTGCTACCCTAATGTTCTCTCAGTTCATCACAATTACAGTGTCTCTAGCTGTGTCTCCTAACCAGCCTTGGGCCCCCAGTTGGCCCGAAGGTTATCTTAAGAGCAGGTGAAGTGACGATGACGGGACTGGCTTCCTCTCTCACATCAAAACATACCTGCAGGCGAGAGCCAAATGGATAGAGAGAGAGCATGATTATGCCTTGTTTTTTTTATTCTAACATGGTCAGTCATCATAATCATCAGGAGGTGAAATGCAAAACTGACCATATATCATTAACTCTGGGACTTCTACATCTCTATCTATATTTCAATGTAAAGCATCTCTTTAATAATACTTTCTATTGACCCGACCAAGTGACCTCTCACCTATGATCATGCTGTGCCCTCTGTCAGCCAGCTCAGATGCGAGAGGGGTTTACCAAAACAGCTGTAATAACCTAGAGGATTTAGGGAGAAGGGGGAGAGGGAGAGGGATGAAGAGAAGGAGAGAGACTATTATTGTCCCTTCACAGAACAGCGCAAACTGGCTCTAACCAGAATAGAAAAAGGAGTGGGAGTTCCCCCGGTGCACAACTGAGCATGAGGACAAGTACATTAGAGTGTCTAGTTTGAGAAACAGACACCTCACAAGTCCTCAACTGGCAGCTTCATTAAACAGTACCCGCACAACACCAATCTCAACGTCAACAGGGAAGAGGCGACTCCGGGATGCTGGCCATCTAGGCAGAGATGCAAAGAAAAAGCCATATCTCAGACTGGCCAATAAAAATAAAAGATTAAGATGGGCAAAAGAACACAGACACTGGACAGAGGAAGATTGGAAAAAAGTGTTATGGACAGACAAATCTAAGTTTGAGGTGTTTGAATCACAAAGAAGAACATTCGTGATGAATGAAAAGATGCTGGAGGAGTGCTTGACACCATCTGTCAAGCATGGTGGAGGCAATGTGATGATCTGAGGATGCTTTGGTGGTGGTAAAGTGGGAGATTTGTACAGGGTAAAAAGGGATCTTGAAGAAGGAAGGCTATCACTCCATTTTGCAACGCCATGCCATACCCTGTGGACACCGCTTAATTGGAGCCAATTTCCTCCTACAACAGGACAATGACCCAAAGCACAGCTCCAAACTATGCAAGAAATATTTAGGGAAGACGCAGTCAGCTGGTATTCTGTCTATAGTGGAGTGGCCAGCACAGTCACCGGATCTCAACCCTATTGAGCCAATTCAACTTGTGGGAGGTGCTTCAGGACGTATGGGGTAAAATCTCTTCAGATGATCTCAAAGTTCTGCAAGCCTGTATTGCTGCAAATGGAGGATTATTTGACGAAAGCAAAGTTTGAAGGCATTTTTACTAGGATTAAATGTCAGGAATTGTGAAAAACTGAGTTGAAATGTATTTGGCTCAGGTGTATTTAAACATCCGACCAACTGTATATTTATATATATATAGATATGTTTTTTTTATTTTTTAACTGTTGCTTAAAATAAGTAATTATCAGCAATGCTTGATTTTGCCTTTAATGTTATTCCTGTCAACAATTAAATGGTGAGAGAAATGACAAGACAACCCAAATACAGCCCTCATTTCAGCTGAGATACTTAGACACGATCACTTCACTGTCTTGAGACCCCCCAGAAGCCAACCTAGGTACTGCTTGCAAAAATTATTGCAATCTTACCTAGATTGATAGTCTAGTATTGAAATAATGAAGGTAAAATGACTTGTTTTGGACACTTGGGAAGCCTTTTTTTAGGTTAAAATAAGCTAAATTGTCGGCCAGTGCAGTAAGTTAATGTATCTGGGTAAGACGTCAAGTCAGTGTATTCTAATGGTACACGATACGTAGGTAAGACTGACATTTTTTTGCAGTCTTGAGGTTGGCAGGTATTGAGTGTCTAGATGGCCCAATTCCAAACCAAACTTGTTCCCATGCAGATCTGCAAATAACTAAATAATTGTCATCATCAGAAACTAGACCGTGTCAAAGAAAATACCTACCCAGATCTTTATGATCAGTAGAACAAGGGTAATCAACAAGGAGAGAGGGTAGAGACCAATGGATGGTATTGGAACCTAGAAGTGACTTATTGGCTCAAGCTATGTGTCACAGATGGTAGAATCTCAGGAAGTTGATGTAGGAAATCCACTGAGGAATATTGATCTGTGGAAACATCCTCTATGCCTGATCTCCACAGGATGTCCACTTCCACTGGGGGCTGCAGTGAGACAAAGCTACTGGGATCTCCTATAGGACCTACCGTCTTCTGACAGACACCTGCTACAGTACCAGGGAGAACCACGGCACCACGGTCCTTGGCTCTACCTCTATTCATCTAGATTCTACACTACAGTGTGGTTCATGCTCATACTGCAGTGGAACATGATGCCTAGTAATACTGCATGACTAATCTAATCATGTTGAAAATAGTTTGTTTCAGTTCAAGTTTTATTATACTGTACCAGTGTTCATTATATGCAGTTGCTAAAATGTATACGGTTTGTCTTGACAAGATGCAAGCAATGACTATTACATTGTTATTCACAAAGATGATTATTGTCTCAATAAATAAAGATGTCCATCAAACATGTTGGGATTAAAAAGGTTTAAACTGTTCCTATAAGTGACAGGGTGTTTATATTGCTTTTCACCACTCTGTAATTCAGATAATATCCCATACTACCAAATAACTGTTCAGATAAAGTAAATATGGAAGTGACTTTAAAATACTTTAAACTATTTAAGGTATGCTTAATTTAACTTGGAGATTGCACTTTTGGGACTATATATTCCATTAGTTCCATTGTAAACATAATCAAGTGCATCTCAAGTATTTGAAAGTATTTGATGTATGACTTGACCCAGGTCTGGAGCACTGTCTGTGACAACCAACCAATGTCTCAGTTACCTTACTTTATTACAAAGCCTTAACAACAGCAGAAAGACAAGACAAGACATGCCTCATTTGATGAGCTTAAAACGAGTTCAACTTCTTACAAACATTAAAGGGATAGTTGATCTTCTCACAAACATTAAAGGGATAGTTGATCTTCTCACAAACACTAAAGGGATAGTTGATCTTCTCACAAACATTAAAGGGATAGTTAGTCTTCTCACAAACAAAACATAGTTCAACCTTCTTAACATTATCACATAGGCCTGGACTACTTTGCAGGTTAGAGCATGTACATTGGTTTGAGGCGGCTGAAAGGTAATGTTTGTGGTGCAACAAGGTGTATTGAATTGACACCCTATAGTATCTCACTCAGCAATACTAAACCATGAATAGCAGTCTCTCCTAAACTGGCCAATTTGACATAACTCCCTTCAATTGTTTGCTGTGAAATTGCACAGCGGTGAAAGGGCCATGCACGGGTATATGTGCCAGACCGGTTGAGATAACAAGCGTATAAATGTACCTTGCATTACGTTGTGTGTCCATACAACCAAACAACCATTAGCAGTTACCTGGCCACCTCCAAACTCCCTCCCTTTGAAAATTATAATATTTAATAAGGAAGGCACGTCCGAACCCGCTCTCACTCTAATAAACTCTGGTGAAAAGCAATCTGCTGCACGCTCCCATAATGGGAGTCCCATTCCAACATCGCTGCTCATTACCGGGCGCAGTGGGAAATCCATTGTGTGCGACGCGGTAATCCCGGCTGGAAGGCGCCACGATCATTAATGGAATAGACGGAACGGTAAGGCAAGACACACAAGGGATTGGATGGATGGAAGATGGACATGACTCCCAACACATAACCACAGATCAAATGCGTTGGTGTTCTCTGCGGGAGAATATGACGTGGTGCCTATGAAACTGCCTAACAAATATGTTTCTCTTTCTCTTGACGTGTAGGCAGGCTGCCACTGAGGTCTACTATGTCCTTTAACATGAACATGTTCCTTCCTGAATCAAGTGTGTTCTCAGCGGTCACATGTTCAGCTAACTCTGGTCTGGGCGGTTTTCTCCTGCCTTCTTCATCTCTTCCGCATTCATCCTTCTCCATGACTTCACCAACCTTCCTTTTTCTGGACAAATATGTCCATTCTTAATGGGACTGTATGCTTAAAAAAAGGGTAGCTCCACACAACCCCAGTCCTCGAGCATGCTCAGTGTGTTGATGCACACATCTAGCCAGAAGAGGGCAGCAAATTTTGTCAAACCAATTAAAATGGTGTAAAGCATCATCATTTAAGAATTTGTACGGTCATGACAAGTTCAATGAGCTTGGGTTTGGGTCATGAGAAAACATTTTAGTTAACTGAGCTTGAAATTAATTACACCTCTATTATCATCATCAATCATTTGGATTATACACACTTTGTAAACATTGTAACATGACAACTTCTATGTGTTCATGTTAAAACTATTTTATCTACAATTAGTCACAATAGTGTGCTGCCTATGGTCACAGAAAAGGTTGCCTCACTTGGTTGGACCTGCATTTTGGCAATTTATCTGGTATCCTTCAGGTTACCGAAGCAGAAAGGTCAGGCTAAATGTATTTTATCCTCACTAAACCGATTATATTGCCACTTTCCCACAGCACAACCCTGTGACAGCACCTGATGTATTTTGGTTGAAGCGCTCCCGCTAGAAATGATCATGGTTGTTTACCTTGTTCAATCACACATATCACTCATTCTCATTCTTATTGAAAATGCCCCCCATATTTCTAAAATGTAACTTGGAGTAGAGTTATTGTGAGGTACAAAGTTGATTGTATATAGAGTATAGAAGGGGAGGCTATGTCATGAATCCTGATTGTTGAGGTGAGTGATGAGTTCGGTTCTGCTCCTTGAAGTTCACTGCTAATATATCACCAGCAGGCGGCACTCTACTGGAACAAACCAATGACTGTATGGAACATGCAGACAAACTGTATACCTCTCATTCATTGCCTTGAAGACACACAGACTTGTCTCCTCCTTAACAATAGTGCTATTGTGCTTATATAATGTTGCCATCATGCAATTGAACAAACCCTACTGTTGTGTGCCCTCAAAATGGGGTGTCTGGATCAAATAAGGTTACTAAACTTATTTTCAATTCAGTAGGCTAGGCACACATAGAAATGAACACTGCTCACCACTCAAAGCATTCTGAAATGCTTTTGTTACGTGTGCCTCTTGGAGGGAACGCAACACCCCGCTACATCTCAGCTCGCCGTGGAATGAAACGGTATGTGATCGTAAGTGCGGGGAAGGACGACAGAGGCAGAATACAGTTTACAGGGAATTTATTTATTCCTTAACACAGTAAAGTGGGGGAAAGGGGCTGGACAGAACCAAAGCAAAGAAAGAAAACATTTGAGGCCCCTCTCCTACCTTCCCACTAGTTACTTAACCTTTAGCACCACCTGGCATGCTAACCAAAATGCAGGTCCGCCCAGGTCTTACCTACTGTGCATAGACAGAATAACTACTACGGGTTATGTATGCCCGCAGACCTCTTGCCTAAACACTCCCAAGGTGCGTTCCCCTTCCCCCCTGGGAACAAATTAAACAGAATAATACTTTAAGTGAACAATTTCAATAACCAAAAACACTAAGTCCTATTGGCACACACATACCTCTGAAGGAGGTATGTCTCTGCAAAATAACATCAGCAAAACTTTCACTGGCCAACAACCAACACAGGACATAAAAAGAATCTCTCTTCCCTGGGGAAGGAACACTGGCTTTTATCAAGCTGGAGAAGAAATTGGTAATTGCAGAGACAGCTGTATCCCCTGACGAGAGGGAGGGGTCAGAGCTCCAACCTGCGATGGGTCTGACCAATCAGCTGCTTAGAATCCAGTAAGCCATTTCCTGAAATGCACACACAAAACCCACAACAACACAGAAACTGGGGAACGTAACAGCTTTCTATGGAGATCCGGATGGCATTCACACTGGGTTGGAAATTGCTTAGCTTTGCAGGGCTTCCACAATTACGGGGTCTAATCAAGAAGTAAATCAAATTTTATTGGTCACATACACATGGTTAGCAGATGTTAATGCGAGTGTAGCGAAATGCTTGTGCTTCTAGTTCCAACCATGCAGTAGTATCTAACAAGTAATCTAACAAATTCACAACAACTACCTTATACACATAAGAGTAAAGGAATGAATACGAGTATGTACATATAAATATGTGGATGAGCGATGGCTGACCGGCGTAGGCAAGATGCAGTAGATGGTATAGAGTACAGTATATACATATATGAGATGAGTAATGTCGGATATGTAAACATTATATACAAAAGTACACATAGAACACCCATTTGGAGTTAATATAAAGCCTATGCCGTGAAGTTCACACTGTCCTGCAGGATTTCCAAAAGCAACCCCACTGAGCTAGCTAAGAGCTACCCCATCAATTCGTCCAGGCCTAGTTAATGTGAACCGCATAGTTATTGTGAACCGCATATTTAACGTGAACAGCATAGTTACTGTGAACCACATAGTTCATGTGAACCTCATAGGTAATGGCACCACAGAAGGTTTTGGAAAATGTGTATTTTTCTTTAAAGGGTGCAAGATGGAGGTGGATATTCAATTGGAGCACACAGACATGCAATCTTCATAAACAAACATTGGCAGTAGAATGGCCTGTACTGAAGAGCTCAGTGACTTTCAACTTGGCACCATCGTAGGATGCCACCTTTCCAACAAGTCAGTTCGTCAAATGTCTGCCCTGCTAGAGCTACCCCGGTCAACTGTAAGTGAAGTGGAAAGGTCTATGAGCAACAACGACTCAGCCACAAAGTGGTAGGCCACACAAACTCACTGATTGGGACCGCCGAGTGCTGAAGCGCGTTGTGCGTAAAAATCGACAGTCCTCGGTTGCAACACTCACTAACGAGTTCCAAACTGCCTCTGGAAGCAATGTCAGCTCAAGAACTGTTCATTGGGAGCTTTATGAAATGGGTTTCCATGGCCGAGCAGCCGCACACAAACATAAGATCACCATGTGCAATGCCAAGCGTCGGCTGGAGTCGTTTAATGCTCGCCGCCATTTGACTCTAGAGCAGTGGAAACGCGTTCTAAGGGAGTGATTAATCATGCTTCACCATCTGGCAGTAAGAAGGATGAATCTGGGTTTGGCGGATGCCAGGAAAAACGCTACCTGCCCCAATGTATGGTGCCAACTTTAAAGTTTGGTGGAGGAGGAATAATGGTCTGGGGCTGTTTTTCATGGTTCGGGCTCGGCCCCTTATTTCCAGTGAAGGGAATTCTTAACGCTACAGCGTCCAATGACATTCTAGACGATGATGTGCTTCCAACTCTGTGGCAACAGTTTGGAGAAGGCCTTTTCCTGTTTCAGCATGGCAATGCCCCTATGCACAAAGCGAGGTCCATACATGAATGGTTTGTCGAGATTGGTGTGGAAGAACTTGACTGGCCTGCACAGAGTCCTGACCTCAACCCAATCGAACACCTTTGGGATGAATTGGAACGCCGACTGCGAGCCAGTCCTAATCGCCCAACATCAGTGCCCAACCTCACTAATGCTCTTGTGGCTGAATGGAAGCAAGTCCCTGCAGCAATGTTCCTACATATAGTGGAAAGCCTTCCCAGAAGAGTGGAAGCTGTTATAGCAGCAAAGGGGGGACCAACTCCATATTAATGCCCATGATTTTGGAATGAGATGTTCAATATACTTTTGGCCATGTAGTGTATTTAAGTGATAATGCCTGAGAAGCTGGTGTTTGGAGGATATATTGGCACGGGTGTTATTAGGCCCGAGACTTACATTTTTCTGTACCAATATTCTGTACATCCGGGAGACGATTCTACAAGTAGATAACACCTATCACATCTATTCTCTCTGACTCTCTCCACATGTGAGTGCTGTGTAATCTTGAATCTCTGACTTCCAATTTATACCTCAGTTTGAGTATGACATCTTCGGTTCTCCACGGCCTCTATACAATTCCACTTCAGTGCCACCTCAAGGATCCACAAAGAGGTGCTCAGTACAAACAAATGCAAGGGCATAACAGACACACAGTATGTAGATTCCCCTACGGTCCACTTAAGCATCTGTAGGGTGGCAGGTAGCCTAGCGGTTAGGAGTGTTGGGCCAGTAACTGAAATGTTGCTGGTTTGAATCCCCGAGCTGACTAAATCTGCTGATGTGCTATTCGCTCTGGATAAGAGTGTCTGCTAAATGTTTCACGTCATGAGCAGAGGGGGAAAGCAATGCATGAAGTGTTTATTTAACTTCACATAATACATTTTCTCCTTCCCTCTCTTTTGCTGAGATGGCAAGGGGCCTTTCTCTGTTTCTCTCTACCCCCTCCCCCTCTCTCTCTCTCTCTCTCTCTCACTCTAACCTTCTTTCCCGCTCTCTCTCCCCATCCACTCGTCTCTCTCTGTTTCTTGCCCTTTCTTGATATCCAGGCTGTATCACATCCGGCTGTGATTGGGAGTACCATAGGGCGGTGCACAATTGGCCCAGCATCGTCCGGGTTTGGCCGGGGTAGGCCGCCGTCATTGTAAATAAGACTGACTTGCCTAGTTTAATAAAGGTTACATTTAAGCTTTGTGCGGTATTCTTAATGTAATGAGCTCAGGCACTGACAGGCAGAGGGTCATATAGCTTTGTGGGGGGTCCTTAATGTAATGGTACACATAATACACTGAAACAGTCATCACGGTTATGCAGCCATGCAGTCATAACTGCTTTGATTGAGTTACTTTTCACAGTTACGGGAAGGCGCATCAGTACACCACCCTGAATCCAGGACTCCTACGAGTCACAGAACTGTGTTAGACCACAGAGTTAAAGCATGGGGACAAGCTCAGGAAGCTAATGCAAGTCTTCAGGTCTTAGGTGAGGTTACTCATCAGGCGATGAGTAACTTCTTGAATGCGTACTCCATTTGTACATATTTCGAAGCATGCATCGTTACAAGCTTCAATGGAAAGTATGATAAGAAGTATGATGCTACCACTTAAAAAAACAAGGCAAAATGTTTTCAAATCAATGACGGACACTATTTGAGCTGAATCTAGAGAAAATACACTCCGACTTCAGAATGAAATGTTGCCTATATTATCTTAATACGTTAATAAATACATGCTGTGTTAATTTTGGAACGCTTACCTGCCTACGTACCGTAGATCGCAAGCCCATAATAAGTCAATAGGGCTAATAGCTAGCCCACATTTTTTTTTACATCTACCTTGCATAACATTACTTTTAGGTCATTTTTGTCTGTTTAACTAGCTGGCTAGGTAGATCATTATGATTCACATATGTAGCTGATAATTATGATGTAAAACATTTGCTTTATGTAAATCTTGTTGCCATTATATTGGCTTGAAGATGGTTCAGTGAATTGGGAGGTGAAACGTGAGGTAATACAGTAGGAAGAGTGCGAGTGCTTCTCAAATGTAATGTAAATGCATTCTCCACACTCTCGTCCTTTCAAGAACATTCTCAAAAGAACGTAATCGGAGAATGCACTCAGAGCATGAGCATGTGGAGCACGGTAGTAAGCCTATTGAGAAACACCCGATGACTCAATATGTGCAGACAGAAATATTACCACATTATCACACACTGAGGATGACAGTATTTCTACATCAGGTGATATTACCTACCCCTTTCAAATCTAGGGCAAGGTTGTGGGAGTCCACTCCATATTGGATAACAGAATGTGTGTGGCAATCTGCCACCTGCTGGCTTGGGAAACACCACTCTTTGATTGCAATAGTTGAGATAAGTTCAGATAAGAACAACCTACTGTAAACATATTCAGGTGCAAACTGATGGAGAAATTCACAATGATACTCCAGCCAGCAACCTTCCTTCTTCTTTCCACACCCTACCACCCTGCTAATAAGCCCTAACTCTAACTAAGTTCGCGAATTTGGGGGACATCCAGGAGCAGAATAGAACCAGCAGCTTATAATGCCTCATGAATTAGTGTTATAATGCCCTGTATGAGATGCTCCACTTGGGCGTAATGACTTGTGAATCCATGCAGGAGTTCCGTATTCAGGTTTTGGCCCTTAAGGCACAGTTACGTGTGTCAGGTGGGATGACACTATATCACTTAATGAGCATTAGTGGTGTAAAGTGCTTAAGTAAAAATACTTTAAAATACTACTTTCACAAACTTATCAAGAAAAAATCCCTGGTCATCCCTACTGCCACTGATCTAGCGGATTCACTAAACACACATGCTTCATTGGTAAATGTGTGCCACTGTCTATCCTTAAATAAATACAAAAACAAGAAAAGTGTGCCACATGGTTTGCTTAATATAAGGAATTTAAAATTATTTATACTTGTACTTTTGACACTTAGGTATATTTTGGCAATTGCATTTACTTTGATACTTAAGTATATTTAAAACCAAATACTTTTAGACTTTTACTGAAGTAGTAATTTACTGGGTGACTATCATTTTTATTAATTTTCTATTAAGGTATCTTTACTTTTATTCAAGTATGACAATTAGGTACTTTTTCACCACTGACAAGCATGTGCATGTAATGTAACTCTGCCTTAAATATGGAACTCCTGCATGGTCTCTGAAGTCGTTACACCCCTGTGGAGCATTTCATGTAGTGCATTATAACATCCACAGAGCATTATGGCCAGACTGAATAACACCTTTTGAAGCAGTGTTATAATTTACTGGCTGTAATGCTCTGTGGGTATTGCAATGTATGTACGTTTATGTGGAGTGTTATCAGCACCTGTTATACATAGCTTATAAGGCATTAGGAATGTGCTCTAATGCAGTATGAAGACGGTCATTACCAAATGATTATGCACTACTATAAGGAAATGAAACTTGGATTCATGTGAAGACTTATTTTTGCTGCACATTTCCCAATAGGCAGTAGGCATGTTTCCCAATAGGCTGTAGTAAGCATTTGCAGTGTCAGTGATGACATAAACCTTATGCCTTGTACACACCGTGACGTATTTCATTACACCTTAAATCATCTTCACAGAGTCTTGCCCGCTACTGAATGGACAAGTGTAGTGTTTCTTACACAAGTTGGAGGAGAGTCTTTCATCAGAGATTGCATTTATTTTGGGAGATTGTAAATTATGACCTTTTAATTCAAGACAGGGGGGAAATATTGTTTCCGGTGATAATAAAACATGTTTTGTTTAGTTACTTGTTCTTAAACTTGTTTCTCTAACTTTGTAGCATGTCAAGCTAGCTTGCAGAGCAGCTAGCTAGCTAGCTAAAAGCTAGGTGAGGTTGAAGATCCCACTCTAGCTAGCGACCTCCACCCCACCTAATAATTATCCTAAAAAACAAACGTAATTACCAACACTAACTTAAATGGGAGGCAACAGTCATATAATTTAATAGAAATAACAGCCAATGTGTATTATTTTATATTACTATTAAAATAGTACTCACTTAGGGTACTAGGGGGTAAGTAGCCCCACCTAAGAGCAATGTTTAATTCCTGACCCAAAAAAAGCAACGTTAGGAAAATATTTAATTATGTGTAATTATGTGAATGAAGGTTATGCTTAGGTTAATCATTTTTTTATTTTTTATTATTTAACCCTGCAAGTCAGTTAAGAACAAAGGCTTATTTACAATGACGGCCTACCGGGGAACAGTGGGTTAACTGCCCTGTTCAGGGGCAGAACAACAGATTTTTACCTTCTCAGCTCGGGAATTGGATCCAGCAACCGAAACACTAGCCTACCTGTCACCCCAACTATAAAGGCAAATAAAAGGCTAAAGTTTACACGTTTTTAGTTATTTCATGAAATGTTGTTTTTAGAAAAGGGGTGGGGTTTTTTTATTGCCGGGGTAACTGCCAAAAAAAAAAAAAGCATGAGGGTGCCAGTTACCCAGGTAGAAGATTATGGCATAGGGTTTCACATCGGGTTTCACATTTCACACATTAATCCGTTTTATTTCGATTTTTTTTGTAAGTAATACTTAAAAGCTAAGTCTAGTTGTCTTATTTGTATTATTTAAGTAAAATATGGGAGGGAAAGGGTGTTGCTCATGTCACCATTAATATCTGCACTATGAGGTGATTTGATGTAAAGTCCCTCTTTTTAACTCACCTGTACATTAATTTTCTTTGTTCTTTCTTTGTTGTTCCTTTTCCATACAATCCATTATGTACAATTCCACAAAATATTATTTAAATAATACAAAATGTTCAACCCCAGCTGTCTTGAAAATGACATTCAGGAGCAAAAGGTTTTCAATAGATGTTTTTCATTAATAAAAAACATATGTTAATTGGAATATAATATTGGAATGGAATATAACTAATAACATTAAATAACTTTGGAATATAACATTTAATAACAATAATTTAACTCATTAATTCAGTGTAACATTGATGTGGCAACTCTCTTATGCTCTGCTATTGCACAATTCTAATTTGTACATACAGTTGAAGTCGGAAGTTTACATAACCTTAGCCAAATTCATTAAACTCAGTTTTTTACAATTCCTGACATTTAATCCTAGTAAAAATTCCCCGGTCTTAGGGCAGTTAAGATCACCACTTTATTTTAAGAATGTGACATGTCAAAATAATAGTAGAGAGAATTATTTATTTCAGCTTTTATTTCTTTCATCACATTCCCAGTGGGTCAGAAGTTTACATACACTCAATGAGTATTTGGTAGCATTGCCTTTAAATTCTTTAACGTGGGTCAAACGTTTCGGGTTGCCTTCCACAAGCTTCCCACAATAAGTTGGGTGAATTTTGGCCCATTCCTCCTGACAGAGCTGTTGTAACTGAGTCAGGTTTGTAGGCCTCCTTGCTCGCACACGCTTTTTCAGTTCTGCCCACAAATGTTCTATGGGATTGAGGTCAGGGCTTTGTGATGGCCACTCTAATAGCTTGACTTTGTTGTCCTTAAGCAATTTTGCCACAACTTTGGAAGTATGCTTGCGGTCATTACCCATTTGCGATCAAGCTTTAACTTTCTGACTAATGTCTTGAGATGTTGCTTCAATATATCCACATAATGTTCCTTCCTCATGATGCCATCGATTTTGTGAAGTGCACCAGTCCCTCCTGCAGCAAAGAACCTCCACAACATGATGCTGCCACCCCCGTTCTTCACGGTTGGGATGGTGTTCTTTGGCTTGCAAGCCTCCCCCTTTCTCCTCCAAACATAACGATGGTCATTATGGCCAAACAGTTCTACTTTTGTTTCATCAGACCAGAGAACATTTCTCCAAAAAGTACGATCTTTGTCCCCATGTGCAGTTGTAAACCGTAGTCTTGCTTTTTTTATGGCGGGTTTGGAGCAGTGGCTTTTTCCTTGCTGAGCGGCCTTTCAGGTTATGTCGATATAGGACTCGTTTTTACAGTGGATATAGATACGTTTGTACCTGTTTCCTCCAGCATCTTTACAAGGTCCTTTGCTGTTGTTCTGGGATTGATTAGCACTTTTCGCACCAAAGTACATTAATCTCTAAGAGACAGAACTCCTTCCTGAGCGGTATGACGGCTGCGTGGTCCCATGGTGTTTATACTTGTGTACTATTGTTTGTACAGATGAACGTGGTACCTTCAGGCATTTGGATATTGCTCCCAAGGATGAAAAAGACTTGTGGGGTCTACAATTGTTTTTCTGAGGTCTTGGCTGATTTCGTTTGATTTTCCCATGATGTCAAGCAAAGAGGCACTGAGTTTGAAAATAGGCCTTGAAATACATCCACAGATACACCTCCAATTGACTCAAATTATGTAAATTAGCCTATCAGAAGCTTCTAAAGTCATGACATCATTTTCTGTAATTTTCCAAGCTGTTTAAAGGCACAGTCAATTTAGTGTATGTAAACTTCTGACCCACTGGAATTGTGATACAGTGAATTATACGTGAAATAATCTCTGTAAACAATTGTTGGAAAAATTACTTATGTCATGCACAAAGTAGATGTCCTAACCGACTTGCTAAAACTATTGTTTGTTAACAAGAAATTTGTGGAGTGGTTGAAAAACAAGTTCTAATGACTCCAACCTAAGTGTATGTAAACTTCCGACTTCAACTGTAGGTCACAAATAAATCTATCCCCAGTAAAATTGGAGCACAACTCATGAGCCCACCTCCTGCAGTGCTCAAACCTAATCCAGTCTCCCCACCTTTGACTGAAAACAGGGGGAGATATGCCAATTTAAAAGCTCTATCTTAAAAACATAGCTAGCTATCTAGCTATATGACATAAAATGCTGTGTAAAATAACTAAAAGGCTATAAAGTAAGATTAACTGCAAAACTATCAGTCATTTACAACTGCAATTAAGTTACGTTATCTTTTTAATTTATTTTACCTCAGACAATCTGGTAGTAAGGTTGCTAGCTAGCACTCCTAGCAGCTTATGCTAACTAGTTAACTGGCTAGCATTTACTGTTAGTGAAGTTGCTAGCTAGCAAGTTAGCATAAACTAGCACTAACTAGGCTAGTCATTGTCTAAATGACAGGTAGAAACATTCATAACCGTAAATAGGTATCCAGCCCCCAAAACACTCATCCAACATTATTTAAAAGTTATCTAAATGTTTATCTGTAAACAAGATGATTATTTGTCTTAAGCCTTGTACATTTAAAAAACAATTCTAGATCTAACTTCTTTGGAGTATATCTACAACTTTTTCAAATTTTCAAAAAATTTAATCATACCACAAAATCGTTTTGTTGAAATATGTCCAAAAGTTGCAAAGACACAGAGGATTTTTTTGTTGTTGAGCAAGAGCAGTGACAGTCAGAGAAAGTATTTGGTAACTACCCCAACGGGCTACCCAACGGGCTAGTTACCCCCTAGTACCCTATAAGAATGGGTAATTGTTTACAAGTTGCTAGCTATCCCATAAAGCCATCACCAAAAACCACACATTTTCATCTTCTTCTGTGGTTTGTTCACTTTCTGTTCTTCCACGGACTCTGGCTGGACTGAAGATAATGCTAAGTTTGGAAACATTAAGTGTGCGGGGTCCTTCTCGCAGCAGAGCCTTCAACCGCACGGGGGCGTTGCGATTCCACTCGGTTGTGGACGTCCCCATTGAAATGAATGACATCCTGCGCAATTAAACGGAGTTCCTATGGTTAACGTGAACGAGGCATCACAGTGACAATCTACTTGCAAAACAAACAAGGCATCTCAGGCTTTAGGACCGCGAATCCAGCTCCTTGGTGGAGAGGGCCTATGCCGGCTCGAGCTGTCATATAGTCGGACGTTCGCTTTCATTTGGGGAGTTTTTGACAGTGGCAAGAGCGATGCAAGACAAGGGGTGTAGATGAGATAGAGAGATAAAGAGGAACCAGTTAAATATAACACATAATCAGAATATAACTTTGTATCCGTTTACAGGAAAACGCACAGTGAACATGTCGGTGTTGGCGCTACAAGAGTACGAATTTGAGAGACAGTTCAACGAAGACGAAGCCATACGATGGATGCAGGAAAACTGGTAGATATAGTCTATGAAATATCATATTGATGTGGGGAGGATTGTTTGTGTATATGTGACACAATTTCCTCAAAGTCTTATTAATAGAAACAGGAAATGAATGGATAAGAATAGCATATTCTGGATGCTGCTAACGATAAGCTTGCAAATAGCTATGTTGTGGTGCTTAGGCTTTCCTATAATAACATATATATTCTCATAAAGCAGCTAGAGGATCATCCGCACACAGACAGTAGCCTACCCTATTCACAGCATATGCAGGCCTGGCTGTGAATTAGTTACAATGAATCAAGAAGTGCCCATTGGTGCATAGCCTACCAACTGAACCTATCACCCTATTATTAGGCTACAATTGCCTTGCCTTCTGCTGTGACTTTCAGTGATTTGTGTATGTAGAATGTTTATTTTAGGCATCAGATTCCAGGTATTCAAGGTGATGCGGCGCTACTGTTATCTGTCTGCTGACCAGATAATTCCATCCTCTTACATGTACCGCTGCCAAATAGCCCTGTATTACAACCGGTACGCTATGAATGAAAGAAACCCCACATGCGGAGAGTTGACAGAGGTAGACCTTTCGTATATTAGCATACTACTTTATCTAGCAAGTTGCGCTCCAAAAACTGATTAAATTTAGACGTACATCTCGTTTCTCTGGCCAAACAGACAGAATAACTAAACAAACGTGTTCATTCATTGACACAGAGCGCATCAGTGCTTGTGGCAATAACCTTCCTAGTCTATATGTCTAAGGTGGTAATCATTACAAACACATTCCTAAAAAAAAGATGACCAAGTTATAGGCAAACACTCAAAATAATATCACTGCCTGGATAGGCTATATGTTCATGTTCTGGCCAAACCCTTAACATAGACATATGCTCACCAAAGACGGGGTAAGACTATTATATATCCACCACAGACTGAATAAATAGCAAACTAACAAAACGTGGCTTGGTAATGCCTATTGATGCTGGATGATGCAGGTGATGAGCACGGCCATAATCAGGTTATGCTCAGGTTATGCTCCATCTGCAATCACACCCTACTAATACCTGTAAGTGTCTAGGAAATAAATCACCATTATGTTTTTTTTAAAATAATTTTTATAATTGACTGTTATCCATGACCATCAGTGTCTAATTAGTCTCCTGAGTTTACCATTGTAATAGCCTATGGGAGGTTACGACTAATGCATTGGTTATAAACTGACTTAAATAATTATTCAAGTATTTATACCTTCAAGTATAAAAACATTCAATAGACAGGCAACAATCTAATTTGTAATGCAACAGCAGCCTACACTAATGCCACATGCTGGTTTATCGGTAGGCTACAGAACTAGGAAATAGCAAAAAGAAGTGTGGTAATTTGTAGTGTGGTAATTAATGTAGCAATTAAACACTTAATTAAAAAGTGACATTTTACCGAAGTCCAAATGTGTCTCTTTTCAGAATCAAGGGTGTGGAAACATTGTGCAGGAGCTGCCCAGAAGTTGGTGCTACCAACTGACCAATAGAAATGATCTTATGATGTCTGCTGACAGAGTGCTAGCCAATCACATCGCAGCTGATGATCTGTGCCCACTCTTCTGGGCAGCGTTTGCACTGCAGCAGGGATGTCTGCTCTGACAAGACCATATCGCATGGTTCTGAGAGGAAATAACCACAGCACAAATTAATGAGTGGTTAGTCATACTCACCCAAATTGACATTACACAATAGGTGTATAAACATGTTACATGTTTTGAGAGATATGTTATAGAGTAGTCAATTTAGTTGTAAATAGGTGCAGCCCTTCAGCATAAACTCCTAAAGAGAAAAATAATAATTGAATGTTAACCAACCTGTTTCTTTCTCTGCCGTACAGATACAATAACAATGCATTGCTTCATGGGTGATTTTCTGGCACATTTCAACTGCCTTTAACCTTTGGGGCCCTATTCAATGACACAAAATACCATAATGGTACTTTCTGATGCATGTACTCATAAAAACAACACTTTAAAACTCTACAGCATTGTAATTTAAGCATGTGTTCTCACTATGCAGGTGACCTCTCTCTCTCTCTCATCACATTTCTTGAATGGGCTACTGTATGTTGAGGCCTACCAAACACCAATGGGAAATAGAGGAAAGGTTTAATTGTGTAGTCTATTGACTACTGTGTAATGAAATAGTTGCAGGGACAGCCTCTGTAGCTGCCAGTACTAACAAACTCAGAGGAAGTGCACCTTAGTCCAGCGTGGACAAAACCCTTGGGGAAAGTGAGGACAGACGATAAGCTCTTTTGGGAACGACTGCAAAGAATCAAGCTTACGCAAACCTTGCCTCATTGTTGTAACAAGGCTTGCTCTTTGCTATTGGGGTGTTCAATCCAAACGGGAGAAAAATGTCATGGTTGACTCAGCATGTCTGGAAATGGCATCTGGCCAGTCCAGGCTGATCTTCAAATCACTGCTTCGGCTTCAGGGGGCAGTGTGCAGTGTGCTTAACTTGAAAAACATCATATAGCTACCCTCACATAATTGCTAATTAAACTACCCTCACTTGCCATTAGCTCCTGCAAATACCCTCCCCCTCAGGACAAATGTTTTTGGTGGAGACTCAGTGAATTTATAAAATCTCCCACTGAGCACACCATGTAATTTCAAGGTGAATAATTGGGTAATATTTGGTTGAGATGTTGATTAATGAGATTACAATCACTCAAATGGGAATACAATGTCAGATATTTTGTTTATTTACACAACATATTGTGATATCACTGTGCTTCATCTAATAGCACAACCAAATGACCTGGATTGTAGTTGAGATTACATTGAAAGTACATGGTGCAAGTGATCAATGCCGTTCAAGATTCTGCGCAGATTATTACAGCCATTGCGAAGATCTCCACAGACCTGCGACAACCTATGCATGCTATCTTGAACATGCACGCTTTATATGATAACATAAGAAGATCTTTATAGTTACAGTTACCTCAATGTGGCAATGGATGTGTTTCTCATTTTAAGGTTGAATGTTACATTCATTTGTAAGAGCCTTAATTTAAGGCTATTTTCTGTATTACAAAAATAGTATTGAATTGTATTTGTTGACAATGCATCCAAATATCAACATTTAAAGGAGATGTATCTACTGCTTGCATAGTTCCATCTGAGCCACTGGTTTCATCCCATTCTTTAACTTTAATTTATTTTCTTCTATTTATTTTTTATTTGTGGGGTGTAGATCAGCTTTAATATTGTATATAGATTGTGGCTTCTATCAATGTTATTGGTTGAGAGGATCCCAAGAGTGTTCAAAGCTGTCATTAAGGCAAAGGGTGGCTACTTTGAAGAATCTCAACTGTAAAATATATTTGGATTAGTTTAACCTCTTAGCGCGCCGATCCCTTTAGCGGGATCGTTTTCAGAGCAAACATAACGCGCCAAATTCAAAATACATATTCGTAATACATATTCGTAATATTTAACTTCGATATACAAGTGTTGCATAGTGTTGCATAGCCATCAAAAGCTCTGCTTCTTGGCAATATCACTGCGTTGTCAGATTTTAAAAAGGCTTTCTGGCGAAAGCACTACATTTGATTGTTTGAGGCTAGTACCTCACATATTTTCCACATTAGCATAAATTCATATCCAGCTCGGTTCTCAAAATATCCATATCACAGCTAATATAAATCGCTTACCTTTCAAATAACTTCTTCTGAGGTCTTCCCAAGTGTCCAAACAAGATAATCCATGGTTCTTTTGTTAGAAAAAGTAAATAATTATATCCATAAATATCCGTTGTTTTTGGCACGTTACGTTCAGCTACTCCACCAAGCATTGTCAGTCTACTCGCCCGTTTACAGTGAAGGGATCATGCGTTCAAATTATACCTCTCATCTTTTCACAAACAAATCAAATATCATTAATAATGCATCCTTATGTATTCTTTTATGAATAATAGCGATCATATTTTACAAGAACGGTAAGTGAAACGTTAAAAGGCGAAAAGAAAGTTGGTCGCGCTGGCGTTCACGTTCTCGTGAACGTGCACGTCTGTTTACCTATTTTCCCTACCCGTAGTAATTCTCTCTCTCTAAGGATCTGGTCAGAGCTTTTTCCTCCATACCCTTTCCAGAGACTGTTGACATCTAGTGGAAGCCATAAGTACTGCAACCTCGGTCCTATTCCCCATAGAAAAATATTACATGGGCTTCAAAATGAGAGGAGAGCCAAAGAAAAATAAATTCCGGACAGAAATTTCTCTGGTTTTTGCCTGCTAAATCTGTTCTGGAATAGCCACAGACTATATCTTAATGGTTTTATAAACTTCAGAGTGTTTCCTATCCAATAGTACTAAATATGTAAATATCCTAGTTTCTGGCCATGAGTGGTAGGCATTTAACTTTGGGCACGTCAGACAGGCGAAAATTCGGAAAATGGGACCCTAGCTGGAAGAGGTTAACACTTTTGTGGTTACTACATCATTCCATACGTGTTATTTCATAGTTTTGATGTCTTCACTATTATTCTACCATGTAGAAAATAGTAAAAATGAAGAAAAACCCTTGAATGAGTTGGTGTGTCCAAACCTTTGACTGGTAATGTATATTTAAAAATATATTTTCCTTCTTTATTATTTTCCCCTAACCCTACCACCCCTCCCCTAATTGGAGTAAACTAATGGGACAACAATACTTATGCTTTCACTTCAAGCTTATACATACTAAATCAAATCAAATAAAATTTTATTGGTCACATACACATGGTTAGCAGCTGTTAATGCGAGTGTAGCAAAATGCTTGTGCTTCTAGTTCTGACCGTGCAGTAATATCTAACAAGTAATCTAACAATTTCACAACAACTACCTTATACACACAAGTGTAAAGGAATGAATAAGAATATGTACATGTAAATATATGGATGAGCGATTGGCAAACGGCATAGGCAAGATGCAGTAGATGGTATAGAGTACAGTATATACATATGAGATGAGTAATGTAGGGTATGTAAACATTATATAAAGTGGCATTGTTTAAAGTCACTAGTGATACATTTATTACATGCCATTTTTTATTATTAAAGTGGCTAGAGATTTGAGTCAGTATGTTGGCAGCAGCCACTCAATGTTAGTGATGGCTGTTTAACAGTCTGATGGCCTTGAGATGGAAGCTGTTTTTCAGTCTCTCGGTCCCAGCTTTGATGCAATTGTACTGACCTCGCCTTCTGGATGATAGCGGGGTGAACAGGCAGTGGCTCGGGTGGTTGTTGTCCTTGATGATCTTTTTGGCCTTCCTGTGACATCGGGTGGTGTAGGTCCTGGAGGGCAGGTAGTTTGCCCCCAGTGATGCGTTGTGCAAACCTCACTACCCTCTGGAGAGCCTTACGATTGTGGGCGGAGCAGTTGCCATACCAGGCGGTGATACAGCCCGACAGAATGCTCTCGATGTGCATCTGTAAAAGTTTGTGAGTGTTTTTGGTGACAAGCCAAATTTCTTCAGCCTCCTGAGGTTGAAGAGGCGCTGTTGCGCCTTCTTCACCACGCTGTCTGTGTGTGTGGACCATTTCAGTTTGTCTGTGATGTGTACGCCGAGGAACTTAACTTTCCACCTTCTCCACTACTGTCCCGTCGATGTGGATAGGGTTGTGCTCCCTCTGCTGTTTCCTGAAGTCCACGATCATCTCCTTTGTTTTATTGACGTTGAGTGAGAGGTTATTTTCCTGACACCACACCCCGAGGGCCCTCACCTCCTCCCTGTAGGCCGTCTCGTCGTTGTTGGTAATCAAGCCTACCACTGTAGTGTCGTCTGCAAACTTGATGATTAAGTTGGAGGCGTGCATGGCCAGGCAATCATGGGTGAACAGGGAGTACAGGAGAGGGCTGAGAACGCACCCTTGAGGGGCCTCAGTGTTGAGGATCAGCGGGGTGGAGATGTTGTTTCCTACCCTCACCACCTGGGGGTGGCCATCAGAAAGTCCAGGACCCAGTTGCACAGGGCGGGGTCGAGACTCACGGTCTCGAGCTTAATGACGAGTTTGGAGGGTACTGTGGTGTTAAATGCAGAGCGGTAATCGATGAACAGCATTCTTACATAGGTATTCCTCTTGTCCAGATGGGTTAGGGCAGTGTGCAGTGTGATTGCGATTGCGTCGTCTGTGGACCTATTGGGGCAGTAAGCAAATTGGAGTGGGTCTAGGGTGTCAGGTAGGGTGGAGATGATGTGATCCTTGACTAGTCTCTCAAAGCACTTCATGATGACAGAAGTGAGTGCTACGGGGTGATAGTGGTTTAGCTCAGTTACCTTAGCTTTTTTGGGATAGGAACAATGGTGGCCCTCTTGAAGCATGTGGGAACAGCAGACTGGGATAGGGATTGATTGAATATGTCCGGAAACACACCAGCCAGCTGGTCTGTGCATGCTCTGAGGACACGGCTAGGGATGCCGTTTGGGCCGGCAGCCTTGCAAAGGTTAACACGTTTAAATGTTTTACTCACGTTGGCTGCGGTGAAGGAGAGCCCGCAGGTTTTGGTAGCGGGCCTTTTCAGTGGCACTGTATTGTCTTCAAAGTGAGCAAAGAAGTTGTTTAGCTTGTCTGGGAGCAAGACATCAGTGTCCGTGACGGGGCTGGCTTTCTTTTTGTAATCCGTGATTGACTGTAGACCCTGCCACATACATCTCGTGTCTGAGCCGCTGAAATGCGACTCTACTTTGTCTCTATACTGACGCTTAGGTTGTTTGATTGCTTTGCGGAGGGAATAGCTACACTGTTTGTATTCGGTCATGTTTCCGGTCGTCTTGCCATGATTAAAAGCAGTGGTTCGCGCTTTCAGTTTTGCACGAATGCTGCCATCAATCCACAGTTTCTGGTTTGGGAAGGTTTTAATAGTCACCATGGGCACAACATCACCAATGCACTTGCTAATAAACTCACTCACCGAATCAGCGTATACATCAATGTTGTTGTCTGATGTTATCCGAAACATATCCCACTCCACGCGATCGAATCAATCTTGAAGCGTGGAATCAGATTGGTCGGACCAGCGTTGAACAGACCTGAGCACGGGCGTTTCCTGTTTTAGTTTCTGTCTATAGGCTGACAGCAACAAAATGGAGTCGTGGTCAGATTTGCCGAAAGGAGGGCGAGGGAGGGCTTTGTATGCGTTGCAGAAGTTAGAATAGAAATTATCCCGAATTTTGCCAGCCCGGGTTGCACATTCGATGTGCTGATACAATTTAGGGAGCCTTGTATTCAGATTAGCCTTGTTAAAATCCCCAGCTACAATAAATGCAGCCTCAGGATATGTGTTTTCCAGTTTACATAAAGTCGAATTAAGTACTTTCACGGCCGTCAAGGTTTCTGCTTGGGGGGCGGGATATACACGGATTTGATTATAATCAAAGAGAATTCTCTTGGTAGATAATGCGGTCGGCATTTGATTGTAAGGCATTCTAGGTCAGGTGAACAAAAGGACTTGAGTTTCTGTATGTTGTTCTGATCACACCACATCTCATTAATCATAAGACATACACCCCCGCCCTTCTTCTTACCAGAGAGATGTTTGTTTCTGTCAGCGCGATGCGTGAAGAAACCGGGTGGCTGTACCGACTCTGATAACGTATCCCGAGTGAGCCATGTTTCCGTGAAACAGAGAATGTTACAATCTCTGATGTCTCTCTGGAAGGCAACCCTTGCTCGGATTTCGTATACCTTGTTGTCAAGAGACTGGACATTGGCGAGTAGTATACTCGGGAGCGGTGGGCGATGTGCACGTCTACGGAGCCTGACTAGAAGACCGCTCCGTCTGCCCCTTCTGCGGCGCCGTTGTTTTGGGTCGCCTACCGGGATCCGATTCATTGTCCTGGGTGGTGGTCCAAACAGAGGATCCGCTTCGGGAAAGTCGTATTCCTGGTCGTTATGTTGGTAAGTTGACGTTGCTCTTATATCCAATAGTTCTTCCCGGCTGTATGTAATAAGACTTAAGATTTCCTGGGGTAACAGTGTAAGAAATAATACATAAACAAACAAAATACTGCATAGTTTCCTAAGAAGGCGAAGCGAGTCGACCATCTCTGTCGGCGCCTTCCCCCCTACTACGCACATTTCACAGACAGTATATTTTACATTAGTTATATTTTGTTTGTTTTTAGTCCCACCCTTCAGCTACGCTCAACCCTTCCCATCTATCTCTGAAGACCATACAGTCTAGCTGCCATATATTTTCCACTCAACATATCATTTGTTAAAGAGATACTTTGAAATGTTGGTAATGAGGACATTTACAGTGCATTCGGAAAGTATTCACTGTTCTAAAGTTTTCGAAAGCAAAGTTAATAAACAGATCACTGACCATTTCGAATCCCACCGTACCTTCTCCGCTGTGCAATCTGGTTTCCGAGCTGGTCACGGGTGCACCTCAGCCAATTCTCGGGCCGACTCTTTTCTCTGTATGTATCAACGATGTCGCTCTTGCTGCTGGTGATTCCCTGATCCACCTCTACGCAGACGACACCATTCTGTATACATTTGGCCCTTCTTTGGACACTTTGTTAACTAACCTCCAAACGAGCTTCAATGCCATACAACACTCCTTCTGTGGCCTCCAACTGCTCTTAAACGCTAGTAAAACCAAATGCATGCTTTTCAACCGTTCGCTGCCCGCACCTGCCTGCCCGACTAACATCACTACTCTGGACGGTTCTGACTTAGAATATGTGGACAACTACAAATACCTAGGTGTCTGGCTAGACTGTAAACTCTCCTTCCAGACTCATATTAAACATCTCCAATCCACATCTAGAATCTGCTTCCTATTTCGCAACAAAGCCTCCTTCACTCACGCCGCCAAACATACCCTCGTAAAACTGACTATCCTACCGATCCTCGACTTCGGCGATGTCATTTACAAAATAGCTTCCAATACTCTACTCAGCAAACTGGATGCAGTCTATCACAGTGCCATCCGTTTTGTCACCAAAGCCTCTTATACCACCCACCACTGCGACCTGTATGCTGTAGTTGGCTGGCCCTTGCTACATATTCGTTGCCAGACCCACTGGCCCCAGGTCATCTATAAGTCTATGCTAGGGAAAGCTCCGCCTTATCTCAGCTCACTGGTCACGATAACAACACCCACCCGTAGCACGCGCTCCTGCAGGTATATCTCACTGGTCATCCCCAAAGCCAAATCTTCTTTGGCCGCCTTTCCTTCCAGTTCTCTGCTGCCCATGACTGGAACGAATTGCAAAAATCGCTGAAGCTGGAGACTTATATTTCCCTCACTAACTTTAGACATAAGCTATCTGAGCAGCTAACCGATCGCTGCAGGTGTACATAGTCCATCTGTAAATAGCCCACCCAATCTACCTGCCTCATCCCCATGTTGTTCTTATTTACTTTTCTGCTATTTTGCACACCAGTATTTCTACTTGCACATCATCATCTGCTCATCTATCACTCCAGTCTTCATCTACTAAATTGTAATTACTTCGCTACTATGGCCTATTTATTGCCTTACCTCCTCACGCCATTTGCACACACTGTATATAGACTTTCTTTTTTTTCTAAATGAGAAATGAGAACTGAATATAAAACTGAAATATCACATTTACGTAAGTATTCAGACCCTTTACTCAGTACTTTGTTGATGCATCTTTGGCAGCGATTACAGATTTGAGTCTTCTACATCTGCATTGCTTGCTGTTTGGGGTTTTAGGCTGGGGTTCTGTACAGCACCTTGTGACATCGGCTGATGTAAACATGGCATTATAAATACATTTGATTGATTCTTGGGTATGACGCTACAAGCTTGACACACCTGTATTTGGGGATTTTCTTCCATTCTTATCTGCAGATCCTCTCAAGCTCTGTCAGGTTGGATGGGGAGCGTCACTGCACAGCTATTTTCAGGTCTTTCCAATGATGTTCGATCGCGTTCAAGTCCGGGCTCTGGCTGGGCCACTCAAGGACATTCAGAGACTTGTCCCGAAGGCACTCCTTTGTTGTCTTGGCTGTGTACTTAAGGTCGTTGTCCTGCTGGAAGGTGAACATTCCCCGCAGTCTGACATCCTGAGCACTCTGGAGAAGGGTTTCATCAAGGATCTCTCTGTACTTTGCTCCATTCATCTTTCCCTGGATCCTGACTAGTCTCCCAGTCACTGCAGCTGAAAAACATCCCCACAGCAGGATGCTGCTGCTACCATGCTTCAACGTAGGAATGGTGCCAGGTTTCCTCCAGATGTGACACTTGGCTATTCAGGCCAAAGAGTTCAATCTTGGTTTCATCAGACCAGAGAATCTTGTTTCTCATTATCTGAGACCTTTAGGTGCCTTTTGGCAAACTCCAAGCGGGCTGTCATTTGCCTTTTACTGAGGAGTGGCTTCCATCTGGCCACGCTAACATAAAGGCCTGATTGGTGGAGTGCTGCTGAGATGGTTGTCCTCCTGGAAGGTTCTCCCATCTCCGCAGAGGAACTCTGGAGCTCTGTCAGAGTGACCATCGGGTTCTTGGTCACCTCCCAGACCAAGGCCCTTCTCCCCGATTGCTCAGTTTGGCCGGGCGGCCAGCTCTAGGAAGAGTCTTGATGGTCCCAAACTTCTTCCATTTAAGAATGACGGAGGCCACTGTGTTCTTGGGGACCTTCAATGCTGCAGACATTTTTGCAGATCTGTGCCTCGACACAATCCTGTCTCAGAGCTCTAAGGACAATTCCTTCGACCTCATGGCTTGGTTTTTCCTTTGACATGCACTGTCAACTGTGGGACCTTATATAGACAGATGTGTGCCTATCCAAATCATGTCCAATCAATTGAATTTACCACATGTGGACTCCAATCAAGTTGTAAAAACACTCCAAGGATGATCAATAGAAACAGGATGCACCTGAGCTCAATTTCAAGTCCCATAGCAAAGGGTCTTAATACTTATGTAAATAAGGTATTTCTGTTATAAATGTTTAATACATTTGCAAACATTTAGAAAAATCTGTTTTCGCTTTGTCATTATGGGGTATTGTGCTAGATTGATGTCAATGTTTTATTTAATCCGTTTTAGGGCTGCAACATAACATTTTTTAGAAAAAGGGAAGGGGTCTGAATACTTTCTGAAGGCACTGTATATACTTCCCCAGAGTCAGATGATGAACTAAAGGATACCATTTTTATGTCTGTGTCCAGTATGAAGGAGGTTAGAGGTAGTATCCCTTTGAAGGAGGTTAGAGGTAGTCCAGAAGTATCCCTTTAACTTGTGGACAAGTTAATAGGCTATTTATTGTATTTCAGAAGTGATTTCAAAAGTAATATTGAATTATGTTTGGTTGTCAACACAACCAAATATCATCATTTTAAAGGGGATTTATCTTCTGCTTGGATAGTTCCATCTTTGCCACTGACTTAGTCTGTCTTTAGTTCCAGTTTTTCTACAAATTAATAATTGATATGTTGGATTCACGTCTCCATCTCAACTAACAATCGAAGTTAAAGAATAGGATCAAATCAAAAGTTAAATGCACTTTAAATCAAATTTTATTTGATGTAGTCCTATTCTTTAGCATAGATTTTTGATTGAGATGGAGACGTAAATCCAACAAAACAATGTTATACAGTAAATAGCATTAAGTAACATTCAACCTTAAAATGAGTAACACATTCATGGCCACATTTTGAGGTTTGAAGCCAACCAGAGCTTAAATCCCTAGACCTATTGTATTGTCTATTTTAGTTGAATTCTGGGTTGAATTGAAACAATAGCTGTTGATGACCTAAAATAGTATCATTGATGATATATGAGTGATAACGTATTGTCCCATTTCATTTGCTCTGTTAAACCTACGCTTTGGAATGACTTGGATAACAACAGTGAATCTATTTAGTTTTTAAGAGGAGATCTCTCAACAAACATTCTCATAATAGCACATTGTAATAGTGACAAATATCATAGCTAAGCAGGACAGGGCTTGGTTAAAACCCTGGATGAGTGACCAAATGGTAGCTGTCGATAGATCAATTTCCCCAGAAGGTGTTGCCCAGCCTATAGTTTTTTTTCTGAAAGTGGATATAATGATCTGACGTTGTTTTAATAAAGGTACAAATTGAACATATTGTCTATGTTGAAATTTGGTTACCATGATGACATGGCTGTGGTTAAATTGTCAATCTTAAAACAACAGTTTAATTTGACTTACATTGACAAATGATGTTGAAACAAACAAAGAATCTCAGTCCTGGGCACATACAACATTTTGACAACAGACACTTGTTCTTTTGGAGTTAGTCAACAAAGTGGCACTGTGACATTTTGATGATGCTTTGACATTAAACAGATTCATTCACAAGGTCACTTTCAGATCACAGTTCAGTGGCAATAGACTGCACGATTTGGCTATAACTGAAAATAATTGCACATTCAAATGTCTCGATATTTTGAGGTTTATAAAGTGGACGCTGTTTGTTCTCTGTGTGGTCTTAAGTATAAACCTGATGAGACATTGCCCAGTGAGATAATTTTTTTTTACCAAGGGACTGTTTTTGCTCAGCATAGCGTTATTAACTATCACATTCCCTCCGGGCTCAAACCCTATATCACCAGAGCACCCTCTTCTAGAGGTTGGAACTGGTTCAGGGAACAGAACAGAAAACTGAAAAATAATAACATTTTTAAAGGATCAGAATCAGAACTGGGAATGAAAGTGATCTACAGTATACTGTTCCAGAACAGAACTGTTATTTTAAAAGCATGGGAACCAGTTAATAACGTTATTTTAGTTCTGGGCATTTTTTTCCCAGTCCCACAAAAGATGAAAAAAAGTGCCTATGCAAAGCCCTCTCTCTGTCAATCAGAGAGTGTGTAGGCAACCTGCCTTTCCCCTTCCGAAGCATAGCAGTAGCCTACTGATGTTACAAGCGGGATTCCGAAGATAGGAAGAGAGATTTTCTTTTTATAGAAGAATGGATTAACTTTTTCAATGCTAGTTAGGGACAGTGGTGTGTATTCATGGATGCCAAGGGAAGCCAGGCTTCCCTAAAAACATTTACCAAGAAAAAAAACATATCATAATTTATATTTAGTGTCTCTGTGTTTCATAATTGTTCTTCAATTTGCAAGAGGCTGAATGTACAGTTGAAGTCGGAAGTTTACATACACTGAGGTTGGAGTCATTAAAACTTGTTTTTCAACCACTCCACAAATTTCTTGTTAACAAACTATAATTTAGGCAAGTCTGTTAGGACATCTACTTCGTGCATGACACAAATTTTTCCAACTATTGTTTACAGACAGATTATTTCAATGATAATTTACTGTATCACAATTCCAGTGGGTCAGAAGTTTACATACACTAAGTTGACTGGGCCTTTAAACAGCTTGGAAAATTACAGAAAATTATGTCATGGCTTTAGAAGCTTCTGATAGGCAATTGAAATAATTTGAGTCAATTGGAGGTGTACCTGTGGATGTGTTTCAAGGCCTACCTTCAAACTCAGTGCCTCTTTGCTTGACATCATGGGAAAATCAAAAGAAATCAGCCAAGACCTCAGAAAAACAATTGTAGACCTCCACAAGTCTGGTTCATCCTTGGGAGCAATTTCCAAACACCTGAAGGTACCATCTGTACAATCTGTACAAACAATAGTACGCAAGTATAAACACCATGGGACCACGCAGCCGTCATACTGCTCAGGAAGGAGATGCGTTCTGTCTCCTAGAGATGAACGTACTTTGGTGCGAAAAGTGCAAATCAATCCCAGAACAACAGCAAAGGACCTTGTGAAGATGCTGGAGGAAACAGGTACAAAAGTATCTATATCCACAGTAAAACGAGTCCTATATCGACATAACCTGAAAGGCCGCTCAGCAAGGAAGAAGCCACTGCTCCAAAACCGCCATTACATATACCTTAGCCAAATACATTTAAACTCAGTTTTTCACAATTCCTGACATTTAATCCTAGTAAAAATTCCCTGTTTTAGGTCAGTTAGGATCACCACTTTATTTAAAAAATGTGAAATGTCAGAATAATGGTAGAGAGAATGGTTTATTTCAGCTTTTATTTCTTTCATCACATTCCCAGTGGGTCAGAAGTTTACATACACTCAATTAGTATTTGGTAGCATTGCCTTTAAATTGTTTAACTTGGGTCAAATCTTTTGGGTAGCCTTCCACAAGCTTCCCACAATAAGTTAGTTGAATTTTGGCCCATTCCTCCTGACAGAGCTGGTGTAACTAAGTCAGGTTTGTAGGCCTCCTTGCCCGCACACGCTTTTTCAGTTCTGCCCTTAAATTTTCTATAGGATTGAGGTCAGGGCTTTGTGATGGTCACTCCAATACCTTGACTTTGTTGTCCTTAAGCCATTTTGCTACAACTTTGGAAGTATGCTTGGGGTCATTACCCATTTGCGATCAAGCTTTAACTTCCTGACTGATGTCTTGAGATGTTGCTTCAATATATCCACATCATTTTCCTACCTCATGATGCCATCTATTTTGTGAAGTGCACCAGTCCCTCCTGCAGCAAAACACCCCCACAACATGATGCTGCCACCCCTGTGATTCACGGTTGGGATGGTGTTCTTCGACTTGCAAGCCTCCCCTTTTTTCCTGCAAACATAATGGTGGTCATTATGGCCAAACAGTTATATTTTTGTTTCATCAGACCAGAGGACATTTCTCCAAAAAGTACAATCTTTGTCCCCATGTGCAGTTGCAAACCGTAGTCTGAATTTTTATGGCGGTTTTGGAGAAGTGGCTTCTTCCTTGCTGAACGGCCTTTAAGGTTATGTCGATATAGGACTCATTTTACTGTGGATATAGATACTTTTGTACCTGTTTCCTCCATCATCTTCACATGGTCCTTTGCTGTTGTTCTGGGATTGATTTGCACTTTTCGCACCAAAGTACGTTCATCTCTAGGAGACAGAACGCATCTCCTTCCTGAGCAGTATGACGGCTGCGTGGTCCCATGGTGCTTATACTTGCGTACTATTGTTTGTACAGATGAAAGTGGTACCTTCAGGCGTTTGGAAATTGCTCCCAAGGATGAACCAGACTTGTGGTGGTCTACAATTGTTTTTCTGAGGTCTTGGCTGATTTCTTTTGATTTTCCCATGATGTCAAGCAAAGAGGCACTGAGTTTGAAGGTAGGCCTTGAAATACATCCACGGGTACACCTCCAATTGACTCAAATGATGTCAATTAGCCTATCAGAAGCTTCTAAAGCCATGACATCGTTTTCTGGAATTTTCCAAGCTGTTTTAAGCACAGTCAACTTAGTGTATATAAACTTCTGACCACTGGAATTGTGATACAGTGAATTATAAGTGAAATAATCTGTCTGTAAACAACTGTTGGAAATATTACTTGTGTCATGCACAAAGTAGATGTCATAACCGACTTGCCGACTATGGTTTCTTAACAAGAAATGTGTGGAGTGGTTGAAAAACAAGTTTTAATGACTCCAACCTAAGTGTATGTAAACTTCCGACTACAACTGTATCACAGTGTCAAGACATATGAACTAACAGGTTATAGAGCAAACAACACAATTATCACAACACACGTTTTAATATTGCTTTTTTTCTGGTTTGATTTTACCCATGCACCGCTACTGGTTAGGGATACAATAGTTATCACAGTTGACATTGGATTAATTGACTACAAAAATGTAAGACGTGTTTTTAATTCAGGTGCTGCTCTGACCACACATGCTTGTTAGTTAGCTAGCTATCTCTGGTCCAACGTCAAGTAAACTCTGAAGTTGAAAGACATTCAAAGTTCTTCCATAGAAGCCGCTCCTCCGTAGGTATAATGCTGTGGGCCTAATTCAAATGATGCATGTCATAACAAGATGCCCAGTGCTTCAAGCCAAGCCTCCTCCTCCACCCTCCCTCGCTCGCTCGCTCCCCATCCGCAAAATTTCAATTGCCTCTTGTCTTTCTGTCACGCATGTGAACATCTCACTGATCTATAGCTTACCTTCTCCATTGCAAGCTGCTCTATCCGCACTGCATGATTGGTGAAGTAATTTCATGTTGAGCTAAATGTTATAAAAAATGTCCTAACTTGTTAAGATTAGTACAGATTTTCTCAGGGGAACTCACATGGGGCCCCAACACCAAGTTTGGGAACCACTGTAATAACCTCTCTCTCTCTCTACTTGCTTCCTCTTGCTCTTTGTCTCCTCTGCTTCCTCCTGCATTCATTGCAGCCTGCCTCAGCCTCGCAAGGTATTATGAGAACTTAGTAGCCTATTTTTTACTCCTGTTGAGGTAGGCTCTGTTTAATGTTAGCTTCTTACTTCATCCTAGCTGGCTAATACATAGCCGGAGCCCTTCAACGTTACTGCAATAAAAGTTTCTGCCGGCAGCTAGCCACCTGACTGACTGCCACATCTATAAGCGACTATTTTCCAGTTGTGCACTCATTCTCCGAGAGACGTTTTTTGTTTGTTTGGAGTATGTCTATAGACACGGCAGGAGTCACAGGACGGTTTTAAAATTGCATTTTGTCCTGCATCTTGCAAATACACTGTCAGAAGCTTCTCTGGTTTCTTGCTTGAACCGACTCCGTGCTAGGGTAGTTAATTTAATGTCTCTGGCCCACGGCCTGTGACGCGAGAGGTTGGAGTTAGCCGTTTGAGAGAGTGGTGAATGTGCTGCTAAAGTTAAATCCGGGGGAGGCAGGCGAACATAACAAACACACCACTGTTCTTGATTCCACTCATTCGCAAAGAGGCAGGCGCAGCTCGAACTCAGTCAAATCAAGAATATAAGCGTTCTGAGCTTTGATTGATGCTGGGAGCAATATTTAGATGTTGATCCATATATTTTTTTGGGGGTTGTGTACAATATATATTTTTTTATTATTTAAAAAAATCTAATTAGAGAAAATTACAGAGGTCCGGACCTCGGTGTCCTCATATGTCGTTACGGCCCTGGCCCCTGTGTATGTGTGTGTGTGTGTGTATGCTCCTGTGTGTGTGCATGTGTGTGCTTGTGTAAGCAAGAGTGTAAGTATGAGTGTATGGCTCTGTGCCAGCAAGTGTCCAAACAACACACAGATCGGTCCATAATGTTGTCTACTTACAGTACAGCTGGCTGGTCTCAATGTCCGACACACTCTGGCTGCCTGACACTGAAGGACACATATATTCCATTTACCTGCTGAGTCATTCCCAGTCAATCCCCCCACAGACGTCACCTTTGCTCAGAGTCAGTGATGGTTGCTCAGGTTGTGTAGTGTATTCAGTCGTTGAAACGCTCAGTGGACTTCCAAGCAATCAGACACCACCCTCTTGGGTGAATGCATGTCATTGTAGGATCCGTTGTTTCATGCAATTCTGAAGGAAGAGCTGTAGACACCTACAAAATGTGATGGGATAGATACCGTGTTAGCTTACTGCGTGGACATACAATGAGAATACAAACCATTAAGAACACCTGCTCTTTCCATGACATAGACTGACCAGGTGAATCCAGGTAAAAGCTGTGATCCCTTATTGATGTCACTTGTTAAATTCACTTTAATCAATGGAGATGAAGGGGAGGAGAAAGGTTAAAGAAGGATTTTTAGGCCTTGAGACAATTGAGACAGGGATTGTGTACGTGTGTCATTCAGAGGGTGAATGGGCAAGACAAAATATTGAAGTGCCTTTGAACCGGGTATGGTAGTAGGTGCCAGGCGCACCGGTTTCTGTCTAGAACTGCAACGCACATTTTTTATTTAACTAGGCAAGTCAGTTAAGAACAAATTATTATTTTCAATGACAGCCTAGGAACAGTGGGTTAACTGCCTTGTTCAGGGGCAGAACGACAGATTTTTACCTTGTCAGCTCGGGGAGTTGATATTGCGACCTTCCGGTTACTTGTCCAACGCTCTAACCACAAGGCTACCTGCCGCCCCAAATTGCTTATCTATCCAATTGTTTCAGACCTACAGCAGTTCCTAGAGTTAGTCTTTGGACAATACCCAGTAGTATCTTGCCATCACATTCTAACTTCCTAAGGAACCTTCATCTCCCCTCAATAGCTAACTGATTGTGACTTTCTGACAAAGGTTAGAATTTTCCTTTCTCAAAGGTTAGGCCAGCTAGCTGGTCCCCAATGAGTTATGGTATCGACTACTGGGAGGGATGTTTTACATGCTTCTTTTCCCAGAAGGATAGGATGCGATGATGGTGATTGCTGCTGACTGCATCGACCCAGAGCCTCCCTCTGGCTTGATGTTGTCATCCAGTAGCTCATCTAGATGGAGGAGACAGAGACGGAGATGTCGGGTGACTTTGCCATGTTGTCAAAGTGGCAGCTGAGTCAGGATGCAGACAGAGGAAAGAGCAGTCATTCCATTGTATTTCATCAAACAGCTTTTGCAGAGGCCGATATTCATTTTCAACCTGCCAGTGTATCAAATGAAATGTGTTTTTACATTTGCTCAAGTGGCCATGAGCTCAAATATACATCTAATTTGCACTGTTCAATATATTTTTATTCGCTAATGTTGTATCCTTGGCAAAATGCAATAGGTCTCATTCAAACCGTTGCAAAGCTCTTCCTACTATAAATAAACCAGCCACTCACCATTACACTTTAATCCCTTAACAAGCTGAAATGATTATCTGCCAGAGCCAAACAAAAGAATTTGCCTAGTTGTACAGTTATTATCAGCTCAACTGAAATAGACAGTGTAACTAACAGTGTACATTTTAATGTATCATTATCGAACTCATTCTTCCCATTGAATACACTGGCATAAATGTTTTAAACTGTATCATAACACTAGTGCCAGAGGTAACACTTTTTAGTGTTAGGCTTTGCATGATATAACAGTTATGTTTCTTGCTGTATGTCCAGTTCTAGACTTATAGTTCTCTGTACACCACTGAATTAGACTCCCGCCTCAAGGCCACCAGATGCATCAAACTCTTTGCATTCCGGCGGAAGTCATTCATTGTCAATGGAGCCGTATGCAGCTCTACATTGGGGGTGTCGTACTAGGCGGCGGTGAGTCCTGTATACCGCATGTGTTCAATATTTTCAACTTGTGCGTTGCTTTACCGTGCAGTGGTACAAACGGAGGTACACACAGACTCCAACTAGCTAGCTTTTAGCGAGTTGAAAAGAGAAGCACGTGTGCATCAAGCACGGAAAATGCGGGATATAGACATCCAGCAAAACAAAACGCATATGCATCTGGTGGACATCGGGCATCAGGGTGGTTCATACCGGACTGTCTAATCTGTTATATCCAGGGTTTATTTGTATATTGGCTTTATGTAGCACTTTGTTACAGAACCGAAAGTTTGATGTACCTCAGGGCCTTGACGCCACTACTGATTCCACTGCTACTGTGCAACCTACAAACAACTAAAGCAATCCAAAGGACAAGGCCATTCAGCCTGAACTGAGTTGCTTTACTATGAAGTCAGCTCTCAGACCGAACACACACACACACACACACACACTCATCCTCATAGTCAGTGTTACGTAAGGGGTGAAATCTCCCACTCCAACTAATACAGATCCAAGTTACACATCAGGTTAGCCAGCAGCTTTGACCAACACAGCTAGGGGAAGGGAAAGGGCCACAAGTGTGACTAGCCTAGTTATTGTGAACTGCTAACACTAGGTTAGCCCAACCATTAGAAGGTGCGTGCAGATCTGGCCATCAGTATTGAAAGACGCCTTTTGCATTAGAAAAGTTGAGTCAAATAGTTCCTGCCATGGTCCAGTATCATGATCAGGTGTGATTTAAGCCTTCAGGTAAGATTTGTTTAGAGATCTGTCCACACATTCCCTATCTAATCTCTCTCTGAAATAGGCCACTTACACTGTTAAATATTTACAGAGCGAGATACCTATTGCAATGATTTTTCAAACAAGCCCCAAACCAGGGGACATATTATTTCAAAAGTAAATGCACACAGGTACAATATTGTGCGATCCTACATTATGATTATAACCAGGCTCAGTCATTAGTTCTGTGACCTCCTTCATATTAAATATAATATTTATAGCTCAAGCCACTAGCTAGCTCTGTTTGGCAGGATGACCTGATACATTGTGCAGACATAGGAGGGAATGAGATCCCCCGGCAGGCCGCCACTGCTTTGCTTGCGCTATCAGAAAGCATTAGATCAGCCCCTAATGTTTGCTTAGCTCCAGCAGAGGCTCTGGTACAGACTCGGCCACCGCCCAGCAAGTCTCAGTCAGCGATAAGGGAATGCATGGGAGGTGGCTTGCTCTCCACAAATGCTGATGATGACTGGCAAAACGGAGCAGTCTGCAGCTCTGTTGGATAGCTCTCAGGGATGTGAGTGGTACAATTTAATATTGAAGAAAAAGGGCTGCAACTCCATTTAAAGTATAGTAAAATTTCAGGAAATATTTCCCATTTCAGGAAATAAAATCACGTCTCTTGAAATCCCACTCATGGTTTTGTTTGAAGCCTCAATGTTCGACCTTTGCTGTATGTGACGTTTACTATTTTCACAGTGATTATTAATTTGGAATCACTGTTAGGCTGTGCTTTAAACTGCCGCCGAAGCTGAGGTGAATTGTAAAGGTATTTTGAACAAATCTCAGCTGGAAGAATAAAGTAAGGTTTCAGAACGCGGAGAGTGTGAGAAGTCTCTTCTGATTGCACTACTGTATTTGCAACAGCAGTAATCCTCCACCCTGATACATTGTGCCATCATCATTAGTCAGGAACAGCATTCATAGTGTAGAGTTTCCTGTTAGGGTTTTCCAAATAGCATTGCATTTACATTTTAGCAGACACCGAGTGCTGGGGTTTCTGACTCCAAACTGAGTTTTCATCTAAAATATATCCTGTCTCAGGTCGCATTGTGGTTAATTATTGTCAGATGGGATTAAAGAACAAATAAATCAGTTGGGGAGAAATTAGTCCAGTGCCAAGAGTCTGTCTTGGAGTTGATTGAAGTGCTGTGTATAAATCTTGTTTCAGGTGAAGATAAATCTCTTGGATTAGTCCACCATCTCTTATGCCGTCATTCAGAGACGATTGCATATCTCTGACTATAACCCTCCCTGACGGAGTTTCTCTGTTAAAAGTCGCTTAAAGGCACAGATCTAGGATTCATTTATACTCCGCTAATCATGACCTTAAGTATTAAAGAGCCACTGAACTCCCTGATTCGCTCGTTTTTTTTCTGTTTCAATACTAGAATAACTATTTCTGACTCACATAGGCCGTTTTCAAAGGGTTTCATTGCTTTTTAAAAGCAGTCGGTCTTTAACATGCAAAACTGACCATAGATCAGCATCTAGGTGATGACCTCTGACCCCTAGCTCTAGAGAGGCAGCAAGAGACACTTTCAGCCCCCAGCGCCTAACCGAAGCTCTGACATGAATGCTCTTGCCACATGCAGGTACTATGAGGCGCGGAGGCATGATGTGAATTCACACTGACGTCTCAAATTAATTTCCATTCCTGAAGGCATTGCTTAGCCACAGCTGGCCCGATTGAGCAAGGAGAGAGACAGCCCTCGAACCCATTTGTCAACTTTGACCATGCCCCAGGTTCTCTGACCTTAGTGGGTTTTACCCCATGTTATTGTACCTCATTCACTTTACTCTGTAGGGCTTTACACACTACTGAGACAAACCAAGCTGAACCAAACCAATCTTTACTGTGCTGACCTGGTTGAGCATCCACCATAAGTTGCTTGGAACTGTGCTGAATAGGACTGCGTGAAAAGATCAGAACCAGCACAGTTTGGTTTGGGTTCGATGGTGTGAACAGGGTATTTGGTCCTCTACTGTCACGATCTTGTGGAAGGACAGACCAAGGTGCAGCATGGGTTGAGTTCCACATCTTTTTATTACAGTGAAACGTACAAAAAAGAAACACGTAAGACCACCACTCTGACACATGGCGCCGCACATAGGCACTACACACAAACAATAACCCACAAACACAAGTGGGGAAAGAACAAACTAAATAGGATTCCCAATTAGAGGCAACGACAAACAGCTGCCTCTAATTGGGAACCAACTCAAAACCAAACATAGACACACCTAAACAACCCTGGTCACGTCCTGGCCCAAAACCCCATAGAGAACTCAGAGGGCTCTCTATGGCCAGGACGTGACATCTTCTTCCTAGTATCTACGTCTCTGAAGCTTCGACTGTACTGTTCTGAGGAATCCATTTATCATTGTGACCTTTAACCTTTTTGGCTGTGAAGACTGTCTGAGGAATGTGGGCTTGTTGCTCGTCTGGAATTCGCTCTGCCTCACTATAAGGTGCTTACTCTGACACTCTCCATTCTTCACCCTTGTTTATTTGCTTTTAAACAATGATATCATTCTGCCCTCTGAACTGTGCTATCATTGTGTGAAAGCAGCTTCTTTGGATTTTCACTGCACTGCTTTGTCCTTTGTTCAATCAGTTATCAAGCCTGCAAGCAAACACACTAGCTGTTTGATTATTTGCATTTTGCACAAAGGGGATACTCGTTGTCAACAACAGTAATGTTCTTTCAGGATATTGTTCTTGGTGAGGTTGTTCAGAAGTGTTAGTTCTGGTCAACACAAGCTAGTGAGTTTCCATATAGGAAGTTAGGATCTATTATGTTAATAATGTTAGATTTACTTTGTTTGCAGACCCTTTTTTGAAGATTTCTTCCTTTACTTCAAAGCAAATATTCTGAGCGAAAATATGAACGCAACATGTATAGTGTTGGTCACATGTTTCATGAGCTGAAATAAAAGAAAGTTTCCATACTCACAAAAAAAGCGTATTTCTCGCAAATTCTGTGCACAAATTTGTTTACGGCCCTATTAGCGAGCATTTCTCCTTTGCCAAGATAATCCATCCACCTGACCTAAAGGTTTGGCATATCAAGAAGCTTATTAAACAGCATGATCATTACACAGGTACACCTTCTGCTGGGGACAATTAAAGGCCACTCTAAAATGTGCAGTTTTGTCACACAACACAATGCCACAGATTTCTCAAGTTTTGAGGGAGCGTGCAATTGGCATGCTGACTACAGGAATGTCTACCAAAGCTGTTGGGTGGTTCTATGCCCTCCCAGGCCAACCCAGGGCTGCGTCCCTGCCCAGTCATGTGAAATCCATAGATTAGGGCCTAATTAATTTATTTCAATTGACTGATTTCCTTATATGAACTGTACTCAGTTAAATCGTTGAAATGTTCGTTGAAATGTTGCATGTTGCATATTTTTTTCAGTCGATCTAACCAGAATCAGATATAGTACCCAAATGTAAACCTCCCTACTTCCAATATGCTAGGTGCCTCTGGTTCAGGGAAAGATGATGTTAGGGGCTATGTGGGGTGAAGTGCCTTGACAAGAAAGGGGGCATGATCTTGCTTAGCCCTATATTGCTTCTGAGAATTAGGTCTTAAACAGTTTTATAAGGATGGCCAGGTCAAAGTAGGTGGAGTTATGAATGGGATTTTAGGTAATATTCCTGCATTGCAATGAGAAGTTAAAAGACAACTCCAATCTGGCCAGGGGGAATGGCATAGAGGTTGAGAGGCAAAGCCTATGCTATCATAGAGTTAGAAAACTCAAGCATAATGACAAGCCACATTGTCTTCCTCAATATATCATCATTACCCTAAATAAGCTCTCCTTTTGCCTCTCTTCAGTCATTTTTCAAAGAGAAGCAACGTAAAAAAAAAATCACCTCCTGGTTTTAAGTTCTTGTAGACCCACCTAGTCAGCTGAAAAGAGAAAGAAATAGTGTTGTTGTCACCATATGAAGCTGAGGTTGCAGAATGGAGAAGGGGAGTTATCTTTAGGGCTTTGGTTATAACAAATGGGAGCCCAAATTCTGGGTTCCTCTTGGTTTATAGTTAACATCACTTTGTTATATATAGTAATGTATTGCATAAGCTGCAACATCAGCCACCCAAATGTGATTGATTAGACCTCAAGTCTCGTTCTGAGCCCACTGGGACCGAACAAAAAACAAAACTTTGAAACTTTATTTTGGGCCTCTCAGCATCCAACCCGTCAGATGATAATGCTGAGCGCTTCAGTATGTAGCTCATTAGATCTGAACTGGCCAGGCGGTGTATCAGCTGGTGATCAGTGTGATAGTAATGGAGTAGTCTACTCCAAAATCAAAGTTTGTCAGATGCTTTCGTACCACCCCAAAAGTGATCTAATGTTGCGCTGCTGTATATTTTATACAGTGTTTTTTATACTGTATATTTTAGGCTGTTCTGTTCTTACACAATTTTACCCTAGCAAGTGCTGATTATGTTCACCAAACTCCATCCTTCCTTTACAGGAAGAAGTCCTTCCTCTTCTCAGCCCTCTATGCTGCCTGCATTCTAGGCGGCCGCCATGTAATGAAACAGAGGGAGAAATTTAATCTGAGGAAACCGCTGGTGTTATGGTCCCTCACCCTCGCAGTGTTCAGGTAAGAAGGCAGACATTTACAACACTGGTCCAGTCAATGCACATACTGTAAGCATCTTGTGGCCTTAGGTATAGCTACCTCTTAAAGGAACAGTCAGGATAGTTTGGAGTAAAGTCAAGCTGCCAGTTTTCAGAATTACACACTCAAACAACGATGTTGCACAAACATTGCTGTGGCAGGAGAGACTGGAGAGAGACTGCAGAGAGACTGGAGAGTGACTGTATACCAGAGTCCTGGGGAGTGACTGTATACCAGAGTCCTGGGGAGTGACTGTATACCAGAGTCCTGGGGAGTGACTGTATACCAGAGTCCTGGGGAGTGACTGTATACCAGAGTCCTGGGGAGTGACTGTATACCAGAGTCCTGGGGAGTGACTGTATACCAGAGTCCTGGGGCTTCACTTAAACCATTCTCGCTCTCGCTCTCTCTCTCTCTCTTTCCTTCTCTTTCTCTTTCTTTCTTGTCCAGTATATTTGGTGCTGTTCGCACTGGAAGCTATATGACATACATTCTGATGACTAAAGGGCTCAAGCAGTCAGTGTGTGATCAGAGCTTCTACAACGGGCCTGTCAGCAAGTTTTGGGCCTACGCCTTTGTGCTCAGTAAAGCACCAGAATTGGGTAAGTTGACAGTTATTATTTCTACTGCTACTGCTGCTGCTGCTACTCCTATTACTACTGCTGCTACTGCTGCTGCTGCTACTACTACTGCTGCTGCTACTGCTGCTACTACTACTGCTTCTGCTACTGCTTCTGCTACTACTGCTTCTACTGCTGCTACTACTACTACTACTACTACTACTACTACTACTACTACTACTAACACTGCTACTATTACTACTACTACTAACACAGCTACTACTGCTACTACTGCTACTACTACTATTATTACTACTACTGCTGCTACTACTACTATCCTTATCTATAATACATCAATATATTTTACATGTGCCTTTTTCTGTCCATAGTGTCCATTGTGGTTAGAAAGGTTTATGAGACTGGCATTGTCCATATAGTATGTTGAGATTATACCCATGAAATATCTCTTCTCCAATTGGCTGAAAGAATCCACCCGAGGATCGGCACACGGATCTTTAGGCATGAATCTGTTTTTTTTCTGTCCTCCAATGACCTCAGAGACATGCGTGTCATCTCACCCTAACCAGTCCTAGTTTTAGTGATCTTTCCCTCGTACCCAGAGTCTGGCCTTTTTGTGTCTGGGAATCCATTTTCTGCCTGTGTGGCCCTTTTGTTATTGCCCAGTCCTGCCGTCACTGGGGCTCCACACCCTGTCAGTTCTGAGTACGATGCCCAGAGCAGGAGCCCCCTCTCAGGGGCACAGGGAGGGGGATAGAAGCCCCTACCCCTTGCCTCGCTCTGGCTCTCTGGTTGGGTGGAGTACAAACCTGCTGGCCCAAGCACTGATTGCTGTCATTGAGGCATATGGGAGAGAGAGAGTTAGAGAGAGAGAGAGTTAGAGAGAGAGTTAGAGAGAGAGAGTTAGAGAGAAAGACTGAGAGAGAAACTCAGAGAGAATGATGCTGTACAAACACACTCTCACACACAGATTGAATCCTCTGATTGTGTTCCACTGTCGAGCAGTGGGTTCACCAATTAGTCAGGTATGGTATGAGAAGAGGTAAGGTCACCTTGAATGCGTTGCATTTCTATGTTAGGTGGTTTTCCTGTATAACCTGTAGCTGAGACGTCTGATGTAAGTGTACCCTGTGGGCCCCATTTCACAGAGCAAAGCAGAATTCTTTTCCCAAAGCTTTAAAACAGATACACCCTGGAGACTGCTCTGTTTTTAAACAGATACACCCTGGAGACTGCTCTGCTTTAAAACAGATACACCCTGGAGACTGCTCTGCTTTAAAACAGATACACCCTGGAGACTGCTCTGCTTTAAAACAGATACACCCTGGAGACTGCTCTGCTTTAAAACAGATACCCCCAGGAGACTGCTCTACTTTAAAACAGATACACCCTGGAGACTGCTCTACTTTAAAACAGATACACCCTGGAGACTGCTCTGCTTTTAAACAGATACACCCTGGAGACTGCTCTGCTTTAAAACAGATACACCCTGGAGACTGCTCTGCTTTAAAACAGATACACCATGGAGACTGCTCTGCTTTAAAACAGATACACCCTGGAGACTGCTCTGCTTTAAAACAGATACACCCTGGAGACTGCTCTGCTTTTAAACAGATACACCCTGGAGACTGCTCTGCTTTTAAACAGATACACCCTGGAGACTGCTCTGCTTTTAAACAGATACACCCTGGAGACTGCTCTGCTTTTAAACAGATACACCCTGGAGACTGCTCTGCTTTAAAACAGATACACCCTGGAGACTGCTCTGCTTTTAAACAGATACACCCTGGAGACTGCTCTGCTTTAAAACAGATACACCCTGGAGACTGCTCTGCTTTTAAACAGATACACCCTGGAGACTGCTCTGCTCACACATATTGTTATTGTATGTTGACACCTACAGCATAACAATTATCATAACCCACAGTGCATGTATCTGTGATTAAAATACATTAAACATGAGCACTGTAAAGATTTACTTGGGTCCTTGCTTTGTCTTATCGCTCCTAAATATTGTCATCATTGTCTTTTAACATTGATTTACCAAGAACATGATGGTATTAGAAGATAATGCTTAATGCTAGTAATAAGTGTTACCTGAAATGGATGACTTGCTATGTAAAGATGTGCGCTTTGGTTCCTTTCCATTTGCAACTGACATTCTCTCTCTCTCTCTCTCTCTCTCTCTCTCTCTCTCTCTCTCTCTCTCCACACCCACCATGCAGGTGACACCCTGTTCATCGTGCTGCGGAAGCAGAAGCTCATCTTCCTCCACTGGTACCATCACATCACTGTTCTGCTCTACTCCTGGTACTCCTACAAGGACATGGTGGCTGGCGGCGGCTGGTTCATGACCATGAACTACGTGGTCCACTCCGTCATGTACTCTTACTACGCCCTAAGGGCGGCCGGCTTCAAGGTCTCAAGGAAATTCGCCATGTTCATCACACTCACGCAGATCACCCAGATGCTGGTGGGCTGTGTGGTGAACTACCTGGTGTACTCGTGGATGCAGCAGGGTCAGGAGTGCCCGTCTCACGTGCAGAACATTGTGTGGTCCTCACTTATGTACCTCAGCTACTTTGTGCTCTTCTGCCAGTTCTTCCATGAGGCCTACATTGACAAGACCAAGAAGGCCGCCGCAGCTAAAGCAGAAGCCGCTGCCGCAGCCGCCAGGAAGACCCAGTAGATGCGTTTTGAGAGGGAAAGAAAGAAGGGAGACTGATGGACACGAAACGCGAGGTCCAAGGACTGAGGAGATGGGGAGAATTATCAGCAAATGGATGGATGAATGATTTGACGGATGGGTGGAGGAATGAAAGAGGGAGTTTGGGGGCGGGGGGGGTTGAACAAGAGGAAACAAAAGGTGGGACTGCTGTTCATTTGTGCTTGAGCATACTACTAACACGCAGATGTAAAATCCTTCACTTTGACGGAGGTGCCATCTCTAGAGAGCTGCACTGATGAAGGAAGCACTACCTACCAAACAGTCAGTTTGTCCTTTACCTGATGTTTCTTTGGCTCCCACTTGATTCTCCATATTAATGGGACAGTTAATTTTTTACCTGATAAAGGAAGTACATCTACTTTAAAAGGTGTTACTTGATATATAGGAAATGTATTGGTACTTATGAGGAATGCGGGGACTTAAATGTATGGTTGAAACCATCTAGGTGTTTTTTGTCATTTCTTCATTGTCCTTTGCTTTTCTGTTTTTTTGTTGTGTTTTTTGTTTAATCGTTTTAGACACTGGGAGTGTGTGAGAGGTAGACTTTTGTGTGACGGCTGCTGTGTGTTCGGTGGATGACTTGTGCCGATGGAGCGAATGACACTGTAACTTCTGTACCCATCATTGCAACACAATATTTTCTCAGGTTTTAGGTTTCCCTTAATATTTTCATAATATATGCATATCATCTTGATAAAGGTCAGAAATGGGATTAAACGATGCTAAAAGGCATCAAAGGGGAAGGTTGCTTAGTTACATACAAACATCTAAACTGAAGGCCCATTGGAGAAAATGAATCTTGTGACCACACTGATTCAATGTGTGGCATGATGGGAAACGAAGTCTGACAGTGATCTGTTCACCTGCCAGTAATGACCTCACAAAGTTGCAGACCACATTTGAAAGCGAGACGCTATACATTTCCAAAGACTTTAATGAAAGAAACGGTCACGGAAAAATGCCTCAAGACCAGTGGACATCGAAGTGAATTGAATTTAAAACATATTTATGTTGAAAAAAAAAACATGCAATTGTCAAAATTCAATATTATAACTTTAAGTAACCTGTATCTTTTAATGCTGTCTGTCATGTTATTGTGCGTTCACACTGTATCAATGTAAATCATTGTTGCTAAAGAACCAAGAGTGCAAACAAGGAGTGTTATTACGCCTACAGTGTCATGTCTGCTTATTTTAATCTCAGCAATGACTGTCTTGGCATTGGCATCACTTATACCATTCACTCCATATCAATTAGTCATTGTGGTTTAGGTATATGTCAGTAAAGGTGAAGAGTACAAATCAAGGGGAAATCATGCCTCAGCCCTTAGCAGCTTGTACTTCATTGGAGTTTATTCACAGTGTGCAGAGAAGGTGTGTGTGTGCATTCACATGTGTGAGAGCTGCATGTGTATGAGAGTGTGAGAAAGAGACCTTTTGCACCTCATCTATTTTGCATAAAATCTTAAAGGTCCAATGCAGCCGTTTTTATCTCCATATCACATAATTTCTGGGTAACAATTAAGTACCTTACTGTGATTGTTTTTAATTAAAATAGTCAAAAATAAACTAAAATAGCTTCTTAGCAAAGAGCAATTTCTCAAGCAAGAATTTTGCTAGGACTGTCTGAAAACGAACTGTTATTGGCAGAGAGGTTTGGTACTCTTATTAGTCTATCAACAAATTGCGTTATCATAATTATCTCAATTTCACAGTATTATTCCAACCTCATAGTGTGGATATATATATAAAACACAGGAGAATCATGTTTTTGACTGCACTGGGCCTTTAACCAAGAGCTAAACTGGTTAAGTTGCATACCTGGAGCATGGTCTGACCAAAGAATTGCAGAGATTCCACCTGCTAGTTTAGGCTGAGAATTCAAAGCCACAACATTATAGATGATGGTTCTAGTGTCTGTTAGAAACATCATAGGTACAAAACAAATGAGGTTGTTTAAAGTTTAAACTGAACTAAATTATCTAAGGTTAAGGAAACGTTGTTAATCACATGCAGAAGTAACTGCATCTCACAAATGTCAATGGAAGTAATTGAAAATATGCATTATTCTATAACAAAATAAACATGTAATTATATCCTAAGTGCAAACATTTCATTGCTCATTACAGCTGAAGAGAATGAAAACACTCAATGGCAACAAGCATGTCTGTCTGCACTGGTGTCACAAGCAACAATCAGGTACTGTATAGGTGCCATAACACTGTAACCTTTGGCCATCACATGTATGAACCCTGCTATTGGTTCAATTATAGTCACATATGTATCAACCCTGCTATTGGTTCAATTATAGTCCCATATGTATCAACCCTGCTATTGGTTCAATTATAGTCCCATGTGTATCAACCCTGCAATTATGGTCAGTAGCTGTAGGTGGGTGATAAGCAGTCATACCATACATGTGGAATTAGGCTGCTATCGTCATAGAGATTAAGATAAGCAAATTCATGTCAGATAAGCTCAATATCCTTTCTATTCCGCCATATCTCTGGTGTTATCATAAACACTCCATTTTAGAGAGTTGGTCAATGTTGAGATTAGGGTATTGTGTGTGTGTGTGTGTCGTTGTGTGTGCAGGTGTGAATTTCTGGCACTCCTACAGTATCATACAGTACAGCCTTTTCATATATAGGCCCACTCTGCATAAGACTACTCCACATTGTCTTAATTTTATTGGGGAGAAGGATCAAGTAAGGTGAGGAATATGAAGCCATGACAATTCAATCAAGTCAATGTATGTTCAGCCAGACTGCTCAATGTATAATTACGCTTGTCTAACAAATGGTTAAACATTGCACCAATACAAGTTCCCCAACCCCCACAATGTCAAGTGATTCAAGCTCATACACATCATGAAACCGATAAACCAATTTGAGCCCTTTCACACTACCCTCATTAAATATTCACAATGAGGCTCTGAAGCTAATTAACTAGTGGAGGTCTGATAACACCAACTCTTAATGACCAAGTAACGTAACAGGCCTTGATTGGTATAACACCACCCTGAATATATGCTTATGGTGGCTCCTGCTTCGCACAATCACAGGAAGATTTGCCATGAATTTTCACGCACAAACGTGTGCCTCTGCTTAAACATCTCTCAGAGATTAATCCATCTGTTTCACTACCATCTGAGCATACTGTATAATGGGTAATGGGGGAGGCATCTTCAACATAGCAGTAACTGGAACAACATATGACTTAAATGGACAATTATGGAAGATATAAAGACTGGATATAAGACAACATTACATCAAATAAAATGCAGTAGATGTGAAAAAGTGAGTACTTGTCGAGCATGTTACCGTGCTACTGGCACTATCAATTCCATAAAAAATATGAAATCTAGAGGAAAAGATTTAGGCTAAAAGACTGGCATGAGAGAAAGAAAGAAATGGGACTTGACAAAGTTATGAACTGAGTTAGAATGAATTCACCATTTCACCTGAGATACATTAGAAATTGATTACATTACTGATACTTACTGTGAACATTAGGAGAGACCAATAATGTAGACTAAACAAAAATATAAATGCAACATGCAACAATTTCAAAGATTTTACTGAATTACAGTTCATATAAGGAAATCAGTCAATTTAAATAAATTAATCTATGGATTTCACATGATAGGGCAGGGGCACAGCCATGGATGGGCCCGGGAGGGCATAGGCTCACACACTTGGAAGACATACCCACCCACGGTGGAGCCATTCCCAGCCAATCAGAATGAGTTTTTCCCCACAAAAGGACTTTATTACAAATATAGAAATATTCCTCAATTTCATCAGCTGTCCAGGTGGCTGGTCTCAGACGAGCCAACAGGTGAAGAAGCCGGATGTGGAGGCCCTGGGCTGGCGTGGTTAAATGCGGTCTGCGATTGTAAGGCTGGTTGAACATACTGCCAAAAATGATGTTGGAGGTGGCTTATGGTAGAGAAACAAACATTAAATTCTCTGGCAACAGCTCTGGTCGACATTCCTGCAGTCAGCATGCCAATTGGAACATTCCCTCATAACTTGAGACATCTGTGCCATTGTGTTGTGACAAAACTGCACATTGTGTTGTGACAAAACTTACTTTTATTGTCCCTAGCACAAGGCACACCTGTGTAATGATCATGCTGTTTAATCAAATTATGTGCCACACCTGTTAAGTAGATGGATTATCTTGGCAAAGGAGAAATGCTCACTAACAGGGATGTAAACAAATTTGTGCACAAAATTTGAGAGAAATAAGCTTTTTTTTGCGCATGTAACATTTCTAGCATAATTTATGTTTTATTTCACAGAGTACTGCCTCTATATATAGGACTTTCCACCCCCACCTGGGACATGGATGCCTGATGAAGACCTAAGGGTCGAAACTTTGTTATAAATAACATTAAACCACACCCAGAAACCAACTCATGTTTGAATTCAGTCATAGCCTTTTTACTGAACCAAATCTTAAATGAGGCCAAATCAGGAAGTGCAGTCGCCCTTTAATTTATTAGTCCAACAATTGATGCCCCTTTCATGAATATGTTTTGATATATTTTTTTATTTAACAAATATTCATTATTGCAGGGTTTCTTCACATTTTCATACAGTCCATTTATATTTTCCAACGGGGCTATACAGTTGAAGTCGGAGGTTTACATAGACCATAGCCACTCAGTTTTTCACAATTCCTGACATTTAATCCTAGTAAACATTCCCTGTCTTAGGTCAGTTAGGATCACCACTTTATTTTAAGAATGTAAAATGTAAGATAATAGTAGAGAGAATGATTTATTTCAGCTTCTATTTCTTTCATCACATTCCCAGTGGGTCAGAAGTTTACATACACTCAATTAGTATTTGGTAGCATTGCCTTTAAATTCTTTAACTTGGGTCAAACGTTTCGGGTAGCCTTCCACAAGCTTCCCACAATAAGTTGGGTGAATTTTGGCCCATTCCTCCTGACAGAGCTGGTGAAACTGAGTCAGGTTTGTACGCGTCCTTGCCCGCACACGCTTTTTCAGTTCTGCAAACATATTTTCTATAGGATTGAGGTCAGGGCTTTGTGATGGCCACTCCAATAGCTTGACTTTGTTGTCCTTAAGCCATTTTGCCACAACTTTGGAAGTATGCTTGGGGTCATTGTCCATTTGGAAGACCCATTTGCAACCAAGCTTTAACTTCCTGACTGATGTCTTGAGATGTTGCTTCAATATATCCACATAGTTTTCCTCCATCTTGATGCCTTCTATTTTGTGAAGTGCACCAATCCCTCCTGCAGCAAAGCACCCCCACAACATTATGCTGCCACCCCCGTGCTTCACGGTCGGCATGGTGTACTTCGGCTTACAAGCCTCCCCTTTTTTCCTCCAAACATAATGTTTGTCATTATGGCCAATCGGTTAGATTTTTGTTTCATCAGACCAGAGGACATTTCTCCAAAAAGTACAATCTTTGTCCCCATGTGCAGTTGCAAACCGTAGTCTGGCTTTTTTATGGTGGTTTTGGAGCAGTGGCTTCTTCCTTGCTGAGTGGCCTTTCAGGTTATGTCGATATAGGACTGTGGAAATAGATACTTTTGTACCTGTTTCCTCCATCATCTTCACAAGGTCCTTTGCTGTTGTTCTGGGATTGATTTGCACTTTTTGCACCAAAGTACGTTCATCTCTAGGAGACAGAACGCGTGTCCTTCCTGAGCGGTATTACAGCTGCGTGGTCCCATGGTGTTTATACTTGCGTACTATTGTTTGTACAGATTGTACAGATGGTACCTTTAGGAGTTTGGAAATTGTTCCCAAGGATGAACCAGACTTGTGGTGGTCTACAATTGTTTTTCTGAGGTCTTGGCTGATTTCTTTAGTTTTTCCTATGATGTCAAGCAAAGAGGCACTGAGTTTGAAGGTAGTCCTTGAAATACATCCACAGGTACACCTCCAATTGACTCAAATTATGTCAATTAGCCTATCAGAAGCTTCTAAAGCCATGACATCATTTTCTGGATCTGTCTGTAAACAATTGTTGGAAAAATTACACAAAGTAGATAACTAACTTGCCAAAACAATAGTTTGTTAACAAGACATTTGTGGAGTGGTTGAAAAACAAGTTCTAATGACTCCAAGCTAAGTGTATGTAAACTTCCGACTTCAACTGTACATTTGGGTGAGTTTTTTTTCTCACCTGAGTAGTCTCGTTTCACTGCCAAAAATAAAATTAAACCATCTAATGTTCAGCAAAATAACAACACAATGTCAAATACAGGTAGCCTAGTCAAATAATTAACATCCAATCACATTAACCGTTACTCTCTCGCAGGAATTCCACTAGCGGACCGGATGTAGCCAAAGGTAGCTGCTGCTCATGTTGTTAACTGCAGCGTCTACCGAGAGGCTCTTGCTGCCAAGGGAATGCCTGACAGCTTGAAAAACATTTTGGACACTACAGTGAAAATGGTTCACTTTGTTAAAGCAAGGCCCCTGAACTCTCGTGTATATTCTGCACTATGCAATGATATGGGCAGCGACCATGTAACGCTTTTATAACATACAGAAGTGCGCTGGTTATCAAGGGGCAAAGTATGGACAATTATTTTTTTAATTGAGAGGCGAGCTTAAAGTTTTCTTTACTGACCATAATTTTCCCTTGTCTGACCGCTTGCATGATGACGAGTTTCTCACACGACTGGCCTATCTGGATTATGTTTTTTCTCACCTGAATGATCTGAATCTAGGATTACAGGGACTCTCCACAACTATACTCAATGTGCGTTACAAAATTGAGGCTATGATTAAGAAGAATTCTTCTCTGTCTGCATTAACAAGGACAACACACAGGTCTGTCCATCATTGTATGATTCTTTGTGTGCAAATGAATTCAAGCTTACGGACAATGTCAAATGCGATAGCACCTGAGTGAATTGGGTGCGCAATTACAGAGGTACTTTCCCAAAACGGATGACACAAACTGGATTCGTTATCCCTTTCATGCCCTGCCTCCAGTCCACTTATCGATATCTGAACAAGAGAGACTCATCGGAATTGCAACAAGCAGTTCTGTGAAAATTGAATTGAATCAGAAGCCACTGCCAGCCTTCTGGATTGGGCTGCGCTCAGAGTATCCTGCCTTGGCAAATCGAGCTGTTAAGACACTGATGCCCTTTGCAACCACGTACCTATGTGAGTGTATTCTGGGCCCTCACCAGCATGAAAACTAAATACAGGCACAGACTGTGTGTGGAAAATGATTTAAGACTGAGACTCTCTCCAATACAACCCAACATTGCAGAGCTATGTACATCCTTTCAAGCACACCCTTCTCATTAATCTGTGGTGAGTTATTCATAATTTTTGATGAATAATTAAGGTTTTATATGTAAGATCGTTAAATAAAGAGCAAAATTATTGATTATTATTATATTATTATTTGTGTCCTGGTCCTATAAGATCCCTGGTCCTATAAGATCTCTTCCCACGAACCGGGTTGTGACAAAAACTCACACTGATTCTTATGTTTAATAAATGTATCGTATAGTATGTGTGTGGCAGGCTTACAATAATGGCAAAAAACAACATTTGAGAGTGCACTGACCCTGGTGCTAGAGGGGGTACGCAGCCGGAGATTTAATGTTTGAAGGAGTACGGAACTATCAAAGTTTGGGAACCACTGCTCTATACCATGCTACTGTACTTACAGTACTGCAGCACTTACAGCACTACAGTAACATTTCATTTCATACTGAAAGAAATCTTGCACCCTAACCATTCACATCATGTTTTTGCAGAATTGCTAGACGACCCTTCAATGGAGGAAGAAACCGGCTGTTCACAGCAGAGCAGGAACAACACATAGTGAATATGGTCATTTCAAACAACAGCATACGTTTACGACAACTGCAACAACACATCATCACTGACAACACAACATTCAGTAGCATAAATAGGGTGAGTTTATCCGCACTTGGCCGTCTCCTGAAACGCCATCAGATTCGTATGAGCAATCTCTGCAAAGTACCATTTGAGCTAAATTCTGACAGAGTGAAACAACTGTGCTATTAATACGACAAGTAAGCTGTACTATCCTGTCATTGGTACTGTATTCCAGTGTATTGTGCTACATATTGACTGCTCTATGTCTATTCATACTGTCATACAATAATGTTTTGTCTTGTCTGTTTCAGAGAGTTCTGGAACGAGATGCTGCTGTAGAGCATCATGATTATGTCTACGTTGATGAGGTCGGCTTTAACCTAGCCAAAACAAAACGCACGGGAGAAACCTCATAGGACACCGTATCGTCAATGTCCCTGGACAGCGTGGTGGTAACATCCCAATGTGTGAAATCTGGATGAAAATGCAACATTTTGAGAAATAAATAAATTTCTGTTTATAGTGTAAATATATACTGAATATGCATGCATACTGTATATATTTGTGCACGTACATGTACGTGTGAGTGCTATGACAAACTGCCGTGGACTCCACTGCACACTAAACATGTAAAAGACACAAGATAGTAGTGTTTTACATTTGTCACATCCGTGTGTAGTTGGCGTGTATAAGAGCTAATCATTTGAAGTAGAGTTTTGTGTAGATTTGTGTAGAGTTTTGACTCAAAAACACAATTTTGAGAAGAGTTAGAGTAGTTTTGAAGGACGCGTTTGGTTTTGCAAGAATTGTGTGACGTTTTGCATGTTGTGTTTGTGTTTTTAGGGTTTTGTGTGTAGAGTCTAGAGAAAAGGAGCCATAGTTTCAGAAGTCATGCGTAAGCAATTGTCAAAAACTGAAGTTGTGAATGTGTGACTCAGCAGTGGATTGTCCCTAGTGGTTGAATAGAGTTGACTCAGAGCAAGGACTGTGAGACACTATGAACTATTGTCAAGGTTTATTCAGTCCTCTATCGCCATCTTCTGGACAAAAGACGATCTCTGTTACAGCACTCCTATCACATCTCCTCTGATTCCGCATCTGTTGGATTTATGTGTGTTTATGTACATATTTTCAAAAATAGCAAACGTACATTTAGACATTTAGACATAGTTGGAAATGTTTTCATATAATTAGTCAGTTTACTTATCTTGGATAGATCAAGTTGCTTGATATTCTATGAATATATGCTTCTTTGCACTATGGAACCGCCACTTGAAGACACACTGCTGCAGAAGACTGATCTAGGTGACCAGCGTACCATCTTGCATGGCTTAGCCCTTGGTATGGGTAAACACAGTTCACATCATCAATCCCTCTGCCCCTCCATCTCTATCGGACTCCCTCTACCACCTCTAACCTCTCGACAACTCAATCAAGGGAGAAACAAGAAACACACTCACTCAGTTTTTGGGCACATGTGTTTATGCCCAAATACACTAAATAAACATTATCCCCCATTCTTTCTAAATCTGCCCAAAGGCTTGCAAAACAGGCCTAAAGTGCCCAGTTTAGACACCAGGTGGACAAATAAGTGACCTGAAGGATCAGAGTAAAGCCTTTGAGTGGACAGCTAATACTCTGTTTAGCCACTCTCATCTGTGGACCTAGCAGAGTGAAGAGACGACGGCCATCTTGGGCCAACTGCTTCTACCATATGACTGGGAAATTAGGGGGTAAGACTAAGATACAGTAATCTTTTTTTCTGGGAATGTAAGGTGTTGTTGTTTTCTCTCTCTCTGTCGTTCTCGCTCTCTCTTGCATTTTCTTTTACTCTCCCTGTCTCGCTCTCCTCTTTCTCTCCTCTCCCTCCCACTGTCTTTGTAGCTCTCTCTCCCTCTCTCCCTCCATCTTTCTCTCCCCCTCCCTCTCTCTCTCCTTCCCTCAACCTCTGTCTCTATCTCCCTCCCTCCCTCTCTCCCCCTGTCTCTCTCTCTCTCTCTCTCTCTCTCTCTCTCTCTCTCTCTCTCTCTCTCTCTCTCTCTCTCTCTCTCTCTCTCTCTCTCTCTCTCTCTCTCCCTCTCTCTCTCTCTCTCTGTCTCTCTCTCTCTCTCTCTCTCAATCCCTCTCTCTGTCTCTCCCTTGTCTCTCTACTTCTCCCTCCCGCTCTATGTCTCTCTCTCCCTCTCTCGTTCTGTCTCTCCCTCCCTCTCTCCGGGGGATTATCTCCTCATCCCTTGATCCCTCATTTTAAATTCCCAACAGCTTAAGCGAAAATGGGACTGGACACACACACTGAATTAAGTAGTAGTACTAGAAGTAGTAGTATTAGTAGTAGTAATATCAGTAGTAGTAGTAGCAGTGGTATCAGTAGTAGCAGCAGTAGCAACAGCAGTAGTAGTAGTAGTAGCAGTTGAAGCAGTATTTGTAGTAGTAGTAGTAGTAGTAGTAGTAGTAGTAGTAGTAGTAGTGGTGTCAGTAATAGTAGCAGCATTAGTAGTAGCATTAGTAGTATTAGCAGTATTAGTAGTTGTAGCAGTAGTAGTAATAGCAGCAGCAGTAGCTGCAGTAGTAGTATCACTGGTGGTGGCGGTGGTGGTATCGGTGGTAGTGGTAGTGGTAGTGGCTGTGTTGTGGTTGTGGTGGTATCGGTAATGGTAGCGGCGTTGGTGGTGGCATTGGTGGTGGTAGCGGTGTTAGTGGTGTGGCGGTATTAGTGGTGCTGGCGGTGGTGGTGGTAGTGGCAGCGGCGGCGGTGGTATCGGTGGTAGCGGTGGTGGTGGCGGTGGTAGTGGTAGCGGTGGCAGTGGCGGCATCGTTGGTGGTGGTGGTGGTGGTAGGTGGTGGTAGCAGGCGGCGGCAGCGGCGGCGGTGGTGGTGGCGGTGTTGGTGGCGGTGTCGGTGGTGGTGGTGGCGGTGGCGGTGGTGGTATCGGTGGTGGTAGTGGTGGTGGCTGTGTTTGTGGTATTGGTGTTATCGGTAATGGTAGCGGCATTAGTGGTGGCATTGGTGGTGGTAGCGGTGTTGGTAATGGTAGGCGGTGTTGGTGGTGGTGGCGGTGGCGGTGGTAGTAACGGTGGCGGTGGCGGTGGCGGTGGTGGTAGCGGTGGTGGTAAGGTGGTAGTGGCGGTGGTGGTGGCGGTGGTGGTGGTAGCGGTGGTGGTGGTCATATTGGTTGTCATGGCACTATTGGTGGTGTTGGTGGTGGTAGCAGCGGTAGTGGTTTGCGGTGGTAGTGGTATCAGGTGGCAGAAGTGGTAATGGTAGGCGGTGGCGGTAGGTGGCAGTAGCAGTAGCAGTAGCAGTAGTAGTTGTAGCCCTTGGTAACACAGTTCACATCATCAATTCCTCTGTATTTGTATTATTAGTGGTATCAGTAATAGTAGCAGCATTAGTAGTAGCATTAGTAGTAGTAGCAGTATTAGTAATAGTAGTAGTAGTAGTAGCATTAGTAGTAGTAGTATAAGTAGTCGTAGTAGTAGCAGAAGTGGTAGTAGTAGTAGTAGTAGTAGCAGTAGTAGTAGAAGCAGTAGAAGTAGTACCAGTAGTAGTAGCAGTAGTAGTAGTCATATTAGTAGTCATAGCAGTATTAGTAGCAGTAGCAGTAGTAGTAGTAGTAGCAGTAGTAGTAGTCATAGTAGTAGTAGTAGTAGCAGTAGTTGTAGTAGCTGTAGTAGTAGTAGTAGCGGTAGTAGTAGTAGAAGTAGTAGTAGAAGTATTAGCAGCAGCAGTAGTAGTAGTAGCAGTAGCAGTAGTAGTAGTAGCAGTTGTAGCAGTAGCAGTAGTAGTATTTGTAACTCAACACAGGTCATGTATTCATTAGATTAAATATGTATCCCTCATGGTCAAACAACTAGCACCTCATCATCAAACAAATACAATTTCTTTAAACACAAAAGTTTAGATGGTGAGTATATAAAAACATCCTTGAAAATGAGAGGTTGATATTTTGGAAGAAAACTCCTTTTACTTACCATTGACTCTATTGCCCCTAATACAAAATACATTGACATGGGTCCAATTTCATCTTTATTTCACGGCCGATCTACCACTATTTAGAGTAGAGGGCAAAAAAGGCTACAATGGAGGGCAATATATAGATGTGTTCCCTTGCCAGGAAATCAATATCGATGTGGCCTCTAATAGTTTTTGAAGGAAAGTATTTTGTTTTCCCCTATCAGCTCGAAACAAAGAAGCGATGCTGGCCCTCCATTAACCGTCCCCAGTGAGGCTTGAGAGAGAGGCGGGTGCATTGGGCACCAAAGTTGCCAGAGTGTTACAGATAGAATGATTTGGTCCCTTGACGGGAAAGCATCGTCGCTGGAGCACAACAGTCTTTACCTGGTCGAGGTGAGAGGCAGGGAAAGAGAGGGAAAGATATTGCCAGACAGCCACACAGGCAGGCAGGCAGACAGATAGAGACAGAGAGACAAGCAGACTGACAAATAGAGAGATAATATGTTATTCTTGAATTGTAGCCAGAGAGGCTCATGCAATCCATGAGGTATTCCATGAAATAATCACCAATAGCCTTTCTCGAAAAGGTTATTTAGAAGGTTCACAATGACTGTTCAAAGAAGTCACTGCCATTGGTTCTCTCCTCATTGTTAGCTCTTCTTATGGCTTGAAGCAGTAGGCTGATAAGGGTCATCTCCCCCCAAGGCTTTTGAACTATTCTTCTTTTACAGCTGTCTTCCTCTTAGCCATAGTTGGAGTGCTTGTGGTATGATCTTGAGATGATGGTGGTACATGCTTTTCCTTTTTAAAGAACTAAGGTCAGGTAGTATGGTTGTTACCATTGATTATTGATTATTGACTACTGACATTGTATTACATTTTAACTTTTTTTCACTGAGACAAACCCATATCCCACTTGGATTGAAATTGTATTGTCTTGTACTGTTGAAAAGATATCCGTCTCTCCATCAGACAGTTTTTTGTGGATATAAGTATTTTATCACCCACAAAAATATACAAGCACTGACCCATATGTAAGCTTTAACAGGTCAGTCCAGTTAAATGGAGAATGTGTATGATGAACAACAAAAATACAGCAAAACAGAATAGAAACGGAAACCAAGTTCTTGAAGAAGATCACACTCACTGTCAATAACTTTACCAGGTATAGACAAAGTCATATAGAAGCAGTGAAAAAGCAGAAATCAGTAGTGTTAGCGTTCTACACTAGTATTCACAGATAGTATGTCGCTATGGTTACGTCCCTTCCTCTGACACCGCCTGGTATAGAGGTCCTGGATGGCAGGAACCTTGGCCCCGGTGATGTACAAGGCCATACACACTACCCTCTGTAGTGCCTTGCGGTCGGAGGCCAAGCAGTTGCTATACCAGGTAGTGATGCAACCCGTCAGGATGCTCTCGATGGTGCAGCTGTAAAATCTTTTGAGGATCTGAGGACCCAGCCAAATCTTTTTCTCCTGAGGGGGAATAGGTTTTGTCATGCCCCCTTCACGACTGTCTTTGTGTGCTTGGACCATGTTAGTCCAAGCCCCGTCAATGAGAATGGGGGCGTGCTCGGTCCTCCTTTTCCTGTAGTCCACAATTATTTCCTTTGTCTTGATCACGTTGAGGGAGAGGTTGTTGTCCTGGCACCACACGGTCAGGTCTCTGTAGGCTGTATCATCGTTGTCGGTGATCAGGCCTACCACTGTTGTGTCATCAGCAGACTTAATGATGGTGTTGGAGTCATGCCTGGCCGTGAAGTCATGAGTGAACAGGGAATACAGGAGGGGACTGAGCACGCACCGCTGAGGGGCCCCAGTGTTGAGGATCAGCGAGGCGGATGTGTTGTTATCTACCCTTACCACCTGGGGGCAACCCGTCAGGAAGTCTAGGATCCAGTTGCAGAGGGAGCTGTTTAGTCCCAGGGTCCTCAGCTTAGTGATGAATTTTAAGGGCACTACGATGTTGGACGCTGAGCTGTAGTCAATGAATAGCATTCTCACATGTTAGTTTTGTCCAGGTGGGAAAGGGCAGTGTGGAGTGCAATAGAGATTGCATCGTCTGTGGATCTGTTGGTGCAGTATGAAAATTGGAGTGTGTCTAGGGCTTCTGGGATAATGGTGTTGATGTGAGCCATGACCAGCCTTTCAAAGCATTTCATGGCTACAGACGTGAGTGCTACAGGTCGGTAGTCATTTAAGCAGGTTACCTTAGTGTTCTTGGGCACAGGGACTATTGTGGTCTGCTTGAAACATGTTGGTATTACAGACTCAGACAGGGAGTGGTTGAAAATGTCAGTGAAGACACTTGCCAGTTGGTCAGCGCATGCTCGGAGTACACGTCTTGGTAATCCGTCAGGCCCAGCGGCCTTGTGAATGTTGACCTGTTTAAAGGTCTTCCTCACATCAGCTGTGGAGAGCGTGATCATACAGTCGTCCGAAACAGCTGATGCTCTCATGCATGTTTCAGTGTTACTTGCCTCGAAGCGAGCCTAGAAGTTATTTTGCTCATCTGGTAGGCTCGTGTAACTGGGCAGCTCTCGGCTGTGCTTCCCTTTGTAGTCTGAAATAGTTTGCAAGCTCTGCCACATCCGACGAGCGTCAGAGCCAGTGAAGTACGATTCAATCTTAGTCCTGCATTAAAGCTTTGCCTGTTTGATGGTTCGTCGGAGGGCATAGGGGGATTTCTTATAAGCTTCCTGTGTTAGAGTCGCGCTCCTTGAAAGCAGCAGCTCTACCCTTTAACTCAGTGCAAATGTTGCCTGTAATCCATGGCTTCTGGTTGGGGTAGGTACGTACAGTCACTGTGAGAACGGCGTCCTCGATGCACTTATTGTTAAAACCAGTGACTGATGTGATGTACTCCTCAATGCCATCGGAAGAATCCCGGAACATATTCCAGTCTGTGCTAGCAAAACAGTCCTGTAGTTTAGCATCTGCTTCATCTGACCACTTATTTATAGACCGAGTCACTGTTGCATCCTGCTTTAATTTTTGCTTGTCAGCAGGAATCAGGAGGATAGAGTTATGGTCAGTTGGAGGGCGAGGAAGAGTCTCTGTGCGTAGAGTAAAGGTGGTCTAGAATTTTTTCCCCTCTGGTTGCATATTTAACATGTAGATAGAAATTAGGTGAAACTGATTTAAGTTTCCCTGCATTAAAGTCCCCGGCCACTAGGAGCGCCGCCTCTGGATGAGCGTTTTCCTATTTGCTTACGGCGGAATACAGCTCACTGAGTTCGGTTTTAGTGCCAGCCTCGGTCCGTGGTGGTATGCAGACAGCTATGAAAAATACAGATGAAAACTCTCTACAGTGAGGGAAAAAAGTATTTGATCCCCTGCTGATTTTGTACGTTTAACCACTGACAAAGAAATGATTTTATAATTCTATAATTTTAATGGTAGGTTTATTTGAACAGTGAGAGACAGCATAACAACAAAAAAATCCAAATGTGAAAAATGTTATAAATTGATTTGCATTTTAATGAGGGAAATAAGTATTTGACCCCCTCTCAATTAGAAAGATTTCTGGCTCCCAGGTGTCTTTTATACAGGTAACGAGCTGAGATTAGGAGCACACTCTTAAAGGGAGTGCTCCTAATCTCAGTTTGTTACCTGTATAAAAGACACCTGTCCACAGAAGCAATCAATCAATCAGATTCCAAACTATCCACCATGGCCAAGACCAAAGAGCTCTCCAAGGATGTCAGGGACAAGATTGTAGACCTACACAAGACTGGAATGGGCTACAAGACCATCGCCAAGCACCTTGGTGAGAAGGTGACAACAGTTGGTGCAATTATTCGCAAATGGAAGAAACAAAAAAGAACTGTCAATCTCCCTTGGCCTGGGGCTCCATGCAAGATCTCACCTCGTGGAGTTGCAATGATTATGAGAACGGTGAGGAATCAGCCCAGAACTACACGGGAGGATCTTGTCAATGATCTCAAGGCAGCTGGGACCATAGTCACCAAGAAAACAATTGGTAAAACACTACGCCGTGAAGGACTGAAATCCTGCAGCGCCTGCCCGTCTGAAGTTTGCCAATGAACATCTGAATGATTCAGAGGACAACTGGGTGAAAGTGTTGTGGTCAGATGAGACCAAAATGGAGCTCTTTGGCATCAACTCAACTCACCGTGTTTGGAGGAGGAGGAATGCTGCCAAGAACACCATCCCCACCGTCAAACATGGAGGTGGAAACATTATACTTTGGGGGTGTTTTTCTGATAAGGGGACAGGACAACTTCACCGCATCAAAGGGACGATGGACGGGGCCATGTACCGTCAAATCTTGGGTGAGAACCTCCTTCCCTCAGCCAGGGCATTGAAAATGGGTCGTGGATGGGTATTCCAGCATGACAATGACCCAAAACACACGGCCAAGGCAACAAAAGAGTGGCTCAAGAAGAAGCACATTAAGGTCCTGGAGTGGCCTAGCCAGTCTCCAGACCTTAATCCCATGTGGCAGGGTCTACAGTCAATCACGGACTACAAAAAAGAAAACCAGCCCCCGTTGCGGACCATGACGTCCTGCTCCCAGACAAACTAAACAACTTCTTTGCTCGCTTTGAGGACAATACAGTGCCACCGACACGGCCTGCTACCAAAACCTGCGGGCTCTCCTTCACCGCAGCCAATGTGAGAAAAACATTTAAATGTGTTAACCCTCGCAAGGCTGCCGGCCCAGATGGCATCCCTGGCCGTGTCTTCAGAGTATGCGCAGACCAGCTGGCTGGTGTGTTTACGGACATATTTAATCAGTCCCTATCCCAGGCTGCTGTTCCCACATGCTTCAAGAGGGCCACCATTGTTCCTGTTCCCAAGAAAGCTAAGGTAACTATCGCCCCGTAGCACTCACTTCCGTCATCATGAAGTGCTTTGAGAGATTAGTCAAGGATCATATCACCTCCATCCTGCCAGATACCCTGGACCCACTCCAATTTGCTTACTGTCCCAATAGGTCCACAGACGACGCAATCGCAATCACACTGCATACTGCCCTAACCCACCTGGACAAGAGGAATACTTATGTAAGAATGCTGTTCATCGACTACAACTCAGCATTTAATACCATAGTTCCCTCCAAGCTCGTCATTAAGCTCGAGACCCTGGGTCTCGACCCAGCCCTGTGCAACTGGGTCCTGGACTTCCTGACGGGCCGGCCCCAGGTGGTGAGGGTAGGAAACAACATCTCCACCCCGCTGATCCTCAACACTGGGGCCCCACAAGGGTCTGTTCTCAGCCCTCTCCTGTACTCCCTGTTTACCCATGACTGCGTGGCCAAGCACGCATCCAACTCAATCATCAAGTTTGCTGACGACACTACAGTGGTAGGCTTGATTACCAACAACGACGAGACGGCCTACAGGGAGGAGGTGAGGGCCCTCGGAGTGTGGTGTCAGGAAAATAACCTCTCACTCAATGTCAACAAAACAAAGGAGATGATCGTGGACTTCAGGAAACAGGAGAGGGAGCACCCCCCTATCCACATCGAGGGGACAGTAGTGGAGAAGGTGGAAAGTTTTAAGTTCCTCGGCGTACACATCACGGACAAACTGAATTGGTCCACCCACACAGACAGCGTGGTGAAGAAGGCGCAACAGCGCCTCTTCAACCTCAGGAGGCTGAAGAAATTCGGCTTCTCACCAAAATCACTCACAAACTTCTACAGATGCACAATCGAGAGCATCCTGTCGGGCTGTATCACCGCCTGGTACAGCAACTGCTCCGCCCACAATTGTAAGGCTCTCCAGAGGGTAGTGAGGTTTGCACAACGCATCACCGGGGGTAAACTACCTGACCTTCAGGACACCTACACCACCCGATGTCACAGGAAGGCCAAAAATATCATCAAGGACAACAACCACCCGAGCCACTGCCTGTTCACCCCGCTATCATCCAGAAGGCGAGGTCAGTACAGGTGCATCAAAGCTGGGACCGAGAGACTGAAAAACAGCTTCTACCTCAAGGCCATCAGACTGTTAAACAGCCATCACTAACATTGAGTGGCTGCTGCCAACATACTGACTTAAATCTCTAGCCACTTTAAACATGGGAATTGGATGTAACAATGTATCACTAGCCACTTTAAACAATTTTGTATATAATGTTTACGTATCCGACATACTCATATCAAATGTATACACTGTACTCTAAACCATCTACTGAATCTTGCCTATGCCGCTTCGGCCATCGACCCAAATCTCTAGCCACTTTAATAATTATAATTGGATGAAATAATGTATCACTAGCCACTTTAAACAATGCCATTTATATAATGTTTACATATCCTACATTACTCATCTCATATATATATTTGTATATACTGTACTCCATACCCAAATCTCTAGCCACTTTAATAATTATAATTGGATGAAATAATGTATCACTAGCCACTTTAAACAATGCCATTTATATAATGTTTACATATCCTACATTACTCATCTCATATATATATGTGTATATACTGTACTCCATACCATCTACTGCATCTTGCCTATGCCGGTCAGCCATCGCTCATCCACATATTTATATGTACATACTCGTATTCATTCCTTTACTCTTGTGTGTATAAGGTAGTTGTTGTGAATTTATTAGATTACTTGTTAGATACTACTGCATGGTCGGAACTAGAAGCACAAGCATTTCGTTACACTCGCATTAACATCTGCTAACCATGTGTATGTGACAAATAGAATTTGATTTGATTTGATTTAGACAATCTGTGGAGGGAGCTGAAGATTCGAGTTGCCAAACGTCAGCATCGAAACCTTAATGACTTGGAGAAGATCTGCAAAGAGGAGTGGGACAAAATCCCTCCTGAGATGTGTGCAAACCTGGTGGCCAACTACAAGAAACGTCTGACCTCTGTGATTGCCAACAAGGGTTTTGCCACCAAGTACTAAGTAATGTTTTGCAGAGGGGTCAAATACTTATTTTCCTCATTAAAATGCAAATCAATTTATTACATTTTTGACATGCGTTTTTCTGGATTTTCTTGTTGTTATTCTGTCTCTCACTGTTCAAATAAACCTACCATTAAAATTATAGACTGATAATTTCTTTGTCAGTGGGCAAACGTACAAAATCAGCAGGGGACCAAATACTTTTTTCTTAATGTCGTCGTTCATCCACGACTCGGTATATCATTGTGTCCTATGTCATATGTGTCAAATCATTCTGGTAGACAAAGATACATCTGTCCATAATGCATTATAAACATGATTTATATAGGCGGCTGTTAGCTACCATGAGCTGTTAACATAATGTTGACACGCATTGCAACATAGTGAGTCTCAATCACAGGTCAAAGGTCAGGGGAATGGCGTTATGTTCAGTTCTCTTCAATACATTTCACATGACAACTCCAACACCAGTGTCACTACGGATATAAGCCGTGTAAATACCGCCATGTAAATATGGATGCACCTAATGTGTAACTCTGTGTTGTTGTTTGTGTCGCACTGCTTTGCTTTATCTTGGCCAGGTCGCAGTTGTAAATGAGAACCTGTTCTCAACTAGCTAACCGGGTTAAATAAAGGTAAAAAAAATAATTGAAATCTATGTAAATTGACAGACCATATCAGTTCCACAGTAAAACCTGTCCCCACGGACTACAACCTCCCTAGATAATACTACATGCAAACAGACATGACTCAAAGGAAAAGATGGTGAAACCAAATTGTTACAGTTAATAGAGCATGTTTTTCCAGTGGATAGAGTAAATGGCTTTATTACTTTTACAATGGTGTACGTTTGATCTATGTGACCTGTCCTTCCACCTGGAGAAGAGAGGTGGGTGTATGTGTGTGTGTGTATGTTTGAAAGTAAACTACATTTTCAGCAGAAGAAAGAGAGAGACAGGCAGAAAGAGAGTGAGGGTGTGAGTGTGACTGTGAGTGTGTGTGTGTGAGTGTCCCCAAACACTTGTATGTGTGGGGTGCATCAGCTAGAAAAAACTAACCGCAAGAGTATGTCTGCACATGCAGCCAAGTGCGAAAGGCAATTTGGGGAAGAACTATTACCTATTGTCAACTGTGCAGAGATTGAACTGGGTTATAGCTCAGTGGGTCCGTCTTGAGGCAGAGAAATTACCTATTTTCGTGTGTAATTGCTGTAGAACAAGGTAAACCAAGCATGTCATTGAAAGCGTGCCTCTTCCACCAGGAAGCTAAACGAAACACCCTGGAAAAGGCCTTGCTTTGTGAGTCAGAAGAACTGCAGAGACACCGCTGTGTCTCTCTAAGCCACCAAAACATCTGTCAAGAGAATCAGCCACTTAACTTAGATAGGGGTGTGTGTGTGTGTGTGTGTGTGTGTGTGTGTGTGTGTGTGTGTGTGTGTGTGTGTGTGTGTGAATGCGAGTGCAGGTGTGTGTGAGTGTGTGTGGAATCAAATGGACAGGAATATAGAGTTTACATATGCTACTGGCACCTCAGAAAAAGCCACTATTGGTTCTCTGTGATTAGCTTATTTCTTATTTTTCCCCCTGCTGTTGTGCCTTCACCTATATTACACGTACCATGACAAGCTGCGTTTGATGGACACCTCTGCATGTTTGCACAAAATAATTGGATAGTTGTTGTGTTGTTAGCCCCACGAAGGGCCCATGTCTTTAATCTGTTTTTTTAGATGCTTCTATCCATCACATTTATACGTTTACACACACACAAAGACACACACACCACCACCACCATCACAACCACCATCACAACCACCACCTCCAACACCACCACCACCATCATCACCACCACCATCGCCACCACCACCACATCACCATCACCACCCCCTCCATCACCACCACCACCACCATCACCACCACAAACTCCATCACCACCACCACCACCTCCAACATCGCCACCACCACCTCCATCACCACCACCACCTCCACCACCATCATCACCACCACCAAGATACATAAAGAAAGCTAGCATACGTGGTAAGGACTAAAACCTGTAAGTACATTGGTTATTATTACACTGATGGTTACTGTGGTATAAGACCCACCTTATGTAAAGTGTGACCAGCAAACCCCCTTCACCTTCCCCCATCTCCTTTTCCCCTCTTCTTCCTCTCTCTCCTCTTCCCCTTCAACCCATTACCCTCTCACCTTCATCCCCGTTCCCCCGTCCCTCCGTTCCCCTCTCACCGCCATGTAAATATGGATGCACCTAATGTGTAACTCTGTGTTGTTGTTTGTGTCGCACTGCTTTGCTTTATCTTGGCCAGGTCGCAGTTGTAAATGAGAACCTGTTCTCAGCTAGCTAACCGGGTTAAATAAAGGTAAAAAAAATAATTGAAATCTATGTAAATTGACAGACCATATCAGTTCCACAGTAAAACCTGTCCCCACGGACTACAACCTCCCTAGATAATACTACATGCAAACAGACATGACTCAAAGGAAAAGATGGTGAAACCAAATTGTTACAGTTAATAGAGCATGTTTTTCCAGTGGATAGAGTAAATGGCTTTATTACTTTTACAATGGTGTACGTTTGATCTATGTGACCTGTCCTTCCACCTGGAGAAGAGAGGTGGGTGTATGTGTGTGTGTCCCTCCGTTCCCCTCTCACCTTCATCCCCGTTCCCCCGTCCCTCCGTTCCCCTCTCACCTTCATCCCCGTTCCCCCATCCCTCCGTTCCCCTTTCACCTTCATCCCCCATTCCCCCGTTCCCCTCTCACCACTGTTCCCCAGTCCACCATTCTCTTCTCACCTCAGTTCCCCTCTCACCCCTGTCCTCCCCTTCCCCTCTCACCCTCGTTCCCCTCTCACCCCGTTCCTCCGTCCTCCCGCCCCCCCATTCCCCTCTCACCCGTAGCAGTAGTTGACGCAGGCAGGGATGGAGAGTAGTGGGAGGAGGACCAGCATGCCCAGGGCGATGGCCATGTTCCTCCTCTTCTCCTGTTTGGCCTACTGCAGCTCCCACCACTCCTAATAACTGAACTGACAGCGCTGTCACATGTATCCAGAGACACAGCTGAGATCACCACACACAATACTCACTGTTAGTATAGCTCACACAGTTTCACCTACTTGTGTAAACATAACACAACTTCTGAAAAGAAGAAGCTCAAAACCAGTGTTGGCTGATTTATGAGAAAAGTCTACTGATGAGGACGTCCTGTACATCTTGCAGATCCATGTAGATTTAAACTTTAGAAATTCTAAATATTACTGTTTTACCCTACAGCTCACATTGTTACCATAGCTACCAAGGAAAGGCTTTACACATGGAACATTAGTGCCACCTACTGCCATTGTCTAGACTGGCTTCCTTGAAAATCCCTATCCAGAAACAGTACTCAAACCCAACTCCAAGGCACTGTATCTGGTTTAGTGTAATACAAACAGTATTTTTGCCCCCTTAATGTTGTAGACTAGTCAGTCAACAATAGTGTTGATCCATGTACAAGGAGGTAGATAGGGGGACTTGGTTGCAGGTGTAGGACTCTATCTCTGGGAAGTAAAAGCAGACTCCCTCATAGAGACAATAAGTATCATGAGATGAGGGGCAGCTCTCCACTGTGTTGGTGTTCAGCCGCTGGCTGGTGACGTCCATATGGCCACTGGTGGTCACCCACAAGGATGCAGTTATCAACTCTGCAACTACGCAGAGGGACGGAGAGTGGAGAAAGAGAGGGAGCAAGAGAGACAGAGATAACAAGAGAGAGGGAGAGAGACAGAGAGGCAGAGAGACCGAGAGAACTAGAGAGAGAGAGACAGAGAGAGAGAGAGACAGAGAGAACTAGAGAGAGAGAGAGAGAGAGAGAGAGAGAGAGAGAGAGAGAGAGAGAGAGAGAGAGAGAGAGAGAGAGAGAGAGAGAGAGAGAGACAGACAGACAGACAGACAGACAGACAGACAGACAGACAGAGAGAGAGAGAGAGAGAGAGAGATATATATAGAGAGACAGAGAGAGACGAAGGAGACACAACAAAAGAAGGGAGGAGACACAAATGGGATTATGGTGATTTTGAAAAAAAATTAAAGCAGAAGTTTAACATAGAGATTGTTGCAGTAGTAATGTTTGTTATGATACTTACTGTATGTAGTGCTGCACCATCCACTGTAGCCAGTTTGACACTTGCAGCGCTACCCCATAGTATTCATGCATTCAGCTCGCTTGTCACATTTGTTTGTTCTCATTTTACACTCGTCAATATCTAGATGGGAGTGAAAACGACATGAAAATGATGAAATTTAGAAACTCATATCCACCAGCTGTGTTGACACACTGAGCTCTGGCTACTACACAGGGCCTTCCACAACATGTACTCATCAAGGTCTAGAAACACAACACACAACATTACACAACACACACAACCTGACACTTACCTTTTCCCCTTTTCGAGTTCAGGAATTATCCTGAATAGGAATCGATTGGAAATCAAAAAGAGTTCATAGATACACACATGCATGCAATCACCCACACACAGCTCTCTATCCCTAGTGAAGCCTTCCAGGCAGTGGCAGGTGGGGTTGCCTCCATCCAGCAGACATTATTCATCCCTGTCTGTAAGTGCAAGGATGTTGCCAACACTTTTTCAAAAGACCAGTCTCACTGGGACTATAATATATACAATATTTGGACAAACTCAGAGTGGCGGCCATTTTGTGCCAGTATGTAATCCCCAGTATTGTTGTTATAGAGTTGTGGTTTTTATCTGACACCATCTTTTCAGTGAAGAGTGTGGGCTCATTCTCTTTGTCCATGTTGTCCTCTGCCTCCTCCCCATCTCATTGTTCAACGTTTGGTTTTTCAGAGAGAACTGGTCTGCAGAATCCCCATCTCCAGAATCTGTAGGAAAAAGCATGAGCAGAGCAAACTTGTATCTCTTAATATCAAATGCCTGCTCTCACACACCTGCGCACAGCCCCAATTTTGATAGACAAACATTAGCTCCTGTGGAAGAAAATGAAATAAATAAAAAGTTGTCATAAATACAACTTAGGTCAAAGACTGTGATAAAGCTAACATAGGTATTTAACAATATGGAGTCTCTCTCTCTAACTCTCTCTTGCCACCTGGCTTGGCAAGTGTGTGAACCACCACTATGGATGCCGGTTGGACCGCTCTGGGCTCATCCCGGTCCGCTTGTAAACGCTCAGGAGCAGCTGCTGCTTCCAGTCCGTGATCCACAACCTGTCCTCAAACACTACCAGGTCAAAAGGTCGGCCTGGACCAACCAGAAGAGACGATGGAATTAGAATAAGAATATGTAGATTTAGCTATTATAGCCTAAAACTTTTTGAATGTGTGTGTGTTTTGTGTGCGTGTGTGTGTGTGTGTGAATGCGTGTGTGTGTACATGGGTGTGTGTATCTGTGTACTGTATGTGTGCATATTTGTGTGAATGTGTGTTTCACAGAAGCCTCATCTACATCGTTCTCTGTCAGGACTCGTCAGTTGGAGCCATACAGGGATGCCGTCTCCATTACACCACTCTTGCTATCACATCAGTGTAGCCTATCTTCAGTGAAGTCAACGGTCAGACCACTAGGGGACAACAAGTCAGCGCCAGCGATGACCGCATGGTCACTTCCTTCCAAAGACGCACTGCACCACAGGCCTGGTACCCATATCGGTTCAAAACAACTTCCTAAAAAAACTGAGTGGAAATGATAACTCACCCATCCGCAATTAAAAGGCAGAGGACTACGTGTAGCAAAAATACTGATAAAGAAACATATTGAAAATATTGTACTTCGCTAAAGGATGAACTGCAATTCCCCTTGGTTCTGTATCCCATTGCTAATAACGTTCTCTCTGTCGATGCCATCGAAAGTGCTGCGATCAAAAGCTGAGAGGCTGAAAGACAGAATACAAAAGTAATGTCCTAGGCCTAGGCTAAAAACAATACTAACAAAACAGTAGATATAATTGGAGTAGAATGAATAGAATAAAAAGAACCATGCATAATATAATTAATAGTTTAAACTTCAAATAGTTCAGTGTGAATGTCAATGTCAAGGTAATTGTGTGTTTTAAATGCTAATAATAGCATTGGCCCCAGAAATGAACCCTGGGATACACCACCCACCCTCGGTCAGTCCAGTAGAGCTTGGCCCCAGTACTGAACCCTAGGGTACTCTACCCACCCTTGGTCAGTCCAGTAGAGCTTGGCCCTTGTACTGAACCCTGGGGTACACCACCCACCCTCAGTCAGTCCAGAAGAGCTTGCAGTTGACACAGTCCACAGCCAGGCCCTTGGTCCACAGTCCAACCCCTCAGTGAGCAGAACCTCCCAGGACCCACAGTCCAAATCAGCCCGGTCAATCTGCTTCAGTACCGTACTGACAAAATACACATAGGAAAACACACACAATTTATATATTTTTTTTATCATAATGCCTCATAAAGCATCATTGCCTGACATGGACCAAACAGTTTCACTTCCCCATCATCAACAGTCATACAGTAACCAGTTATGACATATAGGTGGCAGCAGATCTGAATACAGCTGTCCCCGAAGTGCTCCATAGTAAGAGCAGTCAAGTGATTCTGCACTGCAGTTTTGAAGTTGTAAAACTAACTTCACTGTAGTCTATTTCTACCATGTCCTTACTTTGTTTTGTACAGGATCATAGTCCAGAGCTAGCACTGTTGCCCTCGGTTCCTCCACAAGGCTGTAGTCAGCAGTCCCATCCAGGTTACCACATCTGCTGTCTACCATTTTGGCAGCAGATAAGGTGGAGGTTCTGGAACATAATGATAAGTGATGACAAATAAAAACAAGAAGGCAAACATACATCTTTTCCCACGTGTGTGTAGGCTTGCTATGTGTTTGTGTGTACTGTGTGAGTGCCTGCATGTGTTGATTTATTTATTGTGTGTGTACATTGTTATGAATAAATTCATATGATTTATATGTTTAATGATGACTAAATGATTTATACGTTTAAAGTAATGATAAGACAATAACTAAGAGTATTTTACCCTGTCTCTGTATAATGGCTTGAATGTTTGTGCGTAGGAAAGTAGGAACTGATAACAGGAACAGCTTGTGACAGACAACTTGTGACCACTGTGAAACTAAGAACAGGAACTTCTTGTGAGAACAACTAGATAAGAAAGGCCTCCCTGTCCTCGAGAAGGGAGGAACGGCTAGGAGCTGTCCAGATTGACTTATGTTGCAAGATTGTGATAAATGTGTGCTGTGGGAAAGTGCTATTTCCTAGAGAGGGTGGAGCATTTGTATCATTTGTGTTCAGCTTGTACAATATAAAAAGACTGTGTTCACATTTGGAGTTCAGAGCTCTCGTGAATAAACATTCTGACATTTGACAATTGTAGACTGGGCTTCTGTCTGTTTCATTTCAACCAGTGTCTTACAAATTCTGGGTTACAGACGGAGTAGTTTATTTGAAGTTCAGTTTATGAACATTTGAGAACATAATTCTCGAAACAACATGTACGTGTATCCGTGGCAGCATATGTGGTGTGTGTGAGTGTGTACGAGTGGGGACTTACCATTGGTTGTGCAGCGTTTGCCGTCTTGGTGGAGCTGGTACACAGGCAGTGTCACATTCCGAACTATAGGGTGGGAGTGTGACTACAGCCCCCTCGGTCTGAAGAAGAGCAGCCTGGGAGATTCAGGGAGAGACAGGGAGAGATTTAGGGGCACAGCCTCCAATCAGTAACAGCAATAAACCCTACAATTAGTAACAACAATAAACCCTCCACTCAGCAACAGGAAAAACCCTCCACTCAATAAAAGCCAAAAACCCTCCACTCAATAACAATTATAAAACCTCCACTAAGTAAAAACAATAAACCCTCCACTCAGTAACAACAATAAACCCTCCACTCAGTAACAATGATTAATCCTCCACGCAGAAATAGCAATAAACCCTCCACTCAGTAACAGCAATAAACCCTCCACTCAGTAACAGCAATAAACCCTCCACTCAGTAACAGCAATAAACCCTCCACACGGTAACAACAATACACCCTCCACTCAGTAAAGGCAATAAACCCTCCACTCTGTAACAACAATAAACCTCCACTCAGCAACAGCAATAAACCCTCCACGCTGTAACAACAATAACCCCTCCACTCAGTAACAGCGATAAACCCTCCACTCAGTAACAACAACAAACCATCCATTCAGTAAGAGCGATAAAACCCTTCACTCAGTAACAGCGATTGACCCTCCACTCAGTAGCACTGATAAACCCTCAACTCAGTAACAGCAATAAACCCTCCGCAAAGTAACAGCAATAAACCCTCCACTCAGTAACAACAATAAACTCTCCATTCAGTACCAGCGATAAAACCCTCCACTCAGTAACAGCGAATAACCCTCCACTCAGTAGCACTGATTAACCCTCCACTCAGTAACAGCAATAAACCCTCCGCACAGTAACAGCAATAAACCCTCCACTCAGTAACAACAATAAACCCTCCATTCAGTACCAGCGATAAAACCCTACACTCAGTAAGAGTAATAAACCCTCCACTCAGCAACAGCAATAAACCCTCCACTCAGCAACAGTAATAAACCCTCCACTCAGCAACAGCAATAAACCCTCCACTCAGCAACAGTAATAAACCCTCCACTCAGCAACAGCAATAAAACCTCCACTCAGCAACAGCAATAAACCCTCCACTCAACAACAGTAATAAACCATCCACTCAGCAACAACAATAAACCCTCCACTCAGCAACAGCAATAAACCCTCCACTCAGCAACAGTAATAAACCCTCGACTCAGTAACAGCAATAAACCCTCCCCTCAGCAACAGCAATAAACCCTCCACTCAGCGAAGGCAATAAACCCTCCACTCAGCAACAGCAATAAACCCTCCACTCAGCAACAGCAATAAACCCTCCACTCAGCAACAACAATAAACCCTCCACTCTGTAACAGCAATAACCCCCCCTCTGTAACAACAATAAACCCTCCACTCTGTAACAACAATAAACCCTCCACTCAGTAACAACAATAAACCCTCCATTCAGTACCAGCGATAAAACCCTACACTCTGTAACAACAATAAACCCTCCACTCAGTATTAGCAATAAACCCTCCACACTAACAACAATAAACCCTCCACTCAGTAACAGCAATAAACCCTCCACTCTATAACAGCAATAAACCCTCCACTCAGCAACAGCAATAAACCCTCCACTCTGTAACAACAATAAACCCTCCACTCAGTAACAACAATAAACCATCCATTCAGTACCAACGATAAAACCCTCCACTCAGTAACAGCGATTGACCCTCCACTCAGTAGCACTGATTAACCCTCCACTCAGTAACAGCAATAAACCCTCCGCACAGTAACAGCAATACACCCTCCACTCAGCAACAGCAATAAACTCTCCACTCAGCAACAGTAACAAACCCTCCACTAGGCAACAGAAATAACCCTCCATGCAGCAACAGCAATAAACCCTCCAATCAGCAAGTTCAATAAACCCTCCACTCAGCAACAGTAATAAACCCTCCACTCAGCAACAGCAATAAACCCTCCACTCAGCAACAGCAATACCCCCTCCACTCAGCAACAGTAATTAACCTTCCACTCTTTAACACTGATTTACCCTCCACTCAGCAAGAGCAATAAACCCTCCACTCAGCAATAGCAATAAACCCTCCACTCAGCAATAGCAATAAACCCTCCACTCAGCAACAGCAATAAACCTTATGTCGGGAAGGGCACTGTCCTGGGCTACGGAAGTTTGGGAGCAACAATCCGCTTTTGTCGTGATCTGGAAAACTTCATGGCAGAGGTGAAGAAGGTTTTCGATTCTCCAGTGTCCGGGAGAGAGGCGGCCCGAAAACTACTTGAATTACGTCAAGACTCCCGTAGTGTGGAAGACTACGCTGTAGACTCTGGGGATCTGGGGACCCATGCCAAATCTTTTCAGTCTCCTGAGGGGGAAAAGATGTTGTCGTGCCCTCTTCACGACTGTCTTGGTGTGTTTAGACCATGATAGTTTGTTGGTGATGTGGACACCAAGGAACTTGAAACCTTCGACCAGCTTCACTACTGCTCCGTCGATGTTAATGGGTGCCTGTTCAGCCCTCTTTTTTCTGTTGCCTATGATCAGCTCCTTTGTCTTGCTCACATTGAGAGAGAGGTTGTTGTCCTTACACCACACTGCCAGGTCTCAGACCTCCTCCCTATAGGCTGTATCATCATTGTCAGTGATCAGGCCTACCACTGTTATGTCGTCAGAAAACTTAATGATGGTGTTGGAGTTGTGTTGGCCGCGCAGTCGTGGGTGAACAGGGAGTAAAGAAGGGGACTAAAGCACACACCCCTGAGGGTCCCCAGTGTTGAGGATCAGTGTGGCAGATATGTTGTTACCTACCCTTACCACATGGGGATGGTCTGTCAGGAAGTCCAGGATCCAGTTGCAGAGGGGGGTGTTTAGTTCCAGGATCCTTAGCTTAGTGATGAGCTTTGTGGGCACTATGGTGTTGAACACTGAGCTTAAGTCAATGAACAGCATTCTCACGTATGTTTTCTTTTTGTCCAGTTGGTTAAGGGCTATGTGGAGTGCGATTGAGATTGCGTCATCTGTGGATCTGTTGGGGCGGTATGCGAATTGGAATGGGTCTAAGGTTTCCAGGATGATGGTGCTGATGTGAGCCATGACCAGCCTTTCAAACCACTTCATGACTACCGACGTGAGTGCTGCGGGGCGGTAATCATTTAGGCAGGTTACCTTGGCATTCTTACAGGGACTATAGTGGTCTGCTTGAAACATGTAGGTATTACAGACTGGGTCAGGGAGAGGTTGAAAATGTCAGTGAAAACACTTGCCAGCTGGTCAGCGCGTGCTCTGAGTACACGTCCTGGTAATCCGTCTGGAATGGATAGTTCACCCAAATTACAAAATGACACATTGGTTTCTTTACCCTGTAAGGTATGACAGCAGTCCATGATTTTTGTTCTATCTCCCTTAAACTGTATATTCTAATGAGACCATGTTGAAAATTGTTACAGTCCCATTTCTCATTTTAATATCCCATTCTTAGGCATGGACCTGGAATCAATTTTTTTTATTTATTTATAAATGTTATTTTAAGACCCTTAAACTATGTAATTACAATGTAATTACACAAAGAGAGAAACACTGTAACCACTATACAGGTTGACACAGTTACCAGGTACTTAATTGCTTTGCAGCTGACTGCAAACAAACTCTCACTGCAGTGCTTATACAGTACCTATACCCCTTCTTGTGTCGTCATAATTCTAGGATGTAGGTTAAACCAATTAACTTGGGGTTTGTTTGTAATCTAGTAATGCAATTTTCTCATGAGTAATTGAACGCATCACTGAAGGTTTGAGCATTGCCAAGCCATTGACGCAGAGTGCCTACATACACTAGCATTTAAAAGCTATTAAGCTACCATATACCCTGCATGTAAATACACATCTACCACACAATAAGAATTACATTTCTGAGTAGGAATCAGTCATCTCCATGATGATTAGGACCACTTTGGCTCAAGGTCTCCTTGAAAACAACATATTCTGCATCAGCTGAAAAACAAGGTTCGGCCTACATTAAACATTTTGTACCTTGACCTTTCTTCCTCTCTTTCTCTGTCTACCTTACACCTTACTCTCCAAAGTCCCTTACAGTATAGATAATTTGAACATTATGCTTGAAAAATTAAAATACTGGTACCATGACTTCAATGGGATTTGCGTCACAAATGTTTTAACTTTTACAACTATGCCAAAATAATTAACGACTGGTCGCATCTGACTGTGGCAACCACATTTTGGACCAGACCATATCTTCTGGTGAAATGATTATATTTTATGAATAGAATTTTCTAAATAACGGTTTTAATTAAAATATGTAAATCATTGATATTAGATTTTTTTTTTTGTCGTTTTAGAAAAGCAATAAGGCACACGAGTCACTGCTGTATCATTCCATTTTATAAACTGAGTGGATCGAGCCCTGACTGCTGATTGGCTGACCCCATACTCTTATATACAGCCAGTCACGTCCCCTCCACTTAGAGTCTGTGATTTGACCGATATAACCTGAGTAAGAGTTGGCACCTAGCCTCTGTCTGTCTGGTCTATTTTATTAGGCCTCAGGGGTCAAGGTAAAGTCTAGGGGCCCCAACCAGGGCTTTAATACCTGTCATAATGGCGACCCAAACAGGATTTTGATACCTGTCACAAAAGGGCCCCAAACAGGGCTTTGATACCTGTCACACAGGGGCCCCAAATACCACAAAAGGATGTGTAAGGATGAATGTGTACAAATACCACACCATATGATGTGGGAACTACTGATGTTGTTTGCAACTAGTGATGAATACTTCTATATGAAAACAAACTCCCATTGCACACAATCTCAAGGTCTAAAAACACATGTACAACAAAGTTTTTGTCGCTTATGTGAATGAGTATAAATAACCACACTTTCCAAATCAACAAGACAATACCACTTTTGGTCAAGGAGCAGCACAGGATAATCCCTTTCTTGACACATATCAGTAGTTCAGCAGTACTGTATTCCTATCAAGCAGCAGAACATAACCCTTGGGACATGTCCAGAAGTAGGAGCCTGGAATGTAGGAGCCGTTGACTTCTAGGATGTGATTATTGTGTGTTTAGTCAAATTATTTATTAGTAATCCTAGGTAATCATCCATTCCACACTTAATAATTAATAAAATAAATATGTTGTACTGACATTTCATAACATCACATAGCATAGCACAGCATAGGTCCTCAACTAATGGATATCATACCATCACAGTAATTAGAATGTTTGCTAATGGCAAAGCCTTCAGTGCACTGGCAGATCTCCTGCTCAGCAGGGTTGGAGCACACATTCACACATTCTCCTGTACAACCATCGCACTCTGCAATGAAGTTCAAGGTTTTAGAACAGAGTTCAAGCGTTTGGAACTGAGTTGTAGAACAGAGTTCAGAGTTTGAGAACATAGTTTTTAAACAGAGTTCAGGATTTTAGAAAATAGTTTTAGAACAGAGTTCAAGGTTTTAGAACAGAGTTTTAGAACAGAGTTCAAGGTTTGGAACAGAATTTTTGAACAGAGTTCAGTTTTGGAAGAGAGTTCAGGGTTTAGAACAAAGTTCAATGTTTTGGAACAGAGATTTAGAACAGAGTTCAAGGTTACAGAACATTGTTTTAGAACAGAGTTCAGGGTTTAGAACAAAGTTCAATGTTTTGGAACAGAGATTTAGAACAGAGTTCAAGGTAATAGAACATTGTTTTAGAACAGAGTTCAGGGTTTTAGAACAGAGGTTCAGAACAGGGTTTAGGGTATTAGAACAGAGTTTTACAACATAGTTCATGATAGGTCTTAATGTGGAGTAAGACCACATTTATTGAGGAATGAGGAAACAGACTTTGAACTCTGACCTGGAAAGACTGGCATGGAGTCTTCAATTGGCTGGTTGAGGGGATATACCACCTTGACAGCAATGGGGGGGTCATTCACTTTAGGTTGACGTTCTCTGCCTCACCCTGAGTACTTATTGACTTGCCGTATGGTCCGTGACTTCACATCAGTGTACTAGACTTGATCCAGGAACACAGACATCCCCAAAGATTGTGACCTGATGGGAAGAATATTGAGAAGTTAGCAATGATATATACTGATCTACAAGTGATATCTAATTATATACAGTGAGGGAAAAAAGTATTTGATCCCCTGCTGATTTTGTACGTTTGCCCACTGACAAAGAAATGATCAGTCTATAATTTTAATGGTAGGTTTATTTGAACAGTGAGAGACAGAATAACAACAACAACAAAAAACAGAAAAACGCATGTGAAAAATGTTATAAATGGAATTGCATTTTAATGAGGGAAATAAGTATTTGACCCCTCTGCAAAACATTACTTAGTACTTGGTGGCAAAACCCTTGTTGGCAATCACAGAGGTCAGACGTTTCTTGTAGTTGGCCACCAGGTTAGCACACATCTCAGGAGGGATTTTGTCCCACCTCTCTTGCAGATCTTCTCCAAGTCATTAAGGTTTCGAGGCTGACGTTTGGCAACTCGAACCTTCAGCTCCCTCCACAGATTTTCTATGGGATTACGGTCTGGAGACTGGCTAGGCCACTCCAGGACCTTAATGTGCTTCTTCTTGAGCCACTCCTTTGTTTCCTTGGCCGTGTGTTTTGGGTCATTGTCATGCTGGAATACCCATCCACAACCAATTTTCAATGACCTGGATGAGGGAAGGTTCTCACCCAAGATTTAACGGAACATGGCCCCGTCCATCGTCCCTTTGATGCAGTGAAGTTGTCCTGTCCCCTTAGCAGAAAAACACCCCCAAAGCATAATGTTTCCACCTCCATGTTTGACGGTGGGGATGGTGTTCTTGGGGTCATAGGCAGCATTCCTCCTCCTCCAAACACGGCGAATTTAGTTGATGCCAAAGAGCTCCATTTTGGTCTCATCTGACCACAACACTTTCAACCAGATGTCCTCTGAATCATTCAGATGTTCATTGGCAAACTTCAGGCGTGCATGTATATGTGCTTTCTTGAGCAGGGGGACCTTGCGGGCGCTGCAGGATTTCAGTCCTTCACGGCGTAGTGTGTTACCAATTGTTTTCTTGGTGACTATGGTCCCAGCTGCCTTGAGATCATTGACAAGATCCTCCCGTGTAGTTCTGGGCTGATTCCTCACCGTTCTTATGATCATTGCAACTCCACGAGGTGAGATCTTGCATGGAGCCCCAGGCCGAGGGAGATTGACAGTTCTTTTTTGTTTCTTCCATTTGCGAATAATTGCACCAACTGTTGTCACCTTCTCACCAAGCTGCTTGGCGATGGTCTTGTAGCCCATTCCAGCCTTGTGTAGGTCTACAATCTTGTCCCTGACATCCTTGGAGAGCTCTTTGGTCTTGGCCATGGTGGAGAGTTTGGAATCTGATTGATTGATTGCTTCTGTGGACAGGTGTCTTTTATAAAGGTAACAAACTGAGATTAGGAGCACTCCCTTTAAGAGTGTGCTCCTAATCTCAGCTCGTTACCTGTATAAAAGACACCTGGGAGCCAGAAATCTTTTTTGATTGAGAGGGGGTCAAATACTTATTTCCCTCATTAAAATGCAATTCCATTTATAACATTTTTCACATGCGTTTTTCTGGATTTTTTAGTTGTTATTCTGTCTCTCACTGTTCAAATAAACCTACCATTAAAATGATAGACTGATAATTTCTTTGTCAGTGGGCAAACATACAAAATCAGCAGGGGATCAAATACTTTTTTTCCCTCACTGTACTACTCTAGTGCCAAACACAGATAGCTGCCCTAATGCAACATGGTCTCAATAGAATATTTCAACACAGTGAACCATTGTGTTAATACTTTTGTTGAATCAATGTTGCTGGCTAAAAGCTTCTTCGTATGGCTCCAATGGGGTGGAGTTCAAGGCAGCTCTGGCTTTCCCAATTAAACAGTCATCTCTTAGCAACATGTGCTTTCACAATCTCCTTTCACATGGTGAACATCCTTATGTTGGTGAGTGAAGACAGTCACTTGTCAGTGAAGACAGTCTTGGATAGTCTTGCTTTTACGATTTCTTATGTGTGAGATCGTTTGTATCTTTCAAGCAGAGTAATATTGTTTCAATCAGTAGAACATTTAGATTTTTTTCTTTAGCATGTAATGTTATATTACACTAAAATATCAATATGTCATGTTGTTTGGAAGAGAAAATGTTAACTGGGTGATTCCAAAATATTATTTTTAAGTGGCAAAAGAATAGCTGAGACAATCGTTGTCTTGCGACCCCGGTGAAAAGGTCCAAAACATGAACGCTAGTTGTGTTGTGTTGTATTGTGGTGTATTGTGTCGTGTCGTGTTATCCACTTCCCTCCATTTTCTCCACCAGAGACAGTCATGTAACCTGTTGTCCAGATAGTGTGTGTATTCAGATTAGAATGTGTACCCTGTATGTGTCTCTCTATCCTGTATAAGCGTCTTCCTCTCCCTGAGTGAATCAGGCTGGATGAGTAATCGGGGGAACTCGGCAGGAAGACCTGCCAAGGTAAGACAGGGCTGCTGATGTGGCCTGCTTGTTTTCTGCTTACTCAGTAGAGCCATCATCAGACTCCACCAACCAAACCACTATTCATACCCAGGATGTCTAGCATATTGTTAGCAGCAGTGTCACACGTGGCTTTGTAAGTAGCTGTAGGAGAGCTAACAAGGCTGGAAAGGGCTCAGTGTCTCCAGCTGTACTTGAGTTGAGTTAGAAATGTGCCTGCTCAATGGCTTTTCCCCGTGATTTCACCCCTGTTGACAGCATTTGAAAGACGCATATCACTCTAGGTCACTCTAGGTCAGTCTAGGTCAAATACTGCACATATTGAACTCTTGTTGTCATCAGATCACTATGATGTATTGGGAAATGTCATGGAATGCACCTTGGAATGCTGTGTCACTGTTCACTGTTTTGTTGGTACGCCCAATCTGATGCTAAACAATGTTTACATGTAGACCAAATTAATCATACATTAATCATCTACCTAAGATTTTAAGTATGTATGTGGGACATGGTAACAAATGAACTAGGGTTCTTATTACTGTGTTACTATAACTACTGTTTAACTATAAATATTATATGTTACACGGATCCTTTAAGAATGCAGAAGTAATAACACAGTAAAGTGTTCAAGGAGGCAGGCGGGGGACTAGCAGGTCCCACTAACTCATCTGTTAGTCAAAGAACCTGGGTGTTGTCATGTTAATGGAATACGGAATAGCTGGTATGACGGGTAGCGCCCAGACACATGCAGCAGGTGGCAAAGGCCAGGTTATCCATGGGAATGGCTTTCCGGCTCCACACATGTTATCAGGATTTACGGCAACGCCTTTTCAGGCACACAGTAGGCCTTGACCCATTGATTACGGTCCCGCTCTCTCTCACTGTGCAGCCAACCAGTGGGGCTAAAGGACAGGAGAGGAACACCCATGGGTCATAGCGGATAAATTCTGATATTTACATGCTCAAATACACAGTCACATGCATGTTGATGAATACACAGACATCCACATAATCACTAAGTAACACCTGTGAGACAGTGGAAGTGGAGATCAGGGTTGAGAAATACACTACCGTTCAAACGTTTGGGGTAACTTAGAAATGTCCTTGTTTCTTAACCTGTTTGAGCTAGGGGGGCAGTATTTTGAAGTTCGGAAGAAAAGGTGCCCAAAGTAAACTGCCTGTTACTCAGGCCCGGAAGCTACGATATGAACATAATTAGTAGTATTGGATAGAAACTGATAAAATAATGTCTGTGAGTATAACATAACTGATATGGCAGGCGAAAACCTGAGGGAAATCCATTCAAGAAAATGTGATTCTGTGAGCTGGCTCATTTTCCATTGAGTTGCAAGTGGAAATGCTTAAATCCAGCTCTCAAGTTGCAGTACCTATGGTTTCCACTAGATGTCAACAGTCTTTAGACAAGGTTTCATGCGTTTACCTTGAAAAATAGGGGAGTAGAATAAGTTTATCCAAGTGGAGTGAGGAAGTACCTTTTGTGTTTGGCGTGCGGGACCGTGAGCGTGCGCCTCGGTTTTTTCCTTTTCTATCGCCCAAGATATTACCCGTGTGAAATATTATCGTTAATATACATAATAGGATCGATTAGTAACGTTGTTTGACTTGTTTGGACAAAGTTTATAGGTATATTTTGAACCCTCTTTATGTCTTATATAAAGGACGAGTGGACAGTGGATTTTCTGAACAGAACGCGCCAACCAAACAGAGCTTTATGCATATAAAGAGGGACTTTTTCGAACAAAAGGAATATTGATTGTCTTGCTTGGACACTTCGGATTGCCATCAGAAGAAGATCTTCAAAGGTAAGCGATTTATTTTATTATCTTTTTATGACTTTTGTGACACCCGTGCTGGTTATGTTTTTATGCTAATGCAGGAAGTACACGGGGCGCTGTCCTCAGACAATCAAATGTTCTGCTTTCGCCGTAAAGCCTTTTTGAAATCTGACAACGCTGTGAGATTGCCAAGATTCTACGTTTTTGAAGAGTGTGCAACACTTGTATTTTCATGAATGTTTGAAATTGTCAGGATACGTGTGTGTAGCTGGTGCGTGAAAGTCAGGCGCAGGAGAGCAGAGATAGTGAAACGAAAGCACTTTACTGTGGCACAGTACAAACTGAACACAAATAGTGTTACACAAACAAAATGCCGACAGGGAAAAGTGCGGCAGCACAAAGTACAAAATTACCAGTCTGGCGCAAACCAGCGGGAAACGTGCCACTGACAAAATAAACAATCACACACACAGACATGGGGGAAACCAGAGAGTTAAATACATTACACGTAATGAGGGAATGACAACCAGGTGTGTGGGGAAACAAGACAAAACAAATGGAAAATGAAAAGTGGATCGGTGATGGCTAGAAGACCGGTGACGTCGACCGCCGAACACCACCCGAACAAGGAGGGGCACCGACTTCGGCGGAAGTCGTGACAGAGATGAGTATTTCTGTCATTTGAATTTGGCGCCTGCAATTTCACCGGATGTTGTCGAAGTGGGACGTGACCATCCCACATAGCACAAACATGTTTTAAGGAAAAGCAATTTTTTGTCCATTAAAATAACATCAAATGGATCACAAATACAGTGTAGACATTGTTAATGTTGTAAATGACTGTTGTAGCTGGAAACAGCTGATTTTTTATGGAATATCTACATGTTAGTTCAATTACAGGCTCAAAATGGCCAGAGACAAATAACTTTGTCTATTCTTGTTCTGAAAAATGAAGGTTATTCCATGCAAGAAGTTGCCAAGAAACTGAAGATCTCATACAACGCTGTCTACTACTCCCTTTACAGAACAGAGCAAACTGGCTCTAACCAGAATAGAAAGAAGAGTGTGAGGCTCTGGTGCACAACTGAGCAAGAGGACAAGTACATTAGAGTATCTAGTTTGAGAAACAGACGCCTCACAAGTCCTCAACTGCTAGCATCGTTAAATAGTACCCACAAAACACCAGTCTCAATGTCAACAGTGAAGAGGCGACTTCGGGATGCTGGCCTTCGACGGAGAGTTGCAAAGAAAAAGCCATATCTCAGATTGGCCAATAAAAAGAAAAGAGATTGGATTTTTTTTTCTGGACAGACAAATCTAAGTTTGAGGTGTTCGGATCACAAAGAAGAACATTCATGAGACGCAGAAAAAATGAAAAGATGCTGGAGGAGTGCTTGACGCCATCTGTCAAGCATGGTGGAGGTAATGTGATGGTCTGGGGTTGCTTTGGTGGTGGTAAAGTAGGAGATTTGTAAAGGGTAAAAGGGATCTTGAAGAAGGAAGGCTATCATTCCATTTTTCAACGCCATGCCATACCCTGTGGACGGTGCTTAATTGGAGCCAATTTCCTCCTACAACAGGACAATGATCCAAAGCACAGCTCCAAACTATGCAATAACTATTTAGGGAAGAAGCAGTCAGCTGGTATTCTGTCTATAATGGAGTGGCCAGCGCAGTCACTGGATCTCAACCCTACTGAGCTGTTGTGGGAGCAGCTTGACCGTATGGTACGTAAGAAGTGCCCATCAAGCCAATCCAAATTGTGGGAGGTGCTTCAGGAAGCATGGGGTGGAATCTCTTCAGATTACCTCAACAAATTGACAACTAGAATGCCAAAGGTCTGCAAGGCTGTAATTGCTGCAAATGGAGGATTCGTCGACGAAAACAAATTTTGAAGGACACAATTATTATTTTAATAAAAAATCTTTTTTATAACCTTGTCAACATATTGACTATATTTGCTATTCATTTTGCAACTCTTTTCATGTATGTATTCAGGGAAAACAAGGACATTTCTAAATGACCCCAAACTTTTGAACGGTAGTGTATATATACCTGAATCCTAGAATCCTATTCCTCATGGCTAAAGACCAGAGATGATCACATTGGGAAATATCCCACCTAATAGATAATAGTGGAGTTGTTGTACAGAGAGCCAATGACAGCACTGCAAGGGGTACTTCACATTGACCAACACTGACAAAAATACCCAAATTCTTATATGAAATATGAGGACATAAATACACAAAGATTTGTTTTATTAAAAAGAAGAATACAATACCATTGTATGTACAAGTAAAAACAATACGTTACACAGAAACTGTTGCATTGTATGCAGGGCAGGTCAAATCTAATATATTAGGGTTCGAGAAAACTTTTTAGTAAAGTAAGGCAACAATTAGCTTGGAGGTTTGACTTTTGAGTGAACCATTGCTAGCAGTATAAATCTACGTGCTGTTGGACTAGGATAATCGGCATGTCTATTTATACCATATTGAGATCAATGAACGTCTTATCTGTTTAAACCTGGTGTTGTGTATAGTGACAAAGAAGCAAGACATAGTGAACACTGTGGCAGATGATTTCATTATGGTATTATGGAAAATTGCATTAAACTGAGAATAGATGTAAGTGCTGAGCTGCAAAGACAGCAATCTTAAAATTGAGTTGTCATGATGCTGTTTGTTTCCAGCATTTTTTTTCTTGCCACGATACTTCTGAATTTTGCGATACTGGTATTGTGACAAACCAAATCTCAAAGTGTGATAAAAAAAATAAGAAATGAAGGCTTCAACAATCAGTGATGTCATGTAGAGTCTTCATCTAGTGCTAGCACAGAAATTCTGACCTGGAACTGTCACTCCTGTATGTCATTTGTGAGTCAATGCTGGACCTGGAGAAGAGGAGCATCCTCTCTTGGGACTCCTCGGTCTGTCTGTGGGACCACAGTTCACTGGGATTAGCGTTCAAGGTCCTCTGCTTCATCGACAGCGTCTCGAACTTCACATACGTGTCTTTAGACAGCTCGTCGTCCAAACCTGGCACACTACTCTGGCAGTAGAGTGAGAGGATCTTGTAGACCAGCAGACCGATGATAGGTAAAGCCACGGCGCAGGCAATGCCGCTGACGATCATCAGCAGCTGGTTCGCGGCATCGTCCTCAACAATGTCCAGGGTGAAGAAGTTGATGCAGGGGTCTAACCCTGCCGCACTTCCCTTGGCAACCAGACAAACCTGGTACCTCATTCCAGAAGTTAAGCCTTCGAGGAGGACCTTGCCACTCCCGGCATCGGTATCCATTGTCCTTTTGGAGTCGTCCTCATCGTCATAAGTAGAGTACACAACGGTGAGAGGGGCATCGCTCGGCAAACCGTCGGCCGTCCAGAGTAGAACCGCGCTGTCCGCCGTTTCCTCCACGATCTCGAGATCTTGGACGGACTTGGAAGCGTCTTTCTTTTTGCTCTGATCCGCCGCCAACATCCTGTCGCTGCCTTGCTGGATCTTGGATGGTTTGGGTGGGGCTTTCTGTTGCACAGTGCTGGGCATGAGTTTCTTCTTGGTGGGAACGGGTGGCAGCGTGGTCGTGGCTGGGGTGGTGGTGGTAATCAGGGTGCTAGGGGAGTTGGTAAAGTCAGTTGTCGGAGCAGAGGATGTTGTGGGTGGGCTATTCCCTCCAGCCTCTCCATTGGGCTTCTGTGGGGGCATGGTTGTAGCGACATAACCTGCCACAGACAGGCTGATGGCAGCCTCTGCATTACCGGCGAAGTTCTTTGCCTTGCAGCTGTACTCCCCGTCGTCTTTGTATGAGATCCCATTTAGGCTGATGATGGACCATCGGACACCTTCTCCCGGAGACTCCTGGACAACTGTAGGTAGATCATGAAAATGCCAAGACTTATTCATCGCCAAGATGTAGACTTTCTTTAAATGAAACACAAAGATCAACTGTAGAGTAAAAGCAAATCCTATCAAAATCAGTTTCGAAATCTAAAACTATTTTTGATAACCATGTTGAATAAGACACTGTAAGCCTTTTCTTATGGTAAAATGTCTCACTGTTGATACCTGTGTTGTTGACAGGTGAGCCATCTGAAGTGGTCCAGATTAGGGTAGGTGTGGGGTAACCTGTGGCATCACAGCGCAGAAGCACATTGCTGCCCAACGTGGCTGTAATCTTGGTGGCTGACATCATGACAGACGGCTTGAGACATTGGTCCAGCTCCACCCTTTGGAACATAACACCGGCCAGGTTCTCAGGCCCGCTGCAAGACAGGAACTGATCCATCAGTACCACTGATGTGTCAGACATTTTGGAGAGCTCGATCAGCTTGGAGATCCTGCAGTTGCAGATCCACGGGTTGTCCTGAAGACCTGAAGGGGACAAGAGAGGAAATGTTTGTGACAGTTATGCTAAGTTAAATTTACATGAATGTTTGTAAAAATGTTAGGAACGTGCAGTGGTTCAGAGAGGAAGAACACGCTAACAATTATCAATGCTAACAGTAATGTGGCTGCGAATGTAAACAAACTCAAAGAGTGGATTCCAGTCTCTCCTAGCTGATACACAAATTCTATAAATGGTAGTGCTTTATTATAACTCCATGTAACAAATAATTTAGAATGGATTAGTAAATTGTTTATTCATAATTTACTAATCATTATTCCATTCACAAGAGGGTGTCTGTTTTGCCCCATTGTTTAGCAACTAAACTGATGCACACGCATCGGTTTAGTTGCTAAACAACCAATGGCATGTTCGTCTTTTTGTGAGAAATTACACTGGTCATTAAAAAAATGTATGAAGTATTTATAAAGTATAAATAGAACACACATTAGACCACGCAAAAAGGTTAGTAAATGGTTTATAAGGACATATATTTAACATTATTAAACACTTTGATAGTTGTTTGTAAATGTGTGAATAACTACGCTACTAACGTTTACAAATGTGGGAGTAAAGACGAATACACAGGGCTGTAAAGTACTTAAATAAAAATATTTTAAAGTACTACTTAAGTAGTATTAGGGTATCTCACTCACTAAATGCAAATACTGCATTTGTAAATTATATCTGAGTGTGCCCCTGGCTGTCCGTAAATAAATAAATACATTTAAAGAATCCTGCCATCTGGTTTGCTTATTACAAGGAATTTGATGTATAGCATTTACTTGAACTTAATATTACTCAACTATGACAATTTAGTACTTTTTCCACCACTGCACTTAAGTACATCTAAAACCAGATTCTAGTATTATTTTTATTGGTGATTTTTACATTTACTTGAGTCATTTTCTATTATCTTTACTTTTATGTATGACAATTTTGTACTTTTTCAACCATTGTTAATAAATTATGAATAAACTATTTACTGATCCATTATAAATGCTTTATTACATGAAGTTTATTACTACCTATGCGTTTTGTATTTTAGTTGACGTATACCTCTAACATGATTTGTTCTCTTCTTTGCACATCTTGTACTCATCTAAAGTCAACAAAAGCCTTGACTGTATACTATGCTATGAATTCCATGTTCATATATTTTCCAGTCGAAATTATTTAAAAAAACGATACATAGTTCATTTTCTGTACAGTTCTGTACAGGTAGCATGTGTAACTTAGTGTTCTCATTCAGTGGTGAGTGGCGCAGCGGTCTAAGCCACTGCATCTCAGTGCTAGAGGTGTCACTACAGACATCCAGGCTGTATCACAACCGGCTGTGTTTGGGAGTCCCATAGGGCGGCGCATAATTGGCCCAGCGTCGTCCGGGTTTGGTCGGTGTAGGCTGTCATTGCAAATAAGAATTTGTTCTTAACTGACTTGCCTAGTTTCAAAAAATATATAAGTATGGATACAGTAGAGTTACAACTGAGCCATCCTTCTATTACCCTAATAATGGGATTCCCCAGACATGGGTCACATTTGGAGTCATATCATCTCTTACAAATGACATTGTTACTAGCATGTTACATGTGTGTGAAAGGAGGGTAGAGATGCTTTCCCAGAACACACGCACGCTAACGGAAACACAGCTACAGTACATATATACAATCTCTGTCTCTCTCTTTCTCTCTCTCGCGCTCTCGCTCTCGCGCTCTCGCTCTCGCTCTCGCTCTCCCTCTCTCTCTCCCTCATTCACTCACATGCAAGCTCACACACACTCACACACTCACACACAAACACATACACACACGCATGTGGAAGTGCACGTGTATTGTGGAAACCCCTTATGCTTAGCCAGATTAGTTGTACTTAACTGGGGACAACCCAAACGAAACTCTAAACCTGGTGTTGACTTTCTTCCCAACATACAAAGTGCACTACCTGGTCTTTTAAAGGGGCAATCTGTAGTTGTTACATTTTTGGACTTTTGAATGAATGATGTACAGTATACCCATTGATTCTTGAAGAATTATACTTATAAATACCCCATGAGCTTAGTTCAACTGTCTTACCCCATAAAAACCCCAAATATTTGCTCCATTATTTGTAAACACTTTAATTTTAAACAAACACGATTGCCTCAACATGTTTAAAACTATACTGTGACATCATGGATGGTCAGTCCTTCCATCCATAGCTCTGTCTATGAATTTGAGAGTGTTGATATTTCTCCAGACCCATTCCTCAGCTCAACAGTGGCGGGGTGTACACTTTGTTATTGTTTGAACTGCAGATTGAATGCTGATTGGCTGACAGAACCTCCTAATAATAGCAAAAAGGCACCTTTGGGGTTTGTGGCCAATATACCACGGCTAAGGGCTGTGTCCATAACAACAGCCGATAGCCGTGGTATATTGGCCCTATACCACACCCCCTCATGCATTTTTGTTTAATTCTATCATGTGATGGTACGGGAAGAGTCTATAATCTGTACATGGGACGTTATGTGTCTTCCTTCCTTCCAGTACACCAGTGACTAGAACAAGCTTTTTCAGCATGGAGAAGCTAGCTGGTCCTTAACATCCCATTAACATTATCTCACTCTTCAAGCTAGTTCTCAGACAGAGTGAAAGAGAGAGTATTTTCTTTAAGATGGACAATCTTCACTTATAATCAATTCTATACTTCATTCATAAAGAACATTGTACATGTGATTTGTTTTAGAAATGTCCCTTAACAAGTCCCGGTTAATTTATTGATTATTTTTATTTGTCTTGTATGCGAATGCTCTCTACAATGTATATGTCAGTTTGTACATCAGCGTTCTATTAAGCACTTGGCATGCCAATGAAAACCTGGGGACATCTGAGGGCCTGCTTACACCTTCACACATTCTGTGAGATTTAGTGTGAAGCCCAAAATACATGGCATGTTTGTACAAATCAAAGCATGGAAAAATTACTAATTAGATTTGTCAAAGCCAAAGTTTAGAAAAGGACTATCATTGCATGATAACTTTAACCCCCTACTTCGTATGAGGTGGATCTAAAATAGGTGACCTGGTAACCTGCAGCTACTGCGCATAAAAGTCCAAACGTTGTAGACGTGTAGGTGATAATTTGTTGGGCATCTATAGATGGATTTTCCAAATAAATAGTAGCCCAAATAGGTTTTGGAACCTCAATGTGAAGATGGAAATATGTCTTTGGGGTAAACGTAACCGTCACTAGGTAAACACATTGCATTACAGTCCAGGTGCCAAACAAAAAGTGACATCACGTTGAGGTATTGTTATAACAATTGCCATGGATTTCATGTTTGTATAACTTCCTAATGTTCGTAGGAAGGTTCAGTAAACACCCTTTACGGGCTACGTAACAACCCAAAACTCGATACACTCCTACGCAGACCAGTGCCACGTTCTGTTATCATTGACCACTGCTTTACTGCAGGGGTGGCCAGCCCACCTCCTGGAGAGCCACTGGGAGTGCAGGGGTTTGCTCCAGCCCTGCTCTAACATGTGGGTCAGCTAATCTCAGGTGTGTCCTCCTGGAGAGTAGCTGATCAGTAGAAGCAAGTGTTGTAGTCAGGGCAAAAGCCTGAAAAAACAGTACAGATGTAGGATCTTAATTTGAGACAATTTGCTACAGCAGGAAAATAATTCTGCAGCAACAGGAAATGTAAATTATTATGTGGATTATTATTAATGGACATTTTGAAGGGGTAAAACGTTTTTTGTAACGGAAAATCAAGTCAGAAATTTCTAATGGAAAATTACAAACTTCAGAAGCCTTTATAAACCTCAAATACTCTACAAGTTTGCATTGCAGGAAAGTTCTCCTGCATCAGGGTGATCAAAATAAGATCCTACATCTGTAGGTCTTGAGGGTGGAGGGTTGTGCACCCCTGCCCAAAGTCATAACCTTAAACCCTCATCCCCACATCACCCACTCACACTTCATTATCAGTTCTCTTACCGAGCACCACTTTGTGGGACAGGCTGGAGGAGACGGGCATTCCATTGAACGGCGGCCAGATATCCACGAGGTCCGAAGACAGAGTGGTCAACTTGTTGCTGGAGATATCCAGGTAGGTGATGTTGACCAGGTACGGGATAGCCTCCATGGCCACGCTGGTCAAGTGGTTGTTGTGAAGATCCAGCGTCCTCAGACTAGGCATCTCCTTTAGGGACTCCCAGGGGAAGGTGGAGATCAGGTTCCCGTCCAGCCGCAGTTCGTGGAGGACCTTGAGGTTGTAGAAGGCGGCGGCGTCCACAGAGGAGATGGAGTTGTAGGTGATCCACAGGTAGCGCAGGTCGTTCAGGTAGTAGAAGGCCTCGGTGGGGATGCGCCTCACGCCTGTCTTCTCTACCCGCAGTTTGACCGTATCCACAGGGACGTTTACGGGGATGTCGGACATGTCTGGGTCATTACACAGCACAGATCTGAGAGGAACAGAATACATGGGCTCAGTTTAAATATATATAAAAAATCTTTCCTTCTCCCTTCCATGGAGTTATCACTCTTCTGGACAGGTCAAAGCTAGAGTTCCATTACATAGCTTTCACCTATCCAGTCTGGTCAGATCACTGATTACCATTCAGAAGGGGTTGGAAGGGTCTTCAGTTCTTATTCTTGAGAACTACAGGGTGTTGTTCCGGCCCAGTAGCCTTCTAAACCACCTGATTCATCTGATCATCTAGCCATTAATAGCTTAGTCATGTGAGTTAATGCTGGGCTGGGACAAAAGCCTAGAAAACGGACCAGGATTGAAGAGCTCTGTACTTTGTGTTTCCACCTCCACAATTCATGTCTTAAATACTTTTGGGACAGAAAAGTTGTTCTATGATACTTTTCACGACTCCATACTCTGTTCCCAACTCATGAGATGCAGTCATACTAAACATGGGATAGGTATTGAGGAAAAAGTGCTCCTTTATTGAACTCATTCAAAGTCTAAGAGTTCTGACACAAGGTTCCAATACTAAGAGGGACAGGGAGTTATAATACTAAGAAGGACAGGGGGTTCTAATACTAAGAGTGACATGAGGTTCTAATACTAAGAGGGACAGGGGGTTCTAATACTAAGAGGGACAGGAGGTTCTAATACTAAGAGGGACAGGAGGTTCTAATACTAAGAGGGACAGGGGGTTCTAATACTAAGAGGGACAGGAGGTTCTAATACTAAGAGGGACAGGATGTTCTAATACTAAGAGGGACAGGAGGTTCTAATACTAAGAGGGACAGGAGGTTCTAAAACTAAGAGGGACAGGGGGTTATAATACTAAGAGAGACAGGAGGTTCTAATACTAAGAGGGACATGAGGTTATAATACTAAGAGGGACAGGGGGTTCTAATACTAAGAGGGACAGGAGGTTCTAATACTAAGAGGGACAGGAGGTTCTAATACTAAGAGGGACAGGAGGTTCTAAAACTAAGAGGGACAGGGGTTATAATACTAAGAGAGACAGGAGGTTCTAATACTAAGAGGGACATGAGGTTCTAATACTAAGAGGGACAGGGGGTTCTAATACTAAGAGGGACAGGAGGTTCTAATACTAAGAGGGACAGGGGGTTCTAATACTAAGAGGGACAGGAGGTTCTAAAACTAAGAGGGACAGGGGGTTCTAATACTAAGAGGGACAGGGGGTTCTAATACTAAGAGGGACAGGAGTTTCTAAAACTAAGAGGGACAGGGGGTTCTAATACTAAGAGGGACAGGAGGTTCTAATACTAAGAGGGACAGGAGTTTCTAAAACTAAGAGGGACAGGGGGTTCTAATACTAAGAGGGACAGGAGGTTCTAAAACTAAGAGGGACAGGAGGTTCTAATACTAAGAGGGACAGGGGGTTATAATACTAAGAGTTACAGGGGGTTCTAATACTAAGAGGGACAGGGGGTTATAATACTAAGAGGGACAGGAGTTTTTAATACTAAGAGGGACAGGGGGTTCTAATACTAAGAGGGACAGGAGTTTTTAATACTAAGAGGGACAGGGGGTTATAATACTAAGAGGGACAGGGGGTTCTAATACTAAGAGGGACAGGGGTTCTAATACTAAGAGGGACAGGTGGTTATAAAACTAAGAGGGACAGGGGGTTATAATACTAAGAGGGACAGGAGTTTTTAATACTAAGAGGAACAGGAGGTTCTAATACTAAGAGGGACGGGGGGTTCTAATACTAATACAAAATGCATGGATCATTTAAAAAAAGATAGTGATACTGTATGTGGAAAATGGTCCAGATTCAATTATAATAAAATATGTAAATACAACCTCCTATAAGAAACATGGTATATACCTGATCCCCGTTCCATCACTCCGTCCATGGTAAACACAGGTACACTGGGAAGGACAGAAGGAATGGGCCACACTGAAGCAGCACAGGAAGACATGGGCGTAGAGAAGAAGATGCATTGTTCACCAAATCTACCCAACACTCTCACACCACAAGGTCAGGAGAAAGAGGAGAGGAAAAGACATCTGAATTCATGTAGAAAGGTAGAAAAAAATACACCTCATCTTGGTAGAGAGGAAAAAATATGAATAGTCCCAGAGTCCCGCATGCATAAGAAGTGCTTACAGGTGACCCATCGTTAGGATGGGAGAAGGGGAAGGGGAGGACAGTAAGGCCAGATTAGTGGAGGATTTCACAGGGCCGACTAGGTCACGCAAACCAGGACAGAGAGAATAGAAATCAGCCTTGGGGACATGAACACTAATCGGCTAGCACACTTGGCAGGGAGGTTTCCCCTTACCCGATCCCCCGGATCCCCTCACACACCCACAGCCTTCATCACCCCAGACTACCCATCCCTGACCCCTACCCTGTCACACACCCACAGCCTTCATCACCCCAGTCTACCCAGCCCTGAACCCCCCAAACACACACCCACAGCCTTCATCACCCCAGTCTACCTAGCCCAGACCTCCCTCCCTCCCACACACACTCCCCCCACTGTTTTCTCCTCCCTTACAGCTCTTCTAACCCCCCCTGTTATGGCACTATCCCTACCCATGCTGACACCGGGCTGGGCCTTTTCCTAAGAGTTGTGTGAGGGATCTCCGAGTTACACAAGGGTGGAAGCTGTAGTCTGGGGCGTGATTTATCTCCTCATGGAGGGGACTGGAGTGGAGGGGGTGGGGGGTGACCGGGGTGGTGTGGGAGGAATGGCTTTGTATGCTGTAGCGTTAAGATTTCCCTTCACTGGAACGAAGAGGCCTAGCCTGAACCATAAATAACAGCCCCATATAATTATTCCTCCTCCACCAAACTTTACAGTTGGCACTATGTATTGGCACAGGTAGCATTCTCCTGGCATCCACCAAACCCAGATTTGTCAGTCAGACTACCAGATGTTGAAGCGTGATTCATCACTCCAAAGAACGCGTTTCCACTGCTGCGGAGTCCAATGGCGGCAAGCTTTACACCACTCCACCCAACGCTTGGCATTGCGCCTGGTGATATTAGGCTTGTGTGTGGCTGCTCGGCCATGGAAACCCATTTCATGAATCTCCCGACGTACAGTGCTGACGTTGCTTCTGGAAGCAGTTTGGAACTCGGTAGTGTTGCAACCGAGGACAGACGATTTTTGCGAGCTATGCGCTGTCCCATTCTGTGAGCTTGTGTGGCCTACCACTTTGCGTCTGAGCCGTTGCTGCTCCTAGACATTTCCATTTCATAATAACAGCACTTACAGTTGACCTGGGCATCTCTAGCAGGGCAGAGATTTGATGAACTGACTTGTTGGAAAGGTGTCATCCTATTGAAAGCCACGTTGAAAGTCACTGAGATCTTCAGTCCGGGCCATTCTACTGCCAATATTTGTCTTTGGAGATTGCATGGCTATGTGCTCGATTTTATACACCTGACAGCAACGGGTGTTGCTGAAATAGCCGAATCCACTAATTTGAATGGGTCTCCACATACGTTTTTTGTATTTATAGTATATCAAGCATATTATGCACTACAGTATGGTATTTACATTAAGACTTTCTTCTGTGACGTACCAGATGAATATATATATATATATATATATATATATATATATATATATAATATAAGATCATTTGTCTTGAATGAGCTCCACCTGTAGTCTAAAAGGTGTAGAAATGGTTACTTCACACATATTTATTGTATGGAGAATACCAGAATACACATCTTTCTTGGAAAGATGGATTAATTAACCATTATACTAATAAAAAATAAGAGTTATTCATTTTATTATTAGTGATTGTTGTATATTTACCCTTGAGTGGGTCAGTAACAGACTGCTGCTGGTCTTAGTTTGGTCCTGACTGAGTGAAAGAGGGACATCTGGTGTTAGAATGGCAGTTGGTTGAGTAGAGATATACTGGAGTACTTTTGCCTGTGTGGGCAATACATACATTACATACATACTGTACATACGTACATACTGTATACAGGAAACTGCCAACATAAAGTTCCTTTTTTAGGTCATTGGACCACCAGATTGTACATGTATCTGGAAGTCTATTGGAGGGATGCCACACCGTTAGTCCACGAGAAATTCCATAATTTGGTGTTTTGTCGATGGTGGTGGAAAACGCCGTCTCAGGCGCTGCTTCAGATTCTCCCATAAGTGTTCAATTGGGTTGAGATCTGGTGACTGACACACACACACCTGACCCTGAGCCTGCCTGCCGTCCTGTACCTTGGCCTCTGGCTCTGGATTATAGACCCCTACCTGCCTTGACCTGTCGTTTGCCTGCCCCTGTGGTTACAATAAACATTGTTACTTCACACAGTCTGCACTTGGGTCTTACCTTGATTCCTGATAGTATCCCTCATTTACTCAAGTGTTTCTTTTATTTCGGCAGTTACCTGTACACACTATTTTCTGTTTGTAATTACTCAATGTTACACTGTACTTACTGCAGTAATCCTAACTCTTACCCCAACCCAATTGGTAATTGGAAATTAAAATACTTGTTAAACTGTACTTAAAGGAACAGTTATTGTAATAATAACACTGCGGAGTGTTTCACAGGGAGTACAGTGATTTTTATTTATGCAAGCAAATTTTTATCCTACATGCCAGAAAAGCCACTTCAACTGTTAGCACACGTATGTACAAAAATATTAAATTAAGAGAATGTTACTATGTAACATTTAGAAAGAACGACTGGGTTGCGTCCACAGATACAGAACAAAAAGACTGAACGACTGGGTCGCGTCTCTAGCAACCCTAGATTTGTGTCGGGACTATATCCTGTGGAAGGATGAAATAGTATGAATACATTTATAAAAATAAAGTTTTCAATTAAAATATGTCAAACATAATTTGAATATGTTGGTAACCCGTTGTATAAAAGTGATAATGCCCTTGAAGCTGGTGTTTGGAGGATATTTTCGGACGGTTTGCCGACTTTGTCTTGGGCCTAACAACACCCGTGCCAATATATCCTCCGATAACACCGGCTAAAAGACAGGAGCTGACAGGACAAACGCTGGTAAGCTTGACAAAGAAGACGAACTGGCAACAGACAAACAGAAAACACAGGTATATCCTCCGATAACACCACCAAAAACACCGGCTTCGAGGGCATTATCACTTAAGTAAGCATTCTTTGTGAAAGTACAAAAGACTAATACGAGGAGAAAGCTGAAAACATTGTCAGGTCATTTACTGAATAAGCAATGTTGGTACAATAATCAGTTCAAGACATGGTTGAAAGCTCATCACAAACTAAACAGACACAACTCAAACACTACCGTCTAATATCAGTAGCATAATGCTGTTACCATGGGGGGTTTAGTACTGCACATATAAACAAAAGGTTGACCCAGCAAGACAGGCAAAGTGTTAAAAAAAAAGGTGTCCATGCCACGAAAAAACATCTAAATTCGCAGTTTTTACCTAACAGTACAGTTATCCAACTCTGAGTTGAACACCAATGCGCTTACACCTAGAGAGCACAGAAATGTTCAAATAAGTGCACAAAACTAGCTCATTGCCAGGCAATGAAATGGTAGGCCACCTTCGGAGTCCTATGGCATAATGACGTGTAAGCAATACAATCCAACTTTTACTGTCATAAACAAAATAACTTACTGTGACATACACTTTTCTTAAGTCTGATAAATCCACCAAAAAGTTCAATTTTACATGAAAACCTTTTTTTTGCGTCAATATTTTTGTAAGACAGGGATTAATAGTGAATTAAACCACAGTAACTTATTTTTATTCTCTTATGAATTGTCCTGAATTTGAAGTGCTTAACATATAGGACCAAAGTATGCATTTATATCTCAATATATGCAGTGCAGAAATCTGCAAAAACTTTCATACTTGTATTTATAAAGTTACACTTTATGAAATAAAAATGGGGGTATGAGAACATGTGTCCGTGTGCTTGTGTGGCATATGATTAAAGACGATGCAATCATTCACAGTCCTTAGATACATAGCTTTAAATTGGCAAGATGCCTCATATTGTAATAAAATAATCCATTGTTTATCATATTGGCAACTAATTTCTTCTTTGACAATGACCTAGGTGTTTCCTGTTTAATAGGCTTCCCACTGGGCACACATTTGTTAAATCAATGTTGTTTCCACGTCATTTCAATGAAATTACATTGAACCAATGTGGAATAGACGTTTAATTGACATCTGCGCCCAGTGGGTTGGCACAGCTAGTAAATCATGTTTTTGTATTATTATAATTTGGTAATGCTATTGTGTAACCGCAGGTAGAAAAAAAAGCTTTTCCCTTCAAAGTTATTATTTAGATCCCTGGCAGTACTGGTATTTAAAGGCTTCAGAGACTTTTAAAGTTCCCCTGTGTGATTGAAAATACTGTAGTCTTCAACACCGATCACCCATCCATGTACATAGTGCTTTAAAATGAGATCTATACAGACAAACAAACATGAGAAATGTGCTTGAAACCTTTTAAGCCCTAACTGACAACCTACAAAATGAATAGAAATGAATTATAAAGTGGGGAAATGTGACACTTGATAAAACTACAAACTCATAAATATCTAAATAAATTCTCCAAAGTAAAAAAGTAAATGAAAAATACTTCCGCTAGATACTTCAATCCTACTACGTACTGAACTACCAACTACTATAAAAGCCATAATAATACAGGTATAATAATAATCATCATCATCATAATCATAATACAGTCCATAAGAGAGGTAATAGGGCTCATCATCTGAAATGCTGTTTGGAGGGGTTGTGAGGGTCCCCTGGACCACTTTGTCATATGACGCACCAGTGACATCAGCGGTGGCGAGGACCCCGGGCGCCACCCACCCCCCTCTTTAAAGGGGATGGTGGAGATGGAGGGGCAGGCCTTATGTGTAGGCGTTGAGACGCTCCTTGGAGCGGGTGGAGTGGATGTCGTGGAGCTCCTGCTCCTCCTTGGACTTGGTGTCCTCGTACTTCTGCATCCTGCACGCATCCTTCACGTAGGCCCAGTTGGCTGACAGCACCATCAGGTAGTGGATCTAACAGAGATGAGTCACCCACAAGTTCAGTCAGGGAGAAAAATCAAACACACCCCAAATTATTGGTCTTTCACTTTTCCACTGACATCCATTAGGGAAAGATGAATGCCTGTCAGGAAATGGAAAAAAGTGTACCATATTTATATATTGTATTATCACTACAGATTTCATGATACTGTCTTAATGGAGAACATAGAATGAGGAATTAGAATATTAGTAATTATATTTAATATGGATTTTCACATCATGACATCATCAGCAGAAATATAAAGTGCTATTATTGTGGCCCACAGCTGTAATTAAAGCTGGAAAATTAGTCAAATTAAGTATTCTAGAGGTGAAAAACAACGTCTCAAATTCAGAACTCTCAATTTTCAATTTAAAATGGTGTGTTTCACTGACATGCCAGCAGGTGGCAGTACAGTAGAAGCAATCGGTAGTACCCAGGGTTTCAATGGCAGCAAAGGCTCATGGAGACGCACAGCCATTGTGAATGCATTTTGCTTAAATTACTGTGGTTGTTACTTTGCCACACCTTTCACACTGAACCAGATCAATATAAGAAGCTAATAGATTTGAATCTACACAAAGACCAAATTACTGGTCTCTTAAAGATTCCAACAAAAGCTGCAGTCTTAACTGCAGACTTGGAATAGTGAAAATACTGCATCCATTCCATTTAACATCTCATCTCGTATTTGATTCCGATAATTAGTCATTTGTTTTAGTAATCAGTTAAATAATCAGCTAAAATGGAAGGACCATGCATTTTTTAGTGCATAAACACCTTTTCAGTTCATCATGAGATAGAAATCAGGCTTGCGTTGATTCTTTTTTAACATTGTAGTTTCCTTTTTTTACTGCCACCCTTCTGTTGGTGGGTGTCTGTCGCGTACCACCACTGTTTCCTAGCCATTTGTTTTGTTAAAATGGGAGGCAATGGCTCACTGCAATTTGCACCATCATCTTTGACTAACGATGACCACATTCTCTTTCTTAGAAAATGGCTCCTCACAAATTACTGAGAGATGCTTTCAACAAGCTCCGGGCCTTTCTCCTCCCAGTTTCCATGACAACGCTGTGAAATGCCTAGCATCTCTGAGCCAAAGAAAAACCTTGTCTCTCCACTGCGCCAAAATACTGCCTCCCCAGCCATTCCCATAGGCCTACAGCAAAACAGAGATTTCAGCTACAGAAATCAACCGAGCCCATTAAAACACAACATTTGGTTTACCCTGTTTCCACTTGTATTTGACCTATTACTGTCATTTTCAAAATGGCCATGTCAAATAATTTTTTTGCCTATGGACTAGTTAAATAAAACTAGTGCAGGGGAAAATCACTGACATGTCTGATTCCTATTTTGTCATATGAGGAACATGAGATATAACTGATACAGCGACCTGCACAGATCTCAGCCGTTCATATACAGATTACATTGTCCATACTGTATATCCATTGCCCTCAAATGGATATAAATCAAAGCTGTAATATCAGCTATATCAACAGAGATAGAAAAGCAATTGTTTTTTGTGCCTCACCATAGCAACGACAGCTGCTCCAGCACCAGCCAGGGAACAAACGAACAGGTGGAATGTCATGTCCAGCTGTATCAAAGACAAAGGAAAGGAAAAAATGAGTCAGGCTTCCCCATAAAAACCATAGTGAACCTGTAAAAGACCCACAAACATTTTATTATATGCATTACTTGAAACCTTCATAAATGTTGCACGTAAATGTCGAAATTTGAAACTTTGAAACCAAGTATCACACCATTTATTAAACATATGTTATTCACATTTGATGTACTAGGTTATTTGTATCACCTACCTCATTTGATTCACACATTTTGTAAAACTTGTCAGATCCAGTGCATACAGTCTTCCCCTCCCCAATTGGCACAATACCTGAAAAGAGAGGAGAACATTTCAATAGGCCATTCCGACATTTTCATATTAGTTTTGATTGATCTCAGAATATCTATACCACAGATGTCTATGAAACATTCATGGGTAATATGTTTGAAACTACCCAGAGAGAAGCTGTAAACCCAACTACTGCATATCATGAATCCTTACCATACTGGCTCGGGTCCAGGCACAGAGTGACTCCCTCCAGAATGGTGGTGTTTTGGCAAATGGTCCAGATGTTGAAGTAGATGAAGACGGGGAGAGAGGTGAATGCTGTCACCCCGAGCCAAGCCAGCATGAAGATGTACGTTAGCATGATGAACTAAGACATAGGATAGGGGAGACTCAGTAGATTCCAGATTCCAGGTATACCTCGCGTCAAGTGAATTAGGAATAACATTAAGAGCTGTTAGTATTTCCCATCAGGATTTATTGTGACTGAGTCTATATCAGTGTTTCCCAAATTTCTCCTCACATACCCCACATTCCACTTTTTGATCTATTCCAGTACTAGCACACTTAATTCCACTTAGACTTGATGATTGGTCACTTGAAACAGTTGTGCCAGTACTGGAATAGAAAGTGGAACGGATGGGGGGTACTCAGAGAGAGAGGCCTAAATTCTGCCCTTTACACAGAATAGTCGCATTTTAGCTACAATATTGTGATTGATGGCACTACCATTTTAAAAGCTACTTTGTCCCTTAGGGCCATTGCATTACACACAGGTCCTTCATAGAAAACGTTACCTGCTACTCTTGAAGATCACTAAACCTCATCATTCAGTGATTAATTACCCCTTACCCAAGCACTGACGCAATCCACAGGTGGTGATCTTGAAGTCTCCATAAAGGTCCTTGATGGCTCCGCTGGTAAAGAAGCCCTCCACCATCAACAGAATGCCGTAGACAAAGAACGCTGATGCGATGCCATAGATCACATACTTAATGATGTCAATCCTAGACAGAAAAAGTGAAAAGTGTGCGAAAACAACTGTAATGTACAGTTATTACATAGTTGTTTCATTGTTATTAAGCATTAAAAACACATTTTTACACCCTCTGTAACTCTGTTTGGTCAAACTTATCAAGTTACATTGAATAGTGAACTTACACAGTAACTATACAAATGACTAATTTGAAACCCATTTTAAATCGAGACAGTGTTCTTTCACCAGAATACAATGTTGGTCTTATCTAGCCCATCTGCAATGCAGGTTCTTCTAAAGTACAGAGAGCTACTCGGTATAGGGGTAACTTTCAGGTGACACACAACAGTGTATCTTTAATGTTTCCAGTGTAGGTCATAGGTGTGTAGCCTACTCACATGGTGAACACGTCAAGGGAATCCACGGGTCCTCTGACCACCTCAAAGTAGTTCTGCAGGATGGTGACGGTCCCAGAGAGGGCCTCGTGCCCGCAGCCGCAGAACAGCGCCACCCCCGGCGTACAGCAGGATGGTAGCGATAAGCGACGGGTACGGGATGCCACCAAGGCATTTGATGCAGCACTCCAGGCATCCTGGGCACACAGAGAGCAGAGAGACAGAGAAGGTCAGACTTCATGAAAGACAGGAGAGAATGTTCACTATATACAGTAAATCACAAGGCATAAGAGGGAGAAAAACTGGATTGAGAGTACTGGTTGAGACTGCTGGAAGATATCTTGAGAGGAATCAATCAGACTAAGCTGTGGTCAGTACAAGGCCTTTATATCACTGCCACAACCACTAAAATGATGTTGTTGTATGAGGTGCATAGTAATCATTGTAGTAAGTACCATAATCAACATGGTAACTGTTTCTATAAATGGATATTATGTGATTGCGTGGTACACTTCATGGGGTTTTGACAGAGTAGCCTTCACCTAAGAACAATATGGTACCGTATGGTATTTCCCTTAAAGTGGTCATCCTCTACACACTGGTGGTTAAATGCAGTCAGAGGTGACTGTGAGAGAGTGACTCCCCTCTTTGCTACAGATATTCTAGAATGAGGAATGAGGTGAACCCAACTTAAACTCTACTGAACCCAGCAGAGCCCTGGTGCGGTTGACCCTTTCAGCCTGAGCCCTAGGTGAACTCTGACCCATAGGCGTCCAGGGCATCCACTCTGTCTGGCCACACATTGCACAGGGATCAGGGTGAATAATAACATGTTACGAGAATTGTGTGTGTGTGTGTGTGTGTGTCTGTCTGTGTGCGTGTGTGAGACTGTGCCTCAGTCTAAGTGTCTGTGGGCGGGATGTCTGGGTGTATTTGACTGGATTGGTGTGTTTCTACAAAATGCTGTGACCATATTATGACAGCATCACAATCCCATGGAAGTGTTACTGTATGTTAGGGTTTGTGTATGTGTTTGAGGGAAGCAGTCTGGACAGTGAGTTCATTCTTCATCCTAATGGCTGCTATGCCAACATACTCTACAAATGCATGTCATACATGCACAACTTTGTTTCAGACTAATGTCATATGCATCAAGTTTGTCCCATTCCAATTTCATTTGTGAACCCCACTCTTTTTCATGGCCAGATATGAGCTGAGATTGAGTCAAATCCTCCCAATACACTCTGAAATATGCTCCCCAAATCAATGCCCTGCACTAATGAAATTCACAAATGTAATTTCACGCTCATACAACTGGAGAATTTCCTCCAGTGCCTCTACATCACCATTAGAACCATTGATTAATTCTTCCCCATTCAATCCCCGCTCATGTTTCCCATAAACATTTAAATAAGTATTATAAACCGAGCTGACTCTACTTTATTTGTAATTCTCAGAGATACCAATCAATGACATCTCCCTCAATGCAGCAAAGCAGTCATTTATTTGCCATCTCCTCTATCACGCCTCGTGTTGATTTTCCGTCGCACTGCATTGCGAAAGCAGTAGCCCTCATCCTCCTCCCTCCTCCACGCACTGCATCTGTTTCTATACAGATTGTGACTGGAATAGCAAGTAAGCTAGCCATCTACTGTACCTCTGCCTCAGGCTGATAGGTTGGGGATCCTTTATGGAAAAAACACATGAATTTCACATGTGAACACATGTTAAGTGTACCAAAAACATGTGATCTTATGTTAAGTTAATGTGATAACGTGACAACATATAAAGCAACATAACATGAAACTATACATTTGAAAACATCCGATCACGTGAAGTGTTCCAAACACACATTTTCACAAAACGTCATTTTCCACATGTGAAATCATGTGTTTTCCTCATCCTATCTCCAGATGTAATCCACCGCCAGTGTCATCACGTCATCAGGCCCGATTCCCATCGTTTCCCAGCTATGATATTTCCATTTGTGGGGCACTGTCACGTTTCCCTGATTAACCTTCCCTATATATGTCACTCCCTTTGGTTTCTTCCCCAGGCATTATTGTTTCTGTTCTGACTTTGTTTAATGTCGGTGCGCTGTTTGTGTTTCTTGTTTTGTTCATTTATTCAATGTATTCACTCCCTGAACTTGCTTCCCGACTCTCAGCGCACATCGTTACAGGCTCTCATTCCTTTCAGTGGGAATGGCTGACAAAAAGTGTCATGTTCGTTATGAAGGTTTTATTAGACATACCTATGCATTATTTAGATACAGTATGACTGCTAAATGGAGGACCCATTTATTTGAGGTATATTATGAAGGTTGTGTCAAATTATTATTACAAAGCAATTACTATCTCATGGCATTGAAATAATAAATAAGGAAAATATATTAAAAAAATATATATGTATATACTTACCCAAAAATATATGGGGTATTGGAAATGATGCAGACAATTACTTGATGGAAGCCACACTCTATCTACAATATTAAAGCTGATATAATATCCCTGGGACTTGACTATGAAGACTAAAACTATAATGGGATAGAGTTGCCATGGCATTCGCAATGGATATGGGTGTGATCAAGGTGAACACAGAGCAATAAGGAGAGGCTGCAAAAATAATTGTTTTTTATTGATTATGGGTTTTTGTGGAGGGACGCTATTGGTGAAAAATATTTTGGGATCTATCAACAATGACAAGGCACTGGGGTCTGACAACTAGGATGGAAAATTACTGAGAATAATAGCGGACGATTTTGCCACTCCTGTTTGCCATATTTTCAATCTAAGCCTACTGGAAAGTATGTGTCCTCAGACCTGGAGGGAAGCAAAAGTAATTCCGCTACCCAAGAATAGCTCAAATGGATGACCAATCAGCCGGTTACCAACCCTTAGTAATCTTTTGGAAAAAATTGTGTTTGACCAGATACAATGCTATTTTACTGTAAACAAATTGACAACAGACTTTCAGCACGCTTATAGGGAAGAGCATTCAACAAGCACGGCACTTATACAAATTACTGATGATTGATTCAGAGAAATTGATGATAAAAATATTGTGGGAACAGTTTTGTTAGATTTCAATGCGGCTTTTGACATTATCGATCGTAGTCTACTGATGGAAAAACGTATGTGTTATAGCTTTACACCCCCTGCTATACTGTGGATAAAGAGTTACCTGTCTAACAGAACACAGAGGGTGTTCTCTAATGGAAGCCTCTCCAACATAATCCAAGTATATTCAGGAATTCCCCAGGGCAGCTGTCTAGGCCCCATACTTTTTTCAATCTTTACCAATGACATGCCACTGGCTTTGAGTAAAGTTAGCGTGTCTATGTGTGCGGATGACTCAACACTATACACGTCATCTACTGCAGTTAGTGAAATCACTGCAACACTTAACAAAGAGCTGCAGTTAGTTTCAGAATGGGCGGCAAGGAATAACTTAAAAAACTAAAAGCATTGTATTTGGGACAAATCATTCACTAAACCCTAAACATCAACTAAATCTTGTAAAAAAATAATGTGGAAATTGAGCAAGTTGAGGTCATGGTCAAAACATGTTGATACAACAGTAGCTAAGATGGGGAGTAGTCTGTTCATAATAAAGCACTGCTCTGTCTTTTTAACAACACTATCAACAAGTCAGGTCCTACAGGCCCTAGTTTTGTCAAACCTGGACAACTGTTCAGTCGTGTGGTTAGGTGCCACAAAGAGGGACCTCAGAAAATTACAATTGGCTCAGAACAGGGCAGCACGGCTGGCCCTTAAATGTAAACAGAGAGCTAACATTAATAATATACATGTACAGTTGAAGTCGGAAGTTTACATACACCTTAGCCAAATACATTTAAACTCAGTTTATCACAATTCCTGACATTTATTCCAAGTAAAAATTAGGATCAGTTAGGATCACCACTTTATTTTAAGAATGATACATGTCAGAATAATAGTAGGGATTATGATTTATTTAAGCTTTTATTTCTTGCATCACATTCCCAGTGGGTCAGAAGTTTACATACACTCAATTAGTATTTGGTAGCATTGCCTTTAAATTCTTTAACTTGGGTGAAACGTTTCGGGTAGCCTTCCACGAGCTTCCCACAATAAGTTGGGTGAATTTTGGCCCATTCCTCCTGACAGAGCTGGTGTAACTGAATCCGGTTTGTAGGCCTCCTTGCTCACACACGCTTTTTCAGTTCTTCCCACAAATTTTGTATAGGATTGAGGTCAGGGCTTTGTGATGGCCACTCCAATACCTTGACTCTGTGGTCCTTAAGACATTTTGACACAACTTTGGAAGTATGCTTGGGGTCATTTTCCATTTGGAAGACTCATTTGCGACTAAGCACGGTTGGGATGGTTTTCTTCGTCTTGCAAGCCTCCCCCTTTTTCCTCCAAACATAACGTTGGTCATTAGGGCCAAACAGTTCTATTTTTGATTAATCAAACCGCTTTTTATGGCGGTTTTGGAGCATTGGCTTCTTCCTTGCTGAGCGGCCTTTCAGGTTATGTCGATATAGGACTCGTTTTACTGTGAATTTAGATACTTTTGTACCTGTTTCATCTTCACAAGGTCCTTTGCTGTTGTTCTGGGATTGATTTGCACTTTTCGCACCAAAGTACGTTCATCTCCAGGAGACAGAACGCGTCTCCTTCCTGACAGCTGTGATGGCTGCGTGGTCTCATGGTGTTTATACTTGCGTACTATTGTTTGTACAGATGAACGTGGTACCTTCAGGCGTTAGGAAATTGCTCCCAATGATGAATCAGACTTGTGGAGGTCAACAATTTTTTTTATTTAGGTCTTGGCTGATTTCTTTTGATTTTCCCATGATGTCAAGCAAAGACGCACTGAGTTTGAAGGCAGGCCTTGAAACATCCACAGGTACACCTCCAATTGATTCAAATTAAGACAATTAGCCTATCAGAGGCTTCTAAAGCCATGACAACATTTTCTGGAATTTTCCAAGCTGTTTAAAGGCACAGTCAACTTAGTGTATGTAAACTTCTGACCCACTGGAATTGTGATACAGTGAATTTTAAGTGAAATAATCTGTCTGTAAACAATTGTTGGAAAAATGACTTGTGTCATGTAGAAAGTAGATGTCCTAACCGACTTGCCAAAACTATAGTTTGTTAACAAGAAATTTGTGGAGTGGTTGGAAAACGAGTTTTAATGACTCCAACCTATGTGTATGTACATTTCCGACTTCAACTGTACATCTCTCATGGCTCAAAGTGGAGGAGAGTTTGACTTCATCACTACTTGTTTTTGTAAGAAGTGTTGACATGCTGAATGCACAGACGTGCCTGGTGAAACTACTAGCACACAGCTTGGACACCCACGCATACCCCACAAGACATGCCACCAAATGTGTCTTCCCAATCCCCAAGTCAAGAACAAACTATGGAAGGCGCACAGTACTACATAGAGCCATGGCTACATGGAATTCCATATTTTTACATTTTTTATTTCACCTTTATTTAACCAGGTAGGCCTGTTGAGAACAAGTTCTCATTTACAACTGCGACCTGGTCAAGATAAAGCAAAGCAGTGTGACAAAAACAACAAAGGGTTACACATGGGATAAACAAACGTACAGTCAATAACACAATAGAAAAATCAATTTACAGTGTGTGCAAATGTAGTAAGATTAGGGAGGTAAGACAATAAATATGCCAGAAGGGTGAAATAATTACAATTTAGCAATTAACACTGGAGTGATAGATGTGCAGAAGATGAATGTGCAAGTAGAGATACAGGGGTGCAAAGGAGCAAAAAATATATATATAACAATATGGGGATGAGGTAGTTGGGTGGGCTATTTACAGATGGGCTGTGTACAGGTGCAATGACCGGTAAGCCACTTTGACAGCTGATGCTTAAAGTTAGTGAGGGAGATATAAGACTCCAGCTGCAGTGATTTTTTTCGTTCCAGTCATTGGCAGCAGAGAACTGGAAGGAAAGGCGGCCAAAGTAGGAGTTGGCTTTGGGGATGACCAGTGAAATATACCTGCTGGAGCGCGTGCTACGGGTGGGTGCTGCTATGGTGACCAGTGAGCTGAGATAAGGCGGGGCTTTAACTAGCAAAGACTTACAGATGACCTGGAGCCAGTGGGTTTGGCGATGAATATGAAGCGAGGGCCAGCCAACGAGATCATACAGGTTGCAGAGGTGGGTAGTATATGGGGCTTTGGCGACAAAATGGATCGCACTGTGATAGACTACATCCAAATTGCTGAGTAGAGTGTTGGAGGCTATTTTGTAAATGACATTGCTGAAGTCAAGGATCGGTAGGATAGTCAGTTTTACGAGGGTATGTTTGGCAGCATGAGTGAAGGATGCTTTGTTGCGAAACAGGAAGCCAATTTCATTTTGGATTGGAGATGCATAATGTGAGTCTGGAAGGAGAGTTTACAGTCTAATCATACACCTAGGTATTTGTAGTTGTCCACATATTCTAAGTCAGAACCGTCCAGAGTAGTGATGCTAGACGGGTAGGCGGGTGCGGGCAGCGATCGGTTAAAGAGCACGCATTTAGCTTCAGCGGCAGGGACTGGGAGACTAGTCAGGATTGAGGAAAATATGAACGAAGCAAAGTACAGGAAGGTCCTTGATGAAAACCTGCACTAGAGCACTCTGAGCTCTCAGGACCTCAGACTGGGGCGAAGGTTCACCTTCCAACATAACAACGACCCTAAGCACACAGCCAAGACAATGCCAGAGTGGCTTCGGGACAAGTCTCCAAATGTCTTTGAGTGGCTCAGCCAGAGCCCGGACTTGAACCTGATTGAACATCTCTGGAAAGACCTGAAAACATCTGTGTAGCGATGCACCCCATCCAACCTGACAGAGCTTGAGAGGATCTGCAGAGGAGAATGGAAAAACTCCCCAAATACAGGTGTGCCAAGCTTGTAGCGTCATACCCAAGATGACTCGAGGTGCGGACATCAAGTCTACGGGGTTAATAATCAATACATTCTATAAATACTGTTGATGATTGTGTGTCCAAAATATAATAGAATTCTATAGACAAAGAATCATGTGTTTGTGTTTCGGTGGAGGCTCCTCAGAGGAGAAAGGGGAGGACCATCCTCCTCAGTAAATTTTTAAAAAAGAATGAAGATCTACAGTAGCCTCAACAGCACTCTGTAGGGTAGCACCATGGTGTAGCCAGAGGACAGCTAGTTTCCGTCCTCCTCTGGGTACATTGACTTCAATACAAAACCGAGGAGGCTCATGGTTCTCACCCCCTTCCATAAACTTACACAGTAATTATGACAACTTCCAGGGGATGTCCTCCAACCTATCAGAACTCCTGCAGCATGAACTGACATGTTGTCCACCAAATCAAAGGATCAGAGAATGAATCTAGTACTGAAAGCATAAGCTACAGCTAGCTAGCACTGCAGTACATAACATGTGGTGAGTAGTTGACTCAAAAACAGAAAAAGACAATAGTTGAACAGTTTTGAACAAATTAATTTAAAAAATGAAGGAGAAGCCAGAGAGAGCGAGAGAGAGATAGCTATATTTCCTTGTATTTTTTTCACTTTCACTTACTTAGCTAGCAAATGCAGCTTGATAGTTTAGCCTATTCAAACACTTGGCTCAAACAGAGAAGGATCATATGTTAGCTAGCTGGCTATGGCAATCCAACACTGGAACTCTTCCAAGTCAAGGTAAGCTTCTGGATTAATGAATTTACTGCCACCGTTGCCCGCCGATGTAACTACTAAACTGCTTGCTGACTGCACACTGTACTGCATGAACGTGGTACCTTCAGGCGTTTGGAAATTGCTCCCAAGGATGAACCAGACTTGTGGAGGTCAACAAAAAATTTTCTGAGGTCTTGGCTGATTTCTTTAGATTTTCCCATGATGTCAAGCAAAGAGGCACTGAGTTTGAAGGCAGGCCTTGAAATACATCCACAGGTACACCGCCAATTGATTCAAATTAGGTCAATTAGCCTATCAGAAGCATCTAAAGCCATGACATAATTGTCTGTAATTTTCCAAGCTGTTTAAAGGCACAGTAAACTTCTGACCCACTGGAATTGTGATACAGTGAATTATATGTGAAATAATATGTCTGTAAACAATTGTTGGAAAAATGACTTGTGTCATGCACATAGTAGATGTCCTAACCGACTTGCCAAAACTATAGTTTGTTAACAAGAAATTTGTGGAGTGGTTGAAAAACTAGTTTTAATGACTTCAACCTAAGTGTATGTAAACTTCTGACTTCAACTGTATGTTGTAAACTTTCATTCATAGGCCTCATGATGGCTATAGGGAAATGTTGAGTATCATGTGGTAATCTAAACCTGTCGATGTCTCATTGAGCTGGGTGAATGGAATATGAAGGACAGTCATCCAATATGCTGTAATAGAAATAAGGCCATGCTGATTAAAAAAATGATCTTCTTCCCTCATCTTAAACCGACCGCCACTGATGCGTTTGAAAATGTTTTGTGGACTTCATGAATCATTATAAAACGTTTGTGATTTTTTTTTAAATATTTGACAATATTAGAATTGTTCAAAACTCACATGGTTCTTCATTGCAAGGGCAGTGGTCAAAATCAAAGTCACCATTATTAGTCAGTTGTACAACCAAATGCCTTCAACTGAAATGTGTCTTCCGCATTTAACCCAACCCCTCTGAATCAGAGAGGTGCAGGGGGCTGCCTTGAACCGACATCCATGTCTTCGGCGCCCGGGGAACAGTGGGTTAACTGCCTTGTTCAGGGGCAGAACGACAGATTTTTACCTTGTCAGCTCAGGGATTCAAACTTGCAACCCTCCGGTTACAAGTCCAATGCTCTAACCACTAGGCTACCTGCCGTAGTACTGGTGGCCATATTGGCATTTAATGTTATACGTATGAAATCTTAAGGATTCATTGGGAACCAGATATGGTTATAATCAGACATTTGCATGGCACTATTGTTTTCTAACAAGTTCAACAATTCTCCACTGGAAAACAACAGCAACTCCTCCCATCATAAGTCTAATTACCAGCCTTTTCACAAACTTACATTGAAGTTGAGATTGCTGACTCAATCTGTCTGAGTGTTGGCGCTATGCTAGTGAAAATGACAACTAGTGTGAATTGACTGAAAGAGCCACTGGATGCTTGATCCATAATTTAGCACCAGCAGCACAGTAACAGCACAGCGCCAGCCACTTCCATTCATTATTTACGGCAGCTGCTTTACAGTTACATTACCTGGGATGAGAAAGATGCCTGTTTAATGAGCTGCCACTGGGGTTCCAATTGATCATGTTCACAGTGGAATAGGGTTGAGTGTGTTGTGGAACTTTTTGGGTATCAATTGGCCCAGAGTCAGTTAAAGTGGGTATATGTTATGAAAGGGACCATTCACTCTCTCTAGCAATGTATTTAACAACAAGACCAGTTTTTCTAGCCTGGGCACCAGTCTGTTTGTGTCATCATGACTAAGATGACAAGGAGCTGTCATGATAGCACAAACAGAACTGAGACTAGGCAACAGTTGTTCTTGGAGACAAGCATAACAGAAAAGTTATATTAACTGTTGTTTTTACAGATTGGCATTAGTAAAGCATTCCTCCAAAAGTGGCTAATGGTCAACAATGACATAGTCTTTTATATTTATCTCATGATGACCACACTTTGTTCTTGAACTTTATTCATATGAAACTAAATTAGGGGGCCATTAAATATTAAATGTAATCACTACAGTATGTGAAAACATGACTACATGTGGATTAGCTCTAAGCTGCCAAGAGACAGACTCCAGCTCCACCTTTAATTGTCCCCCACAAAAACAGACCCTCTTCAAAAAGTAAAGTCCGTAATTCGGCTGTGACCCCAAACACGTCTCTCCAGTCCAATCAACAGAAGGCGTCTCTCTCTCTCTCTAACACAAAGAGAAAGGACAGGCCCCTCCCATGCCCCCTCCTCACTACCACGGTCACCACGCTCCCATCTGTCAGCGTCATGTCCGACAGGCAAAAGGGATACACACACACACACACATACCCTCAGCACCCAATGACTAATTAAAAGGTTGAGGTTGCCATCATGTAATGGTCACCTCTCAGAAAACATTGATAATGCATCTTGAAGACAACAGCACTCCTAACAGCACTCCTAATGATCATTCAGAAAAGAATCCCTGTAGTTTCAGCCGCACAATCACCAGATCTATAGCGGCATTAGGTTCATTAAAACAGGGAAGGGGGGAGTGAGAGACGGAGAAGGGGTGGAGGGAAACAGATGTAGAGAGTGAGAGAGAAGGAGATAGATTCAAAGAGAAAAAGCTAATTAGTTTGTGGTTAGAATGGCTTGTGGTGTACACAAGGCACATTTTCACATTTAATAATGTTTATTAGATCTGGTGGCCTGGAGACATCCATGGGGGGCGGGTTACGGGAAAATAAGCCTACACTAAGCAGTGGGGATGTTTCAGTCTGTGAATGTCAGAAGAGTGAATGTCTCGACGTTTGCTTTCCCTATACCCCCAACATTTGTTATGCTGCATCTTGACACACATGCCCAGTTTATGGGGTAAAATAGTCTACTTTTATTTGATCAATGAGTTGTATTACCTCTTCTCGCGCACTTGCAAATTGCATCTTGTATTACATGACATTGAATATATGACTGGAATACCTGTATATTATGGCTTCCCTACTTGAATTCCTGTTTTTTGTAATAATCTGATAGATTCCAAGAATTCCAATTCCTGTTTCTAGAATGAAAGTTTTCCTGACCAAGATGGACAATTTCTTTGTCATGTTACCTGGATGCCAAAGGCCACTCTAGTGAATTATAAGGTCTCTGTGGTATGGACACTATCATAATGGGGGTATTGTGAATCCAATTTGGTTGATTTGGTTGCTAAAAAAAGCTTAGCCTCTTCCATTTGACAGCCAAAATAGATCTGTAACACTAGTAGCAATATAACAGAAGATCAAAACTAAGATGATTAATACCTGTCAAAAAACAACTGAAATATATTTCGTAACCCTTTGTTAACGATAAAAATAAATGTGATGCAAACCATTTGGGGGTGTTTATTGTTTTAGCCCTGAGAGGTATAAAATACACAGTTTTAAATTTGCGTATACAGTCATGTTGTGTCTGAAAACCATACAGCATCATGTTCTGTACAGTAGGTGCATTCAATTTGTACTATTTTTGTATGGTAGCCCCCTGGCTAGTCCATGGTGCCCCTAATGCCAGGACAGGACTACAGACGATCTATAGAGCTCTTGTCCACACATAACGGATGTCCTCATAAGAGGTGACAGGGGGACAGTTGCTGGAGGAATGGCCCAGAGAAAGAGCACTTACATCTGCTTGTCCTCTTAAATATGTCATGGACTCAGGGCTCCCTGAGGTGGGGGGTCAGATTTGTGACCAGTCACCCCAAAATGACAGTTAGGTCACATACAGTAGATTATAATATAACTACTAGATAAAAGCATAACTGTTTGATGCTGCTTCTCCCTGAGAGTTGCTCAGATTTATATATAACACATGGTTAAAACTAGGTTTCCTGACAACTAAAAGATCAACAACTTCAGTTCAGACTAAAAACAATGCTCCAGGAATAAAAGGATTACATAATCTCCACAAATCCATAGAAATTAAAACTGAAATGAATTTGTCATCTAAGAAAACATAAAAAACACATTGAACATTGAATACAAGCATCATAAAGCCATTTGAGAGGCCCTCAAGGCAGAGGCCCTAAGTCAATAATTGGCCTAACTCCCAGGAGGGTGTTAAATCTCCCGTTTTATGTGCTTTTAAACCAGCCTTTCAGCTCAGTAGATTTACAGTGGTCATGTGAATAATTGTCTCAACCTAGCAAGCGACAAGAGACTTAGAACCCTTAATATAACAGTAAGGTGTAATCTATAACTTGGTAATACTTTACATCAATAGAAGTACTGTTTATGAGGGGTTGTGGTTTTATAAGTGGTTTATAGATAATATGTAGTTTATGAAACATTATTAAATAGTTATAATTTTGGTCGTTGCCAAATAATAGGTTTATTTATGGCTGCACTGAGGATTTTATTACTGTCATTAAAGATGGATAACATAAACCACATTACCTCACTAAATGCGGAAGACACATTTCAGATGAATGCATTCAGTTGTACAACTATGTATCCCACTTTCCCTTTCCCTTTCCCTCACTGTGAGGGTAATACTGTGAGAGCATACCCAAGTCCCCCTCAATATGGCTAATCTAGCTTTGTAAAGTGAAATGTATTTTCCTTGTGTCAATACTTGAAATGTCATGACAATTTTGGGGCAATTTGATGTTTGTTTGAGGTTGATGCCTTTTCTGTTCAGGGGGGTGGTTTTAGGGCTAAGGTTTGCATGGAGGAACCAAATGGCAAATATCAACAGAGAACCAAAATTCCATGATTTGCTAGTGGGCAAGACACACTGCACATACTGTAGCAGGCCTAGAAGCATGTAGGCCAACCTATTACATGGCATTTACACTATTCATTTACACTATACTTCATAATTGAAAACGGGAGGGTCAACTCATCTTGTTTCAAGCACTAGACTTCTAAGTGTCCCTAGCTGAACTCCAGTAGCCTGGTCCCAGACCTATTTGTGCTGTATCCGACACCTATGATCATTGTTATGGTTTAGCATGTTGTAGAACCATAGGAGTTGGCTATACAGCACAAACAGTTCTGGGACCAGGCTACTGAAGTTCATCAGTCAGTGTGTTGTTTCAGAGAGGAAGCACTAAAGAAGAAGAGTGTTAATGAGGAGCAGCGCTCTGCCAAGCTGCTTTAGCACCCTGTTTTATTTATAACTTTACAAATTTGATAGAGAAGAGATGTGCCAGTTAGCCACCTTTGGGCCAGTGGGGCCGCAGCGCTAGTAGTGTAAAGAGTGCTTGGCTAAGTATTATTGAAAGACTAACAAGGCCTTCACCCAAATGAATGGGCATGGTGTACTAGAGACATTCATGCACAGTCTGGGTGCTGGTCTCTTTCAGTATGGTGAACATTGATGGAGATGGCCAACTGTATGATGTCACAGATTGGGCTTCCAGGATGTAGAATTCACACAGAGAGAGTGAGTGTAATACCTATCAGTTTCTACTATGGAGACTGATGGGTATTCAATCAAAACTGCTATCAAGAAGTTTCCGGTAGTCATCCCACAGGTTGGAGACATCTTAGTGTCAAAGAGTCATGGATCATAGTGTGAAAACAGAATTCCTGAACTAATGTTATATTGCAGCCACCAGTGGTTTTAACATCTTACCAGACAATAAAGGCCTATCACTCTGTAGTACATGTAATTATTCAGCTGTCCCCATATCAGAACCTTTTTTGGTTCCAGGTAAAAACCCTTTCTGGTTCCAGGTAGAGTAATCGTGGGTTCCATGTAGAACCCTCTGTGGAAAGGGTTTTACATGGAACCCAAAACGGTTCTACTTGGAACCAAAAGGGTTCTACCTGAAACCAACAAAGGTTCTTCAAGGGCTTCTCCTATGAGGACAGCAGAAAAACCCTTTCAGGTTATAGATAGCAATTTTTTTTTATATGAGTGACCATCCATGACACTCACACAAACACACGTACACAGACACTGTGTAAACTGTGTGTCCAGGATACCAAAATTTCATCTGCAGGAACAGAACAGAGAGCAGAGAGTGGCTGCAGGGATAATGACCAGACTTGGCCAGTGCCATGGCAACTGTTTCAGCACTCATGCCTGTGAAGCACTGGTTTTCAGGAAGGAAAGGAAGGAGGGAAGAAAAGAAGCACAGACATATGAAGCCCTGTCACATGCACAGAACCTGGGAAGAAGGGGAAAAGGAAGGATGGAGGAGGAGGAGTGGAGGGAGAGAAATACACCTCAGAGCAGAGAGAACAGTAGCATTTTTCTTCATCCAGTGAGCATTTGAATTAATATGGAAGAAGGCTAATTCAAACCAACCGCTTGTAAACATCAATGTATTTATAAATCATGTATTTATAGACTGCTATTTTCACCTCAAGCCTACACTACTTCAACACTGGTGAAGGGGTGGATTTGCATTTTAAATGGAAACCCCTTTGCACAAAGCAAACAACATACCCTGCATGCAAATGCACAAGAAAGGAATCTTCACATGCGTCAAAAGAATGTCTGCTGAAAGCATGAAAGCGTTTGTTTTGAATACAATAGCTGGACATGCATATGGTCTGGATACAATGGTTTTATTAGTGAAAGAGGACTGGCTCGATGTCTCTTGTCTTCAATGTTCCCCTGAGCCATCTCGACAGGCATGGGAGAGCCTTACCGAGACGCCTGTGAACAAAGACAATCCTCCCTGTGCTTTCACAGTCAACGCTCACAGAGGCAGGTCACACCCCTCTGACTGTTTCGACAGCAGACAACACCCACACCACACACACACACACTTTAAGCAGACAATCAATGGACAAAGGAACAACCCAAACAGATGCTCTTTTATACACAAAGTATTAACCAAATATTTTCTCAAACCGTTCTGCATAAGTACTTATAAATTAGGGGTGGATTTCACTCAAATGGAATCTCAATCCATCTAAATATAAAATACACTTCTCTTTCCTTACCTTTCTGAGTCTGCCCCTCATCCATATCTTCTTCCATCTGGGCTATTCTAGATGTAGAGCAACTGATGTGGAAAAGCTCTAAACTCTGTTCCTGTGTGTGTTGTTGGCTGAGGGATAGTCCACAGAAGTCTCTCTCTCTCTCTCTCTCTCTTTCTCCCTCTCTACTCTGTGTTCAGACCGCTTGACAGCAGAGATTTAATTCAAGTAGTCGTGCCGTTGATTCATGAGAGGGATCAGTGCGTCTTCACAGCGCTGTCCACCGCGAGCCGCTCTGGCAAGTGCTGAAAACCTTGTCTCAACAGTGGAGAATACGGGGGGGGTGGTGAGGGAAAAGGGTGGTCTCAGTATGCAGGAATAAGTATGTTTGCAGGAAGGCGCAGGTGGTCAGAAAACAGAAAGCAGAGAGGCAATGGTAGAAACACCGGCTTAGCCTTGCAAACAGCCCCTTACCCTGAGACCAGGAGGAGGGGTGTTTCTTTAGAGGTGTTGAACACTCTCCCACCCAGCCCACCCGGATAACCCCTTTTTTTCAGAGAGAATGGTTAAGCCTGTCAGCCCCCTTGGCTATGTTCTGCTGCATTAAGTGAACCTTCTCCTTAACTGAAATAAAAACAAATCTGAAATCCAAAAGGGAATTCTCATAATCATATTAATCAACCTAGTTCAATTCGATTATCACAAGGAGTTGTCATGGGACCCTTATCATATATACTGAACAAAAATATAAACGCAACATGCAAAAATGTCAACTATTTTACTGAGTTACAGTTCATACAAGGAAATCAGTCAATTGAAATAAATAAATGATGCACTAATCTATGGATTTCACATGACTGGGCAGGGGCACAGCCATGGGTGAGCATGGGAGGGCACACTTCTTTATGCATTTCTGTTTTACTCACCTGTAAGAAAACCTGTCCCTTTAAGAGAGACTGATGACGTCACGGCAAGCACAAGCTCCCAGTGTTAATTAGTCTAACTCCCAAGTTCAGCTCGCCACCTGTGGCTGTGGAGAGAATCTCCGGTTTTCTAACATTATTATTCTAACTGTTGTATCTTTCACTGTGTGTGAATGCAAGAACTCTGAGTACAGTATTTGTTTCCTTATGTTTCCTGACAAAGTTGCCAATGTTTTAGTCATATTCTTGTCATTGTACAGCATTTTATACACTTGTTTTTTTGCCAGCTAAGAAACTACTGTTAGCCATATTTTGCCTGTAAGCTGACTAGCTAGCTAGCTATGTTGTAGCCATTTTAACGTCATTTCTGAGTCACTTTAGTGTTCTGGCAGATGAGAAATGTATTTTCTTGTTTGTTATCGCTAAATACACTACTTGACCAGAAGTATGTGGACACCTGCTCGTCGAACATCTCATTCCAAAATCATGGGCATTAATATGGAGTTGGTCCCCCCTTCGCTGCTATAACAGCCTCCACTCTTCTGGGTAGGCTTTCCACTAGATGTTGGAACATTGCTGTGGAGACTTGCTTCCATTCAGCAACAAGAGCATTAGTGAGGTCGGGCACTGATGTTGGGCGATTAGGCCTGGCTCGCAGTCGGCATTCCAAGTCATACCAAAGGTGTTCGATGGGGTTGAAGTCTGGGCTCTGTGCAGGCCAGTCAAGTTCTTCCACACCGACCTCGACAAATAATTTCTGTATGGACCTCGCTTTGTGCACAGGGGCATTGTCATGCTGAAACAGGAAAGGGCCTTCCCCAAACTGTTGCCACAAAGCTGGAAGCACATCATCGTCTAGAATTTCGTTATATGCTGTAGCGTTAAGATTTCCCTTCACTGGAACAAAGGGGCCTAGCCCGAACCATGAAAAACAGCCCCAGACCATTAGTCCTCTTCCACCAAACTTTACAGGTGGCACAATCCATTCGGGCAGGTAGCGTTCTCCTGGCATCCGCCAAACCCACATTCATCCATCGGACTGCCAGATAGTGAAGCGTGATTCATCACTCCAGAGAACGCGTTTCCACTGCTCCAGAGTCCAATGGCGCCACTCCAGCCAATGCTTGGCATTGCGTATGGTGATTGTGTGCGGCTGCTCGGCCATGGAAACCCATTTCATGAAGCTCCCGACGAACAGTTCTTGTGCTGACGTTGCTTCTAGAGTCAGTTTGGAAATCAGTAGTGAGTGTTGCAACCATGGACTTTTGTACGCGCTACACGCTTTAGCTCTCAATTTTATGTATCTGTCAACAACGGGTGTGGCTGAAAGAGCGGAATCCACTCATTTCAAGGGGTGTCCACATGCATTTGTATATATAGTGTATATGTGCCTTATTATAGACAAGTTAACAATGTTTTCATGATTTCTGGTAGATCCCCAGATTTTGGAACCAGTCCTATTAGGTTTCTACCCTGTAGGATTTTATTCTATAGGAGCCTATAAGAATCCAATACAGGAATGTAATAGAAAAATCCTATTGGACTCCTATAGAATTTTATCCTGTAGGATATAGGATAAAATCCTATGAAATAAATCCTGTAGGATTATATCCTATGGGATAAAACAAATACATGTATAATCTGATAGGATTTTCTATTGAATTTTTTTATTGGAATCCTATAGGATTTCTATACTAAGGTGCACATTGACTCCGTACCAGTACCCCTTGTATATAGCCTCATCATTGTAATTTTATTGAGTTACTATTTGTCCTTTAGTTTATTTAGCACATTTTTCTTACTTACTTTTTAAAACTCTGCATTGTCAGTTAAGGGCTCTTAAGTAAGCATTTCACAGTAAGGTCTACACCTGTTGCATTCTGCGCAAGTGACAAATAAAATTTGATTTGAAAAGACAGTAGTAGAACCCTGCACGTAACCCAAAAGGGTTCTACTTGGAACCAAAAAGGGTTCTCCGATGGGGACAGCTAACAGTGAACTCTGACACTGACAAACTGAGATCAATAAAAACAACCTGGTCTTAAATTCAAACAATAGCCCAGGCCAATAAAGCGACACACAGATAGTACAATATTAGGAGGAAATACAGACAGATTAGTCAGCAGTAGGAATTTGCTTTCCAAACTGTACGTTTTCCCGTGATTGTATTTTGAAATTTGTAGAATGACAACCGCAACCAACCATTAAAATATCATCCAAAAATGGCAGTTCCCATTCAAATCAGGACTGGTAGTAGTGTACCCATGAATTTAAGTTTAACAGTTGAATTGCCAGGGTAAGAGCTTCCAAAGCTCTTCTATGGATTATACGTCTATGGCCACAACACAATAAGCTGTTCTATATTTGGCTCGCATGCTGCCTAAATTGCGGCCTTCCCGACTGTAGGCATACCGGTAACTGCCAAAAGGAAGGAAACACTTGAGTAAATGAGGGATACAAAGTGTATGTTATGGTGTGATGTGCATTTTCATGCATGGTTTAAGTCCACTTGTAGAATCCATTCCAAGGCGCATTGAAGCTGTTCGTGGTGGCCCAACACCCTATTAAGCCACTTTATGTTGGTGTTTCCATTGTTTTTACGTAGTACGCATTGCTGTTGCTAATTAAAACGACAGTGTGTCTGAAGTAACCGTCAAGGAATCACTTGACAAGCAATAATTATGCAAATTATTACGTAACATCACATTACATCATAGGCGAAACTAGAAGTCTGTGCTGAAGATGATTCTTATCACTAGGGTGATAACAGATATATTACCACAGTCTCACCTGAAATCAGTTTACTTAGTTTCATGCATTTGAACTGAGAATTGTAGCCCAGTGTCTCTCAACCCCCTGCCCTATTCTCACTACAAGAGATGAAGGAGAGTCTTAGGAGTGCAGTGGCGAAAGAGATTTCTACTTTTCAATTCACATTACATCCTTGCCTTACCTTTCATTGTGGCTGGCAACGTGACATTCTTGGTCCGCAGCTCAAATTGACCGTAAATATCACAGTAGCCACTAGCCGGTAAGCACAAACTATTTAACAATCCAAGCAGCTTTTCTTCTAAAACATATTATATTATTTAATAATGTAACGAAACCATATTACACTCTTTAATAATGCAACAATCCACAATGTTGTTTCCACGTCATTTCTAAGAAATTATGTTGAATCAATGTGGAATAGATGTTGAATTGACGTCGGTGCCTAGTCATAAGGGTTTATTATCCATATGAATATAAAAGTACAGTAACGTTATCATACAGTGTCATTCATATTAGAAAATAGGCTACACAGCTAGGTAACATTAGCTAGCTATCTAGCTAAACAAAATAATTTCTGCATCCTCTCATAAACGTGCTGGCTGTAACTGAATGCTGATGTTCAGCTGAGCCATAGCTAGGTGTTCTTAGGCTTACACTAGCTACCGTATTAAAGTTACCTTTGAACAAACCAAGCTTCATTTTCTCAATATTGTGGAAGTCAGGTTAACACAAATTGAAAACGTGGATAATTCCCTGGGGAGTTCTTGACTTGACCTCAGTGGCTCAGTGCAGTCAAGCAAAAGAAAATTGACACTGACCACATTTCCATCCACAATTTTTATGCGAATAAAGTCATACCATATAAAAAAAATCACAATAGTTGTGATGGAAAGAGGATGTTTCGGTACAATTTTATAAATACAGACAGATCATTTGTTGGATCAAAATGGTGGGATCTTGGTAAAATGTACAGTGAGGGAAAAAAGTATTTGATCCCCTGCTGATTTTGCAAAACATGACTTAGTACTTGGTGGCAAAACCCTTGTTGGCAATCACAGAGGTCAGATGTTTCTTGTAGTTGGCCACCAGGTTAGCACACATCTCAGGAGGGATTTTGTCCCACTCCTCTTTGCAGATCTTTTCCAAGTCATTAGTGTTTCGAGGCTGACATTTGGCAACTCGAACCTTCAGCTCCCTCCACAGATTTTCTATGGGATTAAGGTCTGGAGACTGGCTAGGCCACTCCAGGACCTTAATGTGCTTCTTCTTGAGCCACTCCTTAGTTGCCTTGGCCGTGTGTTTCGGGTCATTGTCATGCTGGAATACCCATCCACAACCAATTTTCAATGCCCTAGCTGAGGGAAGGAGGTTCTCACCCAAGATTTGACGGTACATGGCCCCGTCCATCGTCCCTTTGATGCGATGAAGTTGTCCTGTCCCCTTATCAGAAAAACACCCCCAAAGCATAATGTTTCCACCTCCATGTTTGACGGTGGGGATGGAGTTCTTGGAGTCATAGGCAGCATTCCTCCTCCTCCAAACACGGCGAGTTGAGTTGATGCCAAAGAGCTCCATTTTGGTCTCATCTGACCACAACACCCAGTTGTCCTCTGAATCATTCAGATGTTCATTGGCAAACTTCAGACGGGAATGTATATGTGCTTTCTTGAGCAGGGGGACCTTGCGGGCGCTGCAGGATTTCAGTCTTTGACGGCGTAGTGTGTTACCAATTGTTTTCTTGGTGACTATGGTCCCAGCTGCCTTGAGATCATTGACAAGATCCTCCCGTGTAGTTCTGGGCTGATTCCTCACCGTTCTCATGATCATTGCAACTCCACGAGGTGAGATCTTGCATGGAGCCCCAGGCCGAGGGAGATTGACAGTTCTTTTTTGTTTCTTCCATTTGCGAATAATCACACCAACTGTTGTCACCTTCTCACCAAGCTGCTTGGCGATGGTCTTGTAGCCCATTCCAGCCTTGTGTAGGTCTACAATCTTGTCCCTGACATCCTTGGAGAGCTCTTTGGTCTTGGCCATGGTGGAGAGTTTGGAATCTATCTGATTGATTGCTTCTGTGGACAGGTGTCTTTTATACAGGTAACAAGCAGAGATTAGGAGCACTCCCTTTAAGAGTATTCTCCTAATCTCAGCTCGTTACCTGTATAAAAGACACCTGGGAGCCAGAAATCTTTCTGATAGAGAGGGGGTCAAATACTTATTTCCCTCATTTTTCACATGCGTTTTTCTGGATTTTTTGTTGTTATACTGTCTCTCACTGTTCAAATAAACCTACCATTAAATTTATAGACTGATAATTTCTTTGTCAGTGGGCAAACGTACAAAATCAGCAGGGGATCAAATATTTTTTTCCCTCACTGTATTATGTGAGAAATGGTGGTGGAACGCCTTGATGTGCAAATATTGATATAATAACCATCATATCGAAGTAAACTTGGAGTCACATGAGGATATGGAGTGTGGTCCTCCCACTACGACTCGGGAAACTATACAGTTTATTAGGCTACAGATTAAATAAATTCTGATGAACTTCACAGGGTGGTGAAAGTGCACAGTGATCTTTATGCTCCTTTACAATAAATATCAAAGGTCTTATTCTGGTGACATGATGATAGATGCTTGACTGCCGTTTGACAAATAAACACATTCTCGCTCTTATCCATAATAATCTTACCATGTAGACTAGCCTACTGTATCTGTGAGCTGTTGGCTAGAGCGCAAGTGACAAGACCAGAGTAAGCAATTTAACGCAACAGTTTCTGTGACAAAATTAACAGCAGAGTTAAAAATTAAATGAAAACACAGTGAACTTTAGATTTTTATTCAGTACATGAAAACTTAAGTGGAAAAGTAAATGTTGTGTGCACTATGTCATCACTCACTAACATTTATCCGCAACAAGTATGTTTGATGGAAACACACCACTGGTTAGAAAATGTGCATATTTTCTTTACACAGATTTGAGAATATTCACCTGAAAACCTGTCACCAATTGGATGGAAACCTATCTATTGTTGAGATGTAAAGCTATGGTGACAATTTAAGAATGTAACAGGCTGTTACTACAACTACACATAAAATAAAACAAGTCTCAAAAATAAGGAAAATGTCTGTACATTTCATCTATTTCAAAAACATTGCTATGCTATTACAATTTTTACTGTAAGAGTGCTGGTTCAACAAGATATTTCTGTTTACACTGCCCTGCTTAGAGGGGGGCAAATGTTCTACAGCTGCACCATCAAGAGCATCCTGACTGGTTGCATCACCGCCTCGTATGACAACTGCTCGGCATCCAACCGTAAGGCGCTTGTACATCACTGGGGTAAAGCTTCCTGCCATCCAGGACCTATATACTAGGCGGTGTCAGAGGAATGGCCCAAAAATTGTAAAAGACTCAAGTCACCCAAGTCATATACTGTTCTCTCTGCTACTGCATGGCAAGCGGTACCGGAGCGCCAAGTCTAGGTCCAAAAGGCTCCGTAACAGCTTCTACCCCCAAGCCATAAGACTGCTGAACACTTAATCAAATGGCCATCCGGACTATTTGCATTGACACCCCCCCACCCCCACTGCTACCATTCGCTGTTTATTATCTATGCATAGTCACTTTACCCATACCTACACGTACAAATTACCTCGACTAACCTGTACCCCCGCACATTGACCGGTACCCCCTGTATATAGCCTCGTTATTGTTATTTTATTGTGTTACTTTTGTTTATTTTTTGTAATTTTCTTTTACCTTAGTTTATTTAGTAAATATTTTCTTAACCAACAATGCAGTTTTAAGAAAATAGAGTTAAGGGCTTGTAAGAATTTCACGGTAAGGTCTACAAACCATGGATTGATGGCAGCATTCGCGCAAAACTGAAAGCGCGAACCACTGCTTTTAACCAGGGTAAGGCTAGCGGAAACATGACTGAATACAAACAGTGTAGCTATTCCCTCCGCAAGGCAATCAAACAAGCTAAGCGTCAATATAGAGACAAAGTAGAGTCACAATTCAACGGCTCAGACACAAGAGGAATGTGGCAGGGTCTACAGTCAATCCCGGACTACAAAAAGAAAACCAGCCCCGTCGCGGACCATGACGCCCTGCTCCCAGACCAACTAAACAACTTCTTTGCTCGCTTTGAGGACAATGCAGTGCCACCGACACGCCCGCTACCAAAACCTGCGGGCTCACCTTCACCGCAGCCAATGTGAGAAAAACATTTAAATGTGTTAACCCTCGCAAGGCTGCCGGCCCAGATGGCATCCCTGGCCGTGTCCTCAGAGCATGCGCAGACCAGCTGGCTGGTGTGTTCACGGACATATTCAATCAGTCCCTATCCCAGTCTGCTGTTCCCACATGCTTCAAGAGGGCCACCATTGTTCCTGTTCCCAAGAAAGCTAAGGTGACTGAGCTAAATGACTATCGCCCCGTAGCACTCACTTCTGTCATCATGAAGTGCTTTTAGAGATTAGTCAAGGATCATATCACCTCCATCCTGCCAGACACCCTGGACCCACTCCAATTTGCTTACCGTCCCAATAGGTCCACAGATGACGCAATCGCAATCACACTGCATACTGCCCTAACCCATCTGGACAAGAGGAATACTTATGTAAGAATGCTGTTCATCGACTACAGCTCAGCATTTAACACCATAGTTCCCTCCAAGCTCGTCATTAAGCTCGAGACCCTGGGTCTCGACCCAGCCCTGTGCAACTGGGTCCTGGACTTCCTGACGGGCCGGTCCCAGGTGGTGAGGGTAGGAAACAACATCTCCACTCCGCTGATCCTCAACACTGGGGCCCCACAAGGGTGCGTTCTCAGCCCTCTCCTGTACTCCCTGTTTACCCATGACTGCGTGGCCAAGCACGCATCCAACTCAATCATCAAGTTTGCTGGCGACACTACAGTGGTAGGCTTGATTACCAACAACGACGAGACGGCCTACAGAGAGGAGGTGAGGGCCCTCGGAGTGTGGTGTCAGGAAAATAACCTCTCACTCAATGTCAGCAAAACAAAGGAGATGATCGTGGACTTCAGGAAACAGGAGAGGGAGCACCCCCCTATCCACATCGAGGGGACAGTAGTGGAGAGGGTGGAAAGTTTTAAGTTCCTCGGTGTACACATCACGGACAAACTGAATTGGTCCACCCACACAGACAGCGTGGTGAAGAAGGTGCAACAGCGCCTCTTCGACCTCAGGAGGCTGAAGAAATTCGGCTTGTCACCAAAATCACTCACAAACTTTTACAGATGCACTATCGAGAGCATCCTGTCGGGCTGTATCACCGCCTGGTACGGCAACTGCTCCGCCCACAACCGTAAGGCTCTCCAAAGGGTAGTGAGGACTGCACAGCGCATCACCGGGGGAAACCTACCTGCCCTCCAGGACACCTACACCACCCGATGTCACAGGAAGGCCAAAAAGATCATCAAGGACAACAACCACCCGAGCCACTGCCTGTTCACCCCGCTATCATCCAGAAGGCGAGGTCAGTACAAGTGCATCAAAGCTGGGACCGAGAGACTGAAAAACAGCTTCTACCTCAAGGCCATAAGACTGTTAAACAGCCATCACTAACATTGAGTGGCTGCTGCCAACATACTGACTTAAATCTCTAGCCACTTTAAACATAGGAATTGGATGTAACAAATGTATCACTAGCCACTTTAAACAATTTTGTATATAATGTTTACGTATCCGACATACTCATATCAAATGTATACACTGTACTCTAAACCATCTACTGTATCTTGCCTATGCCGCTCGGCCATCGACCCAAATCTCTAGCCACTTTAATAATTATAACTGGATGAAATAATGTATCACTAGCCACTTTAAACAATGCCATTTATATAATGTTTACATATCCTACATTACTCATCTCATATATGTGTATATACTGTACTCCATACCATCTACTGCATCTTGCCTATGCCGGTCAGCCATCGCTCATCCACATATTTATATGTACATACTCGTATTCATTCCTTTACTCTTGTGTGTATAAGGTAGTTGTTGTGAATTTGTTAGATTACTTGTTAGATACTACTGCATGGTCGGAATTAGAAGCACAAGCATTTCGCTACACTCGCATTAACATCTGCTAACCATGTGTATGTGACAAATAAAATTTGATTTGATTTGATTTGACCTGTTGTATTCGGCGCATGTGAGAAATACAATTTGATTTGATGTCGGTGAGCATGGTGAGCTACCTACACAGGAAGCGGTACAGACGTTTGCATGTTTACATTGCAGTATGAGTGAAATTCAAACCATTGATCAACCATTGCGAAAGTTTAGATTTAAATCATCTAAGATTGTCATCTTTGTTCACATCTCTGATCAAATGTTAAAGAAAGCTAATTGAAAGCTAACATGTTGACAAAATCAAATATAGAGAATTGAAAATTGTAGTATCTCTGTATACAATTTTGGTGATATTCGACTCATATTTATTCCCAGTATGGGTTAACCTCCTAACTGTATGCAACACAGTGGGATGGAGAGGGGAGATCTGCTCCGCTCTTCTCACAATGATATACTATATTTCACTTCTATAGAATAAAAAGGGCTCAATTTAAGGCCTGACATTACAGTGTAGCTTAGGGGCCCTGTTTAACATGGAGTTTTCTAAGATTAGACAGAGTGGCAACAATGGAAGAGTAGTGGTAGGCTGTCACTAAATGTCACAACATAGCTGTACTTCACAGATTGTGTCCCAAATGTAACCATATTCACTTTATAGTGCACTACTTTTGACCAGGGCCTCTGTAGTCCACTGCATAGGGAATATGGTACCATTTGGGACAAAGCATACACATCCCACTCAATTGGTAATTGTATTTTTATTTATAAGTGTTAGGCTTTTGACAGCCTTGTGCTTTACAGACATATTGGAAGAAATTAAATAAAAACAGTTTAAATGTGTATCTCAGGGAAAAGGGAAAACAGTAAAAAAAAATATTAATTTGAGTCAGCCTTGAGTATGTACAGTAAAGTGATTATTACCAAACTGAATAAAACATGTCAATAAGCAAGTGTGGTTCATTGTCTACAGTACCAGCTGAAAGTTTGGACACACCTACTCGTTCAAGGGTTTTTCTGTAATTTGACTATTTTCTACATTGTAGAATAGTAGTGAAGACATCAAAACTATGAAATAACACATATGGAATCATGTAGTAACCAAAAAAGTGTTAAACAAATCAAAATATACTTTCGATTTTAGATTCTTCAAAGTAGGCGGCACCCTTTGCCTTGATGACAGCTTTGCACACTTGGCATTCTCTCCATCTTCATGAGGAATTGTCACGCTAGCCTTCACTTTGGCTCCCCCTCCTGTCCAGCTCAGGCGTTTAGCGTCGCCGGCCTTCTAGCTGCTGCCGAACCTGCTGCTGGCAAATGCCCTTCACTCATCAACCCCAGACTTGTCTCGTCATCATTACACACACCTAGTTCCAATCCCCACTCTATCACTGTATATATACTCCCTATATATACTCCCTCTGTCATTTGCCTTTGTCGGTCATTGTAAATGTTGCTTGTTTTCCTGAGAGGAATCTCGCCTACTATTTCCTGAGTACTTTATTATGCTTTTCCTTCACTCTGCGGTCCAACTCATCCCAAACCATCTCAACTGGGTTGATTGTGGAGGCCAGGTCATCTGATGCAGCACTCCATCACTCTCCTTGGTCAAATATCCTTTACACAGCCTGGATGTGAGTTTTGGGTCATTGTCCTGTTGAAAAACAAATGATAGTCCCACTAAGCACCTTGTGATAGTCACATCCCAACTGATTGGCTCAAACGCATTAAGAAGGAAATAAATTCCACAAATTAACTTTTAACAAGGCACACCTGTTAATTGAAATTCATTCCAGGTGACTACTTCATGAAGCTGGTTGAGAGAATGCCAAGCGTGTGTAAAGCTGTCATCAAGGCAAAGGGTGGCTACTTTGAAGAATCTCAAATATAAAATATATTTTTATTTGTTTAACACTTTTTTGGTTAACTACAAGTTATTTCATATTTTGATGTCTTCACTAATATTCTACAATGTAGAAAATAGTCAAATAAAAGAAAAACCCTGGAATGAGTAGGTGTGTCCAAACTTTTGACTGATACTTTATATCGAACACTATATTATATTACACACACAGACACACTATATTAACATCTGCTATAAAGGATGCAGTGCTAAACACACACACACAAACACACACAAAGCGCCCCACCCTTGGCCTGAATACCATCACCTCACACACACAGGCCTGTCACGGCTGCTTTGTTAACAAGGGTGGGAGATTTGCTGTTGGGGGTTGGGGTCTTTTCTGGGGGAATCCTTAGCTCGCAAGCCCCCACAACACTCTCTGGTTAGTCATGTTCCTGGGCTGATCCCCCCACCCACCCCTGTGCCCACTTCCCTTCCTCTCATCTACCATCCCTCCTGTTTAGCACTGTCGGTACCAATGGAGGAAGAGGGGGAGATAAAAAACAGCAGATGGCAAAACACTCTGTGAGGGCATCTAGGCAGTATGCATTCCTCATCACTGCCAAGCCATGTATGAAATTGTGTGGGACTGTGTAAATGAGTTTGGGTGAATCTGTTTGTTTATGAATGCATGTGTTTGTGCGTGCGTGTGAAATTATATGCCAGTGTTTTTTGTTAATCATAATTTATAAACAGAAGGAGCCAAACAAGCTCACAGTAAGCTTATTACTGTCTCCTGGTTGCTCTCCAGTCTGTGCTATGTGCTCGCAAGTTGCCATAGCAACCATCCCCATATATTGTTCAATAGGAAAGACTAACAAACGGAATAAATAAAAACAGCACCTCTGAAACCTCAACCACTCCCTCTATACATCATCGCGCTCATTTTCATGTAGAAAAATAACTATATTTAATAACCATTTTGCCCTAGGACGCTGTGAATTATATCAGTCTCAAATCACTGTCCTACTAATTTCAGAATTAATCATTTTCAATATTTCCCATTATTTGTACAGTGGCATTTTTTTCAATCCATTGAAATCTACTGTATTATTTGCTAAACCTGAAAACCCAGCAATTCCAATACAAATCACTGGGCAACCGAACAAGCCAAGAGAGTGTTGTTCTGTGTTAATGTTTGTTAATGTAAGTGTTAATGTTTGTTCACACCCAGTTGAGCTGAGAGAAATCAACAGAATCTGAAAGATTAAGAAGGTCAAATTTTACAGCACACCAGTGAAGAGGTAAATACATGACTAGGGCTTCGGTTCACTTTGGGGTCCTTTGACTGAAACCATGGGGAGTGAATTTATATTTGGTTTTAGGGAAAGACACGTACAAAACCGCTGTGGAGAGTTAGATAGATATCGAGTGTGACTCACTTAATAAATGCTGCTAGTAGTTTGCAAATGATTTGTCGATAGACATCATCTGTAGGCGAAAGAGTAAAAGACCACATGCACATCTTACAGCTTTGAGCAGATGCTGGATATCGTATAGCCTCAATGTTCATCAACAAAAAATAGGTATATCTGAAACATTGTTGCAATTAAACACACTAAGCTATGTACAGGTAATACATGGAATCAGCGAATCTATTAATTTTATTAGAGAAAATGGTAACACATACTGTATATAACAGTATGCGGTCTCTTTCTTTTTCCACATCATCTCCAGGAGATCTCTAGCCAGATAGATATGTGTCAGGCTTGAGGGACCTGCAACACAACGGGCTTCTCAGACCACATTGAGGGCTGGGCACAAAGCCAGAAACACTTATCTAGCTGTCATCCTTTTACACTCAGTTTACAGCTCTATTATACATTGAGCAGGGTGCAGTGAGATTTAGGACCAACAGAGCAGTCCACTGGGAGTTAGGATTTGCCTTCAGGGTAATCGGACTACTCTAAATCCAGGTGGAAAGCAAACAGCAGCAGCAGCAAGCTGTCTTTCTTTGAACACCGCTGACTATTATAAAAAAGGTATTTGTCACAAAATATTCCTGAATTTTGCAGGATGATAAGAGACTCGTAAACATTCTTGACAACAAATAGTTTAAGTGGTTATGAGGGTAACTCTTTATTTGAAACTATGTACAGTTGAAGTCGGAAGTTTACATACACTTAGGTTGGAGTCATTAAAACTCATTTTTCAACCACTCCACAAATTTCTTGTTAACAAACTATAGTTTGGCAAGTCGGTTAGGACATCTACTTTCTGCATGACACAAGTAATTTTTCCAACAATTGTTTACAGACAGATTATTTCACTTATAATTCACTGTATCACATTTCCAGTGGGTCAGAAGTTTACATACACTAAGTTGACTGTGCCTTTCAACAGCATGGAAAATTCAAAAAAATGTCATGGCTTTAGAAGCTTCTGATAGGCTAATTGACATAATTTGAGTCAATTGGAAGTGTACCTGTGGATGTATTTCAAGGCCTACCTTCAAACTCAGTGCCTCTTTGCTTGACATCATGGGAAAATCTAAAGAAATCAGCCAAGACCTCCACAAGTCTGGTTCATCCTTGGGAGCAATTTACAAACGCCTGAAGGTACCACGTTCATCTTTACAAACAATAGTACGCAAGTATAAATACCATGGGACCATGCAGCCGTCATACCACTCAGGAAGGAGACATGTTCTGTCTCCTAGAGATGAACGTACTTTGGTGCAAAAAGTGCAAATCAATCCCAGAACAACAGCAAAGGACCTTGTGAAGATGCTGCAGGAAACAGGTACAAAAGTCTCTATATCCACAGTAAAACAAGTCCTATATCGACATAACCTGAAAGGCCGCTCAGCAAGGAAGAAGCCACTGCTCCAAAACCGCCATAAAAAAGCCAGACTACGGTTTACAACTGCACATGGGAACAAATATCGTACTTTTTGGAGAAATGTCCTCTGGTCTGATGGAACAAAAATAGAACTGTTTGGCCATAATGACCATCGTTGTTTGGAGGAAAAAGGGGGAGGCTTGTAAGCCGAAGAACACCATCCCAACCCTGAAGCACGGGGGTGGCAGCATCATGTTGTGAGGGTGCTTTGCTGCAGGAGGGACTGGTCCACAAAATAGATGGCATCATGGGGGAGGAAAATGATGTGGATATATTGAAGCAACATCTTAAGACATCAGTCAGGAAGTTAAAGCTTGGTCGCAAATGGGTCTTCCAAATGGACAATGACCCCAAGCATACTTCCAAAGCTGTGGCAAAATGGCTTAAGGACAACAAAATCAAGGTATTGGAGTAGACATCACAAAGCCCTGACCTCAATCCCATAGAAAATGTGTGGGCACAAATGAAAAAGCGTGTGCGAGCAAGGAGGCCTACAAACCTGACTCAGTTACACCAGCTCTGTCAGGAGGAATGGGCCAAAATGCACCCAACTTATTGTGGGAAGCTTGTGGAAGGCTACCCGAAAAGTTAAACAATTTAAAGGCAATACTACCAAATACTAATTGAGTGTATGTAAACTTCTGACCCACTGGGAATGTGATGAAAGAAATAAAAGCTGAAATAAATCTACTATTATTCTGACATTTCACATTCTTAAAATAAAGTGGTGATCCTAACTGACCTAAGACAGGGAATGTTTACTAGGATTAAATGTCAGGAATTGTGAAAAACTGAGTTTAAATGTATTTGGCTAAGGTGTATGTAAACTTCCGAATTCAACTGTATGTAATGCTGTTATACAGTGAAAACCATCACTATGCAATGAAAACCGTTATGATGATGTAATGCCAGCAGTAAGTAGACATTTTAGCTGACCTAACAAAGGTTTGAAATACAATTTCTAACAAGTGTATAGTCAGTTGATATACTGCACGCAGACTCCAGACCTGACAGTTAAAAGATCAGATCAGCTTCTGATCTTTTCCAATCAGTTGTGTAAAGAAAATACCTTCCTGATAATTGGAAGCATGGTTATGTTGCAGGCCATGGGCTGTGTGTTTGGGATCCTTTATCTAAATGCTGCTTTCATTCTATTATAAAGGTGACATTACTGTGTCTTATCACAGGTGCAAGCCAAAGAGGAAATTATCTGCACATTATTGTAAAGTTCTCAGAGGTGGAATTTTATGAGCTGTGCAAACAAAAAACACAATGTCTGGACCTCACGGTTTTCATCTGGTGTATGATGCACAATATACACTGCTCAAAAAAATAAAGGGAACACTTAAACAACACAATGTAACTCCAAGTCAATGACACTTCTGTGAAATCAAACTGTCCACTTAGGAAGCAACACTGATTGACAATACATTTCACATGCTGTTGTGCAAATGGAATAGACAACAGGTGGAAATTATAGGCAATTAGCAAGACACCCCCAATAAAGGAGTGGTTCTGAAGGTGGTGACCACAGACCACTTCTCAGTTCCTATGCTTCCTGGCTGATGTTTTGGTCACTTTTGAATGCTGGCGGTGCTTTCATTCTAGTGGTAGCATGAGACGGAGTCTACAACCCACACAAGTGGCTCAGGTAGTGCAGCTCATCCAGGATGGCACATCAATGCGAGCTGTGGCAAGAAGGTTTGCTGTGTCTGTCAGCGTAGTGTCCAGAGCATGGAGGGGCTACCAGGAGACAGGCCAGTACATCAGGAGACGTGGAGGAGGCCGTAGGAGGGCAACAACCCAGCAGCAGGACCACTACCTCCGCCTTTGTGCAAGGAGGAGCACTGCCAGAGCCCTGCAAAATGACCTCCAGCAGGCCACAAATGTGCATGTGTCTGCTCAAACGGTCAGAAACAGACTCCATGAGGGTGGTATGAGGGCCCAACGTTCACAGGTGGGGTTGTGCTTACAGCCCAACACCGTGCAGGACGTTGGCATTTGCCAGAGAACACCAAGATTGGCAAATTCGCCACTGGCGCCCTGTGCTCTTCACAGATGAAAGCAGGTTCACACTGAGCACGTGACAGACGTGAAAGAGTCTGGAGACGCCGTGGAGAACGTTCTGCTGCCTGCAACATCCTCCAGCATGACCGGTTTGGCGGTGGGTCAGTCATGGTGTGGGGTGGCATTTCTTTGGGGGCCGCACAGCCCTCCATGTGCTCGCCAGAGGTAGCCTGACTGCCATTAGGTACCGAGATGAGATCCTCAGACCCCTTGTGAGACCATATGCTGGTGCGGTTGGCCCTGGGTTCCTCCTAATGCAAGACAATGCTAGACCTCATGTGGCTGGAGTGTGTCAGCAGTTCCTGCAAGAGGAAGGCATTGATGCTAAGGACTGGCCCGCCTGCTCCCCAGACCTGAATCCAATTGAGCACATCTGGGACATCATGTCTCGCTCCATCCACCAACGCCACGTTGCACCACAGACTGTCCAGGAGTTGGCGGATGCTTTAGTCCAGGTCTGGGAGGAGATCCTCAGGAGACCATCCACCACCTCATCAGGAGCATGCCCAGGTGTTGTAGGGAGGTCATTCAGGCACGTGGAGGCCACACACACTACTGAGCCTCATTTTGACTTGTTTTAAGGACATTACATCAAAGTTGGATCAGGCTGTAGTGTGGTTTTCCACTTTAATTTTGAGTGTGACTCCAAATCCAGACCTCCATGGGTTGATAAATTTGATTTCCATTGATAATTTTTGTGTGATTTTGTTGTCAGCACATTCAACTATGTAAAGAAAATAAGATTATTTCATTCATTCAGATCTATGATGTGTTATTTTAGTGTTCCCTTTATTTTTTTGAGCAGTGTATAAATGCTGGTGAAATAAGACATTAGGGATCTTTCATCACACAAAAGCTATTGCATTTCCCATCCTTCATTAGCTGAAACTGGATGGAGCCAGTGTAATACGACAGAAAGAGGTGGTAATTAACCATGTCGGATACCTGAATACATTTGTTAACTCCCAAAGGAACCTAGGGTTTAGCTCAGCTGGCTAAGACTGTTTTGTGACGTGCAGACGACCCAGGTTCAAACCCAGTCAGTCACAAAAAACAAGTCATTCTGATCGTGATGTTGAGATGGATGCACCAGGAATATTACCTAACACTGTATAAAGGACCCTACATGAAATGAGGGAATTCACAGGCAGAAGAGATGAGCAGACAATATAATGTCCTATTCACATTGTTAGTCACTGCTGTGAAGGTAATAACTGGAATGTTAACAGACGTTTGTGAAAAGCACAGATCTATAATACAGAATGCATTTATCAAAACAACCGTTGATCGTGCTTTGATTTTCAACCTGCCTCGCCCATGATTATAAACCAGACACAGGACCGCCACCTGCTGGTAACCCGCTGAAATTGTAATTTTAGAGCAACTACTAATAGTTAAAGTACTGTAACTAATGGACTAGTGAATAACTAGTAAAACAATACCCCTAAGGTAATACCTTGCATGATAGTCATTGAGAACTGCTGTACTTGTATTCGTTCATAGAGGTATAGAGGTACTTTTATTAGAGGAATAAAGGTATAGAGGTACTTTTATTAGAGGAATAAAGGTACTTTTATTACAGAAAAAAGAGGTATAAAGGTACTTATATTAGAGGTATCGTATCAGAGGCATCTCTCATAGATACACACCAAACGGCTGCATCTCCAGGCCTTTTAAATTGCAATCAGCGAGCGTCTGTCCGTCTGACGCACCTCAATCTCCTTGAAATGGACACTGGCTTTGCTCCTGATGGATGGTTCACATGACTCTATAGAAGGGAGGGAAAAGTAAGCGAGGAGAAATAAAAGAGACTACAGTGTAGACCTTACTGTAAAACTGGTGGTGAAAATACTATGTGAATGACTTACTTGCGGTTCCACTTTGTACTGAGGCGTTGCTATCGGAGCTGTCATCTTCGTGGTGAGAAGATGGGGGCAGTCTCACGGCCAGTTCTCCCAAGGTGGGCTTCACATTGAAGCGCTCTGCCAGAGAGAAATGCAGTTATTTTTAATATCCCAATTAAATTACATTTTTATTTTATAACAGTAGCATTGAATCACAATCACATGATAGTCCTGTCAAACCCTAACCCTAATGTTACCAGCCTCATGGTTTATCCAAGAACCCCACTTTATCCAGATTGTTGGTGCACTCACTGGGGTTCTGGACTCTCTCGGCCGCCCTCTGCTCCAGGTGCATGTGGATGATGGCCTGCACCTTCCTCTGGTTGGTGGAGATGTTGGGCTCGGCTATGACCTCGGTCAGCCGCAGGTTGTTCTTGATGGCCTTGGAGGCCGTGGCCCGAGCTAGCATGGGCAGCTGGTCCTGGTAGTCCCTGTCTGTGAAGTCAATCTCCATGCCCTGGATCCCTTTGATCCTGGACAGTTATACAGTATATCAGTTATATCAGTTACAGTGCCCTCTGGAATTATTAGGACAGTGAAGCATCTCTTCTTCTTTTGGCTTCATACTTCAAAAGTTTGGATTTGAAATAAAACTTTGACAATGAGGTTAAAGTGCAGACTGTCAGCTTTAATTTGAGGGTATTTTCATCCATATAGGGTGAACAGTTTAGAAATTGCAGCGCTTTTTGTACATAGTCCCTACATTTTAGGGGAGAAAAAGTATTGGGACAAATTCACTTATTTGTGTATTAAAGTAGTAAAAAGTTAAGTATTTGGTCCCATATTCATTGCACGCAACCCATTGTCTCGCTCTCTTGATAAAGCCTATTGTAATCCTAATGTATTGATGAAAAGGAGAGGATTTGAATTGGTTGAGCATGCTAGGGCTCCCGAGTGGCGCAGTGGTCTAAGGCACTGGATCTCAGTGCTAGAGGTGTCACTACAGACCCTGGTTTGATTCCCGGCTGTATCATAACCGGCCGTGATTGGGAGTTCCATAGGGTGGTGCACAATTGGCCCAGCGTTGTCTGGGTTAGAGTTTGGCCTGTGTAGGCCGTCATTGTAAATAACAATTTGTTTAGTTAAATAAATGTCTCACCTCCTGCTAGTTAAGATGGTGTAAATCTCTTGCACTAGGAGCTCCGCTGCTCCTGGTTTGCAGTGGATGGTCCCGTCCAGAACTTCCTTTTGCAGATGGATGTTCTGTTTCGCAAGAAACTGAGAAGAGAGTAGAAATTGACTCTCCATTATTCAACATGACAAACAAAAAAGGTAAAGAAAGGCAGCCTTCTCACAGCAAAAACATTGATGTCTTTGCAAGTAGATATAGGATTATACCCACCAGTTTATTTGTACTCACACACCTACTATTTAGTTACTGTCCGTTAGTCTGGATTCCAGTCTGTTTAGGAGTGTAATGTGATAACTGAACAGAGACGACAACCAGGCTACCTGGCCATACCCTCCAACTCTTACCCTCTCTATTTGTGCCCAGTTGCCCTGTTTGGTTGGAAGTGATGTCCCATTGTTGTAGGAGTGCATGGGGAAGTCTTCATGATAATACCAGGAGAACATCTCTGCCACAAGGTAGCCATTGGAGAAATCCCTGGTGAAGGGAAAATGTGACTCCATAACATTGGGGAGAGTGGGATAAGTTGAGCCATTTTTTATATACATTACAGTGCATTCAGAAATAATTTACCCCCCTTCCTTTTTTTACCCACATTGTTTACGCTACAGCCTTATTCTATAATTGATTAAATTAATGTTTTTCATCATCAATCTACACACAATACCCCATAATGACAAAGCAAAAAACGTTTTTTAGATTTAAAAATATATATATTTTACAGAAATACCTTATTTACATAAGTACTCAGACCCTTTACTATGAGATATGAAATTGAGCTCCAGTTCATCCTGTTTCCATTTATCATCCTTGAGATGTTTCTACAACTTGTTTGGAGTCCACGTGTGGTAAATTCAATTGATAGGACATGATTTGGAAAGGCATACACCTGTCTATATAAGGTCCCACAGTTGACAGTGTATGTCAGAGCAAAAACCAAGCCATGAGGTCGAAGAAATTGTCCGTAGAGCTCAGAGACAAAATTGTGTCGAGGCACAGGTCTGGGGAAGGGTACCAAAACATTTCTGCAGCATTGAAGGTCACCAAGAACACAGTGGCCTCCGTCATTCATAAATGGAAGAAGTTTGAAACCACTAAGACTCTTCCTTGAGCTGGCCGCCCGGCCAAACTGAGCAATCAGGGGAGAAGGGCCTTGGTCAGGGAGGTGACCAAGAACCCGATGGTCACTCTGACAGAGCTCCAGCGTTCCTCTGTGGAGATGGGAGAACCTTCCAGAAGGACAACCATCTCTGCAGCACTCCACCAATCAGGTCTTTATGGTAGAGTGGCCAGACGGAAGCCACTCTTCAGTTAAAGGCACATGACAGCCCGCTTGGAGTTTGCCAAAAGGCACCTAAATACTCTCAGATCATGAGAAACAAGATTCTCTGGTCTGATGAAACCAAGAATGAACTCTTTGGCCTCAATACCAAGCATCACGTCTGGAGGAAACCTGGCACCATCCCTAGGGTGAAGCATGGTGGTGGCAGCATCATGCTGTGGGGATGTTTTTCAGCGGAAGGAACTGGGAGACTAGTCAGAATCGAGGAATGATGAACGGGGCAAAGTACAGAGAGAGCCTTTATGAAAACCTGCTCCAGAGCACTCAGGACCTCAGACTGGGGCGAAGGTTCACCTTCCACGAAGGTTCACCTTCCAACCGGACAACAACCCTAAGCACACAGCCAAGACAATGCAGGAGTGGCTTCGGGACAAGTCTCTTAACTTCTCAGGGATCACTGGGGCGCTAGCGGGCTGCTCCCGACACTACCAGGTAAAATGTAAAGCGCCAAATTCAAAATCCAAAAGTTGAATTACTAAACATCCACCAATATACAAGTGTTCCATACTCATCAAAAGCTCTGTTTCTTGGAAATATCACAGCGTTGTCAGATTTCAAAAAGGCTTTACGGCGAAAGAAGCACATTTGATTGTTTGAGGGTAGCACCTCACATATTTTTCCCATAGCCATGAATTGATTAGCCATCATGGCACACACATAACACATTTCACAGCGAAAACAAATCAATTACCTGTTGAAGAACTTCTGCTGAGGTCATCCTAAGTGTCCAACAAAGACAATCCATGGTTCTTTTGTTAGAAAAAGTAATGTATTTTATCCATAAATCCTCCATTTGGTTCGCGCGTTATAATCAGAAACGACAGCCTCCACTCCTCCATTGAAACGTGACGCAAACTCGTTCATCTTATGCCTATAAACTTGTCCAAGAACAATCAAACATAGTTTTAAATGTATCCTTAGGAACACTTTTACGTATATTTACTATTATAAATCAACCGGAATATAAACTGATCGATAACGACGGTAAAAAAGACACTGCGCGACTTCTTGGGAGCGCGCGCCGGGTACTGTTGACATAAAAGATACACTTCCTGGTTTGCTCTTATTCTCTGGTCTTATTCATCCAAAATGAAAACTTACACTGTCTCCAGACTGTTGACATCTAAAGGAAGCGATGGGTACTGCATTCATATGCCCTTATATGGCCATTTTCATGAGGGAGGGGTTTCCAAATGAGCAATGTGTCAAAATCACTTTTTCCAGGACAGAAATTCGTTGGGGTTTCGCCTGCTATATGCGTTCTGTATTTACTCACAGACAAATGGTTAACAGTTTTGGAAAATTCAGAGTGTTTCCTATCCAATGGTACCAAATATGTGCATATCCTATTTTCTGGGCCTGAATGGGAGGCATTTTACTTTGGGCACGCCAGGCTCTCCAAAACCGACCCCTCAGCTGCCACTCCCTAACAAGTTAACGTCTTTGAGTGGCCCAGCCAGAGCCTGGACTTGAACCCAATCGAACAGACCTGAAAATAGCTGTGCAGCGACGCGCCCCATCCAACCTGACAGAGCTTGAGAAGATCTGCGGAGAAGAATGGGAGAAACTTCCCAAATACAGGTGTGCCAAGCTTGTAGCGTCATACCCAAGAAGACTCAAGGCTGTAATCGCTGCCAAAGGTGCTTCAACCAAGTACTGAGTAAAGGGTCTGAATACTTATGTAAATGGCGCTAAAAAAAAGATATACATAAATGTAGATTGATGAGAAATGTTTTTTAATCTATTGTAGAATCAGGCTAACATAACATGTGGAAAAAGTCAAGGGGTCTAAATACTTTCTGAATGCACTGTATATTCATTATGGAAATAATCAGAATTCATGTAAACATTACAGTTTTGAAAACATTGCTTGTCCAAAAAAAGTGGTGTCTTGGCACAACTTATCCTGGGTATGGGGTATGTTGAGCCCCTGTACAGGGTAAATTAAGCTGCCTACAATTTCTGTACTCAATGGAATATTACCACTACCTTTTTGAAACCATGTCTATTTTTATTTCCCAAATACAATAACAATCGCTTTTTTGTCTTTTGATCATTTAAAGCATCTTTTAACACAGGCTTATTTTTTTACCTCATGCCTTGCTTTATGCCTGGGAAGAAAACACTTAAATTTGTTCAACATTACATTCGGCTTAATTTACCCCATAGCCATTGGCTCAACTTACCCCAATGCAAAAATGTTGACTATAGCCAACACAACTACAAGACGCACTTTCAAGCTAGGTGTAGGACGGCATATTAAAGCTTATAGAGACCCCAATAGAACAATCTTAAAAGTATCTACTTTGGTTTAGATACAAGCATCATGAAACCTCTAACCTAATAAAACATATTTTTTTTTACATAACTTGCTTAACCACTTTTTCCATGTGGTTTCTTCCTTCACAGACTACATGAAAATTGACACTTCCTGAATATTTGGTCAAATTATATATTTTGTGTATGGTTTCCTAGAAACAAAGGTATCTCAATTTACCCCTTTGGTTCAACTTAACCGACTGTCCCCTAAAGGCTTACTTGGTTAGATAGGCCAACTCTCAAGTTATATTTCACTTAGACATGCTTTTCAATTTGCAAATAATTGTACACTCACCTGCGCATATTCTTTGGAGGAAATGACAAATCCAGGCTTTGGAGCCACTTCAGAACTTCTCGTGGCAGTCCTGTCTTTTTGGGAGGCTGCGCGTAAGCCATTGTTAGCTAGCCAATCAGCTGTAATGTTAATTCAGCACGCGTCTATGAACCAGCCACACACGTTTACAAAATGACACGATAAATGACTAATTGGTCTTACTTTTCCTATTCAGTATTTTGTTAAGTTGTTGCTATATAATACTGTGTCTTATAGAACATTTGTGGTAAACGAACTAGCTAAGCTAAGCTAACCAGCTTACTAGCCCATATGGCACATTTGACATGTTTATCAACAGTTCCATAGCAACGGCCTTACTTCTTCTTTCTCCTGGAAAGGTGAACGTATCGCGGGAAGATACATTGTTGCCACCCACTGGAAATAGAAAATGTTGCGCACACTGAAGAGAGCTGTTTGCCTTTGAAAGACTTGCAAAAACGTTGAGTTCAAAACGTTTTAATTAGATAATAGCGAGCAGCTCAGACAATAAGATCACACATAATAAAACACATCAAGCAAGCAACTTTATATCTATATTTTTGGAGGATATGAATGTAGGAGTGAAGTGTTCTCAATGACAATGGTAAGGATTTTGGTGAATTTCAAGTCTTGCAGATGCACATGTCTAATCTAAAATACATAACAAGGTGATAAACCATGATAATATAACAATCCAAATGTATTTTCCATAGTATGCAAGCACTTTAAATGGTGTTATTGTATGAGCATATGCGCCAGCCACAGATTAATTTATAAACCTGCTGCAACATATTGATGAGGCACACATTTTCTAAGTGCCTTTAACAGTCCAGCTCTGGATTTAAATGAAACTCTCCCTTGAAAATGTTCATAGCAAACCATGGTTGCTGGTCATTGCTCCAACACCAAATTTGAGCAGTTTCTTGTGAACCGTACTAGAATCAGGCATAGGCTAAATCGAGTATGTATTTCATTGCTTCAAGTGCAAGTAGTGCTGCCTCAATCTTTGCAGGCTGTTGAGTTCCCATGAATGACTGACACCAGGAAGATGCCACCACCACCACAGCCTTTGAGATTGTGAAGTTCTATGCTCACCATCTGTACTGGAGGTAGTTCCTGAGGGGGTTGGGAAGGGGAAGATGGTTGATGAGGTGAAACCTGTCACGGCCTACACGTTCACGGATACGCTGTCGACACAGCTGACTCAATGGTTGGGGTGTGGCTGCAGGAAGGTGGAAGGGAGAAGGGAAAAAATATCATGCTATTCAACCAAATCCACTACAGCCCGGCTAGTTTGCTTTTGCTTGAACACGTGATGTTGTATTATATTATATTCTATTCCAGACAATGATGGTTTAGCTTTAAACATATAATGGACAGCTAGTTTGACTTGGGTGATAAACCAATAACACTACAATACTTTGGCTATAGGAATTCACTGATTTCAAAGGATGACTGTGAATAGGCCTATAGAACTTACCCTCATAGACCAGTAGGAACCCCTCTGTCAGGCTGCTGGGGGGAGCGGCCTCCACAGGTCTCTGGAACTCTATGTTTCTGGCATGGATATCTGCCCCAAAGTCCAACAACAGCTTAACAATGGCTGTGCAGTCCTTCTCAGCGGCAGCGTGTAAGGGAGACACCATATATCTACCTTTCTGTACATTTGCTCCTGTGTGGAGGCGTAAACCAAGGTATGGATGTAATACACATTTAATAGTCCTGTCATTCAGTTACAGAAAATAAGTACTTTATCGCTGTCATAACATGATGGATTTAGACTTTAATCCAGGTAGGTTAAACATATATTAGTGGTGTAGAAATGAGCAGATGCTCTGAGCTATCCCACCAAGACCAAGCTACTACTGCATTAGTGGTGGATTTGGCCATAGTGAGAATGCTATACAGGTACAATACATTTCATCACTTGGGGAGACAGTAATAATCTTACCACTAGTTCTCCTCCTCTCATCATACCTGGCTATGGTGATTTGGCAGAGCAGATGTGCACGTGCCTCACCTTCCTTCAGCAGCCTCTGGACACACTCTATCTCCTGAGAGACACAGGCAGTGTAGAGGGGCGTTCCCAGGTGAGGAATGTCAAAGTCCACGTCGGCTCCCCATCTGATTAGAGTCTCAATACACCCACTGCTGCCTACCGACCGTAGGCACATACATGGAAGGCATTACTGTCAGCTTTCCAATTACTGCGGTGGGCGTTTTAGCTAATTATTGCTGTACACGGAATATGATGATTCCTCTAAGCATCATGGGACATACTCTGACTTGAATTATGTTTGTGTATCTCAAATACTGCACTATGATTTGTGACATTTTGATTCAGATGTTTAGTTTGATGTATTTGCCTCAATCCCAAGTTAGAATACAGCCCAATTCTTTTGTAGTGGGGACAGTAACATTAGTACTCTCATTTTTTTTATGTATATATATATTTTTTTAAATGTATATATGTTTAGCTCACATAATATAATTTAAAAGTATGCATTAAGTGTCTGTAATAGAATAAACTAATTTAGACATTAAGAAATGCATTTCTAAAGCTTCCAAAATCTTTTTTACAATGGAAGAGTATTACCAAGGTGGCTCTGCGGTGGCTTCAATACAGCGGCCCTTGTCATTCATCCAGGGTTTATATACATCATTGGGTTCATACTAGACTAATTAAGATAAGGATGTTGGAGTGATAAGGATACTGAGTGATAAGGATACTGAGCATACCTTTACTGCTGGCTTGGTGAATGGGTGAGGGCTGAAATACCAGAGTCTGGGGTTTGGCCCCGTTCTCCAGGAGGACCTCTGCACATGATACACTGCCCACTGAGCACGCGTTGAAAAGAGGAGTCACCCCATCAATGGTGGTGATGTCCACCTGCACAGAGTCTCATGTTAACTCTGACCACTCAGCTGAATAATGCAGCACCATTTTGGGGCAGAGAAAAAATAACAAATTACAGAGAACAAGATGTATTTTACAAAAGCTTTATTAAGCTATTTGTTAATTTGTTATTTAGTACAAATTATTATTGTTTCATGTAAAAAGAAAAAGGTATTCTTGATTATTAACGGATCTTCTCCATTGACTTACATTGGCTCCTGCAGCGATCAGAGCTCTGGCACATGCTACATGGTCTCCAAGGCAGGCCTCGTGCAGAGGACTCACATGGTCTATAGTGACTACATTTACATTGTGGCCCTGTGGGAGCACCAGAACACAACCATAGTACATTGCAGAAGGTAAGCAGTGGGTGCACACTGAATTGAATTGGATTACCTTTGGCTCACCTGTAAAATGAGATTCCTCAGAGCTAAGAGACGACCTTGGCATGCAGCATCATGTAAGGGTGAGCGGTCTGCCCAGGACCCTGCAGCAAACACAAATGCTTGTCACCCACAACAACTCACCGTCTCACAGTTTTGATGAATTATTCCATTTCACAGGGCACACACACCTGGGTCAATATCCAGAATAGCACCAGATACGTTCCAGACTGCATCATCATCGTTACTTCTCTCCATATCACTGATCTATGACACTATTGAAACTTCTATTCTATTTCACTTCATATAAGGTAGAGTACTAAGGATCCATGTAGTCCAATTGAGGGTGAGCCAATATGTCTACATTGGCAATAGCCGTCAAATCTATTTTCTTTTGAACTAGCCTAACCTACTTGATGTATTAATGGAAGACCAAGCCACTGTATATCAGAAACAAAACATATTCTGGGAAAACTAGTGTGAACTACGCATAGCTACATCACTGACCTTTAATAACGCACAACAAGATTTGATTTTGTGTTGCTGTTTGCTGCATTGGTGCTCCCTTTCCATGCGCCAAGCATGTTGGCACACTGTCTGTCACTGACACTGGGAAGCTTAAGGGTTGTTTTGGTCTGCAAGTCTGCCTACAGAACACAGTCAGTCAGTAATGAAAACTAGGGCAAGGGGTTGGGCCGTTCTATTAATACTTTAGGGTACAAATGAGCCTGACCGGTATCTACCATATACACAGTTATGTTTCAGCTACTTTGCATGTTCAGGTCAACAAAGTGAGTATATGCATTATTCACAGTAGCCTAATCATAAATAATCATTATTCTAATCATATATTTTTGTTGTGACAATAGACTAATACAGTAGAGAGATGTGGGTACTCACTGTGTCCTTGACCATAATCACAGAACTCAGCAGATATCCTGGCCGCCTCCTCTGACGATGTAAAAGTAAGAGAGGCAGTTTAGGCTTATCTTGATAAAGAGTTTGAAGCAGAACAGAGCCAGTATGGTGAGGTAAACATTGGAATAATGGAGCAACGCAAAAGGATTGGCTGTCATATTGCCCCCACTTTTGAACATGGGTCTGCTATACTGAGGGGATCATATGCCACTATCAAGTGGTCCTCACTGAACTTCTGTGCCTGTGTTAAAATAGTGTAATTCTCATTGTGGTGTAGTGGAGAGTCATTTAAATTATGGAAGTTTCAGCACAGTCAATAGCATCCTGTAATCAGTGTCCACTACTGGTTCCAAGGCGTGTTAGGTGCTAAATGCAACTAGTAAATCAGAGCATTGTCCAGAATCAAGTTACAAGGAAGGACGGAAGGAAAGGAGATACTTAGTCAGTTACACCATTGAATGCATTCAACCGGAACAAGTCTTCCGCATTTAACCCAACCCCTGTGAGTGCACTTTTAATCCAGGAACAAGGAAAATGCCCACAACAAGGTGAAGTTTCCAAATGTATATGAAAAAGACAAAGTGCCCATTTCAGCATCTCTTACCAATTAAAGCATTATTGATACAAAGGAGTGAGAGTTGGTTGAAGGCATGGCTGGGTAGTATCATAAATGTTGTAGGTTAAATGCAGCAGAGAGCAGTATAGTACCACTATTTGTTGGGAAGGTGGGAGATTTTGCCAGTATTCCATTCTCTTTAGTTATTCTCTAAAGAGAATCAGCCATGTTGTCCAACAACAACCAACAAATTACCTTCAAACATGACCGTATAATGTTTTGATTTACGTTGTTTTCTGCAATGTTTGTTTGGACATGATTCTTTACCAAAATAGCTGTCCTAGTATTAGCCCAGCTGCCATCGTTTGTCATCAATCGACGTAAGGAATAATCACGCCATCTGGTGGCAGCAGAGCAATCTTAGTATTTGAATTCACACGTATTCGCAGGGGCTCAAGGGCAGGCAAACATTTATTGGATGTGGAAGGTTGGAACAAAAGACAGTACAACAAACTCTGTGTTCAAACTTTCAAGCTTTAACCAAGCCAATTTCAACTTCATATGGAAAAATAAACATAACTATTTAAGAAAATTAGGTATTGTAAAGTCTACTGAGGAAGGTGGACTGAATGCAATTGACTTTGATCCAATTAATTGATACACCATCCACAGTGTAATTAATAACTGCTCAATGTCTGCTTTTTTTTACCCATCTACCAATAGGTTCCTTCTTTGCGAGGCATTGGAAAACCTCCCTGGTCTTTGTGATTGAATCTGTGTTCGAAATTCACTGCTTGACTGAGGGACCTTACAGATAATTGTATGTGTGGGGTAAAGAGATAAGGTAGTCGTTCCCAAATCATGCTAACACTATTATTGCACACAGAGTGTCCATGCAACTTATTATGTTACTTAATAAGCACATTTTTACTCATGAACGTATTTAGGATTGTCATAACAAAGGGGTTTCAGCTTTTCATTTTTAAATCATTTAAAAAAATGTTCACTTTGACATGGGGTATTGTGTGTAGGCCAGTGACAAGAAATCCCTACATTTAATCAAAATGTGAAAAGAAAGTTAAGGGGTGTGAATACTTTCTGAATGCACTGCATCTGGTCTATCAACATTTAATGGCTGATTATGGTAATGCTCTATTGTATAACAATTTCATTCAAATTATTATCTTGTTTGCACCAATAGGCAATACTCTACAGTAGTTCAGGCAATTCCACAAGCAATGCTTTTTTTATCTAAGCAATATTGACATATTTTACTGCAGTACCACAGATGTTTTCATTGGTTATATATGGATGTCAATTCTTACATTAAAAAAAATACAATAACAAATTCTTAATAAATATTATTACTTCTGTGTTTCCTTTCACTTTGAAAAAGAAATATTTGTTACAAGATTTCATTAGGATTTCTATAGTCATAATAAGAACCAGATAACTTTGTTTTCCGTTATCACCATAAGAAGTTAATGAAAACATTTATGAAATGCTTTTCAATATTGGATTGCAGATAATGATCTTTCATTTATAAATATATGAGATTTTTTTATTTTTTATTTTATTTCAGCGTTTATTTCTTTCATCACATTCCCAGTGGGTCAGAAGTTTACAGACACTCAATTAGTATTTGGTAGCATTGCCTTTAAAATTGTTTAACTTGGGTCAAACGTTTTGGGTAGTCTTCCACAAGCTTCCCACAATAAGTTGAGTGAGTTTTGGCCCATTGCTCCTGACTGAGCTGGTGTAACTCAGTCAGGCTTGTAGGCCTCCTTGCTCGCACACGCTTTTTCAGTTTTTTCTATGGGATTGAGGTCAGGGCTTTGTGATGGCCACTCCAAAACCTTGACTTTGTTGTCCTTAAGTCATTTTGCCACAACTTTGGAAGTACAGTCGTGGTCAAAAGTTTTGAGAAAGACACAAATATTAATTTTCACAAAGTCTGCTGCCTCAGTTTGTATGATGGCAATTTGCATATACTCCAGAATGTCATGAAGAGTGATCAGATGAATTGCAATTAATTGCAAAGTCCCTCTTTGCCATGCAAATGAACTGAATCCCCAAAAAACATTTCCACTGCATTTCAGCCCTGCCACAAAAGGACCAGCAGACATCATGTCAGTGATTCTCTCATTAACACAGGTGTGAGTGTTGACGAGGACAAGGCTGGAGATCACTCTGTCATGCTGATTGAGTTTGAATAACAGACTGGAAGCTTCAAAAGGAGGGTGGTGCTTGGAATCATTGTTCTTCCTCTGTTAACCCTGGTTTCCTGCAAGGAAACACGTGCCGTCATCATTGCTTTGCACAAAAATGGCTTCACGGGCAAGGATATTGCTGCCAGTAAGATTGCACCTAAATCAACCATTTATCGGATCATCAAGAACTTCAAGGAGAGTGGTTCAATTGTTGTGAAGTTACGCTTCAGGGCACCCAAGAAAGTCCAGTAAGCTCCGGGACCGTCTCCTAAAGTTGATTCAGCTGCGGGATCGGGGCACCACCAGTACAGAACTTGCTCAGGAATGGCAGCAGGCAGATGTGAGTGCATCTGCACGCACAGTGAGGCAAAGACTTTTGGAGGATGGCCTGGTGTCAAAAAGGGCAGCAAAGAAGCCACTTCTCTCCAGGAAAAACATCAGGGACTGACTGATATTCTACAAAAGGTACAGGGATTGGACTGCTGAGGACTGGGGTAAAGTCATTGTTTGGGGCATCCGGAAAAAAGCTTGTCCGGAGAAGACAAGGTGAGCGCTACCATCAGTCCTGTGTCATGCCAACAGTAAAGCATCCTGAGACCATTCATGTGTGGGGTTGCTTCTCAGCCAAGGGAGTGGGCTCACTCACAATTTTGCTTAAGAACACAGCCATGAATAAAGAACGGCACCAACACATCCTCCGAGAGCAACTTTTCCCAACCATCCAGGAACAGTTTGGTGACGAACAATGCCTTTTCCAGCATGATGGAGCACCTTGCCATAAGGCAAAAGTGATAACTAAGTGGCTTGGGGAACAAAACATTGATATTTTGGCCAGGAAACTCCCCAGACCTTAATCCCATTGAGAACTTGTGGTCAATCCTCAAGAGGCGGGTGGACAAACAAAACCCCACAAATTCTGACAAACTCCAAGCATTGATTATGCAAGAATGGGCTGCCATCAGTCAGGATGTGGCCCAGAAGTTAATTGACAGCATGCCAGGGCGGATTGCAGAGGTCTTGAAAAAGAAGGGTCAATACTGCAAATATTGACACTTTGCATCAACTTCATGTAATTGTCAATAAAAGCCTTTGACACTTATGAAATGCTTGTTATTATACTTCAGTATTCCATAGTAACATCTGACAAAAATATCTAAAGACACTGAAGCAGCAAACTTTGTGGAAATTAATATTTGTGTAATTCTCAAAACTTTTGGCCACGACTGTATGCTTGAGGTCATTGTCGATTTGGAAGACCCATTTGCGACCAAGCTTTAACTTCCTGACTGATGTCTTGAGATGTTGCTTCAATATATCCACATAATTTTCCTACCTCATGATGCCATCTCTTTTGTGAAGTGCACCAGTCCCTCCTGCAGCAAAGCACCCCCACAACATGATGCTGCCACCCCTGTGCTTCATGGTTGGGATGGTGTTCTTCGGGTTGCAAGCCTCCCCCTTTTTCCTCCAAAAATCACGATGGTCATTATGGCCAAACAGTTCTATTTTTGTTTCATCAGACCAGAGGACATTTCTCAAAAAAGTACGATCTTTATCCCCATGTGCAGTTGCAAACCGTAGTCTGGCTTTTTTTGGCGGTTTTGGAGCAGTGGCTACACCCTTGCTGAGCAGATTTTCAGGTTATGTCGATATAGGACTCGTTTTACTGTGGATATAGATACTTTTGTACCTGTTTCCTCCAGCATCTTCACAAGGTCCTTTGCTGTTGTTCTGGAATTGATTTGCACTTTTTGCACCAAATTACATTCATCTCTAGGAGACAGAACGTGTCTCCTTCCTGAGCGGTGTGACGGCTGCGTGGTCCCATGGTGTTTATACTTGCGTACTACTGTTTGTACAGATGAACGTGGTACCTTCAGACGTTTGGAAATTGCTCCCAAGGATGAACCAGACTACCAGAACCAGTCTACAATGTTTTTTCTGAGGTCTTGGCTGATTTCTTTTGATTTTCCCATGATGTCAAACTAAGAGGCACTGAGTTTGAAGGTAGGCCTTGGAATACATCCACAGGTACACCTCCAATTGACTCAAATGATGTCAATTAGCCTATCAGAAGCTTCTAAAGACATGGCATCATTTTCTGGAATTTGCCAAGCTGTTTAAAGGCACAATCAACTTAGTGTATACAAACTTCTGACCCACTGGAATTGTTATTCAGTGAATTATAAGTGAAATAATGTGTCTTTAAACAATTTTGGGAGAAATTACTTGTGTCATGCAGAAAGTAGATGTCCTAACAGACTTGCCAAAACTATAGTTTGTTAACAAGAAATGTGTGGAGTGGTTGAAAAACGAGTTTTAATGACTCCAACCTGAGTGTATGTAAACTTCCGACTTCAACTGTATATAAACTCAGCAAATAAAGAAACGTCCCTTTTTCAGGACCCTGTCTTTCGAAGATAATTCGTAAAAATCCAACTTCACAGATCTTCATTGTAGAGGGTTTAAACACTGTTTTCCATGCTTGTTCAATGAACCATTAACAATGAATGAACATGCACCTGTGGAACGGTCGTTAAGACACTAACAGCTTACGGAGGGTAGGCAAATAAGGTTACAGTTATGAAAACTTAGGACACTAAAGAGGCCTTTCTACTGACTCTGAAAAACACCAAAAGAAAGATGCCCAGGGTCCCTGCTCATCTGCGTGAACGTGCCTCAGGCATGCTGCAAGGAGGCATGGGGACTGCAGATGTGGCCAGGGAAATAAATTGCAATGTCTGTACTGTGAGACGCCTAAAACAGCCCTACAGGGAGACAGGACGGACAGCTGATTGTCCTCGCAGTGTACTAACACCTGCACGGGATCGGTACATCCGAACGTCACACCTGCGGGTCAGGTACAGGATGGCAACAACAACTGCCGAGTTACATCAGGAACCCACAATCCCTCCATCAGTGCTGTCCGCAATAGGCTGAGAGAGGCTGAACTGAGGGCTTGTAGGCCTGTTGTAAGCACCAGCAAGCACCAGCAAGCACCAGCACCAGCAACAAAGTCGCCTATGGGCACAAACCCACCGTCACTGGACCAGACAGGACTGGAAGTACTCTCCACTGTCGCGGTTTTGCCTCACAAGGGATGATGGTCGGATTCGCGTTCATCGTCGAAAGAAGCGAAGAGCCCGGATCTCAATCCCATTGAGCACGTCTGGGACTTGTTGGATCGGAGGGTGAGGGCTGGGGCAATTCCCCCCAGAAATATCTGGGAACGTGCAGGTGTCTTGGTGGAAGAGTGGGGTAACATCTCACAGCAAGAACTGGCAAATCTGGTGCAGTCCAGGAGGAGGAGATGCACTGCAGTACTTAATGCAGCTGGTGGCCACACCAGATACTGACTGTTACTTTTGATTTTGAACCCCCTTTGTTCAGTGACACATTATTCAATTTCTGTTAGTCACATGTCTGTGGAACTTGTTCCGTTTATGTCTCAGTTGTTGAATCTTGTTATGTTCATATAAACATTTACACATGTTAAGTTTGCTGAAAATAAACGCAGTTGACAGTGAGAGGACGTTTCTTTTTTTGCTAAATTGATATTCATGGTACCAGTCAAAAGTTTGGATACACCCACTCATTCAAGGGTTTTTCTTTATTTTTACTATTTTCTACATTGTAGAATAATAGTGAAGACATCAAAACTATGGAATCATGTAGTAACCAAAAGTGTTAAACAAATCCAAATATATTTTATATTCTTCAAAGTAGCCACCCTTTGCCTTGATGACAGCTTTGCACACTCTTGGCATTCTCTCAACCAGCTTCACCTGGAATGCTTTTCCAACAGTCTTGAAGGACTTCCCACATATGCTGAGCACTTGTTGGCTGCTTATCCTTCACTCTGCGGTTCAACCCATCCCAAACCATCTCAATTGGGTTGAGGTTGGGTGATTGTGGAGGCCAGGTCATCTGATGCAGCACTCCATCACTCTCCGTATTGGTCAAATAGCCCTTACACATCCTGGAGGTGTGTTGGGTCATTGTCCTGTTGAAAAACAAATGATAGTCCCATTAAGCGCAAGCCAGATGGGATGGCTTATCACTGCAGAATGCTGTAGTAGCCATGCTGGTTAAGTGAAGCATGCTACTCCATGCTTCACGGTGGGAACCACACATGCAGCGATCATCCGTTCTCCTACTCTGCGTCTCACAAAGACAGGGCGGTTGGAACCAAAAATCTCAAATTTGGATTCATCAGACCAAAGGACAGGTTTCCACCAATCTAATGTCCTTTACATGTGTTACTTGGCCCAAGCAAGTCTCTTCTTATTATTGGTGTCCTTTAGTACTGGTTTATTTGCAGCAATTCCACCATGAAGGCCTGATTCACACAGTCTCCTCTGAACAGTTGATGTTGAGATGTGTCTGTTACTTGAACACTTTGAAGCATTTATCTGGGCTGCAATTTGTGAGGCTGGTAACTCTAATGAACTTATCCTCTGCAGCAGAGGTAACTCTGGGTCTTCCTTTCTTGTGGTGGTCCTCATGAGAGCCAGTTTCATCATAGCACTTGATGGTTTTTGCAACTGCACTTGAAGAAACTTTCAAAGTTTTTGAAATGTTCCGTATTGACTGGACTTCATGTCTTAAAGTAACGATGGACTGTTGTTTCTCTTTGCTTATTTGAGCTGTTCTTGCCATAATACGAACTTGGTCTTTTACCAAATAGGGCTATATTCTGTATACCACCCATACCTTCTCACAACACAACTGATTGGCTCAAACACATTAAGAAGGAAAGAAATTCCACAAATTAACTTCTTAAGGATCTCTACAGATCGGTGTACCACCCTCGCGAAGGTTGAGCTAATGTGCACTAATGTGATTAGCATGACGTTGCAAGAAACAAGAACATTTCCCAGGACATAGACATATCTGATATTGGCAGAAAGCTTACATCATTTTTAATCTAACTGCACTGTCCAATTTACAGTAGCTATTACAGTGAAAGAATACAATGCTATTGTTTGAGGAGAGTGCACAGTTATGAACTTGAAAAGTTATTAATGAACAAATTAGGCACATTTGGGCAGTCTTGATACAACATTTTGAACAGAAATGCAATGGTTCATTGGATCAGTCCAAAATCTAAATTGTGCCTGGGATGGAATAATACACTATGGCAATGATGGGTATGTCATTTTAGGTGAAAATTGAAATGCAGATCTTTATTAACTTTTAACAAGGCACACCTGTTTATTGAAATGCATTCCAAGTGACTACCTCATGAAGCTGGTTGAGAGATATATTCATGCTTTTTCTAGTTGCTTGTTTATGGAATCAAGTGTTTTTTTGTATGTAAAATGTTCCTATTTGATTGTGAACATTTCTGAATAAAAAAAGTATAATTTCAAGCTAAGATTGAAATATTCTGGTAGTCAAGTTATTGAAAGACATCCCTGTTTTTCCTTTTAGGACATACTTGTATTCAAAGTAAAGTTTTCACTGGCAAAGACATTACTCTCTACTACAAGCTACAGTACATCAAGCTACATCAATGACTGGATGGATCCCATGCATCTCATAGGACGTCCAGGAATGTACAATGTATGTGCACATTTAAACAAAGATTTTTATAACTAACCCAAGATTGACCAGAGCCTGTCATTTCCAATGGTCTACAAAATACAGTCCACTCTGTTTGTTACAGAATCTAGTTTTGGAAACACAAAACTGTATGGAGATAAAATTTGCTGAATGTTGGCCTAAATCATCTCCCTCCGTCTTCTCCCTCTTCCGTTTACTGGGCTTCCTCTCATCACCATATTTGGTAGTGAGTGGAAACACCAACCGGATGCTTCATACTTATACATCCGGTGACATATCTTGCTCGTTGTGCTATCTGTGATTTAAATCTTCTTTTTCTTCTTCTTCTTAGAGCATTTGACTATTAACCGAAAGGTTGCAAGATCCAATTTCCGAGCTGACAAGGTAAAAATCTGCCGTTCTGCCCCTGAACAAGGCAGTTAACCCACTGTTCCTAGGCCGTCATTGAAAATAAGAATTTGTTCTTAACTGACTTGCCTAGTTAAATAAAGGTTAAAAATATATTTTTTAAATTATAAACGTTAATGGTGCATGCTGCCACCTACTGGATGGGGTGAAAATTTAGTAACTTTAATGCACGTTTTAATCATGTGACCATGTTAAAATTCAATGTCAAAAAGCTGGACATTGTAGCATTTATTGCAATGGCATAAACTGCACCGCACAAATTGAAATCATTATGAGTGCATCAGAACGCTTTTTGGGAGTCAGTGAGTTTACAGTTGAAAGATTGAAAGAAATCCTGTCAAAGAATGTTCCTCCTCACAGGCCCCTGAGCCTGTGTAAGAATGTGACTGAAGGAGTGGGATGGGTTTTAATATGTCTAATTTTGTATTTTGTATTTTGTTTGTCGGTTTGTCTACAAATGATATTTTTTCTATCGTTTACCACCCGTACAGTAGGTGGCAGCATGCACCTCTAATCCTTGTTTTCGGACTGCCATCATACCATAGAAGAAGAAGATGAAATCATATGGCGGGAATCCGGATGTTCTGGTTTTGTACAAATTCAGTACGCCCAGCTGTTTTTTTATAAAATAGTTTGCAACAATAACTTTAGATACTAAGATAAAATGGTTGAGGGTCCAGGATGCACATTGAATGGAGAAAAGATCCGCTCGAAGGTCCAAAGAGGACAGAAGGTGAAAGAATTCAGGGGAAGCTTGACGACAAATACACAAGTAAGTTACTAATGTTAGCTAGCTAACAGTAGCTAGTTACATTACCAGTTATATCTCTGCTGTTGTAGCTAGCTAACTTTAGGTAATTGTAACGAACGTTATTTTTTTGCAGAGGAATGCCACCAATACGATCTCATTCCAGATCTTCATGGGCTGTCAATACACAGGAGTTGAGACCCTTGGAAAGGAACTCTTCATGTACTTTGGCCAAAGAGCTCTGAGGTAGCTAGCTGCAATTATGGGGGTGAAGTAATTGTATTGATACAAATCAACTGATTCAATTCGGGTATTAAATGTCGAACATACCACCCATGTAAAATGCATTTCTGAACTGTTTACGTTTGTCATTATCTCTTCTAATGGCAGAGTCCACTTTGGTATGGATGGCTCTATGCGAATCAACCCCACTGACATCAAAAGCAGAAAGGGATCACCCCCTGTTCTGGAGATCCACCTGACCAATGACACAGTCTCCTTCTTTGACTCTACTGTGGAAATCAGGTATGGGGGATAATTCACACTGGGCTGGAACAGAAACCTGCACTTGCAGCAGGCTTCTAGGTGCCAATCCCCGCTGTGAAGTACTACCCTTTCACTCCTGGCATCAACCCATAGTTCTAATTGAGCCTTTGATTGTAATCATTCTAACATTAAATTATGTTCTCTACACACACACACAGACACACACAATTACAGACCAGAGGGAGGGGGCAAGTCACTATTATTTGAGTTACAAGCAGGTCTCAAGTCAAAAGATCAGTCTCAAGTTGAGTCCCAAGTAGATCGGGTCAAATCCAAGTTGTGCATTCTAACAGCAAGCTGAGTTGAGTCACAAGTTTTCAAGCCAAGGAAAAAAAATGTATGCATCTGTCTATTTATTGAGGCTACCATAATGAGTGTAGATTTATTTACAGGTCTAGGTGATTTAATGGTGAGAGCACCATATCATGCAAGAAATACAAGTAGATTGACCAAATATATACACAGGCAATAGCCCAAAAGATATAGCCTCTATATCAGGCTTAACCTGTCCATCTGAATGTACACGGGTAGAGGGCCAGGCTGTACTGCCTCCCCTTGAGAAACCAAATTGAATCTGTCTAACAGGAGCTCAAACAGGCCTACATAATATAAGCACTTGGCCCCCAGGACCAAACAATTTTTCAATTGACAATTACAACCCATAAACTCGTTTTACAAAATAAAATGTGATTTCCACATCCATTGTTCCATTGGTACTTTTTTCTTAATCAGACTTAATGATATTTCAACACCATGGATACATGGAACAATAATTTTCTCTTATTCAACGTTCTGACTCCAAAGCATTGAGCGCAGGCCACGTAGCCTATTTCTATGCACACTGAGACACGTGCTTGCCGACTACGCACAACAAAAATGACAGAGACAGGACACAGACACGCGGAACTCTGACATATGAATAAAGGAAACCATACATTGAATCAAATCAACAGAACTTCTACCTCATGAGTCTTGCAAACTTTCATGGGCACTATAAAGAGATGTTTAAAAACGCATAGGGCCTATGCATTTTAAACGTGTGAAAGCAAATATTTCAACGGGGCAAAAAGCACTCCACTGGCAGGAGTGTGATAATTCATTTTAACAAATTCCAAATGGAAGCTTCATAAGTAAATGATTAATTTCAGGCAATTGTTACATACCAAAAGAGCCTGGACTCAAATCAGGATCTCTTGTGGCACAGCTAGCACTGCGATGCAGTGCCTTAGACCAATGTGCCACTCGGGAGGCCAACAGATAATATTCTTGATCAACACATTTTTGGGGGGCTGCATATTTATTTGTTATGGCAATCCTCTCCCGACAATTTGACTTTTGCGCTGTACCCGATCCTATAACTACAGCAAATCAGCAATCTGTTCACTAGCTCACCGATCTGTGTTGATTGACAGTTTGCTGGTCCAATCAGAGTGTAGTGTGTGTGCGGTTTACTAGCCAACTTGTTGCAGGGTTTTTTGAAGGGCAACGGTGTGGCTACTCTCTGGCTGCATGTAGACTCTGCGCCACAAAACATTACAAAACCTGGCCAGATAATTTCAAGTTATTTTATATCAAGTCGAGTGTCCACAACTCTGTTGCAGACTGATGGAGGACTGTGAACAGAGAGTGCGAGCTATGGAGAGTCTAGATGTATGCTCCTGTAAGTTCAGCTTCTCCCACGCGGAGGAGACTGTGAGGAGCCAGAGCTGCAGGATGCTGTGTGACGTACTCCTAGACCAGGCCGTCCTACCAGGAGTGGGAAACATCATTAAGAACGAAGCCCTGTTTGACTCCGGTCTTCACCCTTCTGTTAAAGTGGGTAAAGCTGATACACCATCATTTTAGATACCTATACATAAAGGTCCAGTCATGTTTTGGATTGCCTCTAGGCTATTTAGCATGCGTTACAAACTACATGGAATCCATTCAGTAAGTGACTTTGGATGAGTTTATTCAGCACTGTTGTGACTGAGTAGTATTGCATTGCTAGAATTTGCTAAATGGTCAAGATTTCAAAATGCTAATTAGAATGCAACCAAGTCAATGGCATGGACACACTTTTCCAAATCTTTCAGGTCAAGCAACTCACAGATACCCAGCTACACCATCTTGTGAAAATGACACGAGATTTCACCCTTCTATTTTACAAGGTAGACTACACTTAGGATATTGCTTTCATTACATTGCTATGTGCTAAATGACCTCTTAATTGAATAAAGACTCTTTACAGTAGTGTAAAGACCGTGTATTCATCAGCCATGTCCCTTTGTTTACCTCAGTGCCGCAAGACAGGCTCCGCTCTCAACAAACACTACAAAGTCTACAAACGGCTTCATTGTGGTCAGTGCAACGGGGCCATCACCGTCTGTCGCCTCGGAGACAACGGAAGGATGACTTACTTCTGCAACCGCTGCCAGACTGGGGACCCGAGTGAGGTTAACGTGAGGTAAAGTCACAGGATCTGAATTGAAATAGAAATTAGTTGGGATGAAAGCCTTGGATCCCGACACCTCAGAATTTTCCCCACATGGGCTGGCATACAATTAACATTGGTTCTGATCATTGGCCACCCGCGGTGTGCGCAAACGATGCTTGAATCCCGCTGCATGATAGCAGGTCAGCTGGAGAGAAATCCAAGATTCACCGGGGTAAACAGGTCAAAATGACAACTTGTTCGTTTAAAAAATAAAAAGGAAGCATGTATTATTATAATTTTTTTGAAGCCATTATGCATCTTGTAGGTGAATTTTGCATATATAGTACAATCTGAATGTAAAAATTACTGGTGGACAAGAATTCAATGTCATATCAAATTTTATTTGTCACATACACATGGTTAGCAGATGTTAATGCGAGTGTAGCGAAATGTTTGTGCTTCTAGTTCCGACCATGCAGTTGTATCTAGTAATCTAACAATTTCACAACAACTACCTTATTCATACAAGTGTAAAGGAATGAATAAGAGTATGTACATATAAATATATGGATGATTGATGGCCGAACGGCATAGGCAAGATGCAGTAGATGGTATAGAGTACAGTATATACATATGAGATGAGTAATGTAGGATATGTAAACATTGTTTAAAGTGGCTAGTGATACATTTATTACATCCAATTTTTTAATATTAAAGTGGCTAGAGATTTGAGTCTGTATGTTGGCAGCAGCCACTCAATGTTAGTGATGGCTGTTTAACAGTCTGATGGCCTTGAGATAGAAGCTGTTTTTTTTTATGCACCTGTACTGACCTCACCTTCTGGATGATAGCGGGGTGAACAGGCAGTGGCTTGGGTGGCCTTTCTGTGACATCGGGTGGTGTAGGTGTCCTGGAGGGCAGGTAGTTTGCCCCCGGTGATGCGTTGTGCGGACCTCACTACCCTCTGGAGAGCCTTGCGGTTGTGGGCGGAGCAGTTGCCATACCAGGCGGTGATACAGCCCGACAGGATGCTCTCGATTGTGCATCTGTAGAAGTTTTTGGTGATAAGCTGAATTTCTTCAGCCTCCTGAGGTTGAAGAGTTGCTGTTGCGCCTTCTTCACCACGCTGTCTGTGTGGGTGGACCATTTCAGTTTGTCCGTGATGTGTACGCCGAGGAACATAAAACTTTCCACCTTCTCCACTACTGTCCTGTCGATGTGGATAGGGGGGTGCTCCCTCTGCTGTTTCCTGAAGTCCACGATCATCTCCTTTGTTTTGTTGACATTGAGTGAGAGGTTATTTTCCTGACACCACACTCCGAGGGCCCTCACCTCCTCCCTGTAGGCCGTCTTGTCGTTGTTGGTAATCAAGCTTACCACTGTAGTGTCATCTGCAAACTTGATGATTTGAGTTGGAGGCGTGCTTGGCCACGCAGTCATGGGTGAACAGGGAGTACAGGAGAGGGCTGATAACGCACCCTTGTGGGGCCCCAGTGTTGAGGATCAGTGGGGTGGAGGTGTTGTTTACTACCCTCACCACCTGGGGGTGGCCCGTCAAGAAGTCCAGGACCCAGTTGCACAGGGTGGGGTTGAGACCTAGGGTCTCGAGCTTGATGACGAGTTTGGAGGGTACTATGGTGTTAAATGCTGAGTTGTAATCGATGAACAGCATTCTTACATAGGTATTCCTCTTGTCCAGATGGGGCAGTGTGATTGCGATTGCGTCGTCTGTGGACCTATTGGGACGATAAGCAAATTGGAGTGGGTATAGGGTGTCTGGTAGGATGGAGGTGATGTGATCCTTGACTAGTCTCTCAAAGCACTTCATGATGACTGAAGTGAGTGCTATGGGGCGATAGTCATTTAGCTCAGTTACCTTCGCTTTCTTTGGAACAGGAACAATGGTGGCCCTCTTGAAGCATGTGGGAACAGCAGACTGGGATAAGGATTGATTGAATATGTCCATAAACACACCAGGCAGCTGGTCTGCGCATGCTCTGAGGATGCGGCCAGGGATGCCATCTGGGCCGGCAGCCTTGCAAGGGTTAACACATTTAAATGTTTTACTCACGTTGGCTGCGGTGAAGGAGAGCCTGCAGGTTTTGGTAGCAGGCCGTGTCGGTGGCACTGTATTGTCCTCAAAGCGAGCAAAGAAGTTGTTTAGTTTGTCTGGGAGCAAGACATTGTGGTCCGCGACGGGGCTGGTTTTCTTTTTGTAGTCCGTGATTGACTGTAGACCCTGCCACATACCTCTCATGTGTGAGCCGTTGAATTGTGACTCTACTTTGTCTCTTTACTGACGCTTAGCTTGTTTGATTGCCTTGCGGAGGGAATAGCTACACTGTTTGTATTCAGTCATGTTTCCGGTCGCCTTACCCTGATTAAAAGCAGTGGTCCGCGCTTTCAGTTTTGCGCGAATGCTGCCATCAATCCACGGTTTCTGGTTGGGGAAGGTTTTAATAGTTGCTGTGGGTACAACATTACCGATGCACTTGCTAATGATGTTATTGTTAATGCTATTGTCCGACGCTATGCGGAACATATCCCAGTCCATGTGATTGAAGCAATCTTGACGCGTGGAATCAGATTGGTAGGACCAGCTTTGAACAGACCTGAGCATGGGCGTTTCCTGTTTTAGTTTCTGTCTATAGGCTGGGAGCAACAAAATGGAGTCGTGGTCAGATTTGCAGAAAGGGAGGCGGGGAATGGCGTATGCGTCGCGGAAATTAGAATAACAATGATCCAGGATTTTCCCGGCCCCGGTCGCACATTCGATATGCTAATACAATTTAGGGAGCCTTGTTTTCAGATTAGCCTTGTTAAAATCCCCAGCTACAATAAATGCAGCCTCAGGATATGTGGTTTACATAGAGTCCAATGAAGTTCTTTCACGGCCGTCGACGTGTAAGCTTGAGGGGGGATATACGCGACTGTGATTTATAATCGAAGTGAATTCTCTTGGTAGATAATGCGGTCGGCATTTGATTGTAAGGAATTCTAGGTCAGATGAACAAAAGGACTTGATTTCCTGTATGTTGTTATGATCACACCACGTCTCGTTTAATCATAAGGCATACACCCCCGCCCTTCTTCTTACCAGATAGATGTTTGTTTCTGTCGGCGCGATGCGTGAAGAAACCAGGTGGCTGTACCGACTCTAACGTATCCCGAGTGAGCCATGTTTCCGTGAAGCAAAGAATGTTGCAATCTCTGATGTCTCTGGAAGGAAACCCTTGCTCGGATTTCGTCTACCTTGTTGTCAAGAGACTGGACATTGGCAAGTAGTATACTCGGGAGCGGTGCGCAATGTGCCCGTCTACGGAGCCTGACCAGAAAACCGCCCTGTCTGCCCCTTCTCCTGCGGCGGTGTTGCTTTGGGTCGCCGGCTGGAATCCGTTCTATTGTCCTGGTTGGTGGACCAAACAGAGGATCCGCTTCGGGAAAGTCGTAATCCTGGTCGTAATGTTGGTAAGTTGACGTTGCTCTTATATCCAATAGTTCCTCCCGGCTGTATGTAATAAAAGTTAAGATTTCCTGGGTTAACAATGTAAGAAATAATACAACTAAATACTGCATAGCTTCCTAAGAACGCGAAGCGAGGCGGCCATCTCAGTCGGCGCCGGAAAACAATGTATTTGCGACTCACATTAAACTTGTCTTCCTTTATACTTCCCCTTCTTTAGCAAGCTCCCAACCAGGAACACGTTAGTTGGCTGGGCTTACCAAGGCAGCATGGGGAGCAACGATCATGTGGCCAAGAGGGAGGAAGAGGAGTGGGCCTGTCAACTCTGCACTCTGATCAACCAGCCTATGAGCAAGGCCTGTGATGCCTGCCTGACCCCTAGGCCTGAGCGTGAGTAGTCAACTACTCTTATATGGACAAATGTGGTTGTGTCAAACCAATTCTAATCACATTTAGGTCCGGTTTTATGTGTGTGCAGGTTTCCTTGACCCAGAATGAGCCTCCTCCTGGACTAATAAATCATTCTCAATGTTGAATATCAATTTAGTTACCCTACCCTTCAGGCCCAAAAAATCCAGCTCTAAACTAACAGAATAGAATGTGAATCTAATTGATGTTGTTGAATAAAATAAACAGTTTTCCCACTGTCCTCGTCCCCTCCACAGTCCCCAAAGACAATGTCTGCCCCGAGAGTTCACCCTTCATCAGAGATCTGATCAAGTACCCCTGCAATGCCTTCTCCAAACCACAAGAGGGCCTGAAAGTCAACCGCAGGGCTGCATTCGGGAACACCACCCTGATGTTCACGAACCTCAGCCCAAAGGCGAGCCGCGTCAACTCTCCCCTTCCCCTATCCTCCACCAACAGTCAGTTAAATTCCACAGCAAGAGGTTTAAATAAACACAATGTCTGGCAGGGAAAAAGAAGTAGTCCCAATTATGCCTCTGGTGGCTGGCAAGACAAAAGCGGGGAGCTCTCCAAAGGGGAATCAACGATGGTCTCCTACAGTCAGCCGCACAAGAAAATGAGAATTGATCACAGTCCCTTTTCTGTCAGTAACAAACCTCAAAACGGAACTCACCAAAATTTGAGGTGAGTGAATGTTGGTGCTTTCGTATTCATAAGTAAAATATTATAACAAGGTAGTTTGACTTTTGTGTACTTTACAGAATAGTTGATTAGTGACCATACTGTACGTGTTTCTCCGCTCAATGAGCCCAGAATGTAGGTCAGTGTGCTAAATAAAATGTTCACTGAAACTGTTGTATGCCAACAAATGCATGTGGAATGGTTTTAAGTTCAAAGATGTTATCAAGTGTAGCGATAATTAAACATACTCCATTTAAATGAACAGCTGATCCTTTGACAGTGAATGTTATACCATTTATCTAACGAGAATACTTTTCTCCACCTGTCAGCCCCCCTCAAAACAATGCACCAACTGGGGGTACACAGACCCAATCCCCTCCCAGCAACCCTTGCTGTGTGTCCCATGGGCGGCCCAGTGTGCTCCGAGTGGTCACCAAGCAGGGGGACAACAAAGGAAGACAGTTCTACACCTGCTCGCTCCCCAGGGAGACACAGTGCAAATTCTTTGAGGTAAGAATTATGGTGGAATTGGTCTACATGTCCATTAGCAAGTCCATCAAACATAAAAAAGTACATTTTGAAGAGGTATTTTCTTCCTGATTTACAGACATAGAAGACTATTAGACTGACCAGGAAAAACTGGTGCCTCAGAATGACTGTATTCTCTCTTATGTCCTTAGTGGGCTGATACACACTTTCCATTCTGTAACCATGCAAAACGCTGCCTGATGAGGACTGTACTCAAACTAGGACCAAACAACGGCCGCAACTTTTACGTATGCAGTTTTCCAAAGGGCAAGCAGTGTGATTTCTTCCAGTGGGCAGAAAATGGTCCAGGAATCTCCATCCTTCCTGGTTGCTGATGAGAGGAAATGGGCAAGATACAAAGGCAAGAACTGTTTTGAACATCACTGCTTTTTGTACTGATATTGATCCATTTTAGGGTAAAATGTTTTAGTCAATGTATCACTGTTAAGTTTTCTTAAACTTCACCCTTGTTATAATATTAAAATCCATCACTGTCATTAAATAAATAATTGATCGCTTTCAATATAAACCATGGCTCTTATTTGAAATGTTATGAACTGCACAGCTTTTTGTATTATGAGTTTATTCTTAAAATGTAACAATTTAAGTGAACTATTTCGGTATTTATGAAAACATTCAAACAGTTTAGATTAAAATCCATAAGACAAGTATTGATTAACATAATTGATAGTGGCACTAGGGTACACATTACCTCAAATTAACATTGAATGGTTTTAAAAACAGTCAACTGATTGTAAAAGTGGAGAATTGGTCTGAGAGTTGTATACCACAAAAGGAAATTTGGAGAAGCCAGGAACTTTGTTGCATGCAGCACCTTAGAAAGAAGACAGAACAAGGGGTAAGCATCACATTTATCATAGTATTCATCAGTCATAATTTGACTCACTTATGGTCATTGTAACCATAACTGGGTTAATCTAGAGAACTCACCATAGTGGCCTGTTGTGTTGGCACAGATGACAGCCCCAAAGAACCCTGGGTAATGTATCTTGATCCTGGAGATGGATGTCTTACAAGCAGTGGATGGATCTGTTCCTGTCTTCATTAGCTCCACAGCCAGGTAACTGCATTCGTAAACAAATTAAACACATTTCATTAGTATCTGGTTTTGGCATCTAGCAAGTTTAGCGATGATGAGCCGTTTGATAATCCTTAAAATATTGAAATGTCAGCTGTGACTAAAAAGTAGACCCAAATGTAGACAAAGCAGAAATGTGAGTCTTATCTAGGGTGTAATTCAGTGATGTAAAACGTTCTGAGCGTTACAGATATAAATATAATGAATTGAGCTGACATGACACGAGCTGACACTTCTATGACAATCATATTTTGTCTACACCATGTTTCTATCTGAACGTTCTTTAACGTTACATCCTTGCGAACATCTCTGTGCTAGAAGCCTGGATGGATACCTAGGTAGGAAGCGCATCATGACATCTCCATCTCCCGTTGCTGCCGCACCCCCTGCAGTGCTGTCGGCGTAGGACCCTGCTCCAGCGATGGGAGAGTCCCCTATGCGCCTACAGGACAGATCAAGGAGATGTACAGGTATACTCATCGTCAATATTCATTATATACAGTACCAGTTAAGTTTGGACACACCTACTCATTCAATGGTTTTCTACATTGTGGACTGCCAAGAGTGTGTAAAGCTGTCACCAAGGCTAAGGATGGCTACTTTGAAGAATCTCAAATATAGAATATATTTAGATTTGACACTTTTTTGGTTCCTACATGATTCCATATGTGTTATTTCATAGTTGATGTCTTCACTATTATTCTACAATGTAGAAAATAGTAAAAATAAAGAAATATCCTTGAATGAGTAGTTGTGTCCAAACTTTTGACTGGTACCTTACTAGTGCCTTTGGAAAGTATTCAGACCCCTTGACTTTTTCCACATTTGTTATGTTACAGCCTTATTCTAAAATGTATTAAATATATAATCCTCAGCAATCTACACACAATACCCCATAACGACAAAGTGAAAACAGGGTTGACAATTTTGCAAATGTATTAAAAATAAATATCAAATACCTTATTTACATAAGTATTCAGACCCTTTGCTATGAGTCTCGATGTTGCGCTCAGGTGCATCCTGTTTCCATTGATCATCCTTGAGATGTTTCTACAACTTAATTGGAGTGCACTTGTGGTAAATTCAAACGATTGGACATGATTTGGAAAGGCACACACCTGTCTATATAAGGTCCAACAGTTGACAGTACATGTCAGAGCAAAAACCAAGCCATGAGGTCAAAGGAATGTTCCATAGAGCTCCGGGACAGGATTGTGTCGAGGCACAGGTCTGGGGAAAGGTGCGAAAACATTTCTGCAGCATTGAAGGTCCCCAAGAACACAGTGGCTTCCATCATTCTTAAATGGAAGAAGTTTGGAACAACCAAGACTTCCTAGAACTGGCCGCCCGGCCAAACTGAGCAATCGGGGGAGAAGGGCCTTGGTTAGGGAGGTGACCACAAACCTGATGGTCACTCTAACAGAGCTCCAGAGTTCCTTCCAGAAGGACAACCATCTCTGCAGCACTCCACCAATCAGACCTTTATGGTAGAGTGGCCAGACGGAAGCCACTTTTCAGTAAAAGGCACATGACAGCCCGCTTGGAGTTTGTCAAAAGGCACCTAAATACTCTCAGACCAGAAACAAGATTCTCTGGTCTGATGAAACCAAGATTGAACTCTTTGGCCTGAATTCCAAGTGCCACGTCTGGAGGAAACCTGGCACCATCCCTACGGTGAAGCATGGTGGTGGCAGCATCATCCTGTGGGTATGTTTTTCAGCGACAGGGTCTGGGAGACTAGTCAGGATCGAGACAAAGATGAACGGAGCAAAGTACAGAGATCCTTGACGAAAACCTGCTCCAGAGTGCTCAGGACCTCAGACTGGGTTGAAGGTTCACCTTTCAACAGGACAACGACCCTAAGCACACAGCCAAGACAACGCAGGAGTGGCTTCGGGACAAGTCTCTGAGTGGCCCAGCCAGAGCCCGGACATGAACCAGATTGACATAAACCCGATTGAACATCTCTGAAGAGACCTGAAAATAGCTGTGCATCAACACTCTCCATCCAACCTGACAGAGCTTGAGAGGATCTGCAGAGAAGAATGGGAGAAACTCCCCAAATACAGGTGTCCAAGCTTGTAGCATCATACCCAAGAAGACTTGAGGCTGTAATTGCTGCCAAAAGTGCTTAAACACTGGAGTAAAGGGTCTGAATACTTATGTAAATGTGATATTTAAGTTGTTTATTTCTAAACTTGTTTGTGTTTTGTCACTAAGGGGTATTGTGTGTAGATGAGGGAAACAAAACTATTTAATTATATAATAAGGCTGTAAACGTAACAAAATGTGGAAAAAGTCAAGGGGTCTGAATACTTTCCAAAGGCACTTTAATTTTAAACAACACATGCATACCCCGGGACCTTGTGATTCGCTCCATTGGTTGATGTTCCTGCTGCAACTTGGCCATCTTTACCAATCACGATCATCCCTAATGTCAAGAAAAGGTACACAATATTAAATGTACAATTCTGATCTGAAGATCAAAGTTGACTATCGACCTCGACAAAACAATTTAATTAATTTAACTATACCAATAGTGTCATGTGCATGTATATCAATCTGTCGTTTTCTCCTCTGCCTCAATGTGGCTCTAGGTTTGTATGGTCCACAGTACTGTGAAGGATCTGGGGAAACATTCTGTTGATATTAAAGGGGAAAGATTAGTCAACATCAATTTGGGTTAAGACTGTTCTATTACAGCAGCAGTAGACAAATAACACATTAGGTTGTTTGTGATTATATCCACAGTTCTGTAAAGGATTTTTTTATAAAATGTTTTGTCATTTAGCAGATGCTCTTATCCAGAGGGACTTGCAGTAAAGCAAAAAGAAGGCTTCTAATTTAATGAAGATATTTTCTACTTCGACCAGCACACTACCTAAGTACCTTAATCTTTTGGCTATGGTTACCCAGCTCAATAGTAATTTAAGCAGCCGGTAGCCCAATATGCATAAGCATTGTATTGTCTACAGGGCTTTGGTTGTGCCAATGGTAACAGCATGTTGGGATAAACAATAGTCTCTTTCATACATCCCCTAATGCATTATTCATAACATGGAAGTCCATTTTATTCATTACTTTTTCAAACATGGTGATATCCTTAAATGTTTTCAGAACAGTACAAATCAATATGATTATGGAAGCCTGCATGCATCTTCCATACAAGATAATGACAGACCTGAGCTAGAGTAGAAAACACGCACCTTGCGATAATTGGGTTGGCATTTGTCATTCAACCACTGTGTGAAAATGCTGATAGATTTGTTGGTTGTAAGGTCTTCTGCAGTGAAGCCCATGTTCTCAGCAAACGCTGATGCTGTGTTGAACATGGTGGTGGGGTTAAAAATAACAATGTAGGGTCAAAAGCAGCAAACAGCAATACAATGTACTACTAAGTGTATATGATGGAATGGTTAGTTGTAGGAGGCTACTGTATGTTAAAAGATAGGTGATGAGTTACATGCAAAAGGAGTAAAATGTTTTTGCTGTGTCTGTCCCCTTAGCAAATAAAAGCCTATTTTGAATCATGCAATACCTGACTCGCCCACCAGTAGTGTGTGTTCGGTGCGTTCCATCACGGCTCTGGCCACCCCAATGGCATTCTTGATTCTCCGCAGGTCTCCTACAGCGCCCACCTCCATTGTATTACTACATCCACACAAACCCAGGAAACCTTTTTTAATGAAGACTATTAATAATATTTCCAAGAAATGCTATGTCCCACTAACTTAATTCAACATTGTATTGACTGAAATGGGATCAGCTGATTTTAGACATCCCCAAGCCCTACTCTAATGACTAGTTAGTGGGTATGACTTACCCGTTCATGATCATGGCATCCAGGGTGGTCTCTCCTCTCTCATCTGGGCTCCCTCCAAACCCCACACTGCCGTCACACTGGTCAGCCTCGCAGCGGGCACAGCCCTTCTCCACGGCATCCAGCACAGAGCCCCCAGCCTGCAGAGCACTCCACGCTTTGAGAGAGTCACAGACAGACGAGTGTTTGACTTAGTAAGAATATTGCAGTCTTGCTACATTCTAGGAATAAGTCTACACATAAAAATATACTTTAGAAAAAAGAAATGGATGTGCCTCCTGATTTGCCAATTCAACATTAATGGGTCCCAAGAGCATCATTTGTACATAAAATAATGTTAGTTCCCACACAAAATATATAGCAGAGGTAGAACCTAGAAGCACACAATATTGAACTTTTTCACAGTATTTAGACATGATTTTGGTCACGAATTATCAGAGTGCCAGACAGTACAGTCCCAATCCTGCCAGATAACATGACCATCTCAAGGGATTGCCCATGAAAAGGAATAGGCCTAGGCTGCCAAAGAACCATTTGGTCAATGATCCCCCCCAGTTGCTAAGGATTAGAATGCCAACTGGTGATATTTCGACAGCTTGGATTGTCCACATCAACTCAGAAAATAAAATCTAAATATTTTAGAGGGCCACATTCATCTCTTGGGCTGGCAGGACAGATCTAGCTAGCTAACTTAATGAATGTCTTTATTACAACTTTATCAAATTATACAATGTATCGAAATGGATAACTTATTTGCAACAACAAAAACAAAATGATACAATGTAGTTACCTGTCGCTGTAGCATGCTCGAATGGCCATGTGTTTATAACAAGAGGCAATGTTGCGTGACCAAATGGCAACAAAAACATCAATATAAAACACATATGCATTTTGACAAAAGTTTTGCAAAAGCAATAACGTTAGCTTTCAGTTTCAACTGTGCAATTTTTGTCCAGAACATGCTAATTGCACGTGATTTTTTTTTGAAGGTCCACAGTATTTCGAAATATACGAGGCGTTTTGAAATTAGTTGGTTAAAAATAAAACTAGCTTTCATGAAGAATTTCATGTAGAATAAACGTTCATTTTTACACTTCCTTGTTTTGGCACATGACTAGTGGGCAGGCTTTTCATTAAAGGGCCAGCGTATCTTTTCAGTGTAACGCAATGTTGAAATACAGTTTCATGCTCTGCATTGCTTTTCTACAATTACATGGGACTTGATAAAGTGAATAATAAAAAATACCATGTTTGCTGCACTCATCATGCCAACACTTATCTAAATTCAGATCACACATGTTAACTCTTTCACACCTGTAGCCTAACAATAAATCAGTGAAATAAAAATGGACTGACTCCTTCCATTTAAAATAGGTTCACGATTAATGTTAGTTGCGTGAGATATTGGATTCAACGTTTTGCTGGAACTGATAACAGTGGATTTAATTTGATCTTCTCATCTCAAACAAAAGAAGACAAAAGCACAGGCTACACAGGGAAAGTAACAAAACAATCAAGTCTAACCTTGAGAAGTGAACCTTAGTAGTGTGTCATCTTTTACATTATTCATTTGGAAAATGCAATTTTCACTGATATTTTATTCATTGGTTAGTTCTTAAACATGGCATGACACCATGATTGTTACAAGCTGTCTGGTGGAGAACAATGAAGAGAGAAAGATAGAGTATAACTTTTTCTGTTATTGATCAAAATGAAAGAGCAGAGGCTAAAAGGATTGCCCTTATAGGATATAACTTCATCAATCACACATGCCCTTTGTGAGGCAATTTTCATGATGTCCTCCACAGCTTTTCAATAAACAATGTCAGTTGTGTAGAATAAGCATCACAGCTCAATCCTATGAATAAATGTCGCATGTCAGCATAAAAGACAATGACAGAAGACACCACGTGCACATACTGTATGAGTCTATAGTCTCATAGGAAGAAATGAAATATCATGAATGCTTAAAACGTGAAATAATTTGGGCTGTCGATCAATTCAAATGGGTGATTGATTTCTTTTCCCTATTAGTTGATTACTAATCCCAATGAATCCGATACAAAGAGTTAGTAGTCCTGACCTTTGTAGTAGTCCTGACCTTTGTAGACCTTTGTGTTGTGGCCAGAGTAAGCAATAATTAGTCCTATTGTCAGTCAACTGTTGACTTCTTATGTGACATACATTTTACTTCTGGGGTTTGAAGGGAGCTAATGAGCTAATCGTTTTTGAATGGTCATGTTAAAGAGATTGGTTAAACATTTCTGATTCAACTGATTCATCTTTTTTTTTTTCTAAGTTGTTGACTGAACCGTTAGTTGATTGACCTGATTAATCCATTAATAGCGTATAGCTGTATGCACACTATAGTGGTTTATGGTTGAGACACTGAACTTGTCAAATTGAATCACAAGGCCTAATAATGATGTGTTTTATTGCTCTGCCTTTACAGTGTTGGCTAATACAAAAAAAAGTTGTGCAAATCACTAACTCATGAATTTGATATGGACCCTAAAAGCCACAAGTTATTGAGGTGGTGGTAGTGCTGTACAGCTGTTTAACAACTGTTTTTAACAACTTCACATGTAAATACCTTTGCAGCATCCACTTTGTAAAGGACCATGGGATCACAATTGAGGTGAGATAACGGGTGATAATAGCGCAAAAGGAAAATCATGATAGGGTTCAGCTCGTGTTATGGAAAACTTGAGAGCGAGATCATTAACTACACTTTTTTCTTGAAAGGAACTTTGCAAATAGTTTGTTTCTATTTAAAACATGTTAAATCCTCCCAATTTGTCTCATGACCATAGGGACTAAGAAGAGTTCCATGATTAGCCACTCTTGAGATGATTAAATATAGCTAGGAAGAAACTTTAAAAAAAAGAATTCTAAGCAACACCAAAGTCAGTTGGTTCCATTTGGAGCAAAACCATTGAATGTGAAACAGATGGTAGAGAGATTTGTCAAGAGACCTGGCTTTGTAACACATGCGCAGTGAAGAGATTCATGGGTAGCGATTTAAAGGTCCGATAAAAGACCAGCAGTGTTTCAAAGCAAGCAAATGGGGTAAGACGCCAGCTAGGTGAACAGCGATAGCAGCTGCCCGACCAGAAGAAGAAAAAACGTTATTTTAAACGGCTGGCATTGGAATAAGCGTGGAGCACAACAGATCTGCCTTCAAAGGAATTAAAATGCAAATAAACAAAGCATTGATTATTGAAGTATTCCCACAAGAAATTATATTGCTAATTGGTGAAGGTGAAGTGACGATAATAAGGATGGTAGGCACTTTTCCACATTTTTTTCTGTCAAACAATGCCAATAAAATCCTAATTGTGGGGGTAATTACAAAAATTATTTATTCAGAGTTGCCACTTGTTTATTTCAAGTTCAATGGCCAACTCGGCAGTCTCTTTGTTGTATTTCTTTGCCGATTTGGATGAAGTACAGATAATAATTTATTGTATTTCTGCAACCACGTTTCAATGAAAACTAACATTTTATCTTTATTTCAGACATAGAAGTAAAGAAACGTTAGATGATTTTAAATCAATCCAAACTTAGATCTGTATAAGTATTAAGCATATCTGTTTGTATCTTTGTCAACAATGTGTATTTGACACATTACCTAGCTTGAAAGTTAATATTTACAATAAGTCAAATGTCTATTGCTGTATTATCAAAAGTTGGCACATTTTTAGCTATCATTAAAAAAGTGAAGCACTTGTGAAGAGCAAACCCAATAGCTTATTTATTCATTTTTGTATCAATCTAGTTCGGTAATGCAATAGCCTCAGTTAAAAAAATGCACACAAAAAACATGATAGGTAAACTTAAATATGTATATTTAAAAAATATATTCTAAAATGGCTAAACATGAGCACCAAGATAATGCTAGCTACGCTTATACTTCATCCGACACTTGAAAAAGAAAGTCAATGAGAAACATTTTATATTATGAGTTGAATATCAAATAGTATTTTATTTGTAATATCAAAGAGTAATTATACATTTTAATTTGGCTCTGTTTTTGAAACAAACATTCACACAAATATAAGCAAACAAAATGTACCCAAAGACAAAACATTTAAATTCAAATGTTCCTTTAGGAAACTACAATAACATCAGTGGATTAGGTGCATTTCTGCTCAGTCAAGCACCCTTTTCAAGAAGCTTAGGAACCTTATGTATGGATATTTCCTTGTGCTTTTCAAAGCGATTTGAATGCGTTAAATCCTTCCAATAGCCTTGCATTCGAGACTACTCAAGCAGTTCTCAGTGTTTGCTTTTGGTTGAAGTATTTAAGAACTGAGATGGACTCAAAGGTTTGTTTCTGGACAAAGGCTAGGACAGGCAACACTTTCTCACAAAATGTTTAAAGTGGGAGGCACGGGTCCATCAATATTTATTAATGCAAGGCAAATCAACATTTCTCTTAGTCTTATGGTGTTTTTTAATCAGCCAAAATGTAAAAAAATATATAAACGATATATCCCTTTAAAAGTAATTTCACATCATGCAATAAGGAATGGAACTTAAAGAAGCAGATTACTCAAAAGGGGCATGAGCAAAACTGTTCAAAACACAATGCTTTTTAAAATAAAATAAATAAAAAAGTTAAAATAATTAGCATTCTATTGTGGGCTTATGTATGTACCCCAAACTTTTAACGCTCACAATATCCATAGAGATTCAACATTTTATAATGAACTCTTTTTCAGCTCTGTCAGCCGTTGTGTACAATCTAGTAATCAATTCAGAGACTGGCTCAGAGGCAAGATATATATCATTTAAGGCTGTTAATGCTGTGTGTAATGTACTTTGTTCTGTACTCCTGTTACATTGACTGACTCTTGGAATGGCCTACTGTGTTGTTTCTCAGAGGTTGCTGCTGTCACAACTGGTGAATGTGAACTGCTTAACATTGCAATTAATACAAGGCAGATGCCAAGGTGGACTAGAATGGAATCTGCTATTGGAAGGACCAACATTTAGTGAAGTGAAAGGTAAATTCAGACTGCGGTCTTTTTCTTCTTCTGACTAGAACATTAAGGTACTCAGTGCCAACATCATGCATGCATCAGTAGCTGATTGACCATGAACAATAATTATTAAAGATTCAGAATGTATGCTATGAGAACAGGATGTGAAGTATGTTATTTTGGCTCAGACTGCAGTATACAGTACATCCAACACAATGTAATGACCTATAGATCCAGTGGATGGGGCTGAAGTGGAACCTCTCAATCCTATCACCCTACATGATGAACAATGATTGTAAAATCCTTAGGATTTAACAGAATTGATTGATCCACAGGAATTGCTGTTCTTGTTACTCATGTGCAATCAAAAAGATTAAGTAATTTATATTTTGGGAAATACTGCTTGTGAATAAACATGAATGGAAAACATAATTCAAAACTTTTGATTATATTTTGTACTTTACGCCAGGTTACTTCTTCTAAAGCTTTTCTCCCAAAATCTTCAGTGTACGAGATCAACATTTGGCAAAAGGTGCATCCCAAAACAAATTCAAAGCAGTTTGAATGCTCTTTCAAGAAGAGGAAGAGGAATGCCATTGGTAAGTATCACAAAACCTCAGGTATTCCTCTTGAGATTTAAATTCCTCTCCACACACAAAAGATCAGGAAGAGCCTGTATCCTAGCTTTGGCAACCTTATGAAGTATCTTCCTTTGCCTGTTCTTTTCTCTAGTGCCTGTGCAGCTGTGATAAGACACTAGTATCAGCGGAGAGGCAGCGGCGACTACCCGGGGTGTGGTGTTATGCTTTCGATTAAGTCACTGATGAACTGTTTACTCTAAATGGTAATGATGTGCTATGGGGAGCACCAATCTTTACAGAAAGCTGTTAGGTGACTAGTGTCAACACAAAAGCCTCTGCCATGCCTGTGTCATGGTCCCACTTTAATGAAACAATGAGATAGTAACCCCATGAGAGCAAATAGGTTTGTTTATGATACTATTGGCATCAAGTGTTCTGAGTGTTACATTTCCTGTAGCTAGCACTAAGGTAGCAAGCAAACATTGTGGATCTGAACACGTTTCAGGTAACTGTTCCAATCCTATCTTCAACAGTCCACTGACCTGAAAGAGGTGAAAGTGGTGGGAGGCCACTATTTTGGAATTGCAGCCATACGTTTTAACCATTCAGTCTGTGCCATTGCAAATGCACATAGCTGAGTGAAGGATGTGGGCTATGATCAGCTCAATCTAACAGTGATAGGCCTTTCATATTCAGAAGATATTTCCTAGGAAAATAAAGCGGTATCAATTGAAATCTCCTTTTCTCTCCATTGCATTCTTATTTCTTTACCTGCTTTGAAAACCGTTGCAGCTCTTTAGACTTTGACATCACCAGACAAAATCCAATCTATCTTGTTTTCATTTGTACACAAAGAAGAAGTGTTCAAAAACATAAAAGATGCAGTACCAAAATACGCAAAGGTACAACCAGGTGATATTACCGATGTAATTACTGACTCACACTATACAATTTAAACACCTATCCTAGATGTTATATACACAGACTCGGTCTATAAATTATAAACACCTTTCCTAGAGGTTATTTCCACATTATATAAAATGGCTTAGCAATGCCAGTCTGTATTAAATGTGTTTGTGTTGTAAGGTACACTTCAGGGAATCAATTCAGCCAATCAAATACCAAATTAATTAGATCTTGTTTTCTGATTACTGGCCACATTACATAATTCTTTGAGGTAAACATGCAGAATGATATTTGCAGTTAATTAAAATAAATTGTACGAACTAGATTAATTGTGATTGAATTAGATGGTCAATCTGTACACCAAATTTCTCAATTTCAATTGTTTAGTGGGCAATAGCCACCAATCAGTATTGGATACCTCCTTTCACTCCTGGGTGGAGATGGAAACAAAACAACCGACAGCTTACATTCATTTGTGTTCTAAAGATTTAAGAGCACCAAACCCATTCAATTAAAACAACATTTTTTCCAGGGCAATAGAAAAGGTCCTTAGAACCGCTGAGAGTATTGTAGAGAAAAGTCTTATTGACTTGGATTCAAATGAAGCTGTTGTGAGGAAATTGATTTGTTTGTCGAAAAGCGCTGCATGTGTCACTCCAAACAATGAGAGTAAAATAACCACTTTAATTCCTGTGTTCTGTCGTCATCAAAGTGATCAGAGAACAGCTTTTTGACTGGCACCTGTTGAGGAATCGATGTAATTTAAGAACCTTTTGTTCCCTACCATCTGGTTCTCTGTTAAAAACACTGTGGGGACTGATTTAGAAAGCAGTAGCTATGCTAATGTTTTCCTGGTGTTTCCCTGGTGTAAATGTAGATGTATTACAGTATTGAACGAAACACAATTGTTGTATACATCATTTCCTGTACATCTGAATACTGTGATTGTGATATCCTGCGACCGCTGATATTGATCTCAATAAGGTATTTAAACACAGATGCTCTTTCTTTCACAGTAAAACATGGATATTTTCTGGTACCTAAAACTATGTATCACTTAACTACAATAATTTTCAGCATTATCTCCCAAAACCAAGGTCTCTAATATTACTTGTTTGTTTTCCATTTACCCTTGATCACACAGAGTACACAATATAGTGTATTACAGTAGGCCTTATGTATTAACAAAATTGAGTAAACACGAGATTTACTAGAGTTACAACAGGATGTTGTCCCACACATCCCAGGGATGCCATGACTTTTGGTTCAAATAGTGGAGTTAATTTCCCCCTGAGAGACTTCTTCTAAGATCTTTAATTAGGCTAAGAGAGCACTGCACAGTGTAATCAATCCTATCACCTCTGGGGGGCTATAGTCTTCAATATGAGGATATGCTTTGGAAAGATGTGTGGCCTTGAGAAGACCTTTGTCAATTGCCCATTTAATTGCAAAATACTTAGAGCTTACAGAAGCAGTAATGACTCAAAGCAACCTGGGTACCTATTTTATTATGAAGATCTAATTTACTCCTCATTCAGACTAATCTCACAAGAGTCTTTAAAACATCAAAATACAATTTATAAAACAATCACATTTTCACAAACAAAATAGTGTTCCAAACAGCAGACATATTGACATGTAAAAAAATCATATAGAAAAAAGTAATTGGGAAAGAATCAATTTGAGAATTACTCTGGCAGTCTGAAAAGGGTACTGAGTACATACACCCTGATCTACAAATTAAACACAACTTGGTTCCATTTGTCCATAACACCACTAGCTGCTTAACGTCAATTAAAGACTTTATAAAACCACCTCTGTGACTGACTACTTTTGGTTGAGCTATCAGCAAAAATCCTAATGTAAAAACAAAATGTTACAAAATTATATATTTTTTGTTTTGGTTTGATGGATGCACACAACAGCCTCATTAGTAGAGCTCTCTGAGAAAGAGTGATGAAGCCTCTGTTTAATGCCATGAGACCATTGGGATAGGTTTAATTTATCTAGCACAGAGATTCTTCGCTCTGACAAGAGCAGCAGGGGGTCTTTGAAAGCAGGGCAGCATTTCAGCACTGCAAAGCTTTGGAAGTCTCTCCCTAAAGTGGGGCTGGAATCAAAAGCTAGGGCTAATAGGCTACGCCTTGCGCGTTACAGCCTTAGACAGGCAACGTGATCCGGACTGGTTCGAGAATATTCATTGGCTGCTTCTTGTTAGGTACATGTCCGGACATGACAGCAACACATGAAAGTGTGGACAGAGAAATATGTTTGCTTGTGAAACCATCATTACATTTACATTTGAGTAATTTAGCTGACGCTTTTATTCAGAGCGACTTACAGGAGCATTTAGGGTCAAGTGCCTTGCTCAAGGGTACACTGACAGATCTTTCACCTAGTCGGCTCGAACCAGCGACTTTTAGGTTACTGGGCCAACGCTCTTAACCGCTAGGCTACCTGCCACTGTGTAAGGATCACTCTTACACGGTTCTCTTGATTGTCACAATTTTCATCCCCTTTGATTGTCATAATTTTCAACGCTTTCGTCTTGGTGGAAACAGTCGGCAATTAACAACTGGGTGCTGTGAGCTACTCCTTGCAACCGCTCGTTGAGCAACAAAGATGTTCTCTTCCTGTTCATATGCTCAAGGTGGCAAAGGTCCAGACAATATTAAACCAACACTCACGCCAAACATAAATAACAGATCTACAGAGACATAGCATCATAATGATGCCCAAGTCTAAGGATGTGTTTTTAAAAGCTTATCTTTGTAAATAATAAGATGATATTGAATTAGTTTTATGTAATGAGTGTACCGACGAAACCAGAGAAAATGGCACCAATGTCGACATTTCCACGAATGGCAAGTGTATCTTAGAAGCACGTCTCCAGAGATGCAAGACTAATTTACAAGTTGTGCATATAAACAAATGGTTAACTGAAAGAACAGTGACTGTGTCTTGGTAATAGTTAGTGTGAGGGATAAGTGAAGTTGTAATGAACATTGTCAGTACCTTATGTTAGATATGAAAAGTGAACTCTTATTTACTGTAACAAGACAAGCAGCTGTGGTAAGTCAAGGCATCATTACCACTATCCAGGCATTACGCTCTTACTTCAGCTGAAATGTGCAGTCCATATAATAAAAACTGTATACAAATATTTTTTGAACATGTGATAATGGCAATTGCATGGATATAATGTCAAACAAATGCTACACCTGCTCAATTTTCAACTTGAACAGTTTTCTATCCTCAGATTGTGCAGCATTGCTGTGTTTGCAAATATTAAAATAGCCACGGTATCGGTCATTGCTGCAGACAGACGCTGGTGGGCTTATGGGAAATTGATACAGGGTCAATTGATTTCAGTTGAAAAGCTGGAGCTATAGAAGTGGCCCGTAAGGACCTATTTTAAGTTTCTGTAGTGCCGGTCCATCCTTAGCCTAGTGGACCTATCTAAATAGGGTTTTTGTTGTTGCAAAATGATAATTATTTGGCTTCGAGGAGAAAAACGGGACTGTGTGGGGGTGTCCCCACCAAAAATGGGCCAGTGTGTTAGAAATGCCCACGCTGATTCTGGTCCCAGGCCGTCCCTGAATTGATGCATCCACACACGGACCATGACATCAGATGCTGATTCGAGCCAAAAAGTGCTGAAATGTAAGCCTTGTGTCCTTGTCAACAACTTGGGTAACAAGTGAATGGAAATTGTTTTTAACAGAATCAAGTAATCATTACTAAATGAATTTGCTCTGGGACCAAAGATATAAGTGGGATAAATATATATCTCTGAGATGAAAGCAAATGTCACTTATGTAATGAAAGGCCGTATGTTTATTGATTTTGGAGGTTACGCTCTTTCGATGCCTTTCGTCGGTGGCCTGTTAAAATGATGAGTTTTCAATTTGGCATCTGTTTATGGTGAGCTGTCAACAATTACTGAACATGCAACTATCAATAATGTTTTTTGTTGTTGTCCTAGACATATGTAAATTACTTTATTGAGTGATTGAATAATTATGAGAATGATGAACATTTACCATCCCTAGTAGGCTACTTTCTACTCAAATCACAACTACTGCTACTACTAAAATCATTATCATCATCACCAAAACCATTGTTATCGTTATCCTCATATCATCATCAAAACTACTAGCATCATCATCACCAAAACCATCGCTATCACCTTCGCCATCACCAGCATTGTCAGACATTAACACAATAATGATTCATTTCCCCATGCTTAAAGACAATGTTCATTATTCCAATAACAGATGGACCCTGTTAACTGCACACGTCTGATGAGTGTTGAAGTGTCAGCTTCAGCTTGGGAAACAGCTGGGAGGACACAGCCTTGTGTTTTGGAGCTGATCTGCACTCTTCAATTATTCAGCCCTCACAGCTGTCTCATAGCAGGCTGCCTCAAGCTCTCTGGCCCCTTATTGCTCTCATAGCCTTTATTTCATACTAGCTTGAGTTTTACTGGCCAGGACGCATTGTAAATGGACTCCTCACAGCGCTGTAATTAATGAATTAATATCAATGCCTCAAGCGCTTGACCCCAGAACCCAAAACATTAATGTAACCTAACCTTCTTCTAAAAAATATAATAATCTCACGTCGTCTCCCTCCCAATGAAGTAATTTACTACCCACTGGGCACACTACCTCCTTTCAACGTGGATAATTGGGTAATATTTGGTTTAGACATTGATCAGTGAGATTACAACCTATATTCACCGACTCAAAAAGACAGACAAAAGTTAGTTGAATTTCCAATGTGTTATCACTATGCTTTCAACCATCTAAAAGCACAACCAAATTCCAATGGAAAAACAATCTGATTTTTGGTTAAGTTGTCGCCCAAATGTCTATCACTGCGCTTTCAACCATTTAAAAGCACAGAAAAGTTCAAATGGGAATACAATGTCAGATATTTTGTTTATTTATACAACGGATTGGGATATCACTGTTCATCTAATAGCAGAACCAAATTACCTGGATTGCAGTTGAGATTACATTGAAAGTACATGGTGCAAGTGATCAATGCTGCTTGAGATTCTTCACAGATTATTACAGCAATTGTGAAGATCTCCACATACCTTTGATGACCTATGCATGCTATCTTGAACATGCAGAATTTATATGATTTCATGAGAAGACATTTATAGTTACAGTGGATGTGTTACTCATTTTAAGGTTGAATGTTACATTAGTTTGTAAGATAGCCGTAGTGAGGTCTAAGAACCCGGGACTGGGGTTAACATATAGAATTGTTATAAGGTCATACCAAGGATCAGTTAGCTATATGATTTAGAATTTTAGGACCCCTGTAAGTATAAAGTAATAATATTGGATGTAACATTGAATTTGGTCTTACTGCTATTAGCCCATGCAAACGCATTGAATAACATTTTAATACATGGCAAACATAGTAAAATAATGTCTGTCCTAAAGTATTTAGACCTCTTGACTTTTTCAAAAATGTGTTACATTACAGCCTTATTCTATAATGGATTAAATAAAAATATAAAATCTTCAGCAATCTACACACAATACCCCACAATACCCCATTTTGTTTTTACAATTTAGCAAATGTATTAAAAACAGAAATACCTTATTTACATAAGTATTCAGACCCTTTGCTATGAGACTCGTTATTGAGCTCTGGTGCATCCTGTTTCATCCTTGAAATATTCCTACAACTTGATTGGAGTCCACCTTTGGTAAATTCTAAAGATTGGACATGATTTGGAAAGGCCAGCAAAAACCAAGCCATGAGGTCGAAGAAATTGTCCATAGAGCTCCGAGATAGGATTGTGTCGAGGCACAGATCTGGGGAAGGGTATTAAAAAATGTCTGCAGCGTTGAAGGTCGCAAAGAATACAGTGCCCTCCATCATTCTTCAATGGAAAAATTTTGGAACCACCAAGACTCTTCATAGAGCTGGCCGCCCGGCCAAACTTAGCAATCATGGTTAGCAGATGTTATTGCAAGTGTAGCGAAATGCTTGTGCTTCTAGTTCAGACAGTGCAGCAATATCTAACAAGTAATATCTAATAATTCCACAACAATTACCTAATACACACAAATCTAAGTAAAGGAATGGAATAAGAATGTATAAATATATGGATGAGCAATTTCAGAGCACATAGGTTAAGATGCAATAGATAGTATAGAATACAGTATACACATGAGATGAGTAATGCAAGATATGTAAACATTGTGAAAGTGACCAGTGTTCAATAGATAGTATAGAATACAGTATATACATATGAGATGAGTAATGCAAGATATGTAAACATGATTAAAGTGGATTTATTAAAGTGACTAGTGTTCCATTTATTAAAGTGGCCAATGATTTCAAGTCTGTATGTAGGCAGCAGCCTCTCTGTGAAAACCTGCTCAGGACCTCAGACTGGGGCGAAGGTTCACCTTCCAACAGGACAACAACCCTAAGCACACAGCCAAGACAACGCAGGAGTGGCTTCGAAACAAGTCTTTGAATGTCCTTGAGTGGCCCAGCCAGAGCCCGGACTTGAACCCGATCGAACATCTCTGGAGAGACCTGAAAATAGCTGTGCAGCAATGCTCTCCATCAAACCTGACAGAGCTTGAGAGGATCTGCAGAGAAGAATGGGAGAAACTCCCCAAATAGAGCTGTGCTAAGCTTGTAGCATCAAACCCAAGAAGACTCAATGCTGGAATCACTGCCAAAGGTGCTTCAACAAAGTACTGAGTAAAGTCTGAATACTTATGTAAATGTAATATTTCCGTTTTTATTTTTAATAAATTAGTAAAAATGTCTACAAACCTGTTTTTGCTTTGTCATTATGGGTTATTGTTTAGATTGAGGGGAAAAAAACTATTTCATAAATTTTAGAATAAGGCTGTAATGTAACAAAATGTGGAAAAGTCAAGCGGTCTGAATACCTTCCGAGGCACTGTATATCTGAGAGCTATAAGAAAGCTCAGGAAATTATAAAAACATTTGTTTACACATATTTAACTGCTTTTTTTTAGGCACTAAAGTATTTTACTTTCATATGCACAGTGTACAAAACTATGTCTTTCCATGTGAAAGCTATGATTCCTTATTGATGTCTCTTGTTAAATCCACTTCAATCAGTGTAGATGAAGGATAGGAGAGAGGAAAAGAAGAATTTTAAAATTGAGATGAGTGAGTGAGTGAGTGAGAGAACTATTCAGAGGGTGAACGGGCAAGCCAAAAGATTGAAGTGCCTTTGAACAGGGTATGGTAATAGGTGCCAGGCGCACCGGTTTGAGTGTGTCAAGAACTGCAGCGCTGCTGTGGTTTTCACACTCAACAGTTTCCTGTGTGTATCAAGAATGTTCCATCACCCAAAGGATATCCAGCCAACTTGACACAACTGTGGGAAACATTGGAGTCAACAAGGGCCAGCATCCCTATGGAACGCTTTTGACACCTTGTAAAGACCATGCCCCAATGAATTGAGGCTGTTCTAAAGGCAAAAGGAGGTGCAACTCAACATTAGGAAGGTGTTTCTAATGTTTGTACACGTAGTGTATATTTCTCTGTTTAGGAGTGGAAATAGTTGGGAATAGATAGATGCAGCCCATAGGCGGATGCGGTGGATTGAGACGCAGCCCATACAAAAAAAACATATCTCTAGCTTAAACAGACACACTTGATGGATTTTTTATTATTATTATGTTAATTAGATTGACGTGCGGGAGTTTTAATGCTATTTACTGTTTTACTAAAGTAATATTGAATTGTGTTGGTTGACAACGGAACCAAATACGCTATATATACAAAGTATGTGGACACCTCTTCAAATTGGTGGATTCGGCTATTTCAGCCACACCCGTTGCTGACAGGTGTATAAAATTGAGCACACAGCCATGCAATCTCCATAGACAAACATTGTCAGTAGAATGGCCTTACTGAATAGCTCAGTGACTTTCAACTTGGCACCGTCATTGGATGCGTGGCACCATCATTTTGTCAAATTTCTGCCCTGCTAGATCTGCCCCGGTCAACTGTATGTCTTATGTTATTGTCAAGTGGAAACATCTAGGCGCAACAATGGGTCAGCCGCGAAGTGGTAGGTCACACAAGCTCACAGAACCACCGAGTGCTGAAGCACGTAGCGCGTAAAAATTGTCTGTCCTCGATTGCAACACTCTCCTGGCATCCGCCATTGGAATCTGGAGGGGAAACGCGTTCTTTGGAGTGATGAATCACGGTTCAGCATCTGGCAGTCCAACAGACGAATATGGGTTTGGCGGATGCCAGGGGAACGCTACCTGCCCGAATGCATTGTGCCACCTTTAAAGTTTAGTGGAGGACGAACAATGGTCTGGGGCTTTTTTTCATGGTTCGGGCTAGGCCCCTTAGTTCCAGTGAGGAGAAATCTTAACTCTACAGCATACAATGACATTCTAGACGATTCTGTGCTTGCAACTTTGTGGAAACAGTTTGGGGAAGGACCTTTTCTGTTTCAGCATGACAATGCCCTTGTGCACAAAGCGAGGTCCATACAGAAATTATTTGTTGAGATCGGTGTGGAAGACCTTGACTGGCCTGCACAGAGCCCTGACCTCAACCCTATCAAACACCTTTGGGATGAATTGGAACGTCGACTGCGAGTCAGGGTTATTCGCCTAACATCAGTGCCAGACCTCACTAATGCTCTTGTGGCTGAATGGAAGCAATTACCCGCAGCAATGTTCCAGCATCTAGTGCAATGCCTTCCCAGAAGAGTGGAGGCTGTAAAGGGTTGATCAACTCCAAATTATTGCCCATGAATTTGCAATGAGATGTTCGACGAGCAGGTGTCCACATACTTTTGTTCATGTGGTGTATCAACAGGAGACGTATCTACTGCTTGGATAGTTCCATCTGAGCCACTGGCTTCATCCCATTCTTTAACTTGTATTTTTGGTTGAGCTGGAATCATGAATCCAACATAATTTGTTATCTCATCACAAGTGAATCGGCTATTTATTGTATTTCAAAAGTGATATTGAATTGTTTGGTTGACAGTGCAACCAAATATCAACATTTGAAGGAGATTTATATTCTGCTTGGATAGTTCCATCTGTGCTACTGACTTAGTCTGGCTTTAATTCCAGTTTATCTACAAATAAATAATTTATATGTTGGATCATGTCTCTATTTCAACCAAAAATCTAAGTTATAGAATAGGACTAAATCAAATCAAATTTTATTTAAAGTGCATGTTGATATTTGGTTGCGTTGATTCAATATCACTTTTGAAATACAATAAATAGACTATTAACTTGTCGAGAAGTTAACAAATGAAATGTTGGATCAAGCTTGAAACCCTCGGCTTATTTAGTTGAATTCTGGGTTTAGTGTATTTTTGTGTTGAATTCTGGGTTTAGTGTATTTTTTAGTTGAATTCTGGGTTGAATTGAAACAATATCTGTTGATGACTTCCCAAATGCTATATAGGCCTAAATAGTATAATTATGATATATGAATGATAAAGTATGGTCACATTTTATTTGCTCTGTTAAACCTACCCCCTGGAATTACTTGGATAGCTGTATATATATATCAATTCTCCAGTAGGAGGTGCCGCCCAGCGTATTGTTTTTTTTATTTTCTGATAGTGTATAAAATGTTAAAAATCTGACATTGTTTAAAGGTACATGTTTAAAGGTACAAATTCAATATATTTTATACAAGGTTTGTCTATGTTGAAATGTGGTCACCATGATGACATAATCCTGTGGTTGAAATTTTACCCTCAAAACAACAGTTTACGTTGATGACTTTTATCAAATCCAATGTATTTTCTATGTAAAAATACATTGAACAATTACATTAAGAACATCGTTGATTAAACCAGTCCGTGCCCAGTTAGTTGCAGTGCACAAATTGAAGATATTAGTCTATTTTTATCAGACTGTCTCTTTTTTCAAGATATATTTAATTATTGACTCGTCCCCTGAAGGAAAGTGGTTAAAGACGCTCTTTCTCCTCTCAGAGCCTGCCTTGAAGAAAGAAATTGATCTTTGGGTGAGCGAGGCATCCTGGTGAGATGAGTCTAATTATCTCTAAGAAAGCAAGTTGGAAAAGGTTTTTTAATTAGGTCTGACGCTGAATCGGTGCGCTGTGAATTTGTGCATTGTGATGGATGGTGTGTGCATCTACTTAGTGTCTGCAGATAGAATAATACTATGAGGGGGTGGAGGGACACTGGGGGCGGTGCCAGAGGAAGTGGGCGAATGAAGCCCAAACCCATGATTATCATGGGGCAGGTGAGGGAGGGAGAGAGAGAGAGAGAGAGAGCCCCCGAGCAACTGAGCAATCCTGTTCCAACACAGTGGATTGGTTAGCCCGTCTTCACACTCCCCTCTCATCTCAGCAGGGGGTCCCACAGTCGCCAAGCCCTTAATGCCTCTCCTCTTCCCCAAACTCTCCAGCTGCTTCGCGGATAGCATGCAAAATACATAATCAGTAGATAATCACAGTCAACTGCTGTGTTTTGAGTAGGCGGAAGTGGTGCTTCGGGGTGGGTGGAAAGTGTTGCGTTCGAACACAAAATTGAATCATGCAAAATTAGATATGTGTATATGTTATATAGGGCCCTGTGTTTTGGACAATCATGTCACATGTCCTGGATTTAAAGCTTGTTCAACAAACTGTCCCCTTTTCTTTTAATGGCAGATGGTCCAGCACCATCCTTAGACAATTGCTTTAATTTTTGGTGTAATTCTCATTTATGGTAAAGCCTTAAAATAAAGGTTAAAATCTAGATCATGTGACATGATAGTCCAAAACACAGGGCCCTAGTTTATGTAGGCTACGTGTGATGTATATCAAAACAACTATGTATGCAAATTAATCCCAGAACAGAGCATATGATAATAGGATTATATCTATGCTAACTCGATTACAAGCTTGAAAGGCTACTGGAGGTGTGCTTTGGCATTTGAATGCCATCGTAACACAAACCTTTTTTGGGGACAAATTCACACTGTATGAAAAGCAGAAACAGAAATAAACACATGTTGAGTCACACAGTTCCTGAGTAATACACGTACCCAAAAGACTGTGCAAGTGAATGGTCTGAATACAATGAGTTGCTGTATTGATTGGCTTCATATCATTATTGGAGGAGTCCCATCCAAACTGACTATTCATAGGACCTTGGCTTTAGGACCTTGGCTTTATGATCATAGCATTCCCCTGTCTAATTTCCTCAAAGGGACACGCTGGCCTGCACACTGCTCTGAATCCTCACTGAACTCTTGGAAGATGAATGGCAGGGATGGAGTGAGTCCTAGTCCCTTTGATGTGGACTAATGGAGAGACCCTGTTCCACCGCTCTCCTCTGTATTCTCATTGACTACCGCATTTAGACACCCCTATCTGATGGCCATCTGGGAAGCTGGTGTTAGAGTTAAGGTTAGTCCAACAAGTTGTATTTGTTTCATTTTTGTTATTTCTCAATATCCACACGTAAACATACATAAATGCATGTGCATACACACACACAGAGATACTTCAAATGAGACCAAGGCTCATCATCAATCAACTGGTACTCAAAGGGGAATTCAACTGAGGAATAAATCAATGAAAAAGAGGAGACCATGGTTCCTACTACTCTAAAGGGACATGATGATTTGGTAAGCATATCATATGCTGCACTATGTATAAGGCCATCCAAAAACAGTCAGCCATTTCATGGTCTATTTCTCCCCTACAGAGTGGATGAAATGGATGACATTCTGCTTTGTCACACTGCCACGGCTCATAGCTTCAGAAGGCCTCTTGACAAATGAACCCACGGCAGGAGAGTCACTCAGCCCTGTCACTTCTATGAATTTATCATGAGTAACGTCATTCACTCCACGGACAGACTGCTTTACCGTTCCCCTCAACACTTCTCACATCCTCAGAGCTGAGGAAGGAAAAGACTGGGTCAAACTTCAAGTCAACATTATTACATTGGACTGAGAAAAAAAGGTAACACTTCCTTTAAGCACATTTATAATTCCTTGAAGACAGACATAGCCTTACTGAAATTGTTTTTAGGGTCCAGTCCACTCAATTAAAGATACATAATGTAGCTTAATACTGCAGGAAGAAACATCACAATAGTCATGATTTTGTGGAAGTACCCCTCTGTAGGATCAAAGGGATAGAAAATTGAAATAGTGGTAAAACAAATTCTAATATGGATAGCCTATTATCATTATCATTAGTAGTAGCCCAGATTTAATACCATTAGATTTGGTTATGCCTCATTTTAAATGTTTTAGGCCCTAGTAAATACAAAAAAGGTCATTGGCTTCCGCAGCATAAATGTAATGGAGGATCATAATGTGGTCACTTCTTTTAGAGCTAGCTGATGGAGTAGAAAAACTGATTGTGGGTTCTCAATTTGGATGTCTCCCAGAACTGGTTCTCAAAATAGTCTTCTATCTTGGGAGCAACGCATGGACCCCTGGTGTGTTCTCACAGCTTGTCCTCAACATATTGATGAAAAAAAGAGTGCATGAGATATTGATTATAATTTAGCATCCGATCATGTCATCCAGTGGATTTAGACATGCTATGTTATATTAATATTATTGTATTAATATTAATCCTTCTAGCAGGGCATTTAAACAACTAATGTTACATTTGTGTCACTTAATGGTGAATGTAATCAATATTTTAACCACAGAATCAAGTAATTGTACTTTATGAATAGTTTTAAATTCCCCATAAATCTGTTGTAGAATATAGCCTCAAATCACGGGGCGAGCCACTCAATAAAAATAGACATATTACTGTAGCCTGTGTCACACAGCAAAATGTCAAAGCAAAAAATATCTATGCATTAGAAAACATATCTTGTTATCTTCCTAAACTCTGCATTATGCCCTAATATGCTGATTTAATGGTAATAAACCTACTAGATAGGTATTTTTCAAAAAGGAAAACATGACTCACTCCTCCAATCAGTTATCGCTAGGAACAAAGTTTCATTGCCATAGGAGACCAATTTCAAGTCAATTATATACACTCCCTGCTGCTCCTGCCCTCTGTAGAGCATGTGAGGCTCCTCTCATCTTGAAAATCTATGGAGGTCATTATTTTCTTAATTGCTAACTTAACTTACTAAGGGCTCTATTTCATCAAATCTAATGCTATGTTAAATCAAAGTGCAGGCGGTAGCGCTATAGGTTCAAGGGTGTGTCAGATATTTTTGCTATTTTCGCTATTACAATTATCGGCGCACTTGCTAGTATTGGCACGAAAGGGCTGGGTTTTGATAAATAAGTTGTGGGGTGTGTCGAGGCTTGGCCCCTCACTGGCCAATCAGAATGTGCTCCATGGCAAAATATGTGGTTGATTCAAGTTGTGTATTGCCTTGGAATCAACTCCAATTCCAATGTTAGTCCTTTATAGTTTGTTAAATGGCTTACAGAAACTAAATCAAATGTAAACCTTTCCTAAATACGTTAACTGAAACCCATTTGCAGTCCACATTGTTCTAAGCAATTGAAGGGCTTCAATAGTAATCACACTTATATAGGGGCCATGCCTACTGTAAATTGCATTATGGCTGAGCATGGAGATGCCAAACATTGTCAATAAGCAAGATTAAATTCATTATTGATTATGCCTAAAAAGAGAACAAATACTTCTAATCAAATTATAGTAAAAACAACAACTTGTTTTAAATAGGCTATGTTTAACTTACAGGCATCATCATTTCTCCCAGTGGGCATATAACATTAAAACAATGCAGACTATGGAGGGTTTTACGCACATCCAAAATAGGAACTGCATGGCTAAAATAATGTAGGCCTGCCTACAATGCATAGATAGTCACTGTTTTACTCCTCTCAAACCTTATATTTTAATAAAGCTTTGGTGATTAATATTTATTTCCAAGTGATCTCAGGAGCCAAACCCTTTATCGACAGTCTTGACTACTTCGCGATTGCATTGGGCAGCACAAAAAAAAGAAGCCTTCATTGAGAGGAGGGGAGGCTATGCTTGGTTTTTAACCAAATAAAATGAAATGGGGAAAAAACATTTGTTTTTAATGTTTTTAAATACAAAGTATACAGGCACCAAAAGCACATAAGGCTACTCTTGTTCCATATGTATATGGGCTGTGTGCATCACGGCTGGATAGGCTGTGTTCCGCTGTCAGAATTCATTCCATAACCGACTGCTTTACCGCTAAAACCAGCTTTTGGTTGGTCTTAAATATTCCTACAAGCGCTGCCTGAAATTAGCACTTTGTTTTTCAGAACACGCCTAAAATATTTCCAACCTCTCCGAACCTGGCGTTAGGGCTGGAAAATTCCAGTGCACCAGGTTTTACATGATGGAATTGCAAACTAATGTGCGTTTGACACTAGCGCCGCCTTAACGCCAGCCCGAAATAGAGCCCTAGGTTTTACTTTATGCGTCCACTGGCTGGCCATATTGACAGTTTATTATTTATGTTATTATGTTTATTATCCTAGTTATTACTGTATAAGATGGTTGCCCATTATACATTTTGTGATGCCAGTCTGTCATTCTCCATGGCAGATGGACATGCTGTAGACTACAGCTGTTACAGTGATTGACAACTTGATTGACAGCTTGACTTTTGATCTGGAGGCTGGTCAATACCACATGTCAATCAACAGCTGGTATGAACACACCATTCATTACATTGCTGGTGGAGGGGTTAGGCTTTTGTGCAAGGAAGCATTGCTAATAAAAGTTTAATATTACTTACAAAACATCTGAGATGTTTACTTGTGTGCATTTATTTAACTGTGTCTGGGTGAATTCTTACTGGATGACAAAGCCGCAGAGACTCATATAGTTATCTGTTGACATACGGATATTCAATGCTATAGCACTGAAGTCCCTTGATGGTTTCAATTGTTGTTGTTTTTCTTCTATTTGTAGATCTAGTGGTCACCCTGTTTCATTTAGATGACAGCATGTACAGTTGAAGTCGGAAGTTTACATACACCTTAGCCAAATACATTTAAACTCAGTTTTTCCACAATTCCTGACATTAAATCCTAGTAAAAATCCCCTGTCTTAGGTCAGTTAGGATCACCACTTTCTTTTAAGAATGTGAAATGTCAGAATAATAGTAGAGAGAATTATTTATTTAAGCTTTTATTTCTTTCATCACATTCCCAGTGGGTCAGAAGTTTACATACACTCAATTAGTATTTGGTAGCATTGCCTTTAAATTCTTTAACTTGGGTAAAACATTTTGGGTAGCCTTCCACCATCTTCCCACAAGACGTTGGGTGAATTTTGGTCCATTCCTCCTGACAGAGCTGGTGTAACTGAGTCAGGTTTGTAGGCCTCCTTGCTCATACACGCTTTTTCAGTTCTGCCCACACATTTTCTATAGGATTGAGGTCAGGGCTTTGTGATGGCCACTCCAATACCTTGACTTTGTTTTCCTTAATCCATCTTGCCACAACTTTGGAAGTATGCTTGGGGTCATTGTCCATTTGGAAGACCCATTTGCGACCAAGCTTTAAATTCCTGACTGATGTCTTGAGATGTTGCTTCAATATATCCACATAATTTTCCCTCCTCATGATGCCATCTATTTTGTGAAGTGCACCTGTCCCTCTTGCAGCAAAGCACCCCCACAACATGATGCTGCCACCCCCGCACTTCACAGTTGGGATGGTCTTCTTCGGCTCGCAAGCCTCCACCTTTTTCATCCTAACATATCGATGGTCATTATGGCCAAACAGTTCTATTTTTGTTTCAGACCAGAGGACATTTCTCCAAAAAGTATGTTCTTTGTCCCCATGTGCAGTTGCAAACTGTAGTCTGGCTTTTTTTATGGCGGTTTTGGAGCAGTGGCTTCTTCCTTGCTGAGCGGCCTTTCAGGTTATGTCGATATAGGACTTGTTTTACTGTGGATATAGATACTTTTGTACCTGTTTCCTCCAGCATCTTCACAAGGTCCTTTGCTGTTGTTCTGGGACTGATTTGCACTTTTCACACCAAAGCACGCTCATCTCTAGGAGACCGAACGCGTCTCCTTCCTCAGCGGTATGACGGCTGCATGGTCCCATAGTGTTTATACTTGCATACTATTGTTTGTACAGATGAACGTGGTACCTTCAGGCGTTTGGAAATTGCTCCCAAGGATGAACCAGACTTGTGGAGGTTTGCAATTGTTTTTCTGAGGTCTTGGCTGATTTCTTTAGATTTTCCCATGATGTCAAGCAAATCGGCACTGAGTTTGAAGGTAGGCCTTGAAATACATCCACAGGTACACCTCCAATTGACTCAAATTATGTAAATTAGCCTAACAGAAGCTTCTAAAGCCATGACATCATTTTCTGGAATTTTCCAAGCTGTTTAAAGGCACAGTCAACTTAGTGTATGTAAACTTCTGACCCACTGGAATTGTGATACAGTGAAATATAAGTGAAATAATCTGTCTGTAAACAATTACTTGTGTCATGCACAAAGTAGATGTCCTAACCGACTTGCCTAAACTATAGTTTGTTAAGAAATTTGTGGAGTGGTTGAAAATCTTCCGACTGATTGGACATGATGGCTTGATGACATAGTGGACATGATGACATAGTGGACATGATGGCTTGATGACATAGTGGACATGATGACTTGATGAGGATGGCGAAAGAGGTGATGGGACCGTCATACGTTCTGCACCTGCAGCTTTGAAAATGTGTGTGTGTGGGGGTGCGTGCGTGCGCCCTAGCATGTGAATGTGATGCATCATCCACTGCAGTTTGATTGAGTTACAGCATTGATTCTATGTGGTTTCATCTGACACTATAACGACCATTACTTGATTGAATCTAAATTATCATGCAGTCATGTTGTAGCAAGACATGGCCTCAACATCCCAGAGGATGTTCTGTCTGGGGGGAGCCTTGGAATGAAAAGGACAAAGAATGAGAGAGAAAAGATTGCAGAGATCTGACGGGTGCTAAACTGATATAACTCTGATATACAGTCAATTGTGTTTGTAAATGGCAGAAACCCCACGTCCCTAGTTAGAGTTTGTAAATAATGATGCAAAATGGCTGTTCACTGTTGCAATTTGACTACAGAATGTGAAGAATACTGTATAAGCCTGGCCAAACATTATTTCAATAGCTTATCTTCCATAATGCAGTATTGATATAATAATTTAATAGAATGAACATGTATTTCTCAAACTTTGACATATTATACTTTGGGGGTCAAAACCAAGCTTTTAATTGTGAGTTCCCTTTGATATTGGTAAAAACAAGTCTGGTAAATGACCCCTGTGGGAATAGTTGTACTCAAAATGTACAATTGTCATGGATGTTTTTGTGCTCTGCCTGTAGGGTGTTTTACCAAAGGTTATGAATGTATAGGACTGTTATGGAAGTTCTTAATAACCATCCACAATTGTCCCCAAAACCTCCATATGGGTGCTAATATTCAAGCAGTAACCCCAATAAAGTATAAATGTGTCCGTATATGGTGTCACATAGCAAAGGGCAGGGGCTGCTTTCCCACAAGTAAGAAGCAGACACAACACAGTGAATATGGTATGATGGTGTTGATACTCTTACAAACTTGTTTAAATTCTTGGTCATGCATGAAGGGTGATATTGAAAACAACAAGATAATTCAGCTTGAGATATTGTGACTTTAGATACTTCTGTTTAGTTCTTATATTCAATTCTGTGTTTATAACAACATTTGATAAGAATCCATATTCTTCCATTTTAATGATTTGAATCAGGATGATGAAACCTTCATGTTAGCTTTACATAGAGCAGACTAAAGCAAAATAAGAAAAATAGCTAAGTTAGCTTGCGACAGAAATATTTGATTCTCTTCCACTCTTCCAGCTTCAGCACGGTAACTGTGCCCTACTGTAATGGCCTCCTGTTTGCCTGTCTGTCAGCAGAGAGAGAGGAAGTTGTATGAGTGGATTTAGATTGCATTTCCCCTCCCTTATTGTTATTTTTGGGGCAAATAACAGATTGCTCCTCCACTCAAAGGCAGTAGCAGAAATCACTCTGTGTGTAATGAATCCTTTAGTGTGCCCTCTGCTTGGCTCAAAATGGAATAAATGTGTCATTAGGGACGCAAGTATCATTACCTTGATGAATTACAGAAGGTATAACGATTATGGAAATAGTCATCGACTGATCATCCGTCTCAATTTATTTGTGCTCAGTGCCACTGTGGCCCCGGACTAAAATGGTATCATGTCATGAGTGTACAGCATGTTGACGATTCTGGCCGTGCCCTTACAGCAGTGGGGCTCTTTAGCTCTGGTGTACATCATCCATCCACTGCTCAACAATGGAGTGGACTGGGTAAATGCTAATTGGTAAATTGACTGGTCTGCATGGCAATTGGCCAAGGAAAGAGCCTCGATAACGCACTTGGGACATGTACCATGAGTACAATTTCTTCAATATTATTTTATAACACCATTTTCAGGCTATTTCCATATGTGACCCTTTTATGTGTATGCAAATCTGAACAATATATATTTAGCTTTCACAATGTTTATCTGCCTATAAGGGAGCTTGTTCGCCCTGTGTGTGCATATATTTGTGTTTTATCTTAATACACAGACAACAAAATGATCAAGACATTTAGGCCATCATTGTATCGAATCCCCATGTTGCGAATACATTGTAATATGATTCATTTGCACCACACTATGACATCTATAATTTGCACCACACTATGGTCAATTTGGTAAGCCTGTGAGACAATAAATCACAGTTATGTCAAGCGTGCTCATTAGACTTCAATTTATGAAAATTGCATGGGATATGAAGATTTGCAAAGGTCCAGACTCAGTGAATGCTGTGTGATAGAGTCTCTCTTGAGAGTTTCTAATCGCTGCTGCAGGAATATAGGATAATGGAGAACATATCTCTTCATTAAATGGGGGTAGGAGGAGTACAGTACAGAAAATTGCAGTACGGTTCATTCAGGCAATGATATACGGGTCTCTGTTTTGTTGCCCATGCACTTTCAGCACACAGTACTGTATCTCATGCAAGTGTAAAAAACAAGTTCCATTTCTTGGTAGAACAAAGGTTTCTTACTGAATCACTGTAATTGGCAGAATAATGTTTTTTGTAAATGCTGCATTCCAACTACTTTGCATTATCTTGAGAAAAAAGAACAACAGCTACATTAGGTTGTGGTCTGGACTCTTATCTTTTTCAATTTAGCGTTATGCACACTCCATGAATTTGTCATAAATCAATGTTTTTTCTTACAAAATAAACATGTAAACATTCAAAATTTTCAATAATCTTTCTAGCTGAGTTAATGTCAAGACTTGCTAGCTGAGTTAATGTCAAGTCACCCATGTTTCAAACACAGCGATTGTATTGTAAGCTACATGAATGTGCCATTTCTTTCAAGTGACATCTTTCAATTGACACTTCTTTCAAAGTCTTATTTTGTGCAACAATGAGCCATTTAAAGTCACATTTACTGTACTTAAATGATACTACCATGATTGATGATGATGTCTCAGTCTAATACATTTCTCCTCCTAAGTAACTTTGATTGTACATCCTTAATGGGAGAATGGTCAGTGATTGGTCCATGCATATGTGACAGTCAAAGGCAAGCTTACAAGCCATCGATCATTTGGGGTGGCAGGTAGCCTAGTGGTTAGAGCATCGGGCCAGTAACCGAAAGGTTGGTGGATTGAATCCCTGAGCTGACAAGGTAAAAATCTGTCGTTCTGCCTCTGAACAAGGCAGTCAACCCACTGTTCCTAGGCTGTCATTGTAAATAAGAATTTGTTCTTAACTGACTTGCCTAGTTAAATAAAATAAAAAATATTAAAAAATTCAAGCAGCTGAAAGTAACTTACTTCTGAAGTCAGGTAGTCTTTGTGGTGGTTGTTTTTCAAAGTAATTTGTCTTTTGGATTTTACCTAGACTTTTCAATTTAGAATATACCTATTGCATTTGTTTGATATTTTATTTCCTTTCCACCGCCTCAATTAACTGTGTAATTGCTTATTTATCTGCAAAGTGAAATCATTAACTATTCCTTGTCATTTCAGTTTTTTTTGTCAAGTCTGACTCAAATGGTTAAATCCCCTAGCTCTTTCAAACTATTGTAGGTTCTAACAGTGGTGCAATACATTTAATATCAGTGACGTAACGTTGTGGGGCTTTTACCTCAGGCAACATTCGAATCCCTTCCGTATAACCAAAGGTGAAAGCTTTGTTGTCCCTTTTGAAGGGATTCATTTCCACATGAAAGGAGAGGTTCTGTCCAATCCTTTTATACAGCTTCATTTAGTTGTGGAGAACAATACTGTATCAACAAAAGGCTACATCCTCTACACTATGTGGTTAACACATTGCACATACAGTAGAGCTTAATAGTCATTGATACTCTTGAATGTTATGTACCTATCCATGTAACTGACAAAACAAGCCATTATAATGAACATACTGATAGCCTCACTGTGTCTGATTCCACAGTGGCAGATTCCCCACATAGAGGGGGGAAACGGAATGAGTCATTTGTCAATGTTGCTTTATACTGTCCACAAGTAGCACCACTGTCCTTATGGCTTGACCCATATGTTTCCTCTGGTGAGTCAGTGTGTCTGTAACACACATGTAGTGTTGTAGAGTAGAGGCCCTTTATTCCTAAATGTATGCATGCTACGCTCTTAGGCTTCAGTCCGGAAGTTTCTAGTTCCTATTGTATATGCATATGAATGCTGGGGCAGCTGCATAAGTAATGGCAGGAGTGGAAAGTAAGATGGTATTATTTCCAAATATAATACACAGAGGGCAGAGTTGGCACTTTTGGGACTATTTCATTGGTTCAATGCTGGGCAATCTACAATACTAAATAATGCATTATGATTAAAATAGTCTCATTTTAGCTGATGGTATGTCACGTTTGTCTGTCAGTATCATGACACTGTGTAGTCTATATGCACTGTATGTTGATAAGAATGTTATTGTCTCCAATAGAGGGCATAGTAGACTGTATAGACATGTTAGTGCTACTGTGTGTGGTAGAGAAACCCAATCATTCCAGTAGTTCTTAGTTTACAAGGTTCTGAAAATGCATTAGAACATATAACACTGAAATGAGAGAAGGTGAGAAGTTGTATTTACTGTAGCTTTGATCTGAATGGAGCATGGAGGTGAAACTGAAACTTGCCTTTTGTGCAAAATAACTGTAAAAACAAATTAGATGTTCGAGTGCTATATGCAATGCGGATACCAGGTAAAGCTGTGTCTGAGTGAAAAATAGTGGGTACTAGATAAAGTCACCATTATTAGTCAGTTGTACAACCAAATGCCTTCAACCGAAATGTGTCTTCCGCATTTAACCCAACCCCTCTGAATCAGAGAGGTGCGGGGGGCTGCCTTAATCGACATCCACGTCTTTGGCGCCCGGGGAACAGTGGGTTAACTGCCTTGTTCAGGGGCAGAACGACAGATTTTTTTTCCTTGTCAGCTCGGGGATTCGAACTTGCAACCCTCCGGTTACAAGTCCAAAGCTCTAACCACTAGGCTACCTGCCGCCCCAATCCAAACCATCGAAGTGGTTTGGATTGCCACACCAGGGTCAGACAATAGCAAAAGTATTAGTGATAAAAAGGGAGTTTTTGTCTCTTCAGGTTCTGACTTTCAGAGTTGACAGTTCGCTCTTGTAGCTCTTCACCTCAATGACAAAGCTTTGAGTTCCTTCATCTTTTTGTTCAACTGTTCTACTATCCAACACTTTCTATTTAAAACTAAACTAGGAACATATTGCAGAAGAGACATATTTGTGCATTGGAGCCTGTGATAGCAGAGGTAGGGGACATTTGTTTTTTACAAAAAATTATATCCTATTTCTTTATTACTCTGGCATGCCCTTGAGCAAATATTCAAAGGCAGATTTAGATAGATTGCTGGGCACTTGCCATTCATGCAGATAATGCCATTTGATGAAGGCAACGTTTTGATGTGTCGGGATGATAATGGCGAACCCGAGGTTGGCCTCGTTGGGTAGAGAGAAGCTGTTTCCTGTGATAACTTCATTGCTGCATGTGGCAGAACGTGGGGGAAATTCAGGAAGGGGGATTAAAAAAACTGCCCAGTCAGAGTAGCATTGTTAGTCCCCCTACTGTGCACTGGACCTGCCACAGCTATAGTTTACGTTTCTGATGTGCCAAGGTATTGCCGGACCCCTCTTCTCTTGGAACCTGGCAGAGCCCTTGCCTCAAGAGTTTTTAGGTGGGATTAGTCAATGCTTTTGTAATTAATGAAACTCCTTCCCCCCCCTGTTGATCCTTTAAATGCTAACATTTGAATACCATCAGATTGAGTTAAAACGTTGTTTATTAATCTTTCTGATTCAAGTAAATTCAAAGCGATAAGCCAAATGTTACATGAGTAAAGAGGAAGGCGATGGGTTGTAATCTCAAAGATCTAGAAAGTTTATACACTTTCCACACACACACACACGCACGCACGCACACGCACACGCACACGCACACGCACACGCACACGCACACACACACACACACACACACACACACACACACACACACACACACACACACACACACACACACACACACACACACACACACACACACACACACACACACACACACACACACAGCTATTCTAAGTAGGCTGGCCTATATATTTAGAGCTGTGACTAGTGTGATGAGTAATAACTCCCTCCATAAATAAAGCATTTGTACTGGACATGTATAGGCTACCTATCACTTTATTTTGAAGTGATGGTAGCCTACTGTTTTCACTTGTTACAAAAATAAATTGAGATGGAAATGAATACCTACCTAAGGCTTCTCCCATTACTCAAATGCTTTATGCAATTTGTCATGAACTGTGGCATGTGACACACAAGGGACGGTTTGCAAGGATATCAGAAGCACCCATATAGAAGAGTGGAGCGCACTCAGCCCAGTGGAGGCTGATGGACTCGTTGCGCATTTCCCCTGCTAACAAGTGTATACAGGACAAAACACCAGCATTATGTAATTGGAGAGCGTCGTCTGCGCTACTAAAAAGCCTCAAAGTTAATAAGACGTCCGCATTTACATGACGACCAAAAAGAGGCAGTCTGAATTGCTGCAGGCAATGGAATTGATAGCTTACCCCTGAGCGGACTAAGATAATTGTAAGAAATCTTGGCAGTACGTGTTCTTGACACGTACTGGAATCTTGGCATTCAGCACCGCACACCTTCACACTGCGTGACATCGTTGTCTCATGGTCTGTTAAGGAATTTGCAACAACGAAGACTGCTTGGCACACATTTTATTTTCAAGGATATTGAGGATGTGACTGCGTGAAATTTCACTCACCATCATCACCGACGGACAACGCGGTGCGCAAGTTTGGATGTCTCTTGTTGAAGTTGTTCTGCGGCTCCGTACAACGGGACTGTTCAGTTAGTTCCACCAGGTAAGAAAGGGCAAAAACGAATACCTTCGGTGCTCACACATGCATGTTTAATTTTCACTGATAATCTACTATTTTGATTTGTCAAATCGATGATTGTATCCACAAACATGGACAAATAATAGCCTAAATAACGTCAGATTCAAGTACTTGCTTTAGCAGTGTGGCATACAATTGGCGTCCAGTAAAGCATTACTCTAGTTCAGCCAAGCAGCTCCACCACTCAGTAAATCAGTATTGGGTTGTTATTAGCCTCTCCATCATCATTCCTATAGGTTGAAGTAAACCAACTGTTCTATGTCCCCTGGATAGTTTGTTCATTCTTGAGTTGATCTGTTCATGGGTCTTACTGTCTGTCTAGATCAGGGATGGGCAACTTTGATGGGGATGGGGGCCACAAAAAATCTGAACTCATCATTAGGGGCCGCTGTGGCTCACGGGTCTGCATACCTACATCCATACCCACACATGCAGTCAACTGATTTGTGCAATCAATCTATTTGTGCAGTTAAACTACTTACTTCTTAACTAAATACAATATACTAGTAGCCAGGGCCGGCCCTAGCCTTTTGGGGGGCCCTAAGAGACATTTGAATGCCCTCACCACGTGGGCAAAACATGGAGAGAAACGTTTTACACATTTTGCCATGGGGTCATAGAGAAAATTGTGAAATTTGATGACCAATTTCATGCAATTCTATTAATTTTGCCGTGGGGCAGAGATTTTGTTTGTAGTTTTACAGCTAATTTCCTGCAATTCAACATATTTTGCCATGTTAATGTGATATTTGAGTGTGATAGCTAACTAGCTACTAAATTAGCAAGTTAAATGCACAACTGCAGCATTTAGCACCTTTTAAACAGTAAACTTAATAGTTATAAGATATCTAGCCGGCAAATATTTAGTGGAGAATTCTACGCTGTAACTGGATCACCTGGTGCGTGCTGCACAACAGTGAGTAACTCACAAGGCTCCCATCATTGTGTGCTTGTAAACAAACACCACCTGACTGGGGACTACCGGTAAACTTCATAATGGAAAATTATGTGACAGGTGAAATGAAGAACGCAATCTTCTTTATCTCCTAACATATTGCACAAGTTATAGTTTCAACGGTACTAACAGTATTGAAAAACCATCCCACATCTTTTCCCAAATACCTCGGTATACAGTATATACGGTATACCGCCCCAGCCTAATTTCTAAATTGCACCTTGTGTAGTCTACTACTCTACCTCTCAACAGTAAGTTCAACATAAACACAACATAAACGCAACATGCAACAATTTCAAAGATTTTACTGAGTTACAGTTCAAATAAGGAAATCAGTCAATTGAAATAAATTCATTAGGCCCTAATCTGTGGATTTCACATGACTGGGAACACACATACCTTAAAAAAAGTAGGGGCATGGATCAGAAAACCAGTCAATATCTGGTGTGACCACCATTTGCCTCATGCAGCGCGAGTTGATCAAGATGTTGATTGTGGCCTGTGAAATGTTGTCCCACTCCTTCAATAGCTGTGCGAAGTTGCTGGATATTTGCGGGAACTGGAGCACGCTGTTGTACACGTTTATTCAGAGCATCCCAAACATGCTCAATGGGTGACATGTCTGGTGAGTATGCAGGCCATGGAAGAACTGGGACATTTTCAGCTTCTATGAATTGTGTATAGATCCTTGCGACGTGGGGCCATGCATTATCATGTTGAAACATGAGGTGATGGCGGCAGATGAATGGCACGACAATGGGCCTCAGGATCTCGGCACGGTATTTCTGTGCATTCAAATTTTCATAGATAAAATGCAATTGTGTTCATTGTCCATAGCTTATGCCTGCCCATACCATAACCCCACCGCCACCATGGGGCACTCTGTTCACAACATTGACATCAGCAAACCGCTCGCCCACACGAGGCCATACAAGCTGTCTGCCATCTGCCCGGTAAAGTTGAAACTGGGATTCAGCAATGAAGAAAACACTTCTCCAGCATGCCAGTGGCCATCGAAGGCGAGCATTTGCCCACTGAAGTCGGTTACGCTGCCAAACTGCAGTCAGGTGAAGACCCAGGTGAGCAAGACGAGCAAGCAGATGCGCTTCCCTGAGAGGTTTCTGACAGTTTGTGCTGAAATTCTTTGGTTGTGCAAACCAACAGTTTCATCAGCTGTCTGGGTGGCTGGTCTCAGATGAGCCCGCAGGTGAAGAAGCCGGATGTGAAGGTCCTGGACTGGCGTGGTTACACGTGATATGCGGTTGTGAGGCTGGTTGGATGTACTGTCAAACTGTCCCTTGTGTGTCACATGAGCGGTGGCATGTATATATATATATATATATATATACTGAGTGTACCAAACATTAAGAACACCTGTTCTTTCCACGACATAGAATGACTAGGTGAATTCAGATGAAAGCTATGATCCCTTATTGATGTCACTTGTTAAATCAACTTCAATCAGTGTAGATGAAGGGGAGGAGACAGGTTAAAGAAGGATTTTTAAGCCTGGAGACAATTGAGACATGGATTGTGTATGTGTGCCATTCAGAGAGTGAATGGGCAGGACTGAAGATTTAAGTAGCTTTGAGCGGTGTATATGCAGTTTTGTAGTAGGTGCCAGGTGCCCCGGTTTGTGTCAAGAACTGCAATGCTGCTAGGATTTTCACACTCAACAGTTTACTGTGTGTTTCAAGAATGGTCCACCACCCAATGGACATCCAGACAACTTGACACAACTGTGGGAAGCATTGGAGTCATCATGGGCCAGCATCCATGTGAAATGCTTTCGACATCTCCTAGAGTCCATGCCCTGATGAATTGAGACTGTTCTGAGGGCAAAAGGGTGGGGTGCAACTCAATATTAGGAAGGTGTTCTTAATGTTTTGTACACTCAGTGTGAATGTTTTTGGAAAATTACCCACGTGCTGGCAGTTGCCCATCCCTCGGCCTAGATACATAAATACATGATAGTGAATGACGGCTGGGCCTATTGTCCTTTGCCTCTCACAGTAGGCAGTAAGTCAATTCTGCATAGGGAAATATTTGTATTTGGATAATAATGATGTTTGGTACTTGTGTGTATGTTGTTATTTGTGACTATAGCAATACACCTGACTGCATGTATATATAATATTGCATAATGAAGAGATTATGCATAGGAATTGTTAGCAACATCCCACATGCCTGCTATGGACATATTAACTAATAACAGCCATCAAAAATAATGCCACAGGAGATGTTGCTTGGGGTTGGGACTGCAGTTCATTAAGTCCCCAGTTCATTACACCTTATTACAGCCATTACTTAGCCTACCTATAATTCACCTGATTCCCCCAGTCATGATGGAGAATAATTGATTTCATTTGAGTGTTTTTCTCACTTTGGAGCTGATAGCACAGGCAGTCAATGAGACCTGATCCATCTAAATGAAATCAGACAACTTCTAATATATTGCTTTACCACATTCACAATCAGACTTTCAGATAAGCTTTATTGTGATAAAGGAATATATAGGAGTTTCCGGCTTTATACTGAGCAATTTAAAACAAATGGGACATCAACTGAACAATGTTTTGCCTATTTTTTGACACTTGTCTACACAAAAGCACATGAAATATATTGTGGGTTGCAAAATATGATGGGCTGGAAGTAGTTTCATTTAATTTATTCCATAGGCCTACAATGTAAATAAGATTTGTATTTCAATCACACATGTCAGTTGCCTCATTCATCAACAGAACATACATGTTTTCGAAGACTGTCCAGAGGGGTGGTGCTGGGTGGGACATCTCCCTCCCTCCTGTTATCTTGCTCATTACATTTATATTGTCTCTTCCTGTGGACGCTCAATAGTTGATCATATTAAATAGTACATTAGATATGGCAAATAGCATGGCTGAGGCATATGTTTCAACACATCAGAGTAAACATGTGAAGGTTAATGCAGCTTGTCAAACTGTGCACAGATCCCTTGGCCCAGCAGATCGTTTTTATGGCATAATTTGCTTTTCATAATTGCTGGCCCCAATCTTCTAATGTTAACACACAACCTGCTACTGTTAGCACATAGCCTGCTACTTTTAACACACAGCCTGCTACTTTTAACACACAGCCTGCTACCATTAACACACAGCCTGCTACTGTTAACACACAGCCTGCTACTGTTAACACACAGCCTGCTACTGTTAACACACAGCCTTCTACCATTAACAACCAGCCTGCTATACTGCTATTTGGCTGATCTGTTATCTCACCTGTTTTTTCTGAATTCTCACTGATTCCTCTTGCTGCTGTTTGACCTTTTGGCTGTGAGACAGATTGATATTCTAGCTCTTACATGGTCCAATCGAGATTGTTTATGAATCAATATGGATGGAGTATGTTTTATTGATTTTATATGACTGTAGACGAAAGCAAGGAATTGGGTCCTTCTTACATTTATGTAGGTTACATTTTGAAATTAATGAATGAGACACTAGTTATGTTTTGTTGCAGCAGTGCCATGGGGGAAAGTAATACGGTACTACATTATTACATTTTAAGGTAGGTGAACAAGCTTTTGGATCTCAATCAGAATGACAATGACAGTTTCTTTTTGAAATTGTCTTTAATAAACAGACTGATATATGTGGCACATGATATGGTCTTTATAGATACATGTGAAAAAGTCCCAGTGGATACATTTATCTCCCTGGAATTAATTTGGATAAGCACAATACAAATTATACATAAAATGCATGCACTCATGACTGTAAGTCACTTTGGAGAAAAGCGTCCGCTTAATGACATCTAATTGTATTATTATATTACATCGTTTGACAGTGTGGCAGCGAAAACTTGACGGTTGTACTCTGAAAGTCAACCAAATACTTTTTTGGAGGATTGCATGCTCTTGAAATGTACTTATGGTAGTGATATTTGATGACAGCCTGCGATGTATTGCCACAATGGTTTTTAACTACACAGTATGCTGTTGAAGAGACACATGTTAAGGGCATTTTGTCACGATCTCCTTGAATGAGGGACCAAGATGCAGCGATGCTTCCAGTATACATACTTTATTTGACTTAACTGGGAAAAATAATAAACGACTGACGATCGTAACTACTGTGACCATAATACACTCAAATCATCAGTATAAACAATAACCCACAAAACCCTAGTGAAAAGCACAAACATATATATGGTTCCCAATTAAAGGTAACGACAATCAGCTGCCTCTAATTGGGAACCATAACCCCAACATAGAAATATGACACCTAGAACAAAAAAACCCTAATACACAAAACTCAACCTAAAGACCAGCCTGCTAAACCAGGCCTGGACGTTACACATTTTGCTACATGTTTAGGGCAATTGGGTACCAAAACTGCCCTGCAACTTGTTTTAACGCCTATTACTGTAAGACTTTAGCTATTTTAAACCATTGCCACTATTGAAGCACATAGCATCTGGACTTAGTATCCGAGTCACTTATTTCGCTAACTGAAATATGGACACTTCAGATGCTTTGGCTGTATGCATTCCTTTGGAATTGTTTAACATCTATGTGAGCCATACACACCTTTGTACATTGGTTTCCAGCAACTCCTGCACAGTATAGTTATTGGGTGTACTTGTTTTTCACTAGCCAAACCCAGCAGGCAAAATGTGGCATGGGGCATCATAATTATGTTTTTCTGGTTGTAATCTGTTTCTTTTCAAGTGACGTCAGATAGCTTGTGTGATGACTAACCTTTTCTGAGACCTGAAGACTTGCCTAGGCTTTAGCTCAGCTGGAAAATACAGTGTTAAGGCACACAGACGACACAGGTACAAACTCAGACTGTATATGTTTTAGACAAAGTACCAGCTATTGTTTTATCATGAAAGAGAAGAAATTGTTCTGCAATACGCGGTTCCTTAAGTGTTTGAAAAACGAAGCTGCGTGCATTGCAGATTTAGTTTGTTTCTGCCTTTTATTTCTGCCTCTCCGGCTTGGGCCGAAAGCCACCTGCGATTAGCCACATGGTGGCAACCTGCTGACCAGGCGCCAGGGGCCATACCCGACTCACTGGAGCCTGTCTCTGGAACCAACAGATTTACATTCATATCCCTCACTTGCAAGCATATGCCAGCTTTTAGCAAGAGGACCGTAGTAATAAGATTGATCAGGAGCGGGGCTGGCATCGTAACAAAGAACCTCAAGTATCTTTCGATCAACACTTAGTAGGGAGACTAAGTGTTGATCGACATTGATCTACCCAAATTCTCATTTTGTTGCCTGTGTAACACAAACCCTTCTTTTGTCACAGACATCCTCCTATCCATAAATGGCGGCCTTCGATCACGCTGTATCATGCAGTATGCACCGAAAATACAGTTTGAACACAGTGAGAACTTGGAAAGATGCTTTAGTTCTCGTGATATCCATGTGTCGTTTAATGCTACAGGATTTCAATAAAAAATGTGTGAAGGTAACAACCCACTCTAGATGTGGAACTGGAGTATAAAGCTTGAAAATCTCAGAACGATCTCTTTGATCACCCTAAATGTTGCTTTTGAACCCTCTCTTTCTAAGGTCTGGACAGTGTTTGCCATACAATGCAATATTGGCCCTCGCAAGCTTCCTCTGAAAAGGAGCTGCCAAGTGCTTCAGGTCAGGCTCTTTTGTGTGCCTCAGACAGCCCAGTGGGACGTTGGATGTCAGCTATGCTCGTCGATAGAGCCACTTGACGGCCTCAATAATTCAGTTGAGGTGACCTGGGTGATGCCGAAAGCCCCTGGTCTGGCAGGCTGATGAAGAGCCATGATAGACCAGGGCCAGGTGCTAGTTCCTGAGGGACCCTACTCAGCAACACTTCTCCCCCATTCTCAATGGTGGCGAAGACGGAAAATATATAAAAATCAAGATATTGAGTAGTTCGGGGAAAAATATTGTGTTGGTGTAATGATATTCAGGTCAATGGTCATTGACATCCAGCACGCCATCACTTGTATTCAAGAATTTTGGCATTTTCACCCCCAAAAATTAAGAAACAGCCAGCGCAACGTCAGTGGAATTTCAGATGGATGTTTCTTTAATAAGGGCTGCGGTCTTTCTGTATTCTGATAGTGTGTTATCATGACCTATATATTCTTCCCCAAAATGCTGACACCTGTAGAATAAAATCCCCCAGTTTATTTTTCTATTGTTTGATTAATGCACATCTTTAAGTGGTAATATCCTCATTATATTATTCTCTGTTAAGTGCATAAACTTAATACAATTGTCCCTATTTTTTTCGTGCATGTAACAATTCACAGATGGCTCCAGTTTTTTGACTATGCAGTAGTAGGCTTCATTGTTTGCACAAACAGAATCCTATCACAATTAGCTTTCCCTGATTGTTTAGACTGTCTTACTGTGGTTGTTAACATGGAGTCAGACTCTTTCAGTAATCACAATGCATTCCTGTAACCAATTCATGAGTTGAATGTATTGCCAGCTCACATTGTATGGTTAGAATATATCTCAGGAGAAATGGAAGGGTTTGTCCTGGCTTGTAAAAAGAAAATATGCATTTTTATCTACATTCAGACTCAGCACTTTTGAGTAACATCCAGCATTTTAATGTTTAACCAATAACATGGTTTGAATGCACACAGCATTCGGTTTCAATTTTGCTTTAATTCATACATATTATGTCAATGTTGATGCTTAAACATTTATGCCACCTCATATGCCATTGCCAACAAACAAGCACTTTAGGAACAATCCAAGTAGAATTTACCACCGAGACATAAATAAGGATAAATGCAATTTAGCATTTAGGAATGTTGAGAAATGTTTTGCCAATCAGTAATTGAAGTGTGACACTCTTTTCATTTCCTCACCAGTTTCAATTGAGGCTTCAGTCCCATTTTCTTTCAGTTATTAGACAATGTGTTTGACAAATGTTATGTTCATCATGCCATATTTTGAAATAGCACTGAACCAGTCATTCAGTTTTCTTTCAACCAGTCATTGTCAGTTTACGTCAGTGCCTGCGATTGCCTTGCAACCTCATTACAACTCCACCACTGCCCAAATGTAATTTATTTCACTAAGGGCATACTGGTCATTGTGCTATTTGACTGTAAATTGTCACAATTCTGTTGATGTTATATTTTCAGACGATGCAGTCAACTCAAGCAGGTAATCAGGCCTAATTAATTTAAATGTGGTGAATATTCACAACCTTGGCCAAGCCGCCATTCCTACACAGTTCCATGAAGTTAATTTAGATTAATAATATTCAGCACCTCCTGTATACAATAAAACAACTTATATTTCTGTACTGATGTGTATTATTTAGAAAAGGAATGGAACATTGAATTAGGGCAGTGGCTAATGGAACACACTGAATTAAGGCAGTAGCTAATGGAGCATTGAATTAGGGCAGTGGCTAATGGAACATTGAATTAGGGCAGTGGCTAATGGAACACTGAATTAAGGCAGTAGCTAATGGAGCATTAAAGTAAGGCAGGGGCTAATGGAACACAGAATTAAGGCAGTGGCTAATGGAACATTGAATTAAGGCAGTGGCTAATGGAACACTGAATTAAGGCAGTAGCTAATGGAGCATTAAAGTAAGGCAGTGTCTAATGGAACATATAATTAAGGCAGTGGCTAATGGAACATTGAATTAAGGCAGTAGCTAATGGAACATTGAAGTAAGGCAGTGGCTAATGGAAAATTGAATTAAGGCAGTGGCTAATGGAACATTGAATTAAGGCAGTGGCTAATGGAACATTGAATTAGGGCAGTGGCTAATGGAACATTGACTTAAGGCAGTGGCTAATGGGACATTGAATTAAGGCAGTGGCTAATGGAAAATTGAATTAAGGCAGTGGCTAATCCGACATTGAATTAAGGCAGTGGCTAATGGAACATTGAAGTAAGGCAGTAGCTAATGGAGCATTAAAGTAAGGCAGGGGCTAATGGAACACAGAATTAAGGCAGGGGCTAATGGAACACAGAATTAAGGCAGTGGCTAATGGAACATTGAATTAAGGCAGTGGCTAATGGAACACTGAATTAAGGCAGTAGCTAATGGAGCATTAAAGTAAGGCAGTGGCTAATGGAACATATAATTAAGGCAGTGGCTAATGGAACATTGAATTAAGGCAGTAGCTAATGGAACATTGAAGTAAGGCAGTGGCTAATGGAACATTGAATTAAGGCAGTGGATAATGGAACATTGAATTAAGGCAGTGGCTAATGGAACATTGAATTAAGGCAGTGGCTAATGGAACATTGAAGTAAAGCAGTGGCTAATGGAACATTGACTTAAGGCAGTGGCTAATGGAACATTGAATTAAGGCAGTGGATGTGATTGTGTGCATACATACACTACCATTCAAGCGTTTGGGGTCACTTAGAAAGCAACATTTTTTGTCCATTAAATAACATCAAATTGATCAGAAATACAGTGTAGACATTGTTAATGTTGTAAATGACTATTGTAGCTGGAAACAGCAGATTTTTGGAATATCTACATGGGCGTACAGAGGCCCATTATCAGTAACCATCACTCCTGTGTTCCAATGGCACGTTGTGTTAGCTAATCCAAGTTTAACATTTTTAAAGTCTAATTTATCATTAGAAAACCCTTTTGCAATTATGTTAACACAGCTGAAAACTGTTGTTCTGATAAAGAAAAGCAATAAAACTGGCCTTCTTTAAACTGGCCTTCTAGGCAGAGTTGCAAATATAAAGTAATATCTCAGACTGGCCAATAAAAAGAACAGATTAAGATGAGCAAAAGAACACAGACACTGGACAGAGGAACTTTGAAGGCCAGCATCCCGGAGTCGCCTCTTCACTATTGACGTTGAGACGGGTATTTTTCCGGGTACTATTTAATGAAGTTGAGGACTTGTGAGGAGCCTGTTTCTCAAACTAGACACTCTAATGTACTTGTCCTCTTGCTCAGTTGTGTACCGGAGCCTCCCACTCCTCTTTCTATTCTGGTTAGAGCCAGTTTGCACTGTTCTGTGAAGGGAGTAGTACATAGCATTGTACGAATTCTTCAGTTTCTTGGCAATTTCTCACATGGAATAGCCTTCATTTCTCAGAACAAGAATAGACTGACAAGTTTCAGAAGAAAGTTATTTGTTTCTGGCCATGTTGAGCCTGTAATGGAACCCACAAATGCTGATGCTCCAGATACTCAACTAGTCCAGTTTTTTTGCTTCTTTAATCAGAACAACAGTTTTCAGCTGTGCTAACATAATTGCAAACGGGTTTTCTAATGATCAATTAGCCTTTTAAAATTATAAACTTGGATTAGCTAACACAACGTGCCATTGGAACACAGGACTGATGGTTGCTGAAAATGTGCCTCTGTACGCCTATGTAGATATTCCATAAAAAATCTGCCGTTTCCAGCTACAATAGTCATTTACAACATTAACAATGTCTACACTGTATTTCTGACCAATTTTATGTTATTTTAATGGACAAAAAATTTGCTTTTCTTTAAAAAACAAGGACATTTCTAAGTGACCCCAAACTTTTGAACAGTAGTGTATAAGGGGAGGTGTGAGTCTGATAACAGTATAGGGTATGTACATGGGTTGCCTGGAAAGAGATGAACAGACGTTCAATAGGGCATGGAAAAACATGCTATTACCACTTCAGATAGCCTAAAACATGTCAATATCTGTCTTTCTATGTGATCTTAGGCAACATTTTTATATTTGTTTTTTACATTCAAAGAGCGATAGTGATTGCCTCATAGTCTACGATTTTGCTTGCGTCAGCAGATTTTTGCTTTGTATTAAGACTCAATGAACATTATTTATTTGAGTGTCGTTGTGGTTAAAGCTGATTGGTTGGATTTGTAGATATCTCGTTGCTGTTTCTTATTTGGTGTCCTGTCTCACATGAAGAGATGCATTTCACCTCCGTGTCAAGCCCACCTCAAGTGAATCGCTGTATATTTCAGAGAAAGAAATCTCTGTTAGCTCTGGTTAAAGTTGGAATCTGAACACTGTTATACTCCCCCTGACATCATCGCACAACAGTACACACGTGATAGAACAGCAGAGTATGTACTACATTTTTCTACACCCCTTTTCAAAGATGAAACTATAACAAATGTATTGGTATGCCCAGTGGCTCTGTTTCACCTTGGTCATACCTCAGCTTTAAGGTGAGGTCTATACTAATGTAAGAAGTTGACATACTTCAGCATTGGTGTACTGATGCCTGAGTTTCTGGATTTCTCATACAATCCATGAAGGTATTTAATGATAAAACTCACAGCCACCGTGAAAGGACAATAAAATACACCACAGGTCTCAAAGTTGTACATCTTGCATTAGCATGGTCCCTGTTGTATAGCTTTAGACATAATGAACAGAAATTTGGTTCTGATGGCATCAAGACTAGAACACAGGCAGAGCCAGGGAATCTGATGGCATCCAGACTAGAACACAGGCAGAGCCAGGGAATCTGATGGCATCCAGACTAGAACACAGGTAGAGCCAGGGAATCTGCTTTCAACAGACAAGCACTTCTGTGTCTCCAAATTCACTGGTGTCAGGAGGGAACAGGCAGCAGCTGATGGAAGAGTGCCCTTGTTACTCCTCACCCCATTCCAGAGAGTTAGAGAGAGGGAAGAGAAAGGAGAAAAGAGAGGAGAGGATAGAGACTCGACAAGATGAATTATGCAAAGCTGTCAGAGCTGGCTATTGTTGGAGGTTCTGGCTGTGTTAAAGTGAGCCGGCCTGATCCCCACCACCCTCCATCACCACTTTCCCGACTCCCTTGGCGAAGGACCGTACGGTCCCTGCAAAAACAAATAGAAAAGGGCGAGGCCACGGAGGGGAAAGGATGGGAAGGGCAGCGGGCTGGCATCGTGGTGGCAAGTGGAACATCTGGGAGAGGGGGACATGATGGAAACGATAACCATGTGTTTTTATTGGCGTTATTTACAGAGTACAGAGTCAGGGTTTACGTCAGGCGGTAATTGCTGGCTTTTGGATGCTATCTTTTTTGAAAAGCCAATAAATGTAATAGTTAATCGGGAGAAAAAACTATCTTATTACAAAATAATGCTTTTTATTTATTGATTGAAATATCAGTCGATGGAAATACATATGACCATCACGCTTATAGGTATAAAGGTTAATTTGCTTTAGTGGAATTAAATTGGGGCGTGTGTATTTTCATTAGTTATCATGTATCTTATTTATCCAACACAACTATCACACGCCACAGCATACAGAGCCTGTTTTGAGCTGTATTTCTCCTGCAGCTCCTCAGCTCGCTGCTGCTGGAGTAAAACATGTGATTTGATAAGACCAGTCATTGCGCAACAATTCTAATTGCAATCGCGTGGCCACGATTAAAAAGAGCTACTATTTGTATTTCTCAACTGGTAATTGAAGTGCGCCTCCCATTCGCCATTCAAGTGCATAGTCAACGATAGGCAGTCTATCACCATGCCACCCAATGTGAGTTGGAGGCAGTATGCATTTTGAAGACATATACTTAAAACGGAACCATAGAAACTTGGAGGCAATTATTTTATAAAGACTTCCTCAAATGCATTTGAAACCAGCATTTTTCCCCTCTTCTATTGGTTTTCAAATCAACTTTCTTTCGTTGTCCAGAAGCCAAAGGTGCAATCCTAGTCATATTAGAAACCCATCCTGTTGCTGCATCTTTAGATTTCCCCTCTTTCTAAGTTTCTAACATACATTTTTATCTCTGTCACATGGGGAACCGCTCGCATCAGGTGTGCTGTTTAGAATGGTGCTTTTTGCGAATTGCATTTTGGCAAATGTTTGTAAATGACATTTTATTGTCTGCTTCATTACAGGAATTGCATGTTCTGTTAAGATGAATTACCATAATTTAAATGTGATTTCTGTCATTCTGATCACCGTGGGTGGACTCCCTAATGGGTTACGCACCCAATGCATATGGGTCCCATAATTTCTCAAATGGCCGTTAAATTAAACTCTTCCCAGTCACATTGTCTGGCACCTCATTTTCCTTACGGAAACCTTGGGTCAGGGGGTCTGAGTTAATATTTAGAGCAGGCCTTCGGAAAAAATGTAATTACTTGAACAAAGAGGGCTTCGGGAAGATTTGCCGTTTCAGCAGGGAAGTCTCCAGTGGCTACTCTACTCTCTCTTTGCAGAATGCTGTTTGTGCTTACGTCAGGAATGTGGGTCACTTCAGTTGAAACCAATTTATTTGGCTGTATTGGCTCTGAGCCACGTCTGTGGTGGCTTCTCCTTTGGTCCTCCCATGTGAATCGCGAGTGTGAAGCAAAAAAATCCAACACACAATCCCTGATTTTGTGTCCAAACAATAGAATCGAGCCTAGATCATAAAAGCTTATATTCTCTAAACTATGTTACCAAATTGACTTCAAGACATTGCTTGACACTATATTATATATATGGTGTATGGTTAATGTTTAGAAGAACATCGAGACTGTATATAACAGAAGAAGCAGGTTGAAGAGGAACTGGCTGGGGAATCATAGACCTGTGTAGTACTGTGCTACGCTACATAGATCATGGAGTGTCACTTCCCCCTGCCTCACTGCCTTGTCAAAGTTCCCACTGTGCCACTATAATACTGCAGTGTCGGCTTTTCCTTCTTGAGGTCATGGGTGACTGGCTGTCTCAATCAACCATATTATCAAAGGTGGCACATACGGACCAGAGGGGTAGCATCCTAACAGTATGTAGGACAGTTCTTAATCTGAATGGGTAGACGTGGGGATCATTTTTGGTGTACTGCGGTAAGGCACTACGTGTACATTATGTAGGCCTATTTGTGGTTTTGGTATCCAAGCAACGAAGTGGCCTAATCCTTAGATAGAACTTCCTTGAGTTCACAGCACAGCACACTACACCAGACAGCTTCTATGAGTATCTCCCTAGTGTCCTCAAAGCGTCCCCATGTATAGGAACTACCTTCAGTACATAGAGGACATTTTGATGAACTCAAAAAAATGTTGGTGTCAGTAACTTTGGATCCTCCTGAGGAAGGCAGTATGTGTTCAAAATAAAGATGTGTCCGGTCGTTCACCTTGCTTTGTGAGAATCTGGCCCGCCACGACATTTCCCCATAACACACCCATGGGGGCTTATAGCTGATTAGGACACTAATCTTATTCCCCCTGTTGGGTTGTCGGCGGCTCGACAGACAAGGCTCTTAGCAATAACGGCAATCAGCCCCTGTGTATCTTTACAGGTCTATAAATCAGAACGGATGACAATCAGGGAGGTTTGTGGGTGGGTCCGTTCATGGCCACTGCAGAGTAATCTTTGTAAATGTAGGTTAACATCTCCACTCTTGTTTCTGCGTTTGAAAGTGTCTTTTAAGATTTCATCTCTGCATAGAAAGAAAGAACAACCTGTCACCTAGTGAAAGGTCTTCTCAGCAAATTCTCAATAAAAACTTTGAGGTCTAGAAAATACTTTTTCATTTCTCTTGGATCCAAAGTTTCAGATTCAGTACAGGGAAATGTGGAGGTGTCTGATACACCTGTCTTCGAGCTTCCAGCTGAGTCAAGACAGAAATGAAATCCTCACCAGTGAAAATCCCCCCTTTTCACACTCTACACTTAATAGTAATGGATAATTAAAGTCTCTAAATGACCTGTCGACCTCATACACACACACACGTCCAAGTTGTGGACAAAAGGAATTTAGTCAAGACAATGGAGGTCTGAACTGAGGCTGAAAGAATATAAAAGAAGGGGGGAGAGGGAGTCAGTGAGAGGAGATCTGCTTTATAGAGGAGTTCATGCAAGGATGGTGGTGTTTGAGATATGGTGGGTGTGAGTGGGCTTACGGGTGGTGTTTGAGATATGGTGGGTGTGAGTGGGCTTATGGGTGGTGGTGTTTGAGAGATGGTGGGTGTGAGTGGGCTTATGGGTGGTGGGGTTTGAGAGATGGTGGGTGTGAGTGGGCTTACGGGTGGTGTTTGAGAGATGGTGGGTGTGAGTGGGCTTATGGGTGGTGGGGTTTGAGAGATGGTGGGTGTGAGTGGGCTTATGGGTGGTGGGGTTTGAGAGATGGTGGTGGTGTGAGTGGGCTTACGGGTGGGGTTTGAGAGGTGGTGGGTGTGAGTGGGTTTACCGGTGGGGTTTGAGAGATGGTGGTGGTGTGAGTGGGCTTACGGGTGGTGTTTGAGAGATGGTGGGTGTGAGTGGGCTTATGGGTGGTGGGGTTTGAGAGATGGTGGGTGTGAGTGGGCTTATGGGTGGTGGGGTTTGAGAGATGGTGGGTGTGAGTGGGCTTATGGGTGGTGGGGTTTGAGAGATGGTGGGTGTGAGTGGGCTTACGGGTGGTGTTTGAGAGATGGTTGGTGTGAGTGGGCTTATGGGTGGTGGGGTTTGAGAGATGGTGGGTGTGAGTGGGCTTATGGGTGGTGGGGTTTGAGAGATGGTGGGTGTGGGTGGGGTTTGAGAGGTGGTGGGTGTGAGTGGGTTTACCGGTGGGGTTTGAGAGATGGTGGGTGTGAGTGGGCTTATGGGTGGTGGGGTTTGAGAGATGGTGGGTGTGAGTGGGCTTACGGGTGGTGTTTGAGAGATGGTGGGTGTGAGTGGGCTTATGGGTGGTGGGGTTTGAGAGATGGTGGGTGTGAGTGGGCTTATGGGTGGTGGGGTTTGAGAGATGGTGGGTGTGAGTGGGCTTATGGGTGGTGTTTGAGAGATGGTGGGTGTGAGTGAGCTTACGGGTGGGGTTTGAGAGATGGTGGTGGTGTGATTGGGCTTACGGGTGGGGTTTGAGAGATGGTGGTGGTGTGATTGGGCTTACGGATGAGGTTTGAGAGGTGGTGGGTGGATTGGGTTTACGGGTGGGGGTTGAGAGATGGTGGTGGTGTGATTGGGCTTACGGGTGGGGTTTGAGAGATGGTGGTGGTGTGATTGGGCTTACGGGTGGGGTTTGAGAGATGGTGGTGGTGTGAGTGGGCTTACGGATGAGGTTTGAGAGGTGGTGGGTGGATTGGGCTTACGGGTGGGGGTTGAGAGATGGTGGTGGTGTGATTGGGCTTACGGGTGGGGTTTGAGAGGTGGTGGGTGGAGTGGGCTTACGGGTGGGGTTTGAGAGATGGTGGTGGTGTGAGTGGGCTTACGGGTGGGGTTTGAGAGATGGGGGTGGTGTGAGTGGGCTTACGGGTGGGGTTTGAGAGGTGGTGGGTGTGAATGGGAGCTTTTGAAGATTAAGTAGGGGGATTAGTGTTATCTGAGCTTCTCGTCTCTCCCCTCTCTGTTTTCCAGGTAGAGCCGAATGGGGCTAAGTGGACAGACAGACAGAAATACAGACGGATAGACAGAGGGACAGACTTACCAACGGCGTAAACCGGAGTGGAATATCCCAAAGCGAGCGTCTCAGGAGAGAAGGACACAGTATGCAGGCAGCATGGAACAGGTGAAGGAGCAGCAGCCTTTCTGCTCACTCTCCAAGAGCCAGAGAGACCGAGAGAGAGACCGTGAAAGGGAGAGGGATCGGGAACGGTGTTACACCGCATCATCGACAGACCAAGAAGGGGCCTGCCGGGTGCCGACCCAGAAGTCCTACAGCTCTAGTGAGACGCTGCAGGCCTACGACCATGACCCCGCCCGGCTGCTGTTCTCAGGCCGAGTCAAGGAGATGGCCCACCAGGAGACCAATGACTACAGCAGGCCTGGTCAGTACAGTCACAGCTCTATTCCAATAATATGAAAGGATGATTAATAATAGGCCTGCCGTTTGGATATCATTTGTTTCATACGTGTACTTTTTAAACATACTTAACTTGGGAACACATGGAGTTTGGTATAAAAAAAAAATTGCAAGGTGTATTACAGAATTGAAATTAATTGTCTACTGTTGAGCTCATTGACATAGGTAAGATAGATAGAGAGATACTATATTAGTAAGTCTATCATTCTTTCATAGGGCCTCCCATGGGTTTCCTTGAAAACTTTATCTTGTTAATGCATGATCCATCAACCAGCATTCATAGTTTGTTATTTGAGGTTTGTATTACTCCATGATGAACAGTAGAGCTCTTTTCGATCAGTGCTTGAACCACAGTATGTACAGATTCAAACGAAATGATCACACTCCACTTCACATACCGTTGATAATTACCCATTGAACTGCTGAGCAAATAACCCACCGTTTTAATTGGTTGTTGGCAATTGGTAGGAAATGTTCATAATAAGAAACAAGTTGGGTGGTTTATTTTAGTGTCATAGACGATTCTTGATTATCTAAAATTGCATATTTGATGGCATACTTCTCATTGATGTCTGCTAATTGGCGCCAAGTGGAAATGAATTGCATTCTAGTCAGGCTGTGGGAAGAATGTTCATTTCCCCTTTGTTTCTAGATCAAATTACAATCTTTAATGAAAAGGTAATGAATGATTCGACTTATTATCACTTCAATTATCAATAATTGCTATTTACACATTTCAAAGTTGTATCTGTTTTTACAAGTAAATTCACACCAAGTCAAATGTATAGTTTAAGGTTATTAATTGTCTTTTGAAATTTATAACACATGACATAAAATATTGTCAATGTCCGGAATTTCTCCGCTGCAGTTTCTACTTTAGAATGTTCTTTGTCAATTTCACTTGTTGAAATTTTTGCTGCCATGAAATAACCTGTAAACTAAATCAAATGCAAGAACAGTTTTAAATGAATTTATTCATTGCTAATTTACTTATATTAATATTGCTACCTGTCTTGTCTGCACTAATGATATTTCTATATTAATGTGGGTAAAATACATGTCTGTAATCTTATGCACCATGACATTACATTCTGTATTATTCAATTTCAATATTCAATTTTTTTTTTCATAGAAAGACTTTGAATGTATATATGAACAAAATATATATCGATAAATATATACACTGAACAAGAATTTCCATCCAAAGATGGTTTTAGTTCTGTCCACGCAATTGGAAATATAAATTCAGTGAAAGTACTTTGAACGTTGATTGTAGATTCTTGCTGTTTACTTCAGATTACATTTTCTTTCTCAATCCAGCATTGACATCCTGTACATTCCCTTGCATCTCTGTTTTTCACCTTTTTGATTCTCTATTACATCAACACTTTAGATCCAGATTTACAAACAATTAAGACACAGAATTGTGGAACTCTTTCAATTTACAAAAAAATATAATTTGGGTAGTTGTTCAATGTTCTGCACCCACAGTTTTTCAGGAACTCAGTCTGTCTTTCGACTTACTCTTGAAAGTTGTAATAGTAGAATGTACGAGGTGCAGTTTCGAAATTGGGTAGTGCATCATCAGATTTCCTCTTGTCATGTCAGTCATTGCATACATTAGAGAGCTATTTATAACTTGTCAGACATGTCCAGATCAACTAGCCCATGTCAGCCAACGTTTTTTAGCTAGGTTTTTTAGCCCATAGATTTTGTTGTAATGTTTGAGTCACTGAAACATCACATGAATACACATTAGACATGGCAAAATGTATAGAATTGCAAGAGAATAAGCTTTAAAACCACAAAATGTTCACTGCCCCGCTTGACAAAATGTGTAGAATTGCAGGAAATAAGCTTTAAACCTGAAAAATGTTCTCTCACCAACAAGAGGGGTGTGAACAGTTTGTGTCAAACCGTGCTTGTGCCCATAGAAATAGACGTGGCGCACGCGCACGGTGGGGGGGGATGTTGTTTTCAGCAGAAGTCCTATCAACTTCCATCTTACTTGAATGTCTATTAGTGTGAAGTGTCTTCTGATTTTTAAGAATCACGTTGTTTAAGCTACACATCGTGGCAAAATGTCTGTCATTGTAAATAAGAATTTGTTCTTAACTGACTTGCCTAGTTAAAAATAAAACAAAATGTCCGCACCAGATATTCTGGGTTTGGGATTGTGGTTTGATAACATTGTTAAATTATAGACCTGCTATTTTGATTTGTCTGTACAGGACAGGCCTTCTCGCTGAGGCAACTTGGGATACGTGAGGCCTCCACACGCAGAGGCTTGGCCCTCTGCCCTGAAACGGGCCTCTCGCACCCCCTTGGTAGCTACTCCAGAGGAACAGTACCCACAGAGAATAATGAGCCCACATCCCCGGAACGTACCATGGCTCTCTGGGGCAGGGGTGCCAAGTCAGGCCAAAGCTCATGCCTGTCTAGTCGCTCCAACTCGGCCCTTACCCTGACAGACACCAAAATGGACAATAAGTCAGACAACGAAATTGGTGAGTCTGCCACACCTATTGCTGTTTTTGTGGAGGTTTAAGTATGTGCAAACTAGTAAGCATTGTACCGGTATTATTTCATTGGGGCTCAGGAAATCTCTTTCATTGGTGGAAGCGACAAGTGGTGGATTCTGATTGGGCATGTGCAGCTGCTGTTTGGGGATCAAAGGCATGTTTCATGGCCTCTTGTGGATAAGAATTTGGTCTTCCAATTGAGTGTTTGGTAGTCACCTGGTCATCTCCACATGGAAGCAGGGGAGATTGATAAAGTTTCCCCTTGGGCTAGTGTGTAATCAAAGATAGCTTTGTAAAGCGTCGGTCAGAGATTTCGCATAGAAATTCCACAGTAGTTGAACGAGCACACACAATAGCTGATTTAAGTAGGTTCAATGGTTTGAAGTGCAAATTTGATCATGCTCGAAACCCGAAACTTAAGACTGTGGTATTCTTTTGAAGGAAGATCTTCTGTGCATCAAATGCGGGATGAAAAAAATATACATTTCTGTTTATACTTCTCAATATTGCTTTAAGTGATAAATTACTCTTTCATTTTGATTTAGAAAGGGTTTGTACTCAAACGAAAAGCAGTCTATACAGCTATCTAAAAACACAGTTGTTTTGTTGCTTTTGTTGTGTATAGCATGTGAGGTGTATAATATTCCTTGCAGTGATAACTTTGCTTTTATCCGGCTTCCGTCAATGATTTTGCAAAAAGTACAATGTTTTGCCTCCAACTTTGAAGTGATGTTATTGTCTATTACTTATTTACTCATGTCTTTGTGCTATCATATTTTCTACACATCAGCCATGGTCTCAAATTTGTTATTAGAGCGGTTTTGACAACTTTTGCTGCTGTTAGGCTAATTTGAGGAATACTTTTATCTTTAATGCTCTCAAAAAGCATTGAAAATGTATTTACCATAGTGGTATTGTCATCTCATATGTTTGCTATCGCCATACTTCTTAATAAGTATTACCAAAGGTACAGAAGAAAGAGCGATGATAGAGGTTGGTTATCCAAGGATTATCCACAGACTTTCAACTGGCCAGAGTATATAAAAAGGTTACATGGTACAAAGGAAATATTCTGTGTTCAGAGCAAACAATTTATATTTCAGTTATGTTCCAGACAGTTATTCCATACCACTCTTGAGACGAAGATCTGAGATGAGGATCTTTCGCCTCTCTTAAGTGCCTTTTTGCCTTATATAACATTATTTTGTTGTATTATAGTCTCCAACTACTTTGTGATTACTGCTGATGTAAAAAGGGCTTTATAAAATACATATGAATTTGATTGGATGGAAAAACACGTGGAAAATAAATTGATGCAAGGGTAGTGATCGAAACGATTAATGTTCCCACCAAAGTCCACATCTGCTTGTTCACACACTTCAATTTCTGTGTCCTCAACTAGTTTTTTAAAGCCCCACATTATTCATGTGACGCCACATAATGTCATTCCAAATAACTAATTGATGACATGTAATGGGAGTAAAATAAGACATTCAAGGCACCTAACGAGGTGTTTTCTTATCTAGATCACTTTTTCCTCCATGTTTGTTGCAGCTGTTCCATGCGATCTCTGTGGCTCAGAAAGCACATTGGAGTTAGCTGGCTTCAAAAGGCTCTGACCTGGCCTCCTACCCCCACTACCCCCCGCAGCCTCTCTCCTTTGGAGTCTCTTTTGGAGATGTCTGGAGTGCTGCCGCTGATTTGGTCTTGTTAGTGCGACTCCCCGCTGTGACTTTTATCTCGCCCAATTTCCACCCTATTATTTTAATCATAGGGAAAATAAACAATACGTGCTACGTCTTGTTCGCAGGTAGCTAAGCTACCACCCGTTAGGAAGGCGCGGCAAGATGCCCAGAGTTCTCCAATTTTAATTAAACCCTAACCGCGGGTAACTTTTCCGACGTTGTGCTTGTTTGTTCGTTTGTCGCTCAACCTTATTTGGATGTTTCATTGTGAATGATAAGAGGTTCTGATCTTGACGGGTCATGCACCAATCAACAGCTACATTGTTGATTTGTTATCGTGTTATTCTTATCTTGAATCCGATGGCTACTTTTATTTTCAACTGGAGCAAAGGGGAAAAAGTCATCCTTTAATACTCCTTTAGATCTCATTCTTTCTCTCTTTTTGTCATGAAGCATTACACTTTCGACTTTCACTATTTAATGAAGCAGCTAAGAGGAATTACCCATCCAAAGGTTTCCATCAACTGAATATGCATGTGGAAGCCGTTACAACGGGGCGTTCAGCTCCACTTATTCATAAATGAACTCAATATTTCATTGTAATTTGCACCGTTCTGGGCAGTCAGACACAAAAGACTACTACAGTCTTGGCAGAGTGTCGGGGTATAGCATCTGCAACTGTTAATAACCGCCTGATCCATGAGAAAAAAGACTAAGATTAAAGATTGTGTCTTTGCTGGCTGTGTTTCATCCCAAAAGAATCCAGAGAATGTAGGTCCAGATTGACAGATTTACATTGTTGGTTGTGATGTTGGTTGTGATGTTGGTTGTTTTGTTGGTTGTGATGTTGGTTATTGTGTTGGACTGTTCTGTTGGCCCTGATGATGGGTTATTGTCTGTTCAGCGTCTAATTACAGTGAAGCAAATTGATTGAGACAATTGTGCTGAAGAATACCCTGTCGACAACAAATCCAATGCCTTCTGAACCGATGTCCTCAAGAGCATTTTAACAGCTGTTTTAACATATTATTAATGTTATGTGTCTGTGACATTTTATCAGTGCAAAAATTGCAAAAGAAGTCCATATCATCCAAACAATGAAGACAGCCACCAAAGACATCTGGCAGTTTTACACACCACTCTCAAATGGAGTATAACTCCTGGCTGCTTTGTGTGAACCCTTCCAGTAAAAGGTTAATTGAATTACATGAGAAGACATTGTAACATGCAGTGCAGCACAGCACACACCAGAGAGCTGTGGGTATATGAAAGCACCTCACAGATATGCACACCATGCACTAACACACACACACACACACACACACACACACACACACACACACACACACACACACACACACACACACACACACACACACACACACACACACACACACACACACACACACACACACACACACACACACACACTGGAAGTCTAACAAACAAAGGTTACACACCATCTGTCAAATCCTGCCTCCGATCCACGTCACATCATGATTACAGTGGAATCATTCTATTGATCTTGGAAGATGAAAACACCCTCACACTGCGTATATAATTCAAAATGGCCTAAGTTGTGAATATACAGAATAAGTAAAACCTTTAGTTTGGTCAAAGGTTGTTAACTGGCTGCAAAGCATGCATTCACATATTCCCAGAGAGCTGAGAACGCGTCAGTGTGTTTGAGCCACAGACCCTCGTGGCCTGAGCGCCGGCCACGTCCAACTGTTGTTATTTTCTTCTCTTCTGGTCCCATTAACTGCTCCCTCTCAGAAGAGTTGCCTCTATCTTTTGTCGGATCGTGTCAATGTATGTAGGACACTGGCTGCGTGATGTGTGTACAGCGCAGAGGTGTCATGGGGGTAGCATGCTCATCCATCAACTGAGCCCACACTGCTTTCTATATTGGTGGAAGACAGACAGAGCTTAGTGGGGAAAGGGTCCATTCCATTGGATCTGAACTTCTGTTCATTTTTTGAGAAGACTTGACTAATTTCTTTTTAGCTCCTAGTGGAGAATAATTTATGCCCAATTCATACCTCGACGACCTCTTTTCTAAAATAGTTTTCAATTCATCCTGTATGGTAACAGAGGAATTGAACCCGGCCTTGTTGTCCAAACCGATTGCGCTTGCCATTGTTAGTTTGGAGTTGGTAAGCAAAACATGCCATTAAGCTTGCCATTGTTGTATTGCCATTGGTAAGCAGTTGCATACACCAGACCAGACTGCACAACATGCTATTATAATTAAGACCTACTCTAGCACTGTCAATTACCAGACCTGCTATTGACTGTACTAAATAGAAAGGGCTCATTTCATTTCAATAGGCAGCCTGATGGAGTAGCTGTATTAGCCTCCAACATGGAAACAGTTAGGGGTCTATTTCACAACACATGGCAACGGATTCAGGCTGCGTGTTGAAGGCTGTGGTGTATATATAACTGTCTCAGAGCTACTTGTCCTTTTCCTTTGTTTTCAACAGAATTAGCATCATTAGCATCTACTCAAGTGAAACATCATGTTTCTTGAATAATACAATGCAGAGCTAATGTTGATCTTTGGTGACTTTTCCCCTGTTGATGCACTGTGTTTTATTCCTGGAGCAATCTTAGCTTTTGTAGACATGAGAGCAAATCAAATGCTATGGGTTAAGACTACTTGTCAAACGGCCAAATCACCTTGATGCTTATTGACGCTCCCATGTCGACTGTATGTTTTGAATGACAACTCTTCTCCAATGAGCTCGGATATTGATCTGAAGTAAAAATGGTTGACAAGCCATTATAATACTGTGTGTATCCCTGTAGATAAGATGAGAATTTATGGAAGCATAAAAGCAGCTATAAAGTATAACTAAAAAAATGTCTTACAGATATGGCATGTTTTAAACATGAGTCTCATGAGATCAGTCTAATAGTCAGAGGACATGCATGCTGTGAATATGCATGCTAGGGGTGTGAACGTTTTGACATTTCAGCAAAATTGGGATCCTTAACGTTAAGAAAAGATCCCTAATCGAAAAACAGTGCAGTTGTCACAAAACTACCACGAACAGGTCTCGATCATCATCATAAAGGGAAACAAACATTTAACAGATACCTAAAGACACAATGCTGCAGTGTTAGTAGGAGGAGAAAAATATATATATTTTTAACTACTTTATTAGCTGGAGCTGTAATGCACGAGGGAGAGCGAGAGGCTTGAAGCCGTGCAGCAGCTCAAATGTGAGTGAGGAGGGGAGCAGGGAGGGGGAAAGAGGTGGCAACCAAGTTTACTTGCGCTGGTAGGCTAACTTATTGCTAGTTATTTATCATCTCATCTTGTTACATATTCCCTGTCTTGACTGCACCCAGAGAAGGTCGTTAACGTTAGCTATGCTAATTGAGTCTAGCTAGTTAACATTAGCTAGGCCAATTGGGTCTACATACCATACCGATGTAGGCCATCTGCATTGTGAATCTGCGTGGAATTTTATGCATTTTTCTTATAATTTTACTGGGAAACCGATACAAAACTGGCAGTTTAAACTGTAAGAAAAGGTTTCTATTTGTCACATCCCTAATGCATGCAGTGGTATTTTGGAAAATCAAATGATTGCGTGCACATTCACACGCTCAGACATGCTCACCCACACACACATACATGCACATACACACACAAACACGCACGTGAACACACACACATGCACGTGCATGCACACAAACACACATGTACAATCATTCAAACACACACACACTTTACATGCAGGAGAAAGGTCAACGTAACGTAGAGGAAATAGAGCCATTGAGATGATTGATGACAGGGACCAGAGGACAGTGTCACTTTCATTGTCAAACTCATTATATTATTATTATAGAGTCCTCCTCTTCTCATATTCTATTTCTTTTCAAGTACAGCCCAGCAGAAACACTCAATCACATGAACATTCACTCACTCACGCACACACACAAGCTCTAGCACATGCACACACACATACACACGTGTGATACGGAGCATCTTCAATCCTTAAATGTGAAGAATCTCTATTCTCCTTGACTGTATAGCACTTCTTACAATGTACAAAAATGTACAGGCGATTAGGCCTGGCTCGCAGTCGGCATTATAGTTAATCTCAAAGGGGTTCGATGGGGTTGAGCTCAGGGCTCTGTGCAGGCCAGTCAAGTTCTTCCACGCCAATCTTGAGATATAACTTCTGTATGGACCTCGCTTTATGCACAGGGGCATTGTCATGCTGAAACAGAAAAGGGCCTTCCCCAAACTGTTGCCAAAAAGTTGGGAGCACAGAATCATCTAGAATGTCATTGTATACTGTAGAATTAAGATTTCCCTTCAATGGAACTTAGTGGCCTAGCCTGAACCATGAAAAACAGCCCCAGACCATTATTCTTCCTCCACCAAACTTTAAAGTTGGCACTATGCATTCGGGCAGGTAGCATTCTCCTGGCATCCGCCAAACCCAGATTTGTCCGTCGGACTGCCAGATGGTGAAGTCTGATTCATCACTGCAGAGAACGTGTTTCCACTACTCCAGAATCCAATGGCCGCGAGCTTTACACCAATCCAGCCAACGCTTGGCATTGCGCATGGTGATCTTAGGCTTGTGTGCGGCTGCTCGGCCATGGAAACCCATTTCATGAAGCTTCCGACGAACAGTTATTGTGCTGACGTTGCTTCCAGAACCAGTTTGGAACTCGGTAGTGAGTGTTGCAACTGCGGACAGAGAATTTTACATGCTACACGCTTCAGCACTCAGCGGTCCCGTTCTGTGAGCTTGTGTGGCCTACCACTTCGCAGCTGAGCCGTTGTTACTCCTAGACATTTCCACTTCACAATAGCAGCACTTACAGTTGACCGGGCAGCTTTAGCAGGGCAGAAATTTTACGAACTGCCTTGTTGGAAAGGTGGCATCCTGTGACGGTGTCAGGTTTAAAGTCACTGAGCTCTTCAATACAGGCCATTCTACTGCCAAGTTGACCATGCAGTGTGTATATATGTATGTATGTGTATGTATATATGTGTGTGTCAAGGGGTCTGAATACTTTCCGAAGGCACTGTACACCCTTGACTTTTTCCACATTTTGATGTGGTACAGTCTGAATTTAAAATCGAATAAATTTATAGTTTTATCACTGGCCTACACACAATACCCCATAATGTCAAAGTGGAATTATGCTTTTCGAAAGAAAAAAAATATATATAAATGAATGAAAAGCTGAAATGTCTTGAGTCAATAAGTTTTCAAACCCTTTGTTATGGTAAGCCTAAATAAGTTCAGGAGTAAAAATGTGCTGATCAAGTCACATAATAAGTTGCATGGACTCTGAACACTCTGTGTTCAATAATAGTGTTTAACATGATTTTTGAATGACTACCTCATGTCTGTACCCCATACATACAATTATCTGTACGGTCCCTCAGTCGAGCAGTGAATTTCAAACACAGATTCAACCACAAAAACCACAAAGGTTTTCCAATGCCTCACAAAGAAGGTACCTATTTTGTAGATGGGTATAAAAAAAACAGACATTTAATATCCCTTTGGGCATGGTGAAGTTATTCATTACACTTTGGATGGTGGATCAATACACCCAGTCACTACAGAGATACAGGCGTCCTTCCTATCTCAGTGGCTGGACAGCAAGGAAACCGCTCAGCGATTTCACCACGAGGCCAATAGTGACTTTAAAACAGTTACAGAGTTTAATGGCTGTTATAGGAGGAAACTGAGGATGGATCAACAACATTGTAGTTACTGCCCAATACTAACCTAATTGACAGAGTGAAAAGAAGGAAGCCTATAGATGACAAAAATATTCCAAATCATGCATCCTGTTTGCAATGAGGCACTAAAGTAATACTGCAAAAAATGTGGCAAAGCAATTAACTTTTTGTCCTAAATACAAAGTGTTATGTTTGGGGCAAATCCAATACAACACGTTACTTAGTACCTCTCTCCATATTTTCAAGCATAATGGTGGCTGATTCATTTAGGGGTATTCTTGTAATCGTTAAGGACTGGGGAGTTTTTCAGGATAAAAAAATACATGAAATGGAGCTAAGCAAAATCCTAGAGGAAAACCTGGTTCAGTTTCAACCAGACACTGGGAGATTCACCTTTCAGCAGGACAATTACCTAAAACGCAAAGCCAAATCTACACTGGAGTTGCTTACCAAGAAGACAATGAATGTTGCTGAGTGGCCCGAATTACAGTTTTGACTTAAATCTGCTTGAAAATCTATGGCAAGACTTGAAAATTGTTGTCTAGCAATGATCAACAACCAATTTGACACAGTTTGAAGAATTTTGAAAACAGTAATGGACAAATATTGTATAAACAAGGTGTGTAAACCTCTTAGATACTTACCCAGAAAGAGTCACAGCTGTAATCGCTGCCAAAGGGGATTCTAACATGTATTACCTCAGGTGTGTGAATACTTATCTAAATTAGATATTTCTGTATTTCATTTTCAGTTAATGTAAAAAATTTTGAAACATATTTTCACTTTGTCATTGCGGGGTATTGTGTGTAGATGGGTGAGAGAAAAAAATCTATTTAATACATTTTGAAATCAGGCTGTAAAACAACAAAATGTGAAATAAGTCAAGGGATATGAGTACTTTCTGAATTCATTGTATATATGTGTGCGTGTGTGTGTGCGTGTGTGTGTGTATTCCGGACAATGACATTGCTCATACTGATATTTCTTAATTTCTTTCTTTTTAACTTTTTGGACTGTGTGTGTATAGTTTTGTATTGCTAGGTATTACTACTCTGTTGGAGCTAGAGCCAAAAGCATTTCGCTGCACCTGTGTACTCAACCAATGAACAGTCGATTGAACTCGTTTCCCATTGAATGGTTTACTTCTTAAAGTGGTAAATTCACTTTATTTGCAGATTTATGTTTTTTTTTATTATATTTTATCTGGTCGATTATGTGCATGTTTTGGTCATTTAGTAACTTTCAGCAGTCTCTGTCTAGCTACTGTCTTATATTGTAATTTGGTTTGATTGACCACAGTCCCCCCAAAAATATCCCCCTCTCCCCCTTCAACTCTTTCCCAAGCCGTTCCTGAAGATATGTTCTCAGTGGAAATATGTTCTCAGTCAATTTACCTGTAACAGTAAGAGTTAAAAATAAAACTGTGAGCTTCCGGTACTTGACACATACACATACCAAATCCCATCCTGGGACCATGGTGTATTAATATGGCCTGCAGTGGAGGTCACTCCGATAAATTGGTCGGGTTGCCTTTTAGCAGCTCGGTCACAGCCCATTTATCTTGTTACCCCACTCTATCCATTTAGTGGTCTCAATAGTGGGATTAGACAATGGAGCAGCACCAGGCACCCAATGACGGAGCACTTGGCAAATAGGTTGTAGTGTTGCCTTAGCTATTGTCATTTTCTTCTTTCTCTTGGTTTTTGAAGGATCTGTCTGTTTTCTGGAATAAGTCTTGATGTGTTTATATTTTCGCTCAGGAAAAGTGAGTTATAGTTATTTTCGTTGACAAGGCTTAATCGGTCTCGATCGGGCGAGGCAAATAGGTGGTGTCAAAATGAACCTTGAAATGAAGAGGGAAAATAGAAATGCTATATCAGGTTGTTTTGGTTTGATGTGTGGAACTGCACACTAACCCTTCCATCAATTATCAAAGCTAAAACTCACTTCACCCCCCTCAGCACTGCATAGAATTTTCTCTTTCAGTACCATTCAAACACATATATAACATCATTAATTGAAGTGGCAAGGACACTGTAGAAATAAAGATTCCTTAGATAATTGGAAGATTATTACTTTAATGCGGTGTGTTGTGTTGACTGAGTAACCTGAGACTTCTACTGCATCCTGAGAGGGATATATACACTGAGAAACAGCAATTAATTCCGTCTTCAGTGATGCCATGGGGTTTCTGCTATTGCCTATGGTGGTGATGTTAAAAGGTGTAGTTGTGAGCTTCTATTTTCTATTATAAGTGTGGAAGTCCTCCAAAGCACAAACAAACAAGCCTGAAGGAGTCTTTGTAAGTGCAAACTCAAAGAAGAAAAGGTAATGGTGCCTTGATTAGAGTAAATAGAGCATTTTTGTGTTTTGTTTCAGCCATGATTGTGTATGTAGGCTTCAGTAATGCACCCTACAACCACCGGGGAAAATGAGCTGTGGAGTGCATCTTCAAGGATGGTGTAGAAATGGGGTCTGGGGAAATTGGCATACTATCATTATTATACGGTGATGATTGGAATTTGCCTTTTTGCGTGGATGGAGAAGGATTATCATACTTATCCTGCCAACAATAGGACATTCACATTTGGTAGTCATTCCCATTCAGAACCAATCAGCACCATGGTTTTTCATCCATCCCTTCCAATCAAAGCAAATACTTTAATGGTGGAAAGTACCTGTTTCCTGACCCTCTTTTGGACTTTGAGAGTCTTGAAAAAGACACATTTTGTCTATTCAGGCTCCTTCTCGACCAAGCTGTTTGTTTTCCAATCACTTAAAAGATGCGCCAAGGGATAGCACAATATTTCTAGAGTTTGCTCTTTAAATAAGTGTGGGGATGACATTTGGGACTTCATTATAATGGCTGCAGAGAGAATTTTTCTTCTGTCCCTCTGCTGCATAACAGAAGATATTTACTGTGGCTGAACAACATTACTCACAAATAATACACTACAGTCTGCCTCACACAGAAGCCGCGTTACATTTTAGATAAAGCTTTGGTGGTGGGACTGATAACATGATACATATTACATTACATCATCCTAGCATTCTGTTGCCATATATCAGCTTCCCTTTTGAAATATAGCCTGCTGCACTGTTCGTGTTTCTGCACCAATGTGAACATCCTCCTACAGCATAGCAACACTTAGACACTGTTTAGTGGGCTAGCTGTTCACACATTTAATATAGTGGTGTAGAGGAAGTCCAGTATTTGAAATCAAATTTTATACAACACAAAATCAAGTAATGAATTCCTTGCTTTTCCTGTGGTCCAAGCAAGCTCACCTGCCAAAATGGATACACTGGAGGTTAGGGTCGGGCAGTAACCAGATTTTCATACCTTCATACTGTTCCTTACTGCCAGGCGCGCTATTTATTTCAAAATGTTTTTTGACGTACAAAACAAATGTAGGCAGTAGGGATCCTGACCCAGGAGGGGATTGATGGTCTCTGCTGTAACCACGAAGGTTGATCTTGCAAGCTAGCCACTTAGCTAGCAAGTTAGCAAACCAATTGCATAGCTGGAGCCCTGAGCAGGATATCATTTATTTGGCACAACTTAGATCAACGTTTCTCAAACTTGCCCTAACACTACACAACTGATGATTAGTTGATTATTTGATTCAGCTGTGTAGTGCTAGGGCAAAAACCAAAATGTGCACCCCTTGGGAAACCCTTTCTTAGATAGTTAATTTATAGTTATAAGCAGGTGCGTAGCACCTACTGCTTGTATACAGTATATATTTTTTACAGTATTGAAAATTATACCGTCGGTATTTCAAAATACCCCGGTATGTATATGGCATGGATATGGTATGTAGCGGTTTTTATCAGAGAGGGAGGGGTAAAGAGAGTGGCAGCGCACGGTGAAGGCTCCGTGCAGGATTTCGCCACAGGTATGTGTAGGTATGTGTATGGTATGTATATGGTATGTGCATGGTATGTACACTACCGGTCAAAAGTTTTAGAACACCTACTCATTCAAAGGTTTTTCTTTATTTTGACTATTTTCTACATTGTAGAATAATAGTGAAGACATCAAAACTATGAAATAACACATATGGAATCATTTATATTTATTATTTATTTATATTTGAGATTCTTCAAATGGCCACCCTTTGCCTTGAGGACAGCTTTGCACACTATTGGCATTCTCTCAACCAGCTTCATCTGGAATGCTTTTCCAACAGTCTTGAAGGAGTTCCCACAAATGCTGAGCACTTGTGTAGTAGAAAAACAATTAGTCAAATAATTGTACAGATACCGGAACTTGTAGATTCAATTAGACTCTATCACAATTGTAACAGAGCCGAGCAATTCCATGGAACAGCTAAATTCTCTCATCCGAGAGCCATGCTTTATAGTGTTCTGTCTCTACATAACATATAGAATCCCCTCCCTCTATACGAAAATAGCTTCTCTTGACCTTTCTTTACCATTATCTTTACATAGCACATATAGTCACTCCTTGTATGTTCATGAACTACTCCCATTGGCCCTGCTCTACAATTATCTTCCTCTCAGTTCTTTGCTTGTTAACACCCACATCTGACAGCTGTCTAGGTTATAATGGTATCTATAATGGTGCCTGATCCCTTATCCTATATGCTCCATTCCTTATATAGCCATTCTGTCTCACCACTTAACAGTGGACAGTCTAAGTTCTGCCTGCTAATATTGGAAATGCAATCTCAGTCATGTTGTCTGCTACCACACTTGTTGGCTGCTTTTCTTCACACTGCGGTCCGAATCATCCCAAACCATCTCAATTTGGTTGAGGTCGGGGATTGTGGAGGCCAGATCATCTGATGCAGCACTCCATCACTCTCCTCCTGAGTAAAATAGCCCTTACACAGCCTGGAGGTGTGTTGAGTCATTGTCCTGTTGAAAAACAAATGATAGTCCCACTAAGCCCAAACCAGATGGGATGGCGTGTCACTGCAGAATGGTGTGGTAGCCATGCTGGTTAACCTTTTCACACGTACCAACACATGGGTGTGATCATTCTACAGTGGTCTGAGGACCCAATATTTGGCATGGGTCCTCAGATCCTCAAAAGGTTCTACAGCTGCAACATCGAGAGCATCCTGACTGGTTGCATCAGTGCCTGGTACGGCAACTGCTTCGCCTCCGACCGCAAGGCACTACAGAGGGTAGTGCATACGGCCCAATACATCACTGGGGCTAAGCTGCCTGCCATTCAGGACCTCTACACCAGGCGGTGTCAGAGGAAGGCCCTAAAAATTGTCAAAGACCCCAGCCACCCCAGTCATAGACTGTTCTCTCTACTACCACATGGCAAGTCTAGGACAAAAAGGCTTCTCAACAGTTTTTTACCCCCAAGCCATAAGACTCCTGAACAGCTAATCAAATGGCTACCCGGACTATTTGCATTGTGTGCCCCCACCCCCACCAACCCCTCTTTTACGCTGCTGCCACTCTCTTTTTTATCATATATGCATAGTCACTTTAACTATACATTCATGTACTGTACATACTACCTCAGTTAGCCCGACCAACCAGTGCCCCCGCACATTGGCTACCCGGGGCTATCTGCATTGTGTCCTGCCACCCACCACCTGCCAACCCCTCTTTTACGCTACTGCTGCTCTCTGTTTATCATATATGCATAGTCACTTTAACCATATCTACATGTACATACTACCTCAATCAGCCCGACTAACCGGTGCCTGTATACTTTTATAGCCTCGCTACTGTATATAGCCTCGCTACTGTCATTTTTCACTGTCTTTTTGCTGTTGTTTTTATTTCTTTACTTACTGTACCTATTGTTCACCTAATACCTTTTTTCTTTTACTTAGAAATTGCACTGTTGGTTAGAGCCTGTAAGTAAGCATTTCACTGTAAGGTCTACATCTGTTGAATTTGGCGCACGTGACAAATAAACTTTGATTTGATATGTAGCGTACGATCAAACCAGTGTGATGATTATGATTATTTAGAACGGACAGTTTCGAATGACGCACAATCAGCATTTGAGCTGGACACATTTTTGCACAGACACAGTCCTTACAAAGTTATGTCCAGAATGTGAGTAGTTCATTTTGGGATGCAATGTTCAAACATTCAAAGAAGTATCTACAGCATAACACAATCATCCAAGCAGGAAAAATGTAGGCTACATTTGATCTAGTGCTAACTGAGGAAAGATTGACATAACACAAGCGGCCATATTTTAATGACTCTTGGCTGACGTAAACTACAATATAAATTAGCTAATAGCAATGACTATTTATAATTAATCACATCATGGGTGAGCTCACCATTGATCAAAATAATTGAGTAAAACACTCTAGAAATCGAAAGTAATCCTACGATGGGTCGTTTCTGCACGCTGCCATGCTTTTTTCCCCTCACAGAAACCAAAGATAAGAGAAGACAAGATGAGTTTGGTCTGTTTATAGTATGCATGTTGAAGGGGGTGTGTCATCTACCATCGTTCACATCCAACTATTCACTTCCGGAAGTTCTCAAAAAATGAGTGAACCCTGGTCCGACAGACGATTACGTGAAACTCAGAATGCATTGTATGTCAACAAACATGAGCTATGCCAAATAGGCCAAATGAAAGCAAACCATGGTCATAAATGTTTTATTTATTTAACCAATATTTAACTAGGCAAGTCATTTAACAACAAATTATTATTTACAATGAGGATCTACACCGGCCAAACTCTGACGATGCTAGACCAATTGTGCGCCGCCCTATGGGACTTCCAATCACAGCCGGTTGTGATATAGCCTGGATTCAATCCAGGGTGTCTGTAGTGAGGCCTCTAGCACTGAGATGCAGTGCCCTAGACCGTTGCGCCACTTGGGAGTCATAAGGCCAGGGTAACTTCAAAATACAACACAAGCTAATACTTGTCTGACGCAATTAGCATTGTTTTACAGAGCTAATAGAGAATGTAGCTAGCTACATAAGCACGATTGAATATAACACCATAAAGGTTTTGAAATGAGTAACGTTACCTCACGTGTCCGTGGTTATAAGGAATATACACAAATATATTATGCTCCATATGTACTATGCTTCTCCTTCACCCAAATCCAGATAGCAGATGTTCTGAAAGAGCTGCAAAACCTGGACCCGTACAAATCAGCTGGGCTAGACAATCTGGACCCTCTCTTTCTAAAATTATTCGCCACCATTGTTGCAACCCCTATTACCAGTCTGTTCAATCTCTTTCGTATCGTCCGAGATCCCTAAAGATTGGAAAGCTGACACGGTCATCCCCCTCTTCAAAGGGGGTGACACTCTAGACCCAAACTGTTTTAGACCTATATCCATCCTGCCCTGCCTTTCTAAAGTCTTCGAAAGCCAAGTTAATAAACAGATCACTGACCATTTCGAATCCCACCGTACCTTCTCCGCTGTGCAATCCGGTTTCCGAGCTGGTCACGGGTGCACCTCAGCCACGCTCAAGATACTAAACAATATCATAACCGCATATCATAATCGCCTTCGATAAAAGACAGTACTGTGCAGCCATCTTCACCGACCTGGCCAAGGCTTTTGACTCTGTCAATCACCGTATTCTTATCGGCAGACTCAACAGCCTTGGTTTCTCAAATGACTGCCTCGCCTGGTTCACCAACTACAGACAGAGTTCCGTGTCAAATCGCCACTTGGGAGTTATAAGGCCAGGGTAGCTTCAAAATACAACACAAGCTAATACTTCTCTGGCGCAATTAGCATTGTTTTACAGAGCTAATAGAAGAATGTAGCTAGCTACATAAGCACGATTGAATATAACACCATAAAGGCTATGAAATGAGTAACATTACCTTGCGTGTCCACAGTTATAAGGAATATACACAAATATATTATGCTCCATACATACAGTAAGCTACAGTAGACACGACATACAGAAACTATTATAATGTAATAAGGCACTTACTTTGATAGAAACGCACACATTTCCAAAGTTATTATTAGTAATGAAAACAACAATGACTGCGATGTGGGCAACAGAAGGAAAATGTGAACACGTGTGTGCAGATCCTGTTCTGACGGGAGATCCGCAAATGTTTGCAGACTTGAACTACACAAACAATTGGGAAGTGCTTGGGGAATTTTGTCCAGGTCAGAAATGTCAAAAAAATGTATTGTCTGCAAAAGTAAAAAGGACTATTTTTATGTGAATGAAGGAAGATGCGGAACACACCTGCAGATTAAATGTACTGTTGCTTAACAATCACATTCCGGAATGGAAAGAACATTCTAACATCACGTGCATAAAAAAACTTACGCTGGGGCGACCGTTAGAGATATTTGGAACTCAGGTATGAAAAGGTTAAGTGTGCCTTGAATTCAAAAAAATCACAGACAGTTTCACCAGCAAAGCACCCCCACACCTTAACACATCCTCCTCCATGCTTTACGGTGGGAAATACACATGCGGAGATCATCCGTTCACCTACACCGCATCTCACAAAGACACAGCGGTTGGAACCTAACATCTCAATTTTGCACTCCAGACTAAATTACAGATTTCCACCGGTCTAATGTCCATTGCTCGTTGTTTTTTTGGCCCAAGCAAGTCTCTTCTTATTGGTGTCCTTTAGTACTGGTTTCTTTGCAGCAATTCAACCATGAAGGCCTGATTCACACAGTCTCCTCTGAACAGTTGATGTTGAGATGTGTCTGTTACTTGAACTCTGTGAAGCATTTATTTGGACTGCAATTTCTGAGGCTGGTAACTCTACTGAACCTATCATCTGCAGCAGAGGTAACTCTGGGTCTTCCATTCCTGTGGCGGTCCTCATGAAAGCCAGTTTCATCATAGCGCTTGATAGTTTTTGCGACTGCACTTGAAGAAACTTTCAATGTTTTTGACATTTCCGTATTGACTGACCTTCATTTCTTAAAGTAATGATGGACTGTCGTTTCTCTTTGCTTATTTGAGCTGTTCTTGCCATGATATGGACTTGGTCTTTTACCAAATAAGGCTATCTTCTGTATACCCCCCATACCTAGTCATAACACAACTGATTAGCTCAAACGCATTAAGAAGGAAAGAAATTCCACAAATTAACTTTTAACAAGGCACACCTGTTAATTGAAATGCATTCCAGGTGACTACCTCATGAAGCTGGTTGAGAGAATGCCAAGAGTGTGCAAAGCTGTCATCAAGGCAAAATGCGTCTATTTGAAGAATCTCAAATATATTTAGATTTGTTTAACACTTTTTTGGTTACTACATGATTCCATGTGTGTTATTTCATAGTTTTGATGTCTTCACTATTATTATACAATGTAGAAAATAATAAGAATATAGAAAAACCCTTGAATGAGTAGGTGTTCTAAAACTTTTGACCAGTAGTGTATATGTAATGTATACATGGTATGTATATGGTATGTATATATGGTATGTGTATATGGTATGTGTATGGTATGTGTATGGTATGTATATGGTGTGTGTATATGGTATGTATATGGTATAAGTATGGTATTCCGCCCAAGCCTACTGGAGTAATTGTAATTTTTGCGAGTAAATGAAAGCAGTTGTTAACCAGGCCCCCTGTGCGCATGAAAGCAGTTGTTAACGTCCTTGAAAGATGAAAGCAGTTGTTAACATCCTTGTAAGATGAAAGCAGTTGTTAACGTCCTTGTAAGATGAAAGCAGTTGTTAACGTCCTTGTAAGATGAAAGCAGTTGTTAACGTCCTTGTAAGATGAAAGCAGTTGTTAACGTCCTTGTAAGATGAAAGCAGTTATTAACGTCCTTGTAATATAAAAGCAGTTGTTAACGTCCTTGAAAGACGAAAGCAGTTGTTAACATCCTTGTAAGATGAAAGCAGTTGTTAATGCCCTTGTAAGATGAACGCAGTTGTTAACATCCTTGTAAGATGAAAGCAGTTGTTAACATCCTTGTAAGATGAAAGCAGTTGTTAACATCCTCGTAAGATGAAAGCAGTGGTTAACACCCTTATAAGAAGTGAGCAGTTGTTATTGTCCTTGTAAGATGAAAGCAGTTGTTAACGCCCTTGTAAAATGAAAGCAGTCATTTACCCACTTGTAAACATGAACAAGCAAATATGCCATAAGTACAAGTAGCTTTTCTGCACTTGAAGTTTCCCGTACTCTTTATCCAGATAACAATAATTGGTCCCACTTATCTGTGTAGATGCTATGTAGATGCTTGTTAGGGTTAGTAGTGTCACGTCCAGGCCTGAGTTACAGGCTGGCGTGTTTAGTTTCGTTTTTGGTTTAGGAGGGTTTTGAGTTCTAGGTTGTTCATTTCTATGTTGGGGTATGGTTCCCAATTAGAGGCAGCTGAGTGTCGTTACCTCTAATTGGGAACCATATATATGTTTGTGGTTTTCACTGGGGTTTTTGTGGGTCATTGTTTCATTGTTTGGTTGGTGTGTTTAATGTACACCGGTTCAGTGTGGACTCCTGAGCCAACTCCTCGTGCTTTATGGAGGGAGCGTCGCGCTGGTAAGACACTGCTATGCAGTGATGCGCACGGTGTTTCCAGTGCGCGTTCATAGGCCGGTGCGCGAAATTCCAGCTCCCCTCATCTGTCGGGCTAGGGTGAGTGTGCAGCCTGGAGGAGTGATGCCGGCTCAGCGCTCCTGGTCTCCGGTGCGCCTCTTCAGACCAGGATATCCTGCGCTGGCTCTGCGTGCAGTGTCTCCGGTGCATGCCCACAGCCCGGTGCGTGACATTCCAGCTCCACTCATCTGTCAGGCTAGGGTGAGTGTGCAGCCTGGAAGAGTGGTGCCGGCTCTGCGCTCTCAGTCTCCAGTGCACCTTCTTGGACTGAGATATCCTGCGCCGGCTCTGTGTGCGGTGTCTCCGGTTCGCGCCCGGTGTGCGACATTCCAGCTCCCATCATCTGTGAGGCGAGGGTGAATGAACAGCCGGGTAGAAGGGTGCCGGCTCCGCGCACCAGGCCTCCTGTGCGCATAGAGAGCCCAGCACGTCCTGTCCCTGCTCCACGCACCAGGCCTCCTGTGCACATAGAGAGCCCAGCACGTCCTGTCCCTGCTCCGCTCACCAGGCCCCCTGTGCGCATAAAGAGCCCAGCACGTCCTGTCCCTGTTCCACGCTCCAGGATCCCTGTGCGCGTCGTGGGTCCAGCACTTCCTGTCCCTGTTCCACGCTCCAGGATCCCTGTGCGCGTCGTGGGCCCAGCATGTCCTGTCCCTGTTCCACGCTCCAGGATCCCAGTGCGCATCGTGAGTCCAGCACGGCCCGTTCCTGCTCCCCGCACCAGAGTTCCAGTGGGCATCGTGAGTCCAGTACAGCATGTTCCTGCTGATCGTACCAGGCTTTTAGGGTGTAGTACCAGCCTGGTACGAACTGTTCCGGCTTCTAGCCGCGGGCCTCCTAGGTAGCGGCTTCTAGCCACTACCTAGATCAAAGAGACCCACCCGAGGACCCCATGGACTTTTGGCGCGGTCAGAGTCCGCGCCTTTGGGGGGGTAATGTCACGTCCAGGCCTGAGTTACAGGCTGGTGTGTTTAGTTTAATTTTTGGTTTAGGAGGGTTTTGAGTTCTAGGCTGTTCATTTCTATGTTGGGGTATGGTTCCCAATTAGAGGCAGCTGAGTGTCGTTACCTCTAATTGGGAACCATATATATGTTTGTGGTTTTCACTGGGGTTTTTGTGGGTCATTGTTTCATTGTTCATTGTTTGGTTGGTGTGTTTAATGTACACCGTAGTTACGATCTTCGTTTTGTTATTTATTTTCCCAGTTACGTCGATAAATATGTATACTGGAACCATCGCTGCGTCTTGGTTCGTCACTCATGAGGATCGTGACAAGTAGATAGTTATTTAAAATCTTACTGATGGAGCATCTACAAATAAAGTGTTACCCAATACTTTTATGCTGCTGAATGTGTGCTTCATTTGGGACTGTGGGGACACGGTAGTAAAGGTAGCTAAGAGGCAAAACAAGAGTGCGATATTAGCAAGAAAATGTGGCAATATGCTAATGTAACCAGGGAGACAACTTCAGTTGTGCAGCAGCGAACTACTCTGCGTTTCGCCAGCACTAGTCTGTTGATATTCCATTATCCCAGTCCTGTGTGTGAGTAATGTTGATATTCCATTATCCCAGTCTTGTGTGTGAGTAACATTCATTTAGACACACTGACTGAATATCAGGGAGGACCATAATCACTCCATCATTTAGTTTGTAGGTGGTACATGCACCAGGTGTTGGTTGACAACTAAATTAATGTCTGGAAGGAGGGGAAACTCAGAGGGGAAGCCTTTTTGCCGATTCCCTGGACTCTCAATTAATATTGGAGTCCACTCTTTTAGGGGATACTGCTGACATTTGGCTCTCTGTGTAATGGAGACCTAACCTTTAAGCACTGCATGGAACGAGTCATTCCTCATAATCTGGCATCCATTTTTTACGAATTGTGTCCAATGATGTGTCTAACTGTCCTCTCCTACCTCTGTATTTTGCCTTCCCTTCTTGTAATGTGGTGTGGTCATAAATTCTCCTCCATCTAGTATATTTGAATCATGCGTCCTCTGATTGTGCTTAGCTAACTAAAACCTATTTCTTAGTAAATATTGAACAGTAGTAGCTACATAGAGTGGCTACCTATTTGTCTGCACATATTTACTCTAAAAGCTATAATTAGTTGATTGGGCAACCAGAGTACACATTTGGTCAGGTCCAAGTCTCCCTTAATTCCTATAAATCCAGACTCAAGCCCTAAGCCACCATTACAAAAACTCCTAGATCCCCGGTGTCCTTCCTGAAGCTCCATGGACGGAAGGAAAGTCATTGTTTCAGCAGCCGGTAATGATGATTAGCCACAATCTGGGGATCGACTGCAGATCAGTCAAAGACGTGGTGATCCTCAAAGAGAACATGACCGACTGTCCCGGCCATGCATACTGAGCAGATTGATTGTGTTTCCCAGGGAGATTGAGGGGAAATCTTTGAAGTGTGCCTGGTAATAATCTAGGATTGGACCCCATGAAATGTGAAGCAATTGTCTTCAAGTTAAAAGCCAGGGAGCGATTTCCTCCAGGGGGTTCATACATATTTGGTGGTCAACAGTCTTGGATGTGCATTTCCTAATTTGTCTCATTGTCGAAGGTTGTGACTGCAACAGCATTCAGAATATACCATTTCTAAATGTAACACTCATAACATGGTAATTGGTAATGGGACCCATGACTTGGACTATCTCGTGATATACGAGGTTCGAGTGACGTGCACGTATCCCAAGTTGGGGAGAAAAATCTATTTAATTCCAAGTAGCTATTGAAATACCAGTGGAAACAGAACTGTAAAATAATTGACTACACAATATACTTATTTATAATATTACAGTGTGTCCCCCTGGAGCTTTCATGCAAAAGTTTTCAATTTGGAAGAAATACTGCTTCAATATTATTGAGCATTTTCCCCACGGTGAATTACTGGAAATAGCCTTTATTAAGGGAACAGAGAATCAGGGAAAGGTACAGGGTGTACTGTTGCAATCAATAATGGATCGGAAACAAGTCAATGTTTCCGGAGGCCTTCCCTTTGTCGAGGTCTTCGTGCCGTAGCAGTACGTGTGAATAATGCATCCTCTCAGACTCCCGGTCCCTCTCCTCCCTCCTCTCCCTTTGTCTTGTTCGGGCCACAGTTCCCCGGTTGTGATTGGCTGTGCCTCGGGGCACCGGAGGAGATAGGAAATCACCTGCTCCATTTAGCAACGCCGCGCTAGCGGCCCCAGCCCCGGGGCCCTACTGTTCAGACCTTTGTGTCTGAGCTGGCACTTAATGCCAGGACCTCTTGTTAACTTCAGTTGTCGGGGCCGCGCTGCAGCGTAGCTGTCACATCTGACCATATTATTGTTACACCCGACTGTTTGAACGGTAAATCGGCAATAGCTGCAACCACTGGGAGTTTCATTTTTTTTTTTTTTTACAGGGCAACAGTTTGTGGATTGGCATGATTGGTGATAGCAGACAGCTTTCACTGCGAACCCATTTTCTGTTCTGCTTAGACTCTGATTCTGTGGCCCCCTCCCTCCCTTTATCTTTCACCCTCTTCTTTTCGCTACCTCTCTTTCACATGTTAGCGTATGGGCTAGTGTGAGAAGCGTCTGTCTGCAGGATCGCAATGAGGGCGGCCTGCTAGTTTCAGCGTCCCCCTCACACAGGGGTCTCTGCGGGGAGTCCGCAGGAGTCGGGCACCCACACCAGCCCCCCCATGGAGCAGCCCTGGCCACTGACTGGCCACATAATCCATATTGTATAGGGCAGCTGGAGGAGGAAACACCAAAGAACCAGAACAGCACTGAGGCGTCCCCCTCTGTCTTTCTCACTGTCTATTCATAGAAAACATCAGCGTCTGCAACAGACGTACTCTGCATGTCAAATTCCAAACTCCAGAATCCAGAATGAACACCTGTCATACCCACCATTTGTATTATTTCTCCCCTCGGCTCTCTTTTGCTTTTAGAATGAGGGACGGTAAGTAGGACAATGCATGTTGGTTTCTGGTTGTTTACTCCAAATTCATTGCAGTATATTCGGCAGTTAAGAAACACTTCTTTTTCTCCCTTTGTACATACAGCTATTGTGAAAACAAGCTACTTGGCTGTATAGGTGGCTGTTTATCCAAGGGCTTTGGAGGTAAGCCTGTTTTGACAGAGGATGGATCAACAGCAGCGGGTGATTGTCCAAGGCAAGACATTCTAGACAGATTTACATTTATTCTCCAGACGGACCATCAAGGCACAAGCCCACCACCTCTTCCTCCCAATTATACAATGTCCCCTAACTAAGCGCTCTTACTGTAGGACTATTCATTATATCCCCATAAGTCACATGAAGGCAGGGTAGCCTTAACATACGCATCCAATTGTTGCTTTGATATATGATATAATTTGGCAGTATTGATAATATCTTTACTGCATGACCTAGGTCAGTGATGCATGTTAACGTGATAGGTCAATGATACATAACGTGATGTATTGCATGGATATTTACATTGAACAGGGTCTTGAAGGACCTAGACATTGACTTACACATGCCTTTGACCCATTTAGTATTCCTTAACCATCCAATGAGGGGAATCACACTCAGGAAAACTGTTATGTGAAATGAATGGAAATAAACAATGCCCCTGGGAGTTTTTATATGACGAATATAAGCCCCCATTTTGAAAATGTATTGTCATATGTCCCAAATACCTTTTTTGAGGATAGATAATGAATAGAGCAGATTCATTTGGGGCACTCAAAATGAATAGCATTCATACTGTATAATGTGGATCAGTGGGACACTTAGATTACACAAATTGGAGAGGGGCCATACTCATTGCAGATACTCACCACTGACATGCTTAGTGAGTTCATGCTGTCTTCCTGACACAGGTCTAGGATTCGGTAGAAATTGCCTCTAACCGCTGGTCCAGGGTTGTATATCTTTATTCTCCTAATGGTTAATGTTAATATTTGGGTTGGGTAATCTGATCCTAGGTCTGTGTATAGAAGAAACTTCTACCTTTAGCGCTGTACTTCAAGCAATATGCTAAAATAGGCCTACGTTTTTCAAACGCGTCTTCAAATAGGTCTCATCAGTTCAAACCATTTGAAGTTATTAGTGAATGATCGCTGATGGCACAATATTATCCACCTCTTGTACATGATTGATTATCATGAATAATGACATGCCCAATATATTTTTAAGAGCTATGAATATAATCAGGTATAATAATGTTTTCAATCTTCTAGCCAAAAACATGTTAAAGATATGCTTGACCGTAACACACAAACACATACAATAAAATACATCTTTGAAATGTATTCTTCCTTATGCAAATAGGCTACAGCATTGGGCGAAAAACTACCTAAAACTACATTAAACCAGAACAACAAGGGGGAATTCATTCCTTGACTTTTGATTCAGTCCCGATTGCACATGTCAAATGATTACGATATCGATAGTGCATTTAACACTTCAGGCAACCATTTTGGCTTGCTTGTTGTGACATGTTTTTATATTATGCATTCTAGATCAATATAACATCATGCATTTCTGAGTGTTGAATCAAATAGTTTGTCATCAGACCATGATATATTAGAAAACCACATTTAATGCATTAGTGTTTGCCATTGGGCCAAGGGTATGCATAGGTTTACTACTGAAGTGCTCATAGCAACAATGGAATCTAGACCATAACCATTATCTTTCAATCAACCACACATATTTGCAAGAGCAAAAGAGAGGGTTTTCTCCATTTATTGCAAATAGATTTTCTTTATTTGTTATCTTTTAGTATTTTTCAAGAATAGACAATTGAATAGAGGACACAATACCAATCTATTCTATTAATTTAAAATATGACCTTGACAGGGGTGTTAAAGGCACACTGTGTAATTTTCTTTCAGCTGTGGTTGCACATTGCATTTCATACACAAAAAAACAAACCAGGATTGATATAGGCCAGTCTGGGCACCTGTTCCTTTCCTTCTTGTATTTTAAACATAAAAAACCCTCCCCCTCAGCCCTAAAAAAACACATTAAAAACATTTAGGGTCCCACTAAATATAAAAGCACATTTTAATTCCTCGATTTCTCTCAACATTTTCATGCAAAAGTCACTTTGACGGCTTCAATTTTTTTAATGATATTAAAGTGACAATTATAAACATTCCCAAATACATTTCACAGCCTAATGAGAGACTAATGAAGACAATTGATGTAAAAATGTAAAAAGTAAAATAAACAATATTAATTTAACCATGTGATATACAGTACTTATGAAATATATCACGAACAAAGTCACATTAATATTCTATTTGGTCAAGGCTCTCAAGTGACATCCAAAATCAAAGAGACATATATACTCAGACTATTATTTTGATATAATTGAACATAATTTAATCGAAGTCTATGTAGACTGTCCATATTGAAAAAGAAAGAGTAAAATGTATGACCATCTTTGACCATCTTTAACGTATTGTGCTTTTTCGTGACGGGAAGGAATTGTTATTGTTTCCTCAGAAATATGCGGTCAAATGTAATCCATGATCAAAATAAGATAATATTTGATTTATTTGATCTATGTAACCTTTATTTTGACAGGGAGTCATGCTGAGACCAAGGTCTCTTAGTCTTTTTCAGAAGCTTGATTGTGTTCATAATAATACAAATTAAATAATTTATATTGTTTGTGTGTGTAAATGTACATTTCAGCACTTTAGTATTTGTATTGATTCGCAATAACTACTCATGGTATAATTATCACACATTAGAACAATGAAACATCTAATCTAATTGTTTAACCGAGGAGAAAACATTAAGGCTATTATGATAGTGATGTCACCCTGATGGATAAGTTAATATCAAAACAGTGCTTAAACAGGCATAACATGACACTTTTAGGTCAGGACCACGTGAGTGACGGATCTACCTCACAGTCCCACATGTGAATTAATTTCACTGTGTCTCTATTGTGTCAATGTACTGTATGTCACCTATCGAGATGTCTTGGAGGTGTGTTTCTAAGGCAACCCCCCCCGGTTTGAGCTTTAGCTGATGGCAGTCTGTATCCCCTCTCTCCTTTCCTTCCCTTTCTTTCCCTCCACTTATGCGGGGTAAACACACACACACACACACAACACTCAGCCTATCGTCTGAGAGTGCAGCTAGAGCCAGACATCGTAACACGATCCGTGATAGAGTGGTGTCCAGCACTCTGTCTACCGCTTCACGTAGAGGAGGAGAACGAGAGTTAGATCGAGGAGAAGAAAAGAGAGGGAGAGAGAGTGAAGGTGGCAGGGGAGGTTGGCAACTAGAACGATTTGTGTGTGTGTGTGTGTGTGACTTCCTAATCCAGTATGCTTTAACCCTTTTGGCAGCCAGCGACTGAATGCGATAGCGTTCCAGTCCACTGTGTGACTGTAGTATCTATCAAGACTGGGCGACGAGGATATCCAGAGCATTTGCACAGCCGCTACAAAAACAGAAACACTATCTAAGAAGTGAAGCTCGTTAGGATCTCTTGAGGGAATAGCCACAGGCATTGCCAAAGGTAACTTTTGTAATGGATATTATGATTATTTTATCATAGCCTAGTTTACTTTATTCTCCACAATCTTTATTCATTTCTTGGCCACATGTTATGCAAGAAAATAGCAATTCTTAACTCATGTGGTGCAATATACGGGCTCATTTATAAAAGGCATGCATATCTTGTCAGCATGCATGTGAATGTAACTGTTCTACAATTTGCTTGGGCCTTATTTGGACTGCAGCACTGTATACCCCTCTCAATTCATTCACTGATCATCCAGTTATGGAGACTCAATATTTATTATTGTCTAAAAATATGCCTGATGCCTAACAATACCAGACACCAGCTTTTGATAATACCACATTCTCATTTGTATGCACTTGGCAAGAACTATGTCTATTAGAAATATTTACGTTGCAAGTAAATTGGAAACACATTGCAGCATGGAATCCAGTTACTGTACACTTGAACAGCAACATTTTTAGCTGATGTTTTGTGGGAAAACAGCGGGCTCTGTTGTAGCCTACTATTCAATGGGCGATATTCAGAGTGATGCATGTTCTCATGGAATTAATCAGGAGTTTTGATGGCCTGTGCTCCAACAATGAAAAATAACTAAGTTAAATTGGGAATGGAATGTTGGAATTATGCGTTATTGGGATGGTTCGATAATAGGTATTATTTGTCCAGTCCTCTTAAAAAAAAAACTTTTCTCATGGTTCTCTGCACATTGCAAATGCAAAATAATGATGTTTTACTGTCACATACACTGAAATGTGTTGTTTTACAGGGTCAGCCATAGTAGTACGGCACCCCTGGAGCATTTTAGGGTTGAATTTTTCACCTTGTTGGGTATTCGAACCAGCCACCTTTCGGTAATTGGCCTAACGCTCTAACCGCTAGGCTACCTGCCATTGTGAATCGTTAATGGCTATGACAAATCTGGTCTTGACGGTAGGTACTGCTTCCTGGGTCCTAACTCCTTTGATTTAACCATTGTGGGAGCTACGTCATGGCCTTGGAGACAGTGACAGATTGAAGACCTTAGCAGAGTACTAGCTGTAAAGACAAAGTAATAGGTGTGTAGCAAGTGGTGACCAACAATAAGCAGTAGAGATGCATCACAGAGAAATAAGCTCGGGTGTCACACCGGGTCATACAGTTGCTAGTCACATATATTTGCAAGTGACAGATAAATGCAAGTGGGTAAACTCAACAAGCTTTTCTCTGTGGGTATTGCATCATATGAGGTATCGCTGTGGAGCTACAGCAATGATTTATTGCCAAGGCCAGAAGGCGAGTGGTGCACCAAGGTAGCTGTATTTTTAGCTTCTACCTGAATAAGAAGGATATGATTAATTACACTTGATATATCCATTTCCTCATTTATCAGATATATTCATTTTATTAGTGGCCAACAATTCATATTTTTTTATTATATTGATGTTCATATACAGTATGTATTGTTTTATCCCAGCATTCTTATAATACCCATGATGCCCATTTATGTTATGCACTTTAATTCTTCATTATTTCAAATTATTTGTGTTGCTGTTTCTAGTGTTAACTGTGATATCAGTTTATGTCCTAAAGGCACAATCTCTAACTTCAATTTCCTGTCAAAAGTGCTGCAACCGCACCTGATTGTTGATTGTGGGGGTGGGACTTGACAAATGTAACTGTGACTCACATTTCTATGATATTGGAATTCTGTTGTAAGTGCCCCCCAAACCAAAGGAGGCTGGTTTTGAAGGTGGTTACTACAGCATCCACATCACCCAATGGCAGTTGAATGTTCCAAGACACACCCACACAGTTTGTAAAATACGTAGAGGCCGAACTATTGACTGGACATGAAAGTTACAGTTTGTGCCTTTAATCCTGGGTGGGATTTAAGTTAATTAATGTGAGCTAAGCAGTGTACTTAAATGTAAAATTAAGAAATCCACAGCAATAGTTTTTTTAAATCAAAGAAATGGTCCTAACTCTTATGGAACCATTATACAATGTTGTGTTTATTCCTAACGTTTCTTGATGTTATAATACTGTATGATATGATTCAGTAATATAAATGGTGCCGTTTTGTGTTTCATCACCTATGCAGAGCAATTGGTAAATTCAGTTTACAATTTACATCATTTAGTCTTTGGCATGATGGGCGCCATAAGAAACATTGGCACCATATTATTGTCCCACAGGGTCCTTACTAACTGTTATGTTGTATAGTTTCATCATTATAATTGTGTGTATCAGTATTTCTCTCCTGGAAATCATTTGAAAATACTCTTTCATCATAGGGTCAGGGATTATCGGTGACACCAGCGACCCCCATTGGTTTCAATGCTCTGTTTAGCTACTTCACTTCAAACATCAATGGCTCCAGTAGCCCTTCACTCTCCCCTTCAACTATTTTAGGGGAGAGATCACTATATATATATATTTTTGTATATACTGCTTTAACTGTTATTAATGACTGTGTTATGTATTTATCCTTTTTTTTTATAATAATTTATATTGTACATTGTAAATTCCAACCAAATTTGAACACTTGACACCTATTTGATTCAATCTACCTTTTATTTTTGAAAGTTCAGTTTCTTTGATATTTACACCTTGGTTTGCATTTAAAAAATATAAAAAACCCATATTTAAAATAGCTATAAAATTAGCTAGATACTGATTGTTTTACTCATCTCAATTTGTTCAGCATTTAATATTGCATTTCAATACCTAATTCTTAACATCAAGTCCTATGTACACATAAAAACAATATTTTCACACAGCCCTTTATAGCGTATTGCATTGGGATGTTTCCTTTATCTGGTAATTGGCTGAGGGCTTGCCACTGAAAGGCATGTCCAACATTGCATCCCAAATGCCACACCTGTCAACACATCAGCATACAATAGGAAACGTCAGATATCACTGGCACCCCCTCACACCCGCCTGTACCCTTTGCATTAATCAGGGACATGGGATTGGCGGGGGGGCCTTTGATCCATCTATAAAAGGCCACTTAAGCAGATATTTCTTCGCAGATTCATCTGCTTCAGTTTTTCTCTGGCCTAACATGAAGGAGTTCCTGGGAGAGGGCAAACATTCTGGCTAATTAACACTACCTTTTATATACTCTCTCACCTTCACACCTCTCTCTCTCTCTCTCTCTGTTTCTCTCTCTAGCTCTCTGTCTATCGTTTGCACCTGACTTTCTTCAATCTCTCTCTCTCTCTCTCTCTCTCTCTCTCTCTCTCTCTCTCTCTCTCTCGCTCTCTCTCTCTCTCTCTCTCACTCTGTATTTGTGATTCTCACTGACTGTCTTTCTACTCTCTCTCTCTTTCTATCTTTCTCCCCCCCTCTCTATATATTCTATCATCCATCACATGAAGCCCAGAGGTGTCTTTCTCTATTTCTGTACCTTTTCGGTGAGCTCTTGACGCTTTTTTGAAATAGTTGGCTTACCCCGCCTTTGATGTTGTCTTCAAATGGATGCAGATCAAACTTTAAACTCCCGACCCAGATATAGCACTTAACACATTGAATTATCAAAATCATTCAACACTTGAAACAAATCACGTTCCGTAAACCTGTGTACAGTACATGTCACTGACTTGCAATACCAGTGGGGGCAATGTTCACATTTTTTTAAGGAAAATGCATTGTGTTTTGAAAGGTGAATAGGGAAGTCTAGTGTTTTATGTCTGGATGCCGTGCTATTAATGGGCTTGCTCCACCGGAGGATTACTGCAAGTGGCAGATTATTCATTATTTTGATGGCAGTAGGGGAGTGAGCGGTTTCATAAACCACTTGGCTGTGATGTGTGCTGCTAAAGTAGACCGAGAGCGAGAGAAAGTTATGCCTGTAGATCTGTTTTCCTCCCCCAGAGAGGGTATTTGTAGCAACTTGCAACTAGCACCAAGCAACCTTCAACTACTGCAAGCTTCAATTGATGAACTTGAATGGGTTATATACTGCATATACTGTATATAGGGTACTTTCATGTCAGGTCCCAAATTATTGGCACCCTTGATAAAGATGAGAAATAATGACTGCATAAAATAAATCATTCAAATACTGAGCTATATTGTATCTCAATTTTATATATATATATATATATATATATATATATATATATATATATATTTATTTATTATTATTATTATTATTTTTTATTTTTTCTAATACAATTTCTCAGAGAAAGAGATTTCGTTTTTCTCTTAAAAAGAGATACGGGTAAAAAAAAAATTGGCACCCCTTTTTTCAATACTCTATCACCCTCCCCTTGCAAGGATAACAACACTGAGTCTTTTTCTGGAATGTTTTCTGAGTGGAGAACACTTTGGGAGGGATCTTAAACAATTCCTCCGTACAGAACCCATACAGAATCCAAGCGTTTACATTTGTTGGATGACATTGCAGTAGACCTCTTTGGCCACGCACATCAGTGGTGGGTTTGGCGTCGAAGAAAGATGCATATGCCAAAAAGAACCCCACACCTACTGTAAAATATGGTGGTGGATCTTTGACGTTATTGGGCTATTTTGCTTCCACTGGTCCTGGAACCCTTGTTAATAAGGTCAACGGTCAATTGTGTTCTCCAATACCATTAATCTAGAGGAAAAAGAAATGCACACCTATTTAGGCGAGGTGCTGGCTAGCGGAGTGGAAAACTAGAAAATAAAAGAGAACCGCACACTCAGATGCAAAAAATGTAATGTTCAACGTTTCGACAGGCAAGCTTATAACTTGTCCTTGTGGTAAAAATTATGTGGGTAAAACAAAGCGCAAATTAAAAGTACGTATCTCAGAGCATCATAGCACAATTAGGTGCAAAAACTCGACTTACCCAGTTGCGGCCCACTTTTTGGAAGCAAACCACTCAATTTCATCTCTGCGTTATATTGGCATTGAACATGTCACCCTCCCTAGGAGAGGGGGTGACCTCGATAATTTATTGTTAAAACGAGAGGCTGCCTGGATCTTTAATTTAAAGATCCTTGTTCCTTTCGGTCTCAACGTAGACTTTGATCTGAAGCCATTCTTGTGATTATTGTGACTTTGCCATTGTAATTGTTTGTAGGCTTATGTAACCTAAATTGAATCTATGATCATATGCTATCCATTTGTTTTTTGTATGTTCTTTGTATGCCATTTTAATAATTGAGAATTAACCAATGATATTAGGCCACACTTGGCCATGATTACAGACACCTGTGTGTGTGTCTTTTGACACTATATAAACGAGTCACCCCGCAGTGTTTGTGATTATACTCCAATCCCATAAAACATTTTTGAAAAAGGCTCTTTGCCATTATCCTCGCAAGGTGAGGTTTTGAAAGGTATTGAAAACAGCGGTGGCAATAACTTTAACCCCTATATTTTTTAGATAGAACAATATTACTTCTTAAACAAAATCTCTTTCTCTGAGCAATTGTATTAGTATAACATAATATAATTTGGGAGCATACAATATATCTCAGTATTTGAATTATTTATTTTATATAGTCTTTTTTGCTCATTTTTGTCAAGGGTGCCAATAATTCTGGACACAACTGTATATTAATAGGTAATGCTGGAATGTACTCTCTGTGGCAAATCTAATATGACATACAGTATACTGAGTCTAGGTACTAGAAAAACGATATCCAATTATGTTAGTTATTTCCATTATATCAGAGAACTGTATCAAAGCAGGACTTTGATACACCTACTGTAGTCACAGCTGATTGTTCATCTTATTGCAGATGCATACCCATATAAATACATGCTTTCTTTTCTGTTTGCTTTGCTTTGAGAGAGACGAGAATAGAGTTGCTGCAAGTGAAATTAACATTTTAGTCTCTGATATCTGTACAGCACTGTCTGAACGAATGTACAAATTCAAATCAGGGAGCTGCAATGTGATGAGGCAGAGAAAGAAGGACTGTTGGTGGCCAGTTAGCCAGGAGCAGACAGGATTCCTCTCCAGGCATACTTTAGCATCTCTATGTTGGCTTTACTTCTTACCCTGACACTTTTTAGTTTGGACACCCAGCTCCAAAGTGATTAATGCATCGCCACAGCCGCTTTGGAGGATGTCTTGCAGCGCTCTACCATTCTCCTTGCCAGCTCTCCTCCCTGATAGTTTTCTAACATGACACGAAGCGGAGGAGATTGATAGCAGTCATTACGTCGCTCTCAAAGAGCAACATGCGTTCCCAGCACGAGCCAGCGAGCTCCCCATTTAACTACTGCTAGCTCCGTACTTGGTTGAAAGGAATGCTGATGGTGGTATGGCACATAGTGTAGCCTTGCTACTGTGTGGTAACCTCCACACAGCGGAGAAACCAGTAGCATTCTAGAATAATTGTTGCCTTATTAGTTAAACTCAAAATGGCTATGTTTGCATTTTTTTTCTACGAATTCCTCCGTCTCCCTTTGAATAACAAAAATTCTAAGAGACGGAATTCTGGTCACGCAGAAAGAGAGGGCTATCAGACACTCTTGCCTGACATAGTTAGCAATATCAATATATTTCCCCAGGTTTTCCCATCCTCTGAGTTACCCCTCGAGCGGGACGAGGAGCACGCAGGATTTCGCTTTGGACTTCTGGACCCTGGCCGCCAGCGCGGGATGGAACAACAGGGCCCTGATCGATCACTACCGGTGCAGTCTGCGCGAGGAAGTCTGTCGGTAGTTGGCCTGCCAAGACACCACCCTCACGTTGGACCAGCTGGTGGACCTGTCCATCCGGCTGGACAACCTGCTGGCTACCGCGGACGTCCGGATCGGGGCCTGTCAGTTACATCCCCCAGCACCTCCGCTCCGACGCCCATGGAGCTGGGAGGTGCTGCGCCAGGTGACCGGAGGAGGGGCCATTCCCTGCACCATCTGTGGCCGCAGAGGGCACACTGCTGGTCGGTGCTGGGGGGGGTTCCTCAGGGAGTCGAGGCAGCAGGCAGGGCACTATCGTGTCACCCCAGGTAAGTCGGCACCAGGCTCACCCAGAGCCCCCTGTTGCTCACATGTATGTGTTTTCATTAAATTTCCTGATTTTTCCCCGCATTCCCAGCATAAGGCGCTCGTAGATTCAGGCGCAGCTGGGAATTTTATTGACCGTTCATCTGCCCATAGGTTAGGGATCCCCATTCTTCCTGTGGATATGCCCTTCCCTGTGCACGCCCTAGATGGTCGACCATTAGGGTCAGGGCTGATTAGGGAGGCCACCGCTCCACTAGGTATGGTTACGCAGGAGGGTCACAAGGCGAGAATCAGTCTCTTCCTTATTGATTCTCCTGCGTTTCCTGTGGTGCTGGGCCTACCCTGGTTGGCCAGTCATGACCCCACTATTTCATGGCAACAGAGGGCTCTCAAGGGGTGGTCATGAAAGTGCTCAGGGAGGTGTGTAGGGGTTTCCATCTGTGCGACTATGGTGGAAAGTCCAGATCAGGTCTCCACCGTGCGCATCCCCTCAAAATATGTCGATTTGGCTCTCGCCTTCTGTAAGAAGAGGGCGACTCAATTACCACCCCATCGACGGGGGGATTGTGTGATAAATCTCCTGGTAGACGCAGCACTTCCCAGGAGTCAGGTGTATCCTCTGTCACAGGAGGAGACGGCGGCTATGGAAACATATGTCTCCGAATCCCTGGGGCAGGGATACATTCGGCCCTCCACTTCACCTGTCTCCTCAAGTTTCTTTTTTGTGAAGAAGGATGGAGGTCTGCGCCCGTGTATTGACTATCGCGGTATCAATCAGATCACTGTGAGGTACAGCTACCCGCTGCCTCTCATAGCCAGTGCGATCGAGTCAATGCACGGGGCGCGCTTCAACACAAAATTGGATCTCAGGAGCTCTTACAACCTGGTGCGTATCCGGGAGGGGGACGAGTGAAAGACGGCATTTAGTACCACCTCAGGGCACTATGAGTACCTCGTCATGCCGTACGGGTTGATGAATGCTCTATCAGTCTTCCAGGCCTTTGTTGACGAGATTTTCCGGGACCTGCACTGGCAGGGTGTAGTGGTGTATATAGACGACATTCTGATATACTCTGCTACATGTGCCGAGCATGTGTCCCTGGTGCGCAGGGTGCTTGCTCAACTGTTGGAGCATGACCTGTACGTCAAGGCTGAGAAATGTCTGTTCTTCCAACAGTCCGTCTCCTTCCTAGGGTACCGCATTTCCACGTCAGGGGTGGAGATGGAGAGTGACCGCATTTCAGCCGTGCTTAATTGGCCGACTTCCACCACGGTAAAGGAAGTGCAGCGGTTCCTTGGGTTTGCCAACTACTACCGGAGGTTTATCCGGGGCTTTGGTCAGGTAGCGGCTCCCATTACCTCACTGCTGAAGGGGGGACCAGTGTGACTGCAGTGGTCGGCTGAGGCGGACAGGGCTTTTGGTCACCTGAAGGCTCTGTTTACCTCGGCTCCTGTGCTGGCTCATCCGGATCCCTCTTTGGCGTTCATAGTGGAGGTGGATGCGTCCGAGGCTGGGATAGGAGCCGTGCTCTCTCAGCGCTCCGGGTACGCCACCGAAGCTCCGCCCCTGTGCCCTCTTTTTGAAGAAGCTCAGCCCGGCAGAGCGAAACTATGATGTGTCCGGGATGTATGACACTGTCCCGGATGTATGACACAGAGGAGCGGTCCATGGATCCCACCCCCATACTCCCGGCCTCTTGCCTGGTGGCACCGGTATTGTGGGAGCTGGACGCGGACATCGAGCGGGCGTTACGTACAGAGCCCACTCCCTCTCAGTGTCCAGCTGGGCGTCTATACGTTCCATCTGCTGTCCGCGACCGATTGATCTATTGGGCCCACACGTCACCCTCCTCTGGTCATCCTGGCATTGGTCGGACAGTGCGCTGTCTTAGTGGGAAGTACTGGTGGTCCACCTTGGCCAAGGACGTGAGGGTTTATGTTTCCTCCTGCTCGGTGTGTGCCCAGTGCAAGGCTCCTAGGCACCTGCCTAGAGGGAAGTTACAACTCCTACCCATTCCACAACAGCCGTGGTCGCACCTGTTGGTGGACTTCCTGACTGATCTTCCTCGCTCACCGGGCAACACCATGATCCTGGTTGTTGTGGGTCGGTTTTCTAAGTCCTGCCATCTCCTCCCTTTGCCCGGTCTCCCTACAGCCCTACAGACTGCGGAGGCCCTGTTCACACACGTCTTCTGGCACTACGGGGTGCCTGAGGACATAGTCTCTGATCGGGGTCCCCAGTTCACGTCCAGGGTCTGTAGGGCATTTATGGAACGTCTGGGGGTCTCGGTCAGCCTCACCTCAGGTTTTCACCCTGAGAGTAACGGGCAGGTGGAGAGAGTAAACCAGGATGTGGGTAGGTTTCTGCGGTCATATTGCCAGGACTGGCCGGGGGAGTGGGCGGCGTTCATCCCCTGGGAAGAGATGGCCCAAAACTCATTCCGCCACTCCGCCACTCCTCCACTAACCTCTCTCCCTTCCAGTGCGTACTGGCGTATCAACTGGTTCTGGCACCTTGGCATCAGAGCCAGATCAAGGCTCCTGCGGTGGACGAATGGTTTAAGCGCTCAAAGGAGACCTGGGACGCTGCCCATGTGCACCTGCAATGGGCCGTGAGGCGGCAGAAGGCGAACTCCGACCACCACCGCAGTGAGGCCCGGGTCTGGCTCTCGACCCGAAACCTGCCCCTACGCCTGCCCTGCCGGAAGCTGGGTCCGCGGTTTGTGGGGCCATTCAAAGTCCTGAGGAGACTGAACAAGGTTTGCTACGGGTTACAGCTTCCCCCAGATTATAGTATTAATCCATAGTTCCATGTGTCTCTCCTCAGGCCGGTGGTGGCTGGTCCACTCCAGGAGTCTGAGGTGCGGGAGGTTCCTCCGCCCCCTCTGGACATCGAGGGGGCCCCAGCATATGCTGTTCGAGGCATCCTGGACTCGAGGAGTCAGGCGAGGTACCTTCAGTACCTCGTGGAGTGGGAGGGGTACGGTCCGGAGGAGAGATGCTGGGTGCCGGTGGAGGATGTTCTGGACCCTTCGTTGCTGCGGGAGTTCCACCGTCTCCATCCAGATCGCCCTGCGCCTCGTCCTCCGGGTCGTCCCCGAGGACGGTGTTGGCGCGCGCTGGAGCCGCGCGTCAAGGAGGGGGTACTGTCACGACTTCCGCTGAAGTCGGTCCCTCTCCTTGTTCGGGCGGCGTTCGGCGTTCGACGTCGACACACCTGGTTCCAATCCCCCAATTACTTCATTATTTAACCCTCTGTTCCCCCATGTTTGTTTGTGAGTGATTGTTTATTGTATTGCGGTCCGTTATTTTGGGCTTGGCATTCTTTGACGTGTTTTGTTATTACTGTTGAGTAAATTGCTATCTTTACTCATCTGCTGTCCTGCACCTGACTCCTCTACACCAGCTACACACAGACGTATTACACTCCATAGCATTGTAAATCTGACTAGGTGTGGTGCATGTCTGCTCTCCATAGCATTCTAAATCTGGCTAGGTGTGGTGCACATCTGCTCTCCATAGCATTCTAAATCTGTCTAGGTGTGGTGCATATCTGCTCTCCAAAGCATTCTAAATCTGGCTAGGTGTGGTGCATATCTGCTCTCCATAGCATTCTAAATCTGGCTAGGTGTGGTGTGTCTCTGCTCTCCACAGCATCCTAAACCTGGTTCGTTATCTGTTCTGTTGTAGTTCCATAAGTTTTAGTTGATCCTCCTCCCCTGTCACTCTTAGCTCGCTCAGTCTTGTGTTAAAAAGATATGTCCTATTAACACCCTGTACTTCTCTACAGTAGCGGCCAGGAGCTTTCCAAGACAAATACAGGAAAAGAGGCTAAAAAGGCATTAGAAAAAAGCTTATATCGGCATTATTGGTCGAGGCCAAATTAAACCCCTGGACCAAAGAAGTGGTTCTAGAGTGTTGGCTATGGAATTCCAACTATATCAGTAAAGCTTTTGTTGACAGAGTATAACAAACCCTATAGCCATACAGTATGTATCCTGCCAGGAACCTTCCAGCTGCTCTTCTCAAAGCCGATAACTGATCGTTTCACAGAACCATATGTGGCCATTTTCTAATTTTCTAATATTTTCTAATCATTAGTGAACATTGCATAGTGGGTGAAATAGGAAGAGGGCAGATCGTAATAGCTCTCATGAAATAGCACTTGTTGATTATTTGATTTCCTTATCTAATTGGTGCAAACAAGAGTAGAGTGAGTGAAAGACTAGCAAAGTGTCTTGAATTACAAATAAGGTCTTAAATAAGTCACTTACACTGTATACCAATAGAGAAATGAAGTGGGATGAATGGTAAAGTAAGTGCTGTTTTGCTTTTTGTTCTGGAGTGGATTGTTGTGAGTAGATTGTGACCTGTTGTCTAGAAAATACTCCTTCTCTTTCTTGACCCTCGTGGCAAATTCAAAAGATTCCATTATATTATGAGTAGTTCAGAACTTGATATGCACCAGGATGAGAAGATGGCTTGCTAGAATGTTAATAGATATCTGCCGGTATGATTAATATCTAATGGCTGCCGGTATGATTCATATCAAATGACTTCCGGTATGATTCATAGCTAATGGCTGTCGGTATGATTCATAGCTAATGGCTGCCGGTATGATTCATAGCTAATGACTGCCGGTATGATTCATAGCTAATGGCTGTCGGTATGATTCATAACTAATAGTTGCCGGTATGATTAATAGCTAATGACTTCCGTTATTATTAATTGCTAATGGCTGCCAGTATGATTCATAGCTAATGGCTGCCGGTATGATTCATAGATAATAGTTGCCGGTATGATTCATAGCTAATAGTTGCCAGTATGATTCATAGCTAATGACTGCTGGTATGATTCATAGCTAATGGCTGTCGGTATGATTCATAGCTAATGGCTGCCGGTATGATTCCTAGCTAATAGTTGCCGGTATGATTAATAGCTAATAGTTGCCGGTATGATTCATAGCTAATGACTGCCGGTATGATTCATAGCTAATGGCTGTCGGTATGATTCATAGCTAATGGCTGCCGGTATGATTCATAGCTAATGGCTGCCGGTATGATTCATAGCTAATGACTGCCGGTATGATTCATAGCTAATGGCTGTCGGTATGATTCATAGCTAATAGTTGCCGGTATGATTAATAGCTAATGACTTCCGTTATTATTCATTGCTAATGGCTGCCAGTATGATTCATAGCTAATGGCTGCCGGTATGATTCATAGATAATAGTTGCCGGTATGATTCATAGCTAATAGTTGCCAGTATGATTCATAGCTAATGACTGCTGGTATGATTCATAGCTAATGGCTGTCGGTATGATTCATAGCTAATGGCTGCCGGTATGATTCCTAGCTAATAGTTGCCGGTATGATTAATAGCTAATAGTTGCCGGTATGATTCATAGCTAATGACTGCCGGTATGATTCATAGCTAATGGCTGTCGGTATGATTCATAGCTAATGGCTGCCGGTATGATTCATAGCTAATAACTGCTGGTATGATACATAGCTATTGGCTACTGGTGTGATTCATAACTAATGGCTGTCATTGTGAGTCATGTCATTGTGGACCCAAAAGTTGTTTCTGCATATTAGCACTATAGGTGTATGGAAGCCATGGACATGTAATGCAGTGTTTTCAGCCCACTTGCTTGTCTGTTGTATCATTCTCGCTATCCCCATTCTGTTAGCACTCTCCTAGCATCCACACATGGGCTTTACTGCACCAGCAGGTAAACTGGCCATACCGCTGAGAGTCACTTCTGGCTATAATTCATAGAAAAGCTGTTTAAAGGCACAATATGTAATTTCCACAGCCTAACCCTGACAACTTTGTGGTGCATGCAAGACAATCCATGCAATACTTTTGTTTGTCCAAATCCTGTAGAACAGTTCTGAACTACTGCTCCTCTAGTGGTACAGTATCATTAGGTGTTCATTGAAAATATCTGCAGTATAATGTTATTATTTAGTTCATATATTAGTCCTTATTCTCAATTTTGTCATTTGTATGTAGTCCTTATACTCAAGTGATGAGCACATATTTAATATTACCTAGACTCCACCAAAACTAACATGAGGAAAAACATGTATCTACAACCTATGCCGTTTCCACAATTCTCCGGAATCTAGTGGAGGGCTTACATGTAAGAGTGGGATGCCTCTTGGAGACAACAATGAGGTGAAATCAATAGCTGCCAAACAAAGTGAAATGTTAGGTTTAGTCTGATACATGACAGATCCCGCCTAGGCTGATTTGTCCTCAGTGAATCAAGGCTGGAACAGTCGATGCCTGTCTGCTGTTGTCAGTTACCACTGCATTAGACACGTTTGAAGGACAGTAAGTCTGGCTGGTCCTGTTATTGAGTTATCATCATAGCCAACGTGCGAGAAGGTCTAACATGAAAAGAAAGGCATCTTCAGAATCAAAGGGCTGTTGCACAGCAGCTTAACTTACCAGCCAATTTCACTAATGAATTTGGTAGTAACGCCTACTGCCACAGAAGGGATTCATGAAGTGGTTGGTGGTTTCATGAAGTGTATTGTGTGCTGGATTAATCTCAAAGACAAATGGCTGAATCTAAAGTTGAGATACATGCACTTATCTGACGTTGATGCATAAACCATGCATTAATAACAATTAGGGCTGTGAATTGCCAGGAGCAATGCGATTTATCAACGTACACCGATACGATATGTATTGTGATTCTCATGATTCTCACGATTCTATATAGTGCGATTCAATACTCTCCTTTTATTGCAATTTTATGTTCCAAACATATTGCTCATATATGTCTGCAGCAGAGAGACAAGAGAAAACCAGTTTGATCAGTCATGGAAATAGAAGCACTAAAAATATGTTGGCTCGTTGTTTAAAAAGTTAAAAGATGATGGAGAACAAGCTACAGGATGAAAATTACTCTATCGATTTTTTTCTCCCCATCACTTAAAAAATGTAAATTAAAATGGTTTCAGTTCTGTGCCCTGGTTTCAAAATAGAATTTGTATGTAAGTGGCTAGGCCCGCTTAATGATGCGGTCAGCTAAGTCTTCCTGTACTCTGAAGCAAACAAACAAGCAATTTCTATATTTTTTACTGATTGATAGAATCCCCAAACAACGCATAGCTTTGATCATATGTTTCAACCGGGAAGTTGGCTCAGTTGCCTCAGCAAATCAAAACTGCATATTTTACTTTCTAGCCCTGAGCATATGCAATGTTCAAGACTCTGCCAGTGTCCTCCGCATGGAGCCTGAGGCCTTATCATAGTGCTGATTGTGCAGGCTGGATCATTAGAGGGTACACTGGTTGCTGTACATGGGATGCTGAGAGGGGGATAGGGAGAGAGGGATAGAGATGGTATGAAGGAAGATTGGAAAACATCAGGAAGTCCAAACTGGTTGGTTGGTGGAATCTTGTGGTGTGTGTGTTCATGGTGCTTAGATGTGTGCATTCATGTGCGTTTGTGTATGAATGTGGGGGAGAGGATCAATGTTGTAGATAAGAACTGCCTCCCCTGGAAGAGTCATATCCTTGGGTTGGAATTATTCTAGTATGCCCTGGTCTGTGTCAAACAGCACTGTAACGGTAGGATATCAATTCATAGCCTTGGCCTTACAAACCTTCCCTAAGAAAGCAGGATGTCAGCCACTACAATGTCACAATACAACTGGGGATAATACTGGACAGTGGGGTATCATATTTTTTGGAAGCACTGGTGTCAGATTATGTCTCGAGCTCTGAGCCATCGTTTATCTCTTAAGCAGAGAGTAATGCTGGTCTCAAGATTTGCAGTGAAGCATTGTCTGTAGATAGCGATTGCAGCTATACCATTGTTTTTCAATTTGTTGGGTTCTTTTGAGGAAGTTCAGTGCCTATAGAAAGTCTACATGCACTTTTGTCACATTTTGTTGCGTTACAAAGTGGGATTGAAATAGATTTAAGTAATTGATCTACACAAAATACTCAAAGTGAAAAGAAAGTTATTTATTTTTATTTTTTATAACTAAAATATAGTCGTTGCATAGGTATTCCCCCCCTTTGTTTAGGCAAGCCTAAATTAGTTCAGAAGTAAAATTTGACTTAACAAATCATATAATAAGTTATATGGACTAAAAGGGGTTGACATGATTTTGAACCCTTACCCCTTCCTCTGTCCCTCATACTTACAACATCTTTAAGGTCTCTCAGTCAAGTACTGATTTTCAAGCACAGATTCAACTATCAGGGAGCTTTTCCGAAAGCCTCTTGTAGAAGGGCAGTGATTGGTAGATGTGTAGCAATAGCAAATCAGACGTTGAATATCTCTTTAAGCATGGTCAAGTTCATAATTACGCTGTGGATTATTTATTAAACCACTCAGACACATCAAAGATACAGTCGTTCTTCTGAACTGTAATACTGCAAAAAATGTGCAAATGAATAAACTTTTTGGCCTAAATGCAAAGCCCTGTTTTGGGGCAAATCCAAGACAACACATCACTGAGTAACTGCTTCCTTATTTTCAAGCATGGTGGTGGCTGCATCATGGTATGGGTATGCTTGACATCAGCAAAGACTGGGGAGTTTTTCAGAATAAAAATAAATGGCAAACTCTTTCAGTCTGCTTTCCACCAGACACTGGGAGAGGAATTCACCTTTCAGTTGGACAATAACCTACAACACAAGGCCAAATCTACACTGGATATGCTTAACAAGAAAACAGTGAATGTTCCTGAGTGGCAAAGTTACAGTTTTGACATAAATCTGCTCGAAAGTCTATGGCAAGACTTAACAATTGCTGTCTAGTCATAATCCCCAACAGAGCATAAAGAATTTTGAAAAGAATAATGGGCAAACATTGGACAATACAGGTGTGTGAAGCTCTTATGAGTCTTACCCAAGAAGGCGCACAGCTGTAATCACTGCCAAAGGTGTTTCTAACATGTGTTGACTCAGGGTAGTGAATACTTACAATATCTAATCAAGGTACATTAGTGTTTTATTTTTCATTAATACAATTATATATTTTTTATGACAAATCCATTTTAATCGAACTTTGTAACACAACAAAAATACACTATAGCTGTATTTCAGTCTACAAATTGCTAATTTAAAGAGTGCCTTTGTTTACATAGTCCATTAGAAAAATTAATCAGCTGAAAGTGGAAACGCATCAAATTGTAAACAAAATACTTGCCATTATTTGTGAAGGGAATGCTTTCCCCTTTTTAACTGTTGACAGGTCTCTTCTCTATCCTTGTGAACAGTGTTTCACTCAGGAAATGCAATTATAGCATTGTGACAGCTATTAGAACCCCAAATGGCCTGTTTCTCCTGGTTCCATTTCCTCAAGTGATTTGGAAGGCGTGGCCTAAGTGAACAAGAGGCATATCAATAGTCCACCTGACAGGGTTGAATTGTTGCACTAAAGACACTGGAGAACGCCAATAGAGCCTAAAACCTTTTTTGAAAAGAGAAATTACTGGTTGTTTAAAGGTGTTTACAGTTGAATTATCTTCACCTATTCCAGGCAGTCAGCCTACATACCTTTTTGAATGGGTAATTTTGAAGCGACCAGAAAATAATGCTATGGCAGAGGTTTGAAAAATAAGACTTACAAACGGACAGTATGTAATATGTTCAACAGGGGCAATGCTACAATCAATATCATTTCTGGAGCCACTCCATTGCCAGCTGCCACTAGGCCCCAACTCTCAACCAGGATTAATTTCCTGCTGCCATCCGTCAATCACCATGACAACACAAGGCAGTCATACTGACTAATGGCACTACCTATCCAGGTCACGACAGTCCTTTTGATGAAGAAAAGGTCTTGGCCCCTGGTTGAACCCGTAATGCTGGCAGGACAAATTGGCTGTCTAATATTTGGGTAATGACACCTAGAGCTGTTTTTCATCTCCTGTCTATCTCCTGTCTATCTCCTGTCCATCATGTGTCACATCACATACTATGCTTCTTCTCTGTTGAATGGCAGGGTTATTAGGATCATCTGAATCTTCATATTTTTCTGCATGAAAGACATTATTATTTCTCCTTTAAAATAATCTTAAACATTTTCTGACACTAGCTATCTTTTCATCCAATTGGCGACAGATTTTCAAAAATCAGCGTAAAGACAATATGCACATTTTCCCACCAGTGGTGTGTTTCCACCAAATGGACTTGTTGCAGATAAAAATCAGTGCGTGATGACCCTGGTCTTGGAACTTGCGCTCCAGCCAACATCTTGCAGATACAGTGCAGGTAGGCTGTGCTGGTAGGCTAGTCTACAGTGATGAGATTATTATTTGTCAAACGGCAGTCAAGCATCGATCAGAATAAGACCCTCAATATTTATTGGAAAGGAGCATCAAGATCACTGTGCACTTTTACCACCCTGTGAATTTCATAACTTCATTACTTATTTAGTCTGTAGCCCAATAAACTGCATGCTTTCCTGAGTTGTAGTGGGAGGACCATACACCATATCATCGCGTGACTCCAAGTTTACTTAGATATTATGTTTCTTATATCAATATTTGCACATTAAGGTGTTTCCACTGCCGTTTCTCACAAAATTCATTGCAACTTCAAAACTTCCTGTTTCCATCACAGCTGTCATGATTTTTTGTTATTCGGTATGACTTTACTCGCATAAAAACTGGATGGAAACATGGTTACTGAAATAATAGTAGTTGTCAACAGTTGACTAACAGCTTGCTAGTTGGCTTATCCTAGCTACTTATGAATACCTACAACTTGTAATTGCAATACATGTCTGTAGCAACAGCTAGTAGTGATGATTGTTTTGGTGATCTGTAAGTTGTCATGTTTAGTCAGGGAGACTGGGAGACCTACTGAAGTATATTATTGAAAGTTCAACATCTCATCATGATGACCATGTTAATAATCATTATGGTTATCTTTCTTTACACCCTCATACTAATAGTTATATCATATTGAAATGTTACCCTGGCCTTCTGTAGTGAGATGAATTGGGGGGGAATGTAAGAGTTCTTTGATGTGATGAGAAGCTGGGTAAGGAGAGGGCTGGTGTGTTTGACAGGGTAAGGTAGCAGGAAATTTGACGGAATTCAAAAGGAGCTCTCCTGAACCTCAGGCCCTTATAGTTCAAAGCTACAACACTTCTCTTTGCCGAAGAATTCCCTAAAAGTCACCCAGGAAGGTGGTTCTAATGGTTCTGGATCCCAGCAGGGTTGACTGCACTCCCCTAGGCCCTCCAATATGAGTCTGAGCTGCCGCCTCCACTACAGAGCTCTGCTAAAACTTACTCCGATAGTCCAACCAGAGACAGGACAGTAATACATGCAGCCTGATCACACACTTAAAAGTGATAATTGACACGATAGTGCCTATAGTGACTAAAACGGAAGACTCTGTAAAAAGATTATTCTAGGCTGGTGTTCATAATTATTCACCAGCTATGAAATGGTAGATCAAAAGCCCTGAACTGACACAATGGAACTTCCTGCTCTTATTTATTTCAATGGAACGGTGACGATATCCTACAATTTTCAGAATGGTGAAGGACTAAATAGTCAAAGTGTATGCCGTTTCATAGCCATTATCAGTTGCTTCCGTCACTTAATAGACACTTAAGTGTCTGAAGACCTTTGCAGTTTTTGCACATTTTTAAAAGCCTTTTTACCATTCTGTCCAAGCTTATAGTCCTCATATTGTTCTTGTTCTGCAAAACAACTTTTAATTGTCTCCTGGTGCTGTGTCAAATATTGTGCTCTGTATTCAGAACCAATGGACTAATCATAAAGAGATATTCCAGAAGAGGGAATACCTGAGAAAGCCATTGAAGCAGACTTTCAAGGGATTGCATGATAGAGAAAGATCAAGACAAATCCAGCTAACAGCCAAGGGACTCTTAGATGTTGAGAATGGATCAGACATCGAACAGCAGCTGTACTGATGGATTTTGTAGAGGTTAATGGTAATCGTCTTTAAGAATGTAATGTTCTTAACGAAACCTTAAAACCGCTTGCTTTTTTCACTGACTGATTGTAATCCTAAATTGTGCAACGTGACGATGGGAGTCGACAGTTCGTGAAACCGTTATCATGAAAGGAACGTAACACACGTAGAGACAAAGAGATGCAAAAACCTGTCGGTCCAATTCCCAAAGGGTTCCTGATGAATAAGCACAAACACATTCTTCTAAAAACCAAGAATTAAAAACCCACCAAAGGGAATTCCGCTTCGAGAGACATTATTGTGAAAGTATAGACGCTTCATAAACCTGGCGTTTGATAGATATCACAGGCGCCATTAAGATCTGAATGAGGTTGTCGTTTCAGCAGCCAGCGTGCAGTATTAATCAAAAAGGGCCTTTAATTAAAGCATCTTGTCTGATGGAGACAATGACAAGTTGACATTGAGGAGTTATGGAAAGGAAGGCATCCGTCTTGATCTGATTTCAAATCATAGCCCCAGAAAACACACAGCTGTTTCATCCCAGGGCTCTGCGCTCTTACAATATGAGGTTAATTGCCTGTGTTTTGGTGTAAGAGAATGCCAAGCTGTCTCAGAGAATCATTGTTTCACACACTTGAACACACGCATTCGTGTGCATATCCTCTCAGATGCACATGTGAGAACATTTGCAAGGCACTCTCTCTCCCACCACACTCACTGGCGCATGGGTGGCAATTAATGAAGCGCAGTCACTATCACAGTCACTATCTATTAAATTAATGTAAAGATGTTGACCTTTGTCTTAGCATCAAATACATTTATAAAAAGTGAATGTTTAGTAAGTACAGAAATTCCCACTTCATATTTGTCTGGCCACCCAAGACATACAATATCTATTACCAAAGCAAGATAAATGGTGAAAAAAATGGAATCTCAAATATTATTTAGATTTAGATATATTTAGATATGCAGATGGACTCTACCAAGTCGAAGTGTTCTAATTTGTATGTAAAGGGTTATCTTATGTATCAAGTATTCTAATAACCAAGTACAAGAAGAGGATTTCGTTATGTAATGTAATCAAGTTCCCACATAGTCATCCTGTGCATAACTTGAAGGGATAACAACCACTGTAACCAATTGTATATCTCCATTAAACCTTGAGGCAATACAATGAGACAGTCAATATCTTTGCTAATCTACATTTGACCCCACAAGGTGAACTCATGAAGATAGAGGCATTTCCACAGTTTCAAGATTTTATTGAGCTCAAATGAGATGTTTTGATCATTTACATCAACGTGCAATTTGGTTGAAAGGGCTGCTACAGTATGATACATACAATATTGTAAAAACAATGGATTTGTGTAAAGCTCAACTTAACTCAAAAGTCCAATACACATAGACTAGTAGAAATACATAAAACCTTTCTTAACTTTAAACCATTGAAAGTGTAGTGTTGTTCCTAACATAGGATAGACAATAGACAATATGCCATTACAGGGTCACCATTGCAGATCAATGTTTCAGACGTTTCACCCACAGCTCATGTACAGTGGGGCAAAAAAGTATTTAGTCAGCCACCAATTGTGCAAGTTCTCTCACTTAAAAAGATGAGAGAGGCCTGTAATTTTCATCATAGGTACACTTCAACTATGACAGACAAAATGAGGAAGAAAAATCCAGAAAATCACATTGTAGGATTTTTTATGAATTTATTAGCAAATTATGGTGGAAAATAAGTATTTGGTCACATACAAACAAGCAAGATTTCTGGCTCTCACAGACCTGTAACTTCTTCTTTAAGAGGCTCCTCTGTCCTCCACTCGTTACCTGTATTAATGGCACCTGTTTGAACTTGTTATCAGTATAAAAGACACCTGTCCACAACCTCAAACAGTCACACTCCAAACTCCACTATGGCCAAGACCAAAGAGCTGTCAAAGGACACCAGAAACAAAATTGTAGACCTGCACCAGGTTGGGAAGACTGAATCTGCAATAGGTAAGCAGCTTGGTTTGAAGAAATCAACTGTGGGAGCAATTATTAGGAAATGGAAGACATACAAGACCACTGATAATCTTCCTCGATCTGGGGCTCCACGCAAGATCTCACCCGTGGGGTCAAAATGATCACAAGAACGGTGAGCAAAAATCCCAGAACCACACGGGGACCTAGTGAATGACCTGCAGAGAGCTGGGACCAAAGTAACAAAGCCTACCATCAGTAACACACTACGCCGCCAGGGACTCAAATCCTGCAGTGCCAGACGTGTCCCCCTGCTTAAGCCTGTACATGTTCAGGCCCGTCTGAAGTTTGCTAGAGAGCATTTGGATGATCCAGATGAGGATTGGGAGAATGTCATATGGTCAGATGAAACCAAAATAGAACTTTTTGGTAAAAACTCAACTCGTCGTGTTTGGAGGACAAAGAATGCTGAGTTGCATCCAAAGAACACCATACCTACTGTGAAGCATGGGGGTGGAAACATCATGCTTTGGGGCTGTTTTTCTGCAAAGGGACCAGGACGACTGATCCGTGTAAAGGAAAGAATGAATGGGGCCATGTATCGTGAGATTTTGAGTGAAAACCTCCTTCCATCAGCAAGGGCATTGAAGATGAAACGTGGCTGGGTCTTTCAGCATGACAATGATCCCAAACACACCGCCCGGGCAACGAAGGAGTGGCTTGTAAGAAGCATTTCAAGGTCCTGGAGTGGCCTAGCCAGTCTCCAGATCTCAACCCCATAGAAAATCTTTGGAGGGAGTTGAAAGTCTGTGTTGCCCAGCGACAGCCCCAAAACATCACTGCTCTAGAGGAGATCTGCATGGAGGAATGGGCCAAAATACCAGCAACAGTGTGTGAAAACCTTGTGAAGACTTACAGAAAACGTTTGACCTCTGTCATTGCCAACAAAGGGTATATAACAAAGTATTGAGATAAACTTTTGTTATTGACCAAATACTTATTTTCCACCATAATTTGCAAATAAATTCATTAAATATCCTACAATGTGATTTTCTGGATTTTTTTTCCCTCATTTTGTCTGTCATAGTTGAAGTGTACCTATGATGAAAATTACAGGCCTCTCTCATCTTTTTAAGTTGGAGAACTTGCACAATTGGTGGCTGACTAAATACTTTTTTGCCCCACTGTAACAGGTGTAAAATGTATGTTATGTATTTCACCAAAAATCCCTCATATTTATTTTAATTTATTATTTAAGGTTATTTTAAGATGTATTACATTACTTTCGAGAGTGAATTATTTTATTGTATTTATTTAAAAAAATTGTGTTAATGCTGTGATGTCATTAACGGGAGCCATGCGCTTACTCCTCAGTTTGCTCAGAAAGTGATGAGGAGAGGTAGGTGTTACGAATGCTCCGGTCTTTTGAACGCACATGTCCGCAAATGTTCACAAATTCACAAGGAAATACAAGCAAAAGTTATATCGTCACTGATTTAGTGTTGCATTACTGTTTTATAGGAATATATATTCATGTGAATGTGGATAATGTTGGAGTACAACTTTGCAAGGCTAGCCCAACTAGTGTTAGCTTTGTTGTGGGACTCTTTCAGGTGCAGATTTCGTGAGTTTTCTTCTCATGGGTTTTCTGTACTGTTTTTTTTTGTCTTTTAGCAGGCAAATATATTGTATGGAGTCCAGACTGCAGCAGTAACTTTGCCCTGTATTTGTATCCATTCCATGCAGTCATTAAAAGAGAGACAACCGGCAGAATTGTGTCCAGAGCCTTATCTTCCACCTACATATCACCAGCACACAACGCAGAAAGATACCTGTGCAGAACCGGTTACACTCACACTATGTTTCTAGACAATAGACCATTACAGGGTCACCATAGCAGATCAATGTTTCCGACATTTCACCCACAGATCACACTATGCAATATTCATACAAGCTTATGAAATCATTATTTCAGTGTCTGAAAAGTAACTTTGAAGGGTTTGGGATTTTACGTTTTAAGATGGTTAAATGGTTGTCACTTCACATGCTGCTTATCTTGTGTTTGATGTTTGAACATGTGTTTGATGCCATTCATTGGGTGAGTTTTGAGGAATTTGAAACTGAACAAAAGTGTCTGTGCCCTATTAAAACATGTCGGTAACCCTCCTTCCCCTTGAAGATTTATCACACAATAATATGTATTACACCCTGCTGTGGATGTTCCCTCCTGGAACTTCTAACATTGATTATTGTGTTTTAACAATGCTATTACCCATCTAATCAATGGAACAGCTACTGGCATTTAATTGGGGAGTCACTACGGACCTGGGTTCGATCCCGGGCTGTATCACAACCGGCCGGAATTGGGAGTCCCATAGGGCGGCACACAATTGGCCCGGGGTAGGCCATCATTGTAAATAAGAATTTGATCTTAACTGACTTGCCTAGTTAAATAAAGGTTAAATAAAAAATGCATAAATAATGTATTACTTTTACATGAAAAGTTTGACTATGTTAATATAACTCATAATGTGTCTCAGTACACACAGTATTATAACAATATCTACATAGGTTATAACCCTGAAATAAGACACTGTCATGTCAACTGTTGCCTGCCCTTCCCATAGGCCCCGAGTCCGTAATGAATTATACAGCTGAGAAATAATTCCTGTAGAAAATAATTTCTGAATGACACGCATACATTTCCTCAGCCTTGCATAAGCGACGTAGGGGTTGTTTGTCAGCTGCTGGAGGTTTGCTTCGTGTTGACAGGTGTGCAGCAAGAGGAAAAGGCACACTGACAGGGACAATTTGCGTAGCCACTAAAGAGGCAGCCTCACTGAAACAATGCATGATGTCCTTCAAACAAAGTTGTTATTTTTGGCCTTCACTCTTGTCATATTATATTAGCACAGTCCATGTTACTGGCCTTAACTTGTCATAATGTTTCTGGGTCTTTCTGCAGGGCTGGAATCAGAGAAATGACAAGTAGCATACCATTAGGTGACCATTAGGACATCCAGCATGTAACAAGGATTGTGCCAAAATCCAAATTCATATCCAGCTGTTTACCCTATCAAAAGCATGCTGTTATTCCAGATGACATAGTTCAAGAAAAGTCCTGACTTTTTCAATTATCTCAAAGATTGCCCTAACCCTTAAAAGCCCACCTCCATTTGGAATTTACGGGAGAAAATCAGAAATGTCAGCATTGTAGGTTTTTACCTCTTAGCGTTGAAGATGGATAGATAATCACGATGTGTCATTCCGGGGGCCAATTACACAGCTTTGTGTGAAATTGGAAAACCTGTTCTCTGAGCGCTCTAATGGATGTTCTGGTCATTAGTTATTTGAGAGTCTTTTCGGGCTGTAATCAAACGTGAAATATCCTGTTAAGCTCCCATAAAGAAACAGCTGCCTCTATAAATGACCTTCTGGGTTAAAGAACCCAACATTCAGCTAGTTGGTGTTTGCCACAATTATCAATGTGTGTTTCAATAAAAAGCTATTTTCCTTTTTGATGCTATAGCATCTCATGCATTTGATGTGCAATTTTAGCTTGCATTTACTTTTCTTGGTTTGTCAGATGGCCATAGCTTTATACAGAACACAATCACCAGTTTATTACAAGCAGCTCCCCCACAAAATAGTAACAACCCAATGCAATGCCAAGCAGGTGTACTATACTTTTTTTGTTTTACATTCAGGTGTTCTCATATGTGCTTACAGTCTCTTTCTGTTTCCCTTTGAACAGGAGCCCAACTGTCGAGTCAACAAGGCCCGCCTCCTCTACCACCAGCCCCTCCCCCTCACCACAAACACCACCCATCCATTACGTCGTTGAGCCGCGGCTCGCTGGCCAATCAGCGGAGCCCAAGCCCGCCCCCCTCGACTGGCCTGGTGGCCGAGTTGCAGAGCGCAGCGGAATGTGTCCAGCTGCAGGACAGCTGGGTCCTGGGCAGCAATGTGGCCCTGGAGAGCAGGTGAGTGACCCACAATGCACCTGGGGGGCTTGTGACAGTTTGTGACATCCAATACACCTGGGGATATGATGACCCATCGCACCTTTAGGGAATGACTCATCTGCAAGATCAGTATTCCCAATGAAAAGCGTCATATCTACAGTTGAAGTCGGAAGTTTACTTAGGTTGGATTCATTAAAACTAGTTTTTCAACCACTCCACAAATTTCTTGTTAACAAACTATAGTTTTGGCATGACACAAGTAATTTTTCCAACAATTGTTTACAGACAGATTATTTAATTTATAATTCACTGTATCACAATTCCAGTGGGTCAGAAGTTTACATACACTAAGTTGACTGAGCCTTTAAACAGCTTAGAAAATTCCAGAGAATTATGTCATGGCTTTAGAAGCTTCTGATAGGCTAATTGACATAATTTGAGTCAATTGGAGGTGTACCTGTGGATTTATTTCAAGGCCTACCTTCAAATTCAGTGCCTCTTTGCTTGACATCATGGGAAAATCAAAAGAAATCAGCCAAGACGCCAGAAAAAAATTGTAGACCTCCACAAGTCTGGTTCATCCTTGGGAGCAATTTCCAAATGCCTGAAGGTACCACATTCATCTGTACAAACAATAGTACGCCAGTTTAAACACCATGGGACCAAGCAGCCGGCATACCGCTCAGGAAGGAGACGCGTTCTGTCTCCTAGAGATGAACGTACTTTGGTGCGAAAAGTGCAAATCAATCCCAGAACAAAAGCAAAGGACCTTGTGAAGATTCTGGAGGAAACAGGTGTCACGATCATCTGAAAAAGTAGACCAAGGCGCAACGTGGTTGTAGTTCCACGCATGTGGCCGTGGACCCCGGCGTCGCCGCTGTGTTTCCCTCTTCCTTGGTGACTCCCGCCAAGGAAGGGTCTCGCTATGGCCCATTATCTCCTCCCAGGTCCAGAATACCTTCTCCTCCTGCGCCTGGGCACGCTGCTTGGTCCTTTGGTGGTGGGTGATTCTGTCACGATCGTCTGAAGAAGTAGACCAAGGCGCAGCGTGGTTGTAGTTCCACATATTTAATAAAGAGAACTTTCAAAATACAAAAAACAAAGAACAAACGATCGAATAAATGTAGCGCAACACAGCACATACAACTATCACAGTACAATCACCCACAACCCAGGTGGGGGAATGAACAAACTATATAGGATTCCCAATTAGAGGCAACGAACAACAGCTAATTGGGAACCACACAAAACCAAAACATAGAAAACACTAGAAACCCCTAGTCACACCCTGACGTAACACACCATAGAGAACCCAGAGGGCTCTCTATGGCCAGGGCGTGACAACAGGTACAAAAGTATCTATATCCACAGTAAAACGAGTCCTATATCGACATAACCTGAAAGGCCGCTCAGCTCCAAAACCGCCATAAAAAAGCCAGACTACGGTTTGCAACTGCACATGGGGACAAATATCGTACTTTTTGGAGATAGGGAATTTTTACTAGGATTAAATGTCAGGAATTGTGAAAAACTGAGTTTAAATGTATTTGGCTAAGGTGTATGTAAACTTCCGACTCAACTGTACATGTACGTTAAAGGGAAATTAAAAAAATCTTCAACATCATATTCCTCTTATCTCCAGCACATATGTGAAAATGGCATGTTTCTAGGGTTTGTAGAAAAATAGAGGAAGATAAGGGTTTCCAATGACATCATCAACCTATTGGTAGGCAATTAGTAGGAAATTAGTAGACAATTAGTAGGCAATGCCTCCTTGCAATTGGTCAAAATCACATGATGCACACCGATGATGTCATTTGAAACACTTATCTTCCTCTATCTTTTTTACTACAAAACATAGAAACGCACCAAATTGTACATATGTTGATGAATATGAAGTTGAAAAATTTAGAAGTTTCCCTTTAAGCGAAGAAAGAGGTTGGTTTGTTACAATCTGAGTGTACATTTCTCTATGTAGCTTTTGGTGCATCTCCTTGTCATAGGTAGCCCGTTCCTTCAGTCAAATGACTAGTGGCCTCATGGGTGGAATTGTATTTATATTTTTTCATAATTTCATAATTAATAAACTGGTGTTTCTATTTTTCAGTCTTCTGTGATGTATATAAAGTGTAATATTGGAATGCAAACAAAACATTGAATACATTTAAACTCTATATCTGACATGGCACAGGTGTCTCATTTTTTTTAAGCCCATAACCATGTGTGTGAGGTGTATACTTTGGTTTCAAAGTAGACTTGTTAAAGACTACCAAGAAGCATTCTAGCTGTGTTCGAATACTCATACTAACCACACTAACCATACTATTTGTGACATAAATTGAGTATATACTGTAGTATGCTTATTGGTCATAGTATGGATAAAGTTAGTATGCCAAAAGTTCCCGGATGTCATACTACATTCGACAAAATATTAAGTATACAAGCAGTGGACACTATTTCCATGTTTTAAGGGCCCATAATGCAATTCTTCAGAAAATGGTTATGGCTTCACATTGTTTTCAGATTTGAAGAAAATGGCAGAAAATATGCAGCCGAAGTCCAACGAGAGCGGATGAAAATTCATAACTTTAACTAATTATGACAAAGGTAATAAAGTAATGACTTTTCAAATAAGTTAACTTACACGTTATGTTGGATGAAAATGTGCTAGCTACGCTATCCTTACAAGCCACATAGCATATCATTACAGCAGTATGTACCGGTATGTTAGCTAGCTACCTAATGTTAGTTGGCTACTAATACATCAAACTTGCCAGTATATTAACTATATGCTATCTAACTAACTACCCAGTGTTTATTGACTTGATTATTCCCGTCATTCTTAGTTTAGCTAAGTGGTATAGTTGTTGTGCGTTTCTCAATGGACATTCCGGTGCTTTCGTAAATTCGCTCTGGCTACTTACTCCAATTTCAGAGCACTCTCCTCTGAGTGTACGAGAGCGCAGAATAACTTCCCAGCAGCACAGTTACAGTCACAAACACTCTGGATAATATAAAAAGAGCCTAACCAGCTCTCCTAGGGAGAGTAAAATGGTTAGAATGATGTGTTCTCTCATTTGTGTCTGAAAGTAGCTAGCAAGCTAGCCAACATTAGCCAGTTAGCTAGGGTGCTTGACTACCATTGTAAGGTCAGAACGCTCTAATCAACCCTACTCAGCGGCCAGAGCGTCCAGTTGTACACTCTGAACGCTCCGAGAGTAAAACGCTCTGAGTTTACAAATGGACAATCTGACAACGCTCTGAATTTATGAATGCCCAGAGCACATTCTGAGCACACTCTGGCACTCCAGATTGAATTTAAGAACACACCCAAAGTCATAAAATGTCTAGCTAGTAATTTGTTATGCTAACAAGCTAGCAAGAGGTTGCATAGCATCAGCTTCCGGTAGACAGGCGCAGCGCTAGTACACTCAACTGAAAGGATACCGTTCGTTTAGAGTATACTAAAATTAACTAATAGTATATAGTATGTATTGTATACTCATTAAGTATGTGGTATACAGTATGTTAGTATGGGAATTCAAACACAGCTTAAGAGTGACCCTGATTTAGCCCACTGCAGTAAAAGTATGCCAACTAGTTGAGTCTATTCTATTTCTCAAAGAAACCAAATGGACAATGTACATTGCATGAAGAAATCATTTTATAGTTCTCACAAATACAATCTTACCTCTGGACAGGAACCCTTCAACTAATGCACTATCATTAATTACTAATCATTCATAGTTCATCAACAATAAGAGATGGTTAGAGGGCCTCTGCTAGGACTTTGCCTCATCAGTTCAGTTAATCAGTTTAGAGCACCAGCAAACGTTTGAGGTGAAAGGGAATATGACCTGGAGATGGATCATTCGCAACATTTGATACGATCCAAAGCATTTTGGCATAATGGTAATGGAAGAGCACAGGTTTCCAGAGGCTTGCCAGTCTGAAATCAAATTGATATAACTTACAAGAAGGCACTTCGGTCTAAATAGATTATCTTTTTTCAGTTGAAGATGCCCTGCACAGGAAGCTACTTTGTCATAAGAGCCTTTGTCTAGCATTTCCCCCGTGAGAAAAAAACATCAGTGTTATTTATTTCCAAACCATAAAGGGGTTTCAAAATGTCCATACCATTCCAGGAAAGTATATTATGTTCTACTTCAAATTGACACAGGTGGATGAATCCATTCCAGCCTGATGTTTCCCTGGCTCAGAGTACTCTTACACATCCTAGATAAATGTGGGCCTTGTCGTTTCTCTTTAGCAGCATGCAGTAAGAAGCTATCATGATAGGACCAAATCAATTGGGTTATGCAGCGTTTGTTCCTCCAAGCCGAGGAAGACACGGTAATTGAATACTAACATCGCTGTAACCTTGACTGCCTTGCTGGTATTGACAAAACAATATGTACACACCTATCATCACCCAGGTGTAGAAATTACTATCTGCAGCACACTGTACTCTAAAGCAAGTGCCTCGCTGCGAGAGGGAACCAGGCGTCATGGTAATAACCTCAGGGGGCAGATGGGACGGCCTTAGCTACGCGTATAACTATGCTTGTCCAGTAAACTACTAGGTTGTTCAATGCAAACAAGAGCACCAGATAACATCTATTAGGCATTCAGCATGCTGGTTTTGGTTCAGTTAACTGGCAAAGAGATGCCTACAGAAATCATATCACGTATTTTCCCTGTTCAACTCATAGTGATAACTAATGCAATGGGACAAAAAAAGGGTCAGGGGTTTTAGAATTTGCATGCATTTAGAACCTGCCTCCTGCTACCCATTCTCCTATAACTTTAGTATGGCTTACAGTATAGAACAACCACAATGATTGACCACATTAGCTTATGTTATGATTCATTAGAATAAATTAATCATACTATAGCCCCCATTAAAGCGGCAATCAGCGGTTGAAACAATAACAACGTGTTTCCCCCGCCCCTGTTTCGATAAAAAGCTGAGGGATGGTGCTGGAGAAATGTAACCGCTCTCAAATTCATAGACCGAGCTATGGATTTACTTTGTTTACAAACATTGGAGTAAAACTAGCTAATATTTGTCGTTCTGATGGGGTACGACAGTTGAACTAAGCTCATAAGGCATTTAATGGGTACATATCAATAATTTACACAGTATCAGTCAAAAGTTTGGACATACCTACTCATTCCAGGGTTTTTCTTTATTTTTACTATTTTCTACATTGTAGAATAAAAGTGAAGACATCAAAACTATGAAATAACACATATGGAATAATGTAGTAACAAAAAAAGTGTTAAACAAATCAAAAATAGATTTAATATTCTTCAAAGTAGCCACCCTTTGCCTTGATGACAGCTTTGCACACTCTTGGCATTCTCTCAACCAGCTTCACCTGGAATACTTTTCCAACAGTCTTGAAGGAGTTTCCACATATGCTGAGCACTTGTTGGTTGCTTATCCTTCACTCTGCAGTCCAACTCATCCCAAACCATCTCAATTGGGTTGAGGTCGGGTGATTGTGGAGGCCAGGTCATCTGATGCAGCACTCCATCACTCTCCTTCTTGGTCAAATAGCCCTTACACGTCCTGAAGGTGTGTTGGGTCATTGTCCTGTTGAAAAAAACACAATGATAGTCCCACTAAGCGCAAACCAGATGGGATGGCGTATACTGTGGTAGCCATGCTGGTTAAGTGTGAATAGAATTCTAAATAAATCACAGACAATGTCACCAGCAAAGGACCATCACACCTCTTTCTCCATGCTTCATGGCGGGAACCACACATGCGGAGATCATCCGTTCACCTACTCTGCGTCTCACAAAGACACGGTGCATAACATATCCGACCGTGAAGGCCTGATTCACACAGTCTCCTTGATGTTGAGATGTGTCTGTTACTTGAACTCTGTGAAGCATTTATTTGGGCTGCAATCTGAGGTGCAGTTAACTCTAATGAACTTATCCTCTGCAGCAGAGGATCTTCCTTTCCTGTGGTGGTCCTCATGAGAGCCAGTTTCTTAATAGCGCTTGATGGTTTTTGCAACTGCTCTTGAAGAAACTTTCAAAGTTCTTGAAATTTTCTGCATTGACTGACCTTCATGTCTCAAAGTAATGATGGACTGTCATTTCTCTTTACTTATTTTAGCTGTTCTTGCCATAATATGGACTTGGTCTTTTACCAAATAGGGGGCTATCTTGTCTATACCACCCCTACCTTGTCACAACACAACTGATTGGCCGAAACGCATTAAGAGGGAATACAATTCCACAAATTAAATTTTAACAAGGCACACCTGTTAATTGAAATGCATTCCAGTTGACTACCTCATGAAGCTGGTTGAGAGAATGCCAAGTGTGTGCAAAGCTGCCATCAAGGCAAAGGGTGGCTCTTTGAAAAATCTCATATATTTTGAGTAATTTAACACTTTTTTGGTTACTACATGATTCCATTTGTGTTATTTCATAGTTTTGATGTCTTCACTATTATTCTACAATGTAGAAAATAGTAAAAAATTAAGAAAAACACTGGAATGAGTAGATGTGTCCAAACTTTTGACCGGTACTGTAAGTCCAAGAATGGATGTAGCAACTGCAGATTGCCCCTTTACGAATGTGGTCTTCAACGCATTTGCATTCTAATTTGGCCCCGTTCCTTCTTACTTTCATAATGAACAGTTCTTTTAACTTATTGAAAAGCTGCATCCAATTACTAATGTGTTTATCCAAGAGAAAAGTATTTCTCTCTATATATATTCTCAATGCAGTGTACAATGGAGTGTACAGTCATTAGGGTTAATTTAGAGCTGTTTGGCTGTGTTCTGGAAAGGTAATAGACTGACTATCATTTTCCTGAAATGCCTAATGTACTGGTCACTTCTGTGCATTTATTTTTGCCATGTTCCAATATTGAGTGGCCAAAGCAGACATGCATAACTATTCGCAACAGCTGATGTTATATGATATCAGCTGTCACCTGCTTCCTTGTTTTTTACACCTCCATGTTCTATTTCAGTATCCCTGCTTTGTATTCAATTTGTTGATATTTTTAGGGATTCAACAACCTCAATCCATAACAGGGAGGGAAATACTCTGACTCTCAAGCAAAAATACCCAATTTAAAACAATTTCCAAATTAATTGACTTTACACAAAACTAGCAAAATCTGGAAGAGTTTTAGGCTTTGAGCCGCCCTTTGAATTAAATCTAATTACTACTTTCAAAGTGAGAAATGAAGGTTTCCTAACTGAATAGATATTCTTCAGAAATTATTACACTCAAGCTTTTGTTCCAATCCATGCTGAGAACACTCCAGCTCTTCAATTTAAAGTGCTCAATTAGTTGCCAATATAACCCTGGTATTACCTCCTCTGTTCTGTTCCGGACTGTTCTCTACCACTATGGATACATTCACATCTTATATGTGTGTGGAGGGCTTTCAATCAACCACTCAGGTTCTACTTTTTAACACTCGGCTCTATAGAAATACAGATATTTTCAATTAGCTATATATAAAGGTGCTACTGAATCCCATTTATGTGTGAATTTCTATTGGCCTCGAGAGGAAAGTTGCCCCGTGCACTTTGCCATGTCATTATCCTTTAAATGTGGTGCACTCCCAGATTAGTTTAAAAAATTAACCAAATGTGTAAAATTGGTTTATAATATATTTATACCAGATATACTATAAGTACTGTTCTCAATAAGGTGCAGTTAGGCTGTCTCATACGTCCTGGGGAATCCAGTTAAACTCTCTGTCACACATATTCAATAAAGAGCATTTGAAACGGCTATTATGACACAGCTTCAACGTTTGCGGTTCCACACGCTACTGTTATAAATGGTGTGTCGGCCCTCATCAGATTCACCTGTCAGGGGAGTCTGCTCGTAAAATGAAATTATGTCTGGAGTCTAAAATCATGCAACGATAGAATGTCAGGATGGGTGCCTTACTCCTGAAAGAATAGAGAGTAGGTCTCTGTATTCCATGGGAAATTAAGATAATTATTTTTCCAGATATATATTTTTTCAACCTATGAAAATAATGTGCGTACTGTACATGGACTGCATTAGTAAATACTTAAAAAGGTTGTGGTGTTTTTACATGATTATCGTTAAAAAACAACAACAGATCATCCATCTCTCATTTTGTGCCCGTGATGCACAAATCCCCCAACTACTCAAAACTCAACACTTTCATGTCTTAAAGTGAATCAAACAAAATTACTTGGTTATGTGCAGCAGCCCGGGCGCAGCGGGGAAGCATCTCAAAATGGCGCCACTCTGATCTCTGCATGCACCATGGCCCAGAAACACCAGGGGGCTGCCCCCTGAAATACCGTCACACAGATGTGTGCTGCTGCGCTAGGTTAGCACCTGCTACCAGTTCCCCTGCTGAGAGGGCAGGTGGTTCCATAGGATAGCGGGAGGGGGGGCCGGAGAAAAAGTGTGAAACAGAGATAGGGAGAGCGAAAAAAGAAGAAGGGAGAAAGAGTCCGAAAGAGAGAGAAAAAATAGAGAGATAGGAAGGGAGAGATACTGATAGGAAGAGAGAGATAAATAGTGAGAGGGACAGTGAGAGAGAAAGGGAGAGAGAGATGGACTTAGGTGCCTGCCACATCGGTAGACTGTCTTGGTCACGGATTAAAGAGCCGTATTATTCCACCATTTCACCTTGAAATGCTAATGCTAACAATACGATGGCTAATAGGCAGATTACATAGTCAAAGGGTGTTTGTGCTCATTGTTTCTGATGTGCAGAGGGGCTTAGCCCAGGTCCAAATCCACCCACTGTATGTTTTGTCTTTTGTCTTCCTCAAGTGTTTCAAATGTCAAACTGATGACGAGGAAGTGAGTTGAGCAATGGAACCCGGCTCTGGCTATTACTTTTGTGCAATGGCCATTTCAAAGAGATGTACACGCTCATGCACGCATGCACACACACATCAATAGAGCTGCCAGGATTAGCATAGTAATGTGCTTCATTGCGTCACACTCCTTCTAATTGATTACAGACGATCATCCTGTGTGTATAGCCGCAGACGTTTATCACGCCACTGTGTTTGGTAATCATTTCCAAAAGCATTTCATTTGACCCACCACTGTTAGCAGGCAGTCTGTTAGCCAAGTTAATATTCAGAACACAATACTGCTAGTTTTTCAAAATGTTGCCATTTTATTCAACAGAAAATGTGTGCCAGAAGGCAGCTTTGTGTTACAGTGGATTTTAGTGACCTAACGTATACTTTTCACAGTAAAATTCCCCTTTAAAACAATTCAGGATTAAGGGCAGAGAAAACCCTTGGTTTACTAAGGAACTTACTAAAATCAAAAGGGAACGAAATGCTATGTGGGCTAAAGCAAGAGGGACTGGTTTGGCAGATGATTGGATGGCTTTTAAACGTCTTCGAAATATGGGTGTGGCTATGATCCATAAATTGAAAGCAGACCACTACCTGAAATCTACTTCAGATAATTTAAATAATCCATCAAAATTTTGGCAGGTAGTGAAAGGTTTGGAGTGCAAAAATGTTACACAGCTTCCCAAACAATTGTTGGTAGACACACCGATTGTAACTGAGAGAACCTCCATTCTGAAAGCCTTGAATCATAATTTTTTAGATGCAGGCAGTTTATTTGAAAAGGTCACAGGTATAATTGAGCCCCCTATGAATTTGCCTGACACCCCTGTGCACTCCACCAGGTTCTGCTTTTCATCCTTCTCTGTTTCAGAAGTGTGTAAAGCCCTGAAAGAAATTGATGGAAAAATCCCTTGGCCCTGTGGAACTAGACCCCCGCCTCCTACACCTAGCTGCAGACATCATTGCTCCCCCTTAACATGTCTTTTTAACCTCACACTTGATGTTAAGGAAATCCCCATGTTATGGAAATCTGCTTTTGTACTGCCTCTCTTGAAAGGTGGAGATCCTTCGCTACTTGACAACTATCGACCCATGTCAAAATTGTCTGTACTGTCAAAGGTACTGGAATCCTTAGTTAGTAGGCAGCTAAGAAAACAACATCTTAAATGGAATGCAATCAGGTTTTAGGTCTAGCCACAGCACTGTTTCAGCAACATTGAAGGTTTTAAATGACATCCACTGTGCTCTTGACAAGAAGTTACATTGTGTGTCTGTTTTTATTGATTTGTCGAAGGCATTTGACACCGTGGACCATGCTGTGTTGGTGCAAAGGTTAAAATGTTGTGGAATTACTGGTCATGCTCTAGATTGGTCTATAAATTACCTATAAAATCGTATACAATGTGTAATGGCGGATGGTTGTATATCTGAGTCCATAGAGGTGTACTTAGGTGTTTCACAAGGTTCTATTTTGGGCCCACTGTTGTTCATTTTGTATATCAACAACATTGGGGATCTTATTGAAACAGCAGATGTAAATTTTTATGCAGATGATTTTCAAATGCCAGGCATGCTACTAATCATATCATTGCTACATTGGCTGGACATACTATAGAGCAAGTTAAAGTGTACAAATATTTGGGTGTGTGGGTTGATGATAAGCTGAGCTTCACTGTGCATGTAGAGAACTTGATAAGGAAGCTCAAGCTGAGAATAGGTTTTTATTACCGGCATTATGCTTGTTTTTCATTGGAGGCCAGGAAGGAGCTGGTACGATGTACATTACTGGCGGTTTTAGATTTTAGTGATGTTATTTATATGCAGGCCTCAACCACTACCCTGAGAGCATTGTGATCTCTACAGCGTTGTTGGCTGGTCGTCATTGACCTTGCGTAGGCTTAAATATTGCTATACACTGATTTGTAAGGCCATATTGTGCCATTTTATCTCTGCTCTTTTTAATCAGGTCGGTAAGTAAATATCAATTCCCATTCTCATTTGCTTCCAACAATACCAAAAATTAGAACAGGTCATGGTAGAAATAGTTTTAGTTACTCAGCTCCGTGGTCCTGGAATTCTCTCCTGAACATTTAAACATTTAAAACGTTTAAACACTTGATCGATGTATATATCATAGAAGAGTGTAATTGTCTTTAGGGCAGCTGTTTTTTAGTCAAGACTTTCGTGTTTTTTAACGTAATATGTAATTGTCCTGTATGTGTGTTTATAGTTTGTTTTATTGTTGTGTTAGTGTATGTAAGTTGTTTAGTCTGAAACGTTGTTCCCCCTGCTGCTATTGGACCAGGTGTCACGACTTCCGCCGAAGTCGGTCCCTCTCCTTGTTCGGGAGGCGTTCGGCGGTCGATGTCACCGGTCTTTTAGCCATCGTCAATCCACTTTTCATTTTCCATTTGTTTTGTCCTTTGTTCCCACACACCTCGTTTCAATTCCCAAAATAAGTGTCATGTATTTAACCCTCTGTTTCCCACATGTCTTTGTGTGTGATTGTTCAATTTTTGTTCAGGTCGGTATTGTTCCGGCTGGTTTGTGCCGGGTGCCTATTTCTCACCCGTGTTCTGTGGCAACTGTTCTTTTTGCACTTTGGATTTATGGTTTTACCTTGTGCTGTCTATTAAAGTGTGGTTGGTTCACTCATCTCTGCTCTCCTCCGCCTGACTTCATACACCAGCTACACCCACCGATCTGACACCAGGTCTCTCTTGAAAAAGGGATGTTATCTCAATGAGAAAAACCTGTATAATTAAAGGTTAAATAAAAAATATATAAAAGTATAAAAAAAATCTTAATATTCTGTAGATGAGTAGTGGGACTTGATATTCAATAATTCAGATTGTGAACTAACCTTTTGACTGTGAACGAACCTTTTGGTTGTGAACAAACCTTTTGGCCATTTTATTGAATATCAACTATGTGTGAAATGGAATCATTTGTTGCATTCTCTCTCGTAAATAGGCCCCTGTAATCATCGTATGCTCATTCTCGTAGCCAATCAGCTCGTAAATAGGCCCCAGTATTCACTGTATGCTCAAATCAATATCACTCCACAAATCCCTACTGAACTACCTCAGAAATAGGTATACCGCCAACCTTTTTCTCTGACCAATCAGTGAGATGAATCCATCAATCATCAACCTGGGAGAAAAGAAAAACAGTCATATTGCAGATCACTAAGCTCATAATACACTTGACCTCCAACTTTTCACACAAACTGCTGAATACACCATACAGCCTGCCAGATCTGTGAACACCCCTGTTCAGATACCACACTCTTAATTCTCAGTGACATGCTGTACTCTTTCACAGAGAGAGACTGATACTATCCATGACTGTACTTGTCAATTGGGGCTTAGAAATGCCAGACAATCCATATTAGACATTTGTCCTATTAGAAAACCATTGATCAGATGCTTTAACAAAGCAACATGGCTGTGGCAAGGCTGTGGAAATTTAAGTGTTGGCATGGACAGTGACAGTTAACTAGCTTAATAAATTATTTAGCAGATGCTTTTGTCAAAAGGAACTTACAGAACTGTCAATGTGACAGTGACACGTTGTAACGTGGAGGTAAGGAGGGAGAAGTAGAATAATGGCTTTATAAACTCATGGCTTTATTTATGTATCCAACCCCAAATGGCACCAATAGGCTAGTGGGACAGCAGAAAGATTCTTACCAATAGTTAGTGGAGGGCCAATCCCATAGCCTGGCACACAGGCTATGGGTTTAGCCCTCCACTAACACACACTCAACCACCACAACAAAACACATGAATGCGAGCCCTGATGCAACAAACCAAGAACCAACCTCGCAGGTACAATGGTTAGCGAGATAATGCAACATAAAGAACAGAAAATGCAATTACTCACAATTCCCTAGCACACTTGCTACAATACTAAGGGAATTGAACCCTCATGCTCTAACCCACTGAGCTAGTTGAACCCTTGTTATTTCTACTGTTAGCAGGATTGACAACAAGGGGCTCTTAAAGTTTAATTACACAGAGTACACTTCAAATGGTAAGTCTGTCACATTTTACTAGGTCCAACCTGCACACATTTAGCCATTAATCCATAAGTGATGGCAAAAGAGGCATCAAGGCTTAATTTATCTACTTCAAAGGTTTCCACACGGGTTTAAAAAGTTAAGTGGCAAAGCCAGAGTAGTGCTTGTGATTAAACCTCCTTAATTACCCCAGGTATAATGGCCTATTAGTCGGTCCCTGTAGTTTAAGAGCAAGTGGGAGATGATTGTTTTTATGAGGTACTTTTAGCTTCACCTTTTACAATGTCAGGGTTACTACTGAGGCCTATCGTATTGAATATACAATTCACATTGGAGAATAATGATATGTCCATGGTTTCTCTTGCAAAAAATATGTTGTTTCAATGATTATCCTGAATAAATAAAGGTTTAATAGGAATATACAGTACAACCAAATGAATGTGTATTTGTTTCAGTATTCATCATTATCTAATATGAATTTGTAATTTTCTGGTTTGTTTCCCCAGACACTTTCTCTTTAAGACGGGCACAGGAACAACCCCTTTCTTCGGCACGGCAACCCCAGGTTACACCATGGCAACTGGGGCGGTGTACTCCACCCCGGCACGTCCCCTACCCAGAAACACCCTCTCCAGAGGGGCTTTCAAGTTCAAGAAGTCGCCCAAGCACTGCTCCTGGAGGTGCACCGCCCTGAGCGCAGTGGGCATGGCTGTCCTGCTTTTAATCATGCTCTGCTACTGTATAGGTAACTATGGCCCCTCCTTGTGACTATGGTCCCTCCTTGTTACTATGGCCCCCCCTTGTGACTATGGCCCCTCCTTGTGACTATGGCCCCTCCTTGTGACTATAGCCCCTCCTTGTGACTATGGCCCCTCCTTGTAACTATGGCCCCTCATTGTGACTATGGCCCCTCCTTGTGACTATGGCCCCCCCTTGTGACTATGGCCTTTCCTTCTAACTATGGCCCCTTATTGTGATTATGGCCCATCCTTGTGACTATGGCAGCCCTTTGTGACTATGGCCTATCCTTGTGATTATGGCCCCTCCTTCTAACTATGGCCCCTCCTTGTGACTATGGCCCCTCCTTGTGATTATGGCCCCTCAATTCTAACTATGGCCCCTCCTTGTGACTACGGCCCATCCTTTTAACTATGGCCCCTCCTTCTAGTATGGCCCCTCCTTCTAACTATGGCCGCTCCTTGTAGTATGGCCCCTCCTTGTGACCATGGTGCCTCCTTGTGACTATGGCAGCCCTTTGTGACTATGGCCCATCCTTGTGATTATGGCCCCTCCTTCTAACTATGGCCCCTCCTTCTAGTATGGCCCCACCTGTGACTATGGCCCCTCCTTGTGATTATGGCCCCTCCTTCTAACTATGGCCCCTCCTTGTGATTATGGCCCCTTCTTGTGACTATGGCAGCCCCTTGTGACTATGGCCCATCCATGTGATTTTGGCCCCTCAATTCTAACTATGGCCCCTCCGTCTAACTATTGCCCCTCCTTGTAGTATGGCATCATTGACATGACCCAGCTCCACAGAGCAGCATCATTGACATGATCCAGCCCCACAGAGTGACATCACTGACATGACCCAGCCCCACAGAGTGACATCACTGACATCACCCAGCCCCACAAAGTGACATCACTGACATCACCCAGCCCCACAGAGTGACATCACTGACATGACCCAGCCCCACAGATTGACATCACTGACATGACCCAGCCCCACAGAGTGACATCACTGACATCACCGAGCCCCACAGTGACATCACTGACATCACCCAGCCCCACAGTGACATCACTGACATGACCCAGCCCCACAGAGTGACTTCACTGACATGACCCAGCCCCACAAAGTGATATCACTGACATAACCCAGCTCCACAGGAGCCCTGAAAGACAGACACAGTTGAAATCCCCCTCGACACCCTACAATGACACTGTCAGAAAGAACAAAATGCCCAAGAAACCTAAGTCACATTAGGTTATCACAAGGTTATCACTTGTCATGACTGACCTTCTCACAACCGATTTTGAACATTGTGACAACGTCATGTGTTGATGGGGCATAACCCCCCAAAAAAGGGAACTATCCTAAGAAGTTGAAAGCCTTCTTAACCAAAGCGTTTTGAGAAGGGGCGATGCGAGAGGATGTGAGGAATTGAGAGCCTTAAAGACTTTCTGGTGCAACAAAATCTCTTCCAGGAAGTGCTTTCATCTCGACCAGGAAGCTAGGAACACAGGCTTTAGTTTGACGCATCAACCTCACCCATAGGACAAAATTCCCCCTCAGAAGGGGCTTTGTCTGGTTTTTACACCAACCTATAGTAGCTTGACCACAGCCATAAAATGGGTGGAGATTTATCTGTCCTTTCTGTCCTCCTGAGTCATACACACTCTTAATCTTGGGCTGTGTGACTTTCCCCTGAACTGCTGTAGGATTCTTATGGTGCTGAAGGGAGGACAGGATAACATGCTCATATAGAGAGAAATGTGTCTGTGGAGAAATGATGCAATGGAGAAAAAGTATGGAGAGTGCTCTCCATAGCAGAGGGCCATTACAGTTAATTAATATCCATGCATAGTATCTCTATCATCTGGACCCGCCATGTTTTTTGATTCATGATATCGTGCTCTGTCATTGCATGTGATTTTGCTGTGCGTGTTTGGTGGGTTGTCTTGTTTCTGGATTCCGCGTGTACAGCTTATGAGTGTGCCAATGGCTTTAAGGTGTGTGTGTGGTCTCGTGAGTGCATGAGTGTGTTTCCTGAGTTCTATTGGTTGTGAGTGTGTGAGTTAAACAGATACAGGCCTTCTTTGCCAGTTGCCTCAGGTTGAGTTTTTCACCTTCCTCTCTTTCATCTGCAGCCAAAACACCTGGCAGGTGCAATGTCTTAAATAGATGATGTATGCACTAGCACACTCCGCCTCTGCCAGCCAACAGATAAGAACACAGTCCGATACATACGTACAAGCACACATCATTCTGCCTTGGTCTCTGTCTCTGTCTCTCTCTATCTGTCTCTCTCCCTCTCCACCTCGCCCTTTCCGTATTCTCTATGATTCTGCTTCATCCCTTGTGAGTTAGCTATGTTTTTTATGCAGTCAATACCCCATACCCTCCCCTGCCCATTTGAAAAAAGTTCCACCTCAGATCAAAACACTGGGAAATCAGAGTTTTGCCTCCTCAGCACGACTCCCCGGCTGGCGATCTTTGAAGGAGCCTTGCCCTCTCACTGTGTTCATAGAAGACCCAGTTTCCCCAAACAACAAGACATGCAGCTTAATAGCAATCTATTCAGAGACAGAGGTTGGAGGAAGAACATGGCGGATTGGTTGGTTATGCAAGAGAATTAGAGAGTTTGAGGCTTGAAGCCTCTTTGACCTTCTTTCTGACGCACACAAATACACACAGATACACTTGGGGTTTCCAGATGCTTTGATTTGGGCTGTCATTATGTTGCTGCACGTAGTCCACCTCCTCCTGTCTGTTTGGTGACAATGTTTGGGTTTTTAAATAGAACGTCCTGCTGCGCTCTTTGATGCAGTGCTGTTTGTGTTAATGAACAGCTCTCCCCAAAGAGACACAACAGTGTTCCTCCTCTCCTCAGTATTGATTGAGCTTGCTGTCTCTGGCCCCTGTTGAGTTTTACAGTAGAGCACTTACCTTACTATGGATGCGCCACATGTAGGCTAACTTAGTACAAAATAATTCTTACTCTTTAGTATTTTTCAGGCATGTTTCTTGAAGATATAGGGAAGTATAGGAAGGAAAGAGGGAAGGAAGGAATAAGGGAAGGAACTGAGTCATGACCACTTCCATGTGCTGAGTGCGGGGGTGCTAACTGCCAGGCCACCACAGGCCACAAAATGATGTATTGTCTGATCTTTTTTTCCTAGAAATATTGTCCAGCACGTATTTTGTTTTTTAATGATTTGATTGATTGCCCTAACCCTAGCATATTCCACCATTTTTGTTCACTTTACAGCAATGCACTTTTTCGGCCTCAACTGGCAACTTCAAGAAACGGAAAACAAACCAGCGGTTGAGAACGGAGGGGGGAAGGCTTTGCCCACTCAACCAAGCATAGTGACTGTACTCTCAGCTGACTATGGTAAGGACCTTAACCATATTCAGATAGCCCTTTACCTACTTGTTATATCTGTAGAGTACATTTGGGGAAGGAACACACCATATTTCTGATTATGTTTCTAGCCTTAAATTGCAATGGATGTTTGTCCATTTTGCTTTGTGAATGTTATGTGTTTGGCTCAGCACAAAAACGGTCCCAGACTGTAGCCTAGCCTATACTGTAGGTACCTTCTGAATTGTAAAAGACAGAGTCCAAACAGCTTTAACACAATCAGCCTTTACCAGTAGGTGTCTGTCATTTTGAATGCAATGTCTTCCGCATGCATGCCACCTTCCTTCACCTTTACGATCTCTTAAGGATCGGACCCTTTTTAAAGAAAAATCACCTAAAATTACATACCCAAATCGAACTGCCTGTAGCTCAGGACCTGAAGCAAGGATATGCGTATTTTTGATACCATTTGAAAGGAAACACAAGTTTGTGGAAATGTGAAATTAATGTAAGAAAATATAACACATTAGATCTGGTAAAAGATAATACAAACAAAAAAACATGCATTTTTAAATATATATTTTTTTCATCATCTTTGAAATGCAAGAGAAAGGCCATAATATAATATTGCAGTTTACGAACAATTTAGATTGTGGCCACTAGATGGCAGCAGTGTGTGTGCAAAGTTCCAGATTGATCCAGTGATGCATTCCAATACTGCACAGTATTTTGTAATAATGTGTCTTTATTTCAACCAAACAAAAACTCTGGAGGTCCATTGTAAGAAAGATATTTATCCTAAGTAAAATAAAATATCAGGCAAAAACTGCTTTTAATCATGAAATAAATATCAGGCAAAAACGCTTTAAACATGGTATCACTTGGTATACAGTAAGTAGGGCATTTAGCATTTCATGTGCGAATGACTCATGTTTAAGTGGATTTCTTTGCTGCTAACCTTTAAAAGCATCACTTCCCTGTCCTGTTGTTTTGTTACTGTACCAGGTAATGAATCAGCTAGTACATTTAGATCCTAGACATTTAGCAGTGAATCACAAGTACCACACAAAAGATAGGGAAATCTATGTTGAAGAACAAGAAGGCCCGCACACTCTTTAAGCTCCCAATACACCGCTTTATTGACTGTGTTTCAATCTGAAACTGATCTTCGTCAGGTCCCAAAAAATATATAATAATCAATGGTGAAACAATGTTCCAGTCTCATAATGGAGCAATCAGCTGGGGTCTATTTGAGTGGGAATAAAGAAGTTTCTATCATCAACTGTACCAGGAAATAGAAATACCTGGAACTACTGAAGCTGTCTGGTATTTCCATGTTTGACTGACCTAATGAGCAAGACTCATATCTATGAGGGCCCGGGATACACACTGGGCTGTACCTAATTAACAAGACTCATATCTACAGTATGAGGGCCAGGGATATAGACTGGGAGTCATTTGTCTGTATACTTTTATTTAAATTAAGGTAATATTGTTATTATTGTGTTGAAAATGTGTTGAAAATGGAATCAATGCACATGGAAACTGTATACAACTGTGGTGAGCTTGTATAGACCTCACAAAATGTCCATCTAGCTTTATCTCAGTGTTCTCTCTTTCTCCCTTCCAGGCAGGACTGGTGCGGTCCATCAGGAGAATAACTCCATTGACACCGGGCAAGTGGAAGTGGGCCTAAGCGTAGGTCAGGGAATACCGCCTGGGGTGTTCTGGCGCTCTCGGCTGGCAATGGAGCAGCCACGCTTCCTCAAGTTCAACATCTCTGTTCAGAAGAATGCACTGGTTGGGGCCTACGGGAGGAAGGGTCTCCCACCATCTCACACACAGGTAAATGGTACATTTAGTTGGGTAGGGTGTATGGCAACTGCTCGGCCTCCAGCTTCCGACCGCAAGGCAATACAGAGGGTAGTGCATACGGCCCAGTACATCATTGGGGCCAAGCTTCCTGCCATCCGGGACCTCTATACCAGGTGGTGTCAGAGGAAGGCCCTAAAAATTATCAAAGACTCCAGCCACCCTAGTTATACACTGTTCTCTTTGGTACCTCACGGCAAGCAGTACCAGAGCGCCAAGTCTAGGTCTAAAAGGCTTAACAGCTTCTACCCCCAAGCCCTAAGACTCCTGAACAGCTAATCAAAGGGCTACCCAGACCCCTCTTTTACGCTATGCATAGTCACTTAACTCTACCTACATGTACACATTACCTCAATTACCTCGACTAACTAGTGCCCCCGCACATTGACTCTTTACCGGTACCCCATGTATATAGCCTCGCTATTGTTATATTATTGCTGCTCTTTAATTATTTGTTACTTATATTTTTTCTTTTATATTTTTTACTTAGCAATCAACTTATTTTTCTTAACTTATTAAAGCATTGTTGGTTAAGGGCTTGTAAGTAAGCATTTCACTGTAAAATCTACACCTGTTGTATTCAGCCCATGTGACAAATACATTTTGATTTGATTTGTAAACATCTGACTGGCTGATTTTTGCCATGTTCATAATATTCATCTTTTCAGTCTTATTTTTACAAAGTTTTTACAATGGAACGACTGCATTCTAATACTTTGAGGCGGCAGGTAGCCTAGTGGTTAGAGCATTGGGCCAGTAACCAAAAGGTTGCTGGATTAAGTCCCTGAGCTGACAAGGTAAACATCTGTTGCTCCAAGCAAGGCAGTTAACCTGATGTTCCCTGGTAGGCTGTCATTGTAAATAATCATTTGTTCTTAACTGACTTGCCTGATTAAAATAATTAAGGGGTCGTGACCAGTCAGTGGCTGGCTAGTTCCACCAGATTGGTGCCTTTTGAGAAGAAAAATAAACTTTGATGTCACTTAATTGTAACATTATGTCATATAGAGCACCCGTTCAACTTAATAAACAACATAAGTGCCTAATTAAGTGCCAAATAAAGTAACAGGGTTGACCATAACAGGGTTGACCGTAACAGGTTTGACGATTGCATCTTAAATCAGCCATAAATTGTGACAGGGGGAGTGTCAATTGAATGCAAACTTCACCAAACAAATGTTATTGTTAAAACATTTCTAGCCATGTTATGCATGACCTGCTTAGTTTTCCACCACAAAACACCAGAAAATGGCCAAAAAGAGTAGAACCACCTGCTTTTACACTATGATTTGACTATTAGATAGATGTTCAATCTGTCGTTTGAAAAAACAAAATGTTTAAGGGAATAGTTTTATCATATTAATATGAGAGTTCAGTTCATGTAACTGGGTTGACCTTAAAATGAGACAGACGTAAATTAATCACTAATCACACACATAAAAATATAATCTTCAGAAATTACTTAAAAAAATAACTAGGGCAAGGATGGTGAAAACTTTGTGGGTAAGTGGGTTAAAATCTTCCTAGAAGTGACGGGGGGACATGTCAAAATGCTGAATTTTGGCACTTTATCAAGCCTTAAAAAATATTGATTGAATTTTCCATGTGGTCTATATTAAAGGGCACTTCATTTAATAAAACAGGCTTTTAAAATTCCATATTGGTGCACAATTTATATCTAAAATATCAAAGAGACACAAAAGGCACAATTTTTGTGGAATGACCTGGCTATTTTCCACTTCACCCTAGAGCAAAATCTTTCAACTTCGTCTTCTTGACATTCTCTGACTTGACTTGATGAAGAAGAGCCTCTTTTGCTCGCCGGAAATTGGGCCACTATCGATGGGAAAAAAAAGTTCAATACAAATGACAACAGGAAAGAAGGGATTACACTTCCAAGGTAAAAGAAGGAAGGAACCCAACTGAATCAAATACAACAAACAGAGAAGCCTCCTTTTATGTCCAAGGCAATTGCTGCGCAGGCCGCTCAAGACTGTCAATGCCTAGACACAAAGTCCACCGCCACTGCCTTAGAAACGGTCCGTTAATTTGCCAGGGCAATAAATCGATGCGTTTACTTAACTTAGCATGAAAGACCCCAATGAGACCCAAAAGAGAGATATTGACCGTTGGTTACATTCACAGCTTGAGGAGAGGATCAACTTTAAAGTGTGTCACCAATCGTCCAAAATAAAATAATAGAACTAAATTTGTTAGTAAGTGTCTTACTCTGCATGATTCATCAATTGTCTTAAACTAGGTTTTGTGAAGAAATTATCAACACTAGTTTGAATTCCCAAGTATAGCTAATAATTATTTGTGGTCCATCGGTTAGCCTGGCTAGGCTTGGCATCTTGTTCATTATTATTTGCTCCTATTGTTAGATTGAGATAAGCCTTTGCCAAGTAATCAAGATGTACACACTGGTCTGGGAGTAAAGGAATGGTTGGGTTCTGGACTTTTATTACTTGGCCCCCTGGCCACCAACACATAAAAAACAGCCTACATCCACAGGTCAATATGTCTTCTCTGCTCCTCAGCTCCTCTCAAAAGAGTTTAAACCACTGAGTGTTGACTTCTCTCACCCTTACTTTAATGCTTTATTTCCTATCCGTACTGAGTCAGTTGGAGGGATGCTTGGTGTTGTGTCCCCTGCAGGTCCTATTTCTGATACTAAATCCTTTTTTAATGTGCCCTTTTCTACTTTCAACTCCCTGTGTTGTGTTCATTTGTGTGAATGAAACACTGTTAGCATGCAGAATGAAAAAGATCAGTCTTCTAGAAAACTCTAATTTACTTTGACTCAATTAAATTGTGGATGTCAAATTAGGATTTTTTTTAGAGATTTTCCCTCTATGCACCTGAAAATACAGAATGTCATTGTTATTGTAAATGTTTTATCATATGTTGCACATCATATGTCATGAAGTGACCAATTAATTAGTCCCAACTGACCTCTGCTTGACCTTTCTTCAGTATGACTTTGTGGAGCTGCTGGATGGCAGCAGGCTCATCGCCAAAGAGAGGTGGGCTCCCACGGCGCAGGAGACCAGGGGGCGGATGGAGCGCCAGGTCAGCCTCCACCAAGCTGGCTTCATCCAGTTTCTGGACTCTGGGGTGTGGCATCTGGCTTTCTACAATGACGGGAAGAGCCTGGAGACAGTATCATACAACACCATCATCCTGGGTAAGCATAACATGGAAATAGTGTAGAAAATGGATGTAGAAATGGATGAAGTGAATATTTTGAATTATATCGAATTGCTGGAAAAGGCACTTGGATACATTTTTCCACAACTAAGAGAATAACTGGGTAGTTGGCAGGCCAGATCAACATATACATACATTAATCAATAATTTAATCTGCTTCTACAGACTATATAATGCAAGCAAAATGTGTTGTTGGGCTGTTGGCTTTGTGAATTGTGTCATGCACATTTTACGTCTCTACATTAGGCTTCTCATTGTTTTGCTGGCTCAGGAATTGTACTGTTGGAAAACAGAAAACAGGCTAAGTTAATGTTTTGCATTAGGGAATTCCGTCGATACTCTTCTAAAGATATGAACTTATCGAAATCCAAGGTCAAAATTGCCCGGATGTTTTGAAACTGACAGCCTAGTAGTGTACATCCAATACAAGTCTTCAAAAGCAATAAAAACTAAAAAGTTTGCCCTCTTAACACAATCGAAAGGAGCCCCCAGCCTAGGGGGAGTGCCCTTTATGAGCGCTGGTCTGTTGAACGAACACAAGACGTGTCAGTGGGATATGTCAGATTAACTTCAACTCAGAGAGAGGATCTACAAAGATTGATTATGTTGCTTTTGTGGGCATGATCAGTCATGAGATTTTCATGTGGAGAAAGAAATGTCAAAGAACTAGAAATGCACTGTGAAATGTAAAATGTTCGTGATGGGTTGCATTCGAGATGGGCAAGATGGCATGGGAGTTGTCAGGCTACAGCAGATGAGAGATACACACATACCAACATAGAGTACACTGTACATTCATGCAATAAGCTAGTGTTTCCCAACCCTGGTTCTCCAGTACCCCCAACACACATTTTATTGTAACCCTGGACAAACACACCTGATTCAACTTCTCAACTAATCATCAAATCTCAATGAGGTGTGTTTGTCCAGGGCTACAACAAAAATGTGTAGGCTATCCTACCCGCACTGTATCTGCAAGCTGTTGGCTAGAGCGCACATGCCAAGACCAGAGTTGGCACAATTTCTACATAATGCAAAAAAATGAGTGACGAAACCATCGGTAGAGTTGAAAATGCGATGGAAACCCATTTAACTTGTATTTTTTATTTGGTACATGGGAATTTAGCTGCAAAAGTTATTTTTATGTGCACTACGTCATCACGTAAAGACTTGTATCCGCAACAAGTCAGTTTGATAGAAACACATCTCTGGTGGGAAAATGTGCATATTTTTATGTGGATTTTTGAATATTCACATGAAAATCTGTCACCAATTTGATGGAAACCTAGCTAGTGTCACCATAGCTGCTGTAATCCTAGAAAACTTGTTTTGTCCCAACAGAGTCGGTTATGGAGTGCTCACACAACTGTTATGGGAATGGAGAGTGTGTGTCCGGCTCCTGCCATTGTTTCCCAGGGTTCATTGGGCCATACTGCTCAAGAGGTATCTATTGCCCAACTCCTCATCTATCTATTGAAATCGCAATAAATACATGAGCGTGCTTCAAAGGACAAATATTGGCTATATTTTCGGGATTTTTTACCATGTGCATGTAATATTTGTTCTTAGTTTAGGATTAGGTTAAAGCTAAAGGTCAGGGTTAGGTTTAGGCTAAGGGTTAGGTTTAGGCTAATGGTCAGGGTTATCGCTAATCGTTCAAATCAAATATTTGGAGAGGAAGTGCTGTACTCCAGTCCTTTGTACTGTAGCATGGAAAGATAGGGATGTGTTGATTTAAGGTTGTATCAACACTGCAGCTATACAATGGACTAATATACTTTATATACTGTTGAGTAACCATGTTTCTTCCCACAACAGCTGCCTGTCCCGTCCTATGCAGTGGCAATGGCCAGTACACCAGGGGGCGCTGTCAGTGCTACAGTGGATGGAAGGGCACGGAGTGTGACGTGCCTACTACCCAGTGTGTAGACCCCCAATGTGGCGGCCATGGGATTTGTGTGACGGGCAACTGTGTGTGTAATGCCGGCCACAAGGGAAGCAACTGTCACCAAGGTACACCACAAGGATATGTAGTGTCGCCGTTCGATTTCCCAGCCTGTCGGCGATGTATACAGTACTTATTCATCTAAAACAATAGCTCTTTTCAACTTCACCAAGCAAATAACTCCTTTTGTTCCTCCACCGACACTCTGCATGCATTAACTCCCTCCAACCATTTAGCCACCACAGCTATGGATTGGAATTGATTCTGAATTGTCCATCCAATGTGATTGCTTCAGTGCACTCCCGAACAAGAACCCTGTGAGAGTCAATATCTCTCAGTCTGGGTCTATTTCTCATTGTTATCGAAAATACTTCTCGCTATCCCCTCTACCTCTTTTCCACCTGTTCAGTCAGTTTAACTTCATTGATCCCAATTCAGACAGAGGCAATTCACTTGTCAGATTTACATCTGCAGGTCAGTGACCCAATGTGTAAAAACTTATTGAGTCGAGGGAGTAATTAAATGAAAATGTTGCGCTCATTGTGAAGTGAATTAAGAGAGAAAGTACACAAGTGCCATTGTGGAATTACGGAGGAACGGTTGGACAATGTTGTCAGTGGACTCAAACTGGCCATTGGGTTCTGGTTTGATGTTAGTACAAGGTCTTGCCTTACAGTCCCTTCAGAAAATATTCACACCCCTTGACTTTTTCCTCATTTTGTTGTGTTACAGCCTGAATTTAAAAGTTATTACATTTTGATTTTTTTTTTCACTGGCTTACACACAATACCCCATAATGTCAAAGTAGAATTATATTTTTAGAAATGTTCACAAATTAACAATAAATTAAAAGCTGAAATGTCTTGAGTCAATAAATACTCAACCCCTTTGTTATGGCAAGCCTAGATAAGTTCAGGACTAAACATTTTCTTAACAAGTCACATAATAAATTGCATGGACTCACTCTGTGTGCAATAATAGTGTTTAACATGATTTTTAAATAATGACCTCATCTCTATACCCCATATATACAATTATATTTAAGGTCTCTCAGTCAAGCAGTGAATTTCAAACACAGATTCAACAACAAAGACAAGGGATGTTTTCCAATGCCTCACAAAGAAGGGAACCTACCTGGTAGACTGGTAAAAATAAAATAAAAAGCAGACATTAAATATCCCTTTGAGCATGGTGAAGTTATTAATTACACTTTGGATGGTATATCAATACACCCAGTCACCACAAGGATACAGGTGTCCCTCCTAACTCAGTTGCCAGAGAGGAAGGAAACAGCTTAGGGATGGTGACTTTAATACAGTTACAGAGTTTAGTAGAAAAAGTAGGATGGATCAACAACATTGTGCAGTAGTTACTCCACAAAACTAACCTAAATGACAGAGTGAAAAGAAAGAAGACGGTACAGAACACAAATATTTCAAAACATGCATCCTGTTTGAAATAAGGCACTAAAGTAAAACTTCAAACAAATTGACAAAGAAATAAACTTGATGTCCTGATCCTGAGTACAAAGCGTTATGTTTGGGGCAAATCCAACACATTACTGAGTACCATTCTTCATATTTTCAAGCATAGTGGTAACTGTCTCATGTTATGGGTATGCTTGTCATGGGCAACGACTAGGGAGTATTTTGGGATAAAAATAAACAGTATACAGCTAAGCACAGGCAAAATCCTAGAGGAAAACCTGGTTCAGTCTCCCAGACACTGGGAGACAAATTCACCTTTCCGCAGGACAATACCCTAAAACACAAGGCTAAATCTACCCTTGAGTTGCTTATCAAGATGACATTGAATGTTCCTGAGTGGCCGAGTTACAGTTTTGACTTAACTTCTTTAGGACCAGCAAGGTGCGCTGGGGCGCTAGCGCCCCACTCCCACACTACCAGGTGAAATGCAAGGCGCCAAATTCAAAATCCAAAAGTTGAATTATTAAACATGCATCAATATACAAGTGTTTCATAGTCATCAAAAGCTCTGTTTCTTGGCAATATCACAGCGTTGTCAGATTTCAAAAAGGCTTTACAGCGAAAGCACCACATTTGATTGTTTGAGGGTAGTACCTTCACTATTTTGCCCATTACCATGAATTCATTAGCCTTCACGGTTCACACAAAACACATTTCACAGCGAAAACAAATCAATTACCTGTTGAAGAACTGCTGATGGCTTCCCATTGAAACGTGAAGAGAACTCGTTCAACTTATACCTATAAACTTGTCCAAGAACAATCAAACATCCTTTTTAATGTATCCTTAGGAACACTTTTATGTATATTTACTATAATAATTCAACCGGAATATAAACTGGGCTATAAGAAAGGAAAAAACCACAGAGCGCGCTTGGCGAGAGCGCGCGTCCTCTTCTATTGACATCTCTGGGGACACTTCCTGATTCCTCTTCTTCTCTGCTCTAATAGCATCTAAAAAAAATCTGAACACTGTCTCGAGACTGTTGACATCCAGAGGAAGCGATAGGTACTGCATTCATATGCCCTTATATGGGCATTTTCATAAGGGAGGGGTTCCAAAAGAGCCAGGACAGAATTTTTTTTCCAGGACAGAAATTCCTCTGGGTTTCGCCTGCCATATCCGTTCTGTTTTACTCACAGACAAATGGTTAACACTTTTAGAAAATTCAGAGTGTTTCCTATCCAATGGTACTAATGTGTGCATATCCTATTTTCTGGGCCTGAATGGGAGGCATTTTACTTTGGGCACGCCAGGGTCTCCAAAACGGTCACCTCATGCGCTGCTACCTAAGAAGTTAAAGCAGCTTGAAAATCTATGGCAAGACTAGAAAGTGTCTGTCAGAGCATGAATAATAATTTTATATTTTAAATATTTTTCAATCCAGGTGTGCAAAACTGATTTTGTTCCCCACACCAGAAGCGATCAGGACATGCAGGTTGAAATATCAAAACAAACTAAACCAATTATATTCATTTGGGGACAGGTCAAAAAGCATGTATGGAAATTTAGCTAGCTAGCTTGCTGTTGCTAGCTAATTTGTCCTGGTATATAAACATTGGGTTGTTATTTTACCTGAAATGCACAAGGTCCTCAACTCCGACAATTATTCCACACATAAAACGGTAAACTGAATTAGTTTCTCGTCATCTATCCTTCCTTAAGGCTTCTTTTTATTCTTTGGACTTTAAATGATGATTGGCAACCAACTTTACAGTGCATTACTACAACCGACTGGAGTGTGGATGTCATTTAATCTTTCAATCACCCACGTGGGTATATGCTCCTAAAATCCAATGAGGAGATTTGAGAGGCAAGACTTGTTGAGCGTCACAAATAGAACCAACTTCTATTTTAGCGCCTGACCACGCAGACGCTCGCTGTGGCACGCGAGCATTGTGGGTGCAATGATTGAATAACATGTACAGTTAAAACTCGTTTTTCAACCACTCCATAAATTTCTTGTTAACAAACTATAGTTTTGGCAAGTCGGTTAGGACATCTACTTTTTGCATGACACAAGTCATTTTTCCAACAATTGTTTACAGACAGATTATTTCACTTAAAATTCACTGTATCACAATTCCAGTGGGTCAGAAGTTTACATACACTAAGTTGACTGTGCCTTTAAACAGATTGGAAAATTCCAGAAAATTATGTCATGTCTTTAGAAGCTTCTGATAGGCTAATTGACATAATTTGAGTCAATTGGAGGTGTACCTGTGGATGTATTTCAAGGCCTACCTTCAAACTCAGTGCCTCTTTGCTTGACATCATGGGAAAATCAAAAGACATCATCCAGAAATCAGTAGACCTCCACAAGTCTGATTCATCCTTGGGAGCAATGTCCAAACACCTGTAGGTACCACATTCATCTGTACAATAGTATGCAAGTATAAACACCATGGGACCACGCAGCCATCACACCGGTCAGGAAGGAGACGCATTCTGTCTCCTAGAGATGAACGTACTTTTGTGCGAAAAGTGCAAATCAATCCAAGAACAACAGCAAAGGACCTTGTGAAGATGCTGGAGGAAACAGGTACAAAAGTATCTATATCCACAGTAAAACGAGTCCTATATCAACATAACCTGAAAGGCCGCTCAGCAAGGAAGAAGCCACTGCTCTAAAACCGCCATAAAAAAGCCAGACTACGGTTTGCAACTGCTCATGGGGACAAAGATCGTACTTTTTTGGAGAAATGTCCTCTGGTCTGATGAAACAAAAAAACTGTTTGGCCACAATGACCATCGTTCTGTTTGGAAGAAAAAGGGGGAGGCTTGCAAGCCGAAGAACACCATCCCAACCGTGAAGCACTGGGGTGGCAGCATCATGTTGTGGGGGGTGCTTTGCTGCAGGAGGGACTGGTGCACTTCACAAAATAGATGGCGTCATGAGGAAGGAAAATTATCTGGATATATTGAAGCAACATCTCAAGACATCAGTCAGGAAGTTAAAGCTTGGTCGCAAATGGGTCTTCCAAATGGACAATGACCCCAAGCATACTTCCAAAGTTGTGGCAAAATGGCTTAAGAACAACAAAGTCAAGGTATTGGAGTGGCAATCACAAAGCCCTGACCTCAATCCTATAGAAAATGTGTGGGCAGAACTGAGAAAGCGTGTGCGAGCAAGGAGACCTAAAAACCTGACTCTGTTACACCAGCTCTGTCAGGAGGAATGGGCCAAAATTCACTCAACTTACTGTGGGAAGCTTGTGGAAGGCTACCCGACCCAAGTTAAACAATTTAAAGGCAATGCTACCAAATACTAATTGAGTGTATGTAAACTTCTGACCCACTGGGAATGTGCTGAAAGAAACAAAAGCTGAAATAAATCATTCTCTTTATTATTATTCTGACATTTCACCTTCTTAAAATGAAGTGGTGATCCTAGACAGGGAATTTTTACTAGGATTAAATGTCAGGAATTGTGAAAAACTGAGTTTAAATGTATTTGGCTAAGGTGTATGTAAACTTACGACTTCAACTGTATGTGTACATTTATTTTGCGATGCGAGTTGTCTGGTCAGCATGTTAGAGACTCACAGCTGTCATCGCTGCCAAAGGTGCTTCTACAAAGTATTGATTCAGCGGTGTGAATACTTATGTAAATTAGATATTTCTGTATTTAAGTTCCAATAAATGTGCTTAAATTTAAAAAAGAAATGTTTTCACTTTGTCATTATAGGGTATTGTGTGTAGATAGGTGAAACAAATTTGGGGGCTCTAACACAACTACATGTGGAATAAGCCAATGGGTATGAGTACTTTCTGAAGGCACTATGATTAGAACCAAATTATTCTCAATGAGTCGCTGAGATCAATATACTGTATGTGTTTGCTAAAAGGCTGTACTAGTAATAAGCTGGCTGTGGAGCATGTTCACATGTTTAGTTGTTTATTTCATGATTAAGTCATCCCATATACAGTACTTGAACCATCTCCTTTCCTTTCTCTCTAGCGGACTGTCTGGATCCGACCTGCTCGGGCCACGGGGCCTGCCACCACAGTGAATGCCACTGTAACCCAGGCTGGGGCGGAATCGGCTGTGAGATCCTGAAGAGCACGTGTCCTGAACAGTGCTCCAGCCACGGAACCTTCCACACCGAGACAGGCACCTGTGTCTGTGAGGCTAACTGGACAGGATCCGACTGCTCTTTAGGTCAGACAAGACTCATACTTTTTATTTGGGTTTAGCTGTCTGGCTTTGTGTTGTGTATGAGGAGGCTCCTCTAGTGAGGAAAAGGATGATGGTCCTCATTAATATGAGGAACATTTTAGACAATTTATTTGTTTTCTTGTAGGTACTTTGCCAGTTTGAGGGCTGTGCTTTGGTTTTAGGTAATCATTTCATTTGTTTAGAGGTGATTCATACTCAATGTCCTTCTCTAGAATGGGGTTATTTAGTTTAGTCTAATCGCAGTGCAGAATTAGTACCTGCATCTGCAGTTCACAGTTGGAGACCCAAATTGAGTACCGTCACATTGGAACCTACTGGGTTTTTAACTATCTGGAGCTAAGATTGATTAAGCCACGTTTACTTGATTGTGCGATTGGAATCTGAGGGGTTTTACGTAAGAGGGTGTACTGTAAGTCTAAAATGATGGATGAGATGGAAACCTAGACTGCTGGCAGGAAAAAATTATGGGAGTTTAGGGGACCAGGGAGTTTGTCTCAATTTATTCACTTTCAGACAACATCCAAAGTAAGGCCATTTGTTATTCTGTAAAATACTTTTGAAATTCAGGACAGAGTCCCTCTTTCCTGCCATGAAACATCCATTGCCGGTCGATGTTAAACATTTTACATTGAAGTGAGGTTAGCTTACTTAAGCAGCCGTCCAAACTTGTGTTTGCCCACCTGGGTAGTAGTCAAGGTTTCTCTCTTAATTATCTCAGCAGTTCCACTTCAATTAAATAAACTTTAATTAACAAGCGCCGTGGCATAGATCGACCACCCACTCTGCCATCGTGCTGGAGTCAGGGGCGTGCTAAAAGCAGATAAACACCTTTGCGCTAATGAAAAATTGATTTCATGGATTCTTTGGGAGGGGAGGGGGCCCTTGGAATCGAACGATCCCCCTCCAGAGGCATGGTTAAAATTCTGGAGTGTCGTCTAAGCTTAATCAGAGACCCACCAAGGTCTGTCAATCGAAGAAAAACTCCATTCAGAGGGAGATGAAAGCAACCTATTAAAAAAGTGCAAATTAAGGTAGGTGAGGTGAACAGCAAAACAGCAAAATTTGTGAATTTTTAAACCTTGACATGTTAACCTCAAGAATATTCACAAGGGTTCTAGGTGGACTAGATTTGTGTCGATATCTTCTTAAACTTACTCAAGTATTTTTAATGGGTAGGTGGCGGGGTGCTTTTTCCTGTAGCCTACTTGAAGTAAGGTTTTTTCAAATCTTAGGAAGTCTGTTCTTGCTGTCTGAACGGCTGCTGTGGTGACATTTCAAAGTGTTCTGGAGCCTCTGAAGGCAATACTGGGTCAGTTCCTGTGAATAAACCATTCCCTTCATGGTTTCATGTGGTTTTCCCTCAATAATAGAATGGAGCTTTTAGTATGGTTTGTAGCATGCCAGTGACTGAAGCACTCTCCTTGGTCTCCTACTACCTGTGGATTCAGTAATGAGAGTTTCTCACCCACACCGCCTGCTGCCTGACTACATAGAGACATCTGCTTAAGTAGTTGGTCTTATGCTCTTTGTGGTCCTTGGTGACTAAAATAACTGAGTTGACCTGCTTATTCAAAAGCCTGTAGGTCTAATGATATCTCAAGCTGGCCTTATACTTCAGTGTCTTGTAAATGTTGTGGGATTTAACGTTCCAGGATCAAGCTGAAATCATTTGGGTTAAATTACGGCAAATGTAAAAGCCTTGTTTAGTCTGCTCTGCCAGTTAAATAAATGAAAACAAAGCAAGAAAATGTGTCCTTGTCTCCCATCACATCTGAATTTGGAGTGAAAAATATCAGGCTTTGTGCCTCTTTATTCAATCAATATGTAAAGATTACGATTCAGCTGTGGCAGTGTAACTAATGTACTGACAGCAGAAAAAAGTACTGTAAGATTGAATTACTGTACACTACTATGGCACACGTCTGTCCAGCGTATGACGGACAACTCTGTTTGTGGTTGTGTGTCAGAGGTGTGCAGTGTGGCCTGCGGCCCCCACGGAGTGTGTGTCAGTGGGACCTGTCACTGCGAGGAGGGATGGGCAGGTTCAGAGTGCGACCAGAGGGACTGTCACCCACGCTGTACAGATCACGGTGTCTGCCGAGAGGGCAAATGTGACTGTCACCAGGGCTGGACCGGAGAGCACTGCACCATTGGTAAGTCGGTAGAGAACCAGTAAAAAGAGGCAGGAATGTAACAATTTATTCTCCATCAATGCTCCTGAATATGCCCAAGAGTTGCTTTCAACAGTATCTTGAATGCAGTCTAAGTTGAAGAGCTTGGAAGAAATGTGCCTCCTCTCAATCAATGTTTGCATTATATAACCCTATGAAACATAAAGAATTTTACCCATTCCATTTCACTCTCACTGTCCTTGACACCTGACATCACCATTTTCCCTTTCCCAATCCACCTGAAAATGGATTTCAGAAGTCATTCCAACGACTTATCAAATAAAATAAAATGTGTCACATGCTCCGAATACAACAGGTGTAGACTTTACTGTGAAATGCTTTCTTACGAGCCCTTTCCTAACAATACACAGTTAAAAAGTAAGAAACATTTGCATAAAATAAAAAAGGAAATAGTAACACAATCAAATAACAATAACGAGACTATATACAAGGAGTACTGGTACCGAGTCAATGTGCAGGGGAACGAGGTAGTTGAGGTAATTGAGGTAATATGCGGAGGTGCAGCCAGTCAAGATGTTCTCAATGGTGCAGCTGTAGAACTTTTTCAGATTCTGAGGACCCATGCCAAATCTTTTCTTTATACATTAGAATATAAATATGCTCTTATAGAGTCCTAACGCCTATTCTACGACTCAACTAAGGGAAGGTATTAAGGGAAAAGAGGGACAGCTAGTACTAAGGTCTTCTTCAGCTTTGTCTCAATGGAATAGCCATCTCAGAGATGACAGCTTCACTGTGCCTTAATAGAGACCAAACCCCCTCGGTGACATCACCCTCTTGTTAAAACAGACCCCGGCTCTCCAAACCCTAATTACATATTTACAAAACGTTCTCCTCATCAGCAGTTATCCCATCCAGAGAATGAAGCTGACTGGTAAGAAACGAAGAGAGAGACATGAGATTGCACTGGGGTGATTGGAGGGGTTGCATTCCTGATGTTATTAATCTCTGCCTCAATGAGAACTAAAATCCTATCCCTTTAAGATTCTTCCTGTTTAACCCCCATCAGGAAACAAATTCCTCGCCGTAGATGTGCCCTGGATGAATAGGCAGCCATTTACCTATTCTTAACAGGAACTAGGAGCTTATTCCTTTCTTATAGGGCTCTCTGAATAACTTCAATTCGCATAAAGCACCTTTAATCACATTACATGGCGAGACCTTGACGAAGGGGCTTGAATAGACCACTTCCCTAGACCAACTATTGTCAGGCACGTAGCGATTCTGTTTTTGCATGGGAGTCTTAGGCGCCTGTTATTGCTTTGCTCTCCGCTTCTGTTTTTTTCTTCTAGTACACATCCAGGAGCATTTCAGCATATTGTCGTCCCAGTACACATCCAGGAGTCCTATACATTACAACTATCAGTCATGTAGCTGATTGTCCACAGAGTACACAGGAGCTATTCAACCACTTCATCATTGGAACAAAGCATGGAAGTAAACTCCCAGGAGCACTTGAATGCATAGAAACACCTTTGTAGTAAACTGAAGGATAATACGCTACATGACTCTTGAATGGAAAATACGCTTATAGTTGTAGCTGCTGTATAGCTGGTGTAACAGAGCTAAGTGCAAAAGTTGACACTAGAATGCTATTCAGACAGCACTAAAAACAAAGCATATTAATGTCCAGGCATGTGTTTGTTAGCAGCTGCCACCTATACAATTATAAACTGGGTTCTTTAAATGTTCTATGTGAATGTACTGTACATTGTTATTTACTTTATGTGGAGAGTTTAATAGGTGGATGTGTGTTGTTAGGAATGAAAGCATGTCAATTCTGCTATGGCAACGTAGCTCATCAGGCAAGCCTGTTAATTAGCTTAAGCAGATCCTTAACACACACAACTGTGAAACATTCATAGTTCAAATTAATTAGTATTTTCCTCTTCATGCTGTCTGTGTATGTTTTCTCTGTAGTAACACTTCTATGCTACTTGTTTTTCTTCTCTCTCTATCTCTCACGCTCTCTCTCTCTCTCTCTCTCTCTCTCTCTCTCTCTCTCTCTCTCTCTCTCTTTCCTTTTCTTTTATCTGACAAGCTCTGGATTCAAGAGTATCAGGTAATGTACTTTCCTGTCTTTCTCTCTCCTTCCTGTTTTGTATCAATAGCCCCCAACAAATGTCATACTGAAAATGTAAACCCCCTTTAAATGGGGTAAGCAGATAACTGTACTTCCCTCAACAGTATCAGAATCACAATGTGACAACCATGCAGTTTTTTTGTGCTCCACCATCCACCATGAAAGATCATATTTACAAAAGTGATACCAAAATCCTAATCACTGTCAGGGCTAATGACATACGAACAATATTGGCTGTACCTTAAAGGCCTAATGCAACTGTTTTTATCTAAATATAAAATAATTTCTAGGTAGCAATTAAGTACCTTCCTGTGATTGTTTTCAATTAAAGTGGTAAAAAATGAACAAAAATAGCTTCTTAGCAAAGACTATTTTCTCAAGCAACAATTTTGCTAGGACTGTTTGGGAGTGGTCTGAGTGGGGAGGGGAAAACTGAAAACTAGCTGTTATTGGCAGAAAGGTTTGGAACTCTCTGTCTAAACTAATTACTGCCTGGTGATGTCAAATTTCAGGCGGTACTTTCAAACAGCTCTTACACTAAAAGGTCATTATCATAATTTTGACAATTTCACAGTATTCTTCCAACCTCATAGTGTGGAATATATACTCACAGGCCAGTTTTTTAGGTACACCACCCCGTTCATGAAAATGGATTGCTTCTACAGACAGTGAGTCACGTGGCTGTGGCTTTCTATATAAAGCAAGCAGACAGGCACCGAGGCATTCAGTTACTGTTCGATTGACTGTTAGAATGGGCAAAACGAGTGACTTAAGTGACTTTGAGCATGGTATGATCGTCGGTGGCAGGCACACTGGATCCAATATCTCAGAAACAACCGCTCTCATGGGCTTTTCACTCACGTTAGTGTCTAGGGTTCCCCGAGAATGGTGTGACAAAGAAAAACATCTGTGGGCTAAAACAGCTCGTTGATGAGAGAGGTCGAAGGAGAATAGCAAGAATTGTACAAGCTAACAGGCATGCCACAAACAGACAAATAACGGCGCAGTACAGCAGTGGTGTGCAGAACGATATCTCGGGAACGCACAACTCGTCGTTCCTTGTCACGACTGGGCTATTGCAACAGACAACCACACCGGATTCCAGAAGCGGCTCCAGTGGGCCGTTCACCAACACTGGACAATTGAGGAGTGGAAAAACATTGCATGGTCCGACAAAACCAGAGTCAGGATTTGGCGTAAGCAGCATGAGCCTATAGACCATCCTGCCTGGTGTCAATGGTACAGGCTGGTGGCGATGGTGTACCGCTGTCCAACCTGCAGCAACTGCCTGAGGCCATCGCGTTAGCATGGACCAACATCCCTGTGAAACGTTTTCGACTTGTATAATCCATGCCCCAAAGCATTCAGGCTGTTCTGGATGCAAAGGGGATATGACCCGGTATTAGACGTAACTAATAAACTGGCCGGTGATTGTATATAAAACAGGAAAATCACGTTTTTGACTGCACTGGGCTTTTAACCCTACAAAGCTTAACTGAAAAGTATTGCATACCAAGTTTTCAGGTATATCTGGGCTGAGCTCTACCTCTTTATTTCTTCTTGTATTCCATACTCAGATAATTGTTTGTCAGTCTAGATTTTCCTGCAATAGAGATAAGTAATTTTCTTTTCCAAATGTTTCCCCTCTCCTCAATGGTAAAAGGAGCAGTCAAGATAGGATATAAAGGTAATGGAATGACTACCCCAGAGAGATTGTCATCAACAATCACTCGCCTGCTCTCTGTTTTCTTCCCCAAGCACACGTCGTATGTCCCAGTCTATCACTGTTTCTATTGTGATCCCAGTACCTTCATACATGTCCGTCCTAACTAGTCAAGCACTCTCTCGGTCCCCCTTTTCCTTTCTGAATCCTTGTGTGTCAGAAGAAATACCAAGCAGATGTAGCCAGTCAGTTACAGTATGCTCTGTTCTTGTTCAAACCTGTGAAAAAAGAAATGCAATATCCTGGCATCCAGTAGAGATGCCGAGACAACATCAACAAACCCTTTCGTCTTTACCTCTATCTACCCTTGTCTTTACTTTGATAGTATCTTCACATGGGTGTTGTGCTGGTTTTACGCCAAGATAAATGTGTGTTGTTTTTTGTGCTGAATTTGGTAAATACTACAGATAGGAATAGAGGAACTTTGACTAATCAGCATGTCATAAAAAGCAGAGCAAGGATATTCACAGTACTAACCCCTATTATCCAACTGTGTGTTGACCTCTGCATTGTTAATATCCTACATTTGCCAAGACCATTTCCATTTCAAAGTGCCCTGAAATGGTATGGAACTCAGTTAGAGAGAAAAACCCATGTGAAAGTACAGTATCTTTACACAACCCTCCCCGTCAGAATATATATATGTCCTGTTTGTCCACTTTATACTTTTGTTTTCATTTTATCCCTTCGTGCTGCCCCTGAATGACTAGGTCTTGTCTCCTCCCCTCAACCTGTCTCCCTCTCTCTGATTGGCTAGCGTGTGTGATTGACATGATTGTTTCGGCAGATGGGTGCCCTGGGTTGTGCAACAGCAATGGGAGGTGCATTCTGAACCAAGCCGGGTGGCGCTGCATCTGCCAATCAGGATGGAGAGGGCTAGGATGTGACGTTGCCACGGAGACCCTCTGCTCAGATGGAAAGGACAATGAGGGGGGTAAGAACAAAGTCCATTATTCTTCACTTTTAGCAAATTATATAACTTTGTGTCAGTATGATGGACTGTTGCACTTAGGAGTTTTTATTTGATCAGTCGTATTCACAGGGTTGATATTTTGGATGCAGCCTTGTTCTCACAGAAAGAGCAAAGAGTTAGGGTATTGTCCAATATCAACACTGTTGCATCTTGGTCTTACAGATGGACTGGTGGACTGCATGGACCCAGACTGCTGTTCACAGAGCTCTTGCCAGGGCCAGCCCTACTGCCGCGGATCCCCAGACCCCACAAGCATTGTGGGCCAAGGTCAAGGGTCCACCTCCTCTCCGTTGACCCCCAGGGGCTTCTACGCACACGTCAGCTTCCTGGTTAGGCCTGGTGGTAGTCACGTGATACCTGGTGACAACCCTTTCAACAGCAGGTGAGCCCCATCAAGTCCAACTGTCTTGTTGGATGTCGAAAGCGTAGCAAATTTTAAGCAAAATCAGTTGTCAGTAGTGTATCATTGAAATAATCTCAGTTGATCGAATCTTGTCGTATTTTCCTAGAGTTGCTCCTGTACGACAAACTGTGGCATAGCTCTCTTAGGGACCTTGACTTGATGAGTACGGGTAAAAAAATTGTTATTGAGTACCAGATTGAACAAACTGATTTGATGTATCAAACCTTAGTGGGATGTGAAACCTTGTAGTGGAAATAACAAAATTTCATCATTCGTCGACATAAAGGTGTAAGAATCAATTTGCAAGCAAGTTTCTCAGCAGACAGAAATGTATTTCATTGGGAACCTCAATGCACTCTCCCAGTCTGTTCTGAATCATAAGTAGAGTTTGTTTTGCGGCTGATGGAGAGGAAATGATTGCTAACTGTGCGTCGAAAGCTTTGGGAATATAATCCCCCCAACTCACAGAATAGTTTGGGAGTAATCCTTATGTAAATAGCATGCTTTACCACAAATATAGAATGAGGCAATCCCCGAGCCGGTATGGCAGAGGCATATTAGTTCACCCGCTGAAAATGTCAATTTTATTCTCTTCATCTCCATTAAGAAGTTGGTTTTATATTCACAGACATTCTGTCAATTTTCACTATTTAAGCACACAGACATTCTGCAAAGTTTGACTAAATGAATTACATTTCTGAAGTTACAAAAATCTATATAACTTTATTTGATAATTATTTTGGGCAAAATAGGGTGAACGGGATTCATAATAAGCACATTAGTTAAATTACATATCTTTACTTTATTTGGCTGATTAGACCATGATGGGTACTACCAGTAGTATTGTTTGTTTTGTCTAGACATGCTGTATCCAATGTCTGGCAGGGCAGGGGTGGAAATATCTTAAGAGGTCTTTTCATTTTTACCTAAACCCATGGAAGAACCCATCCAAAACAAGCGGGCTAGCCAAATGAAAGAGAACAGTATTCATTGTGTAGCTGGGTTTCATGCCAATGCTCTAAAAACTCTCCTCTCTCGTATGGCATAAAGACTAATACCTTACATGGTTTGTGTTGAGTCCCACAGCCATTTCGAATGTCCCCTTACAATTCTTCCAACTGACTTAAAATTGTGTCTTGGACCTAACCACTGCTAGACATTGACAAAGAGGAACTGTGGGAATTACTCATTTCTTAGGTTATGCGACTTATTGTTTATTTACGGGTCAGCTCTTGTAGGGTCAGCCAGCCTGTAGAAGATTAATGGCGAGACAAGGAGAGAATAGTGAACCACCATAGCTCTTGAAGTGGCCTTATTCCCTTAGACTGCAAAGTAAAAAACTAGACGTTGTTATGCTAGGCATGTCGCGGTGAGGAAACAGAGAAGAGAAAGCTGTTGATCATCCCTGACTCATATCCGTAATGACCTGAAGATAAAGACGGCAAAACGAGACACGTCGCGCCTCATGGATCTGCCGCCAATGACAAATGCAAATGAAATACCTCAAGAAAATCCACGCTTGACATAGCCGCCCTTGATGAATTGTTGATGAAGAAACATCCCCCTATCGTCTTGCCCCCTTCAGACGGTTGCCCAACTTAACAAATTATCTCACAATTAGGAATGCGAGAATGCGCGTCGGGTCCAAGAAAGAGCTACGTGGAATATTTGGTATGGAAATGGATCCCCTTGTAGAATATCAATGCTGAAAACGTGTACCAGGGAAACTGCTGAAAGTAAGAGGACCTCGATGGCCGTGAAGCCTTTTTGGAATGAGTCATGGGCGGTTAAAAGGTCTAAAGAAAGAGGGCTGTTGCCGGAGCAAGCCATTTCATGAATAACAATCACTGACACGTGTATGTTTTTAACGCTCAGTAAATCAGACTGCCGGTACCCTTGCCGAGGGAGGACAGATGTTAGTGGCAATGACTGGTTGTTGACTGCTGGCATTTTGTTTCTTTACTTGACCCTCTTTGTGTTTGTTTAACGGCGCAGCCTGGCGTCAATCATCCGGGGTCAGGTGCTGACGGGAGACGGGACACCCCTGATCGGAGTCAATGTGTCCTTCCGGGACTACCCAGAGTACGGCTACACCGTCACGCGCCAGGACGGCATGTAAGAGAGCCACACACACACACACACAGAATGAACACGTCCACACACCATCTCTGTCCTCCGAACAAGGTTCAGTGAAGGTCTGGTGATATACTATCCCTGATTCACCATTGGAGAGATGTCATGGCGGATATCCAAAACAAGCTAGCAAACGGAAACGACAGAGCATTGTGCCCCACAACAATAGCTCATGCAAATGTCACAGTGTTTGGGGCCATTTAGAACAAGGCTATTTAAAATGCATTGAATCAGCCAGGGAAGAATCAATCTGCCAGCAGTGTAGACTACCACAGGATTACTGTCTGACCTTCTTGGGCTATTAACATAGAGTTGTGGTGCATGGTCTCAGTCTTAACCAAACAAAGTCATACTGGGTACATACATTTCACAGAAAACATTCAGCTCCACAGGAAGTTTATCGTCATACTATCGGTTGTCTGGGTTTACTCGCATGTGTAGACCTTTTTATTCAAATCCTCACCAAAATATGTGGGTTATGTTTGTCTGGAATAAAAGGCTTATAATATTTAGTGATGTCTGGGACTAGCGTAGTCGCTCTTATGGAGCAGGAACCGTGGAGGTAGGGGCCCCTGATAGCCAAGGATTAGCCCAATGTCTCCAGATATTCCACCCTGTAACCCCTCTGACATAGCGCATGATAAATGGCAGGGGATAATCACACTTGGTTAGCCACCGTATCCGCTCAGGGTGTTAAGAGGGCAGAAACGACATCAAAGCTTGGCCCCTTGCAGCTGTGAGCTCCCCACTGCCATAGGTGGATGGATAGAGGGGGAGAGAAGGGTGGGGGTTGGGGGGAGGTCAGTGGAGGAGGAAACGGTTTCAGGTCAGATGCACAGCTGGGGTGCGTGTGTGTGTATATATATCACTGTGTGTGTGTGTGTGTGTGTGTGTGTGTGTGTGTGTGTGTGTGTGTGTAGTGTCATCATGCAGATGCATGACCCCCTGGGTAGTAAAGCTGGCTGAATGTATATAGAGCAGCACTTCAAAGACTCTCCCTTCATTTCCAAACCAGTAACTGTTGTCTGCACTATGTGATAGTAATTAAAACTGGTCCACCAGAGAAACAGACTTCTCAACAAGTTCACATTTTAAGTGTCTCACTGCATCATGGTTGACTAAACAAAAGTAATAAAATAGATTCAGTGAATGATAATAATATGTGAGCCACAAAGGAATATGACAACGGATAAGAAAAGTTCTTTGTTCCATTGAAAAACTATAATCTGGTTTGTAGCCCAATATTTATGAATATATATTTGAGTTTCCACTGAAATGCGTTGTCTTCCGGAGAGAAGTAAATGTAATATGGCCGGCCTTCAAGGAAATCACACTGGGTAAAAATGTAAATCAATTTTTTTAATCACTTCTCCACGTTCATGGGGATGTCTCTAGGTTTGACCTGTTGGCCAATGGCGGTGCCTCGCTGACGCTCAGTTTGGAGCGTGCCCCTTTTCCCACACTGTACCGCACCGTGTGGTTACCCTGGAAGGTGTTCCACGTGATGGACACTGTGGTGATGAAGAGGGAGGACAACGACATCCCCAGCTGTTACCTCAGCGGCCTGCTCAGGCCCAGCCCCCTCATCCTGGCCTCGCCCCTGTCCACCTTTTACAGGAGTTCCCCCGAGGACAGCCCCATCATCCCTGAGACCCAGGTAAGATTAGCCCTGGTTCCAGTACCTACTGCCAGGTATCTATTTCCCACAGCACATGGCAGACACGGCAGTGTAAGTATAAAGTGGACATCCCTGCACTGCAGCGCAGGTGAAAAAAATATATATCATTCTACAAACCAGAATTTCACGATATACCGAAACTTCTATACTTTTTCAATACTAGAACATTAAAAACTGTCCGGTACTAGAATTGTTGTTACTTTCAGTACTTCTGTCAAATGTATTTCACATTATATACGGATTGAGAGGATCGAGGCTGTCTAGTAATCTGTCTGAACCTTCTCATGGGGGCAGTAGCTAGCCAGCTGACACAGCGCAAGCCCCTTTTGAGAAGCAAATGAGAAGAGAGAGAAAATGCCGACAGCATGGCTTCTTCTACCACCACGCCCGCAGCTTGTCGACAAAACTGTCTGCAGAAGCAAACTATGGGAATGCTTTGCTTACAGAGCAGATGATGAGGTTATATGAGTTGGTTATTTGAATCAACTGTGAAGTGCTAGGGGCAACAACAAAAATGTCCACCTGAGGGAGGCCCCAGGACCGATTTAGGAAACACTGATTTAGACTACTTCGGGTTTGCCTGGGCTTGCAAGCAGTAGCCAGCCAGCAGCCCTGGGCAGAGCATTGCACCCTGGAAAGTAAAATGCACTCTGGGAGTAGTAGTATGCTGTGGAAAATGCATTGTATTTCTATGGTGTGTAGACTATAGAGAGATAGTAATGGTGTCTTTTTGTAGGCACTAACTCTGCCATGATTCATTGGCAGAGTTAGTGAGGAAAATGAATGGTGTTTTTTTAGAGGTTTTTGGATAACTCAGACCTTATTTAACGCGTTTATTCCAAAACCCCTTTTTTCCCCCACATTCATTTTTCCAATAGGGATGGCTGAACAAACCAGATGTAACTTATTTCCAGGTTTTAGGACTACAAGCTGCCGAGCTCTATTGCAATATAGAAGTTTCAGAAATTAGCTTCAAAGGTTTTTTATGTCGTTTTTTAACTAAACTATTCATTTAATGCATTAAATTATTTAGCTGTAATAAATAATGAATCACAGTTCTAACGAATCTCATTTGACCCAATATTATAGCCATAGATTAGCAAATGAACCCTAATATGTAACAAATCACATTTTAAAACAGTTTAGTCTCAGATATGGTTTTGCAGTAGGAAAATTTAATTGAAGATATTATTCTGTTATTTAATATGGTGTTTTATTTTAGCAAAAAATGTAATATAGGATAGAATATATTTTAGTTATTCTACCAGTTATCAACATATTGTTCAATGTTGAAAAAATAAAGCCCAGTGGTTATTCTGTGACTGTTTTCTTGACTGTTTCTGTAACTGTTTTCTTTTTTTTGCTGTGGTATCTTTCGGTATCGAGTATTGTTTTGGTATTGAGTATTGTTACGGTATCATGTATCGTAATACTAAACCTGGTATCTGTATTGATGTAAAAAAATCTGGTATCGTGACAACACTACTACAAACTAGATATAACTTCACCAAAGGTTCCAGACATGCAGTTCATTACATGGGTTATTGTTAGACGATTGCAAGCAAACTTGGCACTTTGAAAAGTTGGAATCAACCTGTGAGAGAGTTTGTCACATCATCGATATACCATTGTTGCAGCACAGACATTTTGAAAAGTAACTTTTTAACCCACTCAGTTATATGTTTCGTACCTTTTCATAACGAATTCTGCTCAAACTCATAGGTCCTACACGAGGAAGTGGCCATACCTGGAAGTGACCTCAATCTGGTTTACCTGAGCTCCCGCACGTCCGGCTACAAGCCCATCCTCAAGGTCCTCATGACCCAGGAACGACTCCCTTTCGGACTCATGAAGGTCCATCTGATGATTGCTGTCATGGGCAGACTGTTCCAGAAATCATTCCCTGCTTTTCCAGACCTCTCGTACACCTTCGTCTGGGACAAGACAGATGCCTACAACCAGAAGGTCTATGGCTTGTCAGAGGCTGTAGGTGAGTTCCCACCGATGATCAAACTCAGTTGTTATGTAAACATCGTCTGATATTGGTGTCAGGTCCTAGTGTAAGCTAGGAGGTTGAACTTTGGATGAACACCTGGCATTGATATCCTTTGAACTTCCTGATTGTTTTTGCAGTCAGAGGCATCATTGTTTTGTAATATGGTATAACAGATGGTGTGAAAAATATCAAGGAGAAATCCCAGACGGCTGCATTTCTGAAGGGCACTACTCTGCTGACATAGTTTTTTTGCATGTGTAATTACTCACCAGTTGAACCATGGAAAAAATGATTTATTTTTAACGTCATGCCCACGCTGTTGTATTTTTGTCCATGAATTCATTCATTTTGATAAAAATCACCGACATATTATTCCAGGTAGTATGGTAATTTGACATCCAGATGCACTGTGAGCTATCAGTATCTCAGACTTTATATGCTTGTAATGCCTATTAGCATACTAGTAAACACTCATCTGAGAGTATACCTCATACATAGAGAGAAGATTCTACAATCATAAAGAGATTTTACACATTTTCTTTACAAGTTTTTATACAATACAGCCTCATCATTTTTTTTTTTTACAGATATTGATAGATTCATTATATACCATTGTTGTTTCCAGTGTCTGTGGGATATGAGTATGAATCATGCCTAGATATGATCCTCTGGGAGAAGAGGACAGCTATTTTACAAGGTTATGAACTGGATGCCTCTAACATGGGGGGATGGATGCTGGACAAGCACCACATATTGGACATTCAAAATGGTAAGGCTTTTTTTTTACACTGATCAATGACTATGCTGTGTGTGTGTGTTTGTGTGTGCGTGTGGTTGTAGGATGGAAGCTTCATGGACAGGAGGTCTCTAATCTCAAATGCAGCATTAAATACTCAGATGAAGATGAAATATGGTTCATCATACCATTTACAGATAATAGAGGAGAGTTTTGACAGGTCGATCATTCATATTAATGATGGAATAAATCAGATACAATGACCCGGGGTGCAGAGCTCCCATCCTACTCAGAGATTCCATCCTACTCAGCTGTTTTGCAACAAGATGGCATTTGCGGGCCAAGAGGGGATACATTTATCTGTATAGAAGTTACTGAAACATATACTGTAGTTCTTAGCTTTTATCATCCAAACTACTCTTTTGAATGAGCGTAAGAATAAAACTCCAAACAGACAAAAAAACATACTGCATGATTAGGGCCCTGTTGCATAAAACATCTTAAGTTAATTTTCCCCTTATCTTTTCCCTTAACTTTAAGTCAGTTTCACTAAACATTTAAAGCAAATACCACCCTTAAATGAAGGGAAAAGTTTAAGGGTGCCCATGAGGTCCCTTCAGTGCTTTGTTCATATGGACATCAATGTAAACAGCATTTGTGAAGGTGAATGTTGCTTTCCTCTGCCCTAGTTTCAAAAGTTAAACAATGGAAGGTGCACAATCCATGGCTACAAAACTAGCTGGCTAACTAGCTACCTACTCTGTAAGGTAGCTTGACGTACTAGAAAGTAATAGAAACAAGTTGAGAAAAAAGTAACAAAAATAAATGTTTTATTATCTCTGAATACATTTGTTTCTCCTGTCTTGAATGTAGAAGTTCTATTTTGGGATCTCCCAAAGTAAATGGGATCTCTTTGAGGAGACAGGTTGTCTCCATGGTAACCAGAGACTCTTTTGCCATAGGCTACATGGCTTCAAACGACCATAAAACCCTTAAATGATACCCTTACCTAAGGAAATGTTTGAGATGCTCTATGCAACACCCTTAAACAATTCCCTTAGTTAAGGGAAAAGTATTCATTAAGGTAAACCTTTAAGGGAAACACTTAAGATGTTTTATTCTACCGGGCCCAGGGCTCGGTCACACATGCTCCAAAATATTTTGCTGTGCGAACCTGACATTTTATTTTGGGAGCACTGTGGATCTAGAAAAATAATAACCCAGATAATAATTGTTGTAATGACTGAGCTTGAGCCATAGAGAATCAAGCGAGTGCAGATTCTTTACTGTCATGGTTGCACCATTACTACAGCGAAAACTGATTGTTTCTAGCAGGTAAAAAGATATGACCCATATTACCGGTGCAATGTTTTTTATTCCTATCTTGAATTGGCTATACATTCATAAACAATTTTGCGAGCTGTTCCAAAACCACTCGCAGGCATTTGTTTACACCTTGATCAGTCATGTAATCTCATTAGCTAGCTACCACCCTGTACTCAACCCTGCACTTTAGAGACTACTGTCCTATGTACATAGTCATTGAACACTGGTCACTTTAAAAATGTTTACATACTGTTTTACCCACTTCATATGTACAGTATATACTGTATTCTAGTCAAGGCTCATCCTATATAACTACTGCTGTATGCACCATTTCTATTCATATATTATCCATAATGTCTATACACCATCATATACATACAGTGCCTTCAGAAAGTATTCACACCCCATGTCGGTGGAATTATGTTTTTCTAACTTTTTACAAATTAATTAAAAACGAAAAGCTGAAATGTCTTGAGTCAATTAGTATTCAACCCCTTTGTTATGAAAAGCCTAGATAAGTTCAGGAGTAAAAATTTGCTTAATAAGTTGCATGGACTCTGTGCAATAATAGTGTTTACCATGATTTTTGAATGACTACCTCATATCTGTACCCCACAGATACATTTATCTGTAAGGTCCCTCAGTCAAGCAGTGAATTTCAAACACAGATTCAACCACAAAGACCTGGGTGGTGTTCCAATGCCTCGCAAAGGGTACCTTTTGGTATATGTGTAAAAATAATAAAGCAGACATCGAATATCCCTTTGAGCATGGTGAAGTTATTAATTACACTTTGGATGGTGTATCAATACACCCAGTCACTACAGAGATACAGGCATCATTCCTAACTCAGTTGCTGGAGAGGAAGGACACTGCTCATGGATTTCACCATGAGGCCAATGTTCACTTTAAAACAGTTTTAGAGTTTAATGAGAAAACTGAGGATGGATCAACAACATTGTACTCTAGTTACTCCACAATACTAATCTAATTGATAGAGTGAAAAGAATGAAGCCTGTACATAATACAAATATTCCAAAACATGCATCCTGTTTGCAACAAGGCACTAAAATAATACTGCAAAAAATGTGGCAAAGCAATTCACTTTCTGTCCTGAATACAAAGTGTTATGTTTGGGGCAAATCCAATACAACACATTAATGAGTACCACTCTCCATATTTTCAAGCATAGTGGTGGTAGCATCATGTTATGGGTATGCTTGTAATCGTTAAGGACTGGGTCGTTTTTCAAGGTAAAAATAAACAGATTTGAGCTAAGCACAGGCCAAATCCTAGAGGAAAACCTGGTTCAGTCTGCTTTCCACCAAACACTGGGAGAGGAATTCACCTTTCAATAGGACAATAACCTAAAGCCATGTCCAAATCTACACTGGATTTGTTACCAAGAAGACAGTGAATGTTCTGGAGTGGCCTAGTTGCAGTTTTGACTTAAATCTTTTGAAAGTCTATGGCAAGACCTGAAATGGTTGTCTAGCAATGATTAACAACCAATTTGACAGAGCTTGAAGTTTTTTGCATTTTTTGGTCACAAATCCAATGCAAGTCACTGTTACCTTTATTAGGATTTTCACTCTTCATGTCCAAATCATCAGTATCAAAAAATGTAGTGTGTAACTAAATTCTGTTACTTTTGGATGATTTGGATATAAAGTGCAAAAATACTAATATACATTTGAAGTCGGAAGTTTACATACACTTGTGTTGGAGTCATTAAAACTCGTTTTTCAACCACTCCATGAATTTCTTGTTAACAAACTATAGTTTTGGCAAGTCGGTTAGGACATCTACTTTGTGCATGACACAAGTCATTTTTCCAGCAATTGTTTCACTTATAATTCACTGTATCACAATTCCAGTGGGTCAGAAGTTTACATACATTGACTGTGCCTTTAAACAGCTTGGAGAATTCCAGAAAATGATGTCATGGCTTTAGAAGCTTCTGATAGGCTAATTGACATAATGTAGGTCAATTGGAGGTGTGCCTGTGGGTGTATTTCAAGGCATACCTTCAAACTCAGTGCCTCTTTGCTTGACATCATGGGAAAATCAAAAGAAATCAGCCAAGACCTAAAAAAAAGAATTGGAGACCTCCACAAGTCTGGTTCATCATTGGGAGCAATTTCCAAATGCCTGAAGGTACCACGTTCATCTGTACAAACAATAGTACGCAAGTAAAAACCCCATGGGACCATGCAGCCGTCATACCGCTGAGGAAGGTGACGCGTTCTGTCTCCTAGAGATAAACATACTTTGGTGCAAAAAGTGCAAATCAATCCCAGAACAACAGCAAAGGACCGTGTGAAGAAAAAGTATCTATATCCACAGTAAAACAAGTCCTATATCGACATAACCCGAAAGGCCGCTCAGCAAGGAAGAAGCCACTGCTCCAAAACCGCCAGACTACGGTTTGCAACTGCACATAGGGACAAAGATCGTACTTTTTGGAAACATGTCCTCTGGTCTGATGAAACAAAAATAGAACTGTTTGGCCATAATGACCATCGTTATGTTTGGAGGAAAAAGGGGGAGGCTTGCAAGCCGAAGAACACCATCCCAACTGTGAAGCACGGGGGTGGCAGCATCATGTTGTGGTGGTGCTTTGCTGCAGGAGGGACTGGTGCACTTCACAAAAGAGATGGCATCATGAGAGAGGAAAAGTATGTGGATATATTGAAGCAGCATCTCAAGACATCAGTCAGGAAGTTAAAGCTTGGTCGCAAATGGGTCTTCCAAATGGACAATGACCCCAAGGATACTTCCAAAGTTGTGGCAAAATGGCTTAAGGACAACAAAGTATTGGAGTGGCCATAACAAAGCCCTGACCTCAATCCTATAGAAAATGTGTGGGCAGAACTGAAAAAGCGTGTGTGAGCAAGAAGGCCTACAAACCTGACTCAGTTACACCAGCTCTGTCAGGAGGAATGGGCCAAAATTCACTCAACTTATTGTGGGAAGCTTGTGGAAGGCTACCTGAAACTTAAACAATTTAAAGGCAATGCTACCAAATACTAATTGAGTTATTGTAAACTTCTGACCCACTGGGAATGTGATGAAAGAAATAAAAGCTGAAATAAATCATTCTCTCTACTATTGTTCTGACATTTCACATTCTTAAAATAAAGTGGTGATCCTAACTGACCTATGACAGGGAATTTTTACTAGGATGAAATGTCAGGAATTGTGAAAAACTGAGTTTAAATGTATTTGGCTAAGGTGTTTGTAAACTTATGATTTCAACTGATGGTACCATTTAATTGCATTGGATTTGTGCCACAAATGCTAAAAGGTTAGCATTTGAAACAATGGTCAAGTAAACAAAACCAAAGCATGGGTTGCTGTCATACCTGGTACATAGAATGCTACAAGGTAATAAAACAAATATGTAATTTGGGTGAACTATCCCTTTAACAAAATAATTACCTAATAGCAGGAACAGCAACATCTAGTGGTCAGAACCTGTAAATAAACCCAACAACTTCAATTGCAACCTTTTCTGAACAGGGGGGAAAAAACATGACCAAATTCACTGAGAATACATTACATAGGATGAAGAAACAATACTCTGAGCCACAGCTCCGTACTACTTGGCAAACATAGAGAACTGATACTATATACTTGTTGTTGGTGGGATTGGTGTTAAGTATGGGGGGTCTGTGGATGGCTTTTGACCACTCCTTTGGATTCCTCATGTCTTATTCATTGTTAGAAAAAAGTTTACTCCTAATCGAATGTTAGGTACTATAATTATTGAATATTATATGACTCCTATATATTAAAATGGCCCATTTGGGTGCAATCAATTAGATTAATTTTGTTTCCGGAATGATTATCTTATCCATTTCTAACTACAGAAATTATTTCAGAACAATCTGAGATGGTGTGTCTCATGGCTTGCTGAAATGACATGGAACAACCCTAGGCCTATTCTAACATTGAGAATGCACTAGGCCTATCTCTTTCAGCCTGCCTGCTTTGAGCGACAGTAGTCCCTCTCCAACTCTCGATCTTTGTCACAGTTGTCCCTGGGAATTTGTGTCACCCTTTCATCCATTTGTGTCCCTCAACTCTAGGTTTCTGAGCAAAGGCTTTCACTACTGACTGCCTCCTACATCTAGACTTTTGTGGAGGTCACAGCCTATTGCTCATTGCCTTTTGGCCCTGGATGGACCGCATAGTTTAAATACCCCTTTTAGGTTCTATTGTAATTGTTGCTATGGCTATAACCAATGTTTACTCATGTTAGTAAAATGTCTGTTTGATTGTCATACCCAGTTATGCCATGGAACGATGTACAGTTGAAGTCGGAAGTTTACATACACTTAGGTTGGATTTATTAAAACTCGTTTTTCAACCACTGCACAAATTTCTTGTTAACACACTACAGTTTTGGCAAGTCGGTTCGGAAATCTACTTTGTGCATTTACAGAAAGATTATTTCACTTATAATTCACTGTATCACAATTCCAGTGGGTCAGAAGTTTACATCCACTAAGTTGACTGTGCCTTTAAACTGCTTGGAAAATTCCAGAAAATGTTGTTTGCCAAGAGTGTGCAAAGCTGTCATCAAGGCAAAGGGTGGCTACTTAGAATAATCTCAACTATAAATTATATTTTGATTTGTTTAACACTTTTCTTGCGTACTACATGATTCATATGTGTTATTTCATCTTGTTGATGTCTTCACTATTATTCTACAATGTAGAAAATAGTAAAAATATAGAAAAAAAAAATGGAATGAGTAGGTGTGTCCAAACTTTTAACTGGTACTGTATGTACAGTTGAAGTCGGAGGTTTACATACACCTTAGCCAAATACATTTAAACTCAGTTTTTCACAATTCCTGACATTTAATCCTAGTAAAAATTCCCTGTCTTAGGTCAGTTAGAATCACCACTTTCTATTAAGAATGTGAAATGTCAGAATAATAGTAGAGAGAATGATTTATTTCAGCTTTTATTTATTTCATCACATTCCCAGTGGATCAGAAGTTTACATACACTCAATTAGTATTTGGTAGCATTGCCTTTAAATTGTTTAACTTGGGTCAAATGTTTCGGGTAGCCTTCCACAAGCTTCCCACAATAAGTTGGGTGAATTTTGGCCCATTCCTCCTGACAGAGCTGGTGTAACTGAGTCAGGTTGCTGCCACCCCCATGCTTCACGGTTGGGATGGAGTTCTTCGGCTTGCAAGCCTCCCCCTTTTTCCTCCAAACATAACGATGGTCATTATGGCCAAACAGTTCTATTTTTGTTTCATCAGACCAGAGGACATTTCTCCAAAAAGGTTTTGGAGCAGTGGCTTCTTCTTTGCTGAGCAGCCTTTCAGGTTATGTCGATATAGGACTCGTTTTACTGTGGATATAGATACTTTTGTACCTGTTTCCTCCAGCATCTTCACAAGGTCCTTTGCTGTTGTTCTGTGATTGATTTGCACTTTTCGCACCAAAGTACGTTCATCTCTAGGAGACAGAACGTGTCTCCTTCCTCAGCGGTATGACGGCTGCGTGTTCCCATGGCGTTGCGTACTATTGTTTGTACAGATGAACGTGGTACCTTCAGGCGTTTGGAAATTGCTCCCAATGATGAACCAGACTTGTGGAGGTCAACAATTTTTTTCTGAGGTCTTGGCTGATTTCTTTTGATTTTCCCATGATGTCAAACTAAGAGGCACTGAGTTTGAAGGTAGGCCTTGAAATACATCCACATTTCAATTATCAGAAGCTTCTAAAGCCATGACATCATTTTCTGGAATTTTCCAAGCTGTTTAAAGACACAGTCAACTTAGTATATGTAAACTTCTGACCCACTGAAATTGTGATACAGTGAATTATAAGTGAAATAATCTGTCTGTAAACAATTGTTGGAAACATTACTTGTGTCATGCACAAAGTAGATGTCCTAACCGACTTGCCAAAACTATAATTTGTTAACAAGAAATGTGTGGAGTGGTTGAAAATCAAGTTTTAATTACCCCAACCTAAGTGTATGTAAACTTCCAACTTCAACTGTATATATATATTTTTTTTTTTTCATTTAGCAGACACTCTAATCCCAAGCGATTTACAGTAGTGAGCTCATACATTTGCATACTGGCCCCCCTTGGGAATCAAACCCACAACTGTGGCAATGCAAGCACAATGCTCTACCAGCTGAGCTACATGGGTATCAATGTGCAAACATCTGCTAAATATGCAGTAGTTCTGGTAACAAAAAACCCTCAGCTGTTATACAAAACTGGGTTCCCTTAACAGATTATTGCTCACAAAATGCTTCAGGAAATGTTTTATCGAACTAGTGTACAGAAGTCAATCTGCATCTTTTGTGTTTACCCCACGGTGCTATGTGTTTTCTGGTTGTTCATTAAACATAAAAAATAACTGATATTTAGCTGAACCAAATCTGTCAAGAACATCTAGCACACAAAGTTTTGCAAAGAGCGTTGAAAAAGAACATTGAGAACTGTTCCAGCTTGACTGCTGCCAGTGCATTGTGTTTCATCCCACCTGTCTCAGGATGAAGCTAGCTCGTCTCAAAGCCTTCACACAGCAGCGCCAGCGCACAGTGGGGGGGATGGCTGTCTCTAGATGTGAAACTTCATGATCAACAGATGTGTAGATGCGATATGCATTTCATCTTCGGCATATGATATGCTAATACTTATTGTGTCCTGCATTAGATTGGGTATCAATGTGCATTTGTCTGGATGTATTATGTTTATTAGGTATGAGGTAGCATTGTTTTGGCAGATTTGTGTAGTTTGATATTGATACATGAACGACTGAAATGAAGGACACATGCAGATACAGATGGTGTCTTACTTGTCTTTACTATCAGGACTCCAAAGTGGGTTCAGTTTCCTTTTTTTTCTTTCTTTCTAACCCTTCAAATAGATTCAGAAATTTGCTTTAATGAGAAAAGGTGAAAAATATTATACTTTTCATTTCACAATCCTATTAGTTTCACCAACAGATAGTATGTCACGTGTGTGAAATAATTGATGGTTTCCCAGTCAACAGACCCTTAGATGTCGGAGGCACAGCATGCCATGTCAGATGATGGGTATTACAGGGAAAAGCATATACCTTATGTAATTGTGTATGCCTTTTACAATGTATTAATATTTTAATATACTGTATATTGTTGGCCTTGTTCGTTGTTATGAGATATTTCAGATAGTCATGAGGATTAGTTTTGTATTTGCATTTGTATTTATTAAGAATCCCCATTAGCTGCTGCCAAGGCAGCATCTACTCTTCCTGGGGTCCAGCAACGTTAAGGCAGTTATATAGATTTAAAAATATTACATGACATTACATTTCAAATCAATTTACCCAATACATTTAGTGTGTTCCCTCAAGTCACTACTCCACCATCACATATTTACAATACAACATCCATCTGTACGCGTGTGTAGAATGCGTGTCTTATCATGTGTATGTGTGTCTATGCCTGTGTGTGTTTCTTCACAGTCCCCGCTGTTCCATAAGGTGTATTTTTGTATCTGTTTTTTAAATCTGATTCTTCTGCTTGCATCAGTTACCTGATGTGGAATAGAGCTCCATGTAGCCATAGCTCTATGTAGTACTATGCAGCTCCCATAGTCTGTTCTTGACTTGGGGCTTGTGAAGAGACCTTTGGTGGGATGTCTTGTGGGGTATACATGGGTGTCCGAGCTGTGTGCTGGTAGTTTAAACAGACACCTCGGTACATTCAGCATGTCAACACTTCTTACAAAAACCAGTAGTGATGAAGTCAATCTCTCCTCCACTTTGAGCAATGAGATATTTACATGCATATTATTAATGTTTGCTCTCCATGTACATTGAAGGGCCAGCGGTGCTGCCCTGTTTTGAGCCAATTGTAATTTTCCGAGTTCCCTCTTTGTGGCACCTGACCACACGACTGAGCAGTAGTCCAGTTGATACAAAACTAGAGCCTGTACGTATGAAGTGTTGTTAAAAAGGCAGAGCAGCGCTTTACTATGGACAGACTTCTCCCCATATTAGCTACTGTTGTATCAACATGTTTTGACCATGACAGTTTACAATCTAGGGTTACTCCAAGCAGTTAAGTCACCTCAACAGGCTCAATTTCCACATTATTTATTACAAGATTTAGTTGAGGTTTAGGGTTTAGTGAATGATTTGTCTCAACTATTTAGGACTAACTTTTTCCTTGCCACCCATGCTGAAACGAACTGCAGCTCTTTGTTAATTGTTGCAGTGATTTCACTTGCTATAGTAGCTGACATGTATAGTGTTGAGTCATCCGTAAACATAGACACACTGGCTTTACTCAAGGCCAGTGGCATGTCATTAGTAAAAAAACAAAATTAAGTAAGGGGCCTAGACAGCCGCCCTGGGGAATTCCTGATTCTACCTGGATTATGTTGGAGAAGTGTCCATTAAAGGCGTCCTGCTAGCGGGACAACTTCCGGTGAAACTGGAGGGTGCGCAATTCAAATAAATAATCATAAAATGTATGGATATTAAACATTTAGGTTCATACAAGTGTCTTATATCGGTTGAAAGCTTAAATTCTTGTTAATCTAACTGCACTGTCCGATTTACAGTAGGCTTTACAGTGAAAGCATGCCATGCGATTGTTTGCGGACAGCGCCCCCACATCAAATAATTTTTCCACCGGCACAGGTTTCATAAATTCACAAATAGCGATTAAATATTCACTTACTTTTTGAAAATCTTCCTCTGATTTGTCATCCAAAGGGTCCCAGCTATAACATGTAGTGTTGTTTTGTTAGATAAAATCCTTCTTTATATCCCAAAAAGTCAGTTTAGTTGGCGCCATCGATTTGAGTAATCCACTCGTTCAACATGCCAAGATCGGAATCCGAAAATCTACCCGTAAACTTTGTTTCAACAAGTCAAAATACGTTTCTATTTAATCTTCAGATACCCTAAAATGTAATCAAACTCTAGTATGTTCAATAGGAAACCAATATTAGCAGGTGCGCATTGTCTTCATTGCGCGCACACGAATTTCCAAGCAGGTGTCCTTGTACTAAAAATTATTCTTACTCGTTTTGGAAGAAACAAGACTGAAACCTTGAACAAAGACTACTGACACCCAGTGGAAGCCATAGGAATTGCATACTTGGCGCTAGATACAATTTTCCCCTATACTTTCCATTGTAAGATCATGGGCTCTCATTAAAAAAAAAATCTAGTTGGTTTTTCTTTGGATTTTCTCCTACCATATCTATTATGTTTTAGTCTCCTACATTATTTTAACATTTCTACAAACTTCAGAGTGTTTTCTTTCCAATGGTACCAATTATATCCATATCCTATATGACCCTATTTGAGCCAGTAAAGGGGGCTTTACTATTCTTGGGTAGCAGAATAACTTTTGCTTGCCTCCAGGCCTGAGTCACACACTTTCTAGTAGGCTTAGATTGAAGGTATAACAAATAGGATTGGCAATATCATCCGCTATTAGCCTCAGTAATATTCCATCCAAGTTGTCAGACCCTGGTGGCTTGTCATTGTTGATTGTTCACTTCTTCCACACTCACTTTACAGAATTCAGAATTCGAAATCTTGTCTTTCGTAATTTGATAAGTTATACTTGTATGTGTAGTGTCAGCGTTTGTTGCTGTCATGCCTAAGTTTTCTAATCTTCCCAATTTAAAAAATCATTAAAGTAGTTTGTGATGAATGAGCCATCTGATTCAATGAATGATGGAGCTTAGTTTACCTTTTTGCCCAAAATGTAATTCTTTATGTAATTTATCTTTGTTCCATAGTGTAGTTTCTTCTTCTTTTTATTCAGTTTAGTCACATGATTTCTCAATTTGCAGTACATTTGCCAATCTGTTGTGCAGCCAGACTTACTTTCCATTCCTTTTGGCTGATCCCTCTCAACCATACAATTTTTCAATTACTCATCAATTCACGATGATTTAACCGTTTTTACAGTAATTTTCTTAGTGAGTGCATGTTTATTAGTAACTGGAATGAGCAATTTTATAAATGTGTCAAGTGCAGTGTCTGATTGCAGTTTGAGGCCCTTAACAAATTCAGTCTGATAAATAAATATCACAACTTTATTTTCACAAATAGCAATGTATTACTTCCCTAATGCTGTACATTTCATCTTCTTTGATAAAACATGCTCCGCTACAGTCACACTCCTGACGAAGCTACATTGTATGGTATCAGTCATTCTCCTTTTGACTCCAGACATACAGCAGCTATATAGTGTCAGTCCTTCTCCTCCTGGTGACTCCAGACATACAGCAGCTATATAGTATCAGTCCTTTTCCTCCTGGTGACTCCAGACATACAGCAGCTATATAGTATCAGTCCTTCTCCTCCTGGTGACTCCAGACATACAGCAGCTATATAGTATCAGTCCTTTTCCTCCTGGTGACTCCAGACATACAGCAGCTATATAGTATCAGTCCTTTTCCTCCTGGTGACTCCAGACATAGCTATATAGTATCAGTCCTTTTCCTCCTGGTGACTCCAGACATAGCTATATAGTATCAGTCCTTCTCCTCCTGGTGACTCTGTCTCCATTTTCCCCTTGCCTTCCCTGTCTGAGGAGTCTACTGTGATGTAGTTTTCCTCTCCTCCTCTGGCGAGGACTCTTAACAGTCTCTCTCTCGCTCTTCTCTGGGGCCTGTCTAACTAGATAAGGCCTGTGCTGTAGCTATGCTCCCTCTACACCTCTTCCCCCCTTCTCCCACCCTCCTTCCCTCCCTCTTTGCTGCAAAGTGGCTATATGCCCTCTGTTAAAGCAAGGCTGTCGAGCCCTACAAACATGTTCAGATGTTCAGTGGCCTTAGCCTGGGTACAGTGACATATTGCAGCTCTGTCAGACAGACTCTGTCAGAGAGAGAGGGACTGTAAAGTGGGTGGGACCGTTAATGTGTGTGCTAGATAGAAGGTGGGTAAAATTTATGTGCGTATTTAATTAATTATATTAGACTTTCTAATGGCGTATAGGAAGACATATCTGTGATTGAAGTGACTGTGATATGTGGTTGTCTCACCTAGCTATCTTTAGATTAATGTAGTAACTTAGTTCCTCTGGATAAGAGTGTCTGCTAAATGACTCAAATGTAAACATGTAAGTGTAAATGTAGGGTACTGGGGGCAGGCTGCCAAATTTACCTCATCATTAAATGAATATTTTTTGAAAATACTTGATCTTTTTAGTAAGGTGTAATGCTTCAAGCTTTTTATACTGAACTGTATATTGGATATGTAAAAAAGGTACTCTCATTGGGACTTGGGGTAATTAGGGTAAATTCAGCATTATGATAGTGAAGGTATCGTGTGACATCTTGTGCTGATTATTCCATAATTACTTGGTTATTACTTTGCAATAGGGCTATTGGGAATACTTGCTTTCGAGTCAGCCCTCGTTCAACGTTAGATCACTCACATAGCATGTCTCCGTAGCTGAGCAGACAGATGGATTGCAGTGCAATTAAATCCCCAAGGTCGTCCGTTTGATGGCGTCACACACAATGCCGTCCCCCGGACCCATTCATCTTTGTTAGCCGCACATTTGTAATGCTCTCTGTTACAAAGAAACGGAGCAGTGGGATTGTCTTGCCAGCGGTCTCCCTAGAGAAAGTCTTCATTTGAGTTCCCCCCTTTTAATTAATCAATGAAAGGAACTAATCGGAGAGGGACAAACATACATCGAGATGTGCGGGGGTAATGTCAAGGGAACCGGCGGTGCTACACCGGGCGTTCAGTGCTGCCATCGATCTGGTAATGAGGAAGAGAGAGTGTCGGAATTCAAACGCGTTGCCAGGGTGTGAATAATTAAGTGCTCCCAGTATGCAATTCACCACTTTGATGTTTTTTCTTCTTTTTTTCTTTTGAAGTCTACTCCACCATATCCCTCCCCCCGAAAAAAAAAAGAGTTATATTTGCCCCTCGATCAAATATTTATCTGTAATGACTGATGAAGTTCAATTGAAGTTACGTTACTTTTGCGAGGTATATTGTGTGCTGCGTTTGTCTATCCCTCCTCGCCATGACTTTGAGTACTGGGAAGAAATGGAAAAGGGTCCTGGCGAGATTGAAAGAACATCATGTTCTGTAAAGAGGTTACTATTAATTGATGAGTTTACGAATCCCACTAAACAAGTTCCTTCCAAAAATTATGTCACAATTCATGAGACATTGAAATAGGCACATAGGTACTCACTCTGCAATGACTAACGAATAAGGCATTGTTATGTGGGGAGGCAGGTAGTCTAATGGTTAGAGCTTTGGACTAGTAACCGAAAGGTTGCAAGATTGAATCCCCGAGCTGACAAGGTAAAAATCTGTTGTTCTGCCCCTGAACAAGGCAGTTAACCCACTGTTCCTAGGCCATCATTGAAAATAAGAATTTGTTCTTAACTGACTTGCCTAGTTAAATAAAGGTAAAATAAAACATTTAATAAAAAATGTACTAAGGCAGTTCAGAGGGTTTGTCTACGTACAATTCCTAATGATTATACAAGACACTTGGTTTGCACAATGTATTATTTAGCCAACTAGTCAAATCTCAATTTAGGTGTATCCAAGGGAAATTGTAAAGTTGAACAGCGTATAACACATTATTATAACAATTATTATAATTAGCACAGCTCAAAGTCATCATTCTCATCAATCATCAATTACATAGAAACTACTCTCTATATTTTTCCTTGGTTTTCTCAGGCATCCTCTACAAAGGCAGCGGTGAGAACCAGTTCATCTCGCTGCAGCCTCCCCGTCATCTCTACGGTGATGGGGAACGGTCGGCGCCGCAGCATCTCGTGCCCCAGCTGCAACGGGCAGGCCCTGGGCAACAAGTTGCTGGCGCCCGTGGCCCTGGCGTGGGGCATCGACGGCAGCCTCTACGTGGGCGATTTCAACTACATCAGACGCATCTACCCATCGGGCAATCACCAGCGTCATGGAGCTCAGGTTAGTTCAGGTTCTGCATGAATCATAATGGTGGTGCACGGTTGTTTGGTTCTGGCCCTTTGTCCCTTTAGCTCAGATATTGAGGCTTTGCATGGCTCTGTAATAGTGCACAACCTTTAACCTATTGGTTCAGACCTTTTGACCCTCGAATTAGAGATTGTTTCTTTATTTCTGCTGAGGTAAAAGTGCAAGGAGTTGGTGTTTAAGACAAAGTGGGTTACATGGATGTAAAACTCACCCATAGCATGTTGGCTGGAGTACATACAAAGCAGCATGCTGCTCACAGAGTGACAGACTAGTCTCTGTTGGCGAAGATGGTTGGCTTTGAGCAGCATGTGGTGTTGTGTAGAAGGTTGTGAGTTCAAGCCCCACTGGAGGCAGATCAAAGTGATCAAATGTTCTATAATCTTGAAGGGGTGTACAGTGGCTTGCGAAAGTATTCACCCCCTTGCCATTTTTCCTATTTTGTTGCCTTACAAACTGGAATTATCATTTGATTTACACAACATGCCTACAACATGCCTACCACAAATATTTTTTATTGTGAAACAAGCAAGAAATAAGACAAAAAACTGAAAACTTGAGCGTTCATAACTATTCAACCCCCCAAAGTAAATACTTTGTAGAGCCACCTTTTGCAGCAATTACAGCTGCAAGTCTCTTGGGGTATGTCTCTATAAGCTTAGCACATCTAGCCACTTGGATTCTTCAAGGCAAAACTGCTCCTGCTCCTTCAAGTTGGATGGGTTCCGCTGGTGTATAGCAATCTTTAAGTCATACCACAGATTCTCAATTGGATTGAGGTCTGGGCTTTGACTAGCTTTAGCAGTATGCTTATCATCATTGTCCTGCTGGAAGGTGAACCTCCGTCCCAGTCTCAAATCTCTGGAAGACTGAAACAGGATTCCCTTAAGAATTTCCCTGTATTTAGCGCCATCCATCAGTCCTTCAATTCTGACTAGTTTCCCAGTCCCTGCCGCTGAAAAACATCCCCACTGCATGATGCTGCCACCATGGTGTTCTTGGGGTGATGAGAGATGGTGTTCTTGGGGTGATGAGAGGTGTTGGGTTTGCGCCAGACATAGCGTTATCTTGATGGCCAAAAAGTAACATTTTAGTCTCATCTGACCAGAGTACCTTCCTCCATATGTTTGGGGAGTCTCCCACACTTTAAGCAAATACTTTTTTCTGGCCACTCTTCTGAGTGTACGGCTTATTTAATTTAATTTAACTAGACAAGTCTCTGTTTGGTTGGCGCATTATGATAAAAAAATCCACCGTCGAGTCGCCCATTGAACCGTGAAGAGAACACGTTCAAATTATACCTATACACTTTCTCCAAACAAATCAAACATCATTTTTAATGTATCTTTATGTATCCTTTTATGTATATTTACTGTAATATTTCAACCAGACGATAACGTGAACGATAGGAAAGGAAAATAAAGTGAGGCGCGCTCAGTCTCGCTCCCGTGAAACGTTGTTGACAAATGTTGTCCCTTTGCTACTTCCTCTTCGTATCTGTTCAGCTTAGTGCTAGAGCCTCCATACGCTGTATAAAGACTTTTGACATCTAGTGGAAGCCATAGGTACTGCAGTCTCAGTCCTGGATAACATAGAAATCAATAGGCAGCCTGGACAAAAAAGGTCATGTACAAATAAAACTGCAAGTCCGCATGGATTTTCCTCGGATCTTCGCCTGCTATATCAGTTCTGTTATACTCACATACATTATTTTAACACTTTAGGAAACAGAGTGTTTCCTATCCAATAGTACAAATTATGTGCATATCCTATTTTCTGGGCCTGAGTGGCAGGCATTTTACTTTGGGCACACCAGACTCTCCAAAACCGTCACCTCTGCTGCCGCTCCCCTAAGAAGTTAAGAACAAATTCTTATCTTCAATGACAGCCTAGGAATGTGGGTTAACTGCCTTGTTCAGGGGCAGAACAACATAATTTTACCTTGTCAGCTCAGGGATTTGATCTTGCAACCTTTCAGTTACTAGTCCAATGCTCTAACCACTAGGCTACCTGCCACCCTTAAAGTGGTCCTATGGACAGATACTCCAATCTCTGCGGTGGAGCTTTGCATCTCCTTCAGGGTTATCTTTGGTCTCTTTGTTGCCCCTCTGATTAATGCCCTCCTTGCCTGGTCCTTGAGTTTTGGTGGTCGGCCCTCTCTTGGCAGATTTGTTGTGGTGCCATATTCTTTCCATTTTTTAATAATGGATTTAATGGTGCTCTGTGGGATGTTCAAAGTTTAGGATATTTTTTTTTAGAATCCAACCCTGATCAGTACTTCTCCACAACTTTGTCCCTGACCTGTTTGGAGAGATCCTTGGTCTTGCTTGGTGGTGCCCCTTGCTTAGTGGTGTTGCAGACTCTGGTGCCTTTCAGAACAGGTGTATATTACTGAGATCCTGTGACAGATCATGTGACACACGGGATTGCACACAGGTACTTTATTTAAGTAATTATGTGACTTCTGAAGGTAATTGGTTGCACCAGATCTTATTTAGGGGCTTCATAGCAAAGGGGGTGGATACATATGCACCACCTTCCCGTTATTTTTTTTAAATATTTTTTTGAAACAAGTAAATTTTTTCATTTCATTTCACCAATTTGGACTATTTTGTGTATGTCCATTACATGAAATCAAAATAAAAATCTATTTAAATTACAAGTTGTAATGCAACAAAATAGTAAAAACACCAAAGGAGATGAATACTTTTGCAAGGCACTGTAGTGGTCTTCTTTGAAGAAGAATGCACAGGGTGGTCAGACAACTTTTAGCGTACTTGCACAGTATCAAATGTGATGGAATAGGAAAACTGACAGATTCACTATTTACAGTGCATTCTAAAAGTATTCAGACCCCCTGACTTTTCCACATTTTGTCCACATTTTGTTTTCCACATTTTGCCTTATTCTAAAATGTATTTAATTAGTTTTTTTCCTTATCAATCTACACACAATACCCCATAATGACAAAGTGAAACAGGTTTTTAGAAATGCTAATTCATAAAAAAAAAAAAAATACCTTATTTACATAAGTATTCAGACCTTTGCTATGAGACTCAGGTGCATCCTGTTTCCATGATTTGGAAAGGCACACACCTGTCTATATATGGTCCCACAGTTGACAGTGCATGTCAGAGCAAATACCAAGCCATCAGGTTGAAGGTATTCTCCGTAGAGCTCTGAGACAGGATGGTGTCAAAGCTCAGATCTGGGGAAGGTTACCAAAACATTTCTGAAGCATTGAAGTTTCCCAAGAACACTGTGACCTCCATCATTCTTAAAATGGAAGAAGAGCTGGCCGCCCGGCCAAACTGAGCAATCGGGGTAGGAAGGCTTTGGCAGGGAGGTGACCAAGAACCCGATGGTCACTCTGACAGAACTCCAGAGTTCCACTGTGGAGATGGGAGAACCTTCCAGAAGGACAACCATCTCTGCAGCATTTCACCAATCAGGCCTATGGTCCAGACAGAAGTCACTCTTCAGTAAAAGGCATATGACAGCCCACTTGGAGTTTGCCAAAAGGCACCTAAAGGACTTTCAGTAACAAGATTCTCTGGAAGATTCATCTGGAGGAAACCATGTACCATCCCTACGGTGAAGCATGGTGGGGATGTTTTTTCAACAGCAGGGACTGGGAGATTAGTCAGGACCAAGGGAAGATGAACGGAGCAAAGTACAGAGAGAACCTTTATGAAAACCTGCTCCAGAGCGCTCAGGATCTCAGACTGGGGCGAAGATTCACCTTCCAACAGGACAACGGCCCTAAGCACACAGCCTAGACAACGCAGGAATGGCTTTGGGACAAGTCTCTGAATGTCCTTGAGTGGCCCAGCCAGAGTCCGGACTTGAACCTGATCAAATATCTCTGGAGAGACCTGAAAATGGCTGTGCAGCGACGCTCCCCATCCACAAGTGCTTGAGAGGATCTGCAGAGAAGAATGGGAGAAACTCCCCCAAATACAGATGTGCCAAGCTTGTAGCGTCATACCCAGTAAGACTCAAGGTTGTAATCACTGCCAAAGGTGCTTCAACAAAGTACTGGAGTAAAGGGTCTGAATACTTATTTAAACGTGATATTTAAGTTCTGTGTGCAAAAAAATCTAAAAACCTGTTTTTGATTTGTCATTATGGGAAATTGTGTGTAGATTGGTGAGGGGGAAAACAATGTAATACATTTTAGAATAATGCTGTAACATAACAAAATATTCTATATCCTTTATAATTAGAGAAAGACTCCATGTCTTTTGCCATGTAATTGAGATGATTTAGGCCGACTTGCCAAGTTGGCCTCAATCACCAATAAGCTTCATTTTGCCAATTGGCAGACTCCGAAACAGCAGATGTAGATAAGAATGAACGCTGTTTTACAGCCAGGGCTACTCACAACAAAGCATATGAAATCTGTCTACCAAGAGGCTACAGTTGATGTGTGTATCTCTTAAAATCAATTTGATGACCCTGGCCCACATATTGCAAACACCAGTGATTGCACTTCAGTCTTCAGTACAGAAGACCTCCCCACAAATCACAAAACATTCACAAACCGCCTTGCCTGTTCATTATGTTTCAATACATTCTCTTATAGGTGCATGGAGAACGTTAAGCCAACATGATTGGATTGCTCAATATATGAAATTGTCGTGTCTTTGCTGTCATTAATGTAATGACGATTATTTAATGAAATCCATCAACTACATTTAATTATTACGCGATTAAATTAATCATATAACAATTAATTATGTAGTAATCTTGGGGCACCATGGAAAAAGTTTATTTGAGTTACCGTTTTCCAAATTAACTCTTAAAGATATAAAGATATCTTACATTTCAGTCATCAGTCAGTCATTAAATTAATTATTTACTATTTATTATTACCTATCAGTTTTATTCTGAATGTCGCAAAACTCTTGGATATCTGCACGAACCCTAGCATAAATGATGAATCACCGATATACAAATTGGCTTAATTATTTATTTACTAACTAAATAATCACACAGAATTACATAAACACAAACAGGATAACTTACACATTGATTACTACACAATGACACAACTACACAATGAAAAGCCCCTAGTGGATTAATACCGATATGACGGCTTGATAGACAATGGAAAAGGGGTGGGGACAGATAAAGTGCCGGAAAGACAGAATGGACCCACTACATAAAGTTGATAACTATGCTCATGGAAATGCTAATAGTTTGCACATGAACGGTCGCTCATTTGAAAATAATTGTAATGTACATATTTACACTTGTATGTCTTGTCGTCTCTCTCTGTTGAAATTTTCTGTGGAGAGTAATTCATCAGAAGTCTCTGGTTGTGTTCCGTCAGACGTACCAATGGTCATTTGATAGGGAAATGTCCTTCTTGTCTTCGGTCGAGTTTCTTAGACTATTTTACATATACAGCTGCAGACTGTGAATGTGTAGTCTTTAGTTTTGTAGATTTCTTAACCATTTGTAACGTATTAAGCTGGCGCTGCACGTAACTGGTCTATAGAGTGGTAGCCATTTAAATTGCAACCATAGAGCATGTAGCTACAGCTCCATGCTCTATGGTCTATAGAGATTTTCTTCTTCTCTGTTGAAAGTTTCAGAGTGTCTAACCATTTTGTACCTTCCAGCTCACGCTGTCGGACCCGCTGGTCTAATGTAAATTTCGTCACGGGTCCTTTTATGCACTCTGCACTCACATAATGTCTGTGCTCACGTGGGTGTGGTCACTGACTGGTTAAGATTTCATATGAAAAACAATTCTCTCATTTAGAAGGCTAACATCACATTACATCTTCTCACAAATAGTTTCATATTTAATCATATAAGTTCCACAACATCTAGACGTGAATCTGATCACTGGGAAATATACACATTCAGAGATACAGTTATGTTGTTCTACTGACCTTAGTTACATCACAAATTAGTAATGAATGCAACATGATTGTTCTTTAAGTACCCACGGACCCTTCCAACTGCTTGGATTACAGAAATATTGATTCATTATCCAATCTTGGATGTTACAATACTACAAAATCTATCTCTGTTGTAACGAAGGGATTTTTTTACTTCCCTTTCATTGTGTGGGAGAGAGAGTGCCTGCAGATATTTACGACCGTCATTAAACTGTGGTGGGAGAGAGAGAGAGATAGAGAGAGGTGGGGTGTGGGGGTCTGACGCATATGATCCTCACCCAAAAGGGCAAGTCATGACAAACTGTATAATGCATGTGTTTACAGGTCACTGACAAATAAAGGAAATACAGTTTCAATGCACCTTGGCAAGTGTCTGGAGAGATGTGACACCATTCTTCTATAGGAAATTCCATAATTTGGTGTTTTGTTGATGGTGGTGGAAAACACTGTCTCATGCACCGTGCCAGAATCTCCCATAAGTGTTCAAATGGGTTGAGATCTGGTGACTGAGATGGTAATGGCATATGATACCTGTAAGCAAGTCCCAACCTGGCTTCTCAACCTGGCATGCCCCAACGACTTGGATTTTGGACATAACGTCTTTATTTAGATATGGATCTGTATAACAAGTGGCAGGATCAATATTCCGATACTCAGTTGTTAGTGCTGAGCGATTAACATACATGTTGGTACATTTGCATGGACTGTGCGATGTAGTAAGGAGTTGTAGGTTCCAACAGGCCAATATTCTACATAGTTTAGCAAAGAAAATGTGGTAATTAATTAAATGTAAAAAGTTATGCAATAAAACAAATTTAATATACACAACAACTGAGAATATATATATTTTTAAGTAAAGTAATGTCAATAAATTATGGTTAATAAGTGATAAGCGGTAATGTCAGTCACTACCATCATGGGATTTTTTGTAATTGTGAGAATGCATTAAACACAACAGTGTTGCTACAGCATTTAATGTTTAAAAAATAATAATTTAAATTGAAAACGGTTATCCTTTTTTAAATAATCGAACTGAAACTGATTTGACCTCAAGAAGAACGAATCGCTCAGCAATATCGGTGATTGAATGGAGAAAAAAGCAGTGGTGTAATGGCCCAATGCATTCCTTTGAGTTTTTATATTGTCCCCTTGGTGAGTTATGGATGTAGGGTTTAACTCCACAACATATATTCTCTCCTCGGTGAGTTATGGGTGCAGGGTTTAACTCCAAGACATAGTCACTCCTCCTTTTTCTCCTTCTCCTTTCTGCACAACAAATCTTCATTGTCTGCTCCTTTTTTATGGTGTTTTTCTTAGACCTTTAAGTCACACACTTTTACGGTCTCTCTTTGTCTTTCTCTTTTCTGCCTCCTTCCTTTCTTCCCGCCCTAAGAAATAAAGATTTTAGACACAGGTAGGTGTATGATGGTACGGTTCTGTCACTGTCTTTCTGTGTGGTAAGAATGAATGTATTTTTTATGAACATATTTTTATGGTAAATTGATAAGCCATTAAGGCATTATTTAATCATCTGGTTTGGCTCATAAAGGTGTCCGGTTTTATAACCTCACTCTGTAATGTAACATTAATTTATTTTTTTCACTGTGTTTAATGCATTCTCACATTTATTTTAACACACTCACATTATTCCATTCATAAGTGTCAAAGGCTTACAGTTTTGACTAATTTACCATTAAACATGAGAACACTTACTGGGGCTATCTTCATTGCCAGACAGTTAAACAAGTTCTATCCACATTCAACAGCTTATGTTTCAGGCTTATCATTGGCCTCCGAGCACACAGATGAGTTGTGTCTTCCTCAGTTGGAAAGAGTTGACCTTTTGATATGTCAATGTGCAATGTGTCATTTAGTCATGTAAGAGGATTATGGGTAACTGGCGTATAATTCTTTTAATGTAATTGCCTTTGACGGAAGATACAAATTCAACAGTCAATACTACTATACTTGCTGTATGTTGGTGGCATACAGCGCCTTACAAAGAAAATGATTAATTCTGTCCTTGCGTTGGATGTTTTTTCATAATAGCAGCAAGCATTGAAGACATCTCTCCTAACTCATTCTGAAGGAGCCCGACACATTTTGAGGCGTTTAAAATGAATGCAAATAAGCACAACCCGATGAAATGCCATTCAGTTGTTGACTGTCATTAACATAAGCACTTCATTCCATATTTACCATAGGCTTCCCCGCGCAGGGGAGTGATAACGGTTGAAATAATCTAACACACTTGATGTTGTCGCTGTCGCTTTGTCATACGCAAACCCACTCCAGTCATATCCTGTTAAATTCTCTGACTCTTTTCCTTGACTGTCAAAGCTATTCCCCACCCGTTTGTTATGCAAAAATCCTCACACAGCACAAGCTTAATTGGGCATTCACAATGACAAAGATACAAACAAATACAGAGCCTCTTTTTTCTGTGGTCATTATCATTCTCAATGTCAAATTATCTTTCTGTTAGTTAGGAAAAACACCTTCAAATTCAACAAAGGAAAAAATGTAAAGCGTAGATTATTTTTGGATTGTTCATGTTAGTAAAAACACCTTTTAAACGAGTTTATTTTGAGATTGTTCATATTGCGGCAATCACAGTAACCACATTATTTCCTCAATCCTAGTAACAACCCTGCTCACCGCTATTACCTGGCCATCGACCCAGTGACTGGGCAGCTGTATGTGTCCGACACCAACTCGCGGAGGATCTACAGGCCCAAGGTCCTGACGGGGATCAAGGAACTGCAGAGTAACGCAGAGGTGGTGGCAGGGACCGGGGAGCACTGTCTGCCCTTTGACGAGACCCACTGTGGGGATGGGGGCAAGGCCACGGAGGCCCTGCTCACTGGGCCAAAAGGTAGGACCTGAGCCAATCCTATAGGCACCTATAGGTCTGTTCCCTCCAGGGTTTGCCAATTCCGCTCCTGGAGAGCTACTGGGTGTGCAGGGCTGCAGGCTTTTGGTCCAGCCCTGCAGTAAAACATTTGATTAGAACATAATTAGCTGAAATGGATGTGTTACCGCAGGGCTGAAATTGAATCCTGCAAAGCTTTCAAAAGATTGGTGGTTCACAGCACAAAATATGTTTTCGAAGTAATGTGTTATCCCTTTTCACCAGGTCAGAAAATGTTTACACAAGGATAACTGGCATCATTTACCATAAGTGTGTATTGTAGCACTAACCAGTATGGTAGCCATCCAAAAAAATAAAATGTTATTTGTCACATGCTTCGTAAAAAACAACAGGTGTAGACTGACATTGAAATGCTTACGGACCCTTCCCAACAATGCAGAGAGGTAGAAAATAGAGACATTTTTGGATTGCGTATACAACAACAACAACAGTAATTGTTTTATGTTGGGGACGCAGGGCTGTGTTCTAAACAAAAACTACAAGTGTGCTTGCTTCAGTTCCTCAATGGCAAAGCTAGGTGAGCTAAAAAACTCCTATAGTTGAAGGCTCTTTCCTTGAGTCATAAAATTGTATTGAAATTAGTTGCATTACTTTTTTTCAGATTTAATTATTGACAAATGCTGTGAAAGTACAGTAAATGTAAAATGCACATCAAATCAGTAGTGTAATGTTTGGATTCAGACTTGTGTCAGGTGAACTATTGTGTCCTCACCTTTGGTCTAATAATTTCCTCATAATATTCAAAGTGTTCTCTTTCAATTGCTACCATGGTCATGCATATGCTTTTTTAAAGTTCTTCTGTTTCAATTTGGCCCTATCCATATAGGCCGATTTCCACGAGCGTAAGTGGTTAAGAAGTCATGGATTATTAGTTTGTCTGGTGTGTGCCAGTCTTTAAAGTCCCCCCTAATGGCCCAGCTTAAACTGCATTTAAAAGAGTGGGTTTGACTGAAGGGAGTCTGGGAGGGAGGGACTCGAACTATGAAGTGGGAGGAGGTAGAGGCTGGGGGAAAGAGATGGCAGATGGCTGGGGTTTTCTTTTCCAGACGTTTGCTGAAATATGCTCAAATGTGACACTTTTCATCTGTCTGAATTTCCCCTCCGACTTTCAAATAGCCAGCACTCCCAGAATGCATTGGTGGTCCCTCAGCTCTTTAATGTTTCAGTATCCAGGCAATCTTTATGCAGACCTACATGCAGCCACAGGTCAAACCAAAGCACTCACCTATAAAAAATAAATCATTCAAAAAATAAACTGATTTAGAAGCTATTAAATCTGTTAAAGGCAGAATATATACCAATTCCTCACCTCTTGTGATCTACTTTTCTCACCCTGTTGAGTTTAAAAACCAACCACAGTGTGTGTTTACACCAGCGTTTATAGCACTTATTGAAAAAATGTACGTGAGGTTTAATTGAAATCCTATAGGCACCGCTCTCTGTTAGGAGCCCACAATAACATGATGAGATGTGAAGTGTGCCATAGTTGCTAATGTATTTTCCCTGTGTGGGACAAATTACTACAGCAAGCACTCTCTCCTCGCACTGAAAGTTGGAAACCTCAGCCGACACTCAATCAGTCGGGCAATTTTGCCCTCCGTCGTAACCATGGCAACTGCCTGTCGTTCACCCGTTTCGTCTAAAATTGGCCCAAGCCGTCATTTCCCCCCACCCACCTATTTCACAGATAGAGTGAAGAGGGTTGACGATTGTCGGGTGTCGGAGCTGCAATTTAACGGAAAGAAGCTACGCTCATAGACACTGTACCTATGAGTTCTGTTTTTAGAGGTGGGATATGGCGGGATGCGCGGTGCCCGGCACACATACAGTAGAGATACAGCCTTTCCCACTTCACCCTAAGAAATTATTCAATAGCAGGAAAGCAGGCGGTTGAATTATTGAAGGATGTGCTTTTTGCAGTGACCTAAATAATGGGAAGCCAAACTCGACACATGTATCCGTCGTGTTCCGTCCACAGAGTCATGGAAGCTTCACATTTTCAACATCTGACACATCTATCATCTGCCTTTCTTTTATTCCCCCCTTTTGCCTCGACAGGTATCGCTGTAGACAAGAATGGACTGATATATTTTGTGGATGGCACCACGATCCGGAGAGTTGACCAAAGCGGCATCATATCCACACTCCTGGGCTCCAATGACCTCACGTCGGCACGCCCCCTGACCTGTGACATCAGCATGGACATCAATCAGGTGACTGTCAGATTACCAGTCAGGTCTCCCTCAAGCCTGTTCTGTCCTCAAGTCTGTTCCCATAGTGCTCACATCACAGCGCCACCTTGTGGTTCTCTCCCTGCCCATCTATGAGTCACTCAGTCTGGAGTGTTACATAATGTCAGTCTCTTTAGGATTCTGAGATCGCAAATATATATTTTTTTAATCAAGGGCATGCCCATTTGACCAATCATCACTATTACCGCATAAAACCATCAAAACTCTGCAACATTTGTGCATTAAACTGTCTGATTACCACACTACAAAAAGAAGGCTAGCATAAAATGGTTCAATCAACCCATTTTTGTTACAATTTGGACAAAATCATTGCATATTGCCATGCAAAATCAAGCAATTTTGACTGCAGCTATCCCCCAAAACTGCCACGAAATCATGATAATGGAAGTACTAAATAATACACCTTTAGGTATGGTTATCTCATGGGAAGGAAAGACATTAGAAGGCATTCTATTCTGGTTTAAGGACCTCTATCTTTCAAGTTTCTGAGGCTTATTGTTGGGTATCTAGAGAAGTGTGTCCCAACCTGTTCCTTAGGGACACTCAGGACTGATTTTTGTTATTGCACTATACTAGCACGTCTGACTCATATAAGTCAAATAACCACCAAGCCCATGATTAGTTTAATCAGGTGTGATCGACGTTCATGTAGTCAGCAGCTGATTTTTCCTACCGAACAACATGACATTTCAGCATTTCAACAACTTTCCACAGATACAAAAGAACCTGTCTCCAAAAATCTTCCCGTAACAGTTGATAATGGTGCATGAGCATAGTGCCCTTTCAGAAGGCAATAAGTTACCTCCTCATGAACATAGTGCCCTGTCAGAAGGCAATAAGTTACCTCCTCATGAACATAGTGCCCTGTCAGGAGGCAATAAGTTACCTCCTCATGAACATAGTGCCCTGTCAGGAGGCAATAAGTTACCTCCTCATGAACATAGTGCCCTGTCAGGAGGCAATAAGTTACCTCCTCATGAACATAGTGCCCTGTCATAAGGCAATAAGTTACCTCCTCATGAGGGTAAAACACTAACTCAAAATAACGTTGTCTCTCCTCTCAAACATCTCCACTCTATCCCCTTCCATACAGTCTCTGACATGGTGCAAATGAATAATGAAGAAAATAAACTAAGAAAGCTTTTATCATATTAAAATGGAATGGCGGGCCTCCATTACACACCATATATTTAGGGCCTCTGGAGGGGACGTTTCAGGAGTGGATTGGAGTCGAGAGTCAAACTCAACTTGGATTGGGGTCCCATACCTCTGCCCTTTACTCCAAGGGGACATGCCAGAGAGCATTTCCATTTGTCTTATCAGAACCCTAATGGAGGTTTGAAACCATCAGGCAGACTGGCCTGCATAGGACTAAACATGTCGTCTTAAGTTAATTAAGACACTTCAATGTTACAACCCAACACAAATATATTTTTGGCTAGACTGTAGCATCCCAAGTCATATTGTCCCCATAAGAAGGCAGACTGGCAGGCTGGCATGCATGGCACATCATGGCACAGAGACAGCCTTAAGGGCAAAATGCCTTATTATTAATCACTGTCTGGAAAGGAAGATTAAGGATGTGTTTTCCCACAGTTTTTGACAACGCTGATGTCACACTGAAATATTTCAGAGAATGTAGACATTTATAACGGGACAAGGTTGCCAATGTCACATTGGTGATGTGTAGATGGAGAAGATCACAGTAATTTGGGTTGACAGTCACGTCTTAATGCCACGTCTCTGTGAAGTGGTGCCTATAACAATGTCCCGATCTGCAGGTGCTCCTGGAGTGGCCTACCGACCTAGCAGTCAGCCCCATGGATAACTACCTGTACGTCCTGGACAACAATGTGGTCCTACGAATCACTGAGAACGGCCAGGTCAGCATTGCAGCAGGCCGGCCCATTCACTGCCCGTTGGCCGAGATGGACCGCGGAGGTCAAAGGGCAGCATTGACGCCCCTGGAGTCTGCCGTGGCCATCGCCGTGTCCTACCACGGCGCCATCTTCGTTGCCGAAACTGACGAGCGGAAGCTCAGCCGAATCCGAACTGTATCCGTCGATGGTGAAATAACCCATCTGGTGGGATCGCCGTCTGACTGCGACTGTAAGAACGATGTTAACTGCGACTGTTATCAGACGGGTGATGGCTACGCCAAAGACGCCCGTCTCAACGCACCATCCTCTCTTGTCGTGGCGCCCGATGGCACCCTGTATATGGCAGACCTGGGCAACATCCGCATCCGGGCGGTCGGTAGGAACGGGCCTGCGTTGACCTCCAACGGCAACAACTTCGAGGTGGCATCGCCGGACGCCCAGGAAGTGTACGTCTTTGACACCAATGGTACCCACCAACACACCACCAGCCTCATGACGGGTGATTTCAAGTACACCTTCAGCTACAGCACAGAGAACGACGTTACCGCCATGACCGATAGCAACGGAAACACCCTGAGAATCCGCCGCGACCCTAACCGCATGCCTGTGCGCATAGTCGCCCCTGACAACCAGGTCATCTGGCTGACCATGGGGACCAACGGTGGGCTGAAGACCTTGATGGCTCAGGGCCAGGAACTGGTGCTGCTAACATACCATGGTAACACTGGCCTGCTGGCTACCAAGACCTCTGAAATCGGCTGGACCACATTCTACGAGTGAGTATACAGAAGTAATAGGGACTGATTCCTGCAATGGCAGAATAGACCATCACTTTTTGGGGTGATGAGAGTCTGACTAGATAATTACATTTGAGTAATATGAAGAAATAGTCATTGATCATAAGGTAAGCTAAATATGTTGCTGCTTTGTACTTAAATTGATATTATATTTTCATCTTGATGTGAAATTGGTGTCAGTCACAGTGACTTCCTTCACATTTTGATCCTTTGATGTTGCCTACATACTCTGAACAAAATGACACCATGCATCGATGCAAACATTCATGAATCATAATGATCACCTTTACATGAACTTCCCCCTCCATCTTTCAGCTATGACAGCGAAGGCAGGCTAATGAACGTGACGTTCCCCACCGGAACAGTGAACAACCTGTACACCGACATCTACAGGGCCTTGACCGTGGACATTGAGAGCTCCTTGACTGAAGAGGAAATTAGTATTACCACCAATACCTCCACCATCCGTGCCTTCTATACATTGGCTCAGGGTAAGCCACACATCTCCTCCTCTCAGTCTTGCTGAAACAAGTACAAACAGTTCAGATGGCTATTTTGAAGGTAGTTATTTGTCATTGTTGATTGGGTCGTCACGGCAATGTTGAGTAAGCTTAAGTAATGTATCATTATGGATGAGCGGGTTTGACAGAAGACAGTGTAAATGATTACTTCCTCAGTGTGTGGGGTGAGCAGAATCCTTGTATTGTAACTCTTTGTCCATTGTATTGAGCTATTTATTTAATTATTCCATTTGCTGTAGTTCTATAGTTATTTTTTAAATGTTAATCCGTTTTCTACCAGTGGGTAGTTTTTTGTTGTTGATTTATAGTCACAATACTTAGTACAATGTTATCAATTATGACCCTGTCTTTTAAAAATGTCAGATCAATGTAGAAGCAGTTATCAGGTTGGCTATGATAACTCTCTGAGGATCACCTATGCCAACGGAATGGACACCCACTACCAGACTGAGCCCCACATCCTGGCGGGCACTGCCAACCCCACCGTGGCACGGCGTAACATGAGTTTGCCAGGGGAGAGTGGGCAGAATCTGGTTGAGTGGCGTTTCCGCAAGGAGCAAACCATGGGCAAAGTCATTGTTTTTGGGCGCAAGCTAAGGGTGAGTTTCACTTTATTATTCAGAGAGTTTAATTTATCTGTAAGACATGTTGTTCACTAACTTACTGTATATTAACTGTGACACTTACCTGAAGTGTAGGCCTACAGCAAAATCATTTAAATGCCTCCCTGGATGCATCAATGATTAATACTGGAGTTGCGTGTGAGATATGAGCATACCTGATTTCAATTAAATCCAGTAAAATAGTACCTGCTTCCAAATTCCCAATACCCTATACTGCCAGTATTCTTCTCCAGAACCTGCCAATGAGATTTACAATTGACTTTATGAACTTAACTTGGGTAGTTACTTTCCTTAACAGCAATTTTGGGTTTAATTGTTTCTGAGCAAATGCCAGTGTCTCTCAGTTTAATGAAGCCCTTGAAGGAGCTGTTAATCTCCTGTCACTGACTGCCAAAGAGCAGCAATCACACTAAATGCTGTTTTTAGGTCACCAGACAAAATAATAAGTGCACTCTCCGTGACTTCAAAGTCTGTTTTATAGAATTAGGAATTCGACTACTAGAATGGACATGAACCTATACAACGGTATACAAGGTCAGCCATTTTGGTAAGGGAGTTGGTAAGCCAGTCATTAGCCAGTGCTATGTTAAGATATTGTGTAAAAATTCATTTGAAGATTATCTGCACAGTATGTTTGTTAGCTACCTAGCCAATAATTTGTCAAATTAACTGCCAATAGGCCAACATTTCATTCAAACAATGCAGTCAATGCACAGCCATACACAGGCTGAAATCAGTTGTTGATAGGACAAGTTGTAAATTATATTGTACTGATATTGTATCATATTATAACACTTACAGCTTTCCAAGAAGACAAACATTAAGACATTTATGGTATGCTTACATATATTTTAGAGGCTGTTTATAAATCAAATTGATATAAAACCTTTGTAAACTGTATTTATAATTATATGACAATATTTTAGGTTGACAATAATTCTGTTATACAATTACTGATATATCTTATGCTTTACCTTTATTTTCCTGTTTAAGTAAGAGAATGAAATGCATCGCTTATGCCTCTACTGCAATTCAGACTGGTTTGGATTTCTCCCTGACCACAATTGCTGACATTTTCATACCATTCTGGAACTTTGAGGGTTGATAACATAGCCCCTCTAGTAATCTAATGTGATCGCTATGGTATGTTGTTGTTTTGTCTTGGCCTTGATTCAATACACATACCAACTAAACAGGTGAACGGACGGAACATTCTGTCGGTTGATTACGACCGTACGCTGAGGATGGAGAAGATTTACGATGACCACAGGAAGTTCCTGCTGAAGATTATCTATGACGGCGCGGGCCACCCTGTGCTGTGGGTACCCAGCAGTAAGCTGCTTCCCGTGAATGTCAGCCGGAGTAGCAACGGTCAGATCAGTGCCCTCCAGAGGGGGCAGACCAGCGAGCGGTTGGAGTACGACACTCAAGGACGCGTCGTATCCAGATTGTTTGCTGACGGGAATACGTGGAGTTACACATACCTGGAAAAGGTGAGGGTTAAAGTGATTCAATTAAATTATTTGGTTTCTCCACTGGTCGCTCAATGCACAAACACAAATGGATAATTCAAGTAATTGTGTATTGTATTATTTGCTTAACTCTTCCCTGTTTTGGGGACCTGCGTGGATCTGGTACCGGTTCCGCCTGACATTTTAGCTTAAAAATTGATAGATTAGATTGAAATGTATAGCATTTTTTTACCTTTATTTAACTAGGAAAGTCAGTTATGAACAAATTCTTATTTTCAATTACGGCCTAGGAACAGTGGGTTAACTGCCTTGTTCAGGGGCAGAACGACATATTTTTACCTGGTCAGCTTGGGGATTCGATCTTGCAACTTTTTGGTTACTAGTCCAACGCTCTAACCATTAGGCTACCTGCGGCCCCCACATTGAGTAGTAGCCCTGATTCTCACGGACACAGGAGTATGTCTCTTCTGCCTTTGTGAAGCAGGATGTGAAATCTGACACCACTTGAAGAGGGGATGTCCCTCCTACCATTTAATTCGCTCTTTCGACTGTCCATCAACTCCTGGCTGAAACCTACGTCACAGCCACTTACATCGTAACGCAGCAGGAGAGAGTGGTTTCGTCGCTTTAGCGCATTCAGAGATTGATTTATACCAGTAATCTAAAATAATTAATAGATTTTTTTTTTATCGCTCTGTTTGTCATAGACGGACAATATTAATATGAGATGAAAAGCGAGTTCATAACAAGTTAAAAAAGCCAAAATAGAGCTTTGTGAGACGTTCAGCGATGGGGGCAGATGTTTTGATCAAGAGAGACCTTTCACTAAATATACAAATATGTATTTTACAGTTATATTGAAGGTGAAATCTTATATTTAGTCCTTTTATAAATTGATTATACTATATAAAGAACATCTATAAGTAATGTCAAGCCTTATTCATACAGTTTTGTTGAGTAGGTAATAGACCAAATAAAATAGTTAATATTTTCTTATTTCTATCATATTTGTGTACTTAAGCTTGTGTCCTTAAGTGCCTACACCAGAAAGGTGAGATTTTACCCTTTCTTGGAGTATGCAGCATTACTATTATAGTTATTGTTTATGGCCCTCTCATGATAAATAATAACATTTGGGGATTACTTAGATTACATTTAGTTACTTTTCAGAGGTTTTAAGCAGAACTTCTAAACCTCACAAACACACACACACACACACACACGCACACACACACACTGTACTTGCCCACAATAGAGCTGCTCATTATGTAAACACCTCTTCCCTAAGAACAGAACTCCTCGCAGAACTTCCATAAGAACAGAACTCCTCGCTGAACTTCTCTAAGAACAGAACTCCTCGCTGAACTTCCCTAAGAACAGAACTCCTCGCTGAACTTCTCTAAGAACTCCTCCCTGAACTTCCCTAAGAACAGAACTCCTCGCTGAACTTCTCTAAGAACAGAACTGCTCGCTGAACTTCTCTAAGAACAGAACTGCTCGCTGAACTTCTCTAAGAACAGAACTGCTCGCTGAACTTCCCTAAGAACAGAACTGCTCGCTGAACTTACCTGAGAACATAACTCCTTGCAGAACTTCCCTAAGAACAGAACTCCTTGCAGATCTTAAAATAAGTGAGATCACTTAATGGAAGGCTCAGCTGCAAGGACTTTTCCTCATGCAAAACCATGCAGATTTCCTTGCCCTCACTTCGCCCTCCTTGTGCTCATTGCAAAACAGGGATAGGCCATGTCAACAAAGAAACGCAAGGCACACTGAAAGCTTTAGGAGCTCAAGTAACCTCAGTGTGCCGATGGTTGAGTGGGCATGGCATTTTCACAGGAAGGGTGGCAGTCCACTGAAAGCACTTCTAGCATCCAGAGTGCATTATGAATTAACTCTGAGTTGCCATAGATTTCAGGAGTCAGAAATAAACGTGTGTAGATTTGATGCAATTGTTTAGGCTATTTTGTGAGCTGGTGGTATAAATATATAATTATCTGTAGTCATAAAAAAACAATATTTCAAATACATAATTCATTTTTTCTCCCTTTCCTCATCTTTCCTCTAGTCGATGGTGCTCCTGCTTCACAGCCAGCGTCAGTACATCTTCGACTTTGACTCTCAGGACCGGCTATCTGCCGTCACCATGCCCAGTGTGGCCCGCTACACCATGAACACAGTCCGCTCAGTGGGCTACTACCGCAACATCTTCCACCCGCCTGAGAGCAACGCTTCTGTAGCAGTGGACTACAGCGAGGACGGCCTCCTGCAGCGAGTGGTGCACTTGGGCACGGGCCGCCGGATCCTGTACAAGTACCGACGGCAGAACAAGCTAGCCGAAGTCCTGCATGACAGCACGCGGGTCAGCTTCACATATGACGAGATGGCAGGCGTGCTGAAAACGGTCAACCTGCAGAGCGAGGGCTTCATCTGTTCAATCCGTTACCGCCAAGTGGGCCCCCTGGTGGACCGGCAGATCTTCCGCTTCAGCGAGGACGGAATGGTCAACGCCCGCTTTGACTACACCTACGACAGCAGCCTGCGCATCACCAGCGTGCAGGGCGTCATCAACGAGACGCCGCTGCCCATCGACCTCTACCAGTTTGACGACATCTCCGGCAAGGTTGAGCAGTTCGGCAAGTTTGGCGTCATCTACTATGACATCAACCAGATCATCTCCACGGCCGTCATGACCTACACCAAGCACTTTGACGCCCACGGCCGGATCAAGGAGATTCAGTACGAGATCTTCCGATCCCTTATGTACTGGATCACCTTCCAGTACGATGACGTGGGACGATGCACCAAGAGGGAAATCAAGATTGGGCCGTTTGCCAACACCACCAAGTACGGCTATGAGTACGACGTAGATGGCCAGCTCCAGACGGTCTACCTCAACGACAAGGTCATGTGGCGCTACACCTACGACCTGAACGGCAACCTCCACCTACTGAAGCCAGGAATCAGCGCCCGCCTGCTCCCCCTGCGCTACGACCTCCGAGACCGCATCACCCGCCTGGGAGACGTGCAGTACCGCATGGACGAGGACGGCTTCCTCCGCCAGAGAGGTTCCGAGATCTTCGACTACAACTCCAAAGGCCTCCTGTCACGCGTACACAGCAAGGGCAACAGCTGGACCATCCAATACCGCTACGACGGCCTGGGCCGGAGGGTGTCTACCAAGAACAGCCTGGGGCAGCACCTGCAGTACTTCTATGCAGACCTGAGCTACCCCAGCAGGATCACCCACGTCTACAACCACTCCAGCTCTGAAATCACCTCCCTGTACTATGACCTGCAGGGACACCTGTTTGCCCAGGAGATCAGCAGCGGAGAGGAGTACTACATCGCCTGTGACAACACCGGAACCCCTCTGGCCGTATTCACCAGCAATGGCCTCCTGATCAAGCAGGTCCAGTACACGGCGTACGGGGAGATCTACTTTGACTCCAACCCGGACTTTCAACTGGTGCTGGGGTTCCACGGGGGGCTCTATGACCCACTGACCAAATTGTTGCATTTTGGTGAGAGGGACTATGACATTATGCCCGGCAGGTGGACTGTGCCTGACATCAACACCTGGAAACGAGTGGGGAAAGAGCCAGGTCCTTTTAATCTCTACATGTTCAGAAACAACAACCCCATCAGCAAAGTACATGAAGTGAGAGAGTATGTCGCAGGTAAGCTATTTATTGTCACTTTTATTCGACTTTGTAACATTTAATGTGCACGTAGTGTAAGCATGTTATTTAAATGTGGCATTCAAATGTTGAAATCTTTGTACATACTTAAGCTGGTAATGCATACAATCATGCATGAATTACCAGCTTATTCATGACAACTAAGACGTTCATTACTTATGATAAAACATTAAAATAATATATATTTTGCCATAACCACGTTATTAAATATTTTGTATGACCTTGATTTTATTTGTCCCATGTAGATGTGAATAGCTGGCTGGTGACCTTTGGGTTCCATCTACACAACACCATTCCTGGCTACCCTGTCCCAAAGTTTGATCTGACCCACCCATCTTATGAACTGAAGAAGAGCCAGCTCTGGGATGATTTACCGGTTCATATTTTACATTATTTCAATCACTCCTTTGTTGTCCTGCTGTTTGTGATCCATATATTATAGAAATGTAAAGTAATCAGGATGATGTTTATATAAAAAAGAAAAGTAACCTTTATTTTACCAGGGAAGACGTATTGAGACCTAGGTCTCTTTTTCAAATGTGCCCTGCTCAATACACAAATATACACTTTATACACAAAATATACATATATACTGTATACACATTAAAATACAAAAACACAGTAATGGGTAGCACAAGTAAAATGTCACAAATCACCCAGAAAACAGTTATATTCCTCCACAAATAATTCCCCAATCAGTACTCTAAACTGCCCGAACGGCACCAGAACATTAAGATGAAATGTATTTCGATTTTTTTTTCCATCAGTGCATTAAAACTAAAAGCAGATTTACCTAGCTTGGTTGAGACCCTAGGAACCTCAAGAGTTAACCAATCCTTTGAACGAGTTAGGCAACTCAGGTGTCTATACTTCAACAGCAAAGTTAGTTAAATATGCAGTTAACAAAAACATGGAAATGTCTGCTTATCCAAAATTACAACCAACTGGTTGCAGCATTACTGCAAAAATGGAGGACGCAAGTGGAAAGGGGAGAAGGTAAGGAACTTGTCTGTTAGCCCTGCATTAAAGACCAAAATTGGCAAAAGTATACCAGTTTCATTTAAGGACCAAAACATTTAAAGCTGCGCCATACAGATTGCTAAATAGTTCGGAGGAGATTTTTGATGTACCGATTCCATGACACATGGTTTATGAACTGATACACAAAACGATGCCGGATACAAAACTTAAGAGTTTTTCAATTACTATACAAAATTCTTGCAAACCAATAGAATGTTTTATACAGTTGAAGTCAGAAGTTTACATACACCTTAGCCAAATACATTTAAACTCAGTTTTTCACAATTCCTGACATTTAATCCTAGTAAACATTCCCTGTCTTTGGTCAGTTAGGATCACCAATTTATTTTAAGAATGTAAAATGGCAGAATAATAGTTGAGAGAAGTATTTATTTCAGGTTCTATTTCTTTCATCACATTCCCAGTGGGTCAGAAGTTTACATGCACTCAATTAGTATTTGGTAGCATTGCCTTTAAATTATTTAACTTGGGTCAAACATTTCAGGTAGCCTTCCACAAGCTTCCACAAAAGGTTTCTCCTTATATAGCTGGTGTAACTGAGTCAGGTTTGTAGGCCTCCTTGCTCACACACGCTTTTTCAGTTCTGCCCACAAATGTTCTATAGAATTGAGGTCAGGGCTTTGTGATGGCCACTCCAATACCTTGACTTTGTTGTCCTTAAGCCATTTTGCCACAACTTTGTAAGAATGCTTGGGGTCATTGTCCATTTGGAAGACCCATTTGCGACCAAGCTTTAACTTCCTGACTGATGTCTTGAGATGCTGCTTCAATATATCGACACCATTTTCCTACCTCATGATGCCATCTATTTTGTGAAGTGCACCAGTCCCTCCTGCAGCAAAGCACCCCCACACCATGCTGCCACCCCCGTGCTTCACGGTTGGGATGATGTTCTTCGGCTTGCAAGCCTCCCCCTTTTTCCTCCAAACATAACGATGGTCATTATGGCCAAACAGCAGTGGCTTCTTCCTTGCTGAGCGGCCTTTCAGGTTATTTTGATATAGCACTCGTTTTACTGTGGATATAGATACTTTTGTACCTGTTTCCTCCAGCATCTTAACAAGGTTCTTTGCTGTTGTTCTGGGATTGATTTGCACTTTTCGCACCAATGTACGTTCATCTCTAGGAGACAGAGCGCGTCTCCTTTCTGAGCGGTATGTCGGCTGCGTGGTCCCGTGGCGTTTATACTTGCGTACTATTGTTTGTACGTTTGTACAGATGAACGTGGTACCTTCAGGCGTTTGGAAATTGCTCCCAAGGATGAACCAGACTTGTGGAGGTCTAAAAGGTTTTTTTCTGAGGTCTTGGCTGATTTCTTTTGATTTTCCCATGATGTCAAGCAAAGAGGCACTGAGTTTGAATGTAGGCCTTGAAACATCCACAGGTACACCTCCAATTGACTCAAATTATGTCAATTAGCCTATCAGAAGCTTCTAAATCCATGACATCGTTTTCTGGAATTGTCCAAGCTGTTTAAAGGCACAGTCAACTTAGTGTATGTAAACTTCTGACCGACTTGAATTGTGATACAGTGAATTGTAAGTGAAATAATCTGTCTGTAAACAATTGTTGGAAAAATTACTTGTGTCACGCACAAAGTAGATGTCCTAACCGACTTGCCAAAACTCTAGTTTGTTAACAAGAAATTTGTGGAGTGGTTGAAAAGTGAGTTTTAATGACTCTAACCTAAGTGTATGTAAACTTCCGACTTCAACTATTTATTGGGGATACAACCATCCCAGCTCTGCAGATTTTGCTGCGAATAGACAAAATCATTAGATCACTTGTTTTGGTTCTGCCCATATGTAGCTTGTTTTAGGTCGCAGGTTCAGGAATGGCAGAAAAATTTGAACAGTTACTTGAAGCTAGCTCTGCAAATACATCTGCTGGGTTATATGAAAAGTTGTGGTCAATCAATCAATAATATAATGATACTCAAAAATGTTTATCTTTAATTTACAATCTGTAGAAATTATGAGAATATAAAGAATTTGAACTTTTGTGAAACATCACAGCACAGTGGGAAAATATACTGTATGGCAGCTAGAAATCAAAACTGGATGGTCTTCAGAGAGGGATGGGAGGGGTTGAGAGTAGCTGAAGGATGGGAATAAAAACAAACAATAGATAACGAATGTAAAATATACTGTTTCCACAAAATGCATGTAGTATGTATAAACAGGTAGAAACCTTAGTTTTTTGTCCATTAGTTTACTCCAATTAGGTGAGGGTGGTTAGGAACAAATATATATTTTTTTAAATGTTTAAATTCAATATACAGTACCAGTCAAAAGTTTGGACACACCTACTCATTCCAGTGTTTTTCTTTATTTTTTTACTATTTTCTACATTGTAAAATAATAGTGAAGACATCAAAACTATGAAATAAAACATATGGAATCATGTAGCAACCAGAAAAGTGTTAAACAAAACAAAATATATTTTGTGTTTTAGATTCTTCAAAGTAGCCACACTTTGCCTTGATGACAGCTTTGCACACTCTTGTCATTCTCTCAACCAGCTTCATGAGGAATGCTTTTCCAACAGTCTTGAAGGAGTTCACACATATTCTGAGCACTTGTATATGGGGGATTGGAAATTATGCAGACAATTTCATTGATAGAAGCCACAATGTACCTGCAATATTAAAGATGATCTAGATAAGACAGAGGTTTATGAAGTAGGGCCTTGTAAGCAAACAGGGAGTAATGTAGAGATCTAAAAGAGCATAGTTGTTTGCTGGATGTCAATCACTATGACAAACAAACAGAGGAAAAAGAAGCATGTAATCTCTTCTGATCTACAATTGTTTTCTTAAAAAAAATATATATGTATGTGTTTAATTGGCATCACATTTAATTGGACAGCTTTTTCATAGGAAGAAGTACAAATTGGTTTTCATTTATTCTTCAATTCATTTGGCACAGTAGCAAATAACCTATCTAGAACTTTTCATTTATTGTATCCAGTTAACGTTTTCTGCTGTCCAAGACAATGTGTTATATTTGCCGTTGCAGTACACATTCAGAAAGCATATAAAATTATACTGTACTTGTAATACAAATTCATAAGCAATACATAGACATTAATACGCACTACATATGTGACATTACCACTTGTCATTGTTAACATAATCATTATTCAATGCTTACTAAGCTGTCAAGAATTTCCTAGTAATCATCATATGATAAAAATCCACAACGGCATTTTACCTTGTTGTAGCTTTATCTCACTTCCTGGTAATACAATTATCTTGCAGGCACTTGAAAACTGTTTGACGCCTGCTTCTGCTCATGAATGGACTGCAGTGTGAAGTTCTGCCATGCTCAGACATTAACGTTTCACTGCATTATCTTTTCAGTCCATCTCTGGGGTCCAGCAGGAAGTTACCAGACAGGCGCATGCCCTCCTAACATTTGAGCGGCTGCCGGAGGTCAATGCGGGCCGAGGCCGCCGAGGTGAGAAGCCTTGGTTATGGTTTTCAGCCGCCCAGTCCCCTATCGGTAGGGCCGTCATGTTCGCCATCTACAAGGGCACCGCCCACACTCACACGCTCAACGTAGCCAACGAGGACTGCATCAAGGTGGCCACCGTCCTCAACAATGCCTTCTACCTGGAAGACCTGCACTTCACTGTGGAAGGCAGCGACACTCACTACTTCGTCAAGCCCGGCCTGCCCGACGGCGACTTGGCGGCCCTGCGCCTCACCAGCGGCCACAAGATCCTGGAGAACGGCGTCAATGTCAGCGTGTCCCAGTCCACCACGGTCATGGACAGCCGGACTCGGCGCTTCGCAGATGTGGAGTTGCGGCGTGGGGCGCTTGTGCTGCATGTGCGCTATGGTTCCACGGTGGACGAGGAGAAGGCCCGCGTGCTTGAGTTGGCCCGCCAGAGGGCGTTAGTGAGTGTCTGGGCCAGGGAACAGCAGAGGGTGCGTGATGGCGAGGAGGGTGTCCGCCCATGGACAGAGGGAGAGAAGAGGCAGCTCCTGAGCAATGGGAAAGTGCTGGGGTACGACGGGTACTACGCACTTTCCATCGAGCAATATCCGGAGTTAGCGGACAGCCCTAATAACATTCAGTTCTTACGGCAAAGTGAAATAGGGAAAAGGTAACTAACTGTTGTGCTCTTGCTGCCAAAGAGACTTTGAATGGCCTGTTTCAATAGAGGCATGGCGATGGTGGGAACGAAAGCAACAATAGTGGCATGGCCAAAGATTACATATAGCTATGTCCGAGTGGGTTGTGTGTTTTTGTAAATCATATGGGATTGAAAGCAATGCTGTGCAATGCTGTTTAACAGGGGACTACTACAGAGTAAATGTATAATTTACGCCAAACGTTAATATGGGCAGTAGCACAAACTGATTGGACTGTGGACTCTCAACCAGGAGCCAGGAGAAATAGTAGTGTTTTGGGAAATATTTAGTTTTTTTTTTGTCTGTTTTTTACTAAATGTTGTCTGCTTAAAATTAAAAGAAAGTATTTAAAGGTGAAATGAAATGTTTACATACGCATATATCTGCACTTCTCTGGAAATATGATGTATGAATTTTTACTCTTCAATAGGCAATGTCCATTACCAGATGTCTTGAATCAATGACCTTTCAATTTGAGGTTTCGTCTCACTCAGTGACCATCACACCTAACATGCCAGAATTGAGAAGCACTCCCTTTGATAAACCCTGGCTCATACCCCTTTGTGTTGCTTTTAAAAAGGACATCGTAACAAGTTACATGTGTTAATACCCCAAATATCAGACTCTGCCGTGGTAGGAGATCAGGGCAAAATAGGTGTGAAGGAAGTCTGGCACAGATTCTTGTCTTGTCCAAGAACAGGAACACCATGTTTTGTAAATTATAGTAGTTTTATTGTTTTGTTTTCTATGAAATTGATTAACAGTCCATTGATGATTATAACGAGTAATTTATGTTGTGTTTATACCTTGTAAATAAAATCTAAAATCTTTTTTTTATATATTTTTTGTATTATGTTACAGAAGATAGGATATTGGATATTGCATCATAAAAATGTGTCTTTGAATTATGAAATTTAATTTAGAAGTCTCTGCAAGATTTTGCATAAGGTATGAAATATCCTGTCAAAAACAGTAAAAATTGAATATGTTTAAAGGTGGTACAGACGATCACTATATACCACATTCAGTGAACTATTGTCTCCTTTAAATCTGTTGATCACGCATAATGCCTTGTGACTTGGCCCCTGTCCAATAAATATTTTATGAACACAAATAATTAATGAACGCATATCACCCAAACAAGTTTGTCCAAATATAGAATCCATACATGTTAGCAGCTATTATCAAAGCTTGTGTTTTGTATAATTAATAAGATCATGGATTAAAACACTTTTGTTCGAGTCAGCCATTTTCATTTGTCATTTGTTCTAATGAAATGGTAGTACTGTAAAATACCAAGTCTTTACTAAAGGTGTTTACTAAAGGCATTTTGAAAGTGTTTAATGAGACCTTCATTTCCTAAATGTGTTTAGAAAGTGTTCAATGAGACCTTCATTTCCTAAATGTGTGCCCCAAAATGATTAAGACGGCCAAATCCTGCTCCTCTTTGAAGTCAGCTGTTTGTAACCGTTTTGAATAAAAGTGGTTTAATTTGTGACAGAACCGATTTGTGAGTGTAACAAGACAGGATTTTTGACAGGACAAGACCCCTTAACACTGATGGCTTCTATCAACTTCATAATCCTAGGGTTTTGGGGTAAGTCATCTTCGCTCTGTAAAATTCTGAACGGAAACTCCAATTCGATTTTGGATTGTAATAATTGCTTGCCCTCGCTAATGTTATCAAAGCCTTAAGAGTTGTATCAGATCACAGGGCACAAACTCTGTAGAACACGTTTTAGGCTCAATTATATCCTGCCCACATAATCATAGGCATAAGCCTTTGAAGAATTCTTAATGTGATACTAATTTGTCAAACATTAACATTTCTTCAAAATGTATAGGGGATGCAGTTCCCAGCCTAATTTTAAGGAATCACATGTAATTCTGATCCATGCTATTTTAATAATTTGTTTTAAAGGAAATGAAGGACCACATTTCCAACAACACATATGAACCCTCAATGTAATAAACTCTCAATGTCTATCCAGTCCTCTGTTGCTCTCTAGTGGTACAATGTCTACAGCAGAGTAGTATTTATTTTTTATTTTACTAGCCATGTCAGTTAAGAACAAATTCTTATTTTCAATGATGGCCTAGGAACAGTGGGTTAACTGCTTTGTTCAGGAGCAGAACGACATATTTTTACATTGTCAGCTCGGGGATTCAATCTTGCAACCTTTCGGCTACAAGTCCAATTCTCTAACCACTAGGCTACCTGCAGCCCCGGATAAGCATATGTGGATAAGATATTATTCCTGCATTCCTGGATTCCTGGACTTTACCTACTACTATACAATATGCAACCAATCACTGTATGGAGTTTGTATTAAACAAAATATATTTAATTGTTTTTTTATATTGCAGAGAAGAATGCAGAACTCCATGAAATTTCCTAGCAGAAGCTTCAAACATCACTGTAGCATCAGCTGACTGCATCCATTGGCTATTAGTACCCAGAGACAGCATCAAACATCCACAGCAAAGGGCATGATCACCAAGTTTTAGCTACATGTACCTATGCTTCAAACAGAATAGCTAAGGTGTCCCAGTACAAGTGTAAGCAAAATTATCAACAGCATAGCTCAACATAACTACTATCACTGTGTGACCACAAACGGGCACCTTCAAAGCAAACCAGCAGATCACAACACACTGCTATGTGGCCTACTTCAAAGAACAGCATAAAAGCCATGGCACGACTTTCCAAGTATATCAAAGACCAACAGCATTATGCAATAAGCACATCAGACGCATGTGAAAGACATCCATGTTCTAAAATTCTATTGATGTGACTCGTATTCATTTCATATGACACAAAGGAATCAAAGTCCCAGTGCCTGAAATACCAGTGCAATCATACATGGCATGGGTGTACACACACGTCACACATTTTTTACTTGAATGAGTGAAATTGGTTTACTGGTATGTGTTGCCTTGGACAATGCATGAACATTCCAGTGGCATAGTGCAGTTTCGCAAGGCCCCACTCACCCCTCAAAAATATATAGAGAAAAATGTGCAACTAATCAGGGATTCTTGAAAGATCTCAAATATATGTCTTCATATTAACAATTTTGAAATATATGTTTTGATAAACCAAAATATTAGCTATCACACCATGTAAAGGAACAACCTATTTTTTTTATGTTTTCATAAAATTACACCATAAAAGGCATTTCATTTGTACAATTATTGTCCAACAAATGTTTAAGGGCCTTGATTGTTTAATTCTAACATTAGATTATTCAAATATGTATTTTTGTTTTGTTTTATAGCACTATTAAATGCTCCTGGGCTAATTCCGTTAGCATTTTGGCACGTTTTTCTAGATTTACAACATAAAACAACATTTATAAATCAAACATTATTCCTTAGGTCTAGCACAGCAAATATTTCAATAGTTTAAGCATATGTTGCAGAACAGTGATTATTCTTTAAGAATATTGACCAAAAACTTAAAATACACACCCTACTCAGCCCTCAAATTAAGTGGACACTTCAGATGACGAATCATGACTTCTGATGAGTATACACTTGCAGGGCAAGGTGCAAGGGAGGAAGGAATTATTTTTAAATGGACCACCCTTGGCCGGAAATTCATCACTCGTTCATCCCATGATGATTGTTTTTTCAACCACCGGTAGCTTGTGGGTGCTTTATATGCGCTACAGTCAATTATGAGTGCATGTCTACTTATATTAAATATATAATTATTAAAATACGCCTACTGTATGATAGCTAGCAAATTAATTAGCTAACTAACGTTAGCCTGACTATCTGGAACATCTGAAGAAGGAAAATGTTTTATTTCTACAATTTCCAAAAGAAAATCAAACAAAAACATATTTACTTTTTACGAGACGTGTGTGTGCCATCATGTGCATTAGTAGCACCATTTATAACTTATTTGCATTTGTTTTTACTTACACTTGTATGTTGACTTCTCCATTGATGTTTTCGCTGACTTTTCTTAGCGGATGTACAATTGTCGCAAAATAGAATTGTGGGGAGTTTCAGATCCTGGAGTGAAATTAATTGTACACTCGCAAAGCCGACTAAAAACAAGGGCTGAGGGGCTTACGTTGCAAACTTCCTTGCTTGGCTAATCATTCGGAGCACCCTCCAAGATGGCGATGGGGATTCCCACAAGGGCATAAGGCGAGGGTAAGTGGACGAGGGTGTGTCTTTTAAGTGTTTGGACCGCACCCCACGAGTGATCTTGTTGCACTGCATGAGGACATGAATAAGGGATCCATATGGTATAGATGAGCCTGCTCACTCCTGATTCATTTGGGATTTTAGACAAATATGACGGAGTTAACCAAATCTCCGGACACATCTTTTCGGGAATCAAAATTTTAAGATAAATATTATTTAAAGTCACTTTTGTGACATCGGCTGATGTAAAAAGAGCTTTATAAATAAATTGTATTGAATTTGATTGATTTTGCAAGAAACTACACATGATAATCTTTCCGTTAAGTTTTTTGAATTTTAAACACTTTTTTGGAGTTTGAAATTGGGATCCTTTGCTCCGGACAAGGGCATTTTCAGGCATAGCACCAACATGGAAATAAATAATATTGAAAGTATTTAGACAACTTGAAAAACATTTTTTTCCTAAAATTCCGCTAAATGTAAATTGCAGTCCTGTACAGGGATGTCTACTCAGATGTTGTTTTAGTCTGTAGCCAATAACCTACAGAACTGCGATCAAGATGGTATATTTGTACAAGATGGCCTTTCTGCCACTTCAAGCTACTTTCAAAGATATAATGAGCTGTTGACAAATCCCCCACAGAGATGAGACTGTTTTAAACCAGAGTGGATTGATGTAAGGAGAATTTGATCTGTGGCATTTTTGGTGTCCGGTCCTGAGACATCCATCTGAAAGGCAATCAATTACCGGTCCGTTGTCGCAAAGTGCCTCCCCAACCTGGCGATCGTGGGCTCAAAACAGTCATATATTCGCTTGAAAGGTTGGCAGATTGACAGCCTTGTTTCAAAAAGACTTCCAACATTAGGCAATGATTGGCGCTTTAAAGGCTGACCACTAGTTTGGTCAGTTACTATATTTTTTCCTTTGTATTTAGGGCTCTATCCGATCTGTAAAGCTGAAGCGTTACAGATTCTGCAATCAAAATGTAACGGTAATTTCAGAGTGAGCCTAGAATGCAGTCCACTAAAGTTTCTTTCAATTTCAATCATGCTTCTGCCATGCAGATTGAATAGAGCCCTTAGTCTGGATGGAGCACGTCAGAGCCCATCATCAAGGGTTGTAATGATTCAGACCATGGAGAACACATGTAGTTAATGGCCAGCATTGCCATGAACTAATCAATTAAGTATCTGGGAGAAAGCAAACCAACACAACTGGCCTTGATGACTGTCTGGCCTTTGAAAAGGCTTGGCGATCAATCGAGAGTGTCTGGGTCACTGTTTCAAGCATCTAGCATGTCCTCCATGTGGCTCATCTCTGTGCTCGGTGTATACCAGCTAAGACAAGAACAAAAGCTGTGGCTGCTTTAGTGTGTACTCTAGTTCTCTGCAGCATCAGTGCAGGTTGGTACTGTCCCCCCAACCAGAAATAGTTGCTTGTTATCATGTCTCTGATCTTCTGAGGAGAGGCACAAAAAGGCTTTTGGGACTCGGCTCAAAGGGGTTTTACAAAGAGACTTGGTGAAAAACAGGAGTGATATTGATCGATAGCTAATGATCTCTGGGAGATTTAAAGAGACTTGAGTGCATGACTTGTGGCGTGCTGAAACTGGGTTAACTGTTCTATGAAGAGATACGAATGATTGTCACCAAGTTCTGTTGGGATGTGTCAGAGATGAATTTGTAAATGAATTACCGTATGTTATACAAATGTTAATTATGTAGTACGATTACCTAATATTGTATCATGATCGATATTTGTTAGGAAGAGTGGAAAGAGGCCATGGTCACCTTAAAGACAGGGTTGTACTTTCATACCTTGTTTACTCCTAGAGGCTATAGCGAGTAGAAAGCAGATGCAAGAATATAATAAGTAGCCTTCCTGGCTGATACCAAACTCAAAGTCTTCCTGTCTTCAGTGTCTGGTGAGGAGGTTTTGATGTTGTTGGCACAATGTCCCCTTAACATGGGAGCTTGTTTTACACCAGGTGGTCTGGACAGGCAAAGCAAATAGTAAGGCCAGCACATACAGGTCTTTCCAATAAGAGTCTGTTATACCTATTATTATTTATTCGTATGGAGTCACATAGGCAGGTAGAGTGGAATTATAGTCTAGGTACACATGGCTACACTTGCAACTGGTATACTGACTTCGATTTGTGAGTTGTGTAACATGTGTAACATAATATTTGTAACATCATTACAATAATAACATATTTGTAACATAATATTTGTAAACAAACTCAAATAGATTGTGGCTAAACTTCCTCTCACTAATGAATTGGTTTATTACTCAGTTATCTGAGTTTATTTGCAAAATCCTTGAAATCATGCATTCTGCAAACAGGTAGTTGTAAGTACACCTGTACCTACACTGTAGCTGTACTACACTGTACCTACACTTTTCCTATGTAACTACCATGTGCATACTAATAGGTAATTACGGACACGTTTTGTAGTGTGACTGATGTGGTTTATCCATTTCTCATCTATAAAAAAAAACAGCAGTGCTGAATGTTTAGGGACCACGAATAGCCTCTGTGCTTCAAAATACAATATGGACTGCCAAGAAGAGTAGATCAAAGGTATAGCTATGTCAAGGTTGTGTCAACGAGGTTCTCAGAAACCAAAATACATATAAACGACGAAATTGCAGCAAGTCATAGGATGTCTATGGCAAAGATTACGCATTAACTGAACTACAAATATTGAAAGACTGATTCCCTGGTAGCCTATGACCGCAGTTACAGGTTACAGGATCTTAATTTGATCACTCTTTTGTTGCTGAGAAATTCAGATGAGCTTTGTGATTTACATAAATTCACTGTAAAACCACACTAACACATGGTTATATTAACAGTATTGCACTTTTAATGTAGCCTAAGATAATAGCCTAACCATCGATCAAGCAACATTATGGACTAAACGTTAAAATCCTGTTGCTGCAGGATTTTGTTTTATCAGGTCAATATCGGGGATGGGACAAGAGATAAACACCATTACATAACAACATTGGACATCATTACAAATGCTTTTTTATAGTATGTATAAGCTGGAAGTAGAAACCTAAGTGGTGTTGTCGATTAGTTTACTCCAATTAGGAGAAGGCATGGTAGGTTTAGGGGAAAATAATAAAGGAAAATCTCTATTTTTTTATATATATTTTATATATTTACAATAAAATATATGGAGGATTGGAAATTATGCAGACAATTACATTGATGGAAGCCACAATCTATCTGCAATATTAAAGCTGATCTATCAGGTCAATATCGAGGATGGGACAAGAGATAAACAACATTACATAACAACATTGGACGACATTACAAGTGCCTTTTTTTATCCAACTCATGTTTGCACCAGAAAGAAGATTTGAGAAATTATATAATTCACTTGTTGACAACTTGGCAGTTCAATAGAGTGGATGTACTGCAACTCAGATCCAGTTATTGTTGACAACTTGGCAGTTAAATAGAGTGGGGGTACTACAACTCAGATCCAGTTATTGTTGACAACTTGGCAGTTCAATAGAGTGGGGGTACTACAACTCAGATCCAGTTATTGTTGACAACTTGGCAGTTCAATAGAGTGGGGGTATTACAACTCAGATCCAGTTATTGTTGACAACTTGGCAGTTCAATAGAGTGGGGGTATTACAACTCAGATCCAGTTATTGTTGACAACTTGGCAGTTCAATAGAGTGGGGGTACTACAACTCAGATCCAGTTATTGTTGACAACTTGGCAGTTCAATAGAGTGGGGGTACTACAACTCAGATCCAGTTATTGTTGACAACTTGGCAGTTCAATAGAGTGGGGGTACTACAACTCAGATCCAGTTATTGTTGACAACTTGGCAGTTCAATAGAGTGGGGGTACTACAACTCAGATCCAGTTTTTGTTGACCACTTGGCAGTTCAATAGAGTGAGGGTACGACCTCTCAGGGTCAGTTTCGATCTACTTGAGCTGTAATAAATAAAGGTGACATAAGATTATGTTTACAAGAGACTATATTGACTATACATGCATAAATACATAAATAAATGCAATAAATACAATGTACAATATACAAAAAACTATTGAGTAATACTGCAGAAAGACAGTTCACAGGTGAAAAGGTTTGGGATAATAACAAGGCCTCTGATGACCTAAATGTTTTTTTTAACTTAAACTCAAATTAATAAGATAAGGAAGATACACATTTTCAAGTAACATGATGCTAAGATAAAACCATGTGATGGTTGCATAACAGCTCTTTGAGTAAGGTTTATATGTTATGAACTGTACATTACACATCTGATGATATAAGTATGTTTTGGTTGATTGCAAACATAGATGGCTAAGATGTTTTAACCTTTTTACATCCAGTGAGTTTACCTAAGAGAAGGTAAACAAGAACGGTTTGGACTAAAAATAACAAGATAACTAATGTAAAATATACTGTGTCTGTAAAATGTAGATAGGTTCAGAATTTCTGTGGAACAGCACAGTTGAAAAACATATGGTAAATAGAAGTCTAAACTGGATGTTCTTCAGTGATAGATGGGAGGGGTTGCGGGTAGCTGAAGGTTGGAGCAAAAAAACAAACTAAGTTTTGTTGTCCATTAGTTTACTCCAATTAGGGGTTGTGGTAGGGTTAGGCGAAAAAATTATAAAGGAAAATATATTTAAAAAATATTTATATTTTATATATTTACCAAATAAAAATGATATGATGCAGACAATTACATTGATGTAATATTAAAGCTGATTTATTAAACATTGATGGAAGCCACAATCTATATGCAATATTAAAGCCCCCCACCTCCCCGGGTTTGGATGGCGCAAAAGGAGGTGGGCCGGATGTTGAAATATGCCAATAACATGACGTGGTGTAGAGAGCCCTTAAATACCTGGGTTTTCATAGCGATAGTTTTGTTAAACCAACGGAAGAGGATCAAATCTTTACTTTAATTTTGGATGATTTGGATAACAATGAGTGGTGGATGTCCATACTTCGAGAAAAAGCACTTGTATGCAATCATTATTGCATTTAAAATTCTGTTTTTAGTCAAATGTTTGTGACATTTCAAAGACATCATATAATTGAGCTGGATGCTAAATAAATTATCTTTATCATTATTATGATTTGTATGACAGCTAATCAATGCCAATACATGTGTATTTTCATTCCCCAGGTTATTCAAGAGCAAGCCGCATCTGAAAGAGGATGAGGCAGATGACTCTCAAAAAGGAATTAACAAGGCCAGCAAAGGTGGCATCATCTATGGTGACTACCTTCAGGTAAAGTGTTCTCTATCTTCATCTAACTTAATCTTCTACAAGGTTTCTGACATAGTATCTTTGTCTTCTGCAGATGGAATATATGCTCCATCCCTTATAGGCTAACATAAGGGGTGGAATGGAAGTACAATTTTAATTTGTGTTAGCTGTAGTACTAAATGTTATTTGTTTTGTTCCATTATAGCTTGACAAGGTTGTGAAGGCCCAAGTTCTTCAGAGTGAACTGAAAGGGAACAAGATCCACGATGAACATCTTTTCATTGTCACCCATCAAGGTAAAGTATGTTTGTGGTCAAATATCATCAAGATTTGAGAATCAATAGAGGAATTGTAATCATAGTATGCATGCATGCCCTTACGTTCCATTTGAAATCCAGTCAATTCAATAATTGAATCTAACCTTTTCATTGTGGTTGCACCTAATCCTGGAAGACTTGAATAGCAATTCACTACCAACTTTCCATCAACAAATGATCAATTTAATTTCATTGCAAAGGTGGGACATTATGATTAATTGCATTTTTATTATTTTATTTCAGCATATGAACTCTGGTTCAAGCAGATTCTATGGGAACTGGATTCAGTGCGAGAGATTTTCATTAGTGGACATGTAAGTACCTCAGAAAGCAAGAGTACCCTGACAAACATTTCAATCCGAGCAATGTGTTAGTTTTTTTCTAAATTAAAGGTACATTCTAGAAATTAAAGTTGCTATTGTGTACATCAAATTGTGGCTTGAATTTAACATATAGTTCATAAATTATTAAAATACAATACGAGTCAATGTTTACCTCATTAAACCACGAAATATAAACAATGTCAATGACCTAAACCTTTGTTCGTGGGTGTGAAGAGGTGTGCTTCTTTCTGTCCAATACGGTAAATTGCAGCACCCCTAGAAGCCAAAAAGTTATAGAGCTCATCGTTAAAATTATCATGCTTCACCAGGTTCGTGATGAACGCAACATGCTGAAGGTCAACACCCGCATACATAGGATCGTTATGATCTTCAGGCTGCTGGTCGACCAGTTCTCCGTGCTCGAGACAATGACGGCCTTGGACTTCTATGACTTCAGGTAAGCCCCATAGATAACCCATGGAGAACCTTTACCTTGTATACATCTTTGTAAACCTTTAACCTCATAAAATGATACCCTCTTTACAATTGTAACACTCATTACTCGTGTGTGTTGTAGAGAGTACCTGTCCCCTGCCTCCGGGTTCCAAAGTCTCCAATTCCGTCTGTTGGAGAACAAGATTGGGGTCCCTGACAACCTGAGGGTCCCCTACAACAGGCGTCACTACAGGGACAACTTCAAAGAACATGAGAGTGAGATGCTGCTCAGTTCTGAGAAGGAGCCTTGTCTGCTGAAATTGGTGGAGGTGTGTGAGAAGCACTACTGAAGAATTACTGAAACATATGAAAAGAGATACTGTTTGAATACTTGATATCATAGCAGTATTGAGTAATACTGTTTCTTGTTCTATTCAGAAATGGCTGGAAAGGACCCCAGGTCTTGAAGGCGATGGGTTCAACTTTTGGAAAAAACTGGAAGCCAACATCTTTGAAGGATTGTGTCTTGAAAAAAAGAAAATCGTGGTATGGGCTGTTTTAAAATAATCTAGTACCAAAAACTTGCCACATTACATATAAGGTTACATGAATATAAAATAATCTGACCAAAAGCTATGATCTTATTTGTCCTTTTGGCAGAAAATGCCAGACTCTGAGGAGAAGGAGGAGATGATGGAAGAGCTGTCGAAGCAAAAAGAGCTCTTCACTTCTCTGTTTGACATCAAAAGACATGAGCATCTTTTGAGCAAAGGTGAGGAACCTGCATCCAGGCTGAACATCTAACACCAACTGCCTCAACAATTCACTACCCATAATTAGTTTAAAACCACAGATCCCAGGTCTAAGAAACCATCCTGTTGTTTGGCCAGGTGAGAGACGGATCTCCTACAAGGCTCTCCAAGGAGCTCTGATGATTTACTTCTACAGGTAAGGAGGGTTCCTTACAGTTTAGACAGGCTTATGTTTGGTCACCATTTGAGATGCCATTATTACATTGTGGATTGTTCTGTTATTTTTAGGGAGGAGCCCAGGTTCCAGGTTCCCTTCCAACTCCTGTCCAACCTGATGGACATTGATACCCTCATGACGAAATGGAGATGTAAGTTACATCCAAAGACATATTGTATGTAAAGAACAGTTACAGGTGTCTACAAGTGTCCCTTACACCATTTGTATTTCGCACTAGATAACATGCTTTCAACTGTCTAGAGTATCATTGATCTGGAACAGTTGAAATGACAAGTGTAATATTTCTCCTGTGTCTCAGACAACCACGTGTGCATGGTGCACAGAATGATTGGTAGCAAAGCAGGCACTGGAGGCTCCTCTGGCTACCACTACCTGCGCTCTACTGTCAGGTATGTCATACATGATTAGCTATTGACATAAACTGGATCCAAAGCAATCCAGAGTTACTGTCAAGCACATGCTCTTATTCCCCTTCAAGGAAATAAGTAGGTGTTCGTTCTTCTCTCTCACACAGTGATCGCTACAAAGTCTTTGTGGATCTCTTCAACCTGGCCACGTTTTTGATACCTCGCCACTGGGTGCCCAAGCTGGACCCCAGTGAGCACACGTTTCTGTTCACTGCAGAGTACTGTGACAGCTCCTACTGCAGTAGTGAGGATTCAGACTAGAACCGGTTAACTGTCTAAAGTGGTCAGTTCAGATGGAGGAAAGGTGACAACCAAAGGGAGCCTCTTTAGACTATGAAGACACACTAGACCCAGGGTGCATTATATAATATATATAAAATATAATTTATTTATAATGGGACAAGTAACAGTATATCATCCTAACCACATAAGCTGACTGCATGTATATATTGTTTATATAATTATTTAGAGTTTATAAAGTATATTGTTTATATAATATCCTGCTGTATTTAAAGTAAGAAAGAATTTGATCTATGTACATAGCCTAATGAATGATAATCATGAATCGACCCATGTACTTTGGGTTATTCTGAATGTGTACCCTAAAGAAGCCTATTGTTCATCTTTTTTAGAGTAATATGTTTTTGTACAGTACTTCAATATTGGTGCACTGGGTGTTTTTATGTGATGTCAGAGAAATGGCCTGTAGACTTTATTCAACATATAAATGATCACAGGACTGCAAAGAAATATATTTTATTGTATCAGAAAAATGTATCTGTCTCAATAAAAATACAGTATTGAAAAGGTTGCCAGAAAATGACTTTGACCTCCATGGGAATCGTCTTGAAAATAATTCCCAAGAGTTGATCGAGAATTTGGAAGTACTGAACACATGAATCCCTTTTGAAAAAACCTCAACGTCACCATGGCTCACACAGTCACAGGAAGACAGCAGTCACAGAGTCTGCAATACCTACAGAAAGGACAGGAATGGGGAGATTTGACATAGAGCTATAATATGCACAAATCATTGATAGACACTCACTGCTTATAAAAACAAATTCCTCCATAAAGAAAGACTGATTAAGATGAGCCCATCACAATGTCTACAGTGTGAAGGAGACTGGCTCAATCCCTGCCGGTCATGCAGGAGGTTGTGTGTTAAAACATCACCTTGTGACCTGTCATCAAGGCAAAGGTTTTTTTTTGGTTACTACATGATTCCATATGTGTTATTTGATAGTTTTGATGTCTTCACTATTATTCTACAATGTAGAAAATAGTAAAAATGACTAGGTGTGTCCAAACCTTTGACTGGTAATATATATAGCCTTGAGGTGTGTATTGGGTCATTGTCTGTTGAAAAACAAATGATAGTCCCACTAAGCGCAAACAAGATAGGATGGCGTATCGCTGCAGAATGTTGTGGTAGCCATGCTGGTTAAGTGAGCCTTGAATTCTAAATAAATCAGACAGTGTCACCAGCAAAGCATCCCCACACCTCCCCCTCCAAGGTTCACGGTGGGAACCACACATGCGGAGATCATCCATTCACCTACTCTGCGTCTCACAAAGACACAGCGGTTGGAACCAAAAATCTCAATTTTGGACTCAGACGAAAGGACAGATTTCCACCGGTCTAATGTCCATTGCTCATGTTTCTTGGCCCAAGCCAAGTGTCCTTTAGTAGTGGTTTCTTTGCAGCAATTCAACCATGAAGGCCTGAGTTAGGCAGTCTCCTCTGAACAGTTGATGTTGAGATGTGTCTGTTACTTCAAAGTCTGTGAATCATTTATTTGGGCTGCAGTTTGTGAGGCTGGTAACTCTAATCTGTATTTTTAAGCATCAGCATTTGTGGGTTCGATTACAGGCTCAAAATGGCCAGAAACAAAGAACTTTCTTCAGAAACTCGTCAGTCTATTCTTGTCCTGAGAAATGAAGGCTATTCCATGCAAGAAATTTGCAAGAAACATAAGATCTCGTACTACTCCCTTCACAGAACAGCGCAAACTGTCTCTAACCAGAATATAAAGAGGAGTGGGAGGCCCCGGTGCACAACTGAGCAAGAAGACAAGTACATTAGTGTCTAGTTTGAGAAACAGACGCCTCAAGTCCTCAACTGGCAGCTTCATTAAATAGTACCCGCAAAACACCAGTCTCAACGTCCGCAGTGAAGAAGCTGTTGGCCTTCTAGGCAGGGTTCCTCTGTCCAGTGTCTGTTCTATTGCCCATCTTAATCTTTTCTTTTTATTGGCCAGTCTGAGATATGGCTTTTTCTTTGCAACTCTGCCTAGAAGGCCAGCATCCCGGAGTCGCATCTTCACTGTTGACGTTGAGACTGGTGTTTTGCGGGTACTATTTAATGAAGCTGACAATTGAGGACTTGAGGCGTCTGTTTCTCAAACTAGACACTCCAATGTACTTGTCCTCTTACTCAGTTGTGCATCGGGGCCTCCCACTCCTTTCTATTCTGGTTCGAGCCAGTTTGCGCTGTTCTGTGAAAGGAGGAGTAGTACACAGCGATGTACGAGATTTTCAGTTTCTTGGCAATTTCTCACATGGAATAGCCTTCATTTCTCAGAACAAGAATAGACTGACGAATTTCAGAAGAAAGGAGTGATGGTTGCTGATAATGGGCCTCTGTACACCCATGTAGATATTCCATAAAGAATCTGCCATTTCCAGCTACAATAGTCATTTACAACATTAACAATATCTACACACTATTTCTGATCAATTTTATGTTATTTTAATGGACAAAAAATGTGCTCACTATAAGTATATTTCTAAGGGAGTATAAGTATATTTCTAAGTGACCCCAAACTTTTGAACGGTAGTGTGTGTTTGTGTGTGTACCAGTAAAAAGTTTGAACACGCTTACTTATTCCTGGGTTGTTCTTTATTTGTACTTTTTTCTACATTCATGAAAATGATTAAATAACACATGGAATCATGTATTAACCAAAAAAAGTGTTAAATCAAAACCTATTTTATATTTGAGATTTTCAGCAGTTTTCAGCTGTGCTGACATAATTGCAAAAGGGTTTTCTAATGATCAATTAGCCTTTTAAAATGATCAACTTGGATTAGCTGACACAACGTGCCATTGGAACACAGGAGTGATGGTTTCTGATAATGGGCCTCTGTACGCCTAGCTAGATATTCAATAACAAATCTGCCGTTTCCAGCAACAATAGTCATTTACAACATTAACAATGTCTACACTGTATTTCATCAATTTGATGTTATTTTAATGGACAAAAATGTGCTTTTCTTTCAAAAACAAGGACATTTCTAAGTGACCCCAAACTTTTGAACAGTAGTGTACATACATATATATTTTAGAAAGGCAGGGCAGGATGGATATACAGTTGAAGTCAGAAGTTTACATACACTTAGGTTGGAGTCATTAAAACTCATTTTTCAGCCACTCCACAAATTTCTTGTTAAACTATAGGTTTGGCAAGTCGGTTAGGACATCTACTTTGTGCATGACACAAGTAATCTTTCCAACAATTGCTTACAGAAAGATTATTTCACTTATAATTCACTGTATCACAATTCCAGTGGGTCAGAATTTTACATACACTAAGTTGACTGTGCCTTTAAACAGCTTCGACAATTCCAGAAAATGATGTCATGGCTTTAGAAGATTCTGATAAGCTAATTTACATAGTTTCAGTCAATTGGAGGTGTACCTGTGAATGTATTTCAAGGCCTACCTTCAAACTCAGTGCCTCTTTGCTTGACATCATGGGAAAATCAAAAGAAAAATCTGCCCAAAAATTTTGACCTCCACAAGTCTGGTTGATCCTTGGGAGCAATTTCCAAACGCCTGAAGGTACCACATTCATTTGTACAAACACTAGTACGCAAGTAAAAACACCATGGGAACACGCAGCCATCATACCGCTCAGGAAGGAGACGCGTTCTGTCTCCTAGAGATGAACGTAATTTGGTGCGAAAAGTGCAATTCAATCCAAGAACAACAGCAAAGGACCTTGTGAAGATGCTGGATGTAACAGGTACAAAAGTATCTACATCCACAGTAAAACGAGTCCTATATCAACATAACCTGAAAGGCCGCTCAGCAAGGAAGAAGCCACTGCTCCAAAACCGCCATAAAAAAGACAGACTACGGTTTGCAAATGCACATGGGGACAAAGATCGTACTTTTTGGAGAAAATGTCCTCTGGTCTGATGAACCAAAAATAGAACTGTTTGGCCATAATGGTGCTTTGCTGCAGTCATTTTGCCACAACTTTGGAAGTATGCTTGGGGTCATTGTTCATTTGGAATACCCTCATTTGGAGGGAATGGTGCACTTCACAAAAATAGATGGCATCACGAGGAAGGAAAATGATGTGGATATATTGAAGCAACATCTCAACACATCAGTCAGGAAGTTAAAGCTTGGTCGCAAATGGGTCTTCCAAATGAACAATGACCCCAAGCATACTTCCAAAGTTGTGGCAAAATGGCTTAAAGACAACAAAGTCAGGGTATTGGAGTGGCCATCACAAAGCCCTGACCTCAATCCAATAGAACATTTGTGGGCAGAACTGAAAAAGCGTGTGCGAGCAAGGAGGCCTACAAACCTGACTCAGTTACACCAGCCCTGTCAGGAGGATTGGGCCAAGATTCACCCAACTTCTTTTGGGAAGCTTGTGGAAGGCTACCTGAAACTTTTGACCCAAGTTAAACAATTTAAAGGCAATGCTACCAAATACTAATTGAGTGCATGTAAACTTCTAACCCACTAGGAATGTGACGAAAGAAACAAAAGCTGAAATAAATCATTCTCTCTACTATTTTTCTGACATTTCACATTCTTAAAATAAAGTGGTGATCCTAACTGACCTAAGACAGGGAATTTCTACTAGGATTAAATGTCAGGGATTGTGAAAAACTGAGTTTAAATGTATTTGGCTAAGGTGTATGTAAACTTCCGACTTCAACTGTATATAAAAATTCACACTATGAGATTGGAATAATACTGGGAAATTGTGAAAATTATGATAATGCCCTTTTAGTGTAAGAGGTGTTTGAAAAGACAGACTGATATTTCAGCCTGTTTTGGTGGGATGGAGTTTGGCCTGCCTGGTGACATAACTAGGCATTAAATGAGTTAGACCAATCAGTTCCAAACCGCTCTGCCAACAGCAGCAAATTTTCAGTGTTCCCGTCTCCACTGAGACCACAGGCCAATTTGTTCTTAACTGACTTGCCTAGTTAAATAAAGGTTAAAAAATTTTTTTATAAATACCAGACACTTCTCAGACAAAATTATTGTTTGAGAAATTGTGGAAACACTATTTTTTATTCCACTTCAATACCAAAGATCATTTTTGTAGCAGGTTAGGATAATTTTTCGTAGCCGGTTAGGAGAATTAACGTAGCAGGTTAGGAGACTGAAGTTAAGGTTTCAAAAGGGTTAGCGAAAATGCTCCCCTAACCTGCTACAAAAATATTTTTTTATCAAAGTGTCGTGAAACGAGTGTCCCTGAGAAATTGCTCATTGCTAAGCAGCTATTCTTGATTATTTTTTACAATTTTAATTGAAAACAATCACAGTAAGGTAGTTAATCGTTCCCCAGAAATTATTTGATACTGAGATAAAAACAGCTGCATCGGACCTTTAAATGAAAAGCGCTCAGAATATAAAACATTGAATTGACATTATGCTTAGACAACAGGTATCACCAAACAAATTCTAGGACAATGTTGCATCAGGCAGTGTAAACAGTGTACTGTAGGTGTAAACAAGTTCAAACTCACCACAAACATTGCCTCCTATTTTAATGTAAACATAACCTTCGTTACCCCATGACGTTCCCCATGAGTTTTGTACTATCCAGTATGGCACATCACCTGAAACAGAGGGTACAATGTTTAGAATGTTCAGTCACACACTATGAACACTGCTGTAGACAGAGTATTCCATGGATATGAAATTGGCATCATATCAAAACGTAGTAATAAAATGTCAAAAGAATGACAGAATTCACATCAACTACAAACTTTCTGAGTGTGTGTCTTGTTTCTGTGCATGTCGTGTGTATTTTTCTTTGTGTGTGTGTGTGTGTGTGTGTGCGTGTGTCAGTGTGTGTGTGTGGGCACCCAGATGAATGCATATTTAGTGAGTGAATGGAATACCTGTGGTGTCGTAACCAGTGACCAGCACAGCATGGTTGGCATGGTGGCAGGAGCAGTGGTGCTGCATGATGCCACCCAGATAGTCCTGCCAACTGACGGCATCCACAGTCACAGCCAAGGGACCCCACTCCACCAACCTGCCCATCATAGCCTCCTCACGCCCACTAGAGAAAATACCACAGGCACCCCACCGGGCAAAGACATCAGATCAACATCCACTTATGCTTGATGTTTAACTGAATTAATTGTCCAAATGTAATTTCAAAACCTTTTGTTGATTTGTGGTAGACATCTGGGTTAAAAAAAGAGACCGGTCAGGATTCAATCCGATGGTGGATTTGGACAATGCACCATGTAAAGCTAATTTCCTATTGAGCAGACGTGCAGTGAACATTGCCTTTGAAATGTGCATTGTGGACTAAGCACGATCGGATTGAATCCCAGCCAAAATGAGACAAAACCTGTGAATGTTGAAACATTAAACCACTTAGCCTCGTTAATGCGTCATTACTATGCCCATACAGTAGAAGGTTGATACAACATTATTTAATAATAGATTATGTAAATCAGGGATCAAAACATTATCTGAGCTTTTTCTTATCACATAACCAGACTACTACAAACACCTTTAACCAGGGCTCAGAGTTCTTCCTGGTCGGGAAAGTATGAGGGAGAAGGGAGAAACGCTAAGCTAGAAAACCATTAACATAGCTGTAAAAACAAAAGAGGAGTAACAAAAAAAGCTAGTCTGAACCCAGGTTAAAGAGGTTCACCAAGTTTAAAGATGCATGGAACAATAACAGCACAGTGATTGACCTTCAGCAGTGTACGTGTGTAAATAAGAACGTTGTTTTGAGTAAGCAGTGATTTCACCCACAACGCACCGTAACAACAGGAATAAGTTAGTACATGTCTGAATAAACAACAGGGTATGAGTGTCGGGGACACGGCAGCGGGAACCTCGGTGTTAATGACCCGTCTCGGTCTACAGCATCTTAGTCTGGTAAACAGTGATATTGCATTTGAATCGCAACCACCTTTGAACCTTTGGTGCAGTACTTAATGAAAACATACTACTGCTAGCATTGCACTCACTACATTTTTTACATTTGAGTTATTCATGGAACACTCTCATCCAGAGCGACTTACAGGAGCAATTAGGGTTAAGTGCCTTGCTCAAGGGCACAGCCACAGATTTTCCACCTAGTCGGCTCGGGGATTAGAACCAGTGACCTTTCGGTTACTGGCCCAACACTCTTAACCGCTAGGCTAACTGCCTCCCTGAACTTGGGAATATACTGTAAAAGAGTCCCTGCTGTATCGTGAAACATTTCCCGAAAGAATATTGGAGTATTTGCACTTAACTTGTGCAGAAGGTCTTAATATGCAACTATACGACTGTGCTATATGCCAAGTCACAGTAATTTATGACTTCATAAAAAATACATTTGTTAAATATTACCCATTACAACTCAACATAAAAAAGGTGTTATACCTGAAATCATGGGCAGCAAAGTCCTTCACCAAAACACCATCATGTGACTGAGAAAATAAATGGCAAATTCCAGTCTCGGCCTTATATGGGTATTCTGACTGTTTCACCAACTTAACCCTAGTCTGAAAGAAAAGGACAGGGGGAAGCAAATTCAATGCATGTGTATGCTACATGTATAACTAATTTCATGCTGAATATCTTCTTGATTAAAAGGTATACAGTGGTAGTCTAACAGTGGAAATCACCATCACTTCTAAATAATCAATGACAAACATTTGACATTACAGGAAATGCTTAAAAGGCCTCAGAAAAACATATCTGTACCTGTTTCAGCCAGCTCAAGGCCCTGGTAATGGAGCCTCCATTGCAGCCCTGGTTCTTGTAGGAACAGTCAATGACTTGTTGCACACTGAGCTGTTTCAATGGCTGGCCTGCTTTGGCATAGACTGACTCTATAGCGCCCACAACACTGAACGCCCAGCAACCTCCACACTGCAATGAGAGATACTGGGCATCAAGCATCGGCATTTAGCATTATAGGAGACAGTAACATAAAAATCAAAATATCAAAAGAAATTGTTAATATACTTTATAACAAATAGAGATTATATGTGATTTGATGTGGGATGTGTGGAATTTATGCAGTATGAAGATTTCTTATTATGAAAACAATGTCCATGTGTCAAAAGATGGATTGTAAGACTATAAAATGGTTCTCCACTGCCATCTACTGACTGTAGTGGAAATGTGATAAGTCTCTCATACCAGACGTTAGCAATAGCCTGGGGACAAGGTTATGGTGACACAGCATAACACAACATGATTGTCTACAGGTTTTTTCCTCATAGAAGTTAATACAAAGTGAGTTTATTTTACTTCTATTGAGGAGAAAAACTCTAGACAGAGTTCAAAGTCAACTTCAATAAGGAAGTGTGTCACCTTAAAAAAAAGTCAAGTATGTTGATATCTTAAGGAAAAGGAAGCTCTTACTGCTTGTTGATTCTGTACTGAACCGACTGCAGCCTTGTCCCTCCAGTCAAACTTGGCAGGCAGTCCCTCGGTCTTCAGTCCTGAGTAGGGAGGGCCTGTTTCAGCTGTGGCAGTCAAATACAGTTCTGTAGAGAAAGTCCAATTACATTGCAGTGTTCAAGTCGGCTATAGCGATCTTGGTGTTTGGTTAGCCTCCATGTTTATTTTGGTTTAAATATCAAATTAATAATAAATTCTAACCCAGTCAATCAGTTTTGATCACTGGGAAACAAATACATAAATATTTGTTTGCATATTATTACCTCTGAATTCATTTATTGATAAATCCGAGAACTGGTTAATGCCATATTTTGCTGAGACTTTGTCTGTTGAGAATGAGTTCAGGTATGCATGCCTTTTGATGGAATTCTGCAACAGACCACACTGTCACTGTACATGTCACTGTAGCCTAACTCATGGCATTTCCAGAAGGTAGAACAATAGTTTTATCCCCCACCTCATTTATTTGTTACTTGACAAAACTTTGATAAACCCACAGTATATCCATCAGTCTTCCTACGCAAATCACGCTAGTCTCTCTTCTGACACAGTGCACGCGCACAGCTGCAACTCTCCACCTCCGCGGCAAATTGTTTAATTCAATTAATAGAAATACGAAAAAGCCGTAACACCGACAGGCCTACCTCAAAATAAGATCTGCGCCGATCATAATAATCGCTGTGGAGTTTATAATTCCGATGAAATTGTTCCCTAAACGACTCGAAATCAACATCAGTGCCTGTAGAGCAGTTGGACTTCCTGATAGTTTGCCAAACGCCACTACAACGAGAAACATCGGGAAAAGTAAGTATGCCTAAATTTAGGAGGAACACGAGAAACAATGTAACACCCGTCATTTGAAGTGAAGGACAAACGACATTGTAGCCTACACTATATACGTTTTAGCTCAATTTCCTTTTCGCCTTCTCTGTTTTTCTTCTTCTCTGGGTTCAATTTAGGAAACTAGACCTACAGCTTTAAACAGGCAATACCGCCACCTATTGAGTTTATAGATATAATGGATTTAGTGGACAATTGGGCCATAATAAATTATATAACGTTACAAATTAAGCATATAATCAAAAAAAGTATAATGAAAAAAAAGTATAATGACAAAATGTATGTATTCCACCTGGATTGATATGGACATTATGAGGGCGGCAGGTAGCCTAGTGGTTAGAGTGTTGGACTTGTAACCGGAGGGTTAACCCACTGTTCCCCGGGCGCCGAAGACGTGGATGTCGATTAAGGCAGCCCCCCCCGCACCTCTCTGATTCAGAGGGGTTGGGTTAAATGCGGAAGACACATTTCGGTTGAATGCATTCGGTTGTACAACTGACTAATAATGGTGACTTTGACTAGATGAAGGTAGCCTATGGTTTTCTGGCAAAAGTCTTATCCACTTGAGGGCGCCTTAGTACCATTAATACAAGCACTATTATCAGAAGTCTATGACAATGTACTGTGTAGCCTATGTACAGTATGTATCCTATAGGGTGGTAGTGTAGATGAGTGAATATAGATTCCCTTTGTTTTTGTCCTAGCTGGTAATCAAGTCTATTTTATTTTGAGGCCCAAATCATGTTTTTTTTTTATGACAGCCTAGGGGTAGGTTATGTCACTGTTTTTGAATCATACTTAGGTAGCCTATATCTAGCATCTCAGATGCTCAGTATGTTTTGCACCAGTTCAATTAAATGTTGGGCCAAACTGTTCCATGAATAAAATATGTTATTTCCCACTGTAGCCCAGTCTACATCCTCTCCATCTTATTGTTAATTTAGGGTCGTCCCATCTTTTCCATTTTTAGAATTGTTAGGTTTTGCGTAGGTTCAACTGAGATAGGAACGATAGTAAACCTGAACTTGGTTAAAATAATTGTTTAATACAAAAGTTAATGAATGGCAAATATAATTTCCGTATATACGGGTTCACTGTAACATCTCGCAGGACGAAACAAAGAACTGCCTTTCTGCTGATAACATGGGTATATGTTCTGACAGAGTTAGTTCCTGCTTCGTGAGCCGGCCTATCAGAACAGTGCCTGGGCGTGGTTTAGACTTGCCGGGCCAATCAGTGTCACACAGGCTGGTCCCCCTTTTGGCGCTCTGTTTGATTTATCTTCCTTCTTGGCATGTCAGTACTTTTGCACTAGCCAGGGTCCTGTCGTAAATACCTCACCCCCCCACTTAACCACAAGTCAGCAACTTTCTCAAGATGTCCGCACAGGGGTCACACATACACAAGTCCCTATTGACTAACCCCCAATATGATTATTAGCAATTGTCAATACTATTACGGTATAAAAATATCAGAACCCCACAGAATAGGAAATTGCATTAATGTCAAAAGGTTTTCTGCACGGCTTGCCTTCATAATTGCTGCAATTTGTTTGCTCTCCACTTTTACCATCCAGAGGAGTCTGTAAACCCAGATAACAAATAAATGAATATTCTTTAGCCAAGTGAACAACCGTGTCGTCCTCCAAAAGTCAGGACTCAGCGATAACTTGTATTAAAATGTTAACCTCCTCTCTGCTAGTGGGAAAGTAGAGCACTTACCGTGACACCCATAGGCAATTTATCCCTAGTTGCAAAATAGTGAAGTACTGTATGCCCCCCACCAGGGGTGCAACTTTGGTTTTAGAAGTGGGGGGGACATAATTATTATTATTATATATATTTTTTTTATCCAGTCAGATAAACACTCCAAACGGCCTACCCAACCTCACAGATGTGTCTGCGCGATCCTAAAGCATACAATTGCCTCGTTTTGTATCACATTCAAATGATAAAACTGGGGGGGACAAAAATGCAATTTCAGAATGTGGTGAATGTCCTCCCTGTCCCCAGTGAATGTTGCGCCCCTGGTCCCCACCAAACCACTCTCCATCATCAATAGCTTCAGATGAAGACTGTTGGTGCATGACACTGTTTTTTTTTCTCAGAAATGACCTACATCTTCTTGCCTCGTGAGTTGATCTTATTGAGAGGGAGCCATCAGGTCCCTAAATGGTGTAGACAGGGCAAACAAGCATCACTGTCTTGAACATTATGATGTGTTCAACAAAGTGCTGTTGTCAGCTTGTGTTATTATATCAACCTTCTAATGACATTCTTTTGTGTAGTGTAGACTAGATTCTGTTGTGTGGTGTAGACTAGATGCTGTTGTGTAGTGTAGACTAGATTCTGACTCTTATAAATCAGGATTCACTTGTTTTTCAATACAGTCCTTCAGTGCCACATCTTACAAGACGTTTTGAAATGATGAAATACCTGTCGTAAACTTACAAAAATATATTCTGGGGACATCCTGTTTTAATGTTCTTCCTCTCTGGGGCTACAGATGTGTATTTGTAACAACCCAGCACAGCCTTGTAATTTAGACCATTTGACTGGCAGTAAACAGCCTGAAGACACTGCCATGTACTCTGGCCCAATTGCGAGGTATGCCATATGACCCAGTGCCCTCAGCAGGCACATTTTAGTTGACAAACACCAAGGGAGAAACTGCAACACGGACCCAATGGAGCGCGATGATATGAGCGTGTATGGATTTTAAGTTAAGTTTAAGTAAGCTATACACTTGGCTACATACATCCTGCTAAAGCAACTGCTGTATTTCCGGCCCAGATGGCCAGCCAGGCGTAAGGCGTGATCAGTTCAGCGTTAGCTGTGAAAAGTCCTGAGTTAAGTGCCTGCCCGTCCTCAAACTAGCCATGTGTTGGAGGTATGTATCATCACAATGGCGCTCAGGGAGACATTAGAACACCCTGGTGTAAATAAAAAATGGAAACGTGTGTGCGCGTGCGTGTGTGCGGGCATACTTGCATGTGTGTCTGTGTGCACACATGTAACTTTAATTGTGTTGGGGCAGATGAGAGATGAGACAGGTAATGGAAAACAAGAAGAGGCTCCAAGGTGCTCTGTGATCTTTACCCTGTCCCCACAACCTCCGCCTGGCCAGCACAACAGGACCGCACATCAGTAGCACCTCATTGCTTACCTGAGAGGCTACCACTGTGATGTGACACACAAGGAGAAAGATGGGGATGAAGAAAGGGCGTGAGGGGTGAAAAGGTCCACAGGAGGTGTGGAGTTGGGAGCTGACAGACTGTGTTCACCTTTTCACCTTCACCCCACAAACACAGGCATGGGCACGTACGTACCAACGCACAGGCACACTTCTTTTACTAAACTCCTAATGGTGCGACACATCCATGCAAAAGTGGCAGTTATTTGTGTGGCATGTATTTAACCATGCAAACACCCAAACAGTGCAAGAACTGTTTCATTCCAAAATAGTCTGAGACCTTCTGTCAAGTTGACGTCACATTGTATGCCCTCTTAAAAGACTCACGACCTCGTCACCTGCAACACCAGAGCCCCGACACTTAGATGTTTTACAGCTCAGCGCTTGAAAATAACAAAGTCATTATGTTAGTCCCTGACACACATATATGAATGCACACACACACTCTCTCTCTCCTTCCCACCCTTCACTCTAACAAATCTCTCCCGACCATCCCAACATAAGTCAGACACACTCACCATCCAGCTACATGGCTACATAATAAAGCTTCCCGCTTGGCTCACCCGTTAATTCATTGTTTGTGTGTGTGCGTGCTTTTATGCGCTTGTATGTGCACGTGTTTGTGTCGCGACGTACTCTGCATACTTAGCTGCAGTTACTTAATAAAAACCCATTTTATCTCAGCAGACGGCAGCGTAATCAATTCTTTATGTAGTGAATGGTGAAATAAGGTTATGTCTTGGGCAAGTGAAATAATCAAGAGGCTATGCTCTGTTTGAAAGGAACATTACACAAGAAGTTTGTAATTTACTTAGTATTTTATTAGCATTAAATATAAATCCAAATAATTGCTGAAAAATGAAGTTTAGCTTATACATAGGAATACCATTGATATAGGGCGTCCATACATGCCTGGGGATGGGATGTACCAGTTCCCTGCAGATATTGCTGAGGTTATGACAGACAAAGTGCGAAACTGCTGAACATGACTATCACACCTCGCCAGACATGGATTTTGAGTCAAATCAGCAATCACTTAACAGAAGAACACAGTTTATCATGTGAAAGTGAGTGTGGTAGGCTGTGAAACAATAGTGAAATGTACTCCGGTGGTGGTGGAGCTGGGCTGCTGGGTTGAACCATGTTAGAGTTGGAGATGGGTTGCTACGCAACTGTGATTCAAAAAGTCCAATCTGCAGTCAGGAGCCCTAAGGCACGGAGAGCACGTTTCAACAACTGCATCGGCTGGTGTGACTCGAAGTAACGACAGCTAAAGATTGGACTTACACTTCAAATGTCAACTTTTCACAAACTTGTTTTTATTCAGTGTTGTTCCTGTTTTATATCAAAACAGATTATTGACTGAAAATCAAGAGGAGAATTGCAAGTTGACAATGGTTATATTGAATGTCTGAAAATGGCTGATATAAATACACTGACATATAGAAACAGTGTATGAAGAAACCACCTTGAGTTTCACCTGTGAAACTATTGGTCCTTTGTCTTGGTTGTATTGACTTAGGAAGTATATATCCCTTGTCAAGTTTTCCTTCATAAGGATGTGGTGTAACAGTACTGTGATGTCAGATGCAGATGCCCCCTTTTAGATTTGTGGATGCCGTGCTAAGCCCCCTTTATTTATTCACTTATTCATCCTTCTATGCACACATGCATGCAGGCAGACAGGAACACACACACACACATCCCAACCCATTTTAAGGTCCCAGGGAATTCCCAATCTCCATATAGCCCTACATATAGTATAATGTTTATATTTAATACCATCAAGGAATGCAAGTATACAGGGAGCGATTTGATTATTGTTCAGTGGTTAATTTAGGGGGCCGAGGGTCTAGCGAATGAATGGCGGCACACATGGCCAGCTGAGGGAGGAAAACGGGTAGCAGCACCACCACCAGCGGTCTTCCCTCCCCACCTCCTCTCTCGACACCTCCTTAAGAATGTGCCTCTTGTTCACCCTCTCGGCTGGAAACATCCTGGAGAACGACGTTTCATCTATGTAAATGTTCGAGGTCACGCAACTACCACCACCCCAGATAGCCCAGGGGAAATTGATCACATCAAACAACTAGTCTCGCTCCATACACACACACACACACACACACACACACACACACACACACACACACACACACACACACACACACACACACACACACACACACACACACACACACACACACACACACACACACACACACACACACAGACCTTTAATTGGAGACTGGTGACTGAGGCCTTTAGGGAAAAGGTCACCCTAATGGGGAGGGCAGGGGCTCTGGAGATAAGGTTTGAACCTACATTATGAAGTCGTGTGGCGTGCAGCGATGTAATGACTAGTGTAGGCGGGAACGCACTCTAAACCACCACCGTGTTTGTTTAATGTGATGCCTCTGTCACATGCTGGCTGAGGTGGGAATAGGCTGAAGTTGCCCTTAGACAGTGATCTTGGGTCAGTTTTGCATTTCTCCCACATGGTTAAAGGCCCAGTGCAATCAAAAACATGATTTACCTGTGTTTATACATATACAGTACCAGTCCAAATTTTGGACACACCTACTCATTCCAGAGTTTTTCTTTATTTTTACTATTGTCTACATTGTATAATATTAGTGAATACATCTACTATGAAATAGCACGCATGAAATCATGTAGTAACCAAAAAAAGGGTTAAACAAATATATTTAATATTTGAGATTCTTCAAAGTAGCCACCCTTTGCCTTGATGACAGCTTTGCACACTCTTGGCATTCTCTCAACCAGCTTCATGAGGTAGTCACCTGGAATGCAATTAACAGGTGTGCCTTGTTAAAAGTTAATTTGTAGAATTTCTTTCCTTCTTAATGCATTTGAGCCGATCAGTTGTTTTGTGACAAGGTAGGGGAGGTGTTACAGAAGACAGACATATTTGATAAAAGACCAAGTCCATATTATGGCAAGAACAGCTCAAATAAGCAAAGAGAAATGACAGACTTACTTTAAAACATGAAGGTCAGTCAATACGGAAAATGCCAGGAACTTTTGAAGTTTCTTCAAGTGCAGTCACAAAAACCATTATGCTATATGATGAAACTGGGTCTCATGAGGACCGCCACAGGAAAGGAAGACCCAGAGTTACCTCTGCTGCAGAGGATAACTTCATTAGCAGACACATCTCAACATCAACTGTTCAGAAGAGACTGCGTGAATCAGGCCTTCGTTTTCGAATTGCTGCAAAGAAACCACTACTAAAGGACACCAATAAGAAGAGACTTGCTTGGGCCAAGAAACACGAGCAATGGACATTAGACCGGTGGAAATCTGTCCTTTAAGTCCGATGAGTCAAAATTTGAATTTTTTGGTTCCAACCGCTGTGTTTTTGTGAGACGCAGAGTAGGTGAATGGAAGATCTCCGCATGTGTGGTTCCCACCGTGATGCATGGAGGAGGAGGTGTAGTAATGTTGTGGGGGTGCTTTGCTGGTGACACTGTCTGTGATTTATTTAGAAATCAAGGCACACTTAACCAGCATGGCTACCACAGCATTCTGCAGCGATACGTCATCCCATCTGGTTTACACTTAGTCCCACTATCATTTGTTTTTCAACAGGACAATGACCCAATACACACCTCCAGGCTGTGTAAGTGCTATTTGACCAAGAAAGAGAGTGATGGAGTGCTGCATCAGATGACCTGGCCTCCACAATCACCGGATCTCAACCCAATTGAGATGGTTTGGGATGAGTTGGACCGCAGAGTGAAGCAAAAGCAGTGCTCAGCATATGTGGGAATGAATTACAAGTCCTCAACTGGCAGCTTCATTAAATAGTACCCACAAAACACCAGTCTCAACGTCAACAGTGAAGAGACGACCCCGGGATGCTGGCCTTCGAGGCAGAGTTCCTCTGTCCAGTGTCTGTGTTCTTTTGCCCATCTTAATATTTTCTTTTTATATCTGAGATATGGCTTTTTCTTTGCAACTCTGCCGAGAAGGCCAGCATCCCGAAGTCGCATTTTCACTGTTGACGTTGAGACTGGTGTTTTGCAGGTACTATTTAATGAAGCTGCCAGTTGAGGACTTGTGAGGCGTCTGTTTCTCAAACTAGACACTCTAATGTACTTGTCCTCTTGCTCAGTGGTGCACCGGGGCCTCCCACTCCTCTTTCTATTCTGATTAGAGCCAGTTTGCGCTGTTCTATGAAGGGAATAGTACATAGCGTTGTTTGAGATCTTCAGTTTCTTGGCAATTTCTCGCACTGAATAGCCTTCATTTCTCAGAACAAGAATAGACTGACGAGTTTCAGAAGAAAGTTCTTTGTTTCTGGACGTTTTGAGCCTGTAATTGATCCCACAAATGCTGATGCTCCAGATACTCAACTAGTCTAAAGAAGGCCAGTTTTATTGCCTCTTTAATCAGAACAACAGTTTTCAGCTGTGCTAACATAATTGCAAAAGGGTTTTCTAATGATCAATTAGCCTTTTAAAATGATAACCTTGTATTAACTAACACAACGTGTCATTGGAATACAGGAGTGATGGTTGCTGATAATGGGGCTCTGTACGCCTATGTAGATATTCCATAAAAAAAAAGTTGCAGTTTCCAGCTACAATAGTCATGTACAACATTAACAATGTCTACACTGTATTTCTGATCAATGTGATGTTATTTTAACGGACAAAAAATGTGCTTTTCTTTAAAAAATGAAATTTCTAAGGGACCCTAAACTTTTGAACAGTAGTGTGTGTGTTTATGATGTGTGTGTGTGTGTATATATATATATATATGTGTGTGTGTGTGTGTGTGTGTGTATATATATATATATATATATATATATGTGTATAATATACATTCAGTATGAGACAAAACAGTCAATAACAGTCAAACCACCAATCCTGCAGGACTCATTACAGTATGTCATATTTATGGGCTTCTGGTATCACCTTAAAGCTATTTGAGACAATGCCAAATGCAATCATCCTCAACTGGTATCATGACATCATTGTGAAACACAGCTACCAGTGCATTTCCCATAATATAGAGCCAAGTCTTGGTTTTATCATCGTCTGCCGCCCTTTCTGAACATGTCTGAGACAATAAGATAGGTTGCCGAGCAACTACCCATTGAGTACATATATAAAACAAATTACACTATGAGGTTGGAATTGGAAAATTGTGATAATGCCCTTTTAGTGTACAAGTTGTTTGAAAAGACACTGGACATTTCTGCTTGTTTTGTTGGGATGGGGTTTTGGCCTGCCTGGTGACATCAGGGGCAGCTGAGGTTGAGAAGGTGCTTTCCTGAACCTGTGAGAGACAATTAAAGGGGCAGTGTTAACAAAAATAAGAAAGTAGCAAGTACTAGGACTACATGGAAATTAGTTTGGAATAGCATTGTGGCAGGCACTAGACAGATAGGGTATGGAGCTCATCTTCACGGTGAAGGATGTTCAACATTTTATTGATTAACAAAATGGCTTAAAAAATGTGAATCATGGATTCTTTTTAATCTGTCCTCTGGATGGCAGTATTTCCTGTTTCATTGAAAACTCTGTCACAAAGTGCTGTTTTCCATCCCACATAGTTCCCAGCCAGACTTGATTCTGGGAGGAGGGCTCACGGAACATCATGCATCATAAATCTCGGGAAGACATCTACAAGCTGAGATCTCCTGTCAGAGAAAAGCAATTATCAGTCAAGGGACATGCATGTTGTGACGTCTTCCATATCCACACACTTCATCTTGTCATACTAATCTGATTCTGTCTCTTTTAATTGGATGTAAATTATTACACAATTACCATACTTCATTCTATATCTAGAGGACTCCTAATATCTCCAGGAGTGATAAGTATCATTTTTGTCTTAATCTGTTGTTTAGTACTGTCTTTTTGCAAGCTAGGGCCATCTACTTGAAGTGCTGCCTGTCTTCCCAGTAGCCTACTTGGTGTGTAAACTGCTGACTGCTATTAACTTGTAGATGATTGTTGACATATCAACCAGGATTAAGGTGCAGGGCAATTTGTGACTGTTGTTGTTTTGGTAATCAGTGGCTGTATTGGAGGGGGAGTGGTTTTTCCTCTCCTAGGCAATCAGCAATTAGTACCGGGAGGTTTGCTCTTTACCTCTGCAAGGCAATTAGTAGTTAGTGTTAGTACTTCAGTCTCCCCTGTTTTTTTAGCGCTGGTCGTGTCAGCAGCAGTCTCATCGCCAAAACTGAAACGGTTCTGCTGAGTTATGACAGGAAGGCTCCACACCACTCTCTCACTTTAGTATCTTGCCTAGTTCTTTTCAGATGATCTCATTTTGGTCTTTTGTAGCTTTGTCAACTATGTGTGTGTTTTCTATATCTGTTTGCTCTTCTCCCTGTAGGCTTTACAGACACTCCCCATGCCTTGGCTGAGACCCTTCTAATTTAGTGTACCCTGCGTGCACAACCTAAATCCTTCTCCCTCCTGTCTCCTGATTCTGCCTCTTTGAACCTACTCTCCTCTCTTTCTGCATCCTACAGTGGTTCCTTCTTTAAAAGTTGCGAGCTTACAGCACGAGACTTCGAGGTACCCAGCGTCACGGCTTCATTGCTCCAGACCACCGCAAGGGGGAGTTAAAGCACTCATTATGCATTTGGGTCCCAAGGTTTTTAAATGACCAATCATATCGAGGTGTTCCAATGATGAATTTGACGCGAGCCACCTGTCCCTGGTGACTTTCTTCACCAAAGATGGCTGACAAAACATTATGGTGGAAGCAAATTTAAGTAATTATAACTTCATAACGAGTCAAGCAAAGAAATTACAATTGAGAGGAATATGTTAGTTAATGTAGAGACAAACGATTGTGCATATTATTTTGTCATAAATTATCATTTTTTTCAGTCATTTCCAATACCAGGTGTATCAAACTCCATTATTTGAATGATGCTGTGTCTGCATGTATGTATTACAATTATATAAGAGTGTTTACTACTCCTGCTCCTGGGACATCAAGGATTACACATTGGAACTATGCAATAGACTAGAAACATGATTTAAGTAAAGGTTGATTTGTAATTCATATATACAGAATAAAAAACAGTACATCCTGCCAGCACGCCCACAAGCGAGCCACTCAGGCAGAGAATGACACGTGGAAGAGAGTGAGGAACGAGATGGGAGTAACAATCCAGGCTATTTGCTCTGAGACCGGCATAATAATGTAATGAAACAAGCAGGGAGCAGGTTTCGAACCCTCAACATTCTAGCCTGAAGTCCAGCACGCTATCGTCTGTGCCCAAATATATTAATTAGGGTTGGGGCCGAATGTGGCTAAAAACACTTTATCAATTGGAATCTTTAACATGTGGAAAGGGGAAATAGTATTATTCGTTTTTCACAAGCGTAGCAGGATGGGCTCTTAGCTGAACAATAAACTATTCAACCTTTACTAAAGAATTGTCTAATAGCCGAGCTAGGTGTGAACCCCCATCCCCAACTTACAACAAATAATTTCTACACATCTACCTACACACGGTTAATGTTCTGATTTTTAAATAATACATAATAACTCAGCAAAATAAGAAATGTCCTCTCACTGTCAACTGCGTTTATTTTCAGCAAACTTAACGTGTAAATATTTGTATGAACATAAGATTCAACAACTGAGACACAAACTGAACAAGTTCCACAGACATGTGACTAACAGAAATTGAATAATGTGTCCCTGAACAAAGTGGGGGTCAAAAGAAACAGTCAGTATCTGGTGTGGCCTTTAGCTGCATTAAGTACTGCAGTGCATCTCCTTCTCATGGATTGCACCAGATTTGCCAGTCGAGATGTTACCCCACTTTTCCACCAAGGCACCTGCAGGTTCCCAGACATTTCTGGGGGGAATGGCCCTGGCCCTAGCCCTCACCCTCCGATCCAACAGGTGCCAGACGTGCTCAATGGGATTGAGATCTGGGCTCTTCGCTGGCCATGGCAGAACACTGACATTCCTAGAAATCATGCACAGAACGAGCAGTATGGCTGGTGGCATTGTCATGCTGGACGGTCATGTCAGGATGAGCCTGCAGGAAGAGTACCACATGAGGGAGGAGGATGTTTTCCCTGTAACGCACAGCGTTGAGATTGCCTGCAATGACGACAAGCTCAGTCCGATGATGCTGTGACACATCCGCCCCAGACCATGACGGACCCTCCATCTCCAAATCGATCCCGCTCCAGAGTACAGGCCTCGGTGTAACACTCTGTCCTTCGACGATGAATGCGGATCCGACCATCACCCTTGTTGAGACAAAATCGCGACTCGTCAGTGAAGAGCACTTTTTGCCAGTCCTGTCTGGTCCAGCGACGGTGGGTTTGTGCCCATAGGCAACGTTGTTGCTGGTGATGTCTGGTGAGGACCTGCCTTACAACAGGCCTGCAAGCCCTCAGTCCGAGCACTGATGAGGGAGGGATTGTGCGTTCCTGGTGTAACTCGGGCAGTTGTTCATGCCATCCTGTACCTGTCCCGCAGGTGTGATGTTCGAATAAATCGATCCTGCGCAGATGTTGTTACACGTGGTCTGTCACTGCGAGGACGATCAGCTGTCCGTCCTGTCTCCCTGAAGCGCTGTCTTAGGCGTCTCACAGTACAGACATTGCAATTTATTGCCCTGGCCACATCTGCAGTCCTCATGCCTCCTTGATGCATGCCTAAGGCACGTTCACGTAGATGAGCAGGGACCTTGGGCATCTTTTGGTGTTTTTCAGAGTCCGTAGAAAGGCCTCTTTAGTGTCCTAAGTTTTCATAACTGTGACCTTAATTGCCTACCGTCTGTAAGCTGTTAGTGTCTTAATGACCGTTCCACAGGTGCATTTTCATTAATTGTTTATGGTTCAAGGGGAAATGTGTTTAAACCCTTTACAATGAAGATCTGTGAAGTTATTTGGATTTTTACTAATTATCTTTGAAAGACAGGGTCCTGAAAAAGGGACGTTTCTTTTCTTGCTGAGTTTATATTGGTCATGGCTCCCGAGTGGCGCAGCGGTCTAAGGCACTGCATCTCGGTGCAAGAGGCTTTACTACAGTCCCTGGTTCAAATTCAGGCTGTATCACATCCGACCGTGATTGGGAGTGCCATAGGGTGGCGCTCAATTGCCCCAGCATCATCCAGGGTTGGCCGTCACTGTAAATAAGAATTTGTTCTTACCTGACTTGCCTAGTTAACTTCTTAGGGAGCGGCTCCCGAGGTGACGGTTTTGGAGAGTCTGGCATGCCCAAAGTAAATGCCTCCCACTCAGGCCCAGAAAATAAGATATGCACATAATTAGTACTATTGGATAGGAAACACTCTGAAGTTTCTAAGAGTGTAACAGAACAGAAATAGCAGGCGAAAACCCGAGAAAAATCTATCCGGAATTACTGTTTTCTTTTGTCACATTGGCTCTGTTTGACAGTCTCCCTATTGAGTTCTATGGCAAGTAGCTCTGAGATTTCAGTACCTATGGCTTCCACTAGATGTCAAGTCTATATATAAAGCCTCAGAGAGATTGGAGGAAGCAGGAAGAATGGGTACAGGAAATGGCCACGGTAGCTCAGATGTCAACAAGTTTTCTTGTGCGCGAGGCTGGCTGCGCGCCCCACTTTATTTTTACTTATATAACATTTAGGTGACCATCCGAGTGAAATATTATCGCTCATATTCATAAAAGGATAGCTAAGGATGCATTTTAACTGGTATTTGATTTGTTTAGGAAAAGTTTATTGGTGTATATTTGAACGCGTTCTCTTCACGTTTCAATGGGCGATTCGACGTTGGATTTTCTGAACTTAACGCACCAACCAAACGGAGATTTCTGGATATAATAAATGACTTTTTCTAACAAAAGAACCATGGATTGTCTTCGTTGGACACTTGGGAAGCCCTCAGCAGAAGTTCTTCAAAAGGTAAGGGATTTGTTTTCGCTGTGAAATGTGTTTTGTGTGAACCGCGATGATTTATGAATTTATGCTAATGGATATCTGACAACGCTGTGATATTGCCAAGAAACAGAGCTTTTGATGACGATGCAACACTTTGTATATTGATGAATGTTTAATAATTCAACTTTTGGATTTTGAATTTGGCGCCTTGCATTTCACCGGGTAGTGTCGGGAGCTAGCGCCCCACCACTCCCTAAGTAGTTAAATAAAGGTTAAAATAAAAAATAAAAACTGCCGGGAACCACAGCGCAATCAATAGGAGGTGAACAGTGGCTGGTGCTGAAAATATAGCTAACTTGTTGGAGAACCTACACCAGTCGAGCAATTCATTTAAAAAATAATCTTAATTTGACTTTACAAACAATAAGAGGGCTTAATTGGAGTCGGAGCCTAGACTTATATAAAATGACTTAACTGGCTGAGGTAGGCTGAGGCTTAACAGCCTAATAGAAGTAGGATTTTTTTATTAGGCCTACTTACAATTGCAACTGGTCAAAAATCTAGCATCCTACATAAAACAATGATTTAAAGAAAAAAAGTCTGCACTGCGCACATTTTGTAAATCCCAAACTCTAAAAGTAATTGGAAAGGTAGATACAAATTGTGTGACATTATGGTTACAATAAAGAATGTAAACAAGATGCTGTGTATTCACAACTGTAGCAGGTGTAGCCCATCATGCAAATGTTTCGTATTAGCAGGACAATATACTTTTTATAGCCCGGCTACTGTTGTGTATTTGATGCTTAAGTACTCTAAAGTGTTACATTTCTAACTCAAACATCAGTACAGTATTTCTTCATCAACATCTTTATGCTGTTGTTAATAAAATAACGAGAAAAAAGACATTAAAATGCGGATGTTTAAATGAACTACATTTTAGTTGCACTTCCACCCAGTTCCACGACCACAGGTATAAAACCTTGCTGAGATGATCAATGTATTTGTTGCATTGTTGTATCGTCAATTTCTCTAGCCAAAACATCTTGATGGCCTTGACCAGCTAATCTTTGCTCGTCGGCTTGGCACAGTTACGGATTAATATTTTCAGTTGATGCCAAACAAGTTCAATCGGGTTTAAATCAGGAGACCTACATGTAGAGATTATTTTTTTTAAATGTATTTTTTAGATATCCTGTAGTCCTACTGAAGGTGTTGAAGGTCTTATTTAATTTTATTTTATTTATTTAATTTAATTATTGTATTTGTTATTTAACGTTTATTTTACTACACTCTGCTGGCGTCTTGACCCAGGTTATGCCCTCATTTGCAATGCAAACCCGGGCGACAGTGTGTTTTGGGTCATTGTCTGCATTTGGAGAAGAAAAAAATACATTTAGCCAACATTAGGTACAATAATATAATTATACATGTAAATAGGGCTAAATGTAACAAAATATTGCTATAATCCTACCTTGAAAGAAACAATGTGTACCCAGAAACACCTCTCTGACATAGGGTACAGCATATCTCTTGATGATTTTTCCTCAAATAAATCTCGAGCCATGATACCTGAAAAAGGAGGTAAGAGTGAATTATTGTTAACACATAACAGTCCGTGAGGTGTAGGCTACAATATTTTATGTACCTTTTGCTTTGTAAATAGCCAAACTTACCATCAAAAATCAAATATGGGCCTGGTCCCTGGCGAGAAATTGCCCCCCACACATGGAGTTTGAGCGGATGCTTGGGACTCCGCTTGCTTGATCTTCTACCTTTTTTTTCTGTAGCAATTTTTAGCAAATTGCTCAAGGGCCACGGTTGATTCGTCTGTGACGATGACGTTATTGAATGTCTCGCCAGCTTTGATCCATGCCTGGGCCTGCAGGATGTAAAGTTCTTTGTTTGTCAGACAAATCATTGGGTCACAACTACAGAACAGTACAAAACAAGCAAACATACATGATTAATGTTCTGAGAATTAAAAAAATTCTAATATATATAACATTTCTTACCGAGCCTTTCCATAAGCCCACACAAGGTTCTTCTTCTGTCTTCTGACTGTGATTAGAGCAATGTTGTTGTTCCGTGATGCCCGCAGATTAGAGATTGCCTTTGCCGATCGCTCATCTTCATTCATCAGTGAGCCAATGGCTTGAATAGTCTCGCTGTAAATTTAAATACAATGTAAAAATGTGCAGCATACAGTAAAGACCAGCAGTCGATTTATTTAGTTAAGCTAGATTCTTAAAATGTGTACGCAGCATTTGTGTGTTGGAGTCACTTTTTAATTCTTAATTGATCTACTGTTTCCTATCATAGGCCACTATAATCGATGGGGGCTCAGGGCGGTACCATTCTGCTCATCTGATGAAGGTGCTCATGGGTGAGATTCAAACTTTGAAGACCGAGATCGAATCATTGAAGGCAGACCATCAGAAAGAGAAACATTCTCTGAGGGCAGAGATACGGGCGACAGCTGCTGCATTGGTCCAGAGCCAGGCGGTTTTGGCGGAGAGTCAGGTGGAGAATGACTCGTTGAAAAGGGCGAGGAACGAGATGGAGTCACAATCCATGCCAGGCACACTTGTGAGCTCTGGAACTCCATCTCCGACAGGCAGAGTCAACATACGTGGCGGGTTCGTCAGGTCGTCAGTTCACCCTGACATTTCCATTCCTCTGCTTACCAGGCACAGCAAGGGCCGCCCAGACCGTTATGCTGTTCTGCTATTCCAAGGATGTGTAACTGAAGAGAGATACCACGAGTGGGCACAGAATACATAGCCTTCCCGCTGTGGACGTCTATTTCAGCACCGTTTCGTGCTGCTCTGAGACAAGCATGGAGAAACGAAAATGTTCAAATATTCCATACATTTCTTAAGATATGTGTTGACTGAATATAAGCAAGTGATGTCTGCTAAATAATCAAGTTAGGTTTCTCCAGAAATAAATAATTCAAAATAACAAACTGGCTTTATTTACAAATTAGTGCGAATGTCTTACCCCATATGTTCAATAATTGCCTTTTCCGCACTCATTCTAGGTTAAATGAAAACGAAATCTCCAAAATATTTTTACTTTTTTAAACAAAGCTATTATTAATTTAGAATGATATAAAAGCCCAATAGGATCTGTGAGAATACCTAACGAATATGCCCCTTAGATATTAATATAGAGTCCTCTAATCCTCTAAATGTAATTATTGGCGGAGAGTCACGTAATTGAAAAATATATTTTTAGATATACTGTAGTCCTACCATAGGTGAAATGAGTCTCACTAATGTTGCGTAATGTGGTGTTAAAAATGATGTAGGTCTTATTTATTTAAAGGGCATATTGAAGTTAGAAGCGAAAGCCTACAACTATTTTAGCACCGTTTCACGCTGCTCTGAGACAAGCAAGGAGACTGGTCTTGATAAATCAATAAGATTTTTATTTTTCACTTAATCTCCGTTATTGGTTAGACAAGAATTAGAAAATAAGAAACGTTATGCTCTTAGTGTAACCTTTATTTAACTAGGCAAGTCAGTTAAGAACAAATTCTTATTTACAAGGACAGCCTACTCCTTCCTCCAAGTCGGGGAATTGAACCCGGTCTCCCGCGTGCCCTCCGGGGATTCTTTAGCTAAATAACCCAGTACTGCCAACCGTCACGTTGTACAGCGACATATTTTCTGTTCCATCCTAATGAAAACCCAGAGGGTTTTTCTTGGAATATAAAAACCATATTATTATTCAAATTAATTAAGCAAGTTCCAGTCAAACGTTTGGACACCTACTCATTCCAGGATTTGTCTTTATTTTGACTATTTTCTACATTGTAGAATAATAGTGAAGACATCACAACTATGAAATAACACATATGGAATCAGTTAAGAACAAATAATTATTTACAAGGACAGCCTACTCCTTCCTCCCTGTCGGGGATTTGAACCCTGTCTCCCGCGTGCCCCCCATTCTGTAGTACAGACATGGTCTGCTCTCCCTTATGTAAGGAATTAGGGACTTCCCCATGTTTACTACAGTATGTATTTTAGACTGCACAGGATCCTAATAAACAAATGCAGGTGGCTTAGATCTTCAAAATGCTGTAAATGCTTTATTATCCAAATGTAAAAGCATATACTGTACAGCACTGTGTTTCTTCATCAGCATCTTTATGCTTTCGTTTATAAAATAATGATAAAAATACTCTTTAAAAATGCAATGTTAATTTAGTTATGGATCCATAACGAATTACTATGGGGAATAACTATCACTGATTTACAGAAATATTGGAACAAAGTTGTCTAATGAAGGCAAACAATTTAGAATCCTCCAATCCTCATACTCTAACCTACTCCCGACTGTCACATTGTACAGCGCCATATTTTCCATTCCATCCTAACGGAAACCCTGAGTGTTTCATTTTTCTCTGAATAGAAACACCATAATATTAATCAAGTTAATTAAGCCACATTTCTTAATCAATCCCATAAACTATGTTATTGCAAAAAAGGTTTAAAAATCTCTGGTAATGCCAATATGGAAGACTATCAAATGCTTCTCAAAGATGCCCTCTGGTGGTCAAACTAGCAATAACTTTCATGAACATAAAAAAATGGCTGACCAATAGATAACGTGCCACAGAATGCTGCAGCAGCCCGCAAGGTGTGCCGCAATATGATGCAACTTTTAGAGGAGCCACTGAATGACTCGTACTGTCCCCTTGCGAGCTTACAGAACAGGGCAGCTGAGCGAAAATGAAGGAAAGATCCTCCAGAAGTTTAGTTATCATTCCCTCCTCTCTACCTTCTCTTCCTCTGTATCTGCTGCTAAAGCCACTTTTTATCACTCTAAATGTCTAGCTTCTGCCTCTAACCCTAGAAAACTCCTTTACACCTTCCTTAATTCTCCACCTCCTCCCCTCTCCCTCTCTGCGGACAACAATTGAAAAGAATGTTGACAACATTCACTCAGCCTATTGAGTCCACTGGTCCCAATCACATATAACTACCCTATGCCTTCACCCCTTTCTCCCCTCTCTCCAGATGTGACTAGTGAGGTCCGGCCACCCAACAACCCGCCCGCTCGACCCCATCCCTTCCTCCCTTCTCTAGACCATCTACCATTACTCACTTCCCTGACCATTGGCTGCGTCCCCTCTGACTTCAAAATGTCCCAAGTTGCTCCTCTCAAGAAACTAACACTTGACCCCTCTAACTTAAACTACAGACCGGTATTCCTTATTTTCTTTCTTTCCAAAACATGCGTGCGGTCTCTGACCAGCTCTCTATCTCAGAACCACATACTCTCACTACTTGTGTCCCCCAGTGCTCGGTTCTAGGCCCTCTCCTCTTTTCTCTAAATCACTCGACTCAGTCATGTCCTCACATGGCCTCTCCTAGCATTGCTATGCGGATGACACTCAACTACTATGCGGATGACACCCCCGTATGGACTACTGCAACTCGCTGTTGACTGGGCTCCCCTCTTGTGCCATCAAACCACTGAAACTTATCCAGAATGCTGCAATCCGCCTGAAGTTCAACCTTCCCAAGTTCTCCTATGTCACCCCGGTCCTCCTCACACTCCACTGGCTTCCAGTTGAAGCTCGCATCCACTACAAGACCACGGTACTTGCCTACGGAGCAGCAAGAGGAACTGCCCCTCCCTATCTTCAGGCTATGCTTAAACCCTACACCCCAACCCGAGTACAGGAGGGCAGCTCCCACTCAGCCCAGTCCAAGATCTTCCCTGACCTGTGTCCTGGTACCCTAATGGTGGAACCAGCTTTCCCCTGAAGCTAGGACATCAGAGTCCCTGCCTATCTTCAGAAAACGTACACTTTACTTTTTCCACCTTACTAGCTTTAACTTTGAGGAAAATGTACTTACTATGACTGGGATATGTGGTTGTCCTACCTAGCAATCTGAAGATGAATGCACTAACTGGATAAGAGCTTCTGCTAAATTACTCAAATGTTAATGTAATGACAACTAGCTTTCGTTCCTGAAGGACCTCTCTTAGCCCCTTTATGTTGTTGTCAATCACTTCAATGTAAGAGTCTGTAGCCGACTAACAGCTTCCATGTCTAGACAATGTAATTTGCTTAGGATGAAGCTGTTGCTAGCTAGTTTGTCCTGTGAAATGAAAATTGGGTTGTTATTCTACCTAACATGCATATGGACACCTTTAAAAAATAGTTTATTTTGTATTTTTATATATAACCTTTTATTTAACTAGGCAAGTCAGTTAAGAACACATTCTTTTTTTCAATGAGCCTAGGAACAGTGGGTTAACTGCCTTGCTCAGGGTAGCCTAGTGGTGCTTTTTAGCTGATTCTTTGTATAATTCTGACCCTGAGTCATACTAAATTGTGTGTTTCTCTACTCCAATGATTAATCCACAGATAAAAAGGGAAGTTGTTAGATAATCTTTCAAGCACCCAAGTGGGTTTGTAAATTTAAAAAATGTACCAATAAGGAGATGGGAGAGGTGGGACTTGCAGTGCGTCGAGCGTCTCAAATGTAACCCAGTTCTATTTTAGCATTTGGCAACGCAGACACCCGTTGACGTGCGCAAGCAATGTAGATGAAATAATTGTATAACGTGTGTACATTTATTTTTGCAACGCTCACTCATGCAACGTGGCCGACCTAGTCAGGATAAGTCTTGCATTGACTACTTGATTGCCAATTCACTGATCACTTCAGGGTCATTGAGAATGTTCTAGTGCCTCCTCAAAGTTGACCAGTCTCACAAATAAGAATACATTCAAGCTCCCAAAAATGTTTTATGGCCACAGGTCAGTCAATGCAATGAAATTGTATATTAGATATATGATCAAATACTTTTAACCACTTATGCATACATATCAAATATGTGTTAGAGGTTAGGCTGATGTGTTGACTCACCACATCCTGCAGCTTGAGGTACTCCGGGGGATTGTGCCAGGCTGCTTTGAAGCTGATACTGCATGGGAAATCAGAATGTTCCAGAAGAATCCAGGCAGGTCTACACTCCACACATCCTCTGACTTCATCTTCCCAATGCCCCACTTTCAGCCAAAAGCACTGCAGAGTCCTAACTTGAGACCATTTAAATTATCACCAAATCTGCATAGTTTCTTACAATGTAAGGTACTATAAACAATGGCTGGTGCCCTAAAACAATTGCTCCGGACTAATATAGTATAAAACATTGCCGCTATAAAAAACGAAATAATACTTGAGCATACTTGTTCCACTGCCTCGTGTATGGGTTACCAAGATACAGTATGCCATCTGCTTTGTTTACTCCCAGAATAAAAATAAACATCAGATCAGTGCTTATTAGAGTGGAACTGACAGGAAGAAGCTACATCAGATCAGTGTTTATTGGAGTGGAACTGACACAAATAAACTACAACAGATCAGTGCTTATTAGAGTGGAACGGACACAAAGAAACTACATCAGATCAGTAACACACACTCTATAATGGCGTCCATCTTTAAAATATTTGTTTTTGCCAATTTCAACTTCATCTGGACAGTAAAGACAGATGTAATAGTTTGTAACTAGTTAGAATTTTGTCCCTAGATGCTACAGTCTCAATTTGTATGACCATGGGAATTGGTAGAGAAAAGGGTGAGAAAGGCAGGGAAGAGGTAATCACCAAGAACCAAGAAGGATCCCACCGGGCACAGACGTCAATTCAACATCTATTCCACATTGGTTGAAGGTAATTTCATTGAAATGACGTAGAAAATGTTGATTCAACCAGTGTGTGCCCAGTGGGATGGCATCAGCAGAAACAATTAACAGCATTGAGGTCGCATATTACAATCATGCATCTCAACCCGATGAAATATGATTGTGGAAATGCAATGTTCTGACATCCCTGGACTACATATGAGTTCTATTATTTATCATTGACTGTCGTGAGGCCTAGGCAGGGGAAGGAAAGGAAAACATCCCCCTAACCTATTTGATCACAGCCAAGAGAGGAAAGGCCCTGTGTGTTCACAGCCTCTCAGAGAGGAAAGGCCCAGTGTGTTCACAGCCTCGCAGAGAGGAGAATATCCTTACTGATTTTGAGATTATACCGTAACAGCATTTCCCCATTTATAGCAGTGGAATGTTTAAGGTTAAGATTTGGTTGAGCAGCAGTTCCAGCACTACTCTAGATCTAGAGCCGCTGCTGTTGAGAATGGTTTTATTCTGTTATTATACTGTTATTCTGTTATATTCTGTTATATTATTTTACATTGTTGTTATATTCTGTTGTTATTCTGTTATAGTCTTATTATGTTATTATGTTATTATTCTGTTGTATTATTTTATTCTGTTCTTAATCTGTTGTTATTCTATTGTTATTCTGTTATGTTATTCTTCTGTTATATTATTCCATTATCCTGTTATATTCTGTTATTCTGTTGTTATTCTGTTCATTTTCAAAGGCTAAATGGATAAGAGTAGATGGAAACTTTAGGAACTCAAGACCTGTATTGATTATGAGTTATGACTGCTATGCAGTCCTCATGGACACTAATGGTGTACCATTTTTCATAAATGTTTTTACTTTTAAATTATTGATATATACCCATTGATTCTTGAAGAATATATAACTTATACATGCCTCATTAGGTTAGTTAAATGTCACACCCCATATTAACCCAAAATATAAGCTTGTTTTACTCCGTTGTTTGTAAACAAACACTATATAGCCTCAACATGGTTAAAAATATAATTTTGATCTCATGGATGGTCAGTCCTTGCATTCATAGCTCTGTCTATACAGTGGTGGGAAAAGTACTCAAAAGTCATACTTGAGTAAAAATTAAGATACCTTGATAGAAAATGTCTCAAGTAAAAGTGAAAGTCACCCAGTAAAATACTATTTGAGTAAAAGTCTAAAAGTATTTGGTTTTAAATATACTTAAGTATCAAAAGTAAATTGAATTGCTAAAATGCACTTAAGTATCAAAAGTAAAAGTATTAATAATTTCTAATTCCTTATATGATGCAAACCAGACAGCACAATTTATTTTATATATTTACGGATAGCCAGGGGCACACTGCAACACTCTGACATTAATTTGCAAGCAAAGCATTTGTGCTTAGTGAGTCCACCAGATCAGAGGCAGTAGGGATGACCAGGGATGTTCTCTTGATAAGTGCGTGAATTTGACAATTTTCCTGTCAAAATGTAACAAGTACTTTTTGGTGTCAGGGAAAATGTTTGGAGTAGAAAGTACATTATTTTCTTTACGATTGTAGTGAAGTAAAAGTTGTCAAAAATATAAATAGTAAAATAAATTACAGATACCCAAAAGTAGTACTTTAAAGTATTTTTACTTAACTACTTGCCGCACGGATCCCGTGAGCGGGATCATTTTCGATAAAAACAAAGCGCGCCAAATTCAAAAAAAGAATTCGTAATATTTAACATTCATGGAAATACAAGTGTTGCACATGGTTACAAATCTTAGCGTTTTGGTAATCTAAATCTGTTGTCAGATTTCAAAAAGGCTTTACGGCGAAAATAGCTTTTTCAACCAGCACTGGCGACACAAAATCACAAATTAAAGATATAAAAACTCACTTACTTTTTAAGATCTTCTGATGTTTCCAACAAAGAGGGTCCCAGCTACAAAACCGCTGTTAATTTTGTTCGATAAAGTACATATTTATATCTGAAAAACGCCATTTAGACGGCGCCATTGAATTCAGAAATCCACAGGAAACACCTCCATCAAAACGACGACAGAAAAGTCAAAATTGCTCCCGGTAAACTTCGTCTATTTTCGTCAAAGACTCTATATAATCCTTAAGTTGTCTAAAATGTAAAAAACCGATAAAACTTCACGCGGAAACAACTATGTTCAATAGACAAGGCAAATTCCCTCGCCAGTGCTCTCCCCAGAACTCGCCCAAACACTGTTTTTCTTCCGGCTCACTCTTTCCTTCATGTGAAAATACGTATTTATTTTTCAAAATACAAGCCCAAAGCCATCAATAGTAGACTGTTACCATATAGGGGAAGCCATAGGAATAGGAACATGGTGGATGGATTCAATGCTTTTCAAAATAAGATAATGGGAGCAGAATTATTTTTTTTTCTGGTCGGATTTCCGTTGGGTTTTCGCCTGCCAAATCAGTTCTGTTATAGACACAGACATAATTTTAACGGTTTTGGAAAATTCAGAGTCTTTTCTATCCAAAGCTACTAAATGATATGCATATCCTAGCTTCTGGGCCTGAGTGACAGACGGAAACTAGGAATTCTGCCCACTAGCTGTAAGAGGTTAAGTACTTTACACCACTAGTGGTTAGAGCGTTGGATTAGTAACCGAAAGGTTGCAAGTTCAATTCCCCAAGCTGACAAGGTACAAATCTGTTGTTCTGCAGTTAACCCACTGTTCCTAGGCCATCATTGAAAATAAGAATTTGTTCTTAAATGACTTGCCTGGTAAAATAAAAAAATACAAAATATTCATTTGTGAGTGCTTACAGTTCTCCAGCCCCATCCCTCAGCTGTTTACCTAAACGGTGGCTGGGTATCCATTTTGTTGTTGTTTGAACTGCATATGGCTATTACAGAGTTATACCTACAGAATCCTGATAATGTGTAAATGCTTATAGTTTTAAACACCAAAACCTTTGAATAAGCTTTGGAATCATCCTCCAACCAGTGATGAGATAATATCTCCCACCAAGTGAGGGTAAATCAGAGATTAGTTAGCCAGTTCTAGAATGTTGTTAGCAAGTTACCATCTACAGTAGAAAACCCCAGAAACAAACAACATCTAATCCGCACTTATCTAATCCGCACATTGATATACTTTAGTCCTTCCGCACATTGATATACTTTAGTCCTTCACCTTTTACTCACACATACATGCCCACACACTTCATACGGTACACTTCCACTTCCACAGTAAGTGGTGCACTTTTTAATACATGACACCCCCCTTGTAAATAAAAAATAAAAATGGAAGACTAGAAGATGGTATAATTACCTAATTGGCCTAATTCACAGTGGAGAGGCCATTATCATCTCTGTCAGGCCAGGTGCTAGCCTCCTACATGGCTCAAGCCACCAACACAGATGGGAAGAGAGGTGCTTTATCATTCCCCTCCTCCCGTCACTTATCTGGCTCTCCTCCTCTTCACTTCCACTTCTCATTGGACTGACAATTCTCATGCTGAAGATTTAAGTCAGTTAAGAACAAATTCTAGAACAACAGATTTGTACCTTGTCAGCTCAGGGAATTGAACTTGCAACCTTTCGGTTACTAGTCCAACGCTCTAAGCACTAGGCTACCCTGCCACCCCATTGATGATTTCACATGCCTGTTGCCAGAAGCATCTTGCTCATAGATACAATTGCATACATTTTTAGGATAGGAGATAGAAAACATAACTACACTGAATTACACTGAATTTAAGCCATCATTGCCCTCTGACACAGCAAAACATGATAATTTGATAATTATCTCACTAACTTCTTACCCTGCAAATGGCAACTGCAATGCCCTCCATGGCTTATTTAAAATGCATATTATTAAACGGACCAAAACAAAAATTATTCCGCCGTGGCCAAGAATAGCAGATCTGAGATCGGTGGAATGTTCTGCTCCCTGACTAGACAGACATAAGGTCTTTTAACAAGTACTGAAAATATGTGAAGGGACTTTAATTGGCATATTTCTCAGTTCCCAGAGGCTGCCAGAAGCCAGTGTGGTGTAAAGACCTGAGCCAAGCACAAGATAGATTCCACATCACATTCTGGTTTGGAGGCTATGATGTCATTATCTCTCAGAGCTATGGTCTTGTATCAAAGAAAGTTCCTTTGATAGATTTACAGAGAAATCCAGATCTGATATTGGTGGTGCCTGATCGATTTACAGAGAACTGCAGGTCTGATATTGGTTGTACCTGATCAAATGAAGTTTGGGGTCCTCTGTCAAATGATCAACACTTTGAAGTAGACTGTTTGGAATTCATTTTCACTGACAAAGAAAGTGACGTTTAAAACAGTAATATCTGTACCACAGATGTATTCATTTTGGGGCGATGATAAAAAATGTATATTGCATGCATCCATTCTGAAAGGCAAGACAATTTGATTGGAGATTCATTACAAAGAGAGATCATGTATAACACAGAAATTATGCAATGCAGAATCAGTATTCAAGAGAAAAATGGAAAACTGTAAATTACGTTGAAATGTCCATTAGTGATTATTTTCCTATGAACATGATTGGTAGTGCTGTGTCGTGAGCCTTTCTCACACTCTGTATTCTAAAAAGCAGCAATCACATATCTTAAAAGAGGTTGTGTAACTTGATTGCCACTGAAATAGCCACTGGCTGTTAACCCTAGCTGATGTTCTGCCAGGGTTAGTAAAGTCCCTGGAAAGTGAATAAGATTGAAGCTGCTCATTTTAGCACTCTATTATCCCAACAGTGTGATCATTCTCTGTTCATTGGAGGGCAGAATGTCAGAAGTGTTATCAATATATTACTGTTTGCTACTATTTCCTTTTACAAATGTAATAATTGTTTAGAACCATGAATCATGCTAGGAGTCAACTGGTGTTACCTTGTGATGTCGGATAGGCCCTAGCTCTGGGATCAAGCACTTATGGGAGACTAGCATGAGGATTAACACGTCCTTTACTATTGTCACCAGCAGGTAACAGTATATCTACTGGAGCAACTCTACACAGACATGGACAGAGACAAAGACAAATTGTATCTGTCAGGTATATTGTGTCATTCTCCACTTTTGGATGCCATTTAGAAGATTCTTCACAGAAACAACCTTTAAAACCAATGAAGGATCTGTTAAAAAGCTTGCCTTGTTGTAATTCTGGTCACATCTCCTTATTAGGTAGAGAGTTCATTAGCTAGCACTCACAATAGTACTAATGCTAAGGATCTGACAAGAATGGAACATGGTGTTAATGATCAATTTTTTGTTTTACATTTCAATACAGTGTCTTACGAAACTACCGAAAAAGCCTACCCTCGCTATGTCATTGTAGGGGTTCTAGCCTGTAATTATTGGGGTTCTAGCATGTCATTATAGGGTTTTAGCACGTCATTATTGGGTTCTAGCATGTTATTATTGGGTTCTAGCCTGTCATTATAGGTTCTAACCTGTTATTATAGGGGTTCTAGTCTATCATTTTTGAGGTTCTAGCCTGTCATTATTGGGTTCTAGCATGACATTATAGGAGTTCTAGCATGTCATTATTATGTTCTTGCCTGTCATTATTGGGTTCTAGTATGTCACTATTGGGTTCTTGCCTGTCATTATTAGTGTTCTAGCATGTCATTATTGGGTTCTAGCCTGTCATTATTGGGGTTCTAGTCTGTCATTATTGTGGTTCTAGCATGTCATTATTGGGTTCTAACCAGTCATTATTTGGTTGTAGTCTACCTAACTGGTTCATAATCTGATATAAATGTGTCTATTTAGAGTGCAAGTAAGAGTAAAAAGACCAGTTTTGTCTGTGTTTGTAGCTAGGAGACATCATACTTACCAGGGTCCAGGGTGAGCTCTGTCCAGTCTCTTGAGTCAGCCAGCCCAAGGTTGGGGTTGTTCAAAGGTTGGCAAATAATAATATAAACCAAAAGGAAATACATACCTCATGCATGCCAAAACTGAAGATTCAAACAAACACAGGCAAAACCCCAGCATGTTCGCAAGGCTCCGCAATCTGTCTCTGCTCCTTAATCACATGCCAATAACTCAAACCTGTGAGAAATAACTCACTTATCAAACCTTGCTGGTGGTCAAAGCACATGGTCCTGGCTGCTGCCCCCTAGAGGTGGGATGTGTGTAGTGGAAAATGGACTGCTTAACCAAAGACGGTACAGTATGAAGATGGTCTCCTATAGAAATCCCTGATCAAGTTGTAGGCGATGTCATGGCGACATTGGCTGGCTAAGCTCAAGCGCAGAAACACATATTTGATTCTAACGGTGATCTCACGCCGAACTGCGCATTTGCAGGCCATCAAATCAAAGGCACTCCTTCGATATAAAGTTGTTTTTAATAACATGTTCAACTACTTAAAACATTGTCTAGAATCTAGGTTGTGCCTTTAGATTTTGATAAAATTAACAACAAAGGAATTTTTCACTTCTCTCATTGACTTCTCAAACACCAAACCCTAGCCTGATCTGTCGAGTCTGCTTTGCACGCGTTCCCAGAAGTGTTGTGATGTTGTGCCTCTGGGTTTAGAAACTCTGTGGCCTAACCACAACACTGGTGCTAACAACGGCAAAATAGTAATATGGAAACTAGTGTCTAATAATAATAAAAAATGAAATAATAATGATAATATGGCAACTACTGTCTAATAATAACAATAATTAAATAATAATACTAATACTATGCAACTACTGTCTAATAATAACAATAATTAAATAATAATACTAATACTATGCAACTACTGTCTAATAATAACAATGTAATAATAATAATATGGCAACTAGTGTTGAATAATAACAATAATGGAATAATAATAATATGGAAACTACTGTCTAATAATAATAACATCAAAATAATAATAACAGCATAATCCCGGAGTCGCCTCTTCACTATTGATATTGCGGGGACTATTTAATGAAGCTGCCAGTTGAGGACTTGTGAGGCATCTGTTTCTCAAAATAGACACTCTAATGTACTTGTCCTCTTGCTCTGTTGTGCACCGGGGCCTCCCACTCCTCTTTCTATTTTGGTTAGGGCCAGTTTGCGCTGTTCTGTGAAGTGAGTAGTACACAGAGTTGTACGGGATCTTCAGTTTCTTGGCAATTTCTCGCATGGAATAGCCTTAATTTCTCAGAACAAGAATAGACTGACGAGTTTCAGAAGAAGGTTCTTTTTTTTCTAGCCATTTTGAGCCTGTAATTGTACCCACAAATGCTGATGCTCCAGATACTCAACTGGTCTAAAGAAGGCCAGTTTTATTGCTTCTTTAATCAGCACAAGAGTTTTCAGCTGTGCTAACATAATTGCAAAAGGGTTTTCTAATGATCAATTAACCTTTTAAAATGCTAAACCTAGATCAGCTAACGCAACATGCCATTGGAACACAGGAGTGATGGTTGCTGATAATGGGCCTCTGCACGCCTATGTAGATATTCCATAAGAAATCTGCTGTTTCCAGCTACAATAGTCACGTACAACATTAACAATGTCCACACTATATTTCTGAACAATTTGATGTTATTTGAATGGACAAAAAAATGTAGCTTTTCTTTAAAAAATTAGGATATTTCTAAGTGACCCCAAACTTTTGAACGGTAGTGTATATAATGTATGTTTGTGTTGGAAATACACATTAATTCAAGAAACCACCTTTTGTTGCTGTGACAGACTTCTATTGACTGTGTATGTGCGCATGTGTGCGTGCGTATTCTGTACGTGTGTGTGTGTGTGTGTGACATGATGACTAACCATTACAGACTTTTCTAAGGATGTTCTAAACCCTTATCATCCTACTGAGCATTGTCTGTGGGGATGTTACTTTGTTTGAAGAACTTTATAAATTAATTGAATGTGAGGAAAGTTGTTACTCATACATTTCTGGAAGAGTGTCTTCTACTTTTCGCCCAAGACCATCTGCTACAGATGTTGAAATGATGACTCATGCCCCTGTATTAAAAACATAAGGGAGTTCTTCAAGTCAAATTATTTTGACATGTAAAGTGTTCCTGAGATTTTCCTGAGAATTTGCTAGCCAATTCTCGATTGTTAAACAATACTGCTAGTCTTTTGTTCAACTGGTGATCAAACATGTATTAGGTAGTGTCTTAACAACCTTTAGAAACAGAACATAGATAACCATGTCCAAAGCAAGTGAATTTAGATTATAAACCTCATCAAATTCATAAACATTACCAGAAAAGTGAAAACAATCCACCAAGGCTTGATTAAAACCTTTTTCAGAAAAGCAGTTTATGACAAACGATTACTTTTAATAAATTCTGAAGGTGCATTATGAGATGTTTCTGTCTGATGGATTAGGTTGTGCAGACTAATAAACCCAAACACCGAGTGCCAAATGGCACCCTCTTCCATATATAGTGCACTTTGTAGGGAATAGGATGCGATTTGGGTCGGAAACTGGTAATTAAGAGACATCTCTGCAGGCAGCTGCTATATATTGTCATTTATACAGCACTATCTGATAATACTCTGACCTAGCTTCAATTTGCTTCAGGGAATGTCGTCATTATATGAATCATGAAAACAGAGTGCTGAAATAAGGATGTCCTCCTACAGCGTCGTCCTCATCCTCACAGATAACAAACAAGTGTTTAAAATACTACACGCTCTCTGAAATCCTTTTTTCATTAGAACATGCTGGCTGATAACTGATGTACTGGGGAACAAGGAGCCAAGTGCTGTTACAAGTAATTTGGGAATGTGCCTGTTTTTTGAAACTTTAATCATATGTTAGAGTTTGACTTTAAGTATCGGGGGAAAATAAGTAATTAAAAATAATCTTTGCCTTCCAAAATTGGTTGCATGTAATGTACATTTTTTTAATACACAGAGTATAATCAATATACATTTTCCAATTATAAAATAACTGCAATTACATCAACAAATATTCATAAAGATAGGCAAACCATGATTCCAGTTAGTTTAGAAATTGTTATTGTCTGAGCATGAGGAATGTTAAACGAATGTGTATATTTTTTAAACAACTGAGTAGTATTCACAATTTCTATTCTGTTTAACTGCTTAGGGAGTGGTGGGGCGCTAGCAACACTACCCGGTGAAATGCAAGGCGCCAAATTCAAAATCCAAAAGTTTAATTATTAAACATTCATCAATATACAAGTGTTGCATAGTCATCAAAAGCTCTGCTTCTTGGCAATATCACAGCGTTGTGATTAGCATAAATTCATAAACCATCGCGGTTCACACAAAACACATTTCACAGCGAAAACAAATCTCTTACCTTTTGAAGAACTTCTGCTGAGGGCTTCCCAAGTGTCCAACGAAGACATCCAATGGTTCTTTTGTTAGAAAAAGTAATTTATTATATCCATAAATCTCTGTTTGGTTGGTGCATTATGTTAATAAAATACAGCGTCCACTCGCCCATTGAACCGTGATGTCCAAGAACAATCAAACATCATTGATAATGTATCCTTAGGAACACTTTTATGTTTATTTACTATAAAATTTCAACCGGATTATAAACTGGACAATAGGAAAGGAAAAAACCACAGCGCGTGCGAGCCCGTGAACGCGCATCTTCTTCTGTTTATATCTGGTGACCAGTTCGAAATTCTTATTCTATTACCATCCAGAGCCTTCTAACATCACCAAACACTGTCTAGAGACTGTTGACATCCAGTGGAAGCAATAGGTACTGCAATCTTACTCCTATATATAGCTGTTTTCAATAGGGAGGGGTTCAAAATGAGGCAATGTGTCAAATACACTTTTTCCAGGACAGAAATTCCTCGGGTTTTCGCCTGCTATATCCATTCTGTTATACTCACAGACAATATTTTAACACTCTTAGAAACTTCAGTGTTTCCTATCCAATAGTACTAATTATGTGCATATCCTATTTTCTGGGCCTGAGTGGGAGGCATTTTACTTTGGGCACGCCAGACTCTCCAAAACCGTCACCTCGGGAGCCGCTCCCCTAAGAAGTTAATGGATATTTTCAGGTTTATAATTTGTCGTAAATACAGTGTTATAAGTGGTGTCTGCTGTCAGAAAGGCACTGAGTATTATGTCTAAAACAGAATTAGAAAACAACCCACATCCTTCCAGAGGAAATAGCATCCAACATGATTGATACTGTACCACTGTACCAAACTACCACATGGAGAAAAAGAGTGAACAGAAAGACGATGCATGACATATTTTTCGCTAGCATGACCCTAATTCTTTCAAATGCCCTCAAGCGGCCTGTCGATGTCATTCATAAACTGCTTGAAGGAGTTGTTTGCATAATAACTATCTTCATAGGGACCATATTCCCCTTGTGTTACCAAGGATGCGTATTACCATGGCAACCATATCTCGGAGGCAGCTTGAGGAGCAGCAGTTTGAAACTGTGTGGCTATACCATCCATGGTTAGCTGCCTGTCAAGTATGCCTGTTTGATCATAGAAACCGCTCTCTTAGCTTTCACTTAAATAAAAACATAGTGTTGCTACAGATGTAGGATCTTAATTTGATCACTCTTTTAATGCAGATCATTTTCATGCACAGCAGGAAATGCAAAACATGGAGTGTATTCAAAGTAGATGACAAGGCTTCTGAAGTTAGTCATTTCCACTTTAAAATGTTAGACTTGCTTTGCCCTAACATAAAATGTATCAACCCCTACAAAAACTGTAATCATAATCCACATAATAATTCACATTTCCTGTTTCTGCAAGATTATTTTCCTGCAGTAGCAAACTGACTGAAATGAAGATCCTACATCTGTACCTGTACACCCAACACCTACTGTTTTCTGAAAACTGACATTCTCAGGGCTGTTAAAATAGTGATCTACTGTAATGCTGAAATGTTGTATTTCACTGGTGTGATGCAATGCTATAGTTCTCGTCAATTGATTGAATTAATCTTTGGTAACTCTAAGTATCTGGCACTACAGTAAATTCAAAGCCCTCTGATGTTATTATGGTATTGATAGGATCCTCTGTCTTGACAAGGATGAGGTGGGTGGTGAAAGCATGCACAAAGGGACTGTAGCCTACGTACTGCCTTTATGTACCTAATGGTTGCATTCAGCCCCACAGTGAACACCTCACTCTCTGAGCGTTTTTTATGAAGCATGTTAAGTGTATGTGTAAGTGTTTAAATCATGACCAATCCTGCTCCTCTGATATAGACGCCCACTGCAGTGATCAGTGATCTTTCTTTGAAAACACCATGTGATTGCGGCAGCTGTCTCACGTCAAATCCTCACTGCCCAAACAGTCAAGGGTGTGGCAGCCAGCATCACAGCAGTTGTTTGGATATCTTCCACTTTGGGATATTCCTTGATAAAATATTATGGTTTCAGTTGCTGATGTTTTCAGTGTTTTTTTTCACTACTTGAAATGGGTGGTTGCGTTGGGCCTTTTTGATCTGAAAATGACAAGCACCAAGGAGGATTGCAGCCATGGGTCAGTCCAAGCTCCAGAGCTCTGGTTTGAGACCAAAAAGGGAATGGTTCCTACTGACAGATTTTTTCAGTTCCCCTCGGAACTCTGTGATCCGTCTTCCGGGAAAGCCACAGCCCGTCACCTTGATCTATCTCTGCCTTGGCAGTGCCCACAACCAGTTGGCAACGCCCGTGGAATTGCTATTTTCTCTGCCAACTGTGGCCGACCATCAAGGTTTTGTAAACAAACATCGATATATTGATATATCTTATTCCTTATTTTAAATCTGTGATTGCAATTACATTTTTTTTGTATAAATACTTATAATGATATATATATATATATATATATATATAACATTGAAAACCTGCATTGGTCATAAACCACCCACACAATCTGAGTGTGTATTGAAATAAACAACACAACAGAATGCAACAGTTACAGTAAAAAACACACCTACGCTTATAACGTTTCATGAAAGCACAATAAAAGTCACACTTAAACACTGCTTTTGCAGTAGTTTACCAGCATCTGTTGACTAACAGTTTGTCATTCCCACAGATCTAACTCTTGTCAAAGCAACTGGGCGTTGTGGGGTAGCCATTTTGGATCCTTCTCACTGTCTCCCAGTGGCCTTGTGGGGCCATGTGGAGGAGACTGGGGCACTGGAGGTTGCGGTGGCTGGCGATGCACTCCGCAGATGGTTCTCAAACCCCCTCGCATGCTCATACGGCCCTGCGTTCACTTTGTTCTCCCTAGGGTTTGGCATACATTTGTTACAGTGGCTGTTGCTTCTTTCTGGCAATTTCATTTTACATCATAAAAGTGGCAGCTGGAAGTACCTATTTTTATGGTTTTTGGTCTGCGAAGCATTTAGCCATGAGTTAAACCAAGGCTTCCTCATTCAGGCATATTCTTACAGTTGGATAGCTTGTGTCTATATATTTTAAATGCATAGTAATATATCAAAATTGTATCGTGTATTTATTTTGATTATATGATAAATATTAAATCCCAGTCCCGAGCCGTATGCCGTTTTGCAAAACTCCTCAAATAAATAATTACTGTGGTAAAGTAGAATGGGTTTGGCATGCCAATGTGATGTGATAAAAATTGTTAGGTTTACTTCAAAAGATTGACTGTGTCCTTGATTGTGGCACTGCAATGTATATTTTGAAAGACTTGGCAATGGGAAGATAAAACATCCTAGTAGTGCTCTGCCATAGCATCGCACATCTCCCACACTCATATCAATAATGATTGCAGCTTTGTTTAATTAGACTTAATTAAGAGGATTATCAAATATGTATGACCTCAAGGGAGTATAATACTCCTGGGAAATCTTGTGTCCTTCATTAGCTATTTGTAACGCTCTCCTAGATATCTAAGGGAAATATGAAGGCAGAACTAAAATCACATATTCTGTTGCTAATTGTTATAACTAATCCCTCTAGATTTATTGTCAAATATGATCTAAAGGTTGACTTTTTTTCATATCCACATGGGTATATATTCTTACGTAACATACCGGTAGTATAGTTCTTCAATTAATTAAAACAGTTTATTTCTATGTCATCTACAGTAACTTTATTTATTCCATTCAGTCAGTCTGGTCACTATGGAAGCTCATTCCTGCCACCCAAAACATGAATCTGTTATGAGATAGTAAGTCATAATTATGAGATAATAGGTCATTATTATGAGATAGTAAGTTATTATTATGAAATAGGAAGTCGTTATGAGATTGAAAGTCGTTATTATGAGATAGGAAGTCATTATAGTGAGATAGTAAGTTGTTATTATGAGATAGTAAGTCGTTATTGTAAGATCATAAGTTATTGTAAGATAGTAAGTTGTTATTGGATAATAAGTCAATATTGTAAGATAGTAAGTTGTTATAATAGGATAGTAAGTCATTAATGGATAGTTAGTCATTATTATAAGATAGTAAGTCAATATTGTAAGATAGTAAGTCATTTTTATGAGATAGTAAGTAGTTATTTTAACTATCTTACAATACTGACTTACTATTTCATAATAATGACTTACTACCTCATATTAATGAAGTACTAAGTCATTATTATGAAATAGTAAGTCAGTATTGTAGGATAATAAGTCAGTAATCTAATATAGTAAGTCATTATTATAAGATAGTAAGTCGTTATTGTAAGATTGCAAGTCATTATTGTGAGATAGTAAATCATTATTATAAGATAGCAACTCATTATTACTTACTTTTACTAAGAGTATTAGTATATTAGTAATTGACTGACCCGGTCTCTCCAGAGCTTTTAGATCAATTTTAGATCAATGTTATGCATTTTCAGCCATTCCTGAACCTGAGACTACCGGAGGGCAATACCAAAATAAATGGTCTATTGATTCTATATTGTGAGATTGTAAGTCATTATTGTGAGATAATAAGTCATTATTATAAGATAGCAACTCATTATTATGAGAGTCATGATTTTGAGATAGTAAGTAATTATTATAAGAGAGTACGTCATTATTGTGGGATAGTAAGTCATTAATATGAGATTTCAAGTCATTAGTGTGAGATATAAGTCATTATTGTGAGATAGTACGTCATCATTATAACATAAGTTGTTATTGTAAATACCTTTACTAAGAGTATTAGTAATTGACTGACCCGGTCTCTCCAGATCTCCTAAAGGTACTATTTCTAAGGTACATTTTAGATCAATGTTATGCATTTTCAGCCATAAATGGTCTATTGATTCTGTATCCTTACAACAAAATCTGCAGAGCTTCGATGATTTTATGCCCCAAATATTCAACATTTTGTTGGTGGCAAGAATTCTATATAATAATTTTAGCTGAAAAGCACGTAGTCTTGAATCTTGCGTTGTTTTATATATAACCTCATACACCATGGAATCGGTATTTCAAAAATCTCTTCCCAAGTATTTTGCAATCTGTATGGCACAGTTGTCAACATCCTGGTCCTCAAAAGAAACTGGTATACTTTCCTATTTATGCTATTTTTATTCCTCCGCCAGTTTTGATCCTTTATATTGGGCAGACAGACCAGTTCCCTACCTCCTCTCGCTGCCACCTGCCTCCTCCATTTTTGGTGTAATGCTGTAATCAATTGGTTGTACTCTTGGATTGAGCAGACCTTCCCATACAATTCTGATAACTCCATGAAGGACATAACTCTACCATTCCAATTTACAATATCATTTAAGAACAAAATACCCTTTTCAAACATATTTCCCATAAATACAGGTATTTTATCAACCAGCACATTTGAGTTCAGCCATAATATTTGCTGTGATATTTGTTCTATCTTTTCAGGGGGATGAAATTGAAATTGTAGCCAGCTCTGCAATGCTTGTTTGAAAAAGGGAGACACTTTGAAAAAAGTATCATTTTCGACATGGCAATCTGCACAAACTCAAAAAGGCTATTTTTAAACAATGGATGAGCTACTTGAGAAGCATTTAAGGTTCAAATAAAACTTTTGAATGAGTGAAGCTTTTAGAGAGAGGTTTAGTGCTGTTATATTTAATAATCTCAACCCACCCAATTCATATTCATTATATAGATAGACACGTTTTATTTTGTCTGGTTTAGCATCCCAGATAAAGCTAAATGTTTTTTGCTCATATGATTTGAAAAAGGAATCATGAGGAGTATGCAGCTCCATAAGTAAGTGATTAAACTGAGATATGATTAAGGAGTTAATCAGGGCAATTTTTCCATAAATAGACAGGTAATAGACAGCTTTCTATTGAAATTCATTGTGGAGAGCTTATTTATATATTTTGTGATATGAATACCAAGTATGTCTACTTCACCATCAGCCCATTTTATAGGTAAACTGCAAGATAATGTAAAAGTTGAATTTTTTTAAGGATCCAATACGTCATATTGTACACGTATCATAATTAGGTTTTAGTCCAGAGTGTACAGAAAGGTTATCTAGATCTTCAATGAGACATTGCAGAGATCTAGCTTGCGAACTTCATATAAAATGTTGTTATTGGATCTGATTCTAATAGCTAGCATTTCAATGGCCATAACAAATAGATATGGTGACAGCGGACACCCTTGTTTAACTTTTTATGACAATTCAAAACTCTCTGAGAAGCAGCCGTTATTTACTATTTTACACCTGGGGTTGCTATACATTATTTTTACCCATTTTATAAGAGAATTACCCGAAATTGAAAAAATCCAGGCATTTATAAATAAAAGCCAATCTTACTTTATCAAATGCCTTTTCAAAATTCGTATTAAATACCATTCCTGGCTTCTGATATGTTTTATGATGTTCTATTATTTCTAGTAGTTGTCGTATATTATCTCCAATGTATCGTCCATGTAAAAATTTGAAAGAATTCCTTACCATAATCTTCATTCAGTGGGAAAGGATGAGATGGAAAAGAGAACATTTGCCTAAAATAATTAGCTTCCTCTTTTAAAATATCATTTGGAGAATCATGGATGACTCCGTCTTCAGTAACGAGTTTCTGCAAATTATTTTTGTTAGTGTTCCTGTATTGGAGATTCAGGAAGAATTGTGTGTATTTTTCTCCATATTCCATCCAGTTTGCATTATTTTTGTAATAGATTACATTACGTCGTTCTTGAATAAGTTCCTCGAGTTCTTTTTGTTTTTCCTCTAACTTATTTTGTAACTCTGTAGTATCGTTTTTATTGCTATCTACGTGTACTATTAGTTCATGGATTTCCCTTGTTAGTCTTGTCTCTTTAGCCAGAAACTGCTTTTTTTTTATTGTTGATGAATATTGAATTGAATGACCCCTGAAGGTACATTTAAAGGTATACCAAACAATTAGGAGATTTGCTGAACCTATATTATACTGTCCTCCAGTAAACTTTGATTCAATTTCCAATATCCCGGTCCACGTGTAAAATCAATAAGAGATATGTGAATGCCAATTAGATGATGATCCGATTGCATGTCTCCTATTAAAACTTTTTTAACCTTTTATGCAAGAGAGAAAGAGATAAGAAAGACAACTAGCTTGATTAAGTCTCCTCCATGTACAGTGGGGCAAAAAAGTATTTAGTCAGCCACCAATTGTGCAAGTTCTCTCACTTAAAAAGATGAGAGAGGCCTGTAATTTTCATCATAGGTACACTTCAACTATGACAGACAAAATGAGGGAAAAAAAATCCAGAAAATCACATTGTAGGATTTTTAATGAATTTATTTGCAAATTATGGTGGAAAATAAGTATTTGGTCACATACAAACAAGCAAGATTTCTGGCTCTCACAGACCTGTAACTTCTTCTTTAAGAGGCTCCTCTGTCCTCCACTCGTTACCTGTATTAATGGCACCTGTTTGAACTTGTTATCAGTATAAAAGACACCTGTCCACAACCTCAAACAGTCACACTCCAAACTCCACTATGGCCAAGACCAAAGAGCTGTCAAAGGACACCAGAAACAAAATTGTAGACCTGCACCAGGTTGGGAAGACTGAATCTGCAATAGGTAAGCAGCTTGGTTTGAAGAAATCAACTGTGGGAGCAATTATTAGGAAATGGAAGACATACAAGACCACTGATAATCTTCCTCGATCTGGGGCTCCACGCAAGATCTCACCCGTGGGGTCAAAATGATCACAAGAACGGTGAGCAAAAATCCCAGAACCACACGGGGACCTAGTGAATGACCTGCAGAGAGCTGGGACCAAAGTAACAAAGCCTACCATCAGTAACACACTACGCCGCCAGGGACTCAAATCCTGCAGTGCCAGGCGTGTCCCCCTGCTTAAGCCTGTACATGTTCAGGCCCGTCTGAAGTTTGCTAGAGAGCATTTGGATGATCCAGATGAGGATTGGGAGAATGTCATATGGTCAGATGAAACCAAAATAGAACTTTTTGGTAAAAACTCAACTCGTCGTGTTTGGAGGACAAAGAATGCTGAGTTGCATCCAAAGAACACCATACCTACTGTGAAGCATGGGGGTGGAAACATCATGCTTTGGGGCTGTTTTTCTGCAAAGGGACCAGGACGACTGATCCGTGTAAAGGAAAGAATGAATGGGGCCATGTATCGTGAGATTTTCACACCGCCCGGGCAACGAAGGAGTGGCTTCGTAAGAAGCATTTCAAGGTCCTGGAGTGGCCTAGCCAGTCTCCAGATCTCAACCCCATAGAAAATCTTTGGAGGGAGTTGAAAGTCCGTGTTGCCCAGCGACAGCCCCAAAACATCACTGCTCTAGAGGAGATCTGCATGGAGGAATGGGCCAAAATACCAGCAACAGTGTGTGAAAACCTTGTGAAGACTTACAGAAAACGTTTGACCTCTGTCATTGCCAACAAAGGGTATATAACAAAGTATTGAGATAAACTTTTGTTATTGACCAAATACTTATTTTCCACCATAATTTGCAAATAAATAAATTAAAAATCCTACAATGTGATTTTCTGGATTTCTTTTTTCTCATTTTGTCTGTCATAGTTGAAGTGTACCTATGATGAAAATTACAGGCCTCTCTCATCTTTTTAAGTTGGAGAACTTGCACAATTGGTGGCTGACTAAATACTTTTTTGCCCCACTGTATATCTCACTAGGTCGGTTTTTTTGTCTCCAAATATCCACTATTTCTAATGGGTCCATAATATTTGTGATTTCCTTAAGGGAACAGTGATAATAGTTTGTATAGTGATTACCTTTACGGTCCATTGTTGGTACTTAATACTCTGTTATAGTCTCCTACCATAATGATTAGATCCTTTGTTGCCTGTAAGTTCAATAAATTGGTATAAATGTTTTCGAAGAAGTGTGGATCATCCTGATTTGGACCATATAGATTAATGAGCCAAATCAATTTTTCATCCACTTTCATATCTAAAAGGATCCACCTTCCTTGCGAATCATTCCTGACTATTTGCACATTCAGATCACATTTTTTGTTAATTAATATCATCACACCCTTTGAGTTCCTTTGGCCATGACAGAAAATTATTTCACCACCCCATTCTTTTTCCACGCAACTTGATTTTCACGCATGCTACGACTTTGTATGTCTAGTAGTGACTCCTTCATCACCCTGTTTTCCCTGAGTAGACAATCCATGTTGGAATCATGGATTTTTACCTTGGCTGTGAGTGTCTTGTTTTCTCTTTGGAGCGTGCCCTGCTGCCTCCTCACACTACTTTTCCAGTGTTGCATGGATTCTACCTCAATGGTAAGTAAGTCGTCCATGTCTGTAGATTAATCTGTTATGAATTTTTTTTGGTCGGGTTAAAGTTATTTTGTGAGGTGGTCAGATCTTTCCATGATGGAATATGTTGTTCCTCCATAGCATAAAGCTGTTGGTACTCGTCGATTTCCCTCAGGATCTCCTTAGTATCCAGATTGGCTCTTTACTGCAACCAGTTGTTTTACGAAAAGATAACAATGAGTCTTTCCCACGACGACGACAGGTGCCTGTAGTATAGCCAGCTAGCACTCGCGGAATCCACTCAAAAAAAAGGAACACAAACTTGCAATCCCAGCCGTAAAGGCTAACCGCGTCATGGAATCCTTAGCAACAAAACTTTAGTTTGGATTAAAAACTATTTAATGAAAATGTTTTAATATAAACAACAAACCGAGTGTACAATGTTCTGTTGCGTGCTCTGATGACGTATCTGATGACGCACCAAGATAACTACTTACTATCTTACAATGAGGACATACTATCTCATAATAATGAAAAAAGGTATAACTATGTTACAACAACGACTTACTATCTCAAAATAACGACTTACCTTCTCATAATAATGACTAGCTGATTTCCTATGTTACAATAACGGCTTACTATCTCAAAATAACTACTTACTATCTTACAATACGGACTTACTATTTCATAATAATATAGTACTAAGTCATTATTATGAAATATTAAGTCAGTATTGTAGGACAATAAGTCAGTAATCTAATATAGTAAGTATTTATTATATGACAGTAAGTAATTATTGTGAGATAGTATGTCCTTATTATAAGATAGCAACTCATTACTATATGATAGCAAGTCATGATTTTGAGACAGTAAATAATTATTATAAAATAGTAAGCCATTATTATGAGATACAAGTCGTTCTTATGACAAATTCAGTCATTACTATGAGAGAGTACGTCATTATTGTGGGATAGTAAGTCATTAATATGAGATATAAGTCATTATTGTGAGATAGTACGTCATCATTATAACATAAGTCATTATTGTAAGATAGCTAGTCATTATTATGAGATAGTAATCCATTATTGTAAGATAGTAAGCCGTTATTTTCAGATAGCAATTTGTTATTTAACATAGTTAATCATTATTATTAGATAGTAAGTTGTTATAGTCATTGTTATGAAATAATTTGTTATTATAATGAGATACTCGCACAATTGTCCCAGCATTGTCCGGGTTTTGGCCGGGGTAGGCCGTCATTGTAAAATAAGAATTTTACCTTGTTAAATAAAGGTTAAATAAAATAAGATAAATACAAATTATTGTAAGATAGTAAGTTGTTATTGTGAGATAGTAAGTTATTTATTTCACATAGTTAATCATTAAGTCATTATTATGAAATAGTAAGTCATTATTGGGAGTTAGGAAGTTGTTATTATGAGGTATTAAGTCATTATTATTAGATAGTAAGTAATATAAGATAGTAAGTCATTATTATGAGGTATTAAGTCATTATTATTAGATAGTAAGTAATTATTGAAACATAGTTAATGTTTTAGTCATTATTCTGAGAGAGTATGTCATTATTATTCGACAGTAAGTCATTATTCGATAGTAAGTTATTATTGTGAGATAGAAAGTCATTGTTATTTGCAAGTAAGTCATTATTGCGAGAAAGTAAGTGATTATTATCAGATAGAAATTCATTCTTTTACGATAGTAAGTCTTTATTGTGAGATATTAAGTCAGTTATGAAATAGTAAGTCATTATTATAAGAGAGTAAGTCATTATTATGAGCTAGTAAGTCATTATATTGTGCAATATCAAGTCATTATTGTATGGTATTAAGTCAATATTCTAAAATAGTGAGTAATTACTATGAGATAGTAAGTAATTCTTTTGACATAGTAAGTCGTTATTTTAGGATAGTAAGTCATTATTGTAAGATAGTATGTTGTTATTATGAGATAGTAATTCATTAATATGAGATTACAAGTCATTATTGTGAGATAGTAAGTTGTTATTATGAGAAAGTAAGTAATTATTATTTGCAATTATGTCGTTATTATGAGATACTAATTCATAATTTCACAGGTAATAAGTCACCATTTAAAGATGGTAAGTAATTATTGTGCAATAGTAAGTCACTATTATAAGATAATAAGTCATTATCTAGACATAATACGTCATTGTTGTGAGATGGTAAGTAATTATTGTAAGATTACACTATTATAAGACAGTAAGTCATTATTTTAAGATAGCAAGTCATTATTGTGATATTCTTTATGTAATTTTATTTAACCTTTATCTAACTAGGCAAGTCAGTTAAGAACAAATTCTTATTTGCAATGACGGCATACCCCGGCCAAACCCTTACCTGGACGACACTGGGCCAATTGTGTGCCGCCCTATGGGACTCCCAATCACGGCCGGTTGTGATACAGCCTGAAATCGAACCAGGGTCTGTAGTGACACCTCTAGCACTGAGATGCAGGAGCCACTAGAGCCCATATAGTAAGTCATTATTGTGACATATTAGTCATTATTGTAAGATCGTAAGTCACTATTATGAGATTGTAAGTCATTATTGAAGTTGTTATTATGAAATAGAAACTCATAATTTCACAGATATTAATTATTATGAGATAGTAAATTATTATTATGATAGTAAGGTGGTAGTATAAGACGGTAAGTCATTATTTTGAGATAGCAAGTCATTATTGTGATATAGTAAGTCATTATTGTGACATAGTAAGTCATTATGTTAAGATAGTAAGTCATTATGAGATAGTAAGTCATTGTTGTGAGATAGCAAGTCATTATTGTGAGATAGTAAGTCATTATTGAAAGATAGTTAATCTTTATTATGAGATAGTAAGTTAATATTATGAGCTAGTCAATCATTATTTGGAGATAGTAAGTCATTATTTAAAGATCATAAGACATTATTATGAAATAGTTAGTCATCACTTTAAGATAGTAAGTTGTTATTTTGAGATAGTAAGTCGTTATTGTAACATAGTTAATAATTTAGTCATTATTTTGAGATAGTAAGCCAGTATTGTGAGATTAGTCACTATTATAAGACAGTAAGTCATTATTTTAAGAAAGCAAGTCATTATTGTGATATTTTTTTCATAATAATGTCATTATTATGAGATAGTAAAGTCGTTATTGTGAGATAGTAAGTCATTATTATGAGATAGTAAGTCATTATTATTATGATATTGTTAAGACAAAATGTCATAGATAGTAAGTCTGGACGATGGACATAGAATAGTCCTACAGGTTGACCCCTTTTAACGGGGAAATCTGGGATTCAAACACTGACAAAGCTTATTCTCTGCCACTGTGTTTGGTAAACAGTTTAGGAATGAATGGGGCAAGAGAAATTTAACTACTCTCAAATACATTCTCACTTACTATCTCATGACTCATTGTCAGATATAAAAAATGTGGTGCTGGGAATGGGCTTCCAAAGGTCACTGATAGATTACCTCTTCAGAGAATGATATGTCATTTCCTGTTGTCGTGACCACCTTCGTCTCAACAGCCCTATATACTGTAAATGCACCCCTCGCTCCTTTCACAGGAACTATGATGTGGTGTCACAGCTATATTTCTGAGGATCACTCTTCAAAGCCAATTATCTGCTCGATATAATTTCCTGTTTGGTTTGTTATATTGTGGTTTCTACTCACCATTTTGGAATGGAAGAAGAGAAACAGAACACATCAGCTCACTAATGTTCTCTCTACGTATACTAACTTACTACCATGATAAAATCATATCCATAGAAAAAAAAGTGAATTAGAATATGCAAACCCTTATGCTGTGTAATTGTCTGTCATCTCCCATCTTGAAATAATAGCTAAGGTGCTATGGAGAAACAAATGCAGTATCCATGTGCAAAAACCCTCCAAATGTCGACATTTCTAACTCTCATTGTGACCGTTTAGTGCACTGCTCCTGCGTCAGTACGGCAAATGGAGACATCTTGAGAGGTAATCCCTTCTTTGCCTTGCCTGTTGTCATAACTCTGAGCTGTGAATCTAAGCAGATACCCTTGCAGGTCTCATCTGAGAGTTATTCAACAGAGAGTGTGAAGGAAGCCTCCACCGGCCATCATACTGAATAATCGTCCGGCTGACACTTCTCTGGGAAGTTTATAGTCTAAATGTCCATGGGGAAAATAAATAAATAAATAATTAAACCTTGGTTCTTGATTCTAAACACATAATTCAGATCTTGTACGCTTAAAACAAGCTAACATTTCACACTTTGTTTCCCCTCTGTTTTAAATTGCTTCAAAACCTGCATGATGAAAATACAGTACAGGGAAACTTTTACACAAGTGAGTGAAATTGCTAGCTCGCTGATTGAAACAGACCACAATGTCTGCTGCAATGTCAGTTAGTTGGTACTGCTCTGAGCTCTGGGATTTGTGTTAGTACTGCTGCTTGCGTCAAACTGAGATGTAAAACACATGTGAGGGCGAGAGCTTTATTAATTAGTTAAAGGTAATTTACTGTAGCAAGGTTAAAATGTTTACCAACCAACCCGCTCATTTCTGAAGTTGAAAGGAGCCTGGGACCACAAGCTATTTTAAGATGCCAAAAGATTGAGTCTAATTTAAGATGTAATTACCTGCATTTAAGACTCTGGTTGGAACAGGTCATATCCACCCCATCAATTTCACATGGATATAGTTGTATTCTGCTGATAGGCAAAATTATTCTCATCATCGTTTGAAGCTACTGTATGGCCATAATTTGAAGTGAAATGGCAAGAGTGCGCAGTTTACCTCGAAGGGTGAAATTTAGACAATTTACCATTATGTCCGCACAGAGCTAGCATGAGGTATTACCATTTTCCGCCCTTGTGGGATTGTGTTAGCTTCCAGAGGGCACTGGCCTTGGTGCCAAGGTTAAAGCTGAAAAACCTAAGCTGCTTTTGAGGACTATGTTTGAAACATCTCAAGCTACTATATGTCCCCAGTCATTTGGAACAGCAGGGTTTGTTGTGATCCCCAGTCAGAAGTCTCCATTTGGAACAGCAGGGCTTGTTGTGATCCAGTGTTCAGATAACACGCACAGTATATTTGTTGCTGTAAAACAAAAACGTGAATCCTTCTTTATGAAAGACACAGTCGCGCCAAGCACAGTAATATAAAACACTAGCAATAAAAACAAAGAATTAGAAAAAAACAAGACATTATAAACACAAATAATCCCACTGACAAGACATTAAATATAACATAAACATTAGAGATCATTTGGAGGAAAATACGATGACCTCAATAAAGCTGTCTAAAGAGATGTTTTTCATTTAGTGTCATAAGGTGGGTGTAGCTGGTGTAAAGAGTCAGGCGCAAGAGAGCAGAGATGAGTTGGCTAAGCACTTTACTAGGCAATGTCAAAATACAGAACGCAACCGCGTCATAAAACAAATGCCCAAAAACCCAAGTAAGGCAGCACAAAGTACAAAATAACCACACAATACAGGCTACACAAAGCACGGGTGAAAACATACAACCCGACGTACCAACATGCCAAAACAAACAATTCCCCACACAGACCGCCAAATGCCGCCCGAACAAGGAGAGGAAACGACTTCGGCGGAAGACGTGACATTTAGACCTTGTTGACACCATAATCCACAGTGGAATGTTTCTGTAGACAGCTGGGCAGTTTGATAAATAAATAGAATAGAGAATAAATCATATTTTACATACAGATGAAGGATATTCCTTTCATCACTCTTTTGTTGTACCACAGGAAATGCAGATGAGCTTTGTGATTTACATAAATGCACTGAAAACCCAAACTAACACAGGTTATATTAACCTCTTGGGGATAATTAAGGAGTTGTTGATGGTAATCCGAAGTGTCCAAGCAAGACATTCAATGTTCCTTTTGTTCGAAAATGTCCCTATTTATATCCATAAAGCTCCGTTTGGTTAGCGCGTTCTGTTCAGAAAATCCACCGTCCACTCGTCCCATTATACAAGACAAAAAATATACCTATAAACTTTGTCCAAACAAATCAAACAACGTTTCTAATCGATCCTTAGGTACACTATTATGTATATTAACTATAATATTTCACACAGATAATATCTTGGGCGATAGAAAAGTAAAAAACCGAGGTGCGCACTCCCGGGTCCCATGCGCCACAGACAGAAATTACTTCCTCACTCCACTTGGAAAAAATTCCTGTATTCCTCTAGTTTTCAAGGTAAACTCTTGAAACCTTGTCTAAAGACTGTTTACATCTAGTGGAAGCCATTGGTACTGCAACCTGGATTAAAGCATGTCCTATAGCCACCCATTGGAAAAGGAGGCATGTCACAAAATCAAATTTTCTTGGATGGATTTTGCTCACGTTTTCGCCTGCCATATCAGTTCTGTTATACTCACAGACATTATCTTAACAGTTTTAGAAACGTCAGAGTACTAATTATGTGCATATCCTAGTTTCTGGGCCTGAGTGGCAGGCATTTTACTTTGGGCACGCCAGACTCTCCAAAACTCCCAACACTGCCGCCGCTCCCTAACTAGTTTTAACAGTATTTCACATTTATGTAGCCTGCTTTTGGCCAGCTAATAGACCAAGCAACATTATCGACTAGATGTTCAAATCATGTTGTTGCAGGATTATTTTGCTGTGGCAATACTGGTCAAATTTATATCCTACATCTGTAGGTAACATAGAAGACAATCCCTAGGGAAGGCAGAAGCTTAATAGGCTTCAGGGCTTCATAGGCCTCAGCACAGGTTGGTAACGTTTTTGATACGGCTTAGGTTTAGTGAATCCATAATAGCTTTATATTGAAGTGTTTGATCTCGCAGATACAAGACAGACTTCGAAGACATTTTTAAATGGACAACTGAAGAGTTTTATTTGATGTAAAAGCCTAACCATACACCTAAGTGCAGGGCTATTGTCCGGGGGTACAAATAAAGGTGTTCTGATAATTCTGCAATTTTACATCAAAGGCGCCAATATTAGAGAGGAGATTGGACTTGTCATTTTGAATCTCTCTGTGGATCGTGACAACGTACTTCATAAGAAAATATTTTATTTATTAATTTTTATTTCACCTTTATTTAACCAGGTAGACTAGTTGAGAACAAGTTCTCATTTACAACTGCGACCTGGCCAAGATAAAGCACAGCAGTTTGATACATACAACAACAAAGAGTTACACATGGAATACACAGACATACAGCCAATAAAAAAAGAAAGAAATAAGTCAGTATACAGTGAGTGCAAATGAGGTAAGATAAGGGAGGTAGGGCAGTAAATAGGCCATGGTGGCGAGGTAATTTCAATATAGCAATTAAACACTGGAATGGTAGATGTGCAGAAGATAAATGTGCAAGTTACTGGGGTGCAAGATAAATAAATGAATACAGTATGGGGATGAGGTAGTAGGATGGGCTGTTTACAGACGGGCTGTGTGCAGGTGCAGAGATCTGTGAGCTGCACTGACAGCTGGTGCTTAATGCTATTGAGGGAGATATGAGTCTCCAGCTTCAGTGATTTTTGTAGTTCGTTCCAGTCATTGGCAGCAGAGAACTGGAAGGAAAGGCGGCCAAAAGAGGAATTGGGGGTGACCAGTGAGATATACCGGCTGGAGCGCGTGCTACGGGTGGGTGCTGCTAAGGTGACCAGTGAGCTGAGATAAGGCAGGGCTTTACCTAGCAAAGACTTGTAGATGACCTGGAGCCAGTGGGATCATCCACATCAAAGGTAGAAGAACTACCATTCGCTTATATTACCATCTCAGAAAATCGTAAAAAAACTGGTGGCCTAAATTGGGGACGGACACTTTGATTGAGTTCAACACAAAAGATAAATGCCATTTCAACGAGCTATCACAATGTTCCAATGTCCCAAATAGGCTGTTGCGTATTGTCTGCATTGTGAAGACTTATGGTTAGGTCAGTGGCTTCTATGGCACTCTGCCCTAGAAAGTGTGCAGTGTTTGTCTTGGATGCTGTCTATCGCAGTGAAGTCAGACGTATCCACCCAGACAATTCTTCTCCCTGAGGAAAGTCTCAGAGAAACTCTTGAGCCTCCAATTTCACCCCACCTCCCAAACAAACCCTGCTGACCCCAGCTTTTAAAATAAAAATGATCTGGTTACTGTCATGATGTGACTGTGTGAAATCAAATCAGATCAAATTGTATTTGTCACATACACATGGTTTGTAGATGCGAGTGTAGCGAAATGCTTGTGCTTCTAGTTCCGACCATGCAGTAGTATCTATCAAGTAATCTAACAATTTCACAACAACTACCTTATACACACAAGTGTAAAGGAATGAATACGAGTATGTACATATAAATATATGGATGAGTGATGGCCGAACGGCATAGGCAAGATGCAGTAGATGGTATAGAGTACAGTATATACATATGAGATAAGTAATGTAGGATATGTAAACATTATATAAAGTGGCATCGTTTAAAGTGGCTAGTGATACATTTATTACATATAATGTTTTATTATTAAAGTGGCTATAGATTTGAGTCGATGGCTGAACGACATAGGCAAGATGCAGTAGATGGTATAGAGTACAGTATATACATATGAGATGAGTAATGTAGGATATGTAAACATTATATAAAGTGGCATTGTTTAAAGTGGCTAGTGATATATTTATTACATCAAATTTGTTATTATTGAAGTGGCTAGAGATTTGAGTCAGGATGTTGGCAGCAGCCACTCAATGTTAGTGGTGGATGTTTAACAGTCTGATGGCCTTGAGATAGAAGCTGTTTTTCAGTCTCTCGGTCCCAGCTTTGATGCACCTGTACTGACCTCGTCTTCTGGATGATAGCGGGGTGAACAGGCAGTGGCTCGGGTGGTTGTTGTCCTTGATTATCTTTTTGGCCTTCCTGTGACATCGGGTGGTGTAGGTGTCCTGGAGGGCAGGTAGTTTACCCCTGGTGATGGGTTGTGCGAACCTCACTACTCTCTGGAGAGCCTTACGGTTGTGGGCGGAGCAGTTGCCGTACCAGGCGGTGATACAGCCCGACAGGATGCTGTCAATTGTGCATCTGTAGAAGTTTGTGAGTGTTTTTAGTTACAAGCCAAATTTCTTCAGCCTCCTGAGGTTGAAGAGGCGCTGTTGCGCCTTCTTCACCACGCTGTCTGTGTGGGTGGACCATTTCAGTTTGTCTGTGATGTGTACGCCAAGGAACTTAGGTCCTAGATGACAACAAGGTAGATGAAATCCCGAACAAGGGTTGCCGTCCAGAGAGACATCAGAGATTGCAACGCTCTTTGCTTCACGGAAACATGGCTCACTCGGGATACGTTATCATCAGAGTCGGTACAGCCACCTGGTTTCTTCACGCATCGCGCCCGACAGAAACAAACATCTATCTGGTAAGAAGAAGGGCGGGGGTGTATGCCTTATGATTAACGAGACGTGGTGTGATCATAACAACATACAGGAACTCAAGTCCTTTTGTTCACCTGACCTAGAATTCCTTACAATCAAATGGCGACCGCATTATCTACCAAGAGAATTATCTTTGTTTATAATCACAGTCGCGTATATCCCCCCCTCAAGCTGACACATCGACGGCCCTGAAAGAACTTCATTGGACTCTATGTAAACTGGAAACAACATATCCTGAGGCTGCATTTATTGTAGCTGGGGATTTTAACAAGGCTAATCTGAAAACAAGGCTCCCTAAATTTTATCAGCATACCAAATGTGCGACCTGGGCCGGCAAAATCCTGGATCATTGTTATTCTAACTTCCGCAATGCATACAAAGCCATTCCCCGCCTCCCTTTCGGCAAATCTGACCACGACTCCATTTTGTTGCTCCCAGCCTATAGACAGAAACTAAAACAGGAAACGCCCATGCTCAGGTCTGTTCAACGCTGGTCCTACCAATCTGATTCCACGCTTCAAGATTGCTACAATCATGTGGACTGGTATATGTTCCGCATAGCGTTGGACAATAACATTGATGAATATGCTGATTCGGTGAGCGAGTTTATTAGCAAGTGCATCGTGATGTTGTACCAACAGCTACTATTAAAACCTTTCCCAACCAGAAACCGTGGATTGATGGCAGCATTTGCGCAAAACTGAAAGCGCGAAACACTGCTTTTAATCAGGGTAAGGCGACCGGAAACCTGCGGGCTCTCCTTCACCGCAGCCAATGGAGTAAAACATTTAAATGTGTTAACCCTCACAAGGCTGCCGGCCCAGATGGCCACGTCCTCAGAGCATGCGCAGACCAGCTGGCTGGTGTGTTTACGGACATATTCAATCAATACTTATCCCAGTCTGCTGTTCCCAAATGATTCAAGAGGGCCACCATTGTTCCTGTACCCAAGAAAGCTAAGGTAACTGAGCTTAATGACTATCGCCCCATAGCACTCACTTCCGTCATCATGAAGTGCTTTGAGAGACTAGTCAAGGATCATATCACCTCCATCCTACCTCACACCCTAGACCCACTCCAATTTGCTTACTGTCCCAATAGGTCCACAGACGACGCAATCGCAATCACACTGCACACTGCCCTAACCCATCTGGACAAGAGGAATACCTATGTAAGAATGATGTTCATCGACTACAGCTCAGCATTTAACACCATAGTACCCTCCAAACTCGTCATTAGGCTCAAGACCCTAGGTCTCGATCCCGTCCTGTGCAACTTGGTCCTGGACTTCCTGACGGGCCGCCCCCAGGTGGTGAGGATAGGAAACAACATCTCCACCCCCGCTGATCCTCAACACTGGTGCCCAACAAGGGTGCGTTCTCAGCCTCTCATGTACTCCCTGTTCACCCATGACCGAGTGGCCAAGCACGCCTCCAACTCAATCATCAAGTTTGCAGACGACACTACAGTGGTAGGTTTGATTACCAACAATGACGAGACGGCCTACAGGGAGGAGGTGAGGGCCCTCGGAGTGTGGTGTCAGGAAAATAACCTCTCACTCAACGTCAACAAAACAAAGGAGATTATGGTGGACTTCAGGAAACAGCAGAGGGAGCACCCCCCTATCCACATCGACGGAACAGTAGTGGAGAAGGTGGAACGTTTTTGAGTTATCTGTGAAGAAGGTTTTGAACTCCACGTGAGCTTGGCTTTGCAGGTCTGATGCAATGTGATGGTTAAGTCTCCATCACTGTGAACAGCTAAGTTTCTATCTGGCTTCTAGCGAGGTATCTTCAACTTAGATACATGTGTGCATGGGGTTGCCTGCATTGTGCATGGGGTTGCCATGTAGCACCCTTTTGGTTCAAGGTAGAACCCTTTTTGGTTCCATGTCAAATCCTCTGTGGAATGGGTTCTACATGGAAACCAAGAGAGTTCTACCTGGAACAAAAAGGGTTCTACATGGAACTAAAAAGGGTTCTTCAAAGGGTTCTCCTACTGGGACAGCCGATGAACCTTTTTAGGTCCTAGATAGAAAAAAAGGTGCTAAGTGTGCACACACACACATACACACACAAACACACACACACACACACACACACACTATTTCCCCACCATGGCTAAACAGTGGGTGCAGGAACAAGACAGGCGCAGCAGGTAAGCCCATCTCCCTTGACGACAGCCGAGAGGATGACAGCTGCCGATTTATACACTTCAAAGTAAGAGCCCCCCTGTGGATTAGAAAGGCCTTAGTGGAACATGGGGAAGGTAACATAATCTGAATGCAGAAAGACATGGTTGCATTCTTTATTTACCAAACACTGCTACCACTGGCTTTATTGCAATATTAAAAATGAAGCAAGAAAGAGGACTAAGCCGTTTTTAAAAAGACTGGCACCGGGAAGACAAATGCTTGGCAGTCATTGTTGAACTTTGCTTGTCCTCAAAGTTCTTCATTGCACACCATGATGTTTCATAAACACTGGTATGCTCAAACAAACATTGTTCTTTCTCAAAACACCATGTCGAACATGTGTTTATCAGGTTAGGACAACAAAGAGTTTATTTTAGGCTCACTTATAGATGAGTATGAAATACTTGTATGTGTTAACAGAGACAGGAAGCATGAGGAGGGAATTAAATATTCAGTAGACGCTTCTTTGGTGTATGTCGACTAAGCCTAAAAGGATATTTAAGGGTTGACCTCTAATTCCTAGCTTGTGCAAAGTGCTAGATCGATTTCATGCCAAGATAAATAGACATTTGCTTCAGATTAGCTCCCTGACGATACTATCGGCGGTGAATATAAGCTGTGTGTTCAGGGGAACCTCGCATAATTAAGAGGGACGTTTTGTTGAGATTTTCCAGGAGCTGATTTGGAAATGGCTGGAAACTTTCCCTTCAGAAAAGAGGCCGCCCTATGTCATCAGGCAAGGGTGGTTTCCTAAATGTGTAAACCTTCACTATTAGAGAGTAAACTGACTCCGGCCGTTGTTTCTTTCTGTCCGACCCCTTCTAGTTTATCGGACCAGGCCAGTAGTGCTGCGACATGAATGGCACATTTAGTGGACTGCTGACTAGCGCTGTGTGGTGCTTTATATGTGGTCTTTGACCCTCCTTTCAAACAGATCTAAAAGAAAACAGGATTCGTAAATCATTTGAACAGGGAGAGTTTATGACTAACTAGAGTGTGGCTATTTGTAATGCTCAAACAGTAGGCAAGCCAAGATGAAGACATGGAAAGAAAGTAACTTACTGTTGGTCTCTGTTGTTCAAGACAAGGTCATTGACATTATGCTCTTTGCAGAGTAGCTAGGTTTTAGACTGCATAAGACTGGTCATTGATTATGACTCCCTGATTTTAGTGGAACTTTTTTGGGGTGTTCTTTCAGAATTGATTTCAAGACTGTTGCACTACCCTGTTAAGTTGAAATGCTAAATGAACTTTTCGAACTTGCTTGAACGAGGATCATTTGTCCATATTATGATTTGCTCTTTTACTGATGTTCTCTGGAAAAAAACTATCAATCATTGACAAATGTTATGTTTTTCCAAATTGACAAAGGCGAAACTCTACCTTGAAATCATAATTTAGCAGAGATTAAAAACGTTCCTGATTGGACTGTTATTTTTCCCCCTGAACTAGCACACACAGTACCTCACACTAAGCCTTGGGACCTTCACATTGATTAATGCTACGGGACACTGAGGGTCCCTTGTCTCATTACTAAATCATGGTCTATAGAAAACATCCTATTGAGTCTGAGTTTAAACAGTAGCGGTTCAGTAGGTTTCCTTTCGGAAAGAATAACAAATGACATTAAGTCCCATTAATCCCTGTCTGGTTTGTCACAGAGAACCCCAGTGTTTTGCTAACATGCGGGTGTAATGCTAACACAGAGCGAAGGTAGGCCACCCCCCTCTCAGTTATGCTGTCAGTGGGTGATGAAAATAAGGAAATGGCGCTCGCTATTTTTGGAGGGCTTTGAAGTGGCAGGAAGGACAGATGTGGCCACTCATGAGGGTCAAGGCCAAGCTGGGAACAGCACATGGAACTGTACAGTAACGTTACACTGAGATCCTGTAACCTCTGTCTATCAGAGTTAACCAACTCTATGATTCCCAATTCATGTGTGTTTGAATCAACTCTTTCAGAAGGAATATATGTCTAGTGATGGTCCAATCTATTTGGGCTTTCAGACAACTCCTTTCTGTTAATTCATAGCCAAGCCAAACATACAGTATGTACGGCCTGACAACAATAGAACAGTAGGTTAATCTACATGCAGTATGTATGGCATGGCAACAATAGAACAGTGTGTTACTCTACATGCAGCATGTATGGCATGACAACAATAGAACAGTGGGTAACTACATGCAGTATGGGACCTATGCTTATTTATGTCTTCAAGGTTGGTTGATGCATAAAGGAATTCTTCACAAACACTGCTACCTTCTTGTGAGATGAGAGTCAGAGCAGCCTTGTTCTTGTATCTACAGGAAGGCACAATGGGTCAAGGCTTCCTTTCAAGTTGTGTCAGAACTTGATTATGCTAAGTGCCGTGGAGCATGATGTGTTTGGGAGTGAATGGACTTGGATTCCTGGAAGTTGGTTTTCACGGTTAGCAGACCACGGCTAATTTATCAGAAAGAGGAAGCGAAACTCACTCAACTACCCCCTATGAAACTATAAATCCTTGCCACTCCCATACAACTGCTTCAGACGGACAGAAAATAATAAACTCCCAATACAAATGTTTGCCATACCTTTTCCAGGATGTGTAACTTTGACCTCATGTCCTCATCCGTTATTTGATCATTCATGATTTGAGATTGATGTAAATTAGTCATTATAATTATAAAACAATTAGGATTCTAATAAGTCAACACACGTCTCATCTCATTAACATGATTTCCTTGCGTATCAGCCAAAAGCTACTGAATATTTGATAGATCGACACAACAAACTGGAGATATTCCTCCTCTCAGAGACAAATGAACATTACATTCAGCCCCATACCCTTCAAAACAACAGAGCCAGTAGCCTATATATATTTTTTCCTTCTGAGTGAGTTTTTACAGGAGAAAAACATGGACAGTGTCTGCTTGGCTAATTCTTCAAGTGTCATAGGGAGTCTGGCTGTGTTTGGGTGTGTATCTGTCAGTGTCAGTGGGTGTCTTTGTAGCAATGTCCCCTGGCCTCCATAGGGAACTCCCAGTGAATGATTAGTGCCAGTGCTCCTGGGACCTCCATGGCCCAGGGCCATATGGAGCAGGAGTCTGTCACCTGTGAGCCACTTGCCTCTCTGTCCCACACACAGACTGACGTGCTCCACTTCAGATGAGTGGTGACAAGCACCTGACTGGAGCCTCCCTGATTCCAAAAATACAGTAGGATACTATAGTGATAACATCCATCATACTGCTCACATGTGCATCTTTTCTTTTCAATCAGTAGAAATAATAACAAAGCGTACTCCCAGTCCCCGCCCTTGTTTTGGTAAAAAGCTGTAGGGGGGGCTGGAGAAATTGAACCACTCTCAAATTCATAGACAGAGTTATGGATGCAAGGACTGACCTAATGATCTAAACATTATATTTTTAACCATGTTTTGAGGCTATATAGTGTTTGTTTACATGTACTTATTTTTGATGGGGTACAATAGTTAAATTAATCTCATGAGGCATTTATAAGTTATATTCTTCAAGAATCAATGGGTAGCTACATATCATTAATTTATAAATACAAAAATGCATGTAGCAATTGCTGATTGCCCCTTTAAAGCCTTTGTTATTTCTCTGTGCATGTTTGGACATGCCAAACTATTGCCAAACTATTCGTCATAGAATGCCTAAAAACATTTTAAAAAACACATAATAATTATTATCCTCTTTGACTGTGCATTTTCTGCAATTTTCTAGGGGTCTGTACTCACAAAGTTGTTGACTGTTTTTGTGCTTGCCAGTTAGCTAGCAGTTCTCAGCTGTTAGCTGCCAATGGCTAGCAGTTTCTTACTGCCGATAAAACGGATGATTGCCATAATGTTTTCAATTCATTACTGAACTATTTAATGTAGCAAATCAAACAATTAACCTCGTAAACAATTCATGGTAATTCATGGTAACCTAGTAAGAAATGTATTTAGATAATCGTAGGATTTGCTGTGATTAATCGTGATTCATAGCAAATTTGCTTAAATTAAACTGTAATGAAAATAAAGATCATACAAAAAACATTACAAGAATATTGACGTCTTGATTTTGTCTAAAGTAAAGATGAGCAACATTTGGTAAATTGAGAAAGCACATTGCATTGTTGTTTTTAGCTATATAGATTGTGTATGGGATGTTTTCAGTGTCTTTTGAAAACTTTCAGACAATGCGATTAATCACAATGCCCAAAAATTTGGCACAAAATTACAAATGTGATCCTCTTAAATTACAAATGTGATCCTCTTAAGGATCTAACCCTGTTTTTCAATTTTCGTCTAAAATGACAAATCTACCTGCCTGTAGCTCAAGACCTTGAGCAAGGGTATGCATATTCTTGATACCATTTGAAAGGAAACACTTTGAAGTTTGTGGAAATGTGAAATGAATGTAGGAGAACATAACACATTAGATCTGTACCATCATCTTTGAAATGCAAGAGAAATATAATAATGTATTATTCCAGCCCATGCACAATTTAGATTTTGGCCACTAGATGGCAGCAGTGTATGTGCAAAGTTTTAGACTGATCCAATGAACCACTGCATTTCTGTTCAAAATGTTGTATCAAGACTGCCCAAATGTGCCTAATTGGTTTATTAATAATTTTTTAAGTTCGTAATTGTGCACTCTTCTCAAACATTAGCATGGTATTCTTTCACTGTAATAGCTACTGTAAATTGGACAGTGCAGTGCAGATTAAGAAGCATTTAAGCTTTCTGCCCATATTAGATATGTCTATGTCCTGGGATTGTTTTTTTGTTACTTACAACCTTATGCTAATCACATTAGTCTACATTAGCTCAACTGTCCAAGCTTTTTATAGTCCCATACCCCTTCAAACATTCAACCTCCAGCTGCATACCCCCTCTAGCACCAGGGTCAGCACACTCTCAAATGTTGGCATTAACTGTGAGCCTTGTCAGGATGCATCAGGCTAACGCCTATTGCGTTTGTGTTGCACTATGACAAGTTCAGCTGAGTTATTGGACTGTCCAATGTTCTTGGTATCGAATTGGAGTTTTTTTTTTTTTTCTTGAGTACAACGTAATTAAAACAGCACTAGCAATCAGGTGATTTATCAGGTGATTAAAATGGCAATAAAGCCTGGACAGAGAGATTACGAAAAAAAGGAGATCTGTAATAAAGTCAATAAAGTGTTGTTGTGTTTGGTGATTTGTGTGTTTGATTCTAGACTTGGTCTCGCTAACCTCTGGAGGAGATGCAAAAACCTGTCCTTTGGTTTAGTTGGTTTAACATCTGACATCTAAGGAGATGAGGAGTAAGAGCAATGGCCGCACTAGCCAAAAGGGAGACGTCTGTCAAGCATTTGAACCTATACTTAACATTAGGCTCTACCTCTACGGTGCTGGCAAACCGTTTCCTGGTACATGATTAATACTAGTCTGATGTCAGAGGGACATTTGATTTCCCAGTGAGGCAGCTGCTTCTTAGAAACCGCAGCGCTAGCCAGGCCTATTATTATCAAAATGTAACGTGCACCTGCCAATTTGGCCTCTCCATCCATACATGGACCCAATTAGACATTGGACATGTCGTCTGGAGATAGATACTCTCAACAGTATTACTGCTCGATTCTCCCATCATTCACCTCCAGCATCCAGCGCAGTTATAAACGACTTCCACATCGCAATCGATATTGACCTTCATGTTGAAATAGACACTACTTAGGAAGGATGAAGTAACTGCAGTAGTATACTACAGTGTGGTATTGTGAATCAAGAGGTGAAGCTACAAATACGAGCGGTATTCATAAAGTGACTCAGAGGAGTGCTGATTTAGGATATGTTTTGCCTTAATGAATATGTTTATATATGGACACACCTGTGTGCACCAACATCCAAACCAAGGACACCTCAGACCTTAAACCTTGAGGGACAAAAATCAAGAGAAAAGGTCAAGGAAGCAGGTCTCTCAATTGAAGGTTTTGAAAGAGTCTTTTCATACTGGAATGTATAGGAATCAAGGTGTGTTGAACTAAGAACTCTGATGGCAAATGTGAGGATGATCAATGTGCTTGGATAGAGAGGGGAGTCTCTACACATTTGGGTTCGTGCAAGTTTACGATTTATTGAAAGACAGTCTGACAGAGATTTTTTTCATTGTTGGGACACAATTTCTTGGTTACGTCTGAGGAAAATAGCATTTAAATATGTTTGGACATGAACACAAAGTGTTGTAAGTACTACAGTAAATATTCCACAATATTATTAAATTTAGACATGAATAAAGACACCTTTGCGTAAATTGTGTCCTAATATGGAACAGTAGGAGGGCATTTGGACAAGGGCTTAAATTATGGTGAACACTGGACTACAGCCAAACACACACACACTTCAACTATTTCATGTCTTGTGCCAAGCACGGGGTTTTCCTCCTGCAAAAAAATAAAGAAACAGAAAGTCTGTCCGGGGCCGAGGGAGGGAGTCTGTTTTAATATTATAAAAACCACAGTGGGACTCGCCTGGTTCATGCAGTAGGATCTGGCATCACGCCGGACGCCTGTGAGGCTGTATATTAGATCAGAATAATTGGCTGGGACAGCTATCTGAGATGGACAAATGAGAACCTCCCCCTGATTGACCTCATGGCCCAAGGAGTGGATGGAACCATGCCGCACAGTATTTTGATATGTGGTGATACAGGCCCTCCAGGGTGTGGTGATAAAGGTCCTCTAGGGTGTGGTGATACAGGTCCTCCAGGGTGTGGTGATAAAGGTCTTCCAGGGTGTGGTGATACAGGTCCTCCAGGGTGTGGTGATAAAGGTCCTCCAGGGTGTGGTGATACAGGTCCTCCAGGGTGTGGTGATAAAGGTCCTCCAGGGTGTGGTGATAAAGGTCCTCCAGGGTGTGGTGATAAAGGTCCTCCAGGGTGTGGTGATAAAGGTCCTCCAGGGTGGGGTGATTCAGGTCCTCCAGGGTGTGGTGATACAGAGAAACATAGAGAAACCAGAGACACTGTTCAAAGGTATTTAGGGTGTTGTTTGTGTAATGTTTGATCAGAATGGTTTCAATTATCAATGGATTTGCAGGATACAGTGACACACAGAGGGAAATAACAATGCCCCTTCCGTAGTTGTTCTTGGAAAGACATTAATGTAATATGCCGTGTAGGAATCCTGGCCTCCAAGACTTTGTCACTGTATGATGGGTACAGCGGGTTGCTTCCTGACATTGCAGAGATCGCCTATGGTTAGTTATCCCAGACTACATGTTATTGTCTCCAATCTTGACAGATTTGAGTCATGGGTTTATTCATCACACATCCACATGCGGGATAGTGTGCAGGCACACAGTACATACAAACACACACAGTACACACACACGCTCATGCACACATTCATACAGTACATACTTACACAGTATGTGCATGCACACACATTTGTTTTACTATTTTTGTGGGGACCAAACAATTCCCATTCAAATTCATATTTTCCCTAACCCTTAACCCTAACCTTAAACCTAACTCCTAACCCCTAATTCTAGCCTTAAACCTAAGCCCTAAGACTAAAATAGCCTTTTTCCTTGTGGGGATAGCGTGCAGGCACACAATACATACTAACACACACACACAGTACACACACACGCTCATGCACGCATTCATACAGTGCATACTTATACAGTATGTGCACACACACATTTGTTTTACTATCCTTGTGGGATAATTCCCATTCAAAATCCTATTTTCCCTAACCCTAACCCTAACCCTTAACCTAGCCCTAACTCCTAAACCTAACTCCTAACCATAGTGCTAAACCTAAGCCCTAAGACTAACATTGCCTTTTTCCTTGTGGGGACCGGTGAAATGTCCCCACAAGGATATTTAAACTAAAAACACACTTAACCCATCTCATTTAAAATGTTTTCTCAAGTTTGCCAAAAAGCACCTAGATGATCATCAAGACTCTTGGAAGAATGTTCTATGGACAACATGGGTCCCATTATGCCTGGCGAAAACAGAACATTGCATGCATTCCACAGTAAGAACCGTATACCAACAGTCAAGCATGGTGGTGGTAGTGTGATAGTTTAGGGATGCTTTGCTGCCTCAGGACCTGTAATAGAAGGAACCATGTGTTCACCACTGTATCAGAGAATTCTACAGGAGAATATCAGGCCATCCGACTGTGAGCTGAAGCTGAAGTGCAGCTGGGTCATGTATCAATACAATGATCCAAAACACACAATCAAGTCTACATGAAAATGGCTAAAAAGCAACAAATTTGACATTTTGGAATGGCCTAGTCAAAGTCCAGACCTAATCCCAATTGAGATGTTTTGGCAGGACTTAAAATGAGCAGTTAATGCTTGAAACCCCACAAATTCCTCCACAGCGACGTGAGACTGATCAACAACTACAGGAAGCGTTTGGTTGCTGTCATTGCAACTACAACCAGTTATTGAGTGGAAGGGGGGAATTTCTTTTTCACACAGGGCACTGGTTGTTGCATAACTTTATTTATGAAATTAATTAAATAAGTATGTAATTGTAGTGTTATTTGTTCACTCAGGTTCGCTTTATCTAATATTAGGTTTGGGTTGAAGATCTGATAACTTTCAGTATCCAAAAATATATGCAAGTCGAGAAAATTAGAAAGAGGCAAATACTTTTTCACAGCAATATATTTTGGGGCGGGCTTTTGCCCACTGAATTCCCACCTGGGGCCAGTGGGGTCATGCCGGCTGGGTAGTTATATTTCCAATTAACTGATTTACATTAAACTCTTTCAACAAGAAAGTTGGGCAATCACTTTTCACTTATCTAGATTATGATGGTGTCTGTGTATTGCTTTGCTCAAAGTTATACATTTTAATAAATGTTTTCACTCATGCATGTGATGTTTTCATTGAAATGTGTCTCTTTGTCAACAAGACACCAACAGAATGATCTTAGTTTCCCATGCCCCTTGTTCATATTTATTTTAAAGGGGGGCTGAACTTCCTGATTTGGCATTGTTTTTGGGCTTGGTCATTAAGAAATGCAGCGGCCATGACTGAGGCCAAACAACTGTTGTCTTGGGGGGGTTCACACCTGGAAAGTGTTTGTACGTTCACTCTGCCATAATAGTACACAGTCACTCACCCTTCTAGATAACTTGAAACAGTCTAACCAGGTCTTGTGTCTTGAAGTCGCCAAGACTAGCTGGTGCTAGGCAACTTCTTTCACCAATTAGCTTTAGCCAGCTGGTGTGCGACTGTGGCAAATTTGGTTTGACATTGGATAGCCTATCGCTAGGGCTAGTTAGGGACAGTCAATATATTACACAATGTAAATGGGACAACATTTTCATTAAATGTTTTCAATATTTGTATATACATTTCTCCAAAATATAGTTGGTTTGTGGTTAAGTCATTGAAATGTGGAGCTATTGACATTTTAAAATATTGTCCCATGTACATTGTGTAATTTACTGATGTTCCCTAACCAGCCCCATAGGGATATCAAATGTCAAACCAAGTTGACCATAGGCATTACGATGGGGTTACGTACAGCTGCGATCCAAATGTATGATTACTTGGGTGCTGCTAGCTGTGGGCATGTGTGCAGGATTGAAATAAACTCAACCCAAGGAAAACAATATTATTATATGTACACTTCAATCAATTTTGACACTAGAATAAATGTTTCTGAGTGATATCGTTGCCACATAGGCCGTTTTCAAAACAAGAAGTAGCTTATTAGGAGCAGTCGCTCTTTAATGGTCATGCCTTTCCTATTTATTTAATGAATGTGGAGAGAATTGTTTTGTTATAGAGCGGTAATAAAATACACACAATGGATCTAATCAGCCGTTACCTTAGCCATTCCTTCATTAAACAACAACTGTGAATGAAATAGTTTATTTTCCAACCTCATTAATTTAGGAACATGAGTAGGGTTCCTAGATGACTGTTGCATAAAACAGCTATTTACACTGATATCTGACAGTGGTGTGTTGGTACTTTGTCCATGAAGTGTATAAGGTCTCACAACAGACCTACTGATAGAGCCATATACAGTACATGCCTATGACCATCTTTTTCTGTTAGACGACTTTGATGTGTAGCCATCTGCCACCAAATGTAATTTCCTCAGTCAACATTCCCTAATGATACCAATCAGACCATTCCAATATCAATGAAAAACAGTTTTTCTTGTGAGACCAAATGAAAGTCCTTATATTGCAGGGGGCTAGTACCTATCTCCAGTAAAACATTTGACTGATTTATTTCTACCATCAGATACAACAACATACATCCTAAAAGGTCATGTTAAATACTTTGGTAGAGAAGAGAACACACCCATATGACATGGCACAGACATAGAAATTTATAATATTGAAGAAGAACACTCAACTACTGTACAAATGAATGAGAAACTACAATTAATTTCAGCATACAAAAAAGCATATTGGGAATTAAATTCCCTTTCATTGAACAAATAAATATCTAATATCCACGAATCTATTCTTCCACGCACTAATTGGGGTTATATGAAGTTCTAAAGCAAGCAGATTTTTACACCTTTGCTGAGACGCTATGTACGTCGAAATGCATCTTGATCTAAGTGTGCAACTATCTCCTCACTGAATACAAGTATCTTTGGTAGAAAAATATGACAGTACAGAAAAACCATGAAAATGAAATATTTACACATAACAGTTTGCACCAGTATGACAGGCCAACATTATTACCACTATTTCACTCCAGAGATCTAATCGGTGGGAAAATGGGGAAAAGAAGTGGGGAATCACTGATAAACAGTGATCCTTTATGGGATTATAAAGTAGCAGAGGAATTGGCCTGAAGGCAGCTAACTTATATACAGATAAGTACTTGGATGAAGAGGAGCCCAATTTCTCAGATACTCTCTGGCCACGTGTTGAATTTTAACAAGACCCCTTAAAGGTATTTCGCAAAATAAAAGCACAAATAAATCTCAGAAGCAAAGGGAGAGAGAACCTTCAGAAATTAAAGAATGATTAAGATTGGTCCATCATTCCAGTGCAGTCTTCCATCTCCTGTCTCTTCAATGCACTCAAAGTCAACTACACGTACTCCACAGCGGCCAGATCCATCCACGAATGAAGTAGTTCCAGTCAGTTTTTAACCTCGTCCAATTAACAAGAGGAAAACGGGGATTGGCTGGGAGACGCTGGAAGACGCGTGCAATTTCAAGTGTCTCCTGGGATGCTGGTTGCTCCAGTACACAGGTTGGAGATCAGTCCCAGTCATCTTTGCACACACAGGCACACTCCTCGTGGTGTTCCAGGGGCACATCGGTCATGGACTTCTGCAGGCCTCGGCCCCCGCTTCGGTGTTTCAGCAGGAGAACCTACAGAGGGCGGCGAACCAGAGAGCAGATTGAGAGTTGTGCTCCATCAAAACCAACATCAAACACATTTACACATCAAATGCTTCAATTAGCTACATGGCATAAATGTCTCCATTATAGGCTACATTTGTTATACATCAATGACACATTTCAACCACCAAATAACATGATGTCATTTAGCTTGGGTTGATTATGCTTATCTTTCTGAAAAATAATTAGCACATAATGCTACCAGGTAGGTACTTTTAATGAGCCTTGTCTAGAAATGCAAACCTTTGATAACTTTCCCAAAATGTCCAGGTTTTACAGAAATCATGGTTGGAAGATTCCTGGATTTCCAGTGTATTCACTCCTGATTCCAGGAATATTCAAACCTCTGAACTTTGCAACGCTACCCATGCCACACTTTTACCTCATGGTACTTGTTGACGACCCGGGTGGGCACACACTGGCAGTCGAAACAGCGGTGCGAGCAGCAGGCACAGTTACCCCCGCAGCGCTTCACCAGGAGGCAGCTAGGCCAGAAGATAGCGTCCGTCCTCTTGAGCTCCTCCCTCAGGGAGACAGAGAAGTTTCGCGGCGTGCAGCTGTACAGTCTCACCTCTTCTCTCAACAGGTTGAGATCCACCCCTGTTCAAGAAATAGTTTAATCTCATCACGTCAGCCTAAAATTATTAAACACATTTTACTAAATTCCAAAGAAGGGGCATCAATTGCTAAGCTGAGGTTAAATTGCCATTTTCAAAATGGTAAAACTGTCTTGAAAAAGTTGAAAGTTCTTTGCTCAACTGCAGCTGTATATCTGTTTTTCCTCCATCTCAACATGAGACTTTTCTTCCACTGCAATTCCTGTCACTACAACCCCAGCTGTCAGCCGTACCTCTGGATTTCTTGTTGTGGAGGAATGACTTTCCCAGGATGTGCCAAGTGGGCTTGTACAGGTCTTCCATGTCCTGCTGCCATCTCTCGGGCTCCAGGTACTTCATGACGTCCTCCACGGTGCTGAGGCCAGCCACGGCCTCAGACAACGCATCTGCGCTCTGCAGAGATGGAGCTGGAGTTACATCGGGCTTCAATACACTCTAAAGAACACCGGCACAAGGGAAGACAGGGGGACAATTTTGTTAGACTTCAGCCTCATGGCCTAACTGAATTAAGCATCATTTAATGGATTATTTTAGAGAGCCCTATACATTACAGAGGTTTAAACAGAATTATATAGGTATTACAGGCAAAACAACAGAAGAAAAAAAATCATAATGACTGATTGTGCTACAGTGCAATACAAAACTGAACATCAAAGCTCCATTTTGGTATCTCTATAGATTCCACAGCTCTTCACTTAGATAGATTTCCATCCAGAAATAAGTTCAGTAGCAACAAGGTTTAAGCTGAGACTACTTTCTGTTACGATGAGGGGCAGTATTGTTTGTTTTCTCTGACTGATATCTGCCTAAGACACGGAACGTCCGTCCTCTTGAGCTCCTCCCTCAGGGAGACGGAGAAATTGCGCAGCTCTGAAGCTCGTCGGATGTGGCAAGGCTTGCAAACCATTACAGACTACAAAGGGAAGCACATCCGAGGCATGCCCAGTTACACGAGACTACCAGACGAGGTAAACTACTTCTATGCTCACTTCGAGGAAAGTAACACTGAAACATGCATGAGAGCACCAGCTGTTCCGGACGACTGTGTGATCACGATCTCCGCAGCCGATGTGAGTAAGACCTTTAAACAGGTCAACATTCACAAGGCCGCGGGGACAGATGGAGTACCAGGACTTGTACTGCGAGCATGCGCTGACCAACTGGCAAGTGTCTTCACTGACATTTTCAACCTCTCCCTGTCCGAGTCTGTAATACCAACATGTTTTAAGCAGACCACCATAGTGCATGTGCCCAAAAACACTAAGGTAACCTGTCTAAATGACTACCGACCCGTAGCACTCACGTCTGTAGCCATGAAGTGCTTTGAAAGGCTGGTCATGGCTCACATCAACACCATTATCCCAGAATCCCTAGACCCACTCCAACTTGCATACTACCCCAACAGATCCACAGATGATGCAATCTCTATTGCACTCCACACTGCCCTTTCCCACCTGGACAAAAGGAACACCTATGTGAGAATGCTATTCATTGACTACAGCTCAGCGTTCAACACCATAGTTCCCTCAAAGCTCATCAATAAGCTAAGGACCCTGGGACTAAACACCTCCCTCTGCAACTGGATCCTGGACTTCTTGACAGGCCGCCCCCAGGTGGTAAGGGTAGGTAACAACACATTCGCCACTCTGATCCTCAACACAGGGGCCCCACAGGGGTACGTGCTCAGTCCCTTCCTGTACTCCCTGTTCACTCATGACTGCACGGCCAGGCACGACTCCAACACCATCATTAAGTTTGCCGATGACACAACAGTGGTAGGCCTGATCACAGCCTATAGGGAGGAGGTCAGAGACCTGGCCGTGTGGTGCAAGGACAACAACCTCTCCCTCAACGTGATCAAGACAAAGGAGATGATTGTGGACTACAGGAAAAATAGGACAGAGCATGCCCACATTCTCATCGACGGGGCTGCAGTGGAGCAGGCTGAAAGCTTCAAGTTCCTTGGTGTCCATATCACCAACAAACTAACATGGTCCAAGCACAACCAGAAAGTCGTGAAGAGGTCACAACAAAACCTATTCCCCCTCAGGACACTGAAAAGATTTGGCATGGGTCCTCAGATCCTCAAAAGGTTCTTCAGCTGCACCATCGAGAGCATCCTGACTGGTTGCATCACTGCCTGGTATGGCAACTGCTCGGCCTCCGACCACAAGGTACTACAGAGGGTAGTGTGAACGGCCCAGTACATCACTGAGGCCAAGCTTCCTGCCATCCAGGACCTCTATACCAGGCGGTGTCAGAAGAAGGCCATAAAAATGGTCAAATACTCCAGCCACCCTAGTCATAGACTGTTCTCTCTGCTACTGCACGGCAAGAGGTACCGGAGCGCCAAGTCTAGGTCCAAGAGGCTTCTTAACAGCTTCTACCCCCAAGTCATTAGACTCTTGAACATCTAATCAAATGGCTACCCAGACTATTTGCATTACCCGCCCCCCCTCGTTTACACCGCTGCTACTCTCTGTTGTTACCATCTATGCATAGTCACTTTAATAACTCTACCTACATATACATATTACCTCAACTAACCAGTGGCCTGCACATTGACTCTTGACCGGTACCCCCCTGTCTCTAGTCTCGCTATTGTTATTTTACAGCTGCTCTTTAATTACTTGTTACTTTTATTTCTTACTCTTATCTGTATTTTTTTTTACTGCGTTGTTGGTTAGGGGCAAGTAAGCATTTCACTGTAAGGTCTACACCTGTTGTATTCGGGGCATGTGACTAATAACATTTTATTTGAACAGTGTAGTAGATTGATACCTGGGGTATTGGTATCCCCACATGACCAGGATCAATAGGGCTCGGTTTAAAAGTAATGCACAATATAGGGAATAGGGTGCCATTTGGGAAGTAGCGTGGTCTCTGCTCACTCTGTCTGACATGTCAGCTTGCTAGTAGCTTTATGCAGCGATTCTGACCTAATCCTGTGTGATTGAATTTTGAATGAATTTGAATGAATCACTGACGCTAGCAAGCGAGCACTGATAATATTGACACTTCAGCACTGAAAGTGTAACTTTATTTGGTAGATTAAATACTAATGGGATCAAACTCCCTATATTGTAACAGTGTATGAAAAGCTTTGACAAAGCACATTTGCATTATGTTACTTATGTCTAATAACCTACATGACAAACAGTAAATAGAAAGAAATCTTGAGCTGAGTCATAAAAGGAGAAACAGGGATTTGATTTGCCAGAGTAAAGAGATACGGAATGAATCAGTGAAAATGACCCGCTACTGGATTGGCATTGTCACACTGAATAATGGCAACGATACAGGAATGTCTGTTCTGATTCACTGACAACATAATGCCATGTAATACATTCTGATATTACAGTCAGCACTCCATTTGGTGCTGCCACTGCATAATATGATTAGAGAGGAAGGCTACAGAGTTAAGCAACATGGCTGAGGGAGAAGTCGGAAAATGTTGTTTATGCAAATGCAGCGATGAGACAAGACTGTAACTACCAATTGGATACCACAAAATGGGGGAGAAAAGTACAAAAAAATAAAATAAAAAAAAATAATAATATATATATATATATATATATATATATATATATATATATATATATATAGTGGCAAGAAAAAGTATGTGAACCCTTTGGAATTACCTGGACTTCTGCATAAATTGGTCATACAATTTTATTTGATCTTCATCTAAGTCACAACAATAGGCAAACAGTCTGCTTAAACCAATAACACACAAACAATTATACACTTTCATGTCTTTATTGAACACATCATGTAAACGTTCACAGTGCAGGGTGGAAAAAGTATGTGAATCCTTGGATTTAATAACTAGTTGACCCTCCTTTGGCAGCAATAACCTCAACCAAACGTTTTCTGTAGTTACGGATCAGACCTGCACAACGGTCAGGAGGAATTTTGGACCATTCCTCTTCACAAAACTGTTTCAGTTCATCAATTCTTGGGATGTCTGGTGTGAACCACTCTCTTGAGGCCATGCCACAGGATCTTAATCGGGTTGAGGTCAGGAAGGCGTATTTTCTTCTATTGAAGCCATTCTATTGTTGTTGATTTACTTCAGTTTTTTGGGTCGTTGTCCTGTTGCATCACCCAACTTCTGTTGAGCTTCAATTGGCGGACAGATAGCCTTACATTCTTCTGCAAAATGTCTTGATAAACTTGGGAATTAATTTTCCCGTCTATGATAGCAAGTTGTCCAGGCCCTGAGGCAGCAAAGCAGCTCCAAACCATGATGCTCCCTTCACCATACTTTACAGTTGGGATGAGGTTTTGATGTTGGTGTGCTGTGCCTTTTTCTCTCCACACATAGTGTTGTGTGTTCCTTCCAAACAACTCAACTTTAGTTTCATCTGTCCACAGAATATTTTGCTAGTACCGCTTTGGAACATCCAGATGCACTTTTGCGAACTTCAGACGTGCAGCAGTTTTTTAGGGGCAGCAGTGGCTTCTTCTGTGGTGTCCTCCCATGAACACCATTCTTGTTTAATGTTGTACGTATCGTAGACTCAGAGATGTTAGAATGTTCCAGTGATTTCTGTAAGTCTTTAGCTGACACTAGGATTCTTCTTAACCTCATTGAGCATTCTGCGCTGTGCTCTTGCAGTCGTCTTTGCATGACGGCCACTCCTAGTTAGAGTAGCAACAGTGCTGAAATTTCTCAATTTATAGACAATTTGTCTTACCGTGGACTGATGAACATCAAAGCTTTTAGATATACTTTTGTAACCCTTTCCAGCTTTAAGCATGTAGGCAATTCTTAATTGTGGGTCTTCTGAGATGTCTTTTGTTCAAGGCATGGTTCACATCAGGCAGTGCTTCTTGTAAATAAAAATTCTTGTGAGTGTTTTTTAAAGGGCAGGGCAGCTCTAACCAACATCTCCAATCTCATCTCAATGATTGTACTCCAGGTTAGCTGACCCCAGAATCCAATTAGCTTTTGGAGAAGTCATTAGCCTAGGGGTTCACATACACTTTCCAACCTACACTGTAAATGTTTACATTATGTATTCAATATAGACAAGAAACATACAATAATAAAATCCAGGTAATTCCAAAGGGTTCACATACTTGTTCTTGCCACTGTTAATATACAGTTGAAGTTGGAAGTTTACATACACTTAGGTTGGAGTCATTAAAACTTGTTTTTCAACCACTCCACACATTTATTGTTAACAAACTATAGTTTTGGCAAGTCGGTTAGGACATATACTTTGTACATCACACAAGTAATTTTTCCAACAATTGTTTACAGACAGATTATTTCACTTATGTCCTCTGTATCACAATTCCAGTGGGTCAGAAGTTTACATACACTAAGTTGACTGTGCCTTTAAACAGCACAAGATTATATCATGGCTTTAGAAGCTTCAGATAGGCTAATTGACATCATTTGAGTCAATTGGAGGTATACCCGTGGATGTATTTCAAGACCTACCTTCAAACTCAGTGTCTCTTTGCTTGACATCATGGAAAAATCTAAAGAAATCAGCCAAGACCTCAGGAAAAAAATGGTAGACCTCCACAAGTCTGGTTCATCCTTGGGAGAAATTTCCAAACGCCTGAAGGTACCACGTTCATCTGTACAAACAATAGTACGCAAGTATTAACACCATGGGACCACGCAGCCGTCATACCGCTCAGGAAGGAGACGCATTCTGTCTCCTAGAAATGAACGTACTTTGGTGCGAAAAGTGCAAATCAATCACAGAACAGCAAAGGACCTTGTGAAGATCCTGGAGGAAACAGGTACAAAAGTATCTATATCCACAGTAAAACGAGTCCTATAGCGACATAACCTGAAAGGCCGCTCAGCAAGGAAGAAGCCACTGCTTCAAAACCGCCATAAAAAAGCCAGACCAAGGTTTGCAACTGCACATGGGGACCAAGAACACCCTCCCAACCGTGAAGCACAGGGGTGGCAGCATCATGTTGGGGGGGTGATTGCTGCAGGAGGGACTGGTGCACTTCACAAAATAGACGGCATCATGAGGTAGGAACATTATGTGGATATATTGAAGCAACATCTCAAGACATCAGTCAGGAAGTTGAAGCTTGGTCGCAAATGGGTCTTCCAAAAGGACAATGACCCCAAGAATACTTCCAAAAGTTGTGGCAAAATGGTCAAGGTATTGGAGTGGCCATCACAAAGCCCTGACCTCAATCCTATAGAAAATGTGTGGACAGAACTGAAAAAGCATGTGTGAGCAAGGAGGCCTACAAACCTGACTCCGTTACACCATCTCTGTCAGGAGGAATGGGCAAAAATTCACCCAACTTATTGTGGGAAGCTTGTGGAAGGCTACCCGAAACGATGCTACCAAATACTAATTGAGTGTATGTAAACTTCTGACCCACTGGGAATGTGATGAAAGTACTAAAAGCTGAAATAAATCATTCTCTCTACTATTATTCTGACATTTCACATTCTTAAAATAAAGTGGTAATCATAACTGACCAAAAACAGGGAATTTTTACTAGGATTAAATGTCAGGAATTGTGAAAAACTGAGTTTAAATGTATTTGGCTAAGGTGTATGTAAACTTCTAACTTCAACTGTACATGCTGTCATCTAAATGAAACAGGGTGACCACTAGATCTACAAATAGAAGAAAAACAACAACAATTGAAACCATCAAGGGACTTCAGTGCTATAGCATTGAATATCCGTATGTCAACAGATAACTACATGACTTCAACTGTATATATATTTACTAAATAGAATAAAATAAAATTAAAAAGTAACAGTAGAATTACATAACAATAACGAGGCTATATACAGGGGGTCCGGTACTGAGTAAATGTGCGGGGGTACAGGCTAGTTGAGGTAATTTGTACATGTAGGTAGGAGTACAGTGACTATTCATAGATGATAAGATGATAAACAGAGAGTAGCAGCATTGTAAAAACAAAAGGGGGGTGGAGGTCAATGTAAATAGTCCGGGTGTCCATTTGATTAATTGTTCAGCAGGCTTATAGCTTGCGGGTAGAAACTGTTAAGGAGCCTTTTGGACCTGCTTGCCGTGCGGTAGCAGAGATAACAGTCTACGACGTGGGTGACTGGAGTCTGGTATATAGGTCCTGGATGGCATTAAGCTTTGCCACGGTGATGTATTGGGCCGTATGCACTACACTCTTGCGCCTTACGGTCAGATACCGAGCAGTTGCCATATCAGGCGGTGATGCAACCGGTCAGGATGCTCTCGATGGTGCAGCTGTGTAACTTTTTGAGGATCTGAGGACCCATGCCAAATCATTTCAGTCTCCTGAGGGGGAAAAGGTGTTGTCGTGCCCTCTTCACGACTGTCTTGGTGTGTTTGGACCAAATTAGTTTGTTGGTGATGTGGACACCAAGGAACTCTCGACCCTCTCAACTTCAGCCCCATCGATGTAAATGGGGGCCTGTTCATATCTTATTTTTCTGTAGTCCAAGGCACTGCTTTCTATAAGAAAGAACAGTGGAGATTTTTGCTCGCTATTTGAATCCGGTTACTGTTGCTTGGACTTGGCAATGGGTATGAGTGTGGAATGGAAACCATTAACAGCTTGTGAATGTTGACGGTGCTACAGTCCTCCAATTAACGGCACTCCGTAGGCACGGCCTCATAAGTGGCAGCCAAGCACTCCTTCAGAGACAGATGAAATGCAGTGAATAAAGCTTTGGGAAGGAGCTGAGAGGCCTGACTAAAGGCATTGGGGAACAAAGCACTTAAAAGGGCCAGCATAACTTTTGACAGGCATGAATTCTCTGAAAACGTTAAACTGGTATCGAGAATCTGGTCGTTGGGTAACTTTAGTTTTTCCTCAGAAGTTGGAAGTGTTCAGGTGTATCAGAAGCTGTCATCTATTATGGGATGGTAGATAGAGCAGCAAAGGTTCTTTCCAAACATACAGTACCAGTCAAAGGTTTGGACACACCTACTCATTCAAGGGGTTTTCTTTCTTTTGTACTATTTTCTACATTGTAGAATAATAGTGAAGACATCAAAACTATGAAATTACACATATGGAATCATGTAGTAACCAAAAAAAAAGTTAAACAAAATTGAAATATATTTTATATTTGAGATTCATCAAAGTAGCCACACTTTGCCTTGATGACAGCTTTGCACATTCTTGGCATTCTCTCAACCAGCTTCACCTGGAAAGCATTTCCAACAGTCTTGAAGGAGTTCCCACATATGCTGAGCACTTGTTGGCTACTTTTCTTTCATTCTGCGGTCTAACTCATCCCAAACTATCTCAATTGGGTTGAGGTCGGGTGATTGTTGAGGCCAGGTCATCTGATAAAGCACTCCATCACTCTCCTTATTGGTCAAATAGCCTTTAAACTGCCTGGAGGTGTGTCGGGTCATTGTCTTGTTGAAAAACAAATGATAGTCCCACTAAGCCCAAACCAGATGGGATGGCATATTGTTGTAGAATGCTGTGGTAGCTATGCTGGTTAACTCCTTAGGGCTAGGGTCCCATTTTCCGAATTTTCGCCTGTCTGACGTGCCCAAAGTAAAATGCCTGCCACTCAGGCCCAGAAACTAGGATATGCACATAATTAGTACTATTGGATAGGAAACACTCTGAAGTTTCTAAAACCGTTAAGATAATGTATGTGGGTATAACAGAACTGATATAGCAGGCAAAAACCCGAGAAATTTCTGTCCGGAAATCATTTTTCTTTTGACCTTTGCTCACTTTGATTGCCTGATGAAAGAAATCATAGGGAGATAGGACACAGGTTGCAGTACCTATGGCTTCCACTGGATTTCAACAGTCTCTGGACAGTGTTTGGAGGCTCTAGCACTGAGCAGAACCATACAGAAGAAGAATTACTGAAGGAAGTAGAAAATGTCAACAAGATATTCCAGTCACGAGAACGTGAGCGCGCCCCACTTTATTTTCCTTTTATAACGTTTAGGTTATCATCCGTGTAAAATATTATCGTTATTATTCATAAAAGGATACCTAAGGATACCTAAGGATTATAAATGATCTTTGATTTGTTTGGGAAAGGTTGAGAGGTATAATTTGAACGCGTTCTCTTCACTTTACAATGGGCGAGTAGACTGGAAATGCTTGGTGGAGTAGCTGAACATAACGCGCCAACCAAACAGAGATTTATGGATATAATAAATTACTTTTTCTAACAAAAGAACCATGGATTCTCTTGTTTAGACACTTGGGAAGCCCTCAGCAGAAGTTCTTCGAAAGGTAAGCGATTTATTTTAGCTCTTATATGGGTTTTGTGAGATCCGCGCTGGATATGAATTTATGCTAATGTGGAAAATATTGGAGGTGCTATCGCCGTAAAGCCTTTTTGAAATCTGACAACGCTGTGATATTGCCAAGAAGCAGCGCTTTTGATGACTATGCAACACTTGTATATTGATGAATGTTAAATATTACACATTTTTATTTTGAATTTGCCACGCTTTGTTTGCTCCGAAAACGAGCCCGCTAACGGGATCGGATCCGTAAGAAGTTAATAAGCGTGACTTGAATTCTAAATATATCACTGACAGTGTTACCAGCAAAGCACCCCTACACCATCACACCTCCTCTTCCATGCTTCACGGTGGGAACCACACATGCGGAGATCATTCGTTCACCTACTCTGCATCTCATAAAGACACAGCGGTTGGAACCAAAAATCTCACATTTGGATTAATCCGACTAAAGGACAGATTTCCACCAGTCTAATGTCCATTGCTTGTGTTTCTTGGCCCAAGCAAGTATCTTCTTATTGTTGGTTTCCTTTAGTAGTGGTTTCTTTTAGAAATTCACCCATTAAGGCCTGACTCACGCAGTCTCCTCAGATCAGTTATTGTTGAGATGTGTCTGTTACTGAACTCTGTGAAGCATTTATTTGGGCTGCAATTTCTGAGGCTGGTAACTGGGTCTTCCTTTCCTGTGGCGGTCCTCATGAGAATCAGTTTCATCATAGCGCTTAATGGTTTTTGCGACTGCACTTGAAGAAACTTTCCAAGTTCTTGACCTTTTCCCGGATTGACTGACCTTCATGTCTTAAAGTAATGATGGACTGTTGTTTCTCTTTGCTTATTTGAACTGTTCTTGCCATAATAAGGTATTTTACCAAATAGGGCTATCCTCTGTATACCACCCCTACCTTGTCACATCAACTGATTGGTTCAAACACATTAACATCTACAGGATCGGTGTGTCCCCCGCGGGACGGTTGAGCTAACATAGGCCAGGTTGTAAGTAACAAGAACATTTCCCAGGACATAGACATATCTGATATTGGCAGAAAGCTTAAATTCTTGTTAATCTAACTGCACTGTCCAATTTACAGTAGCTATTACAGTGAAAGAAAACCATGCTATTGTTTGAGGAGAGTGCACACTTATGAAGTTATTAATAAACCAATTATGCACATTTGGGCAGTCTTGATAAAAAGAATTGAACAGAAATGCAATGGTTCATTGGATCAGTCTAACACTTTGCACATACACTGCTGCCATCTAGTGTCCAAAATCTAAATTGCACCTGGGCTAGAATAATACATTATGGCCTTTCTCTTGCATTTCAAAGATGGTACAAAAAAAATAAAAGAAATAAATGCATGGTTTTATTTAACTTTTACCAGATCTAATGTGGTATATTCTCCTACATTCATTTCACATTTCCACAAACTTCAAAGTGTTTCCTTTCAAATGTCATCAATAATATGCATATCCTTGCTTCAGGTCCTGAGATACAGGCAGTTAGATTTGGGTATGTCATTTTAGGTGAACATTTTTAAAAAGGGGGCGGATCCTTAAGAGGTTTTAAGAAGGAAAGAAATTCCACAAATTAACTTTTAACAAAGCACACCTGTTAATTGAAATGCATTCCAGGTGGCTACCTCGAAGCTGGTTGAGAGAATGCCAAGAGTTTGCAAAGCTCTCAAGGCAAAGGGTGGCTACTTTGAAGAATCTAAAACAAAATATTTTATATTTAACGCTTTTTTCGGTTACTACATGATTCCATATGTGTTATTTCATAGTTGCGATGTCTTCACTACTGTTCTACAATGTAGAAAATAGCACAAATAAAGAAAAACACTTGAATTAGTAGGTGTGTTTAAACTTTTGACTGGTACTGTAAATGTGGTGAAACTTGTCAGTGGTGCCCAGATTGGCCCAAAAGTGAAAGTCTGAAGACGTTTTTTGAGTGATAGTGTTTGTAATTGAATGACCAGCACTATCTGTTTCCTATATTTGTAACTCTAACAGCACCACCACACAACACAATTGTATTTGTATTAAAAATCAAGACAACCTAAATAAATGTGATGGAACGGAGTCAAAGACTACTTTTGTGTTTTCAGCCAATTATTTGCATGGTTATCCAAATGTGCAAGTCATCAACTCGCCTCCCTATGACATAGCTAAGCTATGACCTCTCCTTAGCAACCCTGCAAATATTTTGCCTCATAACTGCAGTTAACATGTTCACATTCTAACTCTTTTCTTATGTTGCCTGATACTTAGTCTTCTATCTTAGCCACAACTTCATTGGGTAAGAATTCATCTCAAGAGGTATAAAACCCAGACACAGAATAGAATCTATTGTATTCTGCAGCCATCACTAAAAGGTGTTTCAATTGGTTGCAGGCTGTGTCCATCTTTTAGAAGGAAACTAGCTTAGCAGGCAGACGAGGGACAGCAACTCCTGCCAGAAACGACAGAGGAATTGACGATGTGAAGAGTGAGGAGTGAGCTGAACTAGACATCTGAGGTATGTGCTGTACATGCACATGCATTATGTCAGAAGGCACTGAAGAATGTCTGACAAGACTTTATGAATCCAGGACAATGTATCCATCAAAAACCTTGAAGCGCAATCTCATTGAGCAAGCCGTCGTCACTTTCTTGCAGGATTGCATATCGTGGAGGAATGTGATCAGCTCTAATGCTGGGAAATATTGTACAAATATTGCATAAATAAGTGTATATAATGATACAGTATATTACATACATACACACACACACTACATGACCAAAAGTATGTGGACACATGCTCATCGAACATCTCATTCCAAAATCATGAGCATTAATATGGAGTATGTGCCCCCCTTTGCTGCTATAACAGCCTCCACTCTTCTGGGAAGGCTTTTCACTAGACGTTGGAACATTGCTGTGGAGACTTGCTTCCATTCAGCAACAAGAGCATTAGTGAGGTCGGGCACATGTTGGGCGATTAGGCCTGGCTCGTAGTTGGCGTTCCAATTCATCCTAAAGGTATTCGATTGGGTTGAGGTCTGGGCTATGTGCAGGCCAGTCAAGTTCTTTCACACCGATCTCGACAAACCACCTCGCTTTGTGCACAGGGGCATTGTCATGCTGAAACAGGAAAGGGCCTTCCCCAAACTGTTGCCACACAGTTGGAAGCACAGAATTGTCTAGAATGTCATTGTATGCTGTAGCGTTACGATTTCCCTTCACTGGAACGAAGGGGCCTAGTCCGAACCATGAAAAACAGCTCCAAAACATTATTCCTCCTCCACCAAACTTTTACAGTTAGCAATGTGCATTCGGGCAGGTATCGTTCTCCTGGCATCCGCCAAACCCAGATTAGTCTGTCGGACTGCCAGATGGAGAAGCGTAATTCATCACTCCAGAGAACGCATTTCCACTGCTCCAGAGTCCAATGGTGGTGAGTTTTACACCACACCAGCCGACACTTGGCATTGCGCATGGTGATCTTAGGCATGCCATGGCAACCCATTTTATGAAGGTCCCGACGAACAGTTCTTGTGCTGACGTTGCTTCCAGAGGCAGTTTGGAACTCGGTAGTGAGAGTTGCAACCGACGACAGACAATTTTTACGTGCTATGCGCTTCAGTACTCGGCGGTCCCATTCTGTTTGCTTCTGTTTGCTCGGCGGTCCCATTCTGTTGACCAGGGCAGCTCTAGCAGGGCATACATTTGACAAACTGACTTGTTGGAAAGGTGACGTCCTATGACAGCGCCACATTGAAAGTCACTGAGCTCTTCAGTAAAGATCGATTGTATACACGGGTGAGGCTAAAATAGCTGAATCCACTCATTTGAACGGGTGTCCACATACTTTTTTATATATAGTGTATTACATACACTCGCCGTACAGTTTATTAGGTACACCCATCTATAGTAGTACCGGGTCGGACACCCCTTTGCCTCCAGAACAGCCTAAATTCTTCAGGACATTCTACACAAGATGTCGGAATCGTTCTTCCACAGGAATGTTGCTCCATGCTGAGGCGATGGCATCACGCAGCTGCTGCAGACTGGACGGCGGTACATTCATGCTGCAAATATGTTTTGTACACTCAGTGTATATCTGACATGGTCCATGTGTGTGAGGTGCATTTGTTTCAAAGTAGATTTGTTTAAGACCAAGAAACACTCTGGGTGACCCTGATCTAGCCCACTGCAGTAAAAGTTACCTTTTTGTGCCATCGACCACACTGCAATTGAGGTTGGTATAGAAATAGGTTCTTAGTCTCTTGGGAACCCTGCATGGCATTGCCAGTCATATCCTTTCACTAGTCTCTCTCTCGCAAGGGCTTTATTGGCATGGGAAACATATGTTTACAGTGCCAAAGCAAGTTAAATAGATAAAACAAGTGCCAAAGCAAGTGAAATAGTTAATAAACAAAAGTGAAATAAACAATAAAACATGTACAGTAAACATTGCACTCACAAAAGTTCCAAAGGAATAGAGACATTTCAAATGTCATATTATGGCTATATACAGTGTTGTAACGACGTGCAAATAGTTAAAGTACAAAGTGGAAAATTAATAAACATAAATATGGGTTGTATTTACAATGGTGTTTGTTCTTCACTGGTTGCCCTTTTCTTGTGGCATCAGGTCACACATCTTGCTGCTGTGATGGCACAATGTGGTATTTTACCCAATAGATATGGTAGATTATTAAAATTGGATTTGTTTTCAAATTCTTTGTGGGTCTGTGTAATCAGAGGAAAATATGTCTCTAATATGGTCATACATTTGGCAGGAGGTTAGGAAGTGCGCTCAGTTTTCTCTTGAGAGCCAGGTCTGCCTACGGCGGCCTTTCTCAATAGCAAGGCTATGCTCACTGAGTCTGCACATAGTCAAGCTTTACTTAATTTTGTTCAGTCACATTGTTCAGGTATTCTGCCACTGTGTACTCTCTGTTTAGGGCCAAATAGCATAGTTTGCAGTGTTTTTTTGTTAATTCTTTCCAATGTGTCAAGTAATAATTTTTTGGTTTTCTCAGAGTTGGTTGGGTCTAATTGTGTTGCTGTCCTGGGGCTCTGTGGCGTCTCTCTCTCTCAAATGGAATTTCATGACTACTCGTTGTCTCACAGTAAGTGTGAAGGCACAATGGACCTCAGTCCCGTAAAGAACAGGCCAACTTACTGGAGTGTGAAAAACGGATCACCCTGACATTTAGAGAGACAATGGCATTTCAGTTTGTTTTCCTTTTTTCTCTCCTCATTCAGAGATCCTCTTTCCTCTGAGCCATGCTGTGTTTTAACAACCTCTTCGCCGGGCCCTTTAGCTTTCCAAAATCGCTTCCTGTGAATTACAGACCGGGTCTTATTTTTTCCCCTTTCCATGGAAGTGGTAAAGAGGAATTATTGCTTGTTTAAATATAAACTCAACTGCTGCCCCCATGGCCTGAATTTCCAGTAGCGCTGGTTTACCACAGGGAAAAAGTGCTGCTGTTCAGTGGGGCCTTCCAGCGCCCGAGGAATGCTCAGAGAGAAGCCAGGCCGAAGCGAGGCCAAGCTACCCTTTCCTCTCGTGATTTCCGCCAGTAAATGCTCTTGCTGGCACAACACTTGGCTGCCCCGAGTCATAACATGAATGACAGGCCGCCTTGTTCTTGCTCTGTCAATCTATCAATACCCTCAAATATTAAATGTGTGGACGGATGGATGGACAGATGGATGTTGGCAGTATTTAGGTAGAGTACCAGTCAAAAGTTTTAGAATACCTACTCATTCAAGGGTTTTTCTTTATTTTTACTATTTTCTACATTGTAGAATAATAGTGAAGACATCAACACTACTAACACAATTGGAATCATGTAGTAACCAAAAAAAGTGTGAAACAAATCAAAATATATTTTATATTTGAGATCCTTCAAAGTAGCCACCCTTTGCCTTGATGACAGCTTTGCACACTCTTGGCATTCTCTCAACCAGCTTCACCTGGAATGCTTTTTCAACAGTCTTGAAGGAGTTCTCACATATGCTGAGCACTTGTTGGCTGCTTTTCCTTCACTCTGCTGTCCAACTCATCCCAACCCATCTCAATTTGGTTGAGGTCGGGTGATTGTGGAGGCCAGGTCATCTGATGCAGCACTCCAACACTCTCCTTCTTGGTCAAATAGATCTTACACAGCCTGGAGGTGTGTTGGGTCATTGTCCTGTTGAAAAACAAATTATAGTAATACTAAGCGCAAACCAGATGGGATGGTGTTTCGCTGCAGAATGCTCCCTCTCCTCCCCTCCGGCGTTCGACGTTGCCGGTTCACTAACCACCGGTCCTGGCAACCCATCATTACGCGCACCTGGCATTCATCATTACGCGCACCTGCGCTTCATCAATAGGCACACCTGGACTCCATCACTTCACTGATTACCTCCACTATGTCTGCCATTCCCTTAGTTCCATTCCCCAGGCAGTATTGACTATGTGTTTCATGTCTGTACACTGCTCGTCTATCTTGTATTGTTCCATGTTCTGTTTATTATTAAACTCACCACCTGCACTTGCTTCCTGAATCCCAGCATCCATGTTACATAATACTCACCAAATGGAAGCAGCAGGAAATCAGGACATCTCCCAGACAGTCGATGAACAGGGATAGCTACTTCGTAAGCACCACGACCAGCTGGCGCAACCGGGCACGGCTATTGAAGAGGTTCTTCGCAGTGCCGAGAGGCGTTGCCTTCCACTAGCGTAGGATGCTCCGCCACCAGTCGACCCAGCAAGTAGGTGAGCGCCTACTCCAACTATGGCTGCTGCCAAGTACGCGCTCACCTTCTGGACAGTAGCAGCATCCAGCGGATGGAATGAGCCGGCGCTCCATACGCTATTCCCGAAAAGGACTGCGAGAGGAGGTGCAAACGGAACTGGCATGTCGAGATGACAACCACTCCTTGGACAAACTCATCGCGATGGCCATCCGGTTGGATAATCTACTTCGGTACCCACATCTCCCTCAACCTCCCCCAGTGAACACTCTGTAGCAGAGCCTGAACCTATGGAGGCAGCGGTCACTTGCCTTCCCACGGTGGAGCGACGCAGACGGAGACAGCGGAGGCTGTCTCTATTGTGGTCAAGGGGGGCACCAGCTTTAGCAGTGTCCGGTACATCCCAAATTGGGATCCATGAGAGCAGAGGGGCGGTCACGTTATCTTCCACCTCCTGGGGCAGGTGTGAGTATCCCATCTTCATCCGTTTCTGTTAAACCCCTAACTGGGTGATCACACTAGCTGGCTGTCCCTCGTGTACAGTTTCTACAGCGCTAGTGGACTCCGGTGCCACGGGAAACTTTATTGACCAGACCCTTGCCTCCTCTCTGAACATCGCCTCATATGCGCTCTCCTCTCCGTTTTCGTTTCAACCCTTGATAATTGGCTACAAGGATCCGGAACCATCACACACGTCACCACACCACTCACCCTCACCGTGGAGTCCAATCATCAGGAAAACATCCCCTTCTTCATCACTAGTGCACCAGCTCACAAGATCATCCTCGCCCTCCCATTGCTCCAACACCATAACCCCACCATAAGATGGCACCAGAGAAGAATGCTGACGTTTTACGTGTCTCCAACAGATTGTGTTTTTTTGTTTGTTTATTTGCGTTGTTTGTAACTTATTTTCTACATAATGTTGCCACTACCATCTCTTTTGACCGAAAATAACTTCTGGACATCAGGACAGCGATTACTCACCACACGGACTGGCAGAATCCTTTTTTTTCTTTAACGAGTCTGACGAACCCGACGCGAATGCTATACTGCTTTCTCGGGAACAGGCCCAGATCCCCGTAATTTGCGTGAAGAGGCGGAGAAAAAGGGGCCAGAGGGCGGGCTGCCTGCTGAGAATTCGTAAGCGATTGAATAAACCCCCACTTCCTTCCCTTCTGCTAGCAAACGTGCAATCTTTGGAGAATAAAATTGATGACCTATGCGGAAGATAAAACTACCAACGGGACATTCAAAACTGTAATATCTTATGCTTCACGGAGACATGGCTGAACAATGACACGGCTGGTTATACCCTGTACCAGCAGGACAGAACAGTGGCGTCTGGTAAGACAAGGTAAGACTATGTATTTTTGTAAATAACAGCTGGTGTACGATATCTAAGGAAGTCTCGAGCTATTGCTCGCCTGAGGTAGAGTATCTCACGATAAGCCGTAGGCCTCACTATCTACCTAGAGAGTTTATCTGTATTTTTTGTAGCTGTTTACATACCACCACAGCCAGAGGCTGGCACTAAGACAGCATTGAATGAGCTCTATTCCGCCATAAGCAAACAAGAAATCGCTCACCCAGAGGCGGTGCTCCTAAAAGCCGGGGACTTTAATGGAGGGAAACTTAAATCCGTTTTACCAAATTTCTATCAGCATGTTAAATGTGCAACCAGAGGGAAAAAAACTCTGGACCACCTTTACTCTATACACAGAGACGCATAAAAATCTCTCCCTCGCCCTCCATTTGGAAAATCTGACCATAATTCTATCCTCCTGATACCTGCTTACAAGCTAAAATGAATGCAGGAAGCACCAGTGACTAGATCAATAAAAATGTGGTCAGATGAAGCAGATGCTAAGCTACAGGACTGTTTTGCTAGCACAGACTGGAATGTGTTCCGGGATTCCTCTGATGGCATTGAGGAGTACACCACATTAGTCATTGGCTTCATCAATAAGTGCATCGATGACGTCATCCCCACAGTGACCAAACGTACATACCCCAACCAGAAGCCATGGATTACAGGCAACATCCTCACTGAGCTAAAGGCTAGAGCTGCCGCTTTCAAGGAGCGGGACTCTAACCAGGACGCTCATAAGAAATCCCGCTATGCCCTCCGACGAACCAATCAAACAGGCAAAGCATCAATACAGGACTAAGATTGAATCGTACTACCCCGGCAGGGCTTGCAAACCATTACAGACTACAAAAGGGAAGCACAGCCGAGAGCTGCCCAGTGACACAAGCTTACCAGACGAGCTAAAATACTGCTATACATGTTTCAAGGTTTATAACACTGAAATATGCATGAGAGCACCAGCTGTTCCGGAAGACTGTGTGATCACGCTCTCCCCAGCCGATGTGAGTAAGACCTTTAAACACGTCAAGATTCACCGCAGGGCCAGACGGATTACCAGGACGTGTACTGCGAGCATGCGCTGACCAACTGGCAAGTGTATTCACTGACATTTCCAACCTCTCGCTGTCTGAGTCTGTAATACCAACATGTTTTAAGTAAATCCACCATAGTGACTGTGCCCAAGAACACTAAGGTAACCTGCCTAAATGAGAGAGCATCCTGATGGGTTGCGTCACTGCCTGGTATGGCAACTGCTTGGTCTCCGACTTCAAGGCACTACAAAGGGTAGTGAATACGGCCCAGTACATCACAGGGGCCAAGCTTCCTGCCATCCAGGACCTCTATAACAGGCGGTGTCAGAGGAAGGCCCTAAAAATTGTCAAACATTCACGCCACCCTAGCCATCCCCTTCTTTTACACCTCTGCTCCAGATCTCCCCCTCTGACGGTTTCACCACCATTCTGGTAGTTGTGGACAGATTTTCTAAAACATGCCGGTTTATTCCTCTCTCTGGTCTCCCTACCTCTCTCCAGGTCGCTGAGGCACTGTTCCAGCAGGTCTTCCGGCATGTTCCATTTATTATTAAACTCTCCAACTGCACTTGCTTCCCAACTCCCAGCGTCAGCTGTGGTTGCCATGCTGGTTAAGTGTGCCTTCTAAATAAATCACAGAAAATGTCACCAGCAAAGCACCCCCACACCATCACACCTCCTCCTCTATGCTTCACGGAGGGAACCACACATGTGGAGATCATCCATTCACCTACTCTGCGTCTCACAAAGACACGGCGGTTGGAAACAAAAATCTCAAATTTGGACTCATCGGACCAAAAGGCATATTTTCACCAGTCTAATGTCCATTGCTCGTGTTTCTTGGCCCAAGCACGTCTCTTCTTTTTATTGATGTCCTTTAGTAGTGGTTTCTTTGCAGCAATTCAACCATGAAGGTCTGATACACGCAGTCTACTCTGAACAGTTGATGTTGAGATGTGTCTGTTACTTGAACTCTGTAAAGCATTTATTTGGGCTGCAATCTGAGGTGCAATGAACTCATCCTCTGCAGCAGAGGTAACTCTGGGTCTTCCTTTCCTGTGGTCGGTCCTCATGAGAGCCAGTTTCATCATAGCGATTGGTTGTTTTTGCAACTGCACTTGAAGAAACTTTCTAAGATCTTGAAATGCTCCGGATTAACTGACCTTCATGTCTTAAAGTAATGATGGACTGTCATTTCTCTTTGCATTTTTGAGCTGCCATAATATCGACTTGTTCTTTTACCAAATAGGGGTATCTTCTGTATTCCACTCCTACTTCGTAACAACACAACAGAAAAAATTCCACAAATGTACTTTTAACAAGGCACACCTGTTAATTGAAACGCATTCCAGGTGACTACCTCATGAAGCCGGTTGAGAGAATGCCAAGAGTGTGCAAAGATGTCATCAAGGAAAAGGGTGGCTACTTTGAATAATCTCAAATATAAAATATATTTTGATTTGTTTAACACTTTTTTGGTTACTACATGATTCCATTCATGTTATTTCATAGTTTTGATGTTTTCACTATTATTCTACAATGTAGAAAATGTAAATCAAAACTATAATTCGGCCACTCAGGAACATTCACTGTCTTCTTGGTAAGCAAATCCAGTATAGATTTGGCTTTGTGTTGTAGGTTATTGTTCTGCTAAAAGGTGAATTCATCTCCGTGTCCTGTGGAAAGCAGACTAAACCAGGGTTTCCTCTTGGATTTTGCCTGTGCTTAGCTCTTAGTTTCTCTTTTATCCTGAAAAACTCCCCAGTCCGTAACGATTACAAACAAACCCATAACATCATGCAGCCACCACTATGCTTGAAAATATATATTTGCCCCAAACATAACTTTTTGTCCTGAATACAAAGTGATAATTGCTTTGCCACAAGTCAAGTGGTGTGAATACTTTCTGAAGGCATTGTATGCATGCAGGTTCAATATACATGACATATGTATGTGTTCGGCATGCTGTACATATCTTGCTACTACTGTATATATTTAGTTTATAAACCAAGTGTCAACTCTTTCTATCCCAAGCTGCTGTTCAAACAAATGCAAATATGAAAGTGCTTCCCAGAAATTCACTATCTGCAGTTGATTCAATCCAAGTCTAGTCTAAAGAATTCAAATCCCAGACATTCACATGAGAAACCTCTACACCCAGCAGTTGCTTTGCATTACAGAGGTACAGTATGTATCCTATTTAAATGGCTTCATCTCAGTCTACAGCACTTATGATGTACTACCACAGATCCCCCAATCATCAACAACTAAAAGCAGCAGTGACATGGAGAAAACAGCATGGTGGCAGAATTGTAGGTTCCACAAATACTCTCCCCCTATTGGACATTATATATAGCCCCCCACGATCCAGCCATACCTCTTGATGTGCACTGTACACCGGAGACTAAGCCAAAACACACCTCCTTCCCTTCCACTAGAATAACAGAACAGTTCTACCATAGAGCAAAAACAAACGGACAAATTGTAGACCTTAGGACAGATCAATATTGCTTTTGGGAATCACGGCTTAAGAGGCAGAAATCATACAGCAAACTGGATTCGTACAAGGTTATGGATTCAGAGGTTTGTAGTGCCAGTGTAGTAAATGGTTTAAGGTATTTAATAAGGTAATTAGTATTTACTCATTCTGATTAGGACTGATGAAGACTACAGACAAGTTAACCTAGGGTTCAGAAGAGAAGCTGCTCCTTTAGCTAATAAAATACTACTAGATCTCAGATCCTTGTTTGATTGACTGTAGGCCAACTTTCAGATGATCTGTGGTTTGTGAATAAAACATACAACTAGAGCAGAAGAAAGATGTCCTCATCTTCTCTCCCCTCATGACTTTCACATACATAAATACATGCATTCATTATCCATCTTAGAGCTTGTACAGTGCTTGGATGGGAGATGAAGCAAAGCAAGTTGATGTTGGTGGGCCGTGGATTTGGTGGAGGATCTATTCTCTATGGATTGACAGGAGTCACTGGGGACATTGTTCTATAAAAAGATGCATTCAAATCAGTAAGGTCCTTATTCTCTGTAAATCTATCTGCTTTATAACTATCTCTCCTGTATTCGTCTTGAAGATAAAGGAGAAAAACTATACAAAAGTCCCATCTGGTCTTTCTGACAACATCTATATGGTGCTATATAGAAGGATGATTAAATACCAAAGCTGCTTGTTCTTTTTAGCATGAACTGAAAAAGATGAACAATGCCTTTGTTTCACTGGAGACAATGAAACTCATTTAGCAGAGATGGAAAGGTCCGGGCATGCACAAATGCTTTAGTAAACACCTCGGGGAAGTAAATCATGTTCTGAGCAGGGTATCACACATCAAAGAGAAACATATCTATTAAATCATTTCTGGAGGATATGTATCAGAAATTACCTTCCAGTAATCGTTGATGTGTAAAGTGAGATGGGATATTGGAGCGGAAATCACGGCAGCACCAAGCCAGTTGTCAATGTCACAAATGTTTTTCAATGCCCAACATTGCGTAGTATCATCAAAGGTCCACTCTCAAAAAAACCTTGTGAGATTTATGATACGGGGGATCATATTGTTCTCCAAGGCATTGAGTATGTTTACATGCACACTAATAATTCTATATTAAACTGATTATGGCAATCGGCCAAGTCGCGCTCTCGAGTGGCGCAGCTGTCTAAAGCACTGCATCTCAGTGCTAGAGGCATTACTACAGACACCCTGTTTCGAATCCAGGCTGTATCACAACCGGCCGTGATTGGGAGTCCCATAAGGCGGCGCACAATTGGCCCAGCATCGTCCGGGTTTGGCCGGTGTAGGCCGTCATTATAAATAAGAATTTGTTCTTAACTGACTTGCCTAGTTAAATAAAGGTTACATGGCAAAAGTCATGTAAAAACCTTACTCTGCTTATCTTAAATCGGCATAAGGTCAAAATCGAAGTAACCATACACAGATTAAAAACACATGGTTTTCTGAGCAATCTTTCGAATTATTAGGACACCTTAAATCGGCGTTCCAGCTGTGTATTTGATCTGCACATGTGCTAGCACCAGCCGAGCGTGTCTCCTTCTTTAGCGTGAGTGAGTGTGTTCGGAACAACTGAATGTATGCGTCTTAGAAGTAAAAATGCACCTTTATTTAACCAGGTAGACCAGTTGAGAATAAGTTCTCATTTACAACTGCGACCTGGCCAAGATAAAGCAAAGCAGTGTGACAAAAAAACAACACAGAGTTACACATAGGATAAACAAAAGTACAGTCAATAACACAATAGAAAAATCTATATACAGTGTGCAAATTTACCTAGCAAAGACTTATAGATGACCTGGAGCCAGTGGGTCTGGTGACGAATATGTAGCGAGGGCCAGCCGACGAGAGCATACAGGTTGCAGTGGTGGGTGGTATATGGGGCTTTGGTGACAACGGATGGCACTGTGATAGACAGCATCCAGTTTTCTGATTAGAGTGTTGGAGGCTATTTTGTAAATGACATCGCCGAAGTCGAGGATCGGTAGGATAGTCAGTTTTACAAGGGTATGTTTGGCAGCGTGAGTAAGGGAGGCTTTGTCGCGAAATAGGAAGCAGATTCTAAATTAAATTTTGGATTGGAGATACTTAACCTCTCAGGGATTGCTGGGGCGCTAGCAATCCCGACACTACCAGGTGAAATGTAAGGCGCCAAATTCAAAATCCAAAAGTTGAATTATTAAACATCCACCAATATACAAGTGTTCCATACTCATCAAAAGCTCTGTTTCTTGGCAATATCACAGCGTCGTCGAAAGCCCGCACTGGGTACTGTTTACATAAAAAGGTCACTTCCTGGTTTGCTCTTCTTCTCTGGTCTAATTCATCCAAATTGAAAATTGACACTGTCTCGAGACTGTTGACATCTAAAGGAAGCGATGGGTACTGCATTCATATGCCCTTATATGGTCATTTTCATGAGGGAGGGGTTCCAAATGAGCAATGTGTCAAAATCACTTTTTCCAGGACAGAAATTCCTTGGGGTTTCGCCTGCCATATGCGTTCTGTTTCACTCACAGACGAATGGTTAACACTTTTGGAAAATTCAGAGTGTTTCCTATCCAATGGTACTAAATATGTGCATATCCTATTTTCTGGGCCTGAATGGGAGGCATTTTACTTTGGGCACACCAGGCTCTCCAAAACGGTCACCTCATGAGCCGATCCCTAACAAGTTAATATGAGTCTGGAAGGAGAGTTTACAGTCTAGCCAGACACCTAGGTATTTGTACTTGTCCACATATTCAGAACCAAGTCAGAACCGTCCAGAGTAGTGATGCTAGTCGAGCGGGCGGGTGCGGGCAGCGATCGGTTGAAGAGCATGCATTTAGTTTTACTAGCGTTTAAGAGCAGTTGGAGGCCATGGAAGGAGTGTTGTATGGCATTGAAGCTTGTTTGGAGGTTTGTTAACACAGTGTCCAAAGAGGGGCCAGATGTATACAGAATGGTGTTGTCTGCGTAGAGGTGGATCAAGGACTCACCAGCAGAAAGAGCGACATCATTGATAGATACAGAGAAAAGAGTTGGCCCGAGAATTGAACCCTGTGGCACCCCCATAGAGACTGCCAGAGGTCCGGACAACAGGTCCTCTGATTTGACACACTGAACTCTATCTGAGAAGTAGTTGGTGAACCAGGTGATGCAATAATTTGAGAAACAAAGGCTGCTGAGTTTGCCGATTAAAATACGGTGATTGACAGAGTCGAAAACCTTGGCCAGGTCAATGAAGATGGCTGCACAGTACTGTCTTTTATTGATGGCGGTCATGATATCGTTTAGTACCTTGAACATGGCTGAGGTGCACCCGTGACCAGCTCGGAACCCGGATTGCACAGCGGAGAAGGGATTCTAAATGGTCAGTGATCGGTTTATTAACTTGGCTTTCGAAGACTTTAGAAAGGCAGGGCAGGATGGATATAGGTATGTAACAGTTTGGGTCTAGAGTGTCACCCCCTTTGAAGAGGGGATGACATGAAGCTTTCCAATCTTTAGAAATCTCGGACGATACGAAAGAGAGGTTGAACAGACTAGTAATAGGGGTTGCAACAATGGCGGCAGATAGTTTTAGAAAGAGAGGGTTCAGATTGTCTAGCCCAGCTGATTTGTACGGGTCCAGGTTTTGCAGCTCTTTCAGAACATCTGCTATCTGGATTTGGGTGAAGGAGAAGCTGGGAGACTTGGGCAAGTAGCTGTGGGGGGTGCGGAGCTGTTGGCCGGGGTTGGGGTAGCCAGGAAGAAAGCATGGCCAGCCGTAGAGAAATGCTTCTTGAAATTCTCGATTATCGTGGATTTATCGGTGGTGACAGTGTTTCGTAGCCTCAGTGCAGTGGGCAGCTGGTAGGAGGTTCTCTTATTCTCCATGGACTTTACAGTGTCCCAGAACCTTTTGGAGTTAGAGCTACAGGATGCACATTTCTGTTTTTAAAAGCTAGCCTTTGCTTTCCTAACTGACTGTGTGTATTGGTTCCTGACTTCCCTGAAAAGTTGTATATCGCGGGGACTATTTGATGCTAGTGCAGTACGCCACAGGATGTTTTTGTGCTGGTCGAGGGCAGTCAGGTCTGGAGTGAACCAAGGGCTATATCTTTTCTTAGTTCTACATTTTTTGAAAGGGGCATGCTTATTTAAGATGGTGAGGAAATTCCTTTTAGTAACCAGGCATCCTCTACTGATGGAATGAGGTCAATATCCTTCCAGGATACCCGGGCCAGGTTGATTAGAAAGGCCTGCTCGCAAAAGTGTTTTAGGGAGCGTTTGACAGTCGTTTGACCGCGGACCCATAATGGATGCAGGCAATGAGGCAGTGATCGCTGAGATCTTGATTGAAAACAGCAGAGGTGTATTTGGAGGGCAAGTTGGTCAGGATAATATTCATGAGGGTGCCCATGTTTACGAATTTAGGGTTGTACCTGGTGGGTTCCTTGATAATTTGTGTGAGATTGAGGGCATCTAGCTTAGATTGTAGGACGGCCAGGGTGTTAAGCATATCCCAGTTTACGTCACCTAACAGATCGAACTCTGAAGATAGATGGGGGGCAATCAATTCACATATGGTGTCCAGGGCACAGCTGGGAGCTGAGGGGTGTCTATAACAGGCGGCAACAGTGACTTATTTCTGGAGAGATACATTTTAAAAATTAGAAGCTCGAACTTTTTGGGCATAGACCTGGAAAGTATGACAGCTATCTCTGCAGTAGATTGCACCCCCTTTGGCAGTTCTATCTTGATGGAAAATGTTGTAGTTGGGGATGGAAATCTCAGAATTTTTGGTGGCCTTCCTAAGCCAGGATTCAGACACAGCAAGGATCAGGGTTGGCGGAGTGTGCTAAAGCCGTAAGTAAAACAAACTTAGGGAGGAGGCTTCTGATGTAACATGCATGAAACCAAGGCTTTTACAGTTACAGAAGTCAACAAATGAGAGTGCCTGGGGACACACAGGGCCTGGGTTAACCTCTACATCACCCGAGGAACAGAGGAGGAGTAGGATGAGGGTACGGCTCAAGGCTATCAAAACTAGTTGTCTAGTGCGTTGGGGACAGAGAAATAAAGGAGCAGATTTCTGGGCGTGGTAGAATAGATTCAGGGCATAATGTACAGACAGGGGTATGGTAAGGTGCGGGTACAGTGGAGGTAAACCTAGGCATTGAGTGACGAGGTTGCATCTCTGGAGGCACTAGTTATGCTAGGTGAGGTCACCGCATGTGTGGGAGTTGGGACAAAAGAGGCATGTTTAGTGAGGCTAGGGGCTTAACTACCCTAAACAACAGTATACAAGGCATATTGACATTAGAGAGAGACATAAAGCGAGGCATAAAACAATCACAGGTGTTGATTGGGAGAGCTAGCTAAGACAACAACGGGTAAGACAACAGCTAATAAGCTAAGACAACAACAACAGGTAAAATGGCGATGAATGGGCAGAGAGGGTCAGTTAACTACACACGGGGCCTGAGTTTGAGGCTGGGGCCGACAGATAAACAAAATAAACAAAAATGGAGTACCGTGATTAATGAACAGTCCAGCAGGCATCAGCTATGTAGCCAGGTGATCATAGGGTCCAGTGAACAGCAATAGATGAAACAGGGAAGGTAGAATGTTTATTTTGATTGCTGATTTTCTGCATTCATCTGAGTGCCATCAGGTAGCCCTATTTCAGATGTGTCCATGTAAAACAGGATTATTAGGGAAATCATTCTTCTTGCAAAGCATGTAAACGTTTTAATCTAACTATTATATTAATCTGACTATCCACAGTAATCGCATTATTGAGTGCATGTAACCGTATTCAGTGATAGGAAAACATATTTGGAAAATTCAGCCTGACTAAACAGTCTTGGCCAAGGGTGGGAGCATGGCTAGCAAAGGGTCTCATGTCACTGGATAGGATGTTTTTAATTACTTCTGAAAAGTTCTGATCTAATGACACTTTGGGTCATTGAACAATCCAAATTGATCACTTTTAAACTGAAACATGGCTGAAGTTGGTGACATCAGTTTTACTCACATTCACACAGGCCTCTACACTCTTGGGGAAAAAAGTGCTATCTAGAACCTAAAAGGGTTCATCCTGGAACCAAAAAGTTTTTTACCTGGAAGCAAATAATTACTCTCTTATGGGGACAGCCAAAGAACCCTTTTGGAAACCTTTTTTCTAAGAGTGTATGTGCAAACGTAGGGTTAACTATGATCGGCCCAGCATACTATTAGTCTTGACAGATATCATTAAAGCTTAATGAACACAAACGGCTTCCTCTGTACTGTCTCCTATTGCAGAAAATGGGTTACAAGTTATTACACAACCAGATGAATGTCAAATTGTAATGTTTAGGGCAAATTGTATGAAAGGCTCTTAGTATTAAGACAGGTCAGACCTTTGTTTATGTGTATGCATGTGTGAGTCCCTTCAGTTAAGCATTATGGCCTGCAGATTTCATCTAATAGCTGGTTGTACACAGTATACGGTGTAGAATAAGGACTCAGCTCCACATTTGACCATCTTTATGGTATGAAAGTATATGGCAAACTTTTAGGTTGAATTTGGGTGAAAAGAGTCATGGCTCACATTAATAGAAGAAGGACAACATGTTAGGCAGATTTATTCTTGAGATTCTGAAGAAAGTATCAGAAACCCGAAAAAGAGTCAGAAAGTACATTTGTTTAAAGAAACATGTGGAAGTGTCAGCTCATCTACCAAAAAGAGAGCAGAGTCAATAAAACCAAGTGAAAGAATGTGGTAATTATAAATCAAAAGAAAACTGCAAAAGCAAATGAAAGAAAAAAGCCTGTCTCGTTCTCAGAAAAAAGGGAAAACAGACAAAAAGATGCACCGTTGCTGACCTCCTTTTCCCATTTGTGCCTGTCAGTAACAGAACTGATTTCTCTGCGCTGCAGGCCATTACGGATTAATGAAGGGAAGAGCTGTTTACTTAGAGTGAGGCGCACACAACTGCAACATGACAGGTTAAAACATGGCAGTCTTCACTTCAGTTTATCTCTGGGTTTTTGTAAGTGAATTGTGTGGGTATGAAGGGGCCTCTATGTGTGTGGTCTGGGATGAGGAGAGAGAGAAGGAAGGAGAGAGAATGTGGGGAGTGGGAGGTTGGAGAGAAGACAGGGGTCAGGAAAGGAAAAAAAGTGAGAGGGTTTAGAGAGAGAAAGAGGAGAGGCGAATAGGATGCGAGGCGTAGGATGTAAACAGACAGAGTAATGTGATCTTTCATGATCTAAATTGGGACTATTGACACACATCCTGCCAATAGAGGCTGACTGAATCGAGAAAGGATGGAAGAAACAGAGAGAAAGAGAGACAGAATGAGAGAGCCATGTAAAAGCCTGTTATTTCAGACACAAGTCCAAAGCTGATAGTTGGATCCAGCTCTTAATAAATTTTTTATATCAAATCGAATTTCATTTGTCACATGCACCAAATACAGCAGATGTAGACTTTACTGTGAAATGCTTACTTACGAGCCCTTTCCCAACAAAGCAAATATATAATAATAAGGAAATAGTAACAATAAATAACAATAACAAGGCTATATACAAGGAGAACCGGTACAGATTCAATGTGCAGGGCTACGAGGTAGCTGAGGTAATTGTGGTAATGTAAATGTACATAGATGTAAAAGTGACTAGGCCATTAGGAGAGATAATATACAAAGTAGCAGCAGCATATTTGAAGAGTGTCAAAGTGTGTATGTGTAAGTGTGTGTGTGGTGTCAATATGGCTGTGTGTGTGTTTTGTGTGTGTGTGAATGTATGTGTGTGTGTGTGTGAGTGTCAGTCTAGTATGTGTGAGTGTGTGGGTAGAGTCTAGTGAGTGTGCATATAGCCAGTGCAAGAATTTCAGTGTAAAAAAATAAACATAACATAATAAGGGGTTCAATGCAAATAGTCCCTGTAGACATTTGATTAACTGTTATGGCTTGGGGGTAGAAGCTGTTCAGGAGCCTTTTGGTCCCAGACTTGGTGCTCCGGTACAACTTGCTGTGCGGTAATTGAAAAGGGCAGTGTGGAGTGCAATAGAGACTGTGTCATCTGTGGATCTGTTGCGGCGGTATGCGAATTGGAGTGGGTCCAGGGTGTCTGGGATGATGGTGTTGATGTGAGCCATGACCAGCCTTTCAAAGCATTTCATGGCTACAGATCTGAGTGCTACGGAGTGATAATAATTTAGACAAGCTACCTTGGCCTTCTTGGGCACACGGACTATGGTAGTCTGCTTGAAACGTAGGTATTACAGACTGGGTCAGGGAGAGGTTGAAAATATCAGTGAAGACAACTTGCTAGCTGGTCAGCGCACGCTCTGAGTAAGTATCCTGGTAATCCGTCTGGCCCTGCGGCCTTGTGAATGTTAACCTGTTTAAAGGTCTTGCTCACATCGGCTACGGCGTGCATGATCACACAGTTGTGCTGAATAGCTGGTGCACTCATGCATGGTTCAGTGTTGTTTTTCTCGAAGGAGCATAGAAGGTGCTTAGCTCGTCTTCTAGGCTTGCGTCACTAGGCAGCTCGCGGCAGGGTTTCCCTTTGTAATCCGTGATAGTTTGCAAGCCCTGCCACATCCGACTAGCATCAGAGGCGGTGTAGTAGGATTTGATCTTGGTCCTGTATTGATGCTTTGCCTGTTTGATGGTTAAATTGGCGGGCGTAGCATCCGGATTAGTGTCACGCTCCTTGAAAGCGGCAGCTCTAGCCTTTAGCTCAGTGTGGATCTTGCTTGTAATCCATGACTTCGGGTTGGGATATGTACGTATGGTCACTGTGGAGACAACGTTGTCTGATGCACTTATTAATGAAGCCGATGACTGATGTGGTATACTCCTCAATGTTATCGGATGAATCCCAGAACATATTCCAGTCTGTGCTAGCGAAACAGTCCTGTAGCTTAGCATCCATTTAATCGGACCAAATCCGTATTGAGCACATCCCTGATACTTCCTGTTTGAGTTTTTGCTTGTAAGCAGGAATCGACAGGATATAGTTATGTTCAGATTTGCCAAACGAAGGGCGAGGGAGAGCTTTGTATGCGTCTCTGTATGTGGAGTAAAGGTGATCTAGAGTTTCTTCACCTCTAGTTGTACAGATGGCATGCTGGTAGAAATGATGTAAAACCGATTTTTGTTTTCCTGCATTAAAATCACCAGCCACAAGGGGCACCACCTCTGGATGAGCTTGGCCCTATACAGCGCGTTGAGTGCGGTCTTAGCGCCAGCATCTGTGGTGGTAAATAGGAAGCTATGAAAAATATAGATGAAAACTCTCTTGGTAAATAGTAATGTCTACAGCTTATCAAGAGTTATTCTACTTCAGGTGAGCAGAACCTCGAGACTTCCTTAATATTAGATACAGCGCACCAGCTGTTGATAACAAGAGACACAAACCCCCTCCCCTGAGCTTCCCTGCTGCTGCCGTTCTGTCCTGCCGATGTATAGAAAAAACAGCTAGATTTATATTTTCCATGTCCATAACTCAGAAACATAGGATATTACAGTTTCGATCATGTTGATAGGATAGTCTCGAACGGAGCTCGTCCAGCTTGTTCTCCGGTGATTGCACGTTCACCAACAGAACAGAGGGCAGAGGCGGTTTATCCACTCTCTGACGTAGTCTTGTCAGGTATCCCTCACGCCGGCCTCTACAGCGCCACGTGTCGGGGACTTGGGCCTTTGCCTCCGACTCAAAGTCCTCATCCAAATCGAGGTTAGTGATAACTGCTCTGATGTCCAGAAGCTCTATTCGGTCATAGGAAACAATGTCGGAAACATTATGTACAACAAAAAGTTACAATCAGTGGAAAAAATATGGTTGGGAGCCCGTAGACGGCTGGTATTTCCTCCAGCGCTATTCTTCATCAGTCATAGGAGAATAATTAAACGTGGAATGAATCCAACCAGAGTCAGCAGGCCATGCTGTGCCTGAGAGCCTAGACGCCATCTGAGCCGAGCGCTATCTCAACCAACTCTATTAACACTCCAGCACCATTGCCTCTTATCAAAACCTTGTCTGATTGGATCACAGGTGCATCAAATGTCCATACAGTCACAACTTCTATTACAACAGCACTTAGCTATAAACACGGGTAAAAACAAACATGTTGAGAGAGGTTTGCACATACAGAACAGATTAAATAATAGGTAATTACGTTAGGGATTGTTTTTATGTTGTTTGTGTGCTCAGAGGAAAGGTGGCTTACCATTGGGAGCAGGGAGTAGCGAATGCTGAACCCGGGCTCGGAGGGGAAGTACTCGTCGGAGATAAATCGCACCCGGATCTGACCACCTTTGGACGTGTGACTGGCGGGTACCTGGGACCCGCACCAGCGGCCCAGGATGGTGTTCTCAGATGGCTCCTCGATCTCCACAAAATCATACCTGGAAAAAGGCCACAGAGAGAGAGAGAGCTTTGGCTCAATATGTGTGGTCCCCTGAATTCACATTGCCATTGGAGACAGGACATAAAGTTGGCATGCATTGAAAGCGAGCACTTAATGCATATACTGTACATTACACACCAAACTGGGTGCTGGCACATTTATATATCCTCTGAGGCACTCAATTGGTGTGGAAATCTAGAGGGCTTTCATGGTTCCTTCTCTCAATCTGGGACCTTACCCATGTAGCATGATGCTATTTCAGAAATTGCCTGTGATTGCTTATTGTGAGGTTAGCTTTGTCCTTCTGGAACCCTAATACACCCCCACTGAGCTGTAGCTTCCCTACACAGCCCCCTCCTGTTTTCTATTTCCCTTCCCCTCCTCCCGCCCATCCATCCATCCAGTTCCTTCTCTCTGAGGAGAAAGGGCTATTCTATCACTAAATGGTTTCTAACGGTGGGGCCTAATGCCCAAAGTGTCTCCGCCGGGAGCGATGGGCAGCTCCATAATTTAGAGTCAATATTAAATGAAGAAAACATAAGCTGAGTATTGCTTGTGCAATCATTCAGCGAGCAACCTCAAGTGGGTTAGGAGGGAAAGTATTAGCAGTCGTCGCCTCTGGTTAGCGATAATGGGCCAGACACAAACCCTGGCACAAGTCTATTAAGCTAACGCTAAATGCTGTAAGCAAATACATCTTTTGTTGAGCTTTGGATTTACTTTTTAATTAAACCTGTGCTCATTAGAGATAGCATAGCGCTCCACTCCGCAACGATGCCTCTTGGCTCCTCAAATAAGAGTTACCTTGCCCGTGCCTTGTAAACAAACTCTGATAGATCTTTACAAAGTCGTGTTACAGACGATTAAAATAATCTGTACTTTATTTGGGATTACATGACCACTTTGAGGAATTGAGGAAGAAAAACAATCAGGACAAATATTCATTTGTGATTGTGTTTTGTAATAATGTATTCCCGGCATAGTAGGTTTTGTTACTCAATGTTGTTTACCGTGGGTATTCAGATTTCTATTTCGGCTTTGGACGTAGTTGACTCGTCACTGGTCTTAATGGAAATTACTTGAGTAACTAATTCACATCGTATCTCGATTGATTAATTGGTTTCAGAAATGTGGTCAAATAGCATTCTAGAGTGGAAAGAGGGGACAGACAACCTTACCTTGTTTATTCACTCTCTGAATACGGCAGAGTTCCAGAAAACCTTTAATCCTAATTTCAAAGAGTCGTTTCAGGGTAGTGGGTCTTGGTATTTTGTGGGACCAATGATCCACATTCAATAAACCCTTGTTTCACAGTCCACAGTCAAGTCTGGTACTAATCACTCAAGCGTTGTTGACAGGCACACTTACCTTTCATTCAGCGCTGCCAATAGAGATATTTGGTTACCGAGGACATTGTTTACATTTTCCGTCGCCCTGACAGTTTCAGTTTGAGCTGGTTTCTATAAAAACAACACAGGGGACACGCATACAACTAAAAATGGATTTGCTGTGATGTTAAATAAACCTTAACTGACAAATTTCCTGACATGGTTGCCTTTGATTTGGGAAAGGTCACGCTGGAAGAAGGGAGGGGCTCAATGGAGTTCAGAGGGAGACGTAAGGTGCAAACGTTTTCTTATACACATGCAATAGTTAACGTGCCTAATGTTATCAATATACTGTAAATCCCATTCAAACATAACTTTTATTCGGTGCCTTCAGTATGTATTCATACCCCTTGACTTATTCCACATTTTGTTGTGTTACAGCCTGAATTCATAAAGAAATATCTAATTTACATACACTACGCTCAAAAGTTTGATGTCACTTAGAAATGTCCTTGTTTTTGGAAGAAAAGCAAAACAAAATTCCATTAAAATAACATCAAATTGATCAGAAATACAGTGTCGACATCGTTCATGATGTAAATGACTATTGTAGCTGGAAGCGACAGATGTTCTATGGAATATCTACATAGGCGTACAGAGGCCCATTATCAGCAACCATCACTCCTATGTTCCAAAGGCACGTTGTGTTAGTTTATCCAAGTGTATCATTTTAAAAGGCTTTTTTCAAAACAAGGACATTCCTAAGTGACCCCAAACTTTTGAACGGTAGTGTAAGTATTCACACCCCTGAGTCAATACTTTGTAAAAGCACCTTTGTCAGCGATTACAGCGTTGAGTCGTCTTGGGTATGCCTGTATCTGCTTTGCACATCGGGATTTGGGGATTTTCTCCCATCCTTCCTTGCAGATTTTCAATCTCTGTTAAATTAGATAAGGGGGAGGGCAATGAACAGCAATCTTCAAGTCTTTCCACAGATTGTCATTGGGATTCAAGTCTGGGCTTTGGCTGGGCCACTCAAGGACTTTCACATTCTTGTTCTGACGCTATTCCAGCATTGCTTTGACTGTATGTTTAGGGTCATTGTCCTGTTGCAATGTAAATCTTCGCCCCCAGTCTAAGGTTGTTAGCACTCTGAAGCAGGTTCTCACCAAGGATTTGCCTGTATTTGGCTCCATTCATTGTTCCCTCTATCCTTACCAGTCTCCCAGTCCCTGCAGCTGAAAAGCATCACTATAGCATTATGCTGCCACCACCATGCTTAACGGTAGGGATGGTGTTAAATAGGTGATGAGCGGTGCCTGGTTTTCTCCAGACATAGAGCTTTGCATTCAGGCCAAAGAGTTACATGTTTGAGGTCATATAATATTCTGTCTAATGATCTCAGTCTTTCATGTGTCTTTTTGCAAACTCCAGGCATGCTGTCATGTGCTTTTTTCTCAGTAGGGGCTTCTGTCTGGCCACCCTCCCATAAAGCCCAGATTGGTGAAGCGCTGTAAAGACTGTTGTCCTTCTAGCAGTTTCTCCCATCTCAGCCAAGGAACCCTGTAGTTCTATCAGAGTGGTCATTGGGTTCTTGGTCACCTCCCTTACCTGTCCATCTTGCCCAGTTGCTCAGTTTGGTCAGACGGCCAGCTCTAGTCTGGGTAGTTCCATATTTTTCAATTTCCCAATGATGGAGACCACTGTTCTCTTGGAACCTTTCAACACTAGAAATTCCCCAGATATATGCCTCATCAGAATTCTAACTCAGAGATCTATGAACAGTTCCTTAGACTTCATGGTCAAATTTCTGCTCTGACATTGACTGTCAACTGTGGGACCTTATATAGACATTTGTGTTTATTTCTAAATCATGACCAAACAATTGAATTGGCCACAGGTGGACTCCAATCAAGTTGTAGTGACATCTCAAGGATGATCAAAGGAAATTGAATGCACCTGAGCTCAAGTTGGAGTGTCATAAAAAAAGGGGTGTGAATACTTATGGAAATACATTTTATTTTCAATAAATGTGCAACATTTCTATAATCATGTTTTCACTTTGTCATTATGGGTATTATGTTTAGATGGGTGAAAGAGAAAAAAAAGTAATACATTTTGAATTCAGGCTGTAACAACAACATGTGGAATAAGTCAAGGGATATGAATACTTTTTGAAGGCACTGTATCTTTCCATCCATTTGTGTTTGAGACACAGTATAGCTGGATCTACACAACCAATGGTGTGGGTTTTTGACTACATGTTGTAGTACACACAGTGCAATAAGCATCATTAGCTGCTAATATTCAGCCCTTCTTTCCTGATACGGTTTGGAGGACTGTGAAGCAGGCTGACAGCCCCACGGTGGCAGATGGCTAATCTATAATGCAGTGCAACCTGCTTATTACATAGTTTCATGTGTAATGCCACACTCCAACACAGTGTTTATAGAAATACAGTAAAAGTTCTGGAGAATGATTAAAGCCACTGTAACCGTGTGTCTCAAGTGTCTCTGTGCTGCTATGCCAACCGACAGGATTCGGATTTGGGAAGAATGTCTTTCATCCCCCCTCAGACAAGCAGAATAGTAGATGAGCATCTGAACTACTGAAGATTCTTCTCTTCTTGAGGATGATTGTTTGCTGCAGGGGCTCTCTCTTTCTGTCTCTCTGGAGTCCCCACACACTCTTTAATTTGTTTTATCCCGCTACTGCTGCTAATTAGAGAACCAAGGATTTGAGGATTTGTATTCTCTTATTTATTTACTAGTTAATGTGCTGTGAGGCGTAGGGTTGAGCACAATTAACAAGATAATGCTGTGTGTGTGTGTATGTTTTCCCTTTACATATTTCAGCTTGGATTGGATTCCTATTGGGGTGCACCGACTAGAAGATAGACGGGGATGTACACAATGTGGAGGAAGGGGGTAGAGCTGACACGATGGTGTGTGTGTGTGTGTGTGTGTGTGTGTGTGTGTGTGTGTGTGTGTGTGTGTGTGTGTGTGTGTGTGTGTGTGTGTGTGTGTGAGTGAGTGTTAGGAAAATGTGACCGGGAAGATTAAAATTTACCGGCCATTTGAGAAATTTACCGGACCCATATGTATTGGGTACGTTCTTAACAGAACATGCAACTCCTGTAATGAAGCAGCCAATAAAATGTCATTTTCAAGAATTTTCCAAAATGTAGGAAGACACCATATCTAAACAGCGCACCTGATGAGAGCGGTTTCATATGTGACAGAGATGAAAATACAGCACATAAGGGCATTTTTTCAGGCGGAGTTATAATGCTTGTTCATGCATACACAGTTCAAAGACAAATGAATACTGCCTCCAGCTCACATTGTAAAATGGTGGGTGACGCGCTGATAGCCTGTTGTCTGCACTTGAATGGTGAATGGGAGGCGCGCTTCAATTGCCAATTGATGAGTAAAAACAGTAGCGCTTTTTACTCGTGCACCAAAACTGTTTTTAACACACGATTGCATTTAGAAATGTTGAGCAATGAATGGGCTTATAAAAGTGCATGTTTTACTCCAGCAGCAACCAGCCGAGGAGCTGCAGGAGTGTGTGATAGTTGTGTTTGATAAATAAGATACATGATGACTAAGGAAAATACACACAGGCCAATTTAATTCCACAAAATTATGCAAATGAACCTTTTTTTGTTGTTTTCATTTTGGCCGGCAACAGTTTTATTTTTCGGGTTTTCGTTTTTAGCGTGTGCATGTGTAATAGAGAAGCAAATAGGGTGAGGAGGATACAGACAGACAGACAGAGCGAGAGAGAATGTGTAAAAGAGAGAGAGACTTGTGAAGATGTGTCTGCTTCTGCTTGTGTGTGCACCTATTCATCTGTTTGCCCTCTCTGCCAACTGTGTGTCTTGGGACCTGATCAAATAAAATGTGTTCTCTGTTGGAAAATGAAAGAAGAGGGAGGTAAAAATGGAGAGGTGGCAATGACTTGTACGACCGTGCAAGAGGATGTTGTTATCGTCTGCTCCCATCCTCTGGGACTGCAACTAGTGCAGTCTTGTATGGAGGTAGGGCCAGCACAAAGGCTGTCAATCCTCACTCTTCCCCACCGTGGGCATCCTCCTCTTGGGATTCAGACAGCACAGTGACCCCATTCATCAAAAGACAGCCACCCACCCAAAATGGCTGAACGCGAGGTCAAATTACCAGCACTGAAACCTCTGGACACGATGAGACAACCTTTACTATAAGGTGTAAATGCCCCCGTAAATGCCCCAGAATCAGCTATAGGATCAGCCTGCGTATGATGACATCTCTGGGGATCTGGCTGTCTGTGGCACTGTCACGTCATACATCATAACTACCATCAGGGGGCTCTCCAACAATAGCTAGCCACTCTCTGTTCTCTCCCCCTCTGCTTTCTACAGGATCTCTCCATACAAACCAGGCAGTCAGACTGGATGTATTGACACCCGGATGCTGAGTATAATCCATGAAGGAAATCGATCACAGACTGGCTCAGCACTGCTGTTCCTAATGAACGGCAACAGAGACAAAGGTAGCTAGTAATTGAAAGGGGGTATTAAATCAAATAAGGGGAGGTCTAAGACCCTTCACAGCTCCTGAGGGGAAACACCTCTCCGTCATTTGACCAATCACACGGGCTGTACGTAGAGGAACTTGCTGCCGACGAAGTATGCACCCACGCCGTATGGCCTCGGCAAAACAACTCACTCGGGGCTGTACTTTTCCTTTTTCATCAGCCGCTAGGCAAAAGGCAATTTCACAAATGGGCCCTCTGACTCTAAATCTTGAAAAATTGACCACAACACAGCCATGATATATGTCATGCTCCCCAGCGCACAGCCTCCACATGCTAACTGAACTCGGGAAGTCCTGATGAAAAGCTGGCTAAAGCATAGAGGTGAACTAGATTAACTACTACCACTGTAGATGGACATGTAGGCCTACATACTGCATAGTTGCAGTATACTGCACCGTATTGTCATGGTACGTCATGTCTTTAATTTAGTTATTAAATGGCACGGTACACCCATCAGGTATATCTCAAAGGTGAAACAGAACATGCTGACTTGGTTATACTGACTTGGCTATACTGACTTGGCTATATTTTACTATAAATCTGACAGTTGTATGTCATAAGCATATGTTACATGCCTTTATGCTTATGATCTTACTTGCATATTCCGTCCTCTGGGTCTTCCAGGCCGAACCTCTCATCGAAGGACAAGTGGATTCTCATGTTGTCCCTGGAGGCCATTAGTCTCCAGACCAGCACGGTACTCCTGGGGTAGGTAAATGGGAAGTCTGGACTATGGATCATTCCCTCTCCTACGACTGTGATTATCTTCTCATGCTGGGAATCTTGGACACCTTGGAAAAATTGTTGGGAAATGAGAATGTTACTTTTATGTTATATTTGGTAGAAGAGTAGTTTCAGAGAAGATGAGTGTGTAAAGATGAACAGTAATGGTCAACTTCATCCCTGCTGGGGTTTTAATTGCGTTTTTATTTAAGATGTTGGCCATTTCAGGACACATGGTAGAAACCTACTGATACAGAAGGCTAAGATAAAAAAAATATATACAATAACTGTTTTTGGATGGCCATTTATTGGAATAGTAAAATACCATACTTAAAACGATACATCTTGAATTCATATATAAATGGGAAGTGCAATGGGGTGGAAGTGTCAAAACCTCTAATATAATACAACATTACCACACAAAAAAACTCCAATATAATACAACATTACCACAGAAAAACCTCCAATATAATACATTACCACAGAAAACTCTCCATATAATAATACCACAGAAAACTCTCCATATAATAATACCACAGAAAAACCTACAATATAATACAATATTACCACAGAAAAAAGACATGAGAAAATGAATATCTCTGAGGAAAAAGGAAGAATGCACTGACTGTTCTGCCAGGCTAAATATGCGAACACCCAACAGATAAATAATAATTTATTACACAGAGGCTACAAGCTAAATTGCTTTTTTATGGAGTATTGATCGTCAGAGCTGGATAATACTTAAAAAGTAATACATGGGAGTAATAAAAGTATAACTTAATGAATGGTTATGAGACCTCATTATTGAAATGCGGAGACCACGGTTTTATGTTCTGCTAATGCAGCCGACTGTTTCAGAAAGTTGCTGTGGATAATGAAATTATCCTTCAAGGAATCAACACACACTAAGTTTTTACTCACAACAAGTTGGTTCGGGCCGGTAGGGGCCCAAGTAGGAAACAAGGGAAGAAACATTAAACATGTAAGGCCTGTTTGCAATGTACAGTAACGCTCACTATAGTCTCAGTCTGACAAGGGAAATCACAGTAAATTGTATTCTTTTATCTACTTTTGTTAGTAGAAAAACTGCTACAACATTGATTACAAATACTGAAACAGGGTGACTGATGATTAGGGCCTTCATACTGTATTTGAGTGGGCCAATGTTTGTTCTAGTTTGCCATGCGGTACAGTAAAGCATTGGTCCACTGCCCCTGCCTAAACAGAGAATATCAACATATCTATTAGACTATTTATTTAGTCTAATAAGTACAATTTTGCCTGAACACTCTCCAGTGTTGTTACAAGCAGCACCTGTGTCCTTCCCTGTAGGGGCAGAGTATTTGAGTGAATTTTTACAACCAGAGCGGAAAAAAACAACAACCTCAACGCACCTTTCTAACACAGACACTATAATTTACGCAAATCTCTTGCCGCTGTCAGCTATGATGCCGCATCTCATCTCCAGAAACTCCTGGAAGGAAGTTTGTTGGACACGGGGGCCATTAAAATGGAAGGCGGCGCTGTGGGTTTTTAACAAGCTCCCCACGCCGGTTGCCCCCGGGACCTGCGGCCAAGGGGTCTTAAATCATACCCCTCCCGCCACCCCTCTACACTCCCCCTCTCCATCAGGGGCTGTCACCTCCAGCAGAAAACACTGCCAATAACCCATCTCTCTGTCTGCTGCCCCACCGGTCCATAATACACTGCCTGCGTCCCACCTGAGCCCCCATCAAGACAACAATAGCGAGCTGAACCAATCTCCTAGGAAACAGTGTTATGATGTCACATACAGATTTATAAACAGACAGCCTTGGGAAATAAGAGGAAGGGAAGCTTTTCCTGATGAACAATTGGATTTCAATTGTGCAGGATAGAATTTCAATTTTCTAATCAAGAGTCAGGTAAAGCCAGAGGGAGACAGCACCATGATGTGAACATATCCAAGAGTCACAAATCATACATCTTGCTATCCTAGTATGATTTGACAAGGAATGATACATTATGCATCAGTAACACAGCTGTTTCTGCTGGTGTTAGTGAGACCCCACAGATACCTCTTACAGGGGAAATAGCAGGGCGTTAATGGGCTTGCTGAAGGAACGTGCCATTGGAAGTTTCTTAGTGGATTAAATGGATGTGTAACCATTTTGTGGCACTGCATGTGGAGGCATTTGCATTTTAGGGCACATCGAGTTGAATTACTCTTTATTTTGCCGTATATTTTTAAGAGAGGAGAGTGCCTCATATCTGGCAAGCGTGATTCATGTCCAGCTCATTTGCTTTTGATAGAAACAAAAACACCGGCCATGCTAAGTTTGCCACGAGTGCTGACTGCACTGGCCCTGGACAATCTCAAAGAATGATTCAATGTCAACCCCAAAATCGTGTTCGAAGATTCCAAAGACAACATTGCTGACCGAGGGAGTGGTCGACAGAGAGACACTGTGTGTAAGAGTCTGATCCAAGATTAAACTCGCTTTGATCCACTGTAATCCAGGTTTACATTTTATATCTGTGTAGATGACAGCCACAGTCCGTTCCTCAGGCACAAAATACTGCACTGTCGATCACAAATATGAGATATATAATGGTGATGACGCCACTTGGTGAGATAACACTTACATCAGGCTCTGTCCAAAAGACTTTGATGTTTTTATTTAGGTTTGGTGGCAGGCCAGCTAGGAGAGGGAGCAACACAAATAATAACACGATAGCACGTCAAAACATTTCTCAATCAAACTGCTTCGAAAAGTCTTTGCTTCCAACACCAACCACAGAGAGCAAAAAGAAAAGCCACCTTGTTTGGGAAAATGAGCTGTTGCGGCAAGATGATTCTTGCACTCCCACGGAGATAGAAAAATTGCATTTTGTGCAACATCATCCCACACAAAATGGTCTATTACCCTTCAGGCAGTATTTAATGGCTGTATACCTCATATACACCTCTTCCAGAAGACAAAACACTATGTTCTCAGTCAGAGATAAACAGATCATACGTGTTGCTTCAGCCAACTTTTCTTTGATGTCTTTGATGTCCATAAAAAAAGTTTGATAGCTCTTTTCATCTGGCGGTGCAAGTAACGGCAGCACCGGGCCCAATTGATTGACTGCTCGCTTGCTATTCATTGGCTGGCAGGGCCTCTAACGGCTATAGAAGCAACAAGTGGATAGGCCCTTTAATGCTATTAAGGCTAGGCCTTCCATCACAATGGCATGTCTTTAATTACCATCCTATTATATTACAGTGTGGGGAACACAGAGGCTCATAAAGTACATAAATGATTAATGGGAAAATATGTGTCCTATAACACACAACCTCAGATATACAGGAGATGTGGACATGTGGCACAGTAAGCATAGTAGGATACACATGGTTTTAATGTAGGTTGAGCGAACAACCAACCCCATGAAAAACATACTTGGTACAATTATAAATAGACATGTGCATTTGGGAACCCTTCCCAAACATAATTCCTCTGGGAAAAAATCTGTTAAACGCTGAATGGAATGCCTGTTTAATAAGACTGTAATTAAGGGTAGAAATGTCAAAGGAAAATCTGGCCTCACTGTCGTCGAGAAAGAGGGGAAAATGGATATAAAAAATAGAAGTTAGGCCTTGATGAAAAGGTTTGTAGACACGTGGGGAGAAAAAGTGATATGCTACTCTATCCACAAAACCAAAAAGGATATTATGTTGCATGTTGAACCTTTAAAAACCAGAGTCTAATATACCATACAAATCAAGTTCTATTTGCATATGAAAATGTCATGGGATGCATTTGGCGATAACTCACTGATGATACAGTTACAGTGTGTCTTTAATATAATACATGGGGAAGAGGAAATATGTATGCATATCTCTTCTGTCATGGGTCTTTGTGTTAAAATATGAACTAGAACTATTTTGTAGATTCCACTTGCACAAACCCTTTCTTTGATTACAGTACAGTATGAGATTACAAACCATCTTTCTTTTACATACCTACATTCAACCTCCATTTTCATTACTTTCTCAGAAATAATACAGCTTCCATACGTTGCCCTTTCAACTTTTCCATGAAGTGACCCTTGTTTAGCCACTGCACACACGGTCCAGCGGTTCCCTACATGCATTTAGCAACGCCGCACCGGAGCTAGATGGTCAAATGTTTTCGGTGTAAATTTAAAAATGACTTAAATATCAAAAAAGATATATTTTTTATAAAATCATCATTGAGAACGAATAATCACCAAAATAAGAACTAGACAGAGGAAGAATCTGAAATTCCAAAAACGGCATGGCATGGGGCCCCCATTGATTTTGTTATAACGATTGAGTCACTCAGATAGCATAAGAACAAGGCACAAACCTTGATCTTGCAGGAAATTTGCTTTGAAACTGTAAAATGTTCTCGCTGTCCCAACGTGTAAAATTGCACTAAAACAGCAACGTTGTGTCTCTGTTGCCAAGAGGAGGGTCTTTAATAATGTGCTACACCCCCTTCTCCCACCGCTAACTTTGCCGCTGCTGGGGGAAACACTGTGGTCCTCTAGGTCTGTCTGTTTCTGGGTGAATTCCAGACTTCCAGATGACCTCACTCTCCAGGTTAACCAATGTCACATAATGATCTGAGGGTTGTCCCCGGAGTAAATTACCTCAAACCTGACTTTTCCTTGACCCACTTTGATTTTTTCTCCTGCGAGGAAAGTGTAACCACGATTAAGGGAGGATGTGAGTTTGAATAAATAGGCCTATACAGTGCTACCATTGTGCTTTGTTCACACATTACTGGGTAAACCATTCTGATCTATGCTACCGCTGTTAAACATTAACCTTTCCATGCCCAAAACAGATGACAGTGAGTGAGTGCTCACATGGACACGCACATTGAGAGACGCCACAATTACCCACAGTCATATTCCAAAACACTCATGCATGAATGCTCAATCACACTCAAGAGCATGCACATACATATGCAAACACACAAACATATACACACACACAATATGAAAAGGCAGCCTGTGGGCTTGCTGTATGTGTCCTATCACAGTGGAATAACAAAACTTCCTCTGGCTTTGCTGTAACATTACAAAATGATCATGTTCTCATTATTATATCGTAAATGTGTCACATTACAGAAACCCTGTAGCAATGAGCTTATCTAACAGACATGTGATGTAATATACGGCAGACACTACATTTGTTCCCCTAATGGACCAGCACTATTCATGTCAGACCACAAACACCTCAACTCACACAAAACGGTTAGCATTCTACTCCGAGTTTAATGGAAGGTTCTCAGAGGTTACAGTAATAATTATCCATTCCAGTTGGCACTGGTTATAGGTAAACTGTATCTAATTGCTATGAATTGCATTGACATGAGGATCATGCCTGTTAAGCGGACAAAATATCATTTTCACATGGAACAGCAAAAATCTGACAATTCAACACCGTGCCACCTGTGCCCTCGACTGTCTCGCTTCGGTCTCCGACGTCAAGCCTAAGTGGCAGTGGCAGGTATTTCCCTTCCTATAAAACAACACGAGAACCATCAGGGCACTGAATCAAAATAGTTTTTATTTTACCCATGTTACCCGCTAATAAAAAGTCGCTATGAGTCCCTAAACAACAGTGTCCAAGCCGCTTTGCTCAGGACAATACCCAACAAAGAATTCTTGTTTTCTCTTCCTGCTTTCAGGAGAAAAACATGGCTTGCACATCTGTTGCTTATTACAGCTTAGGGGTGGTTAGTACAGGTGCAGTAAATTCCAGGCCTTGCTTTGGGATATTTATTGCCTTTGGGTTTAAAGTCGGTCAGACAAAAAGTCGCTGAAACACGGCATGGGATTTTTTCATGCCACTAAAAAATAATTTGGCTGCATGAGACCACTGCCTTCTGTAATGATTCAATCTGCCGGGCATATGCTCCTGTATGAGACTGAACATGAAGCGTGACGGCTTTGACACCTAAAATCCTTGGAGAGGTCACTGATGCTACAGTGACGGCTGGTGAGGAAGGGATGACAGAGGACTGCAGGCTGGCTGAGTCATGGCACTGTTTTGTGTGTGTGTTATACTGTAGATGTGTGTTTGTAGTTTGTAGGTGAGTGTATTTGTGTTGGTTTTAGTCTACAAAAGGCATCCTTATGTGAATTGAGTCAGTCATATACTGACTATGTCTTTTAACATGAAAACCACTATGGCTAGTGTCGAAGACAAAATTAATGGTAAAAATCACTGAGATTTGATTGACAGAATGACTCGAACCTTTGACACTCTACCAGGTTAGGGGGAAATCTCACCCATCTACCCCAGAGGATATGTACATCCCTTCAGGTCCCCAGTCCATCACAGCACGGGACCAGGAGTGGCCCTCTGTTAGCACGTCCTGCTGAAGCATGGCAAAACATCCACGGACGCGATCGGATGGCCCAACCTGACACCGCCCAACCTGACAGCGGGCATATGTAACTGGGTGGAGATGGCTGCTGGCATATTCATGTTTCTGTTTCCAGAGTTCTTGAGACACTTTAACTCTTCCGAACTTATCAGATCACTTTCCATCTCTTTCTGTCCCCCTCTCTCTTTCAAGCTTGTGAAAATGCCATGCAGTATCAGTATTACAACTTGATGAGTCTATCTTTGACTTCAGCCCAAATGTTGCGTTGAGGGTACACTGTAAAGATATTGGTAACATGGGCAGATTGTAAACCTGGCTTTTTTTCCCACATCTTTCTAGTGGCAAAATCAAATCAAATCAAATTGTATTGGTCACATACACATGGGCGAGTGTAGCGAAACGCTTGTGACAGTATTGCATAGCACAGTATTGCTATGGCGGCCTAAGAGCTCTGAAATATTGATTGATTCACATGAAATTCACATGAATACAGGCAAGCATTTTTTTTGTGATGGCTCAGAAACACATACCCCTGGGTAAGACATATGAAACATGCAGGCTCAAACAGGGCTTTAGAAGTGGGCGCCACTGCAGGATTTGCATTACTTTGAGTAATAAAGGGGCATAATCTATAAATCTCTGTAACAAATCACTCAGTTTAAAAGCATGGTCCTGAGAGAAACAAACGTCATTTGAACATTAACCACAATTTGTTGAAAGTTAGCCGAGATGATGAGGTCTTCTACACACACCCTGCCAGCGTGTGTGTGAGCACGTGCATTTGTGTGAAAATGAGACACACCAAATCTAAATTGAACTCTTTCGACACTTCGGCTCTTGCCATCCAGTGACTGAATCGTACAGATGTAGGATCTTTATTTGATCATCCGGTTGCAGAAGAACTTGTAAAACTTGCTGTGTATTTGAGGTTTAAAAACTATTATGCTGTTTGTAATTTCTAGTTTGAAATGACAGATTTTCCATTATAACCCCTACAAAAATCATCCATTAATTAAAATCCATATAATAATTAGCATTTGTTGCAGCAGGGTTATTTTGCTGTTGTAGCAAAGTGGCTCAAATTAAGATCCCACATCTGTATGCCACACAAGGGCTCTGCTCCGGTTACAAATGGTCCCCGTCCCTCAACAATTTTGGCAAGCCTCTAATTAGTGCAGACACTCATGTCTGGCCTCTTCAAAAAGAAGATCAGGTGTCGCTCCAACCGCCTCACTAATACTTTCACTACAGGATTTATATTTGTTTGCAGGCAACAGCTTGACCCTTTGGATTCTGACCCTTGACCCCTGGGTCTGCACTTAGACATGACATCACCTGTGTGCCAACCATCACAGAGAAGCACAAGCTGCTATCTGATCAATCCCACAGAATGGCTTCTTTTGTATTTAAGACTCATCTAGTGAATTACAATTATGCTCATCTTTTTGACAGCGTTAAGTTGTTAGATACGAATGAAAAGTTGAACGTTTTCATGGTCTTTCGAAAATTCTTCTGCTGGGAGTGACAGCGACAGGCTGTGAACTGTAACCAGTCCTCACAATTAAACATATATTTTGTGGGACACTGTCAAAGCTGAGATCTGTAGCTTGTTGGCTAAATAAAGGCAGTCTAGTTATCCAGAAAAGTAAAACAACCACTGCCATGGTTGGAGGGCCAGATTTGCCTTAATTTCTGCATTAGCCGTCAAAATGAGTAGATATCAAAGATAATTCTTGTTTCACAGTAGACGTAATAGGTTAGGAGGAGAATAGGAGGTTCGAGACGTGTCTTACAAACACCGGGAGACAAGCCTAACCCTCTGTCTGGCTCAACACCAGCCCGTTGACAGACAGGCCAAATCTTTTTTAAAGTTCTCTCCACAGCTGTGAGGTCTTATGGCGGAGGCTGCTCCAGGCTCCTTTGTAGTCACATCTGTTGAAACGGACAGCTGGATGTTTGGAGTAAATTACAGTTTTATCTGGGCAGGCCATATTGGTACACAGCTTGACTCAAGATCCACATACTGCTATTTAAGGCTGATTAGAGATCCAGGTTGTTTGATAAAGTTGGAGACTGAGGACAGACTGGCGATCGTAGTCCCACTTTGTACATAGCAGCTCTTTAGACTCAAAAACAGAACACTAAATTCACAATGACCACCTTGAAATAGTTCCACAGTGGAGGTCTTGATAAAGCGTGAAGTTAACTTTTAAGAGAGGTGGGGCAAACTTTTGAGATTCTTTTAACACAGAAAGTGCCCAACTCTGGGCTGGTAACTAATTGGTTGGCTATATCTCCGGTTGCAGCTTGGACAATACCCACATTCACACTCCACAGAGAGCCTCAGCTTCACACATGTTCCTCCCACAGTCTATTACTTGTAATCTTAGTTTATAAATGAAAAGCTCTACTTGTAACTTCTCACGAAAGACCACACTGATTTCATTAGCCTACGTCATGCCCTTGAAAACAGATTGTAGCCACCTACAGCAGCCGGGGATTGAAAAGTTGGGAGGTACATAAAAAAAGAAATACTTATGAGCAACCCTTTAATAAGCTTGGAGATATGCAAGTGAATCTGGGCAAAGCTTTTTCAAAAGGTCTAATGTGAAATTCAGCAGCAAAAATTTTAGTAAATAATCCTAGCCAGGAAAGGAGTAACAAGCACCGAAGAACATTTTAATCTGGGCAATTAAAAACAATATGTTATGGCTTTTTCACCGAGATGTATATCTGTTTCTTTTAGAGGGTTACCCTGTACTTCTAATTAATGGCCGCCCCACCAGGCTCCCATAACCCAGAGTCCAGCTGTCTGGGGAAGGGAAGCAGCAGTCGGGATTGAGCGGCCTGAGAGAGCCCAAGGTAATGGAAGTAGGTAGTCAGCCGATTACTTTCCATTGCCTGAGAGCCCAAACTCTATGCGTTACTAAATATGGGCATGTGTGTTTGTGCAATTTTCCAATTACTTTCAACTTGGCATATCTTAGTTTTTTAAAGCCAAGTGTATTTGTACCTGGTTATTTAGAGTAGTTGACCTAAGTAGCAATTTGAGGGTTACAAAATGGAAAGTAATGTATTTTAGTGCAAAAGTCTGCAAGGGGCACAGGCTTAATTCCTGCAGGTGAGTAAACAAGTTGGTTTCTGTATATTCAGCAGCTCAGAGCAGTAATCCTGACCCCCTGATTAAATCATAATGTGGTCAGTTGACAGATTTTTTTAACTACAGAACATTACCCTTCATTAGTCCCTAGTGGTTAGAGCATTGAGCCAGTAACCGAAAGGTTGCTGGATCGAATCCCCGAGCTGACAAGGTAAAAATCTGTCGTTATGCCCCTGAGCAAGGCACTTAACCTACTGTTCCCTGGGCGCCGAAGACGTGGATGTCGATTATGGCAGCCCCCCGCACCTCTCTGATTCACAGGGGTTGGGTTAAATGCGGAAGACACATTTCAGGTGAATGCATTCAGTTGTACAACTGACTAGGTATCCCCCTTTCCCTACAGTACATTACCCTTCATTAATCCCTACAGTACATTACCCTTCATTAGTCTCTACAGGACAGAACATTACCCTTCATTACACTCTACAGTACATTACCCTTCATTTGTCCCTACAGTACAATACCCTTTATTAGTCCCTAAAGTACAGTACAGTACAGTGCCCTTCATTAGTTAGTCAGTACAGTACATTACCCTTTATTAGTACCAGCAGTACAGTGATAAGGGCTTTTGAGGTCGGTTCAGTTCCGGTTCGATTATTTTTTTAAATATCACGATCTTTGATTTCGGTTTCAATTATTTGTTTTTACATTAAATGCACTATGCATTATGTGGGTTGAATGCTGTAAAAACACAGAATAAAACAATTAAGAAAAGTCTCATGATGGTAGTGACTGACATTACTGCTTATCACTTATTAACCATCATTTATTCACATTACTCTTTATTAATAAAATATTTCAGTCGTGTACATTATTTTTATTTGATGACTGATTATTTCATTCCGAGTCAACATCTCACCTCTATAGAGCTGCTGGCTATGCAGTCTGAAAATCAAGATGTTTGTAGTTTTTCAAAGTAAATAACAGATACTTTTATGACTATTGAATACCAACCATCAAATCACTTAGATCATGTATTTTCAGGTAGAGATACCTCGCGATGCAACTGCTCGCTATCCCTCTCAATCATTATTCTCTCCCTCTCTGTGTCTGCTACACACCGACTGGACAAGTAGGCACACAATGGATTATGGTCATTGTAGTTAATTACCATGTTTTCTGCACTAAAATATGTAGAATATTGGCCGGTTGGAAACTACAACTCCCTACTACATCTACTTGATCTGATTTATCTTTAGAGAAACTGTGCATTCAGCTCACCCCCCCCCAAAAAACGAAATGGAATTCAAATAATTTAACAGACATCGGTCAATTTGTTGTATTAAATCCTACATATAAACAAAATGTTGCCTAATCGCTCAGCACATTAGCCTTCATTAGTCCCTACAGTACAGTACATTACCCTTCAATACATCTCAAAGCCCAACGCATATGTCCTTTAATTGATCCCATTGATATGGCCTTTCACCCGCCCCGGCCTCCACCCACCAAAACATATACATTTACTGTGACTAATGTCTGAGGAGTATTTAGCTCAGGGTTCCCCAACTGGCAGCGTGGTTTAATTTGGCACCCAAAGTTTTCTGAGCCATATATATATCATCACATTCCCAGTGGGTCAGAAGTTTACATGCACTCAATTAGTATTTGGTAGCATTGTCTTTAAATTGTATAACTCGGGTCAAACGTTTCAGGTAGCCTTCCACAAGCTTCCCACAATAAGTTGGGTGAATTTTGGCCCATTCCTCCTGGCAGAACTGTTGTAACTGAGTCAAGTTTGTAGGCTTCCTTGCTCGCACATGTTTTTTCAGTTCTGTCCACAAACTTTCTATAGGATTGAGGTCAGGGCTTTGTTGGAAGCCTACAAACAATTGTTGGAATAATTACTTGTACTGTGTGTGTGTATATATATATATATACACACACACACACACACACACACACACACACACACACACACACACACACACACACACACACACACACACACACACGTGTCCTGGCCATGGAGAGCCCTCTGAGTTTCTCTATGGGGGTTAGGCCAGGGCGTGACTAGGGTTGTCTTACAGACTTCATGGTGGGTTTTTGAGTGTGGTTCCCAACTAGAGGCAGCTGGTTGTCGTTGCCTCTAATTGGGAATCCTATTTAGGTTGTTCCTTTTCCCACCTGCATTGTGGGTTAGTGTTTGTAGTTGTGTGCCACACCTGCGTGTGGAAACCTCACTGCGTCTTGGTCTGCGCCATCAACAAACTGTGACACACACTGTTCCAGTCAAAAGTTTGGACACACCTACTCAGTACAAATAAATTCCAGGTTTGTTCTTTATTTGTACTATTTTATACATTGTAGAATAATAGGCAAGACATCAACACTATGAAATACCACATTTGGAATCATGTAGTAAGCAGAAAAGTGTTAAACAAATCAAAATATATTTGAGATTCTTCAAAGTAGCCACCCTATGCCTTGATGACAGCTTTGCACACTCTTGGCATTCTCTCAACCAGCTTCATGAGTTAGTGAACTGGAATGCATTTCAATTAACAGGTGTGCCTTGTTAATTTGTGGAATGTATTTCCTTCTTAAAACGTTTGAGACAATCATTTGTGTTGTGACAAGGTAGGGGTGATATACAGAAGGTAGCCCTATTTGGTAAAAGTCCATATAATGGCAAGAACAGCTCAAATAAGGAAATAGACAACAGTCCAAATAAATGCTTATATTATAAATCAACTGTTCAGAGGAGACTGTGTAAAACAGGCATTCATGGTCAAATTGCTGCAAAGAAACCACTACTAAAGGACACCATTAAGAAGAGACTTGCTTGGGCCAAGAAACATGAGCAATGAACATTAGACTGGTGGAAATCTGTCCTTTGGTCTAATGAGTCCAAATTTGAGATTTTTGGTTAAAACCACTGTGTCTTTGTAAGACGTTGAGTAGGTGAACGGATGATCTCTGCATGTGTGGTTCCCATCGTGAAACATGGAGGAGGTGTGATGGTGCTTTGCTGGTGACACTGTCAGTGATTTATTTAGGATTCAAGGCACACTTAACCAGTATGGCTACCACAGCATTCTGCAGCGATACGCCATCCCATCTGGTTTGTGCTTAGTGGAACTATCATATGTTTTTCAACAGGACAATGACCCAACACACCTCCAGGCTGTGTAAGGGCTATTTGACCAAGGAGGAGAGTGATGGAGTGCCGCATCAGATGACCTGGACTCCAGTCACCCGACCTCATCCCAATTGAGATGATTTGGGATGAGTTGGATCCTAGAATAAGGAAAAGCAGCCAACAAGTGCTCAGAATATGTGGGAACTCCTTTAAGACAGTTGGAAAAGCATTCCAGGGGGAAGCTGGTTGAGAGAATGCCAAGAGTGTGCAAAGCTGTCATCAAGGCAAAGGGTGGCTACTTTGAATAACACTTTTTTGGTTACTACATGATTTCATATGTGTTATTTCATAGTTTTGATGTCTTCACTATTATTCTACAATGTAGAAAATAGTAAAAATAAAAAACCCTTGAATGAGTAGGTGTGTCCAAACTTTTGACTGGTACCGTATATATTTAAACGTTTTATTGTTGGACATTAAAGACTGTATAAACACCAGTAAATCAGCTCTAAGTTATTTTAATTTATGAAATCTGTTAAAGTATTCCCACGCATAAAAGAGAGACACATGATCGTATACAAATGTAAGCAAGGTTTGAAATTATTATGTTTTAGTCAAACCGCCCATCCGCTCAACAAAAAAAAATCTAATTTAGGTGATGAAGTGAAATGTCTCATTTGGAGTTTTAGGGTGGGTTTCTGTATAACACTTTGTGACATCGGCTGATGTAAAAAGTGCTTTATAAATACATTTGATTGATTGATTTTGTACATTTCAGTTTCCTTAAACTGAAGGCTGCAAATGACATAGGCAGACGAGTGCTAAACATTCAGCGTTCAGTTCCCTTTTTAACAGCCTCCACAGGTCATTAAGCTTCTGACTGTCCCAATTCGTCAAAGGGCCCACAGCCTTTTTCACTTAACTGTGGCTGCTAAAAAAAACAGGTGCTAAATCATGTGCGTCTGTTTTCCTCCAAAAATAACCCATTGCATAAGACAAACGTTAGAGAAAGATAATACAAAAGCGGAATTATAATTGCAGAAGCATGTACTAAAAGCTTTGATTTTATCTTTAGCGATCATGAATATTCATGTACGAATGCACTTACAGAAAGAATGACTGTCTAATTTCCTTCTAGATGGATGCCTGAGAAACAGAGGTTTGCTATAAAGCACACTTAAATTAAAATGCAGTCTTAAAAATGCTAATTTCCATCTTAGGTAAACATTGCGACTCTTATGAGAAGAAACTGCAGTTATGTCTAGAGATGGGAGGAGCCCAACTATGACCTCTAAAAGACCCCACACATGCAGTTGGCTGGTTTAAAAAAAAGGTACAGTAGCAATTGCTTCAGGGTCAAGGGGACAAAGGGCATGTCACAAAGTTCTGATGTTGCTGCCTCTCTTCCTGTCATCGATTTCAGCTGTTCAAACCTAAAAACTCAGGCTCTCACCTGTCCAGGTCTTTCACATACATCTTTTATTTATTTAACCTTTATTTAACTAGGCATGTCAGTTGTGAACAAATTCTTATTTAGAATGATGGCCTACCAGGGAACAGTGGGTTAACTGCAGAACTACAGATTTTTTTCAAATCCCTGTCAGCTCAGGGATTCGATCCAGCAACCTTTCGGTTACTGGCCCAACGCCCTAACCACTAGGCTACCTGCCACCTCATCATTGCAGTAGAGACAAGGAAAGGAAGCCTCAAGGAGAGGACTACTGAGACGCCCATAGGACACTATAATTTAAAGGAAGTTGAAAGGGCAGATATTATTACTTCGATTGACTGAAGTACTTTTTTCCAATTTTTAAACCCACTATTATTCCTCATGATTTGTTCTAACCATGTGTATGTGACAAATAAAATTTGATTTGATTTGATTTAACCATGTCAAATCAAACTTTATTTGTCACATGCGCCGAATACAACATGCTTACTTACAAGCCCTTAACCAACAGTGCAGTCAGGTCTTTAATGATGTCAGGTCTTTAAAAATGATGTCAGGTCTTTAATGATGTCAGGTTTGTGTTAATACCACCTTTCTCCTTTTGTTTACCTTTTTTATACACTGGAAGGTACGAATTTTTTCACAGGTGTGAGGTGTTGACGTGTTGTATCTACAGTACATTTCTGACACACCCTGACTGCCCTACAGTTCCTCTAGCTACTTGAACTGTATGACTGCATTCAAGATGAAAGATTCCTCTTGATTAGTCATTCATCATCTTGAGGAAGTTAGTTTAGTGAGATTAAGCAATCACAGAAGTAGATTACAAATGCATTTTAGGAAATGATTGCAAAACAACATCCATCATAACAATGTCACACCTTGAAAATGTCAAAACTTATATCTTGAGGCGTTTGAATTTAGCTTCTCCTGTCACACTTGCTCTCTGTGAGATATTAAGAAAACAAGCAGAGCCTTGTACGATTATTTTCACAGCGCCACACCATGACATTACACAAGATACTCTTCTCTTGCTAAGGTAACACGCATGTGTCTAGTACCTTCACACTCACATCACTGTACTGACATGGTTTCAAGTGATATAAGATGAAAAGTTATTACTTGGCCCACTTCTTACCAATTATTGTGGTACAGTATGTGTTAGGGTTATGATTGCTATGTTGGTACCCCAGGACCACAGTATATTATTTACCATCACTATATACATAGTATCAGACTCATTACTGGGTCTATAAAAATCCATTGACAGCATTTGATCTCCAATCTGTGCCAGATACAAGCCAACTCGATGACCTAAGGCCTGTCAACAGGTGGGAGGGGAGACAAATTGTAGAACAAACTTTGTCCCGTCAAGCTGAATAGAATGAAAGATGGAGTTTGACAAATGGGGTGACACATGATAGATTGGGCTTGTCAATGGCATCTCAATAGCCAGCAGGGCTCCTTGGTTATTTTAATTCTGTCATCTATGAGAAACAGCTGAGCAGATGTTTGGCTTGCCGTTGGGGTAAAAAATTTAAATGGGTCTCACACCTTTACTGATAACCGGAGGACCTGTCGCCAGACTGCAATTGATTCAGATAGAGACTGGTTGACAAATTTGGCCTCCTTTCAGGCACTGCTGTAGCTCAATCTTTACCTAGTTTTTGGTTTGTCCTTTTTCCACCCTGACTGCATTATCAGTAGCTATGCACGTTTTAGCACTAGCATGAACTGTTGCCAAAGGGATGATAGCCCGTTGCTAATGTATCACCTCATGATGTATACCCTCCTTGTGTTAATAGGATTGGGAGTGAAACGCCTGAGACAATGTTAAGCTTTTTTATATCTGGTAATGACATTCTGCCTTGTCAGACAATCATGGCTGCCAATGAGACAGACCTAGCCTTGCTCCATTACAATCAGTCTGCTAAATCAATGTGCCTTCATCAAAAAAAGGAGATTCCCAAATACATTGCCAGGCCATCTGCACCGTGCACCACACGTATCTCCAGAACACAGTTTCTCAAATAATTACAGTGAGTCTTACCGAAGAGCTAGCTAACAGCCCACTGTGCATTTCATTCCATTTGGGCTTTGGGAAATGGATACCCCTCCCAGGGGAGCTAGTGTGGGTACTGCGAGGGGCAGCATATGTGTAGTGTACTGAAAACCTATTTGTGCATTGGAAAAAGCCATGCATTCTCCAAATAGTATGTGTGATTGGGTTACGGACTCCGTATGCTAGTGGCATACTGTCATATATCAAATCCCACCATGTGCAAGGCGATCTAATCCAGCTACTCGGGACACTGGCGAACCCGTGATTACTGGGACAGGTGCTTTTTTACTTTTCCTATAAATGTATTATGGCTGGCATATTTCTGGTCTTAGGTTAATGGTTTCTAGATTTTTCTCACTCAGTTCAAATGACACCCAAGGCAGAAACTGTCAGGATTTGATTTCTATAGATCCACTTGAATTATAGTATAGCTTAAATAAGTGGAACTGAGAACAAGCAAGACAGAAACAAAATATGAACCATATTATGTGAACTCATTGTACCTACCTCTAGACTTCAAGGTGTGTCATAGGAACAACGCATGGACCCAAAGCTAATTCATTGAAAATGGTGTGGAACTATGCATGATTAATCATAATTTTGAACTGCATTAAGCTCCCTCCTCACTCACTCACTCACTCACTCACTCACTTACTCACGTACTCTAGCTATAGGAGGCCAGGCATGTGAGAACAACTGATGAGGGGCTCCTGTAAAACTCTTAACAGTATATGAGCGTGACCCCATAAGAGACAGTGGACGGAATAAAGGACTAATACTTTATTTCCATGTTCAGACTTCACATCTCAACCTGCAGAGAGAAGTTGATCTTGCTCTGATATTGTAATTCATGCGTAGCGGATCATGCATCACTATCTCTCAGAATTACATAAGAAATTAGCTCAGTTGAGATAATAAATGCCTCGAAAAATGTACAGCATATCCAAAAAATGTGAGAGGACTTTGTTTGCTGTATTTCAAACACTTTCAGATTGTTACAATGGAGAAGAACATGCGGGTGGAACAGAGGGATTGGTGCCAGATTGCTGGGTCAGTAGCATATTTCCTACCAGTGAGTGTCTTTCATCTCAGTCCTGCCACCCTGAATCATGCCAAAAGTGAGGCTACATTGTTCTTTTTTGGTGTGTGTGGGCTGCTGGAGGCATATATTGAAGTCACGCTTGTAAAACAATCATAGATTTCTTCAGGAAGTCCATGGTCACAATGGGAGTTGTCAGGAATAATTTATCAGAATGGTCATTTGTGAATACGGTAGTCTGGTTTGCTGCCTGGTCAATGATTGAAACAAAACATGTGTTTACATATCACATCTGAGTAATTAATGCTCTGTGAACATTTAGCATAGCGACCACCGACCAGCCCTCACTAACCAGCTGTGATCTCTTCCCAAAGCAATAAAACTTAGTTCCCTTCTCTATAACATGCAAGCACAGAATCAACAGCAAATGTTGGCTACCATGCTATGTTGTCGTCTTAGGTCTCTCTTTATGTAGTGTTGTGTTGTCTCTCTTGTCGTGATGTATGTTTTGTCCTATATTTTTTATTTAATTTATTTTTAATCCCAGCCCCCATCCCTGTAGGAGGCCTTTTGCCTTTTGGTAGGCCGTCATTGTAAATAAGAATTTGTTCTTAACTGACTTAGTTAAATAAAGGTTACATTTTTAAAAATCCATCTCTATAATAGAAGCCACAGCTGCACAACTTTTCAGTACTTGTCCGGGGTCATGCTCCTTGTCAATCAATCGCAAGGTGACGGCCGAGCCCCACGCAGTGAAGAGGAGATGGAACAGGACACTTTCAAATAGTTCTCTGACAGGGGTCGATGACATCTGCCAAACTATGTAGACATACCCTCCAGAGATGGTAACCAAGGTCAACTCATCACATCTACCCTCTGCCAAAATTGTAAGTCCAATGGAATTCAGTTTGCTTTCAAAACAGCTAATATCCCCCACAGACGGCTTAAGCCTATGTTAGTGCAGGGCTGTTCCAGCGATGTACTAATCGCAGCTTGACGTTTATTGTCATGGGTCTTGCCCTGGAGGCAGAATGGCACAGTTTTCGCTAGATCGGCCAGTTCCAAAGTCAAAATTGGCTATATCATGAAAATTAATGAAAACTAAAATGAGCTTTCGGCCTAAATTTAAGGTTAGGGTTAGACATTAGGGTTAGCAGTGTGGTTAAGGTTAGGGTTTAAAGTTAGGCTTTTATGACTTTGTGGCTGTACCAGCTAGTGACCACTCTGCAGAGCTGCCTCCAGTACATTAGTCATCTCAATAAATGCCAACCTGCGTACTAATCCTTAAACACAGTTACAGATAACCCAAATGTAATACGTTTGGAAACGTCAATGAGCTACATTGAGAGGAAGCAACCGCAAGAAAAATGCCCTAATACCCAACAGTAATGCACTGATTATGCCAACAGTAATATTTACACGCCATATTTAATTCTCTCGTGTAGTCGTTTCAGAAATGCTTTCTCCTCAAGACATTTTCCAAGGAAATGTCGGCCTATGCAATGTTTCATGTAACGACACAATAGTTACATGTAGCCTATTTCACCTCAATGACCTGAGCAAGGCCAATGTTTTTGAAAATGCCAAATTGATTATTTCTAGTGTGCAATGAGCACATAAACCACTGGCAGAAGTGCAGCTGAGAAACAAGAGACTTGAGGAAAAGATGCTGCCCCGCAGTAGATGACAGGTATTTGCGCTGACAGGTTATCCTGACTTGAGGCAGACATACTCCACCCTTCATGTCTAGACTGCACCGGGCAGACTTTCTTCTCTCTCAAAAATGTCAATGTTAGCGTTGGGCTATTTACAGTGGCGTGTTTATATGACCAAATTTATGTTCTCTTGATATTTTTGTCTCCTCTGGGAAAAGTGGTGCTTGGACTCGGTGGTCGGCTCCAAACCGAATAGAGTTTCAGCTCTAGGCCTAATTCAAAGAAGGAATAGATAAATAAACACTTGCTATATTGGATGTGCTGCAGCAATTGTTCAAAGGCAGCTGATAACATTCATTAAATTCTACTGCTATCTAAGAATCTCTCTTGAATTTAAGTTTCAATGAGGCATTTCTTTTTGCAGCAAATAAGTAAATTATCTTACCATGGAGCAATAGGTTTTCATGTCCATGTACCTGGTCTAGGATTGGTTGGCTTTGTGTCTTGACAGTAATTAAGTCACTGGTTCACAAGTGTAAACATGCAAAAAGTTACAATAGAATTGCCAAAATAAAAACACATAGTTTGGGTCTGTAAGGCCATGACTGGTAGATTAAGTTGTGGACCCGTAGATGTTCCCTATCCACATAGTACAGGAAGACTATTCCCCACTTACTCTTTAAAAGGACAAGAAGGGAATGTATTGTGATACAAAAAGAAAAGGCATGCACCGTTACAGAACTGTGGCTGGATGGGTGACCCTCCCCACAGGGACATATCAATGAGAATGTCAAGATTTCTTTTGCTGTGTCCTTGAAAAAAGACACTCAGCATGCTGACCTCAAGAGGACATTGATTCTGCTGAAAACAATCGGCCCTTACAAAGTACCTGGGGGTAATATTGATACTGCAAGTGAGAGAAGCCACCGCCTGCCTGGAGAGGCTTTTCTCTGCCAATGCAGAGCTTAAAAACCTGTGACCCAGTTCCCTTGAGAAACTCCCTCCTGCTTGGGGAGAATGTACACTCGCTGCCCAAAATGACAAACAGCAGGCAGGCGGTGGCATGCTCGCCTGCCAAATACAGTTCTCCGACGTTCAAGTTGTGCTGACAGCAAAAACATAGACACTGTTATCTACTGTTAGTCCTCACTTGAGACTCTGAGGTGGTGAGAGGGGAACAAGTCTACATGGACTGCTTGTGGAGAGACTGACTGTGTTTGGTGTCTCAGTGAGGAAAGGCTCTTGTGTGGTCAGTATATTTTCTGGTCTATTTGTGTTGCAATTTCCCTGCAAGTGTGTAAAAAAAAAAATCACCCATTTTACTTTTAGGCATTTTTTTGTTGTCGGTGTGCAAGTAACTAACTGTACATTGCTACAGTACATTAGTTCTCCCAGAGAAACTTATTTAGAGAAACATCTGAACCGTATTAAAGAATAACTTGATATTCCAAATCCTTTTGGTGTTGTTTCACCAGTTTACAGCTTTACTTTAATTTCAAATGAAATATAAACTTAACCACTATGGGATCCACTTAACACAACAACAGACTGGTACCGTGAATCCCAGCTTACAAACTGGTAGCTGTCAACAGACTGGGCTAACAGCTATATAAACCACCCCAGTGAGTCCAGCACACATTGGGTAATCATTGCCTGATAGGGAGAGGTGATACTTCCTAAACAGAGCAAAACATGCAATATGCTGACTTCAACAAATCCTACACCACACACAAGGCTATGGGTTTGATTTTAGGAAATTATGCTTGTCTCTGTATGGAACTAAACAGTACAGTAAGTTTTAAAAACGTTTGTTAAATCTCCAGATAGATAAGGGCCAGAGAGTGACTTGAGATTTGCAAGAATAACTTCAAGTTTGATGCAACTATCCATTGACGTCAACGCATGAAACTAAAGTTCCACTTCCATGTATAGCTACATTTCAAGTCCTATTCATGGTCTGCAGTGACCTAACATACTACAGATCATTATGCATGTTGGTTCCTTATCGTCTGTTTGTTTGTATTGGGACCTTTTGAATGCACAATGCACTTCTGTATCCCCAGACATCCATGTATACGTGAAAAGCTGCACATTTCCATTGGACTGTGAGTCCTATTAACCCCCCGTAATCCCCTAACCTGTCTGTTTCAGAACAGCAGCCCCTGTGATCATTGGCATGTCTTGCATGATCCTCGGCTTCCTGGACTAGTGCTGAAAGTGGCTACACTAGATTATACCTAGGTAATCTGCATCTCATACTAATATCTGCAGCTGGGTTCTTGAATCTTTGGGGAAATCGTTTCAGAAGTTTGATTTTGAGACAGTTTCATTTGGCTGAAAATGCAATGCCAACACTCACTTATAAACCGCACGATCGTGGAAAAGACACTGTAAACATTTAAGCATATTAACAAAATGTTAATTCACCAAGAAACAATCCATCCTAAAGCCCAAAGTGTAATAAGCTACAATACAAGGTGAAGTGGTTTAATTAGCGGCTGAGCCTCACTGGAGAGTGGAACAGAACTAGAATGTCAAGGCCGATCATCACTGCCTGACACACCTAGTGAATAGGACTCCATCTTCTGTAATAAAGATTAAAGCCTATGTATCAGGTTGCATAACAACGGTCAACAACAACAGTTCCCTTGGAGAAAGTTACTGTAGTAGAGGGACTGCACTAGCAACCATGCTGAGACTGATAGTAGAGGGACCACACTAGCAACCATGCTGAGACTGATAGTAGAGGGGCCACACTAGCAACTATGCTGAGACTGATAGTAGAGGGGCCACACTAGCAACTATGCTGAGACTGATAGTAGAGGGACCACACTAGCAACCATGCTGAGACTGATAGTAGAGGGGCCACACTAGCAACTATGTTGAGACTGATAGTAGAGGGGCCACACTAGCAACTATGTTGAGACTGATAGTAGAGGGGCCACACTAGCAACCATGCTGAGACTGATAGTAGAGGGACTACACTAGCCACCTCTGCTGAGACTGATAGTAGAGGGGCCACACTAGCAACTATGCTGAGACTGATAGTAGAGGGGCCACACTAGCAACCATGCTGAGACTGATAGTAGAGGGACCACACTAGCAACCATGCTGAGACTGATAGTAGAGGGACCACACTAGCAACCATGCTGAGACTGATAGTAGAGGGACCACACTAGCAACTATGCTGAGACTGATAGTAGAGGGACCACACTAGCAACCATGCTGAGACTGATAGTAGAGGGACCACACTAGCAACCATGCTGAGACTGATAGTAGAGGGACCACACTAGCAACCATGCTGAGACTGATAGTGGAGGGACCACACTAGCAACCATGCTGAGACTGATAGTAGAGGGGCCACACTAGAAACCATGCTGAGACTGATAGTAGAGGGACCACACTAGCAACCATGCTGAGACTGATAGAGTGACCACACTAGCAACCATGCTGAGACTGATAGTAGAGTGATTGCAACTCTCCCAGGACTGTCACTCTCCGAGCAACCACCACTAAACATGCCAGATAGGGCTAGCTTTCAGTAGCATCAGCAATCAACCACACTGGAGCGCTGATGAAACACTCACACGTCAGAGCCAAAGGCTACCGTTAGCCAGGGCCTTTATTCTCATTCAATGTGTGGCCACTGTTTGCCGATGGAAGAGCTGCATGCAGGAATGTGAGATATGCAAATTGGGTGTTTGGGGTGAAGGGTAGCCTAGCGGAGGGTTGGCAGTTCGAATCCCGGTCTAACGGGGAAAAAAATTGGGCGGGAAGTGAGCTAGCAACCAGAGGGTTGCTGGTATCAAATCCTAGATGCCATTGCTTGCCGTTGTGCCCTTGAGCAAGGCACTTAACCCCCCACAACAACAGGTCCCCGGGCACCAGTCCAAAACCTGTATATGTATGTGTATGTATATGTGCCTTTCTGAGGGGTTGGGTTAAAAGCGGAAGTCACATTTTGGTTGGACCTTATGTGCAATTGACCAATAAAGTGATCTAATCTTAAGAAGAATGCTTAATGTTTTAAGTAAGACATAGGGTGACATATGAACTTCCACAGCTTGAGGGGGCTGTGCATTAGAAAAATGTTTGTTGTTAATGACGCTGTAATTATATGGTAATGACGCTGCTAAGTATTGAATAAACAACGTTTTAGAGATAGTGAATCAGTAATAGTGTAAAGCAAAAATCTGCAAACAGTTTACATACAATAAATGAATGGAAAGAGTAAATTGCTATAAGCCACCTAGTGTATGGTTCATCAAATAATGTTACATTAATTGCAAAATTACCTGGGTGCAAAAGCATAGGCTAGTTATGAATTTATGCACAGGTGTGCATATCCATGCATATCCATGCACACAGGCACACACACACACACCTCATCACAACAGCTTGATTCCAAGTTCCACATGCTGGAAATAATAAATAATTTGCAGAGACGATTAATTGGACAGTCTCTTACAATTTATGTATGTCTTACCACCATATTTATTTGACTTTAAAGGGGAAATAACAAAAAAATACAACATTTGACAGTCTAAATCAGTGGGGTTCAGAGGATAAGCAAATTACATCACCTGGAATGACTACCATTGAATGAATGGAGCCTTTTACAATCATAGAGAAAACCTCTCTCAGGGGACATTACATTTCAGAGGGTTTTCCCCCTTAAACACACACGGGCACACTTGAAAGGTAAAGGTAATAATATCCACTTCCTATCCTGGATAATGCTGTTTGAACTGAATAAAACGTATTCATTCATTACTGTTTAAACTCAAGCAAGATGTGCTTTGTAAGAGGAGTAGGTTTGATTTCTGGAAGTTTATGTATGAGCAGGAATCGATATGTTAGACATTTTAAAGTCCTTTATTTCCAACTCAACCCATGTTAAAAATGACAGCTAAACACACACATTCAAAACACGCAACTTACCGTTTTGTTCCTTTAAACTTGGTTGTTGGAATTTGCTGACATGACTTGATTCAGCTTCTGAGCCATGTTGTTGGAGAAGCGATACAAACAGGATTAATAATGGAAGGATCATTTGGATTAGTGGTGGACAGCGATTACAAAACACTGTTGACGAGACGTTTAGTATCACCATGCACAAACGTTGTTTGGATGACAACAATGCTGTTTTGGACACATTTGTAGCGGATAAACGCAGAGTAAAATCGACATAATATCATCCAAATACGGAGTCCTTTGAAAAAAAATGAAACGTCAAAAAAATCCCGTAATATCCACAAAAGGATAACGTCTCGCACGACAAACTGGTTCCGATACAAGTGCGCACCTGTGGGGTATATGGAAGATTTGCTTGGAAGTTAGAAAGTCACTGCTGCGCTTGAACTAAATTACATATCAACTTAAAAGTTCACCAAAGCCACCAAATTACTTATATATTGCGTGAAATAAATCGTAAATGCTTAAATCTTGAACTTTTTGTCCAAGGAGAAGTGCGATACTGTTGCCTGCGCGCGACATTCATTAGTTTCCAAAATCTCCACCGTCTGCAAGTCCAATCCAAAGATTTGCAGGCATTACAATAAACTTCACATTAACCGCAGATACCACAAGAGTGCAGTGCAATTCGATACAGTTTGTACAGTGGATGATATTGCAGAGCACACATAACTCCAATTGTTTGGTGAGGTCTTGGCTCGGTGGCTGTTGACTGGAACTAAACTATGCTGGAGACTGGAGCTAAACTGTCGCTAAAAGTGAGACGACAAGGTCTGGATTTTTGGAAAAGCAGACTGCCAGCTGAACTGAAGACACAACAGGTGCTATACAAAAAGTAAAACTTTCTAGTGAAGGAAACTACCCGGGGAGTTAACTGTTCAGTTACTGCAGCTCTCCTGGTGCATGTCCAGTTAGCACATTTGGTTACTTGGAAGTTGTGGGAACATACGTTTTTGGTTTCCCGTTGGTTCTGGGAACAAAGCCATAAAACGGGTAAAACATAATGTTTTTTAAACGTTCTGAGAACGGAAGTGAACATTTCGTCTGTTCTGGGAAGTAAATGTTTAGGTTGCAGGGAGGTTCTCAGAACGTTTTACTATAGTTACCTGAAAGTTTTCCTGGGAGGATTTATTAACGCTCTAAGAGCTGAAATCTTAGGCTATTTGGAGTTTTTTTAATAACTTCCTTAAATCTTTCACTGAATGTTTCAATAAGACTTTTAATAATTTTCTTATTTTCTTTAGGCATTAATCCTGCGAACACATTTATTTTTTATTGAGACACGGCATCAGTGAGATTTGAACCTATAATCTTCTGTTCTCTATTTGTCATTTAGCAGACACTCTTATCCAGAGCAATTTACAGTTACTGCATTCATTTTAAGATAGCTAGGTGGGACAACCACAAATCACAGTCATAGTAAGTACAATTTTCTTCAATAAAGTAGCTATCAAGTCAGGGGGAAAAAAGTAAAGTGCGAGTGTTAGCTCACAAAAAGTTCACAAAAGGGGGGTGCTGTGGGATTATTTAAGATACTCTTTGAAGAGGCAGGGTTTCAGATGTTTTCGGAAGATGTGCAAGGGACTCTGCTGTCCTAGCTTCACAGTGAAGCTGGTTCCACCATTGGGGTGCCTATAATCTTCTGTTCTCTATCCATGTAATTATTCCAGTGCGCCACCAGGATGGAGCTAGCGTGCCATGTTTTTTTATGCATACAAAGCTATTCATTTAGTCTATTAAACAGACCCCATTTCAAAGGAAACAAGATCAGGTGTGGCCAATTACTGGGCTCAACCATCACACCTGAACACACTTAACAAGATAGAGAATAGAGAGAGTTCTGTTGATGATGAGAACGGAATGTACAGTATATGTTTAAGTGATAATGCCAGAGAAGCCGGTGTTTGAAGGATATATTGGCACGGGTATTGTTAGGCCCGAGACGAAGTTGCCAATATATCATCCAAACACCGGCTTTGAGGGCATCATCACTTTTATACAACGGGTTACCAACATATTCAAATAATGATTGACATGTTTTCATTATAAATGTTGTTTTGATTAATTTATTCATACTATTTAATCCTTCCACAAGATATAGTCCCAACCTATCGTGACACAAGGCGAGATCCCGATGCAGACACAGGAGGCAGATGGTTGCAGTCTTACAATGTTTAATAATCCAAAAGGAGTAGGCAAGAGAATAGTCGTGGACAGGCAAAAGGTCAAAACTAGATCAGAGTTCAGGGGGTACAGAGTAGCAGAAAGGCTCATGGTCAAGGCAGGCAGAATGGTCAGGCAGGCGGGTACAGAGTCCAGAACAGGCAAAGGTCAAAACCGTGAGGACTAGAAAAAAAGAGAATAGCAAAGGCAGGAGTATGGGAAAAACGGTGGTTGACTTGGAACATACAAGACAAACTGGCACAGAGAGACAGGAAACACAGGGATAAATACACTGGGGAAAACAAGCGACACCTGGAGGGGGTGGAGACAATAACGAGGACAGGTGAAACTGGTCGTTCGTTCTATCGGTTCGGTTGTTTTGTTTTGTGTCATTCGTTGTAAATGTTCCATTGCCATACTCGCTAGCTAGCTAGCCAACTACGGTAAATGTACAGTCACGTCAAAAAGTGCAGCCAGAATAACAACAAAGTAGCTGCATTTGCATTTGTTTAAGCTGTTCTCTAGAGACATTTATTTGGATACATGCATAACAATGAGCTAATGAAGCGCGATTTTGCCTGGCATAAAAAATATGCTCACTTGTCAGGACACTGTGTTGTTTAGAGGAGCTAGCCAATAACATAGCTAACACAATCACGTCAAACTGAAGCTGGAAAGACTGCAACTACCTGCAATCGTTTTACTTTTTCAATGTACATTTCTTTGTATATATCCATAAAAATTATGACAACTGATTCATGATTTAGACTGGCTGAGAAACGCTGCCTGCCTGTCTGTCTCGTCCCGACTTCCAACATGTTCATTACTATGGGACAGCTGGAGATCAAATTTGATTATGAAACAATGTTGCAAATTTTGGAGAGACAGACAGCAAGATTTATACAAATTTCCACTGTTGAAAACTAAATGTTAGTGTAAAAGAAATGTGATTTAATGTCTAGATGCATTTTATAGTGGAGATTAAGTTTATACATTTCTTGACTGGGCTGATGAGACAGTGGATTGTGCTGTCAGATGGAACAGAGTTAATAGGCATTTTGACATCATAGATTTAGCCGTTGGTAAATTGTAGAATAGACACCAGCTGGAATGCGGTTTTAACCTAACAGCATTCAGGATTAGACCCACCCGTTGTACAATTTTATTTATAAACTGTGTGGTTCTGGCCCTGAATGCTGATTGGCTGACATCCGTGGTATATCAGACCGCATACCACAGGTATGACAAAACATTTATTTTTACTGCTCTAATTATGTTGGTAACCAGATGATAATAGCAACAAGGCACCTCAGGGTTTGTGGCATATGGCCAATATTCCACGGCTAAGAGCTTTATCCAGGCACTCCACGTTGTGTCTTGCCTAAGAACAGCCCTCAGCCGTGGTACATTTGCCATATACTACACCCTCTTGTGCCTTATTGCTTAAATAACATTCTTAGAACATTCTCTGAACGTTACTAAAGTTTTTTTGTGGTTTCTATGGAAAGTTTTCTTAATGTTCTTTGAGAACTTGGCTTTACATAAGACCATGAGGAAACCTGTAAGAAACATTATGCTGAAGTACTGAAATTCCCACAGAACAACATTGTTTCTTACCGTTCTCTGAACTATTTGAGAACATTCCAAATGTCAAACAAGTTGGAGAACGTTCCTAGAACATTACCAACATTTTTATTAAATGTAACCATGTTTGAACCTAAAGGAAAAGTTCTGTTAAAGTATGTTTTTTTGTTAAGTTGCTTGAATGTGCTGAGAATGTTACAAAACCAAGCAACTATCCTGTACAATTTCCAGAAAGTTGTGTGAAGGTTGTACGCAAAATAACAATAGGACAAACATGCTTTAGAGTCTATTGATGCATCCATGCCTCACACAGTGAAGTCATTTTGAATATTGAATCTCTCCTGGTGTTTTTATGCTAGAGATTTACCGTTTCTTGTAGTGGCTGAAGCTCAATCCCATCTTTCCGCTGATATCCTGAAGCTTGTGAAAGTGGCCTTTTTCTACACATAAGAGGATCCGGGCAAAGAAAAGCAGCACAAAATCATCTGTTGTCACGATCTTCGGAAAGGACAGACCAAGGCGCAGCGAGGCATCCAGTATACATCTTTTATTAATTACGTAACTGGGCAAAACAACAAAACAAACGAAGATCGTAACGTTGAAAACATAACATGAAACACAATGAAGCTATGCTCAAACAATAACCCACAAAACCTATATGAAAACCCCAAACATATATATGGTTCCCAATTAGAGACAACGACACACAGCTGCCTCTAATTGGGAACCATTACCCCAACATAGAAATATAACACCTAGAACATAAAAAACCCTACACCAAAACCAAAACTAAACACACCAGCCTGTCTTCTCAGGCCTGGACATGACAGTACCCCCCAAAGCACAGACTCCGACCGCCACAAGTCCATGGGGCGGGTCTTGAGTGGGTTTTTAGTCCCAGGTGGCGGCTCCGGTGCCGGCCGTGCTGGTCCGAGGCCCTGGGCCATTTGCAGGACTGGGGACCTTCTCTGGCAGCCCCGGACTGGGGAACCTCTCTGGCGGCCCCGGACTGGGGAACCTCTCTGGCGGCCCCGGACTGGGGACCCTCACTGGCGGCTCCGGACTGGGGACCCTCTCTGGAGGTCCCGGACAGGGGACCCTCTCTGGAGATCCCGGACAGGGGACCTTCTCTGGAGGTCCCAGACAGGGGACCTTCTCTGGAGGTCCCGGACAAGGGACGCGCACTGGCCCTCTGGTGTGGGGAGCAGGAACGGGCCGTTCTGTGCTCGAGACGCACACTGGCACTCTGGTGCGGGGAGCAGGAACCGGCCGTACTGGGCTCAATAAACGCACAGGCACTCTGGTGCGGGGAGCAGGAACCGGCCGTACTGGGCTCACTAAGCGCACTGGCACTCTGGTGCGGGGAGCAGGAACCGGCCGTACTGGGCTCATTACGCGCACTGGCACTCTGGGGCGGGGAGCAGGAACCGGCCGTACTCAATCCACGACGGGCACAGGAATCCTGGAGCGTGGAACAGGAACAGGACGTGCTGGGTCCACGACGGGCACAGGGATCCTGGAGCGTTGAGCAGGGACAGGACGTGCTGGGTCCACGACGGGCACAGGGATCCTGGAGCGTGGAGCAGGGACAGGACGTGCTGGGTCCACGACGGGCACAGGAATCCTGGAGCGTGGAGCAGGGTCTGGACATGCTGGGTCCACGACGGACACAGGGATCCTGAAGCGTGGAACAGGGACAGGACGTGCTGGGTCCACGACGGGCACAGGGAACCTGGAGCGTGGAGCAGGGACAGGACGTGCTGGGTCCACGACGGGCACAGGGATCCTGGAGCAGGGACTGGACGTGCTGGACTCTCTAAGCGCACAGGGGGCCTGGTGCGCGGAGCCGGAACAGGACGTACTGGGCTGTGGATGCGAACCGGAGACCCCACACGCAGAACCGGTGCAGGATATCTCGGTCCCAGAAGGTGTACTGGCGACCTAGCGCGCAGAGCTGGCACCACTCTACCAGGTAGCACACTCACCGTAGCCTGACAGATGAGTGGAGCTGGAATCTCTCGCACAGGGCTGTGGACACGCACCGAAGACACAGTATGCAGAACCGGTGCAGGATATCCTGGTCCAAGGAGGCGCACCGGAGACCAGGAGCGCTGAGCCGGCTCCACTCTTCCAGGCTGCACACTCACCCTCCCCTGACAGATGAGTGGCACTGGAATCTCTCGCACCGGGCTGTGAACGCGCACTGGAGACACCGTGCGCAAAACTGCATAGCACGGCGTCTTACCAGTGCCACGCTCCCTCCGACGCTCCCTCCAGAGAGCACGAGGAGTTGGCTCAGGAGTCCATCCTGAACCGGCCAAACTCCCGTGTGCCCCCCCCAAAAAAGTTTTTGGGGCTGCCTTTCGGGCTTCCTAGCCAGGCGAGTCCCAACAAACTTCTCTCTCTCTGGACTCCATGCTCCGTAATATTCCTCACACCTGCTCCGCTCAGTCCCCGCTACTTTTTCCTCCCTGGGGTGATGATGCTCCGCCGTCTTCTCCCAAGGTCCCTTTCCAGCCAAAATCTCATCCCATGACCAGGACCCCTTTCCATCCAAAATCTCCTCCCAAGTCCAGAACTCCCGGGTCTCTCGCTGCTTGGTCTTTTTATGGTGGGTTATTCTGTCACGATCTTCGGAAAGGACAGACCAAGGCGCAGCGAGGCATCCAGTATACATCTTTTATTAATTACGTAACTGGGCAAAACAAACAAAGATTGTAACGTTGAAAACATAACATGAAACACAATGAAGCTATGCTCAAACAATAACCCACAAAACCTATATGAAAACCCCAAACATATATATGGTTCCCAATTAGAGACAATGACACACAGCTGCTTCTAATTGGGAACCATTACCCCAACATAGAAATATAACACCTAGAACATAAAAAACCCTACACCAAAACCAAAACGAAACACACCAGCCTGTCTTCTCAGGCCTGGACGTGACATCTGTAAAACCCAAACCATGTGAGCTACACACTAATATGTAATGATATCAAAAGGGGAGATTCTCACAAACATGAAGGTGTCGGTTGTTCTGCTCTACAAAGTACACAAGCTTCAGGGGAGTCTTCTGAAGATAATCCAGTACCAATGTTGCCTATAATTGCCACTGAGCAAATTTCAAGTCTGCTGAGCGCATTGTGCAACTTCCAGCTTGCGTTTACTGTGAACACTGAGGCTGCACCCCTTTTAAGTTACAGTTTTAAGTTACAGTAGTCTACTGTGGCTATTTGATCATAATGAAGAAAAACTAAAAAGAAAATGATTCCCATAACATTTTAACATGGAAATAGCTGTTTTCTGTCATTCAGCCTACCTAACCAATGTGTGGTGTTCAATGTAGGCCTACATTCCATGAGACTTTTGATTAAATAAACATGCAGGGATTGACATGAACCTGTTTATCCACTTGTCCTTCAGACAAGGAGGTGACTGAACATGTTGTTGTGTTCTTTGATGCAATAAACCACTTTACAAAATAAACTGCATTATTATTCCCATACCATTATTACAGAGAATCAGACTAATTATGCTACCCTTATTGAAGCCTGTCTCAAAATAAAACACTACCCCTCTAAGACAAAAAAAAAAGATTTTAACCTGACTCGCTTGTCTAGAAATTGATATATTTTGTACACTTGTAGGAAGCAATCACTCCCCTATTGCTGACTACAAATGATCTATAACTGGGCTAATAACTCACTAACTAGCAAAGGATATGAACAAAATGTGCACACGTGGCTACATGCAGCTCTCGCTTTGATCTCAAAACAAGCACATCTACTCACGACCGCTAATGCTGTAAACACAGTCCAGTTCAAAGTAAATGGCACAGATCCATATATGGCAATGGTCTATTTGCATATAGGCCTACTGCAGCTCTGATTGTTTAAAATCAAATAAAACTTTATTTGTCACATGCACCGAATACAGCAAGTGTAGACCTTACCGTAAAATGCTTACTTACAAGCCCAACATTGCAGTTCAAAATATTTACCAAATAAACGGAAGTAAAAAATAATAAAAAGTAACACAATAAAATAAAAATAACGAGGCTAAATACATGGGGGTACCGGTACTGAGTCAATGTGCGGGTGTACAGGTTAGTTGAGGTAATTTGTACATGTAGGTAGGGGTGAAGTGACTATGCATAGATAATAAACAGTTGGGATATGTACGTACGGTCACTGTGGGGATGACATCATCGATCCACTTATTGATGAAGCCGATGACTGAGGTGGTATACTCCTCAATGTAATTTATTGAATCCCAGAACATATTCCAGTCTGTGCTAGCAAAACAGTCCTGTATTGTTGCATCCGTGTCATCTGACCACTTCTGTACTGAGCGAGTCACGGGTACTTGCTGCTTTAGTTTTTGCTTGTAAGCAGAAATCAGGAGGATATAATTATGGTCAGATTTGCCAAATGGAGGGCCAGGTAGAGCTTTCTATTTATCTCTGTGTGTGGAGAAAAGGTGGTCTAGAGTTTTTTATCCCTCTGCTTGCGCATGTGACATGATGGTAGAAATGAGGTAGAACGGATTTAAGTTTGCCTGCATTAAAGTCCAGGGCCACTAGCAGCGCCACTTCTGGATGAGCATTTTCTTGTTTGCTTATTGTTTGCTTACTCTACCAGTTTGTGTAGAGTACAGGCTGAGTAGTGCGTGTCAATGCAATATAATCCTACTCTGATGCATTCTGCCTACAACAACATCTGTTGCATAGTTTGTTTTGTTTCGGTATGTTGCATTGAAAGTGGCTAATATTGTGTTTCACAATTGCCACATAAATGGGAAACGTTGATAGTGTTAACAGGGAAAACTCAACTTTAATAAAACGTAAGCCTATGCAACATTAACCAATTAAAACCAGTACTATAGCAATGAGGTTTGTGCAGTAAGCTATATGCCCAATACATTAAAACCGCATATTGGCTTTGCTTGGATTGCCTTGCCAATGCATTGTTGTTCGGACCATCTTTTAAAATTATTTTTCAAAATTTGAGGTTGGCTATATGATCACACCGGTAATAGATCTGTTGTTCTATTACTTGTGAAGCTTAGCTGAGTGAGCATACATTTAAATAATTACCTTTTTATTTTACTGGGCTGATTGTGTCTGCATCTAATGATCAGTCTCAGTTAAATAAAGGTTAAATAAAATTTAAATCAATCTCAGTGGAGGGAGAGAGCAGCAGACTGAGGGTCCGCCTCTCAACATCCCTCCGCTCTCCCTTTCCTCCACTGACACTGACTAAAAAGGGACAGCGTCTTCCAGCTGATAGCGAAACTCAAGTCGCACCTCATTTTTTCTGTCTCATGCTCAAATTCATGTTGTTACTCCTAGGAACAGAGAAAGTTAAATATTCCTCAATATTAAAAAATGCAAGCCTATAGATACACTTTCTACTCATTCATTACTGCTGCAGTGCTTGTCGTAGCGCTGAGTGGAAATAGGAAGAAGTCACATTTTATGGCTTATAAAAGTGTTGAATACAAAGTGTTGACAGTGCTGAGTAACTTAAACATTAACTCATTCATAAAAAGAGCATCTCTTTGCTGTATTATTTGACCGTCTCTCTCTAGTCATGGTTTTAAACGTTTTGAAATCTCACAGTATCAGCTTTGCTGTAGCTTTCTTTTATGCCTGCTACCTAACTGCAGACACGGTTATCTGAGCCTGCCGCTTGGCCAGCGGTAGGCCTATAGTGCACTATATTTGCTCTCTGGCCCCCCCGGGAAGGCAGAGTTTGTGCCTTCAGACACATGCAATCGTTCAAAATGGCAGCAGTTTGCCTACCCGGGGTGCAGGGCAGCTGAATCGGGTGCACCTGCCCTAGACAAATAAATAAAATAGGAACACAAGGCTTTATCGTTGTTGTTTTTTTTTTACATAAATGTTTGGCAATCGACTAGGAATGCCTTGGAGATCGACCAGTTGATCACGACCTACCAGTTGGTGACCACTGCTCTAGGAAGTTGAGGGAAGTTCAATCGTGCTTCTCTTTGTCGGCTGATATTTCTGCGTTGCAGTCCCAGGCGGAGCTGTGCCCAGTTTAGAGGGGGTCCTAAAATTAAAAAAACAAATGGCTAAATTATACATTTTATGACCATCTTAAAACAATTCCATATGTTAACTTAGTAGATATTGCAATCTAAGAGCTTATAATCTGATTTTGCAAACATGCAAACATATTCCCTGATAAAGTAGCCCACAGTAGCAAACCATGTGTGTCCATGATGTATAATGCATTGTGCCTGTATTGAACTTGTCACAACTTCCGCGAAGTCGGTGCCTCTCCTTGTTCGGGTGGTGTTCGGGGGTCGACGTCACCGGTCTTCTAGCCATCACCGATCCACTTTCATTTTCCATTTGTTTTGTCTTTTTTCCCCACACACCTGGTTGTCATGTATTTAACCCTCTGGTTTCCCCCATGTCTGTGTGTGTGATTGTTTATTTGTCAGTGGCACGTTTCCGGCTGGTGTGCGCCAGACTGGTAATTTTGTACTTTGTGCTGCCGCACTTTTCCCTGTAGGCATTTGTTTGTGTAACGCTATTTGCGTTCAGTTTGTACTGTGCCACAGTAAAGTGCTTTCGTTTCACTATCTCTGTTCTCCTGCGCCTGACTCTCACGCACCAGCTACACACACGTATCCTGACAGAACTACAGTATTTATTATTACCATCTACTGTAAATTGGATAATTAATCTTCATTATAATCACATCATAAATTAAATCAGCTAGATTTTGCATCAATAGAGCGATAATGCATGGCACATTTGAGTCAAGCAATGTTAATACAATAGGCCACAATGTAATGTACCAAATATAATTTCGATCAGCTAGTCCTGTTTTTCCCTCTTTGTTTTGTCCTTCCCATTGCTGTTAAACATATTCCTTGTGATATCAGGCCATTAAGGGTTAATATCGTTTTGATATTGGCACTGTAGGCTACACATAACTTTCCCATTTCAACAATGTGAATACTGTACCATAAACACTCCCCCTGGACTCATTCCTTAATCTCACCATCATTGCCCAGAACTTTTCATCATGGGGAAGTTAGAACAATGCCTAATGCCTGTTTGGGGAAATGTTTAAGAACTCAAAATGTGTCATTTCAAAGCTGTAGACACCGCTGTTACCATTTCCCCTTCTGTTCCCAATTTCCACTCTCCAGCACAATGCTGTACCTCATCATATGCGTTTCATGTGGTTACTCTCATCTCATTGTCAGTGGAATCCTCATATGTGTGTGTGTCCCTGTGTAAGTATACCAGCAGACAAAGCAATGAAAGGGAGTTGCAGACACATTGAACCTATTCACCATGACACATGATGCAATGGTGGAGCAATTTAGCCCTGTCTCACATTGTTGAGACATTGCAGCCTCAGAGGGAGGGAAAGCCTAAAGATGTCAACCACCTGAAAGTATGAGAGGTTTTAATGTTTTTAATCAAAGTTAATGGCGGATAAGAGATTGCATGGCTGTGATACATGGGTTGGTGTGTTGCCTCCATGGAGTGTGGCATATAGAGGTCCTCTTGTGCCTTCTGTAAGGGCCAAGTCCCTTTGTGTAAAGAAGAGTATCACATTCCACCCCTGCAAAAGCCTGCAGCAGATGTCAGCACTTCACATTGTGGAATCTCTCTCTCTCTCTCTCTCTCTCTCTCTCTCTCTCTCTCTCTCTCTCTCTCTCTCTCTCGCTCTCGCTCTCACTCTCTCTCTCGCTCTCTATCTCCCTCTCTCTTGTGCACACACACACACACACACACACACACACACACACACACACACACACACACACACACACACACACACACACACACACACACACACACACACACACACACACACACACACACACACACACACACAGTCTCTGCCCCTGAGCAAGGCAGTTAACCCACTGTTCCCTGGGCGTCAAGGACGTGGATGCCGATTAAGGAAGCCCCCCGCACCTCTCTGATTCAGAGGGGTTGGGTGAAATGCGGAAGACACATTTCAGTTGAATACATTCAGTTGGACAACTGACTGGGTATCCCCCTTTCCCTTTGTAAAGCTAACCTTGTGGGGACACACAATTCAGTCCCATTCAAAATCCAATTTTCCCTAACCCCTAACCGTACTCATACCCTAACCCTAACCTTAACCAAAAACCTAACCCTAGCTCCTAACCCTAAACATAATTCAAACCCTAACACTAATTCTAACTTTAACCCTAAACCCTCTATAAATACCATTTGACCTTGTGGGGACCAACAAAATGTCCCTGGTTGGTCAAATCTTTGTTTGTTAACTATTATTTTGGGGACTTCTGGTCTCCACAAGAATAGTTGAACACGTCCACACACACATACACTTAAGCATGCACACACATACACCCTCTCTCTCTCTCTACGTCTCTCTCACACACAGGCACATACTCTTTCACCCCTGGAGGTTTTGTCTGTGAAAGCTTGGTATTTTGTCTCCCTGTCCACATGTGATTGCTGCTTCCATGGTGGTCTCCTGAAACACAGAGACTGATACGAAACATGCAATAAACAGAGGAAATTAGAAACAAGACGGACCTTTGGGTCACTGCAAGCATACAAAGACATGCCAGCCAGAAGGCTCTGCAGTAGGCTGGATGGAAATGTATACAAGAGAAAATCCACAGCCTCTAGCTAATATGCCCCACACGTTGTGTATTCGTCACTGTGAATGTGAGATATTATTTTGTTAGAGGTGAATTACAGTGAAAACCGTATGAATGGACATAGCTATACAGTACTCAAATCATAGTACATCATTATCGTACCTTGAGGAGAGGATTAGGCTGTTTTGCTGACTTCATTTGTTCAGTAATTTTTTATTTTTACCAGCCTCTGCTATTGAGTGCTCCGCTGAGCCGTTACACTTTGAAGCTACAAATAAATAAATTGTTCATTAGAGTACATTTAATGTCAGATGTTGATCTACACAGAAAACCAAAATTGTGACTCTCCTTGTATCTTACAGTATGTCACAGTCACAAATGTCCTTCAGCAGTATTATTTTGTTACAGTGGAGTTTTGCTTTGAGGCTAGAGCCCCCTGGTGGTAGCCCCTGACGCTGCAGCTCAAGTCTTGACTAATGGCTGACCATGTATCTATCTGGTGTTGGAGACCATTACTCATGGGCAATCTCCAATCCCACAGAAGAGTTTTGTATGTCATATAGTTACACTGTCCAGTCAAATATATGGAAAGTGGTATTCAATTTAATTTCATAACTGTTAGTAATGTGTATTCCCTTATATTCTGATCCAACAGGTAAACACTTCCAATAGGCTGGGCAGGTACGGCACGGTATGTCGACTCAATAGGAAATTGTATTTAAAAAACGAAATGCCTATAACCCTCGATCGAAATGAATCCCAGCCTGTGTGTGTGTGTGTGTGTGTGATGGAGAGAGGGAGTGTGAGACCTTGTGTGAGACAAGGAAGAGATAACGAGAGAAAAAACTTAATTAACGAGAAAAACACCAATTCCGTGCATGTCTGTGTTCTTAGCAAAACCTGATTACCAATGGCCTTGACTGATACATCTAGCTAGCAGGCCTCTCCCTTAGCCATCAACAATCAGCCTTTGATTACCGTATACCTATTTCTCTAAATAAGACCCATTTGTCAATGAGAAAACTACCAAAAAGATTTGATCGGTTGAGATCTAGATAGTGTGGTAGGCCATCACCACTAATCCATTTCCCACTAAACGTCTTCAATCTTTGCATCTTCAACATATACTGTAGGAATAGGAATCCCTTCTCCTGGTGCCTCTGCCACCTCAATCACCAATCAACTGTTCATCCACTTTATCAGCACTATTTGCCACATGGTTAGTGCTTGTCCCTGTCAATTCTCATATTTCACACCATTATTACTCCCAATTACTAGACAGGTACATGCACGTGCACACACACATATGTTGAATGGCGGCGGAGGAGATGGCTGCCGTTTTACCCGGCTCCTAACCAATTGTGCTATTGTGTGTTTTTTCATCTTATTTGTAAATTATTTTGTACATACTGTTTCTGCCACTGTTTCTTATGACCAAAAAGAGCTTCTGGATATCAGAAGACACAAAGGATTTACTTCCGACACCGACAAGGCCCAAATCCCCGTCATTCGCATGAAGAAGAGACGGAGATATCGGGGACGTAGGTCGGGGTGCCTTGTAAGGATCCAATGGCGAGTAGGGAATCCGCCTCTACAATCAGTCCTATTAGCCAACGTGAAATCATTGGATAATATACTGGATAAGCTCCAATCAAGACTATCCTACCAACGGGACATTAAAAACTGTAATATCCTATGTTTCACTGAGTCGTGGCTGAACGACAACATGGATAACATACAGCTGGCTGGGTTTTCCATGCATCGGCAAAATAGAACAGCGCCTCTGGTAAGACAAGGGTTGACGGTCTGTGTCTATTTGTAAATAACAGCTGGTGCACAAAATCTAATATTAAGGAATTCTCAAGGTTTTGCTCACCTGTGGTAGAGTATCTCATGATAAGCTGTAGACCACACTATTAACCATTTATATTTTTCGTAGCTGTCTATTTACCACCACAAACCGATGCTGGCACTAAGACCACACTCAACAAGCTGTATAAGGCCATAGGCAAACAAGGAAATGCTCATCCAAAGGCTGCGAGGTCGGGGACTTTAATGCAGGGAAACTTACATCTGTTTTACCTAATTTCAAAATGTGCAACCAGAGAAAAAAAACTCTAAACCACCTTTACTCCACACACAGAGACGTGTACAAAGCTCTCCCTCGCCCCCCATTTGGCAAATCTGACCATAACTCTATCCTCCTGGTTCCTGCTTACAAGCAAAAACTAAAGCAGGGAGTACCAGTAACTCGCTCAATACGGAAGGGGTCAGATGACGCAGATGCTAAACTACAGGAGTGTTTTGCTAGCACAGACTGGAATATGTTCCGGGATTCTTCCGATGGCATTGAGGAGTACACCACATCAGTCACTGGCTTCATCAATAAGTGCATCGATGACGTCGTCCCCACATTGACCGTACGTACATACCCCAACCAGAAGCCATGGATTACAGGCAACATCCACACTGTGCTAAAGGGTAGAGCTGCCGCTTTCAGGGAGCGGAACTCCGACCAACCATCAAACAGGCAAAGCGTAGAAACAGGACTAAGATTGAATCGTTTTACACCGGCTCCACCGGCTTTTGTGGCAGGGCTTGCAAACTATTATGGAATACAAATGGAAACACAGCTGCGAGCTGCCAAGCGACACAAGCCTAGAAGGCGAGCTAAATGACTTCTATGCTCGCTTCAAGGTAAGCAACACTGAAACATGCATAAGAGCACCAGCTGTTCCGGAAGACTGTGTGATCACGCTCTCTGAAGGCAATGTAAGTAAGACCTTTACCGGGGGCGTATATTCCGAGCATGCGCTGAGCAACTGACAACCTGGCAACTGATATTTTCAACCTTTCCCTGTCCGAGTCCGTAATACCAACATGTTTCATGCAGACCACCATAGTCCCTGTGCCCAAGAACACCAAGATAACCTGCCTAAATGACTACCGCCCCATAGCACTCACATCTGTAACCGTCAAGTGCTTTGAAAAGCTGATCATGGCTCACATAAACACCATTATCTCAGAAACCCTAGACCCACCCAATTTGCATATGGCCCCAACAAATCCACAGATGACGCAATCTCTATTGCACTCCACAATTTCCTTTCCCACCTGGACAAAAGGAACACCTAGGTGAGATTTCTATTCATTGACTACAGCTCAGCGTTCAACACCATAGTGCCCATGAAGCTCATCACTAAGCTAAGGACCCTGGGACTAAACACCTCCTTCTGCAACTGGATCCTGGACTTCCTGACGGGCCGCCCCCAGGTGGTAAGAGTAGGTAACAACACGTCTGCCACGCTGAGTCTCAACACGGAAGCCCCTCAGGGGTGCGTGTTCAGTCCCCTCCTGTACTCCCTGTTCACACATGATTGAATGGCCAAGCACGACTCCAACACCATCATTAAGTTTACTGACAACACAACAGTGGTAGGCCTGATCACTGACAACGATGAGACAGCCTATAGGGAGGTTGTAAGAGACCCTGGCAGTGTGGTGCCAAGATAACAACCTCTTGCTCAACGTTATCAAGAAAAAAGGAGATGATCGTGGACTACAGGAAAAGGAGGACTGAGCATGCCCCCATTCTCATTGACGGAGCTGTAGTGGAGCAGGTTGTAGTGGAGCAGGTTGTTCCTTGGTGTCAACATCACCAACCAACAATCATGGTCCAAACACACCAAGACAGTCGTGAAGAGGGCACTACAACGCCTATTCCCCCTCAGAAGACTGAAAAGATTTGGCATGGGTCCTCAGATCCTCAAAAAGATCTACAGCTGCACCATCGAGAGCATCCTGACTGGTTGCATTACCGCCTGGTATGGCAACTGCTCAGCCTACAGTGGGTAGTGCGTACTGCCTAGTACATCACTGGGGCCAAGTTCCTGCCATCCAGGATCTGTATTCCAGGCGGTGTCAGAGGAAGGCCCTAAAACTTGCCAAAGACTCCAGCCACCCTAGTCATAGACTGTTCTCTCTGCTACCGCACTGCAAGCGGTACCGGAGCGTCAAGCCTAGTTCCAGAGGCTTCTTAACTTCTTAACAGTTTCTACCTCCAAGCCATAAGACTCCTGACCCCCCCTCCCCACAACACCCCTGCTACTCTATGTTTATTATCTATGCATAGTCACTTTACCTCTACCTACATGTACATATTATCCTCAATTACCTTGACTAACTGGTGCCCCGCACGTTGACTCTGCCCTGTATATAGCCTCGGTACTGTTATTTTATTGTTGCTCTTTAATTATAATATTTTTTTTTTCGTATATTTTCTTTTCACTTCAGTTTATTTTAGTAAATACTTTCTTCACACTTATTTTTCTTAAATCTCCATTGTTGGTTAAGGGCTTGTAAGTAAGCATTTCATTGTAAGGTAATTCAATTTGATTTGATTTGATACACACGCACACACACACACACACACACACACCACATTTCAATTGAACAACTTTGAATCACTAATTGAATACTGAATCCTTAGTGCTAAACGAAGGCCTCCCAAATAATCAAAGTGGTATACCACTACCTCTACCACTACCTCTACCACTATCTCAGTTGTTTGTTTTTTTACCTATTTTTCTCCCGAATTTCGTGGTATCCAATTTTAGTTACAGTCTCATCGCTGCAACTCCCGTACCGACTCGGGACAGGCGAAGGTCGAAAGCCATGCGTCCTCCGAAACACAACCCAACCAGGTCGCACTGCTTTCTTGTCACAATGCCCACTTAACCCGGAAGCCAGCCGCATCAATGTGTCGGAGGAAACAGTGTACACCTGGCGACCGGGTCAGCGTGCACTGCGCCCGCCACAGGAGTCGCTAGTGCGCGATGGGACAAGGATATCCCTGCCGGCCAAACCCTCACCTAACTCGGACGATGCTGGGCCAATTGTGCGCCGCCCCATGTGTCTCCCGGTCGCGGCCGGCTGCGACAGAGCCTGGACTGTAACCCAGAATCTCTAGTGGCACAGCTAGCACTGGGATGCAGTGCCTTAGACCACTGCACCACTCTGGAGGCCCTACTACCACTATCTCTACCTTTACCTCTACCTCTACCACTACCACTATCTCTACCACTACCTCTACCTCTACCACTATCTCTACCACTACCTCTACATCTAGCACTACCTCTACCACTACCTCTACCTCTACCACTATCTCTACCATTACCTCTACATCTAGCACTACCTCTAACTCTATCTCTATCTCTACCTCTGCCGCTACCTCTTCCTCTTCCTCTTCCTCTTCCTCTTCCTCTACCTCTACCTCTACCTCTACCTCTACGACTACCACTACTTCTGCCACTACCTCTGCCACTACCTCTATCTCTACCTCTGACTCTGCCGCTACCTCTACCTCTGCCGCTACCTCTACCAGTACCTCTACCACTATCTCTACCACTACCTCTACCACTACCTCTACTTCAACCTCTACCTCTACCACTACCTCTACCACAACCTCTACTTCAACCTCTACCTCTACCTCTACCACTACTTCTACCTGTACCTCTACCTCTACCACTACCTCTACCTCTACCTCTACCTCTACCTCTACCTCTACCACTACCTCTACCTCTACCTCTGTCAAGGGCTTTATTTTCATTAAAACAAAGAGTGTGTCAACACAAAGTCCTTACTGAAAACAAAATGTGGCCTGCATGCTAGATATAATACCATATTAGATATTTTTGTCATGTCCTGTCAATCCGACCGACACTATAGGGACCAACGTGGGGAACTGGTCCAATCTGCCCAAGACCTATACTATTCAAATCAAGTTGTATTTTTCAAATGCGCCGAATACAACAGGTCCTTACCGTTAAATGCGTACTTACAAGCTCTTAACCATCAATGCAGTTTTTTTTAAGTAAGAAAATATTTTCTAAAATAATTCAATACAAATGAAATAAACTAAAGTTAAAAAAAAGTAACACAAAATAACAATAATGAGGCTATATACAGGGGATACCGGTACTGAGTTCATGTGCGGGGGTACAGGTTAGTCGAGGTAATTGAGGTAATATGTACTGTACATGTAGGTAGGGATAAAGTGACTATGCCTAGATAATAAACAGAGAGTAGCAGCAGTGTAAAAAAGAGGGTCAATGCATATAGTCCGGGTAGCCATTGGATTAACTGTTTAGCAGTTTTATGGCTTGGGGGTAGAAGCTGTTAAGGAGTATTTTGGACCTAGACATGGCGCTCTGGTACCGCTTGCCATGTGGTAGCAGGTAGAACAGTCTATGACTAGGGTGGCTGGAGTCTTTGACAATTTTCTATGGCCTTCCTCTGACATCGCCTGGTATAGAGATCCTGGATGGCAGGGAGCTCGGCCCCAGTGATGTACTGGGCCTTACGCATTACCCTCTGTAGCACCTTGCGGTCGGATGCCGAGCAGTTGCCAAACCAAGCGGTGATGCAACCAGTCAGGATGCTCTCGATGGTGCAGCTGTAGAACCTTTTGAGGATCTGAGGACCCATGCCAAATCTTTTCAGTTTCCTAAGGGGGAATAGACATTGTCTTGGTATGTTTGGATCATGATAGTTTTGAAGCTCTTGACCCGCCTCTATTAGGGACCAATGTGGGGAACCTGTCTAAACTGCTCCAGACTCATTGAATAATAGAAAAGGAACTGAAGCTCTGGGTTATATGTGAAATGGGATTTGGAATAGATTCCATTTTCTGTTTCTTTGGAAGAACTTAAGGCCCATTTAAAAAGGTGATGCAAACTGTTCCTCAGTAATACCTCTTGGCTAGACGTACAAAGGCGAGGGTCATAAACCACATAGTTTGATTCTCTTTGATATTAGACTGTGTGAGAGAGAAAGGATTGTCTCCACCTTAGAGGTCAGCTTTGATTCACTGTTGGCCTGGCTACAATGTGGAGGTACGCTGCACACCATAGATGGTAGAGAACCTCCACTCCCGATGTCCTGATGCATGCATTCCTGCACACACACACACACACACACACACACTCCTCACCAGAGAGAGAATGCTGGAGGGCATCCACACACACACACACGCACGCATGCGCGCACACACACACCCACAGCGAAACACACACACACTCACATACACACTGACACTGTGTTTGTTGGCAGAACTCATGCAAACTCCCTCTCCTTCACAGACTCAACATGTAAAGTGTTGGTCGGATGTTTGATGAGCTGAAATAAAAGATCCCAGAAATGTTCCACGTGCACAAATTTGTTTACATCACTGTGGGTGAGCATTTCTCATTTGCCAAGATAATCCATCCACCTGACTGATGTGGCATATCAAGAAGCTGATTAAACAGCATGATCATTACACAAGTGCACCTTGTCCTGGGGACATTAAGAGGCCACACTAAAATGTGCAGTTTCGTCACACAACACAATGCCACAGATGTCTCAAGTTTTGAGGGAGCATGCAAATTCCAAGCTGACTGCAGGAATGTCCACCAGAGCTGTTGCCAGATAATTTAATGTTAATTTATCTACCATAAGTCGCCTTCAACATTGCTTTAGAGAATTTGGCAGTACGTCCAACCGGCCTCAGAACCGCAGACCACCTGTAACCATGCCAGACCAAGACCTCCATATCTGGCTTCTTCACCTGCAGGATCGTCTGAGAGCAGCTACCCGGACAGTTGATGAAACTGTGGGTTTGCTCGACCTAAGAATTTCTGCACAAACTGTCAGAAACCATCTCAGGGAAGCTCCTCTGGATTCTTGTCGTCCACACCAGGGTCTTGACATGACTGCAGTTCGGCGCCGTAACCGATTTCAGTGGGAAAATGCTCCCCTTTGATGGCCGTTGGCACGCTGGAGAAGTGGGATCTTCACAGATTAGTTCCGGAATCAACTGTACCGGGCAGATGGCAGACAGTGAGTATTGCATTGTGTGGGCGAGCGGTTTGCTGAACAGAGTGTCCCATGGTGGCGGTGGGGTTATGGTATGTGCAGATATAAGCTATGAACAACGAACACAATTTAATTTTATCGATAGTAATTTGAATGAACAGAGAGACCGTGACCAGATCCTGAGGCCCATCGTCGTGCCATTCATCTGCCGCCATCACCTCATGTTTCAGCATGATAATGCACGGCCCCATATCACATGTACCCAATTCCTTGAAGCTGAAAATGTCCCATTTCTTCCATGGCCTGCAGACTCACCAGACATGTCACCCTCTGAGCAGGTTTGAGATGCTCTGGATCTACGGGTAGAACAGCGTGTTCCAGTTCCAGCCAGTATCCAGCAACTTCAGGCAGCCATTGAAGAGGAGTGGGACCACATTCCACAGGCCACAATCAACAGCCTGATCAACTATATGCGAAGGAGTTGTGTTGTGCTGCATGAGGCAAATGGTGGTCACACTGACTGGTTTTCTGATCCATGCCCCTACCTTTTTTTAAGGTATCTAACCAAAAGATGCGTTCCCAGTCATGTGAAATCCATAGATTAGGAAATGTATTTCAATTGACTGATTTCCTTATATAATCTGTAACTCAGTAAAATCTTTGAAATTGATGCATGTTGGGTTTATATTTTTGTTCAGTGTAGTTGCTTTTATCAGTGGATCATTATTTAGTGTAGAGACACGGATATAGAAATGAGAGATTAAATAGACAATACTTGCCAGGTATGTTGAGTTATATATGTTATGTTGTGTTATAGATGTTATGTTGTGCTATAGATATGATGTTGTGTTGTGTTCTAGATGTTATTTTGTGTTATAGATGTTATGTTGAGTTATGGATGTTGTTATGGATGTAGTTGCAAATGAGAACTACATGGATGTTATGTTGTGTTAAGGATGTTATGTTGTGTTATGGATGTTGTGTTATAGATGTTACGTTGTGTTATGGATGTTATGTTGAGTAATAGATGTTACAGTGTGTTGTGTTATAGATGTTATGTTGTGTTATAGATGTTATGTTGTGTTATGGATGTTGTGTTACAGATGTTACGTTGTGTTACTGATGTTATATTGAAATTATAAATGTTACAGTGTGTTGTGTTATAAATGTTATATTGTATTATAAATGTTATACTGTATTATAGATGTTATATTGTATTATAGATGTTATATTGTATTATATATATTACTTTATATTATAGATATTATATTGAAATTATAAATGTTACAGTATGTTGTATTATAAATGTCATATTGTATTATAGATATTGTGTTATAAATATTACATTGTATTATAGATATTATATTGAAATTATAGATGTTACAGTGTGTTGTGTTATAGATGTTATGTTGTGTTATAGATGTTATGTTGTGTTATGGATGTTGTGTTATAGATGTAATGTTGTGTTATGGATGTTATGTTGAGTTATAGATGTTACAGTGTGTTGTGTTATAGATGTCATGTTGTGTTATGGATGTTGTGTTATAGATGTTACGTTGTGTTATGGATGTTATGTTGAGTTATAGATGTTACAGTGTGTTGTGTTATAGATGTTACGTTATGTTATGGGTGTTATGTTGTGTTATGGATGTTGTGTTATAGATGTTATGTTGTGTTATGGATAACATGTTGAGTTATAGATGTTACAGTGTGTTGTGTTATAGATGTTATGTTGTGTTATGGATGTTATGCTGTGTTATATATGTCATGTTGTGTTATGGATGTTATGTTGAATTATAGATGGTATGTTGTGTTATAGATGTTATGTTAAGTTATGGATAGGCTTCGAGTTTACAAAAAATTACACAATAAATGTTACAGACTAGCCTACTTTATTCAGTTATTGTTGGATTTTGCTGATCACCCCAACAAGAGCATAGCCTTTCTGACCTTGATAGGCATTCAATCATCAATTAACGTGTTAACGCCTGAACACAATATTAAAATATATAATTGACGTATATTCACCAACATGTATGTATCTACAATCCAACAAGACATAATTAATTAGATGCTGTCATTTTATTTGCTAAATAGCCTATGGTGTCATGTGCAATCTTCACAAGCGCTCGACCGACTCTTCAGTTGGCGCTAAACGTTGCTCATGAATATGACAATAAATAATAGGATGTTTGTACGCTTCACATGAATATATATTATTGCCCAAAAAATGGGATTCCATGTATCGTTGGAGGCAGAAAGCGGCTGTCCGTGGTGCTGAGGCAATGATGTATTAATGTGTGCATCCCGCTTCTGCGCATGTTGCATGACAGGTGCACACGCAATCCTCCATCTTGGGCATCCCGAACTGAGGCAAAAAGGGCACCAACCATATACATTCAATAGAAATACAAATCTGATCGCGCGTAGAGAAAAATAGGCAAATTCCCGAAATGTAAATTAGAGATAAAAATCAACAACCGCTACTTCGAATGAATGACGGACGAGGGAGACCAGAATGAAGAATATCGACTGCGTATGGTCAAGGAAGACTAACGACCTCTTACACTGTCAGCTTTAGCGGGTCTAGTAACGAATAAATTATTAAAGAAAACAAAATGGTAAGTGAAATGCTTGTATTTTTAAACACAACGTCGTTGTAGCTTATGGTCACTTCAATGTAGGCAATGTGCATGACCCCGACGTATGTTTTCGCTCGTACTTAATGACATTTCCCCCCATTCCCCTATCACCTCTTATCGTGGTGGTCGCTTCGCTATGTATAATATTCACCATCTTTTGCAAGTGGTGCTCAAGCTTTGGGCAAGTGGCAGCGTCTTCTCTTGTTGCGATTGGACCTGATGCGAGGTGCAGGCAGCCACAGGTAGTGATTGTTGAAATTGGTATGCTATTAGAAGGAATTGCATCGCTTGATTTCATGACTTAAATATGGAGTTGCACAGTAATAGGCTTGATAAGACACAAAGATGAAAATGATGGAAAGTTGAATAATGCCATGCAAAGCTGTTTTTTTATTTCATTGGTATATATTCTATACTATCAATGCATAATATGTTTTTCAGCAGACTATCAAATGTGGAATGGAAAAATGTTTTGCAGTGCCTGGGTAGCCAAATGAAATGGGCATTTCTGTGCAGTTCAATAATAGCAGTGTTTTTGCTACATTGTGCATACTGTATGTAATCCTTCACAAGCAATAACAGCCGTTTAATATGCCTCCAAGGTCAGAAATCCAATAGTGCAATTAAAGTACTAATGGAGAAGGTTGTGTTTGGTGAACAGAATTCCTATTGACCTGATGATACCAATAGGCATTCTATGTGGGAGCTTGTGTCACTGACTTTACACTTTAATTTAACTCTATATACAGTCGCGTTTGTCCACCCGCCTCTTGAGGATTGACCACAAATTCTCAATGGGATTAAAGTCTGGGGAGTTTCCTGGCCATGGACCCAAAATATCTATGTTTTGTTCCCGAGCCAATTAGTTAGCACTTTTGCCTTATGGTAAGGTGCTCCATCATGCCTGAAAAGGCATTGTTAGTCACCAAACTGTTCCTGGATGGTTGGGAGAAGTTGCTCTCGGAGGATGTGTTGGTACCATTCTTTATTCATGGCTGTGTTCTTAGGCAAAATTGTGAGTGAGCCCACTCCCTTGGCTGAGAAGCAACCCCACACATGAATGGTCTCAGGATGCTTTACTGTTGGCATGACACAGAACTGATGGTAGCGCTCACCTTGTCTTCTCCGGACAAGCTTTTTTCCGGATGCCCCAAACACACAGAAAGGGGATTCATCAGAGAAAATGACTTTACCCCAGTCCTCAGCAGTCCAATCCCTGTACCTTTTGTCTGTCCCTGATGTTTTTCCTGGAGAGAAGTGGCTTCTTTGCTGCCCTTCTTGACACCAGGCCATCAAGTCCTCGCCTCACTGTGCGTGCAGATGCACTCACACCTGCCTGCTGCCATTCCTGAGCAAGCTCTGTACTGGTGGTGACCCGATCCCGCAGCTGAATCAACTTTAGGAGATGGTCCTGGCGCTTGCTGGACTTTCTTGGGCGCTCGGAAGCGTTCTTCACAACAATTGAACCACTCTCCTTGAAGTTCTTGATGATCCAATAAATGGTTGATTTAGGTGCAATCTTACTGGCAGCAATATCCTTGCCTGTGAAGCCCTTTTTGTGCAAAGCAATGATGACGGCACGTGTTTCCTTGCAGGTAACCATGTTTGACAGAGGAAGAACAATGATTCCAAGCACCACCCCCCTTTTGAAGCTTCCAGTCTGTTTTTCGAACTCAATCAGCATGACAGAGTGATCTCCTGCCTTGTCCGCGTCAACACTCACACCTGTGTTAACGAGAGAATCACTGACATGATGTCAGCTGGTCCTTTTGTGGCAGGGCTGAAATGCAGTGGAAATGTTTTGGGGGGATTTAGTTCATTTGCATGGCAAAGAGGGACTTTGCAATTAATTGCAATTCATCTGATCACTCTTCATGACATTCTGGAGTATATGCAAATTGCCATCATACAAACTGAGGCAGCAGACTTTGTGAAAATTTATATTTATGTCATTCTCAAAACTTTTGGCCACGACTGTACAGTGCATTTGGAAAGTCTTCAGACTCCTTGACTTTTTTCCACATTTTGTTACATTACAGCCTTATTCTAAAATGGATTAAATAATTTTTCTCCCTCATCAATCTCCACACAATACCCCATAATGACAAAGTGAAAACAGTTTTTTTAAAATGTTTGCAAATGTATTAAAAATAAAAAAACACAAATACCTTATTTACATAAGTATTCAGACCCTTTGCTATGAGACTCGAAATTGAGCTCAGGTGCATCCTGTTTCCATTGATCATCCTTGAGATGTTTCTACAACTTGATTGAAGTCAACCTGTGGTAAATTACATTTATTGGACATGATTTGGAAAGGCACACACCTGTCTATCTAATGTCCCACAGTTGACAGTGCATGTCAGAACAAAAACCAAGCCATGAGGTCGAATGACTTGTGCGTAGGCACAAATCTGGGGAACGGTACCAAAAAATGTCTGTAGCATTGAAGGTCCCCAAGAACACAGTGGCCTCCATCATCCTTAAATGGAAGAAGTTTGGAACCACTAAGACTCTTCCTAGAGCTGGCCGCCCAGCCAAATTGGAGTTCTTCTGTGGAGATGGGAGAACCTTCCAGAAGGACAGCCATCTCTGCAGCACTCCACCAATCAGGCATTTATGGTAGAATGAGAAACAAGATTCTCTGGTCTGATGAAATCAGGTTTGAACTCTTTGGCCTGAATGTCAAGCGTCACGTCTGGAAGAAACCTGGCACCATCCCTAAGGTGAAGCATGGTGGTGGCAGCATTATGTTGTGGGGATGTTTTTCAGCGGCAGGGACTGGGAGACTTGTCAGGATCGAGGGAAAGATGAACGGAGCAAAGTACAGAGAGATCCTTGATGAAAACCTGCTCCAGAGCACTCAGGACCTCAGACTGGGGTTCACCTTCCAACAGGACAACAACCCTAAGCACACAGCCAAGACAACACAGGAGTGGCTTCGGGACAAGTCTCTTCAGGACAAGTCTCCTTGAGTGGCCCAGCCAGAGCCCGGACTTGAACCCGATCGAACATCTCTGGAAAGATCCCCATCCAACCTGACAGAGAAGACTGGGAGAAACTCCGCAAACACAGGTGTGCCAAGCTTGTAGCGTCATACCCAAGAGCACTCGATGCTGTATTCGCTACCAAAGGTGCTTCAACAAAGTACTGAGTAAAGGGTCTGAATTCCTATGTAAATGTGATATATATATATATTTTTTTTTTTAATAAGGCTGTAACGTAACAAAATGTGGAAAAGGTCAAGGGGTCTGAATACTCTCCCAATGCACTGTATAAACAATACAAGGTTCTTATGCTAAGAATGGATCAGTAAGAATGGATCAGTAAGAAGGGATCAGTAAGAATGGAGTGACATTCTCTCTTAAAATAGGGCTTTTTTAGGTTATTTGCAATGTTTTCTCAATCAACTTTTCTACCTGTTCTTGGCCGAAGTGCAACTGACTCTACTCTAAAATATGTTGATTCTGTTTATCATAGCACCCTTCGTTCTATTAGATCTTGCAGTTGTAGTATTCAGCACTGCATCCTTTATTAACAAAAAGTTGTCTGGACCTCTTTAAAGGCAAGTAGATCACTTCATTACTCTCTTTTTGTTTATAAAGCCCTACTCCACAAGCTTCTAACATGCTTAACATCTTTGTTGAAATGAATAATTTCAGGTTATAATTCAAGGTCACAGGGTTGGTTAACGATGATGACTCCCATGGTAACCACAAAGTTCAGGAGATCTGCTTTTTCAAATCAGGCACCTTGTGTGAATAGTCTCCAGTTGGCACTTCGTTTTGATCATTTGGTGTCCCTGGGTCAATTTATGATATTGGTTAAGGATTGTTATAGTGATTAATGTGTTTGTTTTATTTGATTATAATAGCAATGTGTATATTTTATGTGTATTTTGTATATAATTATTTGTGTGCTGATGTGACTGTTGTTCCTAGGGCACGCTTATGAATGAGACCTAGTTCTCAATGTGTCTCCCTGGTTGCATTTTTTACATTTCATTTGAAATAAAAGTTAAATAAAATAAATATTATTTACATTATATTTGGAGAGCAGCAATGATTGTCTTCTCTGTCCTCACTCAGTGAAAAGGGAAAATACTCGAACAAACTATATTTAGGAAACAGGGACCACGCCAATGCAAAGTGACTAAAAGCTTATGAAATATGCAGGGAATACCAGTAATAGCACAACTTAGACATAGCACAACTTTGCACAGCTCTGTGAACTTGACTGTAAATCGCTTTAGAGAGAGAGAGAGAGAGATAGAAAGAAAGACAAAGAAAAAGAAAGAAAGAAAGAGAAAGAAGAAAAGAAAAACGAATTAAGGTAATATTTCACTGGAAGATTTTGATTTTTTTATTTGGATCTCTTTTAGTCCTCATTTGGACTAATCTTCCAAGAGTCCTTAAACATGGATTGGAAGATAATGATTTTGAGCAATTCTAGGTCAATGGAATTCTGGGTCAAACACAAAGAAGTACATGAGGGGATAGGTGTCGTGTCAAATAAACCACCAACACTTCAGCTGTGTGGAATCAATAATCATGTGTGAAATACAGATTTTAGCCAGTTTGCTACAGCAGGAAAATAACACAAAATGTGAATTATTATGTGGATTGTAATTAATGGACATTTTTCATTGGGTTAATACATTTTTCATTAGGGCAAATCAAATTTGACATTTCAAAGTGGAAATAACAAACTTTAGAAGCCTTTTTAAAACTGAAATACACAAGAGTGCATTTCCTGCTGTGCAGGAAAATTCGCAGCAACAAAAGAGTGATCAAATTAAGATCCTACATCTGTATAAGCTAGGAGAGATTTTAGTGCCGAGGTACAGAGTGAACCAAAGTGTGGCACAGTTCTGCTACTGCTGATGATGATCAATGTGGGAGTAGCAGACAGGGAATTCCTTGTGCAGCGGCAGAGTGTCTAGACAATGAAATGCAAGAGCGCCATACTGGCAAATGAACTAGTCTAGGAAGACTGGGTTGTAATGTCTTAATGGAATATAGGTATACATTATGTTGGTGGCATCAATCAATCAATGCAATTGTAGAGTGCTTTAGACACTTATCAAGTGCTTTGAATGTAGTAAAATATCTGTATTATATTCAATTTATGAATCTCTCAAAACAACCATTTCAGCAAGATGAAGACATTTTTGTCACGACTTCCGCAGAAGTTGGTGCCTCTCCTTGTTCGGGTGGTGTTCGGCGGTCGACGTCACCGGTCTTCTAGCCATCATCGATGCTCTTTTCATTTTCCATTTGTTTTGTCTGTGTTTCCACACCTGGTTTCAATTCCCTCATTACATGTGTTGTGTTTCAACCCTCTGTTCCCACCCGCGTCTTTGTGTGGGATTGTTTCTATGTAGTGCTTGTGTACATTTGTATACTGGTGCGTTACGGGCTATTTTTGTGCCCATGTACTCCCGTGTTTGTTTGAACCGTTTTGAGGTTGTTTATTAAACGACTAGTTTACCCAGTTTTGCTCTCCTGCGCATGACTTCTCTGCAAACCAGTTACGCATCCGCTACAATTATACTTTAAGAATGATGTGATTAGGTTATTTAACAGACACTCATACATGAAATGACACAATAACTCATACACACTGAGCGTATAAAACATTAAGAACACCATCCTAATATTGAGTTGCATCCCCCCACCCTCTTTGCCCTCAGAACAGCCTCAATTTGTTCAGGGCATGGACTGTCAAAAGCGTTCCACAGAGATGCTGGGCCGATGCTTCCCACAGTTGTGTCAAGTTGGCTAGATGTCTTTTGTGTAGTGAACCAGTCTTGACACACTAAAAGCGGTGCGCCTGGCACCTACTACCATACCCAGTTCAAAGGCACTTCAATATTTTGTCTTTCCGATTCACCCTCTGAATGGCACACATGCACAGTCTATGTCTCAGTTGTCTCAAGGCTTGAAAATCCTTCTTTAACCTGTCGCTTTAGTCTTATATAACTTACAAATGGGGTAGCCTTGCTCCATATGTGCCAATCAACTTCAAGTTTTATTGGATGGCTAAAAGACAACATTTGCAAAGAGCGTGTGAATGTTGACACATTAAGCATGAGTGAGATGAAGACATGAAGATATCTATTTTAAAAATGTTCTTTCTCTCTTTTCAGGCTCAGGATTTGACCAAAATGGGCTTCAAGAAGTTGGCCATCCTTCTCCTTGTCTTCTTGGTCTGGATAGAGGGAGGATCCACTAAAGAAAAAGGGACAAAGAAAGGGAAGAAGGGGAAACAAGTCTACTGTCCTTCGTAAGTGCTGAATTTCACCCCACCTCATGAGATTCCCTGCGGCATTGCCTAAATTGCTCAAACTCAAAAATACGATCAGTTACTCTGACCATTTTAATATGCTTAGTGTTTGAGAATGCAATCCAAGAAGAGACGGATGTTTGATACATTAGAAATCAGGACAGCTGGCCAGAAGTATCATCTCTCCAGAAAATAATTTGTCATCCCTATCCCTGTTTTAGCTTCAAAGCCTAATTTGTCATGCTATGTTTGAGGTCTTACTGTACTAAATCCTAAAAGGGATCAAACATAACGATTATTGAAATTGAAGGGAAACCTTTAATTTCATTACAATATTCACAGTGAATGCCTAACTGGAGAGAAAACAATGTTTTGTTGGTGGGGGACTTATGGTGGAGCAGAGGGGATACACCTTGATCAAGGGAACTGCAAACGTGCACACACAAATTCCAGCCGAGCACTTTTACTCATCCTCAGTGCCTGATGAGGTTTACATAATCATATTTAATGTGCTTTTCAAGTTGAATTCCTTGGCAGAGTTCAGTTGCCACCCACGGGGAGTGGATTTTCCCTCTTTCTTCTGCCAAGTCCTGCTCCCTTCATCCATCTCTCCTCAGGTCAATGTTATTTCAGCAAATCAGTTTCAGAAAGCAGAACACGTTCCTTGAATGTTGAAAATTCTTCTAAGGTCACAACTGATGTGAATCTTTCACAAATACACTAAGAACCTTTGCTTGTTGGCAGAAATGCAAATGATTTTCACACTATGTTCCAAGAATGTCATGATAGGGTTGCAAGAAACATTATGCAAATGTGATATTCAGCAACATTGTGGATTTTGCCATTTACAGTAGCTGCTGATGTTAAAGTAACCTATACACTATCAAAATAAAGAAAGTCGCACACTACATATATACTCTCCCAACAGTTTAATGGGTATTTACCAATGTTTCGGCATCACTGTGCCTTACTCATTCTTGAGGAATTTCCTTTATTTTTCGCTCTGCTATGAGAACCAAGAACACTTCCCATAATCATGTGAACATTTAACTCTAATTTTGCAGACATTCCAGGAATGCTCTGAGACCCCAAGCATCGTTTGTTGGGTAGGTCCTATTCCCGAACTTGAATCACCAACGGGTAGTTCTCAGGTTATGGAAACACAAAGATATACTTCCGTCTGCACAGTTAATCCAGGAGAATTTGACTTGCTACGTAATGTGGTTTAGAGTTTCCTCCTTTTTTCTTTCTTCTTTGCAGACAGCTGACACCTGAGGATCTCGCACGGGTCCCTGAGAATTCAACCAGTAACATCTTGAACAGATTACTGATCACATATGATCCTCGAATCAGGCCCAACTTCAAAGGTTAGCCTGCTCTCTCTCTCTCTCTCTCTCTCTCTCTCTCTCTCTCTCTCTCTCTCTCTCTCTCTCTCTCAATTCAAGGGGCTTTATTGGCATGGAAACATACGTTTGTTAAAGCAAGTGAAATGGATAAACAAAAGTGAAATAAACAATAAAAAGTTAACAGTAAATATTACACTCACACAAGTTCCAAAAGAATAAAGACATTTCAAGTGTCATATTATGTCTATATACAGTGTTGCAACGATGTGCAAATAGTTAAAGTAAAAAAGGGAAAATAAATAAACATAAATATGGGTTGTATTTACAATGGTGTTGTTCTTCACTGGTTGCCCTTTTCTTGTGGAAATTTTGCTGCTGTGATTGATAGATATGAGGTTTTCAAATTCTTTGTATGTCTGTGTAATCTGAGGGAAAATGTGTCTAATATGGTCATACATTTCGCAGGAGGTCTCTCTTTCTCTCACTTGCCCTCTCTCTCTTTCTCTCCCTCCCTCCATCTCCATCTCTCTTTCTCTCCCTCCATCTCACCTCTCTTTCCCTCCCTCCCTCCCTCCCTCCCTCCCTCCCTCCCTATCTCTCTCTCTCTCTCTCTCTCTCTCTCTCTCTCTCTCTCTCTCTCTCTCTCTCTTTCTTTTTTTTACTCTTATCATCCCAGTTTCCATGTTGAGGAAGCTACGTTATAGGCAGTTATTGGAGAAGACCTTTATAGTAATTCACAATTTGATTGAACTCAATCTATACACCTTGTCAAAATAACCAACACCCCCAGGCTTTTAAGATGTTTTGTGCCCCAATAGAAACCCCACCTGATGATGTAATGGGTCCAGGGTGGTCTTCTTTAGACCATCGCAGACCCATCCTCTTTCCCTGGCCTTGGCTCTGTATGCATCTCCCAGACTTTGACTGTTTGATGTGGTTCGTGCCATGTGAATTCCCTCTATGACTGCCTGGTTATTCGTCCCACTGGGCCCACATCTGGTGTTCATATCAAGGCCAGACGAAAGCTAGATCTTGCCATCCATTAAAGTCAGCGCTCTAATCTTAGAAATTAGATTTTAAGCTGTTTCTCGGCACCCCTTCGCGGTTTTGTGTGACGGGAGATATTTTTTACTGTGTTTTCTGAATTTCAACTTTGTTGGCTTTAGTCACAGCTATAGGCTGATATTCTGAAATGCATTTTGAATTGTAACGTTTACATCAAGTAGATTTTCCTCATGAAGCTTATGAATATGAGATGCTAGCTAAGATTGTATTGAAACCTAGGTTAAGCCTGTTCAGTTCAGTAACATTGTGAATGAGAGGTCCTCATGCTGCCTGTTTTCAGCTGATACTGTTCTAACCTTGTTTTCTTTTTTTAGGCATTCCTGTGGAGGATAAGGTGAACATATTTATAAACAGCTTTGGGTCAATTCAGGAGACCACTATGGTAAGACTTCCTCACTGTGTGATAGAAGTTCCCTGTTTACCCTCCCCAAATCCTGACCTTAACCATAAGGGTAAACAACTGACCTTAGGCATCATCTAGGGGCAACTTTAACCCACTCAAACTCCCATGCTTCAATTACATCTGATCAACATATCATTTTATCAATCACTATATAATAGTACATTATTAATACGCATATGGGATTGTGGAAGATGTATTGTACGCAGACTACAGTGCGTCAGATGATTTAACGGTGAATCATTATTAGGACAAAGGCTTTCATGCCTCATTTATCTGATGGCTTCATTGCTGAAAGAACTGTGTTTCCGAATGCTAATGAATGTAGATTAAACTCAGGATGAGATGATTTGACCCTGACTCACTTTGAGAGACATTAAAGAGAACGCTGTTTAAAATTCCTAATAACCTACCTAACGTTGTTTTTTTTCATTCCACAAATGGGAGGAGTAGAATAGTTAACAATCTGTTCAGTTAGCCACTCAGGCCCTATGTAGGCTAATGGATTTGCGAGTGAGCGTTACTTTAGATGGATTTGGAATTCAAATGGACCTGCTGCACTGTAGATACTGTGGATACAGGAATGGCAAGTACGTCGGTGGGTGGATGAAGACAGACAAACAGAGCAGACATGAAGCTCAGAGGCCCCAAGTGGGTGCAACAACAATGTATCACTTGGGGCCTCTGAGCTTTATGTCTGCTCTGTTTTGCTGAGACAGGTGTGTATGTCTTCTCCAGAGTCACCTCCTGTTCCAATGTCTTTGCAATTTATGGGGAGTGACACCCATAACAAAGCTTAGATCCTGTATCCTGGAATGTCTTGGGTTTCCACCTGAAATAGTTCCCTTGGCCAGATACACCTGTGTCTGCAGTCTACTTGTGCACTTAATGCCAACAGTGGGGAATTTCACACCGGAGACGATTAAGGTGATGATATGCATCACATGAAAACGATAACAGTCAAAACCCAAGAGTTAGCGGTGAGACAGACAGACATGCGCTCATCTTTTCCATATTTCCACTTAGCTATATCCCAGCATGAACAAGAGATAGTTTAAATGAGAAGGAGTGAAAGACAGAGAAAGAGAGAGAGAGAGGGATGAAGAGAGACAGCTGGTTACCTCTAGTTCTCCATTTATCACTCAACGGAGTTTCTGATCTTTTGAAATACTGTTCTGTCATTTACACCTCAGCTAAATGCTCCAATCCGCTGCACGCCCACCTTAGTTAACACATCCATTTTCACTTTATGAGGCACAGTCGCCTGGAGAGAATGACTAATATGATGTTGCAGTGGGCAATAAATCCCCACCATGTTTCATAAGGCCTCTCCGTCTTGAGTTTTCCTCCGCCATTACACTTGGTGGATGTGTTAAATCTTTGCCAAATTCACAGCGGCAGATGGGTGGTTGATACCCGGCCGCAGAGAATACATTTCATCTTTAGAGATTTACAAAAATCAAGGTGTGAAATTTGGAACGCAACAGAGGTTGGTTGAGTTTCTGTCAGGGTACAGTCAAAGATAGGCCTGTTAAACGTTATGGTCAGTTGTTAAGGCCATGATACAGTGGTGCAGCGGAAAAACTATTGGACATTTTGTTTCTGAATTTATATTATGAATGAAGATGGTCATTGTCATTAAACTGATCACAATTTTAACAAGGCAATACCACGTGCACACACACACACACAGTTGGTGTGTTTGGGGATTATTTGACAGGTCATCCATCTTCACGAAATTAACTAATAGCCCCTCCCTACACCTGCTCTCCAACAGAATTCTGAAGTACACCAAAACGCAATGGCACATAAAACGTCACTGAGTGACATGTTCTCTTAAACAACATGGTCTAAGCTCTTAATGAAGCTCTTAATGAGGCTTTTGCATAATTCCGTGTTGCTGTATTGATAACCCCTTGAACCTTTGCAACACCCTTAAACAGTTCCTTTCATGTCAACATTTCCTTGATTGATTTTATTCAAAATACAATCAGCCTTTCTCTGCATATCTGTAGAACCTAAGCCTTGTTTACACTGCAGGTCTAAATGCACAAATCAGTTTCATTTTTCAAATCCAATTTGGGATACTGACTGTCCAAACAGCAAGTTAGAAGTGACCATATCATATTTGTGTGTGTTCAGACTGCAGTCCTTTGCTGTCATGGCTACGCTAGTTGTCATAGTCATGGCGGGTTTGTGCGCAGTGTTGTAGGCTGATTGGTGGTGGTGTCCTGCTTCCTCTCACTCAGAATTTATGTAGCAAGCTAAGGTGACTGACAACAATGCCTGCCGTAGAAGTCTCCCAGTTGCTTTGAATTTTTAAAATCATACTGTTAGAACACTTAAAGCCTCAAAGGATAAGATCATCCAACTTTCAAAACAAGTCATTTTTGGCTAGCCACAGGAGTCAACTAGCTAGCTAGGTAGTTCTTTAGCTTTCTAGCACATTAACTCATTTGTTTGTGTTCTTGCCAAACTACCACATGTTCTTGTCAAACTGTTAACAGAGTAGCTAGCAAGCAACAAGATATGCCAAATAATAGTCTAAAAACAATTTGAGGGCAAGTAAATCTGATTTGACTGTTCAGACACAAGTCACATGGCCAGGAATCAGATTTGTATCTACATTCAAACTACCTAAGAAGGCTTCAGACGCTTTTGATCAAACTGGTTTGTTTATAATTAGTAAGTAGAGTTTGTGGGAAGAAGTCATCCATTTTGTTAGCCATCTGGATTCCCTGTTAACAGTGCCAGTTGACTAATGATTGATAGTAACCACGCAGTTTTATGACATGTAACTCCATAAAGTCAGGTTTGCTTGTCAACCATTTATCAGAGCACATGTCTGACTACTTTGTGATATTTGAGCCTTGACATTAGCATAAACCTTAGCATTAGCTCATCCATGGTTAGCATAGCCGTGGGACTGTGTTTCTCTGTTGTCTTTTTGTCTACATTTAGCTTACATTTTGTAAAACTAGAGCCTTCACAAAATGATTAATCTCCATTAGTGACAATAACTGCAGGACTATGGTTTTGTCGTGCTTTTGTGTTTCCGACTGTGAACATAACAGGATTACAGAGTGAACATCTTTCTGAGGCAGCGATGGAATGATCCCAGACTCAGGCTACCTCGGGACTTTAAGTCTGACTCACTCACCGTTGATCCCAAGATGTTCAAATGCCTGTGGAAGCCTGATTTGTTCTTCGCTAACGAGAAGAGCGCCAACTTCCACGACGTCACCCAGGAGAACATTCTTCTCTTCATCTTCCGCAACGGTGACGTCCTCATCAGCATGAGGTGAGTGTTGGCGTACTGTTATACATTTTTACTGATTTATTTTCCTATACAGGTGATGCCATTAAGATTTGAAAAATATATTTTAGCATATAAACTTCCAGATAAACATGTGTATTGCTAATCCTATGGCGTATGGCAATTCTTCTTCTTTGTCTTATGAGTGTGTGGCTAATCACAGTATAGTTATCTGAACATACATGTGTCTTTAAAATTGTAGAGTGGTTGCTCTCCTTTAAGCCAGCTTTGGAGACAGACATTTCCTCACAGTTACAGTAAACTGGGTCCTAACAACCTAATTAGATTCATATGAGGTATAATGAAGTCCATACCTTCATTGTTCATTCAGAGTGCTTTAACATTGTTATCTGATGACAGAAATTGCTGCACTATTTTGAAACTAAAGCATTTTTATTCTCTTAGATTTACTGGCACTGCCATGCACTAACAAATTAAACATAGCTTTTTTTTATGATTTTGAGACTCAGACCACAGCAGCTAGAATACTGTATACCTCAGAAAACTATTTGTGACAAATGCTGATGAAAAAATGCTTTAGAAAATCTATTTGATTGATTGAATATATGGTACTTTTATGTTAATGTTCACTCCGGTAAACTTTGTTGAAGATACATTGACTATACAGCTATGTAGATTAACCAGATAAATATATATTTTTAGTACTATATTAATACACAACATCCACCAGGAATCATGTCATGACATAATTTGTGTTTGTGTATCCGGTGCACACAGAAATCTCTCTGTAATACTTTAATGCTGCTTTAGGGACTTTGAGTAATCAGAGATTTGGAGATGTGATACATCTGTTCAGCCTTTTTACTGATCTGGAATGCCAATATTCTATGTCATTAGTGAGAGTAATGTCCACAGGATGACAACGTAAAAAACCTATGACAGCCTGTATTTTCCCACAATGCCCCACTCCACTCCACCCAGCCCAAAGATTAGCACATTAATAAGACTTTCCCCCCACTAATACTGTCCAATGTTTATCTCCCCAGTCAGTTCTCCTTCTACTTACTGCATCTGGAGCTTCGACATTAGTCTTGTCCTTATAAGCTGTGTGACAAGGTGGCACTAGCTGCTGTAAGAACTACAGTATGGAGAAAGCAAAATGTTTAGTCCTCTCACACTCCCAAGTACTGAATCTCGGCTGCTCGGCTGCTCGGCTGCTCAGCTGCTTACTCCTGATCCCATATTGGATACCCTATGTGTATTTTCATGTCACTCAGGGCTAAAAGCTCTGAGTCACTCCCCAAGCTTACAGTGTTGTTGTGGTGATGTACTCTATGTACTGTGTATACATGATGGGGAAAGCTGTCAAAATACTAAAATAGCACTCCTCTAAAATCTCAACCAAAACCCAAAGCTTTCATGTTCAAATGGACTGCTGGGAAATACATATGCAACTCTGCACAATACAGGTGTTGCTCACATTAAGAATGTATTTACGGAGCCGAGGAAAGCATCTTTTTCAATCATTCAGCAGTCGCCATTGTCTCTTACATGATGTAGCTTTGCGGTATTGATGAACAGATTTGGGAGGAAAGGTTTTTAGATGAAAGTCTGAATCCCCAGCAGCTATGTAATTCTCGTTCCACATCCATCTATCTCACAGCTCATACATACATTTAAGGACACAGACATTTCTAATATATTTTTCAGTCAATTTGACCAGTTTAGCCTACTTTTCACTAGAAGGAAGCATTTTATTGCAGTAGGTCACATTGAATCCAACCTCAATCAGATAGTTCTCAATTTATGGTTTTAATAAACATTCATCATTTCTAATTATGTCCACAGGCATAGGGTGGTATTGGCTGAAGAGCAATGTGACATGATAACAAATCATCAATAGCATTAATGATGAAATCATTGCAACTAACAGTCATTGAGGGTTCTGCATTTTTCCAGGTTGTCTGTCACTCTATCCTGTCCTTTGGACCTGACCCTGTTCCCCATGGATACGCAGCGCTGTAAGATGCAGCTGGAGAGCTGTGAGTAACTGATAATGGCTCAGTTTCACATGACCATATATGGTATCTGTCAGAGAGAGAACTATAGTTATTCTTGAATTCATGTTAATGATGTTTTTCAGTTACAGACCAATTGGTTTCATTTATATCCAGGTTGTTTTATTATGCATTGTTGGAGCTGTCTGTTACGTGTTGTGATGTCTTTCCTGTTGTCTCTTTCCTGTCTTGTTTTATTTATTTATTTAGCGCTGCCCTTGCCCTTCACCACTTCCCAGGCCGTCATCGTAAATAAGAATTTATTCTTAACTGACTTGCCTAAACAATTAAAATACATGTAATCACACTAGCAAATGTATAGGACATGTAAATCAGTCTATATTTCATGTTTGTTAGGGAAGGATTAAAAGTAAAGATGACTACTGGAAAATCTTATTATTAGCAGAGTGTGATTACTATTAATAGAAAAATGTACTTCAAACAACATTGAGATATAGTGTAATCATGCCAGGATGGAGATTTATATACACAATTAACTGTTGTTGATGACAACGATGTGTGTTTGTGTGTTTGTGCGTGCGTGGGTTTGCCTGTGTGCCCGTGCCTTCTTTCATGTGTGTGTGTGTGTATGTGTTTGTGTGTGTGTATGTGTGTGTGTACCCGTCTCTCTGTGTCTACAGTTGGCTATACGACGGATGACCTGCAGTTTATGTGGCAGTCAGGGGACCCTGTCCAGATGGAGGAGATTGCCCTGCCCCAGTTTGATATCAAACAAGAGGACATAGAGTATGGAAACTGCACCAAATTCTATGCAGGGACAGGTATGCTCCCCATAGGCATGAAATACAAGTATTCTGTTTTCATTTGAGTGAAAACTACGGTTAGGAATTGCCAGCGATTTCACAATAGGATATTATCACAATACTGATACGATCTGTATTGTTATTCAGTACTGTGATTTTATTGCTATTCCATTGCTCACCATACAGTGAGGGAAAAAAGTATTTGATCCCCTGCAGATTTTGTACGTTTGCCCACTGACAAAGAAATGATCAGTCTATAATTTCAATTGATATACATTTTAATGAGGGAAATAAGTATTTGACCCCTCTGCAAAACATGACTTAGTACTTGGTGGCAAAACCCTTGTTGGCAATCACAGAGGTCAGACGTTGGCCACCAGGTTTGCACACATCTCAGCAGGGATTTTGTCCCACTCCTCTTTGCAGATCTTCTCCAAGTCATTAAGGTTTCGAGGCTGACGTTTGGCAACTCGAACCTTCAGCTCCCTCCACAGATTTTCTATGGGATTAAGGTCTGGAGACTGGCTAGGCCACTCCAGGACCTTAATGTGCTTCTTCTTGAGCCACTCCTTTGTTGCCTTGGCCGTGTGTTTTGGGTCATTGTCATGCTGGAATACCCATCCACGACCCATTTTCAATGCCCTGGCTGAGAGAAGGAGGTTCTCACCCAAGATTTGACGGCACATGGCCCCTTTGATGCGGTGAAGTTGTCCTGTCCCCATAGCAGAAAAACACCCCCAAAGCATAATGTTTCCACCTCCATGTTTGACGGTGGGGATGGTTTTCTTTGGGTCATAGGCAGCATTCCTCCTCCTCCAAACACGGCGAGTTGAGTTGATGCCAAAAAGCTCAATTTTGGTCTCATCTGACCACAACACTTTCACCCAGTTGTCCTCTGAATCATTAGATGTTCATTGGCAAACTTCAGACGGGCATGTATATGTGCTTTCTTGAGCAGGATTTCAGTCCTTCACGGCGTAGTGTGTTACCAATTGTTTTCTTGGTGACTATGGTCCCAGCTGCCTTGAGATCATTGACAAGATCCTCCCGTGTAGTTCTGGGCTGATTCCTCACCGTTCTCATGATCATTGCAACTCCACGAGGTGAGATCTTGCATGGAGCCCCAGGCCGAGGGAGATTGACAGTTCTTTTGTGTTTCTTCCATTTGCGAATAATCGCACCAACTGTTGTCACCTTCTCACCAAGCTGCTTGGCGATGGTCTTGTAGCCCATTCCAGCCTTGTGTAGGTCTACAATCTTGTCCCTGACATCCTTGGAGAGCTCTTTGGTCTTGGCCATGGTGGAGAGTTTGGAATCTGATTGATTGCGTCTGTGGACAGGTGTCTTTTATACAGGTAACAAGCTGAGATTAGGAGCACTCCCTTTAAGAGTGTGATCCTAATCTCAGCTCGTTACCTGTATAAAAGACACCTGGGAGCCAGAAATCTTTCTGATTGAGAGGGGGTCAAATACTTATTTCCCTCATTAAAATGCAACATTTTTCACATGCGTTTTTCTGGATTTTTGTTGTTGTTATTCTGTCACTGTTCAAATAAACCTACCATTAAAATTATAGACTGATCATTTCTTTGTCAGTGAGCAAACATACAAAATCAACAGGGGATCAAATACTTTTTTCCCTCACTGTATGTCTGCTGCAGAGGGACAAGAGAGAGCCATGACTCATGGAAATAAAATAGGGTGGCAGGTATTCTAGTGGTTCGAGTATTGGGCCAGTAACCTAAAGGTTGCTGGTTTGAATATCTGAGCTGACAAGATAAACAATCTGTTGATGTGCCCTTGAGCAAGTCACTTAACTCCATAGTACTATGGCTGACCCTGTAAAACAACACATTTCACTGCACCTACAGTTGAAGTCAGAAGTTTACATACACCTTAGCCAAATAGATTTAAACTCAGTTTTTCACAATTCCTAACATTTAATCCTAATAAAAATTCCCTATCTTAGGTCTGTTAGGATCACCACTATACTATAAGAATGTGAAATGTCAGAATAATTGTAGAGAGAATTATTTATTTCAGTTTTTATTTATTTTATCACATTCCCAGTAGGTCAGAAGTTTACATACGCTCAATAAGTATTTGGTAGCATTGCCTTAAAATTGTTTAACTTGGGTCAAACGTTTTGGGTAGCCTTCCACAAGCTTCCCACAATAAGTTGGGTGAATTTTTTCCCATTCCTCCTGACAAAGATGGTGTAACTGAGTCAGGTTTGTAGGCCTCCTTGCTCGCACACGCTTTTTCAGTTCTGCCCACAAATGTTTTATAGGATTGAGGTCAGGGCTTTGTGATGGCCACTCCAATACCTTGACTTTGTTGTCCTTAAGCCATTTTGCCACAACTTTGGAAGTATGCTTGGGGTCATTGTCCATTTGGAAGACCCATTTGTGACCAAGCTTTAACTTCCTGACTGATGTCTTGAGATGTTGCTTCGATATGTCCACATAATTTTCCTTCCTCTAGATGCCATCTATTTTGTGAAGTGCAGCAGTCCCTCCTGCAGCAAGGCACCCTCACAACATGATCCTGCCACCCCCGTGCTTCCCGGTTGGGATGGTGTTCTTTGGCTTGCAAGCCTCCCCCTTTTTCCTCCTAACATAACGATGGTCATAAGGGCCAAACAGTTCTATATTTGTTTCATCAGACCAGAGGACATTCCTCCAAAAAGTATGATCTTTGTCTCCATGTGCAGTTGCAAACCGTAGTCTGGCTTTTTAATGGCGGTTTTGGAGCAGTGGCTTCTTCCTTGCTGAGCGGCCTTTCAGGTTATGTCGATATAGGACTCGTTTTATTGTGGATATAGATACTTTTCTACCTGTTTCCTACAGCATCTTCGCAAGGTCCTTTGCTGTTGTTCTGGGATTGATTTGTACATTCATCTCTAGGAGACAGAACATGTCTCCTTCCTGAGCGGTAGGATGGCTGCGTGGTCCCATGGTGTTTATACTTGCGTACTATTGTTTGTACAGATGAATGTGGTACCTTCAGGCGTTTGGAAATTGCTCTCAAGGATGAACCAGACTTGTGGAGGTCTACAATTTTTTTTCTGAGGTCTTGGCTGATTTCTTTAGATTTTCCCATGATGTCAAGCAAAGAGGCACTGAGTTTGAAGGTAGGCCTTGAAATACATCCACAGGTACACCTCCAATTGACTCAAATTATGTAAATTAGCCTATCAATTTTCCAAGCTGTTTAAAGGCACAGTCAACTTAGTGTATGTAAACTTCTGACCCACTGGAATTGTGATACAGTGAATGCACAAAGTAGAGTTCCTAACTGACTTGCCAAAACTATAGTTTATTAACAAGAAATTTGTGGAGTGGTTGAAAAACTAGTTTTAATGACAACCTAAGTGTATGTAAACTTCCGACTTCAAATGTATCTGGTGTACAGTGGGGCAAAAAAAGTATTTAGTCAGCCACCAATTGTGCAAGTTCTCTCACTTAAAAAGATGAGAGAGGCCTGTAATTTTCATCATAGGTACACTTCAACTATGACAGACAAAATGAGGAAAAAAAATCCAGAAAATCACATTGAATTTATTTGCAAATTATGGTGGAAAATAAGTATTTGGTCACATACAAACAAGCAAGATTTCTGGCTCTCACAGACCTGTAACTTCTTCTTTAAGAGGCTCCTCTGTCCTCCACTCGTTACCTGTATTAATGGCACCTGTTTGAACTTGTTATCAGTATAAAAGACACCTGTCCACAACCTCAAACAGTCACACTCCAAACTCCACTATGGCCAAGACCAAAGAGCTGTCAAAGGACACCAGAAACAAAATTGTAGACCTGCACCAGGTTGGGAAGACTGAATCTGCAATAGGTAAGCAGCTTGGTTTGAAGAAATCAACTGTGGGAGCAATTATTAGGAAATGGAAGACATACAAGACCACTGATAATCTTCCTCGATCTGGGGCAAGATCTCACCACGTGGGGTCAAAATGATCACAAGAACGGTGAGCAAAAATCCCAGAACCACACGGGGGGACCTAGTGAATGACCTGCAGAGAGCTGGGACCAAAGTAACAAAGCCTACCATCAGTAACACACTACGCCACCAGGGACTCAAATCCTGCAGTGCCAGACGTGTCCCCCCTGCTTAAGCCAGTACATGTTCAGGCCCGTCTGATGTTTGCTAGAGAGCATTTGGATGATCCAGATGAGGATTGGGAGAATGTCATATGGTCAGATGAAACCAAAATAGAACTTTTTGGTAAAAACTCAACTCGTCGTGTTTGGAGGACAAAGAATGCTGAGTTGCATCCAAAGAACACCATACCTACTGTGAAGCATGGGGGTGGAAACATCATGCTTTGGGGCTGTTTTTCTGCAAAGGGACCAGGACGACTGATCCGTGTAAAGGAAAGAATGAATGGGGCCATGTATCGTGAGATTTTGAGTGAAAACCTCCTTCCATCAGCAAGGGCATTGAAGATGAAACGTGGCTGGGTCTTTCAGCATGACAATGATCCCAAACACACCGCCTGGGCAACGAAGGAGTGGCCGTAAGAAGCATTTCAAGGTCCTGGAGTGGCCTAGCCAGTCTCCAGATCTCAACCCCATAGAAAATCTTTGGAGGGAGTTGAAAGTCCGTGTTGCCCAGCGACAGACCCAAAAAATCACTGCTCTAGAGGAGATCTGCATGGAGGAATGGGCCAAAATACCAGCAACAGTGTGTGAAAACCTTGTGAAGACTTACAGAAAACGTTTGACCTCTGTCATTGCCAACAAAGGGTATATAACAAAGTATTGAGATAAACTTTTGTTATTGACCATATACTTATTTTCCACCATAATTTGCAAATAAATAAATTAAAAATCCTACAATGTGATTTTCTGGATTTCTTTTTCTCATTTCGTCTGTCATAGTTGAAGTGTACCTATGATGAAAATTACAGGCCTCTCTCATCTTTTTAAGTTGGAGAACTTGCACAATTGGTGGCTGACTAAATACTTTTTTGCCCCACTGTATGTGAAAATAAAAATGTGTATTCTTTTTCTGTAATTTACACTATTTGGCTCCCTATTTAAAAAGAAGATGGAGAACAAGCTATGAAGGAAAAATACTGGAGTTTTGGTGCAGTTACAGCCAACTAGCGTGAAATAATATTGCAATATTGTCAAAACGATACGATACTATATATCATAAAAAATAATATCCCGATGTGTAACTGTATCGATTTTCCCCCTATCACTAGTGAAACTGTGCTAACTGCAGGTATAAGGCATTATTACTAGTCATAACCATGTACACATGGGTTTGCAAATCAATTGGATGTAACATTCCCATAATACTGCTGTGTGCAATATGCTGGGTGTATTGCACTATTGGCCTATACGGCTAGACATAAAACCTACTATGTTTTACCCATTATTTTTTAAAGAATATGCAATGAAACCATATTAGCCTGCTCTATTTTACTCATGGCAGACTCTCCCTTGCATTTGGCATCAGTTGCAAGTCAATAATTATTGATAAGAAAATAAGAAATTAGCACAGTGAGAAATCCTTTGAACCAATGAACTTCCAGTCTCCTGATTAAGCTTTGCCATTAACTGGAGCGTCAGAGACTTTAATGAGCTTAACAATGTAAAGCTCTGGCTTTTCCATTTCCTCAATTCATTAATTATTCCCTGTAAATTGAAATGCTTACGTGGCTCAATACCAACGCTAAGATATCGTTTTCTCATAAACTTTAAAGACTCCAAAGGCCTCAAAATAAACCAGTGTTCTATGTTACTTTTTAATGTTGTATTTGCATGTGTTACATACAACGGTTCTTCATACTATCTCTGCAAGTTCTTCATTAATGAGAACTGTAGCACATGTAGTTGTATGTAGCTAATGTATCTAACTAGCTTTGGCCAAAGCTTAAAATGGTGTCTCTTACGCTACTCCTGCACTTGCACATTGAAGAAACACAGTAGCCTACATAGGTTGCCCTCATGCTCAATATAGCCTGGAGATATTAAAACTTTGATAGGTCACGCTTCGCTAAAGCACCTTATAAACCCAAGCCTTTTCCTCACCTGTCAGTGTGAGTAGCTAAATGTTAACTCTAAAAACAAAGCAGCGAGTGTCACTGGAGGTTAAGCATAGCACCGTTAGCGAAAGGCCGACACAGTTAGCACTCAGTTCGAACACGACCCCTGCACACTCACACAGGGGAGCAATGCAGCTGGAAGCGAGGCAACCTTTAATGGAGTTGTTGTGACAACCAAACGAGACACAAAGATCACCGGGGGGAGCCCATTCTATGACACTGACCCCTCCAACCCTTTGGCATTGCACACACACAGAGAGACAGAGGTGTGTAAACATTGCCTCATTATTTAACTAGGCAAGTCAGTTAAGAACAAATTCGTATTTACAATGACAGCCTAGGAACAGTGGGTGTGAAATGCCTTGTTCAGGGGCAGAACGACCGATTTTTACCTTATCAGCTCAGGGATTCAATCTAGCAACCTTTTGGTTACTGGCCCAACGCTCTAACCAAATTTCAGGCAGTATTTTCAAACAGCTCTTATAAAACACATGAACGTCATGTTTTTGACTGCACTGGGCCTTCAATATAGTTACTCCAAAGCAGATAACGAGGGAAAGAAACAGTGAAACAGCAGTATGTCTGGGACATGAGATATCATGGTTATTCATGAAGGCAATTAAACAGTAGATCATTATCAGAGAGAGAGCGAGAGAGAGAGAGCGAGAGCGAGAGCGAGAGAGAGAGAGAGAGAGAGAGAGAGAGAGAGAGAGAGAGAGAGAGAGAGAGAGAGAGAGAGCTGACAAAATTGAATACGCCACGGGCTGCCCCTCCCCTCTTCTGTTCTGCTTCTGAAAGAATAATCCAAGAGGAAATAGCCCCCGGTGTTAGACGAGTTTGAGAACATGCACATTTAGCCTGGAATATAGGGTGTCGTGATGATGATGCATTCTCTTTCTGCTTGTCCTGAGTCAAACTCTTGGAAAATACTTGTTGTTAATTAGGATTTCATTCACAGACCAATAGTCATCACAACAGTCATTTAGTGGTCATATTATTGTCTACCCAAAGCCATTTTATATTACTTTATTATGAATGTTTGACCCTACCAGCAGCTTGAAAAACTTTGTACACTTTAGTTTGTGAATATACATATTATACTCATCCTAAGCTGTAGGGAGTGCCAACCCTCACCTTACTGGTTGTGCGGGCATTTGTTCCAGCCTTGCTCTATAACACTATATTTACTCCTCTAGGCTACTACACGTGTGTGGAGGTGATATTCACCCTGAGGAGGCAGGTGGGCTTCTACATGATGGGTGTCTATGCCCCCACACTCCTCATTGTGGTCCTCTCCTGGCTCTCCTTCTGGATCAACCCTGATGCCAGCGCTGCCAGGGTCCCTCTGGGTATGAACTTGAATCCCTACTCTAACCACTGACCCCTAACCACTATCCTAACCACTGACTACTGACCCCTAACCCCTATCCTAACCACTGACTGACTCATAACCCCTATCCTAACCACTGACCCCTAACCCCTATCCTAACCACTGACCCCTAACCCCTGTCCTAACCACTGACCCCTAACCCCTATCCTAACCACTGACTGACCCATAACCCCTATCCTAACCACTTACCCTTAGCTCCTATCCTAACTACTGACACCTAACCCCTATCCTAACCACTTACCCTTCACTCCTATCCTAACCACTGACCCTAACCCTTTTCCTAACCCCATGTCACTGTGTCTGACTGTAGCTAGTCTCCCATGTCACTGTGTCTGACTGTAGTTAGTCTCCCATGTCACTGTGCCTGACTGTAGTTAGTCTCCCATGTCACTGTGTCTGACTGTAGGTAGTCTCCCATGTCACTGTGTCTGACTGTAGCTAGTCTCCCATGTCACTGTGTCTGACTGTAGTTAGTCTCCCATGTCACTGTGTCTGACTGTAGCTAGTCTCCCATGTCACTGTGTCTGACTGTAGCTAGTCTCCCATGTCACTGTGTCTGACTGTAGTTAGTCTCCCATGTCACTGTGTCTGACTGTAGCTAGTCTCCCATGTCACTGTGTCTGACTGTAGCTAGTCTCCCATGTCACTGTGTCTGACTGTAGCTAGTCTCCCATGTCACTGTGTCTACCTGTAGCTAGTCTCCCATGTCACTGTGTCTGACTGTAGTTAGTCTCCCATGTCACTGTGCCTGACTGTAGTTAGTCTCCCATGTCACTGTGTCTGACTGTAGGTAGTCTCCCATGTCACTGTGTCTGACTGTAGCTAGTCTCCCATGTCACTGTGTCTGACTGTAGGTAGTCTCCCATGTCACTGTCTGACTGTAGCTAGTCTCCCATGTCACTGTGTCTGACTGTAGTTAGTCTCCTATGTCAATATGTCTGACTGTAGGTAGTCTCCCATGCCACTGTGTCTGACTGTAGGTAGTCTCCCATGTCACTGTGTCTGACTGTAGCTAGTCTCCCATGTCACTGTGTCTGACTGTAGCTAGTCTCCCATGTCACTGTGTCTGACTGTAGTTAGTCTCCCATGTCACTGTGTCTGACTGTAGCTAGTCTCCCATGTCACTGTGTCTGACTGTAGCTAGTCTCCCATGTCACTGTGTCTGACTGTAGCTAGTCTCCCATGTCACTGTGTCTAACTGTAGCTAGTCTCCCATGTCACTGTGTCTGACTGTAGGTAGTCTCCCATGTCTCTGTGGTGTTGTCTGAATTTAGCTAAAAAAAAAAAAAAAAAGAATAATCCTACGTTTTGTTATTCTTTTGCTTTACTAATTGAATTAATAGTGAAATGTAGCGTGATTCAATTTGGATTTTGAGGCTAGTCTGACTTATTGAGGCATCAAATGCAACCTAATATAGCCATCCATTTGTCATCACTGCATGACATGAGAGTGGTTTACACTTTTTTATATACTCTAGTGTCCCATCTTACTGTTTCACTGTCTGCCTGAGGGAGTGCAATGTGAATAGCAATGGAACCATCTATTGTCATTCCACTGTCTCCCCCTACATGATACATAATATATCATGAAACAATTTATGTTGTATGAGTAACGAGTAACTCGCCTAGTCCATCGTCAACAATCCTGCACGAGTGGGAAATGTCAACTTCTCCCCGTGTGACGTCACTTCATCCATTCTGATGGGTGTGGAGAGAGCTGTGTGGATAAGAGGACCATCCATTGTTACTCCCCCACTCCCACCACTGCCATCACTACCTCCTCCTCCTCTGTTTCCACTTCAGCTGTTAGTCACTTTCCTCCCATCCCTCCATCTCCTCTGGAGGGCCACCTCATGACACCTCAGTAAATGGGATCAGCACAGGTCAGTCATCTCCTGTGTGTGACCATTTACATATGCCATTTATTCACCTCTGTGTGTGAGTGAGTGTGTGTGTGTGTGTGTGTGTGTGCGTGAGTGTATGTGTTGGCGTACATGTGACTAGATGTGTGGAGTACTTCCATATACACTTCCTACTATGTGTGTCGTGTTGGACTCATTTTGTTCCTACAATACAGCGTCCCATCCGGGGCCAAGCGTCAGCAAACAAAGCATTATGCTGTTTCAACAGAGCCAACACCTTCCCTGTGTTATGTAAAATAGGCCAGCTTGCATGCTGGGATGAAAAGGATTTCAGAGCTCGGTGAACTCCGATGGGGTTAGGTAATCATCTGAAATAAGGACCCTGCGCTTTTATTTCTAGATATTTCTGCAGTCACTTATATAACGGCCTAGATTAATTGTCCAATCAGAGAGGATAAACAATAGAAAATAGCTCTTTATTAATTGTGGCTCTGTGAACCCACTTCATCACTAGAATGAGGAAGGTAGAAAGGTAAAGGAAGGTTCATGGGTTTATAATTTGGATCTTAGAACTGTATATCCTGGGATATGGGTTTGAATGTGAGTGTTTTATTACCACTGCCTAGTCCAGGTGATTCATATATCCATTATTCCATACTGTACATCAGGGGTATTCAATTCCAACTGTCGAGGGCTGCTGTGTCTTCTCCCTGCTATTTACCACTCACCTGGTTTAGATCAAAGACTAGACCTCTGATTTAAAGGCAAGGTCTGAAGTTGAATCTCAAGGTCTGAAGTTGAATCTCCTTGTCTGCTGTGCATTCTATGTTGAGCATTAGAGAGTCGAGTCCAAATACTAATTTGAGATCCTTTGACACATCTAGAAGTATCCCCAATGCTAAGCTCTGCTCTCCTTCCTTGGATGTTTAGTTGACAAGGCTCTTCCCTCCCTCCCCGTTAACCTCCCAGGGATCCTCTCGGTGCTCTCCCTGTCTTCTGAGTGCACGTCCCTGGCCTCAGAGCTGCCCAAGGTTTCCTACGTGAAGGCCATCGACATCTGGCTGATCGCTTGCCTACTGTTTGGCTTCGCCTCGCTGGTGGAGTACGCCGTGGTGCAGGTGATGCTCAACAGCCCCAAGCGCATCGAGGCTGAGAAGGCCAAGATGGCATCCAAGGTGAAGGTAGAGGGTAAGGAGAAGGCGGCGGGCAAGAACAACACGGTCAACGGTACCAGCGAGACACCCTGTCATGTCAGCACACTGCAGGTGGGTGAAGGAAAGGTGGGGAGCGGATGGGTGTTTGTGGGGAATGAGGTGGGGGGGCTGCTTGTGTACGTGAGTTTGCTTTCTGTAATTAGAAATATAATGAAGTTGTCTCCAGACACTGATTTAAGTCAGGATGAAGTTGTCTCCAGACACTGATCTAAGTCAGGATGAAGTTGTTTCCAGACACTGATCTGAGTCAGGATGATGTTGTCACCAATGGATACAGATGCTTGCTTGTGCGCACGTTTGCGTGCACGTGTGTACTCGTGTGTGCGTGTGTGCTATCCTCACACTTAGTTGAATGACGAATGGTTAACCTTGTCCCTAGGCACGATTAGAGTGAAGTTAGCAATCTAAATGCTAAATAGATTGGACGATCCAATCATTTATAAATGCTAACATCTTCTGCACTCTTGCCTGGCGCGGATAAAGATTGACACTCAGGTACAGATTTCGCTCCTGAACTGTCGTTTTAATCATACACTTCATTGAAATGACTTGACATGGTAATGTATGTTAGTCAAGACTTTGAGAATATTACACTAGTCCGCAGAGATCAAATATGTTTTCTTATCAAACATAAATTAAATGAACAACGATTTAATGAGCTTAATGGGTTAGAGGGAAAAACTAGCAACTATATGATTAGTTTCTCAATTGCCCTGTAGCCCTTGAGTTAAGTCGATGAGAAAGACCGACGTTGAAATGTGGGTTTTTAGAAGCTACTTCCCACAGATTATTTTGTATTTAGCAATCTATTGTAACAGCATGTCAATTCACCAAAGAAAACACTAGAGAAGACTTCCAGATGACATCTCCAAAACAACAACATTAGGGATATTTTGTCACTGTCTATGGGTGCCATCAAAAGGCAATGCATAAGATAATTGTGTATCTGTTGCATTGTCATCTCATTCAGAAAGAAACTGCCAGACACCACACCAATGCAAAACACCACTGCATGGTCAAAATGGCACCCATTGTATATGCCGATATATATGGACATCCAATATTGATCAACCCCGTGTGTCTCGCAACCCAGCGTCACTCAAAGTGTCTCTCTCCAGTAAGATCCTATACAGAGGAATGCAGCTGATCTATCGCTCTGATGTTTGAAGCGTGTTACCTTATGCGCTATCTCCATAGGGAACGCACAACACAGCCAATGTCTACAGAAGGTAGGCATGTTAGCACCATCCTACCCTCCAACCACACTAGAACCATAGAACAGATCTGACTAAAACCACACCAAAAGGTCCTGAAAGGGTTGGCAAAGCACAGTCATAAATTAACTAATGTCAGAATGTCACACAAAGGCATTACTTGATTGGAATGAAGGCATTTCTCTCTGGCTCTGGCCACTACTGCTCAGCGTTGGCGGTTGGCAGTAAGGGAGGAGGATGACATGGGATGTGATTAGAGCTCTAGCTGACTCCTAGTTCATGGGCTGACGAGATGTATGATGCCATTAGCTGAGAGAAAGTCAGAGAGCTGGAGAGTGACTGGATGGGAATGTTTGGAGGAGGGGGGACTAATGCAATGTTTTCAATTGCTCCCGTCACTACCTCACCACCAATGCCATTATACACTTGAGCAAGGCACTTAACCCCTAACATGCTCAAGGGGCACTGCTTTTTGCCTGACCCTGTGCTCTCCCCAGCCTTCTGTGAATGTGTGTGTGTGGTGTGATTGTGGGGTGGGCACTCTGTTAGCAAAAAGACGCTTTCCCATAAACAAAGTTATGTTTACCACCTTTCCCTTTTCCAGGGGGCAGAGACCCGGTGCAAAAAGGTGTGCACCTCCAAATCGGACCTGCGCACCAACGACTTCAGCATTGTTGGCTCACTGCCGCGGGACTTTGAGCTCTCCAACTTTGACTGCTACGGGAAGCCCATTACCTTGCCCCACGGCCTGAGCAAAAGCCAGGCCAAAGCCAAGAACCGCCGCCGCCCAAGCCCATCATCCCCTCAGCCGCCAAGCGGGTCGACCTCTATGCCCGAGCCCTCTTCCCCTTCTCCTTCCTCTTCTTCAACGTCATCTATTGGTCCGTGTACTTGTGATCAGGGATGGAATTGAAGGGTTTTGTGCCAGCTTGGCTAGTAGACCACACATTTGCTTGTGATCATCTCGTATTTTGATCCATTCTTCCTTAATTCTTTAAGTTATTTATTTGTTGATCTGTTTATATTAATCTATAGATTATTAACTATCATTATTGGCATTAGAACAATTATATCATCCATGAATTCATAATTATTGGCACTAGGAAGAGCGAACATCCATCATAGGTGTAATTCGTGAGATGAATGATATAAATGATTTGACAATTTGAAAATCAATAATGAATAAAAAAATATAATTAAGAATTTATGGAAAAATAATACTGTTGTAGTACTTAGTTCAAGGAAATCATAAGAGACAGTACAAATAATTGTAAATTGGTCTCCATGTTTAAGCTAGCAGGGTTTTAACGCAATTTCAAAAGGCATTCTGATATGTTAAAGAAATTGCATTGTGAAACCCAAACGTATTATGTCAAAGTCCCTCAAACGCTCCAGAGAACCGCACCAGGGTACCGCATTTCAAATGTGAAAACAACCATAAAAATAGATTAAATAAAGAATTAAATCAAAAATATTAGTGTACATAGCCAGGTGCTTTTTGTCGCTAAGAGCAGGAACTTGCTCGCAAGATTGATAAGATGGTATCGGCACAAAGTTTACAATTGCATGTTAAAAATTGCTTATATGAATATAAATGCAGTATATTATGTCTATGAAAGTTTATTAAAGCTACAATAAGTAACTTTTTGGGCGACCTGACCAAGTTCACATAGGAAAGTGAGTTACAGATCTGTAATTCTCATTGAAAGCAAGTCTAAGAAGTGGAAGATATGTTCTATGTGTGCTATTTCTATGCTCCCCGTTGTTAAATTTCGAAAATATATTTCACAGCGGTTTGGATGGTGATGATTCTCTACACTATGCATTGCTTGTTTTGTCACATAAACTAAACTAAAATTAGGCTAACTCTAATATTAAATACTAAATATTACCTTTAATATTATGGTATTATTTTCTCTCTCCAAGACTACAGTTGATATATGAAAAACCGTGTCGTTGTTCAGTTGGTTATATGACATTGCCACTACGAGAATTGTACCTTTTGACAATCTCTCACACATCACTACATGTTCAGCACCATATTTCATGTGTAAATGGGTTAACAAACTGACCATGTATATGTGATTTGCAAGTTTACAATTTACAAACTAAATAAATGTTTATATGACTCACACAACGATGTATTTGTGATATTATTTGTAGTAGTCTAAATCTGTCTGTCCCTACACACATTTATCACAGATCTACCACAATGACTAAAGATAGTGAGATTAAACACATTTTGTATACCCATTGCTCATTAAAATAAACTCAAGGATTTTGACAGATATCATAAAAATCAACCCTTCCCCTAAATTATTCACATGGTGTCAGAAGGTTTGGTGTAGTTGGTGCAAAAAGAGTCAGGCGCAGGGCAGCAGAGATGAGCAACACAACGTAGTTTACTCAAAATGTTACAAACTCGAAACAAAATACCAAGCCCACCAAATGGACTGATATCAATCGAAACAATTACGCACACAAACATGGGGGAAACAGAGCGTTAAATAATGAACATGTAATTGGGGAATTGAAACCAGGTGTGTAAAAAACAAAGACAAAACAAATGGAAATTGAAAAGTGGATCGGCGATGGCCAGAAGGCCGGTGACGTCGACCGCCGAACGCCACCCGAACAAGGAGACTTCGGCGGAAGTCGTGACACATGGTATCAAAAGGTTAACTTCTCCTCATAAAAACAGTCACATTTGTGATAGATCATTCACTGTAAGATGAAGAAATAAAACAAATATATATGTCACATGCTTCATAGACAACAAGTGTAGACTAACAGTGAAATGCTTACTTAAGGGTCCTTTTCCAACAATGCAGAGTTAAGATAAGATTTTCTTATATATAAAAAAGTAATGACACGAGGAATAAATACACAGGGGTACGAGGTCATAATATGGTTATATACAGGGAGTACCAGTACTGAGTGGATGCGCAGGAGTATGAGGTAATAACATGGCTATATACAGTGTGGAAGTGTGTGTGTGGCTTCAGTATGCATGTGTGTGCATGTTATGTGTGTGGGTGTATGTAGTGTGTGTGTATGCATGTGTCTGTGTGTGCAATTGATTTGCTACTTAGCAGTCTTATTTAGAAGTCTCAGCCTCCTGAGGGGGACGAGGCATTGTCGTGCCCTCTTCACGACTGTGTTGGTGTGTTTGGACCATGATAGATCCTTGGTGATGTGGACAGAGGAACGAACATGAAGCGCTTGACTACAGCCCAGTCAATGTGAATGGGGGTGTGCTCGGCCCTCCGTTTCCTGATTGCGGATTATCAGTGGGAAACTGATTGAAAAGGGACAGGTTTTAATGTATTTTTCTGACTACCACATGACCAGTTGGTCATAATTGTGACCTCTATCTGACCAGCTGGTCATAATTCTTACCGCTATATTATGTACTGGTCATAGACCTCATCCTAACCTGGTAATAACTTGACTACAGTTTATTACCTGTTGTAGAAAGTATTGCAGAGGATAAAGTTGGATATTGAAAACATTGTTCATTACATTTATATTTGTTTCCATAGTCCCCAATTAAAGTTGAAATCTGCAACATATCCTTACATTTAAAATATATCAATCATTGGAAAAAATGAATCTACATCACCATTTATTTCACATCTGCATATAGTAATTGGTTTCACAATTCACCCACAGACATTACATGCATTGAAAGGCTGGGACACAGAGTATATAAAGGCTGATTGTTTTATTTGATTAATAATTCATAAGAGCGGTGTGGATCTTCATCAAGTGTGACGGGTCAGATCTGGAGCATAGTGGCCTTGAAGAGTGGTGTGACGGGTCAGATCTGGAGCATAGTGGCCCTCTTGAAGAGTGGTGTGATGGGTCAGATTTGGAGCATAGTGGCCTTCTTGAAGAGTGGTGTGATGGGTCAGATCTGGAGCATAGTGGCCTTCTTGAAGAGTGGTGTGACGGGTCAGATCTGGAGCGTAGTGGCCCTCTTGAAGAGTGGTGTGATGGGTCAGATCTGCAGTGAAGAGAATCAACGCATTACAACTTTATACATTTGAGATTTTAAAATAACATTTGAAAGGACATTCCCGAAGAAAGTTTGTGGACTCAGCTGGCTAAAAGTATTTCCATGGTACTAGTTGAAGTAGTGTGTAGCAGTTATAGCTTAGAGATGTCTTCAAAAAAGAACAACTTGCTCATATACTGTACAGTGCATACGGAAAGTATTCAGACCCCTTGACTTTTTCCACATTTTGTTACATTACAGCCTTATTCTGAAATTAATTAAATAGTCCCCTTCCCACACATCAATCTACATACAATACCCCATAATGACAAAGCAAAAGCAGGTTTTTAGATTTTTTTGCAAAAAATTATAATATGAAATACCTTATTTACATAAGCATTCAGACCCTTTGCTTTGAGACTCGAAATTGAGCTAAAGTGCATCCTGTTTCCATTGATCATTCTTGAGATGTTTCTACAACGTGATTAGAGTCCACCTGTGGTAAATTCAATTGCATGTCTCTTGGGGAATCAAGTCTCAGTGAGACCTGATGCAGAGAAAAAAAACAGTATTGATCTCAGCACAGCTAGCACAAACCTAGCTCTTACAAAGCTGGTTAGTAGAAATCAATACACGTTGAACAGTACGACACAGAAAAAATAAACAATTGCACACAAAACTTACCTTCAGTGACTATGGCTTTAATGAGGGGTGGTTCTGCTCTCTCCCTGGGATGTGGCTGAATAAGTCATTCGTAACTGAGTGGCTGGCCAAGCACTGCTGTAGAGGCCATGCATCAGGTCACTGATATGTTTCAGGAACTGTAAAGACAAATCATGATTAATCATTACCTAAGGTCTTCACAGTTAGCCTAGCCAGTACATTGACTATGTTGCCCCTCAGCAATCTGGTCGTCAGACAGACAGATGGAGAGAAACAGAAAAACAAAGGCTATTTACATTTCTTGGCCAGCAGGCTGGATAACTTCCCTTTGTACCCTCCTCCATCCAAGCTAGAAGATTCAGGAATTGAAAAGGCAGTTGAGAGTTGTAACGTTCATCAACGTTCATCTCTCTCTCTCTCTCTCTCTCTCTCTCTCTCTCTCTCTCTCTCTCTCTCTCTCTCTCTCTCTCTCTCTCTCTCTCTCTCACACACACACACACACACACACTCAAACACACAAAGCTAGCATGACACAATGTTGACATGATTATAAGTTATTCGTAATCTCTCTCCCCCTCTCTTTCTCACACAGAACACACACCTACACACAGCTAGCATGACAAGGTTCTCTCTTTGTCTCTCCCTCTCTCTCTCACACACAAAGTCAAATGCACACACAGACACACACAGTCATTTACTGTCATTAACTAAACAGATATCAAAATGTCATAACGTTAGCTACAACCAATGGTTACAACAGGTAAAAATAAAAACATACCATGTCCATGGAGGATTAGCCAGAGAACTAACGTTAGCTACTTAAAATTAGCCTGCTAAATTAGTTAACGTTTGTATAGATTGGTGTCAATTAATTGATAAGACGTCTTAATCTGGTTGCGATCTGGTTATAAGACGTCCTGACCAGATTTCAACCAGTAAAAGACGTCTTTATCACGACGTATGCCCACTGGGTTCCTCCCTTTCCATTGGCTGACCTGTATTTTAACCTGCACATTAAGCATGGCACACAGCTATCTGCTCCATGAGAGGCTTGACCATCTCCTAATCTCCCAATTGGCCATCAGTAATTATGCATTGGAAATGTGTTTGGATATTGACCTCTGAGTTTTGTTGCAAGACTCCTCAATATGAGATTTGTCTCCGACTTAATGAACCAAGATAGATGCTGACCTCATGTCATGACAAATGGCCCATATAAATGAAGCAGAAGGAGATCTGGTCAGGTTTGTTGAGGATGGATAGTACGTGGGGTTAGACCATAGATTAATTTAAATAACATGTTATGAATATATCCTTATTTATCAAGCAAATAAGTACCATCTTGACTTCTTTGCTGTTGCTGTCATGGTAACAGACTTTACAGAGGGAAGATTTCAGCGGTTACTCTGGGCAACCAATCTCGCCGACCAATGTTTCTGGAATGAGGACACATGCCAGACAGTGAGACAAAGACATAACAATAACAACACGTGAGTTTAATGAGAATGACAAATTAGTTGTTAAAATAATCTCTCATTAAAGGTATACTAATATCACTCAGGAAATGCATGTTTTTAGGGTCAAACTGTGTTGGTTAAATAGATTTCCCCCCAAATCTATCAGTTTGCCTTTAATATTGACTGGTTCCCATGGAATTTCCTCCGATGGATGTCCCCTTTAACCTTATTTTGAAAGCCTGGGAGAATTAGATTGAGCTCTGCAGTGCCCACTAGAGGATATTTCGATTTCTGCCTTTAATTTAAATGGCTGGAGGAGATGCACTTACTCACATGTATCTAGAATCTAGAAGGTTCCTTTAGAACAGAAAATAAACAAGTGATGCTGGGGGAATATGAAGTCAAATACCACAGCATCACATGTAAAATAAGCATGAGTATGTGGCATCTTGGTTCTCAAATAAACTTTTTGATCGCCTTGTGTGTCTGGTATCTTTGCCTTAGTCCTTTAAAACATGGTGCTATAAGCTTGCTACCAGCTTCCTGTCTTGTTAGACATGTCACATTACAAAATCAATATGCAATCTAAGTTTTTATTTTGGGTCAGTCAGATGCCTTGTTCCCATAGAGACAGCATTACGAGGCAAACACTTGTCTTGATTTGTCCTATTCTAAAAGCAATGTTATGATAGTCAATGGCATCTGAGATGAAGAAAGTAGTATCTATGCTGCTCATGACTCATCCTCTCTCATCACTGACGTAACCGTGATAACTCTGTATCTGCACCACCCCCACCCTCTTCCAGCCCCCCTGCTGCTAACATAGCTCTGTAACCTTATATCACACAGACTGGCTTCTAATCTAACCTGACCTTTCACAGGGGGACAACCTTCCCAAACCCCCCTCCCCCCATTGGACACACAGGTAACCAACAGACCTGAGTCAACCTCCCCAACCCCTCTTCCACATGGGGGACACAGATAACCAACAGACCTGAGTGACAGTTAGAGCTGATTAGTTAAAATAGGAGCTACGCTACATGCGGTCAATGATCACCGCGCTTAACCCTACAGATTCCAGGTTACGGAATGTAGGGTGATTTTTGATCGAGCTTTCCTAGAGATTTTGAGGCATTAGATCGTCTTCAACTCTGAAATGTGGGTTAAATGTTTTTCTGTTGCTCGTCCTCTGAAATGGTTATAGAGATATTTAACCACATAGATAAATCTAACCTCCTAAATGATGCTGGAGGGAATAGCGGATGTTTTACAGGCTCCTGACCAATTGTGCTATTTTGTATTTTTCGCTGATCTTAACAGTTTTTTTACATAATGTTTCCGCCATTGTTTCCTATGACCAAAAAGAGCTTCTGAACATCAGAACAGTGATCACTAACCTCGATTTGGATGAGGACTTCTACTTCAATGAGTTGGGGGGTGAAGGACATATTGACTATCGCGGACCAGGCCCAAATCCCTGACACTTGAAGAAGGAGGAGACAGCGCTATAGAGGCTGGCGTGTGGGATACCTTACGAGTATACATCGGAGAGTGGATAAATCGCCTCTACCCGACATTCTAGTGGCAGGACAGAATGGCAGTTTCGGGGAAGCTCAGGGGAGGGGGTGTGGGTCTCTTTGTTTTATCAACAGCTGGTGCGCTGTCTCTAATATTAAGGAAGTCTCGAGGTTCTAACTCGCCTGAGTTAGAATACCTCATGATAAGCTGTAGACCATACTATTTACCAAGAGTTTTCAGCTATATTTTTTGTAGCTGTCTATTTACCACCACAAACCAATGCTGGCACTAAAACCACACTCAACGAGCTGTATAGGGCCATAAGCAAACAAGAACATGCTCATCCAGAGGCGGTGCTCCTAGTGGCCGGTGATTATAGTGCAGGGAAGCTGAAATCTGTTTTACTTAATTTCACCTGTGCAACCAGAGGTGAAAAAACTCTAGATCCCTTTTACTCCACACACAGACATGCATACAACGCTTTCCCTCACCCTCCATCTGGCAAATGTGACCATAACGCTATCCTCCTGATTCCTGCTTACAAGAAAAACTCAAAGAGGAAGTATCAGTGCAATGCTGAAGTAGTCCGATGAAGCGGATGCTAAGCTACAGGACTGTTTCTCTAGCACAGACTGGAATATGTTCCTGGATTCATCCAATGGCATTGAGGAATTTACCATATCAGTCACCAGTGTCGTGTCTTTGGCATCATTAAAGTGAAGACTGTTATTTTATCAAATCAATTCTCTGTAATTATTATTACGTGATTAACTTATCACGTAAATGTAATTAACTAGGAAGTCGGGGCACCAAGGAAAATATTCCGATTACAAAGGTATAATTTTCCTAATATAACTTTTCGGATATTTTAATATCTGATCAATTAATCTTGTCATTACAGTTTTTTCCAACTGCTTACACACGTTTTCAAAACTGTCTCCTTTTTTCAAAACTCTACACACAATTCCCAAAACTGCACACACAAAATGCAAAATGCCTCACATCTCCTTCAAAATGTAACACTGCATTCAAAATGCCATAAACACATGTCAGAATGAAGCATTTGCATCAAATGGCAAACACTGCTTTCATAATAGTACATTTTTGGATATACCATGTAAACACTGTTGTTTTAAATCTAAAGCTCTTTGGTCTTTCAATACAATGTTATACAGTGAAAGTAATCTGCTGAGAGGGGTAACAAGTACACTGTAAACACCAATGCAATGTAGAAACCGAAAATATTTATTAGGCCAAACATTACTGTTGTATACAGTAGCATACAACAAAACCATAAACATATGTAAACCAAAAGTATATTCTTTAGAATACAGTAAAGAACACAATTGTGTGTGTGGGGTCCCGGGGGCAGTCCAGGAATTGGTAGGGGGCAGTCACCAGTGCTAAGCTACGCTTCATCTCTTCTCCGGCCTGGGTCTGGCCACAATACTTCGTCCACATCACAAGATACGTTTTCTCTTGCCAAACATCGAGGGAAGTATCTCCTAGCATGGCGTATCCAACCTTGGACAGAGGCAACCTCTATGTCCCCACATGCGTCCTCCATTGCCTGGAGAAGCGGCATGCGGGCATAGGGTTGGCGATCATACACTTTCCAGCGCCAGGCTGAGAAGAATTCCTCTATGGGATTTAGAAAAGGTGAATATGGGGGTAGGTACAAAACTACAAATTGTGGATGGGTGGCAAACCAGTTTTGGTCCAAAACAGCCCGGTGAAAACTAACATTGTTCCATAAAACCACAAATCTAGCAGGCTCCTGATCTGGATCAGGGACAAGCATTGTGTAAATTGCATCCAGAAAAGTGAGCATATGGCCGGTGTTGTACGGACCCAGTGTGGCATTGTGATGGAGGACCCTGTTTTGAGTGATGGCAGCCCACATAGTTATATTACCCCCACGCTGTCCAGGGACATTGGTAATTGCCCTCTGTCCTATTACATTTCTTCCGCGCAGCGCCTGGTTTTGGTGAGGTTGAAGCCAACCTCATCCACATAAATAAATTCATGGCAAATTACATGGGCATCCAGCTCCAATACTCTTTGTAACAGACAAAAGGATATACAGATGAGTAAATATGGTATGTCTGAAGTACTGGAAGTAGTGTTGCATACATACCTCTATAAAGTCATGTCGCATATTCTTGACTCTGTCAGAGTTTCTCTCAAATGGCACCTTGTAAAGTTGTTTCATCGTCACCCGGTGCCGTTGGAGGATGCGTTGTATGGTCGACAGGCTTACAGCATTGACGTTGTTAAATATGGTGTCATTATTCAATATATGCTCTCTTATCTCTCGAATCCTAATTGCATTGTTGGCCAAAACCATATTTATAATTGCAGTCTCTTGTACATCTGTAAACAAGCGTCCTCGTCCTCCATGATGTCTTTGCCTTTCCACTCTGTACAGAATTCAAACACAGTACGTGTTCAGCATAGGAACTGTAAACAATGTACAAAAAAATGTAGTACAGCATGATAACCAACCTCATTCATTCAATGCAGTGCAGTAAATGGATGGCTTAGAGTTACAAATGTTTATGCAATACTATGCAGTCATACGTATTTTACAGTACATTACTGTGATGCTAAAATAGTCATTAGATAGTTGCATACCTGCTCTCATTTCTTCCTCTTCCTCTCCCTCCTACTCCTCTTGCTCTCTGTCCATTGTTGGCATCCATTGTTCAAAACAGGTCATCTGACCTTTGACCTATTTATAGGCCTATACTACAGTAAAGCAGTGATTGGTTAGTGATCAGTTAAGCTATTAGTGTTTGCACATGTGAGGAGTGTGTCTGTGACCTGGTGAATAAGTGTAGCATTTTGATTGGTTGTGTTTGGAAAAGGAAAACAAGTCACTTCCTGTTAGATTTTTGTGTTTTAGGTCGAGAATTGTGTGTAGTGTTTTGAAAAAAGTATTTTATGCAATTGACAACTGAGTCAAAGGCTGAGAAATAGCTTATAGTTTTGGATATTTGGTGGTCTCTCGAGATTATGTTCATTGTAATTGATTAATTTCTTTATTATATGTACCTGCCAAATAACTTAGGGCATCACTCCTAAGAAGCATCCATTTTTGAGTTGTTTAAATATGTCCACGCTCTTGATGGCTGTGGCCTTGGTGACTGTAGTGCGGCATGGCATGAGGAGGCATGGGACTTGAGGAAGTGTGGTGACTGGGACTTCCTGTAAAGGAATGGGGTCGTGGGTGGCTCAACGCAGGGCTTGGGCTGAGTAGACTGAACCAATTGCCAAACTTTCCATGACTCCTTGGCTCGGTTGCCAGGAGTGAACAAGTTAGTTCTGCTCAGACCTGAGAGAGAAGAAAGAAAGGAAGGGATGGATGAAGTTAGGAGTGTGTGTGTGTGTGTGTGTGTGTGTGTGTGTGTGTGTGTGTGTGTGTGTGTGTGTGTGTGTGTGTGTGTGTGTGTGTGTGTGTGTGTGTGTGTGTGTGTGTGTGTGTGTGTGTGAGAGAGAGAGAGAGAGAGAGAGAGCGAGAGAGAGAGAGAGAAAGGGAGAGTGGAAGTGTGAGAGCGTGAAAGAGAGGAAGACAGAGCACAAATAATCAGGAGAAATTTGTGGAGTCTCACAGAAAGAGAGAAATGGAAGAGAAGACCCTTCTAGAAAGCTGGAAGGGCTATTAAACATGTACTTAATAAACAGTGTTAACCGTCTCCAACCTCAGACATTTACACTCTGTGAATTAGTCTCAGGGCTCTTCTCTTAGTTAAGGCCCTTACAATCGTTTCCACACTATTTTACAGTGAAAAATGATAGAACAATTATAATATCTTATGCATATGTAAATATTCTGAGTGTGTTATAGTTGAGGGCAATTAATATTCCAAGCACAGCGCATAGCATTAGAAACCATACAGTATTGCATAATATCTATTGTGTGATGCTTTACAGTAGATCCACAGAGACCATTAGGTATCAGTGTAATATGAGGTCACACAATAGACTGTCTATGACCTATTCTAATGTAGTATAGACTTTCACACACGTATTTTATGTAAACTACTGAGTCAGAGGGAGTAGCCAATCTCAGCACTCTTCCTGACCTTGGTGCTGATCCATGGTAGGTTGGCTCGTTGTTTGTAGTATATGCTTGGCCTAGAAAGTTTTTCGGCTCATGTGCCTTTCTGTGCATTCATGCCGCCACCTTGCTGTATTCAGTATATTGCTCAAGGAACCTTTCAGTCACAGAGGCGTCAGCAACTGCCATTAGTGCTCACAGACAAGGTGGCGGTGGACTAAATTCCACAAGAAGCTTAATTTGAATGGAATTTGTATTTCCTCAAAAGTGGGTCTGGAATCATTATCTTTCCGTCATCCATGGCTTGTCAGTGACTCAGCCTTGAATATGCAAATATTTCAGTTCATTCTATGAAATTATTACTCAGGGTTGCAAATGTCCCTGAATTCCAGGTTGATACTCAAAATCCAGTTCCTCACAAAAGGGTATAATTTCACAAACTTGGTGAGTCTTAGGTCAGCAGTGTACCCCAATTCTTCTCAGATCGCTTTTGCCTATTCCTTTCTCAGTCAGTAAGAGCTTATCTTGCTTTCTGCTTCAAGCAGTTTCTGCCTAAGCAGACATCATCACACGGTCCCCTCTACTCTCTATGCTGTTGTGCTCATCCATTTAATAGCATCATGAAGCCATGAGCCCGAGGGAGTAGGAACACTTTGATACGAAATGAGCCGCTACAGAAGCTCAGTTCACCCCAGCTACTGTACAGCCACTGTACCATTGTGTAGCATTGCAACAGATAGCATATGTTTTTATTGCATAACCCCCCATTACCAATTGTCTCAGTATAACTAATTTGCAAAGATAGTTATCACTTTTGCATTGTGTCTAGTCCCCCTGTCAACAAAAGTTGAATGAACTGTCAGTCAACGATCACTCTAGCCCAGGGGATGTCAAACCCATTTTCCCCCGGTGGACGCATTCGATTTTCAACTAGGTCCGGAGGGCCGAACAGAAAATTGGTTATATTTCCATGCTGTCAAAATGTGCAAAAAATAGTCCTGAATGCTCCCCGACTGTCTAGCTTTCAATTCTGTGATTATTAGGGAGCTGGACACAGTCAAGAACCTGTATGAATGAAGGTCCATTATAATGTATACACAGTTTTGATTTGGTTGTAGTCATTTAAAAGTATATTGAGTTTGTTTTCCCATATTTTTGGGGTTATTTTTATTAGATTTTTTTACTCAGAGCACACGCGGGCCAGATTGGATCCTGTAGCCCATATGCTTGACACGTCTGTTCTAGCCCCTCTTGTTTTAGGTAAATTCAGCTGAAGTTGCATGTGTAAGACAATTTTATATTTTTATTTAACCTTTATTTACCTAGGCAAGTCAGTTCTAACAAATTCTTATTTACAATGACGGCCTACCCCGGCCAAACCCAGACAACACTGGGCCAATTGTGCGCCGCCCTTTGGGACACCCAATCACATCCGGTTGTGATACAGCGTGGAATCGAACCAGGGTCTGTAGTGATGCCTCTAGCACTGCGATGCAGTGCCTTAGACCATGAACCTTCTTATAATGTCAATTAATTCCTAAAGCTGTTCTACCCCTCACTTTTGAGTGTAAACTTGTTGAACTACCTCTGTATACAGTACGGTATATTCCACCAAGTCAGTCAGTGGTAAGCTCCTGAACAAACCAACATATCAAAGAAGATGGGAGAAGTCCAAGAGGTCAATGCCCAGACAGATTCTTTATAGATCCGTCTGTCTGACATCGACTGGGACCGGCAATATACAGAGAGCCCAACTTTCTCTCCCAGACTCCCATTCACCAATAAGACACATCTGCCAGTTGTTGCTCTTCTGCACAGATACATATAGATATTCGGTTGACAACCAGACAATTAGAGCAGAAAGCTATGAATATTTACAAGAGAGAGAGTGGCATCCAACATCCCAGGCTCAGTGACTGATACAATAATAACCCAGCGCCCTGGGTTGACTGAGGTAGCATGAGTTAGTGGGGTGTTCATGATGCTCTGCACCCCCTGATGTGTAGCTATCAGTCACATATGTGTACTGTAGCTATTTCCCACTGTGCTGTAGTATTGCTGCTCTGGGTTTGTACTGCTGGTTTGAGCTATGGTCCTAATAGCATGCTGCTCTGGGTTGATACTGCTGGTTTGAGCTATGGTCCTAATAGCATGCTGCTCTGGGTTGATACTGCTGGTTTGAGCTATGGTCCTGCTCTGGGTTGATACTGCTGGTTATATTCCTAACACCATACTGCTCTGGGTTGATAGTGCTGGTTTGAGCTATGGTCCTAACACCATGCTGCTTCTGTAGCAAAATCCCCTCCGAAGAATGAAGAAAACATTACTGTCATATACATATGGCCACCCAAAGCAGACTCCAAAGCAGATACAAAAATTGTCAAAAGGCCAATGACTTACTTGCTATTGACTTGACAGTTACACTTGGCAGCAACATATGGGTGGTAATAGGGTCTTTGTATCAAGATTAAATGTTGGTGTTTGGCTTGAATCACAACACAGTGTACAGAATAAAACCTCACCTGACATTCCTGGTTTCTAGTTTTTAGTGAATATAAACTTATTCACGTCTCTAATTAGATCATGTTTTATTTAAAAAAAACTCTCATTAAACGTAATAAAAAAGCATCTCTACTGCTACCTACAGTGTTTGCGTGAACCAAAATGATATCTTATTCAGTTATGTGGAAGGGATTCAAAGCCCCAGCTGTTGGTGATTAAATAGATTTAATGTAGTCAAAGAGGAACACTACTTAACCCTATAAACCCAGATGTGCACGCATACTGTACACATCATAGGAACCCATAGATATGTCAACCCCCAGCAAAGACAAGCAGTTATCGTTTCACCACTGTCCACGGTGCTGAAAGCTATGAGAGAACATCATTTCAACACTGTCCATGGTGCTGAAAGCTATGAGAGAATATAGTTTCACCGCTGTCAATGGTACTGAAATGTTTGAGAGAATATAATTTCACTGCTGTCCATGGTGCTGAAAGCTATGAGTGAATATATATATATATATATATATATATATATATATATATATATATATTATTATTTAAAAAAAAAATGTATTTCATTTATTTAACTAGGCAAGTCAGTTAAGAACAAATGACGGCCTACCCCGGCCAAACCCGGATGACGCTGGGCCAATTGTCCTATGGGACTCCCAATCATGGCCGGATGTGATACAGCCTGTGATACAGCCTCATTTCACCGCTGTCCATGGTGCTGAAATCTATGTGGAAAACAAGGAATAGTGGAAGACATGGAATAGTGGAAGACATGGAATAGTGGAAAACATGGAATAGAGGAGAAAATTGAATAGTGGAAGACATGGAATAGTGGGAAAACAAGGAAGAGTGGAAAACATGGAATAGTGGAAAACATGGAATAGTGGAAAACATGGAATAGTGGAAAACAAGGAATAGTGGAAAGCATGGAATAGTGAAAGACATGGAATAGTGGAAAACAAGGAATAGTGGAAAACAAGGAATAGTGGAAAACATGGAATAGTGGAAAACAAGAAATAGTGGAATACATGGAATAGTGGAAAACAAGGAATAGTGGAAAACATGAAATAGTGGAAAACAAGGAATAGTGGAAAACAAGGAACAGTGGAAAACATGGAATAGTGGAAAATATGGAATAGTGGAAAACATGGAATAGTGGAAAACAAGTCGTAGATCAAAGGTAAAGAGTGCATTCATTTGATGGTTAACCCCAGCGAGATGGGAGTAGAGGGAGACACACACACGCACACACATACAGACACACATCACACTAATTATTATTAAGTCACTGGTTCACACAGCCTTTTTAACTTTACTCAAAGTGTTACCTAAACTTAACATTTTTAGTTAGCCAAAACATAGCTCCAAATTTAGAAAACTTTTACAAAAATTCAGTCAATAAAAATGATGTGTTAGCTCAACTTGTCTTATAGAAAGTATTATGGTGGCATCTTAACTCAAAAAGGCTCTGGAACTGGTTACACACGCAGTGATTTTAACATACAATGTTTTCAATATACAGTTGAAGTCGTACGTTTACATACACTTAGGTTGGAGTCATTAAAACGCGTTTTTCAACCACTCCACAAATTTCTTGTTAACAAACTATAGTTTTGGCAAGTCAGTTAGGACATCTACTTTGTGCATGACACAAGTAATTCTTCCAGAAATTGTTTACAGACAGGTTATTTCACTTATAATTCACTGTATCACAATTCCAGTGGGTCAGAAGTTTATATACACTAAGTTGACTGTGCCTTTAAACAGCTTGGAAAATTCCAGAAAATGATGTCATGGCTTTAGAAGCTTCTGATAGGCTAATGGACATCATTTGAGTCAATTGGAGGTGTACCTGTGGATGTATTTCAAGGCCTACCTTCAAACTCAGTGCCTCTTTCTTGACATCATGGGAAAATCAAAAGAAATCAGCGAAGACCTCAGAAAACAAATTGTAGACCTCCACAAGTCTAGTTCATCCTTGGGAGCAATTCCCAAGTGCCTGAAGGTACCACGTTCACCTGTACAAACAATAGTACGCAAGTATACACACCATGGGACCAAGCAGCCGTCATAATGCTCAGGATGGAGACGTGATGCTGGAGGAAACAGGTACAAAAGTATCTATCACCACAGTAAAACGAGTCCTATATTGACATGACCTGAAAGGCCGCTCAGCAAGGAAGAAGCCACTGCTCCAAAACTGCCATAAAAAAGCCAGACTACGGTTTGCAACTGCATATGGGGACAAATATCATACTTTTTGGAGAAATGTCCTCTGGTCTGATGAAACAAAAATAGAACTGTTTGGCCATAATCACCATCGTTATGTTTGGAGGAAAAAGGGGGAGGCTTGCAAGCCGAAGAACACCATCCCAACCATGAAGCACGGGGGTGGCAGCATCTTGTTGTGGGGGTGTTTGCTGAAGGAGGGACTGGTGCACTTCACAAAATAAATGGCATCATGAGGGAGGACAATTATGTGTATATATTGAAGCAACATCTCAAGACATCAGTCTGGAAGTTAAAGCTTGGTCGCAAATGGGTCTTCCAAATGGACAATGACCCCAAGCATACTTCCAAAGTTGTGGCAAAATGGCTTAAGGACAACTAAGTCAAGGTATTGGAGTGGCCATCACAAAGCCCTGACCTCAATCCTATAGAAAATTTGAGGGCAGAACTGAAAAAGCGTGTGCGAGCAAGGAGGCCTACAAACCTGACTCAGTTACACCAGCTCTGTAAGGAGGAATAGGCCAAAATTCACCCAACTTATTGTGGGAAGCTTGTCGAAGGCTACCCAAATTATTTGACCTAAGTTTAAACAATTTAATGGCAATGCTACCAAATACCAATTGAGTGCATGTAAACTTATGACCCACTGGGAATGTGATGAAAGAAATAAAAGCTGAAAGAAATAATTCTCTCTACTATTATTATGACATTTCACATTCTTAAAATAAAGTGGTGATCCTAACTGACCTAAAACAGGGGATGTTTACTTGGATTAAATATTAGAAATTGTGAAAAACTGAGTTTAAAAGTACTTGGCTAAGGTGTACGTAAACTTCCGACTTCAACTGTACATATTTTACACACATGATTACATTGTGCATGTTCATTTATGCAGTCATTATTATTATGTCCTCACCTGGGATTTGTCCTCACCTGGGATTTGTCCTCACCTGGGATTTGCACACAATCTCAGCTCTGTTAAAAGTACACAATAGTAAAACTATTGTATTTATCACAGTGATTAAAAAGCAACATGAAAACAGTAACATGCACCACCAACTTTAGACAACTATACAGAAAACCCTACAATTGCTGAAATATTTCTGTCAAATCAATAAGGAGAGAATAGTCAGATTAACTGATAAATTACAGACATGGTGGCGTAGCAGGAAGATTAGAATGCTGTGAACCAAAAGGTTGTGAGTTTAAATCCCAGGTGAGGACATGTTGAATAATAATTACTGTATAAATTAACATGCATTTAATCATGTATGTTAACCTGTGTCAAATATGTACATTTAAAACATTGTAAGCACTGTGTGTGTGCATAACCAGCTGCATCAACTTTTTTAGTTAAGATGCCCAAATGATAATTTATAGTTGAATGAACATATAAGACAAGTTGAGCAAACACATCATTTTATGTTGACTGAATTCTAGCTAAGTTTGGGCCCAACTAAACATTTCAAGTTCTGTTAACAATTTAACCGAAAAGTTGAGTAAACTAAAAAAGGCTGTGGAATCAGTTACATAATAATAATTAGTTGAAACAACTAGAATTGTTTTACAGTGCACACACACAGGCAGTCGAGCACGAATACATGCACGCACGTACGCACACCCACACACGCATATACACGTATGTACACAAACACCCACACTTGACAAGATTGACTTGACGAGCTACAAATGAACTGCCTCTAAATGTCTGCCTGTACAAACTGACAATGGGGATGATGAGAAAGCAGTAGGCCTATGTTACAGTGAGTCTGACATGACAGTACATGCTGTTACAGGTATACAGTACCGCATGATAATTAGGACTACATAAATGGGGATGGACTCAGTATATTCAACCACTCTTGAAAAAAATATATGAACGCATCTGGATGAAGGACCACATTGGTTTACTACACATTTTATTCTAACTGTGGTTAGATCCAGTTTATTGTTCATTCCTTATATTTTGGTTGGACTGTGAGCGACAGTATTGTTTTTCTTTTGGATAAGCTAGATAATCTTGTTGAGTTCATCAAGTGCAATTTAAATGTCACAGAGATATAGACAACAATGCATCAATGTTTCAAGCCTAAGACGCAGGCGTTGGTCAATAGCTGGCACAGCTACATGCTTTTGAGCATGGCACCCACTACCCATGGATGAACTAAGGTGCCACTCTCAAACTGGCATGGCATTTGTTTGCTTATCCATATGCTATAATGTTATACTGACTGTGAGTCTGATTATCAGAGGGGCACACATAGGTTTATTCAAGATGTAATTCATGTCATGTTTTGCTAAGTTGTTAGTGCAGAGTGATACAGTGAAGGGCTAAATCCTCAATAATGACTTGTATAACACGAAGACGCCTGGAGATGATGAGATTGCCCTTATGGTCTGGCATGAATCTTAGCAGGTTTAAAAAGTCAAGGACACATATTTTGTCTTCTATTATATGCTCAACAAACTAACATATACAAACACTAATGAGCCCTGGACGTCGCGAGGAAGTGAAGTGGAGTGCGCGCTCGGCTCCTCTCGTGTCTTTACGCATCTCATTAACATTCGTCGCCTGTTCGTGATGCTGAAACGATCTCCAGCGCACCGAGCAGAGACGAGAAGTGTTCCTGTTTGTTAAAGGAGGTGTCGACGACTCGCAGGAGGACAGCGCGTGAAAGAGGAGCGGAAGAGACAGTTAATATACACCATTCCTACACTGTTGGACCTGGAAAAAGGGAGTAAGAGCCCTAATTTTCTATACAAAAACCACCTGCAGAAGAAAATAGTCACCAGTGAATTTTCCCTGACAGCAAGTCTTCAATATGTGTCGGATCTAACACAGACCATTATTGAGTAAACAAGGAATATCTCCGTTCTTGGGTGGATGTGGGCACCTTTTTTGTGGAAATGCCTAAGCTTATGAATTTATCGGTTTTCTTTCTATCGGTTTTATGGGGTTTGGCGCTTGGTGGCTCTCAAAGTGTACAAATTGGTATGTATCAATCAAATAAGTTAATTGAAATGATATATAATTGGACATAGGTCCAGCAAGTAGGCTTGTGATTGTGCCAATGCATTAAGAAAGATGGCCATGAAAATATATCAAATAAATTAACAATACAACATATTGGAATAGTCTATGTACAAGTATATTGAGATGTCCAATTGTTTATATTACAGGTGGACTCTTTCCAAGGGGTGCTGATCAGGAGTACAGTGCATTTCGCATAGGAATGGTTCAATTCAGCACACCCGAATTCAGATTGACGCCCCATATTGACAATCTGGAAGTAGCGAACAGTTTTGCCGTCACCAATTGTTGTAAGTAACAACTGTAACCTATTTCAAGTCTCTTTACATAAAATGCAAACCATTTTCATCCCCTTCAAAGATGTCAATAGAAACACAGCGAAACTATCAATTGATATATTACATTACCTTGAAACGTTGCATGGAAAAACTCAATTAGCGCGTAATTTGTGTGCGCTTATTTTAGTTCGTGAAACCATGTCTGTTGTGGAAAGACATAGAAAAGTAGGCTTTGTGTTTGTATAATAAGATCAGTGTTAATCTTTGATTTTGCGAGAAATGACAAGGTAATGTTGGTTTCCACAGTAACAGTCAGTCACAGTGATGACTCCCATGCCACAGGCGCGCGTAATGTGATGCCTGAAAAGCACTGGGGAATAATATCCATCGTCGTTTTGTTGGTATTTTAATCAAATTCAACATAGTTTTATTATATTTTGTGAAATATTTTCACCATTTGCAATAGCTTATCATCTCAAAGAAAGACCTGACTGAGGTCAAAAGGCATTCAAGCCTGTTAATGGAAAATGCATGGTCTTGGAAGACCCAGAAAGACCTGAGTGCAGGCCTTTATGGTTCCACATTTAATAGTATATGTGCATTTATTATCCGTATTTCGTCATTACCTTGATAAGGAAACTAATCTATATCCGGTATACATTAGATGTAGTTCTGTGGAAGAGAAAGAAAGAAAGTGAAAGAATGAAATTATACAAATAATTACTTCCCTTTGGGCAGAAATATCATATAGGTTAATGCATAGCCTACTTCCAGTGTTTGTGGATTAGACTATTGCGTACCACTTCTTGGCCCACATTCGTTATGTTATTAGGTTCTTGAGCGCAATTTCTATATCTATTTTGGGAACAATCAACTGCAAAAATATATATTTTAAAACAGACAGTATTTGATAGTTTATTTAAGAAATAATAGGTTCGATTTGATCTGTGCACTGAGCTGTTAATGAGCGCGCGCTCTATGGATGGGCTACCAATTTCATCTAGCTGTTGCCAAGCGACAGTTCGTTTTGAAAAACGTCTCGGAAGTATATCAAAATAGATTTTAAATAGTATGTGCATTGATTGTCTATATAGATTCCACACTTTTCATATGAAAGCATGTTGCATTAAAGCTCCTCATTGCATCGCGCGACAGATGCCTGATAATGCTGGATTGATAGAACGGTGACGACATGTCAATCACAGCTTGGGTTCTATCTAAGTAACACCATGAATACCCATGAGTGTGATGTCAGAGAATGTTCTTAAAGGCTTGTAGATGGCTTCATTCCCTTAGTAGTCTACTGTAAGTACGAAGCAGATGGATTCATTGTAACTTACAGATTTGCCTCACTTAGCACATATGCCATTTAAAAAGCTTTTCCGTTCAGGAAGATTATTTCTATGCTCTTCAGAATGGAAAAAGCTGAAATGTTGATTGGACATACTGTAGCCTATTAGTCGTATGTGTTATCATTTATTTGAACATATAGGGACAATAGATATGTGATAACCGTGCCTTTATTCAACAAATCGGTCAATGAACCAATTGAAACTCAAGCAAACCACTGGTCAAAAACATTCATTAATAATTGTCAGTACTTTTGGCAATACAATACATAAATATATTTTTTTATTGTCAGTAAAATTGTATTTTTCGTGTATGGGGATATACTGCATATTACTAGAGAGCGAGAGGCTCTTCTCATTGCTTTTGACTGTATGCTTTTAACCCAGTAGATGGCACTATACATTACAAGGTATTACAGGACTTCCCTTCGCATTTAAAACATACATTTTCAGCTGAGAAAGCACAATTAAAACTGGGCACAGAGACATTTATAGGAGCTCTATTAAAATGACATAGATCAATTCATTAGGTGAGACAGTGAATTTAGGTCCTGACAATGTAACCAGTAAATGGGGCATTTTTCTTGCATAGAAAGAATGATATCCCTGCGACGAAAGACACTCTGATTAGCTAAATCACCAAGCTGTATTGAGGGCATAAGCTTCCCTTACAGGTTGAGGGCATAAGCTTCCCTTACAGGTATGCCTTGTGGGATAAGATCATTTATAATCTGATTAAGTGGATTGACATTTTCTCAAAGACATTTTTGTAAAGGTTATGCAATGAGTCCGAGAATAATTCCATTACTGGGATATTGTTGTCTATGCTTTTATGGTGACCATAAGAAAAACAAGAATTTGTACAAATGTACTGAATAAATTATTGTTGGGCCAGAGTGGTACTTCTACCATGTATCAAAGCTATGGCAGGAGAGATGACATATTGTGCCATCAACAAGAGTACATCTGGTACATTCTAGATCTGCTGCCAACTCTAGAAGAGTAGATAGAGGCGGCCACTGTGTGTATGTGTGTGTGCATGCGTGTGTGCATGCGTGTGTGCATGCGTGTATGCATGCATGTGTGTACCTGTGTGCGTGTGTGTGCCTGCATGTGCCTTTGTGCATGCATGTGTGTCTGTGCACACTATTGTGTCTTGATGATTTTCCATTGACCAATTTCAAAACAATCAACACTCACTCTCTGGGGTCTCATAGAAGAGAAACAGATGATTTATTAACACATCAAAAGTCCCTTATTTACATGGTTAACTTAGTCTCTCTAGACATCCACATTGCCTCCCACAATGTTCAAATGCTCTGGCCTAGGGTCTCGTTTTCAAGATTATGGTTGACTTGCCATGCTGTAATTTCCTGCATTTATCTGCAATCTGACTTCTTTATGATGTAGTATTCATGCTGTTTACACTTTTCACAAATTACCAAAGCATTTTTTGGGAAAACTTAATTAAATCCATATGCCATTATTAAAGAGAACACTGTGAAATATTTAATAGGCTAGGAAGTTGGACAAGTCAGAAATCGAGGCTAGGCAGGACTCTGTAGACCTTAGCCTGCCCTGAACACGCTCCTTAACCTATCCGCTTCCTAAATTGCTCCCTATTCCCTATATAGTGCATCAGAGCCCTATGGGCCCTGGTCAAAAGTAGTGCACTACATAGGGGATAGGGTGCCATTGGGCACACACCCTCCTGTCCTTTAACAATCCTCCATTCACACATAAGTGAGGTATCACTGAACTACACAGAGCTGAAATATCAATTACACACTTGTTCAAACACTCTTTTCATGTAATATCGTAAATAATAAATATTAATTATAATAATAAAGTCTGAGTCTTGTCTCATATGACATGGCTTAGCACGCTCCCTTCCTCAGAGGCAGCCAGGTCAAGTCTCATTTGACATGGCTTAACCCGCTTCCTGCCTCAGAGGCAGCCAGGTCAAGTCTCATATGACATGGCTTAGCACGCTCCCTTCCTCAGAGGCAGCCAGGTCAAGTCTCATTTGACATGGCTTAACCCGCTTCCTGCCTCAGAGGCAGCCAGGTCGAGCCTAATTTGACATGGCTTAACCCGCTCCCTGCCTCAGAGGCAGCCAGGTCAAGTCTCATATGACATGGCTTAGCCTGTTCCCTGCCCCAGAGGCAGCCAGGTCAAGTCTGTCCACTCTGATGTGCTCTATATGGAGTCACTGTGCATCGATGTCACTTGTCTGTCAAAGCAAGTTAGAAGAGCAAAATAATAATGAGCTTGATGTTATTGCTTTCTAGGCTGCTGCTGTATGTTCAACCAATGAGAGGACACATCCAACCCTGCCAGGTATTTGATGAGTGAGTCATCAGATCTAGAATCAGCTTCCCCTTCCCCATTTATAACCCTAACAATTATGAGGGGAAACAGAAATGGACCCTAGATCAGCCTCTAGGGGTAACTTCATCCAATTCCTAATTCTTAGTTCAGCACCACATCAACCTGTCATCTTATCCCACTGGAGCGATCTTGATGTGTTCACTCAAATACATCTCATCTTTAATCTGATCTAGGACCTGATAAACAACACTTCTGGCTCCTACACACACCCAGTATCGTGTATCAAACTGTAGGCTACAGTATACCCAAGGGCAGAAGGCACTGTAGAGACAACTGTATTTACTCACAGTCCCTGTTCCAATCTAGATTCTGAAGGCAGAGTACTTCTTTGCCAAGGAAATGGAGCGGAGTATGATTATGTATCAGCAGTCCTTGACATCTGAGACTCAAACTAGTATGTGGACACCCCGTAAAAAGAGTGGAATTGAGCACACAGCCATCAATCTCCACAGACAAACTTTGGCAGTAGAATATCCATACTGAAGAGCTCAGTGACAATCAACGTGGCACCGTCATAGGATGCCAACTTTCCAACAAGTCAGTTCGTCAAATATCTGCCCTGCTAGATCTGTAAGTGCTGGTATTGTGAAGTTAAAATGTCTTGGAACAACAACGGTTCAGCCGTGAAGTGGTAGGACACACGAGCTCACAGAAACGGGACCGCCAAGTGCTGAAGCATGTAACGCGTAAAAATCATCTCACTACTGAGTTTAAAACTGCTCTTGAAAGCAACGTCACCACAATAACTGTTTGTCGGGAGCTTCATGAAATCGGTTTCCATGGCTGAGCAGCCGCACACAAGCCTAAGATCACCATGTGCAATGTCAAGCGTCGGCTGGATTGGTGTAAAACTCGCCACCATTGTACTCTAGAGCAGTCGAAACGCGTTCTCTGGAGAGATTAATCACGCTTCACCATCTGGCAGTCCGATGGACGAATCTGGGTTTGGCGGATGCCAGGAGAATGTTACCTGACCCAATGCATAGTGCCGACTGTAAAGTTTGGTGGAGGAGGAATAACGGTTGGGGTTGTTTTTCATGGTTCGGCTAGGCCCCTTAGTTCCAGTGAAGGGAAATCTTAACACTACAGCATACAATTACATTCTAGTCCATACAGAAAAGGTTTGTCGAGATCAGTGTGGAAGAACTTGACTGGCCTGCACAGAACCCTCACCTCAACCCCATCGAACACCTTTGGGATGAATAGGAATGCTGACTGCGAGCCAGGCATAATCACCCAACATCAGTGCTGACCTCACTAATGCTCTTGTGGTTGAATGGAAGCAAATCCCTGCAGCAATGTTCCAACATCTAGTGGAAAGCCTTCACAGAAGAGCTGTTATATCATCAAAAAACTCCATGTCAATGCCCATGATTTTGGAAAGAGATGTTCGACGAGCAGGTGTCCACATAAATATCTACACTTCAAAAGGGCATCGACAACACAAGGTATACACAGTGCTGGACATGTTGTTGGTAAGATGGCACAAACAATTCTGGGACCAGGCTAATATTGTCCCCCTCATCACATTTGGACACAGATATATGGGTGTACCTATACAGATCATAGGCGCTGTTTATATTTCAACTTACAGTAATATGTAATACAGCGCATGCTGTAAGTCGGTTCAGCAACAGTATATACATGTTGCATCATAATTCTCTGTCTGGTTTAAATGAGTCGTGAATCCCTGTCCACAGGGCGACTTGATATCACAATATTTGTATAGTCAATTTGATACTGGGTCAATTTGGAATGCCCAAATGATTTATTCTGTTTGTTCTAATCTAGATATTTGCAATGGTGGGTGAATTCATTAGCCATACTAGATACCAAGCTCTCTACCCCACTGATGGAGAGGAGGTTTTCTTTAATCAACGATATGATTACAATTTTAATCCGGCCGCTGTTGTAGGTTTATTTCTTATTACCGGTTCTCATCAAAAACCATAACATCTGTGTGAGTGTGCATGTTTGTGTGTGTCAGTGTGTTTGTGTATGTCAGTGTGTGCGTGCGTGCATGCATGTGAGAGAGAGAGAAAGAGATAGAGAGAGAGTGACAGCCTGTGATGGGCAGAGTAGCGAGTGGGCGATGGAGGATGGCCAGAGAGAGAGGCAGTGAGATAGAAACTCAGACAGACAAAGATATGGAGAGAATTGTCTTATTCTCCATCCAAACAACCCATTGAACAGGCTTATGTAATGCCACCCATGAGACAGACAGGGTATCCATATGCAGCCGAGCAGCCCAGGTCCAATAAAAGAAGACAGGATGATTCATATCTATCCAAAACCACCACGAGGGTTCTAATCGATAGAGGGAGGTCTCTTCTCTTTTTTTAAGATTAATATCCCTTTATTGGTCAATTGGACACAAGGTCCAACCGAAATTTGACTTCCACTTTTAACCCAACCCCTCCGAAAGACACATACATACATCTCTGTGTTCTGTTCATACGAAGGGACTGAAGATTTCCTCCTTTCGAGAGACCAGAAACAGGCTGACCTGGTAGATATACAGTGGGGAAAAAAAGTATTTAGTCAGCCACCAATTGTGCAAGTTCTCTCACTTAAAAAGATGAGAGAGGCCTGTAATTTTCATCATAGGTACACATCAACTATGACAGACAAAATGAGGAAAAAAAATCCAGAAAATCACATTGTAGGATTTTTTTTATGAATTTATTTGCAAATTATGGTGGAAAATAAGTATTTGGTCAATAACAAAAGTTTATCTCAATACTTTGTTATATACCCTTTGTTGGCAATGACAGAGGTCAAACGTTTTCTGTAAGTCTTCACAAGGTTTTCACACACTGTTGCTGGTATTTTGGCCCATTCCTCCATGCATATCTCCTCTAGAGCAGTGATGTTTTGGGGCTGTCGCTGGGCAACACAGACTTTCAAAGATTTTCTATGGGGTTGAGATCTGGAGACTGGCTAGGCCACTCCAGGACCTTGAAATGCTTCTTCTGAAGCCACTCCTTCGTTGCCCGGGCGGTGTGTTTGGGATCATTGTCATGCTGAAAGACCCAGCCACGTTTCATCTTCAATGCCCTTGCTGATGGAAGGAGGTTTTCACTCAAAATCTCACGATACATGGCCCCATTCATTCTTTCCTTTACACGGATCAGTCGTCCTGGTCCCTTTGCAGAAAAACAGCCCCAAAGCATGATGTTTCCACCCCCATGCTTCACAGTAGGTATGGTGTTCTTTGGATGCAACTCAGCATTCTTTGTCCTCCAAACACGACGAGTTGAGTTTTTACCAAAAAGTTCTATTTTGGTTTCATCTGACATTCTCCCAATCCTCATCTGGATCATCCAAATGCTCTCTAGCAAACTTTAGACGGGCCTGATCATGTACTGGCTTAAGCAGGGGACACGTCTGGCACTGCAGGATTTGAGTCCCTGGTGGCGAGTGTGTTACTGATGGTAGGCTTTGTTACTTTGGTCCCAGCTCTCTGCAGGTCATTCACTAGGTCCCCCCGTGTGGTTCTGGGATTTTTGCTCACCGTTCTTGTGATCATTTTGACCCCACGGGTGAGATCTTGCGTGGAGCCCCAGATCGAGGAAGATTATCAGTGGTCTTGTATGTCTTCCATTTCCTAATAATTGCTCCCACAGTTGATTTCTTCAAACCAAGCTGCTTACCTATTGCAGATTCAGTCTTCTCAACCTGGTGCAGGTCTACAATTTTGTTTCTGGTGTCCTTTGACAGCTCTTTGGTCTTGGCCATAGTGGAGTTTGGAGTGTGACTGTTTGAGGTTGTGGACAGGTGTCTTTTATACTGATAACAAGTTCAAACAGGTGCCATTAATACAGGTAATGAGTGGAGGACAGAGGAGCCTCTTAAAGAAGAAGTTACAGGTCTGTGAGAGCCAGAAATCTTGCTTGTTTGTATGTGACCAAATACTTATTTTCCACCATAATTTGCAAATAAATTCATAAAAAATCCTACAATGTGATTTTCTGGATTTTTTTTCTTCATTTTGTCTGTCATAGTTGAGGTGTACCTATGATGAAAATTACAGGCCTCTCTCATCTTTTTAAGTGAGAGAACTTGCACAATTGGTGGCTGACTAAATACTTTTTTTCCCCACTGTATCTCACAGACCATTACAATGAGCTACAGTCCGTACATACAGTTCTTTCACCAAGAGATGACATTCTCAGAGTTGACCGCTCCCACCCACACCCATCTAGTACAAGACCTAGTTCTTCTACTGTGGCTAAGCAGTGACTGGAGAGAATTGGAGTAGGAGAGAGATTGGGGGGAGTTGCATAAATTATCTGACAAATTGATTTCCACTCGGCTCTTCCCTTCACAAAGAAAGAAAGTAAAGGTAATTGTGTTCCATCCAATAAAAAACGTATAGTACGGCTGACCTTTTAGCGAGACCTGGCTCGGTTGACTCCGTTCTAAATGAATGTGGAATCAAATGGGGCTGCTATAGTTATAACGCATTAGATGTGCCACTGTTGCACAAACACACAGCATAGTTTTGGAATTGAATTTTCTCTCTTATAGTAATGACCACCTGAGGCTATTGAGACTTTCTTCTGTGTTTGGATGATGTTTTACTCTTATGATCATTGTCAGGAAGCCACACCCATCCCACTGGTGTTAGAAGTTCAGAAGGAGAAAGTGTAGGCTATATAGAAGTAATGACGCTCAAATAGAAAATCATTCAACTAAACAATGAGCGTTTCTATCATCGTAATGGAGGTGTAGATTCCATCTCACATCCCAGTGTTCCAACTTGTAAACAAGGCTGCATGGGATTTATCTTAATGTGACTCCGTGTAGCCAATGGCAATGTCTGCTTTAGGTATAATGCCAGGAGCCACTTGGGTATTTGACAGCTCAAACGCAGTTCCACCTCCGACACCGTCAAAACGTCAGTTATGCGGATTTCGGCTGAAGTGGATCTGATTGAGTCGGGCCCTAAATGTTCCACTGGACTATAGCAGTGGAGGGGCATCGCTTGCTTATGATTGGTAGACCATTGTGACTGTATTGCTTGCTTATGATTGGTAGTCCATTGTGACTGTATTGCTTGCTTATGATTGGTAGTCCATTGTGACTGTATTGCTTGCTTATGATTGGTAGTCCATCGTGACTGTATTGCTTGCTTATGATTGGTAGTCCATTGTGACTGTATTGCTTGCTTATGATTGGTAGTCCATTGTGACTGTATTGCTTGCTTATGATTGGTAGTCCATCGTGACTGTATTGCTTGCTTATGATTGGTAGTCCATTGTGACTGTATTGCTTGCATATGATTGGTAGTCCATTGTGACTGTATTGCTTGCATATGATTGGTAGTCCATCGTATCTGTATTGCTTATTTCTATTAGTTTTCCACTATGCTGGTATTGTTTGTTTTTGATTGGTTGTCTATCGTATGCAATGAGGACCATCTCAATCTTGTCCTTTATCTGTATCAGGCTGTATCACATCCGGCTTGGTTGGAGGGCCAGGGGACAGGGCATGTAAAGGCTTGGTTGGAGGGCCAGGGGACAGGGCATGTAAAGGCTTGGTTGGAGAGCCAGGGGACAGGGCATGGAAAGGTTTGGTTGGAGGGCCAGGGGACAGGGCATGGAAAGGCTTGGTTGGAGGGCCAGGGGACAGGGCATGTAAAGGCTTGGTTGGAGGGCCAGGGGACAGGGCATGGAAAGGCTGGGTTGGAGGGCCAGGGGACAGGGCATGGAAAGGCTGGGTTGGAGGGCCAGGGGACAGGGCATGTAAGCATGCTTCTTCTCACACTTAATTTACAGTTGTTGTTTATGTTGTCCCTCAATGCAGTGGGACCAGTCTGATATGCAGCAGGAAGTCCTGAAGGGGGGATGTTGCCCTTCTTCTGGGTTGTTTTAATCTGGTCCTTGAAACATTATAGTGTCAAACTATATCTGTCTGTACAAACCCAAAACATGACATGAATGTATGGTTCGCTGTAAGTTAAAGTCAATGGGACGTACAGTACTACAGTAAGAAAGGGAGTCATCGAAAATCTAACACCAGAGACGAGAAACATGTAATACCCATTTTACAGTGTTTTAGTAGCTCAACAGCCAAGGCTGCTCCACTGTTGCCATAGCAACGTGGTGCCAGACTACCTCTCCATTAGTAGACCAGTAGACGTTTCATTTGTCTTTTTGTGAGGCCTAGGCTCCTGAACGTTCCCCAACATTGGTGGTGTTGTTCTTCAAATTAACTAAAGCACAACAAGGGCAATGACGCTCAGTGGAGCAATCAACTTTTATTAACGATCCAGCACCGTAATAACATGTTCAATACAGCTCTATGGTAGCCATGGCGACAAAGGGAAAATTGGTCTTCGGAATTAACATATGCTTTCATTTGAGTCTAGTCATGTGTAAGGATCTGTTCTGAGCATTAGTGCAGGAACATAATATACAACAGCATGTATGTATGTGATGAATGGTTTGCCAAATTCCATGTTGTGTTGGTGTGTTTACAGCACCATAGTAATGCTACGTTATGCATGCCATGATGAACCAATCTGAGCAGGTATGATTGAGACAATGTGCACTGAATGGAACTCCAATCATATCCAATGAGGCTTTGGGGTTACGTTTGGTAGATCCGACAGAAAGAAGTGTAACACAGGACATATAGTCTACCGATGGGACACTGTTTCTGATTCTTACAAAGCAATCTACTGCAACTTGTAGCATACTAATCAACCCTGGCAAGTCGTTGGGACTACAGATAGTGTCTCAAACTCAGTATGCCAGAAAACAGACTTTGCTATTCAACATTAGGGTGCAAGTGTTATGCTGTCCACAGTTCACCTTTCTATATTTTCCATTGAATGTTTTTCCATTTGTGTGTGCATTATCCCTTCTCCTTGTGTATGTAATGTTGTTCCATCCTTTTATATGCACAAATGAACAGACAATACTGAATAAGTAAGCTGGAGCTTTCACACACATTCAGCTCGAGCAAACAGGGAGTCTGTTTGGTTTCCATGGCAACCTGGCTCTCTGGCTAGTTGGATGAAACAGTCTTTCTATACAGCAGTAGTAGAAAATATAACACTATGCCAAGACATCATTAAAGAGAGTGCTGCTTGGCCAAAACCTCTGTGCTGGTATATGTAGAGAAGTCATTATTTATGTACTTTGTATTTAACTATGACTGCACAGGCAACTCTAATAGCATCCCTTCCAGCTGCAGCTGCAGGTCCTATACCTGCATGATGCATGAATTGCTTGATGAGAATCAATGTGTCTTTGAAAATAGTATTGTCTTTTGTGGAATTAAATATTGCCTGTGTAAACAACCACAAAATCATTGTTTGTTCTATGCTTCATATGCACAATTTAGGAAACAAATGGCTATTGTAATGTGTTTACTGAGGTTTTTACTTCTCACTTCATAATATGCGGTCAGTTTATAGTAACTGGAAAAATCAAGGGACATCTGCTATAAAGTTTTTTTTTATGTGACACGATACATAGTAACCCCCTCTCACCTCCCCACCCAAACAACCAACCAATACGTGGCACATATGGACTGACGTTAATGAAACAGGGACGGGGAGGGTGGGTGTTGTCAGAGACTGAGATCTTCTGTTTTCTGTGCTGCTACAGAGCAGCTGCCGGAAGAGCCCCCGACCCCCAGACCCAAAATAATCCCACAATGCCTCCCTCAACCTCAGTGGTCCCCTCGAGCCACCTCATGGCCACACCACCACACTGCTACACCAAACAAGAGAATGATTGAGACATGTCACCATGTCACCCCCAGCCTACAGTTGGCTGAAGAGAGAAGCTCAGCTAGGTTCTACTCATCTACCTGTATGTGGCCTCCTACCCACGCTTGCTACACTTGATTGCTAATGTGGAGTTAATTGGAATTCAGTTGTGAGAAATAAATAAGGAAGATAAGATGAAAATGAGATTCTCCCGATGGGCATCACCAGTGAAGAGATCAAAGAACAGACCCCATTTTTGTGTGTGTGTTTTTTCTCTTTTCCATATTTTCTTCTGTTTAATCTCAGGTGGATTGGCACAGATGCAAATTGTGAAAACAGGAAATAAGTTTCCAAATGTGACTGTTTCATGTTCTAAGATAGCAGAGTGAGTCAGTAAACACGTTTTCATCCACAGTTTTTATGCGAGTAAAGTTATACCGCATAAAAAAAAATCAAGACAGCTGTGATGGAAACATGAAGTTTTGGTACAATTTTATAAATGCAGACAGATAATTGCTTCGTTCGACATGGTAGGATCTTTTTGTGTCTGTAACATAAATTATGTGAGAAATGGTGGTGGAAACGCCTTTGCAAATACTGATATAATAACCATAATATCTAAATACATTTGGAATCCCTTGATGATATGGTGTGTGGTCTTCCCATTACGACTTGGGAAACCATGCAGTTTTTTAGGCTACAGATGAAATAAGTTATGATGAACTTCACATGGTGGTGAAAGTGCACGGTGATGAGCTTGATGCTCCTCTCCAATAAGTATTGATGGTCTGATTCTGGTGATCGATGCTTGACTGCCGTTTGACCAAAAAATTGTCTTGCTCTTATCCACAATAATCTCATCATGTAGACTACCTGTTATCTGCGAGCTGTTGGCTAGAGTGCATGTGCCAAGACCAGAGTAGTCACATTTGCTATTTAATGCAACAGTTTTGTGACAAAACTATCCTTAGAGTTGAAAATGCAAGATAATGTGTAAAGGATGGTTGTACAGTCGTGGCCAAAAGTTTTGAGAATGACACAAATATACATTTTCATTAAAAAAAAAATGCTTGATACTCAGCTATGGTGTGCTCTGGTGTAATTCTGAGACTTGAATTACAACAGGGACATTCTCATGTCCAAGTCATATCCAAGTGTGTATTTGAGTGTGCATATATGTATAAGTTAGGGAAGGTTGGCAGCGAGACACATTGACTCTCACGAACTTGAGTTTATTTCCTGTTTAGGATTCAATTGGTGAGTTCCCACCATCCTTAACATAGCTTCAGGTGCTACTTTTCCTCTCACAGACAGAAACAACATTTAAAAACAACGTTGACATTTTTCACTAGACAGACGAGGCTGTGAGAAAACCCATTGATGTTCTTTCCTCAATCTAGACTAACAAAGACATTATGGTGGGCCGTTGAGGGTCTTTCTTGTAAATTCTCTCTGTGCTATAGGGGGGCTGAAATCAGAGCAGGAATCAGCCTGTGCAGTAACTAGATAAGTGACATGTACTCAGGCCACTGTGGGGAACGGGTGGTGGCTTACAGCTACAGCTCACAAACAGTGACACAGTGACAAATCCACTTTTACATAAAAGATCAGTCCTCAGGCTTTCTCTGCAGAGTTAGAGCAGTGTTATCTATTCTACTAGGAGTGAACTGATGATGACGGTGATGTTGATGAGAGTGTGTGTGTGTGTGCGCATGTGCGTATGTGATGATAATAATTGGTCTAATCAGTGCTACTTTCTTCTGGGGCTAGAACCCATCACTTGCGTTTAAAACACTTGCATTGAAAAGGCAACATTTACATATTAATAAGACAGTTGAAGGATATCTCCAAAAGAAACAACAAATGTGATTAATTTCAAAAAGTTGTTCTTTTCATCAAAACATCAAACAGATGACCAAATGACCAAATGAATTTCCCTGTCCCCCAAAAATTATACTTCATTATGCGCCCAGCTGCCGTCTATTTGAGCAAATTTCGCCTGTTAGGTATAATTAAGCATGATACTGTAGAAACACAGTCCAACAGTTTGCTTCTCAAATATAGTGGCTGAAAAGGGAAAAGCAATGCTCTAAAACAGCCAGTATTGGAACAGGACACAAGGCCAGCAACACTCGAAAATAGCCTGTAATGGAGCAGGAAAGGAGGACAATAACTGTCTAATACAGTTTATCATGGAGCAGGAAACGAGGCATGCAAAACTATCAAACAGCATGGAATGAGGCCAGCAACACAATACAACAACCTGTCACTGAGCAGGAAAAGTGGACAGTAACACTTTAAAATAGCCTGTCATGGAGGAAATGAGGACAGAAAAACTCTAAAACAGCCTGTCATGGAGCAGGAAACAAGGCCAGTAACACTCTAAAACATATTGTCATGGAGCAGTAAAGGGAGGACAGCAACAGTCTAAAAAAGCCTGTAATAGAGAAGGAAACGAGGACAGCATCGCTCTAAAACAGCCTATAATACAGCACTAAACAAAGCCATTTACACCCTAAAATAGCCTGTCACGGTGCAGGAAATTAGAATAGTAACACTCAAAAACAACCTCTCATGGAACAGGAAATGAGGCCAACGACACTCTAAAGCATCTTGTCATGGAGCAGGAAACGAGGCCAGCAACACTCTAAAACAGCTTGTCATGGAGCAGGAAACGAGGCCAGGAACACTCTAAAACAGACTGTCATGGAGCAGGAAATGAGGCCAGCAACACTTTAAACAGCCTTTCATGGAGCAGGAAATGAGGCAAGCAACACTCAAATACATCTTGTCATGGAGCAAGAAACAAGGCCGGCAAAACTATAAAACAACCTGTCATGGAGCAGGAAACGTGGACAGTAACACTCTAAAACGTCATGGAAATGAGGTCAGCAACACACTAGAACAACCTGTCACTGAGCAGGAAACGTGGACAGCAATACTCTAAAACAGCCTGTCATGGAGCAGGAAACGAGGACAGCAACACTCTAAAACATCCTGTCATGGAGCAGGAAACGATGCCAGCAACACTCTAAAACAGCCTATTATTGAGCAGCAAACAAGGCCAGCAACACTCTAAAACAGCCTGTCATGGAGCAGGAAATGAGGCCAGTGACACTTTAAAACAGCCTTTCATGGAGCAGGAAACATGTACAGTAACACTCTAAAACGTCATGGAAATGAGGCCAGCAACACACTAGAACAACCTGTCACTGAGCAGGAAACGTGGACAGTAACACTTTAAAACAGCCTGTCAGGGAGAAGCAAATGAGGACAGCAACACTCTAAAACATCCTGTCATGGAGCAGGAAACGATGCCAGGAACACTCTAAAACAGCCTATTATTGAGCAGCAAACAAGGCCAGCAACACTCTAAAACAGCCTGTCATGGAGCAGGAAATGAGGCCAGTGACACTTTAAAACAGCCTTTCATGGAGCAGGAAACGTGGACAGTAACACTCTAAAACGTCATGGAAATGAGGCCAGCAACACACTAGAACAACCTGTCACTGAGCAGGAAACGTGGACAGTAACACTTTAAAACAGCCTGTCAGGGAGAAGCAAATGAGGACAGCAATACTCTAAAACAGCCTGTCATGGAGCAGGAAATGAGGACAGCAACATTCTAAAACATCCTGTCATGGAGCAGGAAACGATGCCAGCAACACTCTAAAACAGCGTGTCATGTAGCAGGAAACGAGGCCAGTAGCACTCCTACACAGCATGGAAATGAGGCCAGAAACACAATAGAAAAAGAAATGGACAGTAAAACATTAAAACAACTTATTATGCAGCAGGAAACGAGGGCACCAACACTCTAAAACAGGATGGAAATGAGGCCAGCAACACAATAAAACATCATGTCATGGAGCAGGAAACGAGTTCAAAAACACTCTAAAACAGCTTATAGTGGAGCAGGAAACGAGGCCAGCAACAATCTAAAACAACCTCTCATGTAGCAGGAAAGGAGGCCGGCAACACTCAAAAACAACCTTTCATGGAGCAAGAAAAGAGGCCAGCAACACTCTAAAACAGCCTTTCATGGAGCTGGAAACGAGGCAAGCAACTCTCGAAAACAACCACTCATGGAGCAGGAAACGAGGCCAGCAACAATCTAAAACAGCTTGTCACAGAGCAGGAAACGAGGCCAACAACACTAAAACAGCCTGTCATGGGGCAGGAAACGACGACAGCAACACTCTAAAACAGCCTGTCATGGTGCAGGAAACGAGGACAGCAACATTCTAAAATAGCCTGTCACGGAGCATGAAACAAGGCCAGCAAAACTATAAAACAGCCTGTCATGGAGCGGGAAACGTTGACAGTAACACTCAAAAACAACCTCTAATGGAGCAGGAAATGAGGCCAGCAACAGTCATAAATATCTTGTCATGGAGCAGGAAACGAGGCCAGCAACACTCTAAAACAGCTTGTCATGGAGCAGGAAATGAGGCCAGCAACAATCTAAAACAGCCTATCATGTGGCAGGAAACAAGACCAGCAATACTCTAAAACAGCTTTTCATGGAGCAGGAAGCTATACCATTACCACTATAAAACAGCGTGTCATGTGGCAGGAAACGAGGCCAGTAACACTCTAAAACAGCTTGTCATGGAGCAGGAAACGAGGCGAGCAACACTCTAAAACAGCCTGTCATGGAGCAGTAAACGAGGCCAATAATACATTGAAACAGCTTCTCATGGAGCAGGAAACAATGCCAGCAATACTCTAGAACAGCTTGTCATGGAGCAGGAAATGAGGCCAGCAACACAATAAAGCAACACAATAAAACAACTTGTCATGGAGCAGGCAACCAGTCCAAAAACACTCTAAAACAGCCTGTCATGGAGAAGGAAATGAGGACAGCAACACTCAAAAACAGGATGGAAATGAGGCCAGCAACACAATAAAACGTCATGTCATGGAGCAGGAAACGAGTTCAAAAACACTCTAAAACAGCTTATCGTGGAGCAGGAAACGAGGCCAGCAACAATCTAGAATAATCTCTCATGTAGCTGTAACACTGTAAAACAGCTTGTCATGGAGGAGTAAAAGACGGCAGCAACAGACTAAAACAGCTTGTCAAAGAGCAGGAAACGAGGCCAGCAATACTCTTAAACAGCTTATAATTATTGCACAAAACAAAGCCAGCAACGCTCTAAAACAGCTTATCATGGAGCCGGAAACGAGGCCAGCAACATTTTAAAACTGTTTGTCGTGTAGCAGTAAACGAGACCAGCAACACTGTAAAACAGCCTGTCATAGAGCAGGAAGCGAGCCCAGCAACACTCTAAAACAGCTTGTCATGAAGAAGGCAACGAGGCCAGCAACACTCTAAAACAGCCTGTCGTGGAGCAGAAAACGAAACCAGCAACACTCTAAAACAACCTGTCAAGGAGCAGGAAATGAGGACAGCAACACTATAAAACAGCCTGTCATGGAGCAGGAAACATTGCCAGCAACACTCTAAAATAGCCTGCCATGGAGCACGAAACAAGGCCAGCAACACTCTAAAACAGTATGGAAATGAGGCCAGCAATAATATAAAACAGCCTGTCATGGAGCAGGTAACGAGGCTAGCAACACTCTAAAATAGCTTGTTGTGGAGCACGAAACAAGGCCAGCAAAACTATAAAACAGCCTGTCATAGAGCAGGAAACGTGGACAGTAACACTAAAAAACAACCTCTCATGGAGCTGGAAATGAGGCCAGCAACAATCTAAAACAGCCTATAATGGAGTTTGAAACGAGGCCAGCAGAATTCTAAAACAGCTTGTCATCGGATCATTATCTAATTGGCATTCAGATAACTCTTATAGATTTTCCATGTGGATTTTTCCAGTATAATATAGGTTCAGCATATCCCTTTATTGTTTGTGATACCTTTAAATGTAACTTCAGGGGTCATTCAATTCAACATTCATCAATAATAAAAAAGCAGTTTCTGGCTAAAGAGACAAGACTAACAAGGGAAATCCATGAACTAATAGTACAGGTAGATAGCAATAAAAACGATACTACAGAGATACAAAATAAGTTAGAGGAAAAACAAAAAGAACTTGAGGAACTTATTCAAGAACGACATAATGTAATCTATTACAAAAATAAAGCAAACTGGATGGAATATGGAGAAAAATGCACAAAATTCTTCCGGAATCTCCAATACAGGAACGCTAACAAAAATAATTTGCAGAAACTCATTACTGAAGACGGAGTCATCTATGATTCTCCGAATGATATTTTAAAAGAGGAAGCCAATTATTTTAGGCAGATGTTCTCTTTTCCGTCTCACCACTGAATGAAGATCATGGTAAGGAATTATTTCCAAGTAATATAAAAAAATCCTTTCAGTCTGGAAAAACCCCAGGGCTTGATGGCATTTCGGTAGAGGTATATCAAGTATTTTTTGATATACTAAAAGCTCCATTGTTAGATTGTTTTAACTACTCCTATAGAAATGGTGGTCTGTCAGGTACTCAGCAGGAAGGTCTGATTTCTCTATTATTAAAACAAGACGCAGATGGCAAATATAAAGACCCAGTCTATCTAAAAAACTGGAGGCCCCTTACACTTCAATCTTGTGATGCAAAAATACTAGCGAAATGAATAGCACTCAGAACTAAAAGGGCTTTACCAGGTATTGTTCATCCTGATCAGACAGGTTTTTTACATGGACGATACATTGGAGATAATATACGACAACTACTAGAAATAATAGAACATCATAAAACATATCAGAAGCCAGGAATGGTATTTATAGCGGATTTTGAAAAGGCATTTGATAAAGTAAGACTGGATTTTATTTATAAATGCCTGGATTTTTTTTTAATTTTGGCAATTCTCTTATAAAATGGGTACAAATAATGTATAGCAACCCCAGGTGTAAAATAGTAAATAACGGCTACTTCTCAGAGAGTTTTTAATTGTCAAGAGGAGTTATACAAGGGTGTCCGCTGTCACCATATCTATTCGTTATGGCCATCGAAACGCCAGCTATTAAAATCAGATCCAATAACAACATTAGAGGATTAGAAATCCAAGGCTTAAAAACAAAGGTGTCCATGTATGCCGATGACTCAAGTTTTATATTAAGTCCGCAAGCTAGATCCCTGCAATGTCTCATTGAAGATCTAGATAACTTTTCTGTACTCTCTGGACTAAAACCTAATTATGATAAGTATACAATATTACGTATTGGATCTTTAAAAAATACAACTTTTTACATTACCCTGCAGTTTACTTATAAAATGGGTTGATGGTGAAGTAGACATACTCAGTATTCATATCACAAAAGATATAAATAAGCTCTCCACAATGAATTTCAATAGAAAACTTGTAGAAATAGATAAGATCCTGCAACTATGGAGAGGTAAATACCTGTCTATTTATGGAAGAAATGCCCTGATTAACTCCAGAACTACTTAGGGAGTGGTGGGGCGCCCACTCCCGACACTACCCAGTGAAATGCAAGGCGCCAAAATCAAAATCCAAAAGTTTAATTCATAAATATACAAGTGTTGCATAGTCATCAAAAGCTCTGCTTCTTGGCAATATCACAGTGTTGTCAGATTTCAAAAAGGCTTTATGGCAAAAGCACAACATTTGATTGTTTGAGGGTAGCACCTCCAATCATTTCCCATTAGCATAAATTCATAAACCATCGTGGTTCACACAAAACACATTTCACAGCGAAAACAAATCCCACATCCCTGCTGAGGGCTTCCCAAGTGTCCAACGAAGAGACATCCAATGGTTCTTTTGTTAGAAAAAGTAATTTATTATATCCATAAATCTCTGTTTGGTTGGCGCATTATGTTCATAAAATACAGCGTCCACTCTCCCATTGAACCGTGAAGAGAACGCGTTCAACCTATACCTATACACTTGTCCAAGAACAATCAAACATCATTGATAATGTATCCTTAGGAACACTTTTATGTATATTTACTATAATATTTCAACCGAATTATAAACTGGACGATAGGAAAGGAAAAAACCACAGCGCGCGCGAGCCCGTGAACGCGCTTCCTCTTCTGTTTACATCCGATGACCACTTCGAAATTCTTCTTCTATTACCATCCAGAGTAACTATAACATCACCAAACAGTCTAGAGACTGTTGACATCCAGCACCCAACTGCTCCCTAAGTAGTTAACTCTCTCCACCTGCCCATTACTCTCGGGGTGATAACCCGAGGTAAGACTGACCGAGACCCCCAGACGCTCCATGAACGCCTTCCAGACTCTCGAAGTGAATTGGGGACCTCGATCAGACACTATATCCTCAGGCACCCCATAGTGCCGGAAGATGTGTGTAAACAAGGCCTCCGCAGTCTGTAGAGCCATAGGAAGACCGGGCAGAGGGAGGAGACGACAGGACTTAGAGAAACGATCCACAACGACCAGGATCGTGGTGTTCCCCTGTGAAGGAGGAAGATCTGTTAGAACGTCCATTGACAGGTGTGACCAAGGTCATTGTGGAACGGTTAGGGATGTAGCTTACCTCTGGGTAGGTGTCTAGGAGCCGTACACTGGGCTCACACTGAACAGGAGGAAACATAGACTCTAACGTCCTTAGCCAAGGTGGGCCACCAGTACTTCTCAGTCAGGCAGCGCACCGTACGGCCGATTCCCGGATGACCAGAGGAGGGTGACGTGTGGGCCCAATAAATCAACCGGTCACGGAATACAGACGGAACGTACAGACGCCCAACGGGACACTGAGGTGGAGCGGGCTCTGTACGTAATGCATGCTCAATGTCCGCATCCAGCTCCCCAACGACCGGCGCCACCAGACAGGAGGCCGGGAGTATGGGAGTCTGATCCATGGACCTCTCCTCTGTATCATACAGCCGTGACAGCCTTCCCATTCTGGGAACCTGATCTGTAGGACATGGTAAACACAAAGCGGTTAAAGAACATGGCCCACCTTGCCTGGCGAGGATTCAGTCTCCTCGCTGCCCGGATGTACTCCAGGTTGCGGTGGTCAGTCCAGATGAGGAAAGGGTGTTTAGCCCCCTCAAGCCAGTGTCTCCACGCCTTCAGAGCCTTAACCACAGCCAACAACTCCCGGTCCCCCACATCATAGTTCTGCTCCGCCGGGCTGAGCTTCTTTGAGAAAAACGCACAGGGGCGGAGCTTTGGTGGGGTACACCGAGCGCTGAGAGAGCACGGCTCCTATCCCAGCCTCGGACGCGTCCACCTCCACTATGAACGCCAAAGAAGGATCCAGGTGAGCCAGCACGGGAGCCGAGGTAAACAGAGCCTTCAAGTGTCCAAAAGACCTATCTGCCTCTGCACGACCATTGCAGACGCACCGGACCCTCCTTCAGCAGTGAGGTAATGGGAGCAGCCACCTGGCCAAAGCCCCGGATAAATCTCCGGTAGTAATTGGCAAACCTTAAAAATCGCTGCACCTCCTTTACCGTGGTGGGAGTCGGCCAATTACGCACGGCTGCAATGCGATCACTCTCCATCTCCATCCCTGATGTGGAAATGTGATAACCAAGGAATGAGACGGTCTGCTGGAAGAACTAGCATTTCTCAGCCTTGACGTGCAGGTCATGCTCCAACAATCGTCCAAGTACCTTGCGCACCAAAGACACATGCTCGGCGCGTGTAGCGGAGTATATCAGAATGTCATCGATATACACCCCTAAACCCTGACCGTGCAGGTCCCTGAAAATCTTGTCTATAAAGGATTGGAAGACTGATGGAGCATTCATCTACCCGTACTGCATGATGAGGTACTCATAATGGTCTGATGTAGTACTAAACACTGTCTTCCACTCGTCTCCCTCCCTAATACACACCAGATTGTACGCGCTCCTGAGATCCAGTTTGGTGAAGAAGCGCGCCCCGTACATTGAATCAGTCACTGTGGCGATAAGAGGTAGTGGGTAACTGTACCTCACCGTGATTTTATTTAGACCTCTATAATCAATACACGGGCGTAAACCTCCATCCTTCTTCTTCACAAAAAAGAAACTTGAGGAAACAGGGGAGGTAGAGGACCAAATGTACCCCTGACTCAAAGATTCGGTGACATATGTCTCCATAGTCTCCATCTCCGCTTGTGACAGGGGATACACGTGCCTCCTGGGAAGCGCAGCGTCTACCAGGAGATCTATCGCACAATCCCCCCGTCGATGGGGTGGTAATTGAGTCGCCTTATTTTTACAGAAGGCGAGAGCCAAATCGGCATATTCTGGAGGGATGTGCACGGTGGAGACCTGTTCTGGACTTTTCACCATGGTATCACCAACGGAGATTCCTACACACCTCCCCGAACACTCTTGCGACCACCCCGTAAGAGCCCTCTGTTGCCAGGAAATGATGGGGTCATGACGAGCTAGCCAGGGAAGACCTAGTACCACTGGAAACGAAGAGGAGTCAATGAGGAAAAGACTGATTCTCTCTGTTTCCCCTGCGTTACCATAACCAGCGAGGTGGTAGAATCCCGGATTGTCCCGGACCCTAATGGTCGACCATCTAGAGCGTGAACAGGAAAAGGTCTGACCACAGGATTGATGGGAATCCCTAAACTCAAAGCGAGCGCTCTGTCAATAGAATTCCCAGCTGCGCCTGAGTCAACTAGCGCCTTATACTGGGAATGAGGGTAAACATCAGGAAAACAGACACAAACAGTTGTTCAACAGAAGACTCTGGATGAGGGTGGTGCATACTCACCTGGGGTGACGCCAGAGTGTTCTGCCTGCTGCCTCTACTCCCAGAGGGACCAACCCGGCACCGACCAGCATTGTGCCCTCTGCGGCCACAGATGGTGCACGTGAAAGCCCCTCCTCTAGTCTCCCTACTCGCAGCCCCTCCCAGCTCCATGGGCTCCGGAGCGAGGGAACTGGAAGGTGGGATCGACAGAGCCCTCTCTGGACGTCTGCGGGTAGCCAGCACGTTATCCAACCGGATGGACAGATCCACCAGCTGGTCGAAGGTAATGGTGGCATCCCTGCAGGCCAATTCCCATCGGACGTCCTCGCGCAGGCTGCACCTGTAGTGGTCTATACGGGCCCTGTCGTTCCATCCTGAAACCCTGGCACCGTACTGCCGTCCCATCATACTCCCTAGGAAGGGAGAGACGATTCCCACTGGGACATGGTTTAGGAGGAACGGGTAGAAGTAACCACTGTGGAGCTTTGTCGAGGAGCTGGAGAGACCTCCTGTCTCTCCCAGTTGTCCAGGGTCTGGACCACGCGATCTATGATGGTACCGAGATGTTGCAGCATGAGCGAGTGTTCTCGGATGCGCTCCTCGACTCCTCCGACTGGGGTAGCTGATCCTGCTGGCTCCATATATAGGTGAGTGATTCTGTTAGTGATGTCTACTGACGACAAAAGGAGTCAGGCGCAGGAGAGTTGAAATGCGTGGAAATCAACGTATTTAATCAGCCATGTACATAACAAAGTACAAAAGAGTAGGCAAAAATACTTCCACGATAAATATAGCCTCGAGCGCATAAACAAAAACACACGGAATAAAAATAGCCGTCAACAAATAACACACATAGAACAAACGAAAATCAATCACTCACAAGGACAAGAAGGAAAACAGAGGAATACATACACACAGACTAATGAGGGGGAATGAGCAACAGGTGTAACTGAAAACAAGGCAAAACCAATAGATAACGAAAAAAGAACGGTGATGACAAGTAAACCGGTGACGTCGACCAGCCGAACACCGTCTGAACAAGGAGAGGGGCCGACTTCGGCGGAAGTTGTGACAATAACAAATATTACAACAAATATTATGTTTGAACTCAAATGTGCTGGTAGATAAAGTACCTTTATTTGTGGGAAAGATGTTTGAAAAGGGTATTTTGTTCTTAAATGATATTGTAAATTGGAATGGTAGAGTTAACTCCTTCATGGAGTTATCAGAACTTTACGGGAAGGTCTGCTCATTTCAAGAGTACAACCAATTGATTACAGCATTACCCCAAAAATGGAGGAGGCAGGTGGCAGCGGGAGGAGGTAGGGAACTGGTCTGTCTGCCCAATATAAAGGATCAATAAAAATAGTATAAATAGGAAGTATACCAGTTTCATTTGAGGACCAGGATGTTGACAACTGTGCCATACAGATTGCAAAATAGTTGGGAAGAGATTTTTGATGTACCGATTCCATGGTATAGGGTGTATGAGGTTATATATAAAACAACGCAAGATTCAAGACTTCGTACTTTTAAACTATATACTATTATTATATTATTATATAGAATTCTTGCCACCAACAAAATGTTGAATATTTGGGGCATAAAGTCATCGAAGCTCTGCAGATTATGTGAGGATACAGAATCAATAGACCATTTATTTTGGTATTGCCCTCAGGTAGCCTGTTTCTGGTCTCAGGTTCAGGAATGGCTGAACATGCATAGCATTGACCCTATAAATAGTAAAGTCAAAGTCACCATTATTAGTCAGTTGTACAACCAAATGTCTTCAACCGAAATGTGTCTTCCGCATTTAACCCAACCCCTCTGAATCAGAGAGGTGCAGAGGGCTGCCTTAAATCGACATCCATGTCTTCAGCGCCTGAGGAACAGTGGGTTAACTGCCTTGTTCAGGGGGCAGAACGACAGATTTTTTTCCTTGTCAGCTTGGGGATTCGAACTTGCAACCCTCCGGTTACAAGTCCAACGCTCTAACCACTAGGCTACCTGCCGCCCCACCGTTAGGAGATCTGGAGAGACCGGGTCAGTCAATTACTAATATACTAATACTCTTAGTAAAAGTATTTATCTTCAACTCGCAATCTGTGGATTCTATTTGATTAGATAGATTGAAATTGTACGTTAAACATCACAGCATAGTTGAAAGATATGTGTTGCGTAGAAACCCGAAGTGTGTGGCCAGCAGAGATAGATGGGATGGGCTGAGGGAAGCTGAGGGTTGGGATTTGGAATTGGAGACAAGTGGGAGTGGAGTTGCTGTGTGGGAGATAGAATGATGGTGAAAGATAAAAGTAAAAAAAAAAAAGAAAGTAGAAATAAAACATAATATAAAGTCAGTTTGAATGACACTGAGGGGGCAGTGTTTTTCAACTAATGTCGGTTTTCCTGAGTTTGATGCCATGCAGGTGTTTGTACACATGCATATACACACACTCTCATTGAAATAAATATTATTTTTGTATTTTTTTTTAAAACAGTGTGTCATGTAGCAGGAAACAAGGCCAGCAGCACTCTAAAACAGCTTATCAAGGAGCATGAAACGAGGCCAGCAACACTCTAAAACAGCTTGTCATGTAGCAGGAAACGAAGCCAGCAACATTCTAAAACAGCTTGTCATGGAGCAGGAAACGAGGCCAGCAACACTCTAAAACAGAATGGAAATGAGGCCAGAAACACTGTAAACCAGCTTGTCATGGAGCAGGAAACAAGGGCAGCAAATCCCTAAAACAGCTTGTCATGGAGCACGAAACAAGGCCAGTAACACTATAAAACAGCATGGAAATGAGGCCAGAAACCAACTAAAACAGCTCATAATGGAGCAGGAAACGAGGCCAGCAACATTCTAAAACAGCCTGTCATGGAGCAGGAAGGCGAGGCCAGCAACACTCTAAAATAACCTGTCATGAAGAAGGAAACGAGGCCAGCAACAATCTAAAACAGCCTGTCAAGGAGCAGGAAATTAGGACAGCAACATTCTAAAATAGCCTGTCATGGAGCAGGAAACGAGGCCAGCAACACCCTAAAACAGAATGGAAATGAGGCCAGAAACACCCTAAAACAGCTTGTCATGGAGCACGAAACAAGGCCAGTAACACTATAAAACAGCATGGAAATGAGGCCAGCAACCAACTAAAACAGCTCATAAGGTAGCAGGAAACGAGGCCAGCAACACTCTAAAACAGAATGGAAATGAGGCCAGTAACACTGTTAAACACCCTGACATTGAGCAGGAACCGAGGCCAGTAATACTTTGAAACAGCTTGTCATGGAGCAGGAAACAAGTCCAACAACACTCTAAAACAGCCTGTCATGGAGCAGAAAACATTGCCATTAACACTTTCGAAGAGCTTGTCATGGAGCAAAAAAAAAGCCAAGGAACACTCTAAAATAGCCTGTCATGGAGCAGGAAGCGAGGCCTGTAAAACTTTGAAACATCTTGTCATGGAGCAGGAAACTAGGAAAGCAACAATTTAAAACAGCTTATAATGGAGCACGAAACAAGGTCAGCAACACTCTAAAACAGCCTGTCATGGAGCAGGATATGAGGACAGCAAAAAATCTCAAATGACCTGTCATGGAGCACGAAACAAGGCTAGCTACACTCTAAAACAGCCTTTCATGGAGCAGGAAATGAGGCAAGCAACACTCAAAAACAACCTGTCATGGAGCAGGAAACGAGGACAATAACACTCTAAAATAGCTGATCAGGGTGCAGGAAATGAGGCCAGCAACCCTATAAAACAGCTTGTCATGGAGCAGCAAACAAGGCCATTAACACTCAAAAACAGCTTGTCATGGAGCAGGAAACGAGGAAAGGAAATATCTAAAATAGTCTGTCATGGAACAGTAAATGAGGCAAGCAACACTCTAAAACAGCATGGACAAGAGGCCAATAATACACTAAAACAACCTGTCATGAATCAATAAACAAGGCCAAAAACACTCTAAAACAGACTGTCATGGAGCAGAAAGCGAGGACAGCAACACTCTAAAACAGCCTGTCATGGATCAGGAAACGAGCAAAGAAACACTCTAAAACGGCCTGTCATGGAGCAGGAGGCGAGGCCAGCAACACTCTAAAATAGCCTGTCACGGAGCAGGAAACGAGGCCAGTTAAATACACATTTATTGCACATTTTGTTGTGTTATTGGCTGATTTCTAAATGGATAATTATTAATATTTTTTAAGCTCACCCATCTAAACACATTACCCCATAATGACAAAGTGAAAACATGTTGTTGGAAATTTTAGCAAATACATAAAAAATTAAATACAGAAATATCTCATTTACATAAGTATTCAGACCCCTGAGTCAATACATGTTAGAATCACCTTTGGCAGAGATTTCAACTGTGAGTCTTTCTGGATAAGTCTCTAAAAGCTTTGCACTCCTGGATTGTACTATATTTGCCCAATTTTCTTTCAAAATTATTCAAGCTCTGTCAAATTGGTTGTTGATCATTGCTAGACAACCACTTTCATGTCTTGCCATAGATTTTCAAGCAGATTTAAGTCAAAACTGTAACTCAACCACTCAGAAACATTCACTGTCTTCTTGGTAAGCAACTCCAATGTACATTTGGCCTTGTGTTTTAGGTTATTGTCCTGCTGAAAAGTGAATTCATCTCCCAATGTCTGGTGGAAAGCAGACTGAACCAGGTTTTCCTCTCGGATTTTGCCTGTGCTTAGCTCCATTCCATTTATTTTTTATCCTGAAAAACTTGCCAGTCCTTAACGATTACAACCATACCCATAACATGATCTAGCCACCACTATGCTTGAAAATATGGAGAGTGGTACTCAGTAATGTCTTGTATTGTTTTTGTCCCAAACATATATCACTTTGTATTCAGGACAAAAAGTTAATTGCTTTGACAATTTTTTTTACAATTTTACTTAAGTGACTTGTTGCAAACAGGATGCATGTTTTGGAATATTTCTATTTTGTAGAGGCTTCCTTCTTTTCACTCTGTCGTTTAGGTTAATATTGTGGAGTAACTACAATGTTGTTGATCCATCCTCAGTTTTCTCCTATCACAGCCATTAAACTCTGTAACGGTTTTAAAGTCACCATTGGCCTCATGGTGAAATCCCTGAGTGGTTTCCTTCCTCTCCAGCAACCGAGTTAGGTTGGATGCCTGTATCTTTGTAGTGACTAGGTGTATTGATACAGCATCCAATGTGTAATTAATAATTTCACAATGTTCAAAGGGATATTCAATGTATTTTTTACATATCTTGAATTTGAGGGACCTTACAGATAATTGTATGTGCGGGGTACAGAGATGAGATGGTCATTCAAAAATAATGTTAAACACTATTATTGCACATAGAGTGAGTCCATGCAACTTATTATGTGACTTGTTAGCACATGTTTACTCCTTAACTGATTTAGGCTTGCCATAACAAAGGGGTTGAATACATATTGACTCAAGACATTTTAGCTTTTCTTTCTTAATTAATTAGTAAAAAATTTGAAAAGCATTATTCCACTTTGACACTATGGGGTATTGTGTGTAGGCCAGTGAAAAAAATCTCAATTAAATCCCAATTCAGGCTGTAATACAACAAAATGTGGAAAAAGTCAAGGGGTGTGAATACTTTCTGAAGGAACTGGACATAATGACAAGATGCTCATGTCTCTGCCCTAACAATGGGAGTCATTGTGCCAAAGGCGGAAGGTAGGCGACAAGCTTAGGTTCAAAATAAACCCATAGAAACGCATTGGGCTTGTTGTGGACAGATTTTGGCGAGAGTGAAACCTTTCGCTTTGCCTTTTCCTCGCTGGTATACTTTGCAGGGTTAGAGTTATGGTGTACCCTCTTCTAGCATCACTGCTGAAGTTTCTACAGATCGCTGGAGCTGGCACTGACATATTTTATGGTTCCTTTCTATTATTAGTTGTAATGAGGCGATCATTATCCTTACCACGGCTGACCAATGTATCTTTTTGTATAATGTACACTACCGTTCAAAGGTTTGGGGTCACTTAGAAATGTCCTTGTTTTTGAAAGAAAAGCAAAAACGCCTATGTAGATATTTCATAAAAAATCAGCTGTTTCCAGCTACAATAGTTATTTACAACATTAACAATGTCTACATTGTATTTCTGATCAATTTGATGTTATGTTAATGTATAAAAAATGTGCTTTCTTTCAAAAACAAGGACATTTCTAAGTGACCCCAAACTTTTGAATGGTAGTGTATATCTCAAAAACATACATACTGTGCTGTTTGGTGTCCCTGGCACAGATTCAGCCTACTCCTGGACTAAAAAGCACACTCAAATGAAAATGTATCTAAAATATAATATAAAGTAAAAATGTGTGATTCAGTTGTTTGTTTTCAAAGATTCACAGTGATTTGTGTTGCTGTGTTTTGAAATACTGGATCCTGAAGACTGGACATGCATGGTTTTATTCTTGTCCAGCACAGTCCAGGCCAGTCAAGGTGGTGTGTATATAGATGCTGTGGAATTATTTAAGATACAATTTGAAGAGGTATGTTTTCCACCATACTGGTTCCATCATATTGACCCATAGAGCATCTTCGGCCATGATGAAGCAAATATCTGTGGCGACCAGGGTTGGGGTCAATTCCATTTAAATTCTAGTCCATTCAGAAATTAAACCCAATTCCAATTCCACCTTTTCCTCATTGAAAAACATTGAAGAGATTTGGAATTTCAGTGTACTTCCTGGATTGACTGGAATTGAAATGGTATTGACCCCAACCCTGGTTGTGGCAACCTCCAAACTCCATTACGCATAATTTCTATGGAAGTCTAACAAACTGAAATGAGATGACATGCTTGGGGTGCAGGTTAGTGCAGGGGAGCTGGAAAGTCTTCACACAGAGAGATGCAGAAAGCTAGTCAACTAGGGTTGAACACATAACTCTCCCTCTGTAGTTATGGTAATAACTCAATTTTCACCCAAATAAGTATGTATCACTCACTCTCACAGGGCATCTATCTATCTGATGATAGACCATAATGCTGGTCCTTAGTCGTCTGCAGTGTTACTCATTTTGGCCGACACTTCTTCTCTAGTTATTTGAGTCTCATATTGATTCCACCTGTCATGATTTTGTTCTTATGTTGTTACAATTAGAACTAGTGATTAGGATTTAGTTGATGGAATGCTGTTGTATATTCATTTGTCAACTCAAACACACACACACACACACCAACTGGCATCACACTCCATAATAGAAACTGCACTACATTGTTGGGATTACAATTTACAAATCCCCCAAATCTGCGTTACAGTTATCTTCTCCAAACATTCCTCAGATTATGCCTAAGTAAGCTTCCACTGTATGGTTCCCTCCAAAACAACAGAGATAAGAAGTAGAAACTTGGTTCGAAAGCATAGCGAATAGACCCAGCACTGAAATAACAACATCATTTTCTTTCAGTCTGAGCTCAAATTGCCCAATTAGGACCAAAGAGATTCACCCAGAAACTCTAGTCTAGAGGGGGTATTTCCCATTGCAAAGTACAGCCCACTTTCATTGGAAACCAGATATACAGCATGTGACAGGCATTTAATGGCTTTTCTGATTCCTCTTCTTTTCCTCGGGTAACAGTTTTTGTGGGTTGTTTTTGTCTTGGGATGGGACATCATTGGATATTTTGATTTTGTGTGGGAAATCTGTAGACATATAATTGTTTGATCTTACAGTACAGCACAGCCACTTAGGGCAAGATTACAGTAGTTAGCGTGTGATACAAATTTCATTTGATCGGATGCCACATCAATGGACAGCGGGCCGTGTCATCAACTAAAAGGATTAGGGTTGGCACAACAAAATTGATGGAGTGATTGGACCGCCTTAAATAATGCTTTCCCCAATGACCCCTGACAAACTTTTAATTGACAGACAAACTTGACAGATCAATAAAGATTTTGGCGGGATATGAATGTGGGGCTGTCAATTGGAGGCATTCAACTGAAATGACCCGATTTCTTATGAGTACTGCCTGGCTTTAAGAGTGGCATAAGGGATTTGTGAAATACTTCAGTGTTGAAGGAAGTAGGAGAATGCTATGGTAAGATACTTGGTGGTGTCACTCTGTTTTGCTTTGGAAGTTGCTCCATATATTCCAAGTAGCTTGGGTGTTCATATTTTCGAAGAAGCTCATGTGGACGCTCATATTTACTTTCCCCCCACTTGTTAGACAGAAATTGTTTCTGCCAATAGAGTATGCATTAAACTATGCCCAACAACTAATCACAAAGTCCAAACCTGATGATATTCAAGCCTGTCCAGCATGTTTACATCAAAGATGGCCGTCACAGCCTATAAAGATGTAAAGCAGCAAGATGTCCATTTTAGCCGAGCCAGCTAATATCTAATGGATAGACTCCAATCCCCCGGTGTCAGCAAGTCAACCCAGTTTTACCGTGCTAGAGGCCAATGATTAATTGGATTAATTACAATGGAGAGACATACATGTCCAAGTCAATAAGGCTGATTAACCTACACTTGAGCAATAGGCATTTACAAGCGACACCCCAATATGCTGACCGTTGACCAAATGTTGTATGAATACAGCTGAACCACTTAGCCATTTAATATTCATATTTACAGTACCTATGCACAGCTACAGTCGCTGTGCATCATATATATTACAGGACTTCCATTTGTAATTCATGTGATGGGGCATAGGGATGGTGTCATGCGATGGGTGTAGCTGGTGTAGGTAGTCAGGCGCAGGAGAGCAGAGATGAGTGTACTAAGTACTTTACTAAGGCAAATGTACAAAACAGAACGCAATCGCGTCATAAAACAAATGCCCAAAACCAAGTAAGGCAGCACAAAGTACAAAATACACATACAAAATACCGGCTGCACAAAGCACGGGTGAAAAAATACAAAACCCGGCGTAAACCGACATGCCGAAACAAACAATTCCTCACACAGACATGGGGGAAACAGAGGGTTAAATAAACAACAGTAATGAGGGCAAATGAAAACCAGGTGTGATGGAAAACAAGACTGAACAAATGGAAAATGAAAAGTGGATCGGCGATGGCTAGCAGACCGGTGGCGTCGACCGCTGAACACCGCCAGAACAAGGACAGGAACAGACTTTGGCGGAAGTCGTGACAGATGGACTCACTCATTTGGGAATGTGCAATAGTGAACTGTGAAATGTAACTAACTGCAAAATAAAAGGGCTGTGCAGGGTACAGGAATCATGGATGCTGAGATTATAAGCATGTGCAATAATATTATGTGCACTGCTCAGGGACTTTTGGACGATAAAGGGATGTGTAATATTGAGTATATGAGGGAGGAGAGAAGTTATGGGGAAGGGAGAAGCTTTTTTTGTATTATAATTTTTTTAATTTGTATGTTTGATGTTATGTCTATCGCAGTGCATTTTCTGGTAAGTAAAGCTAATATCTGTGAGAAACAGACAATAAAGAAATATCTAATCTAATGATAGATGGATTATACCAATCTCAAACAGAGGTGATTGTATGGAAACAACCTATAGTCGATCTATAGTGTATTATATCTACAGTATGGAAAAAACTGCAGGAAAAGGAGACAGAAAACGCAACGAAACCAACAGAAACACGCCACATACAGTAAGAGAGTAAAGCAACTGAACCATAATTGTATATGAATGAAAGCCAGTCCTTAAATTTTCATGGTCTTCTTTCCCAGCACAAGCTCTCCAAAGGATAATAAATAGTACAGGCCACAGCAGAGCTATAAGGGACAATAGTATAGGCCACAGCAGATCCATACGGGACAATAGTATAGGCCACAGCAGAGCCATAAGGTACATATAGATGTCGCTGCCATAGTGTAGCATTGTATTGTACTGAATCTTTCAACTATCTCTCAGGAGAAGTCTTTTAACCTCAAATGGCCTACCTATGAACGTAACTCAAGCAGAAACCACAACTGCTCAGAGTATAGGACTTGGGGCTCCCGAGTGGTGCAGTGGTCTAAGGCACTGCATCTCAGTGCAAGAGGCGTCACTATAGTGCCTAGATCGAATCCAGGCTGTATCACATCTGGCTGTGATTGGGAGTCCCATAAGGCGGCGCACAATTGGCCCAGCGTCATCTGGGTTTGGCCAGAGTAGGCCGTCATTGTAATTAAGAATTTGTTCTTAACTGACTTGCCTGGTAAAACTTTATTAATAAAAAATGTAAATATAGAGTGGTCATATCAATGTCCATAGATATCCAACATGAAGATTTGATGAAGTGTCTTTAAAACTTCTTAAGGCTAGGTGTCCCGCTAGCGGGACAACTTCTGGTGAAACTGCAGGGCACGCAATTAAAATAAATAATCATAAAAATTATGGATATTAAACATTTAGGTACACACAAGTGTCTTATATCGGTTGAAAGCTTAAATTCTTGTTAATCTAACTGCATCCGATTTACCGTAGGCTACAGCGAAAGCATGCCATGCGATTGTTTGAGGACGGCTCCCCACATCAAAATATTTTTCCACCGGCAAAGGTTTCATTAATTCACAAATAGCGATTAAATATTCACTTACTTTTTGAAAATCTTCCTCTGATTTGTCATCCAAAGGGTCCCAGCTATAACATGTAATTTTGTTTTGTTAGATAAAATCCTTTTTATATCCCAAAAAGTTAGTTTAGTTGGCGCCATCGATTTGAGTAATCCACTCGTTCAACTTGCCAAGATAGGAATCCGAAAATCTACCCCTAAACTTTGTTCGACTTTGTTCCCTAAAATGTAATCAAACTATAATATTTCATATGGAAAGAAGTATGTTGTAAAAATTCTTTTTTTTTTAAATGGATTTTCTCCTACCATATCTATTGTGTTATTGTCTCCTACATTATTTTTAACATTTCTACAAACTTCAGAGTGTTTTCTTGGTACCAATTATATGGTACCAGTCAATGGTACCAATGATATGCCTATTCTGGCTTCAGGGCCTGAGCAACAGGCCGTTTACTTTGGGCACATCAGTCAGGCGGAAATTGAGAAAAAAGGACCCTAGCCTGAAGAAATTTGGTTGCACTTTCTCTGACATACATTCCCACTGTATTGAATTCTATAATATAAGCCCATAAAATGTTTACAAGTAGCTTTCAAATATTGTGCTGTTGTACGAAAGAGCTCCCCAGGCATTGCTTATGGACAGCAAAAAATACATGAATCAGCTAAAACAAGCCACTCCAGTGGCAGAGGCTGCTTTAGACAGTAATAAAGTGCATAAACATTCAAACTTTTTTGTTACAGCACTTGTTTGAAGCCAATTGTCTCACAGTATATCTCATTTTTAGTATCTTCTGTATATTCTAGTTTATGTCCTGTAATGACCTTGTTTTAATGTTGGTGCAAATAAAATGTATGTTAAAACAGACAATAAATTGTATCTTATCTTAATGTGACACTGTCATCCAATACTTAAGTACACTTCTCCTCATGACTATTTTGCAACTTCTTTCGTTTCAGTCTGTTCCCAGTTCTCGAGAGGAGTTTACGCCATCTTTGGATTCTACGACAAGAAGTCAGTCAACACGATAACGTCGTTCTGCGGGACTCTGCATGTGTCATTTATCACCCCCAGCTTCCCGCTGGATGGCACTCATCAATTCATCATCCAGATGAGGCCTGACATCAAAGGACCCCTACTCAGCCTCATTGAGTACTACAAGTGGGACAAGTTTGCCTATCTCTACGACAGTGATAGAGGTAAGAGATACTAGTTTAACCGGACATAATCTACCCCTATTTAAATGAAAATTATAAAAGTCACTGGCTGACTACTTCCACTATGGGCAAACAAATATGGAAAGTTGTGTTCAAATCAAAAGGGGTGCAGTCAAAAAGACGATTGATTTCATGTGTAATGACCCTAAGGACAACAGGTTTGACTCATCAATAAATCAAACCTAAGTCAAACCGGCAGGTCAAACCGGCAGGAGTGGCAGGTAGCCTAGTGGTTAGAGAGTTGGACTTGTAACCGGAAGGTTGCAAGGTTGAATCCATGAGCTGACAAGGTAACAATCTGTCGTTCTGCCCCTGAACAAGGCAGTTAACCCACTGTTCCTAGGTCATCATTGAAAATAAGAATTTGTTCTTAACTGACTTGCCTAGTTAAATAAAAAATAAAAAACTTGATTGGTTGAGTTGAGTTGAGTTTGGTAGCATTGGGTTGGAACAAGAGCCTGGACATTCTGAGACTAGGATGTATAAGGGTCAGTCAGGACTAAACCTAGCACTACAAAGCTCAACATCATGCTCACTTCATCAACTGTAAGTACAGTAGCCTTCCAAATGTTGGTCCTTAGAAGCAATAGTTCACAGAGGAAACCTCTAAGCTACAGAGCTGTTTGGCTAGCACAGACTGGAATACATTCTGTGATTCATCAGATGGCATCATGTTACTGACTTCATTAATAAGTGGATCGATGATGTCGTCCCCACAGTACATATCCCAATCAGAAACCGTAGATTAAATGCAACTTCCACACTGAGCTAAAGGCTAGAGCTGTTGCTTTCAAGGAGTGGGACACTAATCTGGACATTTCAAACAGGCAAAGTGTCAATACAGGACTAAGATTGAATCCTACTACACCGGCTCTGACGCTCATCGCATGTGGCAGGGCTTGCAAACTATCATGGATTACAAAGGGAAACCAGCCGTGAGCTGACAGTGACTCGAGCCTATCAGACAAGCTAAATGCCTTCTATACTCACTTCGAGGCAAGCAACACTGAACCATGCATGAGAGCACCCGATGTTCCTGACGACTGTCGGATCACACTCTCTGTGGCCGATGTGAGTAAAACCTTTAAACAAGTTTACATTCACAAGGTCGCAGGGCCAGACCGATTACCAGGACACGTACTTAGAGCACGCGCTGACCAGCTGGCAAGTGTTTTCACTGACATTTTCAACCTCTCCCTGACCCAGTCTGTAATACCTACATGTTTCAAGCAGAACACTATAGTCCCTGTAAGAATGCCAAGGTAACCTGCTTAAATGACTACCGCCCCATAGCACTCACATCTGTAGCCATGAAAAGCTTTGAAAGGCTAGTCATGGCTCACATCAACACCATCATCCCAGAAACCCTGGACCCACTCCAATTCGCATCCCGCCCCAACAGATCCACAGATGACGCAATCTCTATGGCACTCTACACTGCCCTTTCCCACCTGAACAAAAGGAACACCTACGTGAGAATGCTTTTCATTGACTACAGCTCAGCATTCAACACCATAGTGCCCTGCAAGCTCATCACTAAAGTAAGGACCCTGGGACTGAACACCTTCCTCTGCAACTAGATGCTGGACTTCCTGACGGGCTGCCCCTAAGTGGTGAGGGTAAGCAACAACACATCTGCCACACTGACCCTCAACACGGGGGGTCCTAAAATCAAATCGAATCAAATATTATTTGTCACATGCGCCAAATACAACATGCGCCAAATACAACCTTACAGCGAAATGCTTACTTACAAGCCCTTAACCAACAATGCAGTTTTAAGGACAAATAAGTGTTAAGAAAAAAAATTATAAGTAAAAAATTTAAATAACAAATAATTAAAGATCAGCAGTAAAATAACAGTAGCGAGGCTATATACAGGGGGTACCGGTACAGAGTCAATGTGTGGGGGCAAATGTTAGTCGAGGTAATTGAGCTAATATGTACATGTAGGCAGAGTTAAAGTGATAATAACCAGAGACTAGCAGCAGCGTAAAAAGGAGGGGGCAATGCAAATATTCTGGGACAATGCAAATATTGGATTCAGTCTTATGTAGCAAAATGTGAAATGGTGTTTTTTACATTGGATAAAAGTAGAGACTCAGAGCTACAACATGGTATATCATACACTGCATTTGAGGAACAATGGGAAAGTAATTCTGCTTTAAAAGTTGATCAACTTGTAAACTCACTTTTGAGAAAAAAAAGGAATTTCTGTCCAGAATTTCTTTGTTGTTGTGACATTTCCTCTTTTCCATTGACTTGCTATTGAAATCCATGTACGATAGCTCCTAGGTTGCAGTACCTATGGCTTCCACTAGATGTCAACAGTCTTTATACAGTGTTTGGAGGCTTTAGCACTGAACAGAACTGATAGGAAGAGGAAATAGTCAATGGACTACAGATGTCAACAACGTTTCCCGGGCATGAGATTGTGAGCGCGCCCCACTTTATTTTCCTTTTATATCGTTTATGATATCATCAGAGTTAAATATTATCACTAATATTCATAAAAGGATACCCAAGGATGCATTATAAATGATGTTTGATTGATAGGTATATTTGAACGGTTTCTCTTCACTGTACAACGAGTGACTCGACGGTGGATTTTCTGAACATAACGCGAGATTTATGGATATAATAAATGACTGTTTCTAACAAAAGAACCATTGGATGTCTACATTGGACAATTGGGATGCCCTCAGCAGAAGTTCTTCGAAAGGTAAGTGATTTATTTTAGCTCTTATATGGGTTTTGTGTGACCCGCGCTGGATATGAATTTATGCTAATGCATAAATATTAGAGGTGCTATCCTCAAACAATCAAATGTTGTGCTTTCGCCGTAAAGCCTTTTTGAAATCTGATGCTGTGATATTGCCAAGAATCAGAGCTTTTGATGACTATGCAACACTTGTATATTGATGAATGTTTAATAATTCAACTTTTGGATTTTGAATTTGCCGCTTTACATTTCACCGGGTAGTGTCGGGAGCGGCCCGCTAGCGCGCCGTTTATCCCTAAGAGGCTAGCTAACATTAGTCTCTAACTAGAAAAGCAAATAGCTCTGGGAAACAAATAATAACGTCAGATAGGGAGCCAGCCAGCTAACGTTTGCTAGCTAGCTAACAGTACACTTTAGCCTAAAATTAGAAACGTGTAATATCTGAAAATGTAGCTAGCTAACGCTAGACTATCTTACCTGTATATGATGGATGTGTCTCCCTGTCAAGATTACCATACCACGGATGCCCTTAGTTTGAAGATGTAATCCGGAGAAAGGTGTTTTCTCCGTCTCTTCAGCTATCATACTCTATTTCCACTGATTTCAAAACTTGATCCTCCAGAAAGAGGAGAGCAACACTTATGCAGCTCCACTACACATTTATTTAAAGCCACGTTCGACAGGATTACCAACACAGACTGACAAGCTCAATCAGACAGCAGCCTTCAGTATAGCAGACCAATCCAAACTCCGCTCCGGTCATGTCTAGCCCACTCATTATCTCAGCCAATCATGGCTAGTGGGAAGGTTGCTAACTTTTTCTGTGGCTTAACGTCTTAGGGAGCAGCGGCACGCTAGCTCCCGACACTACCCAGTGAAATGTAAGGCACCAAATTCAAAATCCAAAAGTTGAATTATTAAACATTCATCAATATACAAGTGTTGCATAGTCATCAAAAGCTCTGATTCTTGGCAATATCACAGCGTTGTCAGATTTCAAAAAGGCTTTACGGCGAAAGCACATTTGATTGTTTGAGGATAGCACCTCTCCTATTTACCACATTATCATAAATTCATATCTAGCGCGGGTCACACAAAACCCATATAAGAGCTAAAATAAATCACTTACCTTTCGAAGAACTTCTGCTGAGAGCTTCCCAAGTGTCCAATGAAGACATCCAATGGTTCTTTTGTTTAAAAAAGTAATTTATTATATCCATAAATCTCTGTTTGGTTGGCGTTTTATGATCAGAAAATCCACCGTCGAGTCGCCCATTGAATGTATCCTTAGGTATCCTTTTATGTATATTTACTGTAATATTTCAACCGGATGATAACGTGAATGATAGGAAAGGAAAATAAAGTGGGGTGCGCTCACAATCTCGCGCCCGTGAAATGTTGTTGACAAATGTGGTCCCCTGACTGTTTCCTCTTCCTATCTGTTCTGCTTAGTGCTAGAGCCTCCAGACACTGTATAAAGACTGTTGACATCTAGTGGAAGCCATAGGTACTGCAGTTTAAGTCCTAGTTAACATAGAAATCAATAGGCAGCCTGGAGAAAAAGGTCATGTATAAAAAAAACTGCAAATCCGGATTATTCTCGGGTTTTCGCCTGCTATATCAGTTCTGTTATACTCACATACATTATTTTAACACTTTTAGAAACTTCAGAGTGTTTCCTATCCAATACTACTAATTATGTGCATATCCTATTTTCTTTGGGCACACCAGACTCTCCAAAACTGTCACCTCTGCTGCCGCTCCCTAAGAAGTTAACTGACGGATTGTGGGGGGAATTTTTTTTCTTATGGTAATTAGATGTTCGCGGGGGAGTGTACATCAACTCTAGGGGCGTAAACAAGTCATTCAGAATGTTCTCACTTGTGTGGAATTTAGAAAACGAGGCTTTTAAACTGTAAACAATTTCCTAGTTACAAACACTTCCGTCAAGATGGCTTCCCCCTTCCTGACACACTCAAACCAGGAAGTGACTATGGGTTTGGCTAGGGATTGACTGGGATGGAGCCCACAGCCTATACATATCTCAAGGAACTGTGGAACCTTATTGGTTACAGAATAAAGAACACTGCTTTTTGCCATTATTCAAAGTTGACATTGAGGTTACTGTATATTAATAAAGAGGAGTTTTTTTTTTAAACGACCGCCCTCTTGTCAACCCATCTAAAGGTAATTAGAAAGCACTCAAACATAGGAGAGAAGACTAGAACTGTCTATGCACTGCAAAGGTTATACTTCTAGACTGTTTGCCATACACTTGATGTGACACGTTACATCCACATAAACGAGACACAGAGAGAGTTCAAAGCAGTACCACACACTGAGAAAGGTACCAGGAGAACACGCTGTAAAGGGCATTGTGGTGCATGACAAACCACTTGTCAGATATTATCAACTAGGACCGTTGCACCTCCTGTGTGAGAGCTTGTTTCATGGCTCGCAGCAAAGTAGGAGGGCAGTTCCCTGACAGTGAGGGTTTAAGACCTTGCGGCGGTGGTCCCCACATGTCCTGAAGAGCAGCCGGGTTTTCAAGTTTCTTTTGTATAGAACTCAACCAACAGAACGCTCTTTAAAAATATATATTTTGCTAGAGAATGACCTTGCTTTTGAATCTGTCTAAAAGTCTACTCACTCCTGAAATATTCAGGTGAAGTGATTGTTATAGCCCCAGTTATTTTTGTCTATGTGCATGGAGGCTTTCAGCCTTGTTGATGCTTTCAGTATTTTTTATTTGCTGTGTCGTGTATTAGGCTAAGGATGATGCATTGAGTTGTTACCCTGGAGGATATTGCAATGTCAGACAGTATTTACCCTTTGTGATGACACCACTTGGTATGACACTACCTTGAAAAGGACACAGGCCTAGACTTCCCCAAATGAAATTACATTTCCTGTGACTGTCCTGATAGCAAGGCTACAAGCAGTGGTGTAGTTGTAAAAACAAATAGATGGGTAAATGCTGATCGCTTTCCGCAGTGAGTAAAGTAACGCTTCCTATACTTTCAATGCATTTCTCTGCAAAAGATGGGTAAACAGTCGTGCAAAATAAAAACGGTAGGTAAACGGTATTTACACTACACAACTAGTTACAAGGTTTTCAACAAAGAGTTCCATAGTAAAAAGTTTGTACCAGAGGCAAGAGTAATATCCATCATATTATTGGGCTTGTATAAGAGTAGTTGAAAGGCGCAATAAGATCTTATTACTTTTTATTACATGATGCTATCAGTCTTCATTTCCATTATGTCAAAATGAGAGTGATTTAGGATAGTATGAAGTACCACTTTCAGTTGGAGTACAGTAGGTGATGATACCTGATGATAGAAGCTAAGGGCGGGCTTTCCAGAGTCACAGTGGAATGGAAGACTGACCTAAAAGAGAGAAAATCTAAATGTGTGATTATTACCACTGTCTTCATGGACCAGCTTCTAACCTCAATACAGTGTGGTAGTGCTACTGGCTAATACAGGCTCTACTCTCTCTCTGTGTCTCTCTCTCTGTGTCGCTCTCTATCTATCTCTCTCTGTCTCTCTCTCTGTCTCTCTCTGTCTCTCTCTCTTTATGTGTCTCTCTCTTTCTGTGTCTCTCTCGCTCTCTCTCAGTTTCTCTCGCTCTGTCTCTCTCTCTTACATTTTAGACATTTATCAGACACTCTTATCGAGAGCGACTTACAATTATTGCATTTCTCTTAAGATATTTCTCTCTATCTCGCTCTGTCAGTCTCTCTGTCTATTTCTCTCTCTGTCTGTCTCGCTCTCTGTCTGCCTGTGTCTTTCTTGCAATCTATCTGTCTCTCTCTCTCTCTCTCTCTCTCTCTCTCGCTTTCTCTCTCTTTCTTACACTCTCTCTCACTCTCAATTAAATTCAAAGGGGCTTTATTGGCATGGGAAACACATTTGACGTTGGAAGTTTACATACACTTAGGTTGGAGTCATTAAAACTCGTTTTTCATCCACTCCACAAATGTATTGTTAACAAACTATAGTTGTGGCAAGTCAGTTAGGACATTTTTCCAACAATTGTTTACAGACAGATTATTTCACTTATAATTCACTGTATCACAATTCCAGTGGGTCAGAAGATTACATACACAAAGTTGACTGTGCCTTTAAACAGCTTGGAAAATTCCAGAAAATTATGTCAGGGCTTTATAAACTTCTGATAGGCTAATTGACATAATTTGAGTCAATTGGAGGTGTACCTGTGGATGTATTTCAAGGCCTACCTTCAAACTCAGTGCCTCTTTGCTTGACATCATGGAAAAATCTAAAGAAATCAGCCAAGACCTCAGAAAAAATGGTAGACCTCCACAAGTCTGGTTCATCCTTGGGAACAATTTCCAAATGCCTGAAGGTACCACTTTCATCTGTACAAATAATAGTACGCAAGTATAAACACCATGGGACCACGCAGCTGTCATACCGCTCAGAAAGGAGTCGTGTTCTGTCTCCTAGAGATAAACGTACTTTGGTGCGAAAAGTGCAAATAAATCCCAGAACAACAGCAAAGGACCCTGTGAAGATGCTGGAAGAATCAGGTACAAAAGTATCTATATCCACTTAAAAAAAACTCCCATATCGACATAACCTGAAAGTCCGCTCAGCAAGGAAGAAGCCACTGCTCCAAAACAGCCATAAAAAAGCCAGACTAGAGTTTGCAACTGCACATGGGGACAAAGATTGTACTTTTTGGAGAAAAGTTCTCTGGTCTGATCAAACAAAAAGAGAACTGTTTGGCCATAATGACCATTGTTATGTTTGGAGGAAAAAGGGGGAGGCTTGCAAGCCGAAGAACACCATCCCAACCGTGAAGCACGGGGGTGGCAGCATCATGTTGTGGGGGTGATTTGCTGCAGGAGGGACTGGTGCACTTCACAAAATAGATGGCATCATAAAGAAGGAAAAGTATGTGTATATATTGAAGCAACATCTCAAGACATCAGTCAGGAAGTTAAAGCTTGGTCGCAAATGGGTTTTCCAGATGTACAATGACCCCAAGCATACTTCCAAAGTTGTGGCAAAATGGCTTAAGGACAACAAAGTCAAGGTATTGGAGTGGCCATCACAAAGCCCTGACGCCAATCCTATAGAAACTTTACGGGCAGAACTGAAAAAGCATGTACGAGCAAGGAGGCTTACAAACCTGGCTCAGTTACACCAGCTCTGTCAGGAGGAATGGGCCAAAACTCACCCAACTTTTTGTGGGAAGCTTGTGGAAGGCTACCCGAAACATTTGACCCAGTTAAACAATTTAAAGAATGCCAAATACTAATTGAGTGTATGTAAACTTCTGACCCACTGGGAATATGATGAAAGATATAAAAGCTGAAATAAATCATTCTCTCTACTATTATTCTGACATTTCACATTCTTAAAATAAAGTGGTGATCCTAACTGACCTTGAAAAAGCTAGCCTTAGCTTTCCTAACTGCCTGTGTATAATGGTTCCTATCTTCCCTGAAAAGTTGCATATCACGGGAGCTATTCGATTTTAATGCAGAACGCCACAGGATGTTTTTGTGCTGGTCAAGGGCAGTCAAGTCTGGAGAGAACCAAGGGCTATATCTGTTCCTGATTTTAAAAAAATTGAAAGGGGCATGCTTATTTAAGATGGTGAGGAAGGCACTTTTAAAGAATAACCAGGCATCCTCTTCTGACGGGATGAGGTCAATATCCTTCCAGGATACCCGGCCAGGTTGATTAGAAAGGCCTGCTCGCTGAAGTGTTTAAGGGAGCATTTGACAGTGATGAGGGGTGGTCGTTTGACCGCAGACCCATTACGGATGCAGGCAATCAGGCAGTGATCACTGAGATCTTGGTTGAAAACAGCAGAGGTGTATTTGGAGGGCAAGTTGGTTAGGATGATATCTATGAGGGTACCCGTGTTTACGGATTTGGGGTTGTACCTGGTGGGTTCATTGATAATTTGTGTGAGATTGAGGGCATCAAGCTTAGATTGTAAGTTGGCCGGGGTGTTAAGCATGTCCCAGTTTAGGTCACCTAGCAGCACGAGCTCTGAAGATAGATGGGGGACAATAAATTGGTGTCCAGGGCACAGCTGGGGGCAGAGGGTGGTCTATAGCAAGCGGCAACGGTGAGAGACTTGTTTCTGGAAAGGTGGGGATGTGCAAGTAGAAATACTGGTGTGAATAAGAGCAGGAAAAAAATATATATAACATCAAGGCTTTTAGAGATACTTTTGTAACCCTTTCCAGCTTTATGCAACTTAACAAATCTTAATCTTAGGTCTTCTGAAATCTCTTTTGTTCGAGACATGATTCACATCAGGCAATGCTTCTTGTGAATATCACACTCAAATTTTGTGAGTGTTTTTTATAGGGCAAGGCAGCTGTAACCAACATCTCCAATCTCGTCTCATTGATTGGACTCCTGGTTAGCTGAATCCTGACTCCAATTAGCTTTTGGAGAAGTCAATAATAACATGTTTGTCTGTTGTTGTGACTTAGATGAGGATCAGATAAAATTTGATAACCAATTTATGCAAAGATCCAGGTTCACATACTTTTTATTGCCACTGTAGGTGTACCTACCGGAAGAGTCCCCTCGAAGGCTACTTTTGAATATGTAAAGACCCAGCGTGCAACAGAGATGCAGGAGTTGTGACCCATTTTTGTTGATTGTTTTGTCAAAGTTGTGTCTAGGGGGGATATGGGGGAGGGAATGCTGTCACCTTCAGGTAGGTCTTTGTCCCCTTGTGTGCTACTTGTCCAGTTCTGGCATTTAGGTTGCCCTGGACTAGTACATGTCCCTGGGCCTGGAAATGGTGGATGGTGGTGAAGCTGTCGTCACTAAAGTATGGGGATTCTATAGGGGGTTGTATACAGGAGGTAGTATATAGGTAGTATACAGGTAGTATACAGGAGAATATTTTCATCTGTTTAAATAATTTCCCTATTAATTTCTAACCAGATGTAAATTGCTCCTGTTTTAATTCATTTAATAGAGTGGGTTAGGTCTGATCTATACCAAATTAGCATACCCCCTGAGTCTCTTCCCTGTTTCATACCTGGTAGTTTGGTGGATGGGACTACCAGCTCACTGTAACCTAGAGGACAACCAGTGGGTCCATCTTTTCTATACCATGTTTCTTGTAGAATAACAATTTCTGTATTTCTGATTTCTTTGGTGATGTGTGGGTTCCTGCTCTTTAGGCAAAAGGCAGATGACCTTAGACCTTGAATATTCCAGCATGAAATGGTAAAAGCTTTGTGTTCTGCAGTGTCCATAGATCATTCGTTGTGAGCATGCTGAGCATCTGGTGAATGCCTCTTAGGTCAATGGATGGGGCTTGGTTGGGTGTAGGAGTTGGACCTGTTGCTCTGCTCACAACCTGGGCATATGGGTTTCTGTCATGTTGAAGTCCTTGCTGTAGGGATGGGGGCATGGAGGGCATAGGCCTGATCTGGGGGAGGGCTACATAGGGTGTGGCCAGGGTTGGTTTTCGGGGGGGTCGACTGGTTGGGGGTGTGCTGGTGATGCTGTGGTCTGGGCATAGGTCCTCTGGGTGCAGGTCTGGGGAGTCTGGGAGGGAGACATGGTTCTGGGAGGGAGTCTTGCATGTCTGGACGGGGTGCTCATCATTCTGTTGCTCTTGTGTGAGGTACTGGGTCTGCGGTTGAGTGTTATGAATCTCAGGGTCCTGGCAAATCTTGTAGAGGTGTACCTGGTCATAGAGGCTGTCCAAATCAGACAAACAGAACGATCCCTTTGATTGTTGTCTAATTCCTTCGCATCTGTGCTCTCTCCTCCTCTCACCTTTTCCATTTTCTTGTGGACTTCAGTGCACAACACATCTCCTGTCTGTGACTAGGCAAGAAAACCATTCCAAGCCAAACCTTCATATCATAACCACAAACCGCTACACAGCCTACATCGTTGTCACCATATTAACGTCATAGTTAACATAGCTACTAGAACTAACGCGTTAGTAAACCTGCTACAATCATGCAATATAGTGTACAGTCAACAGCAAGCAATTTAGTAGTTACACCGGCGGGCCCCGGTGGCAAAATATTTATAAAACCAAAAGCTTATCTTGACTTAGAAGAGTTCCAGTGTTGGATAGCCATAGCCAGCTAGCTAACATAGCATCCTTCACTGTTTGAGCTGAGTGTTTGTATAGGCTAAACTAGCTAGCTGCAATTGCTAACTAAGTAAGTGAAAGTGAAAGTTTAAAAAAATACTTCTAAATGTACAGTGACGGAAAAAAGTATTTGATCCCCTGCTGATTTTGTACATTTCCCACTGACAAAGAAATGATCAGTCTATAATTTTAATGGTAGGTGTATTTGAACAGTGAGAGACAGAATAACAACAAAAAAATCCAGAAAAACGCATGTGAAAAATGTTATAAATGGATTTGCATTTTAATGAGGGAAATAAGTATTTGACCCCCTCTCAATCAGAAAGATTTCTGGATCCCAGGTGTCTTTTATACAAGTAACGAGCTGAGATTAGGAGCACACTCTTAAAAGACACCTGTCCACAGAAACAATCAATCAATCAGATTCCAAACTCTCCACCATGGCCAAGACCAAAGAGCTCTCCAAGGATGTCAGGGACAAGATTGTAGACCTACACAAGGCTGGAATGGGCTACAAGACCATCGCCAAGCAGTTTGGTGAGAAGGTGACAACAGTTGGTGCGATTATTCGCAAATGGAAGAAACACAAAATAACTGTCAATCTCCCTCGGCCTGGGGCTCCATGCAAGATCTCACCTCGTGGAGTTGCAATGATCATGAGAACGGTGAGGAATCAGCCCAGAACTACACGGGAGGATCTTGTCAATGATCTCAAGGCAGCTGGGACCATAGTCACCAAGAAAACAATTGGTAACACACTACGCCGTGAAGGACTGAAATCCTGCAGCGCCCGCAAGGTCCATCTGCTCAAGAGAGCACATATACATGCACGCCTGAAGTTTGCCAATGAACATCTGAATGATTCAGAGGACAACTGGGTGAAAGTGTTGTGGTCAGATGAGACCAAAATGGAGCTCTTTGGCATCAACTCAACTCGCCGTGTTTGGAGGAGGAGGAATGCTGCCTATGACCCCAAGAACACCATCCCCACCGTCAAACATGGAGGTGGAAACATCATGCTTTGGGGGTGTTTTTCTGCTAAGGGGACAGGACAACTTCACCTCATCAAAGGGACGATGGACGGGGCCATGTACCGTCAAATCTTGGGTGAGAACCTCCTTCCCTCAGCCAGGCCATTGAAAATGGGTCGTGGATGGGTATTCCAGCATGACAATGACCCAGCATGACAATGACCCAAAACACACGGCCAAGGCAACAAAGGAGTGGCTCAAGAAGAAGCACATTAAGGGCATGGAGTGGCCTAGCCAGTCTCCAGACCTTAATCCCATAGAAAATCTGTGGAGGGAGCTGAAGGTTTGAGTTGCCAAACGTCAGCCTCGAAACCTTAATGACTTAGAGAAGATCTGCAAAGAGGAGTGGGACAAAATCCCTCCTGAGATGTGTGCAAACCTGGTGGCCAACTACAAGAAACGTCTGACCTCTGTGATTGCCAACAAGGGTTTTGCCAAGTACTAAGTCATGTTTTGCAGAGGCGTCAAATACTTATTTCCCTCATTAAAATGCAAATCAATTTATAACATTTTTCACTTGCGTTTTTCTGGATTTTTTTGTTATTCTGTCTCTCACTGTTCAAATAAACCTACTATTAAAATTATAGACTGATCATTTCTTTGTCAGTGGGCAAACGTACAAAATCAGCAGGGGATCAAATACTTTTTTCCCTCACTGTAGCTAGCTCTCTCTCTCTCTTTCTCTTGCTTCTTCTTTATTGTATGCACTGCAGTGCTAGCTAGCTGTAGCTTATGATTTCAGTACTATATTAATTAACTGATCCTTTGATTGGGTGGACAACATGTCAGTTCATACTGTAAAAACTCTAATAAATTGGAGGGTGTCCTCCAGAAGTTGTCATAATTTCTCTGAAAGTCTATGGAAGGGCCTCCTAGGTTATGAATTGAAATCAATGTACAGTACCCAGAGGAGGACGGAAACTAGCTGACCTCTGGCTACATCATGGTGCCTAACCATTTGAGTCTATTAGGAGCAGAATCTCTGGCTTTTTTGTGTCCTCAGTGGGTGTGGGAGGGTTGTCAAGAGGGCTATCAGGGGGGCTGACAGGGGTTGCTAGGAGGGGGGTGTGTCTGATGGGTTGGTGGGTCCTGTCATGTCTGTCCTGCCTGTGGAGGGGTCTGAAAAGGAATGTTCTGTTGGCTTCTCTGGGGGGATGGCCAGCTCTCTCACGAGTTGTTCATTGTCCCATCTCTGCTTTCTCACCTCTTCCTTCAGCACTCTCCCCACTTCCACCTGCTGAGTGCAGACACGTCTCTCTCCCTCTTCAGCTCTCTGGTTTAGGGGGTGTTGTTGTGCTGGTCTGTTGGTACCTGTGCTGTCTGACACTCTCTCTCTCTCCCTCTCTCTTTCACTCACTCTCTCTCGAACAGGGCTGGCAAATCTGGGTTGTCACAGAAGGTCCAATTACCATCATGCGCTGGAGAATGAGGATGCTATGGCTACAATACTAGTTACAGTGGAATATGTGATAGCATTGACTACATTGAATAGGGCTCAAGAGAATATCCATGGTCTCAGAAGGTCCAATTAGCATGTGCTAATCCAACAGTGCTAGTTGTAGTGGAATGTTGTGCCAGGGTGAGCTACATAAAACGAGTATAATGGAATGTTTTATTGAGAATGCTAATGCTATAATGCTAGTCCCTGGTTGATGAGCTCTCTCTGGCTCACCCCCTTGTGCATATTTCATCATCACATTGCTCTGCCTAATTAGGTCAGATAGATCCACACTCATTCCTATGGCAACCGATATGCAGTGCATTCACTGGTGCGGTGGTTTGTTGGTGTATGTGGATTGGTGTGTGTGTGTTTTTAGAGTCTATGTGCATGTGTGTGGGCTTCCGTGCATCTGTCTGTCTGTCTGTCTGTCTGCGTGTTTGTATGTGTGTGTGTGTGTGTTGTCGTTAGATATAATGAATCCCATCAGCACATTGGGTCTAGTTACTAAACCTACGCCTCCACTGACTTCCTCGATAGTCCTTTGAAAGCAATACTGTCAAGGCTGCAATGGAATTTGGAGGGACTTTTAAGAAAGAACAGCTTTATGTTGCTGTAAATAATGTGTTTTCAGTCCCTTAGGGAAATAAGGGTTCAATATAAATGAAATGTGCTCCCAATACCATTCTACAATGTGCCAAGGTACTGAGGAGATGCTACTAACATGTTGATGTTGATGATCTTGACAGTCACACAAGAGACTTATAATGCAGTCAGTCAAATTATTACTGTCTCATGCTTCCTACCAGGAAGAGTTTGTACTGGATACATCAATGTTAGGCTCAAAGTGGGTGCTTAGCTAATTATCCAATTGAGAAAAGTGGTAGCTTGATTGCTGCTATCCTGATAATTGACTGCCACTTTAAAAAAGTCTTGAGGCTTTCCCTGAATTTCAAATGGACCCTATCCCCTCCTCCCTAGTCCTTCCTCACTAGCCCATCCTCCCTAGCCCCTCCTGTAGATCTGAAGGGGTTGGATAGGAGCATTATTGCGGAAATTATATCAATCCTATCAAAAGGCAAAGGTCAAGCAAGTACCATATTGCCTATACAGTGGGGCAAAAAAGTATTTAGTCAGCCACCAATTGTGCAAGTTCTCCAACTTAAAAAGATGAGAGAGGCCTGTAATTTTCATCATAGGTACACTTCAACTATGACAGACGAAATGAGAAAAAGAAATCCAGAAAATCACATTGTAGGATTTTTTATTTATTTATTTGCAAATTATGGTGGAAAATAAGTATTTGGTCAATAACAAAAGTTTATCTCAATACTTTGTTATATACCCTTTGTTGGCAATGACAGAGGTCAAACGTTTTCTGTAAGTCTTCACAAGGTTTTCACACACTGTTGCTGGTATTTTGGCCCATTCCTCCATGCAGATCTCCTCTAGAGCAGTGATGTTTTGGGGCTGTCGCTGGGCAACACGGACTTTCAAAGATTTTCTATGGGGTTGAGATCTGGAGACTGGCTAGGCCACTCCAGGACCTTGAAATGCTTCTTCTGAAGCCACTCCTTCGTTGCCCAGGCGGTGTGTTTGGGATCATTGTCATGCTGAAAGACCCAGCCACGTTTCATCTTCAATGCCCTTGCTGATGGAAGGAGGTTTTCACTCAAAATCTCACGATACATGGCCCCATTCATTCTTTCCTTTACACGGATCAGTCGTCCTGGTCCCTTTGCAGAAAAACAGCCCCAAAGCATGATGTTTCCACCCCATGCTTCACAGTAGGTATGGTGTTCTTTGGATGCAACTCAGCATTCTTTGTCCTCCAAACACGACGAGTTGAGTTTTTACCAAAAAGTTATATTTTGGTTTCATCTGACCATATGACATTCTCCCAATCCTCATCTGGATCATCCAAATGCTCTCTAGCAAACATCAGACGGGCCTGAACATGTACTGGCTTAAGCAGGGGACACGTCTGGCACTGCAGGATTTGAGTCCTGGCGGCGTAGTGTGTTACTGATGGTAGGCTTTGTTACTTTGGTCCCAGCTCTCTGCAGGTCATTCACTAGGTCCCCCCGTGTGGTTCTGGGATTTTTGCTCACCGTTCTTGTGATCATTTTGACCCCACGGGGTGAGATCTTGCCCCAGATCGAGGAAGATTATCAGTGGTCTTGTATGCCTTCCATTTCCTAATAATTGCTCCCACAGTTGATTTCTTCAAACCAAGCTGCTTACCTATTGCAGATTCAGTCTTCCCGACAGCTCTTTGGTCTTGGCCATAGTGGAGTTTGGAGTGTGACTGTTTGAGGTTGTGGACAGGTGTCTTTTATACTGATAACAAGTTCAAACAGGTGCCATTAATACAGGTAACGAGTGGAGGACAGAGGAGCCTCTTAAAGAAGAAGTTACAGGTCTGTGAGAGCCAGAAATCTTGCTTGTTTGTATGTGACCAAATACTTATTTTCCACCATAATTTGCAAATAAATTCATAAAAATCCTACAATGTGATTTTCTGGATTTTTTCCTCATTTTGTCTGTCATAGTTGAAGTGTACCTATGATGAAAATTACAGGCCTCTCTCATCTTTTTAAGTGAGAGAACTTGCACAATTGGTGGCTGACTAAATACTTTTTTGCCCCACTGTACCTACCCAATCCCTTCAGATCTCCTAGTGTCTACGGAGGAGGGGCTATGGGGTCCATTTAGATTAGCTCTAGATCTGATCTGGGAAACAGCTGTAAAGATTTGACATGATGTAAGACTAACTTTGATGATGATTTACACAGATTGTACCAACAAGATCTTATCCACCCCTTGAATATTTTGATTTTGACTAAGCTACAACTGGCATTCTTTGAAAGTTGGGGATAATCCTCACTCTGCAGTGTTGCACAATGAAAGATAAGAGTTTTGTGTAAAATTTGGGTTTCTCATTAAGTGCAATTTGTTTCCTATCTCCCTATGGTTGCCTGGGGCATTACCACTCTTTTATGGGGTTAAACTAAGGTTAGATGTCTTGTTTTGTAGAACATATTTCATTATTGTTCAAATGGATGGGATATGATTGGCCCCGAGTTCAACAACAACCTATGGTGTATGTTTGAACAATAACAGTGTATGTTTCCAGAAACAATAAGGAGTGACACCTGCGATACAGAATTACTGTAACATTCAGAATGAACCCGCAGTGCACTTTCCCTTTATCTGCATGCAATTGAATTGGGGGTTTAGTCTAGAGAGAGAGGTAATGCAAGTACACCTTGAGTACAGTGTTTTATATTCTGACTGAACTCAAAGTGTGGTTCATTCTATCGACAATGGATTGAATCTTGAATTAGAATCTAGGGAGATGGTCTGGACGTGTCTGTGTGTTTTGGTTCTTCTCCCAGCCTTTGCCCCCTCTGTGGGTGAGAGACAGCTTCTCTGACAGCCTCTGACTATCCTTCAGCCTCACCACCCCTCCTCTCCCAAGGCGCTAGCTGTCTCCACAGCCCGTCTGTCAGCCATCCACTACCCGGCATGATGGAGGGAGGCTGCATGGGAAATCGGCCCAGCTCGACGCCCAAACTGTTTGGGAAATGGAAAATGGAGAAACCCGATTGGTCTATTGTTTTTATTGGTTGGTGATGTTTTTGTTGATATTAAGAATGGTATACTAGGCTGGGACGATGTGGAATTATAGGAATATTTTTCACAGAAAGGTTCATTACTGGTATGGTATGGTGTTTTAACTTCACTTACAGTATGTTACCTGTAGATATACTGTAGTGTTGGGTGATCTGTGTTTAAAGTACAATACAGGCCAGGGTTTGAGGAAAAATAAGGAAATTGATACTCAAAGGTATAAACACAGGGGAACTGTTTAGACAGTAGAGCTGCAGTCATGTAAAACAAAGGGAAAAACACAATGAACACAATAATTATTGACCCAATACTTTACCTATAAGTATGCGGTGAGTATAGAATTCAATCAATCAACGATTTTTCTGCCTCATTTCTCGACATTTGTTTTGGAAATGTTTGAATCCCAACTGTAAAATATTGCATATTTCACCCTTTTACATTTTGTGGGATTTTAATCGTTATTCAAGGCGATTGAATTCTGTCCAAAGAGTTCAGTTCCAACCGAAGGGAATTCTAACAGGTTTCTCTAGCATTCATGTTATCAACATAGTGTCGGAATCTGTTTATTGACGATGCTTAGGGTTTGTGAATATGTAACTTAACACTCTGTTGATGTTTCTAAATGGCAGTAATTTAGTAAAGCTACTGTATAGTGTGGTGATTCCTGACTATCCCAGGAAGATACAAATATTTCCTAAAGACTTCATGCCTCTCACATGTAATGACGAGTCTGAACATGCAATAAACATGCATCCCAAAATATTAACAAAATTCTTTCCACTCTGAGAAGATGCTTTCTAAAATACAGTATGTTTAAATTTTACGCAACGCATAGGCCTAATAACTTAGCCAGCATTGTCTTGTTGCCTCGCGCCAGTGCATGTTGAGCGGAGCTTAAATCAGAGCAAATTCCAATTAGCTTCTTTAATGGGCATCGGAGAAAAGGTCAACCTTAACTGAGTCATAATGACCCTACAGTGATCATGACTTACAATGTGCTCTGAGGAAAATGCTTGCCTCCTACTATTTTCACAAAGCACCCGACATCTCACCTTCATGAACACTGCTTCCCAATCATATCAAATCAATTAGCTGTAATTCACCAACTAGGATGAAACGCTCACCCCCTTTAATATCAAATCATGCTCCAACTGCCCTCTATGGAGGTTGAGATCAATACACACTACTCTTGTACCGTCATTAAACAAGGTGGGACACAAGTAGAATAGGAACATTAGAGTTGATGTAACAATTAACTTCAGCCTTGGCCAACTCTTCGTAGAGTATCGTACAGAAAAAATGGCTCAGAGGTATAATTATTAAATGGGGCAGAGGTAACTGTACACAGGGGTAATTCTTACAGTATGATGAACTAGACTGTGTGGTCTTTTAGCCAGACAGTGTGGTAGTAGAGCTGTGTGTTACCTTTCACCACAAATGTTGGTTGATGTTGGTTCCTCTAATGTCATATATCCACCTATTTGCATGTGTCACGACTTCCACTGAAGTCGGTCCCTCTCCTTGCTCGGGCGGCGTTCGTCGGTCGACGTCACCGGTTTTCTAGCCGCATGCACACACACACTTTACATTTTTCCATTGTTTTTGTCTTGTTTTACACACCTGGTTTCAATCCCACAATTACTTGTTCATTATTTAACCCTATGTTCCCCCATGTTTGTTTGTGAGTGATTGTTTTATTGTATTGCGGTCCGTATTTGTGGGCTTGGATATTTTTTTACGTTTGTTATAATATTGAGTAAGATTTGGCTATATTTACTCATATCTGCTGTCCTGTGCCTACCTCCTCTACATCAGCATCACATAGACACATTACAGCATGGATATAAACCCTACAATGAACTGTATTCATGGGTCATGTTCATTAGAACACACCATAGCAAAACATTTTGCGACAGAAATCCAAAACAAGCATTTCTCATTGGAGTAGTTCAAAAAGTGCCTTCTCGTTTCACCCAGTTTCAGAGCATTTTCTTCAGTTTATTGACGAATGAACATGACCCTGTTGTCTGTCCAGGTTTGACCACACTGCAGGTGGTGCTGGACACGGCTGCGGAGAGGAAGTGGCAGGTGACGGCCATTAATGTGGGCAACCTGAAGGACGAGAGGAAAGACGAGGCCTACCGCTCCCTCTTCCAGGACCTGGAGAACAAGAAGGAAAGACGGGTCATCCTCGACTGTGAACAGGACAAAGTCAGAGACATTATGGAGCAGGTACAAGCTCAGTATGTGTAATGCAGCGAGTGAGATGTTGTTGGTGTGTGTTTGTGTGTTTGGGTTATGACTTTTAATCAAAACAATTGTACATGCTACAGGTATAATGTGGAAATATGATAGTGCTGAGCATTTAACAGAAATGTAGGCACATTTTTGTTTTTTAACAACTCATTGACGATGTCGGTTCAATTATTTACTGACGTCGGTCCAATTATTAGAATTCCCTTTTGTTCGTTTTTTTTCTGTGAGCTCAATTGTGCGATGTAGTAGGGAGTTCCAATAGGACGATATTCTACATAGTTTAGCGCAAACAATGTGGTAATTAACTACAAAGTCAATAGTCCATTGCGTGCCTACTTGTGTGTGGGCAGAGATCTGTATATAATGACTAGATGCTCATGTCTCCGCCTTAACAATGGGAGTCGTTGTTCCAAAAGAAGGAAGGCAGGCGGCAGCAAGCTTAGTTCTAAAATAAGCCATAGAAATGCATTGGGCTCATTTTGGACAGATTCTGGCGAGTGAAACCTCTTGCTTCGCATCTTCCTCTCTGGTGTGTAGAGGGAGAGAAGAGATAAAGAATGTGCGATCGAGAGGGATAGAGAGCAGTTGCTTTGCGAGGTATCCCTACTGGAAAATAAGTGATCTAAGTGATTGATAGTTGGTATTCAGAAGTCATAAAAGTATGCCTTTTTTACTTTAAGGAACTATTAAAATTGTGATTTTGTCATACAGCATAGCCAGCAGGTCTAGATGAGGAGATGATGACTTGGAATGAAATAATAAAGTAATCAAATATAACTAATGTAATATACACAACAACAAAAATATGTTTTTAAAATAAAGTAATGTGAATAATGGATGGTTAATATATGATAAGCAGTAATAAGCATCAACTACCATCATGGGACTTTTATTAACTGTTTTATTCTGTGTTATTACAGCATTCAATCCACATAATGCATAGTGCATTTAATGTAAAACAAAAAAATCTAAACCGAAATCGTAAACCTTGAAAAAAATTTGATAATCGAAAAGGAACCGAATCGACCTCAAAAGCACTAATCGCTCCACACTAAAATATGACAATGGATGTTTTTTTGTGTTTGGTAGATAAAGAGTTATAACTCCACTGAAGTATACAATTTTCATTCTCAAACATGACTCAAACTAACATATACCATGAGGAATATGATTGCTTGGAGACTGTCTTGTTTGGTTTCCACGTCATTATGGTTTCTGTTCTGTTTCCCTATCTGATGTTGCCCCCAGGTCATCACCATTGGCAGACATGTAAAAGGCTACCACTACATCATTGCAAATTTGGTAAGTTTTCACACCTCTGTTAACCAGCGGTGGAATTGTAATCTCGGGAAGAACAAAGTGATTTGTAAAATCATTTATAAAGCTCAAAGCATAGTGATAAGACATTGAGAACACAGAGTGATTGTCTTCCATTTGAACCCCCTACGTATTACACAATTAGTTAGCTTAATCTATTAAATCATTCCTTTCCCATTTTAGCTTGGGACTATAAGGTTCTATCTGCAAAAGGATGATTCTGAGATAATTGGCTTTATAGGTCCATGTCAGAAATGTTGATCTTTTTAACTTAATTAATAACATCAATAATTATGAATGGTTTTATTCTGTGTTATTACAGTATTCAACCCATTGAACAGAACAAGGTTATGTCAATAACTCAATTTTGACAAAAATGCAGATAGAACCTTATTGTCCCAAGCTCTTGATTTGTATGATGGCAAACATTTCCCTTTTATCTCCTTATATGATTTCATTGTTTTAATTTCAGGGTTTTGTGGATGGGGATCTCTCCAAAATCCAATATGGCGGAGCCAACGTGTCAGGTTTCCAGATTGTGGATTTTGATGACCCGTTGGTGTCCAAATTTGACCAGAGGTGGGAGGCTCTGGAGGAGAAGGAATACCCTGGTGCCGACAGTAAGATTAGGGTGAGTAGATATCCACATTGGGGTTTGGTTGAGAGGCACTCAGCTAGCATACCTCTTTCTTCGGGGAGCTGTGAGGTGTCTGCCGATTAAAAATGTTCCTCCCCCATTCTCACTTACTCACTCATACTCTGCGCGTGCAAACCCGGGAACACAGCCGCATGCCCACACACAGACATGCACACTAACAAGTCGTCACAATCCCCCTCACACACACACCACCTCTTCCTCCCCCTCCCCTGTGTCCCCATATCCCCCCACACACTCACACACCCATCCCCCTCTGTTCTATTGCAGTACACATCTGCGTTGACCTACGACTCGGTGCAGGTGATGACGGAGGCCTTCCGCTACCTGCACAAGCAGCGCATTGACATCGCCAGGAAGGGCAACAACGGCGACTGTCTGGCCAACCCCGCCGTGCCCTGGGCGCAGGGAGTGGAAATCGAGCGCGCACTCAAACAGGTGATAGCATGGGGTTGCCGTGGCAACAGCTGGCTGGCTCTACCACACACACACACAGACACTGAAGTATAAGGACACACACATACACACTCACACACATACGCATGCACACACACACAAACGCACACACATTCTCCCCTGAGCTAACAGTGACAATAGTCTGCCCACACACAATAGTCAGCCTCCAGCTTCAGAGCTTAGACAAGGCAATGTGAATCCAAATCTGTGTGGAGAAACTGAATTGGTTTTGTCTATGACAGAGGTATTTAATTGTGGAGTCTTGTGCTTTTGTGCTTTTGTGTCCTTTTAGGTTCGTGTGGACGGCCTCACAGGGAACATTCAGTTCGATCAACATGGCAAACGAGTCAACTACTCAGTTAATATCATGGAGCTGAAAAATAATGGTCCTGTGAAGGTATGCTAGTGTTTCTTTAATGTGTTTGTCTGTGATGGAACAAGACAACAGCACATCAGAACTAAACCAATAGAGCAAAGATCTAAAGACACGACATTGGATGGAATTGGCCTACAGAAATCAACCATTCTTTGTACAGAGAGAAGAAATTACAGAGAATTTATAACATGGCTGTGTAGATGCTTCAGTCCTTTCCCACCATGTGAAACAACAACGCTGTCTACTGTCTCATGACCTTATGGCATTGTTCATTCACTACTCATTATTTCCTCCACAGATTGGATATTGGAACGAAGTTGACAAAATGGCTGTCACAAAATCAGACGTGTTCCCGAATGACACAACAGGCATGGAAAACAAAACTGTCATTGTGACCACAATCTTGGTAATGACTTATTATAGACTCTATTCATACCAATTGACTCATGAATACAATTTTATATAATTTCCTTGGATTAGTTTCTCACTTAGCAATTCTTACTAGTCCATGAATCATGTTTTTACGACATTACAGTGTCCAGATAAAATCAAATAAATGTGTATTTGTCACATGCTCCGAATACAACAGTAGACCTTACCGTGAAATGCTTACTTACAAGCATTAACCAACAATGCAGTTCAAGAAATAGAGAAAATGTACTAAATATACTAAAGTAAAAAATAAAAGTAACACAATAGAATTACAATAACGAGGCTATATACAGGGGTTACCGGTACCGAGTCAATATGTGCGGGGGTACAGGTTGGTCGAGGTAATTTGTACATGTAGGAGTCTTTGACAATTTTTTGGGCCTTCCTCTGACCCCGCCTATTATATAGGTCCTTGATGGCAAGAAGCTTGGCTCCAGTGATGTACTGGGCCGTTCGCACTACCCTCTGTAGCGCCTTACAGTCAGATGCCGAGCAGTTGCCATACCAGGCGGTGATGCAACTGGTCAGGATGCTCTCAATGGTGCAGCTGTGGAACTTTTTGAGAATCTGGGGAACCATGGCAAATCTTTTCAGTCTTGTGAGGGAGAAAAGGTGTTGTCGTGTCCTCTCCACAACTGTCTTGTTGTGTTTGTACCATGATAGTTTGTTGGTGATGTGGACAACAAGGAACTTGAAACTCTCTACCCGCTCCACTGCAGCCTCTTCGATGTTAATGGGGGCCTGTTCGGCCCTCCTTTTCCTGTAGTCCACGATCATCTCCTTTGTCTTGCTCACATTGAGGGAGAGGTTGTTGTCCTGACACCACACTGCCAGGTCTCTGACCTCCTCCCTATATGCTGTCTCGTCTTTGTCGGTGATCAGGCCTACCTGATCACAAAAGTGCATTGCCCCCAACCCCCCTCCTGCATTGCCCCCCACCCCTCCCCTTCCCCTCTTTTACAGCGCTGATACTCTCTGTTGTTATCATCTATGCATAGTCACTTTAATAACTCTACTTTCATATACACATTACTTCAACTAACCGGTGCCCTCGCACATTCACTCCGTAACGGTACCCCCCTGTATATTGTCTTGCTATTGTTATTTAACTGCTGCTCTTTAATTACTTGTTACTTTTATTTCTTATTCTTATGCATATTTTTTTCAACTGCATTGTTGGTTAGGGGCTCGTAAGTAAGCATTTCACTGTAAGGTCTACGCCTGTTGTATTCAGCGCATGTGAGTAATAACATTTGATTTGATTTGATTTGATTTCAGTTGTGCTTGGCCACGCAGTCGTGGGTGAACAGGAAGTACAGGAGGGGACTAAGCACACTGAGGCTGTCCTAATAGGGACACCATACAACATACACAAACCAGCCCATAGTTGTATAGGGCTCTATTCACTCCGATTTGCAAAAGTTCAGCTTTACAGCGTGATTGAAATTTAAAGGCAACCTTCCTGCTTTAGCAGAGACTTCATTCACAGTAAATGCTGCAAATATTGGCTCAATCGGAAATTACGCTTCAGCTTTCCATATTGAATAGAGATCTAAGTCTGTTACAACATTAAGTTTGTGAAACTATTCATTCCTCTGTCTTTGTACAAGGCTAGCATGTATACCATGATGTAAAGCCTAAAGGTAAGCCTACTGGAATGAACAGTATTTGTCATTTTCTCCATCAGGAAGCCCCATATGTAATGCTTAAGAAGAATGCTGACCTTTTTATAGACAATGAAAGATACGAGGGCTACTGTGTAGATTTGGCCGCTGAGATAGCCAAGCACTGTGGCTTCAAATACCAGCTGAAAATTGTGGGGGATGGAAAATACGGAGCCCGAGACGCTGAGACCAAGATCTGGAACGGAATGGTGGGAGAGCTCGTCTATGGGGTAAGAAAAGAGATACATGGATCTTCTAATACTGATCACATCCAATGACCTGCTGTATACAAACTATTGAAACATTCCCAGTAGTTCCCTTTAAACACAACTAAACCTTATCCTGTTTCTCTAGAACAATAAGCTCCTTCCTCCTTTCTTACCCAGAAAGCTGATATAGCTGTGGCACCGTTGACCATCACCCTTGTCCGAGAAGAAGTCATTGACTTCTCCAAGCCCTTCATGTCCTTGGGGATCTCCATCATGATCAAGAAGCCCCAGAAGTCTAAACCTGGAGTCTTCTCTTTCCTGGACCCTCTGGCCTACGAGATCTGGATGTGCATCGTGTTTGCCTACATCGGTGTGAGCGTGGTGCTCTTCCTGGTCAGCCGATTCAGCCCTTACGAGTGGCACACAGAGGAGTACGAGGATGGCCAGATCCAGACTAATGAATCGACCAACGAGTTTGGGATATTCAACAGTCTCTGGTTCTCCCTCGGCGCCTTCATGAGACAGGGCTGTGACATCTCGCCAAGGTGGGTCTCAAACTGCCTCCTGATTGTACGTTGTTAGGCTGGCTCACTGTGATTTACTAGTATTCTTACACACAAGATAAAAATATACATTAACAATATCTCTACAAACTTAATCTCAGGACATGACACTTTGATTCACATCCTTTAGAATCCTTGCAGTCTTTGTGCGCTCAACATACAGCATAATACTTAAACAGACTAAAAATACCATAGTCCCAGTCATATTACTGATTGGCGTATAGCGATTTAATGAGGTGTGCAGCAGATTATGTTAAGCAGGCTCCCACTTTGCACCAGAGAGGGGACAGTCAGTCACATGAATTCTGGGAGATTTGTCATCAACCCTCCTCCTACATCTCCACTCCCCCAGTCATGTTGAGTCAGAAAAAGATAAGCTGTGGTGTCAATGTGTAGCTATTCCCCACCGCATCCTTTTGTGTATGAATGATACTTGCTGATGTATACTGGGAGAGCTAACACTGTATATTTGCTCCAGGGTGCTCAGTTTCAATTGATGTTTATGGTCATAACATTTATTTATACGCCCTCAAAAGCTATGAGTTTAGTGTGTGTATCCTCCATCTTGAATGGCATGTATGGATGTTTGGTTTTGGAAAGAGGGATTTGATTGACCTTTGACCTTTTGCATGTTATAGGCACCTCTCACCTTTAGAAAGTGTGTACTCAATATCCCAACACCATGTACATATTGTAATGGTTTGCAAATGTTTTGGAACAGTTATCTAGTAAAAATG